>CM038045.1:97369066-99869066 GCA_021397845.1 Areca catechu
AAAGACTAAGTTATGTGATAGCCTAAGTCTTAGGCCCCCATTAAGTTGGATTGGTAATGACTCCATAAGTTGGGTGATCATCATCCGTTCGAAAGAATGGATGGTCATCTAGCAAGTGGAATTTCCATTCAACATATGATGGCTCAGTGCGACTATCTTAACATGTGGTCAGGTGGGCCAACCAAAGTTGGGCTTGATCATGCATTAGTTAGAAGCATTGACTTCGATCATGTTAATGGTTGGACCTAACCAGGACCTTCAAAAGGAGGCCCAAAGGCCGATTATGTGGACCGCTGCAAGAAAATGAATACCGGGAGTTGCTTGAAAAGCAATTGGTATTGTACCTACCTTTAGATATATATGGGTTGTCTGGCCAAAGTCGGGCTCATGTGTAGTCTATTGGATCCTAGGACCCACTAAAGGATAAAGGTTATTCTTTGAATTATAGTGTAGAGGCTACCAGTCTGAATAAAATAGTGGGAGAAACCTTGAGACTAAAATCCATATCTTTAGGGTGTTTAAAATAATTCACATACTGATAGGTCTTGTTCTCCTATTTTAGATAATGTCAACCACTTTATCACTCCAGTCATTATTAGATAATGACAAACTTTTTGTACCCAACTTCGATAGCTGGTATCAAAAACTCAGGATTGTCTTGGAGCACGAGTGGATCCTCTATGTGATAATAGATCTGGCACCTGAAATCCTAGCCTCCATCGCTCGTGGCACTGTTAGAGACACTTACCATAAGTGGATCTCTGACTACACCATGGTGCGTTGTATTATGTTGGCTGTGATGAACGACGAGTTCAGTCATAAATTTGAGGAGGCCCAACCAGAAGAGATTCTTCAAATGTTGAAGGAGTCTTTTGGCACTCTAGATGATACGGAGAGATACCGGATCTCTTTCGCCATCTAAAGCATGCGTATGCATGATGGAGCTTCGGTGACTGATCATGTAATGTATATGATCGAGTTATTTGAGTGTTTGGGCAAACTCGGATATCCTTTGCATGAATAGATTGGCAATGATGCGAAACTAAATTCTCTACCCCTTCCTACCAGGTCTTTCTTGACAACTTCAAAATGAATAGGCCTGCAGTAAACTATCATGAGATATTAGGGTTACTGCAGACTTATGAGAGAGACAACAACCTAAATAAGGGGTTGGTGAATCTAGTGGGAGGTTCTGGAGTGAGGCATCATCCCTTTGGAAAAGGGAAGAAGAAAAAAAATAAGAAGGTCCAATGATGCGGGACAGGATAGTGATGAGTGATGTGCCATGCTTATCTTGATTTTTTTAATATATATATATATTATTTTGAGAGCAATAATTGATATCCTAACAGCAAAAGCAAATAGGAAGACCTAAAGAAAATAAAGTGACAACTAGTTATCGAAATTACCTACCCGCATGCAGATCTTATCAAATAATTGTAAGGGAGGATAACAGTGATTGAGAAACCACCCTAGATTAGGTTACTTACTTTCGAGTTTCAGATCTAGAGGAAGGGAAGGGGTTTAGATTTACCAATACACTTTGAAATTCTCTCGATTGAAGATCTAGATCGCAACACCCTAGAGTTGACAAACCTATCTCCAAAACTGACCGATCCGGCATCTGGACTCCAATCACACCAGTTCCAAAGCAAGGACTCCGATCTTCAGAGTTGGTTCTCGAAAGGATCTACAAAAATATCAGAGTTAATTACTAGAAAAGTGCTAAGAATGGCAAGAACTCAGAAGAATAGAGTTAAAGGAGGGAAGAAGGTTGGCGTCAAGGTTGATTATGCTCTCGAGGTCTTCTTCTTCGACTTGCTTTAGAAATCTCTTCAAATAATTGGATGTAGACCTTAACAAGTCTTCAAATGACAAATTTGATAGAAGAACTGGAACCGATAAGTATAGAGCATCACACCCTACGAAACTTGGATATCACACCCAAGTTATTTTAGGCATCTCACCTAGCACCTTTAAGCAAACTAGCTATAGAAGAGTTGGAAACTTGGACGTCGCACCCAAGTTGTTCTAAGCATCTCACCTAACACCTTCAAGCAAACTAGCTATGAAGGAATTGGAGAAAATGCAACAGCACTTTCTCCAATTATTACTCAAAATAACATGCTTACAAAGAAGGATTTTGGGCTCTATTTATAGCCTCATTACAAGTAGAAAGATGGGTTGAAATTCAAATTCAAAATAAAAGAAGAGGAAATTACAATTAAAATTTTGGAATAGGTGTCAATGCTTTGTAATGATGGTTATCTTGACTTGATCTTCCACCCTTTTCTTTCCTTGGCCGATTGAAGTTAAATTGCTACATTTAAGTGGGAGTGGAGCCCACCTAAAACACCACCAAGAGAGAATTCGTGTGAACGGAAGAGAATTTTTTGAAAGGTGAAAAGACTTTAACCAACTCTCTTAAATACCTTCAAAACTTGTGCCATTTAATTCTTTTAAATACCTTCAAAACTTGTGCCATTTAATTCTCTTAATTGCCTTCAAAAAGCTTTCTTCAAGAAACTCCGTCCACCTTTTAAAGCTCCTTAATTGCTATCTTCAAAGCTCCTTCCACCGATTTTAAACTCTATGTTTGGTGTGAAAGGTTTTCTTGGAGGAAGAATTTGCATGGAGCTTCCAACCAAATAAATGTAGATGTGGTCCCCTCTTTGCTTCCTTCATATGATGTAGACTCAGTCAACTCCATACAAAAATAACTCAGGTCCCATTAAACCCAAAATGGACCCAAAGACTAATTACCAGACCCAAACAACAATTTAGACCCAATTGAGATCCAATTGGACCAATTACAACTTAATAATAGATATAAGGTGTCATGGGTGCTTCTTTCTGGCTCTGATGCCCCTACCAATTCTTTTCAAGTGGAAGGAACTCGACCCTATCGAGTAAGGGTCAGCTTTGCTCAGGTACCTCTTGAGCAAATCCAGATCAATCTTTTACAGATCCCGTCGAGTTATCCAAGAATCATCAAAGTCGGGATGTCCTTGCCAATGAACCAAGTATCGCTGGTAGTCCTTGTTCCGAGTAACAATCATTTTGTCATCCAGAATTTGTTCAACCTTGTCTCTCCGATTTGAGGTTTTGGCTAGTGGACATTCAGGGATAGGCTCACTCTCAAGAATGGGGTGAGGCTCAAATGGCTCACTAGGTAACAGTATCGGCTCCTTATACTCTACAAGATCTGATACGTTGAAAGTTGGACTTATACCTAAATCTGGTGGTAACTTAATCTCATAAGCATTAGGTCCAAACTTACGAATTATTTTGAAAGGTCCTGCACTTCGGGCATGTAATTTCTTGATCGTTCCAGAAGGAAATCGCTCAGGTCTGAGCCCGATCATAACTTGGTCCCCTACTTTAAATTCTTTAAACCTTTTGTTTGAATCAACCGTTTGTTTATATAAGTCATTGCTCTCTTTAATTTTTTTAATGATTTCATGATGCAAGTTCTTTATGTGTTGTGCAAATGACTCAGCAGACTCAGATATGCATGCATTAATAGGTAAAGGAACCAAATCTAATGGCTTCCTAGGTTTGTATCCATGAACAATTTCGAATAGACTTTTCCTAGTAGATCTATTGACTAAATTGTGTTGACTCCATTAATTGATTTTGATGATAAGTAAAATGATTAAGTATAAGTTGAGGACTAATGATTTGCTTTGAGTGTGTTTCTATTGAAATGGTTCCTACAAAATTTGAAGAAACCCAATTATTTTGAAAAAGCCAAGTTTGAATGAAAAGATTGCTCAAAGAAGACTTGGACACTCAAGAGTTGGTTGATTGGATAGCTAAGACAAATAAAAATATGTTCCAGCTTAAATTCAGCACTTTCTATGAAGTTTTCTGAGAAGTGTCGACTCAAAGTATCGACACATGACATGAAGTGTCGACACATAGAGAAGAAGTGTCAACTCAGGCCGGTATGCAGCAATGTCTCAAATGGCACAGATGAAGTATCGATACATGGACCTGAAGTGTCGACTCAAGGTGTCGACACATGGATCAACACATCGCCTGAGACTTTCAAGCCACAGAACTTGCAGAAGTTGAAGGAACAGCTGAAGTGTCAATACATGGAAGCAAGGTGTTGACTCAAGGTGTCGACTCAACTAAGAAAGTGTCGACACATCTAAGATTTTTAGAAAATCTAAATGGAGCAATTTGAACTAGGTGTTGACTCAAGAAGATCATGTGTCAACCTTATTTGTCGACTCAACTGAGGAAGTGTCGACACATGGAGTTATGGTAGCAGAAACGGCTAGTTTTTTCAAACACAGAACTCATCCAAATTGCCTCTAATGGCTAGTTTTTCAAGTGTAATGGCTAGAAATCAGTTTTAAGGCCTTGGGAAGGTATTTATATGCTCCAAAATCAAATCAAAAGCAATTCTATTAAAGAACATTAAAGAGTTCTGAGAAGAGAGAAGAAAACTGAGCTTTAACTCCTATTCATTGAAGTTTTAACCACTCTCAAGCTAAAGAAAGCCTCCAAGCATTCAAAAGCCTTCAAGAGCATTGAAGATCATCCATTCTTGTACATTTAAAAGGCTTCTACAAGTTCAAAGCAACTCATATCCACTTTGTTTTAGAAAGCTTACATTGGTTCTTTACTTTTAAATCATATTTCTTGTAAGGGTTCTTGGTTAGCCTATTTTAAAATCAAGTAAGGTTATTGGTAAGCCTTGGAAAACCAATTAGGTTGGTGGTTAGCCTGCAAAACCACTAAGGTTCTTGGTTAGGCCGAAAAACCAAGGGAGGTTGTTGGTTAGCCTTGTGAAAACCAATTAGATTGGTGGTTAGCCCGCAAAACCACTAAGTTTCTTGGTTAGCCCAAAAAATCAAGGGAGGTTGTTGGTTAGCCTTCTAGAAACCAATTTGGTTCTTAGTTAGCCCGTAAAACCAAGTGAGGTTTTGACTTGTGAGCCTTATGAAAACAAGTTGGGTTTTTGATTAGTGAGCCCGCAAAACTAATCAACTATAATCGGGTGTGATTATAGTGAATTCCCAAGGAGATCTTGGGGAGTGGATGTAGGTGCATTGGATAGCAACAAACCACTATATTTCTTGGTATTTGTGATTGCTTGATCTCTCTCCCTTGCTCTTTACTTATTGCTCTTTAATATCGCTGCACTATTATCTTAGAGCATTGTAATTATTTTAATAGTACCTTGCTAACTTATTTGTTGAATTGGATTGCATTGATTAGTATCAAGTAATATTAGTTTGTTAAATTTTTAGAGATCCAATTCACCCCCCCTCTTGGGTTGCTTACTGGGCAACAAGTGGTATTAGAGCCCTGTTCTCAGTATATAGGCTTTACCGCCTTGAGTAAAGATCTATGGCAGCCCCAATTGGTACTAGTGTAGTTGAGGGACAAGCCTCAAATAAACCTCCATTATTCAATGGATCAAATTATACTTATTAGAAAACTAGGATGAGAATTTATATGCATTCTATTGATTACAATTTGTGGAAAGAAGTTGATAAGGATCCTCATATTCCTTCGATAGTGGTTAATGGTGTTTCCATCCCAAAGATCAAAGAGGATTGGGATGAAAATGATATTAAACAATCTGAGATTAATGCCAAGGCAATGAATCTCCTCTATTATGCATTAGATCCTAGTAAATTTAATAGGATATCTACATGCATGTCTGCCAAAGAAATATGGGACGCACTTGAAGTTTTCCATGAGGGTACCGATCAAGTGAAGAACACTAAAGTTAATATGTTAGTGCACACTTATGAGATGTTTCGAATGGAACCTAATGAATCTATTACTGATATGTACACAAGATTCACAAATATTTTTAATGGTACAAGAAGTCTTGGAAAAGTCATGTCTAATGCTGATCTTGTAAATAAAACTCTCAGGTCACTTCCAACATCATGGGATCCGAAGGTGACCGCAATTCAAGAAGTAAAGGACATTGACAAGTTACCTCTTGAGAAGCTTGTTGGATCGCTCATGACTGATGAGCTCAATCTGAAACAAAAATCTATGGACATGGAAAAGAAGAAGAAGGGGATTGCTTTCAAGTCAAACATACAAGAAGAATCCTCAATAGATGAGTCGGAAGATAAAGAAGAAGATGAAGGTGAAGAAGCCCTCCTTGCACGAAAGTTTAGAAGATTCATGAAGAGGAGAAAATTTCCTTACAAAAGGAAATATCAATCCAAGGAAAAAGGAAAAGAAAAAGACAAAGAGAAAGAAAAAAAAAAGGAAAAGGAGAAGGAAGTACCTATATGCTTCGAGTGCAAGATGCCGGGACACTACAAGTATGATTGTCCTCTCCTTATGAAATCTAGTAAGAAACTAAGGAAGAAAGCAATGATGGCCACTTGGAGTGACAGCGAAGACTCCAGTTCTGAAGAAGAGTAGACTGAAGTTGCAAATCTTTGCTTAATGGTACATCAAGACAATGATGAGATAAATTCTGACACCGAAATTGATTTTTCATTTGATGAACATAGGAATGCCTTTGAAGAACTTATGCATGATTACAAACTAGTTTTATCTGAAAACAAGAAATTGAAAAAGCATGAGAATATTTTCTCTTTTGAAAAAAATTATTTACTAAATGATGTTAGTATTTCGAAATCTAAATTGGATATTTTAGAAAAGAAAAATAATGCTTTATCTATGAAAAACAATGTTTTAAATAGACCTAAAAATGTTATTTCTAACAATGATCTTTTAAAGAAAAACAAGGATTTAGAACTTGAAAATGTTAAGTACAAAAATGAACTTGAAAAGATAAAACCTTTTGTTGAGAAATTTACTTATAGTTCAGAAAAGTTAAACCTACTTCTAAACAATCAAAGAGAAGTTTTCAATAAAGCAGGTTTAGGATATAAATCATAAAAGCAACAAAAGTATTTCAAAAACTTTTTTGTACCTGCATCATTTTGCATTACTTGTTTTACTTGCAAAAAGTTAGGACACAAATCATTTCAATGTAATTTTAGAAAAATCATTTCTTTTGGTAAAGTGTAGGTTCCAAAAAGAATCATTTTGAATGCTAATCCTAAAGGATCCAAGTTGGCTTGGGTACCTAAAAACAAAGCTTGATTTTATCGCAGGTGTGTCTTGTAACCAAGGAGAACAAAAGAGTTTGGTATCTTGACAGTGGTTGTTCAAGGCATATGACTAGAGATGTGAAGCAATTCACTTCTCTTAAAGCTTTGAATGGAGGGAGTGTGACCTTCGGTGATAATGATAAGAAAAAAATCATTGGTATTAGTAAGGTTCACATAACTCCTTCTAGTGGTATTAATAATATACTTTTAGTAGATGGTTTGAAACATAATCTCTTAAGCATTAGTCAGTTTTGCGATAAAGGTTTTCAAGTAGTTTTTAAATCATCATATTGTATAATTACTAGTCCTGATATAAATAGAGTACAATTCATTGGAAAAAGGCATGGAAATATTTATTTGGTAGACCTAGATGATCTATCATTGCCTAATGGAGAATGTCTTGTTGTAATAAATTCTACTAAAGAAGAGACTAGTTGGCTATGGCATAGAAGATTAGGGCATGCTAATATGTATCTTATTTCAAAACTTTCTAAAAAGAATTTAGTTAGATATTTACCTGAACTTTGCTTTGAAAAAGATAGAATTTGTCAAGCATGTCAATTTGGTAAACAAGTCAAAACTTCTTTCAAACCAAAAGGATTTGTAACTACTAGTATGCCACTTGAACTATTTCATATGGATCTCTTTGGACCAACTAGAACATCAAGTCTAGGAGGCAAGAGATATGGATTAGTCATTGTGGATGATTTTTCAAGATTTATATAGATTTTCTTTTTAGCACAAAAAGATGAATCATTTTCAGCATTTATAAAGTTTTATCGAAAAGTTTCAAACGAAAAAGGTATTTCAGTCATTTGTATTCGTAGTGATCATGGAATTGAATTTGAAAATCAAGATTTCAAAAACTTTTGTAATGAAAAAGGAATAGAATTCAATTTTTCTGTACCTAGGACACCTCAGCAGAATGGGGTAGTAGAAAGGAAAAATCGTACTTTGGAAGAAATGGCATGCACTATGCTTTGTGAAAATGATTTGCTAAGATATTTTTGGGCTGAAGCTATTAATACAGCCTGTTATATTTTAAATCAAGTTTTAATCCACCCTATTTTAAAGAAAACTCCTTATGAACTTTGGAACCAAAGAAAATCAACTTTGAAATATTTTTGAGTTTTTGGTTGTAAATGTTTTGTTTTGAACAATGGAAAAGATCATTTTGGAATGTTCGATGCCAAGTCTGATGAATGTATCTTCTTAGGATACTCTACATCAAGCAGGGCATATAGAGTATTTAATAAACGAATTTTGGTTATAGAAGAGTCAGTACATATTGTCTTTGAAGAATCTACTAACAAATCCTCGAGAAAAGAGGATACATCTGATGAATGTGCAGGTATTGACAAGCTTTAGAAGCTGTCATTGAATGATCAAACTCAACCAAATGAAGAAGATCAAGACAAGGAAGAGAAAGGTGAAGATACTCCAAAGCATCAAGATCTATCTAAGGAGTGGAGGTATGCTCATGGACATCGTAAGGAATTAAACTTAGGTGATCCATCTAAAGGGGTAAGAACTCAAGCTTCAATTAGAAATGAATGTAATTACATAGCTTTTGTATCTCAAGTAGAACCTAAATATTTTGAAGAAGCTAAAAAAGACTCTAATTGGATCAATGCTATGCAAGAAGAACTAATTCAATTTGATAGAAATAATGTTTGGACACTAATAGAAAGACCATCTAATGTTTCAATTATTGGCACTAATAGGATATTTAGGAATAAATTAGATGAAAATGGTATTGTTATTAGAAATAAAGCTAGGCTAGTTGCTGAAGGCTATAATTAGGAGGAAGGGATTAACTTTGATGAATCTTTTGCTCCTGTTGCTAGACTTGAAGCAATTAGACTATTATTAGTATTTGCTTGTTTTATGAATTTTAAATTATTTTAAATGGATGTTAAGAGTGCTTTTCTAAATGGTTTTATAGCTGAACAAGTTTTTGTTGAACAACCACCTGGATTTCAAAATCATGCACATCCTAATCATGTTTTTAAATTATACAAAGCACTTTATGGATTAAAGCAAACACCTCGAGCATGGTATGAAAGACTCAGCAAATTTCTAATTGAAAATAAATTTTCTAGA
This sequence comes from Areca catechu, assembly GCA_021397845.1. Lineage (NCBI taxonomy): Eukaryota > Viridiplantae > Streptophyta > Magnoliopsida > Arecales > Arecaceae > Areca > Areca catechu. The sequence continues at coordinate 97,378,276 of CM038045.1, forward strand.
GAAAATATTGATAAAATACTATTTTTGAAAAGGAAAGATAATGATTTATTAGTAGTGCAAATATATGTTGATAACATCATTTTCGGTGCTACTAATGAAATTCTTTGTCAAGAGTTTGCTAAGCTAATGCAGGGTGAGTTCGAGATGAGCATGATGGGAGAACTTAATTTCTTTCTTAGACTCCAGATCAAGCAAACTACAGATGGTATCTTCATCAACCAAGCTAAGTATACAAGAGAAATTATCAAGAAGTTTGGAATGGAGACTACTAAACCAATAGGTACGCCTATGAGCCCCTCTTGTAGACTTGATAAAGATGAACATGGTAAATCAGTAGATCAAAAGTTATACAGATGTATGATTGGCTCTTTATTGTATCTAACTGCTAGTAGACCAGATATAATGTTCTGTGTTTGCATGTGTGCTAGATATCAGTCTAAACCTAAAGAATCACATCTTATGGTTGTTAAGCACATAATTAGATATCTATCTAGTACTATTGATATTAGTTTATGGTACTCTAGAAATTTATCTGCTGAATTAATTAGATATTCTAATGCAGATTTTGCTGATTGTAAATTGGATAGAAAGAGTACTAGTGGTACTTGCCAATTTCTTGGAGTTAACTTGATCTCATGATTTAGCAAGAAACCAACTTCAGTTGTACTATCCACAGCTGAGGCTGAGTATATTGCAGCAGGAAGTTGTTGTGCTCAAATCTTGTGGATTAAGCAATAACTTGAAGACTTTGGAATCAAGTTGGCTAGTACGCCTATTAAATGTGATAATACTAGTGCCATTTGCTTGACTAAAAATCCTGTTCAACATTCTATGAGTAAACATATTGAAATTAGACATCATTTTATTAGGGATCATGTAGAAAACAATAATGTTTTGCTTGAATTTATTAGTATTGAATTTTAATTAGCTGATATTCTAACTAAACCTCTCCTAAAAGATCGATTCTATATGATTAGAAGAGAGCTCGAGATCATCAATCCATTTAATTAAATTCTTCCTACATTTTGACTCAAACTAGATCAATTCGACCTTAATCATGATAAATCGTATTCAATCATTGTTAATTTGACCATAAAATTATCATATTTCAATTGATTTTGGTCTACCCTTGAAATCCCTGAATTTTTGGTTTTTAAGTCGATGTGTCGACACCTAAATGTGTTGACACATGCGTGAGCTGACACATGAACGACAACGAACTGAGAATAAAGGGGTTTCCGAACCATTTTTCTCCACATTTCTTTTCTCCTTCGAGCTGACACTAGCTTTCAAGGTATCTCTATTATTCCCACTCCCTATTCCACTATTTTTGTCCATTGTTTCTTTGATTTGGATGATCAGTAGACTTTTTTTTATTGGATCTCTCCTAGGTTTTGATTTCTAGACCCTAGAAACCCTAAATTTCAACCAAAACCTTGCCCAATCTTTCAATCCAAGCAATGGGACCTTGCAAGAAAGTTGTTCATCGACCTCGTCAATCAAACCAAGAAGAAGAGTGAAGGACAAAGGCCCGACATGAGTCTAGAGCTGCAGATCCGGCCGCACGACCTTTGTTTGTACCCTCTAGCTGGATGAGCTCAAAGACTGTAGTTGGAGGATGTCAAGTGGACTTTTCATTTGTGGACTAGCAGCATTTTTGGATTGGATAGTGGATTCGTCAGGATGGTCTGACTATATTCTACTCACTCAGTGAGAGGTATTACCCCGGGCTGATGAGAGAGTTTTATGGATCACTCGCCTGCGGGACAGATGGTTGGTTGGTACAGGTCAGAGGATGAGATATCCCTGTTACTTTTGAGATTCTGAGTAGAGTATGGGATATACCGATGACAGGATCTGTTGTTGACAGTTTGATGGATCGAGTCAGTGGACTTCAGTGCATCTTCGAGTCCGACATACTACCAGAGGGAGCCACTATACTAGCATCCAGATTATCTATAAAGATGAGGCTACTGCATCACATCATCACCCGAATCTTCTGCCGAAGACCAGATATTTTGACTATATCATAGAGCGGGAGTTGCTCATGATGGTCTCACTGGTTCAGCGTACACCTATCTGCATTCTAGTTCTCATGGTACATTAGATTATAGAGGCGTCGACTAGCCAAAGGCTCTGCTTACCTTATGGCATGGGACTGGCTGTATTATTCAGAGAGTATGGAGTCAGTTTTGAGGATGAGCCCTACCGTACATTGCTTCATACCGATGTGTACGACATCAGATTATTGCATCGAATGGGCTATCACATGTTTCGAGGCTAATGGACTCGCAGGATATCAGGTCAGGTCGAGGACCGAGCTGATGATGATGACGGAGCAGAGGAGGAGAGGATTCTCTCCGGTGAGGCAGGACCCAGCGAGAGTCAGCCTGAGATGGCAGCATAGCCAGCGGTTGCTCCTCAATCTGATCCTTCTATAGCACAGCCTCAGCCAGCACATATGGAGACTCCAGGCATTTCAGATAGTTTAGAGGACAGAGTCAGATCATCGAGATTGACATGTTCATCGTGAGGCAGCGTCTTAATGTATTCATAGCTGAGATGAGAGAGAGCCATATTGGACTTAGTAATGACATGTCAGCTATTCTTTCTGCAATGTCCAGATCTTCAGCGAGTGCTCCGGCTACTGATACTGCTCCTACACCTGCTCATGTACCTGCTCCTGCACCAGCTGATGACATTGATGAGATTGATACTGGTGTAGACACTACTGTTAAGGATGGTGATACTGTTGATGGTACTGTTATTAGAGATGATGATGGAGATGATGAGGAGACTGACTCAGATAGATTTGACATTGTAGATCTTACTTCAGAGCCAGTTGTGGAGGTGATGGGTGAGTTGCCCACGAGTCATATTCTTGACCCATCTTGTTCACCTGCCTAGACTCCTGTTCCATCTTCTCCTTCTAGATCGGATGATCGCACTCCTGTTCCTATTCCTATTCTCTCTCCAGTTATCGGCACTCCTATTCCTGATGTTGATACTTCTGTTATTCATACACCTATCATTGTGATCCCTATTGTTAATACACCGATTATAGACTTATCGATTCATTCTACAGCTGATACTTCTATTCTTGATACACCTATTGTTACATCAGCTGAGACCCCTATCCTTGACATAGATTATTGACACTCCTACTCTTTACACATCATCGCTTATCCGAGAGCTTGGGTTCTATACACTCGGCTTTCAGTATCTTGACCCAAGTCCTTCATTTGATCACACACCTCTTCCAGTGGTTGCTGAGATGGTTGACCCAATCACTTCCATTCCTGCAGAGGACATTAGTTCTACATATACTGCTCCAGCCAATGGTCGGACATATGCTCATCGTAGAGGACGTGAACGTCGTACCCCTCCACAGTCGACCAGGACCAGACATAGAGATCTTCGATAGTACTTTTATGTACTTTAAGATAGTTTGTTTTTATGCTTCTATGTATTTTATCTTTATTAAATTGTACAAGTTCTAAGTTTAAATAAAAAACCTTGTTCTTCATCTCTATGTCTTTGATGAAAATGAATGATATATTTTGAATTTCTCTTTAATGTCTAGTGAAGTGAATGATATATCAAAATGAATGATGAATGCTACATCTATTTGTTTTTCCTACCTTTTTAATGATAACAAAAAGGGAGAGTAGTTTAGTAAGATTTAAGTATAAATGAGAATAAGTATACTTCAAAAAAAGGGGGAGTAGTTTTGGTGATTTATATTTGTGATGTGCAAGGGGTAAACATTTTTTTAAAACCTGAATTAAAAATCATTTACAAAATTTCTTAAGAAAGGGGGAGCTTTACTTTAGTTTCATTTAGAAATCCTTTCAAAATGAATTTTATCTTAAAACCCCTCTTTAAATGTTTCAAAAGATTCTTACAAATTATGTTATGAATCATTAATTTAGGGGGAGCTTTGTTATTTGCTGAAATTTTCTTGTAGAGTATCATGATACATGTTTTCTTTGCATTTAAATGAATCCCAAAACTCTGATACCTCTATCTTTATAACAAGCTCTAGTACTATTACCTATGTTCTGAATTGTCATATCATTAATGCAAGTAATGTTGATATACTAAATGCTTTCAGTTTTATGCACCTTGATGGTTTCGTTTAAAAGCTTTATTTTAAAGTAATTTATACTTAAGGGTTTTGTCATCATCAAAAAGGGAGAGATTGTTGACTACATTAATTGATTTTGATGATAAGCAAAATGGTTAAGTATAAGTTGAGGACAAATGATTTGCTTTGAGTGTGTTTCTATTAAAAAGGTACCTATAAAATTTGAAAAAGCTCAATTATTTTGAAGAAGCCAAGTTTGAATGAAAAGAATGCTTAAAGAAGACTTGGACACTCAAGAGTTGGTTGATTGGATGGCTAAGACAAATGGAAATATGTTCCAGCTCAAATTCAGCACTTTCTGTGAAGTTTTCAGAGAAGTTCGACTCAAAGTGTCGACACATGACATGAAGTGTGGACACATGGAGAAGAAGTGTCGACTCAGGCCGGTACATAGCAATATTTCAAATGGCATAGATGAAATGTCGATACATGGACCTGAAGTGTCGACTCAAGGTGTCGACACATGGATCAACACATCACTTGAGACTTTCAAGCCACAGAACTTGCAGAAGTTGAAAGAAGAGATGAAGTGTCGACACATGGAAGCAAGGTGTCGACTCAAGATGTCGACTCAACTGAGAAAGTGTCGACACATCTGAGATTTCCAGAGAATCTGAATTGAGCAATTTGAACTAGGAGTCGACTCAAGAAGATCATGTGTCGACTTATGTGTCGACTCAACTGAGGAAGTGTCGACACATGGAATTCTGGAAATAGTAATTGATGGGGGACCCGAAACCCATCCGGGTTTTCTTTTTCTTTTTTTAGATTTTTTATTTTTTAGTTTAAAAATACTTATCCCAACTATTCTTCTTATTCCCATTATCCTTACATTATCCCGATGTTATTCCCAACTTATTCCAGATCTATTCCTATCTTCTTCAACCTCCAGGAAATCATAGAGAGTCCATTTTTTCAATTTTTTTTGCCCCACCGGTCCCCGATCCGCCGTGCCCGACCCTCGGCCGCCCCCACCGGACTGCCATCGATGCTCGCTGGCCCTCGCCCTCGTCGGAGAAGCCGCCACCATCGCCCACGCCCGTGGGAAGATGAACAGATGCGGGAGGCATCCGTCCGCCCACCTGTGGCCATGCCGCCCTGCACCGTCGCTGGCCTGCTACCCGCCGTCGTTCCCGCCGCCCGTCGGCCCTCGCTCGGCCACCGGTGGTGTCCACCATTGCCCATGCCCGTGGGAAGACGAACGGACGTGGGAGGCGTCCGTCCGCCCCGTGCATCTGTGTGATGCCGCTGCTGTGCCGCCCCGCTACCGCCGCCCGCCCGCAAGCACGCCGCCATGCTGCCCCACCGCCCCCGCTGGGCCAGCCGCTGGAGATCCCCCCTTGTGGCTCAGTCGAGAGAAGCTTTGAAATGCTTCTCAAAGCACCCCAAGGAAAGGCTGTTCTGCATGATTTTTGGAGCTACATGATTTTCAGAGTAGCACGATCTTCGGGCCACACGATTTTCAGAGTAGAGGGAGATTTCAAAATTCAAATAACAGGAATTTATTTGGTATTTTTTCATGATTGTAATGTTGGTTTAAAATGGAAATTTGGGATTTGGGTTTTGAATTTAAATTCAAATCATTTTGAATTTGAATTCAAATCTAGGGAGGATTTCAGGAGATTTTATTTTTGAATTTCCAAAGAGATATGGGCATCTATAAATACCCATACTCCTCTTGTAATAAACTAGTTGATGAAAATGAATTTTTGAGAGTGTTTTTCCACTTGTGTGTGGTTATGGGCTGAGGCCTGTTTGCCTTCATCCTTCGGGACGTCATGGGGTGTGAGGCCCCAACATGCCTTCGTCCTTCGGGACGTCGAGGGGTGTGAGGCCCCAGGTATCCCCATTCTTTTCTCCCATCTTCATGTCTCTCCCTGTTTTCCCTCATGACCTTGAGATTCATCCAAGCGCTTCCAAGTATCGAGGAGGGCATAATGCCTTAGAGGTGAGAGGTCTCTTCGTTAGGATGAGTCCCAAGGTCCATGAGTTCCAGTCCCTTTCTCCCATCCCCGTCCTTCGTTCGTCACCTCCGCCAAGAAAACTAAAAATCAAAAGAGTCTGGCTGTTTTAGGACTTTCGTGGTCGTCCTATCCTAGTCTCGGGAGGCTTCTTAGCCCTCCCACGATCCTTGGTTTGCTTTAGATTTTTTTTTCCCATTTACAAATAACCCAGGTTTCTTTGTATCCGCCATCACCACATCAAATTGGTATCAGAGCTAGCAGCGGACTAGAATTTGCTTCATCCTCAAACTCGTCGGAGTCGAGTTCTTCGTGCTGCGGGAGAATGATGGGGGACCGGAAACCTATCCGGGTTTTCTTTTTCTTTTTTTAGAATTTTTTATTTTTTAGTTTAAAAATACTTATCCCAACTATTCCTCTTATTCCCATTATCCTTGCCTTATCCCGATGTTATTCCCAACTTATTCCAGATCTATTCCTATCTTCTTCAACCTCCAGAAAATCACAGAGTTCATTTTTTCGATTTTTTTTGCCCCACCGGTCCTCGATACGCTGTGCCCGACCCCCGGTTGCCCCGCCGGACCATCGTCGATGCTCGCTGGCCCCTGCCCTCACCGAAGAAGCCGCCACCGCCGCCCACGCCGCCCACGCCCGTAGGAAGACGAACGGACGCGGGAGGCGTCCGTCCGCCCACTTGCGGTTGTGCCGCCCTGCGCCACCGCCGGCCTACTGCCCGCCAGCCCTCGCCCGGCCGTCGGTGGGGTCCGCCGCCGCCCATGCCCGTGGGATGACGAACGGACGCGGGAGAAGTCCGTCCGCCCCATGCATCCGTGTGATGCCGCCGCCGTACCGCAATGCCACCCCGTTACCGCTGCCGGCGCGCCGCCGTGCAGCCACACCGTCGCCCGCTGGGCCGGCCACCGGAGATCCCCCCTATGGCTCGACCGAGAGAAGCTTTGGCACGCTTCTCAAAGCACCCCAAGGAAAGGCTGTTCTGCATGATTTTTGGAGCTGCACGATTTTCAGAGTAGCACGATCTTCAGGGCCGCACAATTTTCAGAGCAGAAGGAGATTTCAAATTTCAAATAACAGGAATTTATTTGGTATTTTTTCATGATTGTAATGTCGGTTTAAAATGAAAATTTGGGATTTGGATTTTGAATTTGAATTCAAATCATTTTGAATTTGAATTCAAATCTAGGAAGGGTTTCAGGAAATTTTATTTTTGAATTTCAAAAGAGATATGGGCATCTATAAATACCCATACTCTTTTTGTAATAAACTAGTTGATGAAAATGAATTTTGAGAGTGTTTTTTCACTTGTGTGTGGTTATGGGCTGAGGCCCGTTTGCCTTCGTCCTTCATGATGTTGAGGGGTATGAGGCCCCAACTTGCCTTCGTCCTTCGGGACGTCGAGGGGGTGAGGCCCCAGGTATCCCCATTCTTTTCTCCCATCTTTATGTCTCTCCTGTTTTCCCTCGTAACCTTGAGATTTATCCTAGCGCCTCCAAGTATCGAGGAGGGCATAATGCCTTAGAGGTGAGAGGTCTCTTCGTTAGGATGAGTTCCAAGGTCCATGAGTTCCAGTCCCCTGTCTTCCATCCCCGTCCTTCCTTCGCCACCTCCGCCAAGTAAACTGAAAATCAAAAGAGTCTGACTATTTTAGGACTTTCGGGGTCGTCCTATCCTAGTCCCGGGAGGCTTCTTAGCCTTCCCACGATCCTTGGTTTGCTTTAGGTTTTTTTTTCTCATTTTCGAATAACCCCAGTTTTCTTCGTATCCGCCATCACTGCATCAGTAATGCTAGTTTTTTCAAATGTAGAACTCGCTCAAATTGCCCTCAATGGCTAGTTTTTCAAGTGTAACAGCTAGAAATTGATTTTAAGGCCTTGGAAAGGTATTTATATACTCCAAAAATCAAATCAAAAGCAATTCTATTGAAGAACATTAAAGAGTTTTAAGAAGAGAGAAGAAAAGTGAGCTTTAACTCCTATTCATTGAAGTTTCGACTACTCTCAAGCTAAAGGAAGCCTCCAAGCATTCAAAAGCCTTCAAGAGAATTGAAAATCATCCATTCTTAGGCATTCAAAAGGCTTCTACAAGTTCAAAGCAACTCTACATCAAGCTACAAGAGATATCTGCTTTGTTTTAGAAAGCTTATATTGGTTCTTTACTTTTAAACCATATTTTTTGTAAGAGTTCTTAGTTAGCCTATTGTAAAACCAAGTGAGGTTATTGGTAAGTCTTGGAAAACCAATTAGGTTGGTGGTTAGCTCGCAAAATCACTAAGATTCTTGGTTAGCCCGGAAAATCAAGGGAGGTTGTTGGTTAGCCTTATGAAAACCAATTAGGTTGGTGGTTAGCCCACAAAAACACTAAGGTTCTTGGTTAGCCCGGAAAACTAAGGGAGGTTGTTGGTTAGCCTTGTGAAAATCAATTAGGTTCTTGGTTAGCCCGTAAAACCAAGTGAGGTTTTTACTTGTAAGCCTTGTAAAAATAAGTTGGGTTTTTGATTAATGAGTCCGCAAAACTAGTCAACTGTAATCGGGTGTGATTATAGTGAATTCCCAAGGGGATCTTGGGGAGTGGATGTAGGTGCATTGGATGCACCGAACCACTATATTTCTTGGTCATTGTGATTGTTTGATCTCTCTCTCCTTGCTCTTTACTTATTGCTCTTTAATTCCGCTGCACTATTATCTTAGAGCATTGCAATTATTTTAATAGTACCTTGCTAACTTATTTGTTGAATTGGATTGCATTGATTAGTATCAAGTAATATTAGTTTGTTAATTTTTTAGAGACCCAATTCACCCCCCCTCTTAGGTTGCTTACTAGGCAACAAGTGGTATCAGAGCCCTGTTCTCGGTGTATAGGCTTTACCACCTTGAGTAAAGATCTATGGCAGCCCCAATTAGTACTAGTGTAGTTAAGGGACAAACCTCAAATAGACTTTCATTCTTCAATGGATCAAATTATACTTATTGGAAAACTAAGATGAGAATTTATATGCATTCTATTGATTACAGTTTGTGGAAAGTAGTTGATAAGGGTCCTCATATTCCTTCGATAGTGGTTAATGGTATTTTCATCCCAAAGCTCGAAGAGGATTGTATCTTAATTGTAACCTTACATCAAAACTGATGGGAATGCTAGTTGCATCGATCCAAGATACCTTATAGGGGTTTGGATGTGAGACAATGGTAAGTTTAAGCTTTTAACAACATTAGTAGAAATTGTATTGACACAACTCCCACTATCAATAATGACTTTAATCCCCTATTCTAATGAAGGTCTGTAGGATGTTGATCCTATGCCAATCCTCATTCTTTTTAGATTGAGTCAAGATACATCTAACCACTCCTAGTTGATCCATACCGATGATTTCTTCCTCCTCCACGTACTCATCTATTAATTCAGTTCCAGCCTCATAAAACTCTTCATCACAAGACTCCTCAGTTTCAGGTTCCTCAAATTTAGGTCCCCTTATGTGTAGGCTCGTGATGGACATCGAGCGGCAAAATGACCAGTTTGGTTACACCTAAAACATAGTGTGGTCTTGTTCCTATCCTTCTGAACCATAGGTGCTTTCCCTTTATCATCCTTAAGAGTAGGCTGGGGATTGGATCAAGATTGATTGGCAGGAACTTGGTTTTGATTTGGCCTATTTCTAGAAGCACTAAACCAAGTCGAGTTAGGTCAATAGGTAACGGGTCTCCTTTGAAACCTTTCAGAATCTAGAGCAATCTGGTAGGCGTGTTCTAAATCATGTACCTCTCTTAGAAACAATTCCCTACTTATATCATCATTTAGGCCTGCTCTAAACCTAGATAAGGTAACCAATTCAGACTTGAACACACCACACCGCATAGCATATTCGTCAAAAAGAGTGATGTATTCGTACACAGTTCGATTTCCATGGGTCAGCCTCTGCCATTGATCTAATAACCTATGTTTATAAGACAAAGGTAGGTATTTAGTCCTTAATCTGTATTTCATCTCATGCCATGTATCTATAGGTTGGTTTTCCCTCTATCACTCTAGTATCTCCATAATTCCTAATATAGTCATGCCTGTTGGACTAATTTAAACTTGGCGAATTTGACCTTAAGCTCTTCCAACATAGGATACCATTCGAAATACTGATCCATGTCACTTTCCCAATCGAAATAAATTTTAGGATCTAAGGTACCGTCAAATGTGGGTGCATCAAATCTAATACTCCTGAGGGCTTGCTCTTTCTGATCATCTATATCATACTGTGGCCTCCTAGAAATAGGGTCAGGGGTAACCCTCTATACTGAACTCGATGCCTGGGAATTTGGTCAGGTCTGACCTCTCTATGTTGGGCTTGATACCTAGGGATTGGTTCAAGGGTAACTTCTCTATGCTGGGCTCGATGCCTAAGAATTAGTTCAAGAGTCAATTCTGGATGCTGGGATCCTAGGTCATGCCGAGGGGTAGCTCCAACGAGTGTAGGGTCAAGTTGAGACACATGGGATTCCTCTAGCAAACTTATTCTTCCATTCATCTGATCAAACCTCTGATCGACTCTAGTGCTAAGCTGCCTAAGCTTTTCAGTCATAGATCTCATGAGATTTTCAAGGTTTGAATCCATGGATGAACTAGGTTGGTCCTGGGGAACTTGATATTGTGTTCAAGTCCTAGTAGTCATGCAAACAACTCGATGAACTCAAACAAGCCTAACCGACTATAGCTAGCTATACCTGGAGCCCAAACTAAATGTTAGGTCAAAATGACAATCTTGGTTATAGTAACTTGGCACCTGGCCAGGTAAATATAAGGTTTGTGGAGGTCCTATTGGGAATTGTGTCCCAAAGCCAATCGCCTAGGCTGTAGGCGGTTGAGATGAGTATTGTACTCTTTGTATGAATTAATAAATATAATTTTGTTAGCTCATCACATTCTGTCATTTCCTTGTAATGAACTCTTTTTCATGTAATGAAGTCCTTAGGACTACACTGACTTCGATATAGAGAGGATATATCGAGTGATCCTTAAACCAGGTTCATAACCAAATGATAGACTGTACTGGATGGCAATGTATCAAATGTAGGTTATCGTGGTTCACATCGTTTGGTTGTCCTCTTGACCAAAGGAATGTGGTGACACTAATGTAATCTACAAGTGGGATATATGATATCTCATTGAACGTGACTCCGTGTAGACCCTTTTTGCTAAAGGGATACTCACGATTGGATATGGGTATATGTGTCTCTCTGACCTGAGGTCATCATGGTAGCTTGCAAGCAACTCCCTATGCTTTGGTGATATTGTGTTCAATCCGGTGTCTGAAGGCTGTACAGGCTAAGTACTATATGGAGCAGTGGTTGTGATAGAATTGGACCTGCCTGGATATGGGAATTGTGTCCCAAAGCCAATCGCTAGGCTGTAGGCGGTTGAGATGAGTATTGTACTCTTTGTATGAATTAATAAATATAATTTTGTTAGCTCATCACATTGTCATTCCTTGTAATGAACTCTTTTCATGTAATGAAGTCCTTAGGACTACACTGACTTCGATATAGAGAGGATATATCGAGTGATCCTTAAACCAGGTTCATAACAAATGATAGACTGTACTGGATGGCAATGTATCAAATGTAGGTTATCGTGGTTCACATCGTTTGGTTGTCCTCTTGACCAAAGGAATGTGGTGACACTAATGTAATCTACAAGTGGGATATATGATATCTCATTGAACGTGACTCCGTGTAGACCCTTTTTGCTAAAGGGATACTCACGATTGGATATGGGTATATGTGTCTCTGACCTGAGGTCATCATGGTAGCTTGCAAGCAACTCCCTATGCTGGGCCAGACTACCGAATTTTATCCGGTGTTGGAAGGTTTCTGGGTACAGGCAAGTACTTATGGAGCAGTGGTGGACCAAGATAGAATGACCTGTCCAAATAATTTGGATTGAATGTCTCGTAGTGTCTCAATTTAACAAATCCTCGGTCGGGGTAGTCCTGTGAGGAGTCACTAGACTTTCGATGTTGAGACATGATGTAGATTGACTCAGCTAGGGTTGGCAGTCTAACCCTAGGTCATCCTGAGCATTGGAAGTCAAAGGGATGAATTATATGGTAACCATATGCAGAGGTTCAATTGATTGCTCTCGCATCTTTGACCTATCCAGATGTCGGGACCCATTGCTAGATGATATCTTGTGCTAGTACTGGAATTGTTCCAGTACTACCGCCAAGGTTCGAACCTATGAGGTCACATGCCATAGAGGATTACTCCTGATCCTGGTGCCAATTTATGATGGGAATCATTTTGGTAATAGTTGATTGAGCATATTGGATTGACTCGAGTTTGGTCGATCAGGATTTGTTCGGGTCCACCAGGAATTGTTTCTGGATGACCAGGACTTGTCCAAGCCATTTATGAATTATATTTTGATCTAATTATTTGTTGAATCGGTTTTGAACCGGTTTGGAATTTTGAACCATTGTGAATCGATTTTGAACCAATTCAACGGTAATGGCTTGGGCAAACAAGTGAACAGGGATTCAACGTGACTTTTCCTCTCTCATTTTTCCATCAGTTCTGCTGGGTTTAAACCACCATAATGACTTTTGATGCTGCAGAATAACCGGGGTCAACCTCTTCCAGATTCTTCCTCTCCAGGAGCCTATAAAACAGAGAATGCCTCGTGCCGGGGATCCCGGCGAAGAACTCCAACGATCAAGTTAGCGGACTATCATGGAGAATGGGAGACCTCTGGTATGGAGAGCTTGAGGGTCTCTCCGAGTACCAGAGGGTGAGAAGAGAAGACCCAAAATTGAAGGAGATGGGTTCTGTCTTATACTTGGGGTTTGCCTTGCTTTACCTTATATAGGCGTAAAGTAGCACCAAACTTTGTTGTGGAGGAGGTCGAACAAAACCGATTTGCCCCCAGGAGAGCCAGCATGGTGGCAGGGTCGTGGCCTGGCGGCGTGGCAAAATCGTGGTCTAGCGGCGTGGCAGGATCTTGGCCTGACGGTGTGGCAAGTCATGGCCTAGCGGTGCCGTCAGGAGGATCAGAGTGATGGATCTTCTAGAGCCTTCGAGCGGTTCCCTGGATGGGAATGAGTCGGTCTGACGGAGGTGAGTCATCCGGTCGAGGGAAAATGTCCATCAAGCTCAGCAGAAGTGAATTAGCCGGACCTCTACTTCTGTCAGTCGGCCTTCTGGGGTCGGCCTATTGGGATCGGCTAGTCTTCAAGTTGATTGGCCTTCTGGCCTTCTGTGTCGGCCTTCTGGGGTTGGCCTTCTAGGGGTTGGTTGGGGTTGGCTTCTGGCCTTCTGGGGTTGGCCTTCAGAGTCAGCTTTCTGGGGTCGGCCTTCAGAAGAGAAGGGTAGAAACATTGAGGCTTGCATTCTCATCCACGCATGTCTGCTTCCAAACAACATCATGGGCATGATCATATATCAGTCTTCCAATGGCATAAGCTACTTTTAAAGGGTGCTGTCATCATGTGGCGGTCGATTTGCCTGCCTAAATCAGGTATTGAATGCTGAGATCAGGTGTGGGCATTCATCCACATTGTGGGTGGAGAAGCTGAGGCACTGCTGCAGCGATTCTTTGGCATGACATGGGCAAGGTGGATAATCCTTACAAATGTTCTTCCATCTCGTCTGGGAGCCAGGATCGACCGGTAGCCAAAGCATTGGCAAGCCGACTGGTGCACCTCGTCACCAGCGATGACAGGCCAGGTATGATGTTCCGCCATGCATCATCCCTGAACGTCCTCTGGAGGTCAGCCACGAGCACTGCCTGCTCGCTCCACTCGCTCACCACCGTGTCCGCCATCCACAGCTCGATCATCCTCTCCACAGCCATAGCAGGTGCCTTGCATTGACCATTGCCTGTGGAGGCTCAGCCATTTGATATAACAGTTGCCCCCCATGCACTTGGCCTTTGGAAGGGTTCACACCCTCAAAGGGCGAGAGCATCACTTCGGGTTGTTGGACCTTTACTGAAGCGTTATTATTCCTTTGGACTTGGCTGAAGCGCAGGGTCTGAACCATTGCTGAAGGGGGTCTTTGACTCTTGTTGAAGGTGATGGTCTTCGGACCCTGTCGAAGGTCAGTCTTGGACTCTTATTGAAGGTGAGTCTTCGGACTCTCCGGGGCTGCCATAGAGCCCTTTGTCGATGGGGGTCGGACTTTTTTGAGCTGCCTAGAGTCTCTGCTGACCAGAGTCAGACTTTCAGAGGGGGCTGTCCTAGAGCCTATGCCGACCGGGGTCAGACTTTCGGAGGGGCTGCCCTAGAGCCTCTGCCGACCGGAGTGGCTGCCCTAGAGCCTCTGGTGACCATGGTCAGAATTTCGGAGTGGGCTACCCTAGAGCCTCTGCCGACCGAGGTCGGACTTTCGGAGTGGGGGCCCTTGAGCCTCTGTCGATCGTGGTCGGACTTTCGGAGATGGTCGACTGCGGGCCAGACCTGCATGGGATGCATGCAGGGGCATGGATAACGCCACGGAGCGCACTGGGGTGCTAGCCTGGGATGCCAAAGTACCGGACTGGCTGGGGTGCTGCTCCCCACAATGCACCGGTTGAGGCGGGCATGCCCAAAGCGGGACTCCATGCTGGATGCAACGCTGTGCTAGACGGTGACGGTCCGGCTGGATCGCGAGCAAGTCACAGAGCATGCCAGGGTAAGGCGGCATGGAGGGCGCCGGGATAGAGCGGGACCAATCCGTCCGCATGCTGGGTGGAACGGGACTTGGAGCGTGCCGTGGTCGGCTAGGAGGGCCGAACGTGGCGCGGGGCGCGCGGGCCACCAGCGGGGATGCGGTCCTGGCACGGAAATGGCAGTAGAGCGCCGGGCTGCCTCGTAGTGTCCAGATGCCAGAGCCGACGTGCCGCGGGGGTGCCCGGACGTGCGGAGCAGGCCGCGGGGGTGTCCAGAGGCACGGAGGCAAGCATGGAGGCGCGCTCAGGTGCAGGAACGGCCAAAGGGGCGCGCAAGCTGTCCGACGGCCAGCTGGGGGCATGCTCGGGTGCCGAGAAGACAGTGGAAAGAGGGCCGACGGTCGGACCTGGGGCACGCTCGGGTGCGGAGAAGACCGCGGGAAGAGGGCCGACGGCCGGACCTGGGGCGCGCTTGGGCGCGAAGGCGGCCGCGAGGATGTCCGACTGGCACGGAGGCGCGCGGAGCTCGCAGGGGCGTCCGACGGTCGTGGAGCGCTCAGGGCCGACACGAGGACATCCGACGACCGTGGAGCGCACTCGGGCGCGGAGGCGCGGGTAGCACGCAGGGCGCGCGGAGCCATGGACTGACCTTGGAGATGGCCACGGGGAGCGCGCGGACTGGCCGACAGGCGTGGGGCCGGTGTTGGGGCGCAGGCTGACCGCGGCGACGGCCGGATGGGGCCACCCGGGGGTGCAGAGACGCTGACCGGCGGGCAGATGGCTGCGAGGCACTGGGCTGCCCCAACGAAAGTGCAGCCTCCCATGCATGGAGACAGGAGGCTCTGCATAGAATGCCCGAGGACCTAGATATACGCGGGAAAGCAAAGAAAGTGAAGGAGTTCCATGAAATGTGAACTCGATCTGTCACCAATCTTTTGTTCCAACGGTGAGAACCTGATACCCTGCATCTCCTTCAAAGAATAAATGTCGTAGCAACCTGTATTCTTTCATGGTTGGTTGGTAGTAGAAGGCCAATATCTTTCCATACATTAAGCTGGAATTTTAGGGAGCTCGATCCACTCCTTTGTGAGGGGATTATATACATAGTTGCAGCAGGGAGAGAAGAAGAGCTTCTTCACCTTCTCCAAGTATAGCAATCCATCACAAGAAGCTCTGAGAAAAAGGTTGACAGGTAGCAATGTCAAAGACCTTCGTGCTACTTTGATTACGATTCGATTGCCACTCAACCATCATGTTGGAGAAGACTGGATGCAGAGTAAAGCTGGGAGAATCTACGGTTGGCCAGTATTCGGTGATGATCACCGTCGGCGTGGAATGGCATGCATGAGCTTGGAGGAAGGATGGGTCGGAGGTGAGGGAAGACCAATACTTGCACACGGATTTGAACCTCAATATGGATTCAGCTGGTAGCCGGAGCAGAATGTTGAAGATAATTTCATCAGGGATGTAAGCTCTTGCTCTCTTCATCTCTTTACAATGGCTCTTCCTCTGCCTCATCACTCCATCCACGAGATGAATCGGGAAACTTGATGACGGTGGATGCGACCGTGGGCCGCAGGGGTGTGCTAGCCGGGTGCGGATCTGGCCGAAAGGCGTGCTCGGGCGCAGAGATGGCTGCAGGGCAGACCAGGCGTTGACACGCTGTAGGGCCGGCCGCGGGGGCGTGCTGGCGGCAGCCGGAGACGGTCGTGGAGTGCCGGGCTGCCCCCAGCGTGCGCGCGCTGGCGGCGGCTGGACCTGGTGCGGAGACGCCGCAGGGCCGGTCGCGGTGGCGCTCTTGCAGTGGCCGGGCTGCCCCCCAACGTGCGGACACCGGAGCCAGGCATGGAGATGGCTGGGAGCACGCTGGGGCGCGAAGAAGGCCGCAGGGGCGTCCGGAAGCGTGGAGCAGGCCGCGAGGGCGTACGGACGCGTTGAGGTGTCCACAAGCTGGAACAGGATTTGTGCTGGCCATAGGCGAAGCGGGACCCTCCCTCTAGCATTAATCTGTTGCTGCAGAATCACCGGGGTCACACCTCTTCCAGGTTCTTCCTTTCCGGGAGCCTGCAAAACAGAGAATGTCTCGTACCTGGGATCTTGGCAAAGATACTCCGACGTTTAAGTCAGTGAGACTATCGTGGAGAATGAGAGACCTCTAGTATGGAGAGCTTGGGGATCTCTCCGAGTACTAGAGGGTGAGAAGAGAAGACCCAAAATTGAAAGAGATGGGTTCTGTCTCATACCTGGGTTTGCCTTGCTTTACCTTATATATGCGTATAGTAGTACCAAAATTTGTTAGGGAGGAGGTCAAACAAGATCGATTTGCCCCTAGGAGAGCCAGCATGGTGGCAGGGTCATGGCTTGGCGGCATGGCAGAATCGTGGTCTGGCGGCGTGGCAGGATCATGGCCTGACGGTGTGGCAGGGTAGTGGCCTAGCGGTGCCGTCAGGAGGATCAGAGTGATGGGAATTTTTGGAGCCTTCGAGCGGTTCCCTGGATGGGAATGAGTCGGTCTGACGGAGGTGAGTCGTCCGGCCGAGGGAAAATGTCCATCAAGCTTAGCATAAGTGAATCAGCCGGACCTCTACTTATGTCAGTCGGCCTTCTGGGGTCGGCCTCCAAGGTCAGCTAGTCTTCAAGTTGATTGGCCTTTTGGCCTTCTGGGTCGGCCTTCTAGGGTCGACCTTCTGGCCTCCTGGGTCGGCCTTCTGGGTCAGCCTTCATAGTCAGCTTTCTGGGGTCGGCCTTCAGAAGAGAAGGTAGAAACATTGAGGCCTTGCATTCTCATCCACGCATGTCTGCTTCCGAACAACATCATGGGCATGATCATATATCAGTCTTCTACTGGCATAAGCTACTTTTAATGGGTGCTGTCATCATGTGGCGGTCGATTTGCCCACCTGAATCAGGTATTGAATGCTGAGATCAGGTGTGGGCAGTCATCCACATTGCGGGTGGAGAAGCTGAGGCACTGCTGTAGCGATTCTTTGGCATCTGATATGGGCAAGGTGGATATAATCCTTAGAAATGTTTCTTCCATCTCCTGTCTGGGAGCCAGGATCGACCTGGCAGCCACAACATTGGCAAGCCGACTGGTGCACCTCATCACCAGCGACGACAGGCCAGGTGCGATGTTCCGCCATGCATCATCCCTGAACGTTCTATGGAGGTCAGCCACGAGCACCGCCTGCTCGCTCCACTCGCTCACCACTGTGTCCGCCACCCTCAGCTCGATCATCCTCTCCACCAGCCACAGCAGGTGCCTTGCATTGACCATTGCCTCGTGGAGGTTCAGCCATTTGATATAACAAATTTGATTCATTCTCCATAACCCGCTGCCCTCTCTTATTCCCAGTTTGTCTTTTGTACTTCCCAAAATCACCGTTTGAATGGGTTTCACGGTGGCTAAAAAATTCTGGGTACTGAAATGAAATTGCTGCTTGGTATTTTCCCTTGAGAGCTTCTTCCATTTCCTTTCAACCGGAGTTCTTTGGGCCTAGGTTTTGGTGAGAGTTTGGGGGAGAAAAGTTATTTGATTCCCTGTTGTTAGTGGTATTCAATCAGTGGAAGAAGAGGTGCTGTTTTGGAGAAAACAAGGTACAGAACATAGTGTTCTGTTTTACCTTCTTCCCTCCCACCGTTTAATGGTCTTCCGGCGACTAGCATTGTGCGAGAGACGGATCAGAGGAGCCCCAGGCGTGTCTCCCCTCTAGAGAGTGTTTGTTTGAGCACTTGGGAGCCTGATCAATCTCCTTGCTGCTGGTTTTGTTGCCCTGTTTTTCTGTTGCAGGTTTGCTGAAATTGGAGAAGAAGAAGAGCTCCAAACATTGGAAGTTTGATCCTAGTTATCTCTCCATTGAAGCAAGAGAAGTTCCCTTGCTGTTGTTGCAGCAGTAGAGACCAAGGTTTTCCCATTTTGGTGTGGGTTTTTGCTGCTATTGGAAGAGAAGAAAAACAACGTTTTCAAGAGGCTGTTGGAAGAAGACAACAGGAATAACTTTATTCCTGTTATCCCATTTATTCCAGTAGATATCCCAGAGTTATTCCAGGCAGGAATAAGGTCATTATTTTTGGTTTTATTTTTCATACTTGCCTAGATCTATGTTTATATAATTGTTTATAAATATTACATGCCCATGTTATGCCATGTTTTGCCTATACATGCATCCGGAATATGTTAGTCATGTGCAGAGCAGGTTTCTTCCACTGTTATTTTAAAATAGTTTTAAAATACATACCTGCTCCCTGCTGTTGTATGCTTAGTGTAGGCACTCGCAACTCGTGTTTCCTCTCAGTGGTATCAGAGTCCAGGTTCAGGTGTAACATTTCTTGATTGCATGTATTGTTGATTAAAATGTTTAATCTATTGTATCTTAATCATAAGGTATGATGAGAGAGTACTTTTAGGAATCTAGTTAAGACCTTCACCATGATCATGTGTCTTTGACATGATGCGGATCGTCTGTGTTGGCCTCTTTAGAAGGATCCTTTAAAAAATTTTGAAATTAAAATTGTTTTAATTCAGATACATGTTTGGCATGTCTGATATTTTTCTTTTGGGCAATGTTATGTTTATAAAAGAATAATCTAGATATGATGTATGAGTGGATATATAAAAGGAGTTTTACATATTTTAATTAAAATTATTTTAATTAAAAATATTGGCTTATATTCAAACAATTTTGAATTGTATGATTAATTAAATGACAAGTTATTTTAGGGTTTATGAAACCTAATGTCATTTAAATAAGCCAATTGGATTAATTGGGTTAGTTGTCTAATTGGGTCCAAAAGTAGGTTAGACCTATGTTTAGTTGAACTGGATAACAAGAAGACTAATCAAAAGTTGATTAAGATCTTTTTTTTAGATCTATCTAATAATTAGATGGGTTAGTCCATTCATCTAAATGGATCTAATTAGTGGCTCCATGGAAGCCCAAGTCTTTAGGCTAATCTGATCGAGTTTGGTAAACCAATTGGTGTCGAGGTAGGTTTGGCATTTGTGATCATGGTTGTATGAGGCTACCTCTTTCCTGGCCAACTTGGTTGGTATCTAGGAAAGATGGTTAATGGTGGTTACTCACCCATAATCTTACCTACCTGGCCAGTCGAGTCGACCAGAACTGATTAGAAAAGCTCATTGACTCGAGTTAACCCATGTCACCCAGGTTGATCAGTCTGACTGATCGGTAGGTGCCCATGGATCAATTGTTGAATTGGTTCAACCTTCCTGAAAACTGATTTGTTCAGTGGGAGGATGATCCATGTCCTTCTCTTATTCTTCTGTCACAATCCAAAATCCTCTAAAATTATTAGGTCCTGAAAAAGATTAAGTCAAGGAGTTGATGGTGTCTTAGCCTCCCATTAAGTGAGTTAGTAATGTGTCCTTTAACTTGGTGTTCATCGGTAGTTTCAAAGAACGGGTGTGCATCCGATTACTGGAATTGCTCTCTCATGGATGATGGTTCAGTGCAACCTTCTTAACGGTGATCAGGTTAGTCGGCCATAGTCGGGCTTGGTCATTCATTGGGTGGAAGTATTGGATTTATCATGTTAATGGTTGGACCTAATCGAAGACCCGCAATAGGAGGCCCCTGGACCGATTGGGGTGCTCTCTAGGGTAAAATAAATTACTGGAAGTTGCTTAGGAAAGCAATTGGTTAGTGAACTTACCTTTAGGCGTGTATGGGTGAGCTGGCCATAGTCGGGCTCATACATGGTCTATTGAATTTTAAACCTACTATGAAATAGTGATTTCATGGATTGGAGTTAGAGGCTCCCAATCTGAAATATTAGTGAGAGAGACCTTTAGACTAAAGTCCAAGCCTTTTGGTTATTTGATTAATTCATACTCTTATATGGACTTGTTTTTCCTTTCAGATGTCTTCAAATCTTTCACTTCGGTCACTTCTCGATAACGAGAAGTTGAAGGGTCACAACTTCGATAGTTGGTATCGAAAGTTGAGAATTGTTCTGGAGCATGAATAGATCCTTTATGTGATAATGGATCCGGCACCTGAAATCCCTGCTACCAATGCTCGGAGTTCGGACAGGGACCCTTATCAGAAGTGGGTTTCTGATCGGACTACTGTCCGATGCATTATGCTAGATCCGGCACCTGAAATCCCTGCTGCCAATGCTCGGAGTTCGGACAGGGACACTTATCAGAAGTGGGCTTCTAATCGGACTACTGTCCGATGCATTATGCTAGCGGCAATGAACGATGAGTTCAGTCGCAAGTTCGAAGAGGCCCAACCAGAAGAGATTCTTCAAAAGTTAAGGAATCTTTCGGCACACCGGACGATGTAGAGCAGTACAAAGTGTCTTGTGCCATCTACAACGCCAATATGCCGAATGGTGGTTCTGTCACTGATCATGTATTGTACATGATCGAGCTGATAGAAAAGTTGGGCAAGCTCGGATGTCCCTTGCACGAGCAGCTCGGCAAGAATGTGATTTTGAATTCTCTGCCCTCCTCCTATCTTGACTTTCTCGACCATTTCAGAATGAACAAGCCTACAGTCAATTACTATGATTTGATGGGATTACTGTAGACTTATAAGAAAGACCACCAACTGAATAAGGGGGTGGTGAATTTAGTGGGAGGTTCTAGAGGTCATCGTCCCTTTAAGAAAGGGAAGGATAAAAGAAAGGGAAAGAAGGTGTTGAATGCTCCTGGCTCGAGTCAGACCAGGAATGTTAGAGCTGACCAGTCCAATGCAGAGTGCTTCTACTGCAAGAAGCGGGGACACTGGAAGAGGAACTGTCCTCTTTACCAAGCATCCCTAAATCTGAACATGCCTAAGAAGGGAAATCAGCAGAGTGCTGGACAAGGTATTTATATGATAAAGCCTTGTAATTTCTCTATTTGTGATACTGCTAACTGGGTATTCGATACCGGTAGTCCTATTCATGTCTGTAATTCGTTACAGGGACTACAAGTTAGCAAGAGATTCGAGGATGGGGAATAGTTTCTGAGTGTCGGGAATGGAAATCATGTTCCAGTACTGGCGATCGGAGTTCTGAGTCTTGTCTTTAAGTCCTGTGCTGTCGAGTTAGTCGACTGCCATTACTGTCCTGTTTAATTATGTGCATTATCTCTGTAGGCCTTTTGGCCAATTGTGATTATGAACTATCAATAAAAGGAGATATTTGCCAAGTTATTTTGAATAACTCTATGATAATGAAAGCTAAGTTAAATAATGGCATTTATGCACTGTCACGGCCTGTTAGTATAATGTACACATCTGGCATATGCCCACGGTTATAAAATGTCAGTGATCTATACCTTTGGCATTGTATGCTAGGTCATGTTAACCAGAATAGGATAAATAAGATGCGAGGAGAAGGCCTCATCAAGGTCAGTGATTCTGAACTACTGCCCACTTGTGAATCCTGTTTACTTGGTAAAATGACCAAGTCACCTTTTAGTGGAAAAGGTGAACGAGCTATAGAACTTCTGAGTCTCATACATACTGATGTATGCGGATCCATGATAGTTAGTGCCAGAGGTGGATACAGATATTTCATTACATTTATAGACGACCTTTCGAGGTTCAGTTATGTCTTTTTGATGAGACATAAATATGAGTCGTTTGAAATGTTCAAATGATATCGTAATGAAGTAGAGAAATAAACTGAAAAAAGTTTTAAAATCTTTCAATCTGATCGAGAAGGTGAATACCTATATGGTGAGTTTTTGACATACCTTGAGGAGAATGGGATTCTCTCTCAATGGACTCCTCCAGGAACACCATAGTTGAATGGTTTGTCCGAAAGGAGGAATCGAACTCTGTTAGACATAGTTCGATCCATGATGGGCTTTGCAACTATGCCGCTATCCTTTTGGGGATATGCATTTAAGATAGCTTGTCACTTGTTAAATAATGTTCTAAGTAAGTCTGTTGTCTCCACTCCATATGAGATGTGCACTGGACATAAGCCCTCAATCTCACACCTTTGGGTCTAGGGTTGTCTAGCTTATGCAAAGTGTTTAGACTCAAATAAACTTGGTTCTAGGTCTGACTGATGCCTATTTATTGGTTACCCTAAGGAAACCAAAGGATATTTCTTCTACGTGGAGGATGAACAGAAAGTGTCTGTCGCTCATAGGGCTATCTTTTTAGAAAAGGAATTTCTTGGAGAAGAAACTATAGCCTCTAAGATTGAACTTGGTGAAGTTCAGCCAGTAGAAGAACCTACACACTCTAAGGACATCATAGAACCGACTGTGATTGGATCACACCCAGAATCCATTATTAGTTGATCCAGTAGAGTATCGCATCAGCCGGACAGATACTACGGTTTCTTGGTTCGAGACGGCGATCTCATTGAGCTTGATGAGAACAATGAGGATCTGATCACCTATATGGATGCACTTCAGAGATCTGACTCTGAGGCGTGGCTTGGAGCCATGCGATCTGAAATGGAGTCCATGGAGATCAACAATGTACAGACAATGGTTGATCCTCCTAAAAGGATAAAATCCATCGGGTGCAAGTGGATCTTCAAGAGAAAAAGGGGCGTAGATGGGAAGGTGGAGACCTATAAAGCCCATCTGGTTGCCAAGTGGTATCGTCAGCGATATGGCATCGATTATGATGAGACTTTCTCCCCTGTGGCAATGCTCAAGTCCATTCGGATCATGCTTGCTTTAGCAGCATATTTTGATTATAAAATCTGGCAGATGGATGTCCGAACTGCTTTTCTAAATAGGGAGTTGGAAGAGGAGGTGTATATGATACAGCCTGAATGGTTCACATCCTCAGATGAGTCAAAAGTATGCAAGTTGCAGAGGTCCATTTATGGACTCAAGCAAGCATCTCGAAGTTGGAACTTACGTTTTGATAGGTGTATCAAATCGTATGGCTTCGTTAGGAATGGAGAAGAATCGTGCATCTATAAGTGGGTTAATGGTTCTGTGATTGTATTACTGGTACTGTATGTTGATGACATTCTCTTAATCGGGAATGATGTCACAGCATTACAAGGAATAAAGGTCTGGTTGTCATCTCAGTTCTCCATGAAGGACTTCGGTGAAGCTTCTTATATACTGGGTATGAGGATCTATAGAGATAGATCTAAGAGGCTTCTAGGATTGTCCCAGTCTATGTACATTGATACTGTGCTGAAACGGTTCAGCATGGAAAATTCCAAGAAAGGCTATCTCCCAATAGGTTCTGGAATTATTCTTTTCAAGAAGGATTGTGCGACAACTCCTGAGAAAAGAGAGCGCATGAGTAGAGTACCTTATGCTTCTGCAGTAGGCTCTATCATGTATGCTATGACATGTACTAGACCAGATGTAGCATACTCACTAGAAGTAGTGCGCAGATACCAGTCTGACCCAGGTGAGGCTCATTGGAAGGTGGTTAAGTCCATCCTGAAGTATTTGAGAAATACTAAAGACCAATGGCTGATTTATGGAGAATCTGACTTGAAACTTGTGGGGTATACTGACTCCAGTTTCCAATCAGATAGAGATGATAGCAAGAGTGTGTCGGGGTTTGTTTTTATCTTGAATGGAGGAGCGATTTGTTGGAAAAGTTCCATGTAGGCGACTGTTGCGGACTCGGTATATGAAGTAGAATACCTTGCGGCATCAGATGTAGCGAAGGAAGCTGTGTGGTTGCGGAAGTTTCTTGGAGAGCTAGGGGTGGCATCTTCCCTAGATGATCCTATTCTATTGTACTATGACAACACTAGAGCCATTACTCAAACTAAGGAGCTGAAAGCTCATCATCGCACTAAGCATATTCTGCGGTGCTACCACCTCATACGAGAGATTGTAGAACGAGGTGACATCAATCTTATGAAGATCGATGGAGAGGAAAATCTGGCTGACATTTTTATTAAAGCCGTCGGAATAAAAGAGTTCGACTTTTGTAAAAGGGAAATGGGTATAAGATACTGTTCTGATTTGCATTAGTATAAGTGGGAGTTGTTGGGAATTGTGTCCCAAAGCCAATCGCCTAGGTTGTAGGCGGTTGAGCTGAGTATTGTACTCTTTGTCTGAATTAATAAATATAATTTTTGGTAGCTCATCACATTCTGTCATTTCCCTGTAATGAACTTTTTTTCATGTGATGAACTCCTTAGGACTACGCTGACTTCGATATAGAGAGGTTATATCGAGTGGTCCTTAAATCAGGTTCGCAACTAAAGGATACACTGTACTGGACGGCAATGTATCAAGTGTAGGTTGTTGTGGTTCACATCGTTTGGTTGTCCTCTTGACCAAAGGAATATGGTGATATTGATGTGATCTGCAAGTGGGATATATGATATCTTATTGAACATGACTCCGTGTAGACCCTTTCTGCCAAAGGGATACTCACAATTGGATATGGGTATATGTGTCTCTCTGACTTGAGGTCATCATGGTAGCTTGCAAGCAACTCTCTGTGCTTTGGTGTTGGACTACCCGGATTTCTAATCCGGTGATGGAAGGTTTCTGGGTACAGGCAAGTACTTGTGGAGCAGTGGTTGACCAAGATGGAATTGACATGTCCAAACAGTTTGGATTGAATATCTTACATTTTCTCAATTTAGCAAATCCTCGGCCGGGGTAGTCCTAGTGAGGAGTCACTGGACTTGCGAGGTTGAGACATGTTGTGGATTGACTCAGCTTGGGTTGGCAGTCTAACCCTAGGTCATCCTGAACATTGGAAGTCAAAGTAACGAATTATACGGTAACAATATGCCAGAGGTTCGATTGATTGCTCTTGCATATTCGACCTATCCAGACGTCGAGACCCACTGCTAGATGGTATCTTGTGCTGGTACTGGAATTGTTGCAGTGCTACCGCCTAGGTTCGAACCTATGAGGTCACATGCTACAGAGGATTACTCCTTGATCTTGGTGATGATTTATGATTAGGAATCATTTCGGTAATGGTTTGATTGAGCACATTGGATTGACTCGAGTTTGGGTCGATCAAGATTTGTTCGGGACCACCAGGAATTGTTTCTGGGTGACCAAGACTAGTCCAAGCCATTTATGAATTAGATTTTGATCTAATTTATTTGTTGAACCGGTTTTGAAACAGCTTGGAATTTTTGAACCATTGTGAATCGGTTTTGAACCAATTCACATGGTAATTGGCTTGGGCGAATAGGTGAACAGGGATTCAACGTGACTTTTCCTCTCCCATTTTTCCATCGGTTCTTGCTGGGATTTAAACCACCATTTATGGTTCTTTATTGTCTCATTGTGAATGAATTTGATTCATTCTCCAAAACCCACTGCCCTCTCTTATTCCCAGTTTGTCTTTTGTACTTCCCAAAATCACCGTTTGAATCGGTTTCACGGTGGCTATAAAATTCTGGGTGCTGAAATGAAATTGCGGCTTGGTATTTTCCCTTGAGAGCTTCTTCCATTTCCTTTCAACTGGAGTTCTTTGGAACTCGGTTTTGGTGAGAGTTTGGGAGAGAAAAGTTATTTGATTCCCTGTTGTTAGTGGTATTCAATCAGTGGAAGAAGAAGTGCTGTTTTGGAGAAAACAAGGTACAGAACATAGTGTTCTGTTTTACCTTCTTCCCTCCCACCGTTTAATGGTCTTCCGATGACTAGCATCGTGCGAGAGATGGAACAGAGGAGCCCCAGGCGTGTCCCCCCTCTAGAGAGTGTTCGTTTGAGCACTTTGGAGCCGGATCAACCTCTTTCCTGCTGGTTTTGTTGCCCTATTTTTCTGTTGCGTGTTTGCTAAAATTGGAGAAGAAGAAGAGCTCCAAACATTGGAAGTTGATCCTATTTATCTCTCCATTGAAGCAAGAGAAGTTCCCTTGCTGTTGTTGTAGCATTAGAGACCAAGATTTTCCCATTTTGGTGTGGGTTTTTGCTGCTATTGGAAGAGAAGAAAAACAACATTTTCAAGAGGCTGCTGGAAGAAGACAACAGGAATAACTTTATTCCTGTTATCCCAGTTTTTCTAGTAGATATCCTAGAGTTATTCCAGGCAGGAATAAGGTAATTATTTATGGTTTTGTTTTTCATGCATGCCTAGATTTAGGTTTATATAATTGTTTATAAATATTACATGCCCATGTTATGCCATGTTTTACCTATACATGCATCCGGAATATGTTAGATCCTGTGCGGAGCGGGTTTTTTCCGCTGTTATTTTAAAATAGTTTTAAAATACATACATGCTCCCTACTGTTACATTCTTAGTGTAGGCACTCATAACCCGTATTTTTTTCAGGTCCCTCTTTGCTTGCCTTAGATACCAATTTGAAATTGGCCAGGTAAGCGGACCAACCCACCTTCCTTCGGGCTCTTGTCCCTGAACCACTTGTCTAGACACCAGACACACAAGCACACACAAACAAGTCTAAATTGGCTTGACACTTGGACGACCCGACATTGTGGTTGTCCCTAGCTCTCTAGAGCAATAGTAATTAAGTTTCTACTCGATTTTAATTCAAAGCTTGGGTTCGAATGCAATGTTGGTTATTTTGGGCTAGGGAGAGGTTATCAGCTCCTCCCCTCATCTGACATGTTTGAATTGCCCTTAAAATTGCTTAATGTATGAATGCAGTAAACAAACATGCAAACTAATGAAAACCCAAACCATAACGAATCAAAATCATGCTTGCTGAAGTTTTGATAGAATTTGTTCTCAGGCCGAAAATAGAAGAGCAAAAATTTCACAGAACTTAGTAAATCATGAAAAAAAGTAATAAAATACATTCAAATGGTATGCACTCAACAAAACAAATTTCACAATTTTTGGACTTACCTATAAATAGAAACAATTAAAATATCAGACTATATATGAGTAGATGCAGAACAGAAACTAGATGCAATGATGATAACCTAATCTAAGCATGATCTGATACCAAATTTGATGCAGGACGGGATGATGATGAGTTATGTGCCATGCTTATCTTGATTTATATATATATATATATATATATATATATATTTATATTTTGAGAGCAATAACTGATATCCAAATAGCAAAAGCAAACAGGAAGACCTAAAAAAAATAAAGTGACAACTAGTTATCGAAATTACCTACCCACATGTAGATCTTATCAAATATCTGTAAGGGAGGATTGCGGTGATTGAGAAACCACCCTAGATTAGGTTACCTACTTTCGAGTTTCGGATCTAGAGGAAGGGAAGGGGTTTAGATTTACCAATACGCTTTGAAATTCCCTCGATTGAAGATCTAGATCGCAACACCCTAGAGTTGACGAACCGGACTCCAAAACTGACCAATCCGGCATCTAGACTCCAATCACACTGGTTCCAAAGCAAAGACTTCGATCTTCAGAGTTGGTTCTCGAAAGGATCTACAAAAATATCAGAGTTAATTACTAGAAAAGTGCTAAGAATGCCAAGAACTCAGAAGAATAGAGTTAAAGGAGGGAAGAAGGTTGGCGTCGAGGTTGATTATGCTCTCGAGATCTTCTTCTTTAACTTGCTTCAGAAATCTCTTCAAATAATTGGATGTAGACCTTAACAAGTCTTCAAATGGCAAATTTGATAGAAGAACTGAAATCGATAAGTATAGAGCATCATACCCTACAAAACAGGGACATCACATCCAAGTTGTTTTAGGCGTCTCACCTAGCACCTTCAAGCAAACTAGCTATGGAGGAATTGGAAACTTGGATGTCGCACCCAAGTTGTTCTAGGCGTCTCACCTAGCACCTTCAAGCAAACTAGCTATGAAGGAATTGGAGAAAATGCAACAGCACATTGTCTTTTCATTACTCAAAATATCATGCTTACAAAGAAGGGTTTTGGGCTCTATTTATAGCCTCATGACAAGTAGAAAGATGGGTTGAAATTCAAATTCAAAATAAAAGAAGAGAGAATTACAATTAAGGTTTTGGAATAGGTGCCAATGCTTCATAAAGATGGTTATCTTGACTTGATCTTCCACCCTTTTCTTTCCTTGGCCGATTGAAGTTAAATTGCTGCGTTTAAGTGGGAGTGGAGCCCACCTAAAACACCTCCAAGAGAGAAGTCATGGGAAGGGAAGAGAATTTTTTGAAAGGTAAAAAGACTTTAACCAACTCTCTTAAATACAAAACTTGTGCCATTTAATTCTCTTAAATACCTTCAAAACTTGTGCCATTTTGTTCTCTTAAATTCCTTCAGAAAGCTTTCTTCAAGAAACTCCCTCCACCTTTTAAAGATCCTTAATTGCTATATTCAAAGCTCCTTCCATCAATTTTTAAACTCCTTGTTTGGTATGAAAGGTTTTCTTGGAGGAAGAATTTGCATGGAGCTTCTAACCAAATAAATGTGGATGTGGTCCCCTCTTTGCTTCCTTCATGTGATGTAGACTTAGTCAACTCCATACAAAAATAACTCAGGTCCCATTAAACCCAAAATGGACCCAAAGACTAATTACTAGATCCAAACAACAATTTATACCCAATTGAGATCCAATTGGACTAATTATGACTTAATAATAGAGATAAGGTGTCATGGGTGCTTCTTTTTGGCTCTGGTGCCCCCACCATCCAAAGTGCTGGGCCTTGTCAGACTAGGAGGGTGAAAGCTGACAAGAGTAAGGCAGAGTGCTTCTACAAGAAGTCAGGTCATAAGAAGTGGAACTGTTCTGCTTACCTTGCTACTCTGGACCCGAACAGGCCAAGGAAGGGAAAGCAGCAAGCTGTTGCTGGTCATGTGTTGCCCAGGTGGCTTCCCAAGAGGGCGGTGAATTGGGATTAAAAACTTTTTGCAAGTATGTGCACTTTGAAATTCTTTTAGTGTAGAAGTGAAGTGCAAAGCGGAAGTAAACAGATTAAAGCAATCAAGCAATGAAAGCACAATCACAAACACCAAGAAGTATAGTGGTTCGGAGCAACCGGCTCCTACATCCACTACCCAAGGATCACTTGGGATTTCCACTATATGCCCCAATCGGAATACAGTCAGATTATTTTACTAAGCTCACAATCCAAACCTATACACTTTGGTTTTACCGGGATCACCAAAGAAACCCAAACTCCCTTTGGTTTTACACGGGATCACCAAAGAAAATCCAAACACTTGGTTTCAAACTGGAAAAACCAAGAACCCAAACTTAGGTTTCACAAAGTTCACCTAAAACCTTCAACTCTTTCTCTAGATACAGCCCCTTGCTATTCTAAGAGAGCAAACCAAGATAAAGAATGTAAAATAAGCAACTACAACAAACCAAAGTTGTTTTGATATTACCGATGAAGATCAAAATGAAGTCTAGCTTTAAATACACTTCAATGCTCTTCAAAGCTGCTTCTTTTCTTCTTCAATGATGGAGTGGAGTTGGTGAAGCTTTGAATCTCACTTGAATGCTCTTTGAGATAGGTGAAGGAATAACTTGGAAGCTCTTCTTTTTCTCAAGAATATTCAGCAATAAATCTTCATTAATTAATTAATCCTTCAAAAATGATCCCCTTTATAGTTTTTCAAGTGATATGGCCGTTGTAGGGCCTTGGGAATCATGAAATGGCCATTGGAGGTGATTTGGCATTCAAATTTCAAATTCTGTAGCTAGTCGTTAAAGTGCAGACAACGGCTCTACGAGCCGGCTCAAGCTCCAGGAGTCGGCTCGAAATCTCAGGAATGCCAGAATCAAAGTTCTGTAGGAGCCGGCTCTTGGTCTAGGAGTCAGCTCTTGGCTTCAAGCTTTTACTCTTGACAAACATGCATACCTGGAGTCTGCTCTTGATCTAGGAGTCGGCTCTAGGTCTCAGAACTTCAAAAACTATACTTCTATAAGAGTCGGCTCTTGAGCTGGGAGTCAGCTCTTAGTTCTGAAACTCTGAATTCTGCCTCCATGTCGTTCCGCTTTGAGTCGGCACTTACAAGTCTTTAAAATTTGCTTCAAGCTTCCCAAAAACTTCATCATTGAAACAACTAGAAGCTACTTTACATGCTTTATCAAATTATTTACACTTTTAAGCCCATTTTTCATGATTACAATATTCATAACTTAGGGCATTTACAAACTCAATTGAATTTTCTTAAGTGAATTTGAATACCATTTTAAAACCAAGGTAATTCATTCCTACAAAAATTTATTAAACATTTGTAAAGAGTTAGTATCAAATACATGCTCCAATATTTTGTGATCATCAAAATCATTCCAGGGGTCAACAATCTCTCCTTTTTGATGATGACAAAACACTGGGCATGATAAAAAAAAATGGAATCACTTTACAATTGCAGTATTTTCAAGTTTATGCATATCATGTAGGTTAGGTATCAGTGTATCAATATAATGTGCCAAAATGTATCAAATGTATATGACTGAATACCAAATATCATGTATCAAGTGTATCGAAACATGAACTTTTATATGTATCACAATATGATGTATCGATACATGATGTATCAAAGGTATTAACTATATAAAGTGTATCGAAACTTTTAGAATTTTCAACCTTTTGAAGTCAACTTAAGTTGCATCAACTTTCTATGAATCAAACATTCATTTTATCAAAATTTCATAACATTCAATTATCCATATAGCTTTTGTAACCAATTTTTGAATAAATTTCATGAAATCAATAGCAATTTTCAGAAATCAATAGCAATTTTCAATAGCAATTTTTAGAAATCAATAGCAATTTTCAAAAATCAATAGCAATTTTCAAAAATCAATAGCAATTTTTAGAAAACAATAGCAATTTTCAGAAATCAATAGCAATTTTCATGCCCAAACATACATAGTCTCCATTCTCCCACTTTTTGTCATCAACAAAAGGTAGATGATAAATAGAGAGACATTCACAATATATAACAAATGAGAAATATTGATTCAATCATAACAAAGTATGTATATAAGAATGTATCAAGACAAGGGAATATGTATCAAGACAAGTGAAATATATATATAAAAAGTAAGTCAATACATAGTGTATGTGATACTTTACAAATATGCCATGGCACAACAAAATAGTATCACATAACTAAAATACAACAACAAAAAATCTCAAAAGATAAAACCTAAACATCAGAAAGAGGTGCTAGGACCACTGTCAGATTCTTCCTCATCAGAGGAGGAACTGACCTCTAAAATACCTGGATTAGGCTTGAATTTGGGAAACCTAGGACGGAGATCGCTAATCCTAGTCCTAGTGGGTGTGGAAGTCCTAGTAACTTTAGATTTAGGTTTAGGTTTGGTTTTTGATTCAGATGAAATGAAAATGGGTGTAGGTCTGGCAGTAGGTGGATCAAGAGATAGGGCTATAGTGCTGGTGGAAGAAAGTATCTGAGTGGCCGGAGTCACTCCAATATCAACAGATCCAGCTACCTCCATACCATCCTGAGGCTCACCAAAAGTAGGTGTGTCATGATATGGTGCTTTGGTGCAATGTGCCTCCTGTCCCTGCTCAGCATGTGTGCCAGTATCAGTCTCAGTGCCCGTGCCAGTCGTTGTGCCGGTAGCTGGGCCAATAGAAGGTCCATGCTGGCTGGCTGCTGATAATTACCTCAATATAACCACGATGTCATGAAAGCCCTGCTGCATCTCGGACTGTAGAGAAGTGATCCTCCGGTTAGTATTGAAAGATTGTGCCCTGAAAGCCAATTGAAATATTGTATCAATGAATTGACATTTTATAATAAAGGCATTATTTTCATCATACGCTGTGTCTTTATGATTTTATGATGAACCCCATAGATTAGGGCTATGGTTCTAGGGTTATGATGAGATCATACCAGTGAGACCTAAAGCCTTAAAACCCTAATCTAAAATATTCCTGGTCGATGG
This sequence comes from Areca catechu, assembly GCA_021397845.1. Classification (NCBI taxonomy): domain Eukaryota; kingdom Viridiplantae; phylum Streptophyta; class Magnoliopsida; order Arecales; family Arecaceae; genus Areca; species Areca catechu. The sequence continues at coordinate 97,410,750 of CM038045.1, forward strand.
GACATTGAGTTGGGGATCAATGTTTCCGGCAAGACCAGCACATCCTATATATGCTTTGTGATGAAGGTAACTGATCTCACAGTCACTTGTGTTTGACACTAATACTAGGATGTGAGTGTTCATTAGAGAATGAGTTCACTGAATTGATCCAGATTGAGAATATCTAATGGAACCTTATCTGTTTGTCAATAGATAATTCTCATAGTGGGAGTAGTGCATGTGGTCCTTTGACCAGAGACTACCATAGTACCTTATATATATGAATCCATACTTTGCTTCGTAATCAATCATGACATTGAGTCATGCACGAGGTGATACTGGTTATGGTGGATTGTATATGGAGGTTGTGAGTAGGTCAACAAGGAATTGATCAGCCCTAGTAAGAGGGAATTGCATCCAGCTAATTTCAAATGATGGATTCAGGAAACCTTTGATCAAAGTATGAACATTAGAGTTATTTTCTAATGGTTCATTAATGAATCATCATTATAAAGATTGAGCTAGGGATGAATATGAAATTGGATTTGACAAGTATCCATATTCATAATCATATTCGGGATGCAAGTTGATCAAAGGACTGAATTGCCCGGTAACTCACCACTGAAGGGTATTTTGGTAATTCCACCAAAATTCCACATCTCCCGGGTAGACATGATACGTTGCTAGACGTCAATCTTGTCTTGTAGGTATATGATTAAGTCATGGTAATTCAAATCAGTTAATTAGAATTAGATTCTAATTGACCGAGTCAAGCTAGTTTGAGTTGACCAAATCGGCTTAGTTGAGATCTAACCGAATTAAGTCAAATAGCACTCGGACCTACTGCTGGCTAGGTGTGGAACCCAATGGGTCACACACAAAAGAAAATTGATGAAGGATTTAATTTGGAATTAAATCATGTTTGCAGGATAAACACACTAGTATGTGTTGCAGACCAAATTTCTATTCGAATCAGATTCGAATTTGGTTCCGAATTGGGCTTAATCGGGTTCTAATTGAACCAGATTAAGGTCCAATTTAATTTTTAGGACATTGGGCTAACCCATGGCTGAACCCAAGTGAATTAAGTTCACTGAGACCCTCTCTCCAAGCCGCCCTCTCCCTTTCTCACCTGCGCGCGCCAAGAAGAAGAGTCCACGCGCGTGGACTCCTCTTCATGCGCGTTAGAAAGAAAATAACATCGGAGAAAAATCTGAAAAAGGGGCGATTCAGATCCTTGTCTGGCGCCCTTGGATCTGGATCTGATGGCCAGAAAAAATTAAGGAAATGATCCATCGCTTTTCGGTCGCAAATCCATCTCCAAAAGTCGCGATTCTTCCTGAAGTTTTTCCGAGAGTCCTCCTCGTCGGAAAAACGAAAATTAAATCGGAGAATCATGATTTTTGGTTGAGGGGATGCGTGAGGAATGAGGGATCATGATTCCTGGGGTTTCAGAGGGTTGCGTTGTTTTGAGAAGATGCCCCTCTGAGATCTATAAATAGGGTTTGGTTCTCGGGGGTTTGTATGTAACATAATTCAGAGATCCGATTCCTTTTCTTCCTCTCCAGAATACTCCTTCCCCTTGTTCTTGTTGGGTATTGTTTCCCTTACAGAGGTATCCTCTGTCGAAACTCTGACCCTAAACAAGAATAAGAAGAAGGTCTTGAACGGTAAAGGAAAGAAAAAGGAAAGGATCTGTTCTTCTTCTTTTCCTTCTTGAATTAAGACTTTGCCTGTCTTAATTTTTCTTCCAATTCAATTCAAGAAAAGGAATTCAAGAAAGGGAATTCTTGAAAAAAAATTCAAGAAGAGGAAAGAAGGAAGAAAAGAAATTTTCAAGAAAGAAAATCTCAGCCTAAAAGTCCAAGAATTGAATTCTTGAAAAAGAATTCAAGAAGAGGAGCCAAGAACTAGAAATTGTTGTCTTCATCTTTTTCTGTGTGGATCACCATTGGAGGGTGAACATTTGGGCACCTGGTGGAGATTCAGAGTTTGGATTTTTGCGATACAGGTTAGTATTTTAATTTGAGATTAAATCTTATATATACATCTTATATGTTTTAATTCTTTTAAGGAGATCTTAGGTTAAAGGTTTGGTGAAGATTTCATAAAGATAAAAATTTTGAAATCTATGTTTTCGCCTTGCCATCGAACCCTACAGTGGTATCAGAGCCTCCTTATTAAGATTAAAATATATATGATGATTTTTAGATACATATTTATATAAGTAACATGAGATGTAGTATATGTTTGATGTAATGTCACCAATTAGGGTTTTCACATAAACCCTAATTGTTGTAGAGATATGTTTAGAGATCTAGTCATCATACTGAAATAAGGTTGCCCTGGCATAATGGTGGATCCATTATATGGTAAATGGTTGTCCTAGTATGATGACACACTAATCACATATTTGTGTTAATTATGCATATATGTTTGATGTATGCCACTAATTAAGGTTTTCACTTAAACCTTAATTTGTATAGAGATATGTTTAGCCTTCTAGTCATCATACTGAAATAAGATTGCCCTGGCATAATGTTGGATCCATTATGTGGTAAATGGTTGTCCTAGTATGATGGCACACTATGGCACATATTTGCTAGAATGTGCTTTGTTTTAATAAAGCCCTCTTTAAAAACATATTAAGTTGTAGTGTCATATACCAAAAGCAAAAATAATCAATATGATTAGTTTATCATTCGGTGTCTAGGAAAAGTGGTTCATGATCGGTAAAGAGGACGTGGTTTTTAATTGGTTCCGTTGACTGACCTGGCCAATTCTTATTGGTGTCTAAGGAAAGCAACGGGGGGACTTCCACCACTCTCCCACTTACCTGGCCGATATGATTAACTTAATTATTGACTGATATGCTTAGTGTAATATTCACTACATATGGCCTTCCTTCACGCCAAGTCATTATTATGTTATGATCCATATTAGGTTTGTTGTGTACACACAAGGTCTTTTTTTTTTATGGTGACTAACATAATTTTGGCTTGGTACATTTGATTTTTATGGCATGATTTAATATAATACTTTGTTGTGTACACACAAGGGTATTATAATTAATATCATAACTATATAGCAATGAAGGGTCTAACTTAACTAAAATATTAAAGTTTGTTGTGTACACACAAGGCTATTAATATTTTAGAGGCCAAGATAAGTTGAGAATTGTATGAATTACAATTGGAAAGAGTTTTCCTACCTTTGAACTTATATAAGATTTGTTATGTACACATAAGGTCTTTTATAAGGAATTAGGATCTCAACCCCACTAAGAGAACCAATTAGGGTTTTCTCGATCATCACATTGAGGGTTATGATGCTTGATAAAATAGTGGGAGACATAATTAAGTTAAAGTCCTAATTTAATTATGTTTTGTCAACATTGATTTTTTCTTATGTAATGTTATTTGTTAATGTAGATTAAATGGCCTCTTCACTCTCACTCCATAGCATTCTTGATGCAAATAAATTGACTGGACCAAACTATGTTGATTGGTTGAGAAACCTGAAGATAGTACTCAGCCAAGAAAGAATTTCTTATATTCTTGATACCCCAACCTTGGAACCATTAGGGAAAGATGCCTCACAAGAGGATAAGACCACATATAACACGTGGCAAAATGACTCACTTACTGTCAAGTGTATAATGCTTGCCTCTATGACCAATGAGTTACAGAGGCAACATGAAAGCATGGACACAAACTCCATATTGCTCAATTAAAAAGAACTTTATGGAGAACATAGTCGAACTGCAAGATATGAAATATCTAAGCAGTTATTCCATGCAAGGATGACAGAAGGTACATCCGTACAAGACCATGTATTAAAGGTTATTGACCTAATCACCCGATTGGGTCAATTGGGTTTTGTTATGGATGGGGAGTTGAATCAGGATTTAATCCTGCAGTCACTCCCAGAGTCATTTTCACAGTTTGTTCTTAATTATCATATGAACAAACTTAACACTTCCTTGCCTGAGCTGTTGAATATGTTAAAAATAGCAGAGAGCCATTTAAAGAAAAATAAGGCTCCACTTCTTCTTGTGGATGGTGTAAACAAGAAGAAAATAGGCAAAAAGGGTTCCAAGAGGAGGTTGAACCCAAAAGGGGGCATCAAGAAAAAGAAAGGAAAGAAGGCCTCCAGACAAATGACCTGCTTTCATTGTGGCAAGCCGGGTCACTGGAAAAGAAACTGCAAGGTTTACCTTGCAAGTGTGAAGCCTGGTGCTAGTGATGCACCAAAAGGTATATTTGAGATACATGCAATTTTGTCATTAGACACTTCTAATTCAAACTCTTGGGTATTGGATATTGCTTGTGGTCATCATATCTGCAAATCATTATAGGGACTACAGAACATTAGAGTTTTGAAGGAAGGCAACTTCGAGCTCTACGGTGCTGGAGGAGATTCCATCCAAGCAGAAGCTGTAGGGACTTATATGTTGAAGCTACCTTCTGGGAAGATTTTAGAGTTAAAAAATTATTATTTTATGCCTAGAATCATTAGAAACATCATATCTGTACCCTTGTTACTTAAACAAGGATATATTATGAATGTAATGAGCAGTGGCTGCTCAATCAGTTTTTCTAATGAAATAATATTTAATGGCATATTTTGCAATGGTCTCTTAACTTTATCTTCTGATGACAATATACTACATATTAGTAATAAATGAAAAAGAGATGAAGTAAACAATACTTTACTTTGGCACTGTCGTCTTGGACATATTAGTGAGCAGAGGATTAACAAGTTACACAAGGAAAAATTCCTTAATCCTTATGACTATGAATCATTAGGAACTTGTGAATCATGTCTCATGGGTAAAATGACCAAGACTCCATTTAGTGGACATAATGAAAGGAAAATAGAGTTATTAGGACTCATACACACTGATGTATTTGGACCTATGACAACTCAGGCCAAGGGTGGATACTCATATTTCATCACATTCACTGATGATTTTTCAAGGTATGGATTTGTGTATCTAATGAAACATAAGTCCGAAGCTTTTGAAAAATTTTTAGAGTATCAAAGTATGGTAGAGAAACAAATGGGGAAAAGTGTTAAGATCCTTCGATCAGATAGAGGAGGTGAATACTTATCCACCGAGTTTCTTGATCACCTTAAACAAAAGGGAATCATCTCTGAATTGACTCTTCCTTATACACCACAATTAAATGGTGTTGCTGAAAGGAGAAATCATACTTTATTAGATATGGTACGGTCCATGATGTGCTTCACAGACTTACCTGTTTCTTTCTGGGGATATGCCTTGGAAACAGCGGCTAATATTTTAAATAGAGTACCATCCAAATTTGTATCTAGCATTCCATATGAGTTATGGAGGGGAAAGAAACCCAATCTTAAGCACCTTAAGATATGGGGATGTCCAGCCTATGTCAAAAGAAATTTTGGACATAAGCTTGATGTTAGAGCAGAAAAGTATCTATTTGTTGGATATCCTAAAGATAGTATAGGATATCTATTCTACCACCCTACTGAACAAAAGGTTTTAGTCAGTAGGCATGCCATTTTTATGGAGAAAGAGTTCATCCGATAAAAGGGCAGTGGGAGAAATATTGAACTTGAAGAAGTTCAACAAGTAGATACATTTTAACAAAATCATAACATAGTTAGTATAGAACCTGAACACACCACTCCTATCCGTAGGTCTGATAGGGTGCGACATGCACCTGAAAGGTATGGGTTCATTATTGAAAATAATGAAGCCCGAATCATTGATAATGATGAGCCTCTAACATATACGGATGCTGTCATAAGTAGTGACTCAGACAAATGGCTGGAAGCCATGAGATCCGAAATGGACTCCATGTATGTCAACCAAGTCTGGACTTTGGTTGATGCACCAGAGAGTGTTAACCCTATTGGATGCAAATGGGACTATAAGAAAAAGATTGGGGTAGATGGCCAAGTTGAAACTTATAAAGCCAGATTAGTGGCTAAGGGTTTCAGACAAAAACAGGGAATAGATAATGATGAAACATTTTCTCCTGTTGCCATGCTCAAATCTATTCGGATCATGCTTGCTATAGCAGCATATCATGATTATGAAATCTGGCAGATGGATGTGAAAACTGCATTCCTCAATGGTTTCCTTGAGGAAGAGGTTTATATGTCACATCCAGAAGGTTTTGTCTCGGAGACTAAACCTAATCAGGTATGTAGGCTAAAGAAATCTATTTATGGATTAAAGCAAGCATCTAGGAGTTGGAACATCCGATTTGATAAGATAGTCAAAGAATTTGACTTTATCAAAAATGAGGATGAACCTTGTGTGTACAAGAAGACTAGTGGGAGTGCCATAGTTTTCTTGGTTCTGTATGTAGATGACATACTCCTCATTGGGAATGATATCCCAATGTTACAATCGGTCAAGGTATGGTTATCTAAACAGTTTTCCATGAAAGACTTGGGAGAAGCATCTTATATACTAGGCATCAAGATCTATAGAGATAGATCTAGGAGGATGCTAGGTTTATCCCAGTCTAGGTACATTGACCAAGTGCTAAAAAGATTTAGCATGGAGGAAAGTAAAAGAGGTTACTTACCTTTTGGTCATGGCATACATCTTTCTAAGAAGATGTCTCCTAAGACACCTGAAGAAAGAAATAGAATGAATTCTATACCTTATGCTTCGGCAGTAGGGTCTATTATGTATGCTATGCTATGTACTAGGCCTGATGTGGCATATGCCTTAGGTATAGCCAGCAGGTTTCAGGCTGATCCAGGAGAGGATCATTGGAAGGCTGTGAAAAATATTCTTAAGTACTTAAGAAGAACTAAGGATATTTTTCTAATATACGGAGGTTCTGATCTTAAATTAGAAGCTTATTCAGATTCTAGTTTTCAATCAGATCCAGATGACAGCAAATCTATATTTGGGTATGTTTTTACCCTTAATGGAGGAGCTGTAAGCTGGAAAAGTTTTAACAGCAAACTGTAGCTGACTCAACAACTGAGGCATAGTACATTGCTGTTAGTGAAGCTGCCAAGGAAGCTGTCTGGATGAAGAAGTTCATATCAGAGTTGGGCGTAGTTCCTGAGATTGAAGGTCCAGTATCAATTTACTGTGATAATACGGGGGCTGTTGCTTAAGCAAAGGAACCAAGAGCTCATCACAAATCAAAGCACATTCTGAGACGCTTCCATCTCGTTCGAGAGATTGTCAAAAGACAAGAAGTCTGCATTAAAAGGGTAGAAACAAAGAACAACATAGCAGACCCGTTCACTAAGGCTCTATCACAGCGAGAGTTTGATCGCCACCTTGATTGTATGGGGTTAAGATTTAAAGGCGATTGGCTTTAGTGCAAGTAGGAGATTGAAAGATTGTGCCCTGAAAGCCAATTGAAATATTGTATCAATGAATTGACATTTTATAATAAAGGCATTATTTTCATCATACGCTATGTCTTTATGATTTTATGATGAACCCCATAGATTAGGGCTATGGTTCTAGGGTTATGATAAGATCATACCAGTGAGACCTAAAGCCTTAAAACCCTAATCTAAAATATTCCTGGTCGATGGGACATTGAGTTGGGGATCAATGTTTCTGGCAAGACCAGCATATCCTATATATGCTTTGTGATGAGGGTAACTGATCTCACAATCACTTGTGTTTGACACTAATACTAGGATGTGAGTGTTCATTAGAGAATGAGTTCACTGAATTGATCCAGATTGAGAATATCTAATGGAACCTTATCTGTTTGTCAATAGATAATTCTCATAGTAGGAGTAGTGCATGTGGTCCTTTGACCTGAGACTACCAAAGTACCTTATATATATGAATCCATACTTTGGTTCGCAATCAATCATGACACTGAGTCATGCACGAGGTGATACTAGTTATGGTGGATTGTATATGGAGATTGTGAGTAGGTCAACAAGGAATTGATCAGCCCTAGTAAGAGGGAATTGCATCCAGCTAATTTCAAATGATGGATCAGGAAACCTTTGATCAAAGTATGAACATTAGAGTTATTTTCTAATGGTTCATTAATGAATCATCATTATAAAGATTGAGCTAGGGATGAATATGAAATTGGATTTGACAAGTATCCATATTCATAATCATATTCGGGATGAAAGTTGATCAAAGGACTGAATTGCCCGGTAACTCACCACTGAAGGGTATTTTGGTAATTCCACCAAAATTTCACATCTTCCGGGTAGACATGATACGTTGCTAGACGTCAATCTTGTCTTGTAGGTATATGATTGAGTCATGGTAATTCAAATCAGTTAATTAGAATTAGATTCTAATTGACCGAGTCAAGCTAGTTTGAGTTGACCAAAATTGGCTTAGTTGAGATCTAACTGAATTAAGTCAAATAGCACTCGGACCTACTGCTGGCTAGGTGTGGAACCCAATGGGTCACACACAAAAGAAAATTGATGAAGGATTTAATTTGGAATTAAATCATGTTTGCAGGATAAACACACTAGCATGTGTTGCAGACCAAATTTCTATTCGAATCAGATTCGAATTTGGTTCCGAATTGGGCTTAATTGGGTTCTAATTGAACCAGATTAAGGTCTAATTTAATTTTTAGGACATTGGGATAACCCATGGCTGAACCCAAGTGAATTAAGTTCACTGAGACCCTCTCTCCAAGCTGCCCTCTCCCTTTCTCACCCGCGCGTGCCAAGAAGAAGAGTCCACGCGTGTGGACTCCTCTTCATGCGCGTGAGAAAGAAAATAACATCGGAGAAAAATCTGAAAAAGGGGCGATTCAGATCCTTGTCTGGCGCCCTTGGATCTAGATCTGATGGCCAGAAAAAATTAAGGAAAATATCCATTGCTTTTCGGTCGCAAATCCGTCTCCAAAAGTCGCGATTCTTCCTGAAGTTTTTCCGTGAGTCCTCCTCGTCGGAAAAACGAAAATTAAATCGGAGAATCATGATTTTTGGTTGAGGGGACGTGTGAGGAATGAGGGATCATGATTCCTGGGGTTTCAGAGGGTTGCGTTGTTTTGAGAAGACGCCCCTCTGAGATCTATAAATAGGATTGGGTTCTCGGGGGTTTGTATGTAACATAATTCAGAGATCCGATTCCTTTTCTTCCTCTCCAGAATACTCCTTCCCCTTGTTCTTGTTGGGTATTGTTTCCCTTACAGAGGTATCCTCTGTCGAAACTCTGACCCTAAACAAGAATAAGAAGAAGGTCTTGAACGGTAAAGGAAAGAAAAAGGAAAGGATCTGTTCTTCTTCTTTTCCTTCTTGAATTAAGACTTTGCCTGTCTTAATTTTTCTTCCAATTCAATTCAAGAAAAGGAATTCAAGAAAGGGAATTCTTGAAAAAAAATTCAAGAAGAGGAAAGAAGGAAGAAAAGAAATTTTCAAGAAAGAAAATTTCAGCCTAAAAGTCCAAGAATTGAATTCTTGAAAAAGAATTCAAGAAGAGGAGCCAAGAACTAGAAATTGTTGTCTTCATCTTTTTCTGTGTGGATCACCATTGGAGGGTGAACATTTGGGCACCTAGTGGAGATTCAGAGTTTGGATTTTTGCGATACAAGTTAGTATTTTAATTTGAGATTAAATCTTATATATACATCTTATATGTTTTAATTCTTTTAAGGAGATCTTGGGTTAAAGGTTTGGTGAAGATTTCATAAAGATAAAAATTTTTAAATCTATGTTTCCGCCTTGCCATCGAACCCTACAAGTATCAGTCCTGAGACTAGAAATCTCCTCCAAAACATTGTGGAGTCTATCATCAGTGTCAGCTCTAGCAATAGTAGGAGTCCTGATAGGTGAATGTGGTGAAGCAAGAGTTGGCTCGGAAGGCCCAGCCTCATCTGTATGTCCCTCAGCCTGCTCAACATGACCCTGTGTAGCCTGAATGTCATCATCTGAGTCCTCAGAGTGTGCTACAGGTACTCCTGAGGTCTTTCTGATCTAGTTCCCATCAACCTTAACAAATCCCATCTTAGTCAGGGATTTCACTGTATACTTGTCGGTGTGCAGCAACAACCGACAATCCTCTCCAGTAAGATTTATGCCTACCTCCTGAAACAACAAGATGAAAACCATCCCATAGGGCAAACAGGCTCGTTTCCTACATACAGCCTCTCTCATCTATGAGATCATGATGAATGGAAAGGTTGAGGGGCTCCCCCTCAATCAGTCGTCTCATGAATACAAGATCTCACTCACTAACCCAGTCGAATCTGCCTATCTTAGGTAGGAAAATTCGACTAATAATGTTGTGCAACAGTCTCATTTCCAATGAGAGCTGATTTGCATGTACATGAATGACTCCTTTTACATTGGATCTTCCTAAAATAAGTCTGAGAGTCTTCACCTTTTCCTTCATTACCAAATAACAGTCCCCTTCTTTAGGAATATTCAATAGATTTGCCAATTTTTGCTCATTTATCTCAATCAGTTTTCCTTTTACTGTTCCCTTAATGTGAAAAGCTCCTAGGGACATATTTTCAAAGAACTGTCTAACCAAATTTAGGTAGGTTGGAATATTTAACCGACAAAGCTCTTTCCAACCCTGTCCTTCAAGCCACATTCCAATATTTAACTATTCTTGCTCAATAAAATTGAAATCAATGCACCTACCGGGTGTCACTTGATGATTTCCCATTAGAATGATCTGCCGAGATGCTGGAACAACTTCTTCTTGCTCAGGTTGCTGCTATTCTTGTGGAAATAATGTATCTAAACACCTCTTGCTCCTCCTTTCCTCTGCTGCAGTCCGAACAACCCGTGTTGCCTTCTTTGCCACCGCCTTACGAGGCCCCATTCTCCAAGGATTAAGGATTTGAAAAGGTAGAAAGGGTTTTGGAGTGGTTTTTTGGAGAGAAGAGAAGAGTCGGCTAGAGAGAAACGGTTGAAATTTAGAAAGAGTGGTGAATAGGGAAAGTGGAAACCCTATTAAAAACATTCGGTCCGTCCTGCGAGTCGGCTCGCCAGAATACTGAGAGTTCGAGTCGGCTCGAGCTAAAATCTATTCTAAAATTCAAAAATGGTCAAACTCAATTTCCTAGGGTTCCTAGAGTCCAAACTAGGTTGCTCTATGCTCTAAAGAGAATTTTGAAATTTCTAGATAATCTTTTCTTAATTTTCAAGAATTAGGTCAGATAGGTTCAAAATGGGTCACATAACCCTAATTCTCCTCTAATTTTCTCAAATCTATCTTGACTTAAAGGTTAAGTAAAAATGTCCGCTAATTGGTCTTCAGTAGGTACAAATTCAAGTTCAACAATATTATTTAAAACATGATCACGGATAAAACGATGTCGAATTTCAATGTGCTTAGTTCGTGAGTGCTGAATTGGATTTTTTGATAAGTTAATAGCACTAGTATTGTCACATTTGATAGGAATTTTAGATTGGACAACACCATAATCCTCTAGTTGTTGCTTGATCAATAACACTTGAGCACAACAGCTCCCAGTAGCTACATATTCTGCCTTAGCAGTAGATAAAGCTACAGAGTTCTGTTTGCGACAGTGCCAAGAGATCAAGTTAACACCTAGAAATTGACAGGTGCCACTTGTGCTCTTTCTATCTATTTTGCATCCTCCATAATCAGCATCAGAATAACTAGTTAGTTTTAGTGATGTGTGCTTAGAATACCACAATCCTACATTACAAGTATCTTTCAAGTATTTAATAATTCTCTTAACAGCTGTGATGTGTGGTTCTTTAGGATTAGATTGAAAATGTGCACACATACAAACACTAAATAATATATCAGGTCTACTTGCTATTAAATAAAGTAATGATCCGATCATACCTCGGTACAGCTTTTGATCAACATTTGTGCCATTCTCATCTTTGTTAAGCCTACATGCAGGACTCATTGGTGTTCCAATTTACTTGCTTGATTCCATGCCAAATTTCTTGATTATTTCTTTAATGTACTTGGCTTGGTAGATCAGAATACCTTCTTTAGTTTGTTTAATTTGAAGTCTAAGAAAGTAACTTAATTCGTCCATCAAGCTCATTTCGAATTCTCCTTGCATTAGCTTAGCAAAGTCTTGACACAAAGATTCATCAGTAGATCCAAAGATAATGTCGTCAACATAAATTTGAACAACCAAAATATCATTTTTTTTTCTTTGAATTAACAGAGTGGTGTCAACACTACCTCTAACAAATTCATTTGCAATTAAAAATTTACTCAGTCTATCGTACCAGCTCTAGGTGCCTGTTTCATATCATATAAAGCTTTATTCAGTTTAAAAATATGATTTAGGAAAATATGATCGATAAAACCGGGAGGTTGCTCAACAAAAACTTCTTCAGATAAAAGACCATTCAAAAATGCACTCTTTACATCCATTTGAAATAACTTGAAATTCATAAAACATGCATAAGCTAGTAGCAGTCTAATAGCTTCTAATCTAGCTACTGGTGCATAAGTTTCATCAAAATCTATTCCTTCTTCTTGATTATATCCTTGTGCAACCAATCTAGCCTTATTTTTAATTACATTTCCATTTTCATCTAGTTTATTTTTGTAAACCCATTTAGTCCCTATAACAGGATGATCATTGGATCTTTCAACTAAGGTCCAAACATTATTTCTCCTAAATTGGTTTAATTCATCATGCATTGCTAACATCCAATTAGGATCAGTTTAGGCTTCTTCAATATTATGAGGTTCTACATGAGAATCAAAAGCAATTAAATCATGTGCATTTCTATGTGCAGATCTAGTTCTAACACCTTGAGATGGATCTCCTATAATTAATTCTTTAGGGTGTGAGTGTACATACCTCCATTCTTTAGGTATATCATCATGCTTTTTACTCACCTCTTCTTCTTGTGGTTTACTTGATTGTTTGTCTTTAAGATTCAAGTCTTTTATTCCATGCTCTAGTGTACCAGCATCATCATCAGCAAAATCTTTCTTTCTCGAAGATGTAATATCAGATTCATTGAAAACAACATATATAGATTCTTCAACAGTTAAAGTTCTTTTATTGAAAACTCGATAGGCTACTATTTAAAGAGTAACCAAGAAATATAGCCTCATCGGATTTTGCATCAAATTTGCCAAGATTATCTTTTCCATTATTAAGAACAAAGCATTTACATCCAAAAACATGAAAATATTTGATATTTGGTTTTTTATTGTTCCAAAGCTCATAGGAGATTTTCTGATAATAGGTCTAATTAAAACTCTGTTTAAAATATAGCATGCGGTATTAACAGCTTCTGTCCAAAAGTATTTTAGAAGATTTCCTTCACAAAGTATTGTTCTGGACATCTCTTCCAAAGTATGATTTTTTCTTTCTACAACACCATTTTGCTATGGTGTTCTAGGTACAGAAAAGTTATGATCAATACCACACTTTGTGCAAAATCGATCAAAATATTAGTTTTCAAATTCGGTGCCATGACCACTACGAATTGAAATAACAGATAAGTTTTTCAAATTTGTAACTCTTTTTTAAAACCTTTTGAATACATTAAAAGTATCATCTTTGTGTGCAATAAATAAAATCCATGTGTATCTTGAAAAGTCATCTACAATCACAAGTCCATATTTCATACCACCTAGGCTAGTAGTCTTAGTAGATCCAAATAGGTCCATGTGAAGTAGCTCTAAAGGTCTAGAAGTTGAAACTATATTTTTAAATTTAAAACTCCCTCTCACTTGTTTTCCTAACTGACATGCATCACAAACATAATCAAAATTAACTTTAAACTTAGGCAAACCATTGACTAAATCTTTTGCAATTAATTTTGCTATTGTGTCCATACTAGCATGACCAAGTCGCCTATGTCATAGTAAACTTGATTCCTTGCTCTTGTCATTCATTGCTATAAGACTTGTATAACTTGACATAGCTAGATCATTAAGATCTACCACATAAATATTACCAAGTCTGTGTCCAATGAACTTAGTACTAGAGTCAAGTGGATCAACTACTATACACATTGATGACTTGAAAAATATATTGTAACCAATGTCACATAGCTGACTAATACTCAAAAGATTATGCTTTAATTTTTTTACATGTAATACATTTTCAATAAATGTAGAAGGAGTAATTTTGATGTTACCAATTCCGGTTATCCTTCCTTTTCTATTGTTCCCAAATGTTACCATTCCACCATCCTTCTATTCTTGGGTGAAGAATCGATCAGCATCACCCATCATGTATCTTGAACAGCTGCTATCCAAATACCATCTTTTCTTTATGCTTGTGGCTGCAAGACATCCCTGCAAAATAATCATTTAATAGATTTAGGTACCCAAGCTCTCTTGGATCCTTGCAAGTTAGTGGAAATGGTTCCTTTTGGAACCCAAACTTTCTTAATTTTTCTTTTATCATTGTGTTTCAAATGACATTCAAAAGCTTTATGACCAACATTATTACATGCAAAGCATACAATCCTTGAATTTGAATAATAACTGCAAGATGATGCAAATTTAGGTCTAACATGTTTAGAACTAATGAATTTAGGAGCATATGAAGTAGAAGTAGAAAAAGTATTTGAAATAGAGCCTTTATAACCAATTCCAAATCTATTATTTGTTTCTTTTTGATCTTTCAATATTAACTCAAGTTTGTTGGAACTAAGGGTTAATTTTTTAACTAAAGGTTTCAATTTTTGAACTTCTTTCTTTAGGTCATCATTTTCATTTTTCAAATACTTATTTTTATCGAAATGTTCTTCTTTTTTAATTTAAACACTCTTAAGTCTTTCACAAACCAAATTTAGTTCTCTTTGTAAGATTTTGTTTCTTTCACAAGATTCATTTTTATCATTTTCAAATACATCACATTTGCTTTTTAAATCTCTCAATTTCAAACCAGCCTTTTTATATTCTATCAATAATTTGCAAAAAGCATTATGCAATTCATCATTAGTAAATTCTAAATTAGATTCAGAAGTACTTACCTCATCCTCCAAACCAATAAGATAGATTTATGCTGTTTTTGTTGTCTCTTCGTCCTCTGTAGTAGATGTGGTATCATCACTGTCACTCCAAGCAGCTAGCATTGCTTTCTTCTTCTTTCTAGGAATATCTTCTTCTTTTCTTCAGGGCAATCAGGGCGGATGTGTCCTGGTTTCTTACATCCATAGCAGATAGGTACTTGATCTTTATTTTTATCTTTATCCTTTTCTTTGTCTCTTTCCTTTTCTTTTCAAAAGTCACCTTTTCTGTAATGCTTTCTCCATCTATTCATTTTTCTTCTACCCATAAACCTTTTGAATTTTCTCATAACTAGGACAATTTCATCACTTCCAAGATCATCATCATCTGATGAATCAGATTCTTCATTCTTATCTTCCTCAGTGGCTTTAAATGCAATGGCTTTCTTCTTTCTTGTATCTTCTTCAGTCCTTTGTTGCATAGCCAGTTCATGAGTGATTAAGGAACCATGTAGCTCATCCAGTGGCAGTGTATTTAGATCTTTTGCTTCTTGAATTGCTGCCACTTTGGCTTCCCACTTATCTGACAACGATCTTAAAACTTTTTGGACAAGATCAGCATTATTGTAAGTTCTGCCTAGACTCTTGAGACCATTTATGATATCAGTAAAATGAGTATACATGACAGATATAGTCTCTCTTGGATCCATCTTAAACAACTCATAATTATGTACAAGCAAATTAATTTTAGATGTCTTAATTTGAGAAGTGCCTTTGTGTGTGATTTCTAATTTGTTCCAAATTTTTTAGTAGAATTGCAAGTTGAAATTCTGTTAAACTCATTTGGGTCCAAAGCACAATACAATAGATTCATCACTTTGGAATTTAACTCAGCTAGTTTCATATCATTTTTGTCCCAATCCTCTTCTAGCTTGGAAACCTCTACATCATTAACTTTAATTATGGGTATGTGAGGCCCTTTCATGATAATTTTTCAAAGAAGAAAGTCTATGGCTTGAATGTATATCTTCATTCTCGCTTTCCAATAAGTGTAATTAATTACGATGAAAAGTGGTGGTCTATTTGTAGATTGACCTTTGACCAATGAAGTACTTATGGGATGTGCCATATGTCTTTACTCTAAGTATCTTTCAGAGACTCTACTCTGATACCACTTATTACCCAGGTGGCTTCCCAAGAGGGGGGTGAATTGGGATTAAAAACTTTTTGCAAGTATGTGCACTTTGAAATTCTTTTAGTGTAGAAGTGAAGTGCAAAGCGAAAGTAAACAAATTAAAGCAATCAAGCAATGAAAGCACAATCACAAACATCAAGAAGTAGAGTGGTTCGGAGCAACCGGCTCCTACATCCACTACCCAAGGATCACTTGGGATTTCCACTATATGCCCCAATCGGAATATAGTCGAATTGTTTTACTAGGCTCACAATCCAAACCTATACACTTTGGTTTTACCGGGATCACCAAAGAAATCCAAACTCCCTTTGGTTTTACACGGGATCACCAAAGAAAACCCAAACACTTGGTTTCAAATCGGAAAAACTAAGAATCCAAACTTAGGTTTTACAAGGTTTACCTAAAACCTTCAACTCTCTCTCTAGATACAGCCCCTTGCTGTTATAAGAGAGCAAACCAAGATAAAGAATGTAAAATAAGCAACTACAACAAACCAAAGTTGTTTTGATGTTGTCAATGAAGATCAAAATGAAGTCTAGCTTTAAATACACTTCAATGCTCTTCAAAGCTGCTTCTTTTCTTCTTCAATGAGTGGATTCAATGATGGAGTGGAGTTGGTAAAGCTTTGAATCTCACATGAATGCTCTTTGAGGTAGGTGAAGGAATAACTTGGAAGCTCTTCTTTTTCTCAAGAATATTCAGCAATAAATCTTTATTAATTAATTAATCATTCAAAAATGATTCCTTTTATAGTTTTTCAAGTGATATGGTCATTGTAGGGCCTTGGAAATCATGAAATGGCCGTTGGAGATGATTTGGCATTCAAATTTCAAATTTTGTAGCTAGTCGTTGAAGTGCAGACAACGGCTCTACGAGCCGGCTCGAGCTTCAGGAGTCAGCTCGAAATCTCAGGAATGCCAAAATCAAAGTTCTGTAGGAGCCGGCTCTTGGACTAGGAGTCGGCTCTTGGCTTCAAGCTTTTACTCTTGACAAACATGCATACCTGGAGTCTGCTCTTGATTTGGGAGTCGACTCTAGGTCTCAGAACTTCAAAAACTATAATTCTATAAGAGTCGGCTCTTGAGCTGGGAGTCGGCTCTTAGTTCTAAAACTCTAAATTCTGCCTCCATGCCATGCCGCTTTGAGTCGGCTCTTACAAGTCTTTAAAATTTGCTTCAAGCTTCCCAAAAACTTCATCATTGAAACAACTAGAAGCTACTTTACATGCTTTATTAAATTATTTACATTTTTAAGACCATTTTTCATGATTACAACTTTCATAACTTAGGGCATTTACAAACTCAATTGAATTTCCTTAAGTGAATTTGAATACCATTTTAAAACCAAGGTAATTCATTCCTGCAAAAACTTCTTAAACATTTGTAAAGAGTTAGTATCAAATACATGCTCCAATATTTTGTGATCATCAAAATCATTCCAGGGGTCAACATCATGGTATTTATATGATAAATCCTTGTAGTTTGTCTATAAGTGATACTACTAGCTAGGTATTAGATATCATAAGTCCTTATCACATTTGCAATTCTTTGCAAGGACTTCAAGTTAGTAGGAGATTCAAAAGTAGTGAAAGGTTTCTGAACGTTGGGAATGGAAGTCAAGCTCTAGTTCTGGTGTTAGGAACCAATTCTTTATATTTCGAGTCTTGTACTATCATTCTTAATGGTTGTCATTTTTGTCCTTCCTTTTTGGTGAATATCATTTCTGTAGGCTTGATGGCCAAAGATGGTTATAAATTATCTATAAAGAATGATATTTGCAAAATCACATTGAATGGTTCTAATGTGATGTTTGGACAAGTGAAGAATGGCATATATGTACTGTCATAGCCTATTACTTTATTGTACACTACTAATAAATTCCCTAGGTTAGATAAAGTCAGTGATATTTATCTTTAGCACTATAGGCTAGGTCATAAAAACAAGAATAGGATAAATAAGTTGGTGGGGAAGGTCTCCTAGATATCACTTAGAGTGAATCTTTACCAACTTATGAATCTTGTCTTCTTGGAAAAATGACCAAATCACTTTTTACTGGAAAAGGTGAAAGAGCTAGTGATATTCTAATCTGGTACATACTGATATATGTGGACCTATGAATATCAGTGCAAGAGGTGGATATAGTTATTTCATTATATTTATATATGATCTTTTGGGATACGGTTATGTCTACCTGATGAGACATAAATCTGACTTGTTTGAAATGTTCAAATGTTATCGTAAAGAAATTGAAAAATAAAATGAAAAGTTTATTAAAACACTTCGATCAGATCAAGGTGGTGAATATCTCTCTAGTGAGTTTCTGACTAATCTTGAGGAGAATGGAATTCTCTCTTAATGGACTTCTCCAGGGGCACCTCAATTAAATGGTGTGTCTAAAAGGAAGAAACGAACTCTGTTAGACATGGTTCAATCCATGATGGGCTTACCAAGTCTGCCTAAATCTTTTTGGGGATTGCTCTTGAGTCAGCATTGATGCAGAACTAATATGCATGCAACTATTTTTGTGTGTTTTATATGTGGGGTGAGGTGGTTAAATCCCGAATATTAGATCAAAATAAGATGTATAAAACTCTATATGAGTTTTAGAAACTAAGCATGTAGATCAGGACCTAGGAAAGTAGTAAAGAGGGATCGCTAGGACTAAGAAGCCTCGATTATGGCCAGTTCATCTACAATAAAACTACTAGAGAATATAGGGGGTGTACTTGGCAACGTCTGATGCGCCTGGTGAAGATTGCAGCAAAGAGATCACTCGTTCCTTAACATATACAGCCTAGAAAATCAAGCTGGAGGTCCACGAATACCCGGCTTTTTGCTCGGTGGTCCGATTGTGGCCCGGTTGGAGTTGTTGGATTCATAGGAACTTGGGGACTTGCAAACAACCTTCAAGGGTGAGGAAACAAAGTGGGAAACAAGAAAAATTTCAGAAAAAAGGCAGCAAGGGGTGTGTTGGAAGAAGAGGCTTGGAAGAAGGTTGGTCGGCTAGCACTTCAGCAGGACTTCAGGCTCACACAAGATCCCTTAATGCACACAGCAGGGAGGCACACAGCAAGAAAATAACTCAAGAGTATTTCATATATCAAAATTTGTTAAAATTTTCATACAAGAGGTCCCTTATATAGAGTCATGAGACTTAGAGCCCAAGCAAAAGAAAATAAGGAAAATAATGGGTGACCACTTTCTTCCTAAAGTATGGGTCTAAATACATGGATGAAAATACTCTCCCACTTTCTTCCTAAAGTGTGGGGCTGAATACATGGAAGAAAACACTTTCATGCCATACAAAATCCCTCCAAACAAGGTAGGTAGTGACATCCAAACGGGGGGGACCACTTCTTTCCAAAGCAAGCTAGCATGAATCAGGGGATTTATGTTTATCTGTTTTGACTTTCCTTCTTGTCATGCTGGCATGTGGAGTTGGTGTGCTTAGGGTGTGGAAGGGGTGTGCCAGTGCATGGTCATCAACTTCTCATGCATAGGCCAACTTCATGATTCTCCAAGTAATCCTAGGTGGTACAATCCAGGGTGTGACTAGGCTTCACTTCCATGTCTTGAAATTGGTTGGACTTGGTCTTTACTTGTATGATATGGTCTTGAGTCTTTAGTGTACTTGGACAGGACTCAAAAAAAATAAAATTAGCTCAACATGAGCTGACTGGACTGAACTAGCTCAACATGGGCTAACTAGTACAATACTCAAGTAAAACAACCACAACTTAGATGAACTAAGCTTTATTATAAATGGACTTGAATGTAACTAAGTGATGCACAGAGGGTTAAGAAGCCTCTGTCTTATTCTGGTGCCTCTGGTGTCCCCACCAATTCTACTGAGGTGGGAGGAACTCGATCCTGTCTTGTGAAGGTCAGGCTGGCTCACATATCTCTTTAGAAGGTATGGGATGAGGCGTTGCAAGTCCTCTCGAGAAATCCACGAATCGTCTGACTCTAGCCGGCTTTGCCATCGGACTAGGTAGTGTTGATAGCCGCAGCCCCGGGTCGTTATGGCTTGATTGTCTAGGATATGCTCGATCCGTTCTCCTCTCTCAGGCCAATTTATTGGTGAACACTCTGGATTAGGGTCACTCACAAAAGAAGGAGTAGGTCCAAAGGCCTTATTGGGTATCGATGCCGGTTCCCTGTACTCAACCAAGTCTGCGATATTAAAGGTAGAACTAATGCCCAGATTTGAAGTGTTGACTCCACTAATTGATTTTGATGATAAGCAAAACAGTTATGTTAATTTGAGGAATAATGATTTGCTTTAAGTATGTTTTCATTGAAAGGATGCTCACAAAATTTGAAGAAGCACATTTATGTTGAAGAACCAAGGTTGAATGAAATGATTGCTTAAAACAAGACTTGGACATTCAATGAAATGGTTGAATGGATGACTAAGGCAAATGGAAACATGTTCCAGCACAAGTTCAGTAATTTTTGCAATTTTTCAAAGAAGTGTCGACTCAATGTGTTGACACATGACATGATGTGTCGACACATTAAGAAAAAGTGTCGACTCAAGCCGGTACGCTACAAAGTTTCAAATGGCACAGATTAAGTGTCGATACATGGAGCTTATGTGTCAACTCAAAGTATCAACACATGGATCAACACATCGCCTGAAACTTTCAAGCCACAGAACTTGCAGAAGTTGAAGCAACTGTTGAAGTGTCGACTTATGGATGTAATGTGTCGACTGAAGGTGTCGACTCAACTGAGAATGTGTCGACTCAACTAAGATTTCCAGAGATCCTGAATGGAGCATTTTGAACTATGTATCGACTTAAGAAGAATGTGTGTCAATCTTATGTGTCGACTCAACTGAGGAAGTGTCGATATATAGAGTTCTAGCAACAGTAACGGCTAGTTTTTTCAAACACAGAACTTGTCCCAAATGGTCTTAACGGCTAGTTTTTTAAGTGTAATGGCTATATCTCGATTTTGAGGCCTTGGGGAGGTATAAATAGGCTCCAAATCAAATCAAGAAGTAATTTTATTGAATATCCAAAAAGAGTTTAAAAAGAAAAGAAGAGAGAACAGCCTTAACTCCTATTCATCAAGATTCAACCACTCACAAGCTAAAGGAAGCCTTCCAAGCATTCAAAGCCATTAATTAAGAGCATTGAAGATCATTCAATCTTGGGCATTCAAAAGGCTTCAACAAGAGCAAAGCAACACTACATCGAGCTACATCAACTTATTTGCTTTTCTATTGAAAGCTTATAATGGTTCTTTGTTTCTAAACTTTATATCTTGTAAAGGTTATTGGTAAGCCTTGAAAATCAATTAGGTTGGTGGTTAGCCCGTAAAACCACTAAGGTTCTTGGTTAGCCCAGAAAACCAAGGAAAGTTTTTGGTTAGCCTTGTGAAAACCAACTAGGTTCTTGGTTAGCCCGCAAAACCAAGTGAGGTTGTAACTTGTGAGCCTTGTAAAACAAGTTGGATTTTTGATTAGTGAGCCCGGAAAACTAATCGGCTATAATTTTTTGATTATAGTGAATTTTCAAGGGGATCTTTGGGAGTGGATATAGGTGCATGGTTGGCACCGAACCACTATAGCTTGTTGTGTTTGTGATTGCTTGTTCTCTCCCTCCTTGCTCTTTACATTCTTGCTTATTATTTTTAATTTCTGCTGCATTATTACTTTAGAGCATTGCATCTTAGCACCTTATTGAATTGAATTGTATATCTTGTCTTCTGAAGTTTGCTACATGTTTCATCAAGCTTAGCTTTCAATTTTTTAGAGACCCAATTCACCCCCCCTCTTGGGTTGCTCTCTGGGTAACAAGTGGTATCAAAGCCCTGTTCTCAGTGTATAGACTTTACTGCCTTGAGTAAAGATCTATGGCAGCCCCATTTAGTACTAGTGTAGTTGAGGGACAAGCCTCAAATAGACCTCCATTTTTTAATGGAACAAATTATACTTATTGAAAAACTAGGATAAGAATTTATATGCATTCTATAGATTATAATTTGTGAAAAGTTGTTGACAAGGGTCCTCAGATTCCTTCGGTAGTGGTTAATGGTATTTCTATCCCAAAACTTGAAGAGGATTGGGATGAAAATGACATTAAACAATTCGAGATGAATGCTAAGACAATAAATCTCTTGTATTGTGCATTAGATCCTAGTGAGTTTAATAGGATATCTACATGCATGTCCGCCAAAGAAATATGGGACACACATGAAGTTATCCATGAGGGTACCGATCAAGTGAAAAATATTAAAGTCAATATGTTAGTGCACACATATGAGATGTTCCGGATGGAACCAAATGAATCTATCACTGATATGTATACACGTTTTAAAAATATTGTAAATGCTATGAGAAGTCTTGGTAAAGTCATATCTAATGCTCATCTTGTGAATAAAATTCTTAGGTCACTATCAACGTCATGGGATCCAAAGGTGACCGCAATTCAAGAAGCAAAGGATGTGGACAAGCTACCTCTTGAATAGCTAGTGGGATCTCTCTTGACTTATGAGCTCAATCTAAAACAAAAATCAATGGACATGGACAAGAAGAAGAAAGGGATTGCTTTCAAGTCTAATATTCAAGAAGAATCCTCGATCGATGAGTCCGAAGATGAAGAAGAAGAAGAAGGTGAAGAAGCCCTCCTTGCTTGTAAGTTTAGAAGATTCATGAAGAGGAGGAAGTTTCCCTACAAGAAGAAATTTCAATCTAAAGAAAAGGGAAAATAAAAGGGAAAAGAAAAGGAGAAAGAAGTACCAATATGCTTCGAGTGCAAGAAGTCGAGACATTACAAATTTGATTGTCCTCTTCTCAAGAAATCAAGAAAGAAACTAAGGAAGAAAGCTATGATGGCCACTTGGAGTGATAGCAAAGACTCCAGTTCAGAAGAAGAGCAGATAAAAATTACAAATCTCTGCTTCATGGCACATCAGGACAATGAAGAGGTATGTTCTGACTCAGAAATTGATTTTACCTTCGATGACTTAGAAATGCTTTCGAAGAATTGATGCATGATTACAAGTTAGTTTTATCTGAAAATAAGAAATTGAAAAAACATGCAAACAGTTTCTCCCTAGAAAACAATTCTTTATTTAATGATGTTAGTTCTTTGAAAACTAAACTAGATGTTTTAGAAAAGAAAAATAATGCTTGAGTTATGGAAAATGAAGTTTTAAAAAGGTCTAAATAAATTGTTTCTAACAATGAGCTTTTAAAGAAAAACAAGGATTTAGAACTTGAAAATGCTAAACACAAAAATGAACTTGAAAAATTAAAATCTTTTATTGACAAATTTAACTTTAGTTCAGAAAAGTTGAATTTACTTTTAAACAATCAAAGAGCTGTTTTTAACAAGGCATGTTTAGGATATAAACCACGAAAGCAACAAAAGTATTTCAAAAACATTTTTGTACCAGCATCATCCAGTATTATTTGTTTTACTTGTAGAAAATTAGGTCATAAATCATATCAATGTAGTTTTAGAAAAATCATGTCTTTTGATAAAATGTGGGTTCTAAAAAGAACCATTTTGCATGCTAACCTGAAAGGACCCAAGTTAGCTTGGGTACCTAAAGTCAAGGCTTGATCATATTGCAGGTTTGTCTTGCAACCAAGAAAAACAAACAAATTTGGTATCTTGACAGTGGTTGCTCAAGGCACATGACTGGAGATGTGAAGCAATTCACTTCTCTTGAAGCTTTGAATGGAGGAAGTGTGACCTTCGGTGATAATGGTAAAGGAAAAATCATTGGTATTGGTAAGGTTCACATAACTCCTTCCAATAGTATTTGTAATGTACTATTAGTAGATGGTTTAAAGCATAATCTTTTGAGCATTAGTCAGTTTTACGATAAAGGTTTTCAAGTAGTTTTTAAATCATCTTATTGCATGATTTCTAGTCCAGACTTAAATAAAGTACAATTCATTAGAAAAATGCATGAAAATATTTATTTAGTAGATCTTGATGATCTATCTTTACCTAATAGAGAGTGCCTTGTTGTAATGAATTCTACCAAGGAAGAGACTAGTTCTTATGGCATACAAGATTAGGGCATGCTAGTATGTATCTCATTTCAAAACTTAGTAAAAAGAATTTAGTTAGAGATTTACCTGAAATCTGTGTTGAAAAAGATAGAATCTGCCAAGCATGTCAATTTGAAAAGCAAGTCAAAACTTCTTTTAAACCAAAAGGATTTGTAACTACTAGTAGGCCACTTGAACTACTTCATATGGATCTCTTTGGACCAACTAGAACATCAAGTCTAGGAGGCAAGAGATATGGATTAGTTATTGTGGATGATTTTTCGAGATTTACTTGGATTTTCTTTTTAGCACAAAAGGATGAATCATTTTCTATATTTATAAAGTTTTATAGAAAAGTTTCAAATGAGAAAGGTGTTTCAGTTATTTGTATTCGTAGTGATCATGGAACCGAATTTGAAAAATCAAGATTTCAAAAACTTTTGCAATGAAAAAGGCATAGAACATAACTTTTCTGCACCTAGGACACCCAGCATAATGGGGTAGTAGAAAGGAAAAAATCGTACTTTAGAAGAAATGGCATGCACTATGCTTTGTGAAAACAATTTGCCAGGGTATTTTTGGGCTGAAGCTATAAATACAGCCTGTTATGTTTTGAATCGAGTTTTGATATGCCCTATTTTAAATAAAACTCCATATGAGCTTTGGAACCAAAGAAAACCAACTTTGAAATATTTTTGAGTTTTTGATTATAAATGTTTTATTTTGAACAATGAAAAAGATCATCTAGGAATGTTTGATGCCAAGTCTGATGAAGGTATCTTCTTAGGATACTCTACATCAAGCAGGGCATATAGAGTATTCAACAAATGGACTTTGGTTGTAGAAGAGTCAGTACATGTTGTATTTGAAGAATGTTCTAACAAGTCCTCGAAGAAATAGGATACATCTGATGAATGTGTAGGTACTGACAAACTTCAGAAGCTGACATTGAATGATAAATTTCAACCAAATAAAGAAGGACAAGACAAAGATGACAAAGAAGATGATACTCCAATGCATTAAGATCTACCTAAGGAGTGGAGGTATGCTCATGGACATCCTAAATAATTAATCTTAGGTGATCCATCAAAAGGGATAAGAACTAGAGCTTCTATTAGGAATGAATGTGATTATATTGCTTTTGTATCTTAAGTAGAATCTAAATGTTTTCAAGAAGTAGAAAAATACTCTAATTGGATCAATGCTATGCAAGAAGAATTAATCCAATTTGATAGAAATAATATTTAGACACTTGTAGAAAGACCATCTAATATTTCAATTATTGGCACTAAATGGGTATTTAGGAATAAATTAGATGAAAATGGTATTGTCATTAGAAATAAAGCTAGGCTAGTTGCTAAAGGCTACAATCTAGAGGAAGGGATTGACTTTGAAGAAACTTTTGCTCCTGTTGCTAGACTTGAGGCAATTAGACTATTGTTAGCATTTACGTGTTTTATAAACTTCAAATTATTTCAAATGGATGTTAAGAGTGCTTTCTTAAATAGTTTTATAAATGAAAAGGTCTTTGTTGAACAATCACCTGGTTTTGAAAATCATGCACATCTTGATCATGTTTTCAAATTACACAAAGTACTTTATGGATTAAAACAAGGACCCAGAGCATGGTATGAAAGACTAAGCAATATTTTTATTGAAAATAAATTTTCTAGAGGAAATGTTGACAAAACTCTATTTTTGAAAAGAAAAGATAATGATTTATTAGTAGTACAAATATATGTTGATGACATCATTTTCGGTGCTACTAATGAAATTCTTCGTCAAGAGTTTGCTAAGTTAGTGTAGGGTGAGTTCGAGATGAGTATGATGGGAGAGCTAAATTTCTTTCTCGAACTCCAGATCAAGCAAATCTCAGATGGTATCTTCATCAACCAAGCTAAGTACATAAGAGAAATTATCAAAAAGTTTGGAATGGAGACTACTAAACCAATAGGTACGCCTATGAGCCTCTCATGTAAACTTGATAAAGATGAGCATGGTAAATCTATAGATCAGAAATTATACAGAGGCATGATAGGCTATTTACTTATCTGATTGCTAGTAGACCAGATGTTATGTTCAATGTTTGCATCTGTGCTAGATATCAGTTCGAACCTAAAGAATCACATTGGTGCGGACACCAGAGGCACCAGAAAAAGGCAGAGGCTTCTCAACCCTCAATGGATCACTTAATTTCATTTGAGTCCATTGTAATAAAGCTTAGTTCAGCTATGTTATCTTTATTTGAGTCCTATATTAGTCAGCTC
Organism: Areca catechu; assembly: GCA_021397845.1. Taxonomy (NCBI): domain Eukaryota; kingdom Viridiplantae; phylum Streptophyta; class Magnoliopsida; order Arecales; family Arecaceae; genus Areca; species Areca catechu. The sequence continues at coordinate 97,437,087 of CM038045.1, forward strand.
ATGTTGAGCTAGTACAGTCCAGTGTTAGTCAGCTCCTGTCGAGCTAATTTTATTTTTTGAGTCCTGTCCAATCACACTGAAGACTCAAGACCACATCATACAAGTTTAGCCCAAGTCCAACCAAGCTTGAAGATTTGAAGACCCTGGTAGAGAAATTAGAAACCTTGAAGTCCTGGACCGAAGTAGGAAGCAAACTGGGCCAGCCCAAGCCCAGGAGAGGAGCTAGGGTGCCAAGGCTTATGGTGACCACCCCTTGGTCGGCCACTTAGAGTGACCATCTTGGCCGACCAAGGCAAGGAGGGAGGGAGATTTCCTAGGGATCTTTTCTACCTAAAGTTTCCTTATTTTGTAGCTAGTGTTTGGGTGGGAGTAAAATTCTTATATAAAGTCTAATATACCCTTACTTGGAGCCCAAGACTAAGGATCTATTTAAAGGACCCTAGTCTCTTGTATGAGATCTAATTTTGATATATGAAATATACTTGAGTTTTCTACAATTGCTTTGTGCTACCCTGCTTTGTGCTTAAGGGGTTTTGTAAGTTCTTCTTCCCAGTGTTTCGCAACTACATCCTGCCACCAGCCAACCCTCCAGAGCCTTGGCCACCCACTCCAAAATTCCCTTTCCCTTTGCTATTTTCCCTTATTTTTTTCATCTCCTCTGAGTTTTCTAACCTCTGATAGGTCGTTTGCAGGTCCCTCAACTCCGACGAATCCAACGACTCCAGCCAGGCCTTAATCGGACCACCGAGCAGAAAGCTAGGAATCTGCGAGTCTCTGGCTCAGTTTTTCAGGCCGCATCCATTGAGGACGAGTGATCTCTTCACTGCAATCTTCATCAGGAGCTTCAAACATTGCCAAGCACACCCCCTGCTACCAGTAGCGTTATTGTAGAAGAACTAGCCCTAACCGAGGCTTCTCAGCCTCTGCGGTCCTTCTCTTTCTGATGCTCTTAGGTCCAATTTGCATGCTTTTAGTTTCTTTCTTGCATAGTTTTCCTTGATTAAATACTTGATCTACTCTTCAGGATTAGATTCATAACTTGAATTAAAAATTATAATTGCTTGCATACATAGGTCCTGCATCACACATCTTATGGCTGTTAAGCACATTATTAGATATCTATCTAGTACTATTAGTATTGGTTTGTGGTATGCTAAAAATTTTTCTACTGAATTTATTGGATATTCTGATGCAAACTTTGCTGGTTGTAGATTAGATAGAAAGAGTAGTAGTGGAACTTGCCAATTTCTTGGGGTTAACTTAATCTCATGGTTTAGCAATAAACAAACTTCGGTTGCACTATCTACAGCTGAGGCTGAGTATATTGCAGCAGGAAGTTATTGTGCTCAAATCCTGTGGATTAAGCAACAACTTGAAGACTTTGGAATTAAGTTGGCTAGAACTCCTATTAAATATGATAATATCAGTGCTATTTGCTTGACTAAAAATTCTATTCAACACTCTAGGAGCAAGCACATTGAAATTAGGCATCATTTTATTAGAGATCATGTAGAAAATAATGATGTTTTGTTTGAATTTATCTGTACTGAATTTCAATTAGCTGATATTTTGACTAAACTTCTTCTGGAAGATCAATTCTGTATGATTAGAAGAGAGCTCGGGATCATCAATCCTTTTGATTAAATCATTCCCCCAATTTTACTCAAATTAGATCTACTCAACCCTATTTATGATAAATCATGATTAATCTTTGTTAATTTGACTCTAAAAACATATTATTTCAATTGATTTTGATCATTCAGAAAAATTCTCAACTTTTCAATTTTTAAGTTGATGCGTCAACACATCATGAGTCGACACCAAAATGTGTCGACACATGCATGAGCTGACACATGACCGACAGGAAACTGAGATTTAAGGGGTTTCCAAATCATTTTTTCCAAAAATTTTTTTCTCCTCCGAGCCGACACCTCGATTCAAGGTATCCATACTGTTCATCCTCTCATTTCTTAGTTTTTAGCCATGGATTTGTTGGATTTGAGACTTTGGTAGCCATTTTTGTTAGAAATCTTCTTAGGTTTTAGCTCTCAAATCCTAGAAACTTTCTTTTTCCACCAAAAACCTTGCCCAAACCTACAATCTTAATAATGGGTCCTCGCAAACAAGTCATTCGCCGACCTCGTCAGTCATAGGTTGAAGAAGAGCAGAGAACCAAGGCCCGACACGAGTTTAGAGCTCCGGATCCGCCTGCACGACCGTTGTTTGCACCTTCTAGCCGGATGAGCTCCAAGACAGTGGTTGGAGGATGCCAAGTGGACTTTTCCTTCTTAGACCAGCAGTATTTTAGGATTGGAGATTGGATTAGATATGCTGGGTTGGTTACTTTTTGTTCGCTCAGCGAGAGATACTACCCAGGGCTGATGAGAGAGTTCTACGGTTCACTTGCCCGAGGGTCTGATGGCTAGATTGCTTAGGTCAGAGGACGGGATATCCCCATCACTTCAGAGATTCTGAGTAGAGTTGGGATATACACATGATTAGCTTAGTTATTAACAGCCTGATGGATCGAGTTAGTGGTCTCCTGTGCATTTTTTGAGTCTGACATCTTACCAGAGGGAACCACTATTCCAGCATCGAGACTATCTGCGGAGATGAGACTACTACATCATATAGTTGCCCAGATTCTTCTACCGAAGACCAGTCGATTTAACTATATCACCGAGCGGGAGTTGCTGGTGATGGTCTCACTGATTTGGTAGATGCTGATTTGTCTTCTTGTTCTGATGGTTCATCAGATTACTGAGGCATCATCTAGTCAGCGGCTCTGCTTGCCGTATGGCATGGTGTTGACAGTACTTTTCAGGGAGTATGGTGTTAGTTTTTAGGATGAGCCTTATCATACTTTGATCCATACCGATGTATATGATATCAGGTCATTGCATCGCATGGGTTATTACTCAGTCCGAGGCCAATGGACATGGAGGATATCAGGATAGGCCGAGGATGCAGCCGACATTGATGAGGATACAGTAGAGGATGAGTGGATTCTTTCAGGTGAGGCTGGACCTAGTGAGACACAGCCTAAGATGGCAGCATAGCTAGCTCAGTCTGATCCTTCTACTTCTGCCCAGCCACAGCCAGTGCAGACGGAGACTCCTCGTGTTTCAGATATTCTAGAGGACAGAGTCAGATGCATAGAGATCGATGTATTTATCATGATGTAGCGTCTTGACATGTTTATTGCTGAGACGAGAGAGAGCCACATTGGTCTTAGTGATGGCGTTTTGGCTATTCTCTCAGCACTGTCCAGATCTTCTATGAGTGCTCCTACTGCAGACACTGTTCCTGCTTCTGTTGATGTACCTGCTCCAACACCAGTGGATGTTTTTGCTGATATCGATACTAGTGTTGAGACTAGAGTTGGAGATGGAGATGGAGATACTATTATTGGAGATACTATTGTTAAAGATGTGGAGACTGACTCAGACCGGTTTGATATTATGGATCTTACATTAGAGCCAGTTGCAGAGGTGACGGATGATGTGCCTGCAAGCCTTGTTGACCTATCCTTCTCACTTGTCCCGATTCCTGATCCATCCTCTCTTTTTAGATCGGTTGATCACACTCCAGTTCCTATTCCTATTCCTATTCTTAGTCCTGTTATTGATATACCTGTTACTGATTTACATACTGTTGATTCTCCTGACATTCATACACCTATCATTCAGACACCCACACTTGATACATCTATTGAAGATACACTGATACTTTCTATAGCTGATACTATTGTTCTTGATATGCCCGTATTATCAACTGTTACACCTACTTTTGGAACTCCTACCCTTCATATATCGTCAGTCACTCGAGAGCTTGGGTTCTACACACCCGGCTTTCAGTATCTTGATTATGGTCCTACTTTTGATCGCACTCCTGCCCCAGTAGTTGCTGAGTTGATTGATCTGATCAGTTTAGTTCCTGTGGAGGATGTAACTCCTACTTCTACTGCTTCAGTCAGAGGTCGGACCTATATTCGTCATAGAGGACATGGACACCGTACCCCTCCTTAGCCAACCAGGACTACACTTTGAGATCTTCGATCATGATGGTCGCGAGCTTGATCTTCTTCTGATACTGGACCGATCGAGATCGGTTTATCTTCTGATGAGTCGATGGATGAGGATTAGGATATTGATGGACTTCTAGATAGCTTATACTTCTAGATAGTTTACTTTTATGCTTATATGTATTTTTACCTTTTTTGTGTACTTGATGTATAAGTTCCTGACATATATGAAAAATTTTTTGATTCCCCTTATCTTTATGCTTAATGAGATTGAAAATTACATCTTGAATTGCTCTTATAATCCTATATCTTCACTCTTTATTGAATGTATTTCCTAAAGAAAAAGAGTTAGTAGTTTCAAAAATGAATTTATAAACTCTATAATATATCTTGCATGTATTTTCCTACCTTTCTAATGATAACAAAAAGGGGGAGTAATTTAGTAAGATTTAAGTATAAATGTGTTTACTTGTGTTTACTTCTCAAAACTAAAGGGGGAGTAACTTTTAACTTTAAGGAGTTTTTTTAAAAAAAAAACTGAAAATCTCTTACAAAGTTCCTTAAGAAAGGGGAAGCTTCACCTTTTGCTCAAATTCAAAGTGAGTTTAATTCTTGAAACCCCTCTTTCAATGTTTTGAAAAGCTTTTCTGTTTACAAATGTTGTTATGAATCATTGATTTAGGGGGAGCTTTGTTGGTTGCTGAAAATTCTTTGTAAAGTATCATGATACGTGCACTCTATGAATTTAAATGTATATCAAAGTTCTGATACTTTCTAATCTTGCAACAAGCTCTAATTCTTTTACTTGTGGTCTAAATAATTATATCTTTAATGCAAGTAATGATTGATATATTTGATGCTTTCAATATTATGCACCTTAAACAATTCTCTTAAAGCCTTACCTTTAAAGTAATTTATACTTAAGGGTTTTGTTATCATCAGAAAGGGAGAGATTGTTGATTCCATTAATTGATTTTGATGATAAGTAAAATAGTTAAGTATAATTTGAGAACTAATGATTTGTTTTAAGTGTGTTTTCATTGAAAGGATGCTCACAAAATTTGAAGAAGCACATTTATGTTGAAGAACCAAGGTTGAATGAAATGATTGCTCAAAACAAGACTTGGACACTCAAAGAAATGGTTGAATGGATGACTAAGGTAAATGGAAACATGTTCCAGCACAAGTTCAGTAATTTCTATAATTTTTCAATGAAGTGTCGACTCAAGGTGTCAACACATGACATGATGTGTTGACACATTAAGAAGAAGTGTCGACTCAGGCCGGTATGCTACAAAGTTTCAAATGGTACAGATCAAGTGTCGACATATAAAAATTATGTGTCGACTCAAAGTGTCAACACATGGATCAACACATCGCCTGAGACTTTCAAGCCACAGAACTTGCAGAAGTTGAAGCAACTGTTGAAGTGTTGACTCATGGATGCAATGTGTCAACTCAAGGTGTCGACTCAAATGAGAATGTGTCGACTCAACTAAGATTTCCAGAGATCCTGAATAGATCATTTTGAACTATGTGTCGACTCAAGAAGAACATGTGTCGACCTTATGTGTCGACTCAACTGAGGAAGTGTCGACACATGGAGTTCCGGCAATAGTAATGGCTAGTTTTTTCAAATGCAGAACTCTCCCAAATGGTCTTAACGGCTAGTTTTTCGAGCGTAACAGCTGTATCTCGATTTTGAGACCTTGGGAAGGTATAAATAGGCTCCAAATCAAATCAAGAAGTAATTGTATTGAATATCTAAAAAGAGTTTAGAGAGAAAAGAAGAGAGAAGAGCCTTAACTCCTATTCATTCAAGATTCAACCACTCACAAGCTAAAGGAATCCTTCCAAGCATTCAAAGCTATCAAGAGCATTGAAGATCATACAATCTTGGACATTCAAAAGGCTTCAACAAGAGCAAAGCAACACTACATCTAGCTACATCGACTTATTTGCTTTTCTATTGAAAGCTTACATTGGTTCTTTATTTCTAAACTTTATATCTTGTAAAGATTATTGGTTAGCCTTGAAAACCAATTAGGTTGGTGGTTAGCTCGCAAAACCACTAAGATTCTTGATTAGCCCGAAAGACTAAGGAAAGTTTTTGGTTAGCCTTGTAAAAATCAATTAGGTTCTTGGTTAGCCCACAAAACCAAGTGAGGTTGTGACTTGTGAGCTTTGTAAAATATGTTGGGTTTTGATTAGTGAGCCCGAAAAACTAATCGGCTGTAATCGTTTTATTATAATGAATTCTCAAGAAGATCTTGGGGAGTGGATGTAGGTTCATGGTTGGCACCGAACCATTATATCTTGTTGTATTTGTGATTACTTGTTCTCTCCCTCCTTGCTCTTTATATTCTTGCTTATTGCTTTTAATTTCCGCTGCACTATTACTTTAAAGCATTGCATCTTAGTACCTTGTTGAATTGAATTGCATATCTTGTCTTGTGAAGTTTGCTACTTGTTTCATCAAGCTTAGCTTTAAATTTTTTAGAGACCCAATTCACCTCTCCCTCTTAGGTTGCTCTCTGGGCAACACGAAGGCAAATCTAACACATAGGTATTTGGTCCAACCCTCTCTATCACTCTAAAAGGTCCGGCTCTGCGAGCATGAAGTTTCTTAATAGTCCCGGGTGGGAACCGCATAGGCCTAAGCCTAATCAAGATAGAATCCACTACATCAAATTTATCGGCCCTTCTTCGGTAATTAGCTAGTTTCTTTCAAAATTAGTGCAGGTGGTGAACATGCTGGGCACATGCAGACTCATAACAGGTGATGCAAAGGACTCATACCTACACCTAATGGACTCGACTATGTATGCCTATCGAAAGAGGTTTATTATGCCTTAACTACAACTTGGGTATGGGGCATGAGTTGTGGTTGATGGATGACATGCAGAAGAAAATTTGCTAGTAACTCTTAAAAGATGCCAGAGGGTCTGCCAAAAGTAGGTAGCAAATGGGATGGGCTCTATGGATTCTTGCAACCTAGTAACATTAACAAAATGTAACCTAATAGTTCTAGACACATGAGAAGACTCGGGAAAGGGTAGGAAATAGGAAGGGGATTCAGGGACTGGTTCTAGGCTAAAGAGACTGACCTTAATGTATGAGCATTGGATTATGTCTTTAGGCAAGGAAAGGTCCATGCTATGGAAGGATGGGTTAACGATTTCTGGGAAGAGGTCCTCAATGGGAACTATGGGAGGGGGCTTATCCTAAAGGTACTGATTCAGAGAGATCAGGTCCTTAATAAATTCTTCTGGTTCTTGTATTTTAGGACTAGACACTATAATTTGGCCCTCCTCCACGGTTTCCTCAATTAAGGTTCTAGAAGCAATATCTAAGTTCTCCTCCCCTAATTGTTCTTCCACTACAGGTTCCTCTACTTGACTTAACTTTTAGGTGGCCTCTTTAGATTTCTAAATGGACTCAGGAGTTTCTTTCCCTAAATTTTCAAGGGGTTCATCCTCTTCAAAGTCTTCTCCTTCATATTCATCTACTAAACTAGGATCAGCCTCATACACTTCTACCTTAGGCTCCTTAATGGGTTCTGGGATCTTTTTCTTGCAACCTAATGGGATAGGAGTAGTAGGCTGGTCTGAAGGAAGTTGGCTAGGTTTGGACTTAGGTTCAAGGGAATTAACCTTGTTGGACTTAGATTGACTGATCATGAGTTCTCTTTGGTTTGACTCAAATTCCAAGGCTCTATGATAGGCTTCCTCTAAGTCCTCAACTAGCAAGCGACACAATTCCCAACTGATGTGCTCACGTGGGTTATACCTAAACCTCGATATGGTCATAAACTCAGGTTCAACTATGTTACATTTTCTAATAAACTCCTTAAATTGGTCAATATATTCAGATACAATTTTATCCCTTGTCTCAAGTTATGCCATTGGGTTGAAAGTTCATGCGCATAAAATGGACCTAGGTACTCTTTTCTCAACTTACTCCTCATAGCTTTCCAGGTACTTAACTATTTTCCTTTCCAATAACATTCATCCTCAGTACATTTCTAATGTTGCTTGGCATATCTAATTAACCCATGTGCAGCGAAACTAATATTTTCTAACTCTGACATCCCAGTATACTCAAAGTGCCGATCCATCATATCCTCCCATTAAGTATATACCTTAGGATCTGGTCTTCCATCAAACAGGGGTGCATAAGGTTAGGTGCTCCTAATGGGTCATTCATCTCGATTCAGGTTATCATAATTGGGTCTCCTATGGTTAGGTTCTAAGGATGGATCATGGTATGAGGTTCTCCTAGGGTTAGGCTCCCTATAAAGGTTAGAGTATTGGGTTCTCCTAGGATTGGACTCCCTATATGGATAAGAGTATTGGGTTCTCCTAGGGTTAGACTTCTTATATGGGTCAGAGTATTGGGTTCTCATAGGATAGGCCTCCATGGTCACACTAGTTGAATTTGATTAAGTCTACCGGCATTGGGTTCCTAATCTAATGCAATCAACACATACATCGACTCCTAAGCTAGTGCTCAGGCAAGACTCGATCAAACCAACTACAGCTCCCTAGACCTAGAGTCCAAAACTAGATGCTCAATTAGGGTGGCAAACTAGCCTATAGTAACCCTGTACTCAGCCAGGCAGGTGTAAGGTGAGTGTTAGGTCCCTGATTGCCAATCCTAGACACCAATCAGAGATTGGCCAAGTAGGAGGACCAACACACAAGTCCTTCAGGATTGAATCCCTAAACCACCATTCTAGACACTAAGCACAAGGCACACATAGGTTAGCTTGACACAGTGATCTGACACTTAGCCCGGACTTGACCAATTGGTGTCCCTAGCCCACTAGGGCAAATTAAGTCTAATAGATTTTGAGTTAGGCTTGGGACCGAAAACAAGGGATGTGGTTTTGGGCTAAGGAGAGGTGATCAAGTCCTCCCCCCATATAACATAGCAAGAGTGCCCTTAAAGGTAGTTTATGCGATGATGGTAGGCATATGATGCAAAATTAGGGTTTAAGTATTTTTATGAGTTTTTTTATTATATGTAATTTTTTTTTTTATATTTTGGTATTTTCTTGAATAGAAGAAAACTTGAAAATTATGGCATAATATGCAAAAACATACTAAAAATAAAAGATATGCAAAAGAGATGCTAAACAAAACCCTAAACCTTCCAAAGTAGCCTTGCTGAAAAAAATAGAGCCAAAAATATGTAGGCTATATTTCAGCTTGCAGAGATTGCACAGACTGAAATAAAATCTGAAAAAATTCTATAAAATACTATAATTAAGAAGAATCCAGAAAAGCAAAAATCAAAATTTTTAGAGTTTTTATCAAGGAGAAATAATTAAAAGAACAATGCATATACAGACTATGAAGGGTGCAGAAAATGAGCCCTAATCTAAGCTCTGATACCAGATGATGCGGAACTAATATGTATGCAATTATTTTTGTATATTTTATATGTGGGGTGAGGTGGTTAAATATAAACTGAATATCAGATCAAAATAAGATGTAGAGAATTCTATATGAGTTTTAGAATCTTAGCATGTCGATTAGGACCTAAGAAAGCAGTAAAGAGGGATCGCCGGGACTAAGAAGCCTCGGTTAGGGCCAGTTCATCTACAATAAAACTACTGAAGAATATGGGAGGTGTACCTAGCAATGTCGGATGTGCCTGGTGAAGATCACAGTGAAGAGATCACTCGTTCCTCGATGGATGTGGCCTGGAAAATCAAGCTGGAGGCCCGTGGATATCCGGCTTTCTGCTTGATGGTCCGATTGCGGCCCAGCTGGAGTCGTTGGATTCATAGAAACTCGAGGACCTGCAAACAACCTTCAAGGGTAAGGAAAAAAAGTGGGAAATAAGAAGAATTTTAGAAAAAAGGCAGGAAGGGGCGTGTTGGAAGAAGAGGCTTGGAAGAAGGTTGGTTGGCTAGCACTTCAGCAAGACTTCAAGCTCACATAAGATCCCTTAATGCACACAGCAGGGAGGCACACAGCAAGAAAATAACTCAAGAGTATTTCATATATCAAAATTTGTTAAAATTTTTATACAAGGGGTCCCTTATATAGAGTCATGAGACTTAGGGCCCAAGCAAAAGAAAATAAGGAAAATAATGGGTGACCACTTTCTTCCTAAAGTGTGGGCCTAAATACATGGAAGAAAATACGCTTCCACTTTCTTCCTAAAGTGTGGGGCTGAATACATGGAAGAAAACACTTACATGCCATATAAAATCCCTCCAAACAAGGTAGGTAGTGACATCCAAAGGGGGGGGACCACTTCTTTCCTAAGCAAGCTAGCATGAATCAGGGGATTCATGTTTATCTATTTTGACTTTCCTTCTTATCATGCTGGCGTGTGGAGTTGGTGTGCTTAGGGTGTGGAAGGGGTGTGCCAGCATGTGGTCATCAACTCCTCATGCATGGGCCAACTTCATGATCCTCCAAGTAATCCTAGGTGGCACAATCTAGGATGTGACTGGGCTTCACTTCCATGTCTTCAAACTAGTTGGACTTGGTCTTCACTTGTATGATGTGGTCTTGAGTCTTCAGTGTACTTGGATAAAACTCAAAAAAATAAAATTAGCTCAACATGAGCTAACTGGACTGAATTAGCTCAACATGAGCTGACTTATATAGGACTCAAGTAAAACAACCACAACTTAGATGAACTTATCTTTATTACAAATGGACTTGAATGTAACTAAGTGATCCATGGAGGGTTAAGAAGCCTCTATCTCATTCTGGTGCCTCTAGTATCCCCACCAAGCATCTTACCTTCTGAATAGGGTTCCAAGAAATCCATTGATAAAACACCATATGAGATATGGACTGGATGCAAGCCAACTCTCTCTCACCTTTGGGTTTGCAGGTGTCCAGCTTATGTCAGATGTTTGGAGATGGATAAACTAGGACCTAAGTCTAATAAGTATCTTTTTGTTGGGTATCCTTAAGAATTCAAAGGATATTATTTCTGTTGACTCCATTATTGATTTAGATGATAAGCAAAATAGTTAAGTATAAGTTGAGTCCTAATGATTTCTTTGAAGTGTGTTTTTATAGAAAAAGGTGCTCATCAATTTGACAAATATTGTTTGATTGAAGAAGTCAAAGTTTAGATAAAAGATTTGCTCAAAGAAGACTTGGACAATTGAAAATTGCTTGAACAAACACTTGAGTTCAACAGATACGTGATTCAGCACAAGTTCAGCTACTTTTATGAAGATCTCAATAAAGTGTCGACTCAAAGTATCGACACATGATACCAAGTATCGATACATGACAATGAAGTGTCGACTCAAGCCGGTACGCAAAAAAAGTTTCAGATAGCATGGCCAAAGTGTCAACACATGGACTTGATGTGTCGACTCAAAGTGTCGACACGTGGATCAGCTCATCTTTTGAGATTTTTTGATCACAGAACTTGTTGAAGTTGAAGATTTGGCTGAAGTGTCAACACATGGATGCTAAGTATCGACTCAAAGCATTGACTCACCTGAAGAAGTATCGACACATCTGAGATTTTCAGAAAGCTACATTGAAGATATTTGAACTAGGTATCGACTTAAGAAGTTCAAGTATCGACCTGAAGTGTGAACTCATAGCCTGAAGTGTCGACACATAAAATTATGGGAATAGTAATGGCTAGTTTTTCAAATGCAGAACTCATCCCTCTTGGTTTCCAATGGTTAGTTTTTCATGTATAATGGCTAGAAACTGGATCTGAGGTCTTGGAAATGTATTTATATTATCCAAATCAAATCAAAATGGATATTCATTAAGAGGATGAAAAAGGAATAACCAAGAGAGAAGAAAAGAAGAGCATTCACTCCTATTCATTGAGTTTAACCACTTTCAAGCAAGAAGAAGCCTTCAAGCATTCAAGAAACTTCAAGAGCATTAAAGATCAATCATTCTTGAGCAATCAAAGAGGCTTCATCAAGTTGAAAGCATCACAACAACGAGCTTCAAAGAGATACCCGCTTTTTATTAAAAAGCTTTTATTATCTCTTTACTTCAAAACCTTATTTGTTGTAAGGGTTATTGGTTAGCCTATTACAAAACCAAGGAAAGTTATTGGTGAGCCTTTGAAAACCAATTAGGTTCTTGGTTAGCCTACAAAACCAAAGGATGTTGGTGGTAAGCCTTAAAACTATTTAGGTTCTTAGTTAGTTCATAAAACCAAGTGAGGTTTTGACTTGTGAGCCTTGTGAAAATAAGTTGGGTTTTGATTAGTGAGCCCAAAAAACTAATCAGCTGTAATCGGTTGAGATTATAGTGAATTTTCAAGGGGATCTTGGGGAGTGTATGTAGGTGCATTGGATAGCACCGAACCACTATACTTTTTTATATTTGTGATTGCTTGCCTCCTCTACTTGCTCTTACATTTATTGCTTTATATTTCTGCTACATATTTACTTAAGATCAATTCATTTGCATTCATAGTACTTAGTTTAATTATTGAATTGGATCATGCACTCTTGCATTTCATCAAATAAATTTTAGAGACCCAATTCACCCCCCCTCTTGGGTTGCTTACCAGGCAACAAGTGGTATCAAAGCCCTGTTTTCAGTTTATAGGTCTAACCGCCTTGAGTAAAGATCTATGGTAGTCCTATTGGTACTAGTGTAGTTGAGGGACAAGCCTCAAATAGATCTTCATTTTTTAATGGATCAAATTATACTTATTGAAAAACTAGAATGTGAATATATATGCATTCAATTGATTATACCTTGTAGAAAGTAGTTGATAAAGGTTCATATATTCCTTCAATTGTGGTTAATGGTGTTTCCATCCCAAAGTTCGAAGAGGATTGGGATGAAAATGATATTAAACAATCCGAGATCAATGCGAAAGCAATGGATCTCCTTTATTGTACATTAGATCCTAGTGAATTCAATAGGATATCTACTTGCACATCAGCCAAAGAAATATGGGACACACTTGAAGTTACCCATGAGGGTACCGATCAAGTGAAAAACATAAAAGTGAACATGTTAGTGCACACATATAAAATGTTCCAAAGGGAACCTAATGAGTCTATTACTGATATGTACACTAGATTTACAAATATTGTAAATAGAATGAGAAGTCTAGGAAAAGTAATGTCTAATGCTGATCTTGTAAACAAAATCCTCAGGTCGCTTCCAACATCATAGGATCCGAAGGTGACTACCTTCCAAGAAGCAAAAGATGTTGACAAGCTGTCATTGGAGCAATTGGTAGGATCGCTCATGACTTATAAGCTAAATTTGAAGCAAAAATCTATGGACATAGATAAGAAGAAAAAGGAGATTTCATTCAAATCAACTATACAAGAAGAATCCTCGACTGATGAGTCCGAAGAAGAAGAAGATGAAAGTGAAGAAGCACTCATTGCAAGAAAATTTAGAAGGTTTATGAAGAGAAGAAAGTTTCCTTACAAGAAGAAGTTCCAATTAACTAAAGAAAAGGAAAAAGAGAAACAAAAAGAAAAGGACAAGAAAAAGGAGAAGAAAATACCTACATGCATCAAGTGTAAGAAGCCGGGATACTATAAATTCGATTTCCCTCTCCTAAAGAAGTCAAGGAAGAAGCTAAGGAAGAAGGCAATGATGGCCACATGGAGTGATAGCGAGGACTCCAGTTCAGAAGAAGAGCAGACTGAAATTGCAAAACTATGTCTCATGGCACATTAAGAGCAAGAGGAGGTAACATCTAATACAGAAATAGATTTTACTTTTGATGAATTAAGAAATACTTTTGATGAACTAATACATGATTACAAATTAGTTTTATCTGAAAATAGAAGTTTTAAAAAGCAAGCAAACAATTTTTCTCACGAAAACACTTCTTTATTAAATGAAGTTAGTGATTTGAAAACTAAACTAGAAGTTTTAGAAAAGAAAAACAATGCTTTAATGATGAAAAATGAAGTTTTAAAAAGACCCAAACTATTATTTCAAATGGTAATCTTTTAAAGAAAAATAAGGATTTAGAGTTGGAAAATGAAAAGTACAAAAATGAGCTTGATAAAATGAAACCTATTATTAAAAAATTTACCTATAGTTCAGAAAAGCTAAACCTACTTTTAAATAGCCAAATTTTAACAAAACAGGATTAGGTTATAGACCCCAAAGACAACAAAAGTATTTTAAAAACTTTTTTGTACTTGTATCATCTAGCATAACATGTTTTTCATGCAAAAAATAAGGTTATAAATCTTTTTAATGTAATTTTAGATAAATTAATTCTTTTGAAAAAGTTTGGATTTCAAAAGGAACCATTTTAAGTGCTAATCCTAAAGGACCCAAGTTGGCTTGGGTACCTAAAAACAAAGCTTGATTTGTATTGCAGGTGTATCTTGCAACCAAGGAAAATAAAAGACTATGGTATCTTGACAGTGGTTGCTCAAGGCACATGACGGGAGATGTGAAGCAATTCACCTCTCTTAAAGAAATGAATGGAGGGAGTGTGACCTTCGAGGATAATGGTAAAGAAAAAATCATTGGTATTGGTAAGGTTCATATTACTCTTTCTACTTGTATTAGCAATGTACTTTTAGTTGAAGGTTTAAAACATAATCTTTTAAGTATTAGTCAGTTTTGCGATAAAGATTTTCAAGTTATTTTCAAATCTTCTGATTGCATGTTTGCTAGTCTGGAAAAAAATGGAGTATAATTCATTGGAAAAAGGCATGGTAATATTTATTTGGTAGATTTAGAGATCTATCTTTGCCTAATAGAGAATGCCTTGTTGCAATGAATTCTACTAAAGATGAGACTAGTTGGCTTTGGCATAGAAGACTAGGTCATGCTAGTATGTAGATACTTTCAAAACTTTGCTAAAAGAATCGAGTTAGAGATTTACCAGAACTCTGTTTTGAAAATATAGAGTTGCCAAGCATGTTAATTTGGAAAACAAGTTAAAACTTCTTTCAAACTTAAAGATTTTGTTACTACTAGTAGGCCACTAGAACTATTTCATATGGATCTTTTAGGACCAACTAGAACATCCAATCCAGGAGGCAAGAGATATGGATTGGTTATAGTGGATGATTTTTCAAGATTTACTTGGGTTTTCTTTCTTGCACATAAAGATGAATCATTTTCTGCATTTATAAAGTTTTACCGAAAATTTTCAAATGGAAAAAAGTGTTTCAATTATTTGCATATGTAGTGATCATGGCTCTGAATTTGAAAATCAAGATTTCTAAAGTTTTTATAGCGAAAAAGGTATAGAACACAATTTCTCTACACCTAGGACACCTCAGCAGAATGGGATAGTAGAAAGAAAAAATTATACTTTTGAAGAAATGGCATGCACTATGCTTTGTGAAAATGATTTGCCAAGATATTTTTGGGCTGAAGCTATCAATACTGCATGTTATATTTTGAATCAAGTTTTAATCCACCCTATTTTGAAGAAAACTCTTTATGAACTTTGGAATCAAAGAAAACCAACTTGAAAATATTTTCGAGTTTTTGGTTGTCAATGTTTTATCTTAAATAATGGCAAAGACAATCTTGAAAAATTTGATGCCAAGTCCAATGAAGGTATCTTTTTAGGATACTCTACATCAAGCAGGGCATACAAAGTTTTTAACAAAAGAAACCTAGTTATAAAGGAGTCTGTACATGTTGTTTTTGAAGAGTCTACTAACAAATCCTCCAGAAAAGAGGATACTTCTGATGCATGTATAGGTGTTGATAAGCTTCAAAAGTTGACATTGAATGATCAACCCTCTCAACTAAGTGAAGAAGATCAAGACAAAAATGAAAAAGGTGAAGACACTCCAAAGCACCAAGATTTATCTAAGGAGTGGAGGTATGCTCATGGACATCATAAGGAATTAACTTAGGTGATCCATCTAAAGGGGTAAGAAGTCCAGCCTCAATTAGAAATCAATGTGACTATATAGCTTTTGTTTCTCAAGTAGAGCCTAAATGTTTTGAAGATGCTGAAAAAGATCCTAATTAGAAAAATGTCATGCAAGATAAATTAATTCAGTTTGATAGAAATAATGTTTGGACATTAATAGAAAGACCATCTAATGTTTCCATTATTGGCACTAAATGGGTGTTTAGGAATAAGTTAGATGAAAATGGAATTGTAGTTAGAAATAAAGTTAGGCTAGTTTTCAAAGGCTACAATCAAGAAGAAGGAATTGATTTTGATGAAACTTTTGCTCCTGTTGCTAGACTTGAGATAATTAGACTACTATTAGTATTTGCTTGTTTTATAAATTTCAAACTCTTTCAAATGGATGTTAAAAGTACTTTTCTAAATGGTTTTATAGTAGAAGAAGTTTTTGTTGAACAACCACCTGGATTTGAAAAAAAACACGTACATCTTGATCATGTTTTTAAATTGCACAAGGCACGTTATGGTTTAAAGCAAGCACCTCGAGCCTGGTATGAAAGACTCAGCAAGTTTTTAGTTAAAATGAATTTTCTAAAGGCCATGTTGATAAAACTTTGTTTCTAAAGAAGAAAGGTAATGACTTGTTAGTAGTGCAAATCTATGTTGATGTTATTATTTTCGGTGCTACTAATGAGATTCTTTGTCAAGAGTTTGCTAAGCAAATGTAGGGTGAGTTCGAGATGAGCATGATGGGAGAACTCAATTTCTTTCTCGGACTCTAAATCAAGCAAACTAAAGATGGGATCTTCATCAACCAAGCTAAGTATACGAGAGAAATTATAAAGAAGTTTGGGATGGAGACTACTAAGTCAATAGGTACACCTATGAGCCCCTCTTGTAAACATGATAAATATGAGTATGGTAAATCTGTAGATCAAAATTATATAGAGGTATGATTGGCTCTTTATTGTACTTAACTACTAGTAGACCATATATAATATTCAGTATATGCATGTGTGCTAGATATCATTCTGAACCTAAAGAATCACATTGATTGGCTTTTAGGCACATTATTAGATATCTATCTGGTATAATTGATATTGGCTTATGATATTATAGAGATTCATCTGCTAAATTAATTAGATATTCTGATACTAATTTTGCTGAATGTAAATTAGATAGAAACAGTACTAGTGGAACATACCAATTTCTTGGAGTTAACTTAATCTCCTAGTTTAGCAAGAAAAAACTTCAGTTGCACTATCCGCAGCTGAAGCTGAGTATATTGCAACGAAAAGTTGTTGTGCTCAAATCTTATGGATTAAGCAACAACTTGAAGATTTTGGAAATAAGTTAACTTGTACACCTATAAAATGTGATAATACCAGTGCTATTTGTTTGACTAAAAATCCTATTCAATATTCTAGAAGTAAACACATTAAAATTAGGCATCATTTTATTAGAGATCATATTGAAAATAATGATATTATGCTTGAATTTATTTGTACTGAATTGCAATTAGCTAATATTTTGACTAAGCCTTTCCAAGAAGATCGGTTCAATATGATTAGAAGAGAACTCGAGATCATTAATCCTTTTGATTGAGAATTTTCCTATCTTTGACTCAAAATAGATCAAATTTGACATTAATCTTATTGAATTTCATTGAATTTCTAGTGATTTTGATCAGCCTTTCATTCTCTTTACTTTCGGTGTTAAGTTGATGTGTCGACACATGCATGTGTCGACACCTGAATGTATTGACACATTCGTGAGTTGACACATGAACGGCAGTAGACCGAAGTTAAGGGCGAACTGAAGTATTTTTTCCTTTATTTCTCCTCCCCACTCGAGCCGACACATGCCCTAACTCCTTCGAAACTGTTCCTTCCCTCCAATTTAACCAAAAACCCTCTCAAATTCCTATTCTAGATGATTTGTGGGTTTGTTTTGCTACTTTTCTCCCTTGGATTTTCTATTTTGGCTGATTGAAACCTTAGTTTCCTCCTTTTAGTCTTCGATCCATGATTTAGAGGAATGGGACATCGAAAGCAGGTTGTCCATCACCCTCGGCCATCCAATCAGGAAGATGAGCGAAGAACCAAAGCAAGACATGAAGCTAGAGCTCCAGAATCACCTTTTCGACCCCTATTCACCGCTTTTAGTCGGATGAGCTCGAAGACGGTTGTCGGAGGATACCATGTGGATTTTAATTTTGTCGACCAGCAGCACTTCAGGATAGGTCAGTGGATTAGAGATGCTGGTTTGAGGTCATTCTGTTCTCTGAGTGAGAGATACTACCCAAGGCTTATACGAGAGTTCTACGGATCTTTAGGTCATGGGAGTGATGGTTGGCTAGCTCAGGTTAGAGGCAGGGATAACCCCATGACTTCATGGATATTGAGTAGAGTATGGGATATATATATGATTGGTTCAGTTGTTGATAGTTTGATTAACAAAGTGAGTGGACTTCAGTGCATATTTGAGTCAGATATTTTGCCTGAGGGAGCAACTATGCATGCATCCCATTTATCTGTTGAGATGAGACTTTTATATCACAATGTTACCTGGATTCTTCTTCCAAAGTCGGACATTTTGATTACATCACTGAGAGAGAGTTGATCGTGATGGTCGCATTGGTTTAGCTCACACCCGTCTGCCTTCTGGTGCTCATGATACATCAGATGATGGAGGCTTCGATGAGTCAGAGACTCTGCTTACCCTACAGGATGGGGTTGACTCTACTATTCATGGAGTATGGTATTACTTTTGAGGATGAGCCATTTCGGATGCTACTACATACAGATGTCTATGACATTAAGTCATTACATCGAATAAGTTATCAGTTGTTCATAGGCCAGTGGAGATGTAGAGTATCTGGTCAGGCCGATGACAGAGATGATGATGATGCTGCATAGGAGAAGCATATATTTTCTGGCGAGGCAGGACCTACAGAGGCACCTCTTCCAGAGAGTCATCCTGAGCCAGTAGCACAACCAGAGTCTGCTTCTTAGTCTGAGCCTACACCACAGCCTTAGCTAGCTCAGTCAAATGCTCCAGGAGTTTCGGAGAGTTTGATGGACAGAGTCAGTCGCATAGAGATAGATATCTTGATTATTAGACAGCGACTTGACAGCTTTATTATGGAGATGAGAGATAGCCACAGAGGATTGAGTGATGGCATCTCTACCATCTTGACTGCACTATCCAGACCTTCTACTGGGAGTGTTCCAGTTTCTGCTCCAGCTCCACCTGCTTCAGCACCAGTGATGGATATAGTGATGATGGTGATGATGAGGAGACTGACTCTGACGGTTTTGACTTTCTAGACTTGATTTCAGAGCCAGTGGCAGAGGTGACGGTAGACCTACCTAGGAGTCCCATTCATGACCCTTCTAGTTCACCCATTTAGACTCCCGTTCTATCTACTCCACCATCCAGATCTGATGATCATGCTCCTATACCTATTCTTTCACCTGTTGTTGATTCACCTATCATTGATACCCCCATTATTGATATTCCCACTGTTAACTCACTGATTACATATTCACTTGTTGATTCTTCAGCTGATATGCCTATCGTTGATATGCTTATCACTTCCTCAGCTGATACACCAGTTTTTGACACACCCATAGTTGATACACTTACCATTCATACATCCTCTCTTATTCGAGTGCTAGGTTTTTAGACACCTGGCTTTCATTATCTTGATTCTCGTCCATCATTTGATCATACACTACATCCGATAGTTGTAGAGACTGTCGCTCCAATCTGCTCTGTTCCTGCTAATGACATTGACTCCACCTCTTCTGCTTCAGCTAAAGGTAGGACATATGCTCGATGCAGAGGACGTGGTCGTCGTACTCCTTCACGACCAACTAGGACTTGTCTTCATGATCTCAGATCGATGTGGCCCCGAGCTCGCTCCTTCACTGATACAGGACCGATAGAGATCGGATCTTCCAAGGATGAGGATGAGGATTATGATACTTTGTCACTTTATATAGTTTGCTTTTCTGCACTCTTTTATATGTTTTGATGTTCTCTTTATATACAAATTCTGACATTATATGAAATCTTATGTTGTACTACATATTATGAATTGAAATGGATAGAATGCATTAATTATCTTCTGTACTTCATTATCTTTATGAATGAATGGATGAATGAATTGTTATGTTGTGCCTCATTGATCTTGAATGACTTACTATTCTCTTCCTACTTTTTTAATGATAATAAAAAGAGGGAGTAATAAGACTAAAGTATAAATGTATGGGGGAGTAATAAGAGTAATAGTATAAATATGCTTGGAAATTAGTGTTTAAAACTTCTTTGCAAAATTCTTTGTATTGAAAATTCTTTGTAAAATTCATTAAGTAGGGGGAGTAATACTTTCTTTGTATTGAAAATCATTCGAATTGAATTTCATGTTAAATCTTTTCTTTAGATGTTTAAAAAAGATATTTATAATTTGTTTTATGAATCATCTAGTTAGGGGGAGCCTAGTCTATTGCTGAATTTGTCTCTCCTAAGCATGATTCTTTTAAGAGTATCACGATACATGAATTTATCTCTTATATATTCCAAGCTTTGATACTCTTGGCCATTATAATACTCTTACTCTGATACATCTTTTCAATATTGCAATTGCTTTGATACACCTATTGCAATTAGCTCTTTGCACCTTAAAAAATTCTTTTGAAAGCTTTTTAATGCAATTTATACTTAAAGGTTTTGTCATCATCAAAAAGGGAGAGATTGTTGACTCCGTTATTGATTTTGATAATAAGCAAAATGGTTAAGTATAAGTTGAGTACTAATGATTTCTTTAAAGTGTGTTTTTATAGAAAAGGTGCTCATCAATTTTATAAATGTTGTTTGATTGAATAAGTCAAAGTTTAGATGAAAGATCTACTCAAAGAAGACTTGGATAGTTGAAAATTGCTTGAATAAACACTTGAGTTCAACACAGACTTGATTAAGCACAAGTTCAGCTATTTTTGTGAAGATCTCAGTGAAGTGTCGACACATGACACTAAGTATCGACACATGATAATGAAGTGTCGACTCAAGTCGGTACACAGAGAAAGTTTCAGATGGCACGGCCAAAGTGTCAACACATGGACTTGATGTGTCGACCTAAAGTGTCGACACATGGATCAGCTCGTCGCCTGAGATTTTTGATCACAGAACTTGCTGAAGTTGAAAATCTGGCTGAAGTGTCGACACATGGATGCTAAGTGTCGACTCAAAGTATCAGCTCACCTGAAGAAGTGTTGACACATTTAAGATTTCCAAAAAGTAACATTGAAGATATTTGAACTAGGTGTTGACTCAAGAAGTTCAAGTGTCGACTTGAAGTGTTGACTCATAGCTTGAAGTGTCGATACATGGAGTTCTGAAAATAGTAACGGCTAGTTTTTCATGCGCAGAACTCGTCCCTCTTGGCTTCCAACGGCTAGTTTTTCATGTCTAACGGCTATAAACCAGATTTGAGGCCTTGGAAAGGTATTTATATGATCCAAATTAAATCAAAATGGATATTCATTAAGAAGATGAAAAAGGAAAAATGAAGAGAGAAGAAAAGAAGAGCATTGACTCCTATTCATTGAGTTCAACCACTTTCAAGCAAGAAGAAGCCTTCAAGCATTCAAGAGCCTTCAAGGACATTAAAGATCAATCATTCTTAAGCAATCAAAGAGGCTTCATCAAGTTGAAAGCATCACAACAACGAGCTTTAAAGAGATACCCACTTTTTATTAGAAAGCTTTTATTGTCTCTTTACTTCAAAACCTTATTTGTTGTAAGGGTTCTTAGTTAGCCTATTACAAAATCATAGGAGGTTATTGGAGAGCCTTTGAAAATCAATTAGGTTCTTGGTTAACCTGCAAAACCAAGGGAGGTTGGTGGTGAGCCTTAAATCATTTAGGTTCTTGCTTAGCCCGTAAAATCAAGTGAGGTTTTGATTTGTGAGCCTTGTCAAAACAAGTTAGGTTTTGATTAGTGAGCCCGAAAAACTAATCGGCTATAATCGGTTAAGATTATAGTAAATTTTCAAGGGGATCTTGGGGAGTGGATTTAGGTGCATTGGATAGCACCGAACCACTATACTTTTTTATGTTTATGATTGCTTGTCTCCTCTACTTGCTCTTACTTTTATTGCTTTATATTCTCACTGCACATTTACTTAAGAGCAATTCATTTGCATTTATAGTACTTAGTTTAATTGTTGAATTAGATCACACACTCTTGCATTTCATCAAATAATTTTTAGAGACCCAATTCACCCCCCCTCTTGGGTTGCTTACTGGGCAACAATTTCTTTCTGCCTGAGGAACAAAAGTTGTTCGTCAGTCTTAGAGCAACCTTTTTTGAGAGGGAGTACCTTGGTAAAGGTAGTCAAGTTTCGAAGATTGAACTTGGAGAAGTTCAACAGATAAAAGAACCTTCTCACTCTAAGGACACTATAGAATCGGATTTGATTAGATCAGATCTATAGCCCATAGTGCAACCATTTAGTAGATCTAGTAGAGTACCACATTAATCGGATAGATACTATGGTTTCTTGGTCCAGGATGGTGATCCTGTTGAACTCAATGAGAACAACGAAGATCTGATCACCTATATGGATGCAATTTCAAGGTCCGATTCTAAGTCATGGCTAGGATCCATGAAATCCAAAATCGAATCCATGGAAATCAATAATTTATGGACATTGGTTGATCCACCTGAAGGGTAAAATCCATTGGGTGCAAGTGGATCTTCAACAGGAAGCCGAGCGCAGATGGACAGGTGGAGACCTATAAACCCTGTCTGGTTGCCAAAGGGTATTGTCAGCATTATAGTATTGACTATGATGAGATGTTTTCCCCTGTGGCAATGCTCAAGTCCATTCAGATTATGCTTACTATAGTAGCACATTTAGATTATAAAATTTGGAAAATGGATGTTGAATAGCTTTCTTTAATGGTGAGCTGGAAGAGGACGTGTATATGATGATGGGGGACAGGTGGGGAGGCTGGATCGTTGGCGAGCTGAAAAGTCGCCAGGGATTAGGGTACCATGAAAAAAAAATTATATTTTTTTATTTTTTTGATCGAGGTGGTGAAGGAAACAATGGGGATGGAGGGTAGGGGTTTGGACTGCCACAGACCTGGAAACTCACACTCACGGAGAGACCTCTCACCTCTACGGCATCTCACCCACCTCACTAATGGAGCCATGAGGGTAACTTTTCAAGGCTGTGGAGGGATAAAGAAGATGGATACTCTATGGACTTGGGACATACATTCACGGAGAGATCTCTCACCTCTAGGGTATCTCACCCACCCCACTACATGTAGCCTAGGTCATCCCACCCATCTCACTACATGCGGAGCCTAGGGCGTGCCACCTAAATCGCTACCTGGGGCCATGATGGAAAATCTCTAAGACCATAGAGAGGACTTGACGAGGAAAGGGATAACTAGGGCCTCAATGATATGGGATGAACCTAGGAGTGATGCAAAAAAGAAAACTATTTTTTTTAGATTTTTATTTTTTAGAATTTTAACCCAGTGGCTAAAGACCCGAAAATAAGTAAAGATCAGCAAGAAGACTAGTAATGCCAGAAACTATCATACCCATAGAAAGACACATGCAGCATAATAAAAGTAGGATCTCGGGAATTGAAAAACACCTAGTTTAGGATAACGTACCTATCACTAAGTCAGAACACAGGAGGGGAAGGTTTGTACCAGGTAGTGATTGTAGTTTATTCGATGAAGAGATCCCTCAACCTCTGGATGGTGCTTGGAAGAACAAGCCTTTGGTTCTCGGTTCTGAAGGTGATCTAGATTCGATTTTAAGGCAAAGAGTGCCTCCTCTAGGGAGGAGAAATACCTCGAGGATCCTGTAAGCATTAAGGTTAGGCATGAAATACATAAGCAATTAAAGAAACAAAATATGGGAGAAAGAAAGCAGGGTTAGGGCTGGCGACTGGGAAGAAGAAGCAGCTTTGGATCTGGGGCATCTTCAAGGCTCTTCTTCTTGGATGTGGCTGATGTTTGGAAGCTTGAATGGCTGCTTGGGCATGGAGAATACCAAGGAACAAGGAACAGCTAGGTAGAGAAACAAACACAAGAAAAACAAAGAACAGTAGAACTTTGGAAACAATTCAACAGCAATTTGATTTCATGAAAAGATTAGTCATTACAAGAGGAGGAGGGGAGGGGTATTTATGGAGTTTCCATGCTCTCTCCCTATTAGGACTTCAGCCATCTCCTAGTTAGGATATGTTTATACAATTTAAGTGGCAGAAAGATTATAAAATAATCCTAGAACTAGGATTACAAGGTTGAATGAAATAAAAACTAGTTGTCCTTCTTTCACTTGGAGTCTTCTTTCAAGTTTGGACCGGTCAACTTGTGAGGACAACCCATCCTAGGCATGTTGGGCTTCAAGGGCAGAAAGAGTGGTCAGCCAAAGTGGCTTGGGTGCCTTGGCTTTGGGCCTTCCTGAAAGCTGGGGCGCCTAGGCTGGTATATTCCAGGTATCATACTGGAATCTTGGTTTTTAAAGGCTTGGGCCTAGCACTTAAGTTTGATTTCTCCTGGGCTAGGCATAGATGGACCTTTGGATTCATGATAAGCCTTTGTTTGGGAATATACTCTAGCATCTGGAGAGAATCTAGGTATCTAGAGTGCATCTAGAAGGAATCGGGGCATCTGGATAGCACCTAGAGGTTATTTAGCACTCTAGGGTGTCAAACAAGATCCCATAGCTGATGTAAATTCCTCTGGCTGCTGGGTGAGGCCTGGTGGAACTCCAAAACTGGGTAATCATTCCTCTTGTACAAAATTGGATTGATACTGGCTATTACTTAAGTACAGGACTTAATGACTGGACTAGGGTTGAGACAAATCAACTAATCTCAACTTATTACAGGACTTAATCTTACTTGATTACAAAAACTTGACACATGGATAAGAAAACTAAATTGGACCAAGTAATCTGTGTTTGATCCTGGTGGCCCCACCACTCATGCCCCTCAATGCTTGAAAGTGAAGGCATAGGGTCTCATAACCCTTGATGCCCAAAGGTGAAGGCGAAATGGGCCTCACACCCTCTCCTTGATATGGGACAGATGGGGGTAGGATCGTTGGTGAGCCTAGAAGTCACCTAGATTAGGATACTTTTTTTCTTGGAATTTTTTCTAGGGCTGGTGAAGGAACAATGGGGATGGAAGACTTAAGGTTTGAAACTCATGGACTTTGGGACTCATACTAACAAAGAGACCTCTCACATCTAGGGCATTCCACCCACCTCGATACTTGGAGGCGTTAGGGTGAATCTCAAAGGACATGGGGGTAAAGAAGATGGAATCAAGGAAGGAGATAACTGACATGACCTATCATCATGTCCTGGGATTCGGCCTCACACCCTCTCCTTACGAAGCGAAAGAAAAGAATCTCTCTTTCATAAGAACTCATCTTTGTTGACAAACTATTTTTTTACAAAGAACTGAGGGAGGTATTTATAGACCTTTCAAACCATCATTTGAATTTGAATACAAGATGAAAAGATAGGGATGATTCAAATTCAAATACAAGATAGGACAAGATAAGGACTATCCATATCTCAATCCTAACCAACCAAATCCTAACTCAAATTTCAAATAATCGATAAAGATAAATCCCAAACTAATTTATTCTAGACATGCTCTGAGATTCATGCAGCTCTAGGATTCATGCTTGCTCCAGGATCCATACTGGTGATGTCCCCATCATTCCCTTGAGGTGGGGAAAACATGACTCCATCGAGTCAGGATTCAAGTCTCCCATCTTCAGCTTGATATTATTTCCCTTGGACTATAAATTGCAGTTTGAGATAAACTTGAGATTTTTTTTTCCATCAGCCCTGCTCTGAGATCTATTAAACTTTGAGATTGGTATGGCTCTAAGAACTGTGCTGCTCTGAAATCCATGTGGCATTGAGAACCATGCAACTTTGGGAACTATGCAACTTTGAAGTGCATGTTGGCTTAGAAGTTGTCAACTGGGAGGGCTAACTATGCTTCTCCAATCATGCTTGGGATCTCCTTCTCATGGGTAGATGAAGAGTATCATGGGAATGGCCATCTAGTGGGGATCTGGTGGATACGGCGAGGAGGACATGGCGGCGAACGAAGGTGTGGTGGTGGTGGAGATCTAGATGGGTGGAGACCAACCGGCAGGGTGACTGCATGGCGACACGGGCAGCACGGGTCTGATGCAATGCTATCGGGTCATCATTGTAGTAGGGTGATGGGGTAGGCCATGACCTTGCATCAGAGAGAAGCATCGATGAGGCGGCGCGATAGCAAGGGCATCGGTCATTTATTGCTGGTAGTGAGAAGATCCGGTGGGAGGAGCTTGGCAGAAGATGGGGAATCAGCGAGGCAGAGAGGAGTGGGGCTCGATCTACGCGGCGGTGGACGGAGGCTGACGATGGCAGCCGGGAGATGGGGGGGTGTCTGGCATCTTGGCAGTAGGGTGATTGGGGATCGGGTCGACCCGGCTGATGGCTGTGCTAAAGATTGTGTTGGAGGGGTTGATCCGGTGAGTTCTCACCGGTGTCCTCGGAGGATCCTTCACCGAAGAAGGGGTGGCGCGGTCCTGCAGCATGGGCAGTGGCTGTGGGCATGCGGCAGCCGTGGGAGGTCGTGAGCGGTGGTTGAGGGGCAAGTCAGGGGGATGTTGCTCTGGGGATCTTCGGTTGAGTGATTTAGGGAAAAGGAAAGGGGACGGGTTTTGGCAGTCTCGGATGAGAGTAAGGGTTCTTGCTGGTACATGGGGTTGGTGTTGGTGGGATTCGTGTGATCAGGTGTTGAAACAGGGAAAGCATCGAGCACGTCCAGAGAAGATTGGCGATCAGGTGGATCCGGGAAGATGACAGTTTGGCTCGATGGTGGTTCTTAGGTGGGAAGGAAAAAAGATAGAAGGGGAAAAGAGTAGTGATAAGGTCGAAGAAACGGAGAGAAAGATCTGAAAAGAAAGATCTGAAAAGAAAAAAAAAATTGTTGGTGAAGGAAATCTGGGGTGGTTCGGGAAAAAGAAAATACCCTAATATTTTGGGCTCTGATACCAATTTGATATTGGACAGATGGGGGTAGGATCGTTGGTGAGCCTAGAAGTCACCTAGATTAGGGTACTTTTTTTTTTCAGATTATTTTTCTAGGGATGGTGAAGGAACAATGGGGATGGAAGTCTTCTGGTTTGGAACTCATGGACTTTGGGACTCACACTAATGAGGAGACCTCTAACCTCTAGGGCATTCCACCCACCTCGATACTTGGAAGCGTTAGGGTGAATCTCAAAGGACATGGGGGATTAAAAAAGATGGAATCAAGGAAGGGGATAACTAGACATGACCTCTCATCATGTCCTGGGGTTGGGCCTCACACCCTCTCCTTACGGAGTGAAAGAAAAGAATTTCTCTTCCCTATAAACTCATCTTTATTGACTAAACTATTTTTTTACAAAAGATTGAGGGTGGTATTTGTAGACCTTTCCAACCCTCATTTGAATTTGAATACAAGTTAAAAAGATAAGGATGATTCAAATTTGAATACAAGATAGGATAAGATAAGGCCTATCCATATCTCAAACCTAACCAACCAAATCCTAACTCAAATTTCAAACAATCGATAAAGATAAACCCCAAACTAATTTATTCTAGATATGCTTCGAGATTCATGCTTGCTTCAGGATCCATGCTGGAGATGTCCCCATCACTCCTTTATGGAGGCAGAATGAAGAATCACTCTTCTCAAATCATAATCATTATTATTCTTTTCAATACAAGGGAGGGGTCCTTATATAGGGAGCCCTAGCCGTTGGAATACATGGAAAAATAAACATAAAAAGGGGCACCAACAATCTTTCTTTGTTGGTGCCAACTACATGCCATAAGAGATGGGGCTAGAAGGGCAAAAGATTTCATGCTACAAGGAAAGATGAAGGGCGCCACAAACATTCCATAAAAGGGTGGTCAACATAAGGAAATAAAATCTCGTGAAAGAGGGAAGGATAGTGGGTACCCAAATGCTGCTTGATTTACCTGATACTCCCTTCCATCTCATGGGTGGTCCCTAATTTCCATATAGGATGTTGATATGCTACCTTTTGTGCTTGAGTGGATATATGAGAATCCTGGGTTGCCTAATAGGGTGGATGACGCCTGCTAGGACTCAATGTGGCAGCTGATAGCTCTCGGATCCCCATTATTCCCCTGGAGTAGGGAGAACTCAACTCCGTCTAGTTTGGGCTCAGACTCCAGCTTTAGCAAGACTTCAGGCTCCAAGACTCCACTTGAGATTATTTTTTTAAAATTTTTTTGATAGCCCTGCTCTAAGATCCATGAAGCTTTGAGATTTGTGTAGCTCTGAGATCCATGCAACTTTGAAATCTATGAAACTTTGAAATATGTGCAGCTTTGAAACTTGTGCGGGACCTGAAGTCGGTAACAAGAACATGAAGTGCTTTCACATTCATGCACTTGGGTTTCTTCTCCACGGACCGAAGGGGAATATAGTAGGGGGTCTTCTGGCCAGATCTTATCGGTGATGGCACTGGAGGGCAGGAAACGGTGCTGGGAGGCAGAGGCATAGTCTCCTCCTGCTGCTGGTGGCAGCACAGATGGAAGGATGGCAATTTTGGTGGTTGTTAGCAACCGTGGAAGGGGGGTCGGACTGTAGGATGTCTTGGATGGAGGTCGGCGTGGAAGGGATCGACGATGGCGTGCTCAATGGAAATAGATTCAGTGGTGTCGCGGGTGATGGCAAACAGAGGGTCAACCACGATCGAAGATAAGCAAGATGGAGGGAATGGCTGTGGGCTCCAAACGGGAGGGAAGAGATGTTACGGATGGTGGAGCACAATCATCGGAGGTCTTGGGTGGTGGCCATTCATCGGGAAAGGATAGCTCAGTAAGGATGATGAACTGGTGTTCATCAGTAGCAGGGATCTTCCATAGATTTGAAGGGGAGATGGTGTGGTGGCGATGGGGTCCTTCGCTAGTGGCCGGTGGCTATTCAAGGCTTCACAGGCGGATGGAGGATGTGCTACCATGGGTTGAGGCATCGATCGGAGTTGATGATGGAGGATCGGCATGGCAGCACGGGACAGGAGGAAGGTGGGGGCCGGAGCATCGATCGAAGGTTGTGGACTCGGACGGTGTGAAGGGAAGACCACGGGCGAGGTGGCGATCTAGGACTTCACGGTGGTGCTGTGGATGGGAAATCAGGTGTTCCTAATCAACTAGGATGATGGCACGGTCGTGGCTCGGTGGTGGCACTGGTGAGCCGGCGATGGAGATGGTGGCGGATGGATCAAGGAAGGAGATGATGGGAATAACTCGAGGATAAGTTAGGGATAAGTGGAGAATAGTAGGAATAACAAGAATAAGATTGGACAAAAAAGAAAATAATGGATACCCTAAATCTCTGGGCTTTGATACCAAAAATGATGGGGGACAGTGGGAGGGTGTAGGATCGTTAGCGAGCTGAGAAGTCACAAGGGATTAGGGTACCACAAAAAAAAATTTATATTTTTTTATTTTCTTTTGATGGAGGTGGTGAAGGAAATAACAGTGATGGAGGGTTGGGGTTTGGATTGCCACGGACTTGTAAACTCACACTCACGGAGAGACCTCTCACCTCTATGGCATCTCGTCCACCTCATTAATGGAGCCATGAGGGTAACTTTCTAAGGCCATGGAGGGATACAGAAGATGGATACTCTATGGACTTAGGACTTATAGTCATAGAGAGACCTCTCACCTCTAGGGCATCTCACTCACCCCACTACATGTAGCCTAGGGCATCCCACCCATCTCACTACTTGTGGAGCCAGGGCATCCCATCCAAATCGCTACCTGGGGCCATGAAGAAAAATCTCAAAGACCATAGAGAGAACTTGATGGTGAAGGGGATAACTAGGGCCTCATGCCCTTCGATGCTCGAAAGCGAAGTCATAGGGTCTCACACCCCTCGACGCCCAAAGGCGAAGGCAAGATGGGCCTCACGCCCACTCCTTTATAGAGGCAGAACGAAGAATCACTCTTCTCAAATCATCATTATTATTCTTTTCAATACAAGAGAGGGGTCCTTATATAGGGAGCCCTAGCCCTTGGAATACATGGAAAAATAAATATAAAAATGAGGTCCAACAAGCTTCCTTGTTGGTGCCAACTACATGATATAAGAGATGGGGCTAGAAGTGCAAGAGATTTCATGCTACAAGGAAAGATGGAGGGTGCTACAAACATTCCATAAAAGGGTGGTCAACACAAAGAAGTAAAATCTCATGAAAGAGGGAAGGATAGTGGGCACCCAAATGCTGCTTGATTTGCCTGATACTCCCTTTCGTCTTCTCCTGGGTGGTCCCTAATTCCCATACGGGATGTTGATCTGCTGCCTTTTGTGCTTCAATGAAAATATGATAATCCTAGGATGTCTAATAGGGTGGATGACGCCTGTTGGGACTCCATGTGGTAGCTGATAGTTCTCAGGTCCCCATCATACGATGCAACCTAAAGGGTTCACATACACAAATGAGTCTAAATTCTGCAAGCTACATAGGTCCATTTATGGACTGAAGTAGGCTTCTCAGAGTTGGAACATGTGCTTTGATAAGTGTATCAAGACGTATGGCTTTATTTGGAACAGAGAGGAACCTTGTATATATAAATGGACATACGGTTATATAGTTGTATTTCTTGTTTTATATGTGGATGATATTCCCCTAATCGAGAATGACATCCCAGCATTACAAGGAATAAAGGTTTGGCTTTCATCTCAATTCTCCATGAAAGACTTGGGTGAATCCTTATTCATACTGGGTATGAAGATCTATAAAGATAGATCTAAGAGGATTCTGGGACTGTCCCAATCTATGTACATCGACACAATACTGAAGCGGTTAAGCATGGAGAATTCCAAAAGAGGCTATCTTCTGATAGGTTATGGAATTACTCTTTCCAAGAAGGATTATGCAACAACTTCTGAGGAAAGAGAGCGTATGAGTGGATTCCATATGCTTTGGTAGTGGATTCTATTATGTATGCTATGCTATGTACTAGACTAGACGTGGCATACTCACTAGGGATAGTGAGTAGATACCAGTCTAACCTAGGTGAAGCTCATTGAAAAGTTATTAAGAACATCCTTAAGTATTTGAGAAATACTAAGGATCAATGTCTTATTTATGGAGATTCTGACTTAAGGCTTGTCGGGTACACTGACTGCAGTTTTCAGTCAGATAGAGATGATAGTTAGAGTGTGTCTAATTTTGTGTTAACCCTTAATGGTGGAGCAGTTTGGTAGAAAAGTTCCAAGCATCATATAGTGGATGATTCTGTTTGCGAGGCAAAATATATTGCAGCATCAGATGTAGCAAAGGAGGCTATGTGGTTGTGAAAGTTCCTAGACGAGATGGGAGTGGCACCCTCCTTGGATGGTCCTATTTCGGTGTATTGTGATAAAGCTGGAGCCATAGCTCAAGCCAAAGAGCCGTAATCACACCAGCGGACCAAACATATTCTGCATCGTTATCACCTTGTCAAGGAGATTATTGAACGAGGTGACATCGAGCTTTTGAAGATCGATGGTAAGGAGAACTTGGCCAACCCCTTTACTAAAGCTGTTGGAATACAAGAGTTCGACGATTGCAAATAAAAGATGGAAATTAGATTCTATTTCGATTTGCTTTGGTCCAGGTGGGAGTTGTTGGGAAATGTGTCCTAAAGCTAATTATCTAGGCTGTAGATGGTATGCAACTCATGTATATGTATATGAATTATTGAATTGAATAAAAAGTTTATTCTAGTTGTTCATCGCATGTTATCTTCCTAATTGAACTCTTGTATGATAATGTCCTTTGAGCCACCTTGTATGCGATGTAGATAGGATGCGTCGTGTAGTTCATAAACTGGTTCGCGACCAAAGGATACTATTTCAAGACAATGGTGTATTGAGAGTAGGTTGTCGATGTCATATCTATTGGTTATCCTCTTAACCAAGTAGCATAGAGATACTAGTATAACATCAGGTGTTGTGTTCGATACTTCATTAAGCATGACCCTCATGCGAGATTCTCTTTCTACCAAAGAGAAGTTTTGTATTAGAATATTGATATAAATTATTTCTCTGACTTGATATCACTATGGCAGCTTTCAAGAAATGCACTATGCTTAGGTGCCAGACTACCTGGATTTCTAATCTGGTGATGGAAGGTTGCTGGGTACATCAAGTACTTATATAGCGGTAGTATGATTGAGATAGGATTAATCTCTCCAAATAGTTTGGATTGAATGCTTAATATGCCTTAATTGAGAAAGACCTTGGCTAGGGCATTCCTTGTAAGGAGTTACAGGGATTCTTTATTTGAGATATATTGAGATGGACTGATTACGGTTGGGTAGTTTAACCTTAAGCCATCCAGAGCATTATAAGATTAAATGTTTAAGTTCAGTTGTATTCCATATTTGATAGGTTCTTGTTGCTCTACAACTTTCAACCTATCCGGACGTCGGGTGTCATTGCTAGATGTGACTTTGGCTGGTGCTAGAAATGTTCCTGTGCTACCGGTTTAGTGTTTGAACCTATGGGATCACACACCATGGGGTTTCTTCTTGATCTGTTGGCATAGGAATGATTGGGAATCATTCCGGACTCATTTTGACAAGAAATTGTTAGAGCTACATTTGAGTTGACTCATTTGATGAGTTAACTCGAGCAAATTCACTCGAGTCGACTCGAATAGTCGAGTCGACTCGGCTGACAGACTCTATTGAAAATCGAAACTATATTAATGCTTGCAACTATTATAAAATTTAATGATGGGCATTTCAAAATTTTAATGGCTGTTATTGTAGAATTCCAAGGGTTTGTAACACCTTGAATTCCAAGGGACTCAAACTCTCTTTATAATCTCTCATTAAATCAGATTTTGTAGGTTAATCATTTTAGTTCATGTGAGTTTGTTCTGTTTAGAGTTCTGTTGGAAGAATAGAAAAGGAGATCATGAGACTCTACCATTTTCTCATGGTTAGAGTTCACACTTGATCTCTGAGAGATTATCAGAGAGGGGGTTTGAGTTTTGGGAGGGATTCTTGAGCACATACCTTCTGTTGAAGGTTCGGGACAAAGAGTTTAGAAGGGTTCTCAGGAGTCCTATTCCATCTATGCTTCAGCAATAGTTCTTCAAAGAGTTGAAGAAGCAGTCCATGGTTCTTCAAAATGTTGAAGGAGTCCTTGCAGCCGACACTATTTTCGAAGAGGCTAGCACCTCAAAGGAAAGAGGAGAAATCCTATACCTGGTGTGAACCACATGTAGAGGTAGTACACGTGTGCTGCTCGTAGAGCTTACTCTTCTTCCTTGTAGGTGGAGCATGTGCATTCCAAGTGATTGTCATCTCGAAGGTATGGGCTTACATTACATATGTGTGACATATTATTCTTGCTGCATTATTGTGTGATTCCATGAATAATTCTTTGTTTCATACTATAGATGCAAGATTTCATACATTCATAAACCTAGATGCATCAAGATCCATGTAAGGGGCCTGTGTTAATTAGATTAACATATCATAGATAAATGTGTTTTTATCTCCTTCCACTGCACCATGCTCTTTAGAAAAGTTTTTAAATTGCATGCATCAGGGCCCACCTCATCCGCTGCTCCTAACCTTACACAAAGTTAGTGTTAATTTGGAAAAAGTACCAAGTTATAGATCAGAAAGGGACTATGCCAAGACTTAAATTATTACTTGAATCCTTCATGACAATGGTTGAACCTTTGCCTAAAAAGGAAAAGGCATCAAAAGGAATCTTGAAATACTCTCTCAATACATCGAGTACATCTAGTACATAGATCTAGGTCCTTTACAACCCCGACTAGCACCTAAGTTATACCTAGATCTAATTATAGAAAGGAGTTGTTAGCTATTAGGGGAATAAGTCATGAATGATAGAAAAGTGCCTTAAGAGCCAATCATTATGAGGACCTTTTTGTAAACTTCCAGCTCATGTATGATATATTTTTCATATTAATAAGGGCATTTGATTCATCATATACTACTCTATCATGTTTTGTTGATTATAATGAAACTCATAGAGTAGGGCAATGGAATTAGGGTTATGATAAAATAATAGTGAGACCTAATTCCTATAAACCCTAATCTAGAATGTTCATAGTCATTGGACCATTGATTCGGGGATCGATGAATCCAGAAAGACTAGCTTATCCTATGTATGCTTAGTTGATGAGGGTGGTTGATCTCACAACCACTTGTGTAGAGATACTAATACAAGGATAAGGATGCTCATCAGGGTATGAGTACACTAGACTGATCCACACTGGGACTATCTTATGGAAGTCTTACTGCTTGTCAGAAGATAGATCCTAGAGTAGAAGTTATGCATGTGATCTTTAGAACTGAGGTCACCATGGTTCCTTATGCACACTAAGCCATACTTTGGTTCATACTTATTAACGGCATCGAGTCATGTATGGGATGTTCTGGGTTTGGTGGAAGGTGTACGAAGGATATGAGTGGACCAACAAGGAATTGATCTTTCCTGGTAAGAGGAATTGTTATCCCATGTTATCTCTTTGATGAGTGACTTAAGGAGCCTTTGAACAAAGCAGGATGAGATTAGAAGTGGTTTCTAATTAGTCATCAGCTGACTCCTCATGATCGAGATGAGATTCAGTATGATTAAGTGTTAGGGTTTGACATATATCCATACCTATCACTTAATCAGGATAATGGGAGATTGAAAGATTGAATTGCACGGTAACTTACTACTGAATGGAACTTTGGTAATTTATACCAAATTTCTCATCTTCTGGATAGGCATGATACATTGCTAGACGTCAATCTTGTCTTGTAGGTTTTCATGAACTAATTGATTTGGTTTCATTAGTCAATTCGATGTGTGATTTGAATTGGACAAGTAGGTGAGCCAATTTGACCTAATTAGGTCAATCGGGTTCGATCGGATCGAATCGGCTCAAACCTAAATCTACTATTGGCTAGATATGGAATCCAATGGGTCACACACAATAAAGAGTTGGCCAAGGAAGTCATTCATGATTTAATTAGGATCATGGCATCCTAATTGGTAAGCCAGATCGCACACTAGCATATGCAGGCTAACCCAATTCCTAACCCAATTGGATTGGGTCCGGTTGCTTGCTAATTGTGCTAACCTAATTAAGGAAATCCTTAATTAGGCTGATTCCTAAGTGGGGCTAATTAAATAAGAGCTTTATCTGATTTTATATTGACCTTTTGACCCGTTTATGGAAGAGTCCCTGGGACCAGGGACTCTTGGCGCCACTTGGCATGCACGAGAAAAATGTAGGGGCGTAGAAGGACAAAAGTCCTTCTACAGATGAAACACTGAAGTGTTTCTAATCTAGAGTGCCTTCTCATCTTATCCCCATGCCTCTTGGATAATATTTGACCGGTCAAGCCCATTTGAAATGGCATGAAAAAGGTGTGGAAGCAAAAGCACGCATGAAGAGACGCGTCTCATCATTTGGCGCGCGCCCTAAAGCAGAGTCCTTATGCTATGAGCACTCATCATATTCTTCGATGTTTGGAGATTGAAGAGGCACCTCTTGGCTTCTTAGTGATCGGTACTTGCCAAGTGGGAAGTCACAGATTGTCCAGGAAAGTGGATGGATGCCGATTGTCCTTTGATGCATGAGAAGACATATTGGATATGATTTTCCAAGCCAGATAACCTCTCTTTGGTCTTGAAAAATCATATCTGATAACCTGTTGGAGGACATATCACATGCTCCTCTTAGAATTATAAATTGGGGCGGTGATATGAGTTTCAGATATCTTTTTCACCATAAAGATATTCTGAGTGTTTCTTTGTCTTTCCCTCCCTCCTCTACTCTTTAAGATAAGAGTTATCTTGTTAAGACAAGGTCTAATCTTTTAGGACAAGGCTTTGTTTAAGGACATAAGCATAAGGAGACCTAGAGGAGGGTTGTCCTAAGACCAAGAGTAGTATAGGATAGTATTCTTAGTGCCCTACAGTAGGACAGCGTGCCCTACAGTGGTCAAAGGTCCAAAGGCTGCCCTAATAGTTCTGTTGAAGCAAGCAACCCGGGTAGGGATTCTTCAGTGGTATCATTCTCGTGTGGATCACCGTTGGAGGGCTTGCACTTGAGAGCCTCATGGAAAGGATTGGATTTTAGCAATCCAGGTATATTTTTCTGACTCCATTTATGTTTCATTAATTGGTATTGCATAAGAGGTTCCTGGGAATTAGGGTTTTCTAGCAAATTAGGATTTCATGCATTGAATTTTTGTTTTGAAATTCACTTCCGCATGCTGCATGATTCCCGACACCCTGGGAGAATTCCTATTAGTGGTATCAGAGCCATCCTTGTCGAATACCAGTTATGGACCATTTTTGAGTTTTATGAAATTCCACTGTCAAGTCAACCCGAACCCTATTCGATTTGACCCGACTAGAGACCGAGCCAACCTGAATCCTGTCGAGTTGATCCAACCAAATTCATATGCATGATTTCTGGTTTCTTTATGAAACAACATGATAATGCAATTATATGGAATTTTTCATATTAGGGTAATATGTTTAATTTTCAGTTTTCATGAAATGCATCATATTATGTCAAGTTTGAAATTATGCATGTTGATTGAACCTAGTAACTACTTTGGATTGGGTTAGTCACCATGGTTGTCTAGTCATAGGAGCCAAGTAGGGTTTAAAGGTCCTCTCCTCCCATTCAATGAGTCTCCTATGGTGTGTAGGGGTGCTGCTGTGGCCATATCCCATGAATAAGTGAGGTGAAAGGTATTTTTATGTATCTATCATGCCTTGATTTGCATATTAGCTATAATATGCTTGTTTAACATAACATGTTAAGTTATGATGATATGTTACATGTTTATATATGTTATAAGCATAGTAATCATGATAATTTAGAATGTGTTTTGAAACCATCAAAAGCCCTCATCAAAATTATATTTAGTCATAGAAAAAAACATAGTCATGATGCAAAACCAATTAGGGTTTGATCAGCCGATTGGTGTCTGGGCAAGTTGTTCTGGGAAGATAAAGGAAATGAGATTTTTAATTAGTTTCATTGTTTGACCTGGCCAATCTAATTGGTGTCTAAGGAAAGCAACGCGGGGACCCCCTCACCCCTCCAACTCACCTAGCCAAATTAGTCACATTAAACCCTATTTTGGTAATGCTGATTCGTTAAGTAAGCTATAATATGCCTTCCTTGATTCTAAGACAGATTCATGTCAAGACTATAGTAGGTTTGTTGTATGACACAAGGCCTACTATAGGGTTTGATATGAAATTTGTCTTGGTGCACTTAGTGCTTTATGTTATGATTGGAGTTGTTGCTTTGTTGTGTGACACAAGGGCAACAATGTTTAATCATGGATGTATAGAAATGAAGGGTTTGACTAAACTAGGACATTATAGGTTGTTGTGTGACACAAGGCTATAGGTGTCTTAGAGGCAAAGATAATTGTTGAGAATTGCACGGGTTGCAATTGGAAATGTTGTCCTACCTTTGAACTCATTAGTGTTTGTTGTGTGACACAAGGCACTAATGAGAGATCAGGATCTCAACCCCACTAAGGAAACCAGGAAGGTTTCTCACTTACCATAGTTGAGGGTTATGGTATTCGAAGAAAATAGTGGGAGACATTATTAGATATAAAGCCCTTATCTTGTTATGAATGTCATCATTGAGTGGTCTGCTAATATTGTTCTTTAATTAAATGTAGGACATTTATTTTAATGGCTTCAAACTTATCACTAAGGGGCATCTTGGATGCCAACTAGTTAACCTGTCCAAATTATGTGGACTGGATGAGGAACCTGAGGATTGTTTTGACTCGGGAGAAGCTTTCATATATACTTGATTCTCCGGATCCAGTGGTGATTAGAGAGGATGCATCAGAAAGGAGAAATCACACCTTGTTAGACATGATGAGGTCGATGATGAGCTTCACAGATCTTCTTACTTCTTTCTGGGGACATGCCCTAGATACTGCTGCATATATATTAAATAGGGTTCCATCTAAATTAGTGAAAAACACTCCATATGAATTATGGAATGGCAATAGACCAAATATTAAATATTTGAAGATTTGGGGTTGCCATACTTATGTCAAGAATACCTTTAGACATAAGCTAAGTACAAGGGCTGATAAATGCAGGTTTGTTGGTTATTCAAAAGAAGGTGTTGGATACCTATTTTATAATACTACTGAGCAAAAGATAATTGTTAGTAGGCATGCTACATTCTTGGAACAAGAGTTTATCTAAGAATGATGTAGTGATATTGGTGCGGGCACCAGACTTAGAAGAAGACTTTAGGGCTCCATCTGGATCTCTGATTGACATTGCCCGAAGAATTAGGGTTTTCTTGTTTTGTAATAAGGGTTGACTTGGTCAACTCAATTTTAGTTTGAGTCTGTATTTCCCTACAATTTAAATTTTGTTGAGTCATGTTGACTCAATACAAGTCCTAGTAGTGGTCTAGGTCTTCTCCAAGGTGCCACATTTTCTCCCAGGACCAAGCAAGTGGGCGCCACACTCCCAGCCACATGCCAGAGTCCAGGAGGCGCCACATCTCCATCCAGTGTGCCTTGGTCCCCACACCACAAGAAAGCAGGTCCCTTCTTTCATGCGCCACTTGGGGGAGAAATCCATCAAGATACCTCAATCCAAGGAGGAGCCAACTTCTTTCCAGATAAACCCAAGCCAGGATGGCAAGAATTTTTCTTGAAGAGAGGATCAAGGAGGTGCCCCACAATGTTCCATAAAAACCCAAGTTATAAAAGGGAAGAGAGCATGTCTTGGGGAGAAAATCAAGGAGGCACCCAAAAGTTTCCTAAAGTGCCAAAGCCACGAAAGGAAGAAGCCTAAACTTGTGGAACAAGACTAGGAGGTGTCCAAAAGAGCCAAACCATGAAGGAAAAATCCTTGATTCATGGAGAGATACTAGGAGACACCCCCATAACCTGCCATTTGGAGCTGATTTTCAAGTTTTCTTGGAGTTTTTGGGCTGCCCACTCATGGAAGGAGTCTTGGGAAGAGAATTTGATGCCTAAAGTGTGGGTTAGTCCTATTAGTCCCACATGGGAAGTGTATGAAATTTTATTTCTTTGTTATGTCTATATATTCAACTCTATGTAACTCTTGAAAAAAAGGATGAATGAAATCAATTTCTTTGTGAGCAACTTTGTGTTTCTCTCTTCCACACTTGTATTCAGGTGTTGAGCTCCGTGAGGGAGTAAATTCGGGTTCCCTAGGAACCTTGAGGAGGTGTGAGATCTCCAACCCCAAAACCCTAGCATAGTCCACCCATCTCTACTCCACCACCACCAAACCCTAATTTTCCATCTTCATCCCACGGCCCCTCTCTTCCACATCGAAGCCGGTCACCAGCATCCAGGTTCAGATCAACTGTTTCAACTACAGAGCCAGTTTAAATGAGAGTCAGATCAGTATCAAGATCTCCGGAACTTCTACATCCAACAATCTTCATTAAGTACTCAGGTCAGTGTCTTTCTTTGAGTTTCTGGTTCTTTTTTTTGTTCTTCTTCTTCCAGATCCTGAGTTCGAGAAGAAGGCCAACCTTGCCATAGGACTACAATCCGAGGATCCATTGCGAAGATACCCCGTCTCCAAGGATCCTACAATCTGCTCGAGAGTGTCCTTCAAATTGAAGCAACGAGAGATATCACAGTCAGGTATAAAACCTTCTCTTCTCTCTTCGTCTGTTTCTTGAAAGAGGAGTAAACCCTAGGTCTGGAGGTTTCTCAATCCCCAGCGATCCTACTTCTGAGTTACTCTGATAATCCACTCCTTTTAATTATGCTTTCTGTCATTTCTTAGTTTCTTTCAACATTAGTTTATCTTTCCTTTGAGTCAAAGCCGACTTCTGAAAATAAATAAATAAAAAAAATACATTAATTTTAATTTACTTCTGCATCGCATCATCTCTTTTGTTCCGCATCATTTTTGGTATCAGAGCTTCTGTTCTGCATCAATTTTGGTATCAGAGCCCTGTCTAGGGTTTCTGACTTGCTTGCATGTTTTGAGTGTCTCTCTTTTTTACTTTGTCTGCTCGAAGTAGACTCCCCAGGACGTCCGGTCCTAGGAACTAAGCGAGGTGCAAGCCTCCTCTTCCCATTCCACGGGGTGTTCCTAGGACGTGTAGGGGATCCACTGGGTTACAACTTCGTAGCAGGAATTGTAAACGGGGGAAGCATTCTGTTTTTAATCTGTAACTGCCCTGTTGTAGGAATTTTTTCTCATTGTAGCTAACTCCAAATTATATGATTTTTGTTTTTCTGGAACCAGGTAATTGAAAATATTTTACATAATTTTACTGTAATTTATTGGTTTATGTGAAATTTATGAGAGTTAAATTATAGCAATTCTGTTTCTGTATTTCTGCAATTCAATTTTTTTGAGTGATCATCTCCTAATTCATCTTAAGGGCAATTGAGCATCTAAGATAAGGGGAGGAGTTGATAACCTCTCCTTAGCCCAAAACCACCACCCATTCATTCGATCCTAAGCCTAATTTTAAAATTTATTAGACTTAATTTGCCCTAGTGGGCTAGGGACACCAACTAGTCGGGTCTAGGCTAATGTTGAGTCAGTTTGTCTAGTTACTCTGTGTGTGCTTTGTACTCAGTGTCTAGAATGGTGGTTCAGGGATTCTATCCCGAAGGGCTTGTGTGCTGGTCCGCCTACCTGGCCAATCTCTGATTGTTGTCTAGGATTGGCAATTAGAAACCTAACACTCCCCTTACACCTGCCTGG
This sequence comes from Areca catechu, assembly GCA_021397845.1. Classification (NCBI taxonomy): domain Eukaryota; kingdom Viridiplantae; phylum Streptophyta; class Magnoliopsida; order Arecales; family Arecaceae; genus Areca; species Areca catechu. The sequence continues at coordinate 97,477,808 of CM038045.1, forward strand.
CTGAGTCCCGAGTTACTACAGGCTAGCTTGCCACTCTGATTGGGCATCTAGTTTGGGCTCTAGGTCTAGTTAGCCCGTAGTCGTTTCAGTCGAGTCTCATTTGGTGTGCTTGCTTGCATCATCATGTCCACCCGGAACGAAGTACCCTACCAACCTGGTCAAACCCAACCTGATTTAGAGGCCATGATTAGAACTCTTACCAAAAGTATGACCAAATTGAGTCAGGATATGAATGAGGGTTTTTCCCAGTTTAGAGACGGAGCCCAGGGACTTGAGAAACGTAGACATCAAAATTGGACTCCTGATCCAAAATTTAATAGGCCCCAACCTCACCCATGCCAGGAGCCTAGGAGGACGTTATACCGTGATCCCGAGCATAACCCTAGGAGCCTATATCCATACTTGGTTGACTCAGAAAAGGGACCTGTTAGGAACACCGAACCTTATGCACCCACTTTTGATGGAAGACAAGAGACATATATTAAGTGGGAAGAACAAATGGATCGATATTTTGAGTGCACTAACATATCGGAATTAGGACAAGTTAGGTTGGCCAAAACTAAGTTCACCAAACATGCTAGGTCGCATTGGTATGCTATTGAGCATGAGTGTTATCAAAGAAAAGAGGAAATATATACTTGGAGAGATATGAGAAGTAAGTTGAGAGATAGGTACCTAGGTAGATCCTATGAGAAAAGACTTTTAGACCAATGGTACCAATTGCAACAAGGTAATAGGCCTGTGTCTAAATATATTGAAGACTTTCAGTGGTATGACATGAAATGCAATACCATTGAGACCGAAGCTCAGATCACATCGAGGTTTTGGGTTGGGTTACACCCAGACATTTATAGGAAGCTATGCCTTGAAAAGACCAATAAGTTAGACCGAGCCTACCAAGAAGCCCAAGACTATGAGTGGTCTTTAAGATATAACCAATCAAGTACTTTGGACTTAAAGCCAACCTCTACCAACTTGAGTCAAGTTCCGATTGATCCGACACCCGTAGTGAACCAGACTCTTGTTTGTCAATTCCCACTTGTGTCACCTCTTGACCAGAAGGATAACACTGAGAAGGAGTTAGGCATGGTCATCCCAAAATTAGTTGACCCGACCAGAGCCGTACTTAAAGAGGAATCAAAGGAGAATAGATTAGAACCTTTCAGTGAGATTGAGGAAGAAATATATGAGCCTGACATAAGTTTGATAGATGAATATGAAGAAGAAGAATTTGAGGATATCTCTCCTGATAATTCAATTAACCAACTCCTACCTAATGGGGTTATTGAGGGGACCCCTGCCACTCAAGGAATTCAGGAGCTAACCCTAAGAGAAGACCCTTTTGAGGAAGCTCAGGAAGAAGAAATTACACCCAATGAAAGTTTAAGTGAGAATACCCCTGAACTCATTGAGGAATCCAAAGAAGACACCCCTGAGTCAAATCTGGTAGAGAAGTGTGAAGAAGGAAGGGGTTCACAAGAATTGCCCATTGAGAAGGTCCAAGAACAAGAAAAAGACAGTAGCTTAGAGGACTTTTTAGATAAACATTCCAAAGACCTTCCTGATAACCTTCCACCTTCTAGGAGCACCCAGCCTACCCTAGAACTTGCACTTGTAGACCCTCCTAGAGCAAATCATGAGGTTTGGATGAGTGCACCTATAGAACAATGTCCTCATTTTAAGGTCATCATGAATAACCAAGGTTTGTTTCTTGTTTCTGATAAGCCACCTCAAAACTCTGATTCTTATTTCCTACCCTTCCCTGAATCTTCTCATGTTTCTAGAGCTATGGGATTACACTTTACTGAGATCACTAGGTTGCAAGACTCCTTAGAACCTATTAGGTTTGCCACCTACTTCTGGAAGACCTTATGGCACCTACTAGGCATCCATAATAAGTTTTCATGCTCTGCATGCCATCCTCCAACCCAAGGTCAAACCTAGAGAGCCGTAGTTTGTTAGGTTTAGACCTAGGGTTCCTTTGGAATAAAGTCCATTCTTTAGGAATGCGTCGTCAGTCTAGTTTAGTTTTTCTTGACCCTTTACTAGGCTTTGACTCAGATTTTGGTTTGATTGAGAGCACCAGGAATTGGGATTTGTATTTTGTCCAGGACTAAATTTGCATATAATGTTTCGATCAATAGGTCTATAGGCTAGAGTCCCTTTGAAATTGTTCATGGATACAAGCCTCACACACCACTTGATCTGATTTCACTATTAGTCCACACACACAAGTCTCTTGATGCACTTGCATAGCATGTAAAGGACTTGCATAAAGAAATTCATGCCAAAATAAATTTAAGTAATGAAACTTATAAGAAGTTGGCTGATTCTCAAAGGCGAGTCAAAACTTTTGTTGAGAGAGACTATGTAATAATTTGGTTAAGGCCTGAGCGGTTTTCTCCTGGAACCGTTAGAAAGTTACATGCTAGAGGAGCTGGACCATTTAGAGTAGTGAAGAGAGTAGGGTCCAATGCCTATGTGCTCGAGTTGCCTTCAGAACTTGGCATTAGCTCCACTTTCAACATTACAGACCTAGTAGAGTATAGAGAGCCAGCTGTGATTCCCAGTGAGCCTTTTTGAGCCTAATCCTGCTCTTGAGAGTGAACCCAACCCTGTGTGTCCACCAACAAACTGGCCTGTGAGGAAAGAGCAGATTGAAAAGATCCTGGATGATCAGGTTATCTCTACTCGTAATCGAGGATACCAAAGATACCTGGTCCGCTGGCAAGGAAGGCCAGATTCTGATAACTCTTGAATCTCCCGAGAAGAATTACAAGAATTGGACCCATACCTCTTGGAGAGATACCAGAGCCAGCTTTATCCATACTCGACAGGGTCGAGTTCCTCCCACCCCGGGAGAATTGGTGCGGGCACCAGACTTAGAAGAAGACTTTAGGGCTCCATCTGGATCTCTGATTGACATTGCCCGAAGAATTAAAATTTTCTTGTTTTGTAATAAGGGTTGACTTGGTCAACTCAATTTTAGTTTGAGTCTGTATTTCCCTGTAATTTAAATTTTGTTGAGTCATGTTGACTCAATACAAGTCCTAGTAGTGGTCTAGGTCTTCTCCAAGGTGCCACATTTTCTCCCAGGACCAAGCAAGTGGGCGCCACAATCCCAGCCACATGCCAGAGTCCAGGAGGCGCCACATCTCCATCCAGTGTGCCTTGGTCCCCACACCACAAGAAAGCAGGTCCCTTCTTTCATGCGCCACTTGGGGGAGAAATCCATCAAGATACCTAAATCCAAGGAGGAGCCAACTTCTTTCCAGATAAACCTAAGCCAGGATGGCAAGAATTTTTCTTGAAGAGAGGATCAAGGAGGTGCCCCACAATGTTCCATAAAAACCCAAGTTATAAAAGGGAAGAGAGCATGTCTTGGGGAGAAAATCAAGGAGGCACCCAAAAGTTTCCTAAAGTGCCAAAGCCATGAAAGGAAGAAGCCTAAACTTGTGGAACAAGACTAGGAGGTGTCCAAAAGAGCCAAACCATGAAGGGAAAATCCTTGATTCATGGAGAGATACTAGGAGACACCCCCATAACCTGCCATTTGGAGCTGATTTTCAAGTTTTCTTGGAGTTTTTGGGCTGCCCACTCATGGAAGGAGTCTTGGGAAGAGAATTTGATGCCTAAAGTGTGGGTTAGTCCTATTAGTCCCACATGGGAAGTGTATGAAATTTTATTTCTTTGTTATGTCTATATATTCAACTCTATGTAACTCTTGAAAAAAAGGATGAATGAAATCAATTTCTTTGTGAGCAACTTTGTGTTTCTCTCTTCCGCACTTGTATTCAGGTGTTGAGCTCCGTGAGGGAGTAAATCCGGGTTCCCTAGGAACCTTGAGGAGGTGTGAGATCTCCAACCCCAAAATCCTAGCTTAGTCCACCCATCTCTACTCCACCACCACCAAACCTTAATTTTCCATCTTCATCCCACGGCCCCTCTCTTCCACATCGAAGCCGGTCACCAGCATCCAGGTTCAGATCAACTGTTTCAACTACAGAGCCAGTTCAAATGAGAGTCAGATCAGTATCAAGATCTCCGGAACTTCTACATCCAACAATCTTCATTAAGTACTCAGGTCAGTGTCTTTCTTTGAGTTTCTGGTTCTTTTTTTTGTTCTTCTTCTTCCAGATCCTGAGTTCGAGAAGAAGGCCAACCTTGCCATAGGACTACAATCCGAGGATCCATTGCGAAGATACCCCGTCTCCAAGGATCTTACAATCTGCTCGAGAGTGTCCTTCAAAGTGAAGCAACGAGAGATATCATAGTCAAGTATAAAACCTTCTCTTCTCTCTTCGTCTGTTTCTTGAAAGAGGAGTAAACCCTAGGTCTGGGGGTTTCTCAATCCCCAGCGATCCTACTTCTGAGTTACTCTGATAATCCACTCCTTTTAATTATGCTTTCTGTCATTTCTTAGTTTCTTTCAACATTAGTTTATCTTTCCTTTGAGTCAAAGCCGACTTCTGAAAATAAATAAATAAAAAAAATACATTAATTTTAATTTACTTCTGCATCGCATCATCTCTTTTGTTCGCATCATTTTTGGTATCAGAGCTTCTGTTCTGCATCAGATATTCACTTGAGTTATGTGAAGAACAGAACCAACAAACCAGTGAACCTTCAAGTGAAGTTCCTCAACCAGAGGTTCTTGTGGATCAAGAACAACCACAATACACACTTTCTCTCCGAAGGTCAGAGAGGGTGCATGGAGCACCTCTTAGATATGGTTTTGTCATCGAGGATAACAATGAAGCCAGTATCATATAGGATGATGATCCTATGACCTATTCGGAAGCTGTAAAGAGTAGAGACTCCGACAAGTGGCTTAGTGCCACGAAATCTAAAATGGACTCCATGTATTCTAATCAGGTTTGGACTTTGGTAGATCCACCTGAAGGAATTAACCCAATAGGGTATAAATGGGTCTTCAAGAAGAAGATTGGAGTGGATGGTCAAGTTGAGACCTACAAGGCTAGACTGGTAGCATAAAGGTTTAGACAAAGACATGGTGTAGACTATGATGAAACCTTTTCTCTAGTAGCCATGCTCAAGTCCTTTCGGATACTGCTTGCCATAGCAGCATACCATGACTATGAGATCTGGTAGATGGATGTAAAGACTGCTTTCCTCAATGAAAACCTTGAGGAAAAAGTCTATTTGTCACAGCCAGAGGGTTTTCTCTCAAGTGGGAGACCAAATGAGGTATGCAAATTAAAGAAGTCCATTTATGGACTTAAGCAAGCATCGAGGAGTTGGAACATCTATTTTGATGAAACAATCAAATGATTTGGTTTTGTCAAAAATGTGGATGAACCATGTATATACAAGAAGACAAATGGGAGTGCAATTATTTTCTTGGTTTTATATGTGGACGATATACTGATCATTGAGAATGATATCCCAATGTTGCAGTCGGTTAAAACATGGCTATCATCAAAGTTTTCCATAAAAGATTTGGGAGAAGCATCCTATATACTAGGTATAAGGATCTACATAGATAGGTCTAAAAGGATGCTAGGCTTATCCCAGTCTAGGTACATAGACTTAGTGTTGAAGAGATTCAACATGGATGCAAGTATGAAAGGTTACTTGCCTATAAGTCAAGGCATACATCTCTCTAAGAAAATGTCTCCTAAGTTATCTGAAGAAAGAGAGAGAATGGCTATGATTCTTTATGGTTCGATTGTATGATCAATTATGCATGCCATGTTATGTACCAAACCTGATATTGCTTATGCCTTGGGCATAGTGAGCAGGTTTCAGGTAGATCCAAGAGGGGATCATTGGAAAGCTATGAAAAATATTCTTATGTGCCTAAGAAGGACTAAAGATATTTTTCTAGTATATGGAGGATCTGAGTTGAAACTATAAGGTTATACAGATTCTAGTTTTTAGTCAAATCTAGATGATAGCAAATCCACTTCGGGGTATGTCTTTACCCTGAATGGTGGTGCAGTGAGTTCGAAGAGTATAAAGCAGCTTACAGTAGCTGACTTAGTCACTGAGGCATAATACATAGCTACTAGTGAAGTTACGAAGGAAGCTATCTGGATAAAGAAATTCATCATGGAATTGGGCATGGTTCCTAATGTACAATAGCTAGTGCCATTATACTGTGATAACACTGGGGCTGTTGCATAAGCTAAGGAACCAAGGTCTCATCACAAGTCCAAGCATATTCTAAAATGGTTCGACCTTGTTCGAGAGATCATTCAAAGATAAGATGTTGCCATTGAACGAGTTGACACAAAGAATAATATAGCAGACCCATTCACTAAAGCATTAGCCAAGCAGCAGTTAGATCGTCACTTAGATTGTATGGGCATAAATACAAGGGGGATTGGATTTAGTGTAAGTGGGAGTTTGATAGAAAAGTGCCCTAAGAGCCAATCATTATGAGAGCCTTTTTGTAAACTTCCAACTCATGTATAACATATTTTTCATATTAATAAAGGCATTTGATTCATACTGCTGTATCATGTTTTGTCGATTATGATGAATCCCATAGAGTAGGGCAATGGAATTAGGGTTATGATAAAATAACAGTGAGACCTAATTCCTATAAACCCTAATCTAGAATGTTCCTAGTTGTTGGACAATTGATTCGGGGATCGATGAATCCGGAAAGACTAGCTTATCCTATGTATGCTCAGTTGATGAGGGTGGTTGATCTCACAACCACTTGTGTAGAGACACTAATACTAGGATAAGGGTGCTCACCAGGGTATGAGTATACTGGACTGATCCGTATCGAGACTATCTTATGGAAGTCCTACTGCTTGTCAAAAGATAGATCCCAAAGTAGAAGTTGAGCATGTGATCTTTAGACCTGAGGTCACCAATGTTCCTTGTGCACACTAAGCCATACTTTGGTTCATACTCATTCATGGAATTGAGTCATGTACAGGATGTTCTGGGTATGGTGGAAGGTGTACGAAGGATGTGAGTGGACCAACAAGGAATCGATCTTTCATGGTAAGAGGAATTGTTATCCCATGTGATCTCTTCGATGAGTGACTCAAGGAGCCTTTGATCAAAACAAGATGAGATTAGAAGTGGTTTTTAATTAGTCATTAGTCGAGTCCTCATGATCGAGATGAGATTTGATATGATTAAGTATTAGGGTTTGACATACATCCATACCTATCACTTAATCAGGAAAATGGAAGATTGAAAGATTGAATTGGACGGTAACTTACTACTGAAGGGTATTTTGGTAATTTCAATCAAATTTCTCATCTTCTGGGTAGGCATGACAAGTTGCTAGATGTCAATCTTGTATTGTAGGTTTTCATAAACTAATTGATTTGGCTTATTGGTCAATTCGATGTGTGATTCGAATTGGATAATTAGGTGAGCCAATTTGACCTAATTAGGTCAATCGAGTTCGATCGAATTGAATCGATTCAAACCTAAACCTACTGCTTGCTAGATGTGGAACCCAATGGGTCACACATAATAGAAAGTTGGCCAAGGAAGTCATTCGTGATTTAATTAGGGTCATGGCATCCTAATTTGTTAGCCAGATTGCACACTAGCATGTGTAGGCTAACCCAATTGGATTGGATCCGGTTGCTTGCTAATTGGGCTAACCTAATTAAGGAAAACCTTAATTAGGCAGAGTCCTAAGTGGGGCTAATTAAATCAGAGCTTTATCTAATTTTATATTGACCTTTTGATCGATTTATGGAAGTGTCCTTGGGGCCAGGGACTCCTAGTGCCTCTTGGCGCGCATGGGAAAAATGTAGGGGCACAGAAGGATAAAAGTCCTTCTACAGAAGAAACACTAAAGTGTTTCTAATCTGAAGCGCCTTTTCATCTAATCCCCATGCCTCTTGGATCATATTTGACCGGTCAAGCCCATTTGAAATGATAGAAAAGTGTCCTAAGAGCCAATCATTATGAGGGGCTTTTTATAAACTTCCAACTCATGTATGACATATTTTCATATTAAAGGCATGTGATTCATCATATACTATTGTATCATGTTTTTGATGATTATGATGAACCCCAAAGAATAGGGCAATGGAATTAGGGTTATGATAAAATAATAGTGAGACCTAATTCCTATAAACCTTAATCTAGAATGTTCTTAGTCGTTGGACCATCGATTCGGGGATCGATGAATCCGGAAAGACTAGCTTATCCTATATATGCCCAGTTGATGAGGGTGGTTGATCTCACAACAACTTGTGTAAAGACACTAATACAAGGATAATGGTGCTCATCAGAGTATGAGTACACTGGAACTGATCCACACCGGGACTATCTTATGGAAGTCTTACTACTTGTCAAAAGATAGATCCCAGAGTAGAAGTTGTGCATGTGATCTATAGACCTGAGGTCACCATGGTTCCTTGTGCACACTAAGCCATACTTTGGTTCATACTCATTCATGGCATTGCGACATGTATGGGGTGTTCTGGGTATGGTGGAAGGTGTACGAAGGATGTGAGTGGACCAACAAAGAATCGATCATTCCTAGTAAGAAGAATTGTTATCCCATGCAATCTCTTCGATGAAAGACTCAAGGAGCCTTTGATCAAAGCAGGATGAGATTAGTGGAATCTAATCAGTCATTAGCTGAGTCCTCATGATCGAGCTGAGATTTGATATAATTAAGTGTTAGAGTTTGAGCCCCGGACGACCGAGGATCGCATTGTAAGGTGAGGGGAGTTTGACGACGGTAAACGTCATCATGGCGGTGGTCTGCCGAGGTGGGGATCCAGCGGTGACAGGGAGAGTGATCTCCCCTTCGACCCCCACCGAGTCCCCTGTAAGGCCCATAAGAGGGGTGTGCACCGGTCTTAACTAATCATGAGACAGGTTCATTTGGGAGAAAGCATCATAAAAAAGCACGTCAGTAGAGCTTCCACTATCTACCATAATGCGATGTACAGGATGCTTTGCGATGGTCATCTCGACCACCACTGCATCATTATTTATATTTTTTTTTTCATTCCCCTTCTCAAAGGGGGATACATTCTTGGGTCCCCCACCTCTCGGGCTCTCATTGCCGCCCGCCCGATTCCATAATAGATCATGCCCACTAGCTTCTCCGTCGGGCGATTATCGATCGCAGGGATCGGGGGGAGGGACGCGAGTGGCTGTCCCTCTGCTGGAGCTTCGTTCCTCACAAACTTCTTGAGGTAGCCTCTTTTAATCAGCTCCTCGATTTTCCGCTTCAGATTGCGACACTCCTCCGTGTCATGGCCATGCTCGTGGTGGAACTGGCAGTACTTTGACTTGTCACGTGTGTTCCTTGGGTTCTGAGGGGGAGGTCGGCGGAGGTAGTGCTCGCCCTCAATTTCCATGAGGATCTTCGTTCTGGGAGCAAGGAGAGGGGTGAAACTTCGCTCCGGGGCGGCTCCGCCCTTCGGCATCGGGTTTGGACGGGGGTCAACAGGTGGCCCGGGCCTTCGGGTCCGGGAACATCTCTCGGGGCCGGCTTTTCAAGGTCCTCCCGTCCAGTTCTCGCCAGGTGCGATCGGCCTCCTCCGCTCGGATGTACTTGTGGACACGGAGGAGGAGCTCGGAATACGTTTTGGGGGGTTTCTTGTCTAGGGAATAAGTCAAGCGGGACGTCTTGAGCCTGCGCTTTAATGCCAGCATGGCAACAGGCTCGTCCAGGCTGTAGATTTCCAGGGCAGCAGTCTTGAAGCGGGTAATATAGTCTCGAAGTAGCTTCTGGTCCTGCTGGCGGATGGAGAAGAGGCTGTCCACCTCTCTTGGCACCTTCCGACATGTGTCGAAGTGCGCCACGAACTTTCCTTCCAATTGATGGAAGGAGCAAATAGATACCGGCTCAAGGTGGATGAACCAAACTCGAGCAGTGGTGCGGGCACCAGACTCGGAAGAAGACTTCAGAGCTCCATTTGGATCTCTGATTGACATTGCCCGAGAAATTAGGGTTTGTAATAAAGGTTGACCTGGTCAACCAGTTTATTTATTTCTTGAGTCACCATTTAAATTTTGTTGAGTCATGTTGACTCGATGCAAGTCCCGATGTGGTTTCAATTTGGTCCAAAATGGTGCCACATTTGTCTTCCAATCAAATCAAGGTTCAAGCAAGTGGAGGCCACACTCCAAGCCACACACCCAGCCACACTCCGAGCACACGCCAGAGTCCAGGAGGCGCCACAGAGGCATCCCAGTGTCATGGTCCCCACATCCAAAGAAGAAAAAAATCAAATTGGAAGCTAATTTAAAGGAGGCGCCCATACCTGCCAATTTTGTCTAAGCAAAGAAGGAAAAAGACTTCTCTTGGAGAAAAAATCAAAGAAGGACATCCAATTGAAGTTCAAATCAAAATCAAAGAGCTTAACTTGGAGTGGAAGAAAAGAAGAAATGCCATAAGAAGAAGAGGACTCCAAATCCAAATCCAACTCAAAAGGAGGCGCCATAAAAATTCCAAAAAAAAATTCCTTTATGGCCGTCCCAAATTTTTTTGAACTCTTGGTCGGCCAAGAGAGGAGATTTTCTACCTAATCTAGAGGTTGGAGGAGTTTAGTCCCACATGGGAATTTGTACAAGCTTGGAGAAAATTTTAGGTCTATATAATAGACCCCTCTTTGTAACTTTAAGAAATCAATGAAGAAAAATTATTTTTGCTATTCTCTTGTGTTGAGTGACCTAGGTTTCTCTTCTTCCGCACTATTCTAAGTGTTGAGCTCCGTGAGGGGGTAATCCGGGTTCCATTGGAGCCTTGAGGAGGTGAGAGATCTCCATCTTTATCCAAAACCCTAGGTTAGCCACTTGAAATTCCAAAACCCTAGCCGCCCTTCATTATTTTCAATCCATCAAACCCTAGCTCCATCCATCTCCTACGGCCTCTCTCTCTCTACAAGTCCAGGCCATCCACCTTCATCCAGATCCAGTCCGGCTACTTCAGATCCAGAGCAAGTTCCAAGAAAAATCACATCAACATCCAGGAGAATCCAGTTTTCAGCAATTTCAATCTTCAAGTTCATCAACCTGGTAAATCTTTCCCTTGACTCTCTGATTCCATCAATTGTTTTTCTTCTCTTCCAGATCTTGAGTTTAGGAGAAGCCAACCCGCCAAAGGACCAGTATTGGAGGATCCATTACGAAGATATCTGAATCCGAGGATCCAACAATCTGCTCGGGAGAGTTCTTCCACCAAAATCTGTGAAGATCATTGTCTGGTTAGATAAACCATCTCTTCTCTTTATTTCTGTTCTGTTGAAAGTTCGGAGCGAAACCCTAGGTCTGGGAGTTTCTCAACCCCCAGCGATCCGTTGCTTCTGAACTACTCTGATAATTTAGTTTCCTTAAAATTGTGCTTTCAATTATCATATTAGTATCTTTCAATGTTAGGTTAACTTTTCTTTGATTTGAAGCCAACTTCTACAAAATATAAAAAAACACAAAAAAATTAGTTAAACTTAATTTACTTCCGCATCGCATCCCTTTATTTGTTCTGCATCATTTTGGTATCAGAGCCCAGTCTAGGGTTTCTGATTTGCTTGCTTGCTTTGATTGTTCTCTTTTATTTTGTCTGCTCGAAGTAGACTCCCTAGGACGTCCTGTCCTAGGAACTAAGCGAGGCGCAAGCCTCCTCCTCCCATTCTACGGGGTGTTCCTAGGGCGTGTAGGGGATCCATTGGGTTATAACTTCGTAGCAGGGATTATAAACGGGGAAGACAATCTAGTTGCAGCCCGTAATTATCCTGTTGTCTGAATTATTTCTCCATGCATAAAACTCTGAATTATATGATTTTTGCTTCGTTGAAACTAGTATAATTTATCCTATTTTCCATAATTTTTCTGTGATTTATTGGTTTCGGTAAAAATTCTGAGCATTAAAATACAGCAACTCTATTTTTTGTGTTCTGCAATTCAATTCTTTTTGGAGTGATCATCTCATAATTTACTTAAGGGCAATTGAGCATCTAAGATAAGGGGAGGAGTTGATTACCTCTCCTTAGCCCAAAACCACCATCCAATCATTCGAACCTAGACCTAATTTAAAATCAGTTAGACCTAATTTGCCCTAGTGGGCTAGGGACACCAATTGGTCGGGTCTAGGCTAGTGTTGAGTCAGTTTGCCGAGTTATTCTGTGTGTGCTTAGCACTCAGTGTCTAGAACGGTGGTTCAGGGATCCATTCCCGAAGGGCTTGTGTGCTGGTCCGCCTACCTGGCCAATCACTGATTGGTGTCTAGGATTGGCAATCAGGGACCTAACACTCCCCTTACACCTGCCTAGCTGAGTCCTGAGTTACTACAGGCTAGCTTGCCACTCTGATTGGGCATCTAGTTTGGACTCTAGGTCTAGTGATCCAGTAGTCGATTTAGTCTAGTCTCATTTTGTGTGCTTGCTTGAATCATCATGTCTACCAGAAATGGAGTGCCATATCAACCTGGTCAAACCCAACCTGATTTAGAGGCCATGATCAGAACTCTTACTGAAAGTATGGCTAAAATGAATCAGGATATGACAAACACTGTGGCCCAGTTTAGCGCACAAATTCATGAGGATCTTACCCAACTTAGGGACCGAGTCCAAGTACTTGAAGAACCTAGACATCGGAATTGGACTCCTGACCCCGATTTTAATGTGCCTCAACCTCACCCACATCAGGAGCCTAGAAGGCCTTTATATAGAGATCCTGAACCTAATCATAGGAGGCCTGACCCAGAGCCTGAAGATAGAGATGATAGGTTCATCAGGAACATCAAATTAGATGCACCCACTTTGATGGTAGTCTGAACCCTAAGGTGTATTCTGATTGGGAGGGTGAGATGGATCAATACTTTTAGTGGTATGCTATGTCTGAGGAGAGGAAATACAAGTTTGCCAAGATGAAATTAGTGCGTCAAGCTAGGTTATACTGGAGGAACATTGAGCTAACCACTAGGAGACGGAATGTTGAGCCCATAACCACTTGGCAGGGTATGAAAGAAAAACTGAGAGATAAATACCTACCCATTTCATACCAGCAAAACCTGTTAGACCAATGGCAAAACCTGAAACAAGGAAACCGATCTGTCTCAGACTACATAGCTACTTTTGATGAATACCTAATGAGATGTGATGTGAGTGAAGCCCACGAAGTCACTTTGTCTAGATTTAGGGCTGGACTGGGGGAAGATATCAAGAGAGAACTATTTCTGAGAGAGGTTACGGATCTAGACCAAGCCTACCAGATTGCACTGAACACTGAGAAATTTCAGAGAGGACCTATACCTTCTAGGGTTAGTGCCCCAATCCCAAGGAATGGACCTAGCCAAGTTATCCCTAGTAAACCTTTTCAGGGTACTTCTACCCTAGGCCCATGGACAAAGTAAGGCACCTGACACCCAGAGAACCCCTAGTTCAAATATCACCTATTTTAAGTGTCAGAAACCAGGTCACATTTCCAGTCGGTGTACTGCCATAGCCTGTTTCAAGTGTCATAAGGTAGGTCATGTTGCTAGCCAGTGCCCATGGAGATCCCTTTACATAGAAGAGGGAGAGAATGATAATTCCGAGCCCAGTGAGGAATTTGAAGAAGAAGTTTATGAGGCCGGAATGAATTTGGTTGAGGAGTATGAAGGAGAGGAGGAACCCAATGAATCTGACCAATTAGGAGTTGTAAGATGCATCCTATCCCAGAATCTAGTTCAAGAGGATTGGCGTAGGACTAACATCCTACAGACTTTTCTTAAATTAGGGGATAAGGTATGTAAGATCATCATAGATAGTGGGAGCTGTGTAAATGCCATCTCTACTAGCACTGTCAAGATATTAGGCTTAATCCCAGTTCCCCATCCCAACCCCTATAAGGTTTCTTGGGTAGATTCTACCTCCATACCCATCCAGTCTAGATGTCAAGTCCAAATCAAATGCAATCTTATCACGAAAAGATTTGGTGCGATGTTTTACCCATGGGGGTGAGCAGTATAATTCTCGGAAGACCTTGGTTGTATGATCATGATGCCACCCTCTTAGGAAAATCCAATACCTGTGTCTTTAGTTTCAATGGGAAGAAGATTACGATCCATTCCGTTCCCCCTAAGGACAAGGTAACTAAAGGAGCCGGTAAGGTTAAGGAGATGAAAACTGGAGTGAACCTAATCAGTGCTAAGGATCTGGAACAAGAAATTCATAGTGGTTCACCCATCTGGATGTTGACTGCTAAGGAACTTAGAACTTCGGAACCCTCAGAGCCTCCTCAAGAAGTTAAACCTGTGTTAAAAGAATTTGACGATGTCTTTCCCGAGGATTTGCCAGACCACCTTCCACCTCTTAGGGATATCCAGCATGCCATAGATCTAATCCCAAGAGCGACTTTGCCCAACTTGCCCCATTACAGGATGAATCCATCTGAGCATGAAGAACTGCAAAAGCAGGTTGGAGAATTATTGAGGAAGGGGTTTATTAGAGAAAGTCTTAGCCCTTGTGCAGTCCCAGCCTTACTAACCCCAAAGAAAGATGGCACGTGGAGGATGTGTGTTGACAGTCGTGCCATCAATAAAATTACAATCAAATATAGGTTTCCCATCCCTAGACTAGATGACATGCTTGATATGATGGCTGGTGCAATGGTTTTTTCTAAGATTGATCTCAAAAGCGGCTATCATCAGGTTAGGATTAGACCCGGGGATGAATGGAAAACTGCTTTCAAAACTAAGGATGGTCTTTATGAATGGGTTGTTATGCCTTTTGGGTTGTCCAATGCCCTTAGTACCTTCATGAGAATTATGACCCAGGTACTTAGAGCTTTCATAGGAAAACCTTTTGCCAAGTGAGGAATGAGACTCTATAATCTTAAGAAGTGTGAATTCATGACTAGTGTTATCTGTAGTAACCCCTGACGGCGTGGCGGCCGATCCTGAGAAAATTAGGTCCATAGTAGACTGGCCAGAGCCAACCAATGTGCATGAAGTTAGAAGTTTCCATGGCTTGCTACCTTCTATAGGCAATTCATCAAGGGGTTTAGTACTTTAGCTGCTCCTATCACTGATTGTATTAGGAAGGGAGAATTTCATTGGACTAAGTCAGCCCATAAAGCCTTCCTAGATCTTAAGGATAAAATGACCCAGGCACCCATTCTGAGATTACCCGATTTTTCTAAAGTATTTGAGGTTGCCTGTGATGCTTCAGGTGTAGGAATAGGTGGAGTCCTAAGCCAAGAGAATCATCCCATAGCATTCTTTAGTGAAAAACTTAATGATGCTAAGCTTAGGTATTCTACCTATGATAAGGAATTTTATGCGGTGGTGCAAGCTTTGCGTTACTGGAGACATTATTTGCTACCGCAGGAATTTGTACTATTTTCGGACCATGAGGCTCTTAGATTTCTGAACTCCAAAAGAAGCTTAACCCTAGGCATGCTAAGTGGGTAGAATATATCCAGTCCTATACTTTTGTCCTGAAACATAAGGCTGGAGTTGAGAATAAGGTAGCTGATGCCCTTAGTCGCCGATCTCTGTTATTAACTTCTGTTAGAACTGAGGTCATAGGGTTTGAGCAAATCAAAGAGGAATATGAGTCTTGTCCGGATTTCACAACTGTGTATCAGGATCTAGTTCAAGGACCATCTAGTAATCACCAGGATTATACCCTTGTAGATGGTTTTTTGTTCTTCAAAATAGGCTTTGCATCCCTAGAACTTCTCTTAGGGAATTTTTGATTTGGGAAATCCATGCTGGAGGTTTAGCCGGCCATTTTGGAAAAGACAAGACTATTCTAGCTATTGAAGACCACTTTTTCTGGCCTAGCTTGAAAAGGGATGTAGCTAATATTGTAGCTAGATGTCGAACCTACGCTGTTGCCAAACAGCGAAAACAAAACACTGGCCTTTATACCCCACTCCCTGTCCCAGATCGTCCTTGGCAAGATGTGAGTATGGATTTTGTGTTAGGTTTACCTAAGACCCAGAGGAGACATGATTCTATCTGTGTCGTAGTCGACCGATTCTCTAAAATGGCCCACTTCTTGCCTTGTTCCCAAACCTTTGATGCGTCTAAGGTAGCCACACTTTTCTTCAATGAGATAGTTAGACTCCATGGCCTACCTAAGACAATCGTTTCAGATAGGGATGTCCGGTTCACCAGTTACTTTTGGAAGACCCTTTGGCATAAGTTAGGGACAAAACTTAAGTTTTCAACTGCCTATCATCCCCAAACTGATGGCCAAACTGAAGTAGTGAACCGTAGCCTAGGAAATCTGCTGAGATGTCTTGTTGGTGAAAACACCAGAAATTGGGATTTATACCTACCAAGGGTAGAATTTGCGTACAATGACTCGGTCAATAGGTCTACGGGTAAGAGTCCATTTGAAATTGTACATGGGTACAAACCTCACACACCTCTTGACCTAGTCCCTTTACCTGTCCACACTCGAGTCTCCGAATCTACTGAGAATTTTGCACAGCATGTAAAAGACTTGCATAAAGAAATTCATGCCAAAATAAATTTAAGTAATGAAACTTATAAGAAGTTGGCTGATACTCAACGGCGAGTCAAATCTTTTGTTGAGGGAGACTATGTGATGATTAGGTTAAGGCCTGAACGGTTTCCTCCTGGAACCATTAGAAAGTTACATGCTAGGGGAGCTGGACCATTTAGAGTGGTAAAGAGAGTAGGATCCAATGCCTATGTGCTCGAGTTGCCTCCAGAACTAGGCATTAGCTCTACTTTCAACATTACAGACTTAGTAGAGTACAGGGAGCCAGCTGTGATTCCTAGTGAGCCTTTTGAGCCTAACCCTATCATTGAGAGTGATCCCGACCCTGTGTGTCCACCAACAAACTGGCCTGTGAGGAAAGAGCAGATTGAAAAGATCCTGGATGATCAGGTTATCTCTACTCGTAATCGAGGATACCAAAGGTACCTGGTCCGCTGGCAAGGAAGGCCAGATTCTGATGACTCTTGGATCTCCTGAGAAGAATTACAAGAATTGGACCCAGACCTCTTGGAGAGATACCAGAGCCAACTTGATCCTTACTCGACAGGGTCGAGTTCCTCCCACCCTGGGAGAATTGGTGCGGGCACCAGACTCGGAAGAAGACTTCAGAGCTCCATTTGGATCTCTGATTGACATTGCCCGAGAAATTAGGGTTTGTAATAAAGGTTGACCTGGTCAACCAGTTTATTTATTTCTTGAGTCACCATTTAAATTTTGTTGAGTCATGTTGACTCGATGCAAGTCCCGATGTGGTTTCAATTTGGTCCAAAATGGTGCCACATTTGTCTTCCAATCAAATCAAGGTTCAAGCAAGTGGAGGCCACACTCCAAGCCACACGCCCAGCCACACTCCGAGCACACGCCAGAGTCCAGGAGGCCCACAGAGGCATCCCAGTGTCATGGTCCCCACATCCAAAGAAGAAAAAAATCAAATTGGAAGCTAATTTAAAGGAGGCGCCCATACCTGCCAATTTTGTCTAAGCAAAGAAGGAAAAAGACTTCTCTTGGAGAAAAAATCAAAGAAGGACATCCAATTGAAGTTCAAATCAAAATCAAAGAGCTTAACTTGGAGTGGAAGAAAAGAAGAAATGCCATAAGAAGAAGAGGACTCCAAATCCAAATCCAACTCAAAAGGAGGCGCCATAAAATTCCAAAAAAAATTCCTTTATGGCCGTCCCAAATTTTTTTGAACTCTTGGTCGACCAAGAGAGGAGATTTTCTACCTAATCTAGAGGTTGGAGGAGTTTAGTCCCACATGGGAATTTGTACAAGCTTGGAGAAATTTTAGGTCTATATAATAGACCCCTCTTTGTAACTTTAAGAAATCAATGAAGAAAAATTATTTTTGCTATTCTCTTGTGTTGAGTGACCTAGGTTTCTCTTCTTCCGCACTATTCTAAGTGTTGAGCTCCGTGAGGGGGTAATCCGGGTTCCATTGGAGCCTTGAGGAGGTGAGAGATCTCCATCTTTATCCAAAACCCTAGGTTAGCCACTTGAAATTCCAAAACCCTAGCCGCCCTTCATTATTTTCAATCCATCAAACCCTAGCTCCATCCATCTCCCACGGCCTCTCTCTCTCTACAAGTCCAGGCCATCCACCTTCATCCAGATCCAGTCCGGCTACTTCAGATCCAGAGCAAGTTCCAAGAAAAATCACATCAACATCCAGGAGAATCCAGTTTTCAGCAATTTCAATCTTCAAGTTCATCAACCTGGTAAATCTTTCCCTTGACTCTCTGATTCCATCAATTATTTTTCTTCTCTTCCAGATCTTGAGTTCAGGAGAAGCCAACCCGCCAAAGGACCAGTATTGGAGGATCCATTACGAAGATATCTGAATCCGAGGATCCAACAATCTGCTCGGGAGAGTTCTTCCACCATAATCTGTGAAGATCATTGTCTGGTTAGATAAACCATCTCTTCTCTTTATTTTGTTCTGTTGAAAGTTCGGAGCGAAACCCTAGGTCTGGGAGTTTCTCAACCCCCAGCGATCCGTTGCTTCTGAACTACTCTGATAATTTAGTTTCCTTAAAATTGTGCTTTCAATTATCATATTAGTATCTTTCAATGTTAGGTTAACTTTTCTTTGATTTGAAGCCAACTTCTACAAACATATAAAAACAACAAAAAAAATTAGTTAATCTTAATTTACTTCCGCATCGCATCCCTTTATTTGTTCTGCATCAAGCAGCCTTCCGGAGGGTAGCGGGGAAGGCAATGCATAAAAGAGCATCCGTGGCCCCCTGGACCCTCATGAGAGCCTTGTAGCTCTCCAGATGGTCCAAAGGGTCGGTGGTCCCATCGTAGGGATCCACCTGTGGCATGCAAAATCGATTCAGAATCGGCTCCTCTTGGATTTCCCGGTAGAAGGGTGGCCGGGAGTCGTAGCCCGCCGGGTCCACCGAGGAGTTCTGCAGGTCGGCAAATCGGTGGGAGAACTCTACTAGTTTGCGCTCATGCTCCTCCAGGTGCCTCTCAGCCTGCGCCTGATGGCCTCGTCAGTGGAATCTTTCACTGAGGTCACTGGTGAAGGGGGCACCGATCGGTCTCGGTCGGGGGCTTTGCCCCGATGTCGCCTACTGCAGCGCGCCGTCTCGGCATCATCGGCCGGGGATCGACTCTCGTGATCCACCGAACCGGAGTAATTTCTCTTCGTGGGGGTTTGGTGGCTCCTGCGGGGTTGGAGACTGCCCGCGGTTGGGAAGGCCTGCCTTGGATGGAGCGCAGGCTTTCACGCGGCCCCGTGGCCCGAGCCACGGGGCTCCCTGGTTGGGGCTGCGTAGCCAGGAACCGCTGCTAGTGCTATAGCTGCCGAATTGCTGTAGTCAGGGTTTGCAGCTGTTGGATGATAGCAGCAAAAGGTCCGTCCACCGAGGTCGGCTGTGGTGGAAGAGGAGGTGGAGCAGGAAGCTCCCTCTCCGGGCTGCGTGGCCCCTGAGGGGAAGGGACCTCCCCTACTCGGCTGGTAGATGCTTCACGCCCGCGTGTGACCACCATGGCCGGAGCGCGTTTCGTCCCACAGAGAGCTAGCTCGCACTGGGGGTGTTGTCCTGCCCCCCTACCTGGCACGCCAATCTGTTGCCGATCTCGCCGTCGCGGCCTGTAACTTCAGAGCTGGTGGCGGGATCAGACCGTCTCGCCTCGAGGTCTCTGGGCTCCCGATCCTGCAAGACAAGGTCAGAAATCCTGACCGGGGATCTCGGCGAGGGAGCTCTAATGGTCAAGTTAGAAAATGGTGAGATGGAACAGAATCTCCAAGGTGGGCCCCCGAAGGAGTCCCAGGCTTAGAGATTATCTTAGTAAAAAAGGTCTCTGGAAGAGTGGAAATTGGGCCAAGTTCCTTCACTGAGCTTGCGCCAAGGGACCCCTCTCGGGATCTTGGATCCTACTCCTGGTGCCTTTCTCATTTCTAGCCTTTTTTTCCCTTACCTGGTTGTTCGCTCTTCCCATCCTTTTATCCCATCAGGCTGCCTCCGGCCTCGCGCCCTTGGGAGGCTCCTTCTTCGCCTTTGCTTCCTTCTCTCTCTCTCTCTCTTTCCCCTTTCCCCTTTGAGTCCAGGGACCCGGTGGCCTCCTTGTCTTGCTTGCCGAGCCCAGCGAGAAAAGGGTAGAGGGAGGACACTGGTCAGACCTTGGGCCGAGTGCTAGCGCTCTCCTTCCCAGGTGTTGACAACGTCCGTTACTGGGTCCTGTCTACCAAGACTCCGCCTCTCGGCTGCGGAACCTGTCAGGACGATGTAAACGAGGTTTCGTGCATTACTGTCGACCGTACCGGCACTCCTCTCGAGGTGCGGCGCGCGCTGCCCGAGTGGCGATCTCGGAACTCGTGATCCTGCTTCCCGGCGGCCTCACCACGCAGGGTGGCCGGCTTCGGCCGAGGTGGACCCATGTCTGGAGGCCACCTGGCGGAGGAGCAGGAAGGCCAGGTTCGACCTCGGCTAGGATGGGACCGTCTCAGGGCGCCACCCGGCGAGGGAGCAAGGGGCCGCCAGCTTCGGCCGAGGTGGACCCCTCCGCGGTGGACACCTGGCGGAGCGGCAAAGGGGCGCTCGACTTTGGCCGAGGTGGACCAGTGTCCGGGTGCCACCTGGTGAAGGGGCAGGAAGGCCTGGCTCGACCTCGGCCGAGGTGGGAACATCTCAGGGCGCCACCCGGCGAGGGAGCAAGGAGCCGCTGGCTTCGATTGAGGTGGACCCCTCCTGGGCGGACACCTAGCGTAGCGGCAGAGCGGTGCTCGACTTCGACCGAGGTGGACCTATGTTCGAGCGCCACCTGGTGAAGGGGCAAGAAGGCCCGGCTCGACCTCGACCGAGGTGGGACCGTCTCAGGGCACCACCAGGCGAGGGAGCAAGGGGCCACCGGCTTCGGCCGAGGTGGATCCCTCCTGGGAGGACACCTGGTAGAGCGGCAAAGGGGCGCTCGACTTTGGTCGAGGTGGACCTGTGTCTGGGTGCCACTTGACGAAAGAGCAGGAAGACCCGGCTCGACCTCGGTCGAGGTGGGACCATCTTAGGGTGCCACCCGGCGAGGGAGCAAGGGGCCGCCGGCTTCAGTCGAGGTGGACCCCTCTTGGGCAGACACCTGGCGGAGCGGTAGAGGGGCACTCGACTTCGACCGAGGTGGACCTGTGTCCAGGCGCCACCCGGCGAAGGAGCAGGAAGACCCGACTCGACCTCTGCCGAGTTGGGACTGTCTCAGGGCGCCACCCGGCGAGGGAGCAAGGGGCTGCTAGCTTCGACCGAGGTGGACCCCTCCTGGGTGGACACCTGGCGGAGCGGTAGAGGGGCGCTCGACTTCGGCCGAGTTGGACCCGTGTCCGGGTGCCACCTGGCGAAGGAGCAGGAAGGCCTTGCTCGACCTCGACCGAGATGGGATCGTCTCAGGGCGCCACCCGAAGGGGGAGCAAGGGGTCGCCATCTTCGACCGAGGTGGACCCCTCTTGGGCGGACACCTGGTGGAGCGGTAGAGGGTGTTCGACTTCGACCGAGATGGACCCGTGTCCGGGCGCCACCTGGCGAAGGAGCAGGAAGACCCGGCTCGACCTCGACTGAGGCTGGACCGTCTCAGGGCGCCACTCGGCGAGGGAGCAAGGGGCCGCCTGCTTCGGTCGAGGTGGACCCCTCCTGGGCAGACACCTGGCGGAGCGGCAGAGGGGTGCTCAACTTCGGTCGAGGTGGACCCGTGTTCGGGTGCCACCTGGCAAAGGAGCAAGAAGGCGCGGATCGACCTCGACTTCGACCGCGGTGGAGCCACGTCCGATCTTGCTGGACCATTCCCGCACTGCCGAAAAAATCCACGTGGTTCGGATCATGCCCGGTAGAATCTGAGACATGCCACGTCATCGTAATTGTCGTATCAGTTGGATATGTTGCTTTGTTGTGTACACACAAGGGCAACATAATTTAATCATGGCTATATGGAAATGAAGGGTCCGACTAAACTAAGACTTTATGGTTTGTTGTGTACACACAAGGCCATAAGTGCCTTAGAGAAAAAGATAATTGTTGAGAATTGCACGGGTTGCAATTGGAAAGGTTGTCTTACCTTTGAACTGATGTGTGTTTGTTGTGTACACACAAGGCACTCATGAGGAATAAGGATCTCAACCCCATTAAGGAAACCAGGAAGGTTTCTCACTTACCAAAGTTGAGGGTTATGGTATTTGATGTAAATAGTGGGAGACATAATTAGATATAAAGTCCTTATCTAATTATGAATGTCATAATTGAGTGGTCTGCTAATATTATTCTTTAATTAAATATAGGACATTTATTTTAATGGCTTCAAACTTATCACTGAAAGGCATTGGTAGGGAATGCAAAGTGAAGATGAAACTATGCAACTCTAAAGGAGATTAGCGAAGATTAATTGGCAAGTTTTATCAACATATGAAGAGTTCAGCATAATTTATCAAAGATAAGTTAATGAAGCAAACTTGAATGATCATGCATAACCCTAATTACCGAGACTTCGAAATAATAAAGAAATAGGATAGAATTAAAACCACCAGTCATGCTAGTCAGATTAATATCTCAGACCTAATTGATACTGACTTACCTGGCATTGATTTTCCAATAAGAATAAGATCACTCTTGAGGGGATCTTCCTGATGACCAGGCCATGCTACAGGTTGGAGACTCTTCTTGCTTTCTGGATTGGTGGGAAGAGATCCTTCCTCTTAAAGTCAGAATCCGAAAGAACCATGCAACAAAGAAATCCCTAAGATGAAAGAACTTAACAAAACATGAAATGGAGAAAGGAAAGAGAGGTGGATGAAGCATTGATGGGGATCCTTCTTGGCGCCATGGTGGAGTGCTTGAAATGGAACAGGTTGGTCTCCTTGTGTTGATCCTCTTGATTCACCATTGCATGTTGAAGGCTCACTTGAGATTGGAGAAGAAGAAAGGAGTCTTTGGGTGTTGGAGATGGAAGAAGTGAGGAACTAGAGTGGGCGTGGAAGAGGAGAAAGACTAAACCACATAGACACAAAGACAATCACATAGAAAGAATAATCCTAGCCAAAAATTTTATTCGTCCCTCTCTTTTACAATGGGGCGTCCTAAAGCCTTTAATAGGAGCCTTACAAATCTTTAAAATTTGAAAATCCCTAAAATGTGGAGGATTACAAGGAGAGTTAGAGGATTTGTAGGCCTTGATGCTTGATTTGTGGAAGAGGGTGGCCAACCAACATTTTGAATTCAAACTTTCTTCTTGGGCGCCCTCTTGGAGTTCCTTCAACCCATGACAAGTGGTGCCAAAGTGGGGAGCACTTGATGAGGTGGCTTCTAGCTGAGATGGCATTGAGGTGGCAAGTGGTAGCTGATGTGGCACTGAGGTGGCAAGTGGCATGTGGCACCACTTGGCTTTGGACTTGTCTTGATGCTTCAAAATCTGACTTTCAACTGGACTAAGGCTTCAAATTGGACCCGACCCAGCATGGACTCGAAATTAATTGGACTAAGACTTTGACTTCAACTGGACCAGACCCAATATGGACTCGAAATTAATTACAAGATTCTTTGGACTCAAAATTGAAAGAGAAATTACAGGACTAATTACAAGACTAATCCAACCATAAGGACTCAGACTTGAAATGAATAGGTTGGAGTCTTTTCCTGATTCTAGTTCCCATACCAATCTTTGATGCCAACAAGTTAACCGGTCCAAACTATGTGGATTGGTTGAGGAAGAAGGCTGATGGAGCCTGTTTCCATTGCTGCATGTTTGGGCATTGGAAGAAGGATTGCAAGACTTGTCTTGCAAATGTGAAGCTAGATGCAAGTGGTTCTAGGGGTTTGTACATGATACAAACCAATTTATCATTGAGTAATACCATTTCTAATTCATGGGTATTGGATACCGCATGTGGATCTCACATATACAATTCATTGCATGGACTCCACATAATTAGAAATATAAAGAAAGGTGACTTCAAGTTATATGGGGCAAGTCGAGAACCCATATATGCTGAAGCTATGGGCACCTATATTCTGTTATTAGCTTCGGGTAATATTATAAAGTTGGAAGAATGCTACTATGTGCCAAATATTGTAAGAAACATTATTTCTATATCCTTGTTATTACAACAGAGATATGAAATAAATGTAAAGAGCATTGGCTACTCTATTCTTCAAAATAATATAATATTTGGGCATGGTAGTTTTGTTAATGGTCTTCTAACTTTGGAACTCAATGATAAAATTTTTTTTATTGATGATAAGAAGAGAAAAAGAGATAATGACAATGTCACATATCTCTGGCACTGCCGATTGGGTCATATCAGTGAGTCAAGGATAAACAAGTTAGTCAAAGATAATTACTTTGACTCTGATGATTTCCAATCATTAGGAACTTATAAATCTTGTCTCAAAGAAAAAATAACCAAGTCTCCATTCACTGGACATGGAGATAGGGCAACTGAATTGTTAGGTCTAGTACATACTGATGTATGTGGAACTATGTCGACTCAGGCCAGAGGAGGATATTCTTATTTCATTACTTTTATTGATGATTTATCAAGGTACGGTCATGTGTATCTAATACAAGTCCGAAGCCTTTGATAAGTTTAAAGAATATCAAAGTATGGTTGAAAAACAAACTGGACTTAGTATTAAAGCTCTTCGGTCTGATCGAGGAGGGGAATACTTGTCTAGTGAGTTTCTAAACCATTTAAAGGACAAAGGCATTATTTTTGAATGGACCCCTCCTTATACATCCCAATTAAATGAAGTGGTAGAAAGGAGAAATCACACCTTGTTGGACGTGGTGAGGTCCATGATGAGCTTCACAGATCTTCCCATTTCCTTTTGGGGACATGCCCTAGATACTGCTACATACATATTAAACAGGGTTCCATCTAAATCAGTGAATAGAACTCCATATGAAATATGGAATGGCAAAAGACCAAATCTTAAGTATTTGAAGATTTGGGGTTGCCATGCTTATATCAAGAATAACTTTGGATATAAGCTAAGTACAAGGACTGATAAATGTAGGTTTGTTGGTTATTCAAAAGAGGGTGTTGGATACCTCTTTTATAATGCTGCTGAGCAAAAGATAATTGTCAGTAGGCATGCTACATTCTTGGAACAAGAATTTATCCAAGAAGAATGTAGTGATTCTTCACTAGAGTTATGTAGAGAACAGAACTAAAAAATCAATGAGCCTTCAAGTGAAATTCCTCAACCAGAGATTCTTGTGGATCAAGAATAACCACAATACACACCTCCTCTCTGAAGGTCAGAGAGGGTGCGGGAAGTACCTCTCAGATATGGCTTTGTCATCGGGGATGACAATAAAGCCAGTATCATACAGGATGATGATCCTGTGACCTATTTGGAAGCTGTCGTGAGTAGAGACTCCAACAAGTGGCTTGGTGCCAAGAAATCTGAAATGGACTCCATGTATTCCAATCAGGTTTGGACTTTGGTAGATCCACCTGAAGGAATTAATCCAATAGGGTGTAAATGGGTCTACAAGAAGAAGATTGGAGCAGATGGTCAAGTTGAGACCTACAAGGTTAGACTGGTAGTAAAAGGTTTCAAACAAAGACCGAGCCAACCTGAACCCTATTCGAGTCAACCCGACTAGAGACCGAGCCAACCTGAACCCTGTCGAGTTGATCTGAACAAATTCATATGCATGATTTATGGTTTCTTTATGAAACAACATGATAATGCAATTGTATGGAATTTTTCATATTAAGGTAATATGTTTAATTTTCAGTTTTCATGAAATGCATCATATTATGTCAAGTTTGAAATTATGCATGTTGATTGAACCTAGTAACTACTTTGGATTGGGTTAGTCACCATGGTTGTCTGGTCATAGGAGCCAAGTAGGGTTTAAAGGTCCTCTCCTCCCATTCAATGGGTCTCCTATGGCGTGTAGGGGTGCTGCTGTGGCCATATCCCATGAATAAGTGAGGTGAAAGGTATTTTTATGTATCTATCATGCCTTGATTTGCATATTAGCTATAATATGCTTGTTTAACATAACATGTTAAGTTATGATGATATGTTACATGTTTATATATGTTATAAGCATAGTAATCATGATAATTTAGAATGTGTTTTGAGACCATCAAAAGCCCTCATCAAAATTATATTTAGTCATTGAAAAAAACATAGTCATGATGCAAAACCAATTAGGGTTTGATCAGCCGATTGGTGTCTGGGCAAGTGGTTATGGGAAGATAAAGGAAATGAGATTTTTAATTAGTTTCATTGTTTGACCTGGCCAATCTAATTGGTGTCTAAGGAAAGCAATGGGGGGACCCCCTCACCCCTCCCACTCACCTAGCCAATTTGGTCACATTAAACCCTATTTTGGTAATGTTGATTGGTTAAGTAAGCTATAATATGCCTTCCTTGATTCTATGACAGATTCATGTCAAGACTATAGTAGGTTTGTTGTATGACACAAGGCCTACTATAGGGTTTGATATGAAATTTGTCTTGGTGCACTTAGTGCTTTATGGTATGATTGGAGTTTTTGCTTTGTTGTGTGAGACAAGGGCAACAATGTTTAATCATGGATGTATAGAAATTAAGGGTTTGACTAAACTAGGACATTATAGTTTGTTGTGTGACACAAGGCTATAAGTGTCTTAGAGGCAAAGATAATTGTTGAGAATTGCACGGGTGGTGCGGGCACCAGACTCAGAAGAAGACTTCAGAGCTCCATCTGGATCTCTGATTAACCTTGCCCGAAGAATTAGGGTTTTTTTTTGGTTTTTAATAAGAGTTGACTAGATCAACTTAATTTAGCTTGAGTCTACATTACCTGCATTTTATTTTGTTGAGTCATGTTGACTCAGTAGTGGACTAGGTTTTCAAAATGGGATGTTACACTTTCTTCCAAGACCAGGCAAGTGGACACCACACTCCCAGCCACACTCTCAGTCCAGGGGGCGCCATATCCACATCCAGCAGCTTTTGGTCCCCACTCCACAGATGGCAACCTCCTTCTCTTATGCGCTAGATAAGGAGAAGTCCACCAAGAGACCACCAATCAAGGGGGCAGCCAAGACTTTCCCAAGAAAATCCAAGCAAAGGAGGGAAGAAATTTCTCTTGGAAGAACATATCAAGGGGCGCCCATTACCTGCCAAAAACACCTAAAACAAAGATGGGAAGGGCCTTGACTTAGGGAGGAAGAAAAGGAGGAATCCAAAAGAGTTGATCCAGGGAAGGAAGAAAATTTTTCTTGAAAATCCAAGCAAGGTGGCGCCATCTACCTGCCATTTATAACCCAAATCCTATTTTTTGGTATTTTGGCCGACCATATGTAAGGGATTTGCCCTAATTTGGAGATCCCCTCCTTTAGTCCCACATGGGAAGATGTGAAACCCTCCTCCCTTGTAATGCCTTATAAATTAAACCCCTCTTGTAAGTTTAAAAAATCAGATGAATGAAAGAAATTTTTTTATGAGCAAACTTGTGTTTTCTCTTTTCCGCACTTGCTTCCAGGTGTTGAGCTCCGTGAGGGAGTAAATCCGGGTTCCCCTAGAACCTTGAGGAGGTGAGAGATCTCCAAAACCCCAAACCCTAGGTTAGCCACTCCACTCCCAAACCCTAGCCGCCATCACCCTTCTCTTTCCACCAAGCCCTAGTCTATTTCCCTTCTCATAGCCACCATCTCCAAGTCCAGGCCGACCACCAGCATCCAGCTCCAGTCCAGATACTGCAGATCTACAACAATTCTAAGAGGAAGTCAGATCGGCCTCCAGGAGAATTCGATTTCAGCAACTTCGGCTTGCAAGTTCTTCAATCTGGTAAGATCTTTTCTTGAGTTTCTGAATTCCTTCACTTGTTCCTCTTCTTTCCCAGATCTTGAGTCCAGGAGAAGCCGACCAAACCACGAGACCAGTATTGGAGGATCCATTGCGAAGATAGCCGACTCCGAGGATCCCACAATCTGCTCGAGAGAGTCCTTCCACCAAAATCCTGAGAAGATCACTGTCTGGTTAGTAAACCATCTCTTCTCTCTATTTCTGTTCTGTTGAAAGTTTAGAGCGAAACCCTAGGTCTGGGAGTTTCTCAACCCCCAGCGATCCGTTACTTCTGAACTACTCTGATAATTTAGTTTCTTCTAAACTGTGCTTTCAATCCTTACCTAGTTTCCTTCAACGTAGTTTAGCTTTACTTTGAGTCGAAGCCAATTTCTAAAATAAAAAAAAAAAAAAGAATTAATCTTAATTTTACTTCCGCATACGCTTCTTTGTTCTTTGTTCTGCATCATTTTGGTATCAGAGCTCTGTCTAGGGTTTCTGTTTGATTGCCTGTTTGAGTCCCTCTCTTTTTACTTTGTCTGCTCGAAGTAGACTCCCCAGGATGTCCGGTCCTATGAACGAAGCGAGGTGCAAACCTCCTCTTCCCATTCCACGGGGTGTTCCTAGGGCGTGTAGGGGATCCGTTGGGTTACAACTTCGTAGCAAAAATTGTAAACGGGGAAGTGCTCTGTTTTCAGTCCATAATTATCCTGTTGCAGGAATTATTTCTCACTGCAGGTAACTCCAAGTTTAGTGATTTTTGTTTTACTGAAACCAGTATAATTGATACTAATTTTCATAATTTTCTCGCGATTTATTGGTTCCCGTGCGATTTTTGAGAATTAAATTACCGCAACTCTATTTTTATGTTCTGCAATCCATTTATTTTTGAGTGTTCATCTCTTAATTCAACTTAAGGGCATTTGAGCATCTAAGATAAGGGGAGGAGTTGATAACCTCTCCTTAGCCCAAAACCACCACCCCTTCATTCGAACCCAAGCCTTTAATCTAAAATTGATTAGACCTAATTTGCCCTAGTGGGCTAGAGACATCAACAAGTCGGGTCAAGGCTAGTGTTGAGTCAGTTTGTCTGGTTACTCTGTGTGTGCTTTGTACTCAGTGTCTAGAACGGTGGTTCAGGGATTCCATCTCGAAGGGCTTGTGTGCTGGTCCGCCTACCTGGCCAATCTCTGATTGGTGTCTAGGATTGGCATTCAGGGACCTAACACTCCCCTTACACCTGCCTGGCTGAGTTCTGAGTTACTACAGGCTAGCTTGCCACTCTGATTGGGCATCTAGTTTGGGCTCTAGGTCTAGTTAGCCTGTAGTCATTCAGTTGAGTCTCATTTTGTGTGTTTGCTTGCATCATGTCTACCCCGAATGGAGTGCCCTACCAACCTGGTCAAACCCAACCTGATTTAGAGGCCATGGTTAGAAATCTTACCGAAAGTATGACCAAATTGAGTCAGGACATGAATGAGGGTTTTTCCCAGTTTAGGGATCGAGTCCAAGTACTTGAGAAACGTAGGCATCAAAATTGGACCCCTGATCCAAAATTTAATAGGCCCCAACCTCACCCATGCCAGGAACCTAGGAGGACCTTATACCGTGATCCCGAGCATAACCTTAGGAAGCCTAACCATGATATCTATAGTGTGGATCGTGTCTATGAGAGGTCCTTACAATATTCTGGACTAGTCACTCAACAACCCAAGTCTTCTAGATCAAACCATTTAGATCCACACCCATGCCCAAGTAAGGTCTCTACTAGCTTGAAACCCAGTGTGACCCAGGTTTCTATATCTCAAGAATGTTTGTTTTGTGGAGAAAGAGGCCATAAATCTAGTCAGTGCCCATGCATAGGACTGGCTTGTGCACAGCTAAGTGGTAAGAATCCTAAGGATGACATTAATGAGGGAGAACCCAAGCCTACCAATGAGGAAGAATGGTTAGGTATGACAAGCCTAGAATCAGTTGACCCGATTACCACTGACCCGAAACCCATTGAAGATGGCATCGAGGAAGTATATGATGCTGGCTTGAGTCTAGTTGATGAATATGAGGGGGAAGAACTTGAAGAATGTGACATTGATACTATTGGTTCCTTACCTGAGGAGACCTTGGAAAACAACCAACTGGTAGGACCTAGTTCAGAAATTCAAGAGATTTGTGAGAACCAGGTTCCTTTAGTCAAATACCCCCAGGAAGAACTCATGGTGTTAGCCCGAGCTATTAGTTCGTACCCTCTAATGACAGTCATTCCCCAAGTACCAATTGAAGATCTTTGCACTGAACTGTTTAAGTTTGCCCACCCTATGGTAGATCCTCTCCTTAGGATGACTGAATCAAGCCTCTTACAATTGGACCTTGTCCCATGCTCAGCCACTAAGGTCTCTCTTGTAATCTCAGTTGGACATCCTTTTCTTGAGCGGATTGATTCACCCAGTCCTGTAGAAGTCCTCCTTATGACCCCAGACCCCTTCCTTCGCAAGACTGACCTACCCTTCTATAGAGTATACCTTTCCTCACCCATAGGTCAAATTTCAAGTCTTGAGGTCATCATCCATAGGCCCTTCCATGAATCATTCTCTAATCCATTTCTTGAGAAAGTGGATCATTATTTGCTTAGAGAACAAACCTTAACTGTTGCAATCACATGTCCTAGGCAACTCCCCGAACCATCTCTTGATCCATTCCTGGGAGTAGCAAACTTTTCCTTTCGTAAGGATGACCAGTTGACATTCATAGATCACCATTCAAACCTTCAGGTCACCACCTTTAGCCAGCAGGTAATTCGAGACTCCACCTCATATTTCCTCCCTTTCTCTAGGACTTTCAATGCTTCTTACACCATCCAAGTATACTTTGTCAAAGTCTTTAGAGTGAATCACGTGTCAGAATCTATTAGGTTTGTCACCTATTTCTGGAAGACCTTATGGCACCTACTAGGCACCCATGATAAGTTTTCATGCTCTGCATGCCATCCTCCGACCCAAGGTCAAACCTAGAGAGCGTAGTTTGTTAGGTTTAGACCTAGGGTTCCTTTGAATAAAGTCCATTATTTAGGAATGCATCGTCAGTCGAGTTTAGGACATTGTCTCTGATTTTGATTAAGTGAGAATACCAGGAATTGGGATTTGTATTTTGTTCAGGGCTGAAATTGCATTCAATGTTTCGATCAATAGGTCTATAGGCTAAAGTCCCTTTGAAATTGTTCTTGGATACAAGCCTCACACCACTTGATCTGATTTCACTATTAGCCCACACACACGAGTCTCCGAGTCTGCTGAAGTTTTTGCACAGCATATAAAAGACTTGCATAAAGAAATTCAAGCCAAAATAAATTTAAGTAACGAAACTTATAAGAAATTGGCTGATTCTCAAAGGCGAGTCAAAACTTTTGACGAAGGAGACTATGTAATGATTAGGTTAAGGCCTGAACGGTTTCCTCCTGGAACCGTTAGAAAGTTACATGCTAGGGGAGCTGGACCATTTAGAGTGGTAAAGAGAGTAGGATCCAATGCCTATGTGATCGAGTTGCCTCCAGAACTAGGCATTAGCTCCACTTTCAACATTACAGACCTAGTAGAGTATAGGGAGCCAGCTATGATTCCCAGTGAGGCTTTTGAACCTAATCTTGCTCTTGAGAGTGAACCTGACCCTGTGTGTCCACCAACAAATTGGCCTGTGAGGAAAGAGCAGATTGAAAAATCCTGGATGATCAGGTTATCTCTACTCGTAATCGAGGATACCAAAGATACCTGGTCCGCTGGCAAGGAAGGCCAGATTCTGATGACTCTTGGATCTCCCGAGAAGAGTTACAAGAGCTGGACCCAGACCTCTTGGAGAGATACCAGAGCCAACTTGATCCTTACTCGACAGGGTCGAGATCCTCCCACCCTGGGAGAATTGGTGCGGGCACCAGACTCAGAAGAAGACTTCAGAGCTCCATCTGGATCTCTGATTAACCTTGCCCGAAGAATTAGGGTTTTTTTTTGATTTTTAATAAGAGTTGACTAGATCAACTTAATTTAGCTTGAGTCTACATTACCTGCATTTTATTTTGTTGAGTCATGTTGACTCAGTAGTGGACTAGGGTTTCAAAATGGGATGTTACACTTTCTTCCAAGACCAGGCAAGTGGACACCACACTCCCAGCCACACTCTCAGTCCAGGGGGCGCCATATCCACATCCAGCAGCTTTTGGTCCCCACTCCATAGATGGCAACCTCCTTCTCTCATGCGCTAGATAAGGAGAAGTCCACCAAGAGACCACCAATCAAGGGGGCGGCCAAGACTTTCCCAAGAAAATCCAAGCAAAGGAGGGAAGAAATTTCTCTTGGAAGAACATATCAAGGGGCGCCCATTACCTGCCAAAAACACCTAAAACAAAGATGGGAAGGGCCTTGACTTAGGGAGGAAGAAAAGGAGGAATCCAAAAGAGTTGATCCAGGGAAGGAAGAAAATTTTTCTTGAAAATCCAAGCAAGGTGGCGCCATCTACCTGCCATTTATAACCCAAATCCTATTTTTTGGTATTTTGGCCGACCATATGTATGGGATTTGCCCTAATTTGGAGATCCCCTCCTTTAGTCCCACATGGGAAGATGTGAAACCCTCCTCCCTTGTAATTCCTTATAAATTAAACCCCTCTTGTAAGTTTAAAAAAATCAGATGAATGAAAGAAATTTTTTATGAGCAAACTTGTGTTTTCTCTTTTCCACACTTGCTTCCAGGTGTTGAGCTCCGTGAGGGAGTAAATCCGGGTTCCCCTGGAACCTTGAGGAGGTGAGAGATCTCCAAAACCCCAAACCCTAGGTTAGCCACTCCACTCCCAAACCCTAGCCGCCATCACCCTTCTCTTTCCACCAAGCCCTAGTCTATTTCCCTTCTCACAGCCACCATCTCCAAGTCCAGGCCGACCACCAGCATCCAGCTCCAGTCCAGATACTGCAGATCTACAACAATTCTAAGAGGAAGTCAGATCGGCCTCCAGGAGAATTCGATTTCAGCAACTTCGGCTTGCAAGTTCTTCAACCTGGTAAGATCTTTTCTTGAGTTTCTGAATTCCTTCACTTGTTCCTCTTCTTTCCCAGATCTTGAGTCCAGGAGAAGCCGACCAAACCACGAGACCAGTATTGGAGGATCCATTGCGAAGATAGCCGACTCCGAGGATCCCACAATCTGCTCGAGAGAGTCCTTCCACCAAAATCCTGAGAAGATCACTATCTGGTTAGTAAACCATCTCTTCTCTCTATTTCTGTTCTGTTGAAAGTTTAGAGCGAAACCCTAGGTCTGGGAGTTTCTCAACCCCCAGTGATCCATTACTTCTGAACTACTCTGATAATTTAGTTTCTTCTAAACTGTGCTTTCAATCCTTACCTAGTTTCCTTCAACGTAGTTTAGCTTTACTTTGAGTCGAAGCCAATTTCTAAAATAAATAAAAAAAAAAGAATTAATCTTAATTTTACTTCCACATACGCTTCTTTGTTCTTTGTTCTGCATCAACGGGTTGCAATTGGAAAGGTTGTCCTACCTTTGAACTTATTAGTGTTTGTTGTGTGACATAAGGCACTAATGAGAGATCAGGATCTCAACCCCACTAAGGAAACCAGGAAGGTTTCTCGCTTACCATAGTTGAGTGTTATGGTAATCGAAGAAAATAGTGGGAGACATTATTAGATATAAAGCCCTTATCTTGTTATGAATGTCATCATTGAGTGGTCTGCTAATATTGTTCTTTAATTAAATGTAGGACATTTATTTTAATGGCTTCAAACTTATCACTAAGGGGCATCTTGGATGCCAACTAGTTAACCTGTCCAAATAATGTGGACTGGATGAGGAACCTGAGGATTGTTTTGACTCGGGAGAAGCTTTCATATATACTTGATTCTCCGGATCCAGTGGTGATTGGAGAGGATGCATCAGAAAGGAGAAATCACACCTTGTTAGACATGATGAGGTCAATGATGAGCTTCACAGATCTTCTTACTTCTTTCTGGGGACATGCCCTAGATACTGCTGCATATATATTAAATAGGGTTCCATCTAAATTAGTGAAAAACACTCCATATGAATTATGGAATGGAAAAAGACCAAATATTAAGTATTTGAAGATTTGGGGTTGCCATGCTTATGTCAAGAATACCTTTAGACATAAGCTAAGTACAAGGGCTGATAAATGCAGGTTTGTTGGTTATTCAAAAGAAGGTGTTGGATACCTATTTTATAATACTACTGAGCAAAAGATAATTGTTAGTAGGCATGCTACATTCTTGGAACAAGAGTTTATCTAAGAAGGATATAGTGATCTTCACTTGAGTTATGTGAAGAACAGAACCAACAAACCGGTGAACATTCAAGTGAAGTTCCTCAACCAGAGGTTCTTGTGGATCAAGAACAACCACAATACACACTTTCTCTCCGAAGGTCAGAGAGGGTGCGTGGAGCACCTCTTAGATATGGTTTTGTCATCGAGGATGACAATGAAGCCAGTATCATATAGGATGATGATCCTATGACCTATTTGGAAGCTGTCAAGAGTACAGACTCTGACAAGTGGCTTGGTGCCAAGAAATCTGAAATGGACTCCATGTATTACAATCAGGTTTGGACTTTGGTAGATCCACCTGAAGGAATTAACCCAATAGGGTATAAATGGATCTTCAAGAAGAAGATTGGAGTGGATGGTCAAGTTGAGACCTACAAGGCTAGACTGGTAGCAAAAAGTTTTAGACAAAGACATGGTGTAGACTATGATGAAACCTTTTCTCTAGTAGCCATGCTCATGTCTTTTCGGATACTGCTTGCCATAGTAGCATACCATGGCTATGAGATCTGGCAGATGGATGTAAAGACTGCTTTCCTCAATGAAAACCTTAAGGAAGAAGTCTATATGTCACAGCCAGAGGGTTTTCTCTCAAGTGGGAGACCAAATGAGGTATGCAAATTAAAGAAGTCCATTTATGGACTTAAGCAAGCATTGAGGAGTTGGAACATCCATTTTGATGAAACAATCAAAGCATTTGGTTTTGTCAAAAATGTGGATGAACCATGTGTGTATAAGAAGACAAGTGGGATTGCACTTGTTTTCTTAGTTTTGTATGTGGACGATATACTGATCGTTGGGGAATGATATCCCCATGTTGTAGTCAGTTAAAACTTGGCTATCATCAATGTTTTCCATAAAGAATTTGGGAGAAGCATCCTATATACTGGGTATAAGGATTTATAGAGATAGATCTAAGAGGATGCTAGGCTTATCCCAATCCAGGTACATTGACTTGGT
The DNA here is from genome assembly GCA_021397845.1 of Areca catechu. Classification (NCBI taxonomy): domain Eukaryota; kingdom Viridiplantae; phylum Streptophyta; class Magnoliopsida; order Arecales; family Arecaceae; genus Areca; species Areca catechu. The sequence goes on from CM038045.1 coordinate 97,512,786, forward strand.
GTTGAAGAGATTCAACATGGATGGAAGTAAGAAAGGTTACTTGCCAATGAGTCAAGGCATACAACTCTTTAAGGAAATGTCTCCTAAGACATCAGAAGAAAGAGAGAGGATGGCTATGATTCCTTATGCTTCGGCTATAGGATTGATAATGTATGCCATGTTATGTACCAGGCCTGATGTCGCTTATGCCTTGAGCATGGTGAGCAGTTTTCAGGCAAATCTAGGAGAGGATCATTGGAGAGCAGTGACAAATATTCTTAAGTACCTGAGAAGGACTAAAGATATTTTTCTAGTATATGGAGGATCTGAATTGAAACTAGAAGGTTACACAGATTCTAGTTTTCAATCAGATCCAGATGATAGCAAATCCACATCAGGATATGTCTTCACCCTAAATGGTGGTGCAGTGAGTTGGACAACTATAAAGCAACCAACAATAGCTGATTCAGTCACTGAGGCAGAGTACATAGATACAAGTAAAGCCATAAGAGAAGTTGTGTGATTGAAGAAATTCATCATGGAATTGGGCATGGTTCCTACTATAGAACAACTAGTGTCACTTCATTGTGGAAATACAAGAGTTGTTGTGCAAGTTAAGGAACCAAGGTCTCATAATAAGCCCAAGCACATTCTAAGATGCTTCCACCTTGTTCAAGGACAAGATGTTGTCAGGGAATAAGTTGACACAAAGAACAATATAGCAGAACCATTCACTAAAGCATTAGCCAAGCAGCAGTTAGATCGTCACTTAGATTGTATGGGCATAAAATACAAGGGTGATTAGCTTTAGTGCAATTGGGAGTTTGATAGAAAAGTGCCCTAAGAGCCAATCATTATGAGAGCCTTTTTGTAAACTTCCAACTCATGTATGACATATTTTCATATTAATAATGGCATGTGATTCATCATATACTGCAGTATCATGTTTCTGATGATTATGATGAACCCCATAGAATAGGGCAATGGAATTAGGGTTATGATAAAATAATAGTGAGACCTAATTCCTATAAACCTTAATCTAGAATGTTCCTAGTCGTTGGACCATCGATTCGAGGATTGATGAATCCGTAAAGACAAGCTTATCCTATGTATGCTCAGTTGATGAGGGTGGTTGATCTCACAACCACTTGTGTAGAGATAACTAATACAAGGATAAGGGTGCTCATCAGAGTATGAGTACACTAGAACTGATCCGCACCGGGACTATCTTATGGAAGTCTTACTACTTATCAAAAGATAGATCCCAGAGCAGAAGTTGTGCATGTGATCTTTAGACCTGAGGTCACCATGGTTCCTTGTGCACACTAAGCCATACTTTGGTTCATACTCATTCATGGCATTGCGACATGTACGGGGTGTTCTGGGTATGGTGGAAGGTGTACGAAGGATGTGAGTGGACCAACAAGGAATCGATCATTCCTAGTAAGAGGAATTGTTATCCCATGCAATCTCTTCGATGAGAGACTCAAGGAGCCTTTGATCAAAGCAGGATGAGATTAGTGGAATCTAATCAGTCATTAACTGAGTCCTCATGATCGAGCTGAGATTTGATATGGTTAAGTATTAGGGTTTGACATCTATCCATACCTATCACTTAATCGGGATAATGGGAGATCGAAAGATTGAATTGCACGGTAACTTACTACTGAAGGGTATTTTGATATTTTTCATCAAAATTTTTCATCTTCCGGGTAAGAATGACACATTGCTAGATGTCAATCTTGTCTTGTAGGTTTTCATGAACCAATTGAATTGGTTTCATGAGTCAATTTGATGTGTGATTCGAATTGCACAATTAGGTGAGCCAATTTGACCTAATTAGGTCAATCGGGTTCGATCAGATCGAATCAGCTCAAACTTAAACCTACTGCTGGCTAGATATGGAATCCAATGGGTCACACACAATAGATACTTGGACAAGGAAGTCATTCATGATTTAATTAGGGTCATAGGATCCTAATTGGTTAGCCGGATTATATACTAGCATATGTAAGCTAACCTAATTCCTAACCCAATTGGATTGGATTCGGTTGCTTGCTAATTGGGCTAACCTAATAATGGGAGACCTAAATTAGGTTGAGCCCTAAGTGGGGCTAGCCAAATCAGAGCTTGATCTGATTTTAATTTGGGCTTAAGGGCATTTTAGGTGCCATATATGAAGAGTTCCAATGGCATGGGACTCTTTGTACCTAAATGATACCTTAACTTGAAAAAGGCACAGAATGAGCTATAGACCTCTGATTTGAAAATAAATTATATGGTCAGAAAGCTTATTTAATTCTCTTTCCAGTGACACCCATATTGCATATATTTCAATAATCAATATATGCTGCTTTGGTGGAGAGAAAAGTGGGAAAGGAAAGTGGCACCCTTTTGGCGCACTCGGGAGAAATATGGCACGCACAGAAGGACTAAGAGTCCTTTTGCATATGAAACTTTGGGAGGTTCATCAAAGTGGTGCCTCTTCACTTTATCCCCATACCTCTTGGAGAGGACTAACCGGTCAAAGAAGTGGAATGGGCGGCGTGAAAGCAGAAAGAAATATTGGTGCGTAGATGAAGAGTCGCTTCTCTTCATTTGCGCACGCACTATTATGAAGCAGAGTCCTTCTGCCCTTAGGACTTTGCCTATTCCATGCTCTTCAAGATTGAAAGGATGCCTCCTTCCATTCTTCATAACTGGTATATGCCACATGGCATATGGGGAACTGCTCTGGAAAGGGAAAGAACATCAAATAAGACTCTTGAAGCATGAAGAGCCTTATCAGACATGAAGAGTCATATCTGATAAGGAGTCTCGGGATGCTTTTCACGCCCCATCTGAATCTATATAAAGGGGGTACAATGAAATGAGACTTTAGATTTTTGGTCATCAGAAATAGAAGTCCATTTTCTCGAGAGTTATCTAAGTGCTTCTTTCTGTTGTCTCCCTCCCTCCTTTTAAGACAAGACTTGTCTTGTTAAGATAAGGTCTTATCTTTTAGGACAAGGCTTTGTTTTAGGACATAATCCTAAGGGATCCTAGGGGAGGGTTGTCCTAAAGCCAAGAGTGCCTTAGGAGAGTGTCTAGAGAGCCCTACAGCAAGACAGGGTGTCCTATAGTGGTCAAAGGTCCAAAGGCTATCCTAAGAGTCCTATTGAGGCAAGCAACCCCGGTAGGGATTCTTCCTTGGTTCAAGTCTCGTGTGGATCACTGTTGGAGGGCTTGCACTTGTGAGCCTCATGGAAAGGATTGGATTTAGCGATCTAGGTATGTTAATTGACTTTATTTTATGATTCATTAGTTGTAATTGCCCAAGGAGTTCCCGGGAATTAGGGTTTTCTATACATGTTATATATGTTAGGGTATCATGCTATGAAATTTTATTTTGAAATTCAATTCCGCATGCTACATGATCCCTGTGACCCTGGGAGAATTTCCATCATGAAATGGCATGAAAAAGGTGTGGAAGCAATTGCGCTCATGAAGAGACGCGTCTCTTCATTTGGCGCACGCCCTGAAGCAGAGTCCTTTTGTTATCAGGACTTTTCATATTCTTCAATGTTTGGAGATTGAAGAGGCACCTCTTGGCTTCCCAATGACCAGTACTTGCCATGTGGCAAGTCACAGATTGTCCAAGAAAGTGGATGGATGTTGATATATCTTTTGATGCATGAGAAGACATATTGGATATGATTTTTCAAGCCAGATAACCTCTCTCGGGTCTTGAAAAATCATATCTGATAACCTGCTGGAGGACATATCACATGCCCCTCATAAAACTATAAATAGAGGCGGTGATATGAGTTTCAGATATCTTTTTCACCGTAAAAATCTTCTGAGTGTTTCTTTGTCTCTCCCTCCCTCCTCCATTCTTTAAGACAAGACTTGTCTTGTTAAGACAAGGTCTAATCTTTTAGGACAAGGCTTTGTTTAAGGATATAAACCTAAGGAGTCCCAGAGGAGAGTTGTCCTAAGACCATGAGTGGTGTAGGACAGTGTTCTTAGTGCCCTATAATAGGATAGGGTGTCCTACATTGGTCAAAGGTCCAAAGGCTACCCTAAGAGTTCTGTTGAAGCAAGAAACCCTGGTAGGGATTCTTCATTAGTACCATTCTAGTGCGGATCACCATTGGAGGGCTTGCACTTGTGAGCCTCGTGGAAAGGATTGGATTTTAGCAATCCAAGTATGTTTTTTTTTCGATTTTTTTTTATAAAGGTGGGGTGAAGGAACAATGGAGGTGGAAGACAGGGGTCGGAGCTTTCATGAACTTTCGAACTCACACTCAGGGAGAGATCTCAAACCTCTAGGGTATCCCACCTCACTAATAGAGCCATACAGAGAGATCTCACACCTTTAGGGCATCCCACCCACCTTACTAATGGAGTCGTGCGGAGAGATCTCACATCTCTAAAAATCCTACCCACCTCACTAATGGAGCCATTAAGATGAATCACAAGGGACATGAGGGTGGTAGAGAAGGTGGAATGGGGATAACTGGGGCCTCACATCCCTTGATGCCCGAAGGCGAAGGCAAGATGGGCTTCATGCCCACTCCTAAGTGAGGCAGAACCAAGAACACCTTTTTCAAAAATTCATTTTCATTCTTAACCAAATACAAGAGGGGATGCCCTTTTATAGGCTTACAAGACTTAGGACCCATACATGGAAAATTTTTTAATTTATTATTTATTTATTTTTTAATCCTAAACCAATAGCTTTGAGATCCATGCAGAGCTGCTTCTGCATCATGATCTATGCAACTCCATTTCCTGTGACCGTGGAACAGGGGATTGAGCGGAATGGGGCGGAGGACGTGGACCACGACATCGAGCTCGCATGCAGCGACAGAGGGGTCGGTGATGCTTGTGAGCGAGGTAGAGGGTGGACGGGCTGGCAGATCCCGGGGACAGCCACGATGGCATGGCATCGGGGGATGGCGAAAACGACGGTATGGAGGATTTGGAGGAGGAGGTCGGCGGTGCTCGAGGGCGAGGCGGAGGGTGGTCAGGTCGATGGATCTAGGGGGCAGTCACGATGGCATGGGGCCAGGGATGTATGTCGTTGATCTGCATCTTTAAGATGGCAAAAATGATGGAGATGGTGGAACGGATGGTGTTGACCGGTGGAGTAGCAGGTTGGGCGATCCGGCATAGAAAAGGTGGTCACCATGGGGCTGCGGCATAGGCGAGGATGACTGGCGGACTTCGTCAGCAATGGTGCTGGGTTAGCCGGGGGCTGATTTCTAAGAAGATGCAGTGGCTCGTGGCAGTAGTGGCCGGTGGTAGCAGTGGTTGGGATGGCTGGTGGCATCGTAGGGAAGATCTGGTGTCTGTGGTGATGACGGCGGGAGGTGTCGGAGGCGGTGGCGAGGAGGGAGACAGCGTTGGCGGTCTGGTCACGGGCATGGGCAGAGTAGCAGGGGGTGGCTGTGAGTGATTCCATGGGATTTGCCAGCGTTCCCATGTGATGATTGTCTCTAGGGGAAGGTGGATAGCCATCGGGGGGTCACTAATGGTCGGGCATGGTGGATCCGGCACCGGTAGGAAAAAAAATGGAAGTTTTGAGTGATGAATGGAGGTAGAAGATGATAGGAATACATCAGGGATAAATCAGAAATTAGAATGGAATAAACAGGGAATATAGGGGATAAATGGGATAACTGGAATAAAAATTATAAAATAAAATCTGGGAGAAAAGTTAAAAAACCCGGATGGGTTTTGATGTCCCAATCATTCCCTCGAGGTGGGGAAAACTCGACTCCATCGAGTCAAGCTCGTTGCAGTTTTTTTTTTTTTTTGTTCTCCATTTTTTGTTCTCTCTTTTTTTTTTCTAACCCTAATCCTCTTCTGCTCTGATACCAAATTGATGCGAGACAGGTGGGGGAGGGAGGATTGATCGGTGAGCCTAGAAGTCACCTAGTTTAGGGCATTTTTTTTTTTCAATTTTTTTTTGTAAAGTGGTGGGTGAAGGAACAATGGAGGTGGAAGATAGGGGTCGGGGCTTTTATAAACTTTGGGACTCGCACTCGTGGAGAGATCTCATACCTTTAGGGTATCCGATCTCACTAATGGAGCCGTACAGAGAGATCTCATACCTCAAGGGCATCTCACCCACCTCACTAATGTAGCCATACGGAGAGATCTCACACCTCTAGGGCATCCTACCCACCTCGCTAATGGAGCTGTTAAGGTGAATCACAAGGGACATGAAGGTGGTAGAGAAGGTGAAATGGGGATAACTAGGGACAGTCTTCATGCCCATTCCTAACGGAGGCAGAATCAAAAACACCTTTTTTCAAAAATTCATTTTCATTCTTAACCAAATACAAGAGGGGATGCCCTTTTATAGGCTTACAAGTCTTAGGACCCATAAATGGAAAAAATTTATTCATTATTATTTTATTTTATTTTATTTTATTTTATTTTATTTATTTGTCTATTTATTTAATCCTAAACTAGTAACTTTGAGATCCATGCAAAGTTGCTTCTGCATCAGGATTTGTGTAACTCCATCTCCTATGATCGTGGAATAGGGGAACGAGCGGAATGGGGTGGAGGACGTGGACCTTGACATCGAGCTTGCAGGCGACGGTGGAGGGGTTGGCGATGCTCGCATGCAAGGTGGAGGGCGGACGGGCCGACAGATCCCGAGGATGGCCATGACGGCGTGAGGCTAGGGGATGGCTAAACCGATGGTATGAAGGATTTGGAGGAGGCGGTCGGCGATGCTTGCGGGCGAGGCGGAGGGCGGACAGGTCGGCGGATCACAAGGGGCGGCCATGACAGCATGGGGCCGGGGTGGTATGTCGTTGATCTGTAGCTTTGAGATGGTGAAACTTACGGAGATGGTGAAATGGATGGCGACAACCGGCGGAACAGTAGGTTGGACGATCCAGTGTAGGGAAGGAAATCACCATGGGGCTACAGCATAGGTATGGACGACCGGTGGACTTCGTCGGAAATGGTGGTGGGTTGGCCGGGGGTAGCAATTTTGGGAAGATGCAATGGCTGATGGCAGTAGTGGCTAGTGACAGCGGTGGCTGGGATGGCCAGTGGCAGTGTAGGGAAGATCCGGTGGCTGTGGTGATGTTGGTGGGAGGCGTCGGAGGTGGTGGAGAGGAGGGAGACAACGGTGGTGGTCTGGTCACGGGCATGGGTAAAGCAGCAGGGGGGGCGGCCATGAGCGATTCCGTGGGATTCAGCGATGTTCCCATGAGAAGATCATCGCCGAGGGAAGGCGGATGACTGTTAGGGGTCACCGATGGTCGGGCATGGCGAATCCAAGACTGGTGGGAAAAAAAAATGGAAGTTCTGGGCGATGAATGGAGGTAGAAGATGATAGGAATACATCGAGAATAAATTAGGAATAAGAATGGAATAAGTTGGAAATAGAGGGGATAAATGGGATAACTAGAATAAAAATTATAAAATAAAATCTGGGAGAAAAGATAAAAAACCCGGAAGGGTTTTGATGTCCCCATCATTAGTCCTGAATCATGTAGGCAATTACAAATCCACATCAAGATTCGGGTTGGAATAGGATGAGAACTCTAAGAGGTCCGACCGAAGACTTTAAACTTAGCACTTTTTAGAAGGCAACCAAAATTTTTTATTTTTTTGACCTTTACTTTAGTCATTTATCATTTTTGTAGGAATAATGGACCACTCCCTACGGATGCACCTGGTAATCCATAATGTATATCTAATCAAGGTGGTATCTCTCCTTATCTTTTTTTCATGTTTTATTTTATTTTCCTTTACTCTATTAAGGATAATAGAAAATAAATTGGGAGGTAAGGGAAGCCTTTTATTATTTTCAAAACAAATATTTTTAAAAATATTCTATAAATTTTTGAAAACTAAAATATTTACATATATATTTTGAAATTCTTAATAAATCATGTACCATGAAAGAAATTCTTGAGCAAAGTGGACTAGGAAGAAGTAATAGAGTTAGAATATATTTGCTAATGATTGTAGCGAGTCAAGAAGTAAACTTGTTAATCAGACTTTTAAGGCCCTACTTAGGTCACCTAAAGGCTATTAGCACTTCTATTACACATGCAAACTAACGAAGCAAAGTAGGTATTGGTTGTAAGGCCAATTGAGGATTGAATTATCACTTGATGGTGCTCAAATCTGTTCGAATGGTGAAGTGGGCTAGAGAGGGTGCATTGATGGCTATACTTGCAAAAAAGCCTAGGCCAGAGGTGGCTTTAACGAAGGCTCTCTGATGGTCATGTCAGTATTTTAGACCACATGATTTAATAATGGAATAAAATAACAGTGAAAGGGTTAACGTATGCATGCATGGGAGGAGCATACCTTAGGGGAGTTTGCTAAAACTTCCTTTTATACTCAATCAGATGGGGTAGCCTAGAGACATTTTGATTTATCAAAGGGTAGCCAGAGGATGATTGGACTTTGTCCTTTACTATGTTTTTTAGGAGGAAATCATCCTTGATTATTTGGGATATCTCTTTTCTATTGATGAATGGTTGTCTTATATGCCTTCCGATCATTTGCCTTAATGGCTTCGAGAATTATGGCTTAAAAAGGGGCCATACCCCTTTAATGGCTGAGATCCACACTTGATCACAAACTTGACATTAGTCTATTATGAGAGGCTTATGAGAGTGAACATCGAAAGATTCTTTCTTCGGTCATTTTGGTGGATGCCTTCATAGGGCATGATCGGACAATCTCAAGTTTTGAGTATCATGGTTTAGAGAAACATTAAACTTTTTTGGATAGAGATTTCCTAGAGATTGGGGTTAATAAGATTGAGTGTTAAAAATATCGAAGGAAGGTAGACAGGGACATTTTGACCGAAGATCCACAAGATTGAAGACTGAATGGTCAAATGCCCATTCAAAAGTAATTCAAAAAGCCAAAGGCTAGGCATGGTAAAAATCTAGTAATGCCAGAAGTTTGCATCAGTGATAGGCCCCAGGGTTGGATGTGAAGGAAAAAATGCAGGCAAGCATGCATGGCAGAAAGATATTTTAAAACTATTTTAAAATAAAATCAGTGGAAGACTTGGTATCGATCAAAACGATCTACCAAACTGCCTGCAATAGAACCTAGTATGATAATGTAGTATGCAATAAACATCATAGGCAGGAATAGAACCAAAGATATAAAGATACCATACCAATATACCTTTGAAAGATGTTGTGAAAAAGGCCCTTGAGCCATACACGTGTCTGGCCTCTATAGGTAGTTCACACCGAGGCTCGACTCTGATCAACTCCCTCGGAGTGCTAGCTCCTTAGGATCCTTTAAGCTGATCTTCTTATTCTCGAAAGACGAGGAGGAGAGGTGGAACCCTTCCTAACTAGCTCTTTTCCAAAGACCTAGCTTGAGTGCTAGGTATTCACACACCCAATACCCTATTCCTCATAAGCCTCTTTTTTCTTCCCTCTTAGAATCTCAGCAGTAAGAAAACTCTTCAACAGGAAAATGGTTTTCATCCTGCTTGGTAGCCCTAAAACAACCATTATTTATAGAGGCAACCATGAGAGGGAGAATGAGGAAGGAGGAGTGATTGGGGGAGAAGGTTGAGGGCTATACCAAATAGGTTCCAAGCTAAAATGGCAAGAATTCCATGAAAGCTTAGAGCCAAAACTGATGCGGGACTAATATGCATGCAATTCTTTTTGTATGTTTTATATGTGGGGTTAGGTGATTAATTCCCGAATTTCAGATCAAAATTAGTTGTAGGGAATTTTGTATGAATTTTTGAAGCCAAGCATGCAGATTAGAACCTAGAAAGGTACTAAAGAAGGATCGCCGGGGCTGAGAAGCCTCGGTTAGGGCAAGTTCTCCTACAATAATAAGACTGGAGGTAGAGGGGGTGTACCTGACAACGTCTGAAGTGCCCGGTGAAGATCATAGTGAAGGGATCTCTCGTTCCTCGATGGATGCGGCCTGGAAAACTGAGCCAAAGACCCGCGGATACCTGGCTTTCTGCTCAGTGGTCCGATTGAGGCATGGCTGGAGTCGTTGGATTCGTAGGAACTCGGGGACCTGCAAACTGTCAGGGGTTAGAAAACTCAAAGGAAATCAATAAAACAAAGGAAAACAGCAAAGGGAAGAAAGTTTTGGAGGGGGCTGGAAGGATGGTTGGCGGCAGGAAGATGGTTGCAAACACCGGGAAGAAGAACTCTCAAACCCCTTTATGCACACAGTAGGGTAATCACACAAAGCAATTGAAGAACTCAAGGTTTATTTTATATATCAAAATCTCCCCTCATACAAGAGGCTAGGGTCTTTTAAATAGACCCTTAACCTTGGGCTCCAAGTAAGGGCACATAAGTCTTTACATAAGAATCATTTTCCCTCTCAAACCCTACCTAGAAAATAAGGAAACATTAGGTAGAAAAATCCCTAAAAATTCTCTTGACTTGGCCAACACTCCAAGGATGCCTAGGGTGGCGTGTTGGGCTTCTAGGAGCAGCAAGAGGCCTGCCCAAAGGGGCTCGGGTGCATGGGTTTGGGCCTCTGAAAGCTGGGGTGGCCTGGTAGCCAGATAGCAGGAATATTCCCTGGTATCTTGCTTCTTAGGGGCTTGGGCTTGGCACCTGGGCTTGATTTCTTTGGGCTAGGATGTAGATGGACCTCTGGAATCATGGATTCCCTTATCTATGAATATACTTTGGCATATGGAAGGGAATCTGGGTATCTGGGTATTTGGAGGGCATCTGCAAGAAATCAGGGTTTTTTGAATTTTTCTCCTAGGGTCTTCAAATCTACAAGCTGGGTTGGACTTGGGCTATACTTCCATTTCTTCAATCTAGTTGGACTTGGTCTTCACTTGTATGATGTGGTCTTGAGTCTTCAATATGGTTGAATAGGACTCAAAAAAATAAAATTAGCTCAACATGAGCTGACTAGCATTGGACTGAACTAGCTCAACATGAGCTGACTAGTACAGAACTGAAATAACAACTCAAAAGACTCAAATAATAACTAAAATGGACTCAGATGGGCTAAGCCCTTATTACAGATGGACTCATAAATTATTGATCAATTCATAGAGGGTTGAAAAGCCTCTATCTTATTCTGGTGCCTTTGGTGTCCCCACCAAAAACTAGCCAGATTTTGAAATTCGAATTCAAAATTTGAATTCAAAGCCTTCCTAGAAATATTCCCATAATTTTTGCTCGTCACAGCCAAGTGTGGACACATGCAAGTGTCGACACTTGGAACAAGGTCAATCACATTGACCTCCAGTGATGGCAAACGGATTCTCAATCATCGATCAACCTTTAGATCAAATAGAAACCCCTATGGTGTGTGACCCTACAGGTTCGAACATTAAGCTGGTAGCACTGGATCACTTCCAATACCAGTCAAAGTCCTCATTTAGCAATGATACTTGATGTCCAGATATGTCAAAGATTGCAGAGAAATATTTTGGAACCTCTGGCATGTGATTACCGCATAATTCATCTCTTTGACCTCATAATACTCAGGATGACCTAGGATTTACTGCCAATCCTAATTTGGTTCATCCAGATCATGTCTCAACCTTACAAGTTCTATGACACCTCACAAGAACTACCCTAGCCAAGGTTTTGCTAAATTGAGACACAGTGAGTCATTCACTCCAAACTATTTGGAGGGGTCAATTCCATCTTGATCCACCATCGCTCCACATGTAGTTGACTGTACCCAAAAACATTTCACCACTGGATTAGAAATTTAGGTAGTCCGGTACCAAAGTACAGTGAGTTGCTTGCAAGCTACCATGGTGACCTCAGGTCTGAGGGATGCATATACCCATATCCCTACACGAGCAACCTTTTGGTAGATGGGAGCTCCGCAGATGGTCACGTTCAGTGAGATGTCACACATTTTACTTGTATGTCACATCAGTGTCACCACACTCCTTGGTCAAGAGGACAACCAACCAATGTGAGATACAATAACCTATACTTGATACATCATCGTCCTATAACAATGTATCCTTTGGTTGGAACCAATTTAAGAACTACTTGATATATCCTCTTTATATCAAAAATAATGTAGTTCTAAGGACAACATCGCACAAGAGTTCCTTTCAGGAAAATGCACATATGATGAAGAGCCAAAAGAATAATTTTTATTCTTTAAAAATTCATATATAATTACAAAATAGCATAACTGTCTATAGCCTAGATGATTAGCTTTGAGACATAATTTCCAACAACTCCCACTTGGACTAAAGCCAATCGGAATAGAATCTTATTCCCATTTTCCATTTACAACTATTGAACTCTTGAACTTCGACGGCTTTAGTGAAAGGGTCAGCCAGGTTCTCCTTTCCATTGATCTTCTGAAGGTCAGTGTCACCTCGTTCCACGATCTCTCGCACAACGTGATAGCACCACAGAATGTATTTTGTGTGGTGATGAGACTTTAGCTCTTTGGCTTGAGCAATGGCTTCAGTGCTATCATAATACTCGGAAATAGGACCATCCAGGGAAGGTGCCACTCCCAGCTTACTTAGGAACTTTTACAACCACACTGCTTCCTTTGTTGCAGCCGATGCTGTAATGTATTCTGCTTCGCATATTGAGTCCACCATAGTAGGCTACTTGAAACTTTTCCTACATATCACTTCTCCATTTAGGGTAAAGACAAATCCTGACACACTCATGCTGTCATCCCTATCTGACTGAAAACTAGAGTCAGTATACCCCACAAGTTTCAGGTCAGGCCTCCATAAATCAATCATTGTTCCCTAGTATTATGCAAATACTTAAGGATGGTCTTTACCACTTTCCATTGAGCTTCACCTGGGTCAGACTGGTATCTGCTCACTATGCCTAGTGAGTATACCATGTCTGGTCTAGTACATGTCATGGCATACATGATAGAACCGACTATCGAAGCATACGGGATTCTACTCATATGCTCTCTCTCCTCAGGAGTTGTTGCACAATCCCTTTTGGATAGCGCAATTCCAGTGCCTATCGAGAGATAGCCTTTCTTGGAATTTTCCATGCTGAACCACTTCAGCACAGTATCGATGTACGTAGACTGGAATAGTCCCAAAAGCCTTTTAGATCTATCTCTATAGATCTTCATACCCAATTATAAGAGGCTTCACCTAAGTCCTTCATAGAGAACTGAGATGACAACCAAACCTTTATTTCTTGTAGTGCTGGGATGTCATTCTCGATTAAGAGAATGTCATCCACATATAATACAAGGAACATAATCACAGAACCATTAAGCCATTTGTAAATGCAAGGTTCTTCTCCATTCCTAATGAAGCCATACGACTTGATACACTTATCAAATCGCATATTCCAACTTCATGATGCTTGCTTCAGTCCATAGATGGACCTTTGAAGCTTGCACACCTTTGACTCATTTATGGATGTGAACCCTTCAAGTTGTATCATATACACCTTTTCTTGCAGCTCACCATTCAAGAAAGTTGTTCGGACATCCATTTGCTAGATTTCATAGTGAAAGTGCACCGCTAAAGCAAGCATGATCCTAATGGATTTGAGCATTACCACAGGAGAGAACATTTTATCATAGTCAATACCATATTGTTGACGATACCCCTTGCAACCAGTCGGGCTTTATAGGCCTCTACCCACCCGTCTGCAGCCCTCTTTCTTTTGAAAATCCATTTGCACCCAATGGGTTTTATCCCCACAGGTGGATCAACCAATGTCCATATATTGTTGATTTTCATGGATTCCATTTCGGATTTCATGGCTCCTAGCCATTTCTTAGAGTCGGACCTCTACATCGCATCCATATAGGTGATCGGATCCTCATTATTCTCATCGAGTTTAATAGGATCACCATCCTGGTACAAGAAACTGTAGTATCTGTCCAGTTGACTCGGTACCATACCCGATCTCCTTAATTGTTCCTGTGTGGGCTTTGGGTGTGATCTAATCACAACTGGTTCTATGTTGTCCCTTAAGTGTGTCGATTCTACTACTTGTTGAACTTTAGTAAGTTCAATCTTAGTGGCTACAGTTCCTTCACTAAGGAACTCCTTCTTTCAGAAAGATAGCCTTAAGACTGATGAACAACTTCTATTCCTCATCTAAGTAGAAGTAATACCCCTTATACTCTTTTGGATACCCAACAAATAGGCACTGGTCAGACCTAGGTCCAAGTTTGCCCATTTCCAAATGTTTTACATAAGCCGGGCAACCCCAGACCCAAAGGTATGAGAGTGTCAGCTTTCATCCAGTCCATATCTCATATGGGGTTTTGCTAACGGACTTACTCGGAGCTTTGTTCAAAAGGTAACAGCTGATTCCAGAGCATATCCCCAAAAGGATAGCGGCGGAGAAGCAAAGCCCATCATGATCGAACCATGTCTAATAGGGTTCGATTCCTCCTTTCAGACACTCCATTTAACTGAGGTGTCCCTAGAGGTGTCCATTGAGAGAGAATCCCATTCTCTTCGAGATATGTCAGAAACTCATCGAAAAGATATTCACCACCTCGATTTAATCGAAGGGTTTTGATATACCTTTGAGTTTATTTTTCTACTTCATTAGGATATTGTTTGAACATTTCAAACGATTCAGATTTATATCTCATCAAGAAGACATAACCATACCTCAAAAGATCATCTATAAATGTATTGAAATAACTATACCCACCTCTGGCATAAATATTCATGGGTTCGCATACATCAGTATGTACTAGACTTAGAATCTTTTTGGCTCATTCACTTTTTCCAGTAAAAGATAATTTTGTCATCTTTCCAAGAAGATAGGACTTACAGGTTGGTAGTGAACAACTTTCACTAAAATCAAGAAGACCCTCGCTCTTCAAACTGTTTATCTTGTTCTTGTTAATATGACCTAACCAACAATGCCATAGGTATGCATCACTGACATTATCTATCCTAGGGTGTTTGCCAGATGTGTATACTACACTAACAGGTTGTGATAGTACATAAATTTCAATGTTCATATATCTATTCATCACAATAGAACTATTCCAAATGATTTTGCAAATGTCATTCTTTATTGATCATTCATAACCATACATGGCCAATTAGCCTACAGAAATGACATGCAAGATGAAAGACGGACAATAATCACACTCATTCAAAATGATTGTACAGGACTCGAAAACTAGTTTGAGGACATCCAATGCTAGGACTATAACTTGACTTCCATTTTCCACGTTCAAGAATCTCTCACTATCCTCAAATCTTCTACTAACTTGAAGTCCCTGCAAAGAATTGCAAATATAAATTAGACTTCCTGTATCCAATACGTAGTTAGTAGTATCATAGATAGAAAAACTATAAGGTGTTATCATATAAATACCTTGTCCAACACCGTCCACTTATTTTTTCTTCTTGAACCTATTCGAGTCAAGGAACGCAATATAAAGAGGACAGTTCCTCTTCTAATGACCCTACTCTTACAAAAGAAGCACTCCGCTTGGCTCTTATCAGCCTTCACCATCTTGGCCTGACTGGGCCCAGAAGCATTCTGCACCTTTTTTCCTTTATTTTTCTTTTTTCCTTTCTTGAAGGGACAATGCTTTGCCGAATATCCTCCCACTAGATTTACCTCCCCTTTGTTCAGTTGGGGGTCTTTCTCATAAGTCTGCAACAACCCCAATAGACTGTGGTAATTAATTGTAGCCTTATTCATTCTCTAATGATTGAGAAAGTCTAGATAGGAAGAGAGCAGGGAATTCAGTATCACATCTTTCCCAAGCTATACATTTAAGAGACATCCGAGTTTTCTCAGGCGCTCAATCATCTCCATCATATACAATACATGATCAGTGGCTGAGGCTCAATCATGCATCTATGCATTGTAGATAGCATAGGAGACCCTGTACCTCTCAACGTCATCTGGTGTGCTGAAAGACACCTTAACCTTTGAATGATTTCCTCCAACTGGACTTCTTTGAATTTGTGACTGAACTCATCGTTCATCACTACCAACATAATGCATTGAATAGTGGTCCTATCAAAGAGCCACTTCTAATAATTGTCTGACCGAACCCCAAGCATTTGGAGCAGGAGTTTCAAGTGCCAGATTTGATATCACATATAGGATCCATTCATGCTCCAGGATAATTCTGAGTCTTCGATACTAGCTATCAAAGTTGGGACCCTTGAGCTTCTCCTTGTTGAGAAGAGACCGAATTGATAGGTTGGAAGACATCTAAAAAGAAAACCAAAACTTATTACTGTATATAAATTATTAACCTAAAGACATGGACTTTAGTCTAAAGGCCCCTCCTACTATTTTGTTCAAACTGGTAGCCTCTACCTCCAATCCGAGGAATTACTTTAATTCTTTAGTGGGTACGAGAGTGCAATAGACAACACATGAGCCCAACATTGGCTGGCCTACCCATGCACATCTAAAGGTAGGTTCTTTAACCGATTACTTCTCCAAGTAACCTCTAGTATTTAGGTTTTGCCCCAAGGTACACTTCAATTAGCCTTTGGGCCTCTTATTGAAGGTCCTGGTTAGGTCCAACCATTAACTTGCCAAAATTTAAAGCTTCTAACTAATGAATAGTCAAGCTCGACTTTAGCCGGCCGACCTGACCACCATTAAGAGAGTCGCACAAAGCCATCATTAGGAATAACAATTCTAATAGCCTGATAAACACCCGATCTTTGGATCTGCCAATGAATATCCAACTATTGGACCTATTACCATCCCACATAATGGGAGGCTAGGACTTGGTTATCCCCATAACTTCATCCTTTTATGGACCTAATATTTTAGAGTGTTTAATTTTAATGTGACAAAAGAAGAGATGAGAAGATATGGATCAACCTCCCACTGACCACATCAGTTAGCAAGGAGGGTTACACATAACTAATGATCCATGGGCACCTAAAATCAGTCAAGATGGATTAACCTTGGCTGATATGGGTTAGCACAAGTCAATGAGCTATCCAATCAACTCTCATCGACCACATTGGCCAGGTATATGAGGTCATGCATTGGGTTCCACCATTAACCATCTCACCTTAGACACCAACCGAGTTGGTCATGTAAGAGGTAGCCCCAAAGAACCATGATCAAACTGCCAAACCAATCTTGGACACCAATTGGTTCATCAGACTCGATTAGACTAGCCAAAAGACTCGAGCTGATACTGAGCCACAAATTAGGTCTATTTAGATCTATGGACTAATCAATCTAGCTATTAGAGAGATCTATAAAAAAGAAATCCTAACTCAACATTTGATTATATTAGTTCTCTATTTAGTCCAATGCAGCGAAACTTAGGTCTAACCTAATTAAGGACCTAATAGAAGCTAACCCATGGTCCTTAAAGCTTATTAAAATGACTTAAAATCTTTGAATCATATTCCTAGAGTTCTTTATCATTCAAGATAACATAATTCTTAATTAAGATTAATAGCTTTAATGAATCGAAATAATTTCAATTAATAATGTAAAATGATTTTATAATGAATCAAAATTTGGATTCACTATTTTTCAGCATTTTCATGTCAAGTGTCGACTCACCAAGGGCAAGTGTCGACACTTGGGTCGAGTCATGGCCCGAGATAGAAAAAAAATAGAATGCCATGTTTTCAGGAACGCGCTCATGAGTCGACAACTTCAAGGCAAAGTGTCAACTCATGAGCCCATGTATTGACACTTCCTAGTTAAGTGTCGACACTTCATGTTGGGTTCTGGTGCAATGCAGCGGAAGTGTAGTTTCAAAATTGAAACTAAATTCACACCAAAAATCCTAAACCAGGAACTCCTTAAATAAGACTAGAACATATGCCAAGCATATCTATGCAAATAAGGATTAGGGTACCAACCTATAATTGCTTATTCCAAAAACTTGAAGTTGAAGGTGCTAACTGAATTCACCAGGCGTCCAAGTGTCCGCCCTCCGATGGTGATCCACACAGAGCGATGATCAAGAACACTATCTTCTTGTCCAATGGTTCCTCCTTTTGAGTTCTTCTTCCTAGAACCCAATTCTTCAGATTATGGCTTGAATTCTTCCACATAAAGAGGTAGCCTCCCTTTCTTTGATCTCTTCTCCTCCTTCCACTAAGACCTTGGCCCTTTAGACACCCTTGTCTTGAAGAAAAAACCATGTCCTAAGAGGTTATAAGCTTGTCTTAAGTTGGAGGAGAAATTAAGACAATAATGTCTTAATGTAAGAGAGAAGGAATAAATCAGAACTCTTTTCTTTCCTTTACCGTCGGAGACTTTCACTCTTATTCTTGTTCAATAGCAAAGTTTCGACAGAGGTGTACTCTGTAAAGGAAAGAATGCAAGAGCAAGAAAAGAGTGAAAGAGTCTTTAGGAGAGGAAGAAGGAATAAAAGAAAACATTACCAAGTTCTGATTTTCCCGACCCTTTAAATAGATCTCAGATAGGCGCCCACACATCTCTCCGTGAAAGACTTCTCACGCCCTTTCTCATTTTCTCACGCCCCTTCCCTCCTTCTCACGACCTTCCAGATTAAAACTCACAGCTTTTCCGAAAAGAAAAGTCATGAAATTTCAGAAGAAGGGAGTCGCGATGTTTCGGTCTTCGAAGAGACGTTATTTCGTGCAACCGGGAAGAGTCTGTGCCTTTTGTCTTTCTCAAAAATTTCCCAACCGTTGGATTCCCAGCCAAGGGCACACATGTGAGGTCCTAATAATAAGAAAGGAAGCTGCCCCATATAAAAACATTGGAGTTTTTTATGGAGCGCGCCAAGAGTCCATGCGCCATGGACTCTTCCAAATGGCGTGCCAAGAGTCCATTAGTGCATGGACTCTTCGCATTTTGGCATGAAAAATGCTAAGGGGTGGGTGCGGGGCTAGCCTAGGTACATGGTTAGCCAATAGGGTTAGCCATAATCCCTATAACCTCAATTAGGGTCTAATTAGATCAAATTAGAACCCAAATTGAACCAATCCGGAACCTTAATTCGAATCTAATTCGAATAGAAGCTAGGGTTTGCAACACCTGCTAGAGTGTTATCCTGCAAAGTTGATTTAATTACAAATTAAACTCTTGATCAATCCTTTTAAGTGTGTGACCCATTGGGTTCCACATCTAGCCAGCAGTGGATTCGAATACAAGTTGACCTAATTTGATTAGAACTCTTTCTAATCGATTTAGGTCAAACCGGGCTTACCCGAATTGATCAATTAGGACTCTTCCTAATAAGTGATCTTTAAATTTGATCAACCCGCAAGACAAGATTGACGTCTAGCAATGTGTCATGTCTACCCGGAAGATATGGAAATTCTGGTGAAATACCAAAATTACCCTTCAGTAGAGAGTTACCGTACAATTAAATCTTTCGATCAGCCTGCATCCAAAATATAACTATGGATATGGATATATGTCAAATCCAATATTATATTTATTTCTAGCTCAATCTTATATTGATGATTCAATTATCTTGATATTAGAAACCATCTCTAATATCTTTACTTTGATCAAAGATTCCCTGAATCATCATCCGATTGTTAACTAGCTAGATGCTATCTCCTCTTACTAAGAGTGATCGATTCCTTGTTGACCTACTCATTACCTTCATATCCAATTCACCATTCCCAGAATCAATCCTGTGCATGACTCAATGTCATGATTAGAATTGAACCAAAGCATGGGTTCATGTACATAAGGTACTTATGGTAGTCTCAGGTCAAAGGATTACTTGTACCACTCCCACTATGAGAACCTTCTATTGACATGTAGCTAAGACTCCATTAGATGTTCTCAAGTAGGATCAGATCAGTGAACTCATTCTCCAATGAGCACCCACATCCCAATATCAGTGTCATACACAAGTGACTGTGAGAGCAGTCACCCTCTCCAGTATACATGGGATGTGCTAGTCTTACCGGAAAACCCTGATCCCCTACTCAGGATTCCTTTGACTAGGAATTTTTTTTTAGATTAAGGTTTTGAGACTTTAGGTCTCACTGGTATGATCTCATCATAACCCTAAAATCATAGCCCTAATCTATGGGGTTCATCATATAATATAAACATAGCATATGATGAAAAATAATACCTTTATTAGAATATTGTCAATTACAATGGTTTGGGAGATACAACATAGATTGGCTTGTAGGGCATATCCCTTTCAATCTCCCACTTGCACTAAAGCCAATCGCCTTTAAATCTTAATCCCATACACTCGAGGTGGCGATCAAACTCTCGCTATGGTAGAGCCTTAGTGAACGGGTTTGCTATATTGTTCTTTGTTTCAACTCTATTTATGTAGACATCTTGTCTTTCTACTATTTCTCGGACGAGATGGAAGCGTCTCAGAATGTGCTTGGACTTATGATGAGCTCTTGGTTCCTTAGCATGAGCAACAGCTCCAGTGTTGTCACAGTAAAGTGGCACTGGGTTTTCAATCTCAGGAACAACACCCAACTCTGTGATGAACTTCTTCATCCAGACTGCTTCCTTGGCGGCTTCACTGACAGCTATGTATTCTGCGTCTGTGGTTGAGTCAGCTACAGTCTGCTGCTTGGTACTCTTCCAACTCACTGCTCCACAATTTAGGGTAAAAACATATCCCGAAATGGATTTGCTATCATCAGGGTCTGATTGAAAACTAGAATCAGAATAAGCTTCTAGTTTAAGATCAGAACCACCATAAACCAGAAAAATATCCTTAGTCCTTCTCAGGTACTTAAGAATATTTTTAACTGCTTTCCAATGATCCTCTCCTGGATCAGCCTGAAACCTACTGACAATGCCTAAAGCATATGCCACATCAGGCCTAGTACATAGCATGGCATACATTATGGACCCTATTGCCGAAGCATAAGGTATAGAATTCATTCTATTTCTTTCTTCAGGTGTCTTAGGAGACATTCTTTTAGAAAGATGTATGCCTTGACTCATAGGAAGATAACCTCTTTTACTTCCATCCATGCTGAATCTTTTCAGCACTAAGTCAATGTACCTAGATTGGGATAAACCTAGCATCCTCTTAGATCTATCTCTAAAGATCTTAATACCTAGTATATAGGATGCTTCTCCCAAATCATTCATGGAAAACTGGTTTGATAGCCAAACCTTGACTGATTGTAACATTGGGACATCATTCCCAATGAGGAGAATGTCATCTACATACAGAACCAAGAAGACTATGGCACTCCCACTAGTCTTCTTATAAACATAGGGTTCATCCACATTTTTGATAAAACCAAACCTTTTAATAGTTTTATCAAAGCGGATGTTCCAACTCCTGGAAGCTTTCTTTAATCCATAAATGGATTTCTTTAGCTTGCATACTTGATTAGGTTTATTCTTTGTAATAAAACCTTCTGGCTGTGACATGTAGACTTCTTCCTCAAGGAAACCATTGAGGAATGCAGTCTTCACATCCATTTGCCAGATCTCATAATCGTGGTATGCTGCTATAGCAAGTAAAATCTGAATTGATTTGAGCATGGCAACAGGTGAGAATGTTTCATCATAATCAATTCCCTGTTTTTGTCTAAAACCTTTTGCCACTAATCTGGCTTTATAGGTTTCAACTTGGCCATCAGCCCCAATCATTTTCTTATAGACCCATTTGCACCCAATAGGATTAACACACTCTGGTGCATCGACCAAAGACCATACTTGGTTTACATACATAGAGTCTATCTCGGATTTCATAGCTTCTTGCCATCTATCTGAATCAGTACGCAAGATAGCTTCCGTATAGGTCAGAGGTTCATCATTTTGAATGACTTGGGCTTCATTATTTTCAATAATAAACCCATATCTCTCAGGTGCGCATGACACTCTATCAGACCTACGGGGAGGAGTTTTGTGTTCTGATTCTGTCATAACTATATGTTCTAATGGTTGAGAACTGTCTATCTGTATTTCTTGTACTTCTCCAAGTTCAACAGTTCTACCATTGCCCTTTTCTAAAATGAACGCTTTTTCTAGAAAAGTGGCATGCCTGTTGACAAAAATCTTTTGTTCAGTAGGATGGTAGAACAGATATCCTCTACCCTCTCTAGGATATCCTATAAATAGACATTTATCCGCTCTAGGTTCCAACTTATGTCCAAAATTTCTTTTAACATAAGCTGGACATCCCCATACCTTAAAATATTTAAGATACGGTTTCTTTCCACTCCAAATTTCATATGGAGTACTAACAACGGATTTAGAAGGTACCTTGTTCAGAATGTAAACAGCAGTTTCTAGGGCATGACCCTAGAAGGAAATGGGTAAATTTATGAAGCACATCAGGGATCGTACCATATCTAATAAGGTACGATTCCTTCTTTCAGCTATACCATTTAGCTGTGGAGTATAAGGAGGGGTCCATTCAGAAAGAATTCCATTAACTTTAAGATAGTCTAAAAACTTCGTGGATAAGTATTCTCCTCCTCGATCAGAACGAAAAACTTTAATACTTTTCCAGGTTTGTTTTTCGACCATACTTTGATACTCCTTAAATTTATCAAAGGCTTCAGATTTATGTTTCATAAGATACACATATCCAAACCTAGATAAATCATCTGTAAAAGTGATAAAATATGAGTATCCACCTCTGGCCTGAGTTGTCATTGGACCACATACATCAGTATGTATAAGTCATAATAACTCAGTTGACCTTTCTCCATGTCCGGTAAATGGAGTCTTGGTCATCTTACCCATGAGACATGATTCGCAAGTTCCTAATGATTCATAGTCATAAGGATCAAGGAATTTTTCCTTGTATAACTTGCTTATCCTAGACTCATTAACATGACCAAGTCGATGATGCCAAAGTAAAGTATCATTAAAGTCTTTTCTTTTTCTTTTATTATTGACAAGAAAAACACTATCATTGGAAGAAAGAGTTAAGAGGCCATTACTAAATATGCCAGAACAAATAACTTTATTAGACAACATTATCGAGCAACCAGTGCTCGTTACATCCATTACATATCCTTGTTTTAATAACAAAGGAATAGATATAATGTTCCTAATAATCGTAGGCATATAGTAACAATTTTCTAACTCCAAGATCTTCCCTGAAGGCAACTTCAGAATATAGGTCCCTAGAGCTTCTTCTTGGATGATATCACCACTAGCACCGTAGAGATTGAAGTCACCTTCCTTCAATACTTTAAGCTTGTGGAGGTCCTGCAAAGATTTGCATATATGGTAGCCACAAGCAGTATCCAATACCCAAGTATTTGATATAGACGAATTTAATGTCAATATAGCATGTATCTCATACATACCTTTTGGTGCATCTGCCGCACCAGGCTTCACAGTTGCAAGGTAAGCCTTGCAATTCCTTTTCCAATGTCTCGCTTTACCGCAAAAGAAACAGGTTGATTGTTTTGAGGCCTTCTTTCCTTTCTTATTCTTATTGATGCCACCCTTAGGGTTTAGCCTCCTATTAAAACCCTTTTTGCCTGATTTCTTCTTATTGGTCTTATCAACAAGAAGAAGTGGAGCCTTTTCTTTCTTAATATGGCTCTCTGCTATTTTTAACATATTTAACAGCTCAGGCAAGGAAGTGTTCAGTTTGTTCATGTGATAATTCAAGACAAACTGAGAAAATGACTCCGGGAGTGATTGCAGGATTAAATCCTGATTCAACTCCCCATCCATAATAAAATCTAATTGACCCAATCTAGTGATTAAGTCAATTACCTTCAGAACATGATCCTGAACGGATGTTCCCTCTGTCATCCTAGCACGGAAAACTGCTTAGATATTTCGTATCTAGCAGTTCTGCTTTGTTCTCCATAAAGCTCTTTTAAATTGAGCATTATGGATTGAGTATCCATGCTTTCATGCTGTCTCTGTAACTCATTGGTCATAGAGGCCAGTATGATACACTTGATAGTAAGGGAGTCATTCTGCCACATTTTGTATATGGCCATATCTTCCTGTGTGGCATCGTCCCCTAGTGGATTAAGACTAGGGGTATCAAGAATATAAGAAAGTTTTTCTGAACTCAGTACAATCTTTAAATTTCTCAACCTGTCCACATAGTTTGGACCAGTCAGTTTGTTGGTATCTAAGATACTTCGCAATGATAATGAAGATGCCATTTATCTACATTTAATAAAGAACAATACATAAGCAAACAACCATGAAATGACTTACATAATTAAATTAGGCCTTTCAATTTAATTATGTCTCCCATTATTTTATCAAAAATCATAGCCCTCACTATGATAATCGAGAAGAACCCTGATCGATTTTTCTTAGTGAGATTGAGATCCTAATAACTTATAAAAGATCTTGCAGAAAGCACAACAAATCTTTTATAAGCTCAAAGGTAGGAAACTCTTTCAATTATATCTCATATAATTCTCAAAAATAACTTGGCCTCTAGAACATTATTAGTCTTGCAGAAAAACACAACAAACCATAATGTTCTAGTTAAGTCAAGACCCTTTCATTTCTATACAGTCAGTACTCAAATATAATGCCCTTGCAGATAACACAACAAAGCATTATACTGAATATACTGTAAGCATATCTGTGCACTAGACTAGTATTATGTCAATCACCATATTAGGTATTGCAGATAACACAACAAACCTAATGTGGTTCATAACACAATAATGATCCAGCATGAAGGAAGGCCAATATATAGTATTTTTAACACTAAGAATTTTAGTCAAGATTTAAATATAATCAAATCAGCCAGGCAAGTGGAAGAGATGTGGGAGTCACCCCGTTGCTTTCCTAGACACCAATAAAAATTGGCCAGGTCAGTCAACGGAACCGATTAAAAACCACAATTCTCTTTACCTTCCCAGAACCACCTTTCTAGACACTGAATGATCAATTGTTCATCATGACTAGTGATGCTTGTTAGTTAAATATACTATGACTTAATATAATTTTTAAGAGGGTTTCATAAAATTGCCAGTACATTCTTATAGAATATATCACAATCATATCATTCTGATAAACAAATATGTGCTAAGTGTGTCATCATACTAGGATAACCATTTACCACATAATGGATCCACCATTATGCCAGGGCAACCTTATTTCAATATGATGACTTCAAAACTAATCATATCTCTATAATAATTAGGATTTGAGTGAAAAACCCTAACTAGTGGCATACATCAAAACATATATGCAATCAAAAATATGCTAAGTGTAATAGCATATTAGGATTTAAAAAACCCTAATATGTAACACACAAACTATCATAGATTGTAGTCCTAATTAAGGTGGCTCTGATACCAATGTTGGGTTTCGGTGCAACGCAGCAGAAGTGTAATTTCAAAATTGAAACTAAATTCACACCAAAAATCCTAAACCAGGAACTCCTTAAATAAGACTAGAACATATGACAAGCATATCTATGCAAATTAGGATTAGGGTACCAACCTGTAATCGCTTATTCCAAAAACTTGAAGTTGAAGGGGCTAACTGAATTCACCAGGCGTCCAGGTGTCCGCCCTCCGATGGTGATCCACACAGAGCGATGATCAAGAACACTATCTTCTTGTCCAATGGTTCCTCCTTTTGAGTTCTTCTTCCTAGAACCCAATTCTTAGATTATGGCTTGAATTCTTCCACAAAAAGAGGTAGCCTTCCTTTCTTTGATCTCTTCTCCTCCTTCCACTAAGACCTTGGCCCTTTAGACACCCTTGTCTTGAAGAAAAGACCTTGTCCTAAAAGGTTATAGGCTTGTCTTAAGTTGGAAGAGAAATTAAGACAATAATGTCTTAATGTAAGAGAGAAGGAATAAATCAGAACTCCTTTCTTTCCTTTACCGTCGGAGACTTTCGCTCTTATTCTTGTTCAGTAGCAAAGTTTCGACAGAGGTGTACTCTGTAAAGGAAAGAATGCAAGAGCAAGAAAAGAGTGAAAGAGTCTTTAGGAGAGGAAGAAGGAATAAAAGAAAACATTACCAAGTTCTGATTTTCCCGACCCTTTAAATAGATCTCAGATAGGCGCCCACACATCTCTCCATGAAAGACTTCTCATGCCCTTTCTCATTTTCTCACGCCCCTTCCCTCCTTCTCAGGACCTTCCAGATTAAAACTCACAGCTTTTCCTAAAAGAAAAGTTGTGAAATTTCAGAAGAAGGGAGTCGCGATGTTTCGGTCTCCGAAGAGACGTTATTTCGCGCAACCGGGAAGTGTCTGCGCCTTTTGTCTTTCTCAAAAATTTCCCAACCGTTGGATTCCCATCCAAGGGCACACATGTGAGGCGCTAATAATGAGAAAGGAAGCCGCCCCATATAAAAACATCGGAGTTTTTTATGGAGCGCGCCAAGAGTCCATGCACCATGGACTCTTCCAAATGGCGTGCCAAGAGTCCATTAGCGCATGGACTCTTGGCATTTTGGCATGAAAAATGCTAAGGGGTGGGTGGGGGGCTAGCCTAGGTGCATGGTTAGCCAATAGGGTTAGCCATAATCCCAGTAACCTCAATTAGGGTCTAATTAGATCCAATTAGAACCCAAATTGAACAAATCCGGAACCCTAATTCGAATCCAATTCGAATAGAAGCTAGGGTTTGCAACACCTGCTAGAGTGTTATCATGCAAAGATGATTTAATTACAAATTAAACTCTTGATCAATCCTCTTAAGTGTGTGACCCATAGGGTTCCACATCTAGCCAGTAGTGGGTTCGAATACAAGTTGACCTAATTTGATTAGAACTCTTTCTAATCGATTTAGGTCAAACCGGGCATTCCCGACTTGATCAATTAGGACTCTTCCTAATAAGTGATCTTTAAATTTGATCAACCCACAAGACAAGATTGACGTCTAGCAACGTGTCATGTCTACCCGGAAGATATGGAAATTCTGGTGAAATACCAAAATTACCCTTCAGTAGAGAGTTACCATACAATTAAATCTTTCGATTAGCCTGCATCCAAAATATAACTATGGATATGGATATATGTCAAATCCAATATTATATTTATTTCTAGCTCAATCTTATATTGATGATTCAATTATCTTGATATTAGAAACCATCTCTAATATCTTTACTTTGATCAAAGATTCCCTGAATCATCATCCGATTGTTAACTAGCTGGATGCTATCTCCTCTTACTAAGAGTGATCGATTCCTTGTTGACCTACTCATTACCTTCATATCCAATTCACCATTCCCAGTATCAATATTGTGCATGACTCAGTGTCATGATTAGAATTGAACCAAAGCATGGGTTCATGTACATAAGGTACTTATGGTAGTCTCAGGTCAAAGGATTACTTGTACCACTCCCACTATGAGAACCTTCTATTGACATGTAGCTAAGACTCCATTAGATGTTCTCAAGTTGGATCATATCAGTGAACTCATTCTCCAATGAGCACCCACATCCCAGTATCAGTGTCATACACAAGTGACTGTGAGAGCAGTCACCCTCTCCAGTATACATGGGATGTGCTAGTCTTACCGGAAAACCCTGATCCCCTACTCAGGGTTCCTTTGACTAGGAATTTTTTTATAGATTAAGGTTTTGAGACTTTAGGTCTCACTGGTATGATCTCATCATAACCCTAAAATCATAGCCCTAATCTATGGGGTTCATCATATAATATAAACACAGTGTATGATGAAAAATAATGCCTTTATTAGAATATTGTCAATTACAATGGTTTGGGAGATACAACATAGATTGGCTTGTAGGGCATATCCCTTTCACTTCAGCCTTCATGAGTCAACTTAAGGGTCGACTTAAGGCCTGTCACAGGGCAAAAAATTGTGATTTCAAATTTAAAGTTTCTCCAAACTTTTAATCAAAGCCGATTAAAACAAAACTCTTAGATCTCATCTAAATTTGTTTTATGATCATAACAATCCAAATTTGATTAAAACACTTTTAATCTACAATCTCTTTACCTTTCTTCTTCATAAGTCAAATCATATGTGGCACCGCTACATACCATAGGAGACCCCATTGAATGGGAAGAGAGGGTCTTACAGCCCTACTTCTCTCCTATGACCGGATGGCCATGGTGACACACTCAATTCAAGTACTTTGAAAGAGAAAACTATGATGTTAAAGCATGCTAGCATTATTATACTATGGAGAACGTAGCTCTGATACCATTGAAGGGAAAAATATAGGTGAGAATGCATGATAGAAAAAATTTTAAAACTATTTTAAAATAAAATTAGTGAAAGACTTGGTAGATCGATCAAAATGATCTACCAAACTGCTTGCAATACGACCTAGTATGATAATGTAGCATACAATAAACATCATAAGCAGGAAAAGAACAAAAGATATATAGATACCTTACCATTATATCTTTGAATGATGTTGTGGAAAAGGCCCTCGAGCCACACACATGTTTAGCCTCTACGGGTAGTTCACACCGGGCCTCGACTCTAATCAACTCCCTTAGAGTGCTAGCTCCTTAGAATCCTTTAGGCCTTTTTTCTTATTCTCGGAAGATGAGGAGGAGAGGTGGAACCCTTCCTAACTAGCTCTCTTCCCAAGACCTAGCTTGAGTGCTAGGTATTCACACACCCAATACCCTAGTCCTCATAAGCCCCTTTTCTCTTCCCTCTTAGAATCTCAGCAGTAAGAAAACTCTTCAATAGGAAAATGATTTTCATCTAGCTTGGCATTCCTAAAACAACCCTTATTTATATAGGCAGCCATGAGAGGGAAATGAGGAAGGAGGAGTGATTGGGGGAGAAGGTTGAGGGCTATACCAAATAGGTTCCAAGCTTACATGGCAAGAATGACCATCATTCCATTAAAGCATGGAGCCAAAACCAACCAGATTTTGAAATTTGAATTCAAAATTTGAAGTCAAAACCTTTCCATAAATCTTTTCAGAATTTCTGCTCATCACAGCCAAGTATCGACACTTGGAATATGGTCAATCACGTTGACCTCCAGTGATGGCAAACAATTCTCAATCATCGATCAGCCTTTAGATCAGATAGAAACTCCTATGGTGTGTGACCCCATAGGTTCAAGCACTAAACTAGTAGCACTGGATCACTTCTAGTACTAGTCAAAGTCCTCATCTAGCAATGATACCCGATGTTTGGATAGGTCAAAGATTGCAGAGCAATTTTCTAGAATCTCTGGCATATGGTTACTACATAACTCATCCCTTTGACATCATAATGCTCAGGATGACCTAGGGTTTGACTGCCAACCCTAATTTGTTTTATCCAGATCTTGTCTCAACCTTACAAGTACTGTGACTCCTCACAAGAACTACCCTGGCCATGGTTTTGCTAAATTGAGACACAGTAAGTTATTCACTCCAAACTATTTGGAGGGGTCAATTCCATCTTGATCCACTACCACTCCATAAGTACTTGACTGTATCCAAAAATCTTTCATCACTAGATTAAAAATCCAGGTTATCTGGCATCAAAGTATAGTGAGTTGCTTGCAAGCTACCATAATGACCTCAGGTCTTAGGAACACATATACACATATCCTTTCATGAGCAACCTTTTAGCAAAAGGGAGCTTCGCAGATCGTCACAGTCAGTGATATGTCACACATTTCACTTGTATGTCACATCAGTATCACCAAACTTCTTGGTCAAGAGGACAACCAACCAATGTGAGATACAACAACCTATACTTGATACATCGTCATCCTATAATAATGTATCCTTTGGTTGTTAGCTAGTTTAAGAACTACTTGATATATCCTCTCTATATCAAATATAATATAGTTCTAAGGACTCCATCACACAAGAGTTCTTTTCAGGAAAATGCACATGTGATGAATAACCAAAAGAATAACTTTTATTCACTAAAAATTCATATACAGTTATAAAATAACGCAACCGTCTATAGCCTAGATGATTGACTTTGGGACATAATTTCTAACAGGATGTCAAGTCTAGTATGGTCTTATGGATCAAATGTTGATTAACAGAATTGGGGATAAAGGTATTGTTTTTATCTTTTACTCTTAGGGGGTGAAATTGAATTACTGGTTGAATTCTTTTAATAGGAGATATCTGAAAGTAAGGCTTATCTCTCTATTAGTTTGATAACATGTTAATCTAGTTACTTTTGAATTGGGTAGGTGTTTGGTTAGTAGGTGCCTAAGATAATGCGGCCCCACTACTAGGAATGGAAATGACCAAGTATAGTTCTTGTCTATCCTAAATTGGATTCAGTCAATTCAGTCCCCTTCGACCTTTGAAAACTTTGGGGTGGGTTTACCCCCACACCGATTGCCCCCCACTACTTAGTTCAAATGAAAAGTCTTCAAGCTGAGGAGTAGTTCTAGCACCATATCCAAGAGATCCTAAAAGGTATACACTAGGTTTTGTGTTCTCAAGAAGAGTGTCTATTTGGGATATAGTTTTTGTACCCCATTTTTATGATATCTTCTTCGAAGAGTGTGAGAAAGTAATATTGTTTATTTCCTTTATAAGTGAGTCTTAAAGATGGCTCGTTGTTACCAGTTTCTTCTTTAGAGGGATTTTTTGTTCTTAAGGTAGTAATATCAAGTAGGAAAGGCATGGGTTATCTGGCATGTTTTCTTGTGGTTTGGTTGTTTGATGGATCCACTTGATGTTTAAGATTTACAAAGGGTAGTTTTAAAGTGTTAAAGGGCAAGTGCTTTGGTTAATGAAGATTCTGGTGAATATGATAAGGCAGTCAGGGTCAAAACTTCGGGGGGAGGCCCTAAGGCCCCAGAGGATCCTGAGGGTCTACCTTCTATGGTAGACCAAGTTCAAACATTCCTCCAGGTGGCAGCTGATTCCTAGGCTTTTGAAATATCATTCGAGGATCATGGGCAAGAGACCTTTGAATCTATTATTCAAGTATATGGAAAACACATCTAATTTTATGCCATTATCCTCTTATCATGCTCTTTTCTTTCTATTTATGATAGGATTCGATGTAGCTAGCCTGTCATCTTAACTTCTTCATGGAATCAATCAAAGTTATGGAGAAGAAATCCATAGTGATGGAGGAAAAGGTGGTCAATATTGAGAACAAACTCTATGAGGCTGAGGTTCAGGCTTCTAAAGTAGAAGGAGAGTTTTGGGAGCAAAAGAAGCTTGTTGAGAGTCTTTCCAAGAGCATTATACATTCGGTGGTAAAACTGGGAGAGGTAGGCAGTCATCTAGCTTCAATGCATCAGAAGGTAGAGGTTGCATGCTAGGGTGAGCCCCAGGCAATTTCGATCACCAAAGAAAAGATCACCTAGTTGGAAAAAAATTTTCAAGCTAAAGTCTGGACTTGAAGGCTGAAGTGGATAGCTGAATTCAATTAATTTGGGAGGAGCTTAACCTAGCCAGAAATCAAGATGAGTGGTTATGGAAATAGGTTCGCCTTGCTCGAAATCAGGTGCAAGGTGAGGGATCCTCAAAATAGGATGATAGGATTCAACAAGCCAAGCAAGCTAGTGATGAAGCGATGGTGGAAGTTTGGTTCCTTTTGTAGGAACTAGAAGAAGAAAGGAACAGGAATGCAGCTACCTTTTGATAGGTCCAAACTCAATGAAATGTGGAGATAAGAGAAAATGCATCTCTACATACCCAACCAGAGGCAACCAAGATTACTATTGATAGGTTAAGTAAGTGGTGGGGACACCAGGATAAAACATAGATCACTGGATCCCAACCCTAGTCAGTCATTGAGTCCTGTACTTAAGTTCTAGTCCAGTATCAGTCCAATTTAGAACAAGAGAGGAGATTACCTAGTGTTGGAGTTCACCAGGCCTCATCCAGGAGTCTAAGGCCTTCACATCAGCTCACATCAGCCTGTTGACACCCTAGAATCCTAGATTCCCTATAGATGCTCTCCAGATGCCCTGATTCCCCGCAGATGCCATTCCAGATACTAGATTCCTTCTAGATGCCATGGAATATCCTTAACCCAAGGCACCTCTTGATTCCAGGGAGATACCAGCATCTTAGTCCAAGAAATTCAAGCCCAGAAGCAAGGCCAAAGCCTTTAAGAACCAAGATTCCAGTCTGATACCTGGAATATACCAGCCCAGGCACCCCAGCTTTTAGGAGGCCCAAAGTCCATACACCCTCCACTCTTGGCTGGCCCCTTGCTTGGTGTGGACACCAGAAGCCGAAAGAAACTTCACTCCAACAAGGTTAGCCTTATCCCAATTTGGATCGAAGATAATTAGGTTACCTTGTATCCTTTAGTTCAAAAATATTTTATTTTCAAGAGTCATTTCCTTTTCAAGAGTCATGTAATTAATTTTGAGTTTCAAATCAAGAGTGTTTATTGAGTCCTGTAATTACTTTTAAAATTTCATTTCTTGTAAGTCCATTTACAGTTTTAAAGTCTAGGTCAGTCAAGTCAGTTCAGTTGAGTTAAGTCTAATTCAGTTGAGTTAAGTCTAATCAAGTCTTAAAGTCATGAAAGCCAGCAACAAGACTCAAATTCTAGACCCCAGAATTTGACCACATGAAGAAGAGAAGACACATCAACCAAGCAAGAGAAAAGGACCATCAACTAGGACCACTGGGCACCACATGTCATTCTTATCCAAGTAGAAGACCACCTCACCATGCCACGTCATCAGGTGCCACTTCACCAGCCACCTCATCACCCTTTGGGCGCCAACAAGGGAGATTCAAATTCAAGGAGGTTGGCCACATCCCTCCAAGTCCTCCACCAAATCCTCCAACCCCCCCCCCCCCACATCCCTCCAAACTCTCCACCAAATCCTCCAACCCCCCTTGTAATCCTCCTCGATTTGGGGAGTTTTTAAATTTCAAAAGCTAGCTTTGTGAGGCTATTAAAAGCCTTGGACACCCATTGTAAAAGAGATTGATTTTGGGAATGAATGAAAATTGAAGTTGAAATTTTGGAAGTAGAAGTTGTCTTGTATTTTTTTTCTTATGTGAAAGTTTTCCATCCTCTTCCTCCATGCCAAAGCCATTCTTTTTTCCCTAGCAATTCATCATCCAAGCTCAAGGCAAAGGGTCCTTCGAAGTCCTTGAGTTGTGAACAGGGTTCCCCTTGACAATGAACCAACAAGCTGAAGCCCAAGTCCAGGGTTCTGATCACTGTTATCCAAGTTCTCCAGTCCAGAGCATCAGTAGTTTCAAGTTTTGAATCATAGGAAGGTTGGAAAACTCATCAAGGTAAGTCCTCAATCATTAGCCCCTATTGTCTAGATCTTCTTCCTTCTTAGTTTTAGAGTTGTGTCTAATCATGTAATAGTCCCTTTTCATATAATCCTTAAATCTTATTAAGATGAGTACAATGCTAAGTATAATTAGGTTTCATTGCTCTACAAACCCCATATTCAAAACATTAATCATATGCGTGCCGCATCATCTTGGTATCAGAGCATGGTTGCATTAGGATAGAATAGTTTTCTTTAAATCCAAGCAAGATCTAAAATTCACGCCTCCTGAGCGGGTGTACTCCAGTACACTGTCACGACCCATGGGAATAATGAGCCCCTGGCCGGACGTGAATTTTTAGATTGAAGTTTTGGGTAAGCCATTGTACTTTTTTGATTAGGTTCTGTTTTCTGAATATTTGCATCTATTTACTGTAATCCGTCTGCAGCTCCGGAGGCAAGTCACTGATTTTTTATTGAAATATTTTTTTTCTTGTTCCTTTTTAAGTCAGTTATCATCATATTAAATTTCATCATCAAAAAAAAATTATAAAAAAAATAAAAATTTCTGCAGTTCGACACTATCATTAGGGTTATGTTCTGTCCTTTTTATTTATCTTCATTTGTAGGATCTGCTTAGATTAGTATAGATTTTAGTTTTAAAATTCCTTTCATCTACATTGAAACATATAAGTTAGGAATCCTCTGTGAATTTTTCAGAATTTTTGGACATTTTTTTCATCATGTTTTCCACACCACTTTTAAACTGCAACACACTTCTACAGCACCTTTGCATTTCATTCATCTCATGAGAAATCAAATTAAGGGCATCAATTTGACATAGGGTCAGGATTTCATCACCTGTCCCTAGCCCAAAAATCACCAACCAACATATCGATCCCAGCCCATTAATTAAAATTGAGTAGAACGTTAATTATCCTAGTGGGTTAGGGACACCAACAAGTTGGGTTCAGGTTAGGGTCAAGTTAACTGTGTCAGCTAATTGGTGTGTGCTTACTGGCTTGGTGTCTAGGTTTGGTGCGTCAGGGCTTGTGATTTGGTCCGCCTACCTGGCCAATCTCAGATTGGTGTCTAAGGTTGGCAATCAGGGACCTTCACTCCCCTCCACCTACCTGGCTAAGTCTCATAAGTACTACTAGCTAGTTGGTTCACTTAATTAGACTTCTAATTTGTGCTCTAGGTCCAGGAAACCTTAGCTCGAGCTTGAGTCTACTTGCATGCATGAAAACTAGATCAGGAGCCTCATACTCACCAGTCCAGACCCAGTCCAGTGTAGCCATGGACCCGAATCTTGAAACCATGCTGAGAGGCCTAAATGATCTAATGGCCCAATTGAACCAAATGCTGGCTAAACAATTTTCCTTAGACCAACCAACTCCTAC
The DNA here is from genome assembly GCA_021397845.1 of Areca catechu. Taxonomy (NCBI): domain Eukaryota; kingdom Viridiplantae; phylum Streptophyta; class Magnoliopsida; order Arecales; family Arecaceae; genus Areca; species Areca catechu. The sequence goes on from CM038045.1 coordinate 97,547,148, forward strand.
TATCCCATTAGCTCATATGAATGATAGGAGTAAGAACCCTAAAGTACAAGTTGAGTTCATGAATACTCAAGACTTAGGGTATCCTCAAACTGAAGGGCTAGGGAAGGAAGAAGGCAAATTTGAACCAAGTAAATATGTGTATGAGACTGACATAAGTTTAATAGATGAATATAAAGGGGAAGACTGTGAAGAGAATAACTTTAGTATCTTACCTGAGGAAACCTTTGGTAAAGAAAAGATTATTGAGCCTAGTCCTGAAACATCAGAACAACCAAAATTTAGTGAGGACTTGGTTCCTGTAAGACAATGCCCTCCGGAAGAACCCAATACTTTAGCTTCGACACAAGAACTCCTTCAGGTACCTGAGAAGAACCCAATCATTATTTTAGAAGACTTTCCTGATGACCTTCAACTACCTAGAAGCATCCCGCCTGTAGATCAATATTCAAATCTTAAGGTCATCATGAGTAACCAAGGTCTGTTTCAAGATTCTCCTAAATTATCCCAAGACTCGGATTCCTATTTCCTGCCTTTCCTTAAGTCTTATCCTAATTTTAGAGCCATTAAGTTTCATTTTGATGAGATTACTAGGTTGCATGAGCCTTTAAAGCCTATTCCTTTTGCTACCTACTTTTGGAAAACCTTATGGCATTTGCTAGGAACCCATGGTAAATTCTCATGTGCATACCAGACCAGGGTCAAACCTAGAGAGTTATTAATCTGTTAGGTTTAGGCCCTAGAGAGTCCAATAAAATTCCTCTCAATAAAGATGCCTAGTTCAGTCTGCATTTCGTAAGTGCTTGTGTAAGCTTCTGAGTCTGCTGAGTCTTTTGCACAGCATGTCACAAATCTGCATAAAGAAATCGGTAATAAGATCAACCTGAGCAATGAAACTTATAAACACTTAGCTGACTCACATAAGAGGGCTAAAGAATTCTGTGAAGGGGATTATGCGATGATTAGGCTCAACCCTGAACGGTTTCCCCCTGGAACCATAAAGAAGCTGCATGCCCGCGGAGCGGGACCTTTTAAGATCTTAAAGAAAATAGGGCCTAATGCATATGTTTTGGAACTTCCACCTGATATGGGTATTAGTACAACCTTCAATGTTTCAGACCTAGTAGAATACAAAGAACCACTACTAATACCTAGTGAGCCTTTTGAGCCAGAAACTTTCATTGAGAGTGAACATATTTTCGAGTGTCCACCACCAACCTTACCTGAGCAAAGAGAGAGGATTGAGAGAATCCTGGATGACAAGATCATTACTACTAGGAATAAGGACTATCAGCGATACCTGGTTCAATGGCAAGGTCGACCTGAGTCCGACAACTCTTGGATTACTCGAGAGGACCTGCAAAGACTTAACCCAGACTTGTTTGAGTATTACAAGGGCAAAACTGAACCATACTCGACTGGGTCGAGTTCTGCCCACCCCAGGAGAATTGGTGTGGACACCAGAAGCCGAAAGAAACTTCACTCCAACAAGGTTAGCCTTATCCCAATTTGGATCGAAGATAATTAGGTTACCTTGTATCCTTTAGTTCAAAAATATTTTATTTTCAAGAGTCATTTCCTTTTCAAGAGTCCTGTAATTAATTTTGAGTTTCAAATCAAGAGTGTTTATTGAGTCCTGTAATTACTTTTAAAATTTCATTTCTTGTAAGTCCATTTACAGTTTTAAAGTCTAGGTCAGTCAAGTCAGTTCAGTTGAGTTAAGTCTAATTCAGTTGAGTTAAGTCTAATCAAGTCTTAAAGTCATGAAAGCCAGCAACAAGACTCAAATTCTAGACCCCAGAATTTGACCACATGAAGAAGAGAAGACACATCAACCAAGCAAGAGAAAAGGACCATCAACTAGGACCACTGGGCACCACATGTCATTCTTATCCAAGTAGAAGACCACCTCACCATGCCACGTCATCAGGTGCCACTTCACCAGCCACCTCATCACCCTTTGGGCGCCAACAAGGGAGATTCAAATTCAAGGAGGTTGGCCACATCCCTCCAAGTCCTCCACCAAATCCTCCAACCCCCCCCCCCCCCCACATCCCTCCAAACTCTCCACCAAATCCTCCAACCCCCCTTGTAATCCTCCTCGATTTGGGGAGTTTTTAAATTTCAAAAGCTAGCTTTGTGAGGCTATTAAAAGCCTTGGACACCCATTGTAAAAGAGATTGATTTTGGGAATGAATGAAAATTGAAGTTGAAATTTTGGAAGTAGAAGTTGTCTTGTATTTTTTTTCTTATGTGAAAGTTTTCCATCCTCTTCCTCCACGCCAAAGCCATTCTTTTTTCCCTAGCAATTCATCATCCAAGCTCAAGGCAAAGGGTCCTTCGAAGTCCTTGAGTTGTGAACAGGGTTCCCCTTGACAATGAACCAACAAGCTGAAGCCCAAGTCCAGGGTTCTGATCACTGTTATCCAAGTTCTCCAGTCCAGAGCATCAGTAGTTTCAAGTTTTGAATCATAGGAAGGTTGGAAAACTCATCAAGGTAAGTCCTCAATCATTAGCCCCTATTGTCTAGATCTTCTTCCTTCTTAGTTTTAGAGTTGTGTCTAATCATGTAATAGTCCCTTTTCATATAATCCTTAAATCTTATTAAGATGAGTACAATGCTAAGTATAATTAGGTTTCATTGCTCTACAAACCCCATATTCAAAACATTAATCATATGCATGCCGCATCATTGCTGCCCCTTGAAGCCCAACACACCTAGGATATGCGTCCTCCATGAGTTGACCAAGTTCAAGCATGTGGAAGAGTTCAAATGGAAAAAGGAAAGCTTGTTTTTCTTTCATTCAACTTTGTAATCCTAGTTCTAGATTTATTTTGTAATTGTTCTCCCACTTAAATTGTGTAAACCTATCCTAACTAGGAGAGCGCTGAAATCCTTATAAGGAGACGGCATGGGACTTTATAAATACCCCACCCCTCCTTCTCTTGTAATGACTAATCTTTTCATGAAATCAAATTGCTGCTGAATTGTTTCCAAAGTTCTGGTGTTCTTTGTTTTTCTTGTGTTTATTTTTGTACCTGGCCGATCATTGTTCCTTGGTATTCTCCATGCCCAAGTAGCCATTCAAGCTTTCAAACATCAGCCACATCCAAGAAGAAGAGCCTTGAAGATGTCCCAGATCCAAAGCTGCTTCTTCTTCCTAGCCGCCAGCCCTAACCCTGCTTTCTTTGTTTTTTTTTCTTTCATATTTTGTTTCTTTTCATTGATCACCTATTTTGTGCCTAACCTTGTCACTTATAGGATCCTCGAGGTATTTCTCCTCCCTAGAGGATGCTTTCTTTGCCTTCAGGATCGCCCAGATCAGCCTTCTATTTCAAGGGAACTAAAGCTTCATCATTAGGCTCCAATCTGAGTGTTGCATGATCTCTTCAATGGCTAGTTCTTGAATCTTTGACTAGTACAAACTTCCCTACTCTTAATTTCTATTTTGATTCAAGGTTATCTATCATAAGGTAGGAATTTGTCAATTCTTGGGTCCTGGCTTTTATAATTTTGTACAAGTATGCCTACGATTATGATGATTCTTTGCATTGCTATTCGTCCTACTAGTCTTTACATGATTTTGAGAATTTAGCCTATAAATTAAAATTATGAAAATTACAAAAAAATTAGTTTACTATTTTTCTAGCATATTTAGCAATCTTAGAGTCATCCTGCATAAGTTGGGTATCAGAGCGGGTTTAGGATAGCATTCATCTGCATTAGGATCATAAACCCTAATTTCTGCATCCTACTAGCTGCATTAGGTGTCTATTTTTCATCTAAATTCGACCACCTTGGAATTTTATTTTTCTATGAAATTTGCATGACGTGTTACCTATCTTGTTTTCTATTTTATCATAATTTATAATTAATTTTATAAAAAACTACAAGTCCTAAAATTTGGCATCATAGAAATCCTAACTAAAATCTTGAGATTTCTATATCAGTCCAAAAACCATTGGATTTGCATAAAATTTAGTTTTGCATAAAATTTGGTAAAGATCATCACCACCATCAGTCCTCTGTCCTAAAATTTTTCTGATTTTTTTTGCATCAAAATCCATGCCAAATCCTGCAGTAATCTGAACCTTAAATCTTAGAATTCTGTGAACTCCGCACACTTGACTCAACCAAACCTAACCAACCTTTACACACCCCAATCCCAAGGCCAATTTGTTTGCTAACTTAATCAACTTAAACCTAATTCTTCACCTCATAAAATACACATAAAATATTTTTATTTTTCTGATTGTTATTAGTTCTATTAGGGCTCCTTGAATGTGCATCATTTGATTAACCTAATGTTAAGGACAATTCACTATTTCAGATCAGGGCAGGATTTCATCACCTGTCTAGGGCCCAAAACCACCATCATCATATTGACCCAAGCCTAATTAAAATTAATTAGACAAAATTTTCCTTAGTGGGCTAGGTGATACCCAACAGGTCGGGTCCGAACTGTGTGGGCCAACTAGTGCATTTAATCCTATGTTTATTACCAAAAACTGGTAATTTAGGCTAGGGGTCTAGAGTCAAAAACCTAAGTGGACTAGTGGTTTATAATTAGGACCCTGTGATAAGCAGGAAGAGACTCCCACCACCCCACCCCCTACCTGGCCAGTGGAAGGATTAGTTGCTGGGTTAATTGTAAATTGAGTAGACCCATTCAGTTTTGACTTTAGATCTAGGAAACCCTAGATTAAGCTATCCTTCGCATGCTTGACCGCATCATACCACCCTACTTGTTGAGTCCATGACCACTAGACTAGGAACCTAATACCAAAAGTCTAAACCCTAGCCTAGCTCAAGGATGCGGGATAGAGATCAAGGTAGGATCACTGGTGAGCTGAGAAGTCAACAAGGATTAGGGCTTGCTTGGAAGAACAAAGAAGAGGGCGAAGGGTTTAGAAAGATAATTGGGGTTCACATAGATTCCCTTAGAAGGATAAGCACATAGCAAAGGGGCTCACATAGATGCCCTAGGGATCACACAGATATCCTCAATCACACAGAAAAACAGGGATCACACAGATACTTTGGGTACACAGCATGCACACAGCTCGCACACAGCATGCACAGCTCGCACACAGCAAGAGAAGAAAACCCAATATTTTTTTATTAGTCCATGGCATTCAAAAATACAAGAGGGGGTGGGATATTTATAGATTCATCCCAGGGTACATGACTCGAGGGCTAAGAAATCCTGACTTGTGGGCAAAGAAATCCTGGTGGACCTGGTCAACAGTGGGCCTTTGTCTTGGACTAGAGCTCTTTCTTGTGGGCTTAGAGGCATGTAAGGGCCCAGATGCATGGAATCCAGTTCTGATTGGGGAGGGCATGGTGAATCTCCGGGTGTGGATACTCTCCTCTTGGATCATGACATGAATGAAAATTACAGGACTCGATCTAACTCACTTGATTGGACTAAAAATAACTGGACTCGACTAAATGGACTCAACTAGACTCAAAATAAAATTTACTTGACTCTTGGGTCCCCATCATTTCCCTGGAGTGGGGAGAACTCGACTCCATCGAGTTTGGGTCAGTGGAGCTTTGATAGAATAGAAACCAATCACATCAAAGTAAAAGAGGCTAGGTTCTTCTCTTGTTTTTTTTTTTTTCAAAACATATCCCAGATTTTTTTATCAACTCTACTCTGAAATCTATGTGGCTTTGAAAGCCATGCAGCAATAGGATTTGTGCTTCACCATATTTGGACTGCTTTGAAATCCGTGTGCTTTGAGGAGTGTGCACTTTGAGGAGCATGCAGCTTTCACATTCGTATGCTGGCTTCTTCCTTCTTCTCCATGGACCAAAGGCTAGAACAGGGGAAGTCCTCCAGCAATGAAATCTGGCATGCCTTCACCGATGATGGTGAGGGAAGGAAGACAGCAGCACGGGGGTCTGGATGGGTGGAAGGAGGTGGAGCCGGGGAGGTGGTGCACTCGAGTTCGAGTGGTGTGTCGATGATGGCAAATAGACAAATGAAGGCCGGCATGGACGAGGAGATGCCAGCATGACTGAGAGCAGCAGTCGACGGTGGAGGGGAGGCAATCTGGTGGAGGCGTTGATTGGATTTGGGCGTCATAGCCGATGGGGGTTGGATAGATGGCTCGGATGGCATCGTCGGCAGCGAGAGGGGCTTTGTTGATACAGCTGGAAGAAGGGCAGCATGGTCGACTTGAGCAGAATCACAGGGGGTGGGTGGCGGTGGGGTTCATCGATGACGTCGGCACTGGGGCAGAGATGATGAGGGCGGTGATTCCTCCAGAGAGGTTTCCATGACCGAAGTAGACATTGTCGGTGTGGATTGAGGCCTTAAGGATGTCAGGGAGGGGGATGGAGTTGGATCCGTCGATGGCCATGTCACCCTCGAGGGGGTGGATGCTGAGGAAAGGGCGCACAGTGACGATGTCGGGAGGGGGAGGAGGGGAGGCTGTCATGGCTTGGGGCTTCTCCTCCTTCTCTTCTTCGTCTTCAACATCTTGCGGCTCCACCGGCGATGATGGAGGTGGTGGGGCGGTGGCAGAGCAAGGCAGTGGGCATCTAGCTATTTGGAGGGGTGCTTGTTGTCGAATGGCTGAGAAGGGTGGTTGGTGGTGGTTGGAATGTGATCGGGTATTGAAAGAGGGGGGACAGGCAGAAGCTTTGGATTAATTGGTTAGTGTCATGGAGGATGAAGCATACTCTAATCTACCCTAATCCTTTGGCTCTGATACCAAGTTGATGCGGGATATAGTTCGGGGTAGGATTGCTGGCGAGCTGAGAAGTCACCAGGGATTAGGGCTTGCTTGGAAAAAGAAAGAAGAGGGCGAAGGGTTTAGAAAGATAATTGCAATTCACATATATTCTCCTAGAAGGACAAGCACATAGCAAAGGGGCTTATACAGATGCCCTAGGGATCACACAGATACCCTTAATCACATAGAAAATCAGGGATCACACAGATACCCTGGGCAAACAGCATGAACACAGCATGCACACAGCTCGCACACAGCACGCAGACAACTCGCACACAGCAAGAGAATAAAACTCAATATTATTTCATTAATCCATGGCATTCAAAAATACAAGAGGGGGTGGTGTATTTTTAGATTCATCCCAGGGTATATGACTTGAGGGCTAAGAAACCATGACTTATGGGCCAAGAAACCCTAGTGGACCTGGTCAATAGTGGGCCTTTGTCTGGACTAGAGCTCTCTCTTCTGGGCTTGGAGGCATGTAAGGGCCAAGATGCATGGAATCCAGTTCTGATTGGGGAGGGCCTGGTGACTCTCTGGGTTTGCTTACTCTGACATGAATGAAAATTACAGGACTCGATCTAACTCACTTGATTGGACTGAAAATAACTGGACTTGACTAAATTGATTCAATTGGACTCAAAATAAAATATAATAGACTCTCGGGTGCCCATCACTCAACCATGGAGCCCAATTTTGAGATTTTCGTGAAATCCCTTACTGATTAGTTAGCCTAGACGAGCACCTAATCACAAAACCAGTTTGCCCAACTAAACCAATCCAATATCCAGACCCAAAATCAACTTGCCCGGATTAACCAATTAAATACTCAAATAAATCAAAGACTTGACCAACTGACCCAAACAAACAACCAAGCCACTGATAGGACCCATAGAGTTGAACCCGTGTCCTATGAGCCCCAGGAACCCATAGTTCCTAGGTATCAACCTAGTGCCATCCAAGTCAACCCTAGTCAACCTGAACCCTTTAGAATTAGTACCCCTAGAGATGAACCAAGTATTAGTCAGAAACACTTTAGTCAACCCACCCATGTTACTCTAGATATTAGTCAATTTTTCCTTAGCCAACCCCCTCTTATCACCTCATTGGTTCACCAGAATGACATTGAAGAGGAGATATATGAAGCTGACATGAGCTTAGTGGAGGAGTATGAGGAAGAAGAAGAGGAGTTCCCTATAGAAGACATAAAATTAGTTGACCCAATAGATACCCAGGTAGAAACCAATCTAGAGTTAGTTAACCCTGACCTCACCCAGACTGAACCTATAGTGGAAGACCAACTAGAGGAAGGGAACCTAAATACTACTATCAAAACCTTACCTGAAGAGCCACTAAAAGAAAGCCCAACTATAGAGCCCAGTCCTTTGGTTTGTGAGCTAGAAGAATTTATTAAGGACTTGATCCCCTTAAACCTGTACCCTCAGGATGAAGTCACCTCTTTGACTCCACTTGATCTCATCCCTGAAATCAATGACCCTTTCTTCCATTATGCAGACCCCGTAGACATACACCAACCTCATAAGGTTAACCTTATTAGACTAGATCTAATCCCTGAACACTTTTCCTACATCTTACTCTTTCCAATCAACCCTGAACCCTTTTCTTATTTTCTATCCTACTCGACTAACCCTGAACCCACATCCTATTTTTGACCATTTCTTGAGTTTGCTCATATTTCTAGAACCATTAGGCTATATTTTGTTGAGATTACCAAGTTGTATAAATCCTCAGAGCCCATCTCCTTTGCTACCTACTTATGGTATACTTTATGGAATTTGCTAGGAGTCCATTGTAAGCTTTCATGTACATACCAAACCAAAGTTTAACCTAGAGAGCCTGGAGTCTGTTAAGTCTAGGCCCAAAGAGTCCAATAGGAATGCACAGTCAAGTCTACATGTCATAAGTCCCCTATATCATCTGTCAGGAGTCTGCATGTGTCTAGCATATTTGCATCTGCATCAAGAACTTAACCAAAGATTAATCTAAGTAATGAAACATATAAGAACTTGGCTAATTTCCAAAAGAGAGTTAAGGAATTTTTTGTAGGAGATTGTGTGATTGCAAAAGAATTCCATGCTCGCGAAGTTGGCCCATTCAAAATAATGAAGAGCGTTGGACCCAATGCCTATGCACTTGAGATACTACCTAATTTAGGTATTAATTCCTCCTTCAACATTTTAGAGATAGGGAGTACAGGGAACCAACAGTGATACCTAGTGAGCCCATTGAGCCTATCCCTCCCTTTGTGAGTGAATTCACCGCAGAGTGTCCATATATAATTTTGCCTATTGGTGTGGAAAAGATTGAGAGAACCCTGGATGATCAAGCCATCGATACCTGAGATAGAGGTTATCAGAGGTATTTGGTTTGTTGGCAAGGTCGATTGAAATCTAAGATCTTGTGGAGCACTGGTGAGGATCTGCAACACCTCAACCCAGACTCTCATTGAGTAATATAAGAGCCAAATTATCCCTTACTCGACAAGGTCGAGTTCCTCCCACCCCAGGAGAATTGGTGGGGACACCAGGATCAGACAAAGATCACTGGATCCCATATGGTTTATTGATTAGGGTTTTAGAACCTTTGTCATGTATCACAATTTTGTAAACAAGTAAGATTGAGTCCTGTAATAAGTTGAGACCAGTTGATTTGTCTCAACCCTACTTAGTCATTGAGTCCTGTACTTAAGTACTAGTTAAGTATCAGTCCAATTTTGTATAAGAGAAGAGATTACCTAGTGCTGGAGTTCCACCAGGCCTCATCCAGGAGTCTAAGGCCTTCATATCAACTCACATCAGCCTGTTGACACCCAAAAATCCTAGATGCCCTCCATATGCTCTCCAGATGCCCTGATTCTCCCTCGATGCCATTCTAGATGCCAGATTCCTTCCAGATGCAATAGAATATCTTCAACCCAGGGCAACCTTTGATTCCAGGGAGATACCAGCATCTTAGTCCAAGAAATTCAAGCCCAGGAGCAAGCCCAAGCTTTTAAGAACCAAGATTCCAGTCTGATACCTGAAATATACCAGCCCAGGCACCCCAGCTTCAAGAGGCCTAAAGCCCATGCACCCTCCTCTCTTGGCCGGTCCCTTGCTACCCCTTAAAGCCCAACACACCTAGAATAGGCATCCTCCATGAGTTGACGAAGTCCAAGCTTGTGGAAGAGTTCAAATGAAAGAAGGAAAGCTAGTTTTTATTTCATTCAACTTTGTAATCCTAGTTCTAGGTTTATTTTGTAATTGTTCTCCCACTTAAATTTTATAAACCTATCCTAACAAGGAGAGGGTTGAAGTCCTAATAAGGATAGGGCATGGGACTCTATAAACATCCCACCCCTCCTCCTCTTGTAATGACTAATCTTTTCATGAAATCAAATTGCCATTGAATTGTTTGCAGAGTTCTGGTGTTCTTTATTTTTCTTGTGTTTGTTTCTCTAACTAGCCGATCCTTGTTCCTTGGTATTCTCCATGCCCAAGTAGCCATTCAAGCTTCCAAACATCAGCCACGTCCAAGAAGAAGAGCCTTGAAGACACCCCAGATCCAAAGCTGCTTCTTCTTCCCAGCTGCCAGCCCTAACCCTGCTTTCTTTGTTTTTCTTTCTTTCATATTTTGTTACTTTTCATTGATCACCTATTTCGTGCCTAACCTTGATACTTACAGGATCTCCAAGGTATTTTCCCTCCCTAGAGGAGGCTTTCTTTGCCTTCAGGACCACCCAGATCAACCTTCTATTTCATGGGAACTAAAGCTTCATCATCCAGGCTCTAATCTGAGTGTTCCGTGATTTCTTCAATGGCTAGTTCTTCAATCTTTGACTAGTACAAACTTCTCTACTCTTAATTTCTATTTTGATTGAAGGTTAGCTATCCTAAGCCAAGAATTTCTCAATTCTCGGGTCCTGGCTTTTATAATTTTGCATGAGCATGCCTATGATTATGATGATTCTTTGCATTGATATTCATCCTGCTAGTCTTTACTTGATTTTGAGAATTTAGGATGCAAATAAAAATTATAAAAAATATAAAAAAAATTATTTTACTATTTTTCCTGCATATTTAGCAATCTTAGAGTCATCTCGCATTAGGAAGAGTAATGATAAATATAGCAACAAAATTTCAAGATTGTAAAGCAAAGCATCACTAGCCAGAGCATGCACGAAGACCACCAAGACTCAACTTTGCCATACCAAAAGCACCCATGGGGACCACTAGATCTAATTTAAGGATCATAAGCTTATAGCAACCCAGATTCTTCTCGAAGATGGCGTGCATTTGCTATAGGTTCCTATTCAGCATGGGCTATATGGTCCTTTCATGCAAGTCAAGCAAATTGAGAATGGGGGTAGGGGAATTAAGATTTCATCTATTGTGAACCCCTTTCTTCTTCTCCTTTTTAACCCTATAACTATTTTTGGAGTAAATGGAATGTGAATTTTTTTAAGTGTCATGACTTGGTTTTTTTTGAAACATTTTATTGTTCTTCAGGAGTTTTTGGTTCTACTAGTTTTCCTTTGATAGTTTTTAAGGAGTTATCAAAATGGCCAAAATTTTGTATTGTTCATGTCACATTAATTTTTTAGATCTTCTTTGATCCAATACGATACTTGAAATGATATTTTGTCATTGATTACATGGTAAGCAAGAGGCATTAAATGTGCCATGATGGTTTACAGCAGGTGTGTTGCTTGAGGTGGGTTAGGCCTTTTTTACATGAAAAATGAAGAGTCTGTGGAAGAAATCCGAATTGTCCTATCATTAGTGATCCATGGAATGTGATTTGGCTTATATCTATGCAACACTTGTTGGTTATCCAATGGATTAGTGTTATTTTAGCTAAATCTAGGATGTTGGAAGGATTTTATAAATAAAGAAAACTTTGGTGCCTAATTCACCCATTGCTTTCGTGACCCTTTCTACTTCCTTTCACTCCCTCCTTCCTCAAGTTCCATTCTTCCTATCCAACAGCCATTTCTGGTGAGTTCTATTAGCACTTGTTATTATTTCCCTAATTTTGTCTTCATATAGCTTCTTCAATTTTTCATCTAGAATTATTTGTATGGTTTCTTACTTTCTCCAATATAGTTTCTATTTTGGTTTTAGTGATCCTTGCTATGGGTTTTTAGTTTCGAACTCTTAAGAGCTCATTCCTTTTATTTTTTAAGCATTTTTTCTTGATTTTGAGTGTTTTCATTTGATCTCAAGATGTTAGATTCTGACTTGTCCTCTGAGTTAGGCGGTTCACGATCTTTGAATCGAGAACTTTCCAAATCAAAAATTTCTACTGGGGATGGGAGATTCTCCCTGGAAGTGAAGTAATAATAGTTGTTATCTGGTCATAAGGATCAGTGGATCCCAAAGGAAAATCCTCTACAAATCCCAAAGGAGAACTCTCAAGAGACCCCAAAGAGGAACTTCCAGGGGATCTTGAAGGAGACTTCTTTCCTGGTCTTATCTGGTCCAAAATTCGAGAAGTTCAATGGAAAAACTAAGAAGCAAGTTCCAAATTTTCATGAGTTTCTAGTTAGAAATCCTGCTTAGGATTGATCGAGCATGTAATCTTCCCCTGAGCCGATTGACTCTATATAAAGAGTATTTTCTGGTTAGGTTGAGATTGCCTTTGGTTTCTTTTTTTTGTTGAATTTTTTAAGGTCATAGGTTTGCCTCCCTATACCGTCACACCAAATATGTAGAAGTTTATTTATAATTTTTTAGTAATCTATCTTAGTCAGGATTCATCCTTCAATCCCCCTCGTTAGGGCTTTATTCTCTCTTCACAAACACTACTGCTATCATGGATGGTGGTTTGCCTATCCTTACAAAAGTGTAGCATCTCTTTATTTAGGGTAATCCTTGTTCATTCATTACTAGAAGCAATTTTTCTTTGTAAAACATCCAGATGTCAATGAGTGCGGTTTCCCTAACTGGGGCGTCCAATCTTGCCAGTTCATCCAACCCTTTTGTACATGAAAGAAATGGAATGGGTCAGTGTTCTTCAACGATTTCAAGTTCACAACTTGAAAGTTCTACTATCTGAGGTGACCCTTTTCAAGATGGGGTTTACCCATTTCAGCCAAGAGGTGAAAAGAATCCTGATCCATTCCTTTTGTCACTTTACTTCAGTCTTTATTTTATTCTAAACATTTTTTTTCTCTAATTCCAAATATGGATCATTCCGATAGCCATGCATTGAGGAAGGATCCATTAAAAAGGAGGAAGGCTGACGTAGTTCTCACCATTGGGGAGCGGTCAGTGGTTCAAGCTATTGCCACCCCCAAGTTGGAGGTAGCCCTGGCTAGACCTCAGGTGGTGGGGACACCTGAGGCACCAGAATAAGACAGAGGCTTTTCAACCCTCTGTAAATTGATCAATAATTTATGAGTCCATCTGTAATAAGGGCTTAGCTCATCTGAGTCCATTTTAGTTGTTATTTGAGTTATTTTGAGTTGTTATTTCAGTTCTGTACTAGTCAGCTCATGTTGAGCTAGTTCAGTCCAATGCTGGTCAGCTCATGTTGAGCTAATTTTATTTTTTTTGAGTCCTATCTAAGCATACTGAAGACTCAAGACCACATCATACAAGTAAAGACTGATGCAACACAAAGAACAAAGAAGCGTATGCGGAAGTAAAATTAAGATTAATTCTTTTTTTTTATATATATTTTTTTTTCAGAAATTGGCTTTGACTCAAAGTAAAGGTAACTAATTTGAAGGAAACTAAGTAAGGATCGAAAGCACAGTTTTGAAGGAACCAAATTATTAGAGTAGTTCAGAAGTAATGGATCGCTGGGGGTTAAGAAACTCCCAGACCTAGGGTTTCGCTCTGAACTTTCAACAGAACAGAAATAGAGAGGAGGGACGGTTTACTCACCAGACAGTGATCTTCTCAGGATTCTGGTGGAAGAACTCTCTCGAGCAGATTGTGGGATCCTCGGAGTTGGCTATCTTCGCAATGGATCCTCCAATACTGGTCTCATGGTTTGGTCGGCTTCTCCTGGACTCAAGATCTGGAAAAGAAGAGGAACAAATGATGGAATTCAGAAACTCAAGAAAAGATCTTACCAGGTTGAAGAACTTGAAAGCTGAAGTTGCTGAAATCAAATTCTCCTGGAGGCCGATCTGACTTCCCCTTAGAATTGCTGTAGGCCGGCAGTATCTGGACTAGAGTCGGATGCTGGTGGTCGGCCAGGACTTGGAGAAGGTGGCCGTGAGAAGAGGAAAAGACTAGGGCTTGGTGGAAAAAAAAAAGGTGATGGCGGCTAGGGTTTGGGAATTGAGTGGCTAACCTAGGGTTTAGGGTTTTGGAGATCTCTCACCTCCTCAAGGTTCCAGGGGAACCCGGATTTACTCCCTCACGGAGCTCAACACCTGGAAGCAAGTGCGGAAAAGAGAAAACACAAGTTTGCTCAAGAAAAATTTCTTTCATTCATCTATGATTTTTTTTAAACTTACAAGAGGGGTTTAATTTATAAGGCATTACAAGGGAGGAGGGTTTCACATTTTCCCATGTGGGACTAAAGGAGGGGATCTCCAAATTAGGGCAAATCCTTCACATATGGTTGGCCAAAATACCAAAAAAATGGATTTGGGTTATAAAAGGCAGGTAGATAACGCCACCTTGCTTGGATCTTCAAGAAAAATTTTCTTCCTTCCCTGGATCAACTCTTTTGGACTCCTCCTTTTCTTCCTCCCTAAGTCAAGGTCCTTCCCATCTTTGTTTTGATTGTTTTTGGCAGGTAGTGGGCGCCCCCTTGAAGTTCTCTTCCAAGAGAATTTCTTCCCTTCTTTGTTTTGGAATTCTTGGGAAAGTCTTGGCCGCCCCCTTGATTGGTGGTCTCTTGGTGGACTTCTCCTTATCTGGCGCATGAGAGAAGGAGGTTGCCATCTGTGGAGTGGTGACCAAAAGCTGCTGGATGTGGATATGGCGCCCCCTGGACTGGGAGTGTGGCTGGGAGTGTGGTGTCCACTTGCCTGGTCTTGGAAGAAAGTGTAACATCCCAGTTTGAAACCCTAGTCCACTACTGAGTCAACATGACTCAACAAAATAAAATGCAGGTAATGTAGACTCAAGCTAAATTAAGTTGATCTAGTCAACTCTTATTAAAAACCAAAAAAATCCTAATTCTTTGGGCAAGGTTAATCAGAGATCCAGATGGAGCTCTGAAGTCTTCTTCTGAGTCTGGTACCCGCACCAAAGACCAAGTCCAACCAGATTGAAGACATGGAAGTTTAGCCCAAGTCCAACCCAGCTTGAAGATTTGAAGACCCCAGGAGGAAAATCAGAAACCCTGATTCCTTGCAGATGCCCTCCAGATGCCCAGATTTCCTTCCAGATGTCAAAATATATTCATAGACCAAGGAATCCAAGATTTTAGAGGTCCATCTACATCCTATCCCAAAGAAATCAAGCCCAGGCACCAAGCCCAAGCCCCTAAGAAGCAAGATACCAGGGAATATTCCTGCTACCTGGCTACCAGGCCATCCCAGCTTCCAGAGGCCCAAACCCATACACCCGGGCCCCTTTGGGCCGGCCCCTTGCTGCTATTAGAAGCCCAACACGCCCCCTAGGTTCCCTTGGAGTGTTGGCCAAGTCAAGAGAAATTTTAGGGATTTTTTCTACCTAATGTTTCCTTATTTTCTAGCTAGGGTTTGAGAGGGAAAAGGATTCTCATGTAAAGACTAATGTGCCCTTACTTGGAGCCCAAGGTTAAGGGTCTATTTAAGGGACCCTAGCCTCTTGTATGAAGGGAAAATTTTGATGAATGAAAACCTTGAGTTCTTCTATTGAGTTGTGTGATACCCTGCTGTGTGCATAAAGGGGTTTGCGAGAGTTTTTCTTCCTAGTGCTGCAATCATCTTCCTGCTACCAACAAGCATCTCAGATCCCTGGACGCCCACTCCAAAAGAAGCCTTCCTTTGCTATTTTTCCTTTGTTTTCTTGTTCCTATGTAAGTTTTCTAACCCCTGACAGGTTATTTATAGGTCCCCGAGTTCTTACGAATCCAACGACTCCAGCCAAGCCTCAATCGGATCACCGAGCAGAAAGACGGGTATCCGCGGGTCTTTGGCTCGATTTTCCAGGCCACATCTATCAAGGAACGAGAGACCCTTTACTGCATCTTCATAGACGTTGTCAGGTACACTCCCTCTACCTCCAGTATTTTTATTGTAGGAGAACTTGCCTTAACCGAGGCTTCTCAGCCCCGGCGATCCTTCTTTTCTACTTTTCTAGGTCATAATCTGCATGCTGATCTTCTAAAATTCATATAAAATTCCCTACAACTTATTTTAATCTGAAATTCGGGAATTAATCACTCAACCCCACATATAAAACATACAAAAAGAATTGCATGTATATTAGTTTGCCATCATTTGGTATCAGAGCTTAGATTAGGGCTTATTTTCTATAATTTTTCAGTCCGTATATACTCTGTTATTTTAATTATTTCATCCTGATAAAGACTCTAAAAATTCTAAAATTTATTTTTATGGATTCATCATAACTCACAGTAATTTTAATAATTTTCTCAAATCTTATTATGGCTTGTGAGTTTTCTGCAAATCGAAATACAGCATGCAAATTTTCGGCTCTGTTTTTTTTCAGCAAGACAAGTTTGGAAGTTTTAGGGTTTTGTTTAGCATCTTTTGCATATCTTTTAATTTTAGTATATTTCTTGCATATTAGGCCATGATTTGCAAGTTTTCTTCTATTTAAAAAAAATACCAAAAAAAAAATACATATTCTCCAAAAATACCAAAAACATCTAACCCTAATTTGCATCTTCATCTGCCTGCCATCATTGCATAATTTACTTTTAAGGGCACTCTTGCTATATCAGATAAGGGGAGGAGTTGATAACCTCTTCTTAGCCCAAAACCACATCCCTTGCATTCGGTCCCAAGCCTTAACCTAAAATTAATTAGACTTAATTTGCCCTAGTGGGCTAGGGACACCAACTGGTCGGGTCCGGGCTAGTGTTAGATCACTGTGTCAAGTTAACCTGTGTGTGCCTTGTGCTCAGTGTCTAGAACGGTGGTTTAGGGATTCAATCCCGAACTTGTATGCTGGTCTACCTACCTGGCCAATCTCTGATTGGTGTCTAGGATTGGCAATCAGGGACCTAACACTCCCCTTACACCTACCTGGCTGAGTACAGGGTTACTATAGGCTAGTTTGCCACCTTGATTGAGCATCTAGTTTGGACTCTAGGTCTAGTCAGCTATAGTCGGTCTGATCAAGTCTTGCATGAGCACTAGATCAGGAGTTTCATATCACCCACCTCCTTCACAAATGTCTGAACCCATGGAAAATTTACAAGCCCAAATAAAAGCCCTAGCTGATCAAATGACCCAGATGGCGACCCAGTTAACTCAGTCTGGTATTCAAACCAATGATAGAATTGACCATCTTGCCAATAGGTTTGAGCAGTTAGAAGTCCGGGTAGGGACCCCAGGAAAAACCCATGGGTCACAATCTGAGCTAGATCCTAATTCCCCTCAACCTAGGAGGACCCCAAACCCTAATCCATACCCTGAGGTCGAACCTAGGAGAGCCCCTCATCCTAACCCATACTATAACCCTCAGCCTAGGAGGACCCCAGACCCTGACCCATACCAAGAGGTCGAACCTAGGAGAGCTCCTTAACCTAACCCATACTACAATCCTGAGCCCAGGAGGACCCCAAACCCTGATCCATATCTTGAGGTTGAAACTAGAAGAGGCTATCGTCATGACCCAATCCTTAAGGTTAGTCCTAGAAGACCCAATCAGGATTTTATAGACCAGGAAGATAGATCCTATTTACCCTCTCCCTATAAGCCTAGTATACCCACAACCTATAGATCTTATGACTCCAAATCCTATGAACCTAGAACCTATGAATCCATAACCTATGAACCTAGATCCTATGACTCTAGATCCCATGATCATAGATCCTATGCACCCATACCCTATGAGCCTAGTAGACCCAACACCCAATATTCTGACCCATATAGGGAGTCCAACCCTAGGAGAACCCAATATTCTGACCCATATAGGAGTCCAACCCTAGGAGAACCCAGTATTCTGACCCATATAGGGAGTCCAACCCTAGGAAGACTCAATATCCTGACCCATATAGAGAGCCCAACCTTAGGAGGACCCCATACTATGATCCATCCTTAGAACCTGACCATAGAGCTGACCCCAGATCCTATAATCCCATGACCCATAGATCTGCACCCTTGTCCTATGAGCCCAGAGAACCCATAACCCCTAAGTATCAATCTAGTACTAGTCAGGTTTCCCTTATGAGGCCGGTCCCTCCGAGCGGAGGCCGGCATCTTCTTCTTCTTCTTCTGATGGAGAGGAAGATGCAACTCGCTTTGAGTTCGATAGGAGCATGCAACTCGCTTTGAGCTCGATAGGAGGCATCCTCCTGGTCTGGTACTCATCAGGGAACCAGGATCTGGCCCTTCTTTGCCTCCTTCTTCTCCTTCTGTTCCCCTCTCTGAGTCAATCCGGTCCATAGGTCCTGGTGGGGTCGCCTCGACGATCACTACCGAGGAATTGAGGACCGTTCGGCATGTCTATGGTATACCGGCTTCCGTCCGGCTCATGATCCCCCAGCCCGGGGAACGGGTCACTTCTAATGGCCCGGACTGTCTTGCATTTTATGAGGGGACCTTCTCTAGGGGTCTCCGATTTCCTTTCCATCATTTCTTCCTGTCCGTCTTGGATAATTATCGTCTAGTTCCCGCGCAGCTAGTGCCAAATGCTATTTGGGTTATTTTTTCCTTCATTGTGCTTTTTCACCTCCACGAGTTCGTTGCCCGATTTTCCTTGTTCAGGGCTTTCTTTGCCCTGAAGTGCCACCTAACCTAGGATGGGTGGTGGTCCTTATCCTCCCACCCGAAGGGAATCAAGTTCGAGCTTCCCTTTTCCATCAGGGGATGGAAGAGCAAGTTTTTCTTTGTTGAGGTCGAGGGGGTCGACTGGGTCTGGAGCGATCCAGACAAGTCTCCCAACTGAAATTCTATGGTCGATGTGGCTGACCGGGATGATTACGAGCAACTCCGCACTGCCCAGATTCCTTCTCTTGAGATCCTGTTGTCTGAGCAAAACCTTGCCGACTCCAAGGTCAACCCAATGAATGGGTTGGGTGAGTTCGACCTGAACTTTTCTTTTCCCTTACTCTTGTACTCCTTGCATTGTTTCCCACAAGCTCTATCTATTGTGTAATTTGTATGCAGGCATGATCTTCTCCGAGAGTGACCTTCTGGCCATCACCAAGAAGAGGCCGCCAACCAGGCTGGCCAGGGAGCCTGCACCGAAGCGAGCCCAGAGTGAGAGCGCTTCTACGGCCGCTCCCATGGTAGTGATCGGTCTGAGCTCGACTGCCCCGGCGGGTCAGAGTTCAGAGGTGTCCTGCGCTCTTCCAGTGCCGGTGGAGGGGTCAGCTTCCGCGGCACTAAGGCCAGCCCAGCAGGCCCCTGCTGCAGAGCCCGAGGTAGTGGTCCGGGCGAGGGTCGCGACTGCTACCGCTACACCCTGCCATCCTCCGAGTCTGCCCGTCGCCGATGTCATGGATGAGGAGATCTGGGCTGCAACCAGGGCCACGGTTGAGGTGCCGCCAGCACTGACACCGACCTTGTGGCCCATCCCCCAGGATCCTTCAGCCAGCGGTGCGAGGCCGCCTTCTCATGGAGAGAGCCGGAGGGAGGAGGAACGTCGCCATCTCCCTTTCAGGATGGGGCCGGAGAGTTCATTTCTCCGGATCCACGAGCTAGCCGAACGCATGATGGATTTCTCCATCCAGGTATGCGACCGACAAACAAGAGATGGCTGGGATGTGGCTGACCGATGTCATCAGCGCCATCTTTCCCCAACCGTACTTGGTGAGCTATCCCCCTCTTTCATTCCTTTTCTTTTTCTTTCTTCTTTCTTTCTTTCTTTTTTTTTTTAGGCTAACCTTGTTTCATGGTACAGATCGATGCCGAGGCCCTCTTCAACAAGGACCGCTACCAGAGCTGGGAGCATCTCGAGCGGCAGCAGGCCACCGAGATCGAGTCTTTAAAGGCCGACCTGAAGGAGAAGGTCAGGGCAAAAGGGGTCCTTGAGTCGAAGGTCAAGGACTTTAAGAAAGAGCTCACCGATGCTGAAGGGCGAGCGAAGGGACTCCTGATGACTCACGACCTGGAGAGGAGCATCTCGAAGAAGGTGATCGACGACCTCTCCATCGTTGAGAAAAAATTGAACTGGTACAGTGACGAGGCCGACCGGCACAAGGAGATTGCCCAAGCTGCCCAGGTAGAGCTGGCAGCTGGGAAGGAGAAACTTGCCACGGTTGAGAAGGCGGCAGAGACGGTAGCCAACTCGATGGAGGCAGCTAGGCTGGAGGCTGCCGAGTTAAGGAGGGTGGCCGCTGAGGCCACGAAGGGTGTTGAGGATGCCATTGCCAGATTCAAGGCTTCGGAGGACTTCGTCACTGAAATCTAGCAGATGGCGTCGGACTCCTTCTATAAGGGTTTCATGTACCTGCGCGGTCAGGTCAAGGCGCTTATTCTTGACAAGGATCGTAGCTACCTTAGGTACCCTTCGGCCTCGGAAGCAGAGGCTGACAAGGAGGTCATCGCGGGAGCCGTGGGCCCAGGACCTTTGACGCCAGCTACGGGTGACCCTTCCAGAGTTAGGGTAGCCCAGCCGGAAACTTCTCAGCCTCAGGATCCAGCAAAGAAGCTGGCTGGCACGGAGTGACCCTTTTCTTCCTTGCTTCATTTTTTACTTTTGTTTCTTGTATTCAGTCAGGGTCACCCGGCATGTCGGGAGCCCAGAAAACACTTGTAACTTGTGTTTAATTAATGAAGCTCAAGCTTTTTTTTTTTTTGTCATCTGTTCTCTTTGCCTAGTTCTTCCCCTTTTTTCTCTCTTTCTTTCACTCCCTTTCTTCTTTACTCTTCTTCCTTTTTTTTTTTTTTTGCATAGGGAGATAGAGGGAGGGGCTTCACCTTGCTTGGGGTGAACTTGTAAAACTTTAGAGCTGTGGGGCTAGAAGGTGTTGTTGACTGAGAGCCATGCAGCTCGGGGGTCCCTTGGCCGGGGATCTGAACTCCGATCTTGAGAGGGCATCCTGGAGCTAGGCTCGGGGACATTGATGACTGAGAGCTGCATGGCTCGAGATTCTCTTGGCCAGAGATCTGAGCTTCGGTCTTGAGAGGGTGTCCTGGAGCTGGGCTCGGGGACGTTGATGACTGAGAGCTGCATGGCTCGAGGTTCTCTTGGCCGAAGATCTGAGCTCTAGTCTTGAGAGGGCATCCTGGAGCTGGGCTCGGGGACGTTGGTGACTGAGAGCTGCGTGTCTTGAGGTTCTCTTGGCCGGAGATCTGAGCTCCGGTCTTGAGAGGGCATCCTGGAGCTGGTTTCGAGGATGTTAATGATTGAGAGCTACGTGGCTCGAGGTTCTCTTGGCTCGAGGTTCTCTTGGCTGGAGATCTGAGCTCCGATCTTGAGTGGGGAAAGTGGTAGCTTCGATGATGCTATATTTTCTTCTTGTTCTGTCTTTCTTTCCTTCCCCTCTCTTCTTTCTTTCTTTTTATTCTTCTTTCTCTCTTCTTTTTTTTTTTTCTAGAGTAAGGAGATCAGAGAAGAGGATGCTGGTTGTGCCCCCATCTTGTTCTCTTTCTTTCCTTCCCCTCTCATCTTCTTTTCGAGTAGGGAGATCAGAGAAGGGGGTTGCCGGGCTTCCCCCTTTGTTCTCTTTCTTTCCTTCCCCTCTCGTCCTCTTTTCAAGTGGGGAGATCAGAGAAGGGGGTTACCGGTCTTGGTTTCCTTGGAGCTAGGCTCAAGGCCTTCCTGGATGTGGAGCTAGGCTCGGGCCCAGGAGTTGCCTGAGATCTTGGCTCAAGTCTTTGGCACCTTGGAGCTAGGCTCGAGGTATTGATGGGAGCTACGTGGCCCCATGATCTCTTGGCATCTCGGAGCTGCGGTCGGAGATGTTTGAGATGGAGAGTGGCTTGGCTCGAAGTTTTCTTAGCCAGAGATCTGAGCTCCGGTCTTGAGCTGGCATCCTGGAGCTGGGCTCGGGGACATTGTTGACTAGGAGCTGCCTGGCTCAAAGGTCTCTTGGCTGGAGATCTGAGCTCTAGTCTTGAGTTGGTGTCCTGGAGCTGGGCTCGGGGATGCTTGGAATTGGGAGCTACGTGGCTCGAGGTTCTCTTGGCCAAAGATCTGAGCTCCGGTCTTGAGTTGGCATCCTGGAGCTGAGCTCGGGGATGTTGATGATTTAGAGCTGCTTGGCTCAAAGGTCCCTTGACATCCTGGAGCTGGGCTCAGGGATACTTGAGTTTGGGAGCTACATGGCTCGAAGATTCTTTGACATCCTGAAGCTGGGCTCGGGGACACTTGAGTTTGGGAGCTACGTGGCTCGAAGTTTTTTTGACATCCTGGAGCTAGGCTCGAGGATGCTTAGAATTTGGGAACTACGTGGCTCGAAGTTCCTCTGACGTTCGGGAGCTAGGCTCAGGGACGCCTGGAACTTGGGAGCTACGTAGCTTGAAGTTTCTCTGATGTTTGGGAGCTGGGCTCAGGGACTCTTGGGACTGGGAGCTACGTGGCTCAAAGTTCTCTGACATCCTAGAGCTGGGCTCGGGGACACTATCGATTCTTTCCTGCAAGACATGCGGATACCCATGCAAGGGAAAAATCGTTATTATGATTGTTGGTAAGGGAACTTACCTTAGTGGGGTCATCTTTATAGGCTGTAGGCCCTCCTCCCTCGAGGGAGCCTGACGCCATCGAGTTCTTCAAGGTAATGGACCCCTCGTGATGGAGCTTCGATCACCTCGTGGGGGCCTTCCCATGGTGGTTCGTGACCGTCGTCCCGATGTTAGTGGCATCTTTATTTACCTTTCTCCTTCACTCTCTCCTCCCTGCACGACGGGGCGATTACCCTCGGGATCCCTTGCCCCTCGAGTATTCTTAGACGCACGCACGATTCTCCAGGCAATCACGCCCACCAGTTTCGCGATGGGGTGACCGTCGATGGTCGAAGCTGATGGGAGAGTGGCGAGCGCTTGGGGCCCCGCTTGAGTTCTGCCCCCCCCCGCAAACCTTTGGAGGAGAGCCTCCTTGACGAGCTTCTCGATCCCCTGGTCGCGGTTGTGACACTTTTCGATGCCATGGCCATGATCGCGGTGGAAGCGATGATACTCCGCCTCACCGTGACCGGTGAAGGGCTTCACCGGTGGCCGGCATGGTAGTCCGGTGGCTCGTCGGCTGAGCCTCGCATGCTGATGAACCAGCAGAAGAATCCCGCCATCTTGTGCTCATGCTTCTCCAGGCACACTTTTGCTGTGTGCCTGATGGTTTCGTCAGTGGATTCCCCGTCGAAGGGGGCGGAGGGGGTGACATCATGGAGAGGCCTAGAGAAGATCGCCAATCTGTTGACCTTTCTAGCCCGTGTCGTCACCGT
This sequence comes from Areca catechu, assembly GCA_021397845.1. Lineage (NCBI taxonomy): Eukaryota > Viridiplantae > Streptophyta > Magnoliopsida > Arecales > Arecaceae > Areca > Areca catechu. The sequence continues at coordinate 97,570,356 of CM038045.1, forward strand.
TCTTCCATGGTATGTTGACCTGTGAGGAGTTGGAGGACTTAGTCACGCCTGTCCTGCCCCCCTTCCTGGCATGCCAATCTATTGCCGCCAAGACCATCGTGGCCCATAGCTGTTGTCAGTGCTAGAGTGTGCTCCCCCTGCCACCCGCGGTCCTTGGGTCCCGGACCTCCATGCTGGGTGTGGTCATCTTGCCGCTCGGTGGTCCTCCACTCTCGGACCTGCGAGACAGGGGTTAGAGACCCGGGCCAGGATTTCCAGTGGGGGCACTCCAATGATCAAGTCAGTGACGATCCAGGAAAACAGATCCTCCTGGTCGGGCCCCTCTTGATGGACTCCGTACTAGGGAGAGTGGAAAATGAGGGCGAAGGTGAAAATGTTGCAGGGGAGAGTGATAGCGGGGATAGAGGGGTGCCCTGTTCCTCCGCCTCTCCTTGTCTCCCTCGTTTTCCTTCAACTATGGTAGTAATGGTGCTTCGCCCTCTTGGTCGGGCTTGCGCTTGTGCTCGTGATGGTGGTGGTGCCATGCCCCTCTTGCTGGTGGGGGTTGCACTCCTTCTTCTCTTTTTCTTTTTTCTGGCTTGTGTTCTTTTTTTTTGCCTATGTGTTAGAGTTGTTGTGTTACCTCTGAGTTTGTTGCAAACTAGGTTACCGTTGGGCGCTTGTCTCGGGATCACCGCCGGGCTGTCAGGCGCATATGGCGGTGTCCCAAGGAGTCTTTCCTTATTCATGATAAGGAGAGTTGTCAAGCGCTCCGGCACTCCTCTTGGTTGTCTCATTCCGGGAAACTTGGTAGTGCCTCGAATGGCGGGCCACCGCCCCCGAGATTCGAATATCCCAGTTGGCTTCTTCTCTTGGGCGATTTGAGTGGTTGGTGAGGTGTGAGGCATCTTGATCAATGTGCTGCTTTCCTTTTTGGTGTAAATGGCGGTCGCAGGTGGTCAGAACGGCCTGGAAGGTGCTTCATTGCAGTCCTTGGGCAGCTCGCCGGTGTTCTAGTGGTGCGGGCACCAGACTCAGAAGAAGACTTCAGAGCTCCATCTGGATCTCTGTTTAACCTTGCCCGAAGTATTAGGATTTTTTTGGCTTGTAATAAGGGTTGACTGGATCAACTCAACTTTAGCTTGAGTCTATATTACCTGCATTTTATTTTATTGAGTCATGTTGACTCAGTAGTGGACTAGGGTTTCAACCTAGGGTGTTACATTTTCTCCCAAGGCCAAGCAAGTGGGTGCCACACTCCCAGCCACACTCCCAGCCATACGCCTGAGTCTAGGGGGCACCACATCTCCATCCAGCAGGCTTTGGTCCCCACACCACAGATAGCAGCTCCCCTCTTTCATGCACCAATTGAGGAGAAATCTACCAGGGGTCCACAAATCAAGGGGGCGGCCCAAGACTTCCCAAAAGAACCAAACTATAAAAAGGAAGAAATTCTCTTGGAGAGGAATTCAAGAAGGCGCCCATTACCTGCCAGAAATACTCAAAACAAAGTTAGAAGGAGCCATAACTTGGGGAGAAAGAAAAGGAGGTATCCAAAAAGGGTTGAGCCATGGAAGGAAGGAGATTTCTCTTGAAAAGCAAGGTTAGGAGGCGCCCTAATCATTCCAACTAAAGCCAGATATAAAAGGCAACAAATTTTCTCTTGGAGGGCAAGGTTAAGAGGCACCCAAACACTTCCAGATAAGGCCAAGCATAGAAGGAAAAAAATATTTTCTTGGAGGTCAAAACAAGGAGGCTCCACCCACTTTCCTTTTTGAAGCTTCAATCAACTTTAGAATTAATTGGCCGGCCATATGAGTAGGGATTGATATCCTAATTTGAAGATCCCCTCCTTTAGTCCCACATGGGAAGATGTGAAACCCTACTCTCTTGTAATGGCCTATAAATTAAACCCCCATGTAAGTTTGAAAGGAATCAGATGAATCAAACCAATTTTTTTGTGAGCAAACTTTGTGTTTTCTCTCTTCCACACTTGTATCCAGGTGTTGAGCTCCGTGAGGGAGTAAATCCGGGTTCCCCAGGAACTTTGAGGAGGTGTGAGATCTCCAAAACCCCAACCCTAGGTTAGCCACTTCACTCCCAAACCCTAGCCGCCCATCACCTTTCTCTTTCCACCAAGCCCTAGCATATCCCCCCCTCTCACGGCCATTCTCTCCAAGTCCAGGCCGACCACCAGCATCCAGCTACAGTCCGGATACTTCAGATCCAAAGCTCTTTCCAGAGGGAGTCGAATCAGCCTTCAAGAGAATCCGGATCTCAGCGACATCAGCCTTCAAGTTCTTCGAACTGCTAAATCCTTCCCCGAGTCTCTGAATCCATCACTTATTTTTCTTCTTCCCAGATCTTGAGTCCATGAGAAGCCGACCCAGCCACGAGACCAGTATTGGAGGATCCATTGCGAAGATAGCCGAATCCGAGGATCCAACAATCTGCCCGAGAGAGTTCTTCCACCCAAATTCTGTGAAGATCACTGTCTGGTTGGTAACCCATCTCTCCTCTCTTTTTCTGTCTTGTTGAAAGTTCAGAGCGAAACCCTAGGTCTGGGAGTTTCTCAACCCCTAGCGATCCGTTACTTCTGAACTACTCTGATAACCTAGTTTTTCTAAATTGTGCTTTCAATCATTACCTAGTTTCCTTCAACTTAGTTTAACTTTACTTTGAGTCGAAGCCAATTTCTGAAATAAAAAAAAAAAGAATTAATCTTAATTTATTTCTGCATCGCATCATCTCTCTCTTTCGTTCTGCATCATCTAGGCTGGTGAGGACCTCGTCCGAGCTGGGGCCGAGCTGGGATGGCAGGGCTCGCTCCGACTTAGGCACTTCGAGCTTGTGGGGGTGCCTTGGCAGAGGAAAGCGAAGTGCGGGCCCGGTCCGGAGGGCGCGCTCGCTCGGAGAGGCTCCACATTGGCGGGAGAGCGCTGAGCCCAACCTCAATCACAGGGCACTAAACTCCGAGGGTCTCGCTCCAGAGGGTAGAAGGCGGACCCGGTCCAGAGGGCACGCGCTTGGAGAGGCTCCACATCGGCGGGTGAGCGCTTAGCTCGACCTCGACCGTAGGGCACTAGCCTCCAAGGGTCTCGCTCTAGAGGGCGGAAGGCAGACCCGATCTAGAGGGCGCATGCTCAGAGAGGCTCCACATCGGTGAGTGAGCGCTGAGCTCAACCTCGACTGCAGGGCACTTGCCTCCGAGGGTGTCGCTCTAGAGGGTGGAGGGTGGACCCGGTCCAGAGGGCGCGTGCTCGGAGAGGCTCCACATCGGTGGGTGAGCCTTAGCTCGATCTCGACCGCAGGGTACTAGCCTCCGAGGGTATCGCTCTGGAGGGCGGAGGGCGGACCCGGTCCAGAGGGCGCATGCTCGGTGAGGCTCCATATCGGTGGGTGAGCGCTTAGCTCGACCTCGACCGCAGGGCACTAGCCTCCGAGGGTCTCGCTCTGGAGGGCGAACCCGGTCCAGAGGGCGCGCGCTCGGAGAGGCTCCACATCGGTGGGTGAGCACTTAGCTCGACCTCGACCGCAGGGCACTAGCCTCCGAGGATATCGCTCTAGAGGGCAAAAGGCAGCTCCAACCTAGACATCCCGAGCTTGCGGGCACAGCCTAGCGGAGGACTGAGCTCGGCTCATTGTTCTGAGGGAGCTCAGCTCAGCTCGAAAGTGGAATCCGGGCTGGAGAGTCGACGCGGCATCTTTTCTTGACGTGGCTAGTTCCTCCACTGCTAGTATTTAATTATTTTACTTGTAAAGCATTATAAATATATAAAATTGAATAATTTATAATTTAATATAATATAATTAGATTTTTTATTTATAATTATGGTTATTAATTGTTAATTTACTTATAATAGGATTTAAGAACTATAATTATTTGTTATTAAAATTAAAATAGGTTTTTAAAAAATTGATTATTTTAAAAAATAAAAATATATATTTGCAATGGCTTTAGTAACACTAATTGCCTTTATTAAAGTACCAAAGATTTTTAGCGATAGCATATTTTGGTTTCCCACTATATTTTTTTATTTAATTAATTTTTAAAATTTAAAATATTATTAGCGACAGTAATTGCTATTATTAATAGCCATCGCTAATAATTTTTATTAGTGATGGCTTTTTTTGCCATCTCTAATAACTATAATTAGCGACAGAGACATTAAAGATGGATTAATAGTGACGGCTTGCCATCGCTAATAATATTAGTGATGGCAAGCTTGTTATTAGCAATGATAATTAATTATCGCTAATAATTTATTTTCTTGTAGTGATGGGTAATGTGCCAGTAGATTTACTTGAAGGAAGATGAATGCTTCTTTTTTTTAATAAGACAAGATGAATGCTTTTTTCATTCAAAAGATACAATTCCAATCCATAACAAATAAATGCTGCCAATCAGAAGATTGAGTCAAGCTTCCACTTGACATGATCAAACCAATAAATTAATTGCAACAGAAAAAAATACTTAATTTATCTTAAAATGTCTTTCTTCTCTTTTGTAAAATCCTTGTCCTGCTAGGATCATCACTCTATTGGATCTAGTTGTCTCATTCCTCTTTTCAAAGATCATACCTCAAAGAAATATCCTTCTGTCAAAGAGAAACAAAATTGTTTTCCAAAAAGGAAAAGAGGGTAGACAAAACATCCACAAAAGTTTTATACCATGAAGGAAAAAAGGGTAGACAAAACACCGACAAAAGTTTTATTCCTACTTTAAAAGAGAAAAGTAGGAAAGAAAGCCTATTATAATTCAAACACAAGCCTCCAAACATTTGCTCCATTAATTAATAGAAAGAGGATATTTTGGCTCAAGAGCATGCTATGCAGCATCCGTACGATGGTTTCGTTTTAAATGAAGAAAGCAGTCGATATTGGACATGTGGAAAGGGTCATCCGCTACTACACCAAAACTGACCTCTTGGGTGTCCACCTCTTTACACGACTTAAACCCTCTTGGCCAATACATTTTAATTGGACCTCCAATAGCATCTACAAACTATCTTGAAAATACATATATGCATACATATATATGCAGGGCATGCATGTATATGGATATATATTTCTACATTAATGATCCGAATTGTTGAATATAATTTATTATTTCTAAGTTATTTATATATAAAAAAATTATATAATTAAAATTTTTTTAAATTATGCATCAAGTGATTAAAAAATAATTTAATATTAATTAGATTGCCTATTTTTTTTTATCTTTCAATGTATAAGCTAGGGATCTCCAAATTGCATTGCATGGCTTAGATTATCAATATGGAATCCCCGTTATCCAAACTTAACTTGATAGAACCTAGCACGGAGATCCACTCAAGTGTAGCCAAACTAGGGATCTCTCTCTCTCTCTATATATATATATATAGATATATATAAGAGATGGATTGTGGTGTGTTTTATACACAAATCACTAGTGGATCATCCATTGGTTGCTTTGATATATGTGCCAAGGATGAATGGCAAAGTCCAGTTGCACTTATGAGACCTGGCAAAGTCCAGAGCACTTTGAGACCTATGCGGGGAATAATGATGGATTCGCATGAAGGATAGAATCCTTCTTTCATACAAAAAATAGAACTCTAATCCATAACAAATAAAGTTTAGCCAATCAAAATAATTGAGTCAAGTTTCCATGTTGCAAGATCAAAGTAATAAATTAATTTCAACAGAAAAAGTACTAAATTTATGTTTACGTGTTTTTCTTCCCTTTTATAGATTCCCGGTCTTGTTAGGATCATTTCTCCCATGGTCTTAGTTGTTTACATCCTCTTGTCAAGGATCATACCCCCAAAAAATATCCTCCTGTCAAGGAGAGACAATTGCTAGGATCAGGGTTTTTATGTAAACTAGCTTTCCAGGTTATTACATAGTTTCCGTGCATGAGTTGGATGTTTAAATTTTGTCTCTTTGTATTGTGGACCGACTGTGGCACTAATGCTATGCAACTTGCTCTTATTTTTAATATAGTTCCACTCTATTTAAAAAAAGAAAGCAAAAAAAAATAAAAAGAAAGAAGAGGAGAAGGACGAGGAAAAGAGTCACGGACAAAACACCAGCCAAAAGTTATGGCTATTTTAAAAGAGAAAAGTAGGATAGAAAGTCTATTGTAATTCAAAAAACAAGCCTCCCAACATCTTCTCAGAAGATAAACGCTGGCTTAAGAAGTGATATGTTGGCTCAAGAGCGTGCAAAGCAGCACGAATATAATATGTTGTCGCTGAATTTTTTGGACCGCATTCTCTCGATCTAGCTAGAGTGTCCATCTTCTCGGTTTCTGCAAAAATATCCAATAGACCAGAGGTATTCCGATGGGGGTGGTGCGGGCACTAGACTCAGAAGAAGACTTCAGGGCTCCATCTGGATCTCTGATTGACCTTGCCTGAAGAATTAGGGTTTTCTGATTTTGTAATAAGGGTTGACTTGGTCAACTCAATTTTAGTTTGAATCTGTATTTCCCTGCAATTTAAATTTTATTGAGTCATGTTGACTCAGTATAAGTTCTAGTAGTGGTCTAGGTCTTCTCCAGGGTGCCACATTTTCTCCCAAGCCCAAGCAAGTGGGCGCCACACTCCCAGCCACACGCCAGAGTCCAGGAGGCGCCACATCTCCATCCCAGTGTCTTGGTCCCCACATCCAAGGGAGCAAGAATTTTTCTTGAAGCCAAAATCAAGGAGGCGCCCCATATATACCTTAAAAGGCCAAGTTAAAGGAGGAAATAGGCATTTCTTGGGGAGCACTTCAAGGGGGCGCCCAATTCATGCCTAAAAAGATCAAAGCAAAGTTGGGAAGAGCCATGACTTGAGGAGAAAGAAAAGGAGGTATCCAAAAGAGTTGAACCATGGAAGGAAAAAAAAAATTTTCTTGAAGAGCAAGGCTAGGAGGCGCCACCTACTTACCATTTGGAGCCATCAATCAACACTTATGGAACCTCTTGGCCGGCCATATGAGAGGAGATTGATTCTACAAACCTAATTTGAAGATCCATCCTATTAGTCCCACATGGGAAGATGTAAAACCCTGACCTCTTGTAAAGTCCTATAAAATAAACCCCTCTTGTAAGTTTTGAAGACAACTGATGAATGAATTCAATTTATGTGTGAGCAAACTTTGTGTTTCTCTCTTTCGCACTTGTATTCAGGTGTTGAGCTCCGTGAGGGAGTAAATCCGGGTTCCCTAGGAACTTTGAGGAGGTGTGAGATCTCTAACCCCAAAACCCTAGGTTAGCCACTTCCATTCCAAACCCTAGCCGCCCAACATCCTCTTCATTCCACCAAACCCTAGCCTACCCCATCTCTCACGGCCCCTCTCTCCGAGTAGAGGCCGACCACCAGCATCCAGGTCCAGTTTGGCTACTTCGAAGACAGAGCAAATCCCAGAGGAAGTCAGATTAGCATCCAGGAGAATCAGGATTTTAGCAACATCAGCTTTCAAGTTCTTCTATCTGGTAAATCCTTTCTTGAGTATCTGGTTCCATAACTTGTTCGACTTCTTTCCCAGATCTTGAGTTCAGAAGAAGCCAACTCTGCCAAAGGGCCAGTATTGGAGGATCCATTGCGAAGATATCTGAATCCGGGGATCCAACAATCTGCTCAAGAGAGTCCTTCCACTAAACTCTGTGAAGATCACTGCCTGGTCTGTAACCCTTCTCTTCTCTTTACTTCTGTCCTGTTGAAAGTTCAGAGCGAAATCCTAGGTCTGGGAGTTTCTCAACCCCAGCGATCCTTTACTTCTGAACTACTCTGATAACCTAGTTTCTTTAAATTGTGCTTTCAATTATTACATAGTTTCTTTCTATTTAGTTTAACTTTCCTTTGAGTCAAAGCCGACTTCTGAAAATATATAAAAAAAAAAATTAAAAAAAAAAAGAATTAGTCTTAATTTACTTCCGCATTGCATCATCTCTCTTTTGTTCTGCATCATTTTTCGTATCAGAGCTTTCGTTCTGCATCAGGGGGACCCTTCGATAGCTAAGTTAGTGGGAGCTTTAGAGAAACAGAATAGAGGAATCAATGAAGATATTTCATGGGAAAGAAAAAGCTCTCTTACCGCTCGGAGTTCCCCTTTTACCTTATATAGGCACGGAACTTCCCCAGAATCTGTTAAAGGCCAGGCTGGGAATGGCCAAACTGTCCCTAGAGGAATCTTTATAGTAGCTAGATGGCACCATATCGTGAGACCTGTAGAGTAATGGCATCGAGATCGTGGGATCCGTAGAGTAATGGCATCGAGATGTTAGGATTCTATCATAATGGAATCCTGGCACCAGTTGGAAGGAGCCTCTGGAGCCTCCGGGCCATTCTTGGAGTGGCCTGCCTTGGGCCGATATGGGCTCAGCTAAAGTGGGTCGGTCGGATCTCCATTAGGTCGGTTGGACCCCTAGTGAGTCGGTTGGACCTTCGGTGGGTCAGCTGGACCTTTAGTCTAATCCGGCCGAAGGGTTGTCGGCTACGATCTAGTTCGGAGGAAAGCCAATTGGGTATAACAGTTGCCCCCTTGCTCTTGGCCTTCGGGAGGGCTTGTTGCTTCGAAGGGCGAGAGCATCATTCTCGCATTGAATGCAATTATTCTTGAGGTGATTACGGATCTGATTGGGCATGCTGTGTCTGGTCATTTCCCACTTTGAAAACTCTCACTTGGGACATGTGTCGATACCGCATTGGAAGCGAAGGGAGCGGCAGTTAATACAGAAGGGGCACAATGATGAGTGGCCAACCTGGCCCGCTCGACCGTCAGGCTTCGGAGGTGACTTGAGTGACGTGGTGACATCTGGGCAATTGGTGCCTCGCTCGGAGCGACCTCTCCGCTACTGATCTGGTGATCACGCAGATCATGGCTCGAATGTGCTTCTTTCCATTGCATCGGATTCCGCTACATGGAGAGTCATACCGCTTGATGCCTAGGTCACGGCACTCGACGGACGGTGAGAACCGGTTCACCTAGGGGCTATAAAAAGGAGGCGCTGAGACTCTGGGTGGAGTTTCTTGCTGCATCCGCACTTAGAAAGAGAGCGCCACATTCCATCTTCTCCACCCTCTTAGGAAACCAGTTCTCAGGTTAGTCCTCCTTCCCTTCAAGCTTCATAGTAATGGCCTCCAACTGTAGGGAGAAGGAGCTAGGTCCTAATCAGATCCAGTCTAAATTGACACGAGATCGGGTAGAGGCCCTTTGGGTTAGATACAACATTCCTTCTACCTTGCACCTCACTATCCCAGACCGAGAGAAAGGGTGACCAAGCCACTGAGCCTCGGAGCCCTCCTAGTATACGAGGATCACCTAAAGGGTAGCCTTAGGTTCCCCTTGTGTGACTTTTTCATTGAGGTCTTCAATCTTTATAGAATCGCTCCTGCATAGCTGACCCCGAATAGCATTCAGGCTATCAGCTGCTTCATGGTTCTATGCCAAAGAGCCGGAGCAGAGCCTAGGACCTCCATCTTCGCCACCTTTTTTGTTTTGAAGAAAGACTTTAGGAGCAAAGAGTGGTGGGTGCTTAGCCCCCGTCCTGGGCGGAAGATACTCGGAGGTCTTCTATCGGCCATCCACGGATGGAAATCCAAGTTCTTCTTCGTGCACAGCCTTCAGCCTTGGGGCTTCAACCTATCATGGGGAGAACCAAGGCCAAAGGTTAATGAAGGGAGGGCGGTGCTGATGGCCGACCAAGTTGACTTCAATGAGATGGATGCAGTCGGCGTCACAATGGTGCTAGAGTTGCTTCGGGAGGATAGCCTCCACTAGGCTGGAGTTAGCCGCCACAAACACTTAGGTAGGGTAGAAACCATTGCCGTCGGTCCCTTTTTTGTTCTATAAGCTTTATTTTCTTCTTTACTTACTTCGGTTTTGCCCTTGCAACAAGAGAGAAGATAAAGCCTGATAGAGTGAGGGTAGCAGAGCGGGCAGTAAGGAAGAGGCCCACCTAGTCCGCGGAGCCGACCGCGGACAAGTCGAAGAAGTAGTAGGTGGAGGAATGGCCCGCGATGGTAGTGGCATCGAAATTCGATGAGGACAATGTGCCCTTATTGGAGCGGTTGGCGGCGAGGGCGTCGAGACCTCTGCCTGCTATCGAGGAGTTGGTTGCTCGACCAGAGCAAATCTCTTTAAGCTGATCAAAGTGGGGATGGCCTTAGCCTCACCATTGGCTGAGCCGACAGAGGCAGTTCGCCCCACTAATAAGGGGAAAGGTGTAGTTGCAGGAGTGGATGCCGATGAGGTCAACTATGACACCTTCAAATGCTGGCATGCTCTTCAGAACCCCTAGCAAGCCAGGGATCTGCTCAAACAGGCTATCACTGAGGCCGACTAGGAGGAGTTCTGTCGGTGCAAGCTGAACGAGGTGGCGAGAGGTGCCTACCTCAACCTGATGAAGGTAACTTATTATCCCTTCATCTTCTTTCCTCTTCTCCTTTTACCTTGTGTGTGACTAACATGGCTTATTGTTTGCAGCTTCTCCATGACATCTCGTTGATGGATGAGGGCTTCGGCGAGATGGTTCATATGATAGAGGCCTCGACCAAGAAGGCCGAGGGGTCGGAGATGGCCAAAGTGGTGGTAGAGGCATCGCGGAAGGCCATGGAGGAGAGGCTATCAGCCAGTCTAGCCAAAGTCGAGTCCTTGAAGAAGCAGGCAGAAGACCTGCAGATTCAGCTGGCTGAATAGGAGGCCAAGTTGAAGAAGAAGATGGCGAAGATTACCTCCCTGATATGTCGGCTGGGCGAGGAGGAGTGGTCTACGGACTTCGAAAGGAGCGCACGGGCCCACCATGTAGTGTTGGCGAAGTACTCGATCTAGCTGAGGAAGGAGAGGGAGCTGGCAGAGGAGCAAGTCCGTGATGCTGTGGCGGAATACAAGGCATTCGCCAGCTTCAACGATGAGATGGAGGAGGCCGGAGCGGTGAGCTTTGAGTATGGCTTCAATGATTGCCTCAAAAAGGTAGTAGAAGCCTTTACGGAGCTTGACTTATCTGCCATACAGTTGAGAGAACCGACAGAAGAAGAAGGAGGGCCGATCGACATTGGGGCCAATGCCCAAGATGCTACTGACGCAGTGCCGACGGAGGCATCATTCAAGACTTTGGATGCAGCACAGGAGGTTGAGGTCGAAGCTCCTCCAACCAGTCCCCCCTTGTACCCACTGGGCAAGACTTAAAACTGATTGTAAAAGTCTGCCCACTCTTGTACAGAAACTTTTAATCAATGAATGAAATGAATTCTTCTTTTGGCATATATCTTCAACGTTTGTTTTTCTAAATGTGGAACGGGCGGCTTAGTCCGATCTCATCTCTTTTAGAACTATTTCTAAGTGTCAAAAGGTTGGTTTAGCCTGAACTCATCTCTTTTAGAAATATTTCTAAGTGTCGAGAGGTTGGTTCGGCTCGAACTCATCTCTTTTAGAAATATTTCTAAGGAACCTTTGAACAAGTCATTTATAGGAAAACTCCTCAAGGGTTTAAGGATCCCACAAAGTACTTTTCAATCAAGTTCGGATTCTGAAGGGGCTATGCTAGAGCCTTGCCAATCAGGATCGAACTTTGAGTGGGCTGCACTTGAGCCTTTGTCGATTGGAATCGGACTTGAGTGGGCTATACTAGAGCCTTTGCCGATCAGAATCGGACTTGAGTGGGCTACCGTGGAACCTTTGCCAATCGGAATCGAACTTGAGTGGGCTACACTAAAGACTTTGCCGATCAGAATCGGACTTGAGTTGGCTGCCCTAGAGCCTTTGTCGATCAGAATTGGACTTGTGTGGGCTACCCTAGAGCCCTTGCCGAATGGAATCGGACTTGAGTGGGCTATCCTAGAGCCTTTGTCGATCAGAATCAGACTTGCCCTAGAGCCTTTGTCGATCAGAATTGGACTTGTGTGGGCTACCCTAGAGCCCTTGTCGAATGGAATCGGACTTGAGTGGGCTATCCTAGAGCCTTTGTCGATCAGAATCAAACTTGAGTAGGCTGCCCTAGAGCCTTTGCCGATCAGAATCGAACTTGAATGGGCTATGCTAGAGCCTTTGCCGATCGAAATTGGACTTGAGTGGGCTGTCCTAGAGCCTTTGCCGATCAGAATCAGACTTTTTTGTAGTGTAAATCGCTATCTTTATTAATAATATTTGCGGAGGTTATCTACATTCCAGGGACATGCCATCTACCATCCGTCTAGATGCTCGAGTCGGTAAGTTCCGGCGCGGATCACTTCGATTACCCGATAGGGGCCTTCCCAGTTGGGGGAGAACTTTCCTTATTCAGTTGGCCTGGATATCTCTGATCTTCGCAAAACCAAATCTCCAACTTGGAAGCTTCAAGCCTTGACTCGAGAATTATAATATCTGGCCATTCTTTGATGATAGGTCACCATCCTTAGGTCCGCCTGGAGTTGGGTCTCCTCGAGTAAGTCAAGGTCGGCCCTTCTCTGCTCAAAATTGGCTGGTTCGATGAAATGATTGATCCGGAGGGACTACAAGGAGACTTTCACCGATATGATCGCCTCACTCTCGTAGGTGAGATTGAATGGAGTTTCTCCGATCACCATCAGGGAGGTAGTCTGAAAGGCCTAGAGCACCGAATGAAGTTATTCCACCCAGAGTCTCTTGGCATCGTTCAATCGGGTCTTCAACCCATGTAGGATCGTCTAGTTGGTGACTTCGGCCTCCCCGTTAGATTAGGGGTGTCTGACTGATGTCAACCGGTGGGAGATATGGTACTGCTAGCAGAAATCTTAAAACTTTAGGTTATCGAATTACTGTTCGTTATCGGTGATGATTGCCTGCGGTATGCAAAACTGATAGATGATGATGTTTTGGACGAAGGTCTCCACCTTGGCTTCGATGATCTGCACCAGTGGTTCAGCTTCTACACACTTGGTGAAGTAGTCGATGGCTACAATTAAGAACTTCCATTGTCCGAATGCTAAGGGAAATGGCCCGAGGATGTCCATCCCCCACTATGCGAATGGCCAAGGGGCCGTCAGCGAGATTAGCTAACTAGCCGTTCGTCTTTGAACATTGGACTACCTCTAGCATGTGTCGTACCTTCTAACAAAATTTGTAGTGTCCTTCTAGATGGTCGGCCAGTAGTAGCCTTGTTGGATGATCTTATAGGCTAAAGATCTACCTCCAAGGTTGTCGCCACATATCCCTTCATGCACTTCTCTTAGTGCATAATCGATATCCAACAGCCCCAAATACTTGAGTAGTGGCTATGTAAATGACCGCTTGTAGAGGATTCCATCGAGGATGACGTATTTTGAGGCCATCCAGCACACACATCTGGCTTCAACTTTATCTTCCGACAGGGTTTCTTTATTGAGGAATGTGAGGATGGAGTCCATCCAACAAGCCTCTCGCTCCACTTGGTGGATCCCTGATGTCTCCTCAGCAATGCTTGAGCTTTGTAGGTGCTCCACGAAGGTCTGGTTGGAGGGGTTAGTGATGGCAGTAGCCAGCCATGACAAGGCATCCGCCCGAGAGTTTTATGCTCGTGGTATATGGAGTATCTCAAAAGATTTGAGTCGAGTCATGAGGCTTTGTACCTTTTCCAAGTACTTGGCCAGGGTCGGATCTCTTGCCTCGAATTCATCCCTCACATGGTTTACCACCAGTTGGGAATCAGAGTAGGCTCTGATCCGACCAATGCCTAGCTCATCGGCTATCCTCAGTCTCGCGAGGAGGGCTTCATATTCTACCAGGTTATTTGATACTTGGAATGCAAAATGCAGGGCATACTCCAAGCTCTATCCATCGAGGTCGGCCATTATCAATCCTTCCTCGTAACCAGCAAGGTTAGACATCCCATCCATATGGAGTGTCCAGGCGGTGTCTGACTCTCCAGCAATATCATCCTCAGGTATGTCGACCATTTGCAGAGGTGTCTCCTATCTCTAGGTACACTCTGCTATGAAGTCAATGATCACCTGAGCCTTCATGGCCGACTGAGGTCAAAAGGAGATGTCGAATTCACCAAGCTTGATGGCCCACATGGCAAGCCGACCCAAGATATCGGGGCTCTTGAAAATTGCCTTGAGAGGTTGATCAGTCAGGATAACAATTGAATGCGCCTGAAAGTAGGGTAGCAGTCGCTTGGCTACCATAATCAGGGAGGAGACAAGCTTTTGCATCTTGGGATACCTTATTTTGATGTCGTGGAGTACCTTGGTAATGTAGTAGACCATCTTTTGCTGGCTGTCCTCTCCTATCCGAACGAGGATGGAGCTCACTGCCTTATCTGATGCTGACAGATACAGATACAGGGGCTTTCCCTCCACAGGCTTAGTGAGTAAGGGAGGCACTTCCAGGTAAGCCTTCAGTGCTTCAAAGGTCGATCGACATTCGTCCGTCCACTGGAAGCGGTCCGACCATCGTAGAGTCTTAAAGAAAGGAAGACATTTCTCGACCGACCTAGAAATAAAGCGGCTGAGAGAGGCTATCTGACCTGTGAGTTCTTGCACTTGTTTCTTGCTGGTTGGATGCCCCATGTCAATGATGGCCTTGATTTTATTAGGGTTGACCTCAATCCCTCGCAATGTGATCAGAATGCCAAGGAGTTTCTCCAAGGTCACCCCGAAGGTACACTTGGCGGGGTTCAACTTCATCCTGTGGTGCCTCAGGGCATCAAAAGACTCTTTCAAATCCTTAATGTCGTCGACTCTCTGGAGGCTCTTGACTATCATGTCGTCAACATATGTCTCCATGTTTCTTCCAAGTTGCCCCTCGAAGACCCTGTTGATCAGCCTCTAGAAAGTAGCTTTGGCGTTCTTTAGGCTGAAAGGCATCATCCTATAGCAGTCAACCCTTTGTCAGTGATAAAGGCTATCTTTTCCTCATCTTTCTGGTCCATGCTGATCTGGTTGTACCCGGAAAAGGTGTCCATGAAGCTCAAAAGTTTATGACCAGTAGTGGCATCCACCAGCTAGTCGATCTTTGATAAGGGGAAGCTATCCTTTGGGCAGGCTTTATTGAGGTCAGTGTAGTCTACACATATCCTTCACTTCCCGTTGGCCTTCCTCACCATCATGACATTTGCTAGCCAGTCAAGGTAGTGGGCTTTTTTGATGAAGCTAGCTTCAAGGAGCTTCTTGACCTCCTCATCAACCACCCTCTATCTCTCAGGGGCGAAGTTCCTCTTCTTCTGTCGAACAGGTTTGTAGGTGGGTTCCACCTTAAGTCGATGGGTTATGACTTCCGACGGGATGCCTAGCATGTCAGATGCCGACCAGGAAAAAATGTTGTCATTGATCTGCAAGAAGCTGACCAGCTCTAATTTGGCCTCCTCACCGAGCATGCTTCCTATCTCCAGGACCCAAGTAGGATCATCCTCCCTAAAAGGTACGAATAAGATCTTCTCGACCGGTTCTCCATAGCAGTTGGCTTCGGACCTAGGATCAAGCTGTTCCAAGGTGGAATGGCCTCCCAATTATCTGTCCTAAATGGTCAAACACTACCTGGCCATCCTACAATCCCCTCTCATCACTCTGACCCTATTTCAATTTGGAAATTTCGTAAGCAAGTGGTAAGTAGACACAATGGCTCGGAATTTGTTAAGGGCCGGTCTCCCCAATATGACATTGTAAGCTAATGTCATGAGGATGACCACGAAATTGATAGAAAGGGTCTTCTGATAAAGTTCTGATCCGATGGTCATGGGCAGAGTTATCTCTCCTTCTACGCCGATAGAGTTCCCCCCGAACTCGGTTAACGGTGTTGGAAATTCTTTCATCCTAGTTCTAGGTAGATTCATTCTGATAAAGGCATCATATAGAAAAACTTCAGTGGAGCTTCCATTATCAATGAGGATCCTTCTTACATCATAATTGGCAATCATTGCCGATACAACAACAGGATCATTCCCAGAGGCCTGGGCCTCTAGGAGGTCTTCGTCAAAGAAACTAATTACATTAGAACTCCGGGACCTCTTGAAGATGTCATGACCTTCTTCATCCTTCCATTTGGATCGGTGGTGGAGCATGCCAACATTTTCATTGATGGGGCATTGGTTGGGCAGCTCTATTTTCTCCGGGGGGTTCCTGGCAGTAAAAGTTGTAGCCCTGTTCCTCTAGGGTCGGACGTACTTGTGTAGGTACCCCCACCTGATCAGGTCTTTGATCGCATCCTTTAATTGGAGGCAATCTTTTGTGCTGTGCCTGTGGTCACGATGGAACCGGCAGTGCTTGTCCTTATTCCTTGACGTGGAGGGGCTCTTCATCAGGTGAGGCCTCTGTAGAAAGGTCTCCTTCTCTATCTCTATAAGGATTTTCTCCCTCGGGAGGGAGAGAGGTGTGTAAGTCTCAAACCTCCTAGGGAAGTCCTTCAACTTACGGCTGCGACGTCGGGCCAAGTTGATGCCATCGCTGGGAGGTCGAACTTCAGGAGCCCTATCGCTCCTCTTGGGAGTCAACCTCACTTCAGCCTGGCATCGTCTTGCCGCTTGTTCTTCTACCAGGGCATATTTTTGTGCCCGGGCTAGTAGTTCGGAGTAGCTTGTCGGGAACTTTTGTCCAGTGAGAAGGTGAGCCTGGATGATTACAGCCCCTTCTTGAACGCCGATATAGCTACGTGCTCGTTGAGGTCCGGGACCTCCACGGCTGCCGAATTAAATCAGGCCATATAATCCCGGAGGGTTTCTCCTTTTGCTGCACGAGGAAGAGGCAGTCCGTGTTCCTCGGCATTCGGTTGCAGGTCCTGAAATGGAACAAAAAGAGCTTTTCTAGCTGGAAGAAGGAGTGAATCGTACCTGGTCGGATGGTGGAAAACCACATCCGAGCTACCTTCTTAAGTATTATGGGGAAGGCGATGTAGTGGAGGGCATCGGAGGTGCCCTACACCATCATGTGGGCCTTGTAAGTGCCCAGATGGTCCAGAGGGTCGGTGGTGCCATTGTAAGCATCCACCTGGGGGATCTTGAAGTGATAGGGTATAGTTTTCCCCATGATTCTTGCAGAGAATTATGGTTGTGAGTCGTACGCTTGTGCTTCTTCTCCTTTTTGCCGATTGACGAGTTTGGCAATTTGCTCCTCCATGTACTAGAGCTTGCTAGTGTAGTCCCTCGAATCTTCATCGCATCAGTGGTCATGGTCGAAGACTGAATCCACGAAAGAGTGTGAGGTGGACCTCACTCTTTTCCCGTCGGCACAAGTCCTCTGTGATGTTTGAGGCTCCGGGGTCGCATGGGAGCGATGTCGAGGGACTCCTTGCTATCGACTCCCTTTGACAGTAGGTGGATAACTGGTTCTGGATGCCGCGAGTTGCTACTGTCTGTCATTGGCCATATCTTGGAGGTTCTGAATCACAGCGGTGAGAGTGTCGATGCGGTTCAAAAGAGTCTAGAACTACTACTGTCCCAGGTGATGGTAAGTTGGGCGGCGTTATTCTCCCTAAGGGGTTCTTCTGAGCTCGCTTGAGAGCGACCTCTCCTGTTGGAGATATTCTGAGCTCTTCCCTTCACCATCATTTTACTTAGCGATGGATTCCTCCTTTTGGAGAAGAAAAACTAGAACGGAGGTTCGGGCCCTTCCTCTAGTACCAATCTATTGCCACTGAATCTCCCAGATCGGGTTCTTTTGACTTGGCTGGAGAGTGCATCTCCCAGTTCCTGCAAAAATGGCCCATGGGTTGGAGGTGTTCTGGCGGGGGACCCTTCGATGGCTAAGTTAGCGGGAGCCTTAGAGCAATAGAATGGAGGAATCAATGGAGATATCTCGTGGGAAGAAAAAGCTCTCTTACCGCTCGGAGTCCCCCTTTTACGTTATATAGGCGTGGAACTTCACCAGAATCTATTAGGGGCCAGACTGGGAATGGCCAAACTATCCCTAGAGGAATCTTGGTAGTGGCCAGGTGGCACCAGATCGTGGGACCTGTAGAGTAACGGTGCCGAGATCATGGAATCCATAGAGTAATGGCACCGAGATGTCAGGATTATATCATAACGAAATCCTGGCACCAGTTGGAAGGAGCCTCTGGAGCCTCCGGGCCTTCCTTGGAGCGGCCTGCCTCAAGCCGATATGGGCTCAACTGAAGTGGGTCGGTCGGACCTTTGGTAGGTCGGTCGAGTCTCAAGTGGGTTGATCGAACCCCTAGTGTATCGGTCGGGCCTTCGGTGGGTCAGCCGGACCTTTGGTCTGACCTGGACGAAGGGCCATCGGCTCCGATCTGGTTTGGAGGAAAGCCAATTAGGTATAACAATTTAGTTTTAAATAAATTAATTCCAACAAAACAAAATTACGAAATTTTTCTAACATTCTTTTCTTCTCTTTTATAGAATCTCGGTCCAGATTGGACCGTCTCTCTTTAGATTGTAGTTGTCTCATTCCTCTAGTCAAAGATCATACCAAAAAAAGTCCTCTTGTCAAATGATCATTTCCAAAAAAATCCTCTTGTCAAAAGAGAGACAAAATTATTCTTCTAGTCAAAGATCTTACCAAAAAAGTCCTCTTGTCAAAGATCATTTCCAAAAAATTCCTCTTGTTAAAAGAGAGACAAAATTATATCCCATAAAGAAAAAGAGAGATGGCAAAAACACCAACTAAAAGTTATCCTAGAAAGGTAGGAAAGAGATAATATACCGTTATCAAATTACATGAATAAAATCATGACCATTTATTTCATGCAAGAATTTAGGAGTGATCTTGTCAAATCCCAAATATAGAACATGGCCATACTATTATGGAATGTTGCCCTTAATAACAAGAAGTTCAACCAATAATTTTATAAATATTAATAATAAAATAATATAAAAACTTATTTTCATTCATTATTTATGATACAAAGTGTTGCCATCCGGATCGCTGTGGCCTGTAGCTCTAACGCGTTAGGTCCCCACCGGGTCCTTGGTTCCCATCTCGCGGTTGGCTTGCTAAGCTCATCTAGGGGTCCTGCAAGATAGAGAAAAACCTTGGACCAGAAATTTTGGTGAGGGCACTCCGATGATCAAGTCAATGGGACGATTGAGGGGAATAGATACCTTTGAGACGGAGAGCTTGGGAGACTCTCTTCTTCCAAAGGGTGATAAAAGAAAAGATAATAACACGAAAATGGAACGAGTCTCTGTTGCTCTTCTTTGCTTTGTTTCGTTTTCCTTTACTTACCATTTTCTGTGGGTCTTATATAGACGGGAGACTTTTCAGGGGATTCCAAGTTCTCTCCTTCGAAGGAGGCTTTCTGTTGCCCACTATTGCCTCTCTGTCGGGCTAGTTTCGTGCCTGAGCCTCTAGCCATAATAGGATATTTCCACTTTGGAAGAGGTCATCCGGGTGCTGCAGGGCATAGGGCCGTAGGGGGATGCCATTCTCTGGGAGGCCCAAGCATCCTGTCATGGAAGCTGCAGTCTCCCAATCATGCGGTTGTCGACATGTTGGCATACCGTAAGGCTGGGAGCCTGGCATTGTCCAGATCATGCAAGTCATGCACACAACTTGCCGCAGGGGGGCGCATGCCTCCATGGTAGGGTATGCGCCACCTCTCGGAGGCTCAGGGCGGCCAAGTACTCCGGTGTCTTCATTTTGAATCATGGCTTCCTCCCTCTTTGCGCATTTGGTAGGAAACCATGCTCTTGGTAAAAGGGTATGCTTTGGAGAGGTGGACTCGACCTCGATCGGGAGCTATCCTCAGACGGGGGGCTCGCCCAATGAGCCCTGGCTCGATTGGGAGCTGACCTCGGAAGGGTGGTCCTCTCTGGAGAGGCAAACTCGACCTCGACCGGGAGCTATCCTCAGACGAGGGGATCGCCCAATGAGCCCTTGGGAGTTGACCTTGAAAGAGTGGTCCTTTCTGGAGAGGCAGACTCGACCTTGATCGGGAGCTGTCCTCAGACTGGGGTTTTGCCCAATAAGCCCTGCCTTGACTGGGAGCTGACCTCGGCAAGGCGGTCCTTTTTGGAGAGGTGGACTCTACCTCGACCGGGAGCTGTCCTCAAATAGGGGCCTCGCCCAATGAGCTCATCCTCGATTGGGAGCCGACCTCGGCAAGGCGATCCCTTTAGAGAGGCGGACTCAACCTCGACCGGGAGCTGTCCTTAGACAGGGGGCTCGCCCAATGAGCCCTGCCTGGATGGAAGCTAACCTCGATAGGGCGGTCCCTTTAGCTTTTTGTCATGCAGCCTTACCCAGGTGGCGGGCTTCTTCACCGTCGTGGTCGTCCGTTGGCTCCACACAGTCGATGTCACCGCACCGGTACATATCAGCGGATGTCGCCATATCAGTTGTCCCCCACTTTCGAGCTCAAAGAACGAAGCGTCCGCTTTGGACGAAGGGAGTAATGATTGCGTTGGCATGGAGGGGGCACGCTACTTCCATTTTCAATGTCGGATGTGCCGGCATTCAGGCGATCATGCTTTTGCACCATCCAGGCATCACCACGTCTTCTCTCCCCGAGGACAGTTATTAATGATGCATCGGCTTTAAGAGAACTGCTCCGGGCTTGAAGCATCACTTTGATATGTGGCATCTCTTGGTTGGTTTGGCGCGAGACATGGCACACATCTTCTATGGGCTCGAAGTGACAGGGCTCTAGGTCATTAAATAGGATTCATCTTCTTGGTCTTTGAAGGTTCTTCAGGCGGCAGAAGAATGAGACTTTCACTCCAGAGCCACTTTTTTCCTTCCTCTTAGGTGAAGTCCTGAGAAGCTTGTTGTGCCAAGTTGAGTTTGATTGAGCTTGTTGGCAACATGAGTAGTCTGTGTGCTTAGACATGATAGAGATTTTTGCTACCCCGGAGAAAGTAACCAGCATAGAGGGGGTTAAGGTCGGGTGACTACAACAGAGATGATTAAGAAGTGTTTTATTAAAGGCCTATCGATGTAAAATTCTGTCAAGATTTTTAGAATTCAATCTTCTCCCTTCCAATTAAAATTGGTTCCAATGTGTTAAGAATTGGGTCTTATGGTGAAAACAAAAGTTGTAGCCCTATGTCTTAGCTTTAAAACAAGCCTAAGTTCTCTAGATTTAGAGTTTGGACAATAAAGTTATGGCCAAAATCGTGATAGTAGTCTATGCAACGAGTCAGAACTGGCTGAACCAGAAAAAGTGGAAGAGGAGTTTGAGCGGGACAGGGATTTGGTTTTGGGCAACACGTGAATGATGTGGATTATTTAAAAAAAAGAAAAGGATAAAAAAATAGGTTATTGAGAAACTTTTGGGGATGAAAAAGTTGTGGCGGCTGTGAATAACAAAAAACAAAAAGGTTGCTGCTGGGGTGGAGAAATCAAAAACGGACGTTGCAGCCACTGTGGAGAAGCCCTAGACGGACGAATTTCAACAGTTTTTCTTCTGCTGCAGCATCTTCCTGGTGATATCTACTCCTGTCTTTATAATTGTGATTTCTATGTGTCCTGAAATAATGGGACTATTGCTCTGTTGATCTACTCTTGTTTGAGTAGAGGGGTCTATTCCTTTTGATCTGCTTTTGTTTGAGCAGAGGGTGATACTGTGTTTGCAGTTGTCGTGATCAAATCCTGGAGGTACTCAGGTCATAGCCTAGAGGGTTATGTGGATGTAAGACCAAAATAATTGGCAAACCTTGAAGTTAAATGTATTGGGGGTACTCGATTGAGTACCCTAACCGGATGTAGTCTTGATTGGGAATTAAGACAAACCAGGTGAACAATCCTCTGTGTGTTTGGTTTGATTGGTATTTTTTTTTTATTGCTCTATAATATTTCTCCATCAAGTGTTTGTGATTATTCCAAAAGAAAGAGAAGAAGATTATTTATCCACTGATTCACCCCCCTGCCCTCTCAGTGGAACCACACCAAGTTCAACAATTAGTATCAGAGCCAGGGCTCTCATAGTGCAATCTAATCGATTGGAGAGTTAGTGTGTGATCTTCATGGCATCAAAAGGAGATCTGTCCAATAGGGCACCTGCTTTCAATGGCAAGGATTATTCCTTCTGGAAAGTTCGAATGTGCTATTTCTTAAAGTCATTGG
This sequence comes from Areca catechu, assembly GCA_021397845.1. Taxonomy (NCBI): domain Eukaryota; kingdom Viridiplantae; phylum Streptophyta; class Magnoliopsida; order Arecales; family Arecaceae; genus Areca; species Areca catechu. The sequence goes on from CM038045.1 coordinate 97,592,252, forward strand.
GCAGTGAAGTCTGGGAATCAGTCAAGCGAGGCTATACAGTTATAGAGGGCTCTATTGTTGATCCATTAGAGAAGAAGCATGCTGATATGAATGCCAGAGCTCATAATGCATTGTTGTCAGCACTAACAAATTCTGAGATGTCAAAAGTTATTGACTGCAAATCTACTAAGGAGGTATGGGATAGGCTACAGAGTATGCATGAGGGAGATGCAAAGATCAAGGAAGCCAAGTTACAAATCTACAGGGCTCAGTTTGAATTACTTCACATGAATGATGATGAGACTGTTAGTGAATACTCGGAATGGGTGAACAATGTAGTTCTTTCTATTCGAGGTCTAGATGAGAAGATGGATATCTCTGTTGTGATCAAGAAAGTGCTTAGGACATTAACCTCCAAATATGAGTCTAAAGTGTCTGCTATTGAGGAGGCAAAATATCTAAACACTCTCACATGGGATGAACTGCATGGGTCTCTCACTGCATATGAGATGAGAGCAGACAAAGGCAAGAATCCAGATATTCATGCTTCTTTTAAAAGCAAAGTGCAAATCAGCGAGAATAGTGATGATCTTGATGAAGATGAGGTGAACTTTATGAGAAAGCTTTCAAGAGGCAAAGGAAAGTACAAAGGCAAATTACCCTTCAAATGCTTTGATTGTGGAAGAATTGGGCATATGGCCAAAAATTACCTAATGAAGGCAATGAATGAGGGGGAGACTACTACAAAAGTGACAAAGAACTTCAGAGGACAGACAAAAGGGAGAAGTTTCATGATTGAGGAACTAGAAGATGACTCATGTGATGAATCTGATAGAGAGCAAGTCTCTATTCATGATAATTCCAAAGGAGTTTTTCTTTTCATGGTAGCTCAAAATTCATTTGAAGAGAAAGAAGAAGAGGTGCCAGAAATTGAAGTTGATTTGTTAGAGGAATATAATTATTTGTCCATTCGCTTTGATGAAGAAAGGCAAGAGAAGGAAGAGGCACAGAAAAAATTAAGGGAAGCAAATGAAATGATTGCTCAGATGCATGTCAGACTTGAAGAACTTGAGGGAAAGCTTTCTCAATTCGTTAGTGAAAAGGATTCTCATTGTGAGTTGGAATGTGCTGAAGTGCAGAATATCTCCTCCAGGAAATTAGACAAAATGATTAGTTCACAGAGGCCCACACATGTGAAATTCAGCCTTGGTTATAAAGGAGAGAAAGATTCCTCTTCGAGGTCTATATTTCCATCTAATTCTACTTCTCAAATTGTGAAGGAAGTCTCTGTGTCTCTTATCAGTTCAATAATCTTTAAAGAACCAGAAATCCTTAAGAAGAAACATATGAGGCCTGAAAATGCATCTAAGCTTCTTAAAAGATCGGGTTTCTCTTATACAAATTCAAATAATTTCTTTCCAGGTCATTGCTTTCATTGTAACCTTTATGGACATCGGATCTCAACTTGCAAGTTCTTGGCGGCCATCTCTCCACCCAAGGTAAAACTTTCTAATTCGTTTGAAGTGTTATCTTATATGAAAGAATACTATACTTGTGGTGAACTAGGACATATCTCTGCAAATTGTCATAAAAAATATGCTGTTGTTCCTCCTCCTGTGAAATATGCTCAAAATCAAGGTGCTTTCTCATGCTATAATTGTTGTCAACCGGGTCACTTGGCAAGAAATTGTAGAAGCAACAACTTAAATTTTGTCATCCTCAAAGCTTTGTAAGGACATTTTGAAAATCTGAAAGCATATAAGCAAAATGAGCAGAGCAAGAAGAAGAAGATCTATCATCCTCAAGCTCAGAGAATAGCAAGTAAGGAGGTATCAGACAATAAGAAAGTTTCAGATGAATCATCCTCAAAATCTGAAACTAGTGAGGAAAAATTGCGATGGATTGCCAAAGGTAAAGAGAAAGTACAAGACTCTCTAGTTGTACAAACCGCTCTGAAAGCACAGAAAGGGGCTGAAGTTTGGATACTTGACAGTGGATGCCCAAGTCACTTGTCAGGTGATAAATCTCTATTTTCAGAATTGGTATCTTATGATGGTGGAACTATGAAGTTTGGGAATAATGAAAATGCTGCTATAGTTGGAAAAGGCAATGTGAGTGCAGGTGTAGGCAGAATTCAGAATGTCCTATATGTGAAAGGTCTTAGGCATAGTCTTCTCAGTGTTAGTCAAATCTGTGACATGGGTCACACTGTGATTTTCAAGAAGGATGGTGTAGAGATTTGAGAAACATGCAAAGGGAAGCTAGTTGCAGGAGGTTCTAGAACCTTGGGAAATCTTTACACTCTTGCTGAATTATCTTCAAATCAATGTATGCATGTGAATGAAGAGCAAGATTGGCTCTAGCATAAGAGGCTGGGACACATTGGTTTTGAAAACCTGGCAAAACTCTCAAGGAAGAATGTAGTAAGAAACTTACCAAGCATCAAGAAGCCAAGAAATCATATTTGTGAAGCATGCCAGAAGGGGAAGCAGACTAGATCAAGATACAGTGAGATGGAGCACAACACTAGAAGGCCACTAGATATTCTTCATCTTGATCTTTATGGTCCTACTCGAAATAATGGCTTCAATGGTGGAAGATATTTTATGGTGATGGTGGATGACTACTCTAGAATGACTTGGATTGCATTGTTGAGAAAGAAAGATGAAGCTGTCAAGCATTTTGTGGCATTCAAAGAGATGATAGAGAATGCAATGAGTAGAAGAATCAAATCCATCAGGACTGATAGAGGAGGTGAGTTTACTTCTGATGAGATGACTTGTTATTGCATAAAGCATGGTATCCGAAGGCAACTTACAACACCTCACACTCCACAACAGAATGGGGTTGCCAAGAGGAAAAATAGAACAATTCAAGAGATGGCTAGAACAATGCTTACTGAAGGGAAGGTATCTGAAAGATTTTGGCCATTTGCTGTGCATACTGCTGTTCATGTGATGAACAGATGTCTTCTTCGTCCTCATGAATCCAAAACTCCATATGAACTTATTTTTGGCAAGAAACCAAATGTTGATTACTTCAGAATTTTTGGGTCAAAATGTTGGATTCTAAGAAAAGGTACCAATCTGGGCAAGTTTGAAGATAGAAGTGATGAAGGTATGTTTTTGGGTTATTCCTCATATTCAAAAGCTTACAAATGTTACAATAGGAGGATTGATAAAATCATGGAGAGTCATGATGTGAAAGTAGAAGAAAAACCTACATCGCTCACTCCAAGTGTTCCAGCTTCACCTGTGCATAGCGGTGCTGAAGAAATTATATTTGAATCTAAAAATGAGATTGAAGATGTCCCAGAATCCAATAATGATTCTCATAATGATGGTGATGAGATGAGGTATTCTAAGTGGTGCGGGCACCAGACTCAGAAGAAGACTTCAGAGCTCCATCTGGATCTCTGATTAACCTTGCCCGAAGAATTAGGGTTTTTGGTTTGTAATAAGAGTTGACTAGATCAACTTAATTTAGCTTGAGTCTACATTACCTGCATTTTATTTTGTTGAGTCATGTTGACTCAGTAGTGGACTAGGGTTTCAAAATGGGATGTTACACTTTCTTCCAAGACCAGGCAAGTGGACACCACACTCCCAGCCACACTCTCAGTCCAGGGGGCGCCATATCCACATCCAGCAGCTTTTGGTCCCCACTCCACAGATGGCAACCTCCTTCTCTCATGCGCCAGATAAGGAGAAGTCCACCAAGAGACCACCAATCAAGGGGGTGGCCAAGACTTTCCCAAGAAAATCCAAGCAAAGGAGGGAAGAAATTTCTCTTGGAAGAACATATCAAGGGGCGCCCATTACCTGCCAAAAACACCTAAAACAAAGATGGGAAGGGCCTTGACTTAGGGAGGAAGAAAAGGAGGAGTCCAAAAGAGTTGATCCAGGGAAGGAAGAAAATTTTCTTGAAGATCCAAGCAAGGTGGCGCCATCTACCTGCCATTTATAACCCAAATCCTATTTTTTGGTATTTTGGCCGACCATATGTAAGGGATTTGCCCTAATTTGGAGATCCCCTCCTTTAGTCCCACATGGGAAGATGTGAAACCCTCCTCCCTTGTAATGCCTTATAAATTAAACCCCTCTTGTAAGTTTACAAGAATCATAGATGAATGAAAGAAAAATTTTCTTGAGCAAACTTGTGTTTTCTCTTGTCCGCACTTGTTTCCAGGTGTTGAGCTCCGTGAGGGAGTAAATCCGGGTTCCCCTGGAACCTTGAGGAGGTGAGAGATCTCCAAAACCCTAAACCCTAGGTTAGCCACTCAATTCCCAAACCCTAGCCGCCATCACCCTTCTCTTCCCACCAAGCCCTAGTCTTTTCCTCTTCTCACGGCCACCTTCTCCAAGTCCTGGCCGACCACCAGCATCCGACTCAAGTCCAGATACTGCAGATCCACAGCAATTCTAAGAGGAAGTCAGATCGGCCTCCAGGAGAATTCGATTTCAGCAACTTCAGCTTTCAAGTTCTTCAACCTGGTAAGATCTTTTCTTGAGTTTCTGAATTCCATCGTTTGTTCCTCTTCTTTTCCAGATCTTGAGTCCAGGAGAAGCCGACCAAACCACGAGACCAGTATTGGAGGATCCATTGCGAAGATAGCCGACTCCGAGGATCCCACAATCTGCTCGAGAGAGTTCTTCCACCAGAATCCTGAGAAGATCACTGTCTGGTGAGTAAACCGTCCCTCCTCTCTATTTCTGTTCTGTTGAAAGTTCAGAGCGAAACCCTAGGTCTGGGAGTTTCTCAACCCCCAGCGATCCGTTACTTCTGAACTACTCTGATAATTTGGTTCCTTCTAAACTGTGCTTTCAATCCTTACTTAGTTTCCTTCAAATTAGTTAGCTTTACTTTGAGTCAAAGCCAATTTCTGAAAAAAATAAAAAAAAAAAAATGAATTAATCTTAATTTTACTTCCGCATACGCTTCTTTGTTCTTTGTTCTGCATCATTTTTGGTATCAGAGCCCTTTCTAGGGTTTCTGTTTGATTGCCCGTTTGAGTCCCTCTCTTTTTACTTTGTCTGCTCGAAGTAGACTCCCCAGGATGTCCGGTCCTAGGAATGAAGCGAGGTGCAAACCTCCTCTTTCCATTCCACGGGGTGTTCCTAGGGCGTGTAGGGGATCCGTTGGGTTACAACTTCGTAGCAGAAATTGTAAACGGGGAAGAGCTCTGTTTTCAGCCCGTAATTGCCCTGTTGCAGGAAGTTTTTCTCATTGCAGGTAACTCCAAATTCAGTGATTTTTATTTTTCTGAAACCAGTATAATTGAAACTAATTTTCATAATTTTCTCATGATTTATTGGTTTCCGTGAAATTTCTGAGAATTAAATTACTGCAACTCTATTTTTGTGTTCTGCAATTCATTTATTTTTGAGTGTTCACCTCTTAATTCAACTTAAGGGCATTTGAGCATCTAAGATAAGGGAAGGAGTTGATAACCTCTCCTTAGCCCAAAACCACCACCCGTTCATTCGAACCCAAGCCTTTAATCTAAAATTGATTAGACCTAATTTGCCCTAGTGGGCTAGGGACATCAACAAGTCGGGTCAAGGCTAGTGTTGAGTCAGTTTGTCTGGTTACTCTGTGTGTGCTTTGTACTCAGTGTCTAGAACGGTGGTTCAGGGATTCCATCCCGAAGGGCTTGTGTGCTGGTCCGCCTACCTGGCCAATCTCTGATTGGTGTCTAGGATTGGCATTCAGGGACCTAACACTCCCCTTACACCTGCCTGGCTGAGTCCTGAGTTACTACAAGCTAGCTTGCCACTCTGATTGGGCACCTAGTTTAGGCTCTAGGTCTAGTTAGCCCGTAGTCGTTCAGTTGAGTCTCATTTTGTGTGTTTGCTTGCATCATGTCTACCCGGAATGGAGTGCCCTACCAACCTGGTCAAACCCAACCTGATTTAGAGGCCATGGTTAGAGCTCTTACAGAGAGTATGAACAAATTAAGTCAGGATATGAATGAGAATTTTGCCCAGCTTAGGGATCGAGTCCAAGTACTTGAGGAACCTAGGCATCGGGATTGGACTCCTGACCCAGATTTTAATGTGCCTCAACCTCGCCCACACCAAGAGCCTAGAAGACCTTTATACCGAGATCCTGAACCTAATCATAGGAGGCCTGACCCAGAGCCAGAGGATAGAGATGATAGGTTCATTCGGAACATCAAGTTAGATGCACCCACTTTTGATGGTAGCCTAAATCCTAAGGTGTATTCTGATTGGGAGGGTGAGATGGACCAGTACTTTGAGTGGTATGCCATGTCTGAGGAGAGGAAATTCAAGTTTGCCAAAATGAAATTAATACGTCAAGCTAGGTTATACTGGGGGAACATTGACCTAACCACTAGAAGACGAAATGTAGAGCCCATAACCACTTGGCAAGGTATGAAAGAGAAACTTAGAGACAAGTACCTACCCATTTCATACCAGCAAAATCTGTTAGACCAATGGCAGACTTTGAAACAAGGGAACCGATCTGTTTCATACTACATAACCACCTTTGATGAATACCTGATGAGATGTGATGTGAGTGAAGCCCATGAGGTTACTTTGTCTAGATTTAGGGCTGGACTTAGGGAAGATATTAAGAGAGAGTTGTTTCTGAGAGAGGTTACTGACCTAGACCAAGCCTATCAGATTGCACTGAACACTGAGAAATTTCAGAGAGGACCCATGCCTTCTAGGATTAGTGCCCCAATCCCAAGAAATGGACCTAGCCAGGTTACCCCTAGCAAGCCTAATCAGGGTATTCCCACCCCTAGGCCCATGGACAAAGGTAAGGCACCTGACACCCAGAGAACCCCTGGTATTGTCTGTTTTAAGTGTCAGATGCCCGGTCATATCTCCACTCAGTGCACAGCCATAGCTTGTTTCAAGTGTCATAAGGTAGGTCATGTTTCTAGCCAGTGCCCTCGTAGATCCCTATATATAGAAGAGGGAGGGGAAGAGAGTTCTGAGCCTAATGAGGAGTTTGAAGAAGAAGTTTATGAGGCCGGAATAAATTTGGTTGATGAGTATGAAGGAGAGGAAGAGACCACTGAATCTGACCATTTAGGGGTTGTGAGATGCATCCTGTCCCAGACTAAAGTTCAGGAAGATTGGCGTAGGACTAACATCCTACAGACTTTCCTTAAACTAGGGGATAAGGTTTGTAAAATCATCATAGATAGTGGAAGCTGTGTGAATGCCATTTCTACTAGCACTGTCAAAATGTTAGGCTTAACCCTAGTCCCCCACCCCAACCCCTATAAGGTTTCTTGGGTAGACTCTACTTCTATACCCATCCAGTCTAGATGTCAGGTCCAAATCCAAATGCAATCCTATCAAGAGAAGATTTGGTGTGATGTCTTGCCCATGGGGGTGAGCAGTATAATTCTTGGAAGACCTTGGTTGTATGATCATGATGCCACCCTCTTAGGAAAATCCAACACCTGTGTCTTTAGTTTCAATGGGAAGAAAATCACAATCCATTCAGTCCCTCCTAAGGACAAGGTAGCTAAAGGAACCAGTAAGGTTAGGGAAATGAAGACTGGAGTGAACCTGATTAGTGCCAAGGATCTAGAACAAGAAATTCGTAGTGGTTCACCCATTTGGATGTTGACTGCTAAGGAACTTAGGACTCCTACACCATCAGAGCCTCCTCAGGAAGTTAAGCCTTTATTAGAAGAATTTAAGGATGTTTTTCCCGAGGATCTGCCAGACCACCTTCCACCCTTAGGGATATTCAGCATTCCATAGATTTAGTCCCAGGAGCTACTTTACCCAACTTGCCCCATTATAGGATGAATCCATCGGAGCATAAAGAACTGCAAAAGCAGGTTGGCGAATTGTTGAGGAAGGGGTTCATTAGAGAGAGTCTTAGCCCTTGTGCAGTCCCTGCACTTCTAACCCCGAAGAAGGATGGCACGTGAAGGATGTGTGTTGACAGTCGTGCCATCAATAAGATCACAATCAAATATAGGTTCCTCATCCCTAGACTAGATGACATGCTTGATATGATGGCTGGTGCCATGGTTTTTTCTAAAATTGATCTCAAGAGCGGTTATCATCAGGTTAGGATTAGACCAGGGGATGAGTGAAAAACAGCATTCAAAACTAAGGATGGTCTCTATGAATGGGTTGTTATGCCTTTTGGGTTGTCCAATGCCCCTAGTACTTTCATGAGGATTATGACCCAGGTACTTAGAGCTTTCATAGGAAAGTTTGTAGTGGTCTATTTTGATGATATCCTGATCTATAGTAAGACCCCTGCAGATCACCTAGGCCACCTTAGACAGGTTTGTCAAGTTTTGAGGAATGATAGTCTCTACGGTAATCTCAAAAAGTTTGAATTTATGACCAGTAGAATTATCTTCCTTGGATTTGTTGTAACCCCTGATGGCGTGGCTGCCGACCCTGAAAAGATTAGGTCAATAGTAGAATGGCCAGAGTCGACCAGTGTGCATGAAGCCAGAAGTTTCCATGGCTTGGCTACCTTCTATAGGCGATTCATCAAGGGGTTTAGTACCGTAGTTGCTCCTATCACAGACTGCATCAGGAAGGGAGAATTTCAGTGGACCAAAGCAGCCCATAAAGCCTTCCTAGATCTTAAAGATAGGATGACCCAGGCACCCATTTTGAGACTACCAGACTTTTCAAAGGTATTTGAGGTTGCCTGTGATGCTTCAGGAGTAGGTATAGGTGGAGTCCTAAGGCAAGAGAACCATCCCGTAGCATTCTTTAGTGAAAAACTTAATGATGCTATGCTTAGGTATTCTACCTATGATAAGGAATTTTACGCGGTAGTGCAAGCTTTGCGTTACTGGAGACATTAATTACTACCGCAAGAATTTGTGCTGTTTTCGGACCATGAGGCTCTTAGATTCTTGAATTCTCAGAAGAAGCTTAACCCTAGGCATGCTAAGTGGGTAGATTATATCCAGTCCTATACTTTTGTTTTGAAGCATAAGGCTGGATCTGAAAATAAGGTAGCTGATGCCTTTAGTCGTCGATCTTTGTTGTTGAATTCTGTTAGGGCTGAAGTCATAGGGTTTGAGCAAATCAAAGAAGAATATGAGTCATGTCCGGATTTCAAGACTGTATACCAGGATCTAACTCAAGGACCATCTAGTGAACATAAGGATTATTCCCTTATAGATGGCTTTCTGTTCTTTAAGAATAGGCTTTGCATCCCTAGGACCTCTCTTAGGGAATTCTTGATTTGGAAAACTCATGCTGGAGGTTTAGCTGGCCATTTCGGAAAAGATAAGACCACCCTGGCTATTGAAGACCACTTTTTCTGGCCTAGCTTAAAAAGAGATGTAGCACACATTGTGGCTAGGTGTCGGACCTGCGCTGTTGCCAAACAGCGAAAACAGAACACCGGCCTTTATACCCCACTCCCTGTCCCAGATCATCCTTGGCAAGATGTGAGCATGGACTTTATGTTAGGTTTGCCTAAGACCCAGAGGAGGCATGACTCTATCTGTGTTGTAGTAGACCGATTTTCCAAGATGGCCCATTCCTTGCCTTGTTCCCAAACTTTTGATGCGTCTAAGGTAGCCACCCTGTTCTATAATGAGATAGTTCGACTCCATGGCCTACCCAAGACCATTGTTTCCGATAGGGATGTTCGGTTCACCAGCTATTTCTGGAAAACCCTTTGGCATAAGTTAGGGATGAAACTTAAGTTTTCAACTGCCTATCATCCCCAGACTGACGGCCAAACCGAAGTAGTGAACCGTAGTTTAGGCAATCTGCTAAGGTGTCTTGTTGGCGAAAACATTAGGAACTGGGATTTGTACTTACCTAGAGCTGAATTTGCATATAATGACTCGGTCAATAGGTCTACGGGTAAGAGTCCATTTGAAATTGTGCATGGTTACAAACCCCTCACACCTCTTGACCTAGCTCCTTTACCAGTCCACACACGGGTCTCTGAGTCTGCCGAAGTTTTTGCACAGCATATAAAAGACTTGCATAAAGAAATTCAAGCCAAAATAAATTTAAGTAACGAAACTTATAAGAAATTGGCTGATTCTCAAAGGCGAGTCAAAACTTTTGACGAAGGAGACTATGTAATGATTAGGTTAAGGCCTGAACGGTTTCCTCCTGAAACCGTTAGAAAGTTACATGCTAGGGGAGCTGGACCATTTAGAGTGGTAAAGAGAGTAGGATCCAATGCCTATGTGCTCGAGTTGCCTCCAGAACTAGGCATTAGCTCCACTTTCAACATTACAGACCTAGTAGAGTATAGAGAGCCAGCTGTGATTCTCAGTGAGGCTTTTGAACCTAATCCTGCTCTTGAGAGTGAACCTGACCCTGTGTGTCCACCAACAAATTGGCCTGTGAGGAAAGAGCAGATTGAAAAGATCCTGGATGATCAGGTTATCTCTACTCGTAATCGAGGATACCAAAGATACCTGGTCCGCTGGCTAGGAAGGCCAGATTCTGATGACTCTTGGATCTCCCGAGAAGAGTTACAAGAGCTGGACCCAGACCTCTTGGAGAGATACCAGAGCCAACTTGATCCTTACTCGACAGGGTCGAGTTCCTCCCACCCTGGGAGAATTGGTGCGGGCACCAGACTCAGAAGAAGACTTCAGAGCTCCATCTGGATCTCTGATTAACCTTGCCAGAAGAATTAGGGTTTTTTGGTTTGTAATAAGAGTTGACTAGATCAACTTAATTTAGCTTGAGTCTACATTACCTGCATTTTATTTTGTTGAGTCATGTTGACTCAGTAGTGGACTAGGGTTTCAAAATGGGATGTTACACTTTCTTCCAAGACCAGGCAAGTGGACACCACACTCCCAGCCACACTCTCAGTCCAGGGGGCGCCATATCCACATCCAGCAGCTTTTGGTCCCCACTCCACAGATGGCAACCTCCTTCTCTCATGCGCCAGATAAGGAGAAGTCCACCAAGAGACCACCAATCAAGGGGGCGGCCAAGACTTTCCCAAGAAAATCCAAGCAAAGGAGGGAAGAAATTTCTCTTGGAAGAACATATCAAGGGGCGCCCATTACCTGCCAAAAACACCTAAAACAAAGATGGGAAGGGCCTTGACTTAGGGAGGAAGAAAAGGAGGAGTCCAAAAGAGTTGATCCAGGGAAGGAAGAAATTTTTTCTTGAAGATCCAAGCAAGGTGGCGCCATCTACCTGCCATTTATAACCCAAATCCTATTTTTTGGTATTTTGGCCGACCATATGTAAGGGATTTGCCCTAATTTGGAGATCCCCTCCTTTAGTCCCACATGGGAAGATGTGAAACCCTCCTCCCTTGTAATGCCTTATAAATTAAACCCCTCTTGTAAGTTTACAAGAATCATAGATGAATGAAAGAAAAATTTTCTTGAGCAAACTTGTGTTTTCTCTTGTCCGCACTTGTTTCCAGGTGTTGAGCTCCGTGAGGGAGTAAATCCGGGTTCCCCTGGAACCTTGAGGAGGTGAGAGATCTCCAAAACCCTAAACCCTAGGTTAGCCACTCAATTCCCAAACCCTAGCCGCCATCACCCTTCTCATTCCACCAAGCCCTAGTCTTTTCCTCTTCTCACGGCCACCTTCTCCAAGTCCTGGCCGACCACCAGCATCCGACTCCAGTCCAGATACTGCAGATCCACAGCAATTCTAAGAGGAAGTCAGATCGGCCTCTAGGAGAATTCGATTTCAGCAACTTCAGCTTTCAAGTTCTTCAACCTGGTAAGATCTTTTCTTGAGTTTTGAATTCCATCGTTTGTTCCTCTTCTTTTCCAGATCTTGAGTACAGGAGAAGCTGACCAAACCACGAGACCAGTATTGGAGGATCCATTGCGAAGATAGCCGACTCCGAGGATCCCACAATCTGCTCGAGAGAGTTCTTCCACCAGAATCCTGAGAAGATCACTGTCTGGTGAGTAAACCGTCCCTCCTCTCTATTTCTGTTCTGTTGAAAGTTCAGAGCGAAACCCTAGGTCTGGGAGTTTCTCAACCCCCAGCAATCCGTTACTTCTGAACTACTCTGATAATTTGGTTCCTTCTAAACTATGCTTTCAATCCTTACTTAGTTTCCTTCAAATTAGTTAGCTTTACTTTGAGTCAAAGCCAATTTCTGAAAAAAATATAAAAGAAAAAAAAAATGAATTAATCTTAATTTTACTTCTGCATACGCTTCTTTGTTCTTTGTTCTGCATCACTAAGGATCATCTTGAAGGTTTGGTGATTGGTGATTGTTGACTCCACTAATTGATTTTGATGAAAAGAAAAATAGTTAAGTATAAATTAAGAACTAATGACTTGCTTTAAGTATGTTTTCATCTCAAGGTTGCTCACAAAGTTTTGATGAAGCCCAATTATGTTGAAGAACCAAGTTTGAATGGAATGGTTGCACAAAACTAGACTTGGACACTCAAAGAGTTGGTTGAATGGATCACCAAGGTAAATGAAGACATGTTCCAGCTCAAGTTCAGCAAATCCTGTATCTTTTTGATGATGTGTCGACTCAAGGTGTCGACACATGACTTGATGTGTCGACACATGAGGATGGTGTGTCGACTTGAACCGGCACGCAACAAAATTTCAAATGGCATAGATGATGTGTCGACACATGGACCTTATGTGTCGACTCAAAGTATCAACACATGGATCAACACATCGTCTGAGAATTTCAAGCCACAGAACTTGCAGCAGTTGAAGGAACAGTTGATGTGTCGACACATGGACCTAATGTGTCGACTCCACTGAGAATGTGTCGACTCAGCTGATTTTTTCAAAGAATCTGAATAGAATATTTTGAACTTGTGTCGACTCAAGAAGAACATGTGTCGACTGGATGTGTCGATACATGAAGAAGAAGTGTCGATACATGAAGTTTTGACAACAATAACGGCTAGTTTTTTCAAGCACAGAACTCCCCCAAATGCCCTCCAACGGTTAGTTTTTCAAGTATAATGGCTAGATTTCAGTTTTGGGGGCTTGGAAAGGTATATAAAGGCTTCAAGTCAAATCAAGACATTAATTATTCATTATATTGAATATCTTTAAAGAGTTTGAAGAGAAAAGAAGAAAGAAAAGCCTAAAATCCCATTCATTCAAAGCTCAACCACTCTCAAGCAAGAAGGAAGCCTTCCAAGCATTCAAAGCTATCAAATACATTGAAGATCATTCAATCTTGGATATTCAAAAGGCTTCAACAATAGCAAAGCAACACTACTTCGAGCTACATCGACTTATTTGCTTTTTATTGAAAGCTTACATTTGTTCTTCATTTCTACATCTTATATCTTATAAAGGTTATTGGTTAGCCTATTGGAAAACTAAGTGAGGTTGTTGGTAAGCCTTGAAAACCAATTAGGTTGGTGGTTAGCCCGCAAAATCACTAAGGTTCTTGGTTAGCCCGGAAAACAAAGGGAGGTTTTTGGTTAGCCTTGTGAAAACCAATTAGGTTCTTGGTTAGCCCGTAAAACAAAGTGAGGTTGTGACTTGTGAGCCTTGTAAAAATAAGTCGGGTACTAATCGACTGTAATCTTTGGATTATAGTGAATTCCCAAGGGGATCTTGGGGAGTGGATGTAGGTGCATGGTTGGCACCGAACCACTATAGATTATTCTGTTTGTGATTGCTTGTCTTCTCCTCTCTTGCTCTTTTCTTTCTTGCTTATTGCTTTTAATTTCTGCTGCACTTTTACATTAGAGCATTGCACTTTTAAATTCTAGTACCTTGTGATTGCATACCTTGTCTTGCTAAGTTTATTACTTAGTTCATCAAGCTTAGCTTTAAATAACTTTTTAGAAACCCAATTCACCCCCCTCTTGGGTTGCTCTCTAGGCAACAAGTGGCAAAGGTGTGCAAACTAAAAGAATGGTGGCCACAAATCTTTATTCTCTATTATCCTTAATTGAACCCAGATATGTCGCTGAAGCTACAGAAGATAAATTTTGGCTAAAAGCTATGGAAGAGGAATTGGACCAAATTGAAAAGAATGATACATGGGAGCTGGTCCCAAGACCCATTGGAAAGAACATCATTGGTACAAAATGGGTCTTCAGAAACAAACTTGATGAGGATGGTAAGATAATTAGAAACAAAGCCAGATAGGTATGCAAAGGATACACTCAAGTGGAGGGCATTGACTTTGATGAGACATTTGCTCCAGTGGCACAACTTGAGGCTATTCGTATTTTTCTATCTTTAATGGCATACATGAATTTCAAGATCTATCAGATGGATGTGAAATCTGCATTCTTGAATGGTGAGCTAAAGGAAGAAGTTTACATGGAGCAGCCAGAGGGATTTCAATATGGTAATGACCCCACTTATGTTTGTAGACTAAAGAAGCTCTATATGGGTTGAAACAGGCTCCTAGGGCATGGTATTGTCGTTTGGACAGATTTTTGATAGACAGTGGATTTTTCAAAGGTACAGTTGACAGTAATCTATATGTCAAATAAGAGGATCATTAGAAAATATTTGTAATTGTCTATGTAGATGACATTATCTTTGCTGCAAAATCTGAGGTATTATGCATGCAGTTTGCCGAATTGATGAAATCTGAGTTTGAAATGTCTATGCTTTGTGAACTATCATACTTTTTGGGTCTTCAGGTGAAGCAGTTAATAGATGGCATTTTCTTTTCTCAAGCAAGTTACACCAGAGACATGTTGAAGAAGTTTCAAATGGATGATTGCATGCTTGTGGGAATGCCTACTTCTACAAGTTGCAAGATATCCAAAGAGGAGAATTCACCTTGTGTTGATCAGAAGCTATATAGATCAATGATTGGTAGTCTACTCTACTTGACAGCCACTCGACCAGATATTCTTTTTGCAGTTTGCCTAGCAGCACAATATCAAGCAGATCCTAGAGAGGCTCACTTGCAAGCAGTAAAGTGCATATTCAGATATTTGAAGGGCACAGAAGAGCATGGGTTGTATTACAAAAGAGATTCTTCTTCAACATTATATGCTTATTCTGATGCAGATTGGGGTGGTTGTGTTGATGATAGAAAGAGCACAAGTGGTGGAGCTTTCTACTTGGGAGATAATCTAGTGTCATGGCATTCTAAAAAGCAAGAATCAATATCTCTCTCCACAGCAAAAGCTGAATATGTGGTGGCCACATCTAGTTGTACATAGGTTCTATACATGGTAGAGCTATTGAAGAATTTTGGTGTTGACAGTCCAAAGCCAGTAGTGATTCTGTGTGATAACTCTAGTGCAATCAACATTTCCAAGAACCCAGTGCAGCACTCTAGAACGAAGCATATAGAGCTAAGGTATCACTTCTTGAAAGACAAAGTTGCCAGAGGAGAGATAAAATTAGAGTATGTGCCTACAAGTGATCAAGTTGCAGATGTATTCACAAAATCTCTACCAAAAGAGCAATTCGATCATCTATGTGCCAAGTTGGGGCTAAAAAGTTTGGCTACTCTACAAGATGTCCAAGAGACAGGGGGAGAAGTAATTGCTGAAGCCTAATCCCTAAACTAGCTTCGGTCCAAAATGACCCTAAACTACCCAGGGACTGACAAGTCGATAAACTTCTTGTTTCTGACCGAGCTTCTATTTCTGTGTTTCAAGTGAGGTGGAGCACAGACACATGGTTAGCAGTGGAGTTGTACAATCTAAATTGCATGTTGTTAATGTTTGTATACACTTTTAACCGGACATGATCCAGGGGACTGTCGTACATTGAACACTACAACTATGCTTGTGTAGTTGTACACTACTCCTAGATCTTGATGCAGTAAGTTACAGGTGTATTGCAGAGATGAACGACTACTTTGATTTTGTTGGCAAAGGGGGTGAATTTTACTCGTGTGTATGGATGTTGCCAAACAATCTCAAAGGGGGAGATTGTTGTGCCAAGTTGAGTTTGATTGAGCTTGTTGGCAACATGAGTAGTCTGTGTGCTTAGACATGATAGAGATTTTTGCTACCCCAGAGAAAGTAACCAGCATAGAAGGGGTTAAGGTCGGGTGACTACAATAGAGATGATTAAGAAGTGTTTTATTAAAGGCCTACCGATGCAAAATTCTGTCCAGATTTTTAGAATTCAATCTTCTCCCTTCGAATTAAAACTGGTTCCAATGTGTTAAGAATTGGGTCTTGTAGTGAATACAAAAGTTGTAGCCCTATGTCTTAGCTTTAAAACAAGCCTAAGTTCTCTAGATTTAGAGTTCGGACAAGAATGTTATGGCTAAAATCGTGACAGTGGTCTATGCAACGAGTCAGAACTGGCTGAACCGAAAAAAGTGGAAGAGGAGTTTGAGCAGGACATGGATTTGGTTTTTGGGCAACACGTGAATGATGTGGATTCTTTAAAAAAAAGGAAAGGATAAAAATTAGGTTTTTTAATGAGAAATGCTGTGGAGAAACTTTTGGGGACGAAAAAGTTGTGGCGGCTGTGAATAACAAAAAACAAAAAGGTTGATGCTGGGGTGGAGAAATCAAAAACGGACGTTGCAGCCACTGTGGAGAAACCCTAGACAAACGGATTTCAACGGTCCTTCTTCTACTGCAGCATCTTCCTAGTGATATCTACTCCTGTCTTTATAATTGTGATTTCTATGTGTCCTGAAATAGTGGGACTATTGCTCTGTTGATCTACTTTTGTTTGAGTAGAGGGGTCTATTCCTTTTGATCTGCTTTTGTTTGAGCAGAGGGTGATACTGTGTTTGCAGTTGTCGTGATCAAATCCTGGAGGTACTCAGGTCATAGCCTAGAGGGTTATGTGGATGTAAGACCAACATAATTGGCAAACCTTGAAGTTGAATGTATTAGGGGTACATCGATTGAGTACCCTAACCAGATGTAGTCTTGATTGGGAATTAAGACGAACCGAGTGAACAATCCTCTGTATGTTTGGTTTGATTGGTGTTATTTTTCTATTGCTCTATAATATTTCTGCATCAAGTGTTTGTGATTATTCCAAAAGAAAGAGAAGAAGATTATTTATCCACTGATTCACCCCCCCTCTCAGTGGAACCACACCAAGTTCAACAAAGCTAAACTCCCTTCCTTCTATCTTCTTCATATTGTAGTGATGAAGTTTAGCCTTAAAGACCTTCGAGAAATGTCCCAGAAGAGGGTCGCTGCCAAGGCACCTGAGGGAGAGCCTAGTGCGAAGGTCCGAGAGGGCAACAATGAATCCTTTTGGGCCAAAGAGGTGGCCCGTTTGGAAAGGAGGGTGCAGACCCTCCAGGCTTAACTAGAGGAGGAGAAGTCTAGGACTGCGGTGGTGGTTGAGAGGGCAGCGGCGGCTACCGTGTAGGTGGAGATGGCCAAGAAGGAGGCGACGGAGGCCGTCCACCAATTCATGGCATCCCAGGCTTTTAGGGACAAGGATTTTGAGGTTGTCCTGGACTCTTACCACCGCCGATTTCGAGAGCACAAGAGCAAGGCCTTTCGCTTCTATGATTTAAAGGGTGTTAACAACATCAGACCCTCCATCCCGTTCCTTGGGGTGGAGGATGAACCCAGCTTCGAGGAGTCAGAGTCTGAGGAGGTTGGGACAAAACCTGAAGCCTCCCCGGGTGCCTCGCGTGGAGCTAGTGTCATCCGTCAGTCTGGAAAGGGGCCGGCGACCGATGTTTAGATCTTCCTTTCCTTATCTGTCTCTCTCTTTCTTTCTTTTATTCTTCTTTCCTTTTTTTGTTTGTAAATCGAGGAGGGCCTCTGATTGTTGGGGGCACCTTACAGGGGGTGTACAGGAGATTTACATCAATAAAACATTCTCCTTTTAATGGTTACTATTCTGCTTCTTTCTTTTTGTGTTGCCCGGCTGTGAGTCAGATAGCAGATGGCAGGATTTGCTTGGGGTTCTCGGTTGACATCTCTAGACTATGAGCTGGGCGATGGAATTATTCATCTTTGGGTGTTAGGCTTCATGAGCTCCCAGGTTAAAATGCCAGGCTTTAGGAGTCTCTGGGCTTGAAGTGTCGGTTGGAGTTTCCAGGCTTGAGTGCGGGGTGCTGTTGCTCCCGGTAGGGTGCTACTTCCCGACTTTGGTGTGGGGCATTGTGGCTCCCAGCCTTGATGCGGGGCATTTGTGGCTTCTGACGGGGTGCTACTTCCTGACTTTGGTGCGGGGTGCTATGGCTCCTGGCTTTGATGCGGGGAGCTTGTAGCTCCCGATGGGGTGCTACTTCCCAACTTTGGTGTGGGGCACTGTGGCTCCCAGCTTTGATGCGGGGTGCTTGTGGCTCCCAACTTTGGTGCGGGGTGCTACTTTCCAGCTTTATGTAGGGCAAATGAGTTCTTACACAGGTGAAAAAAAAAGATTGCACCAAAAAGGAACTTGAATTTATTGTGAAAGAGTCTTACGTTATTGGTGGAACATCCTCAAGTTGCTAGCATTCTAGGTCCGCATGAAGTGGACACCGTTGAGCCCGGCGAGGTAGTAGGCCCTACCCAGTAAGGCTTCGGTCACCTGGTAAGGACCCTTCCAATTCGGGAAGAGTTTCCCGCATTCCCCCAGTTGGGATGCTTCTGCTAGCCTGAGCACGAGGTCGCTTGGGCAGAACACCTTGGGCCACACACAGGAGTTGTAATAGCACGCGACTCGCATTGGTAGGCCACCATCCGGAGTCGGGCTTTATCCTTGGTCATGTCCAGCAAGTCTTGGTTAAGGAGGAGGCATGCTGGGTTCTTGCCTTCACTATATTGCTCTATCTGGAGTATGGGCTGGCTGAGTTCCACTAGGATTATGACCTAAGTCCCGAAGACAAGGTTGAAGGGCATCTCGCTGGTGACCATGTAAGGGGTGGAATGGTAGGCCCACAATATGCTAGGCAACTTGTCCACCCATCGGCCCTTGACTTCGTCCAGCCTCATGCGGAGCCCTTGCAGGATGGTGGGTTGGTTACTTCAGCTTCCCTGTTTATTTAAGGATGAGCCACCGAAGTGAAGCGGGCGGATGCCAAGATTGGAGAAAAATTTTTTAAAGGCCCGGTTATCGAACTGCCTCCTGTTATTAGTGATGATTGTGTGTAGGAGGCCATACCTATAAATTATAGATTTTTAGAAGAAAGACTGGACCTTCATCTCTGATATACATGCCAAGGTCTCAGCCTCGAACCACTTGGTAAAGTAGTCGATGGCCACAATCAAGAACCTCCATTGGCCGGATGCTATAGGGAAAGGGCCTAGGTTGTCCATTCCCCACTAGGAAAATGGCCACGAGGATGATAGCTGGGAGATAGGGGCAGCTGGTTGCCATTGAATGCATGTGTGGCATTGGCACTTGTCACATTTCTTTATGAAATCAACCGCATCCTCCTGCATGGTCTCCCAGAAGTATCCCTGCTAGATGGCCTTGTGAGCTAGGGCCCTGCCCCACACATGATTGCCGTAGATACCTTCGTGTATCTCTTCGAGCACATAAGTAGCCTCCGAGGATTTCAGGCACTTCAGCAGGGGATAGGAGTAGGATCTCCAGTAGAGCTGCCCATCTAGGATTACATAGCATGCGGCCTTCTTCTTGAGAAGGCCAATCTCCTTTCGATCTTCTAGCACGGTGCTGACGGTAATGTATTTGATGTAAGGGTCCATCCAGCTGGCCTCGTTAGAGACCTACTGGACCTCGATTGTGGCCTCGTAACTGGGGGCCTCGAGATGCTCGTTGAAGGTCCACCCTAGCAAAGTCTTTGGCAAGGTTGCCAGCCCAGAAAGGGTGTCAGCTCGGGGGTTCTCTACCCGCAAGATATAGGAGATGCTAAAGTGCTGGAGGGCTAACGTATGAGAGTGCACCCAATCTAAGTACTTCACCATAATGGGGTCCCGGGCTTCATACTCGCCAGAGACTTGGCCCACTACTAACTGTGAGTATGTGAAGACCTTCAGCCTTTTGATGCCCAGTTCATGGGACACCTTCAGGCCCACAAGGAGCGCTTCATACTCTGCCTTATTGTTGTCACCTTAAAGAGGAATCATAGTGTGCATTCTGCAATAACCCAATCAAGACTGGCAAGGATGAGGCTAGCTCTGCTTCCTCCTGCATTGGATGTACCGTCCATGTGGAGTATCCATGCTTCTTCTATCGGGATCAGGTCCGACCTGAGTTCGGCCTATTGGTCCATCTCCTATGGGCTTCCTTCAGCCCAAGTGCATTCCACCATGAAGTTGGCTAGAACTTGGGCCTTCTATGCCTGCCATGGGCAATATGTGATGTCGAATTTGCTAAGCTTCAATGCCCACTTGGCCAAGCACCCAGAAGTGTCAAGATGGCTCAGGATAGCTTTCAAGGGCTGATCGGTGAGGACGGTAATGGGATGCACTTGGAAATAAGGCCTGAGATGCTGTGTAGATGTTATTAGTGCAAAAATGATTTTTTCTGGTGGGTGTATCTGGTTCGGCATCGTGGAGTAGCTTGCTGGTGTAATAGACTGGCCATTAAGAGCCGTCCCTATCAGCATGAACCAGCATAGAGCTGACTGCCTCTGGTGAGACCTCTAGGTACAAAAGGAGCTCCACTCCAGGCTCCGGCCTAAATGGTAATGGTGGTGAGGCAAGGAGCTTCTTCAGCCCCTTGAATGCTTCTTGGCACTCTTCTGTCTAGGTGAAATTGTTCATCTTTTAGAGGACCTTGAAGAATGGCTGGCAATGCTCAGCGAAGCATGAAATGAAGTGGCTCAAAGCCATGATGTGCCCAGTCAGATACTGGACCTCCTTCTTGGAGGTGAAATGCTGCATGTCTGTGATCGCCTGGATCTTCTCGGGGTTGACCTCTATCCCCTTTTGGATCACCATGAAAACTAGGAACTTTTCCGTTGCCATGCCGAAGGCGCACTTGGCAAGATTCAGCTTCATCTAATAGTGGTAGAGGTTATCGAAAGCCTCTACCAGGTCAGCGATATGGTCCTTCTCCGGGCCGCTCATGACAAGCATGTCATCCATGTACACTTACATATTGTGGCCGATCTGATCCTTGAAGATCATGCTGACCAAGCACTGGTAGGTGGCCCTTGCATTCTTGAGGTCGAAGGGCATCATCTTGTAATAATACATACCTCAGTCGATCATGAATGACATGCACTCCTCGTCTATCGGATGCATGCAGATCTGATTGTATTTGGGGAATGCATCCATGAAGCTGAGGTACTAGTGACCCGAGGTCGCATCCACCAGCTGATTGATCTTAGGGAGGGGGAAGCTGTCCTTTGGTTATGCCTTGTTGAGGTCGGTGTAGTCTATACATATCCTCCACTTTTCAAAAGCTTTCCTGACCATTACCATGTTAGCGAGCCAGTCAGGATATCATACCTCTCGAATGAAACTTGCCGTGAGGAGTTTTTCAACCTCCTCATTAATAGCCTTTTGCCATTCCGGGGTGAAGCCCGTTTTCTTCTGCCTGACTGGATGATGGTTGGGGTCGAGGTTAAGCCTATGAGTTATCACCTCCAATGGGATACCGGGCATGTCAGCGACAGTCTAGGCGAAGACATCTATGTTGGCACATAGAAAGTCGAGCAAATAGGATCTCTCCTCTTCGATCAACAAAGCCCCAATCTGTATCACATTGAAGGGATCGTCCCCTAAAGGAAAAGATAACAGGGGTTCGACCGGCCCGCTCCTGGGTTTCGACGCTGTCGGGTCATGCTAGTCTATTGCAGGACTGAGATCCGCTCCACTTAGACCTGGGGTGGTCTGCCAGTAGCACTGCACTGGCACTGGGACCCCCTCATCTCTCCAGCCCCTATGGGGTTGGGAACCGGACCCAGAGGCATTTTGTGAAGATGGTGGCATCAAGCAGATTGAGTCTTGGGCATCCCAAGATAGTGTTATAGGGTGAGGGGAGCTTTACAATAGTGAAGGTCACCAATACGGTGCCTTGTTGGGGTGGTGTCCCAGCAGTTATTGGGAGCATAATTTCTCCCTCGACTCTGACTGAGTCCCTGGTGAAGCCTACCAGGGGTGTAAACATCGGTCTTATTTGGTCAGTGGATAAATTCATCCTTGCAAAGATATCATAAAAAAGGATGTCTGAGGAGCTTCCACTATCTACCATGACCCTTTTTATAGGGTACTTGGCTATCATCATTTCGACGATGACAAGATCATTATTTGGGTTGTGTACCCTAGTCGACCCTTCTCCCTCACAGGGGAGTACATCACTCTCCTCTCTCCCTAGCCCTCTTTGGGGTTTTCCCTGCCCCCCAGGATATCATCCCTACCGGCTTCTTGATAGGATGGTTGTCGATGGCGAGGGGTCAAAGCCCTTCGATTTGGGCCACAGGGGTGCTCTCCCTTCCACATACTTGCCGATGTAGTCGTGCTTGCTTAGCTCTTCGATCTCCCTCTTCAGGTGGCGGCATTCCTCCATGTCATGGCTGTAATCCTGGTGGAAGCAACAGTAGCAGGATTTGTCCTGCCCGGTTGATGGCTTCAATGGTGGGGTTCGGTGCAAAAAGTGCTCGCCCTCGATTTCCATCAGGATCTTCACCCTAGGAACAAGGAGAAAAGTGAAACTCTCTTTGTCGGTGGGGTTGACCCTGGACCTGGGCTCTGATCATAGGACCCGCATCGTCCTCCAGTCCGAGAGGTCGAATGCCTCCACGATGACTTGTCTCTTTGGGGGCCTCCTATCCAACTCCCTCCTGGCATGATCTGCCTCCTCGGCATGGATGTACTTCTGTGTAGGAGAAGAAACTCCGAGTATGTCTTCGGGGGTTTCTTATCGAGGGAGTAGGTGAAGCGAGTATTCGTAGTCTCCTCTTCAGGGCTAGCATGGTGATAGACTCGTCGAGGTTGTAGATCTCCATGGTGGTGGTCTTGAACCGAGACACATAGTCCTGAAGGAGTTCATGGTCCTGCTATCAGATTGAGAACAGGCTATCAGCCTCTCCGGTGCCTTCCTGCAAGCATCGAAGTGCACCACAAACTTCCCCTCCAGCTGGGGGAAGGAGTCTATGCTTTCAAGTTCAAGCCTAGAGAACTAGACCCAAGCAGCCTTCCATAGAGTGACGGGGAAGGCAATATAGAGGAGAGCGTCATTGGCCCCCTAGACCCTCATAAGGGCCTTGTAACTTTCCAGGTGGTCCAGAGGGTCGGTTGTCCCATCATAGGGATTAACCTATGGCATTCAAAAATGGCTGGGGAGTGGTTCCTCTTGGATCCTTTTTGAAAAGGGTAGACGGGTGTCGTAACCCATGGGCTCGCTGGGGGAGCCCTGCACTTCTTCAAACCGGCAGGCCAGGTCTGTCAACTTGCGCACATGCTCTTCGAGGTGCCTTTCTGCTCGACAGTGGATGGCCTCATCAGTCGACCCCTCTATGGAGGATGCCAAGGGTGAAGGTGGACCAAAGCAAAGAAACTCATGCCTGAGTTCCTAGCCACACCAAGGCTACTGGTGCGAGGGCACGTGGTGGTCCAAGACCGGGGAGCGGCTCCCTCGACTGGTTGAATCATGCTGTGGCCTCTTGCCATTTGCCTGGTGAGTCTCTCGAGGGGGTGATGCCACATGCAGCGGTCCCTCCCAGAAAGATCAGAGACTTATGCGAGGATCGGCTGCATGAGCTGCCATAGTCCCTAACTACTGCGGTGTTTCCATAGAGTGCTGCCTCTAGTGAAGCTGGTGCACCGTCGTGGCCAGGAGCTGAAACTGGTGGGCAAGCACTGTATATTGGGGGTCCACCAGAGGTGGCTATGATGGAATGGGATTATCCCCCCCGGGCATTGGTCACCGCAGTGAGGGGGATCCCCCGCTCGACTGGTGGGGGCTTCGCGGGCTTGCGTGGTCACCATTGAACTGTGTGCATCCGTGGGATCTTCTTTGCTTTGGGGGGAGTGATATTTTCTTCTGACCGGTCTCCCCAACCTAGCGCGCCAATCTGTTGTCGTCTAGATCGCTGTGGCCTGAAGCTCTAACGCGTCGGGTCCCCACTGGGTCATTGGTTCCCATCTTGCGGTCGGCTCGCTAGGCTCGCCTGGGGGTCCTGCAAGACAGAGTGTTGCCCATGTGGCTTTCCCAAGAGGGGGGTGAATTGGAAATTAAAAATTTAAGTAATTATGTGCTATTTGAAATCCCTTTTAGGGAGTTAGGTGCTATGACAAAATAATTAACTGCAAAAGCTAAATCAAATCAAAGGAGCACAATACAAACACACAACATTATAGTGGTTCAGAGCAACCCAACTCCTATATCCACTACCCAAGATTACCACTTGGAATTTTTACTATATCTCCCACTGGAATACAGTCGGATTGTTTTCACAGGCTCACAATCAAAACCTCTATACTTTAGTTTTACCGGGATCACCAAAGAAACCCAACTTGGTGTTACCAGGATCACCAAGAACCCAACACTTAGTTTTTAACAAAGGCTCATCAATAACCTATTTGGATTTTCAACTGGGCTCACCAATAACCCAACAATTCAAAAATGAATTGAAAAGAAAAGCAATAGAATGACAAATAAATTTTGTAGAGTGGTTATCGATGCAGCTTGAGAGAAGCCTACTTGAATGTACCTCAATGCACTTTAATGGCTTCTTTTGCTTCTTTACTAAGTGCTTTAAGCTTCAGATGAGAGTTGGTGAAGACATGAAGGCTATCTTGAATGCTCTTAGTGCACTTCTCCTTGTTGGTAGATTAGATATTCAATAAAGCATTAACTCTTTGAAAAACTTTCTTTTTCTTACTTCAAAGAAGCTCAAAATCCCTCAAATATATGGCTTTCCATCATTCCAAGGCAGTTTAAGTCATTGTAGATCATTGGGATGTGATATTTGACCATTGGAGCACTATTTGGACTCAAATTCTAAGTTCTGGAACTAGCCGTTGTAAGTCTGAAATCGACCTTCGAGTCGACTTGGATCACTCGAGTCGGCTCGGATGCTCAGATGAGTTGATGCAGAATGACTCTAAGACTGCTAAACATGCATGAAAATAGTAAAATATTTTTTTTATAATTTTTAGAATTTTATTTGCAAGCTAGGTTTCCCAAATAAAGTAAAAACTAGCAGAAAGATTAGTAGTGCAAAGAATCATCGGGTCGCAGGCATACTCATGCAAACCAATGAAATATCCAGGACCCGAGAGTTGAGAAACTCCTTGTTTAGGATAGTTTAACTTCATCTAAATCAGATAATAAGAGAAGGGAAGGTTGCTTACCAATCAGAGATTATAATTCGGTAGCAGCAGAGATCACTCACAACTCTAATTGGAGCTTGGAAGAAGAAGCATTGTTTCCCTTGAATCTGATGGTAGATCTGGGTGGTCCGGGCAGAAAAAAAGGCCTACTCAAGGGAGGGGAAGCACCTCGGGGATCTTACAAGCATCAGTGTTAATCAAAACAGCAATTAAAAATAAGAAAAGGAACCATGGGTTGAAAGGAAGCAGGATTAGGGTTAGAAGATGGCTGTTTGAAGCTTGTTGAAGATCTCCTTGCTTGGTGGCCTAGGGAACTCCTCCTTGGACGTGTGAAGGCTTGCATGGTGGTGATTTAGAATGTGGAAGGATGCTAGGGAAGCAAAGAATTTGTCCAAGCACAAGAACACAAACCAAAAAACCAAAATAAAACACCAGCACAAGGCAATAACTCAAAATTTCAGCAAGTTGTATTCATAAGAAAGAGATGCTTACAAGAGGCGGAGGGATGGGGTATTTATAGAGTTTCCATGCCCTCACTAACCATGGTTACACTTGGGTTACATGTCCACTTCCAAATTGGAATACAAGTCCTTTCCTAACTAGGTTAGAA
Source organism: Areca catechu (assembly GCA_021397845.1). Classification (NCBI taxonomy): domain Eukaryota; kingdom Viridiplantae; phylum Streptophyta; class Magnoliopsida; order Arecales; family Arecaceae; genus Areca; species Areca catechu. Next base: position 97,617,895 of record CM038045.1, read on the forward strand.
TTACAAAGTTTAAAAGGATTAGAAATCCCAACTAGGTTAGGAATAATCTTGGTCTTCTTCTTCTCTTCAACTTGGACTTGGTCAAACCTCTTTGGACGTGGTCAACACTTCAAGGATGCCTAAGGGGGTGTGTTTGGCCTCTAGGAGCAGCAAGGGGCCAGCCCAAAGGGTCTTGGGTGCATGGGTTTTGGCCTCTGGAAGCTGGGGTGGCCTGGTAGCTTGGTAGCATGAATATTCTGTAGAATCTTGCTTCTTAAGGGCTTGGGCTTGGCACCTGGGCTTGATTTCTTTAGACTAGGATGTAGGTGGACCTCTGGATTGATGGATGCCCTAGTTTAAGAATATTCTCTAGCATCTAGGGAGGAATCTGGGCATCTAGAAGGAATCAGGATTTCTGGAAGCATCTTGGATCCTGGGTTGTCACACAAAATCCAATGGGCTGATGTAGCGGCCTCTGACTCCTGGATGTGGCCTAGTGGAACTCTAAAATAGGGTAACCTCATCTCTTGTACAAAAATTGGGCTCATACTAGACTCATAACTGATGTACAGGACTCAAAATACTGACTAGGTTGAGGGTTGAGACAAATCAACTAACCTCAACTTATTACAGGACTCAATTTTAGTTGATTACAAAATTTGACACATGGCTAGGTAAACCAAATAGGGCCCAGTAATCTGTGCCTGATCCTGGTGCCCCCACCAATTCTCCCGGGGTGGGAGGAACTCGATCCCGTCGAGTGTGGGATAACTTGACTCTTATAGTGCTCGAGTAGGTCCTGGTTGAGGCACTATAGATCCTCACGAGTGATCCACGAGTCCTCAGATTCTAGCTGACCTTGCCACTGGACCAAGTACCTCTAATGGCCATGATTTTGGTACATATGGCTTGATCGTCCAGGATTCTCTCAATCTTTTCCTCACTATTTGGCCAATTGTATGTGGACACTCTACGGTGGGTTCTCTCTCAAAGAGAGGGATAGGCTCAAGGTGCTCGCTAGGTATCGCTGCTGGCTCCCTAGACTCTATAAGATCTGAGATGATGAAGGTGGAGCTAATACCTAAATCAGGTAGTATATCACACACATAGGCATTGGGTCCATTACTCTTCATTATTTTGGATGGGCCAGCTTTGCGAGCAGAAAATTCCTTACAACTACAAAATTCCCTGCAAAATTATTTCTCTCTCTTGGGAATTAGCCAAGTTATTAGTTAGTTCATTAGTTATGTTCAACTTTTGACTAATTTCCATATGCATATGCTGTGCAGAGGGTAGTGCAGGTGCAGACATATAATTCTGGTTGTGCATTTATTGGACTCAACTAATACCTATTAGACTCGACTAAACTTTCCTATCGAAAGAAATTTTATTAGACTTTCTAGGGTCTAACCTAACGCACTATAGACTCTCTAGGTTTAACCCTAGCATGGCATGCACATGAGAATTTACTATGTATGCCTACTAAATGCCAAAAGGTATGCAAGAAGTAAGATGAAAACTTAACATGTGCAAGAAATGAATGTAGCATGCAAACCTCTACATGATGTAGGTGAATGGTTAAAGAAATATAAGAAAACTCAAGAAAAGGCAAAAAATAAGAGGTGGATTTGGGATTAGTCTGATAATGTAGAAAGCAAGAAGAAGGTTCTGGGTTGATCGAGTATAATAGGAGATAAGAAGGAATTCAGGGATGAGGCCTATACTAATGAAATTGACCTTATGGGTTTGAGCTAGTCCTACAAGGTTTATAGTATGGAAGAGTGGGTCACTAATCTCAGGAAAGAGATCATTAATGGGAACTATAGGATGGGATTCTTCCTGAGGGTACTGATAAGCCAAATCCTTAATAAAGTCATCAGGTTCTAGAAATTTAGGACTAGGCTCTATACTTGAGCTTTCGTCTAGTGGCACCTCAGGTAAGATGTTAATTGTAGGATTGGATTCCTCATGGTCTTCTTCCTTTAAGGGTTCTTCCACTATAGGTTGGGTGTGGTTAAAGTCAGCTAACTCTAGGGTGGCTTCTACCCGGGTTTCTACTGGATCAACTAATACTGGATTGGTTTCTATCTGGGTTTGATCATAATCAACTAATCCTGGGTCTTCTATAGGGTACTCTTCTAGATCTTCTATAGGGTACTCTTCTAGATCTTCAATAGACTCATTATCTTCATACTCTACCAAACTTGGGTCAGCCTCATATATTTCTTCTTCTAAGTCATCTTGGTGAACCAATGGGGTGGTAAGAGGGGTTTGGCTAATGGAAAATTGACTAAGGTCTGGGATAACAGGGGTGGGTAAACTAAGGGTTATGGGTTCATAGGTTATGGGTTTAAAGGTTATGGGTTCAAATCTAGGGGTATCAATTCTATAGGGTTCAGGTTGACTGAGGGATAGTGGGTTACTACTGGGTTCATATCTAGGGACTATGGGTTCCTGGGGTCCATAGGGCAAGGGTTCAACTCTATTGGCCTTGCCTAGGGTTCCTAATTGGTTGAATCTATGGTTCATTTAGTCAAGCTGGTTTGTTCGAGCGGCTAATTGGGCATTCATTTGGGCTAACTGATTGTGGGTCTGAATATTAGATTGGTTTATTTGGGTAAGCTGGGCTTGGGTTTGGGTATTCATTTGGGCAAGCTGAGCTAGGATGGTCTCCAAAGTGGGTTCCATGGTTGGGCTGGGCTGAGATTTGGACTTTTGATATTGGGTTCCTAATCTAGTGGTCATGTAACAAATCAATCAATCAAAATGAAATGATGCAACCAAGTATGCAAAAGAGGAAGAAAAAGCTAGTATAATTTAGGGTTTCCTAGACATAGAGCTAGAAACTGGGTGGGTCAGCTCAACTTACACCTAACCCAATAGCTAATCCTTCCACTGGCCAGGTAGGGGTGGGAGTGTGGGAGGCCCCCCTGCTTTCGTAGGGACCCAATTAAAAACCACAACACCAGTTAGGTTGTTTGACTCTAGACCCCCAGCCTTAGACACCAGCTTTCAGTAATAACTAAAATGTTAAATGCACTAGTTGGCCCACAAAGCTCGGACCCGACCTGTTGATGTCTCCTAGTCTACTAGGGCAAATTAGGTCTAATTGATTTTAATTAGGCTTGGGTTAGTATGATGATGGTGGTTTTGGGCCCAGGACAGGTGATGAAATCCTACCCTGATCTAAGATAGTGAGTTGGCCTTAAGATTAGGTTAAGAATGATGGCAACCGATGGCCCTAATGCAATCTAAAACAATCAAAAAATAAAATATTTTTTTAATGATTTATGATATGTCAAGTTAGGTTTAAGTTAACTGGGGTTAGCAAACAAAGTTTGGCTTGGGATTGGGGTGTGTGGAAGTTGATTAGGTTAGGTTGAGTCAAGATGCAGAATTTAGCAGAAATCAAAAAAATTAGGGTTCAGATGATGCATAAGTTGACATAGATACTGATGCATAAAAAAATCAAAAAAAATCTAGAATAGAGGATGGACGACGATGATGAAGCCTACCAAATTTCATGTAGAAAACAAATCAGATGATAATGCAAATCTAGGGTTTTTTGGACTGCTACAGAAATTATTAGGATTCTATTAGGGTTCCTATTATGCCAAATTTTAGAGATTTAGGGTTTCATTAAAAATAATTAAGAATTCTGATAATTACTAGAATAGAATAGTGGATATGAAGTACACATTTCATTAAAAAATAAAATATTTATGATACCAAAATCAGATAAAACCTAGACACCTAATGTAGTGGACAGAATGTAGAATTTGGGTTTGTGAATGCAAAGCAAATAAAAAAACTATCCTAAACCCGTTCTAATACCAAAATGATGTGGGACAACTCTAAGACAGCTAAACATACATGAAAATAGTAAAATAATTTTTTTGTGATTTTTAGAATTTTATTTGCAAGCTAGGTTCCCAAAATAAAGTAAAAACTAGCTGAAAGACTAGCAGTGCAAAGAATCATAGGGTCACAAGCATACTTATGCAAACCAATGAAATATCCAAGACCTGAGAGTTGAGAAAATCCTGATTTAGGATAGTTTAACTTTATATAAATCAGATAATAAGAGAAGGGAAGGTTGCTTACCAGTTAGAGATTATAATTCAGTAGCAGTAGAGATCACTCACAACTCTGATTGGAGCTTGGAAGAAGAAGCATTGTTTCCCTTGAATCTGATGGTAGATCTGGGTGGTCCGGGCAGAAAAAAAGGCCTCCTCAAGGGAGGGGAAGCACCTCGGGGATCTTACAAGCATCAGTGTTAATCAAAACAGCAATTAAAAATAAGAAAAGGAACCATGGGTTGAAAGGAAGCAGGATTAGGGTTAGAAGATGGCTGTTTGAAGCTTGTTGAAGATCTCCTTGCTTGGTGGCCTAGGGAACTCCTCCTTGGACGTGTGAAGGCTTGGATGGTGGTGATTTAGAATGTGGAAGGATGCTAGGGAAGCAAAGAATTTGTCCAAGCACAAGAACACAAACCAAAAAATCAAAATAAAACACCAGCACAAGGCAATAACTCAAAATTTCAGCAAGTTGTATTCATAAGAAAGAGATGCTTACAAGAGGCAGAGGGATGGGGTATTTATAGAGTTTCCAAGCCCTCACTAACCATGGTTACACTTGGGTTACATTTCCACTTCCAAATTGGAATACAAGTCCTTTCCTAACTAGGTTAGAATTACAAAGTTTAAAAGGATTAGAAATCCCAACTAGGTTAGGAATAATCTTGGTCTTCTTCTTCTCTTCAACATGGACTTGGTCAAACCTCTTTGGACGTGGTCAACACTTCAAGGATGCCTAAGGGGGTGTGTTTGGCCTCTAGGAGCAGCAAGGGGCCGGCCCAAAGGGGCTTGGGTGCATGGGTTTTGGCCTCTGGAAGCTGGGGTGGCCTGGTAGCATGGTAGCATGAATATTCTGTAGAATCTTGCTTCTTAAGGGCTTGGGCTTGGCACCTAGGCTTGATTTGTTTAGACTAGGATGTAGGTGGACCTCTGGATTGATGGATGCTCTAGTTTAAGAATATTCTCTAGCATCTAGGGAGGAATCTGGGCATCTGGAGGGCACCTAGAAGGAATCAGGATTTCTGGAAGCATCTTGGATCCTGGGTTGTCACACAAAATCCAATGGGCTGATGTAGCGGCCTCTGACTCCTGGATGTGGCCTAGTGGAACTCTAAAATAGGGTAACCTCATCTCTTGTACAAAAATTGGGCTCATACTGGACTCATAACTGATGTACAGGACTCAAAATACTGACTAGGTTGAGGGTTGAGACAAATCAACTAACCTCAACTTATTACAGGACTCAATTTTAGTTGATTACAAAATTTGACACATGGCTAGGTAAACCAAATAGGGCCCAGTAATCTGTGCCTGATCCTGGTGCCCCCACCAATTCTCCCGGGGTGGGAGGAACTCGATCCCGTCGAGTGTGGGATAACTTGACTCTTATAGTGCTCGAGTAGGTCCTGGTTGAGGCACTATAGATCCTCACGAGTGATCCACGAGTCCTCAGATTCTAGCTGACCTTGCCACTGGACCAAGTACCTCTAATGGCCATGATTTTGGGTACATATGGCTTGATCGTCCAGGATTCTCTCAATCTTTTCCTCACTATTTGGCCAATTGTATGTGGACACTTTACGGTGGGTTCTCTGTCAAAGGGAGGGATAGGCTCAAGGTGCTCGCTAGGTATCGCTGCTGGCTCCCTAGACTCTATAAGATCTGAGATGATGAAGGTGGAGCTAATACCTAAATCAGGTAGTATATCACACACATAGGCATTGGGTCCATTACTCTTCATTATTTTGGATGGGCCAGCTTTGCGAGCAGAAAATTCCTTACAACTATAAAATTCCCTGCAAAATTATTTCTCTCTCTTGGGAATTAGCCAAGTTATTAGTTAGTTCATTAGTTATGTTCAACTTTTGACTAATTTTCATATGCATATGCTGTGCAGAGGGTAGTGCAGGTGCAGACATATAATTCTGGTTGTGCATTTATTGGACTCAACTAATACCTATTAGACTCGACTAAACTTTCCTATCGAAAGAAATTTTATTAAACTTTCTAGGGTCTAACCTAACGCACTATAGACTCTCTAGGTTTAACCCTAGCATGGCATGCACATGAGAATTTACTATGTATGCCTACTAAATGCCAAAAGGTATGCAAGAAGTAAGATGAAAACTTAACATGTGCAAGAAATGAATGTAGCATGCAAACCTCTACATGATGTAGGTGAATGGTTAAAGAAATATAAGAAAACTCAAGAAAAGGCAAAAAATAAGAGGTGGATTTGGGATTAGTCTGATAATGTAGAAAGCAAGAAGAAGGTTCTGGGTTGATCGAGTATAATAGGAGATAAGAAGGAATTTCAGGGATGAGGCCTATACTAATGAAATTGACCTTATGGGTTTGAGCTAATCCTACAAGGTTTATAGTATGGAAGAGTGGGTCACTAATCTCAGGAAAGAGATCATTAATGGGAACTATAGGATGGGATTCTTCCTGAGGGTACTGATAAGCCAAATCCTTAATAAAGTCATCAGGTTCTAGAAATTTAGGACTAGGCTCTATACTTGAGCTTTCGTCTAGTGGCACCTCAGGTAAGATGTTAATTGTAGGATTGGATTCCTCATGGTCTTCTTCCTTTAAGGGTTCTTCCACTATAGGTTGGGTGTGGTTAAAGTCAGCTAACTCTAGGGTGGCTTCTACCCGGGTTTCTACTGGATCAACTAATACTGGATTGGTTTCTATCTGGGTTTGATCATAATCAACTAATCCTGGGTCTTCTATAGGGTACTCTTCTAGATCTTCTATAGGGTACTCTTCTAGATCTTCAATAGACTCATTATCTTCATACTCTACCAAACTTGGGTCAGCCTCATATATTTCTTCTTCTAAGTCATCTTGGTGAACCAATGGGGTGGTAAGAGGGGTTTGGCTAATGGAAAATTGACTAAGGTTTGGGATAACAGGGGTGGGTAAACTAAGGGTTATGGGTTCATAGGTTATGGGTTTAAAGGTTATGGGTTCAAATCTAGGGGTATCAATTCTATAGGGTTCAGGTTGACTGAGGGATAGTGGGTTACTACTGGGTTCACATCTAGGGACTATGGGTTCCTGGGGTCCATAGGGCAAGGGTTCAACTCTATTGGCCTTGCCTAGGGTTCCTAATTGGTTGAATCTATGGTTCATTTAGTCAAGCTGGTTTGTTCGAGCGGCTAATTGGGCATTCATTTGGGCTAACTGATTGTGGGTCTGAATATTAGATTGGTTTATTTGGGTAAGCTGGGCTTGGGTTTGGGTATTCATTTGGGCAAGCTGAGCTAGGATGGTCTCCAAAGTGGGTTCCATGGTTGGGCTGGGCTGAGATTTGGACTTTTGATATTGGGTTCCTAATCTAGTGGTCATGTAACAAATCAATCAATCAAAATGAAATGATGCAACCAAGTATGCAAAAGAGGAAGAAAAAGCTAGTATAATTTAGGGTTTCCTAGACATAGAGCTAGAAACTGGGTGGGTCAGCTCAACTTACACCTAACCCAATAGCTAATCCTTCCACTGGCCAGGTAGGGGTGGGAGTGTGGGAGGCCCCCCTGCTTTCGTAGGGACCCAATTAAAAACCACAACACCAGTTAGGTTGTTTGACTCTAGACCCCCAGCCTTAGACACCAGCTTTCAGTAATAACTAAAATGTTAAATGCACTAGTTGGCCCACAAAGCTCGGACCCGACCTGTTGATGTCTCCTAGTCTACTAGGGCAAATTAGGTCTAATTGATTTTAATTAGGCTTGGGTTAGTATGATGATGGTGGTTTTGGGCCCAGGACAGGTGATGAAATCCTACCCTGATCTAAGATAGTGAGTTGGCCTTAAGATTAGGTTAAGAATGATGGCAACCGATGGCCCTAATGCAATCTAAAACAATCAAAAAATAAAATATTTTTTTAATGATTTATGATATGTCAAGTTAGGTTTAAGTTAACTGGGGTTAGCAAACAAAGTTTGGCTTGGGATTGGGGTGTGTGGAAGTTGATTAGGTTCGGTTGAGTCAAGATGCAGAATTTAGCAGAAATCAAAAAAATTAGGGTTCAGATGATGAATAAGTTGACATAGATGCTGATGCATAAAAAAATCAAAAATAATCTAGAATAGAGGATGGACGACGATGATGAAGCCTACCAAATTTCATGTAGAAAAAAAATCAGATGATAATGCAAATCTAGGGTTTTTTGGACTGCTGCAGAAATTATTAAGATTCTATTAGGGTTCCTATTATGCCAAATTTTAGAGATTTAGGGTTTCATTAAAAATAATTAAGAATTCTGATAATTACTAGAATAGAATAGTGTATATGAAGTACACATTTCATTAAAAAATAAAATATTTATGATACCAAAATCAGATAAAACCTAGACACCTAATGTACTGGACAGAATGCAGAATTAGGGTTTGTGAATCCAAAGCAAATAAAAAAACTATCCTAAACCCGTTCTAATACCAAAATGATGTGGGACAACTCTAAGACAGCTAAACATACATGAAAATAGTAAAATATTTTTTTTGTGATTTTTAGAATTTTATTTGCAAGCTAGGTTCCCAAAATAAAGTAAAAACTAGCTGAAAGACTAGCAGTGCAAAGAATCATCGGGTCGCAGGCATACTTATGCAAACCAATGAAATATCCAAGACCTGAGAGTTGAGAAACTCCTGATTTAGGATAGTTTAACTTTATATAAATCAGATAATAAGAGAAGGGAAGGTTGCTTACCAGTTAGAGATTATAATTCAGTAGCAGTAGAGATCACTCACAACTCTGATCGGAGCCTGGAAGAAGAAGGCTTGTTTCCCTTGAATCTGATGGTGGATCTGGGTGGTCCGGGCAGAAAAGAAGGCCTCCTCAGGGGAGGGGAAGAACCTCAGGGATCCTACAAGCATTAGGGTTAATCAAAACAGTAATTAAAAATAAGAAAAGGAACCATGGGTTGAAAGGAATCAGGATTAGGGTTAGAAGATGGCTGTTTGAAGCTTGTTGAACATCTCCTTGCTTGGTGGCCTAGGGCACTCCTCCTTGGACGTGTGAAGGCTTGGATGGCAGTGATTTAGGATGTGGAAGGATGCTAGGGTAGCAAGAAATTCATCCAAGCACAAGAACACAAACCAAAGAACCAAAACAAAACACCAGCACAAGGTAATAACTCAAAATTTCAGCAAGTTGTGTTCATAAGAAAAAGATGCTTACAAGAGGGGGAGGGGTGGGATATTTATAAAGTTCCCATGCCCTCACTAACCATGGTTACACTTGGGTTACAAGTCCTCTTCTAAATTGGAATACAAGTCCTTTCCTAGCTATGTTAGAATTACAAAGTTTAAAAGGATTAGAAATCCCAACTAGGTTAGGAATAAACTTGGTCTTCTCCTTCTTCTCTTCAACTTGGACTTGGTCAAACCTCTTTGGGCATGGTCAACACTTCAAATATGCCTAGGGGGGCATGTTTGGCCTCTAGGAGCAGCAAGGGGTCGGCCCAAAGGGGTTTGGGTGCATGGGTTTGGGCCTCTGGAAGCTGGGGTGGCCTAGTAGCCTGGTAGCAGGAATATTCTCTGGAATCTTGCTTTTTAAGGGCTTGGGCTTGGCACCTGGGCTTTATTTCTTTGGACTGGGATGTAGGTGGACCTCTGGATTGATGGATGCCCTAGTTTAGGAATATGCTCTGGCATCTAGGAAGGAATCGCATTTGGAGGGCATCTAGAAGGAATCAAGGTTTCTAGAAGCATCTTGGATCCTGGGTTGTCACACAAAATCCAATGGGCTGATGTAGTGGCCTCTGACTCCTGGATGTGGCCTGGTGGAACTCCAAAATAGGGTAACCTCATCTCTTGTACAAAAATTGGGCTCATACTGGACTCATAACTGATGTACAGGACTCAAAATACTGACTAGGTTGAGGGTTGAGACAAATCAACTAACCTCAACTTATTACAGGACTCAATTCTAGTTGATTACAAAATTTGATACATGGCTAGGTAAACCAAATAAGGCCCAATAATCTGTGTCTGATCCTGGTGCCCCCACCAGGAGTTTTAGTTGAGTCGACTCTCTTCAATCTAGTCGGCTTGCTTGCATAATGTATTGATTCTTTACTCTGTTAGAGTCGGCTCGCCTTGATTCGGGTCGACTCGGATCCTCAGGCCTTCAAAATGTTAGCCTGGTCGAGTCTGCTAACTTCCATTCTAGTCGACTCGAATGCTATTCTTCTTAAAAACCATTTTTTGAACTCTGGAGGAGTCGGCTCGATCTTCTGAAGAGTCGGCTCGGATGTCTGACCATGTGATAGAGTCGGCTCGGACTTCCTTTGGGTCGACTCGCTTGTCTGATTCAAGAAACAACACTCTAGATGAGTCGGCTCGGGTCCCTTAGAGTCGGTTCAGATATTTGTGTGCCAGAAGCCTCATGCATGCCATGTTCCAGAGTCGGCTTTCTTCTCCTTGAGTCGACTTGGATGAATGTTTCAGTGATTTTCTCAGTCTTTCTCCAGATTTCATCCGGTAAGTCTTCAAGCTTCAAGATGTCTTCAAGTCTAACAAGTTTCTAAGAAACTAAAAGCTTGAAACACATTTACAAGTAACCCAGTTTTATGATCTTTCTTAATTTTTTCTTTGGGTTCTTCTTGACAATATTCAATTACAACACAACTCAAAACAAGAAATGAAAATGTAGGAGTTGAGATTCAAACAAAGAATTCATCCTACAAAAACTTGTAAACCACTTGAAGAGTTGTTAGTAAAACAAATGCATGCACCAATGTTTGGTTATCATCAAAATCACTTATGGTGTCAACAATCTCCTTTTTGATGATGACAAAATACTGGGCATGAAAAATTCTTTACAATTACATGTATAATAGTATTTGAAAGTAAGTATGCACATGTATCAGAGCTAATTATATTTGCAAATAAATCTCAGAGCTCTTGTCAGGAAACTATACAATGTCAATGTTAGTGCTTTAGTGTGTATCAAAGTATTAAGCTTTGTATGCTTCAGATTATCAGAAATAGCACAAACATGAAGTATCAGAGTTTAAAATTGAAAGAATTAAAGCTAATTTTAGAGCTAAAATTTAGAGCAAACATAGCAAAAGATAAGTTTAGAGCTAAAGCTATTTGATTTCAATAAAGTTTCTTCCCCTTTCTATAGGTTTTTAAGTTTTGAAACAATTAGGCTCATGTAATCACAATCACTTCACAATCACTTATATGCTCCCCCTTTTTAATTCTTTTTATGCACTTTATGAATAATTTTCCAATGCATGAAATTAGTTGTAAATAATTTCAAGGAAGCTCAAAATTCTTTTGTTAGCTCAGATTTTTCATGACCACTCAACGTTCTCCCCCTTTTTGTCAAATAATGAAAAAGGTATTTACAATAAAGCTTAATTTTGAAACAGAATGAGAAAGTTTTTCATATTTGTTTGAGATAATTTCACTTTCTCAAGTTCATTTGGATATTCTAGTTAAAATATAGATGTATTGAAAGCATTGCATCAGCTCAAAATAATTCAAGATAGTGCTAGCAAATACTAAAATAGCTTTCATTTCATTTAGAAAAGTTCAATACAAGGTACAAAACATGAAAGAAAGTACAATCAATCACTGTCTAGATCTACTCTAGTGCTAGTTGAACGGCTAGGTATTTGAATGCCAGGAGGCATAGAAGCTATAGGATCTAGATCTAATACATCAAAAGGTGTAGGAGCAGAATGAGATCCCTAAGGCCTAAGGTGTGGAGCTAGCTGTCTGGGGTGTGCAAACTGACCAGCAAAGGGAGAGGGCTGAGGCCTAGGTGTAGACTGTGGAACTGCAAGTGCTGCAATCACTTTGTTTGATCGCTAGTCTAGCTTGAATTGCACAGAGTCAACTTCTTCATCCAATTTCTTTATGTCCTTGTGCAATTGGACTAGATCAGATGCCTGTTCATTTACAAATGCCTCTGCAAATCCCCTTAACCTTCCAGATTCTACTCTCAAGATGCTAATGCCTTTAGTATAGTCCTCTTCCATTCTTCTTCCTTCTTCCACTAAACCCATTTTAAATCTAAGATCATTCAATTCTATTCTGAATGCTTCAAGAGTATTATTGATAGATCTTTTAATGGATTCAGAACTAGATGAAACCAATTCAAGTATGGGTTGAAGGTTAGGCTATGATACACTTTTGGAGGTCTCAAGAATGTCTACTCTGCTGCGTAGGTCTCTTATTTCCCCTCCAAATTGGTCTAGCCTTGTCTTTACTGACTGGCGAAGCTCGCCAAACTTGTTGGACATAGTGCAAGTGAGTCGGTAACAATACACAACTGCTATGAGATTAAATCCTATAAAACTGATGTATCAACTAAAGGTGCATGTGGTCTAGGAGCAATAGGTGCTAATGGAGATGTAGGTAAAGAAGTTCAATGTGCACAGTCTCCATTGCTTTAAGTGAAGTAGGCTCAGACCTAGTAGATGCAAACTCAGTCTCAACTGGTACAGAAAAATGTTCAGTAGAAGTCCCAAACTTATCCATAAAAATGTTGAATATCTGCTTTGAGCTGGGAACAACTTCCTTAGGTGCTGTTGGTGATGCAGTGGAGATTTCCCTAGGAATTTCTTCACTGCTGTCTCCTAAACTACTGCTACTGCTACCTGCAACTGCTCTTTCATTTGTTCCATTTTTCCTCCATACTTTTTCATTACATACATAACCCATTCTTATTAGTGACTTGGAGGTGTATATATCTATATGTGTAGGGTCTTTCCATCCTCTCCTTCAAAATTAACTCTGGAGGATTGAAATAATAGTGTTATAACCATTCCATAAAGAAGACAGGCTTTTACCTTTTGGACTGCCTCTTTCATTTGCATGATCATAATAAATGGCAAGTTGATTGATTCTCCTTGAATGATAAGCTCCATGAAACTCAGATCCCTCTTACTGACCAAGTCAAATCTCCCTGTTCTTGGGAGAAATATTCTACTTATATAATTGTGTAATAACCTCATTTCCAATGACAATGTGTTGGCCAATATACAGTACCAATTCCATCAACATCTTCTCTGCCAAGAATTGTCTGCAGAGCCTTTTCTCTGTCTTTTAAAATTAGATGGTTGATTCCATTAGCAGGCATTTCTAGTAAACTACTCAATCTCTCTTCAGTTACTATAATTCTTTTTCCTTTCACTGTTGATTCAATGTGATTAGGCTCTAATCTGAGGTTTTCATAAAATGTTCTTACAAGTGAAGGATAGGTGAAAACATTTAATGAACAGAAATACACCCAGCCCTGTGTTTCAATCAGATTTCCAATTTTCAACCCAATCTCTTCTAGAAAATTAAATAGAATTCTTCTGCCGCTAGTTACAGGTCTATTTGACAAAGAGACTACCTGTCTCAGGGATGGAGCTTCGGCCATTGGTTCTCTTTCTTCTTCTTCTTTTTCTACAGCCCGAGTTGGCTCTTCCTGTCGACTCTTTGTTCTTCTTTCTTTCTCATCAGAGGGTGCCATCCATTTAGATCTCTTTCCCATAGCTATTTTTTGAGCCATTGTGGCAATTTTGCAAGAAAACTAAAATCAAGGCTCCGGGGAAAGGTTTTTGGTGGATTGGTGAAAGTTTTAAGTTGAATGATAGAGTTTAGAGTGAAAATGAAAGAACAAGAAGTAAGAAAAAGTTTACTCGGCTCTATTAATAAAGTATTTTCCTGACATCCGAGTCGGCTCACTTTGCCCTAAAATCATTCGAGTCGGCTCGACTAGAGCAAACTCAGAACAAATAGAAATCCGAGTCGGCTAGGAAAACCCTAAATTGACCTAGTCGACTCGACTAGAGCAGCAGCAAAAAAATCAGAGATTTGAGTTAGCTCGACCAGAGCAAAATTGCTCGAGTCGACTCGAACAAAAACTTTCCACAAAAGTTGAAATGATTCAGAACTTGGAACTAATTCAGTGAAATCTTAAGGAAAGTTGTTCAAAATACTTGAATAGTTGTAGGAGGTTTTCTAGATATTTTTTTCTTAATTTTGAAGGAAATTAGGTTAGGAAAATCTAGAAAGGATCACAAAGACCTAATTCTCCTCTAAGCAATTCAAATCTATCCTGATTCAGTGGCTTAGTAAAAATGTCAACTAATTGGTTCTCAGTTTGGATTAATTCTAGTTCAATGTTACCATTCAAAACATGATCTCTAATAAAATGGTGTCTAATTTCTATATGCTTGGTTCTAGAATGCTGAATTGGATTTTTTATCAAATTTATAGCACTTGTGTTATCACACTTGATTGAAATTTTGGATTGTGTAATACCAAAGTCTTCTAGTTATTGTTTAATTCATAACACTTGTGCACAACAACTCCTTGCAGCAACATACTCTATCTCAGCAGTAGAAAATGCTACCGAGTTTTGTTTCTTACAGTGCCATAAGATAAAATTCAATCCTAAAAATTGACATGTGTCTCTAATGCTTTTTCTATCAATTATACAACCAACATAATCAGCATCTAAAAATTCAATTAAATTTAATAAAGAATATTTTGAAAACCAAAGACCTAGATTGCTTGTACCTTTCAAATATTTGATAATTCTTTTAACAGCAAGCATATGTGATTCTTTAGGATTAGATTGAAATCTAGCACATACACATACTCTACACAAGATATTAGGTCTACTTGTAGTCAAATATAATAGAGAACCGATCATACCTCTATAAAGCTTTTGGTCAATGTTGGATCCATTTTCATTTTTGCCCAATCTACAAGATGGGCTCATGGGTGTGTTCATTTATTTGCTTGTCTCCATACCAAACTTTTTGATTATTTCCTTGGTATACTTGGCTTGGTTGATGAAGATTCCTTCTTTTGTTTGCTTTACTTGAAGTCCAAGGAAGTAGTTAAGTTCACCCATTAGGATCATTTCAAATTCTCCCAGCATTAACTTAGCAAATTCTCTACAAAGAGCTTCATTAGTTACACCAAATATAATATCATCAACATAAATTTGTACAACTTATATATCATTATTTTTTTTTAATGAAAAGAGTTTTATCAATATTTTTTCTTGAAAAACCATTTTCAATTAAAAAAGTACTAAGTCTATCATACCAGGCTCTAGGTGCTTGTTTCAAACCATATAAAGCTTTATTCAATTTAAACACATGGTTTGGAAAAACATGATCTTCAAAACCTGATGGTTGTTCTACAAAAACTTGTTCTGAAGTACTTGTTTCAAACGATATAAAGCTTTATTCAATTTAAACACATGGTTTGGAAAAACATGATCTTCAAAACCTGGTGGCTATTCTACAAAAACTTATTCTGAGATGAAATCATTTAGAAATGTACTTTTTACATCCATTTGAAAAAATTTAAAATTTATATAGCAAGCAAATACAAGAAGTAATCTAATGGCTTCTAGTCTTGCTACAGGTCATATGTTTCATCAAAATCAATGCCCTCTTCTTGATTGTATCCATTAGTCACTAATCTAGCTTTGTTTCTTACTACATTTTCTTGTTCATCTAATTTGTTTCTATAGATCCATTTGGTTCCTATGATTGGATGGTCTGAAGGTCTATCAACTAATATCCAAACCTTATTTCTTTCAAACTGGTTTAATTCTTCAAGCATGGCCATCATCTAGTTTGGGTCATTTTCAGCTTTTTCTAAGGTATGTGGTTCTATTATGATACAAAGGCTAGGTAATCATGTGCATCTCTATGTAATGACCTAGTCTTAATGCCTTGTGAAGGATCACCAATAATTAATTTTTTTGGATGAGAAGTTACATACCTCCATTCTCTTGGTAGATCTGCATGATCCTTACTTACCATTTCTTCTCCTTCTTTAATTGATCTTTCTTGTATGTTCATGTCTTCCATTTTTTTTTTGAATTATACCTGCATCATTGTCTATGCACTCTTCTTTCTTAGAAGGTGAAGGGTTAGTTTCATCAAATATAACATGCATGGACTCTTCTACAGTAAGAGTTCTTTTATTAAATACTTTATATGCTTTGCTATGTAATGAATAACCAAGAAAAATTGCTTCATCAGATTTAGCATCAAATTTTCTTAGATTATCTTTACCATTTTAGGCACAAAACATTTACATCCAAAAACATGAAAATAATTAATATTGGGTTTCTTTTCATTCCAAAGCTCATAGGGGGTTTTCTTCAAAATAGGACGGATCAAAATACGGTTTAAAATGTAACAAGCAGTGTTCACTGCTTCTGCCCAAAAGTACCTTCAAAGATTGCCTTCACATAACATTGTTCGGGCCATCTCTTCCAAAGTCCTATTTTTTCTCTGTACAACACCTTTTGTTATGGTATCCTAGGAGCGGGGAAGTTGTGATCAACGTTGTTTTCTGTGAAATAATTATCAAAAAATTGATTTTCAAATTTAGTGCCGTGATCACTCCTAATTGAAATTATTGAAAGATTTTTCTGATTTGAAACCTTCTCGTGAAATTTTTGAAATACTTTAAAAGTTTCATCTTTGTGAGCAATAAACAAAACCTATGTAAATCTAGAGAAATCATCTACAATCATAAGGGTATATTTCATACCTCCTAGGCTTATGGTCCTAGTTGGTCCAAATAAGTCCATGTGAAGTAGCTCTAGAGGTCTAGTAGTTGAAATCATATTTTTAGGTTTAAAGCTCCCCTAGTTTGTTTATCCATTTGGCATGCATCACAAACATGATCAAAGTCTACTTTAAACTTAGGCATGCCTCTAACTAGGTTTTTGAAAATTAACTTGGCAATAGTATGCATGCTAGCATGACCTAATCGTCTATGCCAAAGTAAGCAAGACTCCTTGATCTTAGTATTCATTGTAACTAGACTGGAACTACTTGACATGGCAAGATCATTAAGATCAACTACACAAATATTTTCAAGTCTATGTCCAATGAACTTATTACTAGAATCAAGAGAGTTTGTTACAATACACATAGATGATTCAAAGATAATTTTGAAGCCTTTATCACATAATTGATTGATACTTAACAAATTATGCTTCAATTTATCTACTAGAAATACATTTTCGATAAAAGTACAGGGGGTTATCTTGATCTTACCGATTTCAATTATTTTTCCCTTGCCATATCTCCAAAAGTAACCATACCTCCTTCTTTCATTTCCAGGGTGATGAACTGATCCTTGTCACCATCATATGCCTTGAACAGCCACTATCGAGATACCATCTTTTCTTCAATTTTTAGGCTGAAGAAATTCCTGCAAGATAATCAAGAAGTTCTTTTAGGTACCCAAGCTAACTTGGATCCTTGCAGGTTAGCGAAAGTGGTTCCTTTGGGAATCCAAATCTTTCTTATTTTACTTTAGACATTTCTAAAGATATTGCAATAAAAAGCTTTATATCCTAACCCTTTGCAAGCAAAACATTCAACTCTAGAATTTTAAAAAGACGTAGATTTTAAAGTTGTAGATGTTGATGCATGAGATGCAGAAATAAAAGATTTTCTATTTGAGCTCTTAGAAACATACAATGTAGTTTTAGAAGTAGAAGTAGAACCATTTGTTGTAAAAGCCTTTTGAGATGTAAATTTTGGAGTATAAGCTTTTGATTTCACAAAAGTAGTTGCTGAAATACTATTTGAAATTGAAGAATTAAAATCGATTCCAGCTTTATTACCAGAAATATTTTGTTCTTTTAGAATCAACTCAAGCTTGTTAGATGATAATGTAAGTTTTTCAACAAGTGGCTTGAGTTTTTCAACCTCCTTTTTCAATTCATTATTTTCATTCATCAAAGCTTTGTTTTTGTCAAGATATGCACTATTCTCAGTTTTCAAAGCTTTATAATTTTTAGAAAAGACATGTAATTATTTTTCCAATAAGATATTCTTTTTCAAAATCTCTTCTTTTTCTTCTAGTAAATAATCATTGATGTTCTTTAAAGATCTAATCTTTACTCCAGCCTTTTTAAATTCAGATAATAAATCATGAAAGGCAGAATTTAATTCATCAAATGTAAATTCAATTTGAGCATTGGAAAATGTTACCTCATCCTCGAGACCCATTAGACATAAATTAGTTATTTTTATGGTCTCTTCCTCTTCAGTTGAGGTAGATTCCTCGCTATCGCTCCACGTGTCAACCATCACCTTTTATTCTTTTTCTTGAAGAATTTTCTTTAGTAGTGGACACTCTGGATGAATGTGCTCGGGTTTCTTACATTCGTAGCATGTGGGTGCTTTCTCTTTTAACTTTTTTTTATCCTTGTCCTTGTCCTTGGAATGCTCTCCTCGTTTATGAAATTTTCTATTGAATCTTTCTTTCTTGTTTCTCATAAATCTTTTAAATTTCCTCACGACCATTGCGATATCTTCGTCTTCTAGATCGTCTTCGGAGGAGGTGGAGTCATCTTCCGATTCCTTATCTTTCTTTGAGTCCAATGCAGCTTTGAAGGCAATTATCTTTTTCTTCTTTTGATCATCATCAATTCTATGCTGCATAGCCAATTCATGAGTGATGAGAGAACCCATTAATTCATCCAAAGAAAGGGTGTTCAGATCTTTCGCTTCTTGGATGGCAGTCACTTTGGGATCCCATTTATCCGGAAGTGATCTTAAGATCTTCTATACTAAGTCAGCATTTGAGTAAACCCTGCTAAGACTTTTTAAGTCATTAATAATATATGTAAATCTAGTAAACATGGCAAAGATAGTTTCAGTAGATTCCATTTTAAATAATTCATAACTGTGTACAAGAAGATTTATTTTCGAAGTCTTCACTTGGGAAGTTCCTTCGTGGATCACTTCGAGTTTATCCCAAATTTTTTTTGCTAAAGAGCAAGTGGAAATTTGATTAAACTCGTTGGCATCCAAAGCACAGTATAATAGATTCATTGCTTCAGCATTTAATTTCCCCATATTCATGTCGTGTTCATCCCAGTCCTCTGTAGGCTTAGGGACATCCACGCCATTAATTTTAATCATGAGAATTTGTGGCCCTTTTAGAATGACCTTCCATTATTAAAAATCGATAGCTTGTATATAGTTTTCATTCTAGCTTTCCAATAAGGATAATTTGTGCTTGTGAAGAGTAGAGGTCTATTAGTAGACTGGCCTTCGGCTAAGGAAGTACTCATGGGATGAGCCATAAATCTTTTCTCTAAATGTATTCAGAGACAATGCTCTAATACCAGTTGTTGTCCAAGTGGCTTTCCCAAGAGGGGGGTGAATTGGGAATTTAGAAATTTAAACAATTATGTGCTATTTGAAATCCCTTTTAGGGTGTTAGGTGCTGTAACAAAATAATTAACTATGGAAGCTAAATCAAATCAAAGGAGCACAACACAAACACACAACAATTATAGTGGTTCGGAGCAACCCAACTCCTACATCCACTATCCAAGATTACTACTTGGAATTTTCACAATATCTCCCACCGGAATACAGTCGGATTATTTTCACAGGCTCACAATTCAAACCTCTACACTTTGATTTTACCGGGATCACCAAAGAAATCCAACTTAGTTTTACCAGGATCACCAAGAACCCAACACTTGGTTTTTAACAAAGGCTCACCAAGAACCTATTTGATTTTTCAACCGGGCTCACCAGTAACCCAACAATTCAAAAATAAATTGAAAAGAAAAGCAACAGAATGACAAACAAATTTTGTCAAGTGGTTGCCGATGTAGCTTGAGAGAAGCCCACTTGAATGCACTTCAATGTACTTTAATGGCTTCTTTTGCTTCTTTACTAAGTGCTTCAAGCTTTAGATAAGAGTTGGTGAAGACTTGAAGGCTATCTTAAATGCTCTTAGTGCTCTTCTCTTTGTTGGTAGGTTTGATATTCAATAAAGCATTAACTCTTTGAAAAACTTTCTTTTTCTTACTTCAAAGAAGTTCAAAATCCCTCAAATATATGGCCTTCCATCATTCCAAAGTAGTTAAAGACATTGTAGACCGTTGGGATGTGATATTTGACCATTGGAGCACTTTTTGAACTCAAATTCTGAGTTCTAGAACTAGCTATTGCAAGTCTGAAATCGACCTTCAAGTTAACTCGGATCACTCAAGTCAGCTCGGATCCTCAGAGGAGTTCTGGTTTAGTCGACTCTCTTCAATCCAGTCGGCTCACTTGCATAGTGTCTTGATTCTTCACTCTATAAGAGTCGGCTCGCCTTGATACGGGTCAGCTCGCCTTGATAGGGGTCGACTCGGATCCTCAGGCCTTCAAAATATTATTTTGGTTGAGTTGGCTAACTTCCATTCTAGTCGACTCAAATGGCTATTCTTCTCAGAAACCATTTTCTGAACTTTGGAGGAGTCGGCTCAATCTTCTAAAGAGTCGGCTCGGATGTCGACCATGTGATAAAGTTGGCTCGAACTTCTGTTTGGTCGACTCGCCTGTTTGATTCAAGAAACAGCACTCTAGATGAGTTGGCTCAGGTCCGTTAGAGTTGGCTCAGATATCTGCATGCCAGAAGTCTCATGCATGCCATGTGCCAGAGTCGGCTTTCTTCTCCTCGAGTCAGCTCGGATGAATGTTTCAATGATTTTCTCTATCTTCTCCAAATTTCATCCGGCAAGTCTTCAAGCTTCAAGATGTCTTCAATTCCAACAAGTTTCTAAGAAACTAAAAGCTTGAAACACATTTAAAAGTAACCCAATTTTATGATCTTTCTTAATTTTTCCTTTGGGTTCTTCATTACAATATTTAATTACAACACAACTCAAAACAAGAAATGAAAATGTAGGAGTTGCAATTTGAACAAAGAATTCATGCTACAAAAACTTATAAACCACTTGAAGAGTTGTTAGTAAAACAAATGCACGCACCAATATTTGGTTATCATCAAAATCACTTATGGGGTCAACACAAAGGAAAACCTTGGATCAGGGATTCCGACGAAGGCACTCCAACGATCAAGTCAGTGCAACGATCGAGGGAAACTGATACCTCTGAGGTGGAGGGCTGGGGGACTCTCCGCTTCTTGTGGGTGATAAAAGAGAAGATAATAACATGAAAATGGAAAGAGTCTCTGTTTCTCTTCTTTGCTTTGTTTCGCTTACTTTTACTTACCATTTTTTATGGGTCTTATATAGACGGGAGGCTTTCCGTTGCTTGCTGCTTTCTCTCTGTCAGGCTGGTTCCATGCTTGAGCCTCTAGCCATATGGGATGTTGCCACTATGGAGGTGGCCGTCCGGGTGCTGCAGGGCATAGGGTCGTAGGGGGATGCCCTTCTCTATGAGGCCCAGGCATCCTGTCATGGAAGCTGCATCTCCCAATCGTGCGGTTGTCGAAGTGTTGGCATACGGTAAGGCTAGGAGCCTGGCATTCTCCCCTCTTTGCACCTTTGGCAGGAAACCATGCTCCTGGTAGGAGGGTCTGCTTTTGAGAGGCAGACTCGACCTTGACCTGGAGCTAACCTTAAATGGGGGGCTTGCCCATTGAGCCCTGCATCGAATGGGAGCTGACCTCAAAAAGGTGGTCATCTCTGGAGAGGCAGACTCGACCTCGACCAGGAGCTGTCCTCAGACGGGGGGCTCATCCAATGAGCCCTTGGGAGCTACCTTGAAAAGGTGGTCCTTTTTGGAGAGGCAGACTCAACCTTGATTGGGAGCTATCCTTAGATGGGGGGCTTATCCAATGAGCCCTGCCTCGACTGGGAGCTGACCTCGGCAGGGCGGTCCTTTCTAGAGAGGCGGACTCGACCTCGATCAAGAGCTATCCTCAGATGGGGGCTCGCCCAATGAGCCCTACCTCGATTAGGAGCCGACCTCGGCAAGGCGGTCCCTTTGGAGAGGCAAACTCGACCTCGACCGGGAGCTGTCCTTAGATGGGGGGCTCACCCAATGAGCCCTACCTCGATTGGGTGCTGACCTTGGCAGGGTGGTCCCTTTGTCTTTTCATCATGCGACCTTGCCTAGGTGGCAGGCTTCTTCGCTGTCATGGCCATCTACAGGCTCCATGTCAGTAGATGTCGCCGCATCGATCCATGTCAGCGGATATCGCCATATCACAAAGCATATAAAATAGATTTTTAAGCTATAAGCTTATTATTTTTATAAGCTAATTATTAATAGCCTACAACTAGCTTCTTAGCATATCCCTTCCCTCTCTTAGTAATTTTATTTATCTAAAAAAAATTAAAAAATAATGAGCTACAAAGCTCAATAAGTAATTATGCACGGGCTTATTGGATGAAGAATAAATTTCACATGATTTGAACATATCATTTAGAATATAACATTTGGTATAACATAACACATTTCGTACTCATAATAATATAATAAAATATATTGTAACAATCTAATCATGTATGCATTAAATATGTATGTCTTAAAAATCAATTCAAATACAAAAATAATTAGAGTAATCAAATACTTGTCATTTAGCCATATCATCCTTTTAATATTGCCCACGGAATTCTTGTACGATGGTCATTATAACCTATGATATAGCCATTTTTGTAAT
Source organism: Areca catechu (assembly GCA_021397845.1). Classification (NCBI taxonomy): domain Eukaryota; kingdom Viridiplantae; phylum Streptophyta; class Magnoliopsida; order Arecales; family Arecaceae; genus Areca; species Areca catechu. Next base: position 97,640,369 of record CM038045.1, read on the forward strand.
CAATAAGATTTCATGATTCATTTTTGTTACTAACTTTAATCCATTGGTAGAGGGTTATTTTCATTGAATGCTAGCTCTAGGATATCAATTGATCCCAATAGAAGCGGTCATAGCTATTCAAGAGCTTAAGATCTTTTTTCTTAAATCATATTGTTTTAATTCATATTTTTTAAAAAATATTTTTTAAATTATATATGAATAAAACATTAAATACATTCATAGAATTTGTAATTCATAAATAATCTTATAAATAAGACTAACATAAATTCATTTATAGCAAATCAACTATTTTCATAAAACTTAATAATTTATAAGTGGATTTTATAGACATCACACTGGTAACAAAATACACTTTCTTATAATTGAAAGATTATTTATACATGAGTATTAATAAGATAATGCTATGAAAATATGAATCATATATTAAACAATATACTTGATCATAAATTTTTAGAAAATATAGAACTAATAATATCAATATAAATTAAATTTATATTTCAATTCTTTATTGAAATTGACTAATAATATTTTTAAATTAGAAAGATCCGTATCAAGGTTACTTACCTTGGTCACCGGAATATTACTAAGATCAAATGGGCAAATCAGCTAAACATATCCAAAATTATTTTAAAAGATAAATTAATTTATATGCTTTATTTAGAAATCTAAGTATAAAAATAAAAGTTCTAGGGGATCCATACTAGACATGACTTGGATTTTAGATCCAAAAAGAGGAAACGAGAAAGAAAATATCAATCCGAGTAGTTTCCACAATGCCAATGATGTGGGACAAAGGGGGGGCTAGGAGGATCGTTGGAGAGCTGAGAAGTCTCCTGTGATTAGGGTCAAGAAGGCAGAAAAAAATGTATGGGAGAGAAAGATGGATACTCTATGGACTTGGGACTTACCTTCATAGAGAGATGTCGCACCTCTAGGGCACCTCACCCACCCCACTACATTTAGTCTAGGGAGTCCCACCCATCTCACTACATGCGGAGCCTAGGGTGTCCCACCCATGTCGCTAACTGGGGCCGTGAAGGAGAAGCTCCAAGATCATAGAGGGGACCCAACGAGGAAGAAGATAACTAGGGGGCCTCATGCCCCTCGACGCTTGAAAGTGAAGGCAGTGGGGTCTCACACCCCTTGACACCCATAGGTGAAGGAAAGATGGGCCTCATGCCCACTCCTAACGGAGGCAAAACCAAGAATACTCTTTTCTCAAAAATTCATAATTCTTCATATTTTACTCAAGAGAGGAGGTGCCTTTTTATAGGCTTACAAAACTTGGGGTCCATGTAAAGAATACAAGGCATGCAACTCATAAAAGGTGACACCCCAAACCTGCTTTGTTTGTAGCCTGAAATCATGGTAGAAAACTAAACACAATTCTTCCTATATGATAGAAAATCAAACTAATCCTAATCTAATTTTAAAAACTAAAGTCCTACATCCAGATTTAAAATAAATAAATTAGGCATACTCTGAATTCACCAAGATCAGTGCCTGCTCTGAAATCTGTATAGAAGGACTGAGATCGCTTTGAAATCTATATAAATTTATTTTTACTTTGGGATCTATGCAAACACTCTGGGCTATGAGATCCGTGCACAAGTTTCTCCTTCCCGTGGCCATGGGATAGAGGGAGGCGTTCGGGGTCCTGAGGATAACTTGTTTCTGTGCCTTCCTCCCTCCTCACGAGATCCACTTTTGCTATGAATAAAGATCATGTCTTCGAGAGATCAAGGTGACAAATCTAGTTCAGTGAAAACAAAAGCTCTAAAACTGAAACATCATGGGCCCTGCAGCTATCAAGATGTCACAGAGGGGGAGACGAAGGTTTGTGGTTCGGTGGCACGAGCGGTGATGGTGCTTGATGGGGGGGTCGGCGGGGCGGACAGGAGGGAGAGATCCAAAATTGCTGGTTACGATGGGGTGGGGCTCGAAGGGGATGGCAGTGGGCAGTTCGTCGATGAGCCGTCGGTGGAGCTTTCAGACTTCATGGTGGCCAGGCGGCGAGGCCGATGGTGATGGTGACAGGGTGGCATTGCAGGGAGAGGGGCGCGGCACAGCACAGGCGGAGCAGCAGGGGCGGACGACCGTGGGTGGTTCCGATGGGATTCGCTGGCATTCCCATGAGAAGATCGTCGCCGGGGGGGACGGCCATCGGGGGTCACCAGTGGTCGGGCATGGCAGATCCGGGACCGGCGGCAAAAGATTGGGAGTTCTTGTAACAGTCTTGAGGTTGAAGATGACGGGGATAAGAGGAATAAGTCAGGAATAAAAGAGGGATAAAGTGGGAATAGTGGGGATAACTAGAATAGGGATAACTTAATTCTAATTTTGATTTAATTTAGTTTGACCAATTCAAATAGCTTGAACCTAATATAATTAGGATCCAATTAAACTTAATTAATCAAAAAATTAATTAAGTGTAAATCTAAATTAAACTTAGATTAAAGTTTTTAGTAATTAGGTCATCGAATGACCTAATCGAGTGAAATTTAATTAAACCAAATTTAATTAGATTTGACCAAATCATTTGGCTCAATTAATCAACCCAATTAACAATCCAATTGATAATTAATCCTTCTAATATTAATTAACAATTAATTAATTATTGATTTACAACTTTTGTATAGGGTAAATTATTGATCATATTTATATATTTTGCCACTAAATGATTCTCAATCGTCGATCAACCATCATGATCAATCAAAAACTTCTATTGTGTATGACCTTATAGGTTTGAACCCTAAACTGATAGCTTAGGAATAATTCCTGAACTAATCGATGCGACCATCTAGTAATGGTGCCCGACATCCATATAGGTCGAATGATGGCAAAGCAACATTCAAGAACCCAAGCTATTGTTACTGTATAATTCATCCTTTTGACCTAATAATCAGGATGAATTTAGAGTTTATTGCCAACTCCGAATAAGTGCATCTAAATGTGTCTCAACCTGCTAAATCCTATGACTTCTCACCAGGATTACCAAGGCCTAGGTTTTGCTAAATCGAAACACTACCGAGCATTTACTCCAGTAATTTGGAGTTGTCAATCCCTTCTTGACTTAACACCAACTTAACAAGTACCTGACTATACCAAGAAACCTTTCATTACTAGATTAGAGATCCAGGTAGTTTGGCACCAAAGAATGTGAGTTGCTTGCCAAGTCACCGTGATAGTCTCAGGTCATAGGGATATTTATATCCATACCCTTTTTATGAGATACTCTTGACAGTACAATACTCCACAAAGTTGATCACTATTTAGTGAGATGAACTTCTACACTCACCTGCATACCATACTAGTGTCTCCACACTTCTTGGTTAAGAGGACAACTAACCTATATTACGTACAATAACCTATTCTCGATAATCATTATTGTCCTAGGTAACAACGTATCATTTAGTCACGAACCATTTTAAGAACCACTCAATAAATCCTCTTTTATCCAATTAATGTAGTTCTAAGGATTTCAGTGCATTGGAGTTCACAAAAAGATGACAAATAGTATTGAGCTACCAAAAATAACTTTTATTTTATTAATAATTCATATATATTACAAGATAGCTCAACCGTCTACAACCCAAATGATTGGCTTTAGGACACTTTCTCCAATAGATACTCCATTCTAAATCTATATTAGCAGCTCGCTTACTTCATATTTAGATTAGCACTAAGCCAAGTTAATTTTTAAAAGGAGTTTTAATTCTGATTAGGATCCATTTTGAGCAAGTCAAAATTTTGAAACCCTTCTAGCACCATAACTTGCTTCCCTATTTTTTCTCCTTGCTACCTTAGGATTTACATAGAGTTTCCTCATGCAAAAAGGGTGATCACATGCCTCTCTTTCTCCTTGTTTGATAATGATTAAGTCAGCTAAGTCTTTAATTAAAATTTGAATTTGAATTGAAAGAGTTTGATTGGGAATAAAACTCCTAGTCAAAATAAAATTGAAACTCACTATTCTTATCCATATTCCATGCCAATTTAAATCTAATTTGCTAGGGTTCTGCAACAATTTAAGAGAATCTTTATACCATGTAATCTCAAGAAAAATTACTGTGGAAAATTAAGAGGGAGTTGGCATGAAAAAAAACTTGGGCATGAAAATTATTTCTTGGCACTAGGGAGAAGAGAGAAAGAGAGGAAGAAAGAAAATTAAGGAAAAAGTGATTTGAATTTTTCTTTTCATCCATGATTTGATCATCCTCATCCTCCATCTCTTCATTTTCTTAGAGGGTTTGAGAAAATTCAAAGGTCTTTAGATCAGCCATCCACAGCCTTCACACGGAGCTAGCACTCTAGTGAAGGTGATCCCTTAGAACTTTGTGTGGACTATTCATGGAGACCAGACATTTTATGTAACTATGAGGTGATGTCCAGACCATTTGCCATGCACCATCAGTAGCAGCATTCATCGAACCATGACTAGATATGGGATCCAATGATGTATATACTTGTAGATTAGATTTATAGCATGCATTAATTTGATCAATATATGCTGATTTTATTTTCAGCATCTATGTTTTATTTATATCTTGTCTTGATCTTATGGTGTAGGATTTTAGAATTATTCTAATATATGATTTCATGATTAAAAGTGCTTTAATCTAATATGCTTCTGTTGATTTTTTTAAAAAGAAATCATGCATGAAACCTTGCCCTAGTTCTCTAATAATGGTATCAGAGCACCAGGTTCTTGACATAATTTGATTATATGTAGATTTGAATCTCAATTTGAGTAACTGCTTTAGATTTAGTTAATCATCATGGTCATTTATTTATTAGAGAGAAGTAGGGTTTAAAGACCTTCTCTTCCCATTCGATAGGATCTCCTATGGTATGTAGGGGTGCCACTTGTCATTATATTCCATGAACAAGTAAGGTAAAAGGATAATTTTATTGAAACTATTTTGATAATTTAGATCTAATTTTTTGTAGTTTAATCTTGATTATTTTGCTATTATTGATCTAAAATTAAGTTATTTATATCAGGTTTTATGTTTAGAACATAAATTATAAATTTAATTTTAGCAATTATACTAAAACATATAGTCTAGATCTAAAATTATTTAATTTATATATGATACATATAAAAATATTTAGATCTAATTTTAGAAAAATAAATCTTCATTAATTATTGAAAATAAGAGTTGATTAGATCTAGAATTATGAATTGAAGATCTAAAGTCAATTCATAAAACTTAGATTTTTGGGTTAGCTCGAATTAGGTTAAATAACTGGGTTAGACCTAGGGTTTGAATTTGATTAATATGGACCTTAGAGAAGTTGATTTAAACTAACCAAAAGTTAATTAAGTTTAGATCAAAGAGTCTCTAGATCCATTTTATAGTGATAGATTGATCAAGTCCATATTATCAAACAGACCTAATTCTGGTTTGATGGTTTGACCCGAGTCCCTAGGCTAGTCTAATCGAAATAAGAAATCAATTGGGGTCTAAGATAAGTTTGGTATTTTATCATGATCATTAATTGGGGCTACCTCTTACATGGCCAACTATGTTAGTATCTAAGGAAAGAGGTTAATAGCGAAACGCTCCCATCGATCTCACTTATCTAGCCAATTTGGTCAATTAGATAACTCATAGATTCAAGCAAACCCATGCCAATAAGAAAGATCAGTTTGACTGATCTAGGTGCCCTTGGACTAATGTGATTTGACTCTCATCACTGACTTGATGAAGTCAGTGGGAGGATTGTTAATGGTCCATCTCTTCTTCTTTTTTTCCTACTTAATTTAATGAAATCCTCTAAATTAATAGGTCCATAAAATGACAAAATTAAGGAGATAATTGAGTCATCGCCTCTTATTAAAAAAGTGATCATGAGTCCAATAGTTAAGACAATCATTGGAGGTCTAAAGATCTTGTGCTTATTTGGCTATTAAAATTATCATTCATATTATGATGACTTAGTCACTTCTTTCTAAATGATGGTTAGTGGCTGACCAAAGTCGAGCTTAGTCATTTTTAGCTAGGAGCACTCAGTCCTATCATGTTAATGGTTGGACCTAACCAGGGCTTCCAGTGGTAGCCCAAAGGCTAACTGATTAGTTCTTAAAGCAAAATTATTACCAAAAATTTTTAAATAAATAATTAGTTAAGAACCCATCTTTGGATGCACATGGGTGAGCTGACCAAAATTGGGCTCATGTGCAATCTATTGGATTTTGGTACCTGCTAAGGAATTGGTGAAATTCTTTGAATTGGAAGTAGAGGCAACCAATTTGATCAACATAGTGGAGAACCTTTAGATTAAAGTCTAAGTCTTTAGGATTAAATGATTCATATACTAATTAGGTATTGTTCTTTTTTCAAATTAATATGGCTACCATGTTGTTTCTCTATTCATTATTGTACAATGAAAAACTAAAAAGACCCAATTTTGATAGTTAGCATCGAAAGCTAAAAATAGCCTTAGAGCATAAATAGATTTGTACATTCTAACAAATCTAGCACCTAAGGAGCCTACTCAGAATGTTTGTGGTGCTGCACTTACCAAAAGTGGCTCAATGACCAAACCACAGTCTATTACATTATGCAAGCATCCATGAATGACGAACTAAATCACAAATTTGAAGATGCTCTACTAGAGGACATGCTTCAAGTGTTGAAAGAATCCTTCGATACTCCCAACAATATTAAAAGGTACAAAACATCTTGTACCATTTTCAACACCAAGATGAGGGAAGGGGCATTAGTCGTTAATCATGTATTGTATATGATCGAACTAATTAAGTGCCTGAGCAAACTTGAATTTCCCCTGTATGAATAGCTAGGGAAGGATGTAATCCTCAATTCTTTATCCAAGTCCTACATTGACTTTCTTGATAATTACGAAATAACTAGACCCATAGTAAACTATCATGGTCTGTTGGGGTTACTATAGACCTATGAGAAGAATCATCAGATCCATAAAGGGTTGGTGAATATAGTGGGAGGTTCGACAGGGTATTGTCCCTTTAAGAAAGGAAAGAAGAAAAATAAAAAAAAGGTACAAAGCACTCCAGTGACTAAGCCATGTTAGACCAAGAAGTTTAAGGCTGACCAGACTCAAGCTGAATTCTTTTACTGTAAGAAGCAGGGATATTGAACAGGAAGGTGTCCTCTTTACATTGCCTTGCTGGACTTGAAAAGGCCAAGAAAGAAGAACCAACAAAAGGTTACTGGACAAGGTATTTATATGATAATACCTTGTAATTTTTCTATTTGTAATACTACTACCTAGGCATTAGATACAAAAAGCCCTATTAATATTTGTAATTTATTGTAGGGACTTCAGGTCAGTACAAGATTTGAAGATGGTAAGAAATTTTTAAACATTAGAGATAGAAGAATCTATTCTAGTTCTAGCTTTAGAAATAGTCATGCTTGTTTTTGATACTAGTATCATTGTTTTAGGTGATTATCACTTTTATCCTAGATTTTTTATGAATGTGATCTCTATAGACCTTTTGGCAAAAAATGAATATAATTTATTAATAAAAATTAGTTATTATGATATCATTATGAATGCTATTACTGTAATGCATGGACAAGTAAAGAATGACATTTATATATTATCACAACATATAAATATAATGTACACATCCAATAAACATTCTAGGATAAAAAATGTGTCGAATATCTACCTTAGGCATTATAGGCTAGGTCATATCAACAAGAATAGGATGAACAAGTTATCTAAAAAGGAAATCCTTGAAGTCAATAATTTTGAATCATTGCCGACTTGCAAATCCTATGTTCTTGGAAAGATGACTAAGTCTCCTTTTAGTGGAAAGGGTGAAAGAGCCATTGAGTTTCTGAATCTAATCTAGGATAGAAAATGTGTTGAATATCTACCTTAGGCATTGTAGACTAGGTCATATCAACAAGAATATGATGAACAGGTTATCTAAAAAAGGAAATCCTTGAAGTCAATAATTTTGAATCATTATCGACATGCAAATCCTATCTTCTTGGAAAGATGACTAAGTCACCTTTTACTGGAAAGCGTGAAAGAGCCATTGAGTTTCTGAATCTAATATATAGTAACGTATGTAGATCCATGAACACTTTAGCCATAGGTGGTATCATTACTTCATCACATTTACAATGACCTATCAAGGTATGGGTATATCTACTTAATAAGACATATGCCTGAGTCATTTAAAATGTTTAAAAAATTTTGTGAAGAAGTAGAAAAATAAACTGGTAAGTATATCAAAACCCTTCGATCTGATCGAGGTGAATATCTTACCAATGAGTTTATGACATATTAGAAGAGAATGGGATTCTTTTACAATGGACACCTCCTGTGACTCCTTAGCATAATGAGTGCCTGAAAGGAAAAATCAAATGTTGTTAGACATGGTTCGATCCATGATGGGACTTACGAGTTTGCCTATCATTTTCTAGGGATATGCACTAGAGTCGACTCGTTACATTCTAAATTGAGTTCCAAGCAAGTCTGTAAATAAAATACTCTATGAGAAATGCAGAGGGCATAAGCTGGTACTCTCACACTTTTGGATCTGAGGATGTCCAGCTTATGTTAAACATTTTGTTGACCCCTGGAATGATTTTGATGATAACAAAACATTGGAGCATGCATTTGGTACTAACTACTTTCAGGTATTTTATAAGTTTTTGTAGGATGATTTGAATGAACAAGCACTCTTCCTACATCTCTAAAATTATTGATGTATGTCAAGTTTTTTTTTTGAAAAACTATCATGTAGTGTAGAGCCAAAGAAAAATCACTTATGTATTCATAAAAATGGGTCAATTAAATGTAATTTTTCAAGTTTAAACTACTTAGTTTAGGCTTTGAAGGAGTTTGAAAACCTTCGAAGTTGGTTGGAAGCCTTTGGAAGAAATCCTGAGAAGTTTGGAAGGTTTTTGTCAGAAATCACTTGAGCCGACTTAATGTTCTGGCATGGTACTGAGTTTTCTTGTACGCGGCCATCCGAGCTGACTCGAAGGAACTCGAGCTGACTCGTCCAAAACTACAATTCCTCAATCAGAAATCCGAGCCAACCAGACCGAAATCCGAGCCAACTTAAATATTCAGTCAGACGATCGAGTTAACCCGATAGAAAATCAAGCTGACTCCTCCAAAGTATTGAAAAATAAGTTTTAAGAAAAACAGTCGGGTGAGCCGACTTGTCAGTGAAGAGCCAACTCGGTCATAGTTCAATTTATGAAGGACTGAGAATCCGAGCTGACTCGACCCATCCGAGCCAACTTGAATCATTGTTCCAGCACGTAATGGCTAGTTCCAGAACTATCTTTTTGAATCCAAAAAGTGCTCCAATGGCCATATTTCGAATCCCAACGGTCTACAATAATCATATCCACTTGAAATCAGTTCAAGGCACTATATATATAAGGGATTGAACAACTTTTGAAGAAGTAAATGAACTTTTAATAAGTTTTTAAGAAAACATTCAAGCGAGCTTTCAAGAGAAGAACTCAAGACTTCACCAACTCTGATTAGATACTTGAGTCATTTATTGAGGAAGATCAGAAGCCTTAAAGAGGATTCAAGGAAGGAATCAAGAAGGCTTCTCAAGAGCTTCAACTATAACTACCGGACAATGATCGGTTTGTCATTAGTGTTGCTCTATTTCTTAACTCTTTAATTTGAGTTGTTCCAAGTATGGCAGGGGCTGTAACTTGGGGATTGATATAGGTTTTTGGTGAGCTTTGAAAATCAAGTGTGGGTTGTTAGTGAGCCCGAAAAAACTAACAGTGTATTGGATTCTTGGTGACCTGGAGTAAAACCAAGTTTGGGTTGTAGTTTGTGATCCCGGTGAAAAAAAAAAACCAGTTGTATTTCGAGGTGAATATAATGGAAATTTCAAGTGGTATCTTGGATAGTGGACGTAGGAGCTGGTTTGCTTTGAACCACTATAAATTGCTTGTGTTTGTGTTTGTGTTGCTTGTGTTCTTTATTTGCTTCCGCATTTGATATTTAACTCATACACTCACCACACTAAGACTTTTAAAAAGAGCACATACTTTAAAAAATTTCTAAATATCCAATTCACCCCCCCTCTTGGGTTGGCCACCTGGGTAACAACTTGTATCAGAGTAGTGTCTCTAAAATTTACTTAGAGTAAAGATAAATGGCAAACCCTATGAGTACCTCTTTCACCGAAGGCCAATCCATAAATAGACCTCCATTTTTCACAAGAACTAATTATACCTACTAGAATGCTTGAATGAAAATTTACATGCAAGCAGTAGATTTTCAATTATGAAAAATTATTTTAAAAGGACCTCACACACCCATGAAGAAGGTTGATGGCATGGATATCCCAAAACCTAAAGCAAAATGGGATGAAAATGACATGAAGATGGGTGAATTGAATGCCAAAGCCATGAATCTCTTATATTGTGCTTTGGATGCTAATGAGTTTAATCAGATTTCTACTTCCATGTCTGCAAAAGAAATTTGGGATAAACTTGAAGTAACCCATGAAGGAACCTTCCAAGTAAAAACTTCTAAGATTAATCTTCTTGTACATAATTATGAATTATTTAAAATGGAACCAAATAAGACTATATCTACCACTCAAGGTTTATAGATATTATTAACGGTCTAAAGAGTCTTGGCAGGATATATTCCAATGCAAACCTCGTTCATAAAATTTTGAGATCTCTATCAGACAAATGGAATCCGAAGGTCACCACTATCCAGCAAGCAAAGGACTTGAATACTTTACCACTGGATGAGCTATTGGGATCCTTGATCACTTACGAGCTAACAATGCAGCATAGAAGTGAGGATGATATCAAGAAGAAAAAATCTATAGCCTTTAAAGCTATAGCAGAATTGAAGAAACAATAAGAAGAAATAGAAGATGAAAGCCCCTCCTCTAAAGATAATCTTCAAGACGAAGATATTTCTCTAGTTGTGAGGAGATTTAAAAAATTTATGGGTAGAAGAATAGCAAGACATTGGAGAAAACACAATAGAAAGGGGGGACAAAGCAAAGAGAAGGAAAAAGAAAAAGAAAAAAATAAAGAACAACAGCCAATCTACTATGAGTGCAAAAAACTAGGGCATTTTCGATCAAACTGTCCAACATTGAAGAAAGCATACAAAAAAAGAAGAAGAAAGCGATGGTTGCAACTTGGAGTGATAGCAAGGAGTCTACATCAAATGATGAAGAAGAGACCATAAAATAACTAACATATGTTTGATGGGTCTTGAGGATGAGGAATGTCTTGCAGCCTAGAATACAAAGAAAAGATGGTATCTGGATAGTGGCTATTCAAGACATATGACGGGTGACAAAGAATAATTCATCATCTTAGAAATGAAGGATGGAGGAATGGTCACTTTTGGTGACAATGGTAAGGGAAAGATCATTGGCATTAGTAAGATCAGAATTACCTCTTCTACATTTATTGAAAATGTATTATTAGTTGATAAATTGAAGCACAATTTATTAAGTATAAGTTAATTATGTGATAGAGGCTTTAAGGATATCTTTGAATCTTCAATGTGCATGGTAACTAACTCACTTGATTCTAGCACTAAGCTCATATATCATAGACTTGGAAACATATATATGGTAGACTTAAATGATCTAGCAATGTCTAGTGGTACAAGTCTTGTAGTAATGAATGCTAAAACCAAGGAGTCTAGCTTATTTTGGCATAGGAGATTAGGTCATGCTAGCATGCATACAATAGCTAAATTAATTTTCAAGATTTAGTTAGAGCTTTACCAAAATCTGAAGTTAATTTTGAACATGTTTGTGATGCATGCCAATTTGGTAAACAAACTAGGAAGAGTTTTAAATCGAAAAATATGGTTTCCACTTCTAGACCTTTAGAGCTACTATACATATTTGGACCAACTAGGACCACAAGCCTAGGTGTTATGAAATATGAACCTATGATAGTAGATGATTTTCAAGATTTAATTGGATTTTGTTTATTGCACACAAAGATAAAGCTTTTAAAGTCTTTCAAAAATTTTACAAGAAAGTTTCAAATCAGAAAAATCTTTCAGTTATTTCTATTAGAAGTGATCACGACATAGAATTTGAAAATCAATATTTTGATGAATATTATGTTGAGCACGGCATTGATCATAACTTCTCTGCTCCTAGAACACTACAGCAAAATGGTGTTGTAGAGAGGAAGAATAGGATATTGGAAGAGATGGCTCAAACTATGTTATTAAAGGCAATCTTCCAAGGTACTTTTAGGCAGAAGCTGTTAATACCGTCTGTTATATTTTAAACTATGTTTTGATAAGACCTATTTAAAGAAAACCCCCTATGAACTTTGGAATGATAGAAAACCTAGCATTCATTTATGTTTTTGGTTGTAAATGCTTTGTGTTGAACAATGAAAAGGATAACCTAGAAAAATTTGATGCTAAATCTGATGAAGCAGTTTTTCTTGGTTATTCAACTTCTAGCAAAGCTTATAAAGTATTTAATAAAAGAATATTGATTGTTAAAGAATTTGTTCATGTTATCTTTGATGAATCTAACCCCTCATCTTCTAGAAAAGAAGAGTGCATTGACAATGATACAAGTACAATCAATAAAGCTATGGAGGACATAAGCCTAAAGGACAAACAAGTGGAAGAAAGAGAAGAAATGGTAAGTAAAGATCATGGTGATTTACCAAGAGAATGAAGGTATGTAACTTCATACCTTAAGATTTAATTATTGGGGATCCTTCATAAGATGTTAGGACTAGGTCATCACTTAGAGATATACATGATTACCTAACATTTATTTCATAAGTAGAACCGCATAGTATACAAGAAGTGAAAAATGACCCAAATTGGATGATGGCCATGCATGAAGAACTTAACCAACTTGAAAGAAATAATATGTGGACCTTAGTAAATAGACCCTCTGATCATCCTATTATTGGCACTAAACGGGTTCATAGACATAAACTCAATGAAAAAGGCCAAGTAATTAGAAACAAAACTAGATTGGTAGCTAAAGGATATAATCAGGAAGAAGGAATAGATTTTGATGAAACCTATGCACCTGTAGTAAGATTAGAAGCTATTAGATTATTGCTTGCATTTACTTGCTACATGGATTTCAAATTATTTCAAATGGATGTAAAAAGCATATTTTTAAATGATTTTATTTCAGAAGAAGTTTTTGTAGAACAACCACCAGGATTTGAAAATCATGCTCTTTCAAATCATGTTTTCAAACTTAATAAAGCATTATACGGTTTAAAACAAGCACCAAGAGCAAGGTATGATAGACTGAGTAAATTTTTACATGAAAATGAATTTGTTAGAGTAAATGTAGACACTACTTTGTTCATTAAAAGAAGAGCAAATGACATGTTAGTTGTACAAATCTATGTAGATGATATTATTTTTGGTATAACTAATGAAAATTTGTATAAAGAATTTGCTGAGCTTATACAGGACAAATTTGAAATGAGCTTAATGGGTGAACTAACCTACTTTCTTGGACTCCAAATTAAGCAAACAAAGGAAGGTATATTTATAAACCAATTGAAGTACATCAAGGAGATCATAAAGAAATTTGGTATGGAGTCATCAAAGAAATGAGCACATCCATGAGCCCCTCCTGCAGACTTGACAAAGATGAAGATGGAAGTAATGTTGATCAAAAACTTTATCGAGGTATGATTGAATCACTGTTGTATTTAACTTCTAGTAGGCCTGATATCTTGTTCAGTGTATGTGTATGTGCTAGATTTCAATCAAATCCAAAAGAATCACATATGCTTGCTCTCAAAAGAATCATAAAATATCTAAAAGGAATAAGTAATTTAGGTCTATGGTATTCCAAGTAGTCTTCATTAAATTTAATTGGTTTTTCTGATGCTGATTATGGTGGATGTAAAATTAATAGAAAAAGCACTAGTGGTACTTATCAATTTCTAGGGTTGAACTTAATTTCATGGCACTATAAGAAACAAAACTCTATGGCACTGTTTACTGCGGAGGCAGAGTATATGGCTATAAGGAGTTGTTGTGCACAAGTGCTTTGGATTAAGCAACAACTAGAAGACTTCAGTGTTATTCAAACAAAAATTCCTATCAAATGTGATAACATAAGTGCTATTAATCTAACAAAGAACCCAATTCAACATTCTAGAACAAAACATATAGAAATTAGACATCACTTTATTAGGGATCATTAATAAAATAAAAATATTGAGCTTGAATTTGTTCCAACAGAAAATCAATTAGCTGACATTTTCACTAAACCACTTAATGAAGATAGATTCCAAATGATTAGAGAAGAATTAGGCTTATGTGATCTGTTTTAGAAATATTTGACCTAATTTCTTCAAAATTAAAAAATATTATTTAGAAAACCTCCTTAACCAATCTAACGTTACCAACCACCTCATCTAGTATGCTTATAGGCATAAAAAACACTTTTGCTAAGATTTTGAGCCATTTTCTTGAATTTATAGGTCTAGCCGACTCGAGCAAGAAAGGTCTCAGTCAAGTTGACTCGAGTGTCAGGTTCACTTAAAACTTGTGTGACATAGAAAATTTCATTTCTTTCCTTTCACTATTTTGAGTTGAACCCTAGGGGGACCACTTCCCTTCCAATCCTTAGATCAATCCAAATCCACCTTCTCCCACTATAGATTCCCTCCTGATGGCATCGAAGAAGGTAGTTGGTAAAAAAGCTAGGCATGTAGAATCGAGCTCCTAAAGGGAAAGAAGAACTAAATGGAGAGAAGACGAGCCGACTCGAGACCAAGAGCAAGAAGAGCCAAGAAACTTATCTCCCGCATTGGCAAGGCAAATCATTCACATCGGAAATCGACCCATCACCTTTGGTCGGCACATAAATTTAGTTTTCTTGAAAGCCAGGGTTTCAGAATTGGGGACTGGATTGAACAACAAGGGTGGGATTTCTTTTGTTCTCTTGATGTTCCTACATATCCATCACTTGTTAGAAATTTCTTTGAAAATATGTCTCTTGGAGAGAATTGTTTTGAATCAACAGTTAAGGAAGTTAGAATGGTAGTTGATGAAGAGTTGAGTAGCAGAGTATTACAGATGCCTAAGAATAGACTGCACCACTTGGTTTTGAAAAATAAACAGAAGACTCTTAGAACAATATTGGAAAGAAGAAATGTGGATGGAATAGTTAATGTGCAGGCAAATGTCCTATCCTTAGAAATGAGGCTCCTGCACAATATCATCAGCCACATCTTTCTGTCGTGCACTGGTCGCTTTGATTGGGTGAGCGAGTATTACATGGTACTCATGAGATGCATGATTGAGGGGGAGGCCCTCAATCTTCCATTCATTATGTTGGTGCAGATTTGAGATGCAGCGAGGAGAGCTAAGGCCTACCTACCTTATGGCGTGGTCTTCACTCTACTATTCCAGGAGTTTGACATCGACCTGACCAGTGAGAATGGATGACCACTGCACCACACTGATAGGTACTCAGTGAAATCCCTCCACAAGATGGGTTATCACCAAGTAGAGGGTGTATGGGTCAAGAAGACATCCAGTCAGAGAGTGGCACATCACTCTGATTCAGATGATGAGGCTGAGACTGTTGAGATTGCTGAGACTATTACTGGAGAGACTGTTAGAGATACTTAGCATGAGTCTGTTAGTGGTAGCTCTGATGATTTTGATGAGGTTCCAGGACACCTCCTATTTTATCAACTGCACCTGCACCTTCTAGACTATTGACTTCAGCACCACCGACTACCACTCAGGTAGATATCACTGAGCAGCTCACTCACTTTACTGACACTTTGATATCTTCTTTCATATCCATGTTTGATGTACTTCGTTAGATAGTGGACCACGAACTTCAAGAGTTCAGAGCAGAGATAAGAGAGATCACTATGAGGATGGAATCAATTGAGATGCGACAGCGGATGCAAGATGAGTACAATGCAAATTTCAGGGACCTGCATTCAGACATTGAGCATCTTGGAAGAGCCTCAGAGTCATTTGTCACTCAACATACTCCTACTCTTCAGAGCATTAAAGAGGGAGTTCAAAGGATATAGTTTGGGATGAGCACTATTCTTTTTCATCTCTCTGGTGCTTCCACTTCAAGATACCCACCTTCTCAGTCTACTCCTAGTTTGAGATCTTCGCCTGTTAGGCAATCATGACCTCCTGATCAGCCTCCACCTTATGTCAGTCTACCAACACCTCTTGCCACACAGCCACCACCTCCTACTCAGACTGACCCTATGCCTTTTGTTGACATCAAAGATGAGCCTACACCTATTAGAGCTAAACCTAAATCTAGACCTAAAGCCAAATCTAAAGTACCTAAGGCTCTTACAAGAACCAGTTTAGAGATCTTAGGTTTAAACCTTTAAAAACCAAGGTCTCTTCCACTATTTTATAGATAGGTTCTTCATCTAGTGAGGAAGATGATTAGTTGTTGTATCTTTTTGTTGGATGTATCTTGTATCTTTTTGATGGTTGTATCTTTTTCGTATCAAAGACTTGATTATATATATATATATATTTGGTTACATGGTTCTTCCTCTATGTTTGTTCCAATTATCTTTCTATTCTTTTAACTATTCTGTGATGATTAAAACTTGGACTCAAACAAGAAATATCAAACAACTTTCATTGAAAAAGAAAAGAAAATTTTAATGAGAAGGTGAAATTATCTCAAATCATATTCATATTCATATTCTATTTCAAAAATCATTGAATGCTTAATTAATCTTTTTTATTGATGACAAAAAGGGGTAGTGATATTAATGATGTGCATGAAAAATTCAAAGAAAATAAAATATGGGGAGAAATATCATTTTATGCATGGAGATCAATGAAAATTCTTAGTTGACTTTGATACTTTTGAATGCTTAATTAACTTTAATACATTTTGCCACTAAATTCATGGAAATTAGCTCTGTTACATTCTGCTACATTATTGACTCTAATAGCTCTGATAAATTTTGCTAGCTCTGATACATTCTGCTATCCAATTCACCTAAATACATTATTAACTTCCATATATTTTAAGCAAAACTAGCTTTTGATAAATATTAACTCTGATACATATTGGATCTATTACAAAAGCTCTGATAATTTCTAATAAGCTCTAATACTTTCTGATATATTCTTAACACTTGCTGATACATATAGATATACATCAATTTAAAATCATACACAAGTTACCACGATATGTTTAAGTGTTCATATACTCATAATTGTAAATTCTCTTTTCCATGCCCAGTGTTTTGTCATCATCAAAAAGGGAGAGATTGTTGACCCCTGAAATAATTTTGATGATAACAAAATATTGGAGCATGCATTTGGTACTAACTACTTTCAAGTATTTTATAAGTTTTTGTAGGATGATTTGAATGAACAACCACTCTTCCTATAGTTCTGAAATGATTGACATATGTCAAGTTTATTTTTTGAAAAAGTATCATATAGTGTAGAGCCCAAAGAAAAATTACTTATGTATTCATGAAAATGGACCAATTAAATGTAATTTTTCAAGTTTAAACTACTTAGTTTAGGCTTTGAAGGAGTTTGAAAACCTTTGAAAGCCTTTGGAAGAAATTTAGAGAAGTTTGGAAGGTTTTTATCAGAAATCACTCAAGCTGACTCAAAGAAGAAGAGCCAACTCAATGTTCTGGCATGGTATTGAGTTTTCTGGCATGCAGTCATCCAAGTCGACTCGTCCAGAGCTACAATTCCTTAGTCAGACAATCGAGCCGACCTGATAGAAATCCGAGCCAACTCAAATATTCAATCAAATGATTGAGTTGACCCAACAAAAAATCAAGCCGACTCCTCTAAAGTATTGAAAAATTAGTTTTGAGAAAAATAGTCAAGCGAGCAGACTCATCAGTGAAGAGCCAACTCGACCAGAGTTCAATTTCTGAAGGATTGAGAATCCAAGCTGACTCGACCCATCTGAGTCGACTCAATCACTATTCCAGGCACATAATAGCTAGTTTCAGAACTATCTTTTTAAAATTAAAAAGTACTCCAATGGCCATATTTCGAATCCCAATGGTCTACAACGGTCATATCTACTTAGAATCAGTTCAAGACACTATATATAAGGGATTTGAACAACTTTTAAAAAACTAAATGAACTTCTAATGTATTTTTAAGAGAACATTCAAGAGAGCTTTCAAGAGAAGAACTCAAGACTTCACCAACTCCCATCAGATTCTTTAGTCATTTATTGAGGAAGATCAGAAGCCTTAAAGAGGATTTAAGAAAGGAATCAAGAAGGCTTCTCAAGAGCTATAACTTCAACCACCCGACAATGATCGATTTATCATTAGTGTTGCTCTTGTTTTTAACTCTTTAATTTGAGTTGTTCCAAGTATAGCAGGGGCTGTAACTTGGAGATTGATATAGGTTTTTGGTAAGCCTTTGAAAACCAAGTGTGGGTTGTTAGTAAGCTCAGGAAAACTAACAGTGTATTGGGTTCTTGGTGATCCCGGAGTAAAACCAAGTTTGGGTTGTGGTTTGTGATCCCGGTGAAAAACAAAACTGACTATATTACGAGGTGAATATAATGGAAATCCTAAGTGATATCTTGGATAGTAGACGTAGGATCTAGATTGCTCTGAACCACTATAAATTGCTTGTGTTTATGCTTGTGTTACTTGTGTTCTTTATTTGCTTCCACATTAGATATTTAACTCATATCACTCACCATACTAAGAATTTTAAAAAGAGCACATACTTGAGAAAATTTTTAAATTTCCAATTCACCCCCCTTCTTGGGTTGGCCACCTGGACAACACATTTAAAAATGGACAAGCTTGGGTCTAGGTCAACCCAAGAGAGGGGGTGAATTGGATTTGAAAACAATTTCCACAAGTTTGTACCTTTGAAAACTTTGTGTGGTGAGTGAAGTAAATAAAGTATTATGTGCGGAAGCAAATGAATATGTAAAGATAAGAACAATCACAAACACCACAATTTACAGTGGTTTGGAGCAACCCAGCTCCTACGTCCACTATCCAAGGTGCACACTTGGGATTTCCACTATATTCTTTCCAAATGCGGCCTGATTGTTTTCCTATGGGCTAACAATCTAAAATCCAATACAATGTTAGTTTTTCAGGTCTCACTAACAACCCAACTTGATTTTCAAGGCTCACCAATAACCAAAAAATAATTCACAAGTTATAGCCACCTGCTGAACTTGTAATAACTCAAAAACATAGTTAAAAGGAAGCAACACTAAAAACAAACCAAAGGTTTTTGAATGGTGCAGTTGAAGCTCTTAATGAAGCCTTCTTGATTGCTTCTTCAATACTCTTCAAGGTTCACTTAATTCCTCAAAGAATAACTCAAGAAGTTGATAGGGAAGTAGTTGAAGAACTTGAGTATTTTTCTCTTGAAAGCACTTAAAATATTCAATGCTATGTTCTCTTTTATAATAGCTTCAAAAACCTTTTTTTTCTTCACTTAAATTCTTCATTTATATCTCCTTGAAGTGTTCCCAGGTGAATATGGCCATTAGAATTCCTTGGAGATTGAAAACTAGCCATTGTTGAGGCTTCTTCTTCAAGAAATTTGAATTTTGGAACTAGCCATTACTGTTCAAAAACTGGGATTCAAGTCGGCTCGGATGATTGAGTCAGCTCAGATGCTCATAGAAGAAATTCTATAGTTCTGTGAGAGTCGGCTCATTTTAGTTAGAGTTGGCTCGAATGACTGGATTCTCAAAACTACTTTTCTGTCACTTTGGAGGAGTCGGCTCTATTCTCCCTTGAGTTGGCTCGGATGACTGTACAATGAAGTTCTTATGCCATGCCAAGAAAATGTATTAGCTCTATTTGGTTAAGTCGGCTCAAGTGTAACTTTTCCAAAAGCTTCCAAACAACTTCAACTTCTTCCGAACAACTTCTAAGATCTTTAAACTTAAAATTACATTAATTTAGCCCTTTTTACATGAATATACAAATAAATTTGCCTAGGGCTCTCAAGTACATGAAACTTATTCTTTGAGTGCATTGATACACTACAATGATCTCAAAATTGTAGGGTGAATGATTGTCCATTTGAAACATCCGACAAAAATTTCTTAAACATTTGAAAAGTGTCAGTATCAAATGCAAGCTCCAATGTTTTGTTATCATCAAAATCATTACAGGGATCAATAATCTCTCCCTTTTTGATGATGACAAAATACTGGGCATGGAAATATAACAAGTACCTTTACATTTTAATTGTTTCAGAGTAAATGACAACTGTAATAGAGTAAACAAGATTAAAATGCTATACAGTATATTGAGCAATTCAAATTGACTATTCAAATTATGACTTAGTGTATGACAGCTGTATCACAGCTTGATTGAAGTATTAGAGCTTTGCAAGTTAAGACTAGAGCTGTATAAGTTAAGTATCATGCTTTATAAGTAAGTATCAGAGCTGTCAATCATTCAATTTACAAAAAGACTGAGGTATTAGAGCTTAATGACTGAAGCATTAAAGCTTAAGTATCAGAGCTTTATATGAGAGTTCATTTTATAATTTAACTTAAGTATCAGAGTTTTTGCAATTTGACTGAAGTATCAGAGCTTTAACAAAAGTATCAGAGCTATCAAAGCTTTTAAAGTCTTTTAAAGTGAAATATCAAGGCTTATTGAAATTTTACATTATAATCCATATTTTCTTCATATTTTTTATGCATTTAACATTATCATATTAGAAGATCATTTTTTATGCTTTATAGATTCCTCCCCCTTATTGACATCAACAAAAAGTATAAATTTTTCATTACATATTTCTGCCCCTTATTGTAGAGTTCAACAATATCACACATTTAGAGAGAAACAAGAGTAAAGAATTGTAATTGTCATAAAAGTAAAATTTCATTAAAAATTTTAGTTCAATACATGTAATATACTAAAACATATCATATATAAGATATAACAAAAATATTTGTGAGGCTAGTCCTCGTCAGATGGAAGATCTAGTACAATGTTAGCTATGACCCTATGTGCAGAGGATCTAGGAGTCTAGTGTGTCAAGGTCCTAGTCCTAAGTGAGAGTTCGGCTCGAGGAACTCTAGTCCTATGGTTCTGTCTTGGAGTGTCTCGTGTGGGTGCTGGAGGAGGTGGAGTAGGCTCTAGAAGCACAGGAGTCCTCTGATATATGAAGGCATCTAACAAAGCAAGTGTGCTGGTCCTTGTGAGTATATGAGTAGCTGGGGTATCATGAAGGCTCTGCTCAGGCTCAGGTACTACGAGAGTGTCCATGCCATGCTCATTTGCCTGGTGATCAATGTCCTGAACATTATCATCTGGAGGTGCTGGAGAAGATCTGGAAGGTCTAATTGAAGTGGTCCGATGAGTAGCTGCCAGTATCTGACTGAATTCATCTCTTTTCTCCGACTGTAGTAGATCAATCCTAGAATGTAACCTTATCTGGATAGTATGTAAAACAGATCTCATAGTCGAAATATCAGCCCGGAGTGTTTGTATTTGCTCAGCATCATGTTGTCCTACCATACTGGGCTCAGATAGAACTATCGGAGGGGGTGTAGTAAAAGCTAGCTCTGAAGGTCCAGCCTCATCCTCTTCAATAGTTCGCTCGGCAACATCTGCATCAGCTAGAATGTCCTCATCAGAAACATCAAAATGTGCTACCTTCTGTCCTGAAATCTTCCTCATCCAAACTCACTCTACTCGATGGTATCCCATCCTATATAAGGATTTCTCCGAGTACCTATCTGTATGAAGTAGTGGTCTGCTGCCCTCACCAGTGAGATCTATACCACAATCCTAAAATAGAACAGTAAAAGCCATGCCATAGGGCAGACATAACCTGGCTCTCCAGCAGACATAACCTGGCCCTCCAGCTACATCTCTGATCTGGGTCATCATAATAAAAGGTAGATTGAGGGCCTCCCCCTCAATCAGGTACCTCAAAAATATCAAGTCCCTCTCATTGACCTAATCAAATCTTTCAATCCTTGGTAAAAAGACTCTACTGATAATGTTATGTTGTACCCTCATTTCCAGTGAAAGTATATTTGCATGTACATTTGTAGTTCCATCAACATTACTCCTTTCAAGCACAGTCCTCAAAGTCTTCTTCTTATCATGGATATTTAAATAACATTTCCCAACTCTAGGTAACTATAAAACCCTATTAAGTCTGACTTCATCAACTGAAATTGTAATCCCTTTTACTATGGAGAGTATTTGATTTGCTCCAAGTGTGAGATGCTCAAAAGAGGTTCTTACTAGAGTGGGGTAAGTGGGAATGTCTAGTGAACAAAAATATTTCCAACCCTGGGTTTCAATCTAAACTTCAATTCGAAACCCTTGATTTTCAAGAAAAGTAAAATCTATTTTTCTTCCAAAAGTGACTGGGCGATTACCCATTTGAATGATTTTCCTTGGTGGAGCTTGATGTTCTTGGGGATGCTCATGAGTCAGCTCATCCTCTCTCCTCTTTGATCTTCTCTCGGCTTGTGCAGTGTTGGGTGTCACCTGCTTGGATCTCTTGGCCATGGCTCTTTTGGGTTCCATTAGATCAAGATCTAAGGGGAAAATGGAAAGGTTGTATGGTCCCAAAGCTTAGAGTGGAAAGTGGTCCCCTAGGATTCGGTTTCAATAGTGAATGGGGAAGTGAATTGAAATTTCTAGGGTATTTGGCTTTTATGTAGGCTCGCTGTTCAAGTCAGCTTGGCCAAAGGGTTTTACTGCTTGAGTTAGCTCGAGCAAAAACAAAGAAAAAGGGTCTAAAATTCAAGGAATGATTTTTTCTCCTATAAAAATACTAAAATGGGTGTGTATCTAGCTTAGATAAGTGATGGGGGTTTTCTAGATAATTTTTTCTTAATTTTTGAAGAAATTAGGTCAAAATTCTAAAAAGGGTCATAAAGGCCTAATTCTCCTATAATCATTTGAAATCTATCCTCACTAAGTGGTTTAGTAAAGATGTCAGCCAATTATTTTTCAGTACAAATGAATTCAAGTTCAATATCACCATTCTAAACAAGATCCCTAATGAAATGATGTCTAATTTCAATATGTTTAGTTCTTGAATACTGAATAAGATTTTTTGTTAAGTTAATAGCACTTGTGTTATCATATTTGATTGAAATTTTAGATTGAATAATACCATAATCTTATAGTTGTTGTTTAATCCATAACACTTAAGCACAACAACTCCCTGCAGCCCAAAACTCTACCTCAACAGTAGATAGTGCGACGAAGTTTTATTTCTTACTGTGCCATGAGATTAAGTTCAACCCTAGAAATTGAAATGTGTCACTAGTGCTCTTTCTATCAATTCTACATCCACCATAATCAGCATCAGAATAACTAACTAAATTTAAAGATGAAGGTTTAGAATACTATAAACCTAAGTTAGATGTACCTTTAAGATAACTTATGATTCTTTTAATAGCAAGTATTTGTGATTCGTTAGGATTAGATTGATATCTTTCACATATACAAATACTAAATAGTATATCAGGTCTACTTGCAGTTAGATAAAGTAGAGATCCGATCATACCTCGATATAGTTTTTGATCAACTTTGTTACCTTCCTCATCTTTGTCAAGTTTGCAGGTTGGGCTATGGATGTGCCAATTTCTTTTATAGATTCCATCCCAAACTTTTTTAATAGTTCTTTAATGTACATTTTTTGGTTGATGAATATGCCTTCCTTTGTTTGTTTGATTTGTAGTCCAAGGAAGAAAGTGAGTTCACCCATCATGCTCATTTCAAATTCTCCCTACATTAGCTTAGCAAATTCTTCATATAAAGTTTCATTAGTTGCACAAAAAATTATATCAACATATATCTGCACAACTAACAATTCATCATCTTTTCTTTTGATAAACAAAGTTGTATCTACTTTACTTCTTTTTAAATTCATTTTCTAAAAGAAATTTGGCCAACCTCTCATACCATGCTCTAGGTGCTTGTTTCAAATCATATAAAGCTTTGTTTAGTTTAAAAACATAGTTTGGAAAAGAGTGATTTTCAAAACTGTAGGGTTCGGTGGCAAGGCGGAATCATAGATTTCAAAAATTTTTATCTTTATGAAATCTTCACCAAACCTTCAACCCAAAATCTCCTTAAAAGAATTAAAACATATAAGATGTATATATAAGATTTAATCTCAAATTAAGATACTAACTTCTATCGCAAAATCCAAACTCTGAATCTCCACCAGGTGCCCAAATGTTCACCCTCCAATGGTGATCCACACAGAAAACAATGAAGACAACAATTTCTGTTTCTTGGTTCCTTTTCTTGAATTCTTTTTCAAGAATTCAATTCTTGGACCTTTAGCCTGAAATTTTCTTTCTTGAAAATTTCTTTTTCTTCCTTCTTTCCTCTTCTTGAATTTTCTTCAAGAATTCCCTTTCTTGAGTCCCTTTTCTTGAATTGAATTGGAAGAAAAATTAAGACAGTCAAAGTCTTAATTCAAGAAGGAAAAGAAGAATAGATCCTTTCCCTGTTCTTTCCTTTACCGTTCAAGACCTTCTTCTTATTCTTGTTTAGGGTCAGAGTTTCGACAGAGGATACCTCTGTAAGGGAAACAATACCCAACAAGAACAAAAGGAAGGAGTATTCTGGAGAGGAAGAAAGGGAATTGGATCTCTGAACTATGTTACATGAAAACCCCCGAGAACCCCAACCCTATTTATAGATCTCAGAGGGGTGTCATCTCGAAACAACGCAACCCTCTGAAACCCCAGGGATCATGATCCCTCATTCCTCACGCATCCCCTCAACCAAAAATCATGATTCTCCGATTTGATTTTCGTTTTTCCGACGAGGAGGACTCTCGGAAAAACTTCAGGAAGAATCGCGACTTTTGGAGACGGATTTGCGACCGAAAAGCGACGGATCTTTTTCTTAATTTTTTCTGGCCATCAGATCCAGATCCAAGGGCGCCAGACAAGGATCTAAAACGCCCCTATTCAGAAATTTCTCCGACATTTTTTTTTTTTTCTTCTCACGCGTTTTAAGAGAAGTCCACGCGCGTGGACTTTCTTTCTTGGCGCGCGCGGGTGAGAGAAGGGAGGGGGCGGCTTGGAGAGAAGGTCTCAGTGAACTAAGTTCACTTGGGTTCAGCCATGGGTTAGCCCAATGTCCTAAAAAATAAATTGGACCTTAATCTGGTTCAATTAGAACCCAATTAAGCCCAATTCGAAACCAAATTCGAATCTGATTCGAATAGAAATTTGGTCTGCAACACATGCTAGTGTGTTTATCCTGCAAACACGATTTAATTCCAAATTAAATCCTTCATCAATTTTCTTTTGTGTGTGACCCATTGGGTTCCACACCTAGCCAGCAGTAGGTCC
Source organism: Areca catechu (assembly GCA_021397845.1). Classification (NCBI taxonomy): domain Eukaryota; kingdom Viridiplantae; phylum Streptophyta; class Magnoliopsida; order Arecales; family Arecaceae; genus Areca; species Areca catechu. The sequence goes on from CM038045.1 coordinate 97,665,684, forward strand.
GAGTGCTATTTGACTTAATTCGGTTAGATCTCAACTAAGCTGATTTAGGTCAACCCAAACTAGCTCGACTCGGTCAATTAGAATCTAATTCAAATTGACTGATTTGAATTACCATGACTCAATCATATACCTACAAGATAAGATTGACGTCTAGCAACGTATCATGTCTACCCGGAAGATGTGAAATTTTGGTGGAATTACCAAAATACCCTTCAGTGGTGAGTTACCGGGCAATTCAGTCCTTTGATCAACTTGCATCCCGAATATGATTATGAATATGGATTCTTGTCAAATCCAATTTTCATATTCATCCCTAGCTCAATCTTTATAATGATGATTCATTAATGAACCATTAGAAAATAACTCTAATGTTCATACTTTGATCAAAGGTTTCCTGAATCCATCATTTGAAATTAGCTGGATGCTATTCCCTCTTACTAGGGCTGATCAATTCCTTGTTGACCTACTCACAACCTCCATATACAATCCACCATAACCAGTATCACCTCGTGCATGACTCAGTGTCATGATTGACTGCGAACCAAAGTATGGATTCATATATATAAGGTACTATGGTAGTCTCAGGTCAAAGGACCACATGCACTACTCCCACTATGAGAATTATCTATTGACAAACAGATAAGGTTCCATTAGATATTCTCAATCTGGATCAATTCAGTGAACTCATTCTCTAATGAACACTCACATCCTAGTATTAGTGTCAAACACAAGTGACTGTGAGATCAGTCACCCTTATTACAAAACATATATAGGATGTGCTGGTCTTGCCGGAAACATTGATCCCCAACTCAATGTCCCATCGACCAGGAATATTTTAGATTAGGGTTTTAAGGCTTTAGGTCTCACTGGTATGATCTCATCATAACCCTAGAACCATAGCCCTAATCTATGGGGTTCATCATAAAATCAAAAAGACACAGCAAATGATGAAAATAATGCCTTTATAAAATGTCAATTCATTGATTTTGGGATCAAAATTACAATATTTCAATTGGCTTTCAGGGCACAATCTTTCAAAAACCTGGAGGTTATTCTACAAAAACTTCTTCTTCAATGTAGCCATTTAAAAATGCACTTTTTACATCCATTTGAAAGAGTTTAAATTCCATGTGACATGAAAATGCAAGTAAAAGTCTTATGACTTCTAATCTTGCTACAGGTGCATAAGTTTCATCAAAATCTATTCCTTCTTCTTGGTTATATCCTTTAGCAACTAATCTGGCTTTATTTCTAACTACATTATCTTTATCATCTAATTTATTTTTAAAGGCCATTTTTGAACCTATAATAGGATGTTCCTTAGGTCTAGCAACTAAGGTCCATACATTATTTCTTTCAAATTGATTAATTTCTTCCTGCATAGCCATCATCAAATATGGATCACTTTCAGCTTCCTCTATGCAGTTAGGTTCAATTTGAGAAATAAATGCTAAGTAATCAAAAGTGTCTCTAAAGGATGACCTAGTTCTTATTCCTTGTAAGGGATCACCAATTATTAATTATTTAAGATGAGAATGTGCATACCTCCAATCTTTTGGTAGCTCATCATGTTCTGTACTTACGTTTTCCTTCTCTTGCTCAACTTGTTTTTCCTTCAAGATCAAGTCCTCCACTCCATCATTCAGGGAACCTACATCATTATTAATATACTCTTCTTTTCTTGAAAGTGTGATGTTAGACTCATCAAAAATAATATGAATTGATTCTTCAATAGTTAAGAGTTCTTTTATTGAAAACTCTATATGCTTTACTAGTAGTTGAATATCTAAGAAATATTCCTTGATCAGATTTTGTATCAAATTTACCTAAGTTATCTTTTCCATTGTTCAAAATCTAGCATTTACATCCAAAAATATGAAAGTAATGAATATTTGATTTTCTATTATTCCAAAACTTATAGGGGGTTTTCTTCAAAATTGGTCTAATTAAAATATGATTTAATATATAACATATAGTGTTCACAGCTTCTGCCCAAAAGTACCTTGAAAGATTATCTTCACACAACATGGTTCGGGCATCTCTTTCAATATTCTATTTTTTCTTTCCACAACATCATTTTGTTGTGGTGTTCTAGGGGCTGAAAAGTTATGATCAATGCCATGTTTTACGCAAAATTCTTCAAAAAATTGATTTTCGGATTCTGTACCATGATCACTTCTAATTGAAATAATTGAAAGATTTTTCTGATTTGAAATTTTTTTATGAAATTTTTGAAAAACTTTGAAAGCTTCATCTTTATGTGCAAGAAACAAAATCCAAGTGAATCATGCAAAATCATCTACTATCACAAGCTCATATTTCATACCTCCTGGGCTTATGATCCTAGTTGGTCCAAATAAGTCCATGTATAGTAGCTCTAAGGGTCTTGATGTTGAAACAATATTTTTTGATTTAAAACTCTCCTTAGTTTGTTTACCATATTGACATGCATCACAAACATAATCAAAATTAACTTTAAACTTTGGTAAACCTCTAACTAAGTCTTTGAAAATCAATTTGGCTAATGTATGCATACTAGCATGACCCAATCTTCTATGCCAAAGTAAACTAGATTTCTTGGTTTAGCATTCAAAGCCATTAGACTTGAACTACTTGACATTGCTAGATCATTCAAATCTACAATATAGATATTTCCAAGTCTATGACCAACAAATCTAATGCTAGAATCAAGAGAGCTAGTTGCTATACACATTGAAGATTTAAATACAACCTTGAAGCCTTTATCACAAATTGACTAATGCTTTCAATTTGTCTACTAGCAATATATTTTCAGTATAAGTAGAAGGGGTTATTTTGATCTTACCAATTCCAATAAATTTTCCTTTGCCATTATCACCAAATATTACCATTCCACCATCTTTCATTTCAAGGGTGATAAATTGATTTTTATCATCTGTCGTATGCCTTGAACAACCGCTATCTAGATACCATCTCTTTATTGAATTTTGGGCTACAAGACATTCCTATAAAATAGTCAAGTTGAATTTTTTGGTACCCAAGCTTTCTTGGGTCCTTGATGGTTAGTAGCTAAGGTTCCTTTAGGAATCCAAATCTTTTTTACTTTATTTTTATTCTTCCATCTCAGATTACATTCATAAGCTTTATGTCCAACCCCATTACAACAAAAACAAATTACTTTTAGCTTTTAAAAAGAAATGGATGTTGAAACCTTGATGCATAATGTTATGGAGTTGAAAACTTGTTTGTATCCATTGAATTATAACCAATTACAACTTTATTATTAGATATCCTTTGACTTTTCAAAATTAACTCAAGTTTGTTAGAACTTAAAGTTAATTTGTCAACAAGAGGTTTGAGTCTATTCATTTCATTTTGCAAACTTTTATTCTTTTCAAAACACTCATTTTTTAAAGTTTGTAACACTTTGCATTTTTCAGAAATGCTAATTAATTCCTTTTGTATAGAGGGTTTCTGGATCAATTTGGTCCATGGGCACCTATAAACCAGTCAAACTGATTAACCTTAGTTAACATGGATCAACTCGAATCAATAGATAATCTAATCAAGTATGGTTCATCACATTAGCCAGGTAAGTAAGATCAAGGGATGTGTTAAGCCAGGTAAGTCTCTTACCGTAGACACCAACCATGAGTTGGCCAGGTAAGAGTTAGCCCCAAAGAATCTTGATCACAACTGTTAAACTTACCTTAGACACTAAGTGGTTTACCAAACTCAATCAGACTGACCTAAAGACCTAGGCTCACCACGAAGTCATAAATCAAGTCCATTTAGATGTATGGACTGATCTAACTAACTATTAGAGAGATCTATAGAGGAGAGACCTAATTCAACTTTTGATTAATCTTTTCTCTATTTAATCCATTCATCTAAACCTAGGTCTAACCCATTTAAGGATCCAATTCTAGCTAACCCAATCAACCCATAGTTTATCAATCATGCCTTAAGATTAGAATCATATCCTAAATCTTAAAAATATACAACTTAATTTCCAATTAAGTGTATCACACTAATTGAAACATTTTCAAAATCAAGTGAAACAATTTCATAAAAATCTAAAGCTTAAAATTATTGCTTCATAGTTTTCTGGTCGAGTCAACTCTTGTAAGTCGAGTCAGCTCTTCTTGAACACAATAACTTCAAATTTCAGTCACTTTCACTTGAACTTTTCAAAGTTTTAGATCAAACATCTTTTAGATCTTATCTAAACATAGTTATGATCTATTAATCATAGATTAAAACCATTTTAATCCATCAAATTCTTTCACTTTCTTTTTCATAAGGTCGTAACGCAACGACACCCCTACATGTCATAGAAGAACCCCTTGGAATGGGAAGAGATGGTCTTTAAACCATGCTTATCTCCTATGACCGGATGGCCATGGTGAATCCACCTTAATCCAAGTACTTTGTGGAGGAAGTAATCCGATTTAATACGAAAACATTAAACTACATGTGCATCCAACCTGGTTGCTCTGATACAACTATTTGGAACCAAGGAAATGGGAGCCATGTGGCATGGCCCGAGACATGCAATTTAAAAATATTTTCTAGATTACATGATACAACAGAAGCAGATAAACAATTTATCCAAGCATGTTAATCTAATATACACAGGTTCCCTATTCAGATCTTGATGCATGTGCAGAATAATGTATGTATGAAATCAAGCATCTATTGAATGAAAAATAGAACTATTCTAGATTCACACAATGATGCAATAGATTATAATATGTCAAACATATAATCTAAAGGTGTACCTTTGAGATGACAATTACATGGAAGGCACATGCTCCGACAGCAAGGTGGAACAGCACTCGATGGAGATCAGCCCTACAAAAAGATGATCGGGCTTTGTGAGTAGCACACGCGTACCACCTCTACAGGTGGTTTACACTGGATAGAGGGACTTCTCCTCCTTCCTTTGGGGTGCTAGCCCCTTGGGAAACAATGTCAGCAGCATGGACTCCCTCTTCAACTCCTTGAAGAGGTGTGACTCCTTCAACACCTTGAAGATCTATCGCTATAGCAGTGCTAGAATAAAGACCCTTGAAAACCCTTCCTAACACTCTGTCCCAAACCTTTAATAGAAGGTATACACACAAGAATCCCACAATCTAAACTCACTCTATCCCGGAGATCAAATCTCGCAATCTCTCAAGGATCAAGCAAGATCTCTATCCGAGAAATTTTCTGGGTAAAGTCTCAACCTTGATCCAACTCTAGAGTGTGGAACGTGAACCGAATCCTTCTTTAGCCCTACTTTTATTAGCAGCCCTCAAAACAATTAAAAAAACACAAGAGAGATTAATGAGCAGTTTGGGGTCTCTTGAGATTCTAGGGAGGTTATGTAAACCTTTGGAATTCAACAACAGCAACTATTAAAGCCTTGAAATGCCTAACATTAAATCCCATAACCACTACAGCATTTAATGAAGCATTCTTAAATTTCAACAATCTGTCAGACAAGTCGACTCGATTGTTCGAGTCAGCTCAAGCTTAGTCGACTTGACCATTCGAGTCGGCTAGAGAGCAGCATTGATAACTCTTATCAAACGAGTCCATAATAATTCCTAATCATTTGCATGCCAACAAAGCAAGAAACCCCATGGTGTGTGACCCCGTAGGTTCAAACACTAAATCAGTAGCACAAGAACATTTTCAGTACCAGCCAAAGTTGCCATCTAGCAATGACACCCAGCATCCGAATAGGTTAAAGGTTATAGAGCAACATGAACCTATTGAATATGGAATATCAGTGAACTTATTCCTTTAATCTCCTAATGCTCTGGATGGCTTAGGGTTAAACTGTCCAACCCTAATCAATCCATCTCAATATGTCTCAAACAAAGAATCCTTGTAACTCCTTACAAGGAATGCCCTAGCCAAGGTCTTTCTCAATTGAGGCATATTAAGCATTCAATCCAAACCATTTAGAGAGATCAATCCTATCTCGATCATACTACCGCTACACAAGTACTTGACTGTACCCAGCAACCTTCCATCATCAAATTAAAAGTCCAGGTAGTCCGGCACCTAAGCATAGTGAGTTGCTTGCAAGCTACCATAGTAATCTCAAGTTAGAGGAATAATTCATGTCCACATTCTAATGCAAAACTTCTCTTTAGTAGAAAGAGAATTTTGCATGAGAGTCACGTTCAGTGAAGTGTCAAACACAACACCTGATATCACACCAGCTTCTCCATGCTACTTGATTAAGAGGACAACCAACAGATATGACATCAATGACCTACTCTCGATATACCATCATCTAGAAATAACGTATCCTTTGGTCACGAACCAATTCATGAACTACACAACACATCCACTCTACATCGCATACAAGATAGCTCAAAGGACATCATCACACAAGAGTTCAATTAGAAAGATGTCATGTGATGAACAACCAGAATAAACCTTTTATTCAATTCAATAATTCATATACATATACATGAGTCGCACAACCGTTTACAGCCTAGATGATTGGCTTTAGGACATAAATTCTAATAGAGAGCCCCTACAAGGTGGTCGAGGCCCTACCGAATGGAGCCTACTATCTTGCCATGCTCAATAGTGACTGATTTCCTCGAATGTGAAATGCCAACAATCTAAGGATGTACTACTAATATTGTAAGGTTTTTCTCAATTATTAAAGTTTTTTTTTGGTGCAACACTATCTTTCACCTATGCAGGAACTCCCTCACCCGACTCGAAGTCCGATGATGAAAAGCCAGGAAACTTACGAAGCCCTACATAAAAAGCCGAGAAACTTACGAAGCCCCGTACTCAAAAGCCGAGAAACTTAAGAAGCCCCTACTCAAAAGCCGAGAAACTTGTAAAGCCCCATACTTAAAAGCTGGAAAATTTATGAAGCCCCGCACTCAAAAGCCAATAAACTTATGAAGCCCCGTACTCAAAAGCTAGTAAACTTACGAAAGCCCCGCACTCAAAATCGGAAAACTTACGAAGCCCTACACTCAAAAGTTGGGAAACATATGAAGCCCCATACTTAAAAGCTAGGAAACTTACGAAGCTCCGCACTCAAAAGCTTGGAAACTTATGAAGCCCCGCACTCAAAAGCTAGGAAACTTATGAAGCCCCGCACTCAAAGTCGAAAAAATTATAAAGCCCTGCACTCAAAGTCGGGAAACTTATGAAGCCCCGCACTCGAAGTCAGAAGATTCTTGAAGCCCAACACTCAACTACCTTACTCACAGTCCGAAGATGTCAGCCAGGGAACCCTTCAAACCTCATCATCTACCGTATGACTCATAGTTTGAAACTCCAAGTCGGGAGACTCCAGAAGCCCCTTATTCAACTGCCTTATGGTCTAGAGATGCCAGCCGGGGAACCCTTCAAACCTGCCATCTATCGCATGACTCATAGTTTGGCACTCCAAGCCAGGAGACTCCAGAAGCCCTGTATTCAACTATCTTACAATCCAGAGTTGTTAGCCAAGGAACCCTCCAAACCCCGCCATCTACTGCATGACTCATAGTTCGGCACTCCAAGCCAGGAGACTCCAGATGCCTCGTATTCAACTGCCTTACTCACAGTCTAGAGATGTCAGCCGGGGAACCCTTCAAACCTTGCCATCTATCGCATGACTCATAATTTAGCACTCCAAGCTGGGAGACTCCAGAAGCCCCACATTCAATTGCCTTATCACAGTCTAGAGATGTCAGTCGGGGAACCCTTCAAACCCCACCATCTTTCACATGACTCATAGTTTGGCACTCCAAGCCAGGAGACTCCAGAAGCCCCGCATTCAACTGCCTTACTTATAGTTTGAAGATGTCAGCCGGGGAACCCTTCAAGCCCCGCCATCTATCACTTAACTCATAATTCGGCAAATCAAACCAGGAAGTTTCAGAAGTCCTGCACTAAAGTCTACTTGACCTCAAGGCCGGCATGAAAGGTCAAGATGCTCCCAGAATCTTCTATGCCAGCCCCAAGGTTTTACAATCAGCCAAGGGTGGCCAAGACCTGGGAAGACCCACGCATGGCGGCCGTGGAGCCTATCTTCATATAATTCAAAGGGACCAAAAAGCTGAAAGAAAAAAGAACAACTCAAAGACTTATCAACTGAGCAAGACTCCTTCTTTGTCTCAGAAGTAAGCCCTTCATAATGTGGGGCATCCTTGTTAGTAAAAAAAAGAGAGAAGAAGAGAAGAAAGAGAGAAAAGGGAGCACATGACAATTGAAAAGGAGTTGTGTTCTTCATTGATTGAATTTTTTGTACAAGAATGAGGACTCCCGACAGGCCTGGAAGCCCTCCAAAACTTAGTTATAAAAAGAGGAAAAAGAAAAAGCTAGGTTTCTCTACCGACTCTTTCCCTGGCCGATGAGCGACTTCCTTCGAGGTCGATGTCACCTCCACTTTTGACTCTGACTCCAGCCCGGCCTTGACCTCCGGCTCCAACACCGGCTCCACCTCGGCAACGAGCATTCTTGGCCTTCCAAGGAGGGGCAGCTCAGGGCGGATATTCTCCAACTCCTTTCACCCTAGGATGCAGCAATTCTTACCCTGAAAATCGTTGAAGCCTTGATGGTAGGAATCCAACACGACCTCGGTGACCTCCTCCTTGGAGGCCTCAGACTTCTTGAACTGGGGGATGGCCTCAGCAGCTTCCTTCTTTGCCACCTCCATCATGGTGACAACTGTCGTGGCCTTCTCCAGCATGGCCACGACCCGAGATGTTTCCTCCTCAAGTTGAACTTGGAGGGTCTGGGCTCTACCCTCCAAGTGAGCTACCTCCACGCAGAAGTAACCTCCCTCCCAGCCCGGTGGAGGCTCTCCCCCTTCTCTTTCTCCAGCTCCTCCTCGAGCTCGGTGGACTTCTTCTCCAGCTCTGCCGCCCTCACTTGAGAGTCGGTCAACTCGGCCTCAAAAGACATCACCTAACCCTCTAGCTCCTACACCCAGGCCTCAGCAACACCCTTCTCCTTGCAGAGGTGGAGGTCATTCCTCATCAGCCCTAGGTAGGAGTCCCGAATAAGGAGGTTGTCAGTGACCACTACAAAAGTCATACAAGAGGAATCAGTTAGCAACTACATAAGTAGAAAATGAAGATGAAAAAACTAGGAAAGTGCCTCACTGAGAGGAGTTGGGGGAACACTCCAGTGAGGATGTCCACCAGCTATCACCCAACCTTCTCATGGAAGTCTCTCTATGGGATGAGGGCGCTCATCACCTCTTCCACCAGCTTTCCATCCTCTGATAGCATGGCATCCTGAGGCAGGAACAGCTACACCTTCTTCATCCCCAGCCTAGGCATTGTAGAGGGATCCACAGGCTCCAGCGTGGCCATTGGTGGAGGTGCGGTGACCGCGAGTGGGCTTCCAGTGAACTTGCTCTCTAGCGGTAGGGTCGGTCCTCCTCTGGTGGATTCTTCCACCACCTCCACCACCTTTGGCTGAGGTGGAGCTTCAGTTTATGGGGAGCCACCAGAGCTTCTGGTGCGGTCCCCATCACTGGTCTGGCACCGCTCCCGGGCCTGGGAATAAGGTGCTGGATCGTCAGCTCGGGTGCAGTCGGCACCACGGAGGGCCTCTCGCTAGTCCTCCACCCTAGGTCCTCTCAGGCCTTCTTGGTGGGCTCCTCTCTGGGCTCCACGGAGGTGGCCCTCTTCTTTGACATGCTCAGGAGCTCATCGAAGGAGAACCTCATCCCTGCAAAACAAGGAAAAACTTGTTAGTCTCTTGAAATTAGATTTGCTTGGAGAAAAAAGGTGCCCAGTACCGAGCATTACCCTGAGTCTGGGCCTAGCTAACCCCGATGTCAACGAGGTTCTACTCGGTCAGCAGGTCCCGAAGAGTTGGGCCCTTAGAAGTAATGAGCCGGTTGTATACTTCCTTGTCGGCTAGCTCGATAGTAGATTTTCAGTTAGGGGAGCGATCTGGGTCACTCCAAACCCAGTCCACCCCCTCAACCAAGGCAAAGAGGAACCTGCCTTCCACCCCTTGATGGAGGTAGGCAGGTCAAGTTTGAGGGTCCCCGAACGAGGGGCCACGAACCACCATCCACTATCAACTGGGTGGCACTTCAAGATGAACAAAGCCTTGAAGAGGGAGAAATAGGCTATGATCCCATGAAAGTGACAGAGAATAATGAAGCAGTAGATAGTCCTAACGGCATTAGGGGCAAGTTGGGCTAGAACAATGTGATAATTCTTAGAAAAGCAAGAAAAAAGGGATGAAAAGGAAGACAAAGACCTTCGAAGAAGAAGTCTTCATACAAGGCAATCCGGCCTGGGCCACTAGAAGTGACCCGCTTCTCCGGTCCCGAGATTGAGAGCTAGATGGAATTGGGGATCCCATATACTCTCTAGACATAGAGGTCCTCACCAGTCATCATTGAAGCAATGCCAGAAGGACCAACCGACTCCCTAACAAGGGAAGGAGGAGGGGGAGGAGCCACAGGGGATCCAATGACAATCCCCGTCCGGTTGGGGCCCCTGCAGAACACTACAGGAACTTCCTCCTCCTTGCTATCCGAGGAAGGAGGCCTCGGTCGAGATGGCCCCACCTCATCGAAATTATCTGGGCAATGGTGCCCTCTGGTAGAAGGAATCATGAAAGAAAATCAAGGAGAAAGGAAGACAAAAGGGGGGGATACAAGACCTACAGGACCCTATAGGATATCCTCCAACACGGGCTGAAGGAGAAGGTCAGGAAGAAGAAGAATGGGAAGGAGGGGCTAACCAGATAAAGACTTCAAACCTTGGAGCAAAGAGGAGGACTAAGGAAAGAGATAGACTTTGCGGAAACTTGGCCTTCTACGCTCGAAAAACCCTTAAGGGATGAGATGACAAGTCCCTTTCAAAAACCTGTAGAGCCCCGTCGCCTTGTACAAGTCAAAGATATGCACCTCTTCTCCTCCCTAGCCAGTCAAAGCCCGCCCACATCAAGATCCGTGGAGGGTGATGCTTCGGTTTGGAGGCACCCGCATCAGGCCCGATGCAGCAATTATGGTTTCCTTAAAGGGGGGCTGACGTGGTGCCGCCATGATTGGTGCAAAAGCATGATCTCCAGAGTACCGATGCTCAAGGCATTAATGGCATAGGAAGTGAACCCCTCCATGTCAGAGCAATCATTACTCTCATCACCCCAAGCATCGCATCATTTCCTAGGCTCAAGAGTGGGGGGCATCTGATGTGGCACAACCACTAATGTGGAGCCCATGACGACAACAACTGGCAGCCATGCTGGTGGGAAGTACCACCTGGATGCAGTACCCAAATGAAGACCCGAGGGCGAGCCCCTCGGTTGAGATCAGCTCCCATCCAGGGTCAAGCTCCCGGTCAAGGACGTGCTCATGCATTTCGAGGGCAAGCCTCCCAACCGAGGTCAGCTCCCATCTAGGGTCAAGCTCCCGGCCGAGGATGTGCTCATGCTTTCCAAGGGTGAGCCCCCCAACTGAGGTTAGCTCCCATCTAGGACTGAGCTTCCAACCGAGGATGTGCTCATGCAAGCTGAGGGCGAGCCCCTCAGTCGAGGTCAACTCCCATCCGGGGTCGAGCTCCTGGCGAGGAAGTGCTCATGCTTTTCGAGGGAGAGCCTCTCGGTCGAGGTCAACTCCCATCCGAGGTCAAGCTCTCGGTCGAGGACATGCTCATGTGTTCCAAGAACGAGCCCCTCGACAGAGGTCAACTCCCATCTAAGGTTAAGCTCCCGACCGAGGATATGCTCATGCTTTCTGAGGGAAAGGCACCCGGTTGAGGTCAGCCCCCATTCGGGGTCGAGCTCCCAGCTGACGACATGCTCATGCATTCTGAGGGTGAGCCCCCCCATCAAGGTCAGCTCCCATCCAGGGTCGAGCTCCAAACCAAGGACATGCTCATACCTTTCGAGGGCGAGCCCCTGGCTAAGGTCAGCTCTCATCTAGGGTCGAGCTCCCGATCGAGAACATGCTCATGCTTTCCAAGGGTGAGCCCCCCGATCGAGGTCAACTTCCATCCAGGGTCGAGATCCCAGCCGGGGACGTGCTCATGCATTCCAGGGTCGGGCTCTCGAAATAGAGCTCCCCCTGTCCTACTAAGGATGAAGTTCCTGCTATAAGCAAAAGAGAGAGAAGATCAGTAGAGGCCCAGACTATGCCATGGAAGCTCCTAACTACCTGCAACCTCCATGAGATGGCGCTCACCCTACCAGAAATTCAAACTCTGCAAACACACCACCCGCATGTTTAGTGCAATGCGTTCTCCATCAGGTTCCAGGCCCTGTAGCATGCCGCCACGTCCATGGCCATGCAACCAGGGGGCTTCAATCCTCATGACACAGAACCTGTACCTCCTCTAAGAGGAGTATTCCATTAAGGCCTCAGGCCCTACGACACTCCAATGATCCATCCTGGAATAGAAATACCCCACCATGGCTTGGGGCTCAGCGACACAGCACCCACCCCTCCCACGGGAAACTGCACCACTAGAGGGACAAGATCTATACTACACCAACAAATAAACCTAATGGAAGGATCTCTTTCTAAGGACCGGTCCAATAGGGGGAGGCCATAGACAAAGAAAAACCACTCCCAAAAGGGATACCAGGAAAGGGACATCTCAATGAAGCCCCAGGCTTGGTCTGGGCCATCCTTCTTATATAAAACAGAAGAAAGGACCCCCGAAAGGGGGGAGAGAGGTAACTAGTAAGACTCAAAGAGCAAACGGGCAAGGAACTAGCCAAGAAAACCTCCCAGCTCTCTGATCTTGACTCGACCATGTCTTTCCACTTCTTACATCTCACCTTTAACCCAGTACATGGAGAGTTCCCAAGCTCTTCACCACAGAGGTTCTGTTCTCCTGGACTGTCCCAACTAACTTGATCATCAGAGTGTCCCTACCATAATCCCCGACTTGAGTCTCCTCTTTTTTGCAAGACAACCTGACCAAGGAGCCGACCAGGAGAGAGGACCGAGTGCCCAGAGGGAGCCCGATGAGTCCGTGACACGTCAAAGCTACAGGCCATGGTAATTCAAGTGGCAACATTAGTAATCTTAGCAAACCATAGTAGTTTACTATAAGCCTTGTCACTCCATAATGATTGAGAAAGTCAAGTTAGGAAGAGGGCAAGGAATTCAATATCACACCTTCCCTAGCTGCTCATGCAAGGGATAACCAAGTTTGCCCAAGTGCTCGATATGCTCGATCATGTACGATACATGATCAATGATTGATGCCCCTTCATGCATTTGGGTGTTGAAAATTGCACAAGAGATTCTATGCCACTCAACATCGTTAGGTGTGCTAAAAGATTCCTTTAATTTTTGAAGGATTTTCTCTAGCTGGGCTTCATCATACTTATGACTAAACTCATCATTTATAGCTACCAGCATTATGCATTGGACAGTGGTCTGGTTAGAGAGTCACTTCTGATAAGTGTCCTTGACCACACTGTGAGCATTGGAAGCAGGCTACCTAGGTGCATGATCAGTTATCACATAAAGGATCCATTTGTGCTCTAGGATGATCCTAATCTTTTGATACCAGCTATCAAAGTTGGGATCCATGAGCTTGTCATTATCTAACAATGACTAGAGTGATAAATTGGTGACCATTATCTAAAAGGAGAACATAATACCAATTAGTATATGAATTATTAACCTTAAAGATTTAAACTTTTGTCTAAAGGTCCTCCCACTATTTTATTCAGATTGGTAGCCTCTACCTTCAATCCGAGGAATTACATCAATTTCTCAGCAAGTACTAGAATCCTATAGACTATACATAATCTCGACTTTGGCCAACCCACCCATATGCATCAAATAACTTTTAGTAATCAATTTCACCTCAGGTACCTCTTCAGTAGGACTTTGGGCCTTCCACTGAAGGACTTGGTTAGGTCCAAATATTAACATGACAAAATTTAATGCTTCTAACCAATGAATAGTCAAGCCTGACTTTGGCCAGCCCACGTTAAGAGAGTCACACTGAGGCATCATATTTTGAATGGAAAATCCAACCCTAGAAGAACACTAGGCCTTTTGGCCTTCCAATGATCACCCAAATGTTGAACCCATTACCATCCACTTAATGGGAGGCTATAACTTAGTTATCCCCATAACTTCATTATTTTAAGGACCTAATAATTTAAAAAATTTTAAACATATATTTGATAGTTGAAATAGAGAAGACATGAACTAATAAGTCAAGAATCCTTGCACTGACTTTCCCAAGTCATAGAAGAGGGTTCAAGCTAAAATGGTTCAAGTGCACCTAAATCAGCCAAACTAATCAACCTTAATGACATGGGTTTACTCAAATTAATAAGCTATCTTGATCAAACTTGATCAACCATATTGGCCAGGTAAGTGAGATCAATGGGAAGGTTCTGTTATTTACCTCTTTCCTTAGATACCAAATAAATTGGCCAGGTAAAAGGTAGCCCCAAGAATTATGATCAAACTATCAAACTACCTTAGACACTAATTAGTTCATTAAATTAAATTAGACTAGCCTAAAGACTCGGGTCTGACCACTGAGTAACTATCAGGTCTAATTAGAAGCATGGACTTGACCAAACTATAACTATTGTGAATAATCTAAGAGAAAAGGAGATCTAACTCGACATGATTAGATTTTAACTTTTCTTATTAAGTTCATATTCTTCTAATCCTAAGTCTAGCCTAGTTAAAGAACCTAAATTAAGCTAACCCATAAACCTAAAAAAATATTAAAAAATGACTTAAGATCTTTCATTCTCAAATCTAGATTTTTTAGTCATTAAAACTTAATTCCTAATTAAGTTCATCAACTTCCTATTAAAACAATTTCAATCTTAATTTGTAAAATAACTTTTATAACAAAATTAAATATTTTAGATTTTCTATTCTTTGCTATAAGTTGACACTTCCTGGTCAAGTGTCGATACTTCCATGAGTACAAAGCAAAAACTATATCAAATTTATTATATCAAATTTATATATATAATTATCATGCCATATGAACCTACTACTCTGATACCACTGTTGGAAAACCTAGGTTATTTCATGCATGCATTTCAAAAATTTTTGAAAAATAAATATAGCAAAAACTATAAGATTAAACTATTTAATCTACTCATGCATTAGAATATTTCTACAAATATCCTATACAGGATCGTGACATGATAAAGATATATATAAAACTAAGCTGAAATATAAAATGATAAATATACAAACCTGTTGGTGTAGACTATATCTACAACACAATGATCATATCATTATCTTTTAGTAATAGATGATGCTCACTGTTGTTTGAAGGTAGAGGTTTCAAGATCCTAATAGCTACACAGAGTGTTTGCCCTCTACAGGTGATCTATACAAGAGCACTATCTTAATTAGTTTGCTTGGAGTGCTAGCTCCTCACCAGGACCTTGATGGCTTGGACTTCTTTCTTCTTCAAACTCTAGGATGCTTCTAGAATTTAAGATGAAACTGAGAGAGAGGTTCTGGTGGAGAAGATGTAAAGGAAAAAATCCTATCCCTTCACTCTTTCCTAAAAACTAGTATGAACACTAGGTACCACACACCCAACATCCTTTTCTCTCCAAACCTCTTAGGTAGAAGGCACTTCTTTGGCTAGCAAAAAAACTCATTTTCCATGCCCACCTATAGCCTATTCAAATAATAGGTGCCCAAGTGAATAGGGAGTTAGTGAGTTGAGGGAGTTGAGGAGAGCTAAGGGGAGACGACTAACCACTTCATTTGAATTCAATCTTAGAATTCCAATTTAAATCTGAATTTAAATTCAAATGATTTGAATTCAAATTCAAACTCTATTTAAATTCTGAATTCAAAATGCAAATTCAAATGACTAGGGTGCATGGATCAAGTCCAATCAAATTGGACTCAAACCCAAGCTCAAACCAAATCATAGTTAAATTTAACCAAAATTCATTGCTTAGTCAAATTAAGCGAACCCATGATCCAATTGTTGATTAAACTTCCATAATTCACAAACCATTAGTTAAAAAATCTTGTCACAATATTTGCAACACTAATGACTCAATATTTAGAAAAATACCGAGTGTTAACTCACCAAAGTATCGATACTTGGCAGTGTTGACTCAAGGTCAATTATCAATCATATTAATAATTAAACTTTAAAAATATTCTCAATCATTGACTAGCTTTCAGATCAGGTAATAACTCCTATTATGTATGACCCCATAGGTTTGAAACTAAGCTGGTAGACAGAAATACTTCTTGTACTAATCAAAGTTGCCATCTAGTAATGACATCCGATGTCTAGATAGGTCAAAAGTTGCAGAGCAACAATCAGGAACCTCTAGCATATGGTTACCATATAATTCATTTCTTTGACCCTCAATACTTACGATGACTTTAGGATTTAATTGCCAACCTTTAAATAGTTCATCCACTATATTTCTCAACCTTACAAGTCCTGTGACTCCTCACAAGAACTATCCTGGCCAAGATTTTACTAAATTAAAATATAGTGAAACATTCTCTCCAACACTTAAAGGGATCAATCCCATCTTGAGTCAAACACTACTCTATAAGTACTTGACTACACCTAGAAACCTTCTATCACTAGATAGAAATCCAGATGTCTGGCATCAAAGTACAGTAAGTTGCTTGCAAGTCATCATGGTTATCTCAGGTCTAAGGGATACTTATATCCATATCCCTTTGTGAGCAACACTTGATAGAAGTATGCTCCGTAGGTGGGTCACATTCTGTGAAATGTCCTATACTTCACCTACAAGCCATACCAGTAACTCCACACTCCTTGGTTAAGAGAACAACTAACCTATATGGCATACAATGACTTACACTCAATAATCATCATCTTATAATAATATATTATTTGGCCATGAATATGTTTAAGAACTACATGATAAATCCTCTCTTTATTATATAAGATGTAGTTCTAAGGACTCCATCATACAAGAGCTCATTACAAGAAGACACAATTTAATGAACTACCAAAAAAACTTTTATTCATAATAATTTATATACAAAATCAACCATCTATAAGTTAGATGATTAGCAATTAGGACATAATTTCCAACACTTTTATAGGAGTTCCTCTCCTTCCTTTCAATTGCTTTGAGTTCATCCTTCTTCTTTTTGGCCTCTATCCAGTTCTTGGATGAAGGGTTTTCCTTCAAATTTCTTCTAATTTTCTTTTGTTCTTTCATGTTTTTTGTGCCCACTTGAGAGATGTCATCCGAGGACCTGAGTCACTGAGTCAGCAACATCTCTAGGTTGCGAGGGTCTTAAGACTCATCCTCATATGGGGGAAAGTTCCGAGAGTTTGGTTAAGGTGGAAGTTGCCTTCCTCTAAGAAAATCTTTAGGTAGAGCATTCTAACAACCAGGAGATTACTCCAGTTGGTCCAATGGCTGGGATCTTTGTGATGACTGAGATCAAAATTCTTAAAATTTGGAATAAGTATAATTTTCCTAACACTTATCATGTCCATGTCCTAGAACCAAAGGACCGAGCACCTTAGGTCTAATCGATTGATTGGTTATGTATGAAGAGTTTCTTTATGCTGGCCTTCAATTTTTTGTTTACCCTTTCATATTGAGTATTATTGATCTTTATTGGGTCATTCTGACCTAGCTTGCACCAAATTCATTCCAAATCTTGCATTCTTTTGTTATTCTTTGTCATTTTCTTGGCATCTAGCCCCGAGTATCTTTATTCTGGGCCTTCTTCATATTGAAGAAGCATCCAAAGGCAAGAGGCTGGTGGTTCATCGACCCTTGCCATGGGTGAGCTTTCATTACTAGCCTACCTTCTTCCATTCACAACTAGAAGAGTAGGTTCTTATTTGTTTCTTCTAACCGACCTTGGGGGACCAATTAGATTTGGAAAGAGCCAAATCTATCCTCAAATAAGAATGATCAATTTCTTTACTCTGACAAAGAAGATTTCTTCAAGTTGTGCAATGTAGAGGTTCCCCCTCAATGGAATCTTCAAACTGAACAAAACCTTCATGATGCTGAGTTAAGTTTGATGAATGTCCTCAGTAGGTGTCTCGAATGCTTTCTTTTCTTCTTGAGCTTTTGGGCTTTCGCTAAGTCAATTATTCTTCTTGTAGGCATGAAGGTCTCGACAAGATGCTTTCTAGAGGCTATTCAAAAAAGGGCGGTCACCCTAAAATGAGTACTCGAAGAATGCTATTATGAAATGACCATGCTCAGGGCTCTCTATTGGGGGACCTTCCATTACTACAAGAGCTCCATCATTCTGACTGAGGGATGCCATGCCAAGAGACTCCCTCATCGCCCCTATAGGCATGGATGAAGTAGAGGTTGTAGCCACCTCCATGGTAACCTTTTGGCCAGCATCTTTAGGGCATCCGACAGTAGCTTCCTCAGCACAAGTGATGGCTAAACCTCAGAGGGTGACAACTGTTTCAACTTCTTTAGCCATAATGATGGTCAATTTTTTTTGAAGGAGAGCACCTTCAAATCCCTCAGGAACCAGTACCTCCATCCCCCACATCAAGGAATGTGACATGCACATCCATAGAGTTAAAATAGGGACCGATGACTCCATCTTGCATGACTCCCGAGTAGCATGGAAACTGACCAAGATGATGCTTTTCCCTCAGGATGTAAAAGAGAAAAGGACTTGTTCTTCAGATGAGATAGTATCTAGCTTCTTCTCGACTGTAGTTAGGGTGAGTTTCCTCATTTCTCCTTTACTTTTCCTTTATCGAGCAACATCTTTTGCGACTAATTGACTTAGCATTTCTTTTCTATATGCATCTCCTTCATGATATATCAGCCATTCATGGAGGACTCAATAAGTACATCGAGTTTAGCAATTCCTAGAGTGCACTGGTGAAGGAGGTAGAGTCTTGAGTGGCAAGCTTTGATAGACTCCCCAAGGCATCTAAAGAGCAAGAGCTCAAGCTAAAGGAGGAGTTGGTCACCCTCTGGGATCTTGTGAGATTTCTATGTGGGAGTTAGAGGCTCGATTAGTAGAGGAGGAAGTACTCACTAAAGAGCAAGCTCACACTATTGAGATACGATCTTGGCTTACTCAAATTGAAGATCTTCTCCACCTAGCCAACGAGAAGATCAAGGTGGCCAAAGAATTGGTTGAGTTTGCTACTATCCAAGTGGTCAAGGAGTACAAGAAGTTGGATGATTTCGAATAGGATGTGTTGAAGTTGGAGCAAATGCAAATTTGACCAAGTTCACCAACTACAAAGATAAGGCTGCCCAAGCCAATCTAAAGCTAGATCTGAATAACATATTTATAGATGGGGCCACACTGGAGGTGATAGAAAAATGCCCTAAGAGCCAATCTTTGTTTGGGCCTTTTTTGTAAACTTCCAACTCATGCATGACATCATTATTTATAATAAAGGCATTTGATTCATCGTATACTGCTGTGTCATATTTTTGACTATGATGAACCCCATAGAGTAGAGAAATGGAATTAGGGTTATGATAAAATAATAGTGAGACCAAATTCTTATAAACCGTAATCTAGAATGTTACTAGTTATTGGACCATCGATTCGAGGATCGATGAATCCGGTAAGACTAGCTTATCTATGTATGCTCAGT
This sequence comes from Areca catechu, assembly GCA_021397845.1. Lineage (NCBI taxonomy): Eukaryota > Viridiplantae > Streptophyta > Magnoliopsida > Arecales > Arecaceae > Areca > Areca catechu. Next base: position 97,685,216 of record CM038045.1, read on the forward strand.
TGATGAAGGTAGTTGGTCTCACAACCACTTGTGTAGAGACACTAATACAAAGATAAGGGTGCTCATTAGGTTATGAGTACACTGAACTAATCCACACCGGGACTATCTTATGAATGTCTTACTTCTTGTCAAAAGATAGGTCCTAGAGTAGAAGTTGTGCATGTGATCTTTAGACATGAGGTCACCATCGTTCCTTATGCACACTAAGCCATACTTTGGTTCATACTCATTCATGGCATTGCGACATGTACAGGGTGTTCTGAGTATGGTGGAAGATGTACGAAGGATGTGAGTGGACCAACAAGAAATTGATCAATCTTGGTAAGAGGATATGTTATCCCATGTAATCTCTTTGATGAGTGACTCAAGGAATCTTTGCAAAGTGGGATGAGATTAGAAGTGGCTTCTAATCAGTCATCAGCTGAGTCCTCATGATCAAGCTGAGATTCGATATGATTAAGTATTAGGGTTTGACATTTATCCATATTCATCACATAATCGGGATAATGGGAGATCAAAAGATTGAATTGCATGGTAACTTACTACTAAAGAGTATTTAGATAATTTCTACCAAATTTCTCATCTTCCAGGTAGGCATGACATGTTGCTAGACGTCAATCTTGTCTTATGGGTTTTCATGAACTAATTAGATTGGTTTCATGAGTCAATTCGATGTGTGATTCGAATTGGACAATAAGGTGAGCCGATTTGACCTAATTAGGTCAATCGGGTTCGATTGGATTGAATCGGCTCAAACCTAAACCTAATAGTGGCTAGATGTGGAACCTAATGGGTCACATACAATAGAGAGTAGGCCAAGGAAGTTACTCATGGTTTAATTAGGGTCATGGGATCCTAATTGGTTAGCCAGATTGCATACTAGCATATGTAGGCTAACCAAATTCCTAACCCAATTGGATTGGGTCCGGTTGCTTGCTAATTAGGCTAACCTAATTAAGAGAAACCTAAATTAGGATGAGTCCTAAGTGGGGATAGCTGAATCAGAGCTTGATCTGATTTTATTTTGGACTTTTGGATGTTTTATTGAAGAGTCCAATTGAGTTGGGACTCTAGATGCCAAAATGACACCTTGGCATTCAAAAGGCCTAGAAGAGTCTATAGTCCTCTGATCTGAAATATTTTTACATGGATGGAAAGAGGATTTAATGCTCTTTCTTTTGACACCCATACTACATATGCTTTGACTAGTCAAAGGTTGCATGGGGTGTAGATAAAATTGACCACAACATAAAGGGTTTCTTGGCGCATCTTGGCGCGCAGGAAATGAAGGTGCACACAAAAGGACAAAAGTCCTTCTACAGATGAAACACTTGAGTGTTTCATTTTAGTGGGTGCCTTCTCATCTTATCCCATGCCTCTTGGATATGTTTGACCGGTCAAGGCTTTTTGAAAGGGCGTGAAAAATGGATGGAAGCAAAAGCACGCATGAAGAGATGCATCTCATCATGTGGCACGCACCCTGAAGTAGAGTCCTTCTGCTTTCAGGACTCTTCATATTCTCCAGTGTTTGTAGATTGAAGAGGGACCTCTTGGCTTCCCAGGGACTTGTACTTACCATGTGGCAAGTCATAGATTGTCTAAGAAAATGGACGGATGCCAATATGTCTTTTGGTGCATGAGGAGACATATTGGATATGATTTTTCAGTCTTGAAAAATCATATCTGATAACCTGTTGGAGGACATATCACACGCCCCTCTTAAAACTATAAATAGGAGCGGTGATATAAGTTTTAGATCTTTTTGTTTTTACCATAAAATGATATTCTGAGTGTTCTTCCACTTCTCTCTCCCTCTTTCTTACTTTAGGACAAGACTTGTCTTGTTAAGACAAGTATTTTTCTACTAGGACAAGGCTTAGTTTTAGGACATAAATCAAAGGGGTCCTAGAAGAGGGTTGTCCTAAAACCAAGAGTGGTTTAGGACTGTGTCCAGAGAGCCCTACAGTAGGAAAGGGTGTCCTACAGTGGTCAAAGGTCAAAAGGCTGACAAAAGAGTCCTGTTGAAGCAAGCAACCCCGGTAGGGATTCTTCCTTGGTACCATTCTCATGTGGATCACCGTTGGAGGAATTGCACTTGTGAGCATCATGAAAAGATTAAATTTTAGCGATCCAGGTTTGTATTCTGACTTCATTAATGTTTCATTGATTGGTATTGCATAAGGGGTTCCTGGGAATTAGAATTTTCTAGCCATATTAGGGTTTCATGCTTAGAATTTTGTTTTGAAATTCACTTCAGCATGCTGCATGATTCCCGGCACCCTGAGAAAATTTCCATCAGTGGTATCAAAGCCCTCCTTGTGGCATACCAATTATGAATCATTTTTGAAGTTCATGATTTCCACATATCGAGTCGACCCGACTAGTGATCAAGCCGACTCGAACCCTGTCATGTTGACTCTACCAGAATCTTGCGATGAAAATGCATATTAGGGTTAATATGTCAGATTTCTGGTTTCTTCATGATAAAGGCATGTTAATGTATTGATATGAAATTTTGCATATTAGGGTAATATGTTTAATTTCTATTTTTCATGAAATGCATATTATCATTTCAAGTACAAAATTATGCATGTTAATTGAACCAAGTAACTGCTCTGGATTGGGGTTGCCATAGTCGTCCGGTCATAAGAGTAAAGTAGGGTGTAAAAAGCCCACTCTGTCTATTCTATGGGCTTCCTATGGCGTGTAGGGGTGCAACTTTGTGGTAATTCCCATGAATGAGTGAGGTGAACGGTATTTTACATTAATCATGTCATGTTTTGTATATTAGGGTAATATGCGTGTTATCATGCTATGCATATTAGGATAATATGCTTGTTGTCATGTAATGCTTTGCATATTAGAATAATATGCTTAATGACATGAAATGTTCTACATATGTTAGAGTTATATGCAATATGTTCATATTTGTTATAAACATAGTTATCATGTTTATGTTCATACTTATAGTTATAAATGTAATTATCATGATAGTATTTAGAATGTATTTTTGAGACCATCAAAGTTCTCATAAAAATTATATTTAGTCATAGTAAAAAACTTAGTCATGATGCAAAATCGATTAGGGTTTGATCAGCCGATTGGTGTCTAGGCAAGTGGTTCTGGGAAGGTAAAGGGATTGAGGTTTATTAATTGGTTCCGTTGTCTAACCTGGCCAATTTAATTGGTGTCTAAAGAAAGCAACGGGGGGACCCCCTCATCCCTTCCACTTACTTGGCCAATTTGGTCATATCTAAACCTTAACTTGAGAATGCTAATTGATTATATATACTATAATTTGCCTTCCTTCATGCTAAGCCAAATTAATATCAAAACTATAGTAGGTTTGTTGTGTAACACAAGATCCACTCTATGGTTTGATATGAAATTTGTATTGAAGCACTTAGTGCTTTATGGTATGGTTGAAATTGTTGCTTTGTTGTGTAACACAAAGGCAACAATTTTCAATTATAGCTATATAGAAATGAAGGGTTTGACTAAACTAAGACACTATAGTTTGTTGTGTAATACACAAGACTATAAGTGTCTTAGACGCAAAGATAATTGTTGAAAATTGCACGAGTTGCAATTGGAAAGTAAGTCCTACCTTTGAACTTATTAGTGTTTGTTGTGTAACACAAGGCACTAATGAGGAATTAGGATCTCAACCCCACTAAGAAAACCAGAAAGGTTTCTCGCTTACCATAGTTAAGGGTTATGGTATTTGAAGAAAATAGTGAGAGACATAATTAGATAGAAAGTCCTTATCCAGTTATGGATGTCATCTTGAGTGGTCTGCTAATATTGTTCTTTAATTAAATATAGGACATTTATTTTAATGGCATCAAATTTATCATTACATGGCATCTTGGATGCTAATAAGTTAACTGATTCAAACTATATGGACTGGTTGAGGAAGAAGGCTAATGGAGCCTGTTCCCATTGTAGCATGTTTGGGCATTGGAAGAAGGATTGCAAGACTTGTTTTGCAAATGTGAAGCTAGATGCAAGTGGTGCATCTAGGGGTTTGTACATAATACAAACCAATTTATCATTGGGTGAATCTATTTCTAATTCATGAGTATTGGATACCACATGTGGGTCACATATTTGTAAATCTTTACAAGGACTCCACAGAATTAGAAATTTGAAGAAAGGTGACTTCAAATTATATGGGACAAGTGGAGAACCCATATATGCTGAAGCTGTGGGCACCTATCTTCTGTTATTACCTTCGGGTAATATCATAAGGTTGGAAGAATGCTACTATGTGCCAAATATTGTAAGAAACATTATTTCTATACCCTTGTTGTTACAACAAGGATATGAAATAAGTGTAAAGAGTAGTGGCTGCTCTATTATTCATAATAATACAATATTTGGGCATGGTTGTTTTGTGAATGGTCTTCTAACTTTAGTACTCAATGATGAAATACTTCTTGTAGATGACAAGAAGAGAAAAAGAGATAATGTCAATGTCACATATCTTTGGCATTGCCAGTTAGGTCATATCAGTGAGTCAAGGATAAACAAGTTAGTCAAAGAGGATTACTTTGATCCTGATGATTTTCAATCATTAGGAACTTGTGAGTCTTGCCTCAAAGGGAAAATGACCAAGTCTCCATTCACTGGATATGGAGAAAGGGCAACTGAATTGTTAGGTCTTGTACATTTGGATGTATGTAGACCTATGTCAACTCAGGCTATAGGATGATATTCTTATTTTATTACTTTTATTGATGATTTATCAAGGTTCAATTATGTGTATCTTATGAAACATAAATTCGAAGCCTTTGATAAGTTTAAAGAATATCAGAGTATGGTTAAAAGACAAACTGGACTTAGTATTAAAGCTCTTCGGTCTGATCTAGAAGGGGAATACTTGTCTAGTGAGTTTTTGAACCATCTCAAGGACAAAGGCATTATTTCTGAATGGACCCCTCCTTATACACCCTAGTTAAATGGAGTGGCAGAAAGGAGAAATCGTACCTTGTTGGACATGGTGAGGTCCATGATGAGCTTCACAAATCTTCCCATTTCCTTCTGGGGACATGCCTTGAAGACTGCTGCATATATATATTAAACAGGATTCTATCTAAGTCAGTAAGTAGCACTCCATTTGAGTTATGGAATGGTAAAAGGCCAAGTCTTAAGTACTTAAAGATTTGAGGTTGCCATGCTTATATCAAGAATAACTTTGGACATAAGTTATGTGCTAGGGCTGATATGTGTAGGTTTGTTGGTTACCCAAAAAAAGGTAAGGGATACCTCTTTTATAATGCTACTGAGCAAAAGATAATTGTCAGTAAGCATGCTACATTCTTGGAACAAGAGTTAATCTAAGAAGGATGTAGTGATTCTTCACTTGAGTTGTGTGAAGAACAGAACAAACAAATCGATGAGCCTTCAAGTGAAGTTTCTCAACCAGAGGTTCTTATGGATCAAGAACAGCCACAATACACACCTCCTCTCTGAAGGTCAGAGAGGGTGCGAGGAGCATCTCTCAGATATGGCTTTGTCATTAGGGATGACAATGAAGCCAGTATCATACAGGATGATGATCCTATGACCTATTCGAAAGCTGTCAAGAGTAGGGACTCCGACAAGTGGCTTGGTGCCGTGAAATCTGAAATGGACTCCATGTATTCCAATCATGTTTGGACCTTAGTAGATCCACCTGAAGGAATTAACCCGATAGGGTGTAAATGGGTATTCAAGAAGAAGATTGGAGTAGATGGTCAAGTTAAGACCTATAAGGCTAGGCTGGTAGCAAAAGGTTTTAGACAAAAACATGGTGTAGACTATGATGAAACCTTTTTTCTAGTAGCCATGCTCAAGTCCATTCGGATACTGCTTGCCATAGCAGCATACCATGATTATGAAATCTGGAAAATGGACGTAAATATTGCTTTCTTCAATGAAAACCTTGAGGAAGAAGTCTATATATCACAGCCAGAGGGGTTTGTCTCAAGTGAGAGACCAAACCAGGTAAGCAAGTTAAAAAAGCCCATTTATGGACTTAAACAAGCATCGAGAAGTTGGAACATCCATTTTGATGAAACAATCAAAGGATTTAGTTTTATCAAAAATGTGGATGAACCATGTGTGTATAAGAAAACAAGTGGGAGTGCCATTGTTTTCTTAGTTTTGTATGTGGATGACATACTGATCATTGGGAATGATATCCTAATGTTGCAATTGGTTAAAACTTGGCTATCATCAAAGTTTTCCATGAAGGATTTGGGAGAACCATCCTATATACTAGGTATAAGGATCTATAGAGATAGATCCAAGAGGATGCTGTGCTTATCCCAATCTAGGTACATTGACTTAGTATTGAAGAGATTCAATATGGATGGAAGTAAGAAAGGTTACTTGCCAATGAGTCAAGGCATACAACTCTCTAAGAAGATGTCTCCTAAGACATCAGAAGAAAGAGAGAGGATAGCTATGATTCCTTATGCTTCGGCTGTGGGATCGATTATGTATGCCATCTTATGTACCAGGCCTGATGTCGCTTATGCCTTGGGCATGGAGCAGGTTTCAGGCAGATCCAGGAGAGGATCATTGAAAAGCTGTGAAAAATATTCTTAAGTACCTAAGAATGACTAAAGATATTTTTCTAGTATATGAAGGATCTGAGTTAAAACTAGAAGGTTGTACAGATTCTAGTTTTCAATCTGATTCAGATGAAAGCAAATCCACATCAGGGTATGTCTTCACACTGAATGGTGGTGCAGTAGTTGGACAAGTATAAAGTAGTCTACAGTAGCTGACTCAGTCACTGAGGTAGAGTACAAAGCTGCTAGTGAAGCTGCAAAGGAAGCTATCTGGATGAAGAAATTCATTATGAAATTGGGCGTGGTTCCTAATGTACAACAGCCAGTGCCATTATACTATGATAACACTGGGGCTGTTGCATAAGCTAAGGAACCAAGGTCTTATCATAAGTCCAAGCACATTCTAAGACGGTTTCACCTTATTCGAGCGATTATAGAAAGACAAGATGTTGTCGTCAATCGAGTTGACATAAAGAACAATATAGCAGACCCATTCACTAAAGCATTAGCCAAGCAACAGTTAGATCGCCACTTGGATTGTATGGGCATAAAGTATAAGGGCGATTGGCTTTAGTACGAGTGGGAGTTTGATAGAAAAATACCCTAAGAGCCAATCATTTTTCGGGCCTTTTTTGTAAACTTCCAACTCATGCATGACATCATTATTTATAATAAAGGCATTTGATTCATCATATACTGCTGTGTCATATTTTTGACTATGATGAACCCCAAAGAGTAGGGCAATGGAATTAGGGTTATGATAAAATAACAGTGAGACCTAATTCCTATAAATCCTAATCTAAAATGTTCCTAGTCATTGGACCATCAATTCGGGGATCGATGAATCCAGTAAGACTAGCTTATCCTATGTATGATTAATTGATGAGGGTGGTTGGTCTCACAGCCACTTGTGTAGATACACTAATACAAGGATAAGGGTGCTCATTAGGTTATGAGTACACTGAACTGATCTACACCGGGACTATCTTATGGAAGTCTTACTCCTTGTCAAAAGATAGGTCCCAGGGTAGAAGTTGTGCATGTGATCTTCAGACCTGAGGTCACAATGGTTCCTTGTGCATACTAAGCCATTTTTTGGTTCATACTCATTCATGGCATTGCAACATGTACGGGGTGTTCTAGGTATGGTGGAAGGTGTACGAAAGATGTGAGTGGACCAGCAAAGAATTGATCAATCCTGGTAAGAGGATATGTTATCCCATGTAATCTCTTCGATGAGTGACTCAAGGAATCTTTGCAAAGTGGGATGAGACTGAAGTGGCTTCTAATCAGTCATCAGCTGAGTCCTCATGATCGAGCTGAGATTCAATATGATTAAGTGTTAGGGTTTGACATTTATCCATACCCATCACATAATCGGGATAATGGGAGATCAAAAGATTGAATTGCACGATAACTACTACTGAAGGGTATTTTGGTAATTTTTACCAAATCTCTCATCTTCCGGGTAGGCATGACACGTTGCTAGACGTCAATCTTGTCTTGTGGATTTTCATGAACTAATTAGATTGGTTTCATGAGTCAATTCGATGTGTGATTCAAATTGGACTATTAAGTGAGCCGATTTGACCTAATTAGGTCAATTGGGTTCGATCGGATCAAATCGGCTCAAACCTAAACCTACTGCTGGCTAGATATGGAACCCAATGGGTCACACACAATAGAGAGTAAGCCAAGGAAGTTACTCATGGTTTAATTAGGATCATGGGATCCTAATTGGTTAGCCAGATCGCATACTAGCATATGTAGGCTAACCTAATTGGATTGGGTCCGGTTGCTTGCTAATTGGGCTAACCTAATTAAGAAAAACCTAAATTAGGTTGAGTCCTAAGTGGGGATAGCCAAATCAGAGCTTGATCTGATTTTATTTTGGACTTTTGGACGTTTTATTGAATAGTCCATTTGAGTTGGGACTCTAGATGCCAAAATGATACCTTAGCATTCAAAAAGGCCTAGAAGAGTCTGTAGTCCTCTGATCTGAGATATTTTTATATGGATGGAAAGAGGATTTAATGCTCTTTATTTTGACACCCATATTGCATATGCTTTGACTAGTCAAAGGTTGCATGGGGTGTAGATAAAGTTGACCACAATATAAAGGGTTTCTTTGCGCCTCTTGGCACGCGCGGGAAATGAAGGTGCGCATAGAAGGACAAAAGTCCTTCTGCAGATGAAACACTTGAGTGTTTCATTTCAATGGGTGCCTTCTCATCTTATCCCATGCCTCTTGGATATGATTGACCAGTCAAGGCTTTTTGAAAGGGCGTGAAAAATGGATGGAAGCAAAAGCGCGCATGAAGAGACGCGTCTCTTCATGTGGCGCGCACCCTGAAGCAGAGTCCTTCTGCTGTCAGGACTCTTCATATTCTCTGGTGTTTGGAGATTGAAGAGGCACCTCTTGGCTTCCCAGGGACCGGTACTTGCCATGTGGCAAGTCACAGATTGTCTAAGAAAATGGACGGATGCCAATATGTCTTTTGGTGCATGAGGAGACATATTGGATATGATTTTTTAGTCTCGAAGAATCATATATGATAACCTGTTGGAGGACATATCACATGCCCCTCTTAAAACTATAAATTGGGGTGGTGATATGAGTTTCAGATCTTTTTCTTTTTATCATAAAAAGATATTTTGAGTGTTCTTCCACTTCTCTCTCCCTCTTTCTTACTTTAGGACAAGACTTGTCATGTTAAGACAAGGTTTTTTCTACTAGGACAAGGCTTAGTTTTAGGACATAAGCCTAAGAGGTCCTAGAAGAGGTTTGTCCTAAAATCAAGAGTGGTTTAGGACTGTGCCCAGAGAGCCCTACAGTAAGACAGGGTGTCCTACAGTGGTCAAAGGTCAAAAGGCTGACAAAAGAGTCTTGTTGAAGCAAGCAACCCCGGTAGGGATTCTTCCTTGGTTCCATTCTCGTGTGGATCACTGTTAGAGGGCTTGCACTTGTGAGCCTCGTGGAAAAGATTGGATTTCAGCGATCCATGTATGTATTATAACTTCATTTATGTTTCGTTGATTAGTATTGCATAAGGGGTTCCTGGGAATTAGGTTTTTCTCGCCATATTAGGGTTTCATGCTTAGAATTTTGTTTTGAAATTCACTTTCGCATGTTGCATGATTCCCGGCACCCTGGGAGAATTCCCATCAGGAGGAAGAAGAAAAGAAGGGAACAAGCAAAGAAGAGGATGCTGGGACTGAAGAACCAGCTATCAGAGGACTCGAGCCTGAGGCAACTATAATTGAAGGCCCCGTAGAACTAACTGCTACTCCCAAAGTAAGCACTTAGGGGATTTTATCTTTATTTCTTGTATCTTTCTTTCTTCCTTGAATTTTCAATCCTACTCTTGTAAAGCTTTTTCTTATCAATGAAAGTTCGGTTTTTCACTTTCAATGATGTATCTGCTTGTTTTGCCTAAATGTTCACAATCTCAAATGGATTTTTGCTAAGTATCTTAGTCAGAAGAATGATTCTTGGCTGAATAAGATCCTTGCTATCTTGTAATCAAATGAGTCATCTGATAGGACTTGGGAGCTTTAACCAACTATAGAAAGTCAACCGTTGTTTGATAGGACTGAAGAAATTTAACCAACTATAGAAAGTTAGCTATTATCTGATTGGGCTTAAAAAATTTAACCAATTATAGAAAGTTGGCTATTGTTTGCTAGGACTTAAGAAATTTAACCAACTATAAAATGTTGACCATTGTCTGATAGGTCTTAGGAAATTTATCCAACTATAGAAAGTTAGCCATTGTCTGATAGGACTTAAGATAACTAACTATAAAAAGATAGCCATTATCTAATAGGACTTAAGAAATTTAACTAACTATAGAAAGTTGGCCATTGTCTAATTGTATTAGCACTCATTCCAATGACTTGGTGTTTGCTAATCACCTTGAGGTCCTTGTAGTTGTTTATTATTTGATTGACAAAGAGGTCTCGATTATATGTTGGATGAGTTATCTGGCCATTACCTCCATTGACTGGGCAAGTTGATCGTTCTTCTCAAACTTTTTACCTCATTGGAAAATGAGTTACACTTAGAAGAATAACTCATTAATTCCTTTGATGATAGCTTTCTTTGATCAATCGAACAATGCTACATGGTGGATGATCTTTGAATTCTAGCCACCTGCACGAGTCTATCTCGAGAGTCTGAGTTATTTGGTTGACATTCCCGAGCAACCACCTGATTTCTGCTCTCTGACTACACAACGTGTCAAGATTTGATAGCCTAGGGTATCATATGAATAGGAGCCCACAACTACCATTTTTATAGGAGCTCCAACTTTGTTAATTCGGTGGAGTGTTTTGGTTCTTTGCCTCTCCACTCACTTCCTCAACTTCCAACATAATTGTCTTTGGTCGAGCAAGGTCATAATGCTGCAGCTTGTTGGGATGTCTGAAAAAGACATGGAGTTTGAAGAAGATGAGGTAGATGGTGTTAAGTGTTAGATGTATGCCCTAAAAGCCAAGTTGGCTTAACACATTATAGTTTTTAGGGCATGAACTTTGTACTTAATTTTTTATATAATAAAAGGGTATTATTTTTATTCATATTTATGTGTCTATGAATCGTCCATGGAGTTAATGGGCAATGACATATATTCTCAAGAGTTAAGAATCTGAGGCATGTGTCTTTATAGATTAACTCCTAATAGCTCCCGATTATTGGAATATCATGAGGACGGTGATTGATCCGTTAAAATCGATACACAGATCATTTCCCTTTATGGATAGATGAGTCTCTGACCTAAGTATGGTGACACTGGAGTGAGAGTGCAGGTAGTTGATAGAGATCAACAGTACTGAGCATGACCAATTATAAAAAGTTATACGGATGACTACTCACTTGTCAATAACTTCCTGATGCTGTAGTTGTGTGAATAGTTCTTTGACTTAGAGTGTCTCAGCTACTCACAATAAGGTTGCTGTGGTTTGACAATACAAACACATGGTTCCTATCCATTCGAGACCTTGCGGTGTTCATTGGCTGTAGTATGTTTATTGTAGGAGTTAGGTGTTCACTTGCAGGGATCTATCAATCTTAGTAGTAAGGAATAATCCTATGCAGCTTAATGAGACTAAGTCCAGAAGTCTAAGGCCAAAGCAGGGTGATAATGAAAAGGTATTTTCATTAGTATCACAATTGGACTTGAGTCGATTAAGTTAAGCAAGTGATTGATGGGTTTGATGAGTATCCGTAACCAACATCATGTCAGAATTTTTGATAGAGGAACCGAATCACATGATAACTACACCTAGGGGTTCCAATCTTATTCTACTGAGTTGCTACTATAAACTGCTAGGTGTCACTGGTGGATTGTGAGAGCCCATTAGGATCATTCTTGGATCGATGATCCTGATTAGGGTTGAGCAAAAATTATTTCTGTCCATCGAAAGGAGTTTCGATGATGTATAATAGAGATTATAGCATGTCTCATTACCAGACATGATAGAACCTGAGGGGTCATACACATTAGGAGCTTAAGTAACCAATCAGCAAATCAAAATGTTACTAAAATTGGCAATTTTAGTATATTTGGATCTAATTATAAATGTTACAATTAATAAATTATGGATTAATTATTAATTGAATTAAATTAGATTTAATTTAATTGAGTTAGACTCGATTAATTGATCCTAATTGAGTTGGGTCAATATCCTTTTCAAAATGGTTCGATCGAATTTAAAATTGGCTTCGATTTGACTGTCAAATCAATTAATTTGGACCATCACTTAGAGTCCAGTTGGACTAGGACTCTCTCTCCTTGTCTCCCCTTATCTCCACATGCCAACAAGTGGGCCCCAAGTATTTGTGCAATAAAGAAGTGTGGGGCATGAAAACCAATGGGGTGCAAAGAATTTGGAATAAAGAATTTTGAGAGAGGGAGGGGTCCTTCTCTTCTACTCTTAATTTTCAACCAGTTGAAATTAAACACCGATCTTTTGGCTTTATGGGATCGGAGAACTAAATTATAAAAGGAGAGAGGGTGGCTGACCATAAGAGAGTTTTTGACTTCTAGTTCGGCATGAATATTTCTCTTAGGCGTGAGTATTCCTCTTGGGTGTCAATAGTAGATAATCTCTCTCCTAGGGTGCCAAGTTCTCCTCTCCCTTTTATTTGTTTTCTCCTTCCTTGTGTGTGATCTAGAGAGATATTTTACAAGAGAAAGAAGAAAGAAAGAGATCCTACATCTTGCAAATCTCAGTATGCAAGATACAAGCCAGTTCAAGAAGAAGCCGGTCCAGATTTGGAATGGCATAATTTTTAAAGCGATTGATTTGCTGAAAGATGAGAGGGCTACAATGATCTAGAAATCCAGTGCTCTCTACGACTCAGTTACATAAGCTCTGTGTGGATACCAATAGAGGTCGGGCGATTGCGCGGCTCTAATAGAATCTCGGTTTCAAAAGTAGATCAGCATGTTTTTCAGAGCAGGCCAAGATAGCGATCCAAGTAAGTTATTTATATTTGAAATAATATTATTTTCAGATCTAATATTTTTTTCATATATTACAGCATGTTAGGAATTTATGATGAATAAATTAGATTTATTTATAGATTGCATCATTAGATATAAAATAGTTTTTATATCTACTTCCATTGCGTCAGGCTTTTGATGCTTGATCGATTGCAATATACTATTCCTGGGAGAAATCCAATAGTGGTATCAGAGCCATGATTCTCCTTTCTTTAACATGCTTGGATTAGAATTAGATCTGAAACATATTCAGATTAGATAGATTATGATTGTATCAAATCTATGCTAAATATGAGATTATTCTGGCATAGAATTGTTATATTTTGAAAACTATTTTCAAAATTAAAATCATAATTATTATATCTGAAATTAAATTAATAATCTAAAAATTAATTGATCAAAGGTTGCATAAAATGATTATAAGGTTATTATGCTATAGGGTTTACCCCCTATAGTGCAAAGATTGTCCTTTGATGTATACCTGTTTTTGAAAAAAGATTTTCAAAAGGGTTTTGATCGATTTATGTTACATATGTGATGTATTATTAAGCATATTTTAGATCTATTTAATTACATTAGATGTAGTTTAATTATATAATCTAACATGTTAATGTATGTGATGCACCAAATTAGGTTTAGATTTTAAATTTGATTCATGATCATAAGCCATTAAAGTCATGCATTTGAACATATTTTAAAATTGATTTGATCAAAAAATTAAATAGGTGCATGAGGGTTTGGGTTGAACAAATTAGGTCTAGTCACCTTAAAATTATTTTTAGATGATGTCTGGTCAAATCGATTCATTTGATTGTGAATCGATAAGTTACGACCAAATTTGGCTCAATGATGAGCCCAGATCACTAGATTGACCTAATTGAATCTTATCAATTAATTGGTGTCTAAAGAAGGTTTTGATCATGATTTTTAATTGGGGCTAACTCTTTCTCAACCAACTAATTTGGCGGAAAGAGGGTATATGGCAGAACCCTCCCATGTATCAAAATGACCTGGCCAATTTGGTTGATTAAGTTTTCAATAAGGTCACTTTTGATTTGAGTTCATCCATGCTAACTATTTTAAGTCAGACATAAGATTGTACTGACTTAATGTAATTAGTCAGACATGAGATTGTGCTGACTTAATGTAGTTGGTCAGACATGATTTGCCTAATCAATTTATGAAGAGACCTAAATCATAGCTCCCTATAAATATTAAGTCTTAGGTCTTCCACGAATGTAGGTGTGCGGGTGTCCTACTGGTATTGATTATTCTTGGCTAGTTACATGGTCTAGTTGCATCGGGAAGCACAACCACCCTTTAAACATGAGATGTTGCTAGGAACTGATGGGGTCAGGCCCAATAAATGAGCACGTTGAAGGACTCAATGATGGCTTTGTCTAGTAGGAATGGTGGGTCCGATTTAACTAATGATTGGACCAATAAACGGGCACGTTGAGGTTCCATGATTTAGAGACCAAGATGCTACAACTTATATTACATACATTGTGCAAGGTTGGCCACTTATTGGTATAATGTGTTACAAATAATCAGGCACGGTGAGCTGCTGCACATCAATGGTACCGTAGCACCCACTAGAAACCTAGAGTTGCAGGGTTTCCACATCTCCACGAGAAGTGTAAGAGATCTAAGAAAATAGTGAGAGTTCTAAAATTATTTCTTAAAGACCCTAGAATAATTTTATAATTAAGTTTAAACATCTAATTTGAATATTCTACTCTTGTAGTTATCCATGTCTACTTCAAATATCTTAGCCCATATTCTAGAGACAAACCGACTTGTAGGCCTTAATTTCAAAGATTGGTTAAGAAATATCAAAATTATTTTGAGTTCTGAGAAGTTGTGCTATGTGCTTGACCAGGAACCCCCCATCTTACCTGACCATCCAAATGCTCGTCAAACGATTGCATATGAAAAATAGATGGAAGATGATAATAAGGTTAAGTGTTACATGTTAGCCTCAATGTCAAATGAATTACAAAGCTAACATGAGGATATGCCAACTGCTAAATCGATTCTGATTCACCTGCAAGAGATATATGGTGAATAAAATTAGATTACATACTTCAAGGTGTCAAAAAGGCTTTTCAATAACAAGATGCATGAAGGGCAGTCAATCCATGATCATTGTTTGTCAATGATCAAAGAAATTGAATAGCTTGAGAAGCTGGGCATTCCTATTCACAAGGAGCTTCAGGTGGATTTGATCCTCCAGTCCTTGACTAGTTTATATGCTTAGTTTGTTATGAACTATAATATGAACAAGTTGAATTATACTTTACCTGAATTATTGAACATGTTAGTAAGCAATGAGGGAACCTTGAAGAGTTTAAGGAGCTCTGTTTTCTCTATGGAGTAGTCTTCCTCCAAAAGAAAGTCTACTTGGAAGAAGAAAAAATTGGCAAAGAAGCAGAAGAAAGAGAACAAACAAAAGAAGGACACTCCCGAGAAAGCCAAGGTTAGCAAAGAAAAATATTTTCACTATAATACAGATAGCCACTGGAAAAGAAATTATCCTCTCTACCTAGAAAGCTTAAAGAAATAGAAGGAGGATGCACCTTCTGAAGGTAAGTTCATACTTGTTATTAAATCTAACATAACAGATTCATCTACTTCCAGTTGGATTTTAGACCCTGGCTCTAGTGCTCATATATGCATTTCAATGTAGGGCCTGGAAAAAAGTAGAATGCTGAGAGAAGGTGAGATGATCTTACGTGTCGGAAATAGAGCAAAAGTTGCTGCACAAGCTGTTGGATCATATACTCTGGTGTTACCTTTAGGGTTTAGATTAGTACTTAGTGACTATTATTTTATATCTGGAACTAGTAAAAATTTGATTTTTGTCTCTATGCTAGCACAGGAAGGATTTGAATTTACATTCAATAAAGACTTTTGTAATATTTATTTAAGAAATAAATTGGTTGCAAAAGCTATTTTTATTGACAGTCTCTATCATTTGCATGTCGATGCGTCCTTGAATATTAACGAGAAAATTAAAGTGAATGCCATAGGACATAAACAGCTAGAGATGACCTAAATGATAAATATATGTGGCATCTAAAGCTCAATCATATCGATGAAGATAAAATTAACAAACTGGAAAGGGATGGGATCCTAGATTCAGTTAATTCTGAATCATATCTACCATGTGAGTCTGTCTTCAAGAAAAAATGATGAAGTTACCCTTTGTAGGATATGGGGAGAAGGCCACAGAATTACTTGCCCTGGTACACATTGATGTGTGTGGTCCATTTGATGTGCAGTTCAGGGGTGGTTTTTACTACTTCATAACCTTTACTAATGATTGTTCACGGTATGGTTATGTGTTTCTTATGAGACACAAATCTGAAGCATTTGAAAAGTTCAAGGAATTCAGACATGAGATAGAAAAATAAATAGGTAAAACCTTTAAGGTTCTTCAATCAGATCGAGGAGGTGAATACCTTAGTAGGGAATTCTTAAGTTATCTTAAGGATAATGGCATAGTCTCACAATGGACTCCACCAAGTATGCCTCAACTCAATGGTGTGTTTGAGAGGAGAAACAAGACACTATTAGATATGGTCCAATCTATGATGAGCTTCACTGACTTGCCTTTATTTCTTTGGGGATATGCCCTACAAACTTCAATCTATATTCTAAATAGAGTTCCATCTAAATCTATTCCTACCACACCTATGAGATTTGGCATGGTAAGAAACCAAGTCTTGCTCATTTCAAGATTTGGGGATGTCCAGCCTATGTCAAAAGACTAATAATGAATAAGTTGAGAATCTAGATTTGTAAAAGCTCTGTTTATAGGATATCCTAAAAAAACTTTAGGATATTACTTTTACCTTCCAGAAGATCATAATGTGATTGTGAGCAGACATGCCACATTTCTTGAAAAATAGTTTATTCAGGAAGGTGGTAGTAGGAGGTTAATTGAGCTCGATGAGAAAGTCTCTAAAGAGTAGCTAGCTGTAGATTAGATCGAACCCAATCAACCAATTCATATAAATGCTCTTCCACCTCGTAGGTCTATTAAAGTCTCCAAACCTCCTGAAAGGTACTTGGGTATGCTTACAGAGGATATAAAGGAAATGTTTCTTATTGGCGACAAGGATCAATTGATTGATCCTAAGACTTATGATGAGGCGATGTCAGACATCGACTCCAAGAAATGGTTAAATGCTATGAAGTTAGAAAATGAATCAATGCATTCTAACCATGTATGGTCCTTAGTGGATCCACCAGAGGGTATTGTACCTATTGATTGTAAATGGATCTACAAAAAAAAAATAGGTATAGATGGTAAGGTAGAGACCTTTAAAGCTAGGTTAATGGCGAAAGGGTATAGTCAACGTGAAGGCATTGACTATCATGATACCTTTTCACCAGTAGCTATGCTGAATCCATCTGTGCATTGCTTGCAATTGCAACATATCACAATTATGAGATATGGCAGATGGATGTGAAAATTGCATTCCTGAATGGATATCTTGAGAAATATATCTATATGGAGCAGCCTTTGGGTTTCACTTCCAATGATGAAGATCAAAAGGTTTGCAAGCTGCATAGATAAATCTATGGGTTGAAGCAAGCTTCTCAGAGTTTGAATACTCATTTTGATGATGCAATCAAATTGTTTGATTTTATAAAGAATGAGGATGAGCCATGTGTTTACAGGAAGGCCAGTGGGAGGGCAGTGACATTCCTCGTATTGTATGTGGATGACATCCTCCTTATTGGAAATGATATTTCCATGTTGACTTCGGTCAAAAGTTAGTTATCTAAAAAACTCTCTATGAAAGACTTAAGTAAAGCATCTTATATTTTAGGAATTAAGGTCTATAGAGATAGATCTAATCAGATGCTTGGCCTTTCACAAAAATTATACTTAGAGGAAGTGCTGAAAAGGTTCAGCATGGAGAACTCTAAAAGAGGATTGTTACCTCTTCAGCATGGCATTAATCTCTCCAAGAAAATGTGTCCTAACACACCTGAAGAGATTCAACGCATGAGTAAGATTCCATATTGTTTGATAATTGGAAGCCTTATGTATGTCATGTTGTGTACTCGGCCTAATATAGCTCTTGCTGTGAGTGTCACGAGCAGATATCAGTCAAATCTAGGTGAAGAACACTGGATAGCCATGAAGAACATTTTTAAGTACTTGAGAAGGACTAAATATTTGTTCTTAGTCTTTAGAGGGAGTTCAGAATTAGGGATAAAGGGATATACAAACTTAGACTTTATGTCTGATCCTGATGATAGAAAGTCAACATCAGGATCTTTGTTTTTGTGCAATGGTGGTGCAATTAGTTGGAAAAGTTCCAAGCAACCCACAATAGCAGATTCAATAATGGAAGCAGAGTACATCACTGCCTCTGAAGCTGCAAAAGAAGCCTTCTGGTACAAAAAGTTTGTTATGGAGCTTGGAGTGATGCCATCTGATGCCATCCCCATATATTATGACAATAATGGTGTAATAGCTCTTGCTAAGGAGCCCAGGTCTTACCAGAAGTCTAAGCATATTAAGCAGAGATTTCATATCATACACGACTACCTCGATAAGAAGTATGTTAAGGTGCGAAGAGTAGACTCCATGGACAATGTGGTAGACCCACTTACTAAGCCTCTGAGCCAACAAAAGGCTGAAGTCCACCTTGAGAAGATGGGACTTAGATATGTAGCCAATTGGCTTTAGTGCAAGTGGGAGATTGCTAGATTTATGCCCTAAAAGCCAAGTTGGCTTGACACATTATAATTTTTAGGGCATGAACTTTGTACTTAATTTTTCTTATTAATAAAAGGACATTATTTTCATTCATATTTATATGTCTATGAATCATCCATGGAGTTAATGGACAATGATACATATTCTTAAGAGTTGAGAATCTGAGGCATGTGTCTTTATAGGTTAACTCCTAATAGCTCTCGATTGTTGGAATATCACGAGGACGATGATTGATCCATTAAAATCGGTACACAGATCACTTTCCTTTATGGGTAGATGAGTCTCTAACCTATAGTGTGGTGACACTGGAGTGAGAGTGCAGGTAGTTGATAGAGATCAATGGTACTGAGCGTGACTAAGTACAGAAAGTTATACAGATGACTACTCACTCATCAATAACTTCCTGATGCTATAGTTGTGTGATTAGTTCTTTGACCTAAAGTGTCTCAGCTACTCACAATAAGGTTGCTGTAGTTTGACAGCACAAATACATGGTTCCTATCCATTCGGGACCTTGCAGTGTTCGTTGGCCTCGGTAAGTTCATTGTAGGAGTAGGGTGTTCACTTATAGGGATCTATCAGCCTTAGTAGTAAAGAATAATCCTATACAGCTTAATGAGACTAAGTCCAAAAGTCTATGGCCAAGCAAGGTGATAATGAAAGGTGTTTTCATTAGTATTACAATTAGACTTGAGTTGATTAAGTTAAGCATATAGCTGATGGATTTGACAAGTATCCAACATCATGTCAGAATTTTTGATAGAGAAATCGAATCACATGATAACTACACCTAGGGATTCCAATCTTATTCTGCTGGGTTGCCATTTCATACTACTAGGTGTTACTAGTTGATTGTGAGAGCCCATTAGGATCATTCTCAGATCGATGATCCTGATTAGGGTTAAGCAAAAATTATTTATGTTCGTCAAAAGGAGTTTTGATGATGTATAATGGAGATTATAGCATGTCTCATTACCAGACAGGATAGGACCTGAGAAGTCATACACATTAGGAGCTTAAGTAACCAATCAGCAAATCAAAATGTTACTAAAATAGATAATTTAGTACATTTGGACCTAATTATAAATGTTACAATTAAAAACTTATGAATTAATTATTAATTAAATTAAATTAGATTTAATTTAATTGAGTTAGACTCAGTTAATTGATCCTAATTGAGTTGGGTCAATAGCCTTTTCAAAATGATTCGATCGGATTTAAAATTGGCTTCGATTTGACTGTCAAATCAATTGATTTGGACCATCACTTAGAGTCCAGTTGGATTGAGACTCTCTATCCTTGTCTCCCCTTGTCTCCACACACCAAAAAGTGGGCCCCAAGTATTTGTACGACAAAGAAGTGTGGGGCGTGAAAACCAAGAGGGTGCAAAGGGTTTGGCATGAAGAATTGTGAGAGAAGGAGGAGTCTTCTCTACTCCTCTTAATTTTCAACCAGTTGAAATTAAACACCGGTCTTTTGGCTTTGTTGGATGGGAGAATTAAATAATAAAAGGAGAGAGGGTGGCCGACCATAAGAGAAGTTTTACTTCTGCTTTGGCATGAATATTTCTCTTGGGCATGAATATTCCTCTTGGGCATCATAGCAGATAATCTCTCTCCTAGAGTGCCAAGTTCTCCTCTCCCTTTTATTTGTTTTCTCCTTCCTTGTTTGAGATCTAGAGAGATATTCTACAAGAGAAAGAAGAAAGAAAGAGGTCATACATCTTGCAAATCTCAGTTTTCAAGATACAAGCTAGTTCAAGAAGAAGCTGGTCTAGATTCGAATCAACATAATTTTTAAAGTGGCTGATTTGCTGAAAGAAGAAAGGGCTGCAAGGATCTAGCAATCTGGTGCTCTCTATGACTCGGTTACATGAGCTCTGTGTGGATACAAACAGAGACCGGGTGATTGTGCAGCTCTGGGAGAATCCCGGTTTCAAAAGCGGATCGGCATGTTTTTCATAGTAGGCCAGGATAGGGATCCAGGTAAGTTATTTATGTTTGAAATAATTTTATTTTTAGATCTGATATTTTTCTTATATATTATAGTATGTTCGGAATTTATGATGAATAAATTAGATTTATTTATAGATTGCATCATTAGATATAAAATAGTTTTTATATTTACTTCTGCTTCATCAGGCTTTTGATGCCTGATCGATTGCAATATACTGTTCCTAGGAGAAATCCAACATTAAGGAACTATTAGGTGAGAACCAAAGGTATCCTTGGAGATAAAAGAAAGAAACCAAAGATATCCTTGGAGATAACTCCACCGAGGTGTAGTTGGTGGATATTCTCTTCAAGTATCCTTTAATAAGTTGCTCGGTCCTCTTCTTGTCGAGCTCCTCCCTTGAAGGGCAAGCCTACTAAACTTAAGGAGCTAACAACAACAAAGGATGGGCTATTGCCTAGTAAGTAACCCAAGAAGGGGGGTAAATTGGATTTCTAAAAATTACTAGCAAGAATATGATTTAATATGAATATTAAATCAAGCGCTAGTATGAAGTGAAAGAGTATGCTCTTGAAGAGTATGCAATAGAAACATAAATGCAATAAATATAAGAGCAAGTAAAGAAAGCTAGAAACAATCTCAAACATAAATCAAGTATAATGGTTCGGTGCTTTCCAATGCACCTACATCCACTCCCTAAGGTCCACTTGGGAATTCACTATAATCTTCCACGATTATAGCCGATTAGTTTTCCGGGCTCACTAATCAAAACACCTTTTGGCTTTTATAAGGCTCACCAAAAGAAATCTCTTGGTTTTCAAAGGCTAACCAATAACCTCTTTTGTTTTCAACTAGGCTTACCAAAAACTACCTTGGTTTTCAAATAGGCTAACCAAAAACCTCCTTGGTTTTCAACTAGGCTAACCAAAAACCTCTTTGGTTTTGTTCTTAAGATCACCAAAAACCTATACAACAAAGATATTAAATAAAGTAAAGCAACAAGAAAAGCTTTCTAATATAAAGCTGATATCTCTTTGAATCTTGGTGAAGTTGCTTGTCTTGAACTTGATGAAGCCTCAATCAATGCTCAAAAGTATTGGGCTTCAATGCTTCTTGATAGCTTTGAATGCTTGGAGACTTCTTTTTGCTTGAAGGTAGTTGCTCTCAATGAATATGAATGAATGCACTTGCTTTTCTTTCTTTTTCTTATTCTCTTTTCATCCTCTTGTATTTTAATTTGATTTGAATCACTTAAATACCATCCTAAGGCCTCAAAGTCAGTTTATGACCGTTGACATGAAAAACTAGCTTTTGGGAGCCAAGAGGGCCAAGTTCTGTGTTTGAAAAACTAGCCATTACTGTTCCTAGAACTCCAAGTATCGACACTTCAAGCTGTGAGTCGATACTTAGGGTCAACACTTAAGTCCCATGAGTCGACACCTAGTTCAAAATTCTTCTTTGAGGCTCTCTGGAATTCTCAAGTGAGTCGACACTTCTTCAGGTGGTCGATACTTGACGTTCATGAGTCGACACTTCAGACAAGTCTTCAACTTTAGCATGTTCTATAAGAAATTTATCTCGGGCCGTGAGTCAATCCTTGAGTCGATACCTTGAGTCAACACTTGAGTGACATGAGTTGATACTTCAATCGTACCATCTGAAACTCTTTTTGCATGCCGGCTTGAGTTGACACTTGCACTGCCATGAGTCGACCTTGAACTCTGAGTTGACACTTGAGTCGACACTTGTTGAGATTTCTTCAAAAATCACTGAACTTCTACTGAATCCCTTTTGAGCTAAACTTTTTAAGTCCTTTCAAGCATATCTCAAGTGCTTAAGTCCATTTTTAACTGATCTTTCATCCATACAAAGGGCTTCTTCATCATTTGACAAGTAATCAAATTAGTTATTTTGATGAGTACCTTTTTCTATTAAACATACTTCAAGAAACATGTTAGTACTTAACTTATACTTAAGTATTTTGCTTATCATCAAAATCAATAATGGAGTCAACAATCTCTCCCTTTTTGATGATGACAAAATCTTTAAGTATAACTCACATAATAAGCTCTTAAAATAATTTTTCAATTTGCATAAAGCTTAATGCATTTTGTATTATAGTAAAGAGGTAAAGTCTAAAAGCTCATTTGAATTGAATTAGAACCATCAGAGTATCAAAGCTAAAAACAAATTCAAGTATCATAGATAAAACATGCTTTAAGATAAGAAAGTCTTCATAGAGCAATAGTGAATGTAATCAAAATGAAATTTGTGAATAAAAGATTGAAGAGTAAGAATACTCCCCCTCAAAATATGATTTGAAAAACTGATTTTCAATGAGTTTTTATAAACGAAAAGCTAAATTTAAAAATTTGAGCAAATTAATTTACATAAAAATAGCAAAGGAAGGATTACTCCTCCTCACTCATTGCACTTTTCTTTTTACATTCATTTTTATTTTATTGAAAACTCGTATACAAATCTCTTTTACTTTTCACTCAATTATCTTTTACTTTTTATATCTCTCTCCTTTACTACTCACTTAATTCTCCCCCTTTTTGTCATAAAAAAAAAAAGGTTAGAGCAGAGAGAAGGATGATGAAAACATCATAGAAATTTAGCAATACAATGCCAAGGATAAAACATTGATATATATAAAAAAATTTCATTCATTGAAGTACACTTCATACATTGATACAAGTAAAGATACATAATAGTAGACAGACATAAATGCATACAGGAGTGCTAAAATATAAACTATCAAAACATAAAGACTATCCTAAGTAGATTCCTTGTCATCCGAGGATCCAATCTCAATCAGTTCAGTATCAATAAAAGCACGGGATCGTGGCCACATCGACTAGAGATTAGAGAAATGGGTCCTGGTCAATCTCAATGGAACATGATGGCCTCGTCTTCTACGTCTAACATAAGTCCTGCCTCTAGCTGGTGCAGAAGAGGTAGAAGATATGTCAGTAGTAGGAACAGCACTGACGGGAATGGTAGTATCAAAATTAGTATGAAGGGGGGGTGTGATCAAAGATAGTTCCTGAGTCAAGATGATGGAAACCAGGGGTATAGAATCCTAGTTTCCTAATAAGAGAAGATGTATGCAAAGATGGAGAATGAATGATAGGAGTATCAAAAGCTGATGGTATGATAGAAGTAATGGGAGTATAGAAAGATGGAATAATGAGAGTAGGTACGGGAAAAGAAGTGTGATCATCAGGTCTAGAGAGGGGTGTGGATAAGATCGGAGTCTGAAAGGATGATTTAGATGGATCAGAAATAGGACTCCTAGGAAGATCAATTGCTGTCTTCAGTACTAGCTCTATCATCAAATCAATAATGTCAAACTCAGTAGAGTTAGTCTGATCAACTATTGTATCAGGTCCTGGAGGTGAAGGTGCTGGAGGTGAATCAGCTGGAGCAGAAAGAGCAGGAGCTCTGCCTGAAGAAGGTCTCTAGCTAAGGCAGACAAAATGGTAGAGATCCCATCACTCAGTCCTCAATGGCTCTCCCTCATCTCCATATGAATCCTGTCAACTTGCTAACGAATGATCATCACCTCAGTCTCAATGTGAGTGACCCTATCCTCTAGACTCTCTGAAATTCCAGGGATATCTATCTGTGCTGGCTTAGGCTGAGGAGCTGGCTCTGGCTATGTTGAAGGCTCGGGCTATGTCTTAGATGACTCTCTGTGAACCTCAGATGGCCCTGTCTCTTCTGAAAAGATGCGCCCCTCCTCCACCACATCATCATCTCTGTCAGTGACCTATCCAGATATGGGTCATCTCCACTAGCCTCTGACAAGCTGATACTCCATCTGGTGCAATGATCTGATATCATAGATGTCTGTGTGTAATAGCTTCCTGTAGGGCTCATCGTTCATGACCACTTTGTAAGCTCTGAATAGTAGTGTCAAACCCATCCCATACGATGGACATAATCTCTAACTGATCGATGTCTCGATCAACTGGTGTATTATAAGTATCGGGAGGCATACTGGAGTGTGCTGTACTAAAGATACCATCACCAGAAGCTCGCGCTCTGTGATGAAGCCAAATCGATCGATCTTCGATAGAAGGATCCAGGCAACTATATGGTGTAGCAACCTCATCTCAGGTGATAATCTCGAAGCTACTACAGTGGCTCCCTCAGGTAGATCGTCTGTCTCAAAAATGCATCGGAGACCACTAAATTTGTCAACTAATGCATCCATAACTGATCCTCTCATGAAAATGTCCCATACTCTGCTCAGAATCTCTGCTGATACAGGAACATCTTTGCCTCAGACCTGAGCAATCCATCCATCACTACCTCAGGCAAGTGAACCGTAAAACTCTCGAATCAAACCTGGGTAGAATCTCTTTATCAAGGTGCAAAATGGTGCCAGCCCTGCATCCCTGATCCACTGGCCTATCTTAAACTACTGCTAATCAATGAAATCGAAGTCCACATGACATCCCCCGATGATGGTCTTCGATCCCATCCGATTGGTTGCAGGAAAGAGAGGTCTAGCTAGGATATCAGGTTCAACCGCTACACTAGCCTCATGTCTTACTTTGGTTCTCCTTTTGTGGGGGCACTAGGATCCGACACAAATCACTAGATCCCATATGGCACACTGATTAGGGTTTTTTTTTTTAGAACCTCAATCATGTGTCACGATTTTGTAAGAAAGTAAGATTGAGTTGTAATAAGGTGAGACTAGTTGATTTGTCTCGACCTAGTCCAGTATATTGAGTCCTGTACATTAGTATGAGTCAAGTATGAGTCCAGATTTTGTACAAGAGAGAAGGTTACCATATTTTGGAGTTCCACCAGGCCTCATTCAGGAGCTAGAGGCAATTACATCAGCTTATGGGAGCTCAATTGATACGCATGACCCCTAAATACCCTCTAGATGCCCTCCAATTGCCCTAATTCCCTCCAAATGCCATTTCAAATGCCAGATTCCCCCCAGATACTTCCTGAATATTTTATATGCCAGGAGCCCATGGTTTCCAGGTTATTTCAGCACTCCAAGCCTTAAAATTCCAAGCCCAATAAGCAAGCCCAAGCATAAAGAACCAAGATTCCAAGGAATATGATGATACCAGGGTACCCCAGCTTCCAGGGCCCAAAGCCCATGCACCAATCCAAAAAAGGATGACCCCTTGCTGCCCCTTGGAGCCCAACACACCTAGAATAGGCGTCCTCCATGAGTTGACCAAGTCCAACATGGTGGAAGAGTTCAAATACAAGGAGTTTGAGTTTTTTTTTCATTCAACATGTATACTCCTAGTTCTAGATTTATTTTTTAGTCTTTCTCCGACTTAAATTATGTAAACCTATTCTAACTAGAAAAATACTTGTAATCCCTTTAGGAGAGGGCATGGGAACTCTTTAAATACCCCACCCCTCCCTATCTTGTAATAATCATCTTTTTCTTATGAATAAACCTTTGCTGAAATTTTGATCAATTGCCTTGTGTTTGAGTTTTGGTTCTTACTTTGAGTGCTTTCCTTGTGTTCTTGGATTGAAACCCTGCTTCCCTAGATTCCATATGCATCTTTGGAGATCAGCCATGCCTTTGAGAAGAAGCCTTGAAGCCATCCTTGAAAGCAGGAGTCTTCCTTCTCCAGGCCGCCAGACCTTCTAGCCCTAACCCTTCCTTGTTTCATCTTGTTATTTTTTTCTTTGATTACCTGATTCATGCCTAACCTTGATGTTTTTCAGATCCCTGTGGTGTTTTCCCTCCCCAGAGGAGGCTTTTTTTGTTTTCAGACCAGATCCAGATCGCCTTTAGACTCGAGAACCAAAGGCTTGTTCTTCCAGGCACCATCCATAGGTTGAGAGATCTCTTCATCGAAGAAACTACAATCGCAGCTTGGTAAAAGCCTTCCCCCTCTTGAGTTCTGATCTGATGATAGGTACGCTATCCTAAACCAGGAGTTTCTCAACTCTCGGGTCCTGGCTAGTCATTATTCTGCATGAGTTTTTGTGGGTATGATAGTTTCTAGCATTACTGGTCATCATGTTGATTCTTTACATATTTTTGGGTTATTAGGCTACGAATTTAATGTCTAAAAAAGTACAAAAAAATTATTTTTCTATTTTGCATCAGTCCTAGAGTCATCCCGCATTAGTTTTGGTATCAGAGCAGGTTTAGGATAGTTTTTATATGCTTTGCATTCACAAACCCTAATTTCTACATTCTGTCCACTCCATTAGGTGTCTAGGTTTCATCTGAATTTGGCATCTTAAACATTTTATTTTTCTGTAAAATTTGGACTTCATGTCCTCTATTCTGTTCTAATAATTATCAAAATTTTTAATTAATTTTATTGAAACTCTAATCTCTAAAATCTAGCATATTAGAAACCCTAATAGAATCCTGATAATTTCAACAGCAGTCCAAAAACTCTAGGATTTGCATCATCATATGATTTTTTTTCTATATGAGATTTGGTAGGTTTTATCATCACCATCCATCCTCTGTTCCAGATTTTTTTGGTTTTTTTCTATATTGGGATCTATATCAACTCCTGCATCAACTGAAACCTTAATTCTCTAATTTCTGCTGATTTTGCACTTGACTAACTCAAACCTAATCAACTTCCACACACTCCAATCCCAAGCCTAATTTGATTGCTAACCTAATCAACTTAAACCAAGTTTTTATTGCATAAAAAATATATAAAATATTTTTATTTTTTTGATTATTTTAGATTGCATCAGGGCCATCGATTGCCATCATTTTTAACCTAATCTTAAGGGTAACTTAATATCTCAGCTCATGGCAAGATTTCATCACCTGTCCTGGGCCCAAAACAACAATCATCATACTAACCCAAGCCTAATTAAAATCAATTAGAACAAATTTGCCCTAGAGGGCTAGGAGACATCAACAGGTCAGTTTAGAATTGTATGGGCCAACTAGTGCATTTAATCCTTTAGCTATTACTGAAAGCTGGTGTCTAAGGCTGGGGGTCCAGAGTCAAATGACCTAAGTGGTGTTGTGGTTTTTAATTGGGTCCCTATGAAAGTAGGTGGGGCCTCCCACACTCCCACCCCCTACCTGGCTAGTGGATGGATTATGATGGGGATCCAAGGCAGGTACGGGTAATTTTCTATTTTTTCTTATTTTCTTAGAATTTTTTTATTTTTCTATTCCTGCTATTCCGACTATCCCCGCTATTCTGGTTTTGTTCTTGGTTTATCCACGAGTTATCCCAATTTTATTCCATCTTCACTGTCTTTCTCCCGTGGTTTTAAAACGAATTTCAAAACCCTAGCCTCCACCCTGCAGGTCCCAGATCTGGGCCGCCCGACCCCCGGCCACCACCGTCGAACTGTCGTCGGTGCTCGCCGGCCCCCGCCCTAGCCGGAGAAGCCGCCACCGCCGCCCCACGCCCGTGGGAAGATGAACGGACGCGAAGGCGTTCGCTCCCCATGGCCCACGGCCGCCGCCTCCGGCCCGCTGCCTGCCACCGTTCCTGCCGCCCGCAGGCCCTTGCCCGGCCGCCGGCCCTTGCCCGGCCACCGGTGGGGTCCGCCACCGTCCACGCCGGTGGGAAGATGAACGGACGCGGGAGGCGTACATCCGCCCACGTGCGCCGCTGTGCCACCGCCGCCGTTGCCACCGCCGCCCGCACGTCCGCCGACCACTATCCCGCCGGCCCCGGCCGTCCCCGCCGTCCATCGGCCTCTCCGGTGCCTGAGGTCTCCCATGGTCGTGGGAGACCAAACGGCACGCCGTGGGGCGTGCCATGCCATTCTTGCACCACCTCGCTCGCAACCCGTCGCCAGCCATCTGCTGGCCCGTCCGCCACCTGCTGGTGTTCCGCCGAAGACCGTTCTTCCCTTCCACGACCGTGAGTTTGTGTTTGCACGGATTTCAGAGCGGCCCATATTTCAGAGCAGCACGCTTTCTGGAGCAGATTATCAAGCCAACATGCTCTTCAGAGTATATCAGCACTATTTTTGATGCAACACGAATTTTGATGTAATTTATTTTCCTTTTTTAGTTTTCTTAGAGGCTAAGAAACTGAGGGTTTTGGTTTTTCTATATAAAGGCCCCCTCTTCCCCTGTAATAATTAGAGAGAGTTGATATAGATTTTTGGGTTGGTTCCGATTCTGGTTCTGGGCTGAGGCCCATTTTTCTTCATTCCCTGCTGTATGCATTATGGGTTCGACGAGGGGTTTGAGACGTTCCCTGCTATGTGCATTATGGGTTCGATGAGCACCCTAGTTATCACATATCTCGTCTTCTTTATCTCCTCGTGTCCTTCGAGAGTCATCCTAGCACATCTATGTGAGAGCCCTGCTGTGTGCATTATGGGTTTGATGAGAGCTCAGGTTAGCTGGTGCTGTGACCCCTTCGAGAGGGTAGCTTTATGCTCAGGGTAGCTGGTGCTGTGATCCCTCGGGAGGGTAGCTTTAGGCTTTGACCCCTGACTTTCTGTGTGAGTTCCCCGCTATAGTGAGTCTCAGGGCCATGAGTTCCACTTCCCGGTCCCCTATCTTCATCCTTCCTTCGCCACATCCACCCAGAAAATTGAAAACAAAAGAAATCAACTGTCTTAGGATTTTAGTGTCAGTATGCCCTAGTCCCGGGAGGCTTCTTAGCCCTCCCACGGTCCTAGTTTGTTTAGTTGTTTCCCTATTTTCTAAATAACCATGTTACATCAATTTTTTGTCCCGCATCAATTTTGGTATCAGAGCGAGTTGTGGATTAGGGTGTGCTACATCTTTCGAACTCGATGGAGTCGAGTTCTTCGCGGTCGAGGAGAATGATGGAGATCCAAGGCAGGTCCGGGTATTTTTCTATTTTTTTCTTATTTTTTCAGAATTTTTGTATTTTTCTATTCCCGCTATTCCGACTATCCCCGCTATTATAGTTTTGTTCTTGGTTTATCCCTGAGTTATCCCAGTTTTATTCCATCTACACTGTCTTTCTCCCGTGGTTTTAAAACGAATTTCAAAACCCTAGCCTCCACCCCGCCGGTCCCAGATCCGAGCCGCCTGACCCCCGGCCGCCACCGCCAAACCGCCGCTGGTGCTCGCCGGAGAAGCCGCCGGCGCCGCCCCACGCCCGTGGGAAGACAAACGGATGTGGAGGTGTCCGCTCGCCATAGCCCATGGTCGCCG
Source organism: Areca catechu (assembly GCA_021397845.1). Lineage (NCBI taxonomy): Eukaryota > Viridiplantae > Streptophyta > Magnoliopsida > Arecales > Arecaceae > Areca > Areca catechu. The sequence goes on from CM038045.1 coordinate 97,715,111, forward strand.
CCATGTCTGCCACCGCCGGCCCGCTGCCCGTCGCCATTCCTGCCGCCTGTCGGCCCTCGCCCGGTCGCCGGTGGGGTCCACCGCTGTCCACACCCGTGGGAAGATGAACAGACATGGGAGGCGTCCGTCCGCCCATGTGCACCCTTGCACCGCCGCCGCCCGCATGTCCGCCGGCCACCATCCTGCCGGCCGGCCCCGGTCGTCCCCGCCGTCCACCGGCCACGCCGGTGCCCTGAGGTCTCCCACGGCTGTGGGAGACCAAACGGCATGCCCTGGGGGTGCCGTGCCATTCTTGCACCGCCTCACCCACAGACCGTCCGCCACCCGCTGGTGTTCCGCCGGAGACCGTTCTTCCGTTCCACGACCGTGAGTTTGTGTTTGCATGGATTTCAGAGTGGCCCATATTTCAGATGCTTTCTGGAGCAGATTATCAAGCCAACACGCTCTTTAGAGCATATCAGCACTATTTTTGATGCAACATGAATTTTGATGTAATTTATTTTCCTTTTTTAGTTTTCTTAGAGGCTAAGAAACTGAGGGTTTTGGTTTTTCTATATAAAGGCCCCCTCTCCCCCTGTAATAATCAGAGAGAGTTGATATAGATTTTTGGGTTGGTTCCGGTTCTGGTTCTGGGCTAAGGCCCGTTTTTCTTTGTTCCCTGCTGTGTGCATTAAGGGTTCGACGAGGGGTGTGAGACGTTCCCTGCTGTGTGCATTATGGGTTCGATGAGCACCCTAATTATCACATATCTCATCTTCTTTATCTCCTCGTGTCCTTCGAGAGTCATCATAGCGCATCTATGTGAGAGCCCTGCTGTGTGCATTATGGGTTCGATGAGAGCTCAGGGTAGCTGGTGCTGTGACCCCTTCGGGAGGGTAGCTTTATGCTCAGGGTAGCTGGTGCTGTGATCCCTCGGGAGGGTATCTTTAGGCTTTGACCCCTGACTTTCTGTGTGCGTTCCTCACTAAAGTGAGTCTCAGGGCCATGAGTTCCACTTCCCAGTCCCTCATCTTCATCCTTCCTTTGCCACATCCACCCAGAAAATTGAAAACAAAAGAGATCAGCTGTCTTAGGATTTTAGTGTCAGTATGCCCTCCCACGGTCCTAGTTTGTTTAGTTGTTTCACTATTTTCTAAATAACCAGGTTACATCGATTTTTCGTCCCGCATCAGATTAGCTACTGGGTTAGGTGTAAGTTGAGCTAACCCACCCAGTTTTGGCTTTAGGTCTAGGAAACCCTAGATTGTGCTAGCCTTTCTTTTTTTCTTTTGCATGCTTGGCAGCACTATTCTATTTTGATTGTTTGATTGATTGTATGACCACTAGACTAGGAACCCAATACCAAAAGTTTAAACTCCAAACCAACTCAGCCATGGATACCAATTTTGAAGCCATCATGACCAGCTAGCCCAGTTAACTACCCAAATGAACCAAGCCAATATCCAATCTCAAAACCAGTTTGCCCAAATAAACCAGTCCAACTCCCAAACCCAAAATCAGTTAGCCCAGATAAACATTAGGTTTGACTAATCTGATACTAAGCTTGACCAAATGAATCAAAGACTCAACCAAGTAGGAACCCTAGGTAAGACCCATAGAGCTGAATCCAAGGAACCGATAGTCCCTGGATATGAACCCAGTAGTAACCCACTATCCCTCAGTCGACCTAAACCCTTTAAGATTGATACCCCTAGATTGAACCCATAACCTTTAAACCCATAAACCCATAACCTTTAAACCCATAACCTATAAACCCATAACCCTTAGTTTACCCACCCCTGTTACCCCAGACTTTAGTCAATTTTTCATTAGCCAAACCCCTCTTACCATCCCATTGGTTCACCAAGATGACTTAGAAGAAGAAATATATGAGGCTGACCCAAGTTTGGTAGAGGAGTATGAAGATAATAAGTCTATTGAAGATCAAGAAGAGTACCCTATAGAAGATCCAGGATTAGTTGATTATGACCAAACCCAGATAGAAACCAATCCAATGTTAGTTGATCTAGTAGAAACCCAGGTAGATGCCACCCTAGAGTTAACTGACTTTAACCACACCCAACCATTAGTGGAAGACCCTTAAAGGGAGAAGACCATGAGGAATCCAATCCCACTATTAGGTTTTACCTGAGGAGCCACTAGATGAAAGCCCAATTAGAGAGCCTAGTCCTTTGATTTATGAGCCAGAAGAGTTTATTAAGGACTTGACCTCTTTAAATCAGTACTTTCAGGATGAAGTCCCCTCTTTGACTCCACTTGATCTCTTTTTAGAAATCAATGACTCTTTCTTCCATTATGTAGACCCTTTAGATAGACATCAAACCCATAAGGTAAACCTCATTAGTCTAGGATTAATTCCTAACACCCCTTCTTACATTTTAGTCTATCTAATTAACCTCGAACCCTTTTCTTACTTTCCACCCAATCGGACTAACCCTGAATCCATCTCATATTTTCTGCCTTTTCTTGAATTTTCTTATGTTTCTTTAACCATTCATTTGCATTTTATAGGGGTAATCATACTACATTCATTCATTGCACAGGTTAGATTTGCATCATATTTTTGGTATACCCTATGGCACCTAGTAGGCATACATAGTAAGTTCTCATATGCATGCCATACTAGGGTCAAATATAGAAAGTCTATAGTTTGTTAGGTTTTGTTCCGTAGAGTTCAATAAAATTTCCTTTGATAGGAAAGTCTAGTCGAGTCTTTTAGGTGTTAATATTGAGTCCAATAAATTTGCAACCCTGATTCATCTATCCACAAATGCACTGACCTCTGCACAGCATTTGCATCAGGATATTAGTCAAAAGTTAAACAAAAAATAATGAACTAACTAACATCTTGGCTAATTCTTGAAAGAGAGAAAGAATTTTCTGCAGAGGATTATGTGAGTATAAAGGAATTTTCTGCTCACAAAGCTAACCCATTCAGACTAATGAAGAGTAGTGGACCCAATGCCTATGTGCTTGAGAGACCACCTGATTTAGGTATTAGCCCAACCTTCAACATTTCAGACCTTAAGGAGCATAGGGAGCCAGCAGTGATACCTAGCGACTACCTTGAGCCAATTCCTTCTTTTGTGAGTGAACCCACCCTAGAGTGTCCATATACAATTTGGTCAATAAGTAAGAAAATGAGTGAGCGAATCCGAGATGATCAAGCCATCAGTACCCAAGATGAAGGTATTTGGTCAAATGGCAAGGTCAGCCAAAATCTGAGAATTTGTGGAGCACTAGTGAGGATCTGCCATGCCTCAACCCAGACCCTCCTTGAGCAGCCAAATTGACCCTTGATGGAGTCGAGTTCCTCCCACCCTGGGAGAATTGGTGGGGCCACCAGGATTAGACACAGATCATTGGATCCCATATGGCTTACTAATTAGGGTTTTTTTTTTAGAACCTTAGTCATGTGTCACAATTTTGTAAGAAAGTAAGATTGAGTTGTAATATGGTGAGACTAGTTGATTTGTCTTGACCTAGTCTAGTATATTGAGTCCTGTACATCAATATGAGTATAGTATGAGTCCAAATTTTATACAAGAGAGGAGGTTACCCTATTTTGGAGTTTCACCTAGCCTTATTCATGATCCAGAGGAAATTACATCAGATTATGGGAGCTCAATTGATACCCAGGAGCCCTAAATGCCCTCCAGATGCCCTCCAGGTGCCCTGATTCCCTCCAAATGCCATTTCAAATGCTAGATTCCCCCCAGATGCTTCTAGAATATTCCATATGCTAGGAACCCATATTTCCTAGGTTATTCCAGCACTCCAGGCCTTAAAATTCCAAGCCCAAGAAGCAAGCCCAAGCATGAAGAACCAAGATTCCAAGGAATATGCTGATACCAGGGCACCCCAACTTCCGGGGCCCAAAGTCCACGCACCAGTCCAAAGGAGGACGACCCCTTACTGTCCCTTGGAGCCCAACACACCTAGGATAGGCATCCTCCATGAGTGGACCAAGTCCAACATGGTAGAAGAGTTCAAATATAAGGAGTTTGAGTTTTTATTTCATTCAACTTATATACTCCTAGTTCTAGGTTTATTTTATAGTCTTTCTTCCACTTAAATTATGTAAACCAATTCTAACTAGGAGAAGACTTGTAATCCCTTTAGGAGAGGGCATGGGAACTCTATAAATACCCTACCCCTCCCCCTCTTGTAATAATCAACTTTTTCTTATGAATAAACCTTGCTAAAATTTTGAGCAATTGCCTTGTATTTGTGTTTTGGTTCTTAATTTGAGTGCTCTCCTTGTGTTCCCGGATTGAAATGCTGTTGCCCTAGATTCTATCTGCATCTTTGGAGATCAGCCACGCCTTTGAGAAGAAGCCCTAAAGCCATCCTTGAAAGCAGGAGTCTTCCTTCTCCAGGCCGCCAGCCCTTCTAGCCCTAACCCTTCCTTCCTTGTTTAATCTTGTTATTTTTTTCTTTGATTACTTGATTCGTGCCTAACCTTGACATTTTGCAGATCCTCGAGGTATTTCCCCTCCCCAAAGGGGGCTTTTTTTGCCTTCAGACCAGATATAGTTGCCTTCAGATTCGGGAACTAAAGGCTTGTTCTTCCAGGTACCATCCAGAGGCTAAGAGATCTCTTCATTGAAGAAACTACAATCGCTGCCTAGTAAAAGCCTTCCCCCTCTTGAGTTCTGATCTGATGATAAGTACGCTATCCTAAACTAGGAGTTTCTCAACTCTCGGGTCCTGGATAATCATTATTTTGCATGAGTTTTTATGGGCATGATAGTTTCTAGCATTACTAGTCATCATGATGATTCTTTACTTATTTTCGGGTTATTAGCCTATGAATTTAATATCTAAGAAAGTACAAAAAAAATATTTTTTTATTTTGCATCAGTCCTAGAGTCATCCTACATCACCTTTCTTCTTCTTGATTGGATGGTCTTGGATGCCGGACAACTTGCTTCCTAGGCCCTATTTCAGTGAATCAAGGAAGAGAAGCAAGAAGGGGAAATCCTAGGGCTCCTACGGTGCAAAATCAAAGAGGAAGGGGGAAAATAGTAGAAACCAAAGGAAAATCCATCCTAAACAAAGATTTGAGAGGTTTGGAGTTGGGATTTGGATGTAAGAAGTCGTTGGAATAGTGTTAGGGATGAGTCGGCTTGATTTGGAAAGAAAAAGATAAAGAAACCGCTTTGTTTTCTTATTTTTATCTCGATCTGTCATCGTTCAAGTGTCAACTCATGACACATAGGGTCAAGTATCGATACTTCAAGATGTCGACACTTTCAAGTATCGACACTTTGACTTAAAACCCAAAAAAAATAGGAAAAAGAGCATTGATCAAAATGAATAGAATTTCAAGGAACTCAGAAGAATTAAGCATGAATAATATGTAACTTTGATCAACAAGAGTTCAAGATGTGAAGAGATGGAAATTTCAATCAAAAAGATTGATGACCCCAAGTTCCCTTCTAATCATACTGAACCAGTCTTCTTGGAGAGGCTTAGTCAATATGTCAGCTAGTTATATTTCAGTACTAACAAATTCAAGCATAATATCATTATTTTTCACATGATTTCTAATAAAATGATGCCTAATTTCAATATGCTTACTTCTAGAGTGCTGAATAAGATTTTTAGTTAAATTTATAGCACTAGTGTTATCACATCTTATGGGTGTTTTAACTAGTTTGACTCCAAAATCTTCAAGTTGTTGCTTAATCTACAAGATTTGAGCATAACAACTTCCTGCTGCAATATACTCAGTCTCAGCTATGGATAGTGCAACTAAAGTTTATTTCTTGCTAAACCAAGAGATTAAGTTAACTCCAAGAAATTGGTAAGTTCTACTTATGCTTTTTTTGTCTAATTTACATTCAGCAAAATCAGCATCTAAATAACCAATTAAATCAATAGATGAATCTTTAGAATACCACAAACCAATATCAATTATACTAGATAAGTATTTAAATATGCGCTTAACAGCCAACAGATGAGATTCTTTAGGATCAGACTAGCATACATACAAACACTAAACATGAATCTGATCTACTAACAATCAAATATAATAAGGAGCCAATCATTTTTTTATATAATTTTTGATCAATTGATTTACCATGTTCATCTTTATCAAGTTTACAAGAAGGGCTCATAGGTGTACCTATTGATTTGATAGTCTCCATCCCAAACTTCTTTAAAATTTTTCTTGTATACTTAGCTTGGTTGATGAAGATTCCATCCTTAGTTTGCTTGATTTGGAGTCCAAGAAAAAAGTTGAGTTCTCCCATCATGCTCATTTCAAACTCTCTCTGCATAAGCTTGGCAAACTCTTGACATAGAATTTTATTAGTAGCACCAAATATAATGTCATCAACATAAATTTGTACTACTAGTAAATCATCATTTTTCTTCTTTAAAAATAATGTAGTATTAACATGGCCTCTAGAAAATTATTCTCAATCAAAAATTTGCTAAGTCTTTCATACCATGCTCAGGGTACTTGTTTTAAACCATAAAGTGCTTTATATAGTTTAAAAAACATGATCAAGATGTGCATAATTTTGAAATCCAGGTGGTTGTTCAACAAATACTTCTTCGATAATAAAATCATTTAGAAAAGGACTTTTAACATTCATTTGAAATAATTTGAAGTTCATCAAACATGCAAATGCTAAAAGTAATCTAATTGCCTCAAGTCTAGTAACATGAGTAAAAGTTTCATCAAAATCAATCCCTTCTTCCAGATTGTAGCCTTTGGCAACTGATGCGGGATGAAACAATCGATGTAACCTGATTATTTGGAAAACCGGGAAACAACTAAACAAACTAGGACCGTGGGAGGACTAAGAAGCCTCCCGGGACTAGGGCATACTGACACTAAAATCCTAAGACAGCTGATCTCTTTTGTTTTCAATTTTTCTAGGTGGATGTGGCGAAGGAAGGATGAAGATGGGGGACCGAGAAGTGGAACTCATGGCCCTGAGACTCACTCTAGCGGGGGGGACGCACACAGAAAGTCAGGGGTCAAAGCCTAAAGCTACCCTCCCGAGGGATCACAGCACCAGCTACCCTGAGCATAAAGCTACCCTCCCGAAGAGGTCACAGCACCAGCTACCCAAAGCATAAAGCTACCCTCCCGAAGGGGTTGCCGTACCAGCTACCCTGAGCATAAAGCTACCCTCCCGAAGGGGTCACAGCACCAGCTACCCTGAGCTCTCATCGAACCCATAATGCACACAGCCTGCTCTCACATAGATGCGCTAGGATGACTCTTGAAGGACACGAGGGGATAAAAAAGACAAGATAGGGGATAACTAGGGTGCTTATCGAACCCATAATGCACACAGCAGGGAATGCCTCATACCCCTCATCGAACCCATAATGCACACAGTAGGGAACGAAGGAAAACGAGCCTCAGCCTAGAACTAGAACCGGAACCAACCCAAAAATCTATATCAAATCTCTCTCTCTAATTATTACAGGGGAAGAGGGGGCCTTTATATAGAAAAAACAAAACCCTCAGTTTCTTAGCCTCTAAGAAAACTAAAAAAAGGAAAATAAATTACATCAAAATTCATGTTGCATCAAAAGTGGTGCTGATTTGCTCTAAAAAGCATGTCAGCTTGATGATCTGCCCCAGAAAGTGTGCTACTCTAAAAATTGGGTTACTCTGAAATCCGTGCAACTCCACCTCACGGTCGTGCGGAGGATGGATCGTCCGACGGAGCACACGACCGGTGATCAGAAAGTAGGCGACGAACGGGGCCTGTGGGCGACGAGCGACGGATGGCCAGCAGTGGTCGCAGGCGAGGTGGCACATGGTCTGGCACGGCACGCCCAGCATGTTGTTTGGTCTCCCACGGTCGTGGGAGACCTCCCGGGCGTCGGGAATGGCCGGTGGACGGCGGGGGAGGACGAGGACGGCGGGACGGTGTCCGGCGGACAGGCGGGCGGCAGTGGCTGCATCAGGCGGTGGGCGGCGGTGCCACACGGCCGCACGCGGGCGGACGGACACCTCCCGCGTCCGTTCGTCTTCCCACGGGCGTGGGCAGCGGCAGACCCCACCGGTGGCTGGGCGAGGGCAGGCGGGTGGCAGGAACGGTGGCAGGCAGTGGGCCGGCGATGGCCGTGGGCCATGGCGGGTGGATGCCTCCGCATCCGTTCGGCTTCCCACGGGCGTGGGCGGCGATGGTGGTGGCGGCAGCTTCTCTGGCGAGGGCGGGGGTCGGCGAGCTTCGTCGGCTGTCCAGTGGGGGCGGCCGGAGGGCGGGCGGCTCGAATCTGGGGCTAGAGGGGCGGTGGGCTAGGGTTCGAAACTTTTAAAAAAATTCATGGGTGGAAGGTTGCAGGAGGTGGAATAATACTGGGATAACTCGGGGATAAACCAAGAACAAAACCAAAATAGCGGGGATAGGTGAAATAGCGGGATAGGAAAAATAAAAAAATTCTAAGAAAATAAGAAAAAATAGAAAAATACCCGGACCTGCCCTGGATCCCCATCATTCTCCTCGATCGCGAAGAACTCAACTCCGTCAAGTTCGTAAAATGGAGCACACCCTAAATCCACAACTAGCTCTGATACCAAAATTGATGCAGGACGAAATATTCGATGTAACCTGGTTATTTGGAAAACAGGGAAATAACTAAACAAACAAGGACCGTGGGAGGACTAAGAAGCCTCCCGGGACTAGGGCATACTGACACTAAAATCCTAAGATAGCTGACCTCTTTTGTTTTCAATTTTTCTGGGTGGATGTGGCGAAGGAAGGATGAAGATGGGGGACCGAGAAGTGGAACTCATGGCCCTGAGACTCACTCTAGCGTGGGACGCACACAGAAAGTCAGGGGTCAAAGCCTAAAGCTACCCTCCCGAGGGATCACAGCACCAGCTACCCTGAGCATAAAGCTACCCTCCCGAAGGGGTCACAGCACCAGCTACCCTGAGCATAAAGATACCCTCCCGAAGGGGTCACCGTACCAGCTATCCTAAGCATAAAGCTACCCTCCTGAAGGGGTCACAGCATCAGCTATCCTGAGCTCTCATCGAACCCATAATGCACACAGCAGGGCTCTCACATAGATGCGCTAGGATGACTCTCGAAGGACACGAGGGGATAAAGAAGATAAGATAGGGGATAACTAGGATGCTCATCGAACCCATAATGCACACAATAGGGAATGCCTCACACCCCTCATCGAACCCATAATGCACACAGCAGGGAACGAAGGAAAACGGGCCTCAGCCCAGAACCAGAACCAGAACCAACCCAAAAATCTATATCAAATCTCTCTCTCTGATTATTACAGGGGGAGAGGGGGCCTTTATATAGAAAAACCAAAACCCTCAGTTTCTTAGCCTCTAAGAAAATTAAAAAAAGGAAAATAAATTACATCGAAATTCATGATGCATCAAAAGTGGTGATGATTTGCTCTAAAAAGCATGTCAGCTTGATGATCTGCTCCAAAAAGTATGCTACTCTAAAAATTGGGTTGCTCTGAAATCTGTGCAACTCCACGTCATGGCCGTGCAGAGGATGGATTGTCCGACGGAGCACACGGCCGGCGATCGAAAAGCAAGCGGTGGATGGAACCAGTGGACGGCCAGTGGCTGCCGCAGGCGAGGCGGCACATGGTCTAGCATGACATGCCCAGTGTGCCGTTTGGTCTCCCACGGCCGTGGGAGACCTCCTGGGCACCGGGAATGGCCGGTGGACGGCGGGGGAGGACGAGGATGGCGGGACGGTGTCCGGCGGACAGGCTGGCAGCGGCGGCGGTGTCAGGCGGTTGGCGGCGGTGCCACACAGCCGCATGCGGGCAGACGGATGCCTCCCGCGTCCGTTCGTCTTCCCATGGGTGTGGCCAGTGGCGGACCCCACCGGGAGCCGGGCAAGGGCAGGCGGGTGTTGGGAACGGCGGCAGGCAGCAGGCCGGCGGCAGCGACGGACGTGGGCCGTGGCGGGCGGATGCCTCCACGTCCGTTCGGCTTCCCACGAGCGTGGGCGACGGCGGCGGTGGCGGCGGCTTCTCCGGCGAGGGCGGGGGCCGGCGAGCTTCGGCGGCGGTCCGGCGGGGGCGGGCGGCCCGGATCTGGGGCCGAAGGGGCGGTGGGCTAGGGTTCGAAACTTTTAAAAAAATTCACAGGAGGAAGGTTGCAAGAGGTGGAATAAGGCTTGGATAACTCGGGGATAAACCGAGAACAAAACTAGAATAGCGGGGATAGGTGGAATAGCGGGATAGGAAAAATAAAAAAATTCTGAGAAAATAAGAAAAAATAGAAAAATACCCGGACCTGCCCTGGATCCCCATCAGCAACTAGCCTAGCTTTATTTCTAGTTACAAGACCATTTTCATCCAATTTATTCCTAAATACCTATTTTGTACTAATAATTGAAACATTAAATGGTCTGTCTATTAGAGTCCAAACATTGTTTCTTTCAAACTAATTTAATTCTTCTTGCATGGCATTAATCTAATTAGGGTCTTTTTCAGTATCTTCAAAACATTTTGGTTCTACTTGAGAAACAAAAGCAAAATAATCATATTCATTTCTAGTTAAAGATCTTGTTCTTATCCCTTTTGATAGATCACTTAGGATTTACTCCTTAGAATGTCCATGAGCATACCTCCACTCTTTGGATAGATCTTGATACTTTGGTATGTGTTGTATGGCTTCTTCTCTTTCATTCTTGTCTTGATCTTCTTCACTTTGTTGAGAAGGTTGATCATCCAATGTCAGCTTTTTTAACTTTTCAACACCTGCACATGCATCAGAAATATCCTCTTTTTTAGAGGATCTGTTAGCAGATTCTTCAAAGACTACATGTACAGACTCCTCTACTACTAAGGTTCTCTTGTTAATGACTTTGTATGTCCTGTTCGATGTAGAGTATCCTAAGAAGATACCTTCATCAGACTTGGCATCAAATTTTTCTAAATTATCTTTACCATTATTCATGATAAAACATTTACAACCAAAAACAAGAAAAAAATTTAAAGTTTGTTTTCTTTGTTTCCAATGCTCATAAGGAGTTTTCTTTAAAATATGATGAATTAAAACATGATTTAAAATATAACAAGCAGTATTAACTGCTTCAGCCCCAAAATATCTTGGAAAATCATTTTCATAAAGCATAGTGCATGCCATTTCTTCTAAAGTACGATTTGATTTTTCCTTTCTACAATCCCATTCTGTTGAGGTGTCCAAGGTGAAGAAAAATTATATTCAATTCCTTTTTCATTACAAATGTTTTCAAAATCCTGATTTTCAAATTCAGAACCATGATCACTACGAATGCAAATAACTAAAATACCTTTTTTATTTGAAACTTTTTGGTAAAACTTCATAAATGCTGAAAATGATTTGTCTTTGTGAGCAAGAAATAAAATCCATGTAAACTATGAAAAATCATCCACTATAACTAATCCATATCTCTTACTTCCGAGGCTAGATGTCATAGTTGGTCCAAAGAGATCCATGTGGAGTAGTCCTAATGGCCTAGAAGTTGTAACAAAACCTTTAGGTTTAAAAGACATTTTTACTTGTTTTCCAAATTGGCATGCTTCACAAACTTTGTCTTTCTCAAAACTGAGTTTTAGTAAACCTCTTACTAAATTCTTTTTGCAAAGTTTTGACAATAAAAACATGCTTGCATTACCTAATATATGATACCATAGCCAACTAGTCTCATTAACAGTGGAATTCATTACAACCAGGCATTCTCCATTAGGCAAAGATAGATTATCCAAATCAATAAGATAGATATTGCCATGCCTTTTTCCATGAATTTCACTCTAATTTTATCAGGAATAGCAATCATGCAGAAAGATTATTCGAAAATAACTTGAAAACCTTTATCACAAAATTGGCTAATACTAAGAAGATTATGTTTTAAACCTTCAACTAAAAGAACATTATCAACCCAAATAGTAGGGGAGATGTGAACCTTACCAATATCAATGATTTTTCTTTCACCATTATCACCAAAAGTTACACTCCCTCCATTTATTACTTCAAGAGAAATGAATTGCTTCACATCTCTTGTCATGTGCCTTGAGCAACCACTATCAAGATATTACAGACTTTTATTTTCATTGGTTACATGACACACATGCAAAATAAATTAAGTTTTGTTTTTAGGTACCCAAGCCAACTTGGGTCCTTTAGGGTTAGTATTAAAGATGGTTCCTTTTGGAACCCAAATCTTTTTAGAAGCATTAATTTTTCTTAAATTACATTGAAAAGCTTTATGACTTCTCTTTTGAAAGAAAAGCATGTAATACTAGATGATACATGTACAAAGAAATTTTAGAAATACTTTTGCTATTTTTGAGGTCTATAACCTAATCAGGCTTTATTAAAAATAGCTCCTTGATTATTTAAAAAAAGATTTAGCTTTTCAGAACTATATGTGAACTTTTCAACAAAAGGTTTTATCTTATCAAGCTTATCTTTATATTGCTTATTTTCTATTTCAAGATCTTTACTTTTCTTCAAAAGTTCATTATTTGAAACAATTGCTTTAGGTCTTTTCAAAACTTCATTTTTCATAGATAATGCTTTGTTTTTCTTTTCTAAAATATCAATTTTATTTTTCAAATCATTGACTTCATTTAAAAGAGTAGTGTTTTCATGTGAAAAAGTGCTTGCATGCTTTTTCAACTTTCTATTTTCAAAAATCATTAATTTATGGTCATGCATCAATTCATCAATTGCAATTCTTAATTCATCAAAAGTATAATCTATTTCAAGATCAGAATTTACCTCCTCTTCCTTATGTTGTAGTGCCATGAGACATAGATTAGCGACTTCAGTTGGTTCTTCATCTGAACTGGAGTCCTCGCTATCAATCCAAGTTGTCATCATTGCCTTCTTTCTAAGCTTTTTTCTTGATTTCTTTAGGAGATGGCAGTCAAACTTGTAGTGTCCGAGCTTCTTGCATTCGAAGCATATTGGTACCTCCTTCTCCTTATCCTTTTCTTTCTCCTTTTCTTTTTTCTTTTCTTTGCTTGGTTGAAACTTTTTCTTGTAAGGAAATTTATTTCTTCTCATGAATCTTCTGAATTTTCTAGCTAGAAGAGCTTCCTCACTCTCATCTTCTTCTTCTTCTTTCGATTCATCATTTGAGGATTCTTCTTATATTGTAGACTTGAAAGCTATCCCCTTTTTCTTCTTGTCCAAATCCATAGACTTTTATTTCAAATTTAGCTTATAAGTCATGAGCGATCCTACCAGCTACTCCAATGATAATTTGTCAACATCTTTGGCTTTTGTATGGCAGTCACTTTTGAATCCCAAGATGTTGAAAGTGACCTGAGAATTTTGTTAACAAGATCGGCATTAGACATATTTTTACTTAAACTTCTCATGCCATTAACAATGTTTGTGAATCTAGTGTACATGTCAGTGATAGATTCATTTAGTTATATGTGGAACATCTCATAAGTGTGCACTAACATGTTAACCTTAGTATAATTCACTTGATCAATACCCTCATGGATAACCTTAAGTGTGTCCCATATTTTTTTGGCAGATGTGCATGTTAAAATCCTATTAAACTCACTAGGATCCAATGTATAATAAAGGAGATTCATTACTTTTGCATTGATCTCGAATTGTTTAATATCATTTTCATCCCAATCTTCTTCAAGTTTTGGGATGAAAATATCATTAACTAAGATCGAAAGAATATGAGGACCTTTATCAACAGCTTTCCATAAATTATAATCTATAGAATGCATGTAGATTCTCATTCTAGTTTTTTCAATAAGTATAATTAGTTCCATTAAAGTATGGAGGTCTGTTTGAGGCTTGTCCCTCAACACACTAGTACCAGGAGGGGTTGCCATAGATCTTTACTCAAGATGGTTATACCTATATACTGAGAATGTGGCTCTAATACTACTTGTTGCCTAGTAAGCAATCCAAGAGGGGGGATGAATTGAGTTTCTAAAAATTAATTACAAGAATATGTGCCAATACAAATATTAAATCAAGTGCTAGTGTGAGGTGAAAGAGTATGCTCTTGAAGAGTATGCAGTGAAAATATAAATGCAATAAATATAAGAGCAAGTAAAGAAAGCTAGAGACAATCTCAAATACAAATCAAGTATAGTGGTTCGGTGCTTTCCAATGCACCTACATCCACTCCCCAAGGTCCACTTGGATACTCACTATAATCTTCCATGATTACAGCCAATTAGTTTTTTGGGTTCACTAATCAAAATCCCTTTTGATTTTTATAAGGCTCACCAAAAGAAACCTCTTGGTTTTCAAAGGCTAACCAATAACCTCCTTGGTTTTTAACTAGGCTTACCAAAAACTTAATTGGTTTTCAAATAGGCTAACCAAAAACCTCCTTGATTTTCAACTAGGCTAACCAAAAATCTCCTTAATTTTTAACTAGGCTGACCAAAAATCTCCTTGGTTTTGTTCTTAGGCTCACCAAAAACCTTTACAACAAAGATATGAAACGAAGTAAATCAACAAGAAAAGCTTTCTAATATAAAGCTGATATCTCTTTGAAGCTTGGAGAAGTTCTTTGTCTTAAACTTGATAAAGCCTCAATCAATGCTCAAAAGTGTTGGGCTTGAATGCTTCTTGATAGCTTTGAATGCTTGGAGACTTCTTTTTGCTTGAAGGTAGTTGCTCTCAATGAATATGAATGAATGCACCTGCTTTTCTTTCTTTTTCTTATTCTCTTTTCATCCTCTAGTGTTTCAATTTGATTTGAATCACTTAAATACCATCCCAAGGTCTCAAAGTCGATTTATGATTGCTAGACATGAAAAACTAGCCGTTGGGAGCGAAGATGGCTGAGTTCTGTATTTGAAAAACTAGCCGTTACTGTTCCTAGACTCCAAGTGTCGACACATCAAGCTGTGAGTCGATACTTAGGGTCGACACTTAAGTCCCATGAGTCGATACCTAGTTCAAAATTTTTCTTTGAAGCTCTCTGGAATTCTCAGGTGAGTTAACACTTCTTCAAGTGAGTCGATACTTGGGTCGACACTTGACATCCATGAGTCAACACTTCAGACAAGTCTTCAACTTCAACATATTCCATAAAAAATTTGTCTTAGGCCTTGAGTCGATCCTTGAGTCGATATGTTGAGTCGACACTTGAGTGGCATGAGTCGATACTTCAGCTGTGCTATCTGAAACTCTTTCTGTGTGCTGGCTTGAGTCGACACTTGCACTGCCATGAATCGACACTTGAACTGTGAGTCGATACTTTGAGTCAACACTTACTGAGATTTCTTCAAAAATCACTGAACTTCTGCTAAAACCTTTTTTAGCTGAACTCTTTAAGTCCTTTCAAGCATATCTCAAGTGCTTAAGTTCATTTTTAACTAATCTTTCATCCATACAAAGGGTTTCTTCATCATTTGACAAGTAATCCAATTTAGTTGATTTGATGAGTACCTTTTTCTATTAAACATACTTCAAGAAACATGTTAGTACTCAACTTATACTTAAGTGTTTTGCTTGTCATCAAAATTAATAACAGAGTCAGCATGGGCATCTCATCAAACTTGGGAGTCTATCAGTAATGAAGAGTGAACTTTGTCTTTTTGTTTATTTTCTTGTAATTTTTTGCTTCTTCAAACTTTGTCCATCTTTTGTAAAGACTTTTTTGAACTTGATCCATCTTTTGTAAGAACTATTCTATATCAATGAAAATATTTACATCTTTGCATGCTTATCTACAATTATGGATAAATATTTGCCAAATCTCTTGATTGGGAGAATAGCTTTAGCAGAATAATCATACTCTCCAAACTTGGTAGAATAAGTAGCAATTTAGTGGCAAAATTTGCCTAAGTTTCTTAGTCAGCCAGAAAGTTAGTCATCATGGCTTTTAGTTAACCCTCGAATATAGGGATAAGACCTCTAACTATAGTGCTTGGCATCTTTTTCATCCAATTTTAGGTAATTATCCACTGCTTGAATGTGTCGGCATTTTTCTTTCAAGTAATAGAGTATTAGTCCATTGTTAAGGTGGTCGATAAATAATGATTAGTCGATATGTGTCACTATGGTCTGATTGACATTGTAATAGATCTTCTCATATTGATTGAGTGTTAATCAATCACTTGGGACCTTATAATAGAGTACCATTCAGTATTGCCATGACTTAGTTGAGTATTAGTCAACTATCTCGATGGTCACTCTTCTCAGTTGGTCAGTGTTTGTTGACCAATCGGGCTTTAGAGGTTTAGTGGAAGATGAAGGGTGTCCAAATACAATCATCTTTGTTGACTAGATGTTAAGAGAATGGAGGGCTATGAGAAGTTCGAGAGATGAAAGGTTTCTTTTGTGATTCCACTTGAGACTTGTTGATAAGGCTGGAAATGGTTATTGAGTCGGATGACTCCAGATTTCCCTACATCGAGCACGGGCATTCCAAAACTTATAAAATGAAGAAGACACAAAAATCTAGCCATGATAGGGTGATTTCCTATGGTGGACCCTTCAATGCCTAAATCAATCTTCCATGGAAGCAAACAAAAAAGAGAAAAAACTATAGCTTCTAGGTAGATGGTTTAGCGATGGAGTGAGAGTAGGTGAGGTAGTGGAAGTGGTAGGTGGATGCGATGGAGCAAAGGTGAGGTGGTGGAAGTGGTAGGTGGATGTTGTGGAGCATAGGCGAGGTAGTGGAGATGGGCATTAGTGAGAATTAGGTGAGGCAAGGTAATCCTAGCCTTCACCTGGATAGTGATCTAGAGCTTTAAGGTGACTTTAAGAGGACTATTGAGTCTCTCAGTGGGCTCAAGACCTAGAGAAGAGCTTGCTTGGGGAAAAGCTTTGTAGACAAGTCTTACTTGGAGGGTTCGAGGAATAAATTTTATAGACAAAGTATACGAAGTACCTGATGCCTAAAAGAAATTTTGTGGTACAGGAAATGGTGGTTGGCATGTTGCTATAGTTTGCATGCCCATGGAAAAGTGGCTGGAGATAACAGGTGTGCTTCCATAGGGCACCTGCATTAATGAGTAGTGGCTAGTGTCGGAGAGTTATGATGCAAGGTTAACAGCCCCTTTATAGGATGGGGGCTTCCAAGTTTCCTTGCAAGATCTCTAGGACCACATGTCTGGATCTAAAGAACCTGCTTCTTGTGTTAAGCTAGCATCTGAGGTGGCCTTGTACTGAGCTAGTGAGTGAGGTGGTAAGCCATGCAAGATCCACATAAGCTTGACCATATCTGTATATTAGCTTGTCCAAATATTGTCTTCATTGGCCAGGTATTACTGTCCAAATGAGATTGTCTTCATTGGCCAGGTGTTAAGCAATCAAAGGGTTGTGAGGAGCCCAAGGGAGATGAAAGGTTTCAAAACATGATTGTCTTCATCGATTGGGTGGGCAACTATAAGGAGCCCAAGGAAGTTGAAGGTTGTCCAAATGCATTCATCCTTGGCTAGGTGTTAAGCAATCAGAGGGTTGTGAAGAGGCTGAGAGAGATGACAAGTGTTCAGATGCAATCATCTTCATCAACTAGATATTAAGTGGCCAGGGGGTTATGAGGAGCTCGAGGGAGATGAAAGGTGTCTAAATGCGATTGTCTTCATCGGTCGGGTGTTAAGCTACCAAAGGGCTGTTAAGAGCCTAAAAAAGATGAAGGATGTCCAAATGCAATCATCTTCAATTGGGTGTTAAGTGGCTAGAGGGCTCTGAGGAGCCCAAATAAGATGAAGGGTGTCCAAATGCAATCATCCTCAGCCAGGTGTTAATCGACCGGAGGGTTGTGAGGAGCCCAAGAGAGATGAAAGGTGACTAGATGCGACCATCTCCATCAGCTAAGTGTTAAGCAACCAGAGGGCTGTGAGGAGCCCAATGGACATGAAAGGTGTCCAAAAGTGATTGTCTTTTTTGAGCAAGTATTTAAGTGGCTAGAGGGCTGTGAGCAGCCCAAGGAAGATGAAGGGTGTCCAAATGCAATCATCTTCGACCATGTGTTAAGCAGTCGGAAAGTTGTGACGAACCTAAAAGAGATGAAAGGTGTCCAAACACAATCATCTTTGACCAGGTGTTAAGTGGCTAGAGGGTTGTAAGGAGCCCGAGAGATATGAAAGGTGTCCAAATGTAATCATCTTTGTTGGCCCAATGTTAAGCAGCCGAAGGGTTGTGAGGAGCCCAAGGGAGAATTGAGGTGTCCAAATGCAATGATCTTTGTTGGCCAAGTGTTAAGCGATCGAAGGTCAGTGAGAAGCCTGAGAGTGATGAAAGGTGTCCAAACATGACTGCCTTCATTGGTTGGGTGTTAAGAAACCACCAAGATGAGACCTTTAGGAACATAGTCAAAAAAAATTTCTATTGTATTGCCGAATAAGGTTTAAACATCATTGGTAATACATTTTAAGAGTTTTGGCATTCCAAGTTTGAGGGATTGGCATTCCAAGTTTGAGGGATTGGCATTCTATCAAGATCTTCAATTTTGTAAGCTCCTTGTTGAAAGGCTTTAGCTATTCGATCAGGACCTTCTCAATTTTGAGATAGCTTTTCTTATTCAGTTGGTCTCAAGACTTCTATGTACCATAATACAAGATCTTCCAAATAGAAAATCTTTGACCTTACTCGAGTGTTGTAGTATCGAGCAACCCATTATCAATACATTGCCATCCTCAAGTGGGCTTGATTCCAAGTCTCTTCTAGTAAGTTAGGATTGGCTCTTAGTCGGCTCGAGTTGCTTGACTTATCATAGTACTTGATGTGCATGGTTGGCAATCCTATCTTGATTGGGATCATAACTTCAATGTCGAAGCCAAGTTAAAGGGAGACTTGTTAGTCAATATCCAAGGAGTCATTCGATATACTCATAACACTCCAGGTAACTCTTTTACCTACCTTCCCTTGGCCTCATCTAGCTTAGGAATATGCAGTTTGTGACTTCTGCTTCCCTTGTAGGATTATGCAGTTTGTGACTTCCACTTCCTAGTTGGATTGACGATGCTTGACAAATGTAAATTGATGTTGGATGTAGAGCTCAACACAGAATTCCTTGAATGCTCAATTATCAAACTATTGGCCATTATCGGTGATGATAGCATGTGGGAGTCCGAACTGGTATATAATGGATTTTCAAAAGAAGTCTTTGACTTTGCACTCGGTATGTATGCCAAGGATTTTTCCTCCATCCATTTGGTGAAGTTGTTAATGGTGACAATAAAGAACTTATGCTGACCCCTTGCTAGGAAAATGGGTCAAGTAGGTCTATACCCTATTGGGTGAAGGGCCATGGGGATGAGAGCTAAGTCAGTTAACTCACTGGCTACCACTAGATGTTCGCATGCTGCTAGCATTGGTCACACTTTCGTATAAGATCCATGGCATCTTTTCACATCATGGGCTAGTAATAACTCTATATTAAAGCTTTGCAGGTCAGGACCTACCTCCTAAATGATTCCTACAAATTCTTTCATGGATTTCTCGGAATGCGTAATCAACTTCAGTGGGCCACAAGGACTTGAGTAAAGGGAATAAGAAGGCTCTTTTGTAAAGTTGCCTGTTACATATTAAGAAGTTTCCTGCTTTAACTTTTTCATCTTCGAGGGACTATATAATAGGATCCCTTCTACCAGAAGTTTGATGAATGAATCTATCCAACTTAGTCCATGAGTGACCTATTGGACTTCTTTGGCTTCACCGATGCTTGGTGCCTCTAGATATTCAATAAAGGTCCACCCGAGGGAATAGCTAGCCAAGGTTGCCAATCAAAAAAGTGCATTTGCTCGAGTATTTTCTCATCTTGGTATGCAAGATATACTAAAGTGCTTGAGGGTTGACATGATGGTCTACACTTTATCGAGATACTTGGCCATGGTTGGACCCCAAGCTTCATATTTGCCAGTGACTTGACCAGCTTATGAGCTATGAGTTGGTGAAGACCCTTAAGCTTTTCACCTCAAGTTCTTTAGTAATCTGTAACCCGTCTAGTTGGGCTTCGTACTCAGCATGGATGTTGATCATTTTGAATAAGAAGCGTAGTACATATTCGGCAACCAATCCTTCTACGTTTGTCAGAATTAATCAAGCTCTTCTCTCATGGAAATTTAAATCTCTATCCACATGAAGGATCTAGGTTGTTTCTAGTTTAAGTTGCTTGGCAGGCTCCTCTTTAAGCTTGTCATTCGACCACATACATTCGATCAAAAAGTTGGCTAAGACTTGGGCCTTCATTGATGACCTTAGTTGGTAGGAGATGTCAGACTCATTGAGTTTGATCACCCACTTAGGCATTCTTTCAAAAGTATTCAGTCATTACAAAATAGCTTTAATTGGTTGGTTGGTCAAGAGTATGATTGTATAAGCTTAAAAATATGCTCTGAGATGTTGCATATAGGTGATTAGTGCAAAAACAATCTTCTTAAGTTTAAAGTACTTGATTTTAGCATCACGGAACACTCAGCTAGTATGATATATGGATTTGTGAATCCCTTTATTATCTACCCGAACAAGCACTGAGTGAAGTAGTGAGATATAAGTAGAGCTCCTCTCTGACTTCGAGCTTGGAGAGTAGGGGTGGAGATCTGAGGAACTTCTTCAGTTCTTCAAAAGCTTATCAGCACTCGTCCATCCGAGTGAACTTATGCCTTTATTATAGGATCTTGAAGATGGGCAAGCACTAGTTAACTGATCTTCAAATGAATTGACTATGTGCGATGATGCATCTGATTAATTACTATACTTCTTTCTTGGAGCTTGGATGATGCATGTCAAGAATTACCTGTATCTTCTTCGAATTTAGCTCAATGCCTCACTTGGTAACTAGAAATTTAAGAAACTTACTGGCAAAATGCCGAAGGTACACTTACTTGGATTCAACTTTATTTGATACTGATGGAGAGTGTTAAAGGCTTCTTCTAGGTCATTCATATGGTCGGCCTCTTTGGAGTTTTTGACAAGTATGTCTCAACATAGACTTCCATATTCCAATTTATTTCATCCTTAAAGACCTTATTTACTAGTCATTGGTATGTGGCTCCTGTATTTTTAAATCAAAAGGCATTACTTTGTAATAATAAATACCTTTTTTAGTTATGAAGGCAATATTCTCCTTGTTTTTAGGAGACATCCTTATTTGGTTTTAGTCTAAGAAGGCATCCATAAAGCTCAGTAGCTTATGTTCGAAGTAGCATTGATTAGTTGATCAATCTTTGGTAATGAAAAATTATCTTTTGGGCATGCCTTGTTGAGATCAGTAAATTGATGTAGATTCTCCACTTCTCCTTGGCCTTATTAACCATGACAACATTAGCCAACCGGTCAGGATAAAGTGCTTCCCAAATAAATCCGGTAGTTAAAAGTTTGTTGACTTCTTTATCAATAGCTTTCTATCTTTTTGGAGCAAAGTTTTTCTTCTTTTTCCAAACAGATTTCTACTTTGAATCGATATTTAGTTTGTGGATGATGACTTCTAGAGGGATCCCTGGCATGTCCAATGCCAACTAAGCAAAGATGTTTGGAACTCTAATAGTTAGTTCTATTCTTTCTTTTACAAAAGAGCTCTAATATACACAAACATTGAAGGGTCATTCTTTAATAGGAAAGAAAATAGTCGTTCAGTTATCTCTCCCCTTTTCTCTAATTTTCTTTAATCCAATCACTCGACTATGGGAGTCTCACTAGCCTTTTGCACTTTGGTCACCATCATAAAACATTGTTGGGCTAGTTGTTGATCTTTGTGCATATTTCTGACTCCATTCCTTGTTAGGATGTGAACGAAGAGGTGTTTGATTAAAACAACTGCATCTAGCTTATTTAACTTTAGCCATTCAAGAATGATGTTGTACACCTAGGGCACCTGAATAACTATGAATGTTACATAGACAGTACTCTATCGAGGTAGAGTTCCTGCAATGATGGGAAGAGTAATCTTGCCTTCAACCCCAATTGATTTTTTAAAGAAGCCAACTAAGGGTTAGAAACCCTTTTAGTTGATTTTTAGATAGATTCATCCAAACAAAAATATTATAAAATAATATATCAGTAAAGCTTCCACCATCAACTAGAACTCTTTTTACATCATTTTTAGTTATTATCAAGGATGCAACAATAGTATCATCATAAGGACTTTGGACCTTGACTAAGTTCTGCCCCGTGAGAGATCATGTTAACGTGCTTAGCCATTGGTTGATTGTCAATCTTTGCTTGAGCTTGCTGCTGGTTAGGGTTGTTAAGTCGAGCTCCTCTATAGACATATTTCTTGAGATAGCCATGCTGAATGAGATCTTCTATCTAACTTTTCAATTGGATGCACACTTCAGTATCATGGCCATGGTCTCGATGAAAATAGTAATATTTGTTCTTGTCTCTAGAGGCTGAGGTCTTTAATGGATGAGGCCTTTTTAGATATCTCTCTCCAACTAACTCCATAAGAATTTTAGTTCTGGGGGCTAGACAAGGAGTGTAGTTATCAAATTTATTGGTCGAGCTCTTTGACTTGGGACTTCTTCGATGAGATGAGTTAGCTTTCTTGGTATGGCTCCTGCTTGGTCCGCCTAAGGCTTGTTTCTTCTTCTTAGGCCTTTCGTCGATCTCTCACTGAGTGAGGGCATGCTCCTCCATGCGGATGTACTTTTGTGCACATGTCAGCAGCTTTGAATAAGACTTAGGATAAACTTATCCAATGAGTAAGTGACTAAGGAGGGGTGCAGTCTTCTCTTCATCGCTAGCATAGCTATCGCCTCATCAAGGTGGTAAATCTCCAGAGTGGCCACTTTGAAGTGGGTCACATAGCCCTTCGGTGACTCTCCTTCCTACAAGCAGATTGAGAAGAGGTTATTGGGATCTTGTAGCATCCTTTTACTAGCATTAAAGTATGCCACAAATTACTTCTTCAGTTATCAGACGGAGTGAATAGTCCTTGACTCGAGTCTAAAGTACCATGCTCAAGCTATTTTATGAAGAGTGGCTAGGAAGGCTAGGTAGAGTAAGGCATCGATGGCATCTTAAATCATCATGAGAGCCTTATAGGCTTCCAAGTGATCTAGCAAATCGATAGTGCTAGCATAGGGATCTAGCTAGGATATCTTTAACTGAGTAGGAATCGATTTCTCCAAGATTCATTGAGAGAGGGGAGAACAAGTGATGACTCCATCTAAGCTCAACTTCCTCCCTAAAGGTCTACAAGTCAATGGCGATGACTCGTAGTCTACGATCGTAGTCATTAAGCCACCAATCAATAGGTTACTAGGAGACCCCATCGGTGAATCCCTCTTGGAAGGATTTGGATGAGGAACGAGGGCGTTCCTTCTGCCATCGCTCTTTCCATTATGGCTACTCCTTGTGTTGGGGACTTGCTTGTCTCAGAGAGAGATTAAGGCCAATGGGAAACTCATCGATGTAAATATCTCCCTCAGAGAGATCGTTGATTGGGTGAGTAACAGTAGTAGGAATAAGGAGACCCTCTAGCTACTATTGATGGGCCATGGGATGCTGTTGTTGCTGCAATCCTTGCACCACCATAACCAGCACCTATACTTGCTACACCAAGGTGGCAAGCAGGTTTTACTGGTTTATTGGTGGTGGGGGTGGCGGAGCATAAGGCTCCATTGCCAGGCTAGGTAGTTCTCCCTGGCACAAAAAACATTCGGTGTGGCTAGTGGAGGCACTATAAAAAAATCAATTATTAGCGATGGCTAAATACCATTGCTAATGCTATTAGTGATGGCTTGATTAGTGATGGCTAAATACCATCACTAATGCTGTTATCAATGGCAAGCCATTACTAATACTATAAGTAATGATGAGCAATCACTAATAATCCTTCGCATAAATCCTTGTCGTAACTAATAATTATTAGCAATAGCTTTTTCGACCATCGCTAATAAAGGTTATTAGAAATGGTTATTAGCGATGATAATTACTATCGCTAATAATATTTTTATTTTAAAAAAATAATTAAATAAAAAAATTATTAGCAACCAAAAAAATATCATTGCTAAAAATGGCATCCATTAGTAATAAATCTTTAGTGATGGTAGTTACCATAATTAAAGTCATCGCTAATAACTTTTTTAAAATTTTTAGAAAAATAGTAAATATTTTTTTAAAATCTATTTTAATTCTAATAACAAACAATTACAATTCTTAAACTATATTAAAATTAAATTAATAATTAACAACCATAATTATAAATAAAAAATCTAATTATATTATATTAAAAAGTATAATTTTATAATTTCACAAATTTACACTACTTTATAAGTAGGAAGTAAATCATAATATCAAAATAAAAGAAAATCATCTGAGATCCTTTGCATCGTCATTGTCGTCCTCCTCTTCCTACATGTCCTCTCTAGTAGTAGGTGGATGAGAGCTGGATATCCCGGCATCCTATAACAAAAAAATATATTATTAATAAGTTTCTAAGTATAAGAAATTAAAATAAGTAAAGAAATTTATTAATATACTTACCTACTACGATGCCTGAATAATGAGGTCAGTTAATCATGTAGATACAGGTCCCAGAGAAGCTCGATGATCATGTTGTGAATGGTATCCTAGAAGCTCTAAGATCGCTAGACAAGAATACAGCTCATGATGTCCTCAACATGTGCATCACTCCATATATAGGTCATTAGGGCTTGAGATGAGGACATTGAAGAGTATCGAGTTGTCGAAGGATTGAAGTTGTGGTGAATCCTCTAACTTGGCTCATGCTCATCCCTCTCATGGCCCCGAACCATCCCTTGAGGTCAAGGAGGGCTAAGAGAACAGGTCCTCACTATGACATGGTACGATGTACTTTGTATAATCTATCTATATAGTTTATAAATTAATTAGTTCAATTAATATATATTAATATATATATAAATTAATACTTAAAGTTTTAAGCTCTTAATACGATATGTCAAGATCTTTCATCTAAATAATCACCAGTCCTCCTGAATCGGTATGTGGCCTCCCACAACATAGCTTCCTTGATGCATGACCCAGCTACTATGTCTATAATAAATAAATAATAAAAATAAATTAATTAAAATATATACCATCAATTTAATATGAAATTAATATATAAAGTATAGAATTCTTACCAATCTATCGGCCACTACATGGTGTTGATAGAGCTGCTAATATGCTTGATCGGATCCTATCGGGTGGTATGATTTTGTCGCCTACCACAGTACTTGTCAGTGCTCCATAGGTCACAAATTACCTTCCATGAATTCGCCTGCATCCAGTGATCCCTAAAAGTCCACCAATCTGATGGTGACTAGGAATTGGAGTGCTCTATAGTAGTATGCCTAACACTATGTAGCCTATCTTGGAACCTACATATGGCCACCTCCTCAAAGATTGACAGCCAACCTCCTTAACTTGAGGAGTCTTGAATTGGTAGTACTCCTGTAATTAGAAGCAAACCTGTATTAAATAAATATTTTATAAATTTAAAAATTAAACACATTTGACTTAATTACCAGGAACATCTATTAGGTTATATCATGAGTCCCCGATGGCCAACTGGAGAACTCGTTCACCAATCCTGGCATCAATTGGTGAATGATCTTGGTAACCACCTTAGAAACTCCAGGCTCTCAAAATATATTATAAAATTGAAATTATATAATAAATACTATCTTTATAAGGATTAAGTTTTAAGTATATTAATATGAGAATGTAGCACTTACAAGCAGTTCTAAATGTGGATGAGCTCTATATCCTTCAATTAAACTGGAGGTGCCATGAGCTTGGTAGGTCCTCAACCATGACACCGAGTTTAAGATGAGCCGATTGCTGCTAATTGTGACTATGGTGTTACTAGTGACCCCACATCCTCTAAACCTGATCGAAGAACATCTAATATAAAGAATATTATATTAGATAATAAAGTATAAAATAATATAAAAAATATCTAAAATTATAGAGTTTATCCTTTGGTGTGAGTGGTGTAGAAGCATGCAAGCTGGTAGCATGATCGCTCTGTCCTTGAGAGCTCTATCCTCTAGAGCTCTCTCATCGGCTAGCATGGCTCCAATCTCTCAAAGATATGATATATAATCTTTTAAAATAAAAATAAATAGATTCACCAAATTAATTATATAATTATGAGTAGCAATGCAAGATTTAAAATGATTATAAAAGGAATAGGTGGAAGAAATTAGAAGCTAGATATACCAAATTGGTCAATGAAAAGATATCTTCAATTATACTAAGATACTGCAGTCTTCTTTAACTCCATTTGGCTTATGATAATAGCAGCGATGTAGTTGTCACACCAACCACTCTTGATACCTTCCATTTCAAGATGAGCATCCTTAGCACCAAAGCATTTTAGGGCCGAGTATCAACTAGCTTACTGGACTTCATTCACAATCTAAATTCTAACTCTTTTTTCATCTTTATTTACATCATTTGCATAATGAACTAGCCTAATATCTCAAAGTATAATCTCTAATCATGGATTAATTCATATTTTAATAAATATGAAATATTAACTTTGTTTAGTTCATAAATATTAAAATATTAATTAATCTATGATCAAAAATATCCTCGATAATATTAGGCCAAATCATGATTGTGTAAATAATATAACTAAAGGTGAAGAAAGAATTAAAATCTCAATAGTGAACTAGTTGCCACTCAGTTCTAAGCTGCTTTGGTACCAGGGATACTTATCTTTAAAAGGGAGGTATCGAGAATGGCCAGTGTGATAACTATATCACTACTACTATTGCTGACCAAATAATGAAATTGGATAGGATTGCAGTATCTAAAGTATAATTAAAGATATATTTTTATTGACTAATTTAATATATCTAGCTTCTAATTTCTTTCACCTTTTCATTGATCGGTATAGAATTCTAGGGGAGTTTACCCTAGAACTCCCCGAATCCAATGATTGAGTGAGTAATCCAACTCCAAGTTAGCTTGGAATGTGTGATGATACATTTAGTGCAAGCTTGAGGCTTCCTGTTCCTTCTATCTAAGTCTTCTTAGGTTTTATAATAATTTCTTATGTACAACTCGCAAAGGCTTCCTGATGCCTTGAGATGTGAGGATGGCTAGTTGCCCTAGACATCGATTGAGACCCGAGACTTGAGCACACAAGACCTTAATTATTTAATTAATTAAATTAATATCTAATTAATTAAATATAAACTAATTAATTATATTCTAACTCTTTCTAATTATTAATTAATTTAATTAATATCTAATTAATCAAATAAAGAACTAAATAATTAAATAAATAACTAATTAACCAACTGTTGACTTTATTTACTATGGAGATTCTAGCTCCTTCATCTTAGTTACATTATTTGAACATGAACTAGCCTAATATCACCAAGTAAAATCTCTGGTCATGGATTGACTCATATTTCAATGCATATGAAGTGTCACCTTTGTTCAGTTCATATGCAATAAAACATGAATTAATCCATGACATGCTTGGTGATATTAAGCCACTTCATGATATAAATGATATAACTAAAGATAAAAAAGAAATTAGAATCTCTATAGTGAATGAAGTCAACAGCGAGCTAGTTGCCACTCAACCCTTGCATAAGGGCTAGTTGCCCTAAAAGCCAACTGAGACCCAAAGCTTGAGCACACGGGGCATGCCCTGGCCCTAGTGTTTGCAATGATATATTTACTACAAACATGAATTCATCAATAACAATAGTTCATTTAATTTTAGTAACTAATGGTTGTAAGGAACTAATGAGGGCTCACACATGGCACACACTGATCAGCCCGAAGCTACTCAGGATTTTGAAATCTTTCCAAGGATGTCTTCTTTTCTTTTCATCTTTACCTATGCTCTAGTAACCCGCTTCTAATTTTTCTCTTTCCCTCTTTTGTTCTTCCCACTGAAAATCTTTTTAGGCGATCCTTTATCATCTCCAACCATCTCCATCTTCTACTTTTCCTTTCCAAGTGGGTTTGTCTTCTCTTGTTTCCATTTCTTTTTGTACCATGGTAGGTTCTGAGAGTTCATGGAGTGAATGGGCATTGAAGGAGAGGGATTCTAGAAGGATAGGATCCAAAAAATCTAAAAACTCAATAAAGGGATGTATCGGACATGAAACCTCTACACCTGATGTATACTGATCCATACTAGGCTCGGATGACTTAGCTTGGATTCGAGTCCAGCATGGAGTCACGAGGGAGTTCACCCTAAAACTCCCTGATCAAATATGATGATCGAGTGAATAATCTACCACCAAGTTGGCTCAGAATGTATGAAGATGCATTCCCAGCAGGCTTGAGGTAGCTTAGGATCCTAATTTGTGCTCTACATACTGAGACCCGAATTTCATGCACATAGAACACACATTCATGCACACCTAATTATTTAATAAATATCTAATTAATAAATAAATAAATAACTAATTAATTAATTAATTAGCTAATGAATTAAATAAATAACTAATTATTAAACACTAATTAATTTAATAAATAACTAACCAAATAATTAAATAAATAACTAATTAATAAATCAATATTTAATTAAAAATAACTGATTATTAGATAGTTAATTAATTAAATAAGCAACTAACTAACTAATTAATTAATTAACTAATTAATTAATTAACTAATTAATGAACATCTAATTAACTAAATAAATAGCTAATTAATTAATTAATTATAAAATAATTTTTGGTGATGGCTCTATTACCATCGCGTCACCATTACTAATACTCATAAAATAAGTGGGCCCCATAAAGGTGGATTCGGTAGTGCAAAAAAACTAAGGCAAGAGATGACAGCATGGAAGGAGGCACAAGAATGGGGCACCAACTCAGAGATGTCAGAATTTGGCTTGAAAATGGTAGTGCTTGCTTGGAACGGTGTTATGGGGATGCTATCGCTGGGATTGGACCGTGGGAACGTGGGAACCGATGGGAGGGAGAAAAAAGGGAGCTCATCGATAGGTGAGGGAGAACCCATGGGGAGAGGAAACCCAGGGAGGGGGGTGAAGCTCGGCGAAGGGAGGAAACCGGGGGGAGGGAAGGTCGACGGAGGGAGGAAATCGAGGGGAGAAGCTCGATGACAGGGAGAAAACTAGGGAAGGGGGAAGCTCATTTGCAAAGAGGAAACTATGGGGGGAATCTTGGTGGTAGGGAGGGGTAAGGGATGATGCCGGAAGGGAGAGGTGCCTAGGGAGAAGCTCGACAATTGGGAGGGATGAGGGAAAACGGTGGTAGGGAGCAGTGAGAGGGAAGATGGTGGCAAGGAGAGGCATCGGGGGGGTAGCTCGACTGTAGGGAGTAGCGGGAAGCTTGGTAGCAGGGAGAGGCACTGGGGGGGTGAGGGAAGATGAAAAGCCTAAAGCAGGAATGAG
Source organism: Areca catechu (assembly GCA_021397845.1). Lineage (NCBI taxonomy): Eukaryota > Viridiplantae > Streptophyta > Magnoliopsida > Arecales > Arecaceae > Areca > Areca catechu. The sequence continues at coordinate 97,744,363 of CM038045.1, forward strand.
GGAAAATTGAGTGAACGGGTAGTTTTAAGGAGGATTATTAGTTATGATAGATTGATACTGGTAATAATAATATTATCAATGGAAAAATTATGCATCACTAATACTTGTCGAAAATGACTAATTTTTCATGATCACTATTAGCGACAGCATATTGCCATTGCTAAAGGTCAAAACACCATCACTAATAGTATTTTTTATAAAATAAAATTCTTTAGAATTTGAAACATTATTAGCAATGACACTTTACTATCTTTAATAGTTTAAAATTCATCGCTAATAATGTTTTTCATAAAATAATTTTTTTTAAAATTTTAAAAACTATTAGTGACAGCAACCTACCATTAATAATAATAAAAATGCAATCGCTAATAATACATTTCATAAAATATTTTTTTAATTTGAAATATTATTAGCAATGGTAATTTGCCATCTCTAATATCATTTTTAGCATTGTTATATACCGTTATTAGCAATAGCTCATTAGCCATCACTAATACTTCATTTTCTTGTTGTGAGGTGTTCTAAGCTATAAGTCTTCACCATCGATCTCCTAGCTCCGAGATCTTATTCCTTGATATCACATATCTGGTGCGCCAATCTATTTCCATTGAATCTCTCTACATGGAAACACTGGCAGCACTTGAGGATCTCTCAACCTCCTTTGGTGGGAGAAGGTGTTGCTCTTGGATGTTTCTCTAAAGGAGACTTGCAAGAGTAGTCTTGCTTGACCAGCAAGGAACCCTTTGATGCTTAAGTCAGTGAGAGAGAAATGGGCTACAACAGCTAGAGTTGAGAGTAATGAAGAAGACTAAATGAGCGTAAGAGTGGTAATGATGGCTTGTGGGCTACAACAACCAGAATTGAGAGTGATGAAGAAGATTAAATGAGCATAAGAGTGGTAATGGTGGCTTGTGGCTTACCTCGTCGAGATCCTCTTTTATCTATTTATAGAGTTATTTAGGATAACTGAATTCCATTGGAAGGTGGTCTTCTCTAACATGGATAATAAATTTCTAGTAGGATGTTGGGATCTTGTCTCCTGAGATCTTTTCATTGATATTTTTCTATTAGAATGATAGCTATTATCAAGATTTTGTCCACCATGATCTATGCTGGGAGAGCTATGGTTAGTTCATGTTAGCTACTTGCTCGGGCGTTGTGGACTTCAACCATCGAGGCAGCTTACTTGTCACCATTAGATAAAGGGGTTTTGATATTGTATCCAGGCTTACCTGACTAATTCTGCCATGGCAATTAGTTGATCCGAGCAACTAATTACTCAGTAGACCCACGTGAAGGGATGTCATGTCAGTCGAGCTTAACTATTTGTAGCTTTTCAGTATAGAATATGGTAGTTACTTAATATGATGGCTAGCTTAGTCGTGTCCTCCTTAATCGGTGATGTAGTAAGTGGTCTAGTTGCTCATTAGTCAGTGGTCTGGTTGATTCTCAAGGCTGAGTAAGTAGTTGCCACAACAGGATAGATTTCCCTCCCATCTTCCTATAAAAAAAAAAAATCATGATCATTTATTTAATATTCATTACTTAGACCCAATTATTGGTACCTCTTGTTAGTATTTGTTTTAAGAGGAGGTATAGGATTCAAACCTTGGTAGTGGCATCAAGATTGGCTTTGTCATTTGTGTCAAAAAAAATTTAAAAAATTAGTTTGCACAAAATCTTAAATCCTAATTCAGAAGGATGTAGAGACGGGGGCTTGCAAAGGAAAGGGTCAATGAAAGTGCTTAGTTTGATCGTGGTGGATGAATAAGCACTGCTTTCAGATAATTCCATTGCTTAGTTTGATCGTGGTGGATGAACAGGCACTTCTTTCATATAATTCCATCTAGGTTTCACCTCTTTGGAAAAACCAATAGGGAAATTAAGGTGTTTGAAAGAGATTGGGTTATAATGGAAGAGCAAGACTTGATGGGAACTTCAATTGTTTTGTATCTTTTATGTCCTGGAAGGCAACATGATTGAAGTGATAAGCCTAACAACAGTAGATACATCAAAAGCAAATTTGTTGAAAATGAAATTTTCTTTTACCTTGTGTACGCCTATGTTAGTTGTAAAGCAAGAATATATATATATATATATATATATAATTTTGAAATATTTATAAATAATATTTTTTTGGTGATGTGTGTGGTACAATAAATTTGGTGTAACAAAAATAATTTTAAATATAATAGAATAAAGTTAAAAATCTAGCTTGAGAAGTGGATAGAATCACTGTCCTAATAAAGATTTGATTCACTTCTCGTACGAAAACTGATTAGACCACATGCTCTCTTTCAAGGTATAACCCGAAAGCCAAGACTTCAATGCCAGTCAGTGGCACAATTTTGAACGGACGTTAATCAGTTCGTCTTCAATCCAAAAATTTTAAAAATGAAAAAAGATTGAAGAGAGAGACATTAAAAAAAATGGAATAGAGAAATATTAGAAAGGAAGAACTTGAGATTTTTGATGTCTTGAAGGACTAGGGTAGAAGCCTATTTATAGGCTCAAAATTTCAAAGAAAATTCTCAAAAGACCCTCAACTGGCCATTATGACCATTACCAAATTAATTAAGAATTAATTAAAAACTAAAAGGAAAAATGGTTAAAAATAAATAAATAAATTGCATAATGCATGAAAACATAAAAAAAATGTATGGGTATGCACATGGAACGTGCACCCATTGCATGTGCGTGCACGGGGGAGGGGGAAAAGTTGTCTTCTTTTTTTTATTTTATTTTTACACGGAAACGTTAACAATTTTTCATAAAAATAAAATAAAAAAGGTAAAATTTTAATATTATTAAACTAAGTAAATAATATAAAATTTTTGAATTTTTATTGTGCTTAATACAAGTACCTTCTAGATTTGAACTTGCATTTAGTATAAAATACATAGTATGAAGATAAGATGACCATAATGCGGGGTAGCACTATCTAGACCATGCGCTTGCCTTGATTTTCATGAGAGTTGTTAGGGATTCATTCAGGTCCCATAATCGCGGCCGCACAACTACTCTCACTAAGGTAGATCCTCCAAGGATACGTGCGACGGAATTGTATCTTGCTAAACTCACAATCTTGGATATATTAAGAGCTATTCTCAACTTAATAGTCATAATAGAGCACCACACCAAAGGGATGGGGTGAAGATAGACTTCTAAAAATAGTGCTCATAGATGTCATCTCAAAGATTATTTCTCTTTGAACCTTAACTATGGGATTGCCATGATGGAAGGGGTCCACTTGGTGATTAATATATGGGCTTAAGCCCCATCTCCCTTGATGTCTTAGATACCGCCAGCCTTTGAAAGGCTTTTGGTCAAAAGATTTGCTAAATTTTTTTTATCTTAAAAATAATAGTGGTTCAGCTCATAAAGATCACCATTAAATATGTATCATGTATCACATTGACGAATAGAACGGTATAAAATTTTTAAGGCATATAAAATAGCCAATTTTTGGCATAAACATTATCAATGAATTTCAAAGTAACACATAGCTTGCATGCTTCCAACTTGAGTCATTACAAAGAAAATCTTTAATTGGTTTTATAAATAAATGCTTTATAAATTTGGCAAGTAAAGCTCAATTCGAATATGGTAAAACAATATCAATATTAAACTCTATATTAAGAATCTAGAAACTAGCTGTTTATTTGATAATTGTCAGGGCATTTTTTTTATTTCAAGGAGAGCTAAGTAACATCAATTTCACATTCCATTCTTCATGCTCTCTAACAAATCTACATATAAATTCAAAATAGCCTTTGCATGTTCATTTAAAAGAAAAATCTAGCAAGAAAATTTTATCGTGGCAGTGTAGGCTTATGATAACACTATAAGAAAACCCAGTTTTAGCAACCGATTTTGCAACTGAATTTTTTGATTACATTTGTGACCGATTTTGCAACCAATTTTTAAATTTTTTTAATAAATTATCATTTTGCAACCGATTTTGCAACCAAAACTGAATTTGAATTAAAATTTTTTTTAAAAGTTTTTTTTAAAAAATTTGCAACTGATTTTTTGTTTGCAAAATTATAAAAAATTAAAAATAATTTTAAATAAAAATTTGCAACCGAAATATCGGTTGCAAAAAAATTGATAAATTAAAAATTTTTTAAAAAATATTTTTTTAAAAAATTTTGCAACCGAAATATCGGTTCCAATAAAAAGATAATTTAAAATTTTATTTAAAATGTTTTTTTAAAATTTTGCAACCAAATTTTTGGTTGCAAAATTTAACTTAAAATTAATTTTAATATTTTGAATTTTGTAACCAATTTTGTAACTGATTTTGCAACCAATTTTTTAATTTTTTTTCCAGAAATTTATTTTTTGTAACCGATTTTTTATTTTTTTTCAGAAATTAATTTTTTTGCAACTGATTTTGTAACCAGTTTTTTATTTTTTATTCAGAAATTTATATTTTTGCAATCGATTTTGCAACGAATTTTTATTTTTTTTAAGAAATTAATTTTTTTGCAACCGTAACCATTTTTTTTTTTCAAAATTAAATTTTTTGCAACTGATTTTTTTTATTTTTCAAAAATTTTTTTGCAACCAATTTTGCAACCAATTTTTTTTCAAAAATTTTTTTTTGCAACTGATTTTTTTATTTTTCAAAAAAAAATTTGCAACCGATTTCGCAACCTATTTTTTTAGAAATTTTTTTTTTTTGAACTGATTTTGCAACCGATTTTTTTTTTACTTTTTAGAAAAAAAATTTTTGCAATCGATTTTGCAACCTATTTTTTGTCAAAATTTTTTTTTTTGGCAACCAATTTTTTTTAATTTTCAGAATTTTTTTTGCAACCGATTTTTTTTAGAAATTATTTTTTTTGCAACCGATTATGCAACCTATTTTTTTTTATTTTTTAGAAATTAATTTTTTTGCTCCCAATTTTATAACCGATATTTTATTTTTTCCAGAAATTAATTTTTTACAACTGATTTTTTTATTTTTTTTCAAAATTTTATTTTTTTGCAACTGATTTTGCAACTAAAATTTTATTTTTTTCATATTTTTAAATTTCTTTTGAAAATTACCGGTTACGAATTTAATTTTAAAATATATATTAATTTTTTTATTAATTACAAATTTAATTCCCGGTTATCCCACTCCGTCTCCAGCTCCCCCGATCCACATCTCCTTCAATCTCCCTCCCTCCTCCGGTCCTCCCATCGATAGATATCTCCGGTTAAACTTCACCACCTTAGCACCTTTCTCGAGATCGGTGCTTGATGAGAAGAACACTGGCGAGGCGGCAATGAAACCCTAGGAAGGAAATACTAAATTCGGAAACTCTTCGATCAGGTGAGTTCTCCTTCTCAAATCCATGTCCTCTTCACTTGGGAGGTGGCAGGGCTGCAAGTCCTTCCATGGACATCCGCTCCTGCTCCTCTCTCTATCTCCTGCTCCTAATCCTTCGCCATCATCAATGTTCGCAACCGTATCCTCCTCGTCCTTGAGTCGGGACCTGGATCAACAGCTCTCCCTGACGGCATCGTATCCTCCTCATCCATTGATTACTTCCATTACCTGCTTGTACGTAGGGCTGGAAATGAGTCGGGTTAATTCGTGACCTGACCTGACCTGACCCGGTTAGACCCGACCCAATCCATAAATATTTTTTGATTATTTTTGGATCTTTAGATATATGACCCAATCCAATCCGACCTGACCTGAACCTAGATATAGGACCCGAATATTTTTCAAATATATCATTTATAATATATTGCCAGATAAATATTTAAATAATAAATATTTAATTTTAATGGACTGTATCTCTCATGAAAGCCACGCCCCACCCCGTGGCTTGGGCCAAACCCGCAGCCCACGGCCCATTACCAGCGCTGGGTTAGGTTTAGTATATAACCCTAAACTTATCTCGTTCGGGTGCCCTAGATCTTGCCCCTTCTCCCTTCCAGCCATCCCACCGCATTCGAATCTGTTGCCCTATATCTTTCCTCCAGCGCTCCCCCGACGGTCGACGTCTTCCCCTCCAATGTAGCCTCCGGCCTTACCCCCGACGGGCGACGCCTCCCCCCGATGGCCAACGCTGCCTCCCACCTTCCCCCCGACGGCCGAGGCCTCCCCCATGACGGCCAAAGCCGCCTCCGGCCCTCCCCCCGACGGCCGACGCCTCCCCCCAACGGCCAACGCTGCCTCCCACCTTCCCCCCGAAAGTCAAGGCCTCCCCCTAATGGCCAAGGCCACCTCTGGCCCTCCCCCGACGAGCGACGCCTCCCCCTGACTGCCAACTCTACCTCCCACCTTCCCCCCGATGGCTGAGGCCTCCCCCCTGACGGCCAACACTACCTCCGGCCTTCCCCCCGACGGCCAATGCTGCCTCCGGCCTTCCCCCCGACGGTCGGGCCTCTCCCCTGATGGCCAAAGCCGCCTCCGGCCCTCCCCCGCCGGGCGATGCCTCCCCCCGACGGCCAACGCTGCCTCCCACCTTCCCCCCGACGGTCGAGGCCTCCCCCCTGACAGCCAACGCCACCTCCGACCTTCCCCACGACGGCCGAGGCCTCCCCCCTGATAGCCAAAGCCACCTCCGGCCCTCCCCCCGACGGGCGACGCCTCCCCCCTCCAGCCCTGGAGCCGTAGGTTAGTTTTTTTTTTTTTAATTTTTTTTTTTTAAATTTTGGTTGTGATTGTCCAATAACCACAATCTTAGCCTTTTTAAAGAGGAGAACATATAAAACCTAGGTTTGCTGTTGAGAGGCCGAGGTGAGGCCGTCGAAAGCATGACGATGGGTAGCATTCACCTCATGTACACATGCAAGGGGTCCATGTATCGGTTGCTTTCCTAAGATAGGGTTTTATTTGTGCAACTAGGTTGTCATTAAGGCCATAATTAAAGTCAAAGGTGATGCATAAGTTGCATTGTTATTAGTTCCTTCCCTATATATAGTAATCAACCATGAAGATAATCTTACTATAGAAGATGCCTAATTACCAACTAAAGCTTGCAAAATTAGTTCAAGGACTTCGTTCCATATAACGGCAAATCATGAAGAATAACTCGCACCATAGGTAATGGCCTAATTTAAAAACAGTATTTCTCATCAATAAACAATAATGACATGCTTATAGGAGCGGTATGTAAATAAGAACAATACCAAGCTTACAGCATATTAACAAATTTGAAACACCATCATTATGTGCTGTCAACTATTGAAACTGTATGCTGGATCGGATCATTTTGCCTGAATATAAATGGTGTTGCAAATTTGGATGACTTGCTATTATTGCAAGCAACCATTTGCTGCCTTAGACCCTTCTCAATGTACAAAAAGAGGCAATCCTGAGCTTCTGAATCTTATTGTTTGAAAGTTTTGTTTAGTTTTTGTTGTTTTATTGTGCATTTTCATGGATTGTCTCTTGTTACCTGCAGTTAGAAGCTGTGATGAGTTGCCTTGGTATCTTCGTGATGCTTCAAATGCTGAAAGTGTATGCTGGATCGGACCATTTTAAATAGATCTAAATGATGTTGCAAATTTGGATGGCTTGCTATTATTGCAAGCAACCATTTGCTACCTTAGACCCTTCTCAATGTATAAAAATAGGCAATCCTGAGCCTCTGAATGTTATTGTTTGACGGTTTTGTTTTCTGTTTGTTGTTTTATTGTACTTCTTGGTGGATTGCCTCCTATTGTTATCTGCGGTTAGAGGCTGTGATGAGTTGCCTTGGTATCTTCGTGATGCTTCAAATGCTGAAAGTGTATGCTGAATCGGACCATTTTGCATGGATCTAAATGGTGTTGCAAATTTGGATGGCTTGCTATTATTGCAAGCAACCATTTGCTGCCTTAGACCATTCTCAATATATAAATATAAGCAATCTTGAGCCTCTGAATCTTCTTGTTTTTCATTATATCTGACGATTAATTACAGTGTTCAAGTTATGACTTATAGTATTTTTTGGCTGTTTTAGCTTCATTTGAACCCGGTATTCAATTCCACTTAAACCCATTTAAATATGGTATTCTTGTACTTTCTAATGATATACAAGTTACAATATGTGAAAAAGAGAATTGGAGAAGAATTTGCAAGTCTTGAAAGAGAAGAAACATGGTGTTATGCAAATGCGGAAGTAGGTAACTTTATTTTCCAATATTTATCTTATTTCATGCACATATAGTAGTGGTTATATTTGGGAGGGGTATATGATACTGCGACAAACATGTTCAATTTCTAGTTATATTTGAGAGGGGTATATGATTACTTTCGGGTGTCATTTCCTAACTTGTCTTAACACTAAGAACTGAAGAGGAATCAAAAAGTTTGGAACATATTTTCTTTTATGCAATGCTCCTCCTTTCGTATGCATGCTATTTAAGTCTCACATGATATGAAATCATAGAAATCTTGCATGCTTCACATGATCATGGTTGATTTACATGTTTGCATCTTTGTTTAGGTATTGGAAAATAGAAATTTACTATTCTTTGATCACCTTTCTTTTCTTCGTTCGTGTTGACCATTGTAGATTTACTCTAAAATAACTCTCTATTCAGGTTCTTGAAGTTGGCAGACAAGTTGAGATTCCACATGTATCTTTTTTTATATATGACTATGTTATTTTGAGTAGAAGTGGAACTTTTTTTAATATGATTTATCTCAGGAAAATAAATTATTATTTTCTAGATCATATAATGTCCAAATATTCAAAATCTAATATAATTACCTAAGATGTATGTATATATTCTACAGCACATGCTTTCTTACTCTAATGAGCTTACCAATCTGTGCACCAACACATACACATATTATAGTCATTGGCTAAGAAGTTCATATATCAGGTCACAATGACCATTAACAACTGCACTTTGGCATTTTCTTTTCTCCCTCAACTTTCACAAACATTACACATATGCTTTATTGCATAAATCTGCAAGGATGCCTCTTCTCTACACCTTGATTGTTCAGGCACCTTTTTTACCCAGATCTAGTTTTCAGTTTTTTTCTTGCATTTTCTATTTAGAAACTTTGACTATCATTTTATATTGCAGAGTTTGACCAGTTTTTTGTCTTTCAAAGGGACCATGAGATGTCAGTAAAATGCGTTAAAAACCATGCTTGAGTTGGTGTGATACCTGAATGCTTATGATATGATTTGATGTACGTAGCTGTTATTTTTGGATAATTGGATGTGATTGAACCCTTGAAACTTATATAATTTTTTTTTTGAGTAATTGGGTGATTGGGTTGACGTATGTACCTGAATACTTGATTGAACACTTACATAAATTTTTTTTAATTATTCAATTTTAGCAACCGATTTTGCAGCCGATTTTAATTTTTTTAATTTTTTTTATTTAGAAACCAATTTTGCAACCGATTTTATTTTTTTTTGAAATTTTATTTTTTAGTAACCGATTTTATTTTTTATTTTCAGATTTTTGTTTTTTGCAACCAATTTTAATTTTTTTTTTCAGAATTTTAATTTTTTGCAATCGATTTTGCAACTGATTTTTTTTTTTTAGAAATTAATTTTTTTGCAACCGATTTTGCAACCAATTTTTTTTATTTTTCAAAAATTAATTTTTTTGTAACCGATTTTGCAACTGAATTTTTTTTTTCAGAAATTAATTTTTTTGCAACCGATTTTGCAACCAATTTTTTTTAATTTTTCAAAAATTAATTTTTTTGTAACCGATTTTGCAACTGAATTTTTTTTTCAGAAATTAATTTTTTTGCAACTGATTTTGCAACCAAATTTTTTTTATTTTTCAGGAATTATTTTTTGGCAACCAATTTTGCAACCAATTTTTTTTCAGGAATTAATTTTTTTGAAACTGATTTTGCAACCGAATTTTTTTTTTTCAAAAATTATTTTTTTTGCAACTGATTTTGCAACCTATTTTTTTTCAGAATTTTTTTTTGCAACCGATTTTTTTCTTATTTTTCAAAAATTATTTTTTTTTACAATCGATTTTGCAACCGATTTTTTTTTAAAATAAAAAAATTTAAAATTAAATAAAAATTGGTTGCTAAATCGGTTGCTAAATTTTATAACCGAAAAAAATCGGTCATAAATTTTTGCAACCTATATTTTTGCAACTGACTAATTTTGGTTGCAAAATCGGTTGCAAATTAAATTTGCAACCGATTTTCAATTATTAGCAACTGAAAAATCGGTTGCTAAAACTGGTTTTTCTTGTAGCGATAATCTATAGATATCATATATGAGATATAATATAGATTGCTATCAATTATATATATCTATGCAGCTCATATCCCTAACTAATGAACCAATAGAAATTATGCAAGTGTAATGTAGTTTAGCAATTGTTCCATATAATCGATATATGAGAAAATAAATACTACTGATAGATAATTGAACCTGAAATACCTTGTATCTAAGGACCGTTCGACAACTCAAGTCCTTCAAACATGATATTCATTGCATCCTTACAAGTTATAAATACTACAGCAACTGCAGCAGCACTCAATAACATAAATGAATAAATGAATAAGGCATCTATAGCTTCTATTTGCATTGCAACATTATAATTACTACTCTAAATGATCTGAATCATGAAAGGCAAGCATAATTAATTTGTCAGTTGACTCTAAGTGATCAAATGATGAAATTACAAGAGAAACCCAATATTGAATTCTAGCCTCTACATCATATTTCTTGAATCCATCATTAAGTAAGCATTTGATACCGGTAAGACAGAGTGAATTGAGTAGCTTAACCTGAAGTGACGACTGAATACAAAGTAGAGAAAATAGATCTTAATAAGTCCCAGAAGATGACTAAGCTTGAAACAGGATCGTTCTAAAGATCGTATGACCATATTCTAGATTGTAAAGGAGATGGGCAACTCTGTTTGGTGGATGGGGCCTCAGGGCTAAAGTGTGATTAACGGTGGTGAGGATTTCTCAAAATATCGTGCTGTGGAGCCTAGGATGGCCCTAAGGTTTTGAGAGCGTAATCTTAGTAGAAGCATAATATTTTATGGGGTTAGCAAAAGAAACAAGATGCAAGGATCAGAAGAGCTCTCTTCCATGGCAGAAGAAAATAACACCATGAATGTAAGGATAAATGGCAATCAAGAGGCTTAGGAGAAGAAAGGCCGATGTACAATGAAGACATCTTGACAACTACATATGATAACTACACAGAAAAACCTGGTCAGTATATCTCGAACACCCTTTTTTTTTTTTTTGATAGAACAAAAGGGTAGGGGGGTTTTACCCCGGTGTAGCACCCCATTCTGGCCCCCAGCCCTCTAGGCCGTTGTTCGATATAGGCCGCAATTTTTCGCATCCTTTCCTACCCTCCGGGGTTTACCTGAACTGGTGAGTATGTCAGCCTAGCCCCTCTATGACGTCGAAATATCAACCGGTCACCTTCCAGTCATGTGCACCCAGAAATTTTGGAATTTTAATCGAGTCATCCACGGGATCATTCCTCGAACCCGTGACCAGGCAAAGGAGGAACCATGCCTTTACCAACTACACTACCCCATAGAGGTTATCTTGAACACCCTTACCTGGGCTACAATTATCTCGTGACTAAGATGAAAAGGACAAATGACTCATACATATAGGTAGCAAAGGCTCACTTGAGCTGCAAATATATGATCATAAAATTTTGTAGAAAATTAAATAGAATGGGAAGGAAAATGAGCAAAACAACATGGAGACATCTTGGACAAAGAGAGGGAGAAGGTGAGGCTTAGAGTTGCCTGAGATCCAACATTATAGCATAAAGGGAGAAGGAGACCCAATTTCTTCTTCAATTTTTTTTTGGTTTTTTGAAATTTTGAATATTTTTTTTGGGATTTTGAGCCTATAAATAGGCCTCTATCCCAGTCCTTCAAGGTATCTAAAATATCTCAAGCTCTCCCTCTCTAATATTTCTCTATTCCAACATTGTTTTCAAAATCTCTCTCCAATTTTTTTAATTTAAAATTTTTTGAGTTGAAGATGAGTTGATCGGCGTCTGTTCGAGATTATGCCATCGACGGGCATTGAAGTTTTTGGCTTCCGGATTGTACCTTGGAGGAGAGCACATGGTCCAACTATTCTTCGTACGAGGAGGGTACAACTTTACGATGACATAAATATTAATCTTTAAATTGGTAAGAGTAAGAAAAAAATATATTTAATTTCAATAAGAGAAGGTGAAAGTGTTCTACCCAAGCAAGTTTATGCTCAATATTGACGAAGCATGATGAGGGTCTAATTATGTAAAATATGGAATTCAGGTATTTGATTTGCATGCCATGCTTCGGTTCTCAAGCCCGACCAAATATGGACGGGACACCACTACGGTAGTAGCGCGGTCGGTTAAGGCGTGGCTCAGCTCTTGTGTATAATCTACTAGTCACGGGTTCGAGGAATGATCCCGCAGGTGACTCGATTAAATTTCAGATTAAATCTAGGACACGTGATTGGGGGGCTGAGCGGTCGTAACTCCGGCGCCGTAGTGGGGCAAAACTGATGTACTCGCCCAGTTGTGCGGGGAGGGCACGCGAAAAATTGTGGCCCGAATCGAACATGGTCTAGCAGGCTGGGGGCCTGTTACAAGGAGCTACACCAGGGGTAAAACCTCCCCTACCCTTTTTTCTATCAAAAAAAATATATATATGGACGGGACATACCAAACAATATTGAACAAAGTTGACAATATTATTTAAAAAAGTTGACTAAATTCAGCAAATTTTAAATCAACTTTTAGATTTATAATGGGATTTGACATATAAAAATCAGCTTGGTTACATATAAAACTGGTGGAATATGTACAGGTTTCTAAAAGGAAACAGGTTTGCGTTTGGTGGGGATGTTTTTGGTGAAAATGTGTTAGGTGGGGGTTGGTGCAAGCTTGTAGGTTTATTTGGGGGAAAGAGAATGATGTGGGAAAGCGACTCTTCTATTTTTTTTTTTTTTTGATGGAAGACTCTTCTATTGACGTGGAGCAAAACTCGGCAAGTTAGATTATTTCACATTTCCCAAAGATTTTAAAAGGAAGATAGGAGCAAGGAACTTTTTACCACTACCATAGATTAATTATATCACCTGTTCCTGTCTTGCAGTTGCATCTTGGTGTCTCCTAGACATAGAATTAAATAATTAAATAAAAAATCTAAAATCCCAGGGATTGGGTAGATAATCTTGTTATTAGGCTATATATATATATATATATATATGTTACATGCTAAATGGAAAGAAATATGTAGGATTGCAAGATAACAACAAGATGGATATGTATGTCGCCCTATTGAAAGTAACGAATAAGAGTACGCGGCTAGCAAGATTTACAACTGTGGTATTGGATATGTCCGTGTTTGGTACTAGATCATTATGGCATAATGGCTTACCTTATCTTGATACGGAAAACCATATTGGTATTATACTAATTCATTAATCTTTAGTTTTTATTTTTTCCATTCTTTGTGTTATGGTTATTTTAAAGTCCAGGGACAAGGGATCTTGGACTTATGATTTTAATACTATTTTAATATTATTTTATTTCATTTTGATTCCAAGAGACCTTAAAATTGTTTGATAGATGCAATTTTTAATAAACAAATTTAGAGAATTTAGTTTTTTAGCATGAAAATACAAATATCAAATAGGTTTGAATTTTAAAATACTACCAATACCTAATCCCTGGTGGAGTATCTATATTACTTGTAGATGTTAGGATCTTATTCACAGTCAAGACTTTGGACTTGACTCTGGCCTTGATCCCGTATTTATCCTAATGTTTGATAATTTGGATCTCTTGGATAGCCATCTTGATGTTGAACCTTTGTTTAGTATTAAGCTGGTCATCTAGTCTAAGGAAAATCATAGTAGCAAAATCTAACAGATAATCTTGTTATGAGCCTATATATATATATATATATATATATATATATAAAAGTTACATGCTAATTATGCAGAATAGGATCTTGTGTATGATAAGGATATGGAAATATCTAACGATCCAACCTTGCTTATTATATCACAAATTGTAGCAATGCTAGATCCTAAACCACCTAAAAGAGTGCTTTCTGTTGACGCTGATTTTCATTGACCGGACGGAATGTCTGGATCGTCGGTTTGCCTCCTTGGGTTCCTGCAAAACAAATTCTGATCGAAATTTCTTCGATGGGAGACACTCCGATACCTAAGTCAGTAGAGTTCAGGCCACAAAATGGAGAGTTCATAGAGAGCTCAGATGGGAAAGGAATGAATCAAGTTGAGTTGGCTTAAGGTAGTCTTAAACTTTCCTTATCTCGGAGATCCCCTCTTACCTTTTTTTATAGGTATTGATTCAACTGGAAGTGTTTATTGCCTTCTTGTAACTGATTGCTATTAGGGAAGTTAACTAGGATAACTTCCCCTCAGCTAATTGTAGTTACTGTTGGAGGTTACTTATCTTGACCTTTACTAATACCGTGGCTATCAGTTATATGGTTTGTTGGTTATAACAACCAGGCTTGCTCTTGGTGGGGCTTAATGTTAGCGTGTCTTAGGCCGAAGGGGATTAGCTGACTGCAGGTCAGCCAATTGCTTTGGAGTATGTCAATGGTCGACTACAGGTCATATGTGGTTATCGATTGGAGTGCTGTGCCGATCTGCTCTTATGTCGGGTCGGTCTTGTAGATGTGGGGTTGACCGATCTAGATGAACCAATTAATTTTCTAGTCTAGTTCAAATAACACTTGCCCCCTCCACTCCTAATTTCAAGGCAATTTTTTACTTTGAAAGATGGGAGTATTAACTTTTGTCTTCTATCGGTAAAAGAGAAAATTGCTAATGATGACAAATCTTGGATATGGCTGGCCATAATAACTATTTTCTATTTTGAGTGTTGTGCTCTGGACAGGTATCAAGCCCTTATTGGCTACGAAAGAGTTGGCGTGGATTTAAGAGTCATGTCGATTATTTTCATTTTGGTGCTTAGACTGACTCTTCACCTTCGGCTTGGATTGTAAAGCGTGGCATTATCACAACCATTCCTTGTCGTGTGGGGACTTCATCTTAGCCATTTGTTGAACTTTCATGGATTAAGGCTAATAGGTTGGTTTTTCTCCTATCATGTCGGCTTTCGCCTCTTAGAGGTTTGTACCCATGACCAGCACAAGGGCACGTGGCATGATTGAAAATGTCTCACATTGCTCGACGGAGAGATCGAAGCCATTGCCATTGTCTATATAAAGGGTTTCCATCTTATAGAATGAATCTTCCTGCCTTCATCTTCTTCATAGAGGTCTCCATTTTTGCTTCGACTCCAGGTCCTTGTTCCTTCAGATTCTCCCATACCTCTCAGGTTAGAGATTTCTCCTTTTTCCCACCATGGTTAGGTCTCTAAGGGTTCCAATCGCCAGCGGGCTTCCGACTAATAGGGGAGAATGTGACTCCTCCAGCACTATAGGTTCTTCTAGGAAAAGGGGTGTTGAGTTAAAACCTGAGTTCATTGAGAGTACCATGTCCTTTTCTAGATTAGCTTATTTGCGGGATAATTATCTGATGTGATAGGATCGCTGACATGGAGGAACCAGCAGGCGCCATGTCAAGAAAAGATGCCGCGTCGACTCTCCATCCCGGATTCCACTACCGAACTTAGCTGAGCTCTCTCAGAACAACGAGCCAAGCTCAGTCCTCCGCCAGGTCGTGCCCGCAAGCTCAGGATGCCTAGGTCAGAGCCGCCTTCTGCCCTCCAGAGCGAGACCCTCGGAGGCTAGTGCCCTGTGGTCGAGGTCGAGCTAAGCGCTCATCCACCGATGTGGAGCCTCTCCAAGCGCGCCGCTCTGGACCGGGTCCGCCCTCCGCCCTCCAGAGCGAGACCCTCGGTGGCTAGTGCCCTGCGGTCGAGGTCGAGCTAAGCGCTCACCCACCGATGTGGAGCCTCTCCGAGCGCGCGCCTTCTGGACCGAGTCCACCCTCCGCCCTCCAAAGCGAGACCCTCGGAGACTAGTGCCCTGCGATCGAGGTCGAGCTCAGTGCTCACCCGTCGATGTGGAGCCTCTTTGAGCGCGCGCCCTCTGGACCGGGTCCGCCTTCCGCCCTCTAGAGCGAGACCCTCGGAGGCTAGTGCCCTGCGATCGAGATCGAGCTAAGCGCTCACCCACCGATGTGGAGCCTCTCCGAGCGCGCGCCCTCTAGACCGAGTCCACCTTCTGCCTTCTAGAGCGAGATCCTCGGAGGTTAGTGCCCTGCAGTTAAGGTCGGGCTCAATGCTCACCCGCCGATGTAGAGCCTCTCCGAGCGCGCGCGCCCTTCGAACCGGGCCTGCACTTCACCCTCCTCAGCCAAGGCGCCCCCACAAGCTCGGAGCGCCTAAGTCGGAGCGAGCCTTGCCATCCTAGCTTGGCCCTAGCCCGGACGAGGTCCTCACCAGCCCAGAACACCGACGAGCCTCACGAGGACTGCACTGAAGCACCTTCTAGGCCGTACTGACCACCTGCGACCGTCGTTACACCAGAAAGGCAAGCAGCACGTTGATCGAGATGCCACACTCCTCACCAACCACTTAAATCACCCAAGAGAAGAAGCCAACCGGAAGATTCGAATCCCGTGGGTGGTGGCCCGCCATTTGAGGCACTGCCAAGTTTCTCGGAATGAGACAACCAAGAGGAGTGCCGGAGCGCCTGACAACTCTCCTTATCATGAATCAGGAAAGACTCCTCGGGACACCGCCGCATGCACCTGATAGCCTAGCGGGGATCCCGAGACAAGTGCCCAACGGTAACCTAGTTTGCAACAAACTCAGAGGTAACACAACAACTCCAACACACAGGAAAAAAAAATACAAGCCAGAAAAAAGAAAAAGAGAAGGAGTGCAACCCCCACCAGCAAAAGGGGCATGGCACCACCACCACCATGAGTACAAGCGCAAGCCCGACCAAGAGGGCGAAGCGCCATTACCACCATAGTTAAAGGAAAACGAGGGATACAAGGAGAGGCGGAGGAACAGGGCACCCCTTTGTCCCCGCTATCATTCTCCCCCTGCAACATTTTTACCTTTGCACATATTTTCCACTCCTCCTAGTGTAGAGTCCATCAAGAGGGGCCTGACCAGGAGAATCTGTTCTCCTGGATCGTCATTGACTTGATCGTCGGAGTGCCCCCGCCGGAAACCCCAGCTTGGGTCTCTAACCCCTGTCTCACAGGTCCGGGAGCGGAGGACCACCAGCAGCAAGATGACCACACCCAGCACGAAGGTCCGGGACCCGAGGACCGTGGGTGGCAGGGAAAGTGCACTCCGGCACCGACAGCAGCTACGGGCCATGACGGTCTTGGCGGCAACAGATTGGCACGCCAGGTAGGGGGGCAGGACGGGCGTGACTAAGTCCTCCACCTCCTCACAGGTCAACATACCACGGAAGAATGGTGATGACACAGGCTAGAAAGGTCAACAGATTGGCGATCTTCTCTAGGCCTCTCCATGACATCACTCCCTTTGTCCCCTTCGATGGGGAATCCGTTGACGAAACCATCAGGCACACAACAAAAGTGCGCCTGGAGAAGCATGAGTGCAAGATGGCGGGATTCTTCCGCCGGTTCATCAGCATGCGAGGCTCAGCCGGCGAGCCACCGGACTACCACGCCCACCACCAGTGAAGCCCTTCATCGGTCACGGCGAGGTGAAGTATCATCGCTTCCACTGCGATCACGGCCATGGCATCGAAAAGTGTCACAACCGTGAGCAGGGGATTGAGAAGCTCGTCAAGGAGGCTCTCCTCCAAAGGTTTGCGGGGGGGGGGGGGGGGGGGGGGCAGACCTCAAGCAGGGCCCCAAGTGCTCACCACTCTCCCGTCAACTTCGACCACCGACAGTCACCCCACCACGAAACCGGTGGGCGTGATTGCTTGGAGAATCACACATGCATCTAAGAAGACTAAGGGGGTAAGGGACCCCGAGGGTAATCACCCCGCCGTGTAGGGAGGAGAGAGCGAAGGAGAAAGGTAAATAAAGATGCCACGGACGTCAGGACGACGGTCGCGAACCACCATAGGAAGGCCCCCACGAGGCGGTTGAATTTCCATCACGAGGGGTCCATTACCTCGAAGAACTCGACGGCGTTAGGCTCCCCCAAGGGAGGAGGGCCTGCAGCCTACAAAGACGCCCCCAATAAGATAAGTTTCCCTACCAACAATCATAATAACGATTTTTTCCTTGTATGGGTATCCACATGTCTTGCAGGAAAGAATCGATAGCATCCCTGAGCCTAGCTCCAGGACATTAGAGAACTTCAAGCCATGTAGCTCCCAGTCCCAAGAGTCCCCGAGCCCAGCTCCCGGACGTCAGAGGAACTTCGAGCCACGTAACTCCCAAATTCCAGGCATCCCTGAGCCCAGCTCCAGGACGTCAAAGAATCTTCGAGCCACGTAGCTCCCAAACTCAAGTGTCCCCGAGCCCAGCTCCAGGATGTCAAGGCACCATCGAGCCAAGTAGCTCTTAATCATCAACATCCCCGAGCTCAGCTCCAAGACGCCAACTCAAGACCACAGCTCAGATCTCCGGCCGAGAGAACCTCGAGCCACGTAGCTCCCAATTCCAAGCATCCCCTAGCCCAGCTCCAGACACCAACTCAAGACCAGAGCTCAGATCTCCGGCCAAGAGACCTTTGAGCCAGGCAGCTCCCAGTCAACAACGTCCCCGAGCCTAGCTCCAGGATGCCAGCTCAAGACCGGAGCTCAGATCTCTGGCCAACAAAACTTCAAGCCAAGCCGCTCTCCATCTCAAACATCTCCGAGCCCAGCTCCGAGATGCCAAGAGATCATGGGGCCACGTAGCTCCCATCAACGCCTCGAGCCTAGCTCCAAGGTGCCAAAGACCTGAGCCAAGATCTCAGGCAACCCCTGGGCCCGAGCCTAGCTCCACGTCTAGGAAGGCCTCGAGCCTAGCTCTGAGGCAACCAAGATTAGTAACCCCCTTCTCTAATCTCCCCACTCGAAAAGAAGATGAGAGGGGAAGGAAAGAAAGAGAACAAAGGGGGAAGCCCGGCAACCCCCTTCTCTAATCTCCGCACTCGAAAAGAAGACGAGAGGGAAAGAAAAGAAAGAGAACAAGATGGCGGCACAACCAGCATCCTCTTCTCCGATCTCCCCACTCTAAAAAAAAAAAAAGAGTGAGAGAAAGAAGAAGAAAAAGAAAGAAAGAAGAGAGGGGAAGGAAAGAAAAAGAGAACAAGAGGAAAATACAGTATCATCGAAGCTACCACTTTCCCCACTCAAGACCGGAGCTCAGATCTCTGGCCAAGAGAACCTCGAGCCACACAGCTCTCAGTCATCAACATCCCTGAGCCCAGCTGTAGGATGCCCTCTCAAGATCGGAGCTCAGATCTCCAGCCAAGAGAACCTCGAGCCACGCAGCTCTCAGTCACCAACATCCCCGAGCCCAGCTCCAGGATGCTCTCTCAAGACCGGAGCTCAGATCTCTAGCCAAGAGAACCTCGAGCCACGTAGCTCTCAATCATCAACGTCCCTGAGCCCAGCTCCAGGATGCCCTCTCAAGACCAGAGCTCAGATCTCCGGCCAAGAGAACCTCGAGCCACGCAGCTCTCAATCATCAACGTCTCTGAGCCCAGCTCCAGGATGCCCTCTCAAGACCGGAGATCAGATCTCCAGCCAAGAGAACCTCGAGCCATGCAGCTCTCAGTCACCAACATCCCGAGCCCAGCTCCAGGATGCCCTCTCAAGATCGGAGCTCAGATCTTCGGCCAAGAAAACCTCGAGCCATGCAGCTCTCAGTCATCAACGTTCCCGAGCCCAGCTCCAGGATGCCTTCTCAAGACCGGAGCTCAGATCTTCGGCCAAGAGAACCTCGAGCCATGCAGCTCTCAATCATCAACGTCCCGAGCCCAGCTCCAGGATGCCCTCTCAAGACCAGAGTTCAGATCCCTGGCCAAGGGACCCCCGAGCCACATGGCTCCCAGTCAACAACACCTTCTAGCCCCGTAGCTCTCAAGTGTTACAACTTCACCCCAAGCAAGGTGAAGCCCCTCTCTCTGATCTCCCCATGCAAAAAAAAAAAAAAAGGAAGAAGAGAAAAGAAGAAAGGTAGTGAAAGAAAGAGAGAAAAAAGGGTAAGAACCAGGCAAAGAGAACAGATGACAAAAAAAAAAAAAAGCTTGAGCTTCATTAATTAAACACAAGTTACAAGTGTTTTCTGGGGTCCCGACGTTACGGGTGACCCTGACTGAATACAAGAAACAAAAGCACAAAATGAAGCAACGAAGAAAAGGGTCACTCCGTGCCGGCTGGCTTCTCTGCTGGATCCTGAGGCCGAGAAGTTTCCGGCTGGGCTGCCCTAACTCCGGATGGGTCACCCGTAGCTGGCATCAAAGGTCCTGGGCCCATGGCTCCCGCGATGACCTCCTCGTCAGCCTCCGCCTCCGAGGTCGAAGGGTACCTAAGGCAGCTATGGTCCTTGTCAGGAATAAGCACCTTGACTCGGCCGTGCAGGTACATGAAACCCTTACAAAAGGAGTCCGATGCCATCTGCTGGATTTCAGTAATGAAGTCCCCCGAAGCCTTGAATCTGGCAACGGTGTCCTCAACACCCTTCGTGGCCTCAGCGGCCACCCTCCTCAACTCGGTAGCCTCCAGCCTGGCTGCCTCCGCCGAGTTGGTTGCCGTCTCTGTCGCCTTCTCAGCCACGGCAAGTTTCACCTTCCCAGCTGCCAGCTCTACCTGGGTAGCTTGGGCAATCTCCTTGTGCCGATCGGTCTCGGCACTATACCAGTTCAGTTTTTTCTCGATGACAAAGAGGTCATCGATCTCCTTCTTCGAGTGACTCCACTTTAGGTTGTGAGCCATCAGGAATCCCTTCGCTCGCCCCTCAGCATCGACGAGATCTTTCTCAAGGTCCTTGACATTCGACTCAAGGACCCCGTTTGCCCTGACCTTCTCCTTCAGGTCGGCCTTTAAAGACTCGATCTCGGTGGCCTGCTGCCACTCGAGATGCTCCCAGCTCTGGTAGCGGCCCTTGATGAAGAGGGCCTCGGTGCCGATTTGCACCATGAAAAGAGGTCAGCCTAAAAAAAAATAAAGGAAGAAGAAGAAAGAAAGAAGAAAGAAAAAGAAAATGAAAGAAAGAGGGGGATAGCTCACCAAGTATAGCTAGGGAAAGATGGCACTGATGACATCGGTCAGCCGCATCCCGGCCATCTCTTGCCGGTCGCATACCTAGATGCAGAAATTCATCATGCATTCGGCTAGCTCGGGGCTGCAGAGAAATGAACTCTCCGACCCCATCCTGAAAGGGAGATGGCACCGCACCTCCTCCCTCCGGCTCTCTCCATGAGCAGGCGGCCTCGCATCGCTAGCTGAAGGATCCCGGGGGACGGGCCGGAAGACCGGTGTCGGTGCAGGCGGCACATCGACCGTGGCCCTAGGCGCAGCCTGGATCTCCTCTTTCCTGACGTCGGCGACGGGCAGACTCGGAGGATGGCAGGGTGCAGCGGCAGCAGCTGTGGCCCTCGCCCGGACCACTACCTCAAGCTCTGTAGTGGGACCTACTGGGCTGGCCTTGGTGCCGCGGATGCTGCCCCCTCCACTGGCAAGGGAGTAGCGCGGGACACCTCTGAACTCCGACCTGTCGGGGCAGTCGAGCTCAGACTGATCACTACCGTGGGAGCGGCTGTAGAAGCGCTCTCACTCTGGGCTCGCCTCGGTGCAGGCTCCCCAGCCAGCCCGGTCGGCGGCCTCTTCTTGGTGATGGCCAGAAGGTCACTCTCGGAGAAGATCATGCCTGCATACAAATTACACAACAGTTAGAGCCTGTGGGAAACAATGCAAGGAGTACAAGAGTAAGGGAAAAGAAAAGTTCAGGTCGAACTCACCCAACCCATTCGTTGGGTTGACCCTGGAGTCGGCAAGGTTTTGCTCAGACAACAGGACCTCGAGAGGAAGAATCTGGGCAGTGCGGAGCTGCTCGTAATCATCATGGTCAGCCACATCGATCACAGAATTTTGGTTGGGAGACTTGCCCGGATCGCTCCAGACCCAGTTGACCCCGTCGACCTCAACAAAGAAAAACTTGCTCTTCCATTCCCTGATGGAAGAGGGAAGCTCGAACTTAATGCCCTTGGACGGGAGGACAAGGACCACCACCCATCCTCGATTGGGTGGCGCTTTAAGGCAAAGAAAGCCCTGAATAAAGAAAATCGGGCAACGAACCCGTGGAGGTGACAAAGCACAATGAAGGAAAAAATAACCCTAATAGCATTTGGCACTAGCTGCGTGGGAACTAGACGATAATTATCCAAGATGGACAGGAAGAAAGGATGGAAAGGAAATCGAAGACACCCAGAGAAGGTCCCCTCATAAAATGCAAGACAGCCCGGGCCACTAGAAGTGACCCGTTCCCCCGGCTAGGGGATCATGAGCCGGACGGAAGTCGGGATGCCATAGACATCCCGGACGGTCCTCAGTTCCCCGGTAGTGATCGTCGAGGAGACCCCACCAGGACCTGTGGACCGATTGACTCAGAGACGGGAATAGAAGGAGAAGGAGGAGGCAAAGAAGGGCTAGATCCCGGTTCCCTGATGAGTACCGGACCAGGAGGACGCCTCCTACTGAGCTCAAAGCGAGTTGCATCTTCCTCTCCGTCGGAAGAAGAAGAAGAAGAAGATGCCGACCTCCGCTCAGAGGGACCGGCCTCGCCCTGATCAGTGGAGGGGTGGAAGCCCAGACCAAAATGGGACATCCTCAAGAACGAGGGGAAGGAAGGACTTGGAGTAGAGGACAGAAGAGAAGACTCAACCTAAAGAAGACTCCAGACCCCAGGAAAGAACCCTATTCTAGTGGGTGAAGGAGGGAGAAGAAGCTGACCTGTTGCCTTAGAAAACTCGGGATGATTGGAAGGAGGAAGAAGCTTGGGCGCGGCAGCAGTAGGCACGGAGAATTCAAAAAGAATAGATGGTTCGGGCAAGGCCCTCCTTTCATTTTGAAATGACCCGGGGACTCGAACCGGTCCAACCCCTCCGCCAACGGATCTACGCCATGTGCTACCCATCAGCGAGAGTGGCGTCCCGGCAGCTCTGAATTCTGCGCCAGCATTAACTGCTCCTCGGACGTGGCCACATGGTATCCCCGCATTGGTCCGCAGGGCTGGCCCCCGAAGCGCCAGCAATGATGACCATCGTCATGCCAGATTTTCGCCTTTCCACGTCAGCACTGTAATTACTCCCTTCGACCCGAGCGCTGCGCACTAATGGGCCTTGGGAGTGGGGGACAAATGATGTGATAAGATCGCTGACATGGAGGAACTAGCAGGCACCACATCAAGAAAAGATGCCGCATCGACTCTCCAGCCTGGATTCCACTACCGAGCTGAGCTGAGCTCCCTATGAACAACGAGCCGAGCTCAGTCCTCCACCAAGTCGTGCCCGCAAGCTCGGGATGCCTAGGTCGGAGCCGCCTTCTGCCCTCCAGAGCGAGACCCTCGGAGGCTAATGCCCTACGATCGAGGTCGAGCTAAGCGCTCACCCACCGATATGGAGCATCTCCGAGCGCGCACCCTCTGGACCGGGTCCGTCCTCCGCCCTCCAGAGCGAGACCCTCGGAGGCTAGTGCCCTGTGGTCTAGGTCGAGCTAAGCGCTCACCCACCGATGTGGAGCCTCTCCGAGCGCGCACCCTCTGGACAGGGTCTGCCCTCCGCCCTCCAGAGCGAGACCCTCGGAGGCTAGTGCCCTACGGTCAAGGTCGAGCTCAACGATCACCCGTCGATGTGGAGCTTCTCTGAGCACGCGCCCTCTGGATCGGGTCCACCTTCCGCCCTCCAGAGCGAGACCCTTGGATGCTAGTGCCCTGCGATCGAGGTCGAGCTAAGCGCTCACCCACCAATGTGGAGCCTCTCCGAGCAAGCGCCCTCTGGACCTGGTCCGCCTTCTGCCCTCTGGAACGAGACCCTCGGAGGTTAGTGCCCTGCGGTTGAGGTTGGGCTTAGTGCTCACCCACCGATGTGGAGCCTCTCCGAGCATGCACGCCCTCCGGACCGGGCCCGCACTTCAACCTCCTCCACCAAGGCGCCCCCACAAGCTCGGAGTGCCTAAGTTGGAGCGAGCCCAGCCATCCCAGCTTAGCCCTAGCCCGGACGAGGTCCTCACCAGCCCAGAACAACGGCGAGCCACCCGACGACTGCACTGAAGCACCTTCCAGGCCGTACTGACCACCTGCAACTGCCAGTTACACCAGAAAGGCAAGCATCACGTTGATCGAGATGCCACACTCCTCACCAACCACTCAAATCGCCCAAGAGAAGAAGCCAACCAGGAGATTCGAATCTCGCAGGTGGCGGCCCGCCATTCAAGGCACTGCCAAGTTTCCCAAAATGAGACAACCAAGAGGAGTGCCAGAGCGCCTGACAACTCTCCTTATCATGAATTAAGAAAGACTCCTCGGGACATCGTCGCATGCGCCTGACAGCCTGGCGGGGATCCCGAGATAAGCATCCAACGGTAACCTAGTTTGCAACAAACTCAGAGATAACACAACTCCAACACACAGGCAAAAAAAATACAAGCCAGAAAAAGAAAAAAAGAAGAAGGAGTGCAACCCCCACTAGCAAGAGGGGCATGGCACTACCACCACCACGAGCACAAGCACAAGCCTGACCAAGAGGGCGAAGCGCCATTACCACCATAGTTGAAGGAAAACGAGGGATACAAGGAGAGGTGAAGGAACAGGGCACCCCTTTGTCCCCGCTATCACTCTCCCCCTACAACGTTTCCACCTTCGCACATATTTTCCACTCCTCCTAGTGTGGAGTCCATCAAGAGGGACCCGACTAGGAGGATCTGTTCCCTTGGATCGTCACTGACTTGATCGTCGGAGTGCCCCTGCTGGAAACCATGACCCGGGTCTCTAACCCCTGTCTCGCAGGTCCGGGAGCAGAGGACCATCGAGCGGCAAGACGACCACACCCAGCACAGAGGTCCGGGACCCGAGGACCACGGGCAGCAGGGGGAGCGGACTCCAGCACCGAAAGCAGCTATGGGCCACGACGATCTTGGCGGCAACATTACCAAATCCCTGAGATCCTTCCATTGATGGCTCCTCAGTCTGAAGAATGGGTAAATCATTCTCCTTCTAGCACCATATTGATGTACGAAGACTACCTGAAGGCTGGTCTTTGGTTCCCCTTGCATCTTTTCTTCATCAAAATTTTTAATTTATACTATATAGTCCCAGCACAGCTGACTCTGAATAGTATTGGGGTCATCTGTGCCTTCTTAGTCCTATGCCATAGGTTGAGTATAGAGCCGAGGACCTCCCTGTTCACTTCCTTTTTCATGTTGAAGAAGGATTTCCATGGTCAAGGGTGGTGGGTCATCGGCCCTCACCCTGGTCGAAAGTTTGTCATGGGGCTACCATCTACTATTCACGGATAGAAGCCTTATTTCTTTTTCCTATTTTTTGCCTATCCCTAGGGTTTTAACACTGAGTGAAGAGAATCCCGTTTAGATGCTAACACTGTAAAGAAGGTTCTGAAGGCCGACCGGGTAGACTTCGATAGGCTCTCGGGGTCTGAAATTCTTCTAGTAAAGGAGTTGCTGAGTGAGCATAACTTACATCTTGCTCAGATCAGTATGTCTCCATCTTTAGGTATACTCCACAATACATAGTTCTTGCTTTGCTTTTAATTATTTGTTAGCTGACCACCATTGCCTTTTTGTTTCATAGGTAAAAAGATGAAGCCAAACTTCAACAAGCTTCACCAGGTTGCTCATAAAAGGCCTATGTTAGTCTGCCGGTCATAGTCGGAGGGCAAGAAAAAAGCTCAAGCTGAAGAGGTCACGAGAAGCACTCCTGCAGCATCAAGGATGACGTCCCACTAACAGAGCTCCATTCTAGGGCCGATACTCCATCTCAAGTTTCGAAGTAGCCATTACCAACTTCGACCATGGATGCATCATCACCCCCGCCTCCTCCTCAAGATAAAGGCAAAGCCCCTAGATGGAGGAGGGATCGGAGAGAAACAATCCTCTTGAAGGGGAGTATGAAGCAGACTTCATAGTCTATTCAAATTGGAGGGGTTTAGAAATCCCCAAACTAGCCAAAAAGTTGATTAAGGCCATGCTCCTCCCAAAGCACTAGGACGTGACCTAAAATCATAGGCTGGATCATATTGCCAACTCACTATACCCCAATATTTTGAAGGTAAGGGGCTTCCTCCTGTTTACTTCTTTTCCTTGGATTTATGAAAAAAATAACTATCTCTTTTGTTGTTTGATGTAGTTTATTCATGAAGTGACCCTGATAAAGAAGGCATATCAGGGTTCAAAGTCTCAGTAAAGGCCTTCATGAGGAGCTGGAGATGGTGAAAGCCAAAAAGGAGGTGGCCGAAGAATTAAAATCGGCCATGGAAGAGAAGTTGACTAAGATCATCGCCAATGTTCAGTCTTTGGAGGCTGAACTGAAGAAGGCCCAAGCTAATAGTAGAACAGGAGGCGAAGCTGAAGAAGAAGAAAAAGAAGATCCACCCCTTGGAGCATACAGCAAAAGATAGCCAGAAAAAAGCCAATGAGGCTTTACAAAAGGCCGACCTATCTACCAAGGAGATGGAGTTGGCAAAGGAGCAAGCCATCCGAGCTATTGAAGATTACAAGAAGTCTTCAAGCTTTAACGATGAAATGACTGAGACCGGGATAGTCAGCTACTAGCTGGGTTTCAATGACTGCCTCAAGGAGATTCTCGAGCTTCATCCCGGTTTGGACATCTCAGGCATATAGTTATATGAAATCGAAGAAGAGCCCACGATGCAGGTCAAGGTCAAATAGATACCAAGGGAGCCGGACGAGTCTCCTCTTACGGCTGACCCTGATACTGCTCCTATTGCTGATAACAGATCTTTGTATTTTTCTTTTTCTTTTGTAATGAAATAGAAATGTAAGAAAAGCTTTTGATAATGAATGAAGAATATTCTCCAACTTGTGTCTTCTATGATGAACTTCTCTAAAAATCTTTCCAAGTATAAAGTAGTCGGATGTTCTTTGACTTCTGCTCGAGAAGGACATTTTCTAAGTATAAGGTCGTCAGATCTTTTTCAACTTCTACTTGAGAAGAGAATTTTTCTAAGTGTAGGATCATTGGTATGATAACTTCATAATATAGGGAAGCTTCTTTTCACAAAGTAATATAGTTTTGGAGTAGTAGCAAAGTTTAACTTCCCTATTGATGATAGTCAATTCTGTTGATATGGTAAATTGATGATCCCACTCTTGCTGGTGTGGTAGGCAGGTTAGGCCAACTTGCACATTTATCAGATATACCAATAGAGTAGGCAAGTTAGGCCCCCTCTAATGCTTGTCAGCTATATTGATAAGGTAAGCTAGTTAGGCCTGCCATTGCATTCATCGGACATACTGATAAGGTAGGCTGATTAAGCCAAACTCTGTGCTTATCAATTGTATTGATATGGTAGGTTGATTAGGCCTATCTTTGCACTCGTCAGACATATCGATAAGGTAGACTGATTAGGCTAACCTTTGTGCTTGTCAATTGTATTAATATGGTAGGTTGATTAGGCCCATTTTTGCACTCGTGGCATCCCATCCTTGGCAAACTTGGCAATGTCCTGCATAACCCCGCTATAACTACATGTCCTAACAGCCCCTTGTGTGGATTTCCCTGCCTCTGCCAACACCCTTCAATTGCTGAGCTTCCTTGGAGGCCTTTGGGATGACTGTTGATGGGGATATCAGATCAGACAAGAACTTCAAGATTCCATAAAGATCTCTGATTCATGTGTTGGTAAGTCTATTAATTTTTTCAATTGAGTCCTGTAATAGAATGAGCCAATTAAGTTCATTAAGTCAATTGAGTCCTGTAATAGGGTTAAGTCAGTTAAGTCCATTTGTTTAAGTCCAGTCAAGTATGTTCATTAAGTCCTGTAGTGTGTCTTCTTTCATTCAAGTCAAGACCAAGAGGAGAGCTACTGGACCCGCACTCAAGCCATCCTAGTTGATGCACCTAGACCCCCATTCAAGCCGCCACCCCTGGCCCTTGGCACCCCAGGTCCATAACACAAGGCACCAAAATCCAGAAACCTTCCATCACCGGATTAGAAATCTGGGTAGTCCGGCACCAAAGCACAGGGAGTTGCTTGCAAGCTACCATGGTGACCTCACATCGGAGGGACACATATACCCATATCCAATCACAAGCAATCCTTTGGCAAAAAGGAGCTCCACGAAGTCACGTTCAATGAGATGTCACACATCCCACTTGTAGATCACATCAGTGTCACCACACTCCTTTGGTCAAGAGGAAAACCAAACTATGTGAACCACAACAACCTACACTTGAGACATTGCCGTCCTATATAATGTATCCTTTAGTTGTGAACCTTTTTTAAAGGACCACTTGATATATCCTCTCTATATCGAAGTCAGTGTAGTCCTAAGGACTTCATCACATAAACAGAGTTCATTACAGAAAAATGAATAATGTGATGAGCTGCCAAAATAAAATTATATTAATTCATATACAAATTACAATACTGAGCACAACCGCCTACAGCCTATGCGATTGGCTTTGGGACATAATTCCCAACAACTCCTACTTGTACTAAAGCTAATCAGAATAGTATCTTATACCCATTTCCCTTTTACAATAGTCAAACTCTTTGATTCCAAGGGCTTTAGTGAATGGGTCAGCCAGATTCTCCTTTCCATCGATCTTCATAAGATTGATATCGCCTCGTTCCACGATCTCTTGCACGAGATGATAGCGCCGCAGAATATGCATGGTGCAGTGATGAGACTTTGCCTCCTTAGCTTGAGCTATGGGTCCTGTGCTGTCATAATACATAGGAACAGGACCATCTACGGAAGGTGCCACCCCTAGCTCTCCAAGGTACTTCCGCAACCACATGGCTTCCTTTGCTGCATCTGATACTGCAAAGTACTCTACTTCGCATACTGAGTCTGCAACTGTTGCCTACTTGGAACTCTTCCAGCAGATCACTCCTCTATTCAGGATAAATACAAACTCTGACACACTCTTGCTATCATCTTTGTTTGATTGGAAACTGCAGTCAGTATACCATACAAGTTTCAAGTCAGGTTCTCCATAAATCAACAATTGGTCCTTAGTATTTCTCAAATACTTCAGGATGGACTTAACCACCTTCCAATGTGCCTCACTTGGGTCAGACTGGTATCTACTCACTACTCCTAGTGAGTATGCCACATCTGGTCTAGAACATGTCATAGCATACATGATAGAGCCCACTGCAGAAGCATAAGAAACTCTACTCATGCACTCTCTTTCCTCAGGAGTTGTCACACAATCTTTCTTGGAAAGAGTAATTCCAAAACCTATCGGGAGATAGCCTTTCTTAGAATTCTCCATGCTAAATCGTTTCAGCACGGTATCAATGTACATAAACTAGGACAAACCCAGAAGCCTCTTAGATCTATCTCTATAGATCTTCATACCCAATATGTAAGAAGCTTCACCCAAATCCTTCATGGAGAACTGAGATAACAACCAAACCTTTATTCCTTGCAATGTTGCGAGGTCATTCCCGATTAAGAGAATGTCATCAACATACAGTACCAGGAATATAATCACAGAATTATTAACCCACTTATAGATACAAGATTCCTCTCCATCCCTAACGAAGCCATATGATTTGATACACCTATCAAATCGCATGTTCCAACTTCGAGATGCTTGCTTGAGTCCAAAATGAATCTCTATAATTTGCACACTTTTGACTCATCTATGGATGTGAACCCTTCAGGATGTATCATATACACCTCCTCATCCAGCTCTCCATTCAGGAAAGCGGTTTGGACATCCATTTGCCAGATCTCATAGTCAAAATATGCTGCCAAAGCATGATCCGAATGGACTTGAGCATTGCCTCAGGGGAGAATGTCTTGTCATAATCGATACCATATCGCTGACGATACCCCTTAGCAACTAGACAGGCTTTATAGGTCTCTACCTTCCCATCTATGCCCCTTTTCCTCTTAAAAATCCACTTACACCCGATGGGTTTTATCGCTTCAGGTGGATCAACCAATGTCCATACATTGTTGATCTCCATGGATTCCATTTCAGATTGCATGGCTCCAAGCCACGCCTCAGAGTCAGATCTCTGAAGTGCATCCACATAGGTAATCGAATCCTCATCGTTCTCATCGAGCTCAATAGGATCACCGTCCCGAACCTAGAAACCGTAGTATCTATCCGACTGACGCGGTACTCTATAGGATCTTCTATTAATGGGTTCCGGGTGTGATTCAATCATAATCGGTTCTATGATGTCCTTAGAGTGTGCAGGTTCTTCTACTGGTTAAACTTCACCAAGTTCAATCTTAGAGGCTACAGTTCCTTCTCCAAGGAACTCCTTTTCCAAAAAGATAGCTCTAAGAGCAACGAACACTTTCTGTTTGTCCTCCAAGTAGAAGAAATACCCTTTTGTTTCCTTAGGATACCCTATAAACAGGCACCGATCAGACCTAGGACCAAGTTTATCCGAGTCTAAATGCTTTACATAAGCCGGACAATCCCAGACCCGAAGGTGTGAAATTGAGGGCTTACGTCTAGTCCATAACTCATATAGAGTGGAGACAACAGACTTACTTGAAACATTATTTAGCAGGTAACAAGCTGTCTCAAGTGCATATCCCTAGAAGAAGTCTATTAAAAGAAAATCCCATTCTCCTCAAGATACGTCATGAACTCACCGGATAGGTATTCACCGCCTCGATTAGATTGAAGGATTTTAATACTCTTTCTAGTTTGTTTCTCCACTTCATTACGATATCATTTGAACATTTCAAACGACTCAGATTTATGTCTCATCAAGAAGACATAACAATACCTGAAAAGGTCGTTTGTGAATGTAATGAAATATCTGTATCCACCTCTGGCACTAACTGTCATGTGTCCGCATACATCAGTATGTATGAGACTCAGAAGTTCTGTAGCTCATTCACCTTTTTCAGTAAAAGGTGACTTGGTCATTTTACCAAGCAAACATGATTCACAAGTGGGCAGTGAGTCAGAATCACTGACCTCGAGGAAGCCTTCTCTTCGCAACTTGTTTATCCTATCCTGGTTAACATGACATAGCCTACAGTGCCATAGATATAAGTCACTGACATTTTCTATCCTTGGGCTGTTCGGGTCTATGGACGCCTGATAAAGAGGACAGTTCCTCTTTCAGTATCCCTGCTTCTTACAATAGAAGCACTCTGCACCTGTTTGCTCAGCTTTTACTTTTTCGGTCTGACTAGGGCCAGGAGCACTCTGCACCTTCTTTCCCTTACCTTTCTTCTTCCCTTTCTTAAAGGGACGACGAGCTCTAAAATCTTCCACTAAATTCACCACCCCCTTATTCAATTGGTGGTCATTCTCGTAAGTCTGCAGCAAGCCCATCAAACCATGGTAATTGATTGCAGGCTTATTCATTCTATAATGAACGAGAAAGTCAAG
This sequence comes from Areca catechu, assembly GCA_021397845.1. Classification (NCBI taxonomy): domain Eukaryota; kingdom Viridiplantae; phylum Streptophyta; class Magnoliopsida; order Arecales; family Arecaceae; genus Areca; species Areca catechu. The sequence goes on from CM038045.1 coordinate 97,775,786, forward strand.
ATAGGAGGGTAGAGATTTCAGGATTGCATCTTTGCCGAGTTGCTCGTGCAAGGGACATCCGAGCTTGCCCAATCGTTCGATCATCTCGATCATGTACAATACATGATCAGTAACCGAACCGCCATTTCATATTTTGGCATTATAGATGGTACAAGATACTTTGTACCGCTCCACATCGTTTGGCATGCCGAAAGATTCCTTCAACCTTTGAAGAATCTTGTTTGGCTGGGCCTCCTTGAATTTGCGACTGAACTCATCGTTCATCGCGCCAACATTATGCATCGGACAATAGTCCGATCAGAAACCCACTTCAAATAAGTGTCCCTAACCGAACTCTGAGCATTGGCAGGAGGGATTTTGGGTGCTGGATTCGTTGTCATATAAAGGATCCGCTCGTGCTCCAAGACAATCCTCAATTTTTTATACCAGCTATCGAAATTGGGACCCAAAGAAAAATTAAGACCAAATTAGTATATTAATTAATCAATTAAACCAAAAGACATGGACTTTAGTCTAAAGGTAACTCCCACTAATTTTTTAGATTGGAAGCCTCTAACTCCAATCCGTGAAATCACCATTTCATAGTGGGTACTGAAATCCAATAGACCACGTATGAGCCTGACTTTGGCCGGCTCACCCATACATGCCTAAAGATAGGTTCTCTAACCAATTGCTTCCTAAGCAATTTCTAGTAATAAGTTTTGCCCCATAGAACCCCCAATCGGCCTTTAGGCCTCCTATTACGGGTCTCTGGTTAGGTCCAGCCATTAATATGACGAATCCGATGCTTCCAACTAACGAATGACCAAGCTCGACTTTGGCCGGCCTACCTGATCACCGTTAAGAAGGTTGCACTGAACCATCATCTATGAGAAAGTAATTTCAGTAACCGGATGCACACCCATTCTTTGGAATTGCCGATGTACACCAAGCTAAAGGACTCATTACTAACCCACTTAATGGGAGGCTAAGATACCATCAACTCATTGACTTAGTCTTTTTCAGGACCTAATAATTTAGAGGATTTTAATTAGATTGTGACGGAAGAATAGAGAGAAGAACATGGATCAACCTTCCATGATCAAATCAATTCTTAGGAGGGTTGAATTCAATTCAACAAATTGGTACATGGGCACCTAAAGATCAGTCAAGCTGATCAACTTGGGTGACATGGGTTAACTCGAATCAATAAGCTTTTCTAATCAATTCTGGTTGACTGGATTGGCCAGGTAGGTGAGATCATAGGTGAGTATCTGCCATTAACCATCTTTCTTAGACACCAACCAAGTTGGCCAGGAAAGAGGTAGCCTTATGCATCCATAATCAAAATGCCAAACCTGCCTAGACACCAATCGGTTTACCAGACTTTATTAGACCAGCCTAAGAACTCGGGCTTACCACGGAGCCACTAATTGAATCCATTTTAGAAGAATGGACTAACCCATCTAACTATTAGATAGATGCTAAAGAGAAGGTCCTTAATCAACATTTGATTAGTTCTCTTAAGTCCAATTCAACTAACCTTAGATCTAACCCAATAAATGGACCCAATCAGACAGCTAACCCAATTAACCCAGATGGCTTATTCAAATGACATTAGGTTGCATAAACCCTAATCTAGCTTATCATTTAATTAATCTTTCAATTCATAATTGTTAGATTATAAGCCAACTTTTAATTAAAATATTTTTAATTAAATTCATGTAAAACTCTTTTACATCTTTCATGCATCATATCTAGTATATCATATCATTTATGATATTGCAAGCATAAACAATTAAAGACATGTCAATGTATGATCATGTATAGGATTAGAATATTTTTAATATCATAGGTTTTCTTTAAGGATCCTTCTGAAAAGGCCAACATAGATGAACCGCCTCGTGCCATAAAAATTAGGTTTTAAACCCTGATTAATCTGAACACATGGCCATGGTGAAGGTCTTAATTAGGTTCCTAAAAGTAATTCCTAATATATGCAATCATGATATACTACACAGGAACCTGTGGCTCTGATACCACTGAAAGAAAACCTGGTGCAGCGGAAGCCTATCCTAGGCATGCAACACTGGTGCAGTGGAAGCCTACCTTAGCCATGCAACACTAAGGAGCAGGTATTGCATGATTAAATTTTTTTAATTAGCATACGGAAAAATATATTCATGTACAGGATCTAACATATCATGATGCATGTAACAAAATATTCAGTTATGTATAGGTAATTGTAATAATAATAAATCATATGATAACAACTAGATCTAGGCATAACTAGATCTAGGCATGCATGATAACCAAAATAAATATACCTGACCGAAGCAGGAAGAAGTCAACTTCCTCAGTCTTCAGAATTAATCAGCGACGATCAGTTGAACTCCTTCAACAGCAAATAAGATCTACAACATAGCAAGAAGAGAATCGGTCCAATCTCTCGAGGTATCCAAGTATCCACCTTTTAGAGTATCCATGTACAGGCTCTCGCTGATCCAAATCCTGGAAGGAGCTAGTCCTTCGAAAATCAATGACAGGTCTCCGAACAGGTGGAGCAGGAAAAGCCAAAAGGTCTTCACGGACGGTCTTCTCCAAGACTGCTCAAAATCCATCAAGAGCACACAATGGAAACAATAAAACTAGGGAAGGATTACATGGACTCAGAACAAAATCCAGCACGCAGAAATCCGTCTCAAAAGCACGCTCTCTGCCCCTCTCTAATACCATGTTACTCCTCCCGTTTCTCACGACCTGTTGGCCATCAACCAAGAAAAACAACAGGCGGAGAAAAGAACCCGTGAAGCCTTGTTTTCTTCGAAAAACCGTGCGCTATCTTTTCCCAAACTCCCACACGCTCACTCTTTCTTTCTCTTTAACCGCACGCCTCGCATGGCCTTCTCCCTTCCTCTCTATATCTCACGGCAAGGCCTGCAACCGAGATTGAGAAAACTCGTGAAGCAGGGAAGATGATCGTTCTCTGCTCCTTTTTTTCTTCTCAATCTCTCACAGCCACCAACCCAATAAAATACATCAACGGAGAACCCAACGAAAACAGGGAAGTCATCGTGAGAACACCGTAAGAGAGTCCGGATTAAATCAAAACACCATTTGAATAGCATTTGAACGGTAGAGAAATATGGAATCGCTGGAACCGTGGGCAAATAACAGCGTGAAAACCACGACCGAGATAAGGGAATACGTGCGGGAAAACACCGAGAGAGAAGAGCAGAGGAAATCCAAACTCTTTTGGATAGGACTCTTGAATGGTGAAGAAGGCTGGGATGAGAACAAAACCACCGTGAAACTGGGAGGTCGAGCGGGAGAGAAACACCGTGAGAACTCTTTCCGATCGCTGTGCAAAAGGATAAGAATCTGATATCCAAGTGCAAACCGATCAACACGTTATGCTGATCACATCCAAGTGGTGAAAACAAAAACAGGGGAAAACGTGAGAGGGGACGATGCAAAAAAGCAAACACCGTGAGAACCAAGCCATGTGATAAAACCATTTCATCAAACCATGTAATAAAACCAGGTTTATCAAAAACCCCGATCCGACCAAACCCAATCAATAAAAAACTAGATCCTGTCCTGATCTACCAGGAACAATTCCTGGTTGACCCAAACCAATCCTAGTCGATTCAAATCAGACCAGGTTGATCATAAAAAATCCAATGTGTGCTCAAGAGACCGTTTGATCTAAATACCGAAACGATTTTCAATCGTTGATCGGCTCCTAGATCAGAAAGAAATCTTATATGGCGTGTGACCTCATAGGTTCGAACATAAATGGTAGCACTGAAATACTTCCAGTACCAGCACAAGATACCATCTAGCAATGGATCCCGATATCCGGATAGGCCGAAGATGCAAGAGCAATCTATCGAATCTCTGGCATATGGTTACTGTATAATTTATCCCTTTGACCTCCAATGCTCAAGATAACCTATGATTAGATTGCCAACCCTAATTGAGTCAATCCACAACATGTTTCAACCTCGCAAGTCCAGTGACTCTTCACTATGACTACCCCGACCGAGGATTTGCTAAATTGAGATACTTCGAGACATTCAATCCAAACAATTTAGACAGGTTAATTCTATCTTGGTCCACCATTGCTTCACAAGTACTTGCTTGTACCCAGAAACCTTCCGTCACCGTATTAGAAATCCGGATAGTTCGGCACCAAAGCATAGGGAGTTGCTTGCAAGCCATCATGGTAACCTCATGTCGGAGGGACACATATACCCATATCCAATTGCGAGCAATCCTTTGGCAGAAAGGAGCTCCACGGAGTCACGTTTAATGAGATGTCACACATCCCACTTGCAGATCACATCAGTGTTACCACACTCCTTTGGTCAAGAGGACAACCAAACAATGTGAACCATAACAACCTACACTTGATACATTGCCGTCCTATACAATGTATCCTTTGGTTGTGAACCTTTTTTAAAAGACCACTCGATATATGTTCTCTATATCGAAGTCAGTGCAGTCCTAAGGACTTCATCACATAAACAGAGTTTATTACAGGAAAATGAATAATGTGATGAGCTGCCAAAATAAAATTTTATTAATTCATATATAAATTACAATACTTAGTACAATCGTCTATAGCCTATGCGATTGGCTTTGGGACACAATTCCCAACACCTCCACCCTCTTGGAACTAATGAATGATGAATGAATTAATAAAATTTTGAATGTTTATTTTTATATCCGTGCTTCGGCATTGACGCTCCGTGAGGGAGAGGGTGCAAGGCCCATATTCACTCCGCAAGAAGGGCACGTGAGGTACAACCAACCTATCCAAACCCTAGTTTTCATCAACCCTAGGCCACCCCTTTCCATCTCCCATCTAGGATGCCCTCTTTCTTCTTCATCCTTGGCCACCCACCATCAATCCTCCAAACCCTAGCTGCCAGATAATCTCTCTCCTCAAGCCACCACTCCTGAAGCATCCAACATCCTCCAAGTCCTAGACAACCATCTCCAAGTTTCGGCACTCTGCATCCTCCATGCCGCCCCTCCATCCAAGCATCCTCCATCAACCAACCGCCAGCCAACTTCCAACTTCTCTTCTCTTCCCTCCTGTGATCTTATATTTTTCTCATCATCTACGACCCTAACCCTTGATGTTTGCAGGATCTCTCGAGAGAAATGACCCTTGGATGAGATCTTCCATGTCCCTGAAACCAGCTGATAAAAAGTCGATGAATCCTCGGGAAAGCTGCTTCATCATCCAGGTACTGAACCGAGCGGTGAGATATAATCTACGACAACAAGGAAATCATTGCTAGGTATTTAGACCCCTTCCCTTCTCTCTTAGTTTGATTTATTAAATTTTGAAGCATGCCTTATGGTTGTTTCTTAACCCTTGGATCCTTAATCTTATCTCTTTGATAGTTTTTAGTATGCAGGTAGAACTCTAGCTATTACATGAAATCCCTAACCTAGGCTTGACAATTTTCGAGAACTAAACCAAACAAAATCTGAAATAATTGCTTTCTTTAATCTGAAATTTTTTTTTATGCTCATCCCTTTCATGTCATCTTCTTGCATACATTAGTTTAGAGTTCATCCCTCATCAATTTTTGGTATCAGAGCTTAGGATAAGGCATGTCTTGCATCATACCTAGAAAAATTTCTGCATGCTGAAATCTGCATACTAGCCATAAAACCCTAGGAATTTCCCATCAAACCCTTTCAGATTTGCATCAAATTTTGCATCAATTAACCCCACATTTAGTTCTCTGTTTTCTACAACCTTTTTGTTATTTTCTGATATGAAAACAAAACAAAACCCTGCATATAGAAAACCCTAAAACATTATTTGCTGAAATTCTGCATGCTGATTTCTGCATTAGTAGTCTAAACATAGGGCTAATTACCCCTTGAAACCTTGCTGTTTTCCTCTGATTTTTCCATCAATTAATGTCTGTTTAGTCTTCTTATTTTCTTCAATTTTAGTTTAATTTTATAGATCTGAAATCAAAAAAAAAAATCTGCATAAAAAGAAAACCCAAAAAAACTTGTTTGCTGAAAGTTCTGCATGCTTAGATTAGGGCTGAACTTAATCACCCATCAAAGCCCCCCAAACCCAAGCCTTTTAAACTTAAATTTGCTGTTGCTAATCAGTATTAGGTCTGTTACTTACACCAAAAATCAGAATTTTTTTTTAATTTTCTGTAATTTTTTTCTGATATTTTAGATTCATGTTGCATTAGGGTTTCATGTGTGTGCATCATACCTAAAACATCTTAAGAGCACTTCTACTATGTCAGATGAGGAAAGGATTTGATCACCTTTTCTTGGCCCAAAACAACCACCCTGCATTCAAATCCAAGCCTAACTAAAATCAAGTAGCAACCTAATTGATCTAGGGACACCAACAGGTCCGGTTCAAGTCTTGTGAGAAAATTAGTGCACTCAACCCTCTAATTAATACTGAAAGCTGGTGTCTAAGGCAAGAAGTCCAGTGGTAAACACCTTAAGCAGACTGGTGGTTCTTTAATTAGGACCCTACAACAAGCAGGGGGAGCCTCCCACCACCCCACCTCTTACTTGGCCAGTGAAAGGATTAATTGTTGAGTTGGGTGTAAATTGAGTTGACTCACTCTACTTGGACTGCTAGGTCTAGCAAACCTTAAAACGCTTTGTGTATGCTTGTTACATGACCACTAGATTAGGAGCCCAATACCAGTAGCCTCAAACCTAACCTAGTCTGGTTTGACAATGGAGTCCACTATAGAAACCATAGAAACCTTATTGAGGACCTTAAATGAACAATGTGCCCAAATGAATAATAGGTTAGGAACCCTAGAGAGAACCCATAAGACCCGTATTGAGCCTAAACTAGAGACACCTTGTCCCACACCTCCTAACCCTAGGAGAGCCCTACGTCCTGACCCATTCTTGGAGCCCAACCATAGGAGAGCCCAACACCCTGACCCAGTCTTAGAGCCCAACCATAGGAGAGCCCAACACCCTGACCCATTCTTGGAGTCCAACCATAGGAGAGCCCAACACCCTGACCCATTCTTGGAGCCCAATCCTAGTAGAGCCCCACACCATGACCTAATCTGGGAGTCTAATCATAGGATACCCAATTATGATTTTATGAACTGGGATGAGAGAGCAACTAGGAACATTAGGTTAGAAGCCCCTACTTTTAGTGGTGATCTCAATCTTAAGGATTATATTGATTGTGAAGAAGGTATAGATCAGTATTTTGAGAGGGAACTAATGTTAGAAGAAAGGAAGTTTAAGTTTGCCAAACTCAAGTTAGTTTACCGGGCTAGAATTTACTGGGATAAGGTTGAAAGGATGATTAGAAATAGAGAAGAAAGACCTATAGCTATCTGGAGAGCTATGAAGAGCAAACTTTGGAAAAAGTACCTACCCATGTCCTATGGGCCCAGTGGGCCCATAGCCCATCGAACCCTATCCATGTCCTATGAGCCCAGTGGACCTGTAGCCCATAGATCCCTACCCATGTCCTATGAGCCCAGTAGACCCAAAGCCCATCGATCTGAATCCATGTCTTATGAGCCCAAGGGACCCATGACCCCTCGACCTGAACCGATGTCCTATGAATCCAAGATATCAATAACCCATAGATTCGAGCCCATGTCCTATAAGCCCAAGAGACCTATAACCTATCAGTCTGAACCCATGTCCTTGAGCAGAGGGAACTCATAGCCTATCGACCTGAGCCCAACAGGATTAGTACCCCTAGATATCAGTGAGGTACTAGTCAAATTTTCCTTAGTTGCCCTAAACCTGATAGGATTAGTATCCCTGGACATAATCCTAGCATCCTTAGCCAACCAATCCCTGCTATCTCATTTGTTCCCAAGACTAACATTAAAGAGGAAGTAGTTAGGATAGAACCAGAGTCAATTAACCAGGTAAATACCTAGATTGATGCTATATTGGAAGAACAGTTAAAGGAAGAGAACCCAGATACTGCTACTCGAGCCTTACCTAAGAAAACCCTAGAGGAGGGCCAGATTATAGAGTCTAGTCCTAAAATTCATGAACCTGGTGAACTTATCGACATGATTTCTTTAATCCGGTAGCCTCAGGGTAAAGTCACTTCTTTGATCCCAATTGAAGATCTCTTCTTTGAAATTAATAACCCATTCTTCCATAAGGCAGACCCTGTAGATGTATATCAAACCCATAAGGTCAACCTCATTAGTCTAGGACTAATCCCTGAAACCTCTTCTTATATCCTACTCTATCCGATCAACCCCAAACCCTCCTCTTATTTCCTACCCTACCAGGCTAACCCTGAATCCATTTCTTATTTCTTGCCTTTTCTTGAAGCTTCCTATGTTTCTCAAACCATTCGATTACACTTCATTGAGGTTAGCAGGTTGCATCAACTTCTTGAACCTATTAAATTTGCTACCTATTTCCGGCAGACCCTATGGAATCTATTAGAACTGCATGTTAAATTTTATCGGCATGTCACCCACCAACCAAGGGTCACACACACAGTTGTAGCTAATGGTTTAGTTATTTGCCTGCATGTCATTAGGTGTTGGTATGAGTCATTTGCACTGCATGCTAGAGACATTTGACTTGCATGATGGAGATTTACATAAGGAATTAATCATAAGATTAATGTGAGCAATGTTTTTATAAAAACATGGTTAATTCCTGAAAAGAATAAAAGAGTTTGCTGGGAAGATTATGTAATGATTAGGCTTAGGCATAAAATTTCCATACCCGTGGAGCTGGATCCCTTAAAGTGATAAAGAAAATTGGACCAAATGCTCAAGTTACTACCAAATTTGGCATTAGCTCAACCTTCAATATCTCAAACTTAGTTGAGTATAGGAAGCCAGCAATGATACCCAGTGAGCTTTTGGACCTAACCCTTTAAAAGCAAACCTATCTCTAAGTGTCTACCAACAAATTAACCTGTGAGAGGAAAAGATTGAGCTTACCCTGGGCGACCAAGCTATTAGTACCCGGATCAAAGGCTACTATTTTACTTGGTTTATTGGCAAAGTCGACCAGAATCTGATGACTCATGGATCACTTGAAAGGATCTGCAATGCCTTGACCCAGACTCGTTGGAGCAGTACCAGAGCCAGTTTGACCCTTGCTCGACAGGGTCGAGTTCCTCACACCTCGGGAGCATTGATGGGGACATTAGGATCAGACAAGAACTTTATGATTCCATAAAGATCTCTGATTCATGTGTTGGGAAGTCTGTTAATTTTTTCAATTGAGTTCTATAATCGAGTGAGCTAATTGAGTTCATTAAATCAATTGAGTCCTGTAATAGGGTTATGTCAGTTATGTCCATTTATTTAAGTCCAGTCAAGTATGTTCATCGAGTCCTGTAGTGTGTCTTCTTTCATTCAAGTCAAGACCAAGAGGAGAGCTACTGGACCCCCACTCAAGCCATCCTAGTTAATGCACAAGGATCCCCATTCAAGCCCCCACCCCAGGCCATTGGCACCCTAGGTCCACAACACATGGCACCCCACTTCTAGGCCCCCACCAGTTGGCACACCAGTTCTAGGCCCATTTCATGCTTGGCACCCCTCCCAAGCCCACATTGGATGGCCCCCTCTAGGCCCGCATGCATTGGTGCCCAGCCCAGTCCAAGTCCAAGTTGGCACCCCACTAGTCCAAGCCTGTCCAAGAAAAGTCAACCAGTCCAAGCCCAAGAGAACTTCATGCTAGTCCAAGCCCATGGAGAAAAGTCAAAGTGTTGCCCAGAAATGGAGCCTAAGAGGGGGGGTGAATTGGGTCTTTTAAAAAAAATTAACACAATAAAATGAAGGTCCAGTGGTGCTTGTGAGCAATAATAAATTTGATGCAAGATGATAGCAATAATTAAGGAGTACGAGAGGAAAAGAGTAATCACACACAAACACAAGGTTTATAGTGGTTCGGTGCAAACCTAGCACCTACATCCACTCCCCAAGCCACCCTTGGGAATTCCACTATAATCCACACCAGATTACAGTTGACTTGTTTTTCACAAGACTCACAAGTCAAAACCTAAGTTGGTTTTGTCACCTAGGCTTACCAACTAACTTAAATACTTGTTTTGTCTTCGGGCTCACAAGTTAACCCTAGTTGGTTTTGTCCCTTTGGCTCACCAACAAACCACAATAACCTTCTTTCAAGACACCCTTGAAAGCAAGGTCAAATCATAATTAAAACATATATGAAATTTAAAAGCTACAACAAACTCTCTTCAAGAGTAGATTGGAATCTTTGAAGCTCAAAAGGATGCTTTGTCTTCACTCTTCTTCAAGGTGCCTCTTTTTCGAATGAAGTAAGGATGAGCTAGTAGGCTTTTCAGTGGAATCAAGCTAGAAGAGACTTTTTGATTTGATGTTTGGAGAGAATATTGGCTTTATGACTTTTGAGTGGACTTGAATGCTCTTGAATAGACTTCTCTTCACTTCTCTCTTGCTTTCTCTTTCTTTAAAATGAGGTTGGTGGAGCTTAAATACACCAAAAACCTTCTAAAAATGGTTTGTGACCATTGGAGCATTGGAAATAGCCATTTGGAGCTTGAAAACCAAGTTCTGCAAGCCAGAAAAATAGATCCGTTAGAGCTGTCAGGCTGCAAGTGTCGATACTTGGATGTCAGGTGTCGACACTCGGCTGTCAGGTGTCGACACTTGATTTCTGGGTGTCGACACTTGAACATTCAGGTGTCGACACTTAATGCACAGGTATCGACACTTGACACAAAAATCCTCAAAACTACAAAGTTCTGTATTTTCAAAAATCTCAGGCCTTGAGTCGACACTTGGAACCTAAGTGTCGACACTTGGTATCGACACTTGAATATAGGTGTCGACACTTGGCATGCCAAGGATTTTTGTCCGTGCCAAATGCTGAAGTGTCGACACTTGACTGTCCAGGTGTCGACACTTGAGACTGAAAACATCCAGATTCAAGTGTAAATGCCTCAAAAACAAAAATAAAATTCATGAATACATAAACACATAATAACTAAACAATTATATGCCCTTTTTCAATGAAGAGGATTCCCGGATATGTGAGAATTGCTCCGTGCCATTACGTGCCATACACCATATTTTTTTGGAATTTTGAGGTGCTTTCTTCCTGAAAACTCACAACTTGAAATCCTCATTAGAATACAATATGCACTCAATGTTTTGTTATTCATCAAAATCACTGGGTGGAGCCAACAATCTCCCCCTTTTTGATGATGACAAAATCTTGAGAAAAAGAGGCAATATAGTTCAAACTTTAACCATTTAATTTATAAATATGAATTTTAGTCACAATAGAGGCAAAAACTTTATAGATAGGAGGAAACAATCTCCCCCTTAATTAGATACTTCTTATTAAGGTAAACTTCAAAGATTCTAGCAATGTGAAATCAATATAATCAATACAATACACATTTTTCTCAATAAAATCAAAATCAATACTTGTTCTCCCCCTTTTTGTCAATCATTAGAAAGGGGAATAACCTCCCCCTCACAATGAGCATGGATACAAAAAGATAGTAGAGAAACAAATAACATAGATATCAGAGCTGAAATTATGCTAATATCAAAGAGTATCAGAGTTAAAATATACCATTATAAAGAGTATCAGAGCCAAAGAATAGTAAACTGAAGCACAAAATCTTCAAGATAACAGAGTACTGAACATAAACACATATATATAAGATAAATTTTCAGTACAAAAGAGCTGAAACATACATATATCATCAGAGTCAAATATGTATCAAACATGTAGCAAATAGACATCTGTGAGGCTAATCCTCATCAGATGGAACATCAAGACTGAAAGGAGCACTAATCCTAGATCTGGTGGCTAATGCCCTAGGAGGTGCTAAAGCTCTAAGACTCCTAGTGCGGCTGGCAGGACCAAAGGCGAGTACAACCCTAGAAGATCTAGTAGAAGGAGGTGAAAGACGATCAGCTGGTGCAATAAGATCCGGTGTGAAGTCAACCAAGGCAGTAGTAGGAGCTGGTGTAGTTGGAGGATCTCGACTGACAACCTCATAAGCATCGGCACCGCCCACACTGTCACTGTCACTGCCCACTACCTCTGTAGCTCTATCAACATCCTGATCATCCCCTTAGCATAATCAGCATGGTCGCTCTGGTGATCGTCGCCATCATCATCATCATCATCATCATCGTCAGATCGAGCAGGTGCAGGTGCTGCAGGAGGTATAAATGATCTCAACAGACTCTTAATGCGAGTAAATCCCTCCTCCATGGATCTGCGAATCTCAGCATGCTCCGAGGTAGTATGTGCTCGTAGAAGCTCGACCTCGTTACGCAGCTGAGTCATCTCACCTCTGATCTCTGAGAACTGTGCTCTGGCATGCTCCTCAAAAGATAGTCCTGTAGATGGTGGTGGAGGAGCTGAAGCATCAGGAGACAGGTGCTCTTCCTATGTCGATGGTACATCTACTGGAGGAAGAACTACTGGCTCAGATGGTCCAGCCTCAGCCTCTCGAAGCTCGTCCTCCTTATCTGGCTCCTGGCCAGACTCTCTGTGAACCCATCGACCTCCAACTATCCTGTATCCCATCTGGTGCAAAGACCTCTCATCGTACACATCTGTGTGCAGTATCTCCTTGGGGATCTCCCCCTCCAATGATACTCCATAAGCTCTGAAAAGTCGGGTCAGTGCCATGCCGTATGGCAAACAGTGTCTCCTTGGGGATCTCCCCCTCCAATGAACCGTTTCAGCATGGTGTGGATGTACGTAGACTGGGACAATCCCAGAAGCCTCTTAGATCTATCTCTATAGATCTTCATACCTAGTATGTAAGAGGCTTCACCCAAGTCCTTCATAGAGAACTGAGATGATAACCAGACCTTTATTCCTTGCAATGCTGTGATGTCATTCCCGATTAAGAGAATGTCATCCACATGCAGCACAAGAAATACAATCACAGAACTATTAGCTCATTTGTAAATGCAAGGCTCTTCTCCATTTCAAACGAAGCTATACGACTTGATACACTTATCAAATCTCATGTTCTAACTCCTTGATGCTTGCTTCATTCCATAGATGGACTTTTGAAGCCTGCACACCTTTGACTCGTCTGTGGATGTGAACCCTTCAGGTTGTATCATATACACCTCCTCTTCCAGCTCACCATTCAAGAAAGCTGTTCGGATATCCATTTGCTAGATTTCATAATCAAAGTGCACTGCTAAAGCAAGCATAATCCAAATGGATTTGAGCATTACCACAGGAGAGAACGTTTCGTCATAGTCAATACCATAACATTGACGATATCCCTTGACAACCAAACAGGCTTTATAGGTCTCTACCTATCTGTCTGCTTCCCTTTTCCTTTTGAAAATCCATTTGCACCCAATGGATTTTTATCCCTTCAGGTGGATTAACCAATATCCATACATTGTTGATCACCATGGACTCCATTTTGGATTTCATGGCTCCTAGCCATGATTTAGAGTCGGACCTCTGCAACGCATCCATATAGGTGATCGGATCCTCATTGTTCTCATCGAGATCAATGGGATCACCATCCCGGACCAAGAAACCGTAGTATCTGTTCGGTCGACTCGGTACTCTACCGGATCTCCTTAATGGTTCCTGAGTGAGTTCAGGGTGTGATCTAATCATAGCCGGTTCTATGTTGTCACTTAAATATGTCGGTTCTTCTACTTGTTGAACTTCACTAAGTTCAATCTTAGTGGCTACAGTCCCTTCACCAAGGAACTCCTTTTTCAAAAAGATAGTCCTAAAACTGACGAACAACTTTTGTTCCTCAGCTAAGTAGAAGTAATACCTCTTAAACTCTTTTGGATACCCAATAAATAGGCACCGGTCAGACCTAGGTTCAAGTTTGTCCGTTTTCAAATATTTTACATAAGCCGGGCACCCCCAGACCCGAAGGTGTGATAGTGTCGGCTTACGTCCAGTCCATATCTCATATGGTGTTTTACTAACGGACTTATTTGAAGCCCTATTCAAAAGTTAACAGGCTGATTCTAGAGCATATCCCTAAAAGGATATTGATAGAGAGGCAAAGCCCATCATGGACCGAACCATGTCTAACAGGGTTCGATTCCTCCTCTCAGACACTCCATTTAATTGAGGTGTCCACTGAGAGAGAATCCCATTCTCCTCGAGATATGTCAGAAACTCACCGAAAAGGTATTCACTGTCTTGATTGGATCGAAGGATTTTGATACACTTTCCGGTTTGTTTTTCTACTTCATTATGATATCGTTTGAACATTTCAAACGATTCAAATTTATGTCTCATCAAGAAGACATAATCATACCTCGAAAGGTCATCTGTAAAAGTAATGAAATAACCGTACCCACCTCTGGCACTAACATTCATAGGTCCACATAGATCAGTATGTATCAGACTTAGAATTTCATTGGCTCGTTCACCTTTTCTAGTAAAAGGTGACTTTGTCAATTTTCCAAGAAAATAAGACTCACAGGTTGGAAGTGAACTATCTTCACTAAAATCGAGGGGACCCTTAATTTTCATCCTTATCCTATTCCTATTAATATGACCTAGCCTACAATGCCATAGGTATGCTTCACTAACATTATCAATCCTAGAGTGTTTGCTAGACATGTACATTACATTAACAGGTTGCGATAGTACATAGATGCCATCACGCATTTGTCCATTCAAAATTATAGAACCATTCAAAATGATTTTGCAAATATCATTCTTTATTAATAGTTCATAACCATACACTGCCAACTGGCCTACAGAAATGACATTCAAAATAAAAGGACAAAAATGACACTCATTTAAAATGATAGTACAAGACTTGAAAACAAGTTTAAGGACTACCAATGCCAGAACTGGAACTCGGCTTCCATTTCCCACGTTCTGGAACCTCTCGCCATCCTCGAATCTTCTACTAACTTGAAGTCCTTGCAAAGAATTGCAAATATAAATTGGACTTCCTATATCCAATACCTAGTTAGTAGTATCATAAATAGAGAAACTACAAGGTGTTATCATATAAATACCTTGTCTAGGACCATCCTGCAGTTTTCTTTTCTTGGACCTGTTCGGGTCAAGGGATGCAATGTAAAGAGGACAATTCCTCTTCCAATGACCCCGCTTCTTGTAGAAGAAGCACTCTACCTAGCTTTGATCAGCCTTCACTTTCTTGGCCTGACTGGGCCCAGAAGCACTAAGCACCTTTTTCCCTTTATTATTTTTCTTGTTCCATTTTTTAAAGGGATGACACCCTCCTGAAGAACCTCCCACTAGATTCACCACCCCTTTATTCAACTGGTGGTCTTTCTTATAAGTCTGCAGCAACCCCAACAAACCATGGTAGTTGACTGCAGGCTTATTCATTCAATAATGATCGAGAAAGTCTAGATAGGAGGAGGGGAGAGAATTCAAAATCACATCTTTCCTAAGCTATTCATGTAAGGGACAGTCGAGCTTGCACAGGCACTCAATCATCTTGATCATGTACATTACATGATCAGTGACTGAGACCCCATCACCCATCCGCTTGTTGTTGATAGCATGGGAGATCCTATACCTCTCAACATCGTCTAGTGTCCCGAAAGACTCCTTCAACCTTTGAAGGATTTCTTCCGGTTGGGCTTCCTCGAATTTGTGACTGAACTCATCGTTCATCACTACTAACATAATGCATCGGACAGTGATCCTGTCAGAGAGCCACTTCTGATAAGTGTCTCTGATAGAACCCCAAGCAGTGGTAGCAGGGATCTCAGGTGCTAGATCCGATATCATATACAGGATCCGTTCGTGCTCTAGGATAATCCTGAGCCTTCAATACCAGCTACCAAAGTTGGGTCCATTGAGCTTCTCATTGTCAAAAAGAGACCGGAGTGATAGGTTAGAAGACATCTGAAAGGAAAACCAAAGCTAATTAGTGTATATAAATTATTAACCTAAAGACATGGACTTTAGTCTGAAGGTCTCTCCCACTATATTGCTCAGATTGGTAGCCTCTACCTCAAATCTGAGGAATTACTTTAATTCCTTAGCAGGTACTAGAGTCCAATAGAAGATACATGAGCCCGACTTTGGCTAGCCCACCCATGTGTGTCTAAAGGTAGGTTCTTTAATCGATTACTTCTCCAAGTAACCTCTAGTAATTGGGTTTTGCCCCAAGGAGCACATCAATCGACCTTTGGGCCTTCTATTGAAGGTTTCGGTTAGGTCCAACCATTAACATGACAAAATTCAATGCTTCTAACTAATGAATGGTCAAGATCGACTTTGGCCGGCCCACCTGACCACCATTAAGAGAGTCGCACTGAGCCATCATATTAGGAATAGCAATTTCAATAGCCCAATGAACACCCGATCTTTGGATCTGCCAATGAACACCCAACTATTGGACACATTACTATCCCACTTAATAGGAGGCTAGGACTTGGTTATCCCTATAACTTTGTCCTTTTAAGGACCTAATAATTTAGAGAATTTTTAAATAATATGATAGATGAAGAGATGAGAAGACATGGATCAACCTCCTATTGTCCAAATCAGTAATCTAGGAGGGTTACACATAACAAATGATCCATACGTACCAAAAATTAGTCAAGACTGATTAACCTTGGGTGATAAGGGTTAACATGAGTTAATGAGCTATCTAATCAATCCTAATTGACCATATTGGCCAGGTAAGTGAGATCATGGGTTGGGTTCCGCCATTAACCATCTTGCCTTAGACACCAATAGAGTTGGCCAGGTAAGAGGTAGCCCCAAAGAACCATGATCACAATGCCAAACTTACCTCGACACCAATTGATTCATCAGACTCAATTAGACTAGCCTAAAAACTCGGGCTTTCCATTGAGCCACAAATTAGGTCCATTTAGATTATGGACTAATCAATCAAACTATTAGATAGATCTAGAGAAGAAATCCTAACTCAAAATTTAATTAGATTAGTTCTCTAATTAGTCCAATGCACCTAAACTTAGGTCTAACCTAATTAAGGACCTAATAGAAGCTAACCCATGATCCTTAAGGCTTATTGAAATGACTTAAAATCTTTTGAATCATATTCCTAGAGTTCTTTGTCATACTTAATTCTTAATTAAGTTCAATAGCCTCAAATAAATTAAAATAATTTTAATTTATCATGTAAAACAATTTTACAACAAATCAAATTTTGAATTCATTGTATTTCAAAAATTTTCATCCCAAGTGTCGACACTTCAGGAACAAGTATCAACTTAAGGCCTGAGACAGGAAAAAGAAAACAGAACAATCTATTTTCTGGACACGCTCATGTGTTGACACTTCGAAGGTCAAGTGTCGACACTTCAGGGTTAAGTGTCGACACTTCAGGAGCTAGTGTCGACACTTCAGGAGCTAGTGTCGACACTTCAACCTATCTCAGAAGAAAAACAAAAACCAGATCTCAAGAAATTTCCCATGAGTCGACACTTCAAAGGCCAAGTGTCGACTCACAGCCTGAGATAATGAAAAAACAGTGATTTCAAATCTAATGTTTTTCCAAACATTCAATCAAAATAGATCAAAACAATCATTTTAGATCTTATCTAAAGTTATTTTATGATCATTTCATTAGATTAAAATATTTTTGACCTACAATTTTTCTTCTTCTTATTTTTCTTTTCAAGAGTCAATCACAATGGCACCCCTACATGCCATAGGAGATCCCATTGAATGGGAAGAGAGGGTCTTGTAGCCCTACTTCTCTCCTATGACCGGATGGCCATGGTGAAGCACTCAATCCAAGTACTTAAGAAGTGATGTTATTAGCATGCTAGAATCATTATACTACAAAAAGGAACCTATTGCTCTGATACCATTGAAGGTGAAAAACACCTACACCTAGCATACAATATGCAAGAAAATAGGGTAGAAAGATATGCATTTTAAAACAATTTTAAATCATGCACAGCGGAAGGCTCGGTAGATAGATCTAAACGATCTACCGATCTGCCCGCAATAGGATCTAGCATAATGACCTAGCATGCATTTAACATCAAAGCAAGAGAAATAATAAATATAAAAGTACCATATCTTTATACCAAGAGAGAAGTAGTGGAAGTGCTGTAAGAAGGTGGAGGGTGCTCAAGCCACACACGTGTCTGGCCTCTACAGGATATCCATACCTGGACTCGACTCTGATCAACTGCCTCGGAGTGCTAGCTCTTCGAGATCCTTGGTCGATCTTCTTCTTCCAGGAAGACTAGGAGGAGAGTAGAAACCCCTTCCAAAAATCTCTCTTCCCAAGACCTAGCTTGACTGCTAGGTTTCTCACACCCAATTCCTAGAACTCTCACAACCCTTCTCTATCTTCTCTCTAGTAGTGTTGTAACTTGTAACCCCTTGCAGCCTATATAATGACCCTCATTTATAGGTGTAGCCAAGAAAAGGAGAAAAAGGAAGGAGGAGAGATGAGGAGAGAGAATGGGGGAGAGGATCAAGGCCATACCAAATGTGTCCAACCCATTAAGGTAAGTATGACTTTCATACGATATAACCTTGAAGGCAAAACTTGTTTGAATTCGAAATTCAAACAAGATCAAAACTTGCCCAAAATCCTTCCATGAAATCCTCCCAGAATTCTGTTCATCACAGGAAGTGTCGACTCACAAAAATTGCCAAGTGTCGATACTTCACCAAGTGTCGACACCTGCAAAATTCCAAGTGTCGACACTAGGAACCTGGTCAATCAAATTGACATCCAGCGATGTCAAACAATTCTCAATCATCGATTAGCCAAATGATCAGATAGAAATCCTCTATGGTGTGTAACCCCATAGGTTCGAACACTAAGCCGGTAGCACTAGAACATTTCCAGTACCAGTCAAAATCCTCATATAGTAATGATACCTGATGTCCATATAGGTCAAAGATGTAGAGCACCTCACAAGAACCTTTGGCATATGGTTGCCGCATAATTCATCCATTTGACCTCACAATGCTCGGGATGACCTAGGGTTAGACTGCCAACCATAATTTGGTTTATCCAGATCATGTCTCAACCTCACAAGTTCTATGACTTTTCACAAGAACTACCCTAGCCAAGGTTTTGCTGAATTGAGACATAGTGAGTCATTCACTCCAAACTATTTGGAGAGGTCAATTCCATCTTGATCCACCACCGCTCCTCAAGTACTTGACTATATCTAGAAACCTTCCATCACTGGATTAGAAATCCAGGTAGTATGGTACCAAAGTATAGTGAGTTGCTTGCAAGCTGCCATGATGACCTTAGGTTTGAGGGACACATATACCTATATCCCTTCACGAGCAATCCTTTGACAGAAGGGAGCTTCGCAGATGATCACGTTCAGTGAAATGTCACACATTTTACTTGCATGTCGTACCAGTGTCTCCACACTCCTTGGTTAAGAGGACAACCAATAAATGTGATATACAACAACCTACACTTGATACATCGTTATCCTATAACAATGTATCATTTGGTTGTAAACCAGTTTAAGAACTACTTGGTATATCCTCTCTATATCAAACAATGTAGTTCTAAGAACTCCATCATACAAGAGTTCATTTCAGAAAAATATAAATATGATGAACATCCAAAAATAACTTTTATTTATTAAAGAATTCATATACAAAATACAAGATAGCACAACCATCTATAGCTTATATGATTGGCTTTGGGATACAATTTCCAATAGCTTGTTCTTCAACCATTGCATATTTTTGTGCCCTTGCCAGTAGTTCGGTGTAGCTCATAAAATACTTCTTGTATAAAGAGAAGGTGAATCTGGATGATCGGAGGCCTTTCTTCATGGCAGACATGGCCACGTGTTCATTAAGTGATTTCTAGGGTGGCAGAGTTGAATCTAGCCACATAGTCCCATAGGCTTTCTCCTTCACTTTGTTATAGAAGGAAAAGGCTATCCGAATTACGAGGCATTTTTTGACAAGTCCTGAAATGTGATATAAATAATTTTTCTAATTCTTTAAAAGAATAAATGGTACCTGGATAAATTCTCGAATACCATATTCGAGCTGCTTTTTTTAGAGTAGCAAGGAAAGCAAGGCAGTGCAGGGCATCAGCAGCTCCTTGTATCATCATGTATGCCTTAAAGCTTTCCAGGTGATCAAGAGGATCAGTGGTGTCATCGTATGGTTCCAATTGCAGAACCTTGAAGTGATGTGGAATTGCTTTTTCCATCATCTCATCATTCCTCCACTGATCATCGAGTCTCATGATCTGCCTCTCCAATTTCTTAAACTTTTTTTCATAATCATCATGTATTCTCCCCCCTTGTCAAGTGTTCCCTGGAGTGGAGTCTTCAGAAGATAATGAGAAATACCTTCTAGCCCTTTTCCTTTCGAGTCAGCTTTCATCATATCTTTGATGTCAAGAGCTTTGGGGTTCGAGAGATCGTCGATCCTGAGATGACCATTGAGTAAATTCTTGTTGTTGGCCTTCTCTCCTTAAGGACTAGTAGTTAAGTCTTGAGGCCACTAGCTGATGTTGTCCATTGAGGGCAGTTTCTTGAAGATTCTATACTACAGCCATCAATGCATCCACTTGATTTAAGAGGGCCTCTATCTGTTATTGTCCTACACTTAATGTGGGAGGTGCCACATTATTTTCTGCCAAGGGATCGTTCGTTTTGGAAGCAAGACATTCCCTACTTGCTAAGACATTTTTTATTTTATCTTTTCCTGTATCGTCTTTTCTTGAAAACTCTTCTTCCCAAAAGGGGTAATTCAGACAACTAAGTGACTTTAATGGCCCCCTACCTAGCACGCCAATCTGTTGACACTGATTTCCATGAACCGAATGGAATGCCTGGATCGCTAGTTTGCCTTTTTGAATTTTTATAAAATAAATCCTTGATCGAAATTTCTCTAATGGGGGACACTCTGATGCCTAAGTCAGTAGAGTTCAGGCCATAGAATAGAAAGTTCAAAAAGAGCGCAGATAAAAAAGGAATGAATCAAGTTGAGTTGGCTTAAGGTAGTCTTAGACTTTTCTTACCTCAAAGATCCCCTCTTATCTCTTTTTATCGGTATTAATTCAACTGAAAGTAGTTAATTCCTTCTAGTAACTGATCGCTGTTAGGAAAGTTAACTGGGATAACTTTCTCTCAGCTAATTATAGTTTGTTTGAGATTACTTATCTTAACCTTTACTGATACCATGGCTATCAGTTATATGGTTTGTTGGTTATAACAACTAGGCTCATTCTTGGTGGGGCTCAATGTTAATGTGTCTTAGGCTGAAAGGAATTAGTTAACTGCAAGTCAGCCAATTACTTCGAGACATGTTAATGGCTGACTATAGGTTGTATGTGGTTGTCGGTTGGAGTGCTGTGCCGATCTACTCTTATGTCAGGTCGGTCATGCAGATGTGGGGTTGACCGGTCCAGATGAACCAATTAATTTCCTAGTCTGGTTTATCATAACACTTTCTATAAGCTATCATATGCTTGGAGGCTTTATATCATGCGCTATTATCTATATTTTACGTGAAATGAGTGAAACAATACTTGCAGGTGAATGGACTTTGATTATGTGGCTACAAGTTACATACACCTCTACTAAATTTATAGTAATTAATGCATCCAGAAATGGTCACTCCTGCGTGAACAACATGCGCTCACCACCTCATCTACTAACCCAGCTCCAGGCCACTTCACCAGCTAGTTCAGGATATTTTACCTACCAGCTTAATACAGTAAGCAAGCTTCTTAGAGCCTGACACGCAGACTCTACTGCCATGCAAGCAAGCTTGGCATGTCCACCTCCCGCAGGGGGTAGGTGACCTTGCACCATGGCTCTTTGATGCCAACTGCTCCCTATTAATCTAAGCAACACACTCGCCATGTAGAGGAGGTCTATGTCGACTCCATCCACTCCTCCAAGGGCATCCATTCTGTAGCGATATACCAATCACCTTTCCCTGCATCGCATGTCATATAAGCATTAAGTACTATATATGCCTTTGTTGGGAATTGTGTTCCAAAGCCAATCGTCTAGGCTGTAGGCAGTTATGCTCAGTATTATAATTTGCATATGAATTAATAAAATTTTATTTTGGCAGCTCATCACAGTATTAATTTTCCTGTAATGAACTCTATTTATGTGATGAAGTCCTTAGGATTGCACTGATTTCAGTATAAAGAGGATATATCGAGTGATCCTATAAAAAGGTTCACAACCAAAGGATACATTATATAGGATGGCAATGTATCAAGTTTAGGTTGTTGTGGTTCATATCGTTTGGTTGTCCTCTTGACCAAAGGAGTGTGGTGACTTTGATGTGATCTGTAAGTGGGATGTGTGACATCTCATTGAATGTGACTCCGTGGAGATCCTTTCTACCAAAGAATTGCTCGCGACTGGATATGGGTATATGTGTCCATCCAACCTGAGATCACCATGGTAGCTTGCAAGCAACTCCCTGTGCTTTGGTGCCGGACTACCCGGATTTCTAATCCAGTGACAGAAGGTTTCTGGGTATAGGCAAGTACTTATGGAGTAGTGGTGGACCAAGATGGAATTGACCTGTCCAAATTGTTTGGATTGAATATCTCGTAGTGTCTCAATTTAGCAAATCCTCGGCCAGGGTAGTCCTAGTGAGGAGTCACTAAACTTGCAAGGTTGAGACATATTATAGATTGACTCAGCTAGGGTTGGCAGTCTAACCCTAGGTCATCTTGAGCATTGGAGGTCAAAGGGATGAATTATATGGTAACCATATACCAAAGGTTCGATAGATTGCTCTTGCATCTTCGGCCTATCCGGATGCCGGGACCCATTGCTAGATGGTATCTTGTGCTGGTATTGGAAGTGTTCCAGTGCTACCATTTAAGTTCGAACCTATGAGGTCACACTCCATAGAGGATTTCTTCCTAATCCGGGAGCCGATCAATGATTGGGAATCATTTCGGTGTTAAGGTCAAATGGACTGATTGAGCACACATTGAATTTTTCTGGTCCACTTGGTCTGATTTGGATCGACCAGGATTGGTTTGGGTCAACCAAGAACTATTCCTGGTAGACCAAGACTGGACTTGTTACAATAGTAAACAAGATCCATTCGGCCCTGACACGCATCCTCCTTGGAGGCTGGCATGGCCACGTACTCTTCCACCTTGGCCGGGCACCTCTCCACCTTGGCCTCACCACGGCCCCACTTCGGCCATGTGGCGGTTCAGCCCAGCTCGGCCCCATCTCGGCAGTGAACTAGTACCTCGGCCCCACTTCGGCCATGTGGCGGTTCCGCCCAGCTCGGCCCCACCTCGGTAGTGAACCAGTACCTCGGCCCCACTTTGGCCATGTGGCGGTTCAGCCCAGCTCGGCCCCACCTCGGCAGTGAACAAGTACCTCGATCCCACTTCGACCATGTGGCGGTTCAGCCCAGCTCGGCCCCACCTCGGCAGTGAACCAGTACCTCGGCCTCACTTCGGCCATGAGAAGTCTAGCTTCGGCTGTTCAGTTCAGCTCGACATGATCGTCGCATGCCCAGGTCAGCTCCAGCTCGATCAGCCCACTGCGATTGGACCCAGGTCGGCTCCAATCATCCTAGCTCAGCACCTTCTTCGTGCTTCGATCCGTGCGCACGGAAGGTACGCGCGTCCATCACTTGTGCTAGGGGAAACTGGCGCCTGCACCGCCCATGCACACACTTGCACCTGGGGAGGACCGCGCTAGGGTGACAACCGGTGGCACCCCGGCAGTGCCTCGCCCACCGCCGGTGAGCCCCCGTGCCCGCCACGCATCCGCCTGCTCCAGCGCCCCCGACTTGCATCGAGGCTGGCGCCCGTTCCGCCCATGGGGAGCTCGCCGTAGCCTTCCACCCGAGCCGGTGCCCAGTTCGCCCGTGGGAGGCTCGCCTCTGAGCTCTGGCACCTCCGGCTCGTCCCGACCTCGCCCGCGATGGGCCCCGGCTCGCCTCTGCCTGCTCCAGCACCTCAGGCTTCGCTTAGGCTGGCGCCCGTTCCGCCCATGGGGAGCTTGCCGCAGCCTTCCGCTCGAGCCGGTGCCAAGTTCGCCCGCGGGGGGCTCGGCTCCGAGCTCCGATGCCCCTGGCTCCTCCCGACCTCGCCCGCGGCCGGCCCTGGCTCGCCTCCGCCCGCTCCGGCACCTCCGGCTTCTGCCCAGGCTGGTGCCCGTTCCGCCCGTGGGGAGCTTGCCGCAGCCTTCCGCCCGAGCCGACGCCACGTTTGCCCGCGGGGGGCTCGCCTCCGAGCTCCGATGCCTCCGGCTCCTCCCGACCTCGCCCGCAGCCAGCCCCGGCTCACCTCCGCCCGCTCCGGTGCCTCCGACTTCTGCCCAGGTTGGCACCCGTTCCTCTCGTGGGAAGCTCGTAGCAGGCTTCCGTCCGAGCCAGGCGCCCAGTTCGCCCGCGGGAGGCTTGCCTGCGAGCTCCGGCGCCTCCGGCTCCTCCCGACCTCGCTCGCGGCCAGCCCCGGCTCACCCCCGCCAGCTCCAGCACTAGCTCGGCTGTGCAAGCCCGTGGCTGCCCCGTGCCAGCCCAGCTCCACCCATGCTTGCGACTGTTCTAGTTCGGTGCACCTAGCTCCGCTTCCGCTCGTGGGAAACCCACCTCGGCACCGCTTTCGCTCGCAGCTCCGGTCCTGCCCCGCTCGAGTCCGGCGATCGGTGCCCCGGTCTAGTCCTCCCGTTCAGCTCCCAGCTCGGCCTGGCCACACCCCCGCGTGCTCGCAGCTCCACGATCATGCCAGGGGACGCCCTAGCGCCGGTGCACCTCGGTGCCACCTGCCCTTGCATCGATGCACCTCGATGCCACCTGCCCCTGCACCGATTCAACTTGGCTCTAGCGTCTCCCAGTCCGATGCTCCCTCGCCAGCACAGCAGCGGTGGCGCCCGGTCCACCTCGGCTTCGGGTCCTAGCCTCCCAGCACTCGTGAGAGGCCTACACCCATGCCAAGTCTGGCACGTAACGCCCACTGCAGCCCCAGCCACGTCCGCACCTCTTCCGCGCCCGCTACGGCGTCCGACCCACCTCGGCACACTGGTTCCCGACTCATCACGACCGCGTGGCATGCCCGAGCCCGGTTGAGCTTCGTCCCAGTTCGGCTCTGCCCACGGGGAAGCAATCTGGCCTCGTCGGCTCTGCCCGACCTCGCCCGGTCTGGCTCAGCCTGTCCGACATGCCCATGCCGGGGCACGACCCCACTCCGGTCCACCTCGGCTCACCCTTGCGCCCGGTCCGGAATGCTCGGTCTACTCCAGCTCCATCTCCGCCCGTGACACACCGGCCCCGGTCTGGCTCCGCCCTGCTCTCCCGTTTGCTTCGCCCACGGTTCCACCCGCGTGGAGTCCATCCGCCCACGCTAGTGCCTTGCCAACGGTCACCTCCGGCTCTGTCCGGCTCGCCTGTGCAGGTTCAGCTCCTCCTCCTCCTGGTCCGGCTTCGCCCGGTGCACCCCCGCATCGGTCCGGCATGCCTCCGCTCCGTGCGCCCCCGCTCTGCACGCCCCAGGTTCGGCGTGCCATGCCTGCGCAGGTCCGGCGCACCCGCGCCCCCGGACCGGCATGCCTGTCTCCGGCCTTGCATCTGCCCACTCCGGTCTGACTCTGCCCGTGGAACTGCATCTCATTTCCGCCTACTCCGATGCCCAGAACCACGTGCATGGAGAAGACCCTGCATGCCATGCCTCGATCCGTGCAACTGCCCCGTGCGCCTCATCCCGCATGCATAGAAGCCGTACAGAAGGGCTATGCGGCCTACCTCGCTATGGGACGCCTCGAACCATGCACACGAAGAGCCTCTCCTGCCTCATCTCGAAGCACATGCCATGATTCATCTATTTCCATTATAGGTACACTTCTCAAAATATAGGTATGGAGGAAGGCTGGATTGTAGCCTGACACGTCACCATCTCTACCAAACTGAGCCTCCGCCTGCAAAGGAGGGCTATATTAAAGCCCCTGGATACAACTTACACCAATTAGGAAGGCGTGTCCCATCTTCCTGGAAGGAGGAGGTTGACCAACCTATCTAAGCCTCCCAGGCCTGCAGAAGCCTCACAGGCATATACCAAGAAGAACGTGCCTCTCTGAGCACCAGGGGCCGCTCATCTACATAAGAGCAGCAGGAAGAGGTAAGAAAGGGGGAGGTAAGAGAGAACACACTCTCTTCATTCTTACATTATCTATCACCCTCTGGCAGCAGAGTGTCCCCCAAGCTCTCCGCCTCAGAGGTCCCTTATTTCCTTCGATCGTCGGAGCATCTTTGCCGAAATCCCCGGTGCAGGTCTCCCCTGTTTTGCAGGTATCGCCCAACAGAGGGACAATAAGGGGGAAGATTACTCCTGATCGGAGAGGCCCACAGGAAGACCACCACAGTACCAAGCCCCTTTCATCCCAACTACGACTATGTTCCCCTTGATCATCTCCGACCAATGAGCCTGGTGACGCTGGCATGGAGCCCACTCACCTAGTCCACGTAAGAGCTACCGACGGCGATCTAGGCGGAAATAGATTGGCTTGCCAGGAAGGGGGGCAGATCCATGCTCCTCAATGAGGTGGGATGATGGTTTCCACCTTTGTCCTTAGTCCCTGGGGGGCATACCGGGGGCACGAGGATTGGGGCACGAGAACTTCTCCCTCTCTCTCTCGAGGCCCCAAGGAGCGGCCTCGACCAAAAAAAAAAAAAAAAAAAAAAACCTTGAACTGTGAAGGTGCATCGCCACCCTTGCCATGGCAACGGGCATCAAGCCAAGGATGGAGCCACCTCCCGGCGGTGCCACCATCCAAGAGCCCCACTAAAAAAAAAAAAAAAAAAAAAAAAAAAAAGAAGAAGAGAAAAAGAAGAAAGGGAGAATGGGTCTGACCATCGTGAAGAAGGAAGAGATCCATGCAACGGGCTCTCTCCCATGTAGCAGAGCCTCATTCTCCCATGCAACAGAGCTCCCTCCCATGCGACGGAGCCACCTCTCATGTGACGAAGCTTCCTCCCATGCAACGAGCTCTCTCCCAAGTAACAGAACCTTGTGCTCCCATGCAACGGAAGCTTCCTCTCATGCAACGAGCTCTCTCCCAGGTAATAGAACCTTGTGCTCCCATGCAACGGAAGCTTCCTCCCATGCAACAAGCTCTCTCCCAGGTAACAGAACCTTGCGCTCCCACGCAACGGAAACTTCCTTCCATGCAACGAGCTCTCTCCCAGGTAACAGAACCTTGCGCTCCCATGCAACGGAAGCTTCCTCCCATGCAACGAGCTCTCTCCCAGGTAACAGAACCTTGTGCTCCCATGCAACGGAAGCTTCCTCCCATGCAACGAGCTCTCTCCCAGGTAACAGAACCTTGTGCTCCCATGCAATGGAAGCTTCCTCCCATGCAACGAGCACTCTCTCAGGTAACAGAACCTTGTGCTCCCATGCAACGGAAGCTTCCTCCCATGCAATGAGCTCTCTCCTAGGTAACAGAACCTTGTGCTCAGAGCCACCTCTCATGCAACGGAGGTCCGTCCTCCCATGCAATGGAGCCTTGCTCCCCCATGCAACCGAGTTCTATTCTTCCATGCAAGGGAGTCTCATTCTCTCCTGAGAGGGCAGCCGGCAAATTTGATCCCGACCCGCTCAAGGAAGGAACATATCTTTATCTGTTCATATGGCCGGGGCTCAACAGGTAACTCCTTCTCCGCTACATTTACATGATGAAAAACTGTGTCATAGTTCTATAGGAAAAGCTCCCATAAGCTCAGAACGCCTAGGCCGGACCCCGTCTTCTGCCCTCCAGAGCGAGACCCTCGGAGGTTAGTGCCCTGTGGTTGAGGTCGAGCTCAGCCTCACCCGCCAATGTGGAGCCTCTCCGAGCACACGCCCTTTAGACCGGGTCCGTCTTCTGCCCTCCAGAGCGAGACCCTAGGAGGTTAGTGCCCTATGATAGAGGTCGAGCTCAACGCTCACCTGCCAATGTGGAGCTTCTCCGAGCGTGCACCCTCTAGACCAGGCCCGCACTTTGCCTCCCTCCACCAAGATGAAGTTTCCGAGGCTCTGTATTCAAGCCAGAGATATGAGGAAGACTAATCCCCACTATGGCTGGGGAAGGCAACGAACGAAGCACAATTCTCGAAAGGAAGAAGCAGTGAAGGCTCAGTCAATTCACCCACATCATGCGAAACTCTGGAGTAGGATTTTGCCCTCCACACCATGCGAACATGATGCAAAGGGTGGTCTTGTTCCTCCATGCAACATGGGCAGTACAAAACTAATAAAAGCATGATCGTCACCAACATCATTAAACATCCTCGACCGTTGCGATGTGCAAGGCTAACCACCATGGAAAGCTTCAGAGGCCCAACCATTCACGGCCCTCCTAGCATGGTGAACCAGCAGCTCTGCCACCTCACAAAGGATGTAAGAATCCCTCCTCAAAAAATTAAAGTTTATCTTCGGTGCAACTTTGCTCTTCATCATTGCAGGAGCTCATTTGTCCGACTCCGAGTCTGACGAGGGAAGCCCGGATCCCAGTTTTGGCATAACGGAACCCAGTTCCCCCACGTGATCCTGGACTTCGGTCTGGAAGGTGGCGTGGAACCCAGTTCCCCCACGTGATCCTGGACTTTGGTCTGGAAGGTGGCGCAGAACCCAGTTCCCCCACGTGATCCTGGACTTCGGTCTGGAAGGTGGCGCGGAACCCAGTTGGTGTGGGCACCAGGATCCGACAGAGGCTCCTCAACCCTCTATGGATCTCAGATTAGGGTTCCTCCTTCTATGAGTCCTGTAATAAGGCCTTGAGCCCAAAGCATTGTCATAATTTCTTGTCAAAGTTTGTTTAGTCCTGTACCTTGACCAATTTGGGTCAAGTTAGGTCATGAGTCCTGTATTTGTTCGAGTCTGAGTTTGGACTGGGCCTAAGCTCAATTGAAGTCACTCTGGTTTTCTTCACCAAATCAAGTTCTGGTGGGCCAACCCACCCCTTCCACTTGGGATAATGACAACTCAGGTGCCACCTCAGCTACCTACGTGGTGCCACATCAGCTGCCACTTGGGCATCCAAGAAGGGAAACAAAGTGGCACCCTTATGCTTTCCACACGCCTTGGACAACATTGGAAGGAAGAAACACCATCCCCCTCTTCCCTCCCCCACATCATGCCTTGTTCCATCAAAAGAGGGCGTTGAAGATCCTTGAAGAGACCAAGCCTCAAAGCAAGCCCCCTTCCAAGCTATCTAAGCCCCCTGGATACAACTTACACCAATTAAGAAGGCATGTCCCATCTTCCTGGAAGGAGGAGGTTGACCAACCTATCTAAGCCTCCCAGGCCTGCAGAAGCCTCATAGGCCTATACCAAGAAGAACGTGCCTCTCTGAGCACCAGGGGCCGCTCATCTACATAAGAGCAGCGGGAAGAGGTAAGAAAGGGGGAGGTAAGAGAGAACACACACTCTTCATTCTTACATTGTCTATCACCCTCTGGCAGCAGAGAGTACCCCAAGCTCTCAACCTCAGAGGTCCCTTATTTCCTTTGATCGTCCCACTGACTTGATCGTCGGAGCGTCTTTGCCGGAATTCCCGGTGCAGGTCTTCCCTATTTTGCAGGTATCGCCCAACGGAGGGACAATAAGGGAAAAGATTACTCCTCACCGGAGAGGCCCATAGGAGGACCACCATAGTACCAAGCCCCATTCATCCCAACTACGACTATGTTCTCCTTGATCATCTCCAACCAACGAGCCCGGTGATGCTAGCATGGAGCCCACTCACCTAGGCCACGTAAGAGCTACCGGCCACGACGATCTAGGCAGCAACAGGACCCATTTTTATTACTGATCAGGGTTGGTCAGATTGGGGTTTCTTTTAATGAACTAGTTTAATATTTGGCTCGTTTACACGATTTTACTCCCTCTTCCCCTGCTCGCAGTTACCATGTTTTTACCATGTGAACGGATTTGGTCTGCTGTTGATCGGATGCCGCATGGATTTGAATTTGCTTGTTGATCATTTGTTGCTTTGGATATCAGATTAACATTAAT
The DNA here is from genome assembly GCA_021397845.1 of Areca catechu. Taxonomy (NCBI): domain Eukaryota; kingdom Viridiplantae; phylum Streptophyta; class Magnoliopsida; order Arecales; family Arecaceae; genus Areca; species Areca catechu. The sequence continues at coordinate 97,805,721 of CM038045.1, forward strand.
AGCTAGTGATATGGAGTGGATCTCTCTTGGTGTTTCTCTCCTGTATGACATTCCTTCTTGGTTTTCACGTGGTGATTTAGCCTTTGTTCTCCTCCTGCATTAAAAAACTCTCTCGATCGCCATGGCCAGTGTCCGCTCCTTCACTCTATCGCTAGTGCAACTTCTCCTTCTTTTCACAGTTGCTGGCAGCATCTTTGGAGGAGCGAAAGAACAAGTCATCTTCCCTGGGTGGCCTCTTTTGGGCCACCGGCAAGGACGAGAGTGATCTCCTTCCCGTGGTGGACTCCGATGACCCCTCTGCGGTGGAGAGCGAGAGCGATGAGTTCACCGGGGATTCTCCTCCCTCGATGGCGTGTTATAGTGGGCCATCTGTCACTTCCTTGGATTCACAATTTTTCTCCGCCAAATTTAGCTCTCGGTTGTAGGCCGTGAGATGGGAAGGTGGGATGTAATATGATAAGAAACAAAGCATATGATCTTAAAAGAGCAGAGTTTTTTTGGGACATTTTCTTTTGAGAGCTGTAATTTGTTGGGTGTCCCATGACTTTCCTTCCCTAGTTTTATTGTTTTCCAGTGTGTGTGCTCTTGGTGGATTTTGGGCGATCTTGGAGAAGACCGTTCGTGAGGATTGTTTGGCTTTCACTCTTCCACCTATCCGTGACCTGTTTTTGGATTCCTGGAGGACTAGCATCCTTCCGGGAGTTGGATTAGCGAGAGCCCATGCATGGATACTCTAGAGGGTGGACATTTGAACACCTCGAGATATTGGATCAATCTCTTCCTGATCTGATTTGTTGTTGAAGACTGCTGGAGTTCAACCAATTGCATTGATTTGCTGTTGAAAAGAGTCGGCTTCTTCCTGCTTCGATCAGGTATATTATTTATTTTGTTATCATGCATGCTTAGATCTAGTAATTGTCATGTTGTTTATAATTATTGCACCTGCCTTTACATGTCTCTGTATCAATTTCATGCATCATGTTTATGTTAGATCCTGTGCATAAGTAGGTTTTTCCGTATGCATGTTAAAAAATTTGTATTATGTAATACCTACTCCCTAGTGTAGCATGCCTAGGGTAGGCATCCGATGCACTGGTTTTTCTTCAATGGTATCAGAGCCACAGGTTCCTGTATAGCATATCATGATTGCATGTATTGTTGGATCTGTATCTAGATTAGGGATTACTTTTAGGAACCTAGTTGAGACCTTCACCATGGCCGTGTGTCCAGCTTATTCAGAGTTTAAAATCCCTAAATTTCTATGGCACGAGGCGGTTCGTCTGTGTTGGCCTTTCCAGAAGGATCCTTAAAGGAAACCTATGGTATTAAAAATATTTTAATCCCGATACATGATTATACATTGGCATATCTATAATTGTTAAGGCTTGCAATATTATAAATTGACATGATAGGACTAGATATGATGTATGAAAGATGTAAAAGGGTTTTACATGAATTTAATCAAAAATGTTTTAATTAAAAGTTAGCTTATAATCTAACAATTATAAATTGAAAGATTAATTAAATGACAAGCCAGATTAGGGTTTATGAAACCTAATGTCATTTGAATAAGCCATCTGGGTTAATTGGGTTAGCTATCTGATTGGGTCCATTTATTGGGTTAGACCTAAGGTTAGTTGAACTGGAGTTAAGAGAGCTAATCAAATGTTGATTAAGGATCTTCTCTTTAGTATCTATCTAATAGTTAGATGGGTTAGTCCATTCATTTAAAATGGATCTAATTAGTGGCTCTGTGGTAAGCCCGAGTTCTTAGACTAGTCTAATCAAGTCTGGTAAACTGATTAGTGTCTAGGCAGGTTTGGTATTTTGATCATGGTTGCATGAGGCTACCTCTTTCCTGGCCAACTTGGTTGGTGTCTAGGAAAGATGGTTATTGGTGGATAGTCATCCATGATCTCACCTACCTGGCCAATCCGGTCAACCAGAACTGATTAGAAGAGCTTATTGATTCGAGTTAACCCATGTCACCCAAGTTGATCAGCCTGTATGATCTTTAGGTGCCCATGGACCAACTTGTTGAATTTAATTCAACCCTCCTGAGAATTGATTTGATCAGTGGGAGGTTGATCCATGTTCTTCTCCCTATTCTTCTATCATAATTTAATTAAAATCCTCTAAAATTATTAGGTCCTGAAAAAGACTAAGTCAATGAGTTGATGGTGTCTTAGCCTCCTATTAAGTTGGTTAGTAATGAGTCTTTTAGCTTGGTGTACATCAGCAGTTCCATAGAACGGGTGTACATCCGGTTACTGGGATTACTCTCCCATAGATGATGGTTTAGTGCAACCTTCTTAATGGTGATCAGGTGGGCCGGCCATAGTCGGGCTTGGTCATTTATTAGCTGGAAGTATCGGATTTGTCATATTAATGGTTAGACCTAACCAGAGACCCGCAATAGGAGGCCCCTAGGCCGATTGGAGATTCTGTGGGACAAAATTTACTACTGGAAGTTGCTTAGGGAAGTAACTGGTTAGAGAACCTACCTTTAGGTGCGTATGGGTAAGCCGGCCATAGTCGAGCTCATACGTGGTCTATTGGATTTCAATACCCACTATGAAATGATGATTTCATGGATTGGAGTTAGAGGCTCCCAATCTGAAATATTAGTGGGAGAGACCTTTAGACTAAAGTCTAAGTCTTTTGGTTTAATTGATTAATTCATATACTAATTTAGCCTTAATTTTCCTTTCAGATATCTTCCAGCCTTTCGCTCCGGTCACTTCTCGATAGCGAGAAGTTAAAGGGTCCCAATTTTGATAGCTGGTATCAAAAATTGAGGATTTCCTGGAGCACGAGCGGATCCTTTATGTGATAACGGATCCAGCACCCGAAATCCCTTCTACCATTGCTCGGAGTTCGATCAGGGACACTTATTTGAAGTGAGTTTCTAATTAGACTACTGTCCGATACATAATGTTGGTGGCGATGAACGACGAGTTCAGTCGCAAATTCGAGGATGCCCAACTAGACGAGATTCTTTAAAAGTTGAAGGAATCTTTCAGCATGCCAAACGTTGTGGAGCGGTACAAAGTGTCTTGTGCCATCTACAATGCCAAAATGCAGAATGGTGGTTCGATCACTGATCATGTGGTGCGGACACCAGAGGTACCAGAATAAGGCAGAGGCTTCTCAACCCTCTGTGAATCACTTAGTTAATATTTGAGTCCCCTGTAATAAAGCTTAGTCCAGCTACATTTGAGTCCTGTAATTAGTCCAGCTCTTGTTGAGCTAGTTCAGTTCGTTCAGTACTAGTCAGCTCATTTTGAGCTAATTTCAATTTTTGAGTCCTGTCCAATCAAATTGAAGACTCAAGACCACATCATACAAGTGAAGACCAAGTTCAACCTAATTGAAGACATAAAAGTTTAGCCCAAGTCCAACCCAGCTTGAAGATTTGAAGACCCCAGGAGGAAAAATTCAGAAAATCCTGATTCTTCGAGATGCCCTCCAGATGCCCAGATTCATTTCCAGATGCCAAAGTATATTCATAGATAAGGGCATCCATGATTCCAAAGGTCCTTCTGCATCCTAGCCCAAAGAAATCAAGCCCAGGCGCCAAGCCCAAGCCCCTAAGAAGCAAGATACCAGGGAATATTCCTGCTACCTAGCTACCAGGCCACCCCAGCTTCTAGAGGCCCAAACCCATGCGCCCGAGCCCCTTTGGGCTGGCCTCTTGCTGCTCCTAGAAGCCCAACACGCCCCCCTAGGTGTCCTTGGAGTGTTGGCCAAGTCAAGAGAATTTTTAGGGATTTTTCTACCTAATGTTTCCTTATTTTCTAGCTAGGGTTTGAGAGGGAAAAGGATTCTTATGTAAAGACTTATGTGCCCTTACTTGGAGCCCAAGGTTAAGGGTCTATTTAAAGGACCCTAGCCTCTTGTATGAAGAGAGATTTTGATATATGAAATAAACCTTGAGTTCTCCAATTGCTTTGTGTGATTACCCTGCTGTGTGCATAAAGGGATTTGAGAGTTCTTCTTTCCGGTGTTTGCAACCATCTTCCTACCGCCAACCATCCTTCCAGCCCCCTCCAAAACTTCCTTCCCTTTGCTATTTTCCTTTATTTTCTTGATCTTCTTTGAGTTTTCTAACCCTTGACAGGTCGTTTGCAGGTCCCCGAGTTCCTACGAATCCAACGACTCCAGCCAAGCCTCAATCGGACCACCGAGCAGAAAGCCGGGTATCCGCGGGTCATTGGCTCGGTTTTCCAGGCCGCATCCATCGAGAAACGAGAGATCCCTTCGCTGCGATCTTCACCGGGTACTTCAGACATTGTCAGGTACACCCCCTCTACCTTCAGTCTTTATATTGTAGGAGAACTTGCCCTAATCGAGGCTTCTCAGCCCCGGCGATCCTTCTTTACTACTTTTCTAGGTTCTAATCTGCATGCTTGGCTTCAAAAATTCATACAAAATTCCCTACAATAAATTTTGATCTAAAATTCGGGAATTAATCACCTAACCCCACATATAAAACATACAAAAGGAATTTCATGCATATTAGTCCTGCATCATCATGTATTGTACATGATCGAGATGATCGAATGATTAGGCAAGCTCGGATGTCCCTTGCACGAGCAACTCGGCAAGGATGCGATCCTGAATTCTCTACCATCCTCCTATCTTGACTTTCTCGATCATTATAGAATGAATAAGCCTATAGTCAATTATCATAGTTTGATGGGGTTGCTGCAGACTTACGAGAAGGACCACCAACTGTATAAGGGGGTGGTGAATTTAGTGGGAGGTTTTAGAGGTCGTCATCCCTTTAAGAAAGGGAAGCAAAAAGGTAAGGGAAAGAAGGTGCAGAGTGCTCCTGGCCCAAGTCAGGCCAAGAAAGTGAAAGCTGATCAAACTGGTGCAGAGTACTTATACTGTAAAAAGCAGGGACATTGGAAGAGGAACTGTCCTCTTTATCAGGCATCCTTAGATTCGAACAGCCAAAGGAAAGAAAATGTCAGTGACTTGTATTTATGACACTGTAGGCTAGGTCATATTAACTAGAATAAGATAAACAAGTTGTGAGGAGATGGCCTCCTCGAGGTCAGTGATTCTGACTCACTGCCCACTTATGAATCCTGTTTGCTTGGTAAAATGACTAAGTCACCTTTTACTAGAAAAGGTGAACGAGCTACAGAACTTCTGAGTCTTGTACATACTGATGTATGCGGATCCATGACAGTTAGTGCCAGAGGTGGATACAAATATTTCATTACATTTATAGACGACCTTTCCAGGTATGGTTATGTCTTTTTGATGAGACATAAATCTGAGTCGTTTGAGATGTTCAAACGATATCGTAATGAAGTAAAAAAATAAACTAGAAAGAGTATTAAAATTCTTCAATCTGATCGAGGTGGTGAATACCAATACGGTGAGTTCATGACATATCTTGAGAAGAATGGAATTCTTTCATAGTGGACTCCTCTATGAACACCCCTGTTGAATGGTGTGTTCGAAAGGAGGAATCGAACCCTGTTGGACATGGTTCGATCCATGATGAGCTTTGCAACTCTATCGCTATCCTTTTAGGGATATGCACTTGAGACAGCTTGTTACTTGCTGAATGATGTTCCGAGTAAGTCTGTTGTCTTCACTCCATATGAGTTATGGACTAGATGTAAGCCCTCAATTTCACACCTTCGGGTCTGGGGTTGTCCGACTTATGTAAAGCATTTAAACTCAGATAAACTTGGTCTTAGGTCTGATTGGTGCCTATTTATTAGGTATCCTAAGGAAACAAAAGGATATTTCTTCTACTTGGAGGATGAACAGAAAGTATTCATTACTCTTAGGGCTATCTTTTTGGAAAAGGGGTTCCTTGGAGAAGGAACTGTAGCATCTAAGATTGAACTTGGTAAAGTTCAACCAGTAGAAGAACCTGCACACTCTGAGGACATCATCGAATCGGTTGTGATTGGATCACACCCAGAACCCTTGACTAAAAGATCCGATAGAGTATCGCATCAGTAGGATAGATACTACAGTTTCTTTGTCCGGGACGGTGATCCCATTGAGCTCGACAAGAACGATGAGGATTTAATCACCTATATGGATGCACTTCAGAGATCTGACTCTAAGGCATGGCTTGGAGCCATATGATCCGAGATGGAGTCCATGGAGATCAACAATGTATGGACATTGGTTGATCCACCTGAAGGGATAAAACCCATCAGGTGCAAGTAAATTTTCAAGAGAAAAGGGATGCAAATGGGAAGGTGGAGACCTATAAAGCCCGTCTGGTTGCCAAGGGGTATTGTCAGCGATATGATATCGATATGACAAGACGTTCTCCCCTGTGGCAATGCTTAAGTCTATTCGGATCATGCTTGCTTTGGCAGCACATTTTGACATGAGAACTGGTAGATGGATGTCCAAACCACTTTTCTGAATGGGAAGCTAGATGAGGAGGTGTATATGATACAGCCTGAAGGGTTCACATCCACAGATGAGTTAAAAGTGTGCAAATTACTGAGGTCCATTTATGGACTCAAGCAAGCATTTTGAAGTTGGAACATGCGATTTGATAGGTGTATTAAATCATATGGCTTCTTTAGGAATGGAGAGGAACTCTGCATCTATAAGTGGGTTAATGGTTTTGTGATTGTATTCCTGGTACTGTATGTTGATGACATTCTCTTAATCGGAAATTATATCACAGCATTGCGAGGAATAAAGGTCTGGTTGTCATCTCAATTCTCCATGAAGGACTTGGGTAAAGCTTCTTACATAATGGGTATGAAAATCTATAGAGATAGATCTAAGAGGCTTCTAGGATTGTCCCAGTCTACATACATTGATATGGTGTTGAAACGGTTCAGCATGGAGAATTCTAAGAAAGGCTATCTCCCGATAGGTTCTGGAATTACTCTTTCCAAGAAGGATTATGCAACAACTCTTGAGGAAAGAGAGCGCATGAGTAGAGTTCCTTATGCTTTTGCAGTGGGCTCTATCATGTATGCTATGACATGTACTAGACCAGACGTGGCATACTCATTAAGTGTAGTGAGTAGATACCAGTCTGACCCAGGTGAGGCGCATTGAAAGGTGGTTAAGACCATCCTGAAGTATTTGAGAAATATTAAGGACCAATGGCTAATTTTTGGAGAACCTGACTTGAAACTTGTGGGGTATACTGACTCTAGTTTCCAGTCATATAGAGATGATAGCAAGAGTGTGTTAGAATTTATGTTTATCTTGAATGGAGGAGTGATCTGCTGGAAGAGTTCCAAGCAGGCAATAGTTGCAGACTCGGTATGCGAAGCAGAGTACATTGCAGCATCAGATGCAGCAATGGAAGCCGTGTGGTTGTGGAAGTTTCTTGGAGAGCTAGGGGTGGCACCTTCCCTAGATGGTCCTGTTCCTGTGTATTGTGATAGCACAGGAGCCATTGCTCAAGCTAAGGAGCCAAAGTCTCATCACTGCACCAAGCACATTCTGCGATGCTATCACCTTGTACGAGAGATCGTGGAACGAGGTAACATCAATCTTATGAAGATCGATGGAAAGGAGAATCTGGTCAACCCCTTCACTAACGCCCTCAGAATCAAAGAGTTTGATATTGTAAAAGAAAAATGGGTATTAGATACTGTTCTGATTGGCTTTAGTAGAAGTGGGAGTTGTTGGGAATTGAGTTCCAAAGCCAATCGCCTATGCTGTAGGCGGTTGTGCTCAGTATTGTAATTTGCATATGAATTAATAAAATTTTATTTTGGCATCTCATCACATTATTCATTTCTATATAATGAACTTTATTTATGTGATGAAGTCCTTAGGACTACGCTAACTTCAATATAAAGAGGATATATTAAGTGGTCCTTTAAAAAGGTTCACAACCAAAGGATACATTGTACAGGATGGCAATGTATCCAGTGTAGGTTGTTGTGGTTCACATCGTTTGGTTATCCTCTTGACCAAAGGAGTGTGGTGACACGGATGTAATCTGTAAGTATGATGTGTGACATCTCATTGAACATGACTCCATGGAGATCCTTTCTGCCAAAGGATTGCTCGTGATTGGATATGGGTATATGTGTCCCTCCGACCTGAGGTCACCATGGTAGCTTGCAAGCAACTCCCTGTGCTTTGGTGCCGCACTATTCGGATTTCTAATCTGGTGATGGAAGGTTTCTGGGTACAGGAAAGTACTTGTGGAGTAGTGGTGGACCAAGATAGAATTGACCTGTCTAAATTATTTGGACTGAATGTCTCGCAGTGTCTCAATTTAGCAAATCCTCGACCGGGGTAGTCCTAGTGAGGAGTCACTAAACATGCAAGGTTGAGACATATTATAGATTGACTCAACTAGGGTTGGCAGTCTAACCCTAGGTCATCTTGAGCATTGGAGGTCAAAGGGATGAATTATATGGTAACCATATACCAGAGGTTCGATAGATTGCTCTTGCATCTTTGGCCTATCCGGACGTCGGGACCCATTGCTAGATGGTATCTTATGCTGGTACTGAAAGTGTTCCAGTGCTACCGTTTAGGTTCGAACCTATGAGGTCACACGCCATAGAGGATTTCTTCCTGATCCTGGAGCCGATCAATGATTAGGAATCATTTCGGTGTTAAGGTCAAATGGACCGATTGAGCACATAATAGATTTTTCTGGTCTACCTGGTCTGATTTGGATCGACCAGGATTGGTTTGGGTCAACCAGGAACTGTTCCTAGTAGACCAGGACTGGACCTGTTTTTCTTATTGATCGAGTTTGGTCGAACCAGGGTTTCTTTTAATGAATCAGTTTAATATTTGGCTTATTTACACGGTTTTACTCCCTCTTCCCCTGCTTGCGGTTACCATGTTTTTATCGTGTGAATGGATATGGTCTGTTGTTGATCGGATGCCGCATGGATTTGAATTTGCTTGATGATTGTTTGTTGCTTTGGATATCTGATTAACATCAATAGCCGGCGATATGGAGTGGATCTCTCTCGGTGTTTCTCTCCCGTACGACATTCCTTCTCGGTTTTCACATGGTGATTTAGCCTTTGTTCTCCTTATGCGTTAAAAAACTCTCTCACTCGCCATGGCCAGCATCCGCTCCTTCACTCTATCGCTAGTGCTGCTTCTCCTTCTTTTCATGGTTGCTGGCGGCATCTTCGAAGGAGCGAGAGAACAAGTCATCTTCCTGGGTGTTCTTTTTTAGGCCACTGGCAAGGACGAGAGCGATCTGCTTCCCGTGGTGGACTCCGACGACCCCTCCGTGATGGAGAGCGAGAGCAATGAGTTCATCGGGGATTCTCCTCCCTTGACAATGTGTTGCAGTGGGCCATTTGTCACTTCCCTGGATTCATGGTTTTTCTCCGCCAGATTTAGCTCTCAGTTGTAGGCCGTGAGATTGGAAGGTGGGATGTATTATGAGAAGAAAAAGGGCATATGATCTTAAAAGAGCAGAGTTTTTTTTGGGACATTTTCTTTTGGGAGTTGTAATTTGTTAGGTGTCCCATGACTTTCCTTCCCTGGTTTTATTGTTTTTCGGTGTGTGTGCTCTTGGTAGATTTTGGGCGGTCTTGGAGAAGACTGTCCGTGAGGATTGTTTGGCTTTCGCTCTTCCACCTATCCGTGACCTGTTTTTGGATTCCTAGTGGACTAGCATCTTTTCGGGAGTTGGATCAGCGAGAGCTCGCGTGTGGATACTCTAGAGGGTGGACATTTGGATACCTCGAGAGATTGGATCTATCTCTTCATGATCTGATCTGCTGTTGAAGACTGCTGGAGTTCAACCATTGCATTGATTTGCTGTTGAAGAGAGTCGGCTTCTTCCTGCTTCAATCAGGTGTATTATTTATTTTGTTATCATGCATACTTAGATCTAGTAATTATCATGTTGTTTATAATTATTGTACATGCCTTGACATGCCTCTGTATCTATTTCATGCATCCTGTTTATGTTAGATCCTGTGCATGAGTAGATTTTTCCGTATGCATGTTAAAAAAATTTTATTATGCAATACCCACTCCCTAGTTTAGCATGCCTAGGGTAGGCATCCGATGCACTGGTTTCCCTTCAGCCTTGTCTGTAAATTTTTTCCTGGATCCTCCCAATAAGTCCTCTCTTCGACAAGTGTTTCCGACCAAGTGCTCTATGGCAAGTCCCTCGAGTGGTACCTCTGAGTGAGCTTAGCTCTAGAAGACCTGTTGGAAAGTTCCTCCACCATAAAGACTTTCCTGGAGCAAGTGTCCCTAAGTGTTTCAGAGCCCTCTGGATGACTTCACAGTCCTCCTAAAACCACCAAAGAGTTTTTGATCACTATACAATTGAAGGCTAGAACCACCTTGCCTAGCTAATAGCCTCATCAAAGTCCTTCACACTCTCCGGCACTGGCTAGCACCCATTCCTGTTACCTCGCCAAAGCCTCAATGCACTACCCAGTACTTCTATTGCCTTGTTTACTATGCCCACCTCCACTGCTTCCTTTGCTCCCTTCTCACCTAGCCAGTACTTCATTGCAGTATCACTTACATAGAAGTTATAGTTTCCTCTCTCTTCATATTTGCTTCCGCATGAGATTGACTTAGGCATCGAAGGGTCCACTTTGAGAAACCACCCTAGTATGTCCCCGTGACCTGATTTTCATATTTGCCTTGTTTTGCAAGTTGCAGAATGCCTATGCTTGATGAAAGGAAACCTAGAGCCATCTGAGTTTTTAGCCACATCTAGCCATGTTAGCAGGTCTCAAGCAGAATCACAACATAATGGCACCAAAGGAAGGGCCTTTGGCTTAAACAACTATCAAAAAGACTTGTAATTTCTCTTTTCCTCACATTAGCATGGAAAGGAAGAAGTTAATGGCAAGACTCACCACTCCCCCTCCTATTAAGGAGTAGGCAAGCCTGGAGGATCACCTCCAAACACCTCTAGAGCAAGGTGTTAACAAGCCACTCCACTTTTAATCTGAGTCGAGTCGCTCACCATTACAGTGCAAGCCTTACAACAACTCTTGACTTAGTCAGTCGAATAGCCACCTTTAGAAATCTCCCCACTGGTGAAAGGGGCAGGTCAGCATGGTGTAACCCACTCCACTGAACCCGAAGCCTCTTGACCAGTTAACAGCCCTAAGCGAGCCCCATATTATTACCCATCATAGCCCTTGGGACCCTGGTGGTAGGTCATGCTCATCACTCCTGATATCAAACTGGTTATCAAGGTAGGGATAGGGGGCATGGTCTCTCCTTTTCTCTTTCTTCTTCATCACAAGATTCCTCATCAAAGGGATCACCGTAGTGCCGTCTGGTAATATGTACTCGATGACAAAATGAGTTAGACCAAAAGCTTTGTGAGGTGGATGGCTACTTAGAGGCCCTCCATCTGTAGCAAACGGCATCAGCAAGGGAGTTGCTTTTCACTATGCATCCACCCTTCATTTGGGCCATCATGGAGGAGCCCATTCCTCGATGCTTTAAGGCATCTTTTATGGAGGCCTATAATGGCTCTATTGATCCCTATGACCACCTAGAGAGTTGATGCGGGACTAATATGCATGTAATTTTTTTTGTATGTTTTACATGTTGAGTTAGGTGATTAATTCCCAAATTTCAGATCAAAATTATTTGTAGGAAATTTTGTATGAATTTTTGAAGATCAGCATGTAGATTAGGACATAGAAAAGTAGCAAAGAAGGACCGCCGGGGCTGAGAAGCCTCGGTTAGGGCAAGTTCTCCTACAATAAAACTACTGGAGGTAGAGGGGTGTACTTGACAACGTCTGTGAAGATCGCAGCGAAGGGGTCTCTCGTTCCTCGACGGATGCGGCCTGGAAAACCGAGCCAAAGACCCGCGGATACCCGGCTTTCTGCTCGATGATCCGATTGAGGCTTGGCTGGAGTCGTTGGATTCGTAGGAACTCGGGGACCTGTAAACGACCTGTCAGGGGTTAGAAAACTCACAAAGGAACAAGAAAACAAAGGAAAAATAGCAAGGAAAGGCTTCTTTTGGAGTGGGCGTCCAGGGATCTGAGAGGCTTGTTGGCAGCAGGAAGATGATTGCAATACTAGGAAGAAAAACTCTCACAAACCCCTTTATGCACACAGCAGGGTATCACACAACTCAATAGAAGAACTCAAGATTTTTTTATTCATCAAAAATTCTCCTTCATACAAGAGGCTAGGGTCCCTTAAATAGACCCTTAACCTTGGGCTCCAAGTAAGGGTACATAAGTCTTTACATAAGAATCATTTTCCCTCTCAAACCCTAGCTAGAAAATAAGGAAATATTAGGTAGAAAAATCCCTAAAAATTTTCTTGACTTGGTCAAGACTCCAAGGATGCCTAGGGGGGCGTGTTGGGCTTCTAGGAGAAGCAAAAGGCTGGCCCAAAGGGGCTCGGGTGCATGGGTTTGGGCTTCTGGAAGCTGGGGTGGCCTGGTAGCCAGGTAGCAGGAATATTCCCTGGTATCTTGCTTCTTAGGGGCTCGGGCTTGGCACCTGGGCTTGAATTCTTTGGGCTAGGATGCAGATGGACCTCTAGAATCATGGATGCCCTTATCTATGAATATACTTTGGCATCTGGAAGGGAATCTGGGCATCTGGAGGGCATCTGCAAGAAATCTGGGTTTTCTGAATTTTCCTCCTGGGGTCTTCAAATCTTCAAGCTGGGTTGGACTTGTGCTATACTTCCATGTCTTCAATCTAGTTGGACTTGGTCTTCACTTGTATGATATAGTCTTGAGTCTTCAGTATGCTTGGACAGGACTCAAAAAAATAAAATTAGCTCAACATGAGCTGACTAGCATTGGACTGAACTAGCTCAACATGAGCTGACTAGTACAGAACTGAAATAACAACTAAAAATACTCAAATAACAACTAAAATGGACTCAAATGAGCTAAGCCCTTATTACAGATGTACTCATAAATTATTGATCAATTTACAGAGGGTTGAAAAGCCTCTGTCTTATTCTGGTGCCTCAGGTGTCCCCACCAATTCTTTCGGGGTGGGAGGAACTCGACCCTGTCGAGTGAAGGTCAGACTGGCTCACATATTTCTCGAGAAGGTTTGGGTTGAGGCGTTGCAAGTCCTCTCGAGAAATCCTTGAATCGTCCGACTCTGGCCGACCTTGCCATCGGACCAGGAAGCGTTGATAGTCATGGCCCTGGGTTGTGATGGCTTGATCATCCAGGATACGCTCGATCCATTCTCCTCTCTCAGGCCAAATTTGTTTGTTGACACTCTGGGTTAGGGTCACTCACAATGAAACGGAATAGGTCCAAAGGCCTCACTAGGTATTGCTGCCGGTTCCCTATACTCAACTAGGTAATATTGAAGGTAGAACTAATGCCCAAATCCGAAGGCAATTCTAACACCTAGGCATTTGATCCAACCTTCTCTATCACTTTAAAAGGTCCGGCTCTGCGAGCATGAAACTTCTTTTAGGCCTAAGCCTAACCAAGATAGAATCCGCTACATCAAATTCTTTGACCCTTCTTCGGGAATTAGCCAGTTGTTTTAAGATTAGTGCGGGTGGTGAACATGCTAGGCACATGCAGACTTCTAACAAATGATGCAAAGGACTCATATTGACACCTAACAGACTCGACTATGCATTCCTATCGAAGGAAATTTTATTAAACTCTTTGGATCTAAACCTAATAGATTATAGGTTCTCTAGGTTTGATCCTAGCTTGACATGCACATGAAGATTTATAGTGAACTCCTAGCAAATTCCAAAGAGTATGCCAGAAGTAAGATGCAAACCTAACATGCATGATGAATGCATGCAGTATGCTAATCTCAGCTAAATGCAATCTAATGATCCTAGAAATGCTGGAGGTGTCAGGAAAGGGCAGAAAATAGGAAGTGGGTTTAGAATTAGTTTGGTAAGGTAAAGAAAAAGGTTCATGGTTAGTTGGATAAAGTAGGATAAAAGATGGGGTGTCAGGAACTAATCCTATACTAATGAGGTTAACCTTACGAGGTTGAGCTATATCTACAGGGTTTGCATAATGAAAGGATGGGTCGCTAATTTCGGGGAAGAGGTCCTTAATGGGAACTATAGGAGGGGACTCATCTTGAAGGTATTGATTCAAAGAGATAAGGTCCTTAATAAATTCTTCTGGTTCTTGTATTTTAGGACTACACTCTATAATTTGGCTCTCCTCTATGGTTTCCTCAGGTAAGGCTCTAGCAGCAGTACCTAGGTTCTCTTCCTCTATTTGTTCTTCCACTATAGCTTTAGGTTGGATGTGGTCAAGGTCAATTAGCTCTGGGTTGGTTTCTACCTAGGTATCTACTGGGTCAGCTAATTCTAGGTCATCTAAAGGTGTCTCCTCTTCTCCCTCATACTCATCCACTAGGCTCACATCAGCTTCATACACTTCCGCATTAATGTAAGCCTTGCGAATCTCAGGAATGGTTGGAGAAGGTCGGCTAGCAGGAAATTGGTTAGGTTCTGGTCTCTGATTATGGGTACTACTCCTAGTAGGTTTAGGTTGTATAAGAGGTAGTGGCTCACTATTGGGTTCATATTTAGGGATACTAATCCTATGGGGTTCAAGTTGACTAGGGGAAGCATGACTAGTACTAGGCTGATACTTAGGGGTTATGGGTTCTCTAGGCTCATAGGACAAGGGTGCAGATCTATGGGTCATGGGATTATAGGATCTGGGGTCATAGGATTTTGGGTCAGCTCTATGATCAGGTTCTAAGGATGGATCAAGGTATGGGGTCCTCCTAAGGTTGGGCTCTCTATATGGGTCAGGATATTGGGTCCTCCTAGGATTGGACTCCCTATATGGGTCAGAATATTGGGTTCTCCTAGGGTTGGATTCCCTATATGGGTCAGAATATTGGGTCCTCCTAGGGTTGGACTCCCTATATGGGCCAGAATATTGGGTGTTGGGTCTACTAGGCTCATAGGGTATGGGTGCATAGGATCTATGATCATGGGATCTAGAGTCATAGGATCTAGGTTCATAGGTTATGGATTCATAGGTTCTAGGTTCATAGGATTTGGAGTCATAAGATCTATAGGTTGTAGGTATACTAGGCTTATAGGGAGAGGGTAAATAGGATCTATCTTCCTGGTCTATAAAATCCTGATTGGGTCTTCTAGGACTAACCTTAGGGATTGGGTCATGACGATGGGCTCTCCTAGGTTCAGCCTCAAGGTATGGATCAGGGTTTGGGGTCCTCCTAAGTTGAGGGGAATTAGGATTTGGCTCAGACTGTGACCCATGGTTTTTTTCTGGGGTCCCTACCCGGACTTTTAACTGATCAAACCTATTGGCAAGATGGTCAATTCTATCATTGGTTTGAATACGAGACTTAGTTAACTGGGTCATCTGGGTAGTTATCTGGGTAGCCACCTGGGCCATTTGATCAGCTAGGGCTTTTATTTGAGCTTGTAAATTTTTCATGGGTTCAGACATTTGTGAAGGAGGTGGGTGATATGAAACTCTTGATCTAGTGCTCATGCAAGACTCGATCAGACCGACTATAGCTGACTAGACCTAGAGTCCAAACTAGATGCTCAATCAGGGTGGCAAACTAGCCTATAGTAACCCTGTACTCAGCCAGGCAGGTGTAAGGGGAGTGTTAGGTCCCTGATTGCCAATCCTAGACACCAATCAGAGATTGGCCAGGTAGGCGGACCAGCACACAAGCCCTTCAGGATTGAATCCCTAAACCACCATTCTAGATACTGAGCACAAGGCACACACAGGTTAACTGGACATAGTGATCTAACACTAGCGCGGACCCGACCAGTTGGTGTCCCTAGCCCACTAGGGCAAATTAAGTCTAATTAATTTTAGGTTAAGGCTTGGGACCGAATGCAAGGGATGAGATTTTGGGCTAAGGAGAGGTGATCAAATCCTCCCCCCATCTGATATAGCAAGAGTGCCCTTAAAAGTAAATTATGCAATGATGGCAGGCAGATGAGGATGCAAATTAGGGTTTAGATTTTTTTTTTGGTATTTTTGGAGAATATGTAATTTTTTTTTTGGTATTTTTTAAATAGAAGAAAACTTGCAAATCATGGCCTAATATGCTGGAAATATACTAAAATTAAAAAATATGCAAAAATTGCTAAACAAAAACCTAAAACTTCCAAACTTGTCTTGCTGAAAAAATAGAGCCAAAAATTTGTAGGACGTATTTCGGCTTGAAGAAAATTCACAAGCCATAATAAAATCTACAAAAATTTTTAAAATTATTGTGAATTATTATGAATCCAAATAAATAAATTTCAAAATTCTTGGAGTTTTTATCAGGGAGAAATAATTAAAATAACAGAGTATATATGGACTAAAAAATTGCAGAAAACAAGCCCTAATCTAAGCTCTGATACCAAATGATGGGGGACTAATATGCATGCAATTTTTTTTGTATGTTTTACATGTTGAGTAGGTGATTAATTCCCAAATTTTAGATCAAAATTATATGTAGGGAATTTTGTATGAATTTTTGAAGATCAGCATGCAGATTAGGACCTAGAAAAGTAGCAAAGAAGGACCGCCGGGGCTGAGAAGCCTCAGTTAGGGCAAGTTCTCCTACAATAAAACTACTGGAGGTAGAGGGGTGTACCTGACAACATCTGTGAAGATCGCAGTGAAGGGGTCTCTCGTTCCTCGATGGATGCGGCCTGGAAAACCGAGCCAAAGACCCGCGGATACCCGACTTTCTGCTCGGTGATCCGATTGAGGCTTGGCTGGAGTCGTTGGATTCGTAGGAACTCGGGGACCTATAAACGATCTGTCAGGGGTTAGAAAACTCACAAAGGAACAAGAAAACAAAGGAAAAATAGCAAGGGAAGGCTTCTTTTGGAGTGGGCGTCCAGGGATCTGAGAGGCTTGTTGGCAGCAGGAAGATGATTGCAACACTAGGAAGAAAAACTCTCACAAACCCCTTTATGCACACAGCAGGGTATCACACAACTCAATAGAAGAACTCAAGGTTTTTTTATTCATCAAAAATTCTCCTTCATACAAGAGGCTAGGGTCCCTTAAATAGACCCTTAGCCTTGGGCTCCAAGTAAGGGTACATAAGTCTTTACATAAGAATCCTTTTCCCTCTCAAACCCTAGCTAGAAAATAAGGAAATATTAGGTAGAAAAATCCCTAAAAATTTTCTTGACTTGGTCAAGACTCCAAGGACACCTAGGGGGGCGTGTTGGGCTTCTAGGAGCAGCAAAAGGCTGGCCCAAAGGGGCTCGGGTGCATGGGTTTGGGCTTCTGGAATCTGGGGTGGCCTGGTAGCCAGGTAGCAGGAATATTCCCTGGTATCTTGCTTCTTAGGGGCTTGGGCTTGGCACCTGGGCTTGATTTCTTTGGGATAGGATACAGATGGACCTCTAAAATCATGGATGCCCTTATCTATGAATATACTTTGGCATCTGGAAGGGAATCTGGGCATCTGGAGGGCATCTGCAAGAAATCTGGGTTTTCTGAATTTTCCTCCTGGGGTCTTCAAATCTTCAAGCTGGGTTGGACTTGTGCTATACTTCCATGTCTTCAATCTAGTTGGACTTAGTCTTCACTTGTATGATATAGTCTTGAGTCTTCAGTATGCTTGGACAGGACTCAAAAAAAATAAAATTAGCTCAACATGAGCTGACTAGCATTGGACTGAACTAGCTCAACATGAGCTGACTAGTACAGAACTGAAATAACAACTAAAAATACTTAAATAATAACTAAAATGGACTCAAATGAGCTAAGACCTTATTACAGATGGACTCATAAATTATTGATCAATTTACAGAGGGTTGAAAAGCCTCTGTCTTATTCTGGTGCCTCAAGTGTCCCCACCAAGAGTATTAAAGCTCCTTGATGTTGTAAGAGGCATCTAACAGCTTGATTTACAAGACTTTTCTAGTTACCTTCCAAGATGTTGCTTGAGCTTGGTACACGAGGCTCCCACATGACTCCATTAGCTCTTTTGAGGAGTTCGACTGAAAATTCATCATATAGTTTTAGAGTTGTTGAAGGCCTAGAAAGAACTCCTATTCCCTCTTCTCCATCTAGCAAGAGGAAGGGGAGGCTCACCAAAAGTATATTGGTCACTTTAGAGTAGCCATGTTGGAGGCCACGACCTGGCGCCAGTAGTTGCAATGTCAACCCTCATGCAGGGACTCCAAATGGGAGGCTTTTACTACTCCCTCTCCAAGAGATTCCCTTAGGACCTTCCAGAGATTTTGTCCCTTTTCAAAAAGTACATCAATACTGAAGAAGGTGTAGCAATGAAGAGAAAGGAGAAGAGAGAATGTAAGTATCCTTAAGAAAATCACTCTCCCTTCTTCTCGATCCGAGAGATGGAGCAATAAAGCCAAAGCCCATCACTATTCGATGAGCCCGCACCCTTACCATGAAGAGTTCATACCACTAAATGCTTTCCAGAAGTAGATCCTGATATAGATAAACAATCAAGATATCATCCACTATCCTAGAAGGAATAGCAAGAGATCCAAGAAAGACCTCACTAAGTATTACCATTTTTATGAAGAGTATGGACATGATATCGAAAATTGCCTTATCTTGAAGAAAGACTCGAAGCCTTGGTTCACCAAGGTTATCTATGAGCCTACGTCGACCAACCTAGAAGTGTAGAGGCTTCCAATCGGCAACCACACCTTGCCATAGAACCCCACATGGATAACCATCCCACTACAACCTAGTGAACACCATTGCTAGATGGTTTCCTGGGGGGCATCCTTGCTAGCAGGAAGAGCCCGTGCTCACATGATTTCTGAGTTTCCTCGGATGAAGCAACGAAAGTAAGAGGACATCATAGTCTTCTCTGACTTTAATTTGGAAGGCATCCAAACTTTCCATGATAATGCCATTGTAGTTTCTCTTGATCTTACACATCATCATGTACACCATATTCTAATTGACAATGAAAGCTCTACAGACATCTTATTTTATGATGCTTTTGCTAGAATGAACCTTTAAAGGGACCATCTATAGAGGATGATCTTTTCTCTGGTAGGGTTCTCAAGAAATGTCATGTTTGTAAAAGGTACTGTTACCCTAACTGTGATAGCAGGCCAAGCTCCAAGACAAGATATGGTGATCCTAAACTTCCTGGTGGTAAATGTCCCCTCGGTGTATAATGCCATCCTAAGAAGACCAAGCTTAAATGCTTTTCATGCCATTATCTTTACTTATCCTTTGCTGATGAAGTTCCCAACTATTCAAGGAGTGGGCAAAGTATGAGGCGACTAGGTTCTGGCCAGGTAGTGCAATGTGGCTATCTTAAAAGGCAAGAAGTTCTAAGAAGCACTACCCATTGACAGCCTCAATTTTAGAGATGAGTAGGTTAAAAAGCAAGGTCGTTCAGTGGAAGAGCTCCTCTTGTTCCCTTTGAATGATAATGATCCAACCCAAAAGGTCCAAGTTGGGTCTCAGTTGGATAACATCTCGCATGACTAACTCTTTGCCTTCTTAAGAGCCAATGCAGATGTCTTCACATGGACCTTCTCTAACATGCTCGATGTAGACCCAGAAGTCATAGTGCATTGGTTATACATCAACCTATTACACAAGTTGGTGAAATAGAACAAGTAGTGCTTTGCCCCTAAGTACTAACAAGCTATTAAACAAGAAGTTGACAAGCTGCATTCTGCTAGATTTATTCACAAGATTAATTATCATGAATGGCTAGGGAACATGGTCCTCATCAAGAAAGCGAACAACAAGTGGCAAATATATATAGACTTTATTGAATCCTATATAAATCCTAAAGACTTGGACTTTATTCTAAAGGTTCTCCAACTATTTTATATAAATTGGTAGCCTGTATGTCCAATTCAAAGAATTATTTTAATTCCTTAATGGGTACTAGAATACTATAGTCTGCGTATGAGTCCGAGTGTAGCTTGTGCCACTCATGTGCATCTATAGATAGGTTCTTAACCAATTATTTTTTCAAACTACTTCTAGTAAATGTTTTGCCCTAAGCACTTCTTCAGCGGGCATGTGGTGCCTCCATTGAAAGTCTTGATTAGGTTCAACCATTAACATGGCAAGACTTAGTGTTTCTAACCACTGAATTGTCATGTCCGATTATAGCTTGACCCACTTGACACTGTTTAGAAAGTTACTACTGGATCATCATATTATGAATGATAATTCTAATAGCCAGATAAGCACTAGGCCTTTGGGCCTTCCAGTGATTATATGAACTATTTGACCCATTACCATCCACTCAATCAAAGGCTATGGCTTAGTTATCCCTATAAGTTCATTATTTTAAGGACCTAATAATTTAGAGGATTTAGACTTTTGTGACAAATGAAAAAGAGAAGATATGAACCAGTTAGTTAGAAATCCTTCTACTAACTTCACAAGTCATAGATGAGGGTTCAAGACAAGCTAGTCTAAGGGTACCTAAATCAATCATACAGATCCACCTTAATGGCATAGGTCAACTCAAATCACCAAGCAACCTAATCAAAACCTGGTTGACCACTTTGGCTAGGTAAGTGGAGATCGACTGGAGTGTCTTCATTTTGTTCTTTAGATACCAACTTGATTGGCTAGAAAAGAGAATAGTCAAAATTAAAAACCCCTCTTAGCTACTTACCTTAGATATCAATTAGTTCACTAGTTATGATTTGATAGCCTAATGACTCAGGCTCACCTACTGAGCCATAATCAAGTCCATTTAGAAATATGAACTTGATCAAGCTATAACTATTAAGATTGATTTATAAAGAAGAAAATCTAATACAATACTTGGTTAGATTTTAATTTCTCTATTTAGTCCATATATTTTCTAAACTTAGGTCGAACATAGTTAAATGACCTGATTGAAGCTAATCCATTAACCCTAAGGTTTATGAAAATGATTTAATATCATTCATTCTTAAATCTAGATCTTTTAGCCATCAAAACTTAATTCTTAATTAAGTTTAAAATTATTTGAATTTTAAAAAATTTTAAATTCAACTTGTAAAATCATTTCACAAAAATCTATCATTTTAATTTTTTATTCATAGGTTTGAGTCGACATTTCCTGGTCAAGTGTTGACTCATCTATGAGTCGAGTCACTATCCCTATGAGTCGACACTCAACCCTTTGACTGCAACTCATAGAGAGCAATAGCTGCATGTCATTGTTAGTCTGCACTCTTGAGTCAAAACTTGCAAGAGCAAGTGTCAACTCACCAGGACCAAGTGTCGACTCATTGAGGTTATGTGTCAACACTTGCAGGCTGATAGTAATAGATTCAAAAATAGATCCAATTTTATACTAAACTTTTTAACATACCCAATCATAAATCTACTTAGATCATATCTAAACTCTTTTATGATTTCAAATCTTATTTTTCAAGATTAAACATTTTTAATCTAGTTATTTTCATTGTTCTTCTTCATGGGTCATGACATAACTAGCACCCTCACATGCTATAAGAAACTCCATCAAATGGAAAGAGAGGGCTTTTAAACCCTACTTTTCTCTTATGACTAGATGACCTGGTGAATTCACCCAATCTAAGTACTAAGCAAAAAGTTTAAATTTTATTATTTTAGATTTATATGCAATAATTATCATGTTAAATAAACATAAAGCTTTGATATCATTATAAAGAACTGTAGGCTATTCCATGTATGCATTTCAAAAAAAAATTTAAAAATAAGTGACCAAAAATATAAAGATTAGTTATATTAATCTAAATATACATTATATCATATCTATAAACAGCCTACACAAGGGATCATGACATGATAGTAATGCATAAAATTAAAAGATATGAATGAAGTAGAGATCACATCTATGCAGCATAGATCATATCTATGCAAACATACTGACATTATATATCATATCTACAATATTAATGAGTTCAAAACTCATTACCTTTCATGGGTAGACGACCACCGTAGTTGAAAATCATGGTATGAAAGCTCTACTAGCCATGCAGGATGACTGGCCTCTATAGGTGATCCATATAGAGCCTCTATTGACTTTGGTTTTGATTATGACAAAACACTTAAGTGTATTTGAGTACTAATTATGCATTAAGTATGTAAATCAGATACAGGTACTCAAGATTTGAATTTAGAGAAGTTTCAGTACTGATGCAGCCAAGTGTCGACTCATGAAATCCAAGTATCGACTCATGAATAGTGAAGTGTCGACTCAAGGCCTGAGACCAAACAGGATACAGAACATGGTGATTTCAAGAGTTTGGTCAAGTATCGACTCACGGAACTAAAGTATCGACTCAAGGTGTTGACTCACCAGATGAAGTGTCGACTCACTAGTGCAGAGCAAAAGACTTCAGAAGATATTTTTGGTCAAGTGTTGACTCAAGAAAATGAAGTGTCGACTCAAGAAAATGAAGTGTCGACTCAAGGTATCGACTCATGAAGGTCAAGTGTCGACACTTGCTGTAACGGCTAGTTTTTTTGAAGTACAGAACTTCTCCAACTTGGCTCTAACAGCTATAATTTCTCCTCCAACAGTCACAAACAGTGAAAAAGTTATGGAGTACTATTTATACATCACTAAGCTCTTAGGAAAAAAGAGAATCCATGGTTTGAATGATAAATCCTTTGTTTACAAGAAAAAATATGTAAAGGATTTTTAAGGATTCAATGTTGAGAGTGTTGAGCCTCCAAGGATTCAAAGTGAAGAGGGAGCTTCCAGGAGTGGCATCTTCAAGCATCCATTGAAGCTTCTACAACATGGAGACAAGCTCAACACAATAATCAAGTGCCTCAAAGATAAATTCACTTTTTGTAAGAAAGCTTATATATTTTCATTATTTCTCTTGTACTTGTATTGCTTACTAGTTTCAATAGAATTGAAACTAGTATTTAGGTTGTTGGTGAGCCTATGTGATAAAAACCAACAAGGGTTTTGACTTGTGAGCCCATGAAAACAAGTTGGGTTGTTGGTTAGCCCGGAAAACCATCAAGGTTGTTGGTTAGCCCGGAAAACCATCAAGGTTGTTAGTGAGCCCGTAAAACCAACTAGGTTCTTGGTTAGCCTGCAAAATCAATGGGGTTTTTGGTTAGCCCATGAAAACCAAGGAGTTTTTGGTTAGCCCATGAAAACCAAGAGGTTTTGACTTGTAAGCCCGGGAAAACAAGTTGGGTTTGATTAGTGAGCCCGGAAAACTAATCGACTATAATCTAGTATGGTTATAGTGAATTTCCAAGGGAAACTTGGAGAGTGGATGTAAGTACTTTGGAGTGCATCGAACCACTATAAACTTGATGTGTTTGTGATTGTTTTTATTCTTGCATTTATTTCTTTATTTCTGCTACACTTTATTATCATGCTCACAAACACATGATTTGAATTGGCACATTATTTGAAGTCTTGCAAAAAAGTTTTAAAGTCTAATTCACCCCCCTCTTGGGTTGTATCTTCATCCCTGGCCAACAAGTGGTATCAGAGCTTGGTACTCTTCTTGAAAATTTAACGATTTTGAGTTAAAGATCATGGCAGCCCAGTTTGAAAATTTGAAAGTTTGAATTTTTTGAAAAACTTTGAAAAGAATTTACAAATCATATGCTGAGGGGGAGCTTTTGAAAAATTATTTTTGGATCATATTTTGAGGGGGAGCTCAATGTTTTTCATTACTATATTGCTCTATGCTTATTGTTAATCCTTTGGAGCATGTTATGTTTATTTTTGAGCTTACCTTGTTTATATACTTAAAGATTCTGTCATTATCAAAAAGGGAGAGATTGTAGACTCTGGTTTTGATTATGATAAAATAGTTAAGTATATTTGAGTACTAATTAAGCATTAAGTATGTAAATCAGATATAGGTACTCAAGATTTGAATTTAGAGAAGTTTCAGCACTGGTGCGCTAAGTGTCGACTCATGAAATCCAAGTGTTGATTCAAAGTGTCGACTTATGAACAGTGAAGTGTCGACTTATGAATAGTGAAGTACCTGAGACCAAATAGGATACAGAACGTGGTGATTTCAGGAGTTTGCTCAAGTATCAACTCACAGAACTAAAGTATCGACTCAAGGTGTCGACTCACCAGTGCAGAGCAGAAGACTTCAGAAGATATTTTTGGTCAAGTGTCGACTCAAGAAAATGAAGTGTCGACTCAAGGTGTCGACTCACGAAGGTTAAGTGTCGACACTTGCTATAATGGCTAGTTTTTCTGAAGTGCAGAACTTTCCCAACTTGGCTTCAATGACTATAATTTCTCCTCCAACGATCACAAATGGTCAAAAAGGTATGGAGGGTTATTTATACACCACTAAGCTCTTAGGAAGAAGAGAATCCATGGTTTGAATGATAAATTCTTTGGTTTACAAGAAAAAATATGTAAAGGGTTTTTAAGGATTCAATATTGAGAGTGTTGAGCCTCTAAGGATTCAAAGTGAAGAGGGAGCTTCCAAGAATGGCATCTTCAAGTATCCATTGAAGCTTCTACAACATGGAGACAAGTTCAACACAATAATCAAGTGCCTCAAAGATAAATCCACTTTTTGTAAGAAATTATATTTTCATTGTTATTCTTATACTTGTTTTGCTTACTAATTTCAATAGAATTGAAACTAGTTTCTAGGTTGTTGGTGAGCCTATGTGATAAAAACCAACAAGGGTTTTGACTTGTAAGCCCGTGAAAATAAGTTGGGTTGTTAGTTAGCCCAGAAAACCATCAAGGTTGTTGTTTAGCCCAGAAAACCATCAAGGTTATTGGCGAGCCCATAAAATCAACTAGGTTCTTGGTTAGCCTGCAAAACCAAAGGGGTTTTTGGTCAGCCCGGAAAAACCAAGGGATTTTCGGTTAGCCCATGAAAACCAAGGGGTTTTGACTTGTGAGCCCGGGAAAATAAGTTAGGTTTGATTAGTGAGCCCGGAAAACTAATCAACTGTAATCTAGTGTGATTATAGTGAATTCTTAAGAGAAACTTGCGAGTTGATGTAGGTGCTTTGGAGTGTACCGAACCACTATAAACTTGATATGTTTGTGATTATTTTTATTCTTACATTTATTTCTTTATTTTTGCTACACTTTATTATCATGCTCACAAATATATACTTTGAATTGGCACATTATTTGAAGTCTTGTGAAAATGTTTTAAAGTCCAATTCACCCTCCCTATTAGGTTGCATCTTCATCCCTGGCCAACAACCTCGCACTAATCGATCTCTTTGGAGTGCTAGCTCCTCTCTAAGACCTCAATAGTTGATTTCTCTTTCTTCTTCTTCAAGTTACTGGAACACTTCAAGAGACTAAGAAGAATACCAGGGAGGAAAGATGTGGTGGAGGAATTCAAAGAAGAAACAGGAAAACTTTTTTCCTTTCTCTCTTCCCAAATCCTAGTAAAAGCACTAGGGAGCTCACACCAAAACCCTTTCTCTCAAAACACACACCCTTCTTTCCTTAGCTAGTAGACTCTCTTTTGCATTCACTCTCCCCCACATGCCCACTAGCAACTCATTTAAAAGTAGGTGTCCGAGGGAGTTAGGAAGAGGTTAAGAAGTTAGAGTGTGGATAGGGAGTTAGGATGAGATTGGATAGTTTTGATTCAAAATCAAAACTACTCAATACAAATTTAAATTTGAATCTAAATTCAAATGTAGATTATTTGAATTTAAATTCAAATTCAAACCCCAATCTAATTTTTGAATTCCAAATTCAAAATTCAAAATTAAAATCAAACAAAAGGATTAGGATATTTGGGTGTCATCCAATCCAATTGGGTCAATCTAATTGAATCTAATTCAATTAGACTTAAACTAAACATCATTGCTCAATCAAATTGAGCTAATTATCAATCTAATTACTAAAATAAATCCTTTCATAACTTATTAATTTTAAGTGAGAACCTGATGAGTCGACACTTAAAAAATATTGAAGTGTCAACTCAAGGTCAATCATTAATCACATTGATAATTAAACCCCAGAATGTTGATCAGCCATCAGATTAGGAAAGAACTCCTACTATGTGCGACCCCATAGGTTTGAACACTAAGTTAGTAGTATAGGAATATTTTCTGCACTGATCAAAGTGACCATGTAGTAATGGCACATAACATCCAGATAGGTCAAACAGTTGCAAAGCAATATTCAAGAACCTCTAGTATATGGTTACCATATAATTCATCCTTTTGATCCTTAATACTTAGAATGACTTTAAGATTAAACTGCTAACCATAAATAGTACATTTACATAGTGTCTCAACCTTATAAATTCTGTGACTCCTCTCAAGGATTATCCTAGCCTAGATGTTGTTGAATTGAAATACATCGAGACATTCTCTCCAAACCTTCTGGAGAGGTTATCTCATCTTAACTCGCACACTGACTTCACAAGTAGTTGACTACACCTAGAAACCTTCTATCACTAGATTAAAAATTTAGATAGTCTTGTACTAAAGTATAATGAGTTGCTTGCAAGCCACCATGGTGGTCTCATGTCCAAAGGATACTTATATCCATATCCTTCATGAGCAACACTTGGAAGCAAAGTACTTTATAAGTGGATCACATTTAGTGAATGTTTTCCTACATTTCACCTACATGGTACTAGTGTTTCCATTCCATACTCTTTGGATAAGAGGACAACCAACCCATATGGCACACAACAATCTATACTCAATAAACATTGCTATTCTATAATAATATATCATTTGGTTGCAAAAAAGTTTAAGAACTATATGCTAAGTCCTCCTTTATCAATTTAAAAATAGTTCTAAGGACTCCATCATAAAAGGGTTCATTACAAGAAGATGCAATATGATGAACTGTCAAATAACTTTTATTAATAAATAATATATATAATTATAATTTGCTAACCATCTATAAACTAGACAATTGGCATTAGGACACATTTTCTAATAAGAACTTGATGAAGATTGGCTCCCCTCATCCTATATTTATGGAGGGGTCAAGGGAAAGGCCACCACACAAGTAACCAACCAGCACTCGACAGGTACCTGTGTCACCTTAGCTAGATGCCTGGTCTCCCCAGAGTCGAAAGGCAAAGCACCAAGCACTCCATTAAGGATAGACATCCCCTTGGGTAGTAACACATTTATCTTCTCTGCACCCCAGTCGAAGCGATGCCATGAATAAACCTTGGAGAGATGTGCTCGGTCAATTTCCTTTGAGCATCGTGGTCACATCAAGTAATATGCTAAGCTATGTTGCACCCAATGATTGGATGGCAAGTCAAATCACCTTATCTCCTTTGAAAAGCAATCAGATGCCAGGAGTCCAGAGGCATCTCAAGATTTATGTAGGAGCATTCTCTCATGGACAGCACATCAAGTGCCAACAGAGTTTTGTAAGAAAGCAAACAGAGCACCATAGAAAAGGAAAACTTAGGATAAAACAAAATGAGTCTTTCATTAAGATGAAGGGGGCACATTACAAGAGTTGAGCTCCTCTAAGAGACTCTCTCCTCTAACCCTTATGATCCCTTTTCTCTCCTATGGAGACATCTAAACATGGGGTGATTTCAAGAAGAATGGCGATATAAAAAAGTCTATTTCTTGTAGCAGCTCCGCACACTCAAGATCAGACCACCTTGCCCTCTAGCCCTCTTTACTCCTAGATGCCCCGTCTATCGTAGGGCGAGCCACCTCACCTCCTCCTGTAACAGCTTTGTTGGTAGTGCTAAACAGCACACCCTGCATATGGAGCCCTCACTCATCACCCTCTCTACCACTACTAGCTAGCACAAGGTAGGGAGGGGAACGTGGAATGACAATGTCACCATCATCAGCCATCTGGGTTCCCTCGTTGGTGTAGCCTTGCATCTCAATGGCATCCATCTGAGTCCTATGGCCAATGGTGACCTTCGGGGATGCTCCGAGTGCATAGGAGTCGCTCCCCTTTAGCCTTGCTATCTCCTAATAAGCAATGGTTAGCTCTTTTTCCAGTTCCTTATTCCTTGTAGTAAGGTTGTCAAGCTCCTGCACAAGAATGGTGAGCTTTCTTAATCACACCTCACTACATATTTGCCAAAGCCCAATCTTCTTTGGTAGTGACCCATGCTCTCTCTACACAAGCAACCTCTCTCGTAAACATCACCTTGTGATCAACAACGGAGCACTCTAGTGCATGGGCATGGATGCCAACCTACAACATTATAAGTGTTAATGCCCATCAATGGTAGTGACACATCCATCTAAAAGCATGCTGCATACCTCTATAATGCTTCGATGCATGGATGTTGCTAATGCCTCCTCCATCGATGTGCACCATGGCACCGTGACATCAACAGAAGAAGCAATGACCAAACCAAGCTCGCCAACTTCTGTGACATCCAGGCTGCCCTTCTCAGTTGGCCACTAGGGGTAGGTTCCTCTTTAGGTAACGCCGACATGGCAATAACAAAACTAGCAAAGGCTCATGTGGATAAGGTTTCATGGTATCTCAGGTCTAAGGATCACTTATACAACTCTCACTTAAAGAACCATCATTTGACAAGTAAAACTTTCATAAGATGTTTTCATGGTGGATCAATTTAGTGAGCTCATTTCTAGATAAGCACCTACATCCTCATATTAGTATCCTATACAAGTGGTTGTGAGACCAACCTTCTCCATTGAGCATACATAAGATGTGCCTGTCTTATAAAAAATATCGATCCTTGACTCGATGATCCTATGACTAGAAGTATTTTAGATTAGGATTTATAAGAATTTAGATCTCACTATTATGAACTACATTATAACCCTAAATCCATAGCCCTAATCTATAGGATTCATCATGATTTTAAAACAAAAAGATATGGGACACATCAAATGATGAAACATAAATGCCTCTTTTTAATAGTTATCATACATGAGTCGAAAGAATTTACAGTAATATCTATGTCACATATAAATTTGATTGGTTTTCATAATACTATTCCTTCAGCTAGATGGCTAGGAGCTAATCACTTGTTCAAGGCATAGCATGCCAAACGGTCAAGAATCAATCACTTATTCAAGATACAGGATGCTAGATGGCCAGGAGTCAATCACTTTCTCAAGGCACATAATGCCAAACATCCAAGAACTAATTATTTATTAAAGGCACAGTATGCCAAACGATCAAAAGTCAATCATTTATTCAAGAACAGGGTGCTAAACGATAAGGAGCCGATACTTATCCAAGGTACAGGATGACAGATGTTCAAGAGATGATCACTTTCTCAAGGCATAGGATGCCAGATAGCCAGGAGCTAATCACTTATTCAAGACAAGGTGCCAAATGGCCAGGAATCAATCTCTTGATCAAGGCATAAAATACTAGATAGCTAGGAGTCGATCATTTATTTAAAACTTAGGATTCCAGATGGACAGGAGTTAATCACTTATTCAAGACACAAGATGCTAGACAGGTAGAAACTAATCACTTATTTAAGGTACAAGATATATATGGCTAGGAGCCAATCACTTTCATTAAGCACAGGATGCTTAATAACTTATTAGATAAGTACCGACCACTTATCTAAGTTAGATACAAAGTTTCGTAACTTCATTTCACATGAAGCATATGTCTCAAAGTCGTTAGAGCCATCATGATAAAGTTAGTACAGTGGTTATCAAAACGTATAACTGATTACTTAATAAATCACTTTACAAACTGATTTCTTAATGTCCTAACTGACTCAATCACTTAATTGCATAACCACCTTACAAATGGTTGCAATCGTTTAACTAATTTGGCTATTTACTTCTATAAATAGGGGGTCAAGAAAAACTCCAAGAATAATTTTTTGAATACACACTCTCTCTTCATTTTCTTTTTACTATTCTCCCTCTCAAAGCTAACTAAAGTATTGAAGCATCTTCCATTGAAAAAATCCCACCAATTTCTTCAATATTGAAACTTTTTTGCAAGTCAAAGAGCTAATCGAGTCTACTTCTGAAGTTATTAATCAGTTTCTTGAAAATCCTCTAGAGCCCAAAGCCACTCTAGTATAGCTAGCTTAACAAGCTTATAGAGGTACAGCAATACTTGGCCATTTCAAAAGCAATACAAAACTAGGCCTGGGAGCCTCGTCAAGTTGCATGGTGCATAAGCCTTCACCTGTCTAGTCGATCTTTATCATGGACTTTAAGAGAATTTTAGTGAAGTTCTCAATCTCAAGGAGTGTGAGCCACTTCTATTTGGTCCTCTCCATGGTCGCTGCCTTAGATAATGTTAGTCCTGGAAACAATGGTGGAGATTTATTGTGAAGTCCTAGTTTAATTAGAAATTTAATTTTAATTGATTTTATTATCTTTAGGACTCCATTACTTTATTTCTAGAGTTACTTTATTTGATTTAGAATTTGTGTTTCATTGAATTTTATTCTTTTAATTTAGATAGAACTCTAATTCCCATCCACTTTATTTAAAAAAATCTTTGGTGTCTCATTTATATGTAGAAAGAATATGGAAAATTATGTGGAAACATTGTGAAAAAGAGAGCTTAGAGATATTTCCTAGATGAGGCATGAGAAGTTTTTTATATATAACTTAATTTTTGTCTCACCTTAAATTCTTTCTATCCAACATTTTTTTTGTTGTATTTTTTTATTTATTTTGGATCTTGGACCAGTATGATTGCTTTACTTTAGTAGCATAGTGTACCTTCTTCTACCTTTTCTTATTGGCACCATTGGAAGATGGTAAGGAACCAAAGGGTGAAGCATCCATTGTCGAGTTTTGGAGAATCTTCTTTTTCTTGTTTGAGTAGATGAGGAGGGAGAAGTGAGGGAGGATAAGAGGCTATGGATGTTGGACAGAAGCTTGTGGAAGGCTTTGAGTATATGGCATGACTTAGAGGATCGGGTAGAGTGGGAGTAGAGGAAAAGAAGCTTGGGGGCGACGATGGAAGTGATGGCAGTGAGGGCACATTAAAAGATAAAGGCAAAGTTAGGGTGAGTTTTTGTTACGTCCCGAATCCAGCACCTGGATCGGCTACGTAACCGGTTGCACAATCCTAGGTATCATCCTAGAGATCATGCCAGGCCTAACCTTCAATTCAATATCTAGGTACTCAGGGATTAACACCTATACCCTAGCTCCCCACTGACTGATCCCAAAGCCCGATTGATTTTTCAGATATGTAACAAAAATACAGGAAAACAGGAGGTGAGCTATATAGGCTCAGTAAGTTATCAACACCTCCAGTATACATACACAAATATGCCATTAACAAATAGCAAGCACAAACACATCATACAACAAGATGTCCATCAATATAATAATATATATCCAGCAACATGATGCAAATATGCATACTTAATCTCAACCGACATCAACACGATTATGGATGGCCAACCATTTACTTTACTCTCCTAGTTCCTTTGACTATAGCCACGATCGGCCTATGGCTCGCCTCACAAGAGACTAGATCCTAACTCACATACCGGAACCGATCATGCGCCAGTGATCGTCCCACTGGAGGCCCACAAGAAAAACTAGCTTTGAGTATCACACAAGAAACATGCATCCTCTGCATGTGCCTGCCATGCATGGCTAAAATAAGGCAACTAGCTCGTGATTCACATACCGCTCATCAGTCATGTGCCAGTGATCGCCTCGCTGGAAGTCCACAAAGAGACTAGGTCCTCATATGATCATAGTCGGACTAGAGAGCGACAACACACAATACCAACACAATGCATGCAACCCAATACAATCCATTGCAATCCAATACAATCTAATACAAATTAAAATATATTACATGCATTTAATATTTCATAAACACATAACATATTTGGCATATAATATCAGAGATCAAGATAATTTATCGAAAAGCATCCACCAACTACGCATAATTCAAACACTAGACCTGATCTTCCAAGGACAACAACGATCCTGACCAACAATTTAAACATATAATTAATTTCTATTTAATAAAACTAAAATAGAAACTAAACTATCATGGGCACTCTCGTCAATCCAATTCTAACCCTTTCTCCCTTTCTTTTCTCTCTCCTCCTTCTCTCTCCTTTCTCTCTCCTCTCTCTCTCCTTCCTCACCCTCGATGGCGGGGGACCTTGCGAGTGAGCCACCGACGGTAACTCCAGCCACTGGGAACCACTCTGGTGACGGACTCTCAGGTAGGTTTCTCTCTCTTCATATTTTTTTTTCTTTTCTTTTTTTCATTTTTCCTTTCTTTTCTTCTTTTTTTCCTCTTTTCTTTTTTTCTCAAGGAACAGAGGGCCCCCCCTTTTTTTTCTTTCTTTCTCTTCCTTCTCCTCTCTTCTTCTCGAACCTTCCCTGCTGCTCCTCATCTCGACTGAACCGGCCTTCCCCCATGATTGTCGATGATTGCCATGGAAGGCGATTGCTTGGGAGGCTCGATGGACCGGTGGAAAGATGGTGGCGGTGCAACCATCGGCGGTGAGTGGTCCAAGCAAACCAAACAAAATCAAACCAAAATCCCATTAATCCTAAAAAATAACTAAAGGAAGAACTCACCGATCTTGCAGGGCTTCCGGGTGCTCGCCGGAGAGGAGGACGAAGGCGTGGAAATTGATGAGGCTCAATTCGACGACGGTAGAGAGGGATTTAAAGAGGAACACGATGGTTTCCTCGCCGTTTGGGGAGCAAAGACCACGCCGATCGGAGTTCTAGCCTATCCTAAACTCATCGTTGACTCCTCCCCTCCCCTCCATGACTCTCCCCTCCGAGTCCTCCGACGAAATCCTCGACCGATCAACGCGAACACCCCTCCCCTGTTTCGGTTTCTCCATTCTTTTTTTCTGGGTTCCAGGTGAAGTCGGCAAGGGCTGCCGACTTCAGCCCACAAAGCTCAAAATAAGGGCGGGCCTCACATTCTCCCCTCCTAACAAAAATTTCATCCTCGAAGTTTAAAAACAAATTTAGATCTTCCGAAT
Source organism: Areca catechu (assembly GCA_021397845.1). NCBI lineage: Eukaryota > Viridiplantae > Streptophyta > Magnoliopsida > Arecales > Arecaceae > Areca > Areca catechu. Next base: position 97,838,492 of record CM038045.1, read on the forward strand.
CTCAAATATACATGATCCAAAACTCATATATATCATTTAGCCCAAATTCAATAATTTCAATAAGAGCTCCTATTCACACGTCATAATACACTTTAATCCTAATATCTTTAATCCACCACACTTTCGTTAAGCACTCTGATATAAATTTTAAAATTCTCTAATTTTATTAGATAAATTTCTAATAAGGATACTCCTCATAGACTAAACCCACCTTTTTTTTGCTAAATGAAACATCAGTAGCAATATAATCTAAATTTTTTCATAAATCTTAAACTTGACTTGGAGTTTAACATATCCAATAATCTCCAACATATATATATATATGATCAAATAATCCAATCCAAGACTACTAACATAAGTCATCCAAGATTTTTACCAAGATATGAATGCCATGTCCACATTAAATCCAATAAATCTATGCCTTATCCCAAACATATTTTTCATTACATAATTTTAATAATAATCCACATACAGGTTCATCGAAAGATTCTCCTTCTAATATCATTAAACTCCTATATCATAAACATATTGCAATAGTCCCCAAATTTATAATCTAGAAATTAACGAAACTTGCAAGCTATCATGATATTCATCCATATCAAATTTAGAATTCCAACATTATTCAATCAAAATCCTAATTCTGCCCCACTCTCACTAACTAGGTCACTTGATCTTAAACCTTTGCTCTGATACTACTCTATCACGTCCCGAGTTCAGCACCTGAATCGGTACGTAACCGGCCGCACAACCGTAGGTATCACCCTAGAGATCATGCCAGGCCTAACCTTCAATTCAATATCCAGGTACTCAGGGATTAACACCTGTACCCTAGCTCCTCACTAACTGATCCTAAAGCCCGATTGATTTTTCGGATCTGTAACAAAAACACAGGAAAATAGGAGGTGAGCTATACAGGCTCAGTAAGTTATCAACACCTCCAGTATACATACAAAAATATGCCATTAACAAATAGCAAGCACAAACACATCATACAACAAGATGTCCATCAATATAATAATATATATCCAGCAACATGATGCAAATATGCATACTTAATCTCAACCGATATTGATACGACTATGATGGCCAACCATTTACTTTACTCTCTTAGTACCTTTGACTATGGCCACGATTGGCCCGTGGCTCACCCCACAAGAGACTAGATCTTAACTCACATATTGGAACCCGTCATGTACCAATGATCACCCCACTGGAGGCCCACAAGAAAAACTAGCTCTGAGTATCACATGAAAACATGCATCCTCTGTATGTGCCTGCCATGCATGGCTAAAATAGGCAACTAGCTCCTGACTCACATACTGCTCATTGGTCATGTGCCAGTGATCTCCTCGCTGGAGGCCCACAAGGAGACTGGGTCCTCTTATGATCATAGTCGGACTAGAGAGTGACAACACACAACACCAACACAATGCATGAAACTCAATGCAATCCAATGCAATCTAATACAATCCAATGCAAATTAAAATATATTACATGCATTTAATATTTCATAAATACTTAACATATTTGGCATATAATATCAGAGGTCAAGATAATTTACTAAAAAGCATCCACCAACTACATATAATTTAAACACTAGACCTGATCTTCCAAGGACAACAATGATCCTGACCAACAATTTAAACATATAATTAATTTCTATTTAATAAAACTAAAATGGAAACTAAACTATCATGGACACTCTTGTCAATCCAATTCTAACCCTTTCTCCCTTTCTTTTCTCTCTCCTCCTTCTCTCTCCTTTCTCTCTCCTCTCTCTCTCCTTCCTCACCCTCGATGGTGGGGGACCTCGCGAGTGAGCCACCGATGATAGCTCCAGCCACCGGGAACCACCCCAGCGATGGACTCTCAGGTAGGTTTCTCTCTCTTCATATTTTTTTCTTTTCTTTTTTTTCATTTTTCCTTTTTTTTTTCTTCTTTTTTTTTCCTCTTTTCTTTTTTCCTCACGGAACAGAGGCCCCCCCTTTTTTTTCTTTCTTTCTCTTCCTTCTCCTCTCTTCTTCTCGAACCTTCCTTGCTGCTCCTCATCTCGACCGAACTGGCCTTCCCTCATGATTGTCGGCGACGGCCATGGGAGGCAGTTGCTGGGGAGGCTTTACGGACCGGTGGAAAGATGGTGGCGGTGCGGCCACCGCGGTGAGTGGTCCGAGCAAACCAAACAAAATCAAACCAAAATCCCGTTAATCCTAAAAAATAACTAAAGGAAGAACCCACCGGTCTTGCAGGGCTTCTGGGTGCTCGTTGGAGAGGAGGACGAAGGCGTGGAAATTGATGAGGCTCGATTTGACGATGGTAGAGAGGGATTTAAAGAAGAACACGATAGTTTCCTCGCCGTTTGGGGAGTGAAGACCACACCGATCAAAGTTCTAGCCTATCCCAAACTCATCGTTGACTCCTCCCCTCCCCTCCCCTCCACGACTCTCCACTCCGAGTCCTCTGGTGAAATTCTCGGTCAATCAACGCGAACACCCCTCCCCTGTTTCGGCTTCTCCATTTTTTTTTTCCTGGGTTCCGGGTGAAGTCGGCAAGGGCTGCCGACTTCAGCCCACAATGCCCAAAACACGGACGGGCCTCACAGTTTTACTCGCCCATTTAATTTAAGGACGTGTATGGATTTTATATATAAAATCTGAGATAGGTTTGGGTCGAGCATGGACAATGATATGTCCTGCCTTGAACAACCCAGTTATAAAAATAATATATTAACAAGTTTTATTTCCTTCAAACCCTTCTCCTATTCCCTAGAAGCTTCAAGAGAGATGCCTCTTCGTCTCTTTTCTTCCCCCAACCCTACAACCCACCTAGTGGCCCAGTGACTGGGTTGCTTTGCTTTCTCTCTGTTCCTCCTCCCGCTCCACGTCTTTGACTTCCATCTTGTGATGGCATGACCCCATCTTCCTATCTAGTCATCCCTGACCTAATCGACACCATCCTTCCATTCGAAGCTCGGAAGCATGCACCAACACCAGACTCCATCTTCTTTGCACATTGCTTCCAACTCCTTTCCTTCCTCTGTCTAACTCCATCTTCTGCACTTTGCACCGTTTTACAATTCTCAAGGATAAAAAAAATCCTAATCCTAGAGAAGTTCAAAGATCTATTAATGGTGGCAAATGTGAGCTCTTTGGCATGAAAGCTAAGAGGGTACAAGGAGGGAGAGTTAAAGAGGGATTTGGTCACTAGGGACCTCCTCGGTGATGGCTGGGATCCACGAGGGAGGTAGATCTCATGGGAGCAACGATTTGATCTATTGGTACAATTACTTTATTCGTTAAATCTTCTAGCTTTTCTTTGAATTTGTCCATCTATATGAACTCGATGAATTTGAGTTCTTACATTTTTGTTTGAAGTAAGAAGAAATCATATATACCTGATCTGACCTAATCCATCCGATCTTTTTATTTTACTCGATCTGATTTGATTCAAGATGGATATGAGATGGATATATATATAAAGATTTTAGTAGAATGGAGATGAGTTTTGGATGATCTACTTCAAATTCGATTCGTTACCATTTCTATATGGAGGTATGACTTGTGATAGACTTGAGGTTTGACATGGTTAATCCGTGATTGCACATCAATACCGATTCTTGTCCAGGTCAGGCTTCTAGACGTCAGTAATGACCATTTTGGTTAGGACTAGAAGTGGGTTGGGCCAAGTCGGGCCATATCCCTACCCGAGCCCGATTCGAAAAAAATTTCAGGCTTCAAGCCGGTCTTAGACCCGATTTTTTTTGAAAAAGCTCCGCCCTAGTTTGGCCCGAGCCCGAACCTAAGCCCAGCCCGAGCCCGATTGGGCCGGCTCGAACCAGGTTTTGATTCGGGCTGACCCGAATTAAAACTCAATTGAGCCTGCCAAATTAAAGATAAAATGATAAAGTAAAGTTTTTTTAATTACTGGTATATATTCCAAAAAAAATCTAAAAATTAGAATCCTAAAATTATTGGGTAGGCGGGTCAAGCTCGAGTCGGGTCTTTTTTGGGCTAGGTCCAGGCCTGGCCAAGAAAAAGTCCAAGTCCAATGTAAAAAAGTAAATGTACTCTATTTTTAGATCCAAATCTAGCATGAACTATTTCGAACATGATTCGAAACTTGGTCCAACTTAGAGCCAGCTCGAAATCCATCTAATCGGTTTGAGCCGGTTATAGCTCTAATCCGGCTGGATGTGAATGCCACTCATAACGCCTTATGCCCAAATAAGCTTCTATAAGTTTCCAACAGCAAGACAAACTTTATATAAAAAAAAAGAAAAAAAAAAGAAAAACAGCAAGACAAACTTTATGAGAAAAAGCAGTCCACCTATCTTCTAGACGCGAAAAAGAAAGGTCCATCTATCCGCCAGCTCAGAGGATTCTAGAAAGATTCTTTATTTTTCGCAAGATCGCGGCCATGCATCCATGTACTCGAATGACGTGAAAGAAGGATTCACTTTCCTTCACATGAATCCACCGTTGGATTACTCGCGGGCAGTCGCTTTGGACGTAGGGGGTGATCCAATGGTGGATTCGCGAAATATACGACACCACTCTGCGGGTCAACTAAAAGGCCAAAGCCGCCGTATATCCCAACCCTAGTGGGCCCAGACCGCTTGCCGTCCCCAGTAGCAAGATGAATCCGTGGGCTGCGCGTCTCTTCAGCTTCAGAAGCGGCCGACGTTAGCCCGCCATCCGAAAGCATTCGTTAACTCACTCTCTCTATATAAACCATCGCACCCCCTTCCTCGAGATCCAAGCTGTACATGCTTTCCTTTAATTTCTATTGCTAAGTCCATTTAAATCTTCTCTCTCTTGCCATCTTCAGATACAAATCCAATGCTCTCTCTGTCTTCTTCTTTCACTTCTCTCGGGGAGCCCATTTTCCCCTTTTTATGTTCTCCATCCAAACCTTCTTTGTTGTCTACTAGTCGAAGGACTCCTATGAGGGTCTCGGCGGTGTCGACGGCAGCGCGGCCGCAGTCTCTACAGGCGGAGACGATGTACGAGCTGCTGGCGGTGGCGGAGACGGCGGGACCGAGGGAGATAAAGGCAGCGTACCGGAGGCAGGCGCAGCAGTGGCACCCGGACGCCTGCCGCTCCACCAGTGAGAAGCCCTTCTTCGCTCAGCAGTTCATGCGGGCGCGCGAAGCCTACGAGGTCCTCTCCGACCCCGGCCTCCGGCGCGACTACGACCTCTCCCTCCAGACCGCCAGCGCGTCCGTCTCCAGCGGCGCAAGGTTGAGGGCGCGGGGGCGAGAAGGGTTCGGGGACTGGGAGGCCCAACTGGAGGGGCTGTGGAGGACGGCGGCCCGGTCTAGGCGGAAGGCGACTTGGGGAAGTAGGATGAGGAGCGGAGCCGCCCATCGTTCTGACTGATCGATCGATCTCGGGTGTTTGACAGGATACTAATGATATGCAAAGGGCATCGCAGCAGCATCACTTCTTCTCAAGAACATTTGGTAGATCATAGATTGGTTTCGGACAAACTATTTGAGTAAAAATAGTTTAGATTTTCTGTATGGACGGTATCCACGGTTACACTGTATCCTGCAGCGCTGCCCATTCTTTTACAGTTTGTTTTTTCTTAAAACAGAATCTTTGGGCAGCACTCGTTAAAGCCTTAGTAATTTTAAAAATTATTCGAAGTAATATACAACAATTCGTAATCATGGTTGTTGCTTGTTTTCTTTTTAAAAAATTATGAATTGTATACCTAGATTTATTAAAACTGATGAGAGTTAAATATGATCTTTCATAGATAAATAATGAATCCTGTTGTCGCCCGATCGTCATGGCCTGTAGCTATAGATTGTCTCAGACCGCGTCCCTGTCGTCCTGAATCCTGCTCGGACATCCGGACCTGTAAAACAGAAGAGACCCGGGACGGTGATCCTGGCGGGGGCATTTCGATGCTCAAATTAGTGACGATCAAGGAGAACATATCCTCCGCCACGGGACTTGGTGGAGTCACCGTGTTCGGAGGGGTCGTTGTAAGAATTTAAAGGGCTTGAAGCTGTGTTGGTCGTCCTGTAGGCCTCTTCAGTGAGGAGGAATCCTTTTCCTCGTCGCTCCTCACGAATGAAGACTTGCAAAAAGTCCTGGCCGGGGGTACCGGTAGGGACACTCCGATGCTCGAGTCAGTTGGAAGAACAACCGGAGTTATGTAGGAAAAATAATGGCCCGAGAGCCAGAATGAGCATTTGCTTGTTTTTCTTACTTGGGCCGGAGGTTCCTTTTACCTACTTATGAGATGGCTTTTGTTATTTGGAGAGGCATGCTCTCATTGACGTAGGCCTGTGAGGCCATGACAGGTTGGTGAGCCTTCCTCTTCTGGGAGGTTTATAGAGTTGGTGGAGTGCAGTGCCTCGTGTGGGGCACTCTTTTCTCATTAGTGCAAAGAGTGGCTTGGGAAGCTTGAATGTAGTCCTTTGCTGACGACGCGCCACAGGACCACGTGGATGGGGCTCCTTGAAAAGCATGCTGGGTCCATGTGGATGGGGCACTCCCAGTAGTCAAATCGCACCGAGATGCCAAAGTGTCGAACTGATCGAGGTGCTGCTCTTGTACAGCACACGGGATGCACGGACCGAGAGAAGGCCCATAGGGGCTTCCCATGCACGTTGGTCAGGGTGAGGCCTATAGAGGCTCCATGCACGTTGACCGGGGTGCATGGTGCGAACCCGCGCGCTGCTCCCAGCTACTGTCGAAGTGCTGGACAAGCTTGCTGAGGTGCTGGACCGTGCACGGGCGTGTCAGAGTCGGAGCAGGACTGGAACGGATGGAGCCGGAGCGGGTTGAGACGCCGTGCGAGAGGACGCCACGCTGGTACCGGACCGCACGCGGGCGTGCCACGGTCGATGCGAAGTTGGGCGTGGGCGTGCCGCGGTCGGTTAGGGCTGGAGAGTTCCGCCAGCCTCCCATTGAGCGAAGTCGTGCGGGGCGGAGCTGGACTGAGGTGGGTGGAATCGTGCTACCTCCCATTGGGCGAAGCCATGCGGGTAGGAGCTGGACTGAGGTGTGCGGAACCATGCTGCCTTCCATTGGGTGAAGCTGTGCGGGGCGGAGCCGGACTGAGGTGCGCGGAATCGTGTTGCCTCCCATCGGGCGAAGCCGTGCGAGGTGAAGCCGGACTGAGGTGGGCGGAAACATGCTGCCTCCCATCGGGCGAAGCAGTGCGGGGCGGAGCTAGATTGAGGTGCGCGGAATTGTGCTGCCTCCCATCAGGCGAAGCCGTGCGAGGCGGAGCCGGACTTAGGTGGGCGAAAACGTGTTGCCTCCTATCGGGTGAAGCCGTGCGGGGCGGAGCCGGACTGAGTTAGGCGGAGCCGGACGGCGGGAGGGCGGAGCCGTGCGTAGGGTGGAGCCGGAGCCAGGGTGTGCTCACCGGAGACGGGGCTGCCACGGGCGGAGGGGCTCCACGCGGGCGCGTCGGTGTGCGGAGCACAGGGATGGTAACGAGTCTGGTTTGGGTCGGGTCATCCAAAATCCATACCCGCCCTGCTAAAAAATTATCTTCCCCATACTCGCCCCATACTAGTTGTGGGTCGGGTCTGGTTGGGTATAAAAAAAATCATGTTTGTATCGGGTTGGGTCGGGTATACCCGGACTCATAAAACCTAGTTTATTTAAAGCCTAAACGGGTCGGGTCGGGTCGGGTATCTCCGTCCCATATCCAATTTATTTAAATATTTTATAAACATAGTCTTTTTTATATATAAATGGGTCGGGTTCGGGTCGGGGCGTACTACTACCCGTACCCGACCCGAACCCAAGTCGGTTTTTTTTTATATGACCCATATCCATTTATAAATTAGACGGGTCGGGTTTTACCCATCCCATTAGGGTCAGGTCGGGTCGGATATCCATCGTGTCGATAAAAATTGCCATTCCTAGTGGAGCAGGCGTGGATGGAGCTGGGGCTGCCACGGGCGAGCCGCAGGCATGCCGCGGGCGTGCCACGGGCATGCCGAGCTGGGCTGGAACCGGAGCCGGGGAGTGCTCGTCGGAGACAGGGCTGCCATCGGCGTGCCACAGGTGGAGGGGCTCCATGCGGGCGTGCCGGGGCACGAATGGAGATGGGACTGCTACGGGCACGCCACGAGCGTGCTGCGGGCATGCCGAGCTGGGCTGGAGCCGGAGCCGGGGTGCACTCTCCGGAGGCAGATTTGCCACGGGCATGCCACGGGTGGAAGGGCTTCACGCAGGTGATGCGGACATGGACCTAGCTGCGGGCGTGCTGTGGTTATGCCGAGCTGGGCTCGAGTCGGAGCACGGAGTGGTGCATGGACGGCGACGGGCTGGCGCACAGGCTTGCCGCACTGGACGGTGATGGACTGGCGTGCGAGCTTGCCACGCTAGACGGCATCGGACTAGTGCATGGGCTTGCCACAGGCGCGGAGTGCCGTGCGGGATGGTGGACAGGCTCCACACAGGCAGAGCTATCATGAAGATGGGTCCCAAGTACAGTTGAGGTAGGCTGGCTGAGGTGGCGAAGTGCATGGCCGAGGTGGACTGGCCAAGGTGGCGACCTGACTGTCATAGGGGCTGACTTCCTCTTGGAACAAGCGGACCCGGCATCTTCTATTGATTGGAGACCTGGGGGTACCCATGACGCGCATGGCCATGTCAGCCGCCAAGGAGGATGCTGTGCCAGGACTGAATGGGTTGGTTACTACCATAATAGATGCCCCCACTCCCTGAGTCAAAGCATTACTTCTCATCGTTTTCGATGAAGGGAGTAGGTTTAACCATTCAGCCCCTTGCTGTAGCAGGCCTTGCACTGGTCGTAGGAAGTCGATCACTTGATGGAGCTTAACTTCAGTTTGACTCCTATCTGACTGGACAGAAGGTGGTGCCGAGGAGGAAGAGGTTGGTGAGGTGCATAACTCGGATGCATACATGCACGACGGGGCATATGATTGACGTGGCCGAGCTCACAGCACTCCTCAAAGCTTTTGATAGGAGCTGCTGGAAGGTCTGAGGAGCAAGTGCCTGGTCTTGGGTAGGAGCTTGACCTCAATGAAGAACTTGGCCTGTGTGAGGGGCTTGACTTCTGCTCGGCTGAATTGAGGAGCTTTACTTCAGCTCAGCTTCATTTGACTTCAGCTCGGTTGAATTGAGAAGCTTAACTTCAGCTCTTAACTTCGCTGGACTTGGAGTCGAACGGGCGAGTTCCTGTATTGGTGAAGAACAAAGTTGCACCAAAGAGGAACTTTAATTATTAAGGAGGGATTCTTACATCCTTCATAAGGTAGCAAAGCCGCTGATTTGCCATGCTAGGAGGCGAGCCATAAATGGTTGGACCTTCAGAGCTTCCCATGGACATCTCCGGACTGTGAGTACAGCAGATGCCAAACTGTGAGTTTCTCAGTAGATGACAGGACTTCATGGAGTCTCTGCGGACATCTTCGGACTGTGAGTAAGGTAAGAGCTGAATTGAGGTCAAGCGATAGATGCTGGGCTCAGTGAGGAGCTTGACTTCAAGCTAAATTGAGGAGCATGACTTCAGCTATTGACTTCGCTGGACTTGGAGTCAGACGGGCGATTTTCTGTAGGTACTTCGATCGAAGGTTAGTTGGTGTTGCACAGTGATGGTGCTAGTGCTTCAGTCTGACTCCTCATTGGCCGGATAGGAGGTGGTGTCGAGGAGGATGAAGTTAGTAAGGAGCAAAACTTGGGCGCACGCATATATGATCGGGCACATGGTTGACTCGTCCAGGCTTACAGCACCCCTCAGGGCCCTTGGCGAGGGTGAAGAAGCTGCCAGAAGGATCGAGGAGCAGGAGCTCGACCTCAGGCAGGGCATCTTGACCTTGAGGGAGTCGGAGCTGGCGAGGGAGTTGAAAGAGCAAGAGCTCGACCTCGGCCAGGACCTCTCAACCCTGAGGGAGCCAAAACTGGTGAGGGAGTTGGAAAAATAGGAGCTTGACCTCAGTCGGGATGTCTCGACCTTGAGGGAGTTGGAACTGGCGACGGAGTTGGAAGAGCAGGAGCTCGACTTCGGCCAGGATGTCTCGACCCTGAGGGAGCCGGAACTGGTGAGGGAGCTAGAGGATTATGAGCGGTGTCATAAGCCCCAGTTGGTGGAGATGCAGTCATCACAAGCTTCCACAGAGGTCGGCCCCGAGCATTCCGGTGGCCGAGGATGTTTAACAAGGTTGGTGACGATGGTGTTGCAGAAATCCTCAATAGGGGAGCAGGTCAGTGCATGCATTTATTAGTTTTGTACCATCCAATGCCCATGTTATATGGAGGAATGAGATCACCCTTTTTGTCATGTTCGCATGGAGTGGAGGATAGAATCCCACTCCACAGTCTTGCATGGTGTGCGTGAAGTGATTGGGCCTTCACTGCCTCCTCCTTTCGAGAATCGTACTTCGTTCGTTGCCTTCCCCAACCATAGTGGGGGTTAGTCTTCTTCATCTCTAATGGGAATTTGACCTCAGCAGGGAGCTCGGTCTCGTTAAAGAGCTCGACTTTGGTGAGGAGCTCGTCTTCCTTAGGGATCTTGGCTTCAGCTCTGTTTCATTGAGAAGCTTGATTTCAGTGAGGAGCTTGGCCTCAACTTTGCTTCATTGAAAAGCTTGATTAACTCTTGGCTTGAACGCAGAGCTTCGAAATCTTTTTGGCTTTGGTGCGTGACCTCTAGCATTTCCCGTCTTGAGGTGCTAGTCTATCGAACTATGAGTTTGTGGTAGATGGCGAGACTTCTTAGAGTCTCTCGTGGATATTTTCGTACTGTGAGCTCGGCGATAGGTGCGGGGCTTCAGGAGTTTCTCATTTTTGGTGCCAAACTGGAGTCCTGGGCTTGACTGCTGGGCTTCGAGAGTTTCTGGTTCTAGGGTTTCTAATCTTTGGTGCCGATCTGCCGATCTGTGAGTTTGCAGTAGATGGTGGGACTTCTTGGAGTCTCTCGTGGACATCTCCGTATTGTAAGCTCGACGATAGGTGTGAGGCTTCAGGAGTTTCCCATCTTTGATTCCAGACTGGAGTCCGTGCTTGAGTGCCGGGCTTCAGGAGTTTTCGGTGCCAGGGTTTTTGGTCTTTGGTTGCCGGACTGGAGTCTGGGCTTTAGGTGACGGGCTTCTGGAGTTTTTGGTCTTTGGTGCTGGACTGGCATCCGGGCTTGAGTGCGGGCTTCTGGAGTTTCTGGTCTTTGGTGCCGGATTGGCGTCCGGGCTTAAATGCCAGGCTTCTGCAGTTTTCGATCTTTAGTTACCGCGGATGCTGAACTGTGAGTTTCACGGTAGATGGTGGGACTGTTAGGAATTGTGTCCCAAAGCCAATCGCCTAGGCTATAGGCGGTTGTGTTCAGTATTATAATTTGTATATGAATTAATAAAATTATTTTTTTGGCAGCTCATCACATTATTCATTTCTCTGTAATGAACTCTATTTATGTGATGAAGTCCTTAGAACTGCACTGACTTCGATATAGAGAGATATATTGAGTGGTCCTTTAAAAAGGTTCACAACCAAAGGATATATTGTACAGGATGGCAATGTATCAAGTGTAGGTTGTTGTTGTTCACATAGTTTGGTTGTCCTCTTGAACAAAGGAGTGTGGTGACATTGATGTGATCTGCAAGTGGGATGTTTGACATCTCATTGAACATGACTCAGTGGAGCTCCTTTCTGCCAAAGGATTGCTCATGATTGGATATGGGTATATGTGTCCATCCGACCTGAGGTTACAATGGTAGCTTTCAAGCAACTTCCTGTGCTTTGGTGCCGGACTACCCGGATTTCTAATCCAGTGATGGAAGGTTTCTGGGTACAGGCAAGTACTTATGGAGCAATGGTGGATCAAGATAGAATTGACATGTCCAAATTGTTTGGATTGAATGTCGCAGTATCTCAATTTAGCAAATCCTCGACCGGGGTAGTCCTAGTGAGGAGTCACTGGACTTGCGAGATTGAGACATGTTGTAGATTGACTTAGTTAGGGTTGGCAGTCTAATCCTAGGTCATCTTGAGCATTGGAGGTCAAAGGGATGAATTATCCGGTAACCATATACTAGAGGTTCGATAGATAGCTCTCGCATCTTTGGCCTATTCGGATGCTGGGACCCATTGCTAGATGGTATCTTATACTGGTACTGGAAGTGTTCCAGTGCTACCGTTTAGGTTCGAACCTATGAGGTCACACACCATGGAGAATTTTTTCCTGATCCGGGAACCGATCAACGATTGGGAATCATTTCGGTATTAAGGTCAAACGGTCTGATTGAGCACATATTGGATTTTTTCTGATTTACCTGGTCTGATTTGGATCGACCAGGATTGGTTTGGGTTAACCAGGAATTGTTCATGGTAGACCAGGACTGGACTGGTGGGGACACCTGAGGCACCAGAATAAGACAGAGGCTTTTTCAACCCTCTGTAAATTGATCAATAATTTATGAATCTATCTGTAATAAGGGCTTAGCTCATCTGAGTCCATTTTAGTTGTTATTTCAGTTCTGTACTAGTCAGCTCATGTTGAGCTAGTTCAGTCCAATGCTAGTTAGCTCATGTTGAGCTAATTTTATTTTTTTTGAGTCCTGTCCAAGCATACTGAAGACTCAAGACTATATTATACAAGTGAAGACCAAGTCCAACCAGATTGAAGACATGGAAGTTTAGCCCAAGTCCAACCCAGCTTGAAGATTTGAAGACCCCAGGAGAAAAATCAGAAACCCTGATTCCTTGCAGATGCCCTCCAGATGCCCAGATTCCCTTCCAGATGCCAAAGTATATTCATAAATAAGGGCATCCATGATTCCAGAGGTCCATCTGCATCCTAGCCCAATGAAATCAAGCCCAGGTGCCAAGCCCAAGCCCCTAAGAAGCAAGATACCAGGGAATATTCCTGCTACCTGGCTACCAGGCCACCCCAGCTTCCAAAGGCCCAAACCCATGCACCCGGGCCCCTTTGGGCCGGCCTTTTGCTGCTCCTAGAAGCCCAACACGCCCCCCTAGGCGTCCTTGGAGTCTTGACCAAGTCAAGAAAAATTTTAGGGATTTTTCTACCTAATATTTTTTTATTTTCTAGCTAGGGTTTGAGAGGGAAAAGGATTCTTATGTAAAGACTTATGTACCCTTACTTGGAGCCCAAGGTTAAGGGTCTATTTAAGGGACCCTAGCCTCTTGTATGAGGGGAATTTTTGATGAATGAAAACCTTGAGTTCTTCTATTGAGTGGTGTGATACCCTGCTGTGTGCATAAAGGGGTTTGTGAGAGTTCTTCTTCCCGGTGATTGCAATCATCTTCCTGCTGCCAACAAACCCTCCAGATCCCTGGACGCCCACTCCAAAATAAGCCTTCCCTTGCTGTTTTTACTTTGTTTTCTTGTTCCTTTGTGAGCTTTCTAACCCCTGACAGGTCGTTTGCAGGTCCCTGAGTTCCTACGAATCCAACGACTCCAGCCAAGCCTCAATCGGATCACCGAGCAGAAAGCCGGGTATCCGCGGGTCTTTGGCTCGGTTTTCCAGGCCGCATCCGTCGAGGAACGAGAGACCCCTTCGCTGCGATCTTCACAGACGTTGTCAGGTACACCCCTCTACCTCCAGTAGTTTTATTGTAGGAGAACTTGCCCTAACCGAGGCTTCTCAGCCCCGGCGGTCCTTCTTTGCTACTTTTCTTGGTCCTAATCTGCATGCTGATCTTCAAAAATTCATACAAAATTCCCTACAAATAATTTTGACCTGAAATTTGGGAATTAATCACCTAACTCAACATGTAAAACATACAAAAAAAATTGCATGCATATTAGTTCCCCATCATTTGGTATCAGAGCTTAGATTAGGGCTTGTTTTCTGCAATTTTTCAGTCCGTATATACTCTATTATTTTAATTATTTCTCCCTTTTAAAAACTCCAAAAATTCTGAAATTTATTTTATTGGATTTATCATAATTCACAGTAATTCTAAAATTTTTTTCAGATTTTATTATGGCCTGTGAATTTTCTGCAAGCCGAAATAGGGCCTGCAAATTTTCGGCTCTATTTTTTTTGGCAAGACAAGTTTGGAAGTTTTAGGGTTTTGTTTAGGAGTTTTTGCATATTTCTTAATTTTAGTATATTTCCAGTATATTAGGCCATGATTTGCAAGTTTTCTTCTATTTAAAAAATACCAAAAAAAAATACATATTTTCCAAAAATACCAAAAAAAAATATCTAAACCTAATTTGCATCCTCATCTGCCTGCCATCATTGCATAATTTACTTTTAAGGGCACTCTTGCTATATCAGATGGGGGGAGGATTTGATCACCTCTCCTTAGCCCAAAACCACATCCCTTGCATTCAGTCCCAAGCCTTAACCTAAAATTAATTAGACTTAATTTGCCCTAGTGGGCTAGGGACACCAACTGGTCGGGTCCGGGCTAGTGTTAGATCACTGTGTCAAGTTAACCTGTGTGTGCCTTGTGCTTAGTGTCTAGAACGGTGGTTTAGGGATTCAATCCCGAAGGGCTTGTGTGCTGGTCCGCCTACCTGGCCAATCTCTGATTGGTGTCTAGGATTGGCAATCAGGGACCTAACACTCCCCTTACACCTGCCTGGCTGAGTACAGGGTTACTATAGGCTAGTTTGCCACCCTGATTGAGCATCTAGTTTGGACTTTAGGTCTAGTCAGCTATAGTCGGTCTGATCGAGTCTTGCATGAGCACTAGATCAGGAGTTTCATATCACCCACCTCCTTCATAAATGTCTGAACCCATGGAAAATTTACAAGCCCAAATAAAAGCCCTAGCTGATCAAATTGCCCAGATAACTATCCAGATGACCCAGTTAACTCAGTCTCGTATTCAAACCAATGATAGAATTGACCATCGTGCCAATAGGTTTGATCAGTTAAAAGTCCGGGTAGGGACCCCAAGAAAAACCCATGGGTCACAGTCTGAGCCAGATCCTGACTCCCCTCAACCTAGGAGGACCCCAAACCCTGATCTATACCATGAGGTCGAACCTAGGAGAGCCCCTTATCCTGACCCGTACTACAATCCTCAACCTAGGAGGACCCCAAACCCTGATCCATACCTTGAGGCTGAACCTAGGAGAACCTATCGTCATGACCCAATCCCTAAGGTTAGTCCTAGAAGACTCAATCAGGATTTTATAGACCAGGAAGATAGATCCTATTTACCCTCTCCCTACAAGCCTAGTATACCTACAACCTATAAATCTTATGACTCCAGATCCTATGACTCTAGATCCCATGATCATAGATCCTATGCACCCACACCCTATGAGCCTAGTAGACCCAACACCCAATATTCTGACCCATATAGGGAGTCCAACCCTAGGAGGACCCAATATTCTGACCTATATAGGGAGTCCAACCCTAGGAGAACCCAGTATTCTGACCCATATAGGGAGTCCAATCCTAGGAGGACCCAATATCCTGACCCATATAGAGAGCCCAACCTTAGGAGGACCCCATACCTTGATCCATCCTTAGAACCTGATCATAAAGCTGACCCAAAATCATATGACCCCAGATCCTATAATCCCATGACCCATAGATCTGCACCCTTGTCCTATGAGCCTAGAGAACCCATAACCCCTAAGTATCAACCTAGTACTAGTCATGCTTCCCCTAGTCAACTTGAACCCCATAGGATTAGTATCCCTAAATATGAACCCAGTAGTGAGCCACTACCCTTTATACAACCTGAACCTACTAGGAGTAGTACCCATAATCAGAGACCAGAACCTAACCAATTTCTTGCTAGCCGACCTTCTCCAACCATTCCTGAGATTCACAAGGCTTACATTAACGCGAAAGTGTATGAAGCTGATGTGAGCCTAGTGGATGAGTATGAGGGAGAAGAGGAGACACCTTTAGTAGACCTAGAATTAGCTGACCCAGTAGATGCCCAGGTAGAAACCAACCCAGAGCTAGTTGACCTTGACCATATCCAACCTAAAGCTATAATGGAAGAACAAATAGAGGAAGAGAACCTAGGTACTGCTACTAGAGCCTTACCTGAGAAAACCATAGAGGAGAGCCAAATTATAGAGTCTAGTCCTAAAATACAAGAACCAGAAGAATTTATTAAGGACCTGATCTCTTTGAATCAATACCTTCAAGATGAGTCCCCTCCTATAGTTCCCATTAAGGACCTCTTCCCCGAAATTAGTGACCCATCCTTCCATTATGCAAATCCTGTAGATATAGCTCAACCTCATAAGGTTAACCTCATTAGTATAGGATTAGTTCCTGACACCTCGTCTTTTATCCTACTTTATCCAACTAACCATGAACCTTTTTCTCTACCTTACCAAACTAATTCTGAACCCACTTCCTATTTTCTGCCCTTTCCTGACACCTCCAGCATTTCTAGGATCATTAGATTGTATTTAGCTGAGATTAGCATACTGCATGCATTCATCACGCATGTTAGGTTTGCATCTTACTTCTGGCATACTCTTTGGAATTTGCTAGGAGTTCACTGTAAATTTTCATGTGCATGTCAAGCTAGGATCAAACCTAGAGAACCTATAATCTATTAGGTTTAGATCCAAAGAGTTCAATAAAATTTCCTTCGATAGGAATGCATAGTCGAGTCTGTTAGGTATCAGTATGAGTCCTTTGCATCATTTGTCTGCATGTGCCTAGCATGTTCACCACCTGCACTAATCTTAAAACAACTGGCTAATTCCCGAAGAAGGGTCAAAGAATTTGATGTAGTGGATTTTATCTTGGTTAGGCTTAGGCCTAAAAGAAGCTTCATGCTCGCAGAGCCGGACCTTTTAAAGTGATAGAGAAGGTTGGATCAAATGCCTAGGTGTTAGACTTGCCTTCGGATTTGGGCATTAGTTCTACCTTCAATATTACAGACCTGGTTGAGTATAGGGAACCGGCAGCGCTACCTAGTGAGGCCTTTGGACCTATTCCTTTTCATTGTGAGTGACCCTAACCTAGAGTGTCCACAAACAAATTTGGCCTGAGAGAGGAGAACGGATCGAGCGTATCCTGGACAATCAAGCCATCACGACCCAGGGCCATGACTATCAATGCTTCCTGGTCCGATGGCAAGGCTGGCCAGAGTCGGACGATTCGTGGATTTCTCGAGAGGACTTGCAACTCCTCAACCCAGACCTTCTCGAGAGATATGTGAGCCAGTCTAACCTTCACTCGACAGGGTCGAGTTCCTCCCACCCCGGGAGAATTAGTGGGGACACCTGAGGCACCAGAATAAGACAGAGGCTTTTTCAACCCTCTGTAAATTGATCAATAATTTATGAATCTATCTGTAATAAGGGCTTAGCTCATCTGAGTCCATTTTAGTTGTTATTTCAGTTCTGTACTAGTCAGCTCATGTTGAGCTAGTTCAGTCCAATGCTAGTTAGCTCATGTTGAGCTAATTTTATTTTTTTTGAGTCCTGTCCAAGCATACTGAAGACTCAAGACTATATTATACAAGTGAAGACCAAGTCCAACCAGATTGAAGACATGGAAGTTTAGCCCAAGTCCAACCCAGCTTGAAGATTTGAAGACCCCAGGAGAAAAATCAGAAACCCTGATTCCTTGCAGATGCCCTCAGATGCCCAGATTCCCTTCCAGATGCCAAAGTATATTCATAAATAAGGGCATCCATGATTCCAGAGATCCATCTGCATCCTAGCCCAATGAAATCAAGCCCAGGTGCCAAGCCCAAGCCCCTAAGAAGCAAGATACCAGGGAATATTCCTGCTACCTGGCTACCAGGCCACCCCAGCTTCCAGAGGCCCAAACCCATGCACCCGGGCCCCTTTGGGCCGGCCTTTTGCTGCTCCTAGAAGCCCAACACGCCCCCCTAGGCGTCCTTGGAGTCTTGACCAAGTCAAGAAAAATTTTAGGGATTTTTCTACCTAATATTTCCTTATTTTCTAGCTAGGGTTTGAGAGGGAAAAGGATTCTTATGTAAAGACTTATGTACCCTTACTTGGAGCCCAAGGTTAAGGGTCTATTTAAGGGACCCTAGCCTCTTGTATGAGGGGAATTTTTGATGAATGAAAACCTTGAGTTCTTCTATTGAGTGGTGTGATACCCTGCTGTGTGCATAAAGGGGTTTGTGAGAGTTCTTCTTCCCGGTGATTGCAATCATCTTCCTGCTGCCAACAAACCCTCCAGATCCCTGGACGCCCACTCCAAAAGAAGCCTTCCCTTGCTGTTTTTACTTTGTTTTCTTGTTCCTTTGTGAGCTTTCTAACCCCTGACAGGTCGTTTGCAGGTCCCTGAGTTCCTACGAATCCAACGACTCCAGCCAAGCCTCAATCGGATCACCGAGCAGAAAGCCGGGTATCCACGGGTCTTTGGCTCGGTTTTCCAGGCCGCATCCGTCGAGGAACGAGAGACCCCTTCGCTGCGATCTTCACAGACATTGTCAGGTACACCCCTCTACCTCCAGTAGTTTTATTGTAGGAGAACTTGCCCTAACCGAGGCTTCTCAGCCCCGGCGGTCCTTCTTTGCTACTTTTCTTGGTCCTAATCTGCATGCTGATCTTCAAAAATTCATACAAAATTCCCTACAAATAATTTTGACCTGAAATTTGGGAATTAATCACCTAACTCAACATGTAAAACATACAAAAAAAATTGCATGCATATTAGTTCCCCATCATGGACCCGATTTTCTTACTGATTCGGGTTTGGTCGGACCGGGGTTTGTTTTTGAACCTATTTTTATTTGGTTTTATTGAACCAGTTTGAAGACTTGTTTCAGGAACCTGTTCTCACTATTTGCCGGTCCTTTACAAAATCTATTTTTCACGGTAAACCCCTTGTTCCACATGTTTGTTTTATCCATTATTCCCCTATTTTTTCGTTGCCTTGTTTTACCGTGTAAATGGGATAAGAACACCGGTTTGATGGTTTGATTCCCTTGTTTTTGGTTTTGCCGTGTTTCACCTTTTGAATGGGATATGGACTGCTCTTGATCGATTGCTGCTTGAGATTATCCAATAGCCAGTGATTTGGAAGGAGATCTCTCGATGTTTTTTCTCCCGCATGACTTTCTTTCCTTCGATCCCTGCTGTTTCACGGTGAATTTGTTCTCAACCAGCAGCTATTCCCAGTGTTTTCATCTGATCAAAAAGCCCATTCAAAAGAGTTTGGATTTATCTGGTTTCCTCTCACGATGTTTTTCCCTGGGCTCTCTCACATTGTCTTGGAAGCCTTCACAGATTTCCTTAGCCCCTTAATTCTTTGTTGAAGGCCGTGAGTGATACGGGAAAGGTAAGAAACAGGGTGTGTGAAGCGAGGAAGAAACAGGGCACGTGGAAAAGGAACAGGCCATTCGGTTTAAGAGGAGCAGCGAGTTTTTGGGACGGATTTCTGTGTAGAAATTTGTTGAGGGTCCGTGAATTCCTTCCCAGATCTTTATTTTGTTTTTCTGGTGTGTGCTTTTGGTGGAGTTTGTGCGGTTTTGGAGAAGACCGTGTGTGAATATCCATTTGGTATTCCCTGCTCCACTTAACCGTGACCTGTTTTTGATTCCTGGAGTACTAACATCCTTCAGGAAGTTGGATCAGCGAGAGCCCATGCATGGATACTTTGAGGGTGGACATTTGGATACCTCGAGAGATTGCACCGATCTCTTCCAGATCTGATTTGCTATTGAAGGAGTTTAACTGGCTGCCTTGATTTGCAGTTAAAGGAAGCTCTACAAAGGTATGTGATTTACTTTTTGGTAATCATGCATGTTTAGATCTAGATTTTATCATATTGTTTATGATATTGCAATTGCCTATACGTACCTATGTTTCGTTACATGCATCATGTTTATGTTAGATCCTGTGCTTGAGTAGGTTTTTCCGTATGCATGTTAAAAATTCTTAATTATGCAATACCTACTCCTTAGTGTAGCATGCTTAAGATAGGCGTCCGTTGCACTGGTTTTCCTTCAATAGTATCAAAGCCACAAGTTCCTGTGTAGCATATCATGATTGCATTATTTGGATATGTATCTAGATTAGGGATTACTTTTAGGAACCTAGTTGAGACCTTCACCATGGCCGTGTGTCCAAATTAATCAGGATTTAAAACCCCTAATTTTTATGGCACGAGGCGGTTCATCTCTGTTGACCTTTTCAGAATGATCCTTAAAGGAAACCTATAGTATTAAAAATGTTTTAATCCTGATACATGATTATATATTGGCATGTCTAAAAGTTTTAAGGCTTGTAATATTATAAATTGATATGATAAGACTAGATATGATGCATGAAAGATGTAAAAGGATTTTACATGAATTTAATTAAAAATGTTTTAATTAAAAGTTGGCTTATAATCTAACAATTATGAATTGAAAGATTAATTAAATGACAAGCCAATTAGGGTTTATGAAACCTAATGTCATTTGAATAAGCCATCCGGGTTAATTGGGTTAGTTGTCTGATTGGGTCCATTTATTGGGTTAGACCTAAGGTTAGTTGAATTGGACTTAAGATAACTAATCAAATGTTGATTAAAGACCTTTTCTTTAGTTAGTATCTATGTAATAGTTAGATGGGTTAGTCCATTCTTCTAAAATATATCTAATTAGTGGATCTGTGGTAAGCCCGAGTTCTTAGGTTGGTCTATTCAAGTCTAGTAAATCGATTGGTGTCTAGGCAGGTTTGTCAGTTTTGATCATGGCTGCATGAGGCTACCTCTTTCCTGGCCAACTTGGTTGGTGTCTAGGAAAGATGGTTAATGATGGATACTCGCCCATGATCTCACCTACATGGCCAATCTGGTCTACCAGAACTGATTAGAAGAGCTTATTGATTTGAGTTAACCCATGTCATCCAAGTTGATCAGCCTGTCTGATCTTTAGGTGCCCATGGATCAACATGTTGAATTTAATTCAACCCTCCTAAGAATTGATTTGATCAGTGGGAGGTTGATTCATGTTCTTCTCTCTATTCTTCTGTCATAATTTAATTAAAATCCTCTAAAATTATTAAGTCCTGAAAAAGACTAAGTCAATGAGTTGATGGTGTCTTAGCCTCCTATTAAGTGGGTTAGTAATGAATCCTTCAGCTCGGCATCATTTGACTTCAGCTCGGCTGAATTGAAGAGCTTGACTTCAGCTCGGCTTCATTTGACTTCAGCTCAGCTGAATTTAGAAGCTTGACTTCAGCTCTTAACTTCACCAGACTTAGAGTCGGACGGGCGAGTTCCGGTATTGGTGAAGAACAAAGTTGCACCAAAGAGGAACTTTAATTATTGAGGAGGGATTCGTACATCCTTCATAAGGTGGCAGAGCTACTAGTTTGACATGCTAGGAGGCGAGCCGTAAATGGTTGGACCTTCGAAGCTTCCCATGGACATCTCAAGATTGTGAGTATAGTAGATGCCAAACTGTGAGTTTCTCGATAGATGGCGGGACTTCTTGGAGTCTTTATGGACATCTCCGGACTGTGAGTAAGGCAAGAGCTGAACTGAGAGTCAAGCAGTATATGCAGGGCTCAATGATGAGCTTGACTTCAGCTTGGTTGAATTGAGGAGCTTGACTTCAGCTCTCGACTTCGCCGGACATGGAGTCGGACAGGCGAGTTCCTGTAGGTTAGTTGGTGTTGCGCGGTGATGGTGCTAGTGCTTCAGTCTGACTCGGTGGCCGGGTAGGAGGTGGTGCCGAGGAGGATGAAGATAGTGAGGAGCATAACTTGGGGGCACGCATATATGATCGAGCACATGGTTGACTCAGCTAGGCTTACGGCGCCCCTCAGGGCCCTTATTGAGGGCGTAGAAGCCACCGGAAGGTTCGAGGAGCAAAAGCTCGACCTCGAGCAGGGTGTCTCGACCTTGAGGGAGCCAGAGCTGGCGAGGGAGCTAGAAGAGCAGGAGCTCAACCTCGGCCAGGACACCTCGACCCTGAGGGAGCCGAAACTGGCGAGGGAGTTGGAAGAACAGGAGCTCGGCCTTGGCTAGGACATCTCGACCCTGAGGGAACCGGAACTGGTGAGGGAGCTGGAAGAGCAAGAGCTCGACCTCGACCAGGATGTCTCGACCCTGAGGGAGCCGGAACTGGCGAGGGAGCTGGAGGAATATGAGCGGCTGTCATAAGCCCCAGTTGGTGGAGATACAGTCATCACAAGCTTCCACAGTGGTCGGCCCTGTGCATTCCGATGGCCGAGGATGTTTGACAAGGTTGGTGATGATGGTGTTGCGAAAATCCCTAATAGGGGAGCAGGTCAGTGCATGCATTTATTAGTTTTGTACCATCCAATGCCCATGTTGTATGGAGGAACAGGATCTCCCTCTGTGTCATGTTTGCATAGAGTGAAGGACAGAATCCCACTTCACAGTCTCGCATGGTGTGCGTGAAGTGACTGGGCCTTCACTGCCTCCTCCTTTTGGGAATTGTACTTCGTTCATTGCCTTCCCCAGCCATAGTGGGGGTTAGTCTTCTTCATCTCCAATGAAAATTTGACCTCAGCAGGGAGCTCGATCTCATCAAAGATCTTGACTTTGGTGAGAAGCTCGACTTCATTAGGAAGCTTGGCTTCATCTATATTTCATTGAGAAGCTTGATTTCAGTGAGAAGCTTGGCCTCAACTTTGCTTCATTGAGAAGCTTGATTGACTTTTGGCTTGAACGCAGAGCTTCGAAAGCTTTTTGGCTTTGGTGTGGGACCTATGGCATTTCCCATCTTGAGGCGCCAGGGTTTCTGGTCTTAAGGTGCCTGTCTACCGAACTGTGAGTTTGCGATAGATGGTGGGACTTCTTGGAGTCTTTCGCGGACATCTCCGTACTGTAAGCTTGGCGATAGGTGTGGGGCTTCAAGAGTTTTCCATCTTTGATACCAGACTAGAGTCTGGGTTTGAGTGCTGGGCTTCAGGAGTTTCCGGTGCTGGGGTTTTCGATCTTTGGTGCCGGTCTGCAGAACTATGAGTTTGCGGTAGATGGTGGGACTTCTTGGAGTCTCTCGCAGAAATCTCCATACTGTGAGCTTGGTGACAGGTGCGGGACTTCAGGAGTTCCCCATCTTTGGTGCCGGACTGGAGTCCGGGCTTGAGTGCCGAGCTTCAGGAGTTACCAGTGTCGGGGTTTCTGGACTTTGGTTGCCTAACTAGAGTCTGGGCTTTAGGTGCTGGGCTTCTGGAGTTTTCAGTCTTTGGTGCCGGACTGGCATTCGACTTGAGTGCCGGGCTTCTGGAGTTTCTGGTCTTTGGTGTCGGACTGACATCCGGGCTTGAGTACTGAGCTTCTGGAGTTTCCAGTCTTTAGTTGTCGCGGATGCTGAACTGTGACTTTCATGGTAGATGGGGGACATCTTGGAGTCTCCTGCGGACATCTCCGGACTATGATATTGGAGTCTCGGCGGTGGTGCCGAACTGGATGGATTGTGGTGCTTGCCCTTAAGGATAGTATAGGAGCTTTTCTTGTAAAACTGAAACATAATTTTTTACATTACAAATACAGTGGGGGAAGGAGTTACCTGTTAAGCTTCAGTTGTATGAATAAAATATAGATATATTTCTTTCTTGAGAAGGTCAGAATTAAATTCATCGACCACCATCTTAGGAGAGAATGAGACTCCGCTACATGGGAGAAAAGAACTTGGTTGCATGGGAGGAGAGGACCTTGTTGCACAGAAGCATGAGGCTTCGTTGCATGGGAGGAGAAGACCTCGTTGCTTAGAATCATGAGGCTTCGTTGCTTGGGAGGAAGCTCCATTGCATGGGAGGAAGCTCCGTTGCATGGGAGGAGATGACCTTGTTGCACGAAAGAGTAGGAGTCCGTTGCATGGGAGGAGAAGACCTCGTTGCACAGAAGCATGGGGCTTCGTTGCATAGGAGGAATGAGATATTATTGCATGGGAGAGTATGAATCCGTTGCATGGAAGGAGAGTATCACGTTGCATGGGAGAGATGGAACTCTGTTGCATGGGAGAAAGCTCCGTTGCATGGGTGGAAGCTTCGTTGCATGGAAGGAAAGAGACCCTGTTGCATGGGAGAGATGGAGCTCCGTTACATGGGAGAGAGCTCCGTTGCATGAAAGGAAGCTCCGTTGAATGGGAGGAGAGGGACCCTGTTGCATGGGAGAGTTGGAACTCTGTTGCATGGGAGGAGGTGATACCCCGTTGCATGGGAGAAAGGACTCCGTTGCATAGGAGGAGTGACGGGCATTTGAAAGGACCACGAGCATGAATTTCTTCCCTCTCTACGGTGGTCAAACCCTTTCTCCCTCTCTTCTTCTTCTCTTCTTCTCTTCTTTTTTTTGGTCTTCTTTTCTTGTTGGATGGGGCTCCTGGAAGGTGGCATTGCCCGGAGGTGGCCCCATCATTGGCTTGTTGCCTGCTACCCTGTTAAGGGTGATTCATAGCTCAGGATTTTTTCTCAAGACCGCTTCTTGAATCCCCAAGAGAGAGAGGAGCTCTCGTGCCCCATTGCTGTGCCCCCGGTCTGCCCGTCGGGGACTAAGGATGAAGGTGGAAACTATTGTCCTACCCTATTGAGGAGCATTAATCTGCCCCCTACCTGGTAAGCCAATTTGTTGTCGCCCGATCGCCATGGCCTATAGCTGTAGACTGCCTCGGACTGTGCCACTGTCACCCTGGATCCTACTCGAATGCCCGGACCTGCAAAACAGAAGAGACCTGGGCCGGTGATCCTGGTGGGGGCACTCCGATGCTCAAGTTAGTGACGATCAAGGGAAACATACCCTCCTCCACGGGGCTTGGTGGAGTCACCGTGTTCGGAGGCGTCGTTATAAGAATTTGGAGGGCTTGGAGCTGTGCTGGTCATCCTGTGGATTTCTTCGGTGGGGAGGAATCTTTTTCCTCATCGCTCCTTGTGGATGAAGACCTGGAAAAAGTCTCGACCAGGGATATCGGTGGGGAAACTCTGATGCTCAAGTCAGTTGGGAGAATAACCGGAGCTATGTAGGAAAAATAATGGCCTGAGAGCTATAATGAGCGTGTGCTTGTTTTTCTTACCTGGGCCGGAGGTCCCTCTTACCTACTTATGAGATGGCTCCTGTCATTTGGGGAGGCGTGCTCTCCTTGAAGTAGGCCTGTGAGGCTAGGATAGGCTTGTGAGACCATGACGAGTTGGTGAGCCTTCCTCTTTTGGGAGGTTCAGAGAGTTGGTGAACGAGTGTAGTGCCTCGGGTGGGTTACTCTTTCCTCATTAGTGCAAAGAGTGGCTTGGGAAGCTTGAATGTAGTCCTTTGTAGGCAACGTGGCAAAGGACCCAAGTGGATGGGGCTTTTGAAAAGCATGCCGGGCCCACGTGGATGGGGTGCTCCCAATGGTTGAATCAAACCGAGACATCGAAGTGTCGAACTGATCGGGGCACTGCTCTTGTACAATACATGGGATGCACGGATCGAGAGAAGGCCCGTAGGGGCTTCCCATGCATGCTGGTTGGGGTGAGGCCTGTTGAGGCTCCATGCACATGGACCGGGGTGCGTGGTGCGAACCTACACGCTGCTCCTAGCTACTGTCAAACTGCTGGACAGGCTTGTCGAGGCGCTCGACCATGCCCGGGCATGTCGGAGCTAGAGCTGGACTGGAACGGACGGAGCCAGAGCGGGCTGAGATGCCATGCGAGAGGATGCCATGCTGGTATTGGACAGCGTGCAGGCGTGCCGCGGTCGATGCGGAGCTGGGCGCGGGGGTGCCATGATGGCACGCCATGGTCGATTGGGGCTGGAGAGTTCCACTAGCCTCCCATCGGGCGAAGCCGTATGGGGCGAAGCCGGACTGAGGTGGGCAGAACCGTGCTGCCTCCCATCGGGTGAAGCCATGTAGGGCGGAGCCAGACTGAGGTGGGCAGAACCGTGCTGCCTCCCATCGGGCGAAGCCGTGCGGGGCAGAGCTAGACTGAGGTGGGCGGAACCGTGCTACCTCCCATCGAGCGAAGCCGTGCGGGGTGGAGCCGGACCGTGGGAGGGCGGAGCCTTGTGTAGAATGGAGCCGGAGCTAGGGTGTGCTTGCCGGAGATGGGGCTGCCGCTGGTGTGCCTCGGGCGGAGGGGCTCCATGCGAGCACTTCGGGGCATGGAGCAAGTGCGGACAGAGCTGGGGCTACCGTGGGCGTGCTGAGCTGGGCTGGAACCAGAGCTGGGGTGCGCTCGCCAGAGACGGGGCTGCCATGGGCATGCCGCGGGTGGATGGGCTCCACGCGGGCATGCCGGGGCATGGAGTAGGCACGGACGGAGCTGGGGCTGCCATGGGTGCGTCGCGGGCATGCCGCGGGCGTGTCGAGCTGGGCTGGAGTTGGGGTGCGCTCGCCGGAGACAGGTCTACTGCGGGAGTGTCGTAGTCGAAAGGGCTTCACGTGGGCGGTGTGGACGTGGACCTAGCTACGGGCTTGCCTCGGGCATGTCGAGCTGGGTTGGAGCCAGAGTGCAGAGTGGCACGCGGATGGCAGCGGGCTGGTGTACAGGCTTGCTGCACTGGACGATGGTGGACTGGCGCGTGGCTTGCCGCACTGGACGGCGGCGGACTGGCATGTGGGCTTGTCACGAGCACGGAGTGCCGTGCGGGATGGTGGACGGGCTCCACACGGGCGGAGCTGTCATGAAGCTGGTTCCCATGTATAGCTGAGGTAGGCTGGCCAAGGTGGAAAAGTGCATGGCCGAGGTGGCGACCTGCCCATCATAGGGGCCGACTTCCTCTTGGAACAAGCGGACCCGGCATCTTCTATTGATGGGAGACCTGTGGGGACCCATGACGCGCATGGCCATGTCAGCCAGCAAGGAGGATGCTGTGCCAGGACCGAATGGGTTGGTTACTACTGTAACAAATCCCAACTAGATATCTTCTATTTTCATTATTATCTATTATTGCCAAGATTGCCATGGCTGCAGCTTTGACATGGCGCGGACTCGTCGGGCTTTCATCGGGCACTCGATCCTTTTCTAGTGTAGCCTGCAAAAAAGAGGAGACTCAGGCCAGGAATTTTGGCGGGGACACTCCAACGATCAAGTCAGTTTGGGATGATCAAGGAAAACAAAACCTCTGTGGTGAAGAGCTTGGGGATTCTCTGTATAGAGGGTAAAAGGTGGAATTGAAATTGAAAGACAAGTTAGAGTGGAGATCAGAGAGCTGGGAGGTTCTCTCACTAGTTCCTTGCCTGTTTCCTTTCTGAGTTTTATCCGTTGCCTCTTTCCCCTCTCGGGGGTCCTTTCTTCTACTTTTATATAAGTAGGAGTGGCCCAGACCAAGCCTGGGGCTTTATTGAGATGTTCCTTTCCTTGTACCCCTTTCTAGAGAGGTTTTTCCTTATCTGCAGCCTCCTCTCTGTCAAACTAATCATCCGAAGGAGATCCTTCTATTTGGAGCTGATTGCCAACATAGTGCAAATCTTATCCCTTTGGTGGTGCAATTTCCTGTGGGAGGGGCGGGCACCGTGCCGTTGAGTCCCGAGCCATGGTGGAGTGTTTTCCTTTTAAGAGGGACCATTGGTGTGTCACCGGGCTTGTGGCCTTAATGGAATACTCTTCATGAAGGAAGTTCAGATTCCGTGTCGCGAGGTCAGTATCTGATGGGGTACAGATATGGAATGATGCATTTCTATGAATTAAAGATACTAAGTGATGATGAAACAGATATGCATGCGACTATTTTATGTAAAGAAACAGAATTTCATGAAAAGGACATAAGGGAAAACATGACTAGGAATACAACCTTTCAAAGCAATAAAAAAAATGGACCTTCATGGTTATGAAACCACACAAGTTAGGGCTAGCTTAATTTCCTATTTCAGATCTGAAAGAGAGTTATAAAGATTGGTTATCCAGCCATTAATATTCAGAAAATGGAGTAAGGAACACTCAAGATGAAGTATTTAAATGGCAAAGGAATTACTCTAGGTTTTAAAGCATCCTGTATCTGATTCTTTGGCATAGTAGACCTTCATCTTGGAAACCATGAGACCCGGGGATCTTGCACAGGTAGATGGAATGGTTAAAAGGTTTAGATGGAAGGTTGGAAGAAAGGAAGAGGAATGTTAGGAATGGAAGTGTTGGCTTAGGCTTGGATTGAAGTATTCTTCCTTTGGCATCCTTAGCTTGAATCATCTTCACTTGTTGGCGTGGAGAACCCCATTGTAGATGATCTCCTATGGAAGATGGGAAGGACGAATTTGGAGAGGCTTGAAGAGGGTTCTTCAAGGGTGGCCGAATGGGATTGAAAGAGGGATTAGTAGCTTGTTTGGCTAAGTATCCTAGGTCTCACACCTACCTTCTCTCAAGGGTCTTTGGCTAGCAAAGGAAGAAAGCTTTCTAGGAAAAAAATTTCATTTCATTCATCAATCAATTACAAGAGAACTTAGGAGCTTTTATAGACTTTAAGCTCCCTTTTAAATTCAAACTACACCTCCTTTCATGGAGAAAATCAAGGGTCATCCCATGAAGAGAGGAGTGGCCCTTTCAAATTTGAAACTCCTAATTACAAGAGAGAAAATCAAGGAGGCTTCCCAAAGAAAGTTGGATGGCTCTTGCAAGGTGGCGTCCCATGGAATTTTCTTGAATTTATCTTGGGCGAAAATCTTGTTTGAATTGTCTTAGTGATGTGGCTTGATCTCTCCTCTAAGTGGCATGACTTGTCCTCCAAGGTGGCATGGTTCAGTGATGATGTGGTGCTCCAAGTAGTTGGTGAAGCTGGTTGCACTTAATCTGGCTTAATTGGAATCCAATTCAAGTAGCTCTTGAACCCGACTCAATACAAAGCCTAATTGAACTTTAATTGAACTTTAAAATCCAAATTGAAATAAAACAGGACTCAATTATTCAAATAAACATAAGTACAGGACTTATAGATTTATTACAGGACTAAAATTCATAATCGTCTATGCATAAAGAACTTGGCATCAGTTGAAGCCTCTTCCTCAGCCTGGTGCCTGCACCAATTCTCCTCGGGTGGGAGGAACTCGACCCTGTCGAGTAAGGATCAGTTTGATAGTGGTATTTTTCTAAGAGATCTGGGTCAATTTGTTGTAGATCCTCTTGGGTGATCCAGGAGTCTTCAGATTCTGGTCGGTTTTGCTAATGAACCAGATAATGTTGATAACCTTTGTTCCTAGTAGTAATCACTTGGTCATCCAAGATACGTTCAATCTTGTCTCTCCGGTCTAGTGGAATTGTTGGTGGACACTCAGGTAGGGTTTTGCTCTCAAAGGCAGGGGAAAGTCCAAAAGGCTCACTAGGAATTAATGCCGGTTCTTTAAATTCTTTCATATCAGAAATATTAAATGTGGAGCTAATGCCGTAATCAGGTGGTAACTCTAATAGATATGCATTAGATCCAATTTTCTTAATTATTTTGAAAGGTCCAGCTCCCCGGGCATGCAATTTCTTCATAGTTCCCGATGGAAACCTTTCAGGTCTAAGTTTTATCATGACAGAGTCCCCTTTATTAAATTCTTTTATTTGTTTATGTGAATTAGCCATATGCTTATAAACTTCATTACTCATTTGAATCTTCTTACTAATTTCTTTATGTAATTATTTAAGATGCCGTGCATATGACTCGACAGACTCAGATACACGTGCATGTGTGGGTAACGAAATGAGGTCAATAGGTCTCCAAGGTCTGTAACCATGGACAATCTCAAAGGGACTTTTACCAGTAGACCTATTGACCGAGCTGTTGTATGCAAATTCAGCACGAGGTAGAAGTAAATCCCAATTACCCAGACTCTCTCCAACAAGGCACCTTAGTAAGTTCCCTGGACTTCTATTTACAACTTCAGTTTGTCCATCAGTCTGAGGGTGGTAAGCAGCTGAGAATTTTAGTTTTGTTCCTAGTAGGTGCCAAAGGGTCTTCCAAAAATAGCTTGTGAAATGGACATTCCTATCATAAACAATGGTCTTAGGTAACCCATGTAACTTGACTACTTGATCGAGAAAAAGCTTGGCTACCCTGGAGGCATCAAAAGTTTGGGAGCAGGGTATAAAATAGGCCATTTTCGAAAATCTGTCGACCACCACAAAGATTGAATCGTGTTTTCTAAGGGTCTTGGACAGTCCTAAAATGAAGTCCATGCTAAGATCCTGCCATGGACAATCCGGCACAGGTAAAAGAGTGTATAACCCGGTGTTTTGTCTTTGATGTTTGGCAACCGTATATGTCCTACATTGGGCAACAATATTAGCTACCTGTCTCTTAAGGCCTGGCTAGTAAAATTTCTCCTCAATTATCAATATGGTCTTGTTTCTTCCAAAATGGCCAGCCAAACCTCCAGCATGGGTTTCCTAAATTAAAAAATCTCTCAGAGAAGTCTTTGGAACACAAAGCTTGTTTTCCTTAAACAGATAACCATCTAAAAGGGTGTACTCACTGTGGTCACTAGATGGTCCTAATTTCAAAGCTTGGTAAACTTCACTAAAGTCTGGACAATTATCATATTCATCTGTAAGTCTTTCAAATCCAACGACTTCAGTACTAATCAAGTTCAGAAGCAGGGCTCTATGACTTAAAGCATCGGCTACCTTATTCTTAGTTCCGGCATGGTGTTTCAAGACAAATGTGTAGGCTTGGATGTATTTTACCCACTTGGCATGCCTAGGATTTAGCTTTTTCTGGGAACTAAGGAATCTAAGGGCCTCATGATTGGAAAACAAGACAAATTCATGCGGTAGTAGATAGTGCCTCTAATACCTTAAAGCTTGCACTACCGCATAGAGCTCCTTATCATAGGTGGAATACTTAAGCTTGGCTTCATTTAATTTTTTACTAAAGAAAGCTATGGGATGGTTCTCCTGGCTTAAAACTCCACCTATTCCAACTCCAGACGCATCATAGGCAACCTCAAAAACATTAAAAAAATTAGGCAATCTTAAGATAGGTGCTTGTGTCATTTTCTTCTTAATATCTAGGAAAGCCCTATCAGTAGCTTTAGTCCATTCAAATTGGCCTTTCCTAATGCAATCCGTGATTGGTGCAACTATGGTACTAAACCTTCGAATGAACCTTCTATAGAAAGTAACGAGGCCATGAAAACTTTGTACTTCATAAATACTTTTTAGCACAGGCCACTCTATAATTGACTTAATCTTTTCGGGGTCAACAGAAACTTCGTCAGGTGTAACAACAAAACCTAGGAAAACAACTCTATGGGTGAAAAAATCACATTTTTTAAGATTTGTGAAGAGGCTATTTTCCCTAAGTGCTAAATAGACTTGATTCAAATGGTCCAAATGATCCTTCTTGGTCCCGCTATATATAAGAATGTCATCAAAATAAACTATGACAAACTTTCCTATAAATAACCTTAGGACTTGATTCATAATCTGCATAAAGGTACTAGGAGTATTGGACAGTCTGAAAGGCATTACTACCCTCTTAAAAAGACCCTCGTTGGTCTTGAATGCAGTCTTCCACTCATCCCCAGGTCTAATCCTAACTTGATTATAGCCACTCTTAAGGTCAATCTTTGAAAATATTGTTGCTCCGGCCATCATATCTAACATGTCGTTCAAATGGGATATGGAAAACCTATATTTTGTTATGATCTTATTAATGGCACGACTATCAACGCACATCCTCGAAGTGCTATCTTTCTTAGGGGTCAGTAATGCGGGTACTGCACAGGGACTCAAACTCTCTCTAATAAATCCTTTCCTAAGGAGATCCCCTACTTGTCTTTGTAACTCTAAATGTTTGGTAGGGTTCATCCTATAGTGTGGAAGGTTGGGTAGGGTGGCTCCTGGGACTAAGTCAATGGCATGCTGGATGTCCCTAAGTGGTGGAAGTTGGTCAGGTAGGTCATCTGGAAACACATCCTTAAAGTCTTCTAATACTTTAGCCACTTCCTGAGGGTGTTCTTTTTAGGAAGGCTCCTGAATTTCCTTAGTGGTTAAAATCCAAATAGGGGTACCCTCAGTGAGTTCTTTCTCAATTTCCTTATCAGTGATCAAATTGACTCCCATTTTCTTTTCCTTTAGGTGACTTGATCCTCTCTTAACAGTGTCCTTAGGTGGTGTTGGGTTGATCACAAACTTCTTTCCTAGGTGCATGAATGAGCAGGAATTTGATCGGCCGTATAGAGTCGCATCATGGTCAAATAATCAGGATCGACCTAGGATGATACTGCTCACTCCCATTGGTAAGACATCACACCACACTTTCTCCTAATAGGACTGTAATTGGATTTGGACTAGACACCTATGTTTGATGGGAATTAAAGTGGAGTCTATCCAAGAAACCTTATAGGGATTTAGATGGGGAACTGTGGACAAGCCTAAAGTTTTGTCAGCACTAGTGAATATGGCATTTATACAACTCCCACTATCTATGATTATTTTACATACCTTATCCCCTAACTTGATAAATGTTTGTAGGATGTTAGTCCTACGCCAATCCTCTTGTGTCACAGTATGGGTAAGGATGCATCTAACTACTCCCAACATATCAGGCTCTAT
The DNA here is from genome assembly GCA_021397845.1 of Areca catechu. Taxonomy (NCBI): domain Eukaryota; kingdom Viridiplantae; phylum Streptophyta; class Magnoliopsida; order Arecales; family Arecaceae; genus Areca; species Areca catechu. The sequence continues at coordinate 97,870,814 of CM038045.1, forward strand.
TTGTTCCTCGTCACCTTCATACTCTTCAACCAAGTTGTCCTTAGCCTGATATTCCTCCTCAACATTATCACCTAGGGGCTCTATGGGTTCAGGCTCATTCTCTTCTGATTCTCCTATGTGTAAGGCCCTAGTTGGACAATTGCTAGCCTTTAGATCAGATAGAAACCCCTATGGTGTGTGACCCCATAGGTGATGTGGGACGACTCTAAGAATGCTAAATATGCAGAAAAAATAGTAATCTATTTTTTTTATATTTTTTAAATATTAAAGCAGGCTAAATTCTTAAAGTTAAGTAATAATTAACATGATATTCAGCAATTCTAAGAATCATCATGATCGCAAAGAACTCATGCAAGATAATAAGTAAGCAGGATCCAAGAGTTGAGAAACTCCCAGTTTAGGATAGTTTATCTTCATTAAAACACATATCAAGAGAAGGGAAGGTTTCTTACCGGTCAGAGATTGAAAAGTTTGCAGTGGAAATGATCACTCACACTCTGATTGGAGCCTGGATGAAGAAGCTTTAGTTCCTTGAATCAGATGGCTAATCTGGACCCTATCTGAAGACAAGGAAAGCCTCCTCTGGGGAGGTGAAACACCTCGGGGATCCTGTAAGCATTAGGGGTCAATCAAAATAGCAATTAAACAAAGAAAATAAAACTAGGGTTTAGAATTGAGAGAAACTAGGTTTAGGTGTGGATGTCCTGGGGAAGTAGTTGCTCGACTGGGGCAGTAGCTAGGGTGTCTTCCTCTGGGAGTGGCTGATCTCCAAGGAAAGAAAGAAGCCTAGGGGCCTCCTATTGCGGGTCTCTGGTTAGGTCCAACCATCAATATGATGAATCCTATGCTTCCATCTAACGAATGACCAAGCCCGACTATGGATGGCCCACCTGATCATCATTAAGAATGTTGTACTAAACCATCATTTGTGGGAAAGTAATCCCAGTAACCGGATGCACGCCCATTCTATGGAACTGCCGATGTACAACAATCTAAAGGACTCATTACTAACCCACTTAATGGGAGGCTAAGACACCATCAACTTATTGACTTAGTCTTTTTTAGGACCTAATAATTTTAGAAGATTTTAATTAAATTATGACAGAAGAATAGAGAGAAGAACATGGATCAACCTCCCACCGATCAAATCAATTCTCAGGAGGGTTGAATTAAATTCAACAAGTTGGTCCATGGGCACCTAAAGATCAGACAGGCTGATCAACTTGGGTGACATGGGTTAACTCGAATCAATAAGCTCTTCTAATCAGTTTTGGTTGACCGGATTGGCTAGGTAGGTGAGATCATGGATAAGTATCTGTCATTAACCATCTTTCCTATACACCAACCAAGTTGGCCATGAAAGAGGTAGCCTCATGCAGCCATGATCAAAACAGCCAAACTTGCCTAGACACCAATCGATTTATCAGACTTGATTAGACCAGCCTAAGAACTCGGGCTTACCACAGAGCCACTAATTAGATCCATTTTAGAAGAATGGACTAACCCATCTAACTATTAGATAGATACTAAAGAGAATGTCCTTAATCAATATTTGATAGTTTTCTTAAGTCCAATTCAACTAACCTTAGGTCTAACCCAATACATGGACCCAATCAGACAGCTAACCCAATTAACCCGGATGGCTTATTCAAATGACATTAGGTTTCACAAACCCTAATCTAACTTGTCATTTAATTAATCTTTCAATTTATAATTGTTAGATTATAATCCAACTTTTAATTAAAATAATTTTAATTAAATTCATGTAAAACCCTTTTACATCTTTCATGCATCATATCTAGTCTTATCATATTAATTTATAATATTGCAAGCCATTAACATTTTAGACATGCCAATGTATAATCATGTATCAGGATTAAAATATTTTTAATACCGTAGGTTTCCTTAAATGATCCTTCTGAAATGGCCAACACAGACGAACCGCCTCGTGCCATAGATAATTAGGGATTTTAAACCAAGATTAATCTAGACACACGGCCATGGTGAAGGTCTCAACTAGGTTTCTAAAAGTAATCCCTAATCTAGATATAGATCCAATACATGCAATTATGATATGTTACACATGTACCTAGCTCTGATACCATTGAAAGGGAACCAGTGCATCGGACACCTACCCTAGGCATGCTACACTAGGAAGTAGGTATTGCATAATTAAAATTTTTAACATGCATACGAAAAAACCTACTCATGCATAGGATCTAACATAAACTGATGCATGTAACAGATACACAGGCATGTAAAGGCAAGTGCAATAATTATAAACAATATGATAAAACTTAGATCTAAGCATGCATGATAACAAAAATAAATAACATACCTTATAACGCTTCCTTTTGTTTTGAAATCTGGATCGAAGCAGGAAGAAGCCGACTCCAGCAGTCTTCAGAACATATCAGCAAATACAAGAACAAGGAAGGATCGATCCAATCTCTCGAGGTGTCCAAATGTTTGCCCTCTAGAGTATCCACGTGCAGGCTCTTGCTGATCCAACTCCCGGATGGATGCTAGTCCTCCAGGAATCAGCAACAAGTCATGGATGTGTGGAGCAGGAAAGACCAAAAGATCTTCATGGACGGTCTTCTCCAAGATCGCCGATCCTCCACCAAGAGCACATAAAGAAAAACATAAAACCATAGAAGGATTACACGGACACCGCATAAATATCTGCACTCAGATTTTTCTTTTTTTAAAAGCTCGCTCTCTTAACCCATATTCTTCCCCTGTTCTTCCCCTCTCATCTGCATGCCCTTGTTTCTTCCTTTCTCCCACACCTCACGGCCTACAACCCAGATCTGAATATGACTAAGAAAACCTGTGAAGAAAAAGAAAAACATCGAGAGAAAGAGTCCAGATTAAAACTCGTGAAGGCTGGGAGAAATATCAAGAGAGCAGTCCAGATATTACCTAAACTCTTATTTGAATTTGTTTTAGATCGGTTTAAACACAGGGAACTGCTGGAAGAGAACAAAGCCACCATGAAAACAGGGATCGAAGCAAGTAAGAAGTGCTGGAGAAACACCAATAGAGCCAATCCAAAATGCTATGCTAAGGATGATATCCCAAGCTTCTTTCGATTAACAAGAGGTCTTATCCAAAAACACGGTAAAAACAGGGGAAGCGGAAGAGGGATAAAATAATGATTAAGAACCCTATAAATCACCGTGTAAACCTTCTATGAACTAAACCAGTTCATGAAACCCAAAAGACCAGTTCAACAAAAACCAAAAATTGGTTCAACAAAAACCCAAAAACTGGTTCAACCAAAACCCTGGTCCAACCAAACCGATCAGTAAGAAAATCGGGTCCAGTCCTGGTCAACCATGAATAGTTCCTGGTTGACCCAAATCAATCCTGGTTGATCCAAATCTGGATTAGACACCAATCAAGTTGGCTAGGTAAGAGGTAGTCCTAAAGAACCAAGATCAAATTGCCAAACTTACCTTGGACACTAATTGTAAAAGAATTTTAGAAAAGAATGCCAATGATTCTTTACTAAAGAAAAAAGAAGAAATTTTAGAAAAGAACAATATATTGTAAAAGAATTTACTTGTCTTTTTTGAAAAGTTTAAAGCTTTGGAAATAGAAAATAACGCATGTATTGACAAGAACAAAGCTTTACTCACTGAAAATAATGATTTGAAAAAGGAGGTTGAAAAACTCAAGCCACTTGTTGAAAAACTTACATTATCTTCTAACAAGCCTGAGTTGATCTTAAAAGAATAAAGAATTTCTAGAAATAAAGTTAAAATTAGTTTTAACTCTTCAATTTCAAATGAAATTTCAGTTACTACTTTTGTAAAACCAAAAGCTTATGTTCCAAAATTAATATCTCAAAAAGCTTTTGCAACAAATGTTTCTGCTTGTAAAGCTACATTGTATGTTCCTAAGAGCTCAAATAGGAAATCTTTTATATCTGCATCTTATGCATCAACATCTAGAACTTCAAAATCTGCATCTTTTCAGAATTCTAGAGCTGAATGTTATGCATGCAAAGGGTTAGGACATAAAGCTTTTGAATGCAATATCTTTAAAAATGTCAAAAGTAAAATAAGAAAAATTTGGGTTTCCAAAGGAACCACCTTCGCTAACCTACAAGGACCCAAGTTAGCTTGGGTACCTAAAAGAACTTCTTGATTGTCTTGCAGAAATGTCTTGCAATCCAAAAATTGAAGAAAAGATGGTATCTCGATAGTGGTTGTTCAAGGCATATGATGGGTGACAAAGATCAATTTATCATCCTAGAGATGAAAGAAGGAGGTATGGTCACTTTTGGAGATAATGGCAAGGAAAAAATAATCGGAATCGGTAAGATCAAGATAACCCCCTCTACTTTTATTGAAAATGTATTGCTAGTAGATAAATTGAAGCATAATTTATTAAGTATTAGTCAATTATGTGATAAAGGCTTGAAGGTTATCTTTGAATCATCTATGTGTACTATATCAAACTCTCTTGATTCTAGCAGTAAGTTCATTGGACATAGACTTGGAAATATCTATGTGGTAGACCTTAATGATCTTGCCATGTCAAGTTGTTCCAGTCTAGTTGCAATAAATGCTAACACCAAGGAGTCTTGCTTACTTTGGAATAGATGATTAGGTCATATTAGCATGCATACTATTGCCAAGTTAATTTCCAAAAATCTAGTTAGAGGCATGCCTAAGTTTAAAGTAAACTTTGATCATGTTTGTGATGCATGCCAAATGGGTAAACAAATGAGGGGATCTTTAAACCCAAAAATATGATTTCAATTATCAGACCTCTAGAGCTACTTCAAATGGACATATTTGGACCAATTACGATCACAAGCTCAGGAGGTATGAAATATGCTCTTGTGATAGTAGATGAATTTTCTTGATTTAATTGGGTTTTGTTTATTGCTCGCAAAGATGAAACCTTTAAAATATTTCAAAAATTTCATAAAAAAGGTTTCAAATCAAAAAAAATCTTTCAATAGTTTCAATTAGGAGTGATCATGGTACCAAATTTGAAAATCAATTTTTCGATGATTATTGCATAGAAAATGGCATTGATCATAACTTTTCCGCTCTTAGGACACCACAACAAAATGATGTTGTAAAGAGGAAAAATAGGACTTTGGAAGAGATGGTCCGAACAATGTTATGTGAAGGCAATCTTCCAAGGTACTATTGGATAGAAGAGGTGAACACTGCTTGTTACATTTTGAACTGCGTTTTGATCCATCCTTTTTTGAAGAAAACTTCCTATGAGCTTTGGAATGAAAAAAAAGTCAATATTAATTATTTTCATGTATTTGGTTGTAAATGCTTTGTGTTTAACAATGGTAAAGATAATCTAGAAAATTTGATGCTAAATCTGATGAAGCAATTTTCCTTGGTTATTCATTACATAGCAAAGCATATAGAGTATTTAACAAAAGAACTCTTACTATAGAAGAATTCATGCATGTTATTTTTGATAAAACTAACCCTTCACCTTCTAAGAAAGAAGAGTGCATAAACAATGATGCAGGTATAATTCAAAAATAAATGGAAGACATGAGCATACAAGAAAGACCAATCGAAGAAGGAGAATAAATGATAAGCAAGGATCATGCTGATCTACTAAGAGAATGAAGGTATGTAACTTCTCATCCAAAAGAATAATTATTGGTGATCCTTCACAAGGTTTTAGGACTAGGTCATCACATAGAGATGCACATGATTACCTAGCATTTGTATCACAAATAGAACCTCATACCTTAGAAGAAGCTGAATCTGACCCAAATTGGATGATGGCCATGCATGAAGAACTAAACCAGTTTGAAAAAAATAAGGTATGGACATTAGTTGATAGACCTTCAAACCATCCAATCATAGAAACCAAATGGGTCTATAGAAACAAGTTAGATGAGCAAGAAAATGTAGTAAGAAACAAAGCTAGATTAATGACTAAGGGATATAACCAAGAAGAGGGCATTGATTTTGATAAAACATATGCACTTGTAGCAAGACTAGAAGCCATTAGATTACTTATTGCATTTGCTTGCTACATGAATTTTAAACTTTTTCAAATGGATATGAAAAATGCATTTTTAGTTACATTTATGAGAAAGTTTTTGTTGAACAACCACCAGGTCTTGAAGATCATGTTTTTCCAAACCATGTGTTTAAATTGAATAAAGCAATATATGATTTGAAACAAGCACCTAGAGCCTGGTATGATAGACTTAGCACTTTCTTGATTGAAAATAATTTTTCAAGAGAAAATGTTGACAAAACTCTTTTCATCAAGAAGAAAAATAATGATTTATTAGTTGTACAAATTTATGTTGATGATATTATATTTGGTGCAACTAATAAAGTTCTTTGTAGAGAATTTGCTAAGTTAATGTAGGGAGAATTTGAAATGAGCCTAATGAGTGAACTTAACTACTTTCTTGGACTTCAAGTAAAACAAACAAAGGAAGGAATCTTCATCAACCAAGCTAAGTACACCAAAGAAATAATCAAAAAGTTTGGTATGGAGTCAAGCAAACAAATGAACACATCCATGAGCCCATCTTGTAGATTAAATAAAAATGAAAATGGATCCAATATTGACCAAAAGCTCTATAGAGATATGATTGAATCCTTGTTATATTTGACTGCAAGTAGATCTGATATCTTATATAACATATGTGTATGTGCTATATTCCAAACTAATCCTAAAGAATCACATATGCTTGCTGTTAAAAGAATTATCAGATATTTGAAAGGTACAAGTAATCTAGGTCTATGGTTTTCCTTATTATATTTGATTGCAAGTAGACCTGATATCTTGTATAACATATGTGTATGTGCTAGATTCCAAACTAATCCTAAAGAATCACATATGCTTGCTGTTAAAAGAATTATCAGATATTTGAAAGGTACAAGTATTCTAGGTCTATGGTTTTCAAAATATTCTTTATTGAATTTATTTAGATTTTTGGATACTGATTATGCTGGTTTTAGAATTGATAGAAAAAGCACTAGCGGCACATACCAATTTCTAGGATTGAATTTAATCTCATGGCACTGTTAGAAACAAAACTTGATAGTACTTTCAACTGCTGAGGCAGAGTATGTTGCTGCAGGAATTTATTGTGCACAAGTGTTATGGATTAAACAATAACTAGAATACTTTGGTATTACACAATCTAAAATTTCAATCAAATGTGATAACACAAGTGCTATAAATTAGACAAAAAATCTAATTCAGCATTCTAGAACTAAGCACGTAGAAATTAGACACCATTTTATTAGAAATCATGTTTTGAATGATGACATTGAACTAGAATTTATCCCAACTGAGAACCAACTAGCTGATATTTTCACTAAGCCACTTAATCAAAATAGATTTGAATTGCTTACAGGAGAATTAGGTCTTTGTGATCCTTTCTAAATTTTCCTAACCTAATTCTATCAAATATAAAGAAAAATTATCTAAAAAACCTCCTACATATATTCAAGTTCCTTGAACAACTTTCCTTGAGATTTTATTGAATTAATTTTGATTTCTGAATCATTTCAACTTTTGTGGAAAGTTTTTGTTCGAGTCGACTTGGGCAATTTTTCTCTAGTCGAGCCAGCTCAAATCTCTGACATTTTAGCTCTTACTCTGGATGAGCTGACTACGTCAATTTAGGGTTTGCCTAGCTGACTTGAATCTCTGTTTCTTTTGAGTTCACTCTGGATGAGCCGACTCGGATGATTTTAGGGCAAACCTAGCCGACTCAGATGTCAGGCAAACGATTTTTTAATAGAGCTGAGTAACTTTTTCTGATTTTTCATACTCTTCATTTTGACTCCAAACCCTAACATTCCACTCGAAACAATCTCCAATCCTCCAAAATCCTATTCCCAAAGCTTCAATTTCTTCATTCTTGCCAAATTGTTGCAATGGCTCCTAAGACAGCTGTGAGAAAGAGATAAAAAAGATCGACACCCTCTGTGAAAACTGAAAGAAGGTCAAAACATCGGCAGGAAGAGCCGACTCAAACAATGGAAGAACAAGAGGAAGAAAGAGAACAGTTGGCCGCTACTTCATCCCCAAGACAGGTAGTTTATATGATAAATCGGCCTGTTACTAGCAGTAGACGCATCATTTTCAACTTTTTGGAAGAAATTGGATTAAAAATCAGAGATTTAATTGAAGCACAAGGTTGGATATACTTCTATTCTTTAAATATTTCTACATACCCAACACTTATTAAAGCCTTTTATGAGAACCTCAGATTAGAACCTCATCATATTGAGTCTACCGTCAAGGGTAAAAGGGTTATAGTCAAAGAAGAAAGGCTCAGCTCTATTTTGGAAATGCTTGCGGAAGGGGTTAAACATTTGGTTTTAAAGGACAAAGAAAAGACCTTACAAGCAATTTTGGGTAGAACAAATGTTGATGGAGTAGGGACTGTAGTGGCTAACATTCTTTCCCTAGAAATGAGACTACTCCATAGTTTTATTAGCAGGATTTTTCTTCCATGAATAGAGAGATTTGATTGGATCAGTGAGCGTGACTTGAGCTTCATGGAGCACATTATTCAAGGGGAGTCACTCAACCTGCCCTATATAATGATAATGTAGATGAAAGAAGCATTTAGAAAGGTAAAGGCTTGTTTATCATATGGTATGGTTTTAACATTACTGTTTCAAGCCTTAAAAATCAGCCTAGAAGGGGAAGTTGGCAAACCCCTCCATCACACTGACACCTACACTGCTAAATTACTCCTTAGAATGGGCTATATCTGTAATGAAAGAGTATGGAAGAAGAAAGGCACTGAAGAGAGGGCAATTGCAACTTCCAGCAGTAGCAGTAGCTATTCTGAGGATGACAGTGAAGACCTTTCGAGGGAGATCTCCACTGCTGGACCTACAGCTCCAGAGGACACTGTTCCCACTTCAGAGAAACTATTTGATGTACCTATTGCTGAGTTTGGAATCTCTACTGAGCCTATTTCTGAGCCAGCTGAGACTGAGTTTGCGCCTACTAGATCTGAGCATACTACATTTAAGGCTATGGAGATAGTGCACCTTGAGTCTGAGACTCCTTTACCTACATCTCCAAGACCTCCTGCACCATCAGTTGATACTTCAGTAATCCAAGATTTTATTACTCAGCATATGAGATCTTTTACTAAGACATTGACTAGCTCCTTATCTAGCTTGTTTGGCGAGTTTCACCAGTCAGTGGATGATAGATTAGATCAGTTTGGAGGTGAGATTAGAGATCTGCATAGCAAGATTGACACACTTGAGACCTCTAGATCTGTATCACAACCTGATCTATAGTCCATCCTTGATATGGTATCATTTGGTTCTAAATCAATTAAGAATACTATCAATCAAACTTTAGAAGAATTCAGAACTGAGCTGAATGAAATAAGATTCAAAATGGTTTCATTAGAAGAAGGAAAGAGGATGGAGGAAGACTACATAAAGGGTATTCGAATCCTAAGATAGATTAAGAGGGTCTACTGAAGTTTTTGCAAATGCACAAGCTACTGAGCTAGTTACCTTAAACACTGAGATCAAAAAGCTTCAAGAAGCAATGGAAGAAGTTCAATTTCAACTAGATCAGTAGAAAACAACTGTCATTGTAGCTTTTGCCACCTCTAAACCAATACCTATACCCACACCTGGACCTACATCTACCACTCATCCTAGGAAGCTAGCTCCTTACCATTAGGCCATCCAATACTAGAAAGCTAGATAGTGATTGATTGTTTTTACTGCTTTCAATTTCTTGTAACTTGTATTGAATACTTTGAATGAAATGAAAGCACTTTTGGCTGACATATATATTATGTATGAATTGAATTGTGCAATGTCTTGCAATCATATCTTCAATTATACAATACTAAATTGATAAATTTTAATTAGAATATCAATGTTGATTTGAGAAAGTGAAATTATCTCAAACAAATTTTATAAACTTTCTTATTCTATCATAACAATTGAGCTTTATTTGAATATCCTTTTTGATTATTAACAAAAAGGGGGAGAACATTGAGATTACATGAAAAACACTACAACTATTTGAGAATATACAGAAAGGGGGAGTAAATTATTGAAACTGAATGGCTTTAGATCAACTTCTAATTTGCTATGATTGCTTCAAAAATTTAATTTGCTCTGATTGTTTTTAAAATTTTTTAGCTTAAGAATTAGCTCTAATATTCATAATTTTGAGCTCTGATACTTTGTGTTTGTGCTATATTAAGATACTTTGAAACATACAATCTTCAATACTCTAATACATACGAAAGCACTAACACCAATACTATATAATTTTTCACAAAAGCTCAGATACTTACTTGCAAATATAGTTATCTTTGATACATGTAAATGCTTACTCTTAAATACAATCATATATGTAATTGTAAAGAATTTTCCATACCCAGTGTTTTGTCATCATCAAAAAGGAAGAGATTGTTGATCCCATAAGTGATTTTGATGATAACCAAACATTGGAGTATGCATTTGTTATACTACAACTCTTCAAGTGTTTTACAAGTTTTTGTAGGATTATTTCATTGCTCAATCTCAACTCCTACACTTCTATTTCTTGTGTTGAGTTGTATTGTAATTGAATCTTGTAAAGAAGAACCCAAAGAAAAATTTAAGTATAAACCAATTAAATGGGTTACTTCTAGTTCATTTCAAGCTTTAAATTACTTTGAGTATGTTATAAGAAGAGTTTGAAGATATCTTGAAAGCTTGAAGCCTTGCTGGATAAATTATGGAGAACTGAAAATTCACTAAAGAACTCATCTGAGCTGACTCGAAGAGAAGAGAGCCGACTTTGGCACATGGCACACATGAGGATTCTGGCAAGCAGATATCCGAGCGGACTCTAAGGGACCCGAGCTGACTTGTCCAGAGTATTACTTCTTGAATCTGACAGGCGAGCTGACCCAAAGAGAGTCCGAGCCAACTCTATCACATAGTCAGATGTCCGAGCTGACTCTTCAGTAAATCGAGCTGACTCCTCCAGAGTCTAGAAAAAGAGATCTGAGAACTACAACCAATCAAACTGATTCTAATAAGAAAGAGCCGACTCTTCCAGACTGCATTTTGAAGGCCTGAGGATCCGAGTCGACTAGAATCAAGATGAGCCAACTCTTACAGAGTGAGAAATCAGAACACTGTGCAAGTGAAATGACCAGATTGAAGAGAGTCAACTCAACCAGAGCTACTCTGAGGATTCGAGTAGATTCGAGTGATCTGAGTCGACTCGAAGGTCGATTTCAAACTTATAATGGCTAGTTCTACAACTTGGAATTTGAATCCAAAAAGTGCTCCAACGATCAAATGTCACATCCCAATAGTCTGCAATGACCAAAATCATCTGAGAAAGGTACAAGACTATATATTTGAGGGATTTGAACTTCTTTGAAAAAAACAAAAACTTTTGAAAAAAAGAATGAAGGGTTAATGCATTATTGAATATCCAACCAAGCCAACAAGCAAGAGAGCACTAAGAACATTCAAGATAGCCTTCAAGTCTTCACCAACTCTCATCTGAAGCTTGAAGCACTTAGTAAAGAAGCTATAGAAGCCATTAATGTGCATTGATGATGCGAAACTAAAATTGCATGCAAATTATTTTTGTAATTTTTTTTGATTAAGTTGTGTGTTTAATTCCTGAAGAATAAATCAAGAAACTAAGTAGAGAATCTTGTGCAAGTAAGAAACTAAAGCATGCAAAGTAGAACCTAAAAGTAATAGAAAAAATGGAACGTCGAGGCTGAAAGTCTCGGTTGGGCTAGTTCAACTCCAATCAAGCGACTAGCAGGCAGAGGGGATGTACCGGACAATGGTTGATGCACCCGATGCAGATCGTAGATGAAGGGATCGCTCTCTGATGGGGATCCAGGGCAGGTCTGGATTCTTTTTCTTTTTTTTCTTATTTTCTCACATTTTTTTTAATTTTTTGCCTATTCCTGCTATTCCACCTATTCTCATTATTCTAGCTTTATCCCAAACTTATCCCCTCCTTATTCCTGCCTTATTCCATCTTCATCCCATGATTTTCAAAAATACTTCCCAAACCCTAGCCGCCACCCCGCCGCCCCAGATCCGGGCTGCCCGACCCCCGGCCGCCTCTGCCGGCCCGCCCGCTGGCCCCGCCCTCATCGAAAACCTGGCATTCGCTGCACCTGCCCGTGGAAGACGAAGGGACGGCCATGGGAAGGCCAACCGCCGCCCCATGGCCACCGCTGCCGCTTGCTGCCACCGCCCGCCTGCCGCCACCTACCGTCGACCCGCCGCCCGCTAGTGCCCGCCAGCTGTCGGAGGTCCTCGCTGGTGCCTTAGGCCCCACGCCCACGGGAGGACCAAATGGCATGCTCATGTGTGCCATGCGGTCGTGCTGCTGCTTGCCACCGTCGTCCACCGCCTGGCCGCTGCCCTCCGTCCGTCGCCGTCCCGTCGCCCGCCGGAGGCCTCATCGGCACCCAGGGGGTCCCCACGACCGTGGGAGACCAAACGGCATGCACGGCGTGCCGTGCCGCCCCTGACCACCGCTCGCCTCCAACTCGCCGCCCACCATCCATCGCTCGCCATCCGTCGGTGCTCGACGGAGATCGATCCTCCTCTGTGCATGTCTGCGAGAGATGGTTCCGCATGCTTTCTGGAGCAGTCCAAGCAGCATGCTTTTCAGAGCAGATCATCAAGCCAACATGCTTTTCAGAGCTAATCAGCACCAACATTGATGTAGCATGGATTCTAATGTAATTTATTTTCCTTTTTTGGATTTGTTGTTGGCTAAGTAATTGAGGGATTTGGTTTTTCTATATAAAGGCCCCCTCCCCCTCTTGTAATAATCAATTTTGAATAGAAATTTTTGGGTTTTCCAATGGTTCTGGTTCTAGGATGAGGCCCATCTTTCCTTCACCTACGGGTGTCGAGGGGTGTGAGACCCCACTTCCTTCGCTCCATGCGAGCATCGAGGGGTGTGAGGCCCTAGTTATCCCCCTTTTCCATCGAGTCCCCCTCTAGGTCTTAAGGATTTTTTTTTATGGCCCCAGGTAGCGATTTGGGTGGGATGCCCTAGGCTCCGCGTGTAGTAAGATGGGTGGGACACCCTAGACTACATGTAGTGGGGTGGGTGAGATGCCCTAGAGGTACGACGTCTCTCCATGAAGGTGAGTCCCCAGTCCTAGAGTGTCCATGTTTCCTATCCTCCATCCCATTGTTCCTCTACCAAGAAAATTGAAAACCAAAAGAGTTCAGCTATTTTAGGATTTAGTTTCAGTTCGCCCAAGTCCCGGGAGGCTTCTTAGCCCTCCCACAGTCCTAATTTGTTGAGGTATTTTTTCTTTTCCAAATAAATCAGGTTACGTCTCATCTGTCCCTCATCACTCTCGCTCCCGGATGCAACCTGAAAAATCAAGCCAAAGACTCGTGGATTCTCGGCTTTCTATCTGGTGACCCGATCACTGCCTTGCTAGAGTCATTGGATTCGTAGAAGCCGAGGGACCTATAAATAGCCATTCTAGGGTTAGAACACAAAGCAAAGAAGGAGGATTAATTGAAAAATAGAAAGGAGAGGGAAGGTTTGAGGATGGGCGGCCAGGGCTTGGAGAGATGGCTGGCAGCTGGAGACAGGGCATAGGACACCAGGAAGAAGGAGGGGCTCACACAGAATCTCCTTAGCATACAGCAGGTAGCACACAACAATTGGAAGAACTCAGTTATATTTCATGAATAAAAGTGCCTTGATACAAGAGAGTAGAGTCGCTTAAATAGACTCTTAAACTTGGCCCCCAAGTAAGGTTACAATAATTATTACCTAGGAATTTGAATCCCACCCAAACCCTAGCTAGAATACATGGTAGGTATAGGTTAAAAAATCCCTCAAATCTCTCCTCCTCTCTCTTGCCTTGGTTGGCCAAGGGAGGTGACCCTAGTGGCCGACCAAGGGGTGGTGAGCATAAGGCTTGGCGCCCCTTGGTTCTCCTCCTGAGACTTGGCTGGTCCATTTTGCTTGAGGCTGTGATCCAGGGCTTCTGATTTGTCTCTCGGGCTTCTGATTTCTTTTCCTAGGCCTTCCAAGGTCTTCAAAGCTTCCAATTGGGTTGGTCTTCACTTGGACTAGCTCAGTCTTCACTTGTATACTTCACTGGACTTGGACTAACATGTATAGGACTCAGAAAGAAGATTAGCTCAACATGAGCTGACTGGTACAGGACTCAAAAAATAAAAAGACAACTCAATCAGTTCACCTCTCTTAGGCCAAATAATTGGACACTCTAGGTTAGGGCCACTCACAATGAAAGGAGTAGGTCCAAAGGCATCACTGGGTATCGTTGTCGGTTCCCTATACTAAACTAGGTTGCGATATTGAAGGTAACACTAATGCCGAAATCCGGAGGCAAATCTAACACATAGGCATTTGGTCCAACCCTCTCTATCACTTTAAAAGGTCCGACTCTACGAGCATGAAGCTTCTTAACGGTCCTAGGTGAGAACTGCTCAGGCCTAAGCCTAATCATGATAGAATCCACTATATTAAATTTCTTGGCCCTTTTCTGGGAATTAGCCAGTTTGTTTCAAAATTAGTGCAGGTGGTAAACATGCTGGGCACATGCAGACTCCTAATAGGTGATAAAAAGGACATATACTAATACCTAATAGACTCGACTATGCATTCCTATTGAAAAAATTTTATTGAACTCTTTGGACCTAAACCTAACAGATCATAGGTTCTCTAGGTTTGATCATAGTTTGGCATGCACATGAAAATTTACAATGGGCTCCTAGCAAATTTTATAGAGTATGCCAGAAGTAAAATGCAAATCTAACATGCGTAATGAATGTATGCATTATGCTAATCTCAGCTAAATACAATCTAATGATCCTAGAAATGCTGAGGTGTCTGGAAAGGGCAGAAAATAAGAAGTGGGTTCAGAATTAGTCTGGTAGGGTAGAGAAAAAGGTTCAGGGTTAGTTTGATATAGTAGGATATAAGAAGGGATTTCAGGGACTAATCCTAGACTAATGAGGCTAACCTTACGAGGTTGAGGTAT
The DNA here is from genome assembly GCA_021397845.1 of Areca catechu. Lineage (NCBI taxonomy): Eukaryota > Viridiplantae > Streptophyta > Magnoliopsida > Arecales > Arecaceae > Areca > Areca catechu. Next base: position 97,885,848 of record CM038045.1, read on the forward strand.
ATCTACAGGGTTTGCATAATGAAAGGTTGGGTTACTAATCTCAGGGAAGAGGTCCTTAATGGGAACTATAGGAGGGGGCTCATCCTGAGGGTACTGATTCAAAGAGATCAGGTCCTTAATAAATTCTTCTGGTTCGTGTATTTTAGGATTAGACTTTGTAATTTGGCTCTCCTCTATGGTTTCCTCAGGTAAGGTTCTAGCATCAGTCTCTGGGTTCTCTTCCTCTAATTGTTCTTCCACTACAGCTTTAGGTTGGGTATAGTCAGGGTCAACTAACTCTAGATTGGCTTCTACTTGGGTACCTAAGGGGTCAACTAATTCTAGGTCTTCTAGAGGTGTCTCCTTTTCTCCCTCATACTCATCCACTAAGTTCACATCATCTTCATACACTTCCACTTTAATGTAAGCCTTGTGAATCACAAGGGTGGTAGGGGAAGGTCGGCTAAGGGAAAATTGGCTAGGTCCTAGTTTCTGATTATGGGCACTACTCCTAGTAGGTTCAGGTTGACTAAGGGGTAGTGGATTAATACTGGGTTCATATCTAGGGATACTAGCCTTATGGGGTTCCGATCGATGGCCTATGGGTTTGGATCTATAGGTCATGGGTCTATTAGGCTTATAGGGAGTGGGTGCATAGGATCTATATTCATATGTTTTGGATACATAGGTTTTAGGTTCATATAATTTGGGTAGTGTGGGTAAAGGTGGCTCAAGTTTGGATCTAGTTTGGGTTCTATGGGTTTTCTCTATGGTTTCTAGTTGGTTGTCTATACGTTCAAACCTATGGGCTATGTGATCAAGTCTATTGTGAGTTCGGGTATTGGACTGGGTCAACTGAGTCATCTGGGTATTCACCTGGGCAGGGATTGGGTTAGCTATTCAGTAAGGGCTTTAACTGGGCTTCAAGATTGTCCATGGATTCAGCCAAAGGTGAAGATGGTGGGTGATAGATGCTCCTGATCTAGTGCTCATGCAAGACTCAACATTTACTCGACTACAGCTGCCTAGACCTAGAGCCCAATCAGAATGGGTTGACTCAACTTACACATAACTCAAATCCTAGTCCTTCAATTGGCCAGGTAAGAGGTGGGATGGTGGGAGGCCCCTTGCTCTCGCAGGGACCCAATTAAGGAACCATCGATTTGCTTAGGTTATTTGACACTGTACCTCTAGCCTAGACACCAGAATCTAGTAATAGGAGATGAATTGGGTGCACTAGTCTTCCCACAATGATCGAACCCAATCGATTGGTGTCTGCTCGAGTTGCCTTCAGAACTAGGCATTAGCTCCACTTTCAACATTACAGACCTAGTAGAGTATAGAGAGCCAGCTGTGATTCCCTGTGAGCCTTTTTGAGCCTAATCCTGCTCTTGAGAGTGAACCCAACCCTGTGTGTCCACCAACAAACTGGCCTGTGAGGAAAGAGCAGATTGAAAAGATCCTGGATGATCAGGTTATCTCTACTCGTAATCGAGGATACCAAAGATACCTGGTCCGCTGGCAAGGAAGGCCAGATTCTGATAACTCTTGGATCTCCCGAGAAGAATTACAAGAATTGGACCCAGACCTCTTGGAGAGATACCAGAGCCAGCTTGATCCATACTCGACAGGGTCGAGTTCCTCCCACCCCGGGAGAATTGATGCGGGCACCAGACTCAGAAGAAGACTTCAGGGCTCCATCTGGATCTCTGATTGACATTGCCCGAAGAATTAGGGTTTTTTGGTTTTGTAATAAGGGTTGACTTGGTCAACTCAATTTTAGTTTGAGTCTGTATTTCCCTGCAATTTAAATTTTGTTGAGTCATGTTGACTCAATACAAGTCCTAGTAGTGGTCTAGGTCTTCTCCAAGGTGCCACATTTTCTCCCAGGACCAAGCAAGTGGGCGCCACACTCCCAGCCACATGCCAGAGTCCAGGAGGCGCCACATCTCCATCCAGTGTGCCTTGGTCCCCACACCACAAGAAAGCAGGTCCCTTCTTTCATGCGCCACTTGGGAGAGAAATCCATCAAGATACCTCAATCCAAGGAGGAGCCAACTTCTTTCCAGATAAACCCAAGCCAGGATGGCAAGAATTTTTTATGAAGAGAGGATCAAGGAGGTGCCCCACAATGTTCCATAAAAACCCAAGTTATAAAAGGGAAGAGAGCATGTCTTGGGGAGAAAATCAAGGAGGCGCCCAAAAGTTTCCTAAAGTGCCAAAGCCATGAAAGGAAGAAGCCTAAACTTGTGGAGCAAGACTAGGAGGTGTCCAAAAGAGCCAAACCATGAAGGGAAAATCCTTGATTCATGGAGAGATACTAGGAGACACCCCCATAACCTGCCATTTGGAGCTGATTTTCAAGTTTTCTTGGAGTTTTTGGGCTGCCCACTCATGGAAGGAGTCTTGGGAAGAGAATTTGATGCCTAAAGTGTGGGTTAGTCCTATTAGTCCCACATGGAAAGTGTATGAAATTTTATTTCTTTGTTATGTCTATATATTCAACTCTATGTAACTCTTGAAAAAATGATGAATGAAATCAATTTCTTTGTGAGCAACTTTGTGTTTCTCTCTTCCGCACTTGTATTCAAGTGTTGAGCTCCGTGAGGGAGTAAATCTGGGTTCCCTAGGAACCTTGAGGAGGTGTGAGATCTCCAACCCCAAAACCCTAGCTTAGTCCACCCATCTCTACTCCACCACCACCAAACCCTAATTTTCCATCTACATCCCACGGCCCCTCTCTTCCACATAGAGGCCGGCCACCACCATCCAGGTTCAGATCAATTGTTTCAACTACAGAGCAAGTTCAAAGAAGAGTCAGATCAGTATCAAGATCTCCGGAACTTCTACATCCAATAATCTTCATTAAGTCCTAGGTCAGTGTCTTTCTTTGAGTTTCTGGTTCTTTTTTTTTTGTTCTTCTTCTTCCAGATCCTGAGTTCGAGAAGAAGGCCAACCTTGCCATAGGACTACAATCCGAGGATCCATTGCAAAGATACCTCGTCTCCAAGGATCCTACAATCTGTTCGAGAGTGTCCTTCAATTGAAGCAATTAGAGATATCACAGTCAGGTATAAAACCTTCTCTTCTCTCTTCGTCTGTTTCTTGAAAGAGGAGTAAACCCTAGGTCTGGGGGTTTCTCAATCCCCAGCGATCCTACTTCTGAGTTACTCTGATAATCCACTCCTTTTAATTGTGCTTTCTGTCATTTCTTAGTTTCTTTCAGCATTAGTTTATCTTTCCTTTAAGTCAAAGCCGACTTCTGAAAATAAATAAATAAAAAAAAATATATTAATTTTAATTTACTTCCGTATCGCATCATCTTTTTGTTCTGCATCACTCTGGGCCAGCCTCTTGCTGCTCCTAGAAGCCCAACACGCCCCCTAGGCATCCTTGGAGTGTTGGCCAAGTCAAGAGAATTTTTAGGGATTTTTTCTACCTAATGTTTCCTTATTTTCTAGCTAGGGTTTGAGAGGGAAAAGGATTCTTGTTTAATGTCAATTGTACCCTTACTTGGAGCCCAAGGTTAAGGGTCTATTTAAAGGACCCTAGCCTCTTGTATGAAGGGAGATTTTGATATAGGAAATAAACCTTGAGTTCTTCTATTGCTTTGAGTGATTACCCTGCTGTGTGCATAAAGGGGTTTGAGAGTTCTTCTTCCCGATGTTTGCAACTATCTTCCTACCACCAACCATCCTTCCAGCCCCCTCCAAAACTTTCTTTCCTTTGCTATTTTTCTATATTTTCTTGATCTACTTTGAGTTTTCTAATCCCTGACAGGTCGTTTGCAGGTTCCCGAGTTCCTACGAATCCAACGACTCCAGCCAAGCCTCAATCGGACCACCGAGCAGAAAGCCGGGTATCTGCGGGTCTTTGGCTCGGTTTTCCTGGCCGCATCCATCGAGGAATGAGAGATCCCTTCACTGCAATCTTCACCGGGCACTTCAGACATTGTCAGGTACATCCCCTCTACCTCTAGTCTTTTTATTATAGGAGAACTTGCCCTAACCGAGGCTTCTCAGTCCCGGCGATCCTTCTTTAGTACTTTTCTAGGTTCTAATCTACATGCTTGGCTTCAGAAATTCATACAAAATTCCCTACAACTAATTTTGATCTGAAATTCTAGAATTAATCACCTAACCCCACATATAAAACATACAAAAAGAATTGCATGCATATTAGTTCCCCATCAAACATGATCCAACTCTGGGTCACTTATGACAAGTATGTCATCTACATAAACTTGCATGTTGTAGCCGATTTGGTTCTTGAAGACCTTACTGACTAGGCATTGGTATGTGGCCCCTGCATTCTTGAGACCAAATAGCATCATCTTGTAACAATACATACCTCTATCGGTCACAAATGCTATTTGCTCCTCATCCTCTTGATGCATGCAGATTTGGTTGTATCCAGAGAACGCATCCATGAAGCTGAGGTACTTATGGCCCAAGATCGCATATACCAGTTGGTCGATCTTGGGAAGTGGGAATTTGATCTTCAAGCATGCCTGGTTGAGGTTGGTGTAGTCTACACAAATCCTCCACTTTCTTGAAGCTTTCCTAACCATCACCATGTTAGCAAACCAGCAAGGATACTGTACCTCATGGACAAAGCCCGCTGTGAGGAGCTTCTCGACTTCTTCATCAATTGCCTTCTACCACTCTGGGATGAAACTCTTCTTCTTCTACCAAACCAGGCAACAGTTAGGATCGACATTCAGCCTATGGGTGATCACTTCTGGCAGGATCCCAGGTATGTTTGCTACGATCCAGGCGAAGATGTTCGCATTGGCCTGCAAGAAACTAAGCAGATGGGATCTCTCTTCTTCAAGTAGCAGGGACCCCACCTACACAGTCTTCAAGGGATCCTCCCCCAAAGGGAAGGATAGCAAGGGCTTAATTGGTCTACCCTTCGACTTTGGCTCTGTCGAATTTGGTTGATTGATGGCTGGGCTCAGATCGGCCCCTCGTGATCTTAGAATGGTCTGCAAACAGTGCTAGATTGGCTAGCGGGACCCTCTCATCTCCCTGGTCCTCCAAGGGGTTGGGAACTGAATGAGGAGACATCTTGTGGAGATGGTGGCATCAAGTAGGTTGAGTTCGAGATGCCCCAGGATCATGTTGTAAGGCGAGGGGAGCCTCACAACGGTGAATGCCGTTAGCACAGTACTTTGCCGAGGTGGAGTCCCAGTAGTTATTAGAAGAATAATCTCTCTCTCAACTCCAACTGATGATGGAGGACAAATGGGTAGGATCGTTAGCGAGCCTAGAAGTCACCAAAATTAGGGTATCATTTTTTTTTGGATTTTTTTTGTAAGGGGTGGTGAAGGAAATAATGGAGATGGAAGATAGGGATCTGGATCACATAGACTTTGGGACTCACACTAACGAAGAGACCTCTCACCTCTAGAGCATTCTACCCTCCTTGATACTTGGAGATGTTAAGGTGAATCTCAAAGGTCATGAGGGGATAAAGAAAATGGAATGGGAAGGGGGATAACTAGACATGACCTCACATCATGTCCTAGGGTTGGGTCTCTCACCCTCTCCTCACGGAGTGGAAGAAAAGAATCTCTCTTTCCCTAAAAATTCATCTTTATTGACTGAACTCTCTTTTTTTTCAAAGGACTGAGGGTGGTATTTATAGACATGTCCAACCCTTATTTGAATTTGAATACAAGATAAAAAGATAGGGATCATTCAAATTCAAATACAAGATAGGATAAGATAAGCCTATCCATATCTTAATCCTAACCAACCAAATTCTAATTCAAATTTCAAACAAAAGATAAATCCTAAATAAATAATTTTCAAATTTAAATTTATTTGATGCTCCAGAATTCGTGCTGCTCTGAGATTCGTACAAGCCGATGTCCCCGTCAAGTAGACCTATTGACTGAACTGTTATAGGCAAACTCAGCTCTAGACAGTAATAGGTCCCAATTTCCAGTATTCTCCCCTACCAGACATCTTAATAAGTTTCCTAGACTTCGGTTCACTACCTCAGTCTGGCCATCAGTTTAAGGATGGTAAGTAGTAGAAAATTCAGCTTAGTCTCTAACATATGCCAGAGGGTTTTCCAGAAATAACTTATGAAACCGTACATCCCTGTCGGACACAATTGTCTTGGGTAAACAATGTAATCTGACCACCTCATCTAGAAAAAGTTTGGAGACTCTAGAGGCATCGAATGTTTGTGAACAAGGAATGAAATGTACCATTTTGGAAAATCTGTCTACCATGACAAAGATGGAATCGTGTTGCCTCATGGTTTTGGGTAAACCTAGAATAATGTTCATACTTAGATCTTGCCAAGGGCAGTTGGGCACAGACAAAGGGGTATAGAGGCCAGTGTTCTGTCTTTGCTGCTTCGCAACAGTACATGTTCTACACCTAGCCACTATTTGTGCTACATTTCTCTTAAGACTTGGCCAGAAGAATTGGTCCTCCATTGCCAGAATAGTCTTATTTCTTTTAAAATGTCATGTTAAGCCTCCAGCATGGATCTCCCAAATCAAAAATTCCCTAAGGGATGTTCTAGGTATGCAAAGCTTATTTCCCTTAAAAAGATAACCATCTCGCAAAGTATAATCACTATCCAAACTAGATGGTCCTTGCTTGATTTTCTCATAGATTTTTCCAAAATCTGGACAAGACTCATACTGGTCCTTGAGCTTGTCAAATCCAACAACCTCAATATTGACACAATTCAACAACATTAATCTCGACTAAGGGCATCTGCAACCTTATTTTCTAAACTAGCTTGATGCTTCAATATGAAAGTATAAGACCGGAGATACTCTACCCACTTAGCATGTCTTCGATTTAATTTCTTCTGAGAGTTTAAAAACCTAAGTGCCTCATGGTCAGAGTACAAAATAAATTCCTGTGATAGTAAATAATGTCTCCAATATTTCAATGCTTGTACTACCACATAAAACTCTTTATTGTAGGTTGAGTACTTGGATTTAGCCTCATTTAATTTTTTACTAAAAAAGGCTACAAGATGACCCTCTTGACAAATTACTCCTATGCCAACACCCGAAGCATCACAAGCAACTTCAAATACTTTAGAAAAATCAGGAAGTCTCAAGATCGGGGCTTGTGTCATCTTCTCTTTTATCTCTAGGAAGGCTCTATCAGTATTCTTGGTCCATTTAAAGGCTCCCTTCCTAATGCAATCTGTAATCGGTGCCATAATGGTGCTAAATCCTTTGATAAATCTTCTATAGAAAGTGGCTAATCCATGAAAACTACAGACATCGTGGATATTTCTAGGTATGGGCCACTCAACTATTGATTTGATCTTCTCAGGATCAGCTGACACTTCCTCTGGGGTCACTACAAAATCTAAAAAGACTGTCCTAATGGTCATGAAGCTACTCTTCTTAAGATTGGCATACAGGTTTTCTTTTCTAAGTGTCTGACACACTAGATAAAGATGGTCTAAGTGATCCTTCCTTGTCTTACTGTATATGAGAATATCATCAAATTATAAAACCATAAATTTTTTTATAAAGGCTCTTAATACTTGGGTCATTATCCTCATAAAAGTGCTAGGAGCATTAGACAAACCAAAAGGCATTACCAACCATTCGTACAAATTATCCTTTGTCTTAAAGGCTGCTTTCCATTCATCCCCAATTCTGATCCTAACTTGATGATAGCCACTTTTAAGGTCAATTTTGAAAAAATGGTTGATCCAGCCATCATATCTAACATATCGTCCAAACGGGGAATTGGAAACCTATATTTAACAGTGATTTTGTTGATGGCTCTACTGTCGACACATATCTTCCAAGTGCCATCTTTCTTGGGGGTTAACAAGGCTGGAACTGCACAAGGACTAAGACTTTCCCTAATGAATCCTTTCTGAAAAAGCTCCCCTACTTATCTTTGCATCTCTAAGTGTTCTGTAGGGTTCATCCTATAATGTGGAAGGTTTGGCAATGTAGCTCCTGGGACTAGGTCTATGGTATGTTGGATGTCCCTTAATGGTGGCAGTTCATTTGGCAAGTCTTCAGGAAACACATCCTGAAAGTCTTTCAAAAGCTCTACAACTTCCTTAGGGTGTTCAGGTTTAGGTTATTCATGAGTCTCTTTAACCACTAAATCTCCAATGGGTGCACCTCCAATGATTTCTCTTTCCATCTCCTTAGCATTAATTATGTTCAATCCTGGCTTCTTTTCTTTCAAATTACTGGACCCCCTCTTAATGTTTTCCTTGGGTGGGGTTGAATTTATGACTATCCTGTTATCCTGATAATTAAAAGAACAAGAATTTGATCTTCCAAATAGGATAACATCATGGTCATATAATCAGGGTCTTCCCAAAATTATGCTATGGACTCCCATTGGTAACACATCACACCAGACCTTTTCTTGGTATGATTGGAAATGGATTGTGACCCGACAAATTGACTTAATGGGAATTGAGGTTGCATCAATCCATGAAACCTTATAGGGGTTGGGATGGGGTGCTGTAGGTAAACCTAGACTTTTGACTGCATTGGTAGAAATGGCATTGATATAGCTTCCACTGTCTATAATGATCTTACACACTTTGTCTCCTAATTTGATGAAGGTTTGTAAGATGTTGGTCCTATGCCAGTCCTCGTTCTTCCTGGTCCGAGCTAGAATACACCTAACAACTCCTACAAGGTCAGGTGACTCTATTTCCTCCTCATTACCTTCATACTCCTCTGCTAAATCAAGATTAGCTTCATATACTTCCTTTCCACACTCTTCAGCTGCTTCAGGTTCCTCTTCTTTTCCCATCTCACCTATGTGTAGGTTCTGTACAGGGCATTTGTTAGCAAAATGGCCAATCTGATACACCTATAACACTCTACATTCTGACTTCCTTCTCCATGTACTACAGGTGCTCTTCCTCTATCATCCACTCAACCAATTGGTGCCTTTCCTCGATCATCCATTCGACCTACTGGTGCCTTTCCTTGATCATCCATTCGACCTACTGGTGTGGGTTGACTAAGCCGACTAATAAGAACTTGGCTTGACCTATTTCTAGGGTTATTAAACCTATTGAGTTCAGGTTAATAGATAGGTTGTCTTCTTTGAAATCATTCACAGTCTCTAGCAACCTAGTAAGCATGTTCCAAATCATGTACTTCCCTTAGAAATAGTTCCCTTCTAATATCCTCATTCAATCCTTTTCTAACCCTAGATAGTGTCACAGATTCTGACTCGACTACACCACATCGCATAACAAACTCATCAAACTTGGCAATGTACTTGGTCACGATCTTACTACCTTGGGTCAAGTCCTGCCATTGATCCAATAGCCTTTGTTGATATGTTAATGGCACATACTTCTCTTTCAACTTGTCCTTCATATCCCTCCATGTAACTATGGGCATGTGTCCTCTCTGAAGGGTCAATCTCTTAGTATTACTCCAATACAATCGTGCTTGTTGGACTAACTTGAACTTTGCAAATTTTACCTTTCGCTCCTCCAACATTTCATACCATTCAAAATATTGATCCATGTCGCTCTCCCAATCCGTATAGACCTTAGGATCTAAATTCTCATCGAATGTTGGTGCATCAAATTAAACACTCCTAAAGGCTCTATCTTCTTTAGTTTCATCCTGAATTAGTCATCTAGGATTTGGATTAGGAATAAGATCCGGATGTTGGGCTCTAGGAATATGAACTGGAGTCAGTCTAGGAGGTGTAAAGTCTGGTTGAGACACATGAGATTCCTCAAGGTTTCCCATTCTATGCTTAATTTGGTCTAGCCTACCATTCAACTGCCTAAACTATTCAGTCAAAGTATGCATCAGGGTTTCTGGACTGAAATCGATAGATGCAGATGTACTGGCTTGAGTCTGTTGATCTTGGTTTGGGGTACCTGCCCTAGTAGTCATGTAGTGCAAACAATACAAGTCAACCTAATTGTAGGGTTCCTAGACCTAAGGGCCAATATAATGCTTAGTCGAGGTAAAAACCAAGACTGTAGTAACTCCTCGATTGGCCAGGTAAGAGGTTGGGTGGTGGGAGGCTCCCCTCACTCTCGTGAGGTCCTAATTAAAGAACCACCAGTCCGCTTAAGGCATTTGCCTTTGGACCTCTAGCCTTAGACACCAATTCTCAGAAGCACACACTGAAGTGACTACTATAATGGGTTAACACGTATATAAAACCTGACCTATTGTTGTCCCTAGCTTTAAGTGCTACTTGATTTTAATTAAGGCTTGGGACTATTCAAATGGGGTTGGTTGTTTTGGGCTAAGGAAAGGGTCTCAATCCTTCCTTTATGTTATTTTTCTTGCCCTTAAGTGTTTTCAAATGAATGCACAATCAAGATAAGATAAGATAACACTGACAATTTAAAATTTAAACTTTAAATTTCAAATTTTAAGTTTAGATTTCAGATTTAGATTTTAAGTCTTAATTTTTTTTTAATTTTAAATTTTAATTTGCAGAAATTAAACTTTTATGAAATTTAAACTATATGAAATTCTGAAATAGAAATGTTTTTAGGCAGTAATCAGGCTTTCAAAAATTCTACATACTAAATTAAATCCTAAGAAAATACTAGAAAATAAAACCAAATGCAATGAATCCAATGCAATATAAATCAAAATCTTCTAATATTACTACATGCAGAAATAATTAAAAGAATGGACCATATATTGAAATAAATGTGATGCAGAAAATTAACCCTAAAGATGCATTTCTCTTCATTTTCTTCTTCAGGAGTCAATTCACAGCGGCACCCCTACATGCCATAGGAAATCCCCTTTGAATGGGATATGAGGGTCTTTCAGCCCTACTTTTTCCTATGACCGAACAGCCATGGTGAAGCACCCGATCAGAGTACTTAAAAAGAATTCAACTAGCATGAAACCCTAATCTAACCTAATGCTCTGATACCAATAAGATGATGCGAAATAGTTACGATTTGGTGTAGGATGATTCAATTTTAGCCTAGATGATTTAGAGAGCAATGATCATAGTAAAGAAATTAACATAATAGATTGAAGAGAGTAAAGAAGGCAATTAACCACTTACCCGCAATCTGCTCCACAAGCTATGAAGAATAAGGACCCGACGGCTAGGAAACCATCTAAGATCAGGCTATTCCATGCTTCAATTACCAAATCTAATAAGAAAAGGATTGGTTACTTACCCCAATGGAGATTCTCTTTGACTCGAGATGGATCTGCTGCTTGGTCGCTCAAATTTCGTAGTAGGATGAAGATCAGGACTCCAGATTTCAGATCTACCATCAGATCTTGGTTCAAAAGCAAAGGATCCATCCTCTAAAGTACTTGAACACTTGGAATCTGTAGAAAAGGTAGCAAATAAGATTTTAAGAACAAAGTAAGCAGGCTCCAAAATAAAAAAAAGAAATGTTGGATGTTTAGGGGCTTGTAGCAGATCAGTGCAGCTTGATGAATCCGACATAACCTCCACTCAAGGACCTCACCGCCTTGGGTTCTCAAGGACCTCCCCGCCCTTAGAAAAAATCACTAAGCCTACCCAGCTTTATGGAAGAAGAAAGATAGCATTTCATTTCATAAATCAATAATCATCCATTTACAAGGGCATATGGAGTCCTATTTATAGGGTTCTTCACACATGAAGATTTCATAGGACTCCTTTGAATTTAAATTACATTTAAATTTGAATTCTAAAACACTCTTTGGCTTCTTGACTCCTTCCTTGAATTTTGAATTTTAAATTCCTTCTCTCCATGGCTTGGGCGACAACATGAAAAAAAATATTCAGGAAAATGAAGATGGGGCGCTAATCTCCTTCTTATTTAGTGCTAAAACTTTCTTAATCTGATTTTTATTCCACTTGATCGGCAACATGGGATAAGAAGGCCTCTTCAAATGTGTAGGTTTGAATTTAAAGTCTCCTCCTTTGAATTTGAGATGATCCTCCTTTTATCTAAGACTTTTTTCTTTGAATTTTGGATGAGCCTCCACTTATCTTGGACTTTCTTCCATTTGAAATTTGAATGGACCATGGGTGGGCATCATCTTGGAGTTGGTGATAAGAGGGAATGAGGGGGTGCTAGATAAGTAGCAGAGTCTTTCTGCTTTACTCCTCTCAATTGGCCTCCTTGAAATGGGCGATGAAAATGGATGGATGCCTCTCTTGGATAAGGATGAATTTAAAGTTGTCCAAATATCCAATTATCTGGTTGTCCCAATGTCAGGATATTCTAATGTCCGAATGTCTAAAGTTTGGACAACCCCTTTTTGGCTTAGAATTGATCCACCAAGGTGATGATGACTTAGGTCTTGGATAATTATGACTCCCCTTAACTTATTCAAGCACTAATTACAGGACTCATCTTGGACAATTCACCGAACAAAGCAAATTAATGCTATTTACAGGACTTTTAAACCAATTGATGGACTCAATGGACTCAATTGGTAACTCAACAACCCTAATTAACCAAATTATACTCAATTTGATAAAATTACAACTCAATTTGACCAATTACAAACTTAAAACAATTGGGACTCGAGTGTTCTTTGTGAAGAACACATGGACTTACTCATTGGTGATTCAAATTGAATCGAAAAAGGTTTGCTTCCTCTTCCTGGCTCTTGTGTCTGTTGGGGTTTCAGGTGCACCACAGCGGAAGTGTAATTTCAAAATGATGAAATTTGCACCGAAATCCCTTAGCCAAGATCTCCTTTTACTAATTAAAACATACATACTAACATTCAAACATAGATTGTTAGAATTAGAGTACCAACCTGCAATCGCTAATTCCAACAAAGTTGATGTTGAAGGGGCTGATTGAATTCACCAGGCGTCCAAGTGTCCGCCCTCCGATGGTGATCCACACAGAGCAGTGATCAAGACAACTCTATCTTCTTTTCAAAGGTTCCTTCTATTGAGTTCTTCTTCCTAGAACTCAATTGCTTGGACTATGGCTTGAATTCCTCCACACAAAGGCTTGCTTTCCTTTCCTTGACTCCTTCTCCTCCTTCCACCAAGACCTTGGCCCTTTATACACCCTTGTCTTGAAGAAAAAGACCTTGTCCTAAGAGGACATAGGCTTGTCTTAAGTTGGAGGAGAAATTAAGACAATGATGTCTTAATGTATGAAAGAAAGGAAGAAATCAGAACTTCTTTCTTTCCTTTACCGTCGGAGACTTTTACTTTTATCTTGTTCAGTAGCAGAGTTTCGACAGAGGTTTACTCTGTAGAGGAAACAATGCAAGAGCAAGAAAAAATAAAAGAGTCTTCAGGAGAGGAAGAAAGAAAAAGATTACATAAAAGTTCTGATTTTTCCCGACCCTTTAAATAGAAATCAGATAGGCGCCTACACACCTCTCCGTAATTTCTTTCTCACGCCCTTTCCAATTTCTCACGCCCCATCCTCCCATCTCATGGCCTTCCAGATTAAATCCCACGGCTCTTCTTAAAGGAAAAACCGCGGTGTTTTAAAAGGAAGGAAGTCGCGACTTTTCATCTCCGAAGAGATGTTATTTCGCGCGCCCGGGAGGAGTTAGCGCTTTCTTTCTTTCTCAAAATCCCATCAGCCGTTGGATTCTCATCCAAGGGGGGAGAGAAGGTGCGCTAATCACTTAAGAAGGAGGCTGCCCAAATAAAAACATCGGAGAATTATTTGGGGCGCGCCAAGAGTCCATGCGCCATGGACTCTTCCTTAAGGCGCGCCAAGAGTCCATATGTGCATGGACTCTTGGTGTTTGGCGTGAAAAATAAAAGGGGGCGGGTGGGGAGGCTAGCCAAGCTACATGGCTAGCCAATAGGGTTAGCCACATTCCCGTTTTTCTTAATTAGGGTCTAATTAGGTCCAATTAGAACCCAATTTGAACCAATCCGGAACCCTAATTCGAATCCGATCCGAATAGAAGCTAGGGCTTGCAACACCTGCTAGAGTGTTATCTTGCAAAGATGATTTAATTCCAAATTAAATTCTTGATCAATCCTCTTAAGTGTGTGACCCATTGGGTTCCACATCTAGCCAGCAGTGGGTTCGAATACAAGTTGACCTAATTTGATTAGAACTCTTTCTAATCGATTTAGGTCAAACCGGGCTTACCCGAATCGATCAATTAGGATTCTTCCTAACATGTGATCTTTGAACTTGATCAACCCACAAGACAAGATTGACGTCTAGCAACGTGTCATGTCTACCCGGAAGATATGGAAATTCTGGTGAAATACCAAAATTACCCTTCAGTAGAGAGTTACCGTACAATTAAATCTTTCGATCAGCCTGCACCCAAAATATAACTATGGATATGGATATATGTCAAATCCAATATTATATTTGTTTCTAGCTCAATCTTATAATGATGATTCGATTATCTTGATATTAGAAACCATCTCTAATATCTTCACTTTGATCAAAGATTCCCTGAATCATCATGCGATTGTTGACTAGCTGGATGCAATCTCCTCTTACTAAGAGTGATCGATTCCTTGTTGACCTACTCATTACCTTCATATTCAATTCACCATTCCCAGTATCAATCCTGTGCATGTCTCAGTGTCATGATTAGGATTGAACCAAAGGATGGGTTCATGTACATAAGGTACTTATGGCAGTCTCAGGTCAAAAGATTACTTGTACCACTCCCACTATGAGAACCTTCTATTGACATGTAGCTAAGACTCCATTAGATGTTCTCAAGTTGGATCATATCAGTGAACTCATTCTCCAATGAGCACCCACATCCCAGTATTAGTGTCATACACAAGTGACTGTGAGAGCAGTCACCCTTTCCAGTATACCCGGGATGTGCTAGTCTTATCGGAAAACCCTGATCCCCTACTCAGGGTTCCTTTGACTAGGAATACTTTAGATTAAGGTTTTAAGATTTTAGGTCTCACTGGTATGATCTCATCATAACCCTAAAATCATAGCCCTAATCTATGGGGTTCATCATATAATAAACACAGCGTATGATGAAAAATAATGCCTTTATTTAGAAAATTATCAATTACAATGGTTTGGGAGATACAACAGAGATTGGTTTGTAGGGCATATCCCTTTCAATCTCCCACTTGCACTAAAGCCAATCGCCTTTGAATCTTAATCCCATACATTCTAGGTGGCGATCAAAATCTCGCTGTGGTAGAGCCTTAGTGAACGGGTCTGCTACATTGTTCTTTGTATCAACTCTATCTATGTAGACATCTTGTCTCTCTACTATTTCTCGGACAAGATGGAAGCGTCTTAGAATGTGCTTGGACTTATGATGAGCTCTTGGTTCCTTAGCTTGAGCAACGGCCCCAGTGTTGTCACAGTAAAGTGGCACTGGGTTTTCAATTTGAGGAACAACACCCAACTCTGTGATGAACTTCTTCATCCAGACTGCTTCCTTGGCGGCTTCACTAACAGCTATGTATTCTGCCTCTGTGGTTGAGTCAGCTACAGTCTACTGCTTGGTACTCTTCCAACTCACTGCTCCACCATTTAGGGTAAAAACATATCCCGAAATGGATTTGCTATCATCAGGGTCTGATTGAAAACTAGAATCAGAATAAGCTTCTAGTTTAAGATCAGAACCACCATAAACCAGAAAAATATCCTTAGTCCTTCTTAGGTACTTAAGAATATTTTTAACTGCTTTCCAATGATCCTCTCCTGGATCAGCCTGAAACCTACTGACAATGCCTAAAGCATATGCCACATCAGGCCTGGTACATAACATGGCATACATTATGGATCCTATTGCCGAAGCATAGGGTATAGAATTCATTCTATCTCTTTCTTCAGGTGTCTTAGGAGACATCCTTTTAGAAAGATGTATGCCTTGACTCATAGGAAGATAACCTCTTTTACTTCCTTCCATGCTGAATCTTTTCAGCACTAAGTCAATGTACCTAGATTGGGATAAACCTAGCATCCTCTTAGATCTATCTCTATAGATCTTAATACCTAGTATATAGGATGCTTCTCCCAAATCTTTCATGGAAAACTAGTTTGATAGCCAAACCTTGACTGATTGCAATATTGGGATATCATTCCCAATGAGGAGTATGTCATCTACATACAGAACCAAGAAGACTATGGCACTCCCACTAGTCTTCTTATAAACACAGGGTTCATCCACATTTTTGATAAAACCAAATCTTTTAATAGTTTCATCAAAGCGGATGTTCCAACTCCTGGAAGCTTGCTTTAATCCATAAATGGATTTCTTCAGCTTGCATACTTGATTAGGTTTATTCTTTGAAATAAAACCTTCTGGCTGTGACATGTAGACTTCTTCCTCAAGGAAACCATTGAGGAATGCAGTTTTCACATCCATCTGCCATATCTCATAATCGTGGTATGCTGCTATAGCAAGTAAAATCCGAATTGATTTTAGCATGGCAACAGGTGAAAATGTTTCATCATAATCAATTTCCTGTTTTTGTCTAAAACCTTTAGCCACTAATCTGGCTTTATAGGTTTCAACTTGGCCATCAGCCCCAATCTTTTTCTTATAGACCCATTTACACCCAATAGGATTAACACCCTCTGGTGTATCAACCAAAGACCATACTTGGTTTACATACATAGAGTCTACTTCGGATTCCATGGCTTCTTGCCATTTATCTGAGTCAGTACTCAAGATAGCTTCCGTATAGGTCAGAGGTTCATCATTTTGAATGACTTGAGCTTCATTGTTTTCAATAATAAACCCATACCTCTCAGGTGCCCGTGGCACTCTGTCAGACCTACGAGGAGGAGTTTTGTGTTCTGGTTCTGTCCTAACTATATGTTCTAATGGTTGAGAATTGTCTATCTGTATTTCTTGCACTTCTCCAAGTTCAATTGTTCTACCATTGCCCTTTTCCAAAATGAACTCTTTTTCTAGAAAAGTGGCATGCCTGCTAACAAAAATCTTTTGTTCAGTAGGATGGTAGAATAGATATCCTCTACCTTCTTTAGGATATCCTACAAATAGACATTTATCCGCTCTAGGTTCCAACTTATGTCCAAAATTTCTTTTAACATAAGCTGGACATCCCCATACCTTAAAATATTTAAGATATGGTTTCTTTCCACTCCAAATTTCATATGGAGTACTAACAACGGATTTAGAAGGTACCTTGTTCAGAATATAAACAGCAATTTCTAGGGCATGACCCCAGAAAGAAATGGGCAAATTTGTGAAGCACATCATGGATCGTACCATATCTAATAAGGTACGATTCCTCCTTTCAGCTATACCATTTAGCTGTGGTGTATAAGGAGGGGTCCATTCAGAAAGGATTCCATTAACTTTAAGATAGTCTAAAAACTCCGTGGATAAGTATTCTCCTCCTCGATCAGAACGAAGAACTTTAATACTTTTCCCGGTTTGTTTTTCGACCATACTTTAATACTCCTTAAATTTATCAAAGGCTTCAGATTTGTGTTTCATAAGATACACATATCCGAACCTAGATAAATCATCGGTAAAAGTGATAAAATATGAGTATCCTCCTCTGGCCTGAGTTGTCATTGGACCACATACATCAGTATGTATAAGTCCTAATAACTCAGTTGACCTTTCCCCATGTCCAGTGAATGGAGTTTTTGTCATCTTACCCATGAGACATGATTCGCAAGTTCCTAATGATTCATACTCATAAGGATCAAGGAATTTTTCCTTGTATAACTTGCTAATCCTAGACTCATTAACATGACCAAGTCTATGATGCCAAAGTAAAGTATCATTAAAGTCTTTTCTTTTCCTTTTAGTATTGACATGAAAAATACTATCATTGGAAGAAAGAGTTAAGAGCCCATTGCTAAATATGCCAGAACAAATAATTTTATTAGATAACATTATTGAGCAACCAGTGCTCATTACATCCATTACATATCCTTGTTTTAATAACAAAGGAATAGATATAATGTTCCTAATAATCTTTGGCATATAGTAACAATTCTCTAGCTCCAAGATCTTCCCTGAAGGCAACTTCAGAATATAGGTCCCTACAGCTTCTGCTTGGATGATATCACCACCAGCACCGTAGAGATTGAAGTCGCCTTCCTTCAATACTTTAAGCTTGTGGAGGTCCTGCAAAGATTTGCATATATGGTAACCACAAGCGGTATCCAATACCCAAGTATTTGATATAGACGAATTTAATGTCAATATAGTATGTATCTCATACATACCTTTTGGTGCGTCTGCCGCACCAGGCTTCACAGTTGCAAGGTAAGCCTTGCAATTCCTTTTCCAATGTCCCACTTTGCCGTAAAAGAAACAGGTTGACTGTTTTAAGACCTTCTTTCCTTTCTTGTTCTTATTGATGCCACCCTTAGGGTTTAGTCTCCTGCTAAAACCCTTTTTGCCTGATTTCTTCTTATTGGTCTTATCAACAAGAAGAAGTGGAGCCTTTTCTTTCTTAACATGGCTCTCTGCTGTTTTTAACATATTTAACAGCTCAGGCAAGGAAGTGTTCAGTTTGTTCATGTGATAATTCAAGACAAACTGAGAAAATGACTCCGGGAGTGATTGCAAGATTAAATCCTGATTCAGCTCCCCATCCATAATAAACCCTAATTGACCTAATCTGGTGATTAAGTCAATTACCTTCAGGACATGATCCTGAACGGATGTACCCTCTGTCATCCTAGCACGGAATAACTGCTTAGATATTTTGTATCTAGCAGTTCTGCTTTGTTCTCCATAAAGCTCCTTTAAATTGAGCATTATGGATTGAGTATCCATGCTTTCATGCTGCCTCTGTAACTCATTGGTCATAGAGGCCAGTATGATACACTTGACAGTGAGGGAGTCATTCTGCCACATTTTGTATGTGGCCATATCTTCCTGTGTGGCATCATCCCCTAGTGGATTAAGATTAGGGGTATCAAGAATATAAGAAAGTTTTTCTGAACTCAGTACAATCTTTAAGTTTCTCAACCAGTCCACATAGTTTGGACCAGTCAATTTGTTGGTATCTAAGATGCTTCTCAGTGATAATGAAGATGCCATTTATCTACATATAATTAAGAACAATACATAAGCAAACAACCATGAAATGACTTACATAATTAAATTAGGTCTTCAATTTAATTATGTCTCCCACTATTTTATCAAAAATCATAGCCCTCACTATGATAATCGAGAAGAACCCTGATCGGTTTTCTTAGTGAGATCGAGATCCTTATAATTTACAAAAGATCTTGCAGACAACACAACAAATCTTTTATAAGTTCTAAGGTAGGAAACTCTTCCAATTATATCTCATATAATTCTCAAAAATAACTTGGCCTCTAGAACATTATAAGTCTTGCAGAAAACACAACAAACCATAATGTTCTAGTTAAGTCAAGACCCTTTCATTTCTATACAGTCAATATTCAAATATAATGCCCTTGTAGATAACACAACAAGGCATTATACTGAATATACTGTAAGCATATTTTGCACTAGACCAATATTATGTCAATCACCCTATTAGGTCTTGCAGATAACACAACAAACCTAATGTGGTTCATAACACAGTAATGATCCAGCATGAAGGAAGGCCAACATATAGCATTTTTTAACACTAAGCATATAAGTCAAGATTTAAATATAATCAAATCGGCCAGGCAAGTGGAAGAGATGTGGGAGTCCCCCCGTTGCTTTCCTAGACACCAATAAAAATTGGCCAGGTCAGTCAACGGAACCAATTAAAAACCACGATTCTCTTTACCTTCCCAGAACCACCTTTCTAGACACCGAATGATCAATTGTTCATCATGACTAGTGATGCTTATTAGTTAAATATGCTATGACTTAATATGATTTTAAGAAGAGGGCTTTATAAAATTGCCAGCACATTCTTACATAAAAACATATCATAATGATATCACTCTGATAAACATATATGTGCTAAGTGTGTCATCATACTAGGACAACCATTTACCACATAATGGATCCACCATTATGCCAGGGCAACCTTATTTCAGTATGATGACTTCAAAACTAATCATATCTCTATAATAATTAGGGTTTGAGTGAAAAACCCTAATTAGTGGCATACATCAAAACATTAATTATCATATATGCATTCCTTAAATTATGCTAAGTGTATCAGCATTCAAGGGTTTAAAACCCTAATTTCGATACTACAACAAAAATGCATATCATATGTTTTAACTGTAATAAGGATGGCTCTGATACCACTGTTGGGGTTTCAGGTGCACCGCAGCGGAAGTGTAATTTCAAAATGATGAAATTTGCACCGAAATCCCTTAGCCAAGATCTCCTTTTACTAATTAAAACATACATACTAACATTCAAACATAGATTGTTAGAATTAGAGTACCAACCTGCAATCGCTAATTCCAACAAAGTTGATGTTGAAGGGGCTGATTGAATTCACCAGGCGTCCAAGTGTCCGCCCTCCGATGGTGATCCACACAGAGCAGTGATCAAGACAACTCTATCTTCTTTTCAAAGGTTCCTTCTATTGAGTTCTTCTTCCTAGAACTCAATTGCTTGGACTATGGCTTGAATTCCTCCACACAAAGGCTTGCTTTCCTTTCCTTGACTCCTTCTCCTCCTTCCACCAAGACCTTGGCCCTTTAGACACCCTTGTCTTGAAGAAAAAGACCTTGTCCTAAGAGGACATAGGCTTGTCTTAAGTTGGAGGAGAAATTAAGACAATGATGTCTTAATGTATGAAAGAAAGGAAGAAATCAGAACTTCTTTCTTTCCTTTACCGTCGGAGACTTTTACTTTTATCTTGTTCAGTAGCAGAGTTTCGACAGAGGTTTACTCTGTAGAGGAAACAATGCAAGAGCAAGAAAAAATAAAAGAGTCTTCAGGAGAGGAAGAAAGAAAAAGATTACATAAAAGTTCTGATTTTTCCCGACCCTTTAAATAGAAATCAGATAGGCGCCTACACACCTCTCCGTAATTTCTTTCTCACGCCCTTTCCAATTTCTCACGCCCCATCCTCCCATCTCATGGCCTTCCAGATTAAATCCCACGGCTCTTCTTAAAGGAAAAACCGCGGTGTTTTAAAAGGAAGGAAGTCGCGACTTTTCATCTCCGAAGAGATGTTATTTCGCGCGCCCGGGAGGAGTTAGCGCTTTCTTTCTTTCTCAAAATCCCATCAGCCATTGGATTCTCATCCAAGGGGGGAGAGAAGGTGCGCTAATCACTTAAGAAGGAGGCCACCCAAATAAAAACATCGGAGAATTTATTTGGGGCGCGCCAAGAGTCCATGCGCCATGGACTCTTCCTTAAGGCGCGCCAAGAGTCCATATGCGCATGGACTCTTGGTGTTTGGCGTGAAAAATAAAAGGGGACGGGTGGGGAGGCTAGCCAAGCTACATGGCTAGCCAATAGGGTTAGCCACATTCCCGTTTTTCTTAATTAGGGTCTAATTAGGTCCAATTAGAACCCAATTTGAACCAATCCGGAACCCTAATTCGAATCCGATCCGAATAGAAGCTAGGGCTTGCAACACCTGCTAGAGTGTTATCTTGCAAAGACGATTTAATTCCAAATTAAATTCTTGATCAATCCTCTTAAGTGTGTGACCCAATGGGTTCCACATCTAGCCAGCAGTGGGTTCGAATACAAGTTGACCTAATTTGATTAGAACTCTTTCTAATCAATTTAGGTCAAACCGGGCTTACCCGAATCGATCAATTAGGATTCTTCCTAACATGTGATCTTTGAACTTGATCAATCCACAAGACAAGATTGACGTCTAGCAACGTGTCATGTCTACCCGGAAGATATGGAAATTCTGGTGAAATACCAAAATTACCCTTCAGTAGAGAGTTACCGTACAATTAAATCTTTCGATCAGCCTGCACCCAAAATATAACTATGGATATGGATATATGTCAAATCCAATATTATATTTGTTTCTAGCTCAATCTTATAATGATGATTCGATTATCTTGATATTAGAAACCATCTCTAATATCTTCACTTTGATCAAAGATTCCCTGAATCATCATGCGATTGTTGACTAGCTGGATGCAATCTCCTCTTACTAAGAGTGATCGATTCCTTGTTGACCTACTCATTACCTTCATATTCAATTCACCATTCCCAGTATCAATCCTGTGCATGTCTCAGTGTCATGATTAGGATTGAACCAAAGGATGGGTTCATGTACATAAGGTACTTATGGCAGTCTCAGGTCAAAAGATTACTTGTACCACTCCCACTATGAGAACCTTCTATTGACATGTAGCTAAGACTCCATTAGATGTTCTCAAGTTGGATCATATCAGTGAACTCATTCTTCAATGAGCACCCACATCCCAGTATTAGTGTCATACACAAGTGACTGTGAGAGCAGTCACCCTTTCCAGTATACCCGGGATGTGCTAGTCTTATCGGAAAACCCTGATCCCCTACTCAGGGTTCCTTTGACTAGGAATACTTTAGATTAAGGTTTTAAGATTTTAGGTCTCACTGGTATGATCTCATCATAACCCTAAAATCATAGCCCTAATCTATGGGGTTCATCATATAATAAACACAGCGTATGATGAAAAATAATGCCTTTATTTAGAAAATTATCAATTACAATGGTTTGGGAGATACAACAGAGATTGGTTTGTAGGGCATATCCCTTTCAGTGTCCCCACCAAGTTTGTTCCATGCATGAGGCTTCTTCTCGGTTGTGAAAGGAGGCGGGTGTCATCTTGTGTCTTGTAACAAGTTTTTCTCCAAGGAATACAATCTCTCTTTTCTCCTACATCTATCTCTTCTATCACTTCTCCTACTTCTTTGTGAATCAAGAATGCTGCCATCATCACATCAAGAACTCTCCTACGTTGCTTCCGTGGTATAGGCTCTGATCTGGATACGGGATTTTCAACAGGTTTCAATCACCGAAGCCTTTAAATATGAAGAGAGGAGCTACCAAAAATACCTTTTCATAAGCCACTAATCTGATATTTAATATATCATATAAGACCCTTCAAGCGAAAAGAGTCTTTAGGGTAAAAAGGTGCAAAATGAAATGTTATTTCGTTAATATTTTATGCCAAGAGTTGCTTTTTATAACTCTTCAGGAAAAATCTGATGATTAGTCTTTAATTTCAAAATTAAAGACTTAGTCCAACACCCCAATAGGTGCATAAACTAGAGAGACTTATATGAAAAAAAGGTGATTAATAAGCAGAAGGACTCTATCTCATCCCATGCTCCATATATTCCATGATCGCATCCCTTCATGAAATCATTCCCATAATTACTTAATTTGACCAATTATCCAATCCAAATAGGCATGTACTAAAGAGGATAAGGGATAAAGTTTATCACAAAAAAGTGATTTAATTATAAAAGGACTCTTGGTGCTTTTGCACCCCTTAATGTGTGCGCACACCAATATTGGCACCAAGAGTCCCAAGCCCTTGGGACTCTTGGTTCAAAACATAGATAAAGACTATAAAATCAGGATAAATCCTAATTTGACTACCCTACTTAAGGCTCAACCCAATTTAAGTCCCACTCAAATTAGTTAGCCTAAATAGCAAGCATTTAAGCCCAATCTAATTAGGTTAGGAGTTAGGCTAGCCAACGTATGCTAGTATATTAATTAGCTAGCCAATTAGGATCCTATGACCCTAATAAAAATATAAATGACTTTCTTGATCAATTTTTTAATGCATATGATCCTTTGAGTTCCTCATCTAGCCAGTAGTAGGTCTAGGTTCATATCGATTTAGTTTGATTAAAAATTAACTATTTGAATTAGGTCAAATCGAGCTAACTCTAGCTGCCAATTTGAATCATCTTTAAAATTGACTCATAAATTCAATTAATTTAATTAATGATAACCTAAAAGACATGATTGTTATCTAGCAACATGTCATGCCTACCCAAAAAATAAAAAAATTGATAGAAATTATTAAAATATCCTTTAGTGGCAAGTTACTATGCAATTCAATCCTTCAATCTTCCTTTATCCTGATAAGTGGGGTATGAAAAATTATCAAACCCCCACACTTTATTCATTAAAATCTCAAATCACTAATGAAAACTTGATTAATGAAAGATTAGAAACCCTTTTCTAATTTTATCCTATTTTGATCAAAGACTTCATAAGTTATCATTTGATGAGATTACATAGGATAAATACTCCTCTTACTAGGAGTGATTGATTTCTTGTTGACCTACTTAAAATCATTAGACACAATTCACTATATCCATGAATATGTTGTACATGACTAAGAATGAATGAATATAAACCAAAGCATGGATTCATGTGTACAAGATATCATGGGTGATCTCATGTCTAAGGATCACTTACACAACTTCTACTAAGAGAATTATCTTTTGACAAGTAAGATTTCTATAAGATGTTCTTATGATGGATTAATTTAGTGAACTCATACACTGCTGAGCACCCACATCCTTGTATTAGTATCTCTACACAAGTGGTTATGAGACCAATCACTCTCTCCATCGAGCATACATAGGACGTGCCAGTCTCTCTGAAAATATCGATCTCTAACTCGATGATCCTATGACTAGGAATATTTTAGATTAGTATTTATAAGATCTTAGATCTCATTATTATGAACTCCATCATAATCCTAAAACCATTACCCTAATTTATGGTTTTCATTATAATCTTAAAACAACAAAGTATAAGATACAGCATATGACGAAACAAAATGTCATTTATTAATATCATACATAAGTCAAGAAAACTTTATAGAAAGCCCCTATTTCATAAGAAATATGATTGCCTTTTAGGGTACCATACTTTCAATCTCCCACTTGCACTAAAGCCAATCACCCTAGTATTTAATTCCCATGCAATCTAAATGGTGATCGAATTGCTATTGAGGAAGGGCCTTATTGAATAGGTCTGCTATGTTGTTTTTTGTATCTACTTATTCTAAAATCACATCTTATCTTTCAATGATTTCATGAATAAGATGGAAGCACCTTAGGATGTGCTTGGATTTTTTATGAGACCTTGGTTCCTTAGCTTGTGTAATAGTTCTAGTATTATCATAATAAAGTAGCATCGATTGTTGTATTATAGGAACTGCACCCAAATCTTTGATGCAACTTATCATCCAGATAGCTTCCTTAGCGACTTTACTAGCAGCTATGTTGGTGCGGAAACTAGGACCAAAAAAGATTGACAAGTCAAACCCATATCCATATGGATCACTTGTGAATAAAGCCCTAAACCCAAACCCTTTTTACTTGTAAATATTTTATTTTAAATTCTATTATTTAGGGTTAGTTGGGTTTAGACCTAAATCCTAGAATTGAGTCCCTGTAAAAATCCCTAGATCCAAAATTGAGTCTGTAAAAAAACCCCTAGACCCAAAATTGAGTCTGTAAAAAAATCCCTGAATCCAAATGAAACTTGTATATATATATTTACCTAGTTGGGTTTAGTCCTTTTTACCAACTGTAATTAACGTTTTAGTTATTTAGCCTTTTGGGCCAAACCCCTTTTACCAAGTTAAACCATTTGTTTACATGTCTTGGGTTTTGATCAAATTGGTTTCCAATTGATCAAGTGGGGCTTTAGTTATTTGGTTAGTTTAATTTGTTTTGAGTCTTGTAATTATTAGTTGAGTCCTGTAATACAAGGGGGACACAAGTCCAAACCCATGTGATCCCATGTGCTAGCTCAAGACAAGCCATGTGATGCCATGTGCAAGCCCAAGTCACTTGTCATATGCAACCACTTCTTGGTGCCACCTTTTCCAAGAATTGTGACAACATCACATGATTTTTTGACATCACTCGCCACATCACCCAGGACATTATGGTGTGGGCACCAGAATCCGACAGAGGCTCCTCAACCCTCTGTGGATGCCCAATTAGGGTTTCAATTTTTTGGATCTTGTAATAAGGCTTCAAGCCTAGCCTCAAACTTGTATTTTCTTTTGCTTTGAATTTAGTCTCATGTCTAGTCTGTACTTTGACCAATTGGGTCAAATTGTGTCCTGTACTGAGTCCAGTCACAAATCGAGTCCAGTCTGAGTCTGTTGGAGGTATAGGTCCATGCAAGAATTGGTCTTAAAATTTAGTCTCCTTGGAACCAAGCCAGGAAGGAATCCAAGTCAGCTCAGGGCCCACCTTTTCATCCTATGTGGTGCCATGACAACTTGCCATGTGGGTAGCACACTTTTCATCCTTGGATGCCCAAAGAAGAGGAACACATCACTTGCCACTAGCCCTTTTTCCCTCCCCCTATCAAGCTCCTTTCCAAGCAAGGGTGGTAGGCCAAAGAGAAGGTCAAAGGGGAGTTGAAGATGGGAATTCAAATCCCTTGCTTCAAGCCCTCCAATCAAGTCTTCTTCCCAAGTTGTTTGAACCCCTTTGGAAGGAAGGGACAAGATCCATGGGTGCCTCCACTTTCCACTCCCCATGTCATGCTTTGTACCAAAAGGGTATACACAACCAAGGAAGGAAGAAGAACACATGCCTTGCTCCAAGCCTCACTTCATGCTTTCTTCCAAAACAAAGGAGCAACTTTCCAAGTTCAATGTGCCAAGATCTCTCCTCCAAACCTTGCATCATGCCATGCCCAATCAAATCAGCTCTTGGTCGGCTAATGAGAGAAGAAAGTCAAAGGTTTTGGGCGCCCATTCAAGAGATTTCGTAATCTTTCATTTGTATTTCAAAAGGGTCCTAAGGTGCCTATTTAAAGGACCTAACCCCTCCTTTGTAAGGTTACTCTTTGATGAATGAAAAAAAATACATTTCTTGAGTCCAATCTCTTTCTAGTTGCCTTCATTTACTAGGAACGTCGATCTCCGTGAGGGAGCACCTTCGCCTTCGGGCATTGAGAGGTGTGAGGCCTCAAACTACCGTCACTTCCGCAACTCCATCATCCAACTCCGAATCCAGAAGAACTCCACCATCACTTCAATAACTCTCTTTCATTCTTCCATTGCTTTCTTTGAAACTTAACCCATCTTTGAATGCTCGCAGGTCCTCCAGGTGACACAAGTATGGAGATGATTTCCTTTGCCATCTAGATCTTCGGACAGCCAGCTTGCACCTTCGCAGGGTTGACGGCTCGATCATCTAGGCAGCATCCGCCATAGTGAGTGATCTCTGCATCGGGTGCTTCAGATCTTTGAGGTTTGCTCCCTGGCTCCTAAGTAGGTCTTGATCGGAGAGCTAAGTCCTATGGGATTTCTCAATCCCAGGGTCCTCTCTTTATCATTGTTTAGGGACTACTTACTTGCTTGATAGTTCTTGTTATTATAGAACCCTAGATCAACTCGTACTTATTTTCGGGAATCCAAAGAACATCATAAAAATCTAAAAAAATCACAAAACCAACAAATCACTTGCATCATTCTTCACTTTGCATTTAGTTAGTCCCCCATCATTTCTGGTATCAGAGCATGGTTAGGACTTTAGCTCTTCTTAAGTACCTGGATTAGGTGCTTCACCAGGCCGTCCGGTCTTAGGAGAAAAGTAGGGTTTCAAGATCCTCTCTTACCATTCCACGTGGATCTCCTAACATGTGTAGGGGTGCCATTGTGATAGGCCTTTGAATGAGAATACCTGAAGAATAGGTTTAAAAGAACAAAAAAAGATTTTGCATCTTAGATTTCATCTTTTAATTTCTGCAGTTTTCCTTTCCGTACATGGTCTGTTGTTTTAGATGGTACTACCTGTAGGATTCTCTAAATTTCATGATTTTTATCTTTATAGATCACATGTAATTCAAAGTATTTTTTTTTAATTTTCTTAGATTTTATTTCAATTTATATAATTTCTAAAAGTCGAAATATTACCTGAGAGCAAGTTTTGTTCTGAGAATTTCAGCAATTTGCATTTTCTTATGCTTTTATTTGTCATATTGCTTAATCTTGCATTTAGAGTCATATCATTTCATTTCCATCATCTTAATCTGTTATCATACATCAAAAATCCAAAAATATAATTTAGAGACATCTCATTAGATCATTTGCTTGCATTCATTTTCATAAATCACTTTAAGGGCAGCAATTTGACATAGGGTCAGGATTTCATTACCTGTCCCTAGCCCAAAAAGCACTAACCTATATCACGAACCCAAGCTCTAATTAAAATCTAGTAGACACTAATTTTTCTCTAGAGAGCTTAGGGACTCCAACCGGTCGAGTCAAGAATAAGTGTATATTCTTGGCATCAGCCCATTCTGTGTGTGCTGTTGCTCTTGGTGTCTAGGCTTGGTGATTCAGGGCTTGTGAGTTTGGTCCACCTACCTGGCCAATCCCAGATTGGTGTCTAAGGTTGGCGTTTAGGGACCTCTACTCCCCTACACCTACATGGCCAAGGACAGAGTTACTACAGACTGGTTTGCCACCCTGACTTAGGCAACTGGTTGAGATTCTAGGTCTAATAGATCTTAGACATTTTTGTGTGCTTAACCCATGTCCACTAGATCAGGAGTACCCTATCATCCCCACCATTCCCAATCTGATGAACCTATGGAGAATGAGAGAGAAGTTAAACTTAAGGACCTTCTTGAGCAATTGACTAGGATGAACAGTAAACTAGGTAAGCTTGAAGAGAGAGTTGGAACCTTAGAGAGGAATAGTCCTAGGCCATCTATCGAGCCTGAGTCTGGATCACCTTTCCCCCCTAGGGATTATCCTCACCATGAACCACCCATAGAGGCTGAACGTAGGAGACTGCCCCGTGTTAACCCAACCCAAGAGTTTGAGCCTAGGAGACCCAATCTCAAGATCATAGACCAAGAAGAAAGGGCCCTTACGAACATCAAGCTAGAAGCCCCCACCTTCGATGGTAGTCTAGATCCTAAGGTGTATGTAGATTGGGAGGAGGATATGGAGCAGTATTTCGAGTGGTATACAATGACTGAAAGGATGAAGTTTAAGTTTGCCAAGACTAGGTTGGTTTGCCAAGCTAGGTTATTCTGGAATAGTGTTGAGAGGCTGGTAGCATAGAAAGATGAAGAACCTATAGCAACTTGGAGAGGTATGAAAGCCAAACTTAGGGATAAGTACCAACCACTTTCTTACACCCAGAGTTTATTGGACCAATGGCAGAATCTGAGTCAAGGGAACAAGAGTGTGGCTGACTACATCATGAAGTTTGATGAGTATGTCATGCGATGTCATGTCAATGAATCTGCTTTTGTGACCCTGTCTAGGTTTAGGGCTCGCCTACACCCAGACATCCAGAGAGAGCTTTACTTTAGAGAGGTCACTGATTTAGAGTATGCTTACCAAGTCGCAAGGAACTGTGAGCATTTCTAGAGGGCCCCTACCTATCATAAACCTGAACCCTTTAGAAACCCTAGTCGACTCCCAAGACCTAACCCAGGGTATAGTCAGGCTTACCAAAGTCATCCTAATCCTTACCGTCCTGACCCGAGTCAACCCAACCCCAGCTGACCCAGCCCAAGCTGACCAGACCTGAACTGACCCCATTTTAGCAAAGAGGAAAAGGGTGAAGCTGTTGGAGCCCATAATAGTCCCACTCCCCAAAACACTTGCTTTAGGTGTCATAAACCTGGACATCGAGCTAGCCAGTGCACCTCCACAGCCCTAGTCATAGAAGAGCCAACTGAGAGTGAGATAGAACCCATTGCTGATCCTGAAGGAGAAGTCTATGAGCCAGAAGATCAGTTACTGGAAGAATATGAGGGAGAGGAAGAGCAATTTGAATCTGAAAACCTTCTAGGGGTAGTTAGGTGCATTCTTACCTAAAACGTAGTACAGGAAGATTGGCGTAGGACAAACATCCTACAAACCTTTGTCAAACTAGGGGATAAGGTTTGCAAAATCATAGTTGATAGTGGGAGCTGTGTCAATGCTATCTCTTCTAGTACTGTCAAAGCCCTAGGATTGACCTCAGTCCCTCACCCCAACGCTTACAAGGTCTCTTGGATTGATTCAACCTCTATACCCATAAAATCTAGGTGCCAAGTCTTAATCAAATTACAGTCTTATGAAGAGAAGATTTGGTGTGATGTCCTTCCCATGGGCGTCAGCGGTATTATCTTAGGATGACCTTGGATTTATGATCATGATGCTACTCTTTACGGTCAGACCAATAGTTATACTTTCAATCACCATGGGAAGAAATTTACCATTAACCCAGTTCAGCCTAAGGACCAGGCTAAGAGAGGATCAAGTAGTCTTAAGGAAAAGAAGCCTGGAGTCAACCTAATCAAATCTAAGAAATTGGAGAAAGAGATTACTGAGGGAGCCCCTGTTTGGATTTTGACCACCAAAGATAGTCATGAACCGACCCAAATAGAGTGCCCCCAAGAAGTAGTTAAGGCTCTGGAACAGTTTAAGGATGTCCTCTCGGAAGAATTACCTGATCATCTACCACCTCTTAGGGACATCCAACATGCCATATATTTGGTCCCAGGAGCCACCTTACCCAACCTTCCCCATTATAGAATGAACCCCACCGAACTCTAGGAATTATAGAAACAAGTGGGAGAGTTGCTTAGGAAGGGTTTTCTTAGGGAGAGTTTAAGTCCCTGTGCCGTCGCTGCTTTGCTAACCCCTAAGAAAGATGGAACCTGGAGAATGTGTGTAGATAGCAGAGCCATAAACAAGATCACAATCAAATATAGGTTTCCCATCCCCCGTTTAGATGATATGCTTGATATGATGGCCGGTGCTACTATTTTTTCCAAGATAGACCTTAAGAGTGGCTACCACCAGATTAGGATTAGACCCGGGGATGAATGGAAGACAGTGTTTAAAACTAAGGATGGCCTTTTTGAATGGGTAGTGATGCCTTTTGGACTTTCTAATGCTCCTAGCACCTTTATGAGGGTCATGAACCAAGTCCTGAAAGAATTTACTGGAAAATTTTTGGTGGTTTATTTTGATGATATTTTGATTTACAGCAGGACTAAAGAAGACCATTTTAACCATCTTAGGTTAGTCTGCCAGACCCTTAGGAAGAATAGCCTTTATGCCAACCCAAAGAAATATGAGTTCATGACAACAAGGGTTATCTTCCTAGGTTTTGTAGTCACCCCAGAAAGAGTCTCCACTGATCCCGAGAAAGTTAGAGCCATAGTTGAGTGGCCAGTCCCAACTAGTGTCCATGATGTGCATAGTTTCCATGGCCTAGCCACTTTTTATAGGAGATTTATTTGGGGATTTAGTTCAATCATAGCACCCATCACCGACTGCATCAGGAAGGAAGGCTTCTAATAGACCAAAGCTGCAAATAAAGCCTTCCAAGAAATCAAAGATAAAATGATACAAGCACCTGTCCTAATATTACCCAATTTTACTAAGGTTTTTAAGGTTGCTTGTGACGCTTCGGAAGTTGGCATTGGAGGAGTACTTAGTCAGGAAAATCATCCCGTGGCCTTCTTTAGTGAGAAACTCAATGAGGCCAAAGTTAAGTACTCGACTTATGATAAAGAGTTCTATGCAGTCGTTCAGGCTCTTAGGTATTGGAGGCATTATCTTTTACCCTAAGAATTTATCCTTTTCTCTGACCATGAAGCCCTTCGGTACCTAAACTCCCTGAAAAGACTAAACCCGAGGCATGCTAAGTGGGCAGAATACATCCAGGCCTATACCTTTATGCTTAAACATCGTGCTGGTACCGAGAATAAGGTAGCTGATGCCCTTAGCTATCATGCCCTGTTACTGAATACCGTTAGGACTGAGGTTATAAGATTTAATCGATTGAAAGAGCAATATGAGACCTGTCCTGACTTTGGAGAGATTTTCCAATCAAAGAAACACCAACCATCTAGCGCCTTTAGTGAGTACACCCTCCAGGATGGTTATCTTTTCAAAGCAAATAGGTTGTGCATTCCCAAGTCCTCTCTTCGAGAATTCTTAGTTTAGGAGACCCATGCAGGAGGCCTAGCTGGTCACTTTGGTAGGGAAAAGACCATCTTAGCAGTAGAAGACCAGTTCTTTTGGCCTAGTCGGAAGAAGGATGTAGCTAACATTGTTTCCCGGTGCCGAACTTGTGCTATCGGCAAACAACAGAAATAGAATACTGGCCTATACACCCCTCTGCCTGTGCCTATTCGCCCTTGGGAAGACCTTAGCATGGACTTTGTAGTAGGATTGCCCAAGACCGCAAGGAAGCATGATTCAGTCTGTGTAGTGGTAGATAGGTTCTCCAAGATGGCCAATTTCATACCCTGCTCCCAGACCCTAGATGCTTCCAAAGTTGCCAAGCTCTTTCTTGATCACATGGTTAAGTTACATGGCCTTCCAAAAACCATAGTGTCGGATAGGGATGTCCGATTCACTAGCTACTTCTGGAAAACCCTTTGGCACTTGCTAGGCACCAAGCTTAAGTTCTCAACTGCATACCACCCGCAGACAGATGGCCAAACTGAGGTAGTCAACCATGCCTAGGGAACCTCTTGAGATGTTTGATAGGTGAATATATCGGAAACTGGGATCTTCTCTTACCTCGAGCTGAGTTTCCCTACAACATTTCTGTGAATAGGACCACCGGGAAAAGTCCTTTCAAGATTCTGAGTGGTTACAAGCCTAACCAACCCCTTGATTTGATTACCCTACCTATCCATTCTCGTGTCTCTGAGTCTGCCAAATCCTTTGCACAACATATTATGGTCATACATAAGGAAATTAGCAATAAAATTAACCTAAGTAATAATGCATATAAAAAAATGGCTGATCCTCGAAAATGAGCCAAAGAGTTTGAAATTGTGGATTCTGTAATGATTAGGCTTAGGCTTGAACGGTTTCCACCAGGAACTGTTAAGAAACTTCATGCTCGTGGAGCTAGCCCCTTTAGAGTGATAAAGAGAGTCGGCCCTAATGCCTACGTTCTTGAGCTACCTCCGAATTATGGCATTAGCTCGACTTTCAATATCTCAGACTTAGTCAAGTACAGGGAACCAGCAAACATTCCTAGCAAGCCATTTGGGCCTGACCTTTCTTTTGAGAGTGAACCGAAACCTGAGTGTCCACCTTCAATTATACCTGAGAGAGGAGAGCGCATCAAGCATGTACTGGATGACCAAGCTATCACTACTCGGGGAAAAGGATATCAACGTTTCTTAGTCCGATGGCAAGGCCGACCTGAGTCTGATGACTCGTGGATTACCCAGGAGGACTTGCAGCACCTCGATCCCGACCTTCTGGAGGAGTATCTAATCCAACTCAGCTCTTACTCGACAGGGTAGAGTTCCTCCCATCCTGGGAGAACTGGTGTGGGCACCAGAATCCGACAGAGGCTCCTCAACCCTCTATGGATGCCCAATTAGGGTTCCAATTTTTTGGGTCTTATAATAAGGCTTCTTGCCTAGTCTCAAACTTGTAATTTTCTTTTGCTTTGAATTTAGTCTCATGTCTAGTCTTGACTTTAACCAATTGGATCAAATTGTGTCCTGTACTGAATCCAGTCACAAATCGAGTCCAGTCTGAGTTTGTTGGAGGTATAGGTCCATGCAAGAATTGGTCTTAAAATTTAGTCTCCTTGGAGCCAAGTCAGGAAGGAATCCAAGTCAGCTCAGGGCCCACCTTTTCATCCTATGTGGTGCCATGACAACTTGCCATGTGGGCATCACACTTTTCATCCTTGGATGCCCAAAGAGAAGGAAAACATCACTTGCCACTAGCCCTTTTTTCCTCCCGCTATCAAGCTCCTTTCCAAGCAAGGGTGGTCGGCCAAAGAGAAGGTCAAAAGGGAGTTGAAGTTGGGAATTCAAATTCCTTGCTTCAAGCCCTCCAATCAAGTCTTCTTCCCAAATTGTTTGAACCCCTTTGGAAGGAAGGGACAAGATCCATGGGCACCTCCACTTGCCACTCCCCATGTCATGCTTTGTACCAAAAGGGGATACGCAACCAAGGAAGGAAGAAGAACACATGCCTTGCTCCAAGCCTCACTTCATGCTTTCTTCCAAAAAAAGGAGCAACTTTCCAAGTTCAAGGTGCCAAGATCTCTCCTCCAAACCTTGCATCATGCCACGCCAAATCAAATCAGCTCTTGGTTGGCTAAGGAGAGAAGAAAGTCAAAGGTTTTGGGTGCCCATTCAAGAAATTTTGTAATCTTTCATTTGAATTTCAAAAGGGTCCTAAGGTGCCTATTTAAAGGACCTAACCCCTCCTTTGTAAGGTTACTCTTTGATGAATGAAAAAAAATACATTTCTTGAGTCCAATCTCTTTCTAGTTGCCTTCGTTCACTAGGAACGTCGATCTCCGTGAGGGAGCACCTTTGCCTTCGGGCGTCGAGAGGTGTGATGCCTCAAACTACCATCACTTCCGCAACTCCATCATCCAGCTCCGAATCCAGAAGAACTCCACCATCACTTCAACAACTCTCTTTCATTCTTCCATTGCTTTCTTCCGATTGAAACTTAACCCATCTTTGAATGCTCACAGGTCCTCCAGGTGACATGAGTACGGAGACGGTTGCCTTTGCCATCGAGATCTTCGGACAGCCAGCCAGTGCCTCCATAGGGTTGACGACTCGATCGTCTAGGCAGCATCCGCCAAAGTGAGCGATCTCTGCATCGGGTGCTTCAAATCTTTGAGGTTTGCCCCCTGGCTCCTAAGTAGGTCTTGATCGGAGAGCTAAGTCCTACTGGATTTCTCAATCCCGGGGTCCTCTCTTTATCATTGTTTAGGGACTACTTACTTGCTTGATAGTTCTTATTGTTATAGAACCCTAGATCAACTCGTACTTATTTTCGGGAATCCAAAGAACATCATAAAAATCTAAAAAAATCATAAAACCAACAAATCACTTGCATCATTCTTCACTTTGCATTTAGTTAGTCCCCCATCACATTATCACATGAAATGTCACTTATGTTTGGACATCCCACATGCCATGTCTTTTATCATTGGTCGGCCAAATGAAAGCAAGAGTTCATGCCACTTAATTTTAAGATAAGTAAATGAGAAGGAGTCTCCAAATTGGCACCCTCCCACTCAAATGTTTCATGCCAAAATTCAAAGGAGTCAGCCAAGTAATGAGGGATGGGATTCTAACATGATGCATGATGACATGAAAGAGAGAAACATAAAGAAAAATAGATTAAAGGAGCAATAATTTCTGATGTTATTTAGGTTTAGTTCCCGAAAATAGCTAAGACTAGGTTAGGATTTCAAGTAATAGTTAGAATTCTGACCCACATGCTAGAACTATCAAAGAAATAAATCAAGTAAGGGTCTCAGGTCTAAGAAGGCCTATTATGAGCATGTTCAATCTTCAAAAATTAGAAAAAGTGAGAAAAGAAGGGGTTTACATACCTAGCAATGATTTGTATAATATCGCAGAAGAGTTCACTCCGCTCGAATCAATGCCTGGATGATCCGGTCACTTTCCCGTGAATCCATCAGCTTTTTATTAGCTTTAGGCAAAGAAGAATTCATCCAGAGGGCATGGTACCGGAGAGATCCTGCAAACGTCAGGGGTTAGTGTCGAGGATGATGGGAAAAATATAAAACGAGGGATTAAAAGAGAAGAAGTAGTAGGATCATCGGGGCCGATTTGAAGACTGTAGAAGATGAAGATGCCTGGATCTTTAAAGGGATGATGGTGGGAATCTTAGGGCTCTTGCTTGGATAGACAATGGCTGGGGTTTGGTGGAAGAGGGAGGGATGGTTGGCGGCTAGGGTTTGCTCACAAGAAAAAAAAGACAAGTCTCACAGCACTTCCAAAGAACATAAATTGTCACAAGAAAAAATTATCAAAGTTTTAATTCATGAAAAGAGATTGATTACAAGAGGGAAAAAGGGTGGGGTATTTATAGATTCACCCAGGGTCCTCTCCTTATCTAATTAGGAGTACAAGTCTTTGTAGAAATAAAACATAAAATAAACTTGGACTGGGTTGATTGACTCTTGGTTGAAGTGGGCTAGCTGATTCCTCCTTGGACTGAGAAGCCTTGCTTGGGCTTGGGCGCCAGCTTTAGTGGGCCAAGGTAGGGGTGCCAAGGCCTGGGGCACCTAATGCTGGAGGGCCAATCCCTGGGGCCCCATGGGCCAGGTATCATGGGCCAAGGGGGGTGCTGGAATTCTTGTGGACTTGGGGCGCCTCCTCTTGATAGGCTGGGGCTTCATTCTCCATGGTTTGGGTAGCATGAACAAGGGACCTGGATGCTATGCTAATGCAGGTCCAATAATTCTTTTCTTGAGCATGAAAGTTACAAGGCTCATATGACTGAATTGAAATTTGGTAGACTTCTTGACTGGACTTACAAATGGACTAAACAAGGAACTTCAACTAACTTAATGAACTCAACTGGCTCACTTTATTACAGGACTCAAAATTAAATTCCATTACAAGACTCAAAATTGACCAACACTTGACTTAGAGAATAAATTGAAGCTTAAAGCCTATGTCTGATCTGATGTCCCCATCAGTTCTCCCGAGATGGGAGGAACTCGATCCTGTGGAGTAAGAAGGTCAATCTGGTTCAGGTACTACTCTGACAGGTCTGGGTTGAGGCATTGTGGATCCTCTTGAGTGATCCACGAATCCTTAGATCTCGGTCAAACTTGCCAACGAACCAAGTGACATGGTAGCCTTTGATCTGGGTACTAATGGCTTGGTCATCCAGGAACCACTCAATCATTCCTCCCACAGGCTAATTTGATGGTGGACACTTAGGGTTGGGTTCGCTCTCAAAGAAAGGGTTAGGCTCAAACTCACTAGATACCATTGCTGGCTCCATATATTCTACTAAGTCTGAGATATTGAAGGTTGAGCTTAATGCCTAATTAGGTAACTCAGGCACTAGGTCCAACTTTCTTTATCACTTTGATGGATCTAGCTCTATAGGTTATAGCTTAATTGTTACAAGATTTTCCTAGCGAACTCTTAGACTCTTTCCGGGAATTAACCATATTTTTATAGAAACATTGCTTGCATTAATCTTATGATTAATTCCTCGTGCAGATCTCTAATCATGTAATGCAAAAACTTATAACAATACCTAATGACATGCAGACATAATACCTGATGCGGGAAAATGACTCATGCCAACACTTATTGACATGTAGACTCGATAAAACCCTAAGCTACAACTACGAATTTGACCCTTGGTCAGGTGGGTGACATGCAGATGAGAACTTAGCATGCACTCCTAACAGATGCCATAGGGTCCTCCAAAAGTAAGATAAAAACATGACAAGTGAAATGAATGAATGCATTATGCTTATCTCTATAAAATGCAATCTAGTGGTTAGGAAAACATGAGAACCTTTTGAAAAGGGCAGAAAATAAGAGGTAGGTTCAGGGTTAGTTTGGAAGGATAGAAAGTAAGAAAAGCGGTTGGGATTGATCGGATAGAATAGGAGACAAGAAGAGGTGTCAGGGATTAGTCCTAAACTAATGAGGTTGACCTTATGGGGTTGGAGTATACCTATAGGGTTTGCATAATAGAAGAATGGGTCACTAATCTCAGGGAAGAATCGTCAATGAGAACTATAGGAGGGGATTCTTCCTGAGGGTAACGATTTAAAAAGATCATGTCCTTAATAAATTCTTCTGGTTCATAAAATTTAGGACTAGACTCTATAATTGGGCTTTCTTCTAGTGTCTCCTCAGGTATAATTTTCACAGTAGGGTTGGGTTCTTCATGGTCCTCTTCCATCAACGGTACTTCCACTACAGGTTCGATCTGGGTGTAGTCAGGGTCAACTAACTTTGGGTTGGCTTCTATCTGGGTATGGTCAGGGTCAACTAACTCTGGGTTGGCTTCTACCTGGGTATCTACCTGGTCAACTAATTCTAGGTCATCTATAGGTATCTCTTCTTCTTCTTCTTCCTCATACTCCTCCACTAAGCTCACATCAGCTTCATATATCTCCTCTTCAAGGTCATTCTAGTGAACCAATGGGGTGGTAGGAGGGGGTTGGCTAAGAAAAAATTGGCTCATGACTGGGGTAGGGATGGGTTGACTAAGAGAAAGTGGACTAATATTGGGCTCATTTCTAAGGGTACTAATCCTATGGGGTTCAGGTTGAGTAAGGGGATTTGGACTAGCACTAGGCTGATAGCTAGGGGTTATAGGTTCCTTAGGCTCATAAGATAAGGGTTTAGCTCTAGGGTTTTGTGTCTACTGGGCTCATGGGATATAGGCTCATAGGTTCTAAAGTCATAGCATCCAGGGTCATAAGATCTAGGGTTATAGGATCTAGAGTTATAGGATCTAGGGTCATAGGATCTAGGGTCATAAGATCTAGAGTCATAGGATCTAGAGTCATAGGATCTGGGTGCATAGGCTTCTCTAAGTTTGCTCTTCATGGCTCTCCAGGTTGTTATGGGTGTTCCTTCTTGTCTAGCCATTCTCTCAACTTCATTCCAATATATCCTAGCCTGGCGAACTAACTTAGGTTTGGCAAACATGTACTGACCTCTTTCAGAATAGAAACCATTATGACTTTCAAAATACAGATCCATATCTCTTTCCCACTTAAGATAATCTTCAAACTTAGGATCACCACCAAATTTATATACTTATAACATAATGTACCTAGTGGCAATCATGATTGGGTTTCCTAAGGTTGGGCTCCTGGTATGGGTCAGAGTATGGGGCTTTCCTAGGGTTGGGCTCTAAGTATGGATCATGGTATGAGGTTCTCCTAGGGTTGGGCTCCGAGTATGGGTCAGGGTATTGGGCTTTCCTAGGGTTGGACTCAGATTTAGGTCTGGGCTGGGTTGTAGGGTTTTTCTCTAGGTTTCCTAATTGATCTCCTATCTGGTCAGACCTATTGGCTAAGTGGTCAAGCCTATTGTGGGTTTGGGTATAGGATTGGGTCAGCTGGGTGGTCAATTAGGCATTCAGCTAGTTTTGGGATTGGGTCAGTTGGTTGTTATTATGGTTTGTTTGGGTGGTTAATTGGACATTCATTTAGTTCACTTGGGTGGTCAATTGGGCACATTGTTCACTAAAGGTCTTCATTAAGGTTTCTATGGTTACTACAGTGGACTCCATGGTTAGGCTGGGTTTGGTCTGGGACTACTAGTGAGGTTAGACTCTTAATTTAATGCAAACAACCAATCAAGGGATTATGATGTAGTCAAGCATATAAGGATTAACACATACTAGGATTTGCTAGACCTAGAGCCAAAACCTAGTGAGTTAACTCAACTTACACTCAACACAACACCTAATCCTTCCACT
Organism: Areca catechu; assembly: GCA_021397845.1. Lineage (NCBI taxonomy): Eukaryota > Viridiplantae > Streptophyta > Magnoliopsida > Arecales > Arecaceae > Areca > Areca catechu. The sequence continues at coordinate 97,924,851 of CM038045.1, forward strand.
GGCCAGGTAAGAGGTGGGGTGGTGGGAGGCTCCCCCTGCTTGTCACAGGGTCCTAATTAAAAATCACCAATCCACTTAGGGTGTTTGCCTCTGGACCTCTAGCCTTAGACACCAGCTTTCAGTAATAGATGATGGGTTGGGTGCACTAGCTCCCTCACTAGACTCGGACCTGACCTGTTGGTGTCCCTAAATTAGGTTTCTACTCAGTTTTAATTAAGGCTTGGGTTTGTATGAGGATTGATGGGGGACAAAGGGTAGGATCGTTGGCGAGCCTATAAGTCACCAAAATTAGGGTATCATATTTTTTTGATTTTTTTTTGTAAGGTGTGGTGAAGGAAATAATGGGGATAGAAGACAGGGATCTGGATCTCATGGACTTTGGGACTCACACTAACGAAGAGACCTCTCACCTCTAGGGCATTCCACCCTCCTCGATACTTGGAGGTGTTAGGGTAAATCTCAAAGGTCATGAGGGGATAAAAAAAATGGAATGGGAAGGGGGATAATTAGACATGACCTCACATCATATCCTAGGGTTGGGTCTCACACCCTCTCCTCATGGAGTGGAAGAAAAGAATCTCTCTTTTCCTAAAAATTCATCTTTATTGACTGAACTATTTTTTTTTACAAAGGACTGAGGGTGGTATTTATAGACCTGTCCAACCCTTATTTGAACTTGAATACAGGATAAAAAGATAGGGACGACTCAAATTTAAATACAAGATAGGGTAAGATAAGCCTCTCCATATCTTAATCCTAACCAACCAAATCCTAATTCAAAATTCAAACAAAAGATAAAGATAAATACCAAGCAAATTTATTCCAGATATCCTCCAAGATTTGTGTAGCTCCAAGATCCATGCTAGCGATGTCCCTATCATTCCCTTGAGGTGGGAAGAACTCAACTCTATCGAGTCAGGATCAGGGGGGACGTTTGTGAAACCGAATCCAATTAATCAAAGGGCTTTGTTATGAGATATGTTCGGCTCCGAAAATTATGCAGCACTAAAAATCATGCAACCCTGAAATCTATGCAGCATTGCTTCTTGTGTCAAAATCTGTGCAACTCTGAGATCGGCGCTTCACCATCTTGGGTTGCTTTGAGATCCGTGCAATCTTGAGAATAGTGCTCGATAATAGGAAGCTGGCTTTGCCCTGAGAAGCATGCAGAATTCTGAAATTGGCAAACGGGATGGGAGTTTCTTTCATGTTCATGCAGCAGCCCATCTTCTACTTCATGGACCAAACCAGAACAGGGACTCATGGTGGGGTGTCACCGGTGGGCATTCACAGGTGACAGCACTATGGAGGAAGACTGATGCAGAACGAAAGCTCTGATACCAAAAATGATGCAGAACAAAGAACAAGGAAGCGTATGCGGAAGTAAATTTAAGATTAATTCTTTTTTTTCTTTTTTTTTTTATATTTCAGAAATTGGCTTCGACTCAAAGTAAAGCTAAACTACGTTGAAGGAAACTAGGTAAGGATTGAAAGCACAGTTTAGAAGAAACTAAATTATCAGAGTAGTTCAGAAGTAATGGATCGCTGGGGGTTGAGAAACTCCCAGACCTAGGGTTTCGCTCTGAACTTTCAACAGAACAGAAACAGAGAGAAGAGATGGTTTACTAACCAGACAGTGATCTTCTCAGGATTTTGGTGGAAGAACTCTCTCGAGCAGATTGTGGGATCCTTGGAGTCGGCTATCTTCGCAATGGATCCTCCAATACTGGTCTCGTGGTTTGGTCGGCTTCTCCTGGACTCAAGATCTGGGAAAGGAGAGGAACAAAAGATGGAATTCAGAAACTCAAGGAAAGATTTTACCAGGTTGAAGAACTTGAAGGCTGAAGTTGCTGAAATCAGGATTCTTCCGGTGGCCGATCTGACTTTCTCTTAGAGTTGCTGTAGGTCTGCAGTATCTGGACTGGAGTCGGATGCTGGTGGTCGGCCTGGACTTGGAGATGGTGGCCGTGAGAAGGGAAATAGACTAGGGCTTGGTGGAAAGAGAAGGGTGATGGCGGCTAGGGTTTGGGAGTGGAGTGGCTAACCTAGGGTTTGGGGTTTTGGAGATCTCTCACCTCCTCAAGGTTCCAGGGGAACCCGGATTTACTCCCTCACGGAGCTCAACACCTGGAAGCAAGTGCGGAAAAGAGAAAACACAAGTTTGCTCATAAAAAAATTTCTTTCATTCATCTGATTTTTTAAACTTACAAGAGGGGTTTAATTTATAAGGCTTTACAAGGGAGGAGGGTTTCACATCTTCCCATGTGGGACTAAAGGAGGGGATCTACAAATTAGGGCAAATCCTTCACATATGGTCGGCCAAAGTACCAAAAAATTGGATTTGGGTTATAAAAGGCAGGTAGATGGCGCCACCTTGCTTGGATTTTCAAGAAAAATTTTCTTCCTTCCCTGGATCAACTCTTTTGGACTCCTCCTTTTCTTCCTCCCTAAGTCAAGGTCCTTCCCATCTTTGTTTTGATTGTTTTTGGCAGGTAGTGGGCGCCCCCTTGAAGTTCACTTCCAAGAGAATTTCTTCCCTTCTTTGTTTTGGAATTCTTGGGAAAGTCTTGGCCGCCCCCTTGATTGGTGGTCTCTTGGTGGACTTCTCCTTATCTGGCGCATGAGAGAAGGAGGTTGCCATCTGTGGAGTGGGGACCAAAAGCTGCTGGATGTGGATATGGCGCCCCCTGGACTGGGAGTGTGGCTGGGAGTGTGGTGTCCACTTGCCTGGTCTTGGAAGAAAGTGTAACATCCCATTTTGAAACCCTAGTCCACTATTGAGTCAACATGACTCAACAAAATAAAATGCAGGTAATGTAGACTCAAGCTAAATTAAGTTGATCTAGTCAACTCTTATTAAAAACCAAAAATCCTAATTCTTCGGGCAAGGTTAATCAGAGATCCAGATGGAGCTCTGAAGTCTTCTTCTGGGTCTGGTGCCCGCACCAATTCTCCCAGGGTGGGAGGAACTCGACCCTGTCGAGTAAGGATCAAGTTGGCTCTGGTATCTCTCCAAGAGGTCTGGGTCCAGCTCTTGTAACTCTTCTCGGGAGATCCAAGAGTCATCAGAATCTGGCCTTCCTAGCCAGCGGACCAGGTATCTTTGGTATCCTCGATTACGAGTAGAGATAACCTGATCATCCAGGATCTTTTCAATCTGCTCTTTCCTCACAGGCCAGTTTGTTGGTGGACACACAGGGTTAGGTTCACTCTCAAGAGCAGGATTAGGTTCAAAAGCCTCACTGGAATCACAGCTGGCTCTCTATACTCTAATAGGTCTGTAATGTTGAAAGTGGAGCTAATGCCTAGTTCTGGAGGTAACTCGAGCACATAGGCATTGGATCCTACTCTCTTCACCACTCTAAATGGTCCAGCTCCTCTAGCATGTAACTTTCTAACGGTTCCAGGAGGAAACCGTTCAGGCCTTAACCTAATCATTACATAGTCTCCCTCAACAAAAGTTTTGACTCGCCTTTGAGAATCAGCCAACTTCCTATAAGTTTCATTACTTAAATTTATTTTGGCAAGAATTTTTTTATGCAAGTCTTTTATATGCTGTGCAAAAACTTCAGCAGACTCGGAGACTCGTGTGTGTGGGCTAATAGTGAAATCAGATCAAGTGGTGTGTGAGGCTTGTATCCAAGAACAATTTCAAAGGGACTCTAGCCTATAGACCTATTGATCGAAACATTGAATGCAATTTAGCCCTGGGTAAATACAAATCCCAACTCCTGGTATTCTCACTTAACCAAAATCTGAGACAATGTCCTAAACTCGACTGACGATGCATTCCTAAAAAATGGACTTTATTCAAAGGAACCCTAGGTCTAAACCTAACAAACTACGGCTCTCTAGGTTTGACCTTGGGTCGGAGGATGGCATGCAGAGCATGAAAACTTATCATGGGTGCCTAGTAGGTGCCATAAGGTCTTCCAGAAGTAGGTGGCAAACCTAATAGGTTCCGACACGTGGTTCACTCTAAAGACTTCGACAAAGTATACTTGGATGGTGTAAGAAGCATTGAAAGTCCTAGAGAAAGGGAAGAAATATGAGGCGGAGTCACGAATTACCTGCTGACTAAAGGTGGTGACTTGAAGGTTTGAATGGTGATCTATGAGTGTCAACTGGTCATCCTTTCGAAAGGAAAAGTTTGCTACTCCCAGGAATGGATCAAGAGATGGTTCGAGAAGCAGCCTAGGACATGTGATTGCAACAGTTAAAGTTTGTTCTCTAAGCAAATAATGATCCACTTTCTCAAGAACTGGATTAGAGAATGATTCATGGGAGGGCCTATGGATGATGACCTCAAGACTTGAAATTTGACCTATGGGTGCGGAAAGGTATACTCTATAGAAGGGTAGGTCAGTCATGCGAAGGAAGGGGTCTGGGGCCATAAGGAGGACTTCTACAGGACTGGGTGAATCAATCTGCTCAAGACAAGGATGTTCAACTGAGATTACGGGAGAGACCTTAGTGGCTGGGCATGGGACAAGGTCCAATTGTAAGAGGCTTGATTCAGTCATCCTAAGGAGAGGATCTACCATAGGGTGGGCAAACTTAAACAGTTCAGTGCAAAGATCTTTAATTGGTACTTGGGGAATGACTGTCATTAGAGGGTACGAACTGATAGCTCGGGCTAACACTATGAGTTCTTCCTGGGGGTATTTGACTAAAGGAACCTGGTTCTCACAAATCTTTTGAATTTCTAAACTAGGTCCTACCCGTTGGTTGCTTTCCAAGGTCTCCTCAGGTAAGGAACTGTTGGCTTTGACTCCTTAGTTTTGATGATTAACAAAAGGTTGAGTATATGTTTGGACTAACGTTTAATCTCAAGATAAAGTTTCAGGACTTAGGTTATTCAAAAAGAGTATCATAAGGACAATGATGAAACTAAGTTTACCTGATTTGGAAATGAGCTCTTCTACCTTGGACAAGATCAAAATACTCAAATTGGACCTTCTTGTTAAGAAATATTTGACAAAAGAAACAAAGGCTTAAAGAAACTCAAGCATGGCACGCACATCTCAAAGAGTTTCAGAAAAATTCAGATCAGAGGTCGACCACCAGAGGTCGACACCTTGTCAAAGGTCGACCACCAGAGGTCGACTCATGAAGAAAAGGAAAGTTCAGCATGGCCGGCACGGCAAAGTCTCAGTGGCACGCTTCAGAGGTCGACCACCAGAGGTCAACACCTGTCCAGAGGTCGACACCAGAGGTCGACTCATAGCCTGAGAATTCAAATGGGCAGAACTATGGTACTCTGAACTTTTGCCTAAAATATATTGGAGGTCGACTCATGAGGTCGACACTTGATCCAGAGGTCGACTCATGAGGTCGACTCATGGCATAACGGCTAGTTTTTCTGAACTTCTGATTTGATTTCTAACGGCCATAAATGGCCATATTTTTGAATTTAACGGTCTTGTGGAGTTGTTTCAGCATGAATGAGGTATTTAACCTCCACCAAACTTCAAAAAAGACAAGGAGACAAAGTGAAAAGTGTTGATTCAAAGTACAAAGCCTTCAATCACTTCCAAGCAAAAAGAGTGAGAAAACTAAGAGATTCCCTAGCCAAAAAGTCTTCCATCTTTAAGGAATCCAACATTCAAGTGTTTGGCATTTAGTGAGGTCCAAAGATTCCAAGGGAAAAGGCTTGAAGAGTCTCCATCAAGAGCTTCAACGAATTTATTATTGCTCAAAAGGAGTTTGTTTAGTTTTTAATTCATTGTATTCATACTCTTTTGTCTTTTGCTAGTTTCAAGGGAATTTGAAACTAGAGTGAGGTTTGTTGGTGAGCCAATTGATAAAACCAACTAGGGTTGCTTGTAAGCCCGAAGCCAAAACAAGTGAGTGAGGTTTGTTGGTGAGCCAATTGATAAAACCAACTAGGGTTGCTTGTTAGCCCGAAGCCAAAACAAGTGTGTAAGGTTTTGACTTGTGAGCCTGGTAAAACAAGTCGGCTGTAATCCAAAGATTATAGTGGAAATTCCCAAGTGGAACTTGGGGAGTGGATGTAGGTGCTGGGTGCACCGAACCACTATATTTCTTGTGTGTTTGCATTGGTTTGCTCTTTAGCTTCTTTAGCTCATTAATTGTCATTTTATTTCGTTGCTTCCGTTGCACAATTATTAAAGCACTATCACTCTTCACCTTAAAACCTGATAGCACATATATATTGCCTTAAATTTTTTAAATACCCAATTCACCCCCCCTCTTGGGCACCATATCTGGGCAACAAGTGGTATCAGAGCACCGGTACTCTCTTGTAGGTCCAACGATCTTGAGTGAAAGATCATGGCCGCTCCAATTGGAATGGGTATAGTTGAAGGACAAGCATCAAATCGTCCTCCTTTCTTTAATGGCACAAACTACACTTATTGGAAAACTCGTATGCGTATTTATTTACAAGCTGTAGATTATCATATTTGGAGAGTAATCACTAAAGGGCCTCATCAGCCCACTCACTTGGTTAATGGCATTATCACCCCAAAATCTGAAGAAGAATGGGATGACAATGACATCAAACAAGCTGAGTTAAATGCTAAGGCGATGAATTTGTTATTCTGTGCACTTGATCCTAGTGAATTCAACAGAATATCAAATTGTATTTCCGCCAAAGAAATTTGGGATACACTTGAGGTTACCCATGAGGGTACACACCAAGTGAAGACCACTAAGGTGAACATGCTCATTCATACGTATGAGATGTTCAGGATGGAACCAACTGAAAGCATAAGTGAAATGTATACTAGATTTACCAATATAGTAAATGGTATGAGGAGTTTGGGAAAAATTGTATCTAATGGTGAACTGGTTAACAAACTTCTCAGGTCTCTTCCGGCTTCATGGGATGCGAAAGTTACAGCCATAGAAGAAGCCAAGGATGTCAACACTCTGCCTCTCGAGCAGCTTCTTGGATCACTGATGACCTACGAGCTTTCACTAAAGCAGAAAACAGTGGACAATGACAAGAAAAAGAAAGCCATAGCCTTCAAGTCCACTACAAAAGAAGAGTCAAGTGATGAATCTGAAGAAGAAGCTGATGATGATGAGACAGCCCTAATTACTAGGAAATTTAAAAGATTCATGAGAAAGAAGAAGGACTTCTACAAGAAAAGGCAACAAAAAGGTGATCACAACAAGGAGAAAGAGAAAGAAAGGGATCCACCCATCTGCTTCGAGTGCAAGAAGCCTGGACATTACAAAACGGATTGCCCTTTGCTTAAAAAAAGTAGAAGGATGTTGAGAAAGAAGGCCATGATGGCTACCTGGAGTGAGAGTGAGGACTCCAGCAGTGAAGAAGAGCAGCAGGTAGTCGCCAACCTATGTTTCATGGCCAATGAAGATAATGAGGTAAATTCTGAACCTGAAACTGAATTTACTTTCAATGAATTGCATGATGCTTTTGATGACTTAGTAATGGAATATGAAAAATTAAAATTAAAAAATAAGAAATTAAGAAAGCAAAACTATGAACTTACAAAAGATTCAGAAAAGTTTTCAAGTGAAATTGAAAATTTAACTCAAGAAAACAAGAAATTAAAAGAACATGTAAAGACTTTGACAAATGACAAAGATAATCTTGTTAAAGAAAATAATTCTTTGAAAAATAATAGAAGTCTTAAAACTAATGAGAACATTGAAAAACAAAACAAAGAACTATTGCTTCAAAATAAGAATTACAAGGAAGAGTTAGAAAGAGTAAAACCTTTTGTAGAAAAGTTTACCTTTAGCTCAGAAAAACTAAATATGCTCTTAAATAGCCAACATGCAGTGTTTAATAAAGCTGGACTTGGATTTAAACCACACAATCAGCAAAAACTTTACAAAAACTTTTTCATACCTGCATCTTCTAATATTACCTGCTATGCATGTGGTAAAGTAGGTCATAAATCATATGTTTGTAACAGAAGAAAATCAAATACCTTTAGAAAGATTTGGGTTCCAAAAGGAACCAACTTGACTAACCCTAAAGGACCCAAGATGACTTGGGTACCTAAAGTTTCAACTTGATCATTTTTTTGCAGGTGTGCCTTGCAACCAAAAATAAAAGAAGAATGTGGTATCTGGATAGTGGTTGCTCAAGGCACATGACTGGGGATGTGAAGCAATTCTCATCACTAGCTGCAATTGATGGTGGAAATGTCACTTTTGGTGATAATGGAAAAGGCAAAATCGTCGGAATTGGTAAAATCCATATCACCCCTAATGCTTATGTAGATAATGTATTATTTGTTGATGGCTTGAAGCATAATCTTTTTAGCATTAGTCAGTTTTGTGATAAAGGTTTTAAAGTAATTTTTGAATCATCTTTGTGCATGGTATCTAGTCTAGATGTTGATGGCATCAAGTTCACTGGTCTTAGACATGGAAACATTTACATGGTTGATCTTGATGATCTAGCCATGGAAAGTGGTCAATGTCTAGTGGCTAAGGAAGCCAAGGCAAGTGAAACTAGTTGGCTTTGGCACCGTAGGCTAGGGCATGCTAGTATGCAGTTGATTTCAAAATTAAGCAAAAAGAATCTTGTAAAAGAATTGCCAAAACTCACTTTTGAAAAAGATAAAATTTGTGCTGCATGTCAATTTGGAAAACAAACTAAATCTACTTTCAAACCTAAAGGAGTAGTATCTACTACTAGACCCCTTGAATTATTGCATATGGACCTCTTTGGACCAACCAGAACAACTAGTTTGGGAGGTAAAAAATATGGGCTAGTAATTGTAGATGATTACTCACGATTTACTTGGGTAATGTTTTTAGCTCATAAAGATGAAACATTTTCAGCTTTTGTTAAATTTCATAAAAAGGTTTCAAACGAAAAAGATCTCACTATTGTTTCTTTGCGTAGTGATCATGGAACTGAATTTGAAAATCATGATTTTGAAGCTTTTTGTAATGAAAATGGTATTAGTCATAATTTCTCTGCACCTAGGACACCTCAACAAAATGGGGTGGTAGAAAGAAAGAATAGGACACTTGAAGAAATGGCACGCACAATGCTTTGCGAAAACGATTTACCTAGATAGTTTTGGGCAGAAGCCATTAATACTTCCTGTTACATTTTAAATCATGTTTTAATTCGACCTATTTTGAAGAAAACACCATATGAGCTTTGGAAAAATCGAAAACCTAATCTCAAGTATTTTCGTGTGTTTGGTTGCCGCTGTTTCATATTAAACAATGGCAAAGACAATATCAGTAAATTTGATGCCAAGTCAGATGAAGGTATCTTTTTAGGATACTCTACTTCTAGCAAGGCATACAGGGTCTTCAACAGAAGAACACTTCTGGTTGAAGAATCAATTCATGTAGTGTTTGATGAATCTAACGAAAAATCTTCTAGAAAAGAAGATTCTATTGATGTTGAAACAGGTACAAAGAAACTTGAACAATTGACAATCAATGAAGATGAGCCCAAAGGAGATGATGATCAAGAAAGTCAAGATCAAATTCAAGAAATCAATGCAACTTCACCAAAACCTTTACCTAAAGAATGGAGGTATGCACATGGACACCCTAAAGAGCTAATAATAGGTGATCCATCAAAGGGGGTAAGTACACGCTCTTCTATTAGAAATGTTTGTGATTATTTAGCTTTTGTATCTCAGATAGAGCCTAAGTCAATAGAAGAAGCTGAAAAAGATTGTAATTGGATTAATGCTATGCAAGATGAATTAAATCAATTTAAAAGAAATAATGTTTGGACTTTAACTGAAAGACCCCTTAATGTTTCTGTAATTGGCACAAAATGGGTTTTTAGAAATAAACTTGATGAACATGGTATTGTAATTAGGAACAAAGCTAGACTTGTTGCTAAAGGCTACAACCAGGAAGAAGGAATCGACTTCGATGAAACCTTTGCTCCTGTTGCTAGGCTAGAAGCAATTAGACTTTTACTTGCTTTTGCTTGTTTTATGGATTTCAAGTTATTTCAAATGGATGTAAAGAGTGCCTTTTTAAATGGATTTATTGAAGAGGAAGTTTATGTTGAACAACCTCCTGGTTTTGAAAATCATGAATTTCCTAATCATGTCTTTAAATTGCATAAAGCATTGTATGGTTTAAAGCAAGCTCCTAGAGCTTGGTATGATAGATTAAGTTCATTTTTGATGAAAAATGATTTTTCTAGAGGTAATGTAGATAATACATTGTTTTTGAAAAAGAAAAATGATGATCTCTTAGTAGTACAAATATATGTAGATGATATTATTTTTGGTGCTACTAACGAATGTCTTTGTCAAGAATTTGCGAAGTTAATGCAGAGTGAGTTCGAGATGAGCATGATGGGAGAACTCAACTTCTTCCTCGGACTCCAAATTAAGCAAACCAAAGAGGGGATCTCCATCAATCAAGCCAAGTACACAAGGAAATCTTGAAAAAGTTTGGGATGGAGACCACAAAACCAATAGGTACCCCTATGAGCTCTTCATGTAAATTAGACAAAGATGAATGTGGTAAATCAGTAGACCAAAAATTATATAGAGGCATGATTGGTTCATTGCTATATCTAACTGCCAGTAGACCAGATATAATGTTTAGTGTTTGTATGTGTGCACGTTTTCAGTCTGCTCCTAAAGAATCACATCTCTTAGCTGTAAAACGTATACTTAGATACTTATCTGGGTCTATCGAAATTGGTCTTTGGTACTCTAGAGAGTCATCATATGAATTAATTGCATATTCTGATGCTGATTTTGCTGGGTGTAAACTTGATCGAAAAAGTACTAGTGGAACTTGTCAATTCCTAGGAGTTAATTTGATTTCATGGAGTAGTAAGAAACAGAATTCGGTTGCTCTATCTACGGCAGAAGCCGAATATATAGCAGCTGGAAGCTGCTGTGCTCAGATTTTATGGATCAAACAACAACTCGAGGACTTTGGCATCAAACTAACTAAGACACCCATAAGATGTGATAATACTAGTGCAATCAATTTAACGAAAAATCCTGTTCAACATTCAAGAAGCAAACATATTGAAATAAGACATCACTTCATAAGAGATCACGTTCAAAACTGTAATGTGTTGTTAGAGTTTATATGTACTGATTATCAATTAGCTGATGTATTCACAAAACCATTGAATGAAGATAGATTTTGTATGATTAGAAGAGAACTGGGAGTCATTGATCCTTTTGCTTGAAACTCTTCTTTTTTCATCAAAATTCCTCAAAAATGATTTATAAATTCTCAAATATGTTTAAAGGTCATTTTTCTAAATTTTGTCAATTTTTTTAAAATTTTACAGAATTTTATTTTGGAAGATTTATTGTTGGAGGTCGACACTTGAGATTTTTAGAGGTCGACACTTGAGGTCGACACTTAAGCTTTGGAGGTCGACACTTGAGGTCGACCCCTGAAAATTCTCAGAGGTCGACACTTGAACGAAAATCTGCGTTTTTAAAACCCGTCCGCAAGCCCTTTTCTCCCATTTTTTTCCTTTCTTCTCCTTCGTGTGGTCCCCCTACAACTTCCCTAAACCTCCAAATAGTGGATTTCCACCCCTCTCCTCGATCTTTTTGGGAAATCCTCACCTCCTCTCTTACTTTTCTTGGAATCAACTCTCTTTTTGACCGTTTTCTTGATTTTGGACAACCGAAAGCCCTCGAATCCTTCAACCCTCAAATCTCGGTTGTTTTTCAATTGAAAACACATATTTCTTTCGTCCGTTTCTTACCTTTTCCTCATTCACTCTCGATTTGCACCAATCTCTCAAACCCTATCTCACTATTTCACATTCTCCTTTCCTTTCCAATTAGTGAATATCTCTCTGCCTTACCTCTTTGCATTTCTCCCTAAGTTACCCCTCATCCCTACACATGGGTCCGAGAAAACACCAGGCAGTAAGGAAAAGGAGATTGGAACAGGGGCAGGGTAGTACTGAGCGGCGAAGGAAAGTCAGACATGAGCGTGAGCCGACCCCAGAGGCACCTGCACCAGTGCCAGCCAGCCTAGTCCGGAAGAACATTGCTTATGGGAGGCGCGTAGATATTCCATTCTGGGATCAGCATCACTTCTTCATTGGAGATGTACTGAGAGATGCAGGTCTGGTTCATTTTTGTACCATGTCCGAGAGATACTACCCAGACCTCATCAGAGAGTTTTATGGATCCATGGCCACTGATGGCATTGGATGGTCTGCCACAGTTCGAGGGATCGAGATTCCAGTGACACCTGAGGTCATCAGTCGCACCTGGAGGATTCCACTTCATGGCACTGCTGCCACTACGATCAGCGACAGAGTGCACGCCTTCAGGTGTATCCTAGAGCGTGAGGATGTTAGCGGCATTTCCACAGTGTCCGCTAACCAGCTTTCACTGGAGATGAGAGTGCTGCATCACATCATCGCCCGTATCTTGATTCCGAAGAGCGGGAGATTTGATTTTATCACTGAGCGTGAGCTGGTGTTGATGGTGTCCCTGAGCCAGCGGACTCCCATCAACCTCCCCAGGATCATGCTTCAGCAGATGGGTGAGGCAGCTTCTCACAGGAGACTCGTTCAGCCGTACGGGATGGGACTGACTCAGATATTCAGAGAGCATGGTGTCTCATTCGACGGCATACCCTTCAGCCAGCTACAGCACACAGATACTTATGGAGAGAAATCCCTACATAGGATGGGATTTCGACTGATCAGTGATCGATGGGTACGACGAGAGTCTGGCCAGGAGCCAGATGAGGAGGATGAGATCCGAGCTGCTGAGGCAGGGCCTTCAGGGCCTACTGATCATGGTACACCTCCTCGCCCAGCACCGGAGACAGAGACTGCGGAGCCTGAGCCATTCACGCCACCACCTTCATCAGCTCCGGCACCTACTATCACTGCGACACCACGGAGGACTTCAGTGAGGATATCGGACTTCGAGCAGCGAGTGACTGATCAGATTTCAGAGGTCCGGACAGAGATCACTGGTGTACGGCAGGAGATTCATGATCTGCGGATACACACAGACACACGCATTAGTGCTCTCTCAGCTAGTATGGATACAGGATTCAGACAGATCCTCAGCTTATTGAGATTAGCACTGCCATCAGGGACTGCAGATCCGACAGTATCTCCTCCACATGATGATGATGATGATGATGATGGTGATGATGACGCTGATGACTCTAGTGGATACAGTGACAGTGATGGAGATCAGCCTGGAGCAGGTAGATCTGATGTTCCACCTGCAGAGCCGATTCCAGAGATTCCCCCTTCAGCTGATCTTCCTTCCACTGATTTTCAGAGTTCAGATCCTCCAGCCACAGCTGTGCCAGTTGATGTTGAGCCTAGAGAGTCACTATTTGAGACTATCACTGGGATTCCGGATGACATAGATGAGCATACAGAGACAGACATCGATGATCCCACAGCTTATGAGCTAGTCAGCAGGCAGACTCCAGCTCAGTCTACTCAGCATGCTGATCCATCCACTCCTTCAGCTACTGCCTCTGTCTCGACTTCTGTGGAGCCCTTACCTAGGACTTATAGATCTCGTAGGACTACCCCTAGGTCTGGTCCCTCTCTGAGGACTCGGAGTTCCTCTCATAGGACTCCAAAATCCTCATCTAGGATCATGGCTCCTGTATCTTTTGACATACCTTCTGATGAGGAGTAGCCTCATAGTTTGCTTTTGTATGATCTGATGTATCAGTGTTTTGTGCCTATTTTGTAAGCAATTCTGTAACTGAATACATTTGCTTTTATCTATATTGTGCCATTTTATCTGATACCAGCTCTTAACATTTAACTTCTTAAACCCTCAAGTTAGAATATTTTGTTGTATGCACAAATTGAGGGGGAGCATATATTTTATACTTTATTGTAATTCAACATAAGTATATCTTTCACTACAAAAATGACTTTTTGATTCTTGACAAAAAGGGGGAGTAGAAAAGTATATATGTATTTATGAGACTCCGTCTTATGAGTAGAAAAGTTTATAGGATTTTTATCTTTCTTTTTTGACTTATGAGAATGTTTTCACAAAAAGAAAGAAATAAATGAAAAGTAAAATCTTTTTGACTCTTGAGAATATTTTTCACAAAATTTTTATGATACACTCTTGCATGAAAGGATACTTTGAAAATTTTTATTATTGCTATATTTTGCTCTTGGACTTAATTGCATATATACTCAAGGTTTTGTCATCATCAAAAAGGGGGAGATTGTTGGCTTTGACTCCTTAGTTTTGATGATTAACAAAAGGTTGAGTATATGTTTGGACTAACGTTTAATCTCAAGATAAAGTTTCAGGACTTAGGTTATTCAAAAAGAGTATCATAAGGACAATGATGAAACTAAGTTTACCTGATTTGGAAATGAGCTCTTCTACCTTGGACAAGATCAAAATACTCAAATTGGACCTTCTTGTTAAGAAATATTTGACAAAAGAAACAAAGGCTTAAAGAAACTCAAGCATGGCACGCACATCTCAAAGAGTTTCAGAAAAATTCAGATCAGAGGTCGACCACCAGAGGTCGACACCTTGTCAAAGGTCGACCACCAGAGGTCGACTCATGAAGAAAAGGAAAGTTCAGCATGGCCGGCACGGCAAAGTCTCAGTGGCACGCTTCAGAGGTCGACCACCAGAGGTCAACACCTGTCCAGAGGTCGACACCAGAGGTCGACTCATAGCCTGAGAATTCAAATGGGCAGAACTATGGTACTCTGAACTTTTGCCTAAAATATATTGGAGGTCGACTCATGAGGTCGACACTTGATCCAGAGGTCGACTCATGAGGTCGACTCATGGCATAACGGCTAGTTTTTCTGAACTTCTGATTTGATTTCTAACGGCCATAAACGGCCATATTTTTGAATCTAACGGTCTTGTGGAGTTGTTTCAGCATGAATGAGGTATTTAACCTCCACCAAACTTCAAAAAGACAAGGAGACAAAGTGAAAAGTGTTGATTCAAAGTACAAAGCCTTCAATCACTTCCAAGCAAAAAGAGTGAGAAAACCAAGAGATTCCCTAGCCAAAAAGTCTTCCATCTTTAAGGAATCCAACATTCAAGTGTTTGGCATTTAGTGAGGTCCAAAGATTCCAAGGGAAAAGGCTTGAAGAGTCTCCATCAAGAGCTTCAACGAATTTATTATTGCTCAAAAGGAGTTTGTTTAGTTTTTAATTCATTGTATTCATACTCTTTTGTCTTTTGCTAGTTTCAAGGGAATTTGAAACTAGAGTGAGGTTTGTTGGTGAGCCAATTGATAAAACCAACTAGGGTTGCTTGTAAGCCCGAAGCCAAAACAAGTGAGTGAGGTTTGTTGGTGAGCCAATTGATAAAACCAACTAGGGTTGCTTGTTAGCCCGAAGCCAAAACAAGTGTGTAAGGTTTTGACTTGTGAGCCTGGTAAAACAAGTCGGCTGTAATCCAAAGATTATAGTGGAAATTCCCAAGTGGAACTTGGGGAGTGGATGTAGGTGCTGGGTGCACCGAACCACTATATTTCTTGTGTGTTTGCATTGGTTTGCTCTTTAGCTTCTTTAGCTCATTAATTGTCATTTTATTTCGTTGCTTCCGTTGCACAATTATTAAAGCACTATCACTCTTCACCTTAAAACCTGATAGCACATATATATTGCCTTAAATTTTTTAAATACCCAATTCACCCCCCCTCTTGGGCACCATATCTGGGCAACAGGAACCAATAGTATCAATGTCGCATTCTTCAAGTTCTTCCCTCTCATATTCATCAACTAGACTCAAGCCAGCATCATATACTTCCTCGATGCCATCTTCAATGGGTTTCGGGTCAGTGGTAATCGGGTCAACTGATTCTAGGCTTGTCATACCTAACTGTTCTTCCTCATTGTTAGGCTTGGGTTCTCCCTCATTAATGTCATCCTTAGGATTCTTACCACTTAGCTGTGCACAAGCCTGTCCTATGCATGGGCACTGACTAGATTTATGGCCTCTTTCTCCACAAAACAAACATTCTTGAGATATAGGAACCTGGGTCACACTGGGTTTCAAGCTAGTAGAGACCTTACTTGGGCATGGGTGTGGATCTAAATGGTTTGATTTAGAAGACTTGGGTTGTTGAGTGACTGGTCTAGAATATTATAAGGACCTCTCATAGACACGATCCACACTATAGATATCATGGTTAGGCTTCCTAAGGTTATGCTTGGGATCACGGTATAAGGTCCTCCTAGGTTCCTGGCATGGGTGAGGTTGGGGCCTATTAAATTTGGATCAGGGGTCCAATTTTGATGTCTACGTTTCTCAAGCACTTGGACTCGATCCCTAAACTGGGAAAAACCCTCATTCATGTCCTGACTCAATTTGGTCATACTTTTGGTAAGATTTCTAACCATGGCCTCTAAATCTGGTTGGGTTTGACTAGGTTGGTAGGGTACTCCATTCCGGGCAGACATGATGATGCAAGCAAGCACACAGAATGTGACTAGACTAAAGCGACTACTGGCTCACTAGACCTAGAGTCCAAACTAGATGCCCAATCAGAGTGGCAAGCTAGCCTGTAGTAACTCAGGACTCAGCCAGGCAGGTGTAAGGGGAGTGTTAGGTCCCTAAATGCCAATCCTAGACACCAATCAGAGATTGGCCAGGTAGACGGACCAGCACACAAGCCCTTCGGGATGGAATCCCTGAACCACCATTCTAGACACTGAGTACAAAGCACACACAGAGTAACCAGACAAACTGACTCAACACTAGCCTTGACCCGACTTGTTGATGTCCCTAGCCCACTAGGGCAAATTAGGTCTAATCAATTTTAAATTAAAGGCTTAGGTTCGAATGAGTGGGTGGTGGTTTTGGGCTAAGGAGAGGTTATCAACTCCTCCCCTTATCTTAGATGCTCAAATGCCCTTAAGATGAATTAAGTGTTGAACACTCAAAAATAATTGAATTGCAGAAACACAAAAATAGAGTTGCAGTAATTTAATTCTCAGAAATCTCATGGAAACCAATAAATCACAGCAAAATTATGTGCAATAGCGTCAATTATACTGGTTTTAGAAAAACAAAAATCACCAAATTTGGAGTTACCTGCAGTGAGAAATAATTCCTGCAACAGGGTAATTACAGGCTGAAAACAGTGTACTTCCCCGTTTACAATTCCTGCTACGAAGTTGTAACCCAACGGATCCCCTACACGCCCTAGGAACACCCCGTGGAATGGGAAGAGGAGGTTTGCACCTCGCTTCATTCCTAGGACCGGACGTCCTGGGGAGTCTACTTCGAGCAGACAAAGTAAAAAGAGAGAGACTCAAACAAGCAATCAAAACAGAAACCCTAGACAGGGCTCTGATACCAAAATGATGCAGAACGAAAGCTCTGATACCAAAAATGATGCAGAACAAAGAACAAGGAAGCGTATACGGAAGTAAATTTAAGATTAATTCTTTTTTTTTCTTTTTTTTTTATATTTCAGAAATTGGCTTCGACTCAAAGTAAAGCTAAACTACGTTGAAGGAAACTAGGTAAGGATTGAAAGCACAGTTTAGAAGAAACTAAATTATCAGAGTAGTTCAGAAGTAATGGATCGCTGGGGGTTGAGAAACTCCCAGACCTAGGGTTTCGCTCTGAACTTTCAACAGAACAGAAACAGAGAGAAGAGATGGTTTACTAACCAGACAGTGATCTTCTCAGGATTTTGGTGGAAGAACTCTCTCGAGCAGATTGTGGGATCCTTGGAGTCGGCTATCTTCGCAATGGATCCTCCAATACTGGTCTCGTGGTTTGGTCGGCTTCTCCTGGACTCAAGATCTGGGAAAGGAGAGGAACAAAAGATGGAATTCAGAAACTCAAGGAAAGATTTTACCAGGTTGAAGAACTTGAAGGCTGAAGTTGCTGAAATCAGGATTCTTCCGGTGGCCGATCTGACTTTCTCTTAGAGTTGCTATAGATCTGCAGTATCTGGACTGGAGTCGGATGCTGGTGGTCGGCCTGGACTTGGAGATGGTGGCCGTGAGAAGGGAAATAGACTAGGGCTTGGTGGAAAGAGAAGGGTGATGGCGGCTAGGGTTTGGGAGTGGAGTGGCTAACCTAGGGTTTGGGGTTTTGGAGATCTCTCACCTCCTCAAGGTTCCAGGGGAACCCGGATTTACTCCCTCATGGAGCTCAACACCTGGAAGCAAGTGCGGAAAAGAGAAAACACAAGTTTGCTCATAAAAAAATTTCTTTCATTCATCTGATTTTTTTAAACTTACAAGAGGGGTTTAATTTATAAGGCTTTACAAGGGAGGAGGGTTTCACATCTTCCCATGTGGGACTAAAGGAGGGGATCTACAAATTAGGGCAAATCCTTCACATATGGTCGGCCAAAGTACCAAAAAATTGGATTTGGGTTATAAAAGGCAGGTAGATGGCGCCACCTTGCTTGGATTTTCAAGAAAAATTTTCTTCCTTCCCTGGATCAACTCTTTTGGACTCCTCCTTTTCTTCCTCCCTAAGTCAAGGTCCTTCCCATCTTTGTTTTGATTGTTTTTGGCAGGTAGTGGGCGCCCCCTTGAAGTTCTCTTCCAAGAGAATTTCTTCCCTTCTTTGTTTTGGAATTCTTGGGAAAGTCTTGGCCGCCCCCTTGATTGGTGGTCTCTTGGTGGACTTCTCCTTATCTGGCGCATGAGAGAAGGAGGTTGCCATCTGTGGAGTGGGGACCAAAAGCTGCTGGATGTGGATATGGTGCCCCCTGGACTGGGAGTGTGGCTGGGAGTGTGGTGTCCACTTGCCTGATCTTGGAAGAAAGTGTAACATCCCATTTTGAAACCCTAGTCCACTACTGAGTCAACATGACTCAACAAAATAAAATGCAGGTAATGTAGACTCAAGCTAAATTAAGTTGATCTAGTCAACTCTTATTAAAAACCAAAAACCCTAATTCTTCGGGCAAGGTTAATCAGAGATCCAGATGGAGCTCTGAAGTCTTCTTCTGGGTCTGGTGCCCGCACCAAAGACGGCAGTGCAGCTGGGAGAAATGTGGCACAGACGAAGATAGATCCCATAAAGGAAACCATGGCACGGCTTTATTCAGAGGTGATCTCTTCGGTGAGGTCACAAATGTCGGCCTCGAAGAAGACGGTGATGGCGACAGTTGCGAGGAAGATGACGACCCACGGGAGCAAGGTGCCGGTGGCACCGACGATGGTGAAGACTCTAGCCAAGGGATCTCTCCGAATGCGATAGAAGGAGGCGGACGATGAGGGGGGTGGCAAATTGGATCCATCATCTAGGGTGGCAGTGGAGCAGCGGTCCTCGTCACCGTCACGAAGCTCATGGTAGTGGCCATCGTCGCAACCGAGGATGAGGTCACCGGACTCGGAATGCAAGATCTACCAGAAGATCGCGGAGGCCTAAGACGAGGCCGGGTGGTCGACGATGTCCTGGAGCTTATTCTGGAGGTCAGCATCGCCTCCGATGGTGGTAAGGAGGCCATCCGAGGACACGTGGCTAGAAAAGAGATAGTCAACGGCCTGGTGGTCGAGGACCGTAATCGCCATGGCCCGGTCCTCGTTTGACCATATCGATGAACCCACTCCCACTCCATTGGTTATGCTAGGAATTTGCAAGACTTGGACCTCTCATTTTCCTGGATCCAAACATTGCTTGAATCCCTGAGCTCCCTTTTAAATCCCAAACATGAAGAACATGGGAGCCTCGTACATCTAGACATACATCAATGTTTTGGACTGTCCTGCATGCCTCCAGGGATAGGATAGTTGAGACACTTGAGGACGTTGCCCATGTTTGTGCTTAGTGGGAGGAACAGTTGCAAACTTAGCGAGCTTGATTGCCTGAAGGAAAAATTGGGCTGATGAGGCGATGATGGTTCAGGCAGCTGTGGAGGCTCTCTAGTCTGAGGAGCTTCAGCCATAGAGGAAGGAGATGGCTTGCACGGGGTGGAGGGGATGATCGCTAGCTCGGCTTGGAATCTAGGGCTAGGGTGGTTCTGGTTTGCAGCGACGATTGGCGGTTCGGTGGCATAATAGCAGCACGGAAGGCAGAGAGGAGGGGGGGTGGGCGGAAGCGAGAGATCACCCTCCCTAGAATCCGGTGAAGGGAAGTTGAGGCGGGATGGGCACGGGGAATGCTTACATCTTGCGATGGTGGAAGAGTCGAGGCGAGGTTTGGAGAGGGAGGGCAAGGAAGCCGACGGTCGAGTTGGAGAGATTTGCTAATCCAAGAGAGGAGGTCGGAAATGGTGGTGTGGGTAGAGGGGGAGCAGTTGGGTGGATTTCGGTGGAGTGGAGAGAGAGGGAGTGCCGGAGGAGCGAGCCGACGAGGACGACAATGGTGGTGGTGCCGTCTCCGATGGTGGCGTCCTGAGAGAGGGAGAAGTCGACGAGGTTAGTCAGTGGGGAAGATTGGCTGGGTTGGTCGGTGATCGCAAGGGTGTTGGTGGGGCATGGGAGGAGTCACAGGAGCGAAGGCATTGGTTGGGTATCGGTGGAGTTTGGGAGGATACACGAAAAAATTGAAAATTAAATTGTTGGCAACTTGGATTAAAAATATATATATATATTCTAATTTTTTTGGGCTTTGATACCAATTTGATGGGGGACAAAGTGATGGGGGACTAATATGAATGCAATTTTTTTTTGTATGTTTTATATGTGGGGTTGAGTGATTAATTCCTGAATTTCAGATTAAAATAATTTGTAGGGAATTTTATATGAATTTTAGAAGATCAGCATGCAGATTAGGACCTAGAAAAGTAGAAAAGAAGGATCGCCGGGGCTGAGAAGCCTCGGTTAGGGCAAGTTCTCCTACAATAAAACTACTGGAGGTAGAGGGGGTGTACCTGACAACGTTTGTGAAGATCGCAGCAAAAGGGTCTCTCGTTCCTCGACAGATGCGGCCTGGAAAACCGAGCCAAAGACCTGTGGATACCCGGCTTTCTGCTCGGTGATCCGATTGAGGCTTGGCTGGAGTCGTTGGATTTGTAGGAACTCGGGGACCTGTAAACGACCTGTTAGGGGTTAGAAAACTCACAAAGGAACAAGAAAACAAAAGAAAAATAGCAAGGGAATGCTTCTTTTGGAGTGGGTGTCCAGGGATCTGAGATGCTTGTTGGCAGCAGGAAGATGATTGCAGCACTGGGAAGAAAAACTCTCGCAAACCCCTTTATGCACACAGCAGGGTATCACACAACTCAATAGAAGAACTCAAGGTTTTCATTCATCAAAAATTCTAACTTCATACAAGAGGCTAGGGTCCCTTAAATAGACCCTTAACCTTGGGCTCCAAGTAAGGGCATATTAGTCTTTACATGAGAATCCTTTTCCCTCTCAAACCCTAGCTAGAAAATAAGGAAACATTATGTAGAAAAAATCCCTAAAATTTCTCTTGACTTGGCCAACACTCCAAGGACACCTAGGGGGGCGTGTTGGGCTTCTAAGAGCAGCAAGGGGCCGGCCCAAAGGGGCCCGGGTGCATGTGTTTGGGCCTTTGGAAGCTGGGGTGGCCTGGTATCCAGGTAGCAGGAATATTCCCTGGTATCTTGCTTCTTAGGGGATTGGGCTTGGCGCCTGGGCTTGATTTCTTTGGGCTAGGATGCAGATGGACCTCTGGAATCATGGATGCCCTTATCTATGAATATACTTTGGCATCTGGAAGGAAATCTGGGCATCTGCAAGGAATCAGTGTTTTCTGAATTTTTCCTCCTGGGGTCTTCAAATCTTCAAGCTGGGTTGGACTTGGGCTAAACTTTTATGTCTTCAATTAGGTTGAACTTGGTCTTCACTTGTATGATGTGGTCTTGAGTCTTCAATTTGATTGGACAGGACTCAAAAATTGAAATTAGCTCAACATGAGCTGACTAGTACTGAACGAACTGAACTTCAAGAGCTGGACTAATTACAGGACTCAAATGTAGCTGGACTAAGCTTTATTACAGGGGACTCAAATATTAACTAAGTGATCCACAGAGGGCTGAGAAGCCTCTGCCTTATTCTGGTGCCTCTGGTGTCCCCACCAATTCTCCCGGGGTGGGAGGAACTCGACCCCGCGTGAAGGTCAGACTGGCTCACATATCTCTCGAGAAGGTCTGGGTTGAGGTGTTGCAAGTCCTCTCGAGAAATCCACGAATCGTCCGACTCTGGCCGGCCTTGCCATCGGACCAGGAAGCGTTGATAGTCATGGCCCTGGGTCGTGATGGCTTGATCATCCAGGATACGCTCGATCCGTTCTCCTCTCTCATTCCAAATTTGTTTGTGGACACTCTAGGTTAGGGTCACTCACAATGGAAAGGAATAGGTCCAAAGGCCTCACTAGGTATCGCTGCCGGTTCCCTATACTTAACCAGGTCAGTAATATTGAAGGTAGAACTAATGCCCAAATCCAAAGGCAAGTCTAACACCTAGGCATTTGATCCAACCTTCTCTATCACTTTAAAAGGTCCGGCTCTGCGAGCATGAAGCTTCTTTTAGGCCTAAGCCTAACCAAGATAGAATCCACTGCATCAAATTCTTTGATCCATCTTCGGGAATTAGCCAGTTTGTTTAAAATTAGTATAGGTGGTTAACATGCTAGGCACATGCAGACTCCTAACAAGATGATGCAAAGGACTCAAACTAACACCTAATAGACTTGACTATGCATTCCTATAGAAGAAAATTTTATTGAACTCTTTAGATCTAAACCTAACAGATTATAGGTTTCTTAGGTTTAATCCTAGCTTGACATGCACATGAAAATTTACAGTGAACTCCTAGCAAATTCCAAAGAGTATGCCAGAAGTAAGATGCAAACCTAACATGCGTGATGAATGCATGTAGTATGCTAATCTCAGTTAAATGCAATCTAATAATCCTAGAAATGCTGGAGGTGTCAGGAAAGGGCAGAAAATAGGAAGTGGGTTCAGAATTAGTTTGGTAGGTTAGAGAAAAAGGTTCAAGGTTAGTTGGATAAAGTAAGATAAAAGAAGGGGCATTAGGGACTAATCCTAGACTAATGAGGTTAACCTTATGGGGTTGCGGTATATATATGGGGTTTGTATAATGGAAGGATGGGTTATTAATCTCAGGGAAGAGGTCCTTAATGGGAACTATAGGAGGAGGCTCATCTTGAGGGTACTGATTCAAAGAGATCAGGTCCATAATAAATTCTTCAGGTTCTTGTATTTTAGGACTAGACTCTATAATTTGGCTCTCCTCTATGGTTTCCTCAGGTAAGGCTCTAACAGCAGTACCTAGGTTCTCTTCCTCTATTTGTCCTTCCACTATAGCTTTAGGTTGGATGTGGTTAGGGTCAACTACCTCTAGGTTGGCTTCTACCTGGATATTTACTAGGCCAACTATTTCTAGGTCATCTATAGGTGTCTCATCTTCTCCTTCATACTCATCCACTAGGCTCGCATCAGCTTCATATACTTTTGCGTTAATGTAAGCCTTGTCAAACTCAGGAATGCTTGGAGAAGGTCGGCTAGGGGAAAATTGGCTAGGTCTTAGTTTCTGATTATGGACACTAATCCTAATAGGTTCAAGTTGCCTAAGGGATAGTGGCTCACTACTGGGCTCATATTTAGTGGTGCTAATCCTATGGGGTTCAAGTTGACTAAGGGAATCCTGACTAGTACTAGATTGATACTTAGAAGTTATGGGTTCTCTGGGCTCATAGGACAAGGGTGCAGATCTATGGGTCATGGGATTATAAGATCTGGGGTCATAGGATTTTGGGTCAGCTCTATGGTCAGGTTCTAAGGATGGATCATGGTATGGGGTCTTCCTAAGGTTGGGCTCTCTATATGGGTCATGATATTGGGTCCTCCTAGGGTTGGACTCCTATATGGGTTAGAATACTGGGTTCTCCTAGGGTTGGACTCCCTATATGGGTCAGAATATTGGGTGTTGGGTCTACTAGGCTCATATGGTGTGGGTGCATAGGATCTATGATCATGGGATCTAGAGTCATAGGATCTAGGTTCATAGGTTATGGATTCATAGGTTCTAGGTTCATAGGATTTGGAGTCATAAGATCTATAGGTTGTGGGTATACTAGGCTTATAGGGAGAGGGTAAATAGGATCTATCTTCCTGGTTTATAAAATCCTGATTGGGTCTTCTAGGACTAACCTTAGGGATTGGGTCATGATGATAGCCTCTTCTAGTTTCAACCTCAAGATATGGATCAGGGTTTGGGGTCCTCCTGGGCTCAGGATTGTAGTATGGGTCAGGTTGAGGGGCTCTCCTAGGTTCGACCTCTTGGTATGGGTCAGGGTCTGGGGTCCTCCTAGGCTAAGGGTTATAGTATGGGTCAGGATGAGGGACTCTCCTAGGTTCGACCTCAGGGTATGGATTAGGGTTTGGGGTCCTCCTAGGTTGAGGGGAATTAGGATCTGGCTCAAACTGTGACCCATGGGTTCTTTGTATGGTCTCTACACGGCCTTCTAACTGGTCAAACCTATTGGCAAGATGGTCAATTCTATTGTTGGTTTGGGTAGCAGACTAAGTTAACTGGGTAGTCATCTGGGTAGTTATCTGGGTAGCCATTTGGGCCATTTGATCAGCTAGGGCTTTTATTTGGGCTTGTAAGTTTTCCATGGGTTCAGACATTTGTGAAGGAGGTGGGTGATATGAAACTCCTGATCTAGTGCTCATGCAATACTCGATTAGACAGACTATAGTTGACTAGACCTAGAGTCCAAACTAGATGCTCAATCAGGGTGGCAAACTAGCCTATAGTAACCCTGTACTCAGCCAGGCAGGTGTAAGGGGAGTGTTAGGTCCCTGATTGCCAATCCTGGACACCAATCAGAGATTGGCCAGGTAGGCGGACCAACACACAAGCCCTTCGGGATTGAATCCCTAAACCACCATTCTAGACACCAAGCATAAGGCACACACAGGTTAGCTTGACACAATGATCTGACACGTAGCCCGGACCCGACCAGTTGGTGTCCCTAGCCCACTAGGGCAAATTAAGTCTAGTTAATTTTAGGTTAAGGCTTGGGACCGAATGCAAGGGGTGTGGTTTTGGGCTAAGGAGAGGTGATCAAATCCTCCCCCCATCTGACATAGCAAGAGTGCCCTTAAAAGTAGATTATGCTATGATGGCAGGCAAATGATGCAAATTAGGGTTAGATGTTTTTGGTATTTTTGGAGAATATGTAATTTATATATTATTATTATTATTATTATTATTATTATTATTTTGGTATTTTATTAAATAGAAGAAAACTTGCAAATTATGGCCAAATATGCAGGAAATATACTTAAATTAAAAGATATGCAAAAAATGCTAAATGAAACCCTAGAACTTCCAAACTTGTCTTGCTGAAAAAAAACAGAGCCGAAAAGTTGCAAGTTGTATTTCGGCTTGCAAAAACTTCACAGGCCATAATAAAATATGAAAAAATTATGAAAATTACTGTGTATTATGATGAATCCAGGAAAACAAATTTCAGAATTGTTGGAGTTTGTATGATGGAGAAATAATTAAAATAACAGAATATATACGGGCTAAAATTGCAGAAAACAAGCCCTAATCTAGGCTTTGATACCAAATGATGGGGGACTAATATGCATGCAATTTTTTTTGTATGTTTTATATGTAGGGTTGAGTGATTAATTCCCAAATTTCAGATTAAAATAAGTTGTAGGGAATTTTTGATATGAATTAAAACCTTGAGTTCTTCTATTGAGTTGTGTGATACCCTGCTGTGTGCATAAAGGGGTTTGTGAGAGTTCTTCTTCCCGGTGTTTGCAGTCATCTTCCTGCTGCCAACAAACCCTCCAGATCCCTGGATGCCCACTCCAAAAGAAGCCTTCCCTTGCTATTTTTTCTTTATTTTCTTGTTCCTTTGTGAATTTTCTAACCCCTAACAGGTCGTTTGCAGGTCCCTGAGTTCCTACGAATCCAACGACTCCAGCCAAGCCTCAATCGGATCACGGGTCTTTGGCTCGGTTTTCCAAGCCGCATCCGTCGACGAACAAGAGACCCCTTCGTTGTGATCTTCACAGATGTTGTCAGGTACACCCCTCTACCTCCAGTAGTTTTATTGTAGGAGAACTTGCCCTAACCGAGGCTTCTCAGCCCTGGCGGTCCTTCTTTGCTACTTTTCTAGGTCCTAATCTGCATGCTGATCTTCAAAAATTCATACAAAATTTTCTATAAATAATTTTGATCTGAAATTCGGGAATTAATCACCTAACTCAACATGTAAAACATACAAAAAAAATGGCATGCATATTAGTCCCCCATCACAAAGGGTAAGATTGTTGGCGAGCCTAGAAGTCCCCAAAATTAGGGTATCATATTTTTTTGAATTTTTTTGTAAGGGGTGGTGAAGGAAATAATGGGGATGGAAGACAGGGATTTGGATCTCATGGACTTTAGGACTCACACTAACAAAGAGACCTCTCACCTCTAGGGCATTCCATCCTCCTCAATACTTGGAGGTGTTAGGGTAAATCTCAAAGGTCATGAGGGGATAAAGAAAATGGAATGGGAAGGGGGATAACTAGACATGACATCACATCATATCCAAGGGTTGGGTCTCACACTCTCTCCTCATGGAGTGGAAGAAAAGAATCTCTCTTTCCCTAAAAATTCATCTTTATTGACTAAACTATATATTTTTTTACAAAGGACTAAGGGTGGTATTTATAGACTTATCCAACCCTCATTTGAATTTAAACTCAAGATAAAAAGATAGGGATGACTCAAATTTAAGTACAAGATAGGATAAGATAAGCCTATCCATATCTCAATCCTAACCAACCAAATCCTAATTCAAAATTCAAACAAAAGATAAGGATAAATCCTAAGCAAATTTATTCTGGATATCCTTCAAGATTCGTGCAGCTCCAGGATTCGTGCTGGCGATGTCCCCAACAAGGATGGTTGTTTTGGGCCTAGGATAGGTGGTGAAATCTTGCCCTGATCTGGATAGAGAGAGTGCCCTTAATATTAGGTTTGATGCGATGATGCACAATCAATGAACCTGATGCCATCTAATAACAAAATAGAAAATAAATTTTTTTTTTCTCTTTTTATGAGGTGGCAGTTTAAATTTAAGTTGGTTAAGTTATCAAACAAAATTGGCTTGGGTTGGGAGGGGTTTGGTAGTTGATTAGGTTGGATCAAGTCAAGTATGCAGAGTTAGAAGAAATTAAAATTTTTTGTTCAGTTTTGATGCAGAAATTAGCATGGATTTCAATGTAGAAAAATTCTAAAAATTTATAAAATAGATAATGACATGTATAGATTCTTACTACCAAATTTCATGTAAAACAAAAATGGTATGATGAGAAACCTAGGGTTTCTAACTGGGTGCAAAATAAATAGATTTCCAATTAGGGTTTCTATGATGCAATTTTTTTGTAGTTTTTGGTATTATAAAATCTAAGAAAAATATAAATAAAATAAAGGACTCCACGTAGTTGAAGTGATGAAAATTTCAGAGAAAAATAAAATACCTAAGATGGTGAATCAGACCTAAACTCAGATTTCTAATGCAGATGATAGGATGCAGATTTTGTTAAGGTTTTGTTTTTGCTCTTTTTTTGTTTATTTATGGATCTAGAAAATTCTAAAAAATTAACAAGAAAATAGAGAAAAAAATATAGGATATTTACCATGAAAATCAGAAAAAATTGAAACATTTTATCAGGGAAACAGTCTTATGTTTTGAGGGGTTATGCGAAATTCAGGATGCAAAAAACCTAACAATGATGCATGAACATGCCCTAATCCTGCTCTGATACCAAAATTGATGAGGGATAGGATTCTAACATGATGCATGATAACATGAAAGAGAGAAACATAAAAAAATAGATTAAAGCAATGATTTCTGATGTTATTTAGGTTTAGTTCCCGAAAATAGCTAAGACAAGGTTAGGATTTCATACAATAGTTAGAATTCTGAACCACATGCTAGAACTATGAAAGAAATAAATCAAGTAAAGGATCCTAGGTCTAAGAAGGCCTATTAAGAGCATGTTCAATCTTCAAAAATCAGAAAAAGTGAGAAGAGAAGGGGTTTACATACCTAGCAATGATTTGCATGATGTCGCAGAAGAGTTCACTCCGCTCGGATCGGTGCTTGGATGATCCGGTCACTTTTCCATGAATCCGTCGACTTTTATCAGCTTTGTTCAAAGGAAAAGAAGAATTCATCTAGAGGACATGGTACTGGAGAGATCCTACACACATCAAGGGTTAGTGTTGAGGATGATGCATAAAATATAAAACGAGGGATTAGAAGAGAAGAAGAAGTAGTAGAATTGCCGGGGCCAATTTGAGGACCGTAGAAGATGAAGACACCTGGATCCTTAGAGGGCTGATGGTGGGCATCTTAGGGCTCTTGCTTGGATAGACAATGGCTAGGGTTTGGTGGAAGAGGGAGGGATGGTTGGCGGCTAGTGTTTGCTTACAAGAAAAAAAGACAAGTCTCATAGCACTTCCAAAGAACACAAATTGTCACAAGAAAAATTCACCAGAGTTTTTATTCATGAAAAGAGATTGATTACAAGAGGTGGAGGGGATGGGGTATTTATAGATTCACCTAGGGTCCTCTCCTTATCTAATTAGGCATACAAGTCTTTGTAGAAATAAAACACAAAATAAACTTGGACTGGGCTGACTGACTCCTGGTAGAAGTGGGCTAGTTGATTCCTCCTTGGATTGAGAAGCCTTGCTTGGGCTTGGGCTAGCTGGGGCACTACTCATGAATGGGCTTGGGCTAGGGTGCCATGTCTTGAAGGGGCTTGGGCTTGGGTGCCAGCTTTAGTGGGCCAAGGTAGGGGTGCCAAGGCCTAGGGCACCAAATGCTGGAGGGCCAATCCTTAGGGCGCCATGGGCTAGGTATCATGCGCCAAGGGGGGTGCTGGAATTCTTGTGGACTTAGGGTGCCTCCTCTTGATGGGCTGGGGCTTCATTCTTCAGGGTTTGGGCAGCATGAACAAGGAACCCGGATGTTGTGCTGATGCAGGTCCAACAATCCTCCTCTTGAGCAAGAAAGTTACTGGACTCATATGACTGAATTGAAACTGGGTGGACTTCTTCACTGGACTTACAAATGGACTAAACAAGGAACTTCAACTGACATAATGAACCCAATTGGCTCACTTTGTTATAGGACTCAAAATTAAATTCCATTACAAGACTCAAAATTGACCAACACATGACTTAAAGATAAATTGAAGCTTGAAGCCTATGTCTGATCTGATATCTACATCACCAAGCTTCTCTTTCTCTCTTTGACACCAACTTCCAAGAGTTTCAAGCATAGTTAATCGCCCAAAGTGAAGGAACTTCTGTGTCTTTCTACCTCTAGTGTTTTGATCAAATAGGTTCCAAGTTGCTCAAGATTAGGGAACTTAAGAATCCCATAAGAACTCTTGAGTTTTCTTCTATCAAGACTGAAGAGTCCACCATCCTGTAGGAGCCTACATCATCCAGACTCCAGAGTCCAGCAATCTAGGCAACCCATGAAGCAATCTTGGCCTTTCATCATGACACTTCACCAATCCTCAACCTTGGCGTCCACTTGGATGGAGAATTCCATGATGTCGCCCACCTTAGAGAGAGTCCCCAATTAGCCCAAGAGCAGGAGTCCAAGATGCCTAGAGCAAGGTTTCCAGTAGTTGTTGCCTAAGGGAAACAAACACTAGTCTTTATAACCCTTACATCTATAGTTGTTGGTCTATAAATACTCCATCAACCACCCTGTAAAATTAATGAATTATTGATCAAATAAAGTGATATTCTATCCAATTTTCTTTGCTATGTGCATCGTGGGATGTGAGGACCTTTTCCTTTGTTCTTCAGAATATCATGGGGTGTGAGGCCCTTTTCCTTTGTTCTTCGGAATATCGCGGGGTATGAGGCCCTAGTTATCCAACCTTCTACCGAAACCCTAGCCACCTTCTTCCAACTTTCTTTCCTTCCTCCTTTCCACTCTTTTTCTTCTTTCTCCACCAACTAATTTGAGTTTCTTTTGAGTGATTGTAGGTGATCAAGGATTAAAGTTAATGTGTTCTTGCCTTGGAACTAGCATCGTGGAAGATCGGAGCTCGAAGATCGAGATCTGAAGCCCTGCCACAAGATTCTTGAGAGTCCAGTTTGATCTACTTCAGAGGGAAACATCTTTGTTGGTAAAATTAAAAAAAAAACATTCTCTACTCTTTAGTTTCTGAACTTTTGAATGTAGACCCTAGTTTATGGTGGTTTCTTAGCCACCAAATCCTGATTTTTTTTAGTTACTTTGTTAGATCTACTTATGCGGGTATAAACTAATTAACTAGTTCTTTAATTGCATACTTTGAGTCTCTAAAAATCCAAAAATTATAAAAAAAATTAATTACTATTTGTCACTATTAATTAGGTTAATAATCAGTAGATTAGGTTTTCATAATTGTCCCGCATTAGTTTTGGTATCAGAGCGAAGGTTAAACTAGGGTTTAACTGTTAGTTCTGAAATTTCTGCATACCTAGAACTAGGCTGAAATTAAAACTACATAAAACCTATCTAAAAAAATTCAAAAAAATTAGAAATAAATTTTTTATTAATCCTTTATTTAATATAAAAAAAAATTAGAAATTCTTTTTATTTTTTACTTTTCTGGTGGAAGGAAATCATGCCTCCTGAGCGGGTATATGCAAGTATACTATCATGACCCATGGGATTAATGAGCTACGACCGGATGTGATATCCTGAGATCAGATCAGATTTAAAATTTAATTTTGAGATAAAAAAAATAATTTTTATTTTTTTGCTATTTTTAATTATTTTATTGCTTTATTGCATATTAGGGTTTCATCTTGTGTGTGCATCATCCCGTAACCTAATCTTAAGGGCACATGAGCATCTCAGATCAGGGCAGGATCTCATCACCTGTCTAGGGCCCACAACAACCTTCTTTGCATTTGAGCCTAGCCTAATTAAAATCAATTGGACTTAATTTGCTCTAGTGAGCTAGGGACACCAACAGGTCGGGTTCCAAGTATTGTGTGAAAGCTAGTGCACCCAATCCTTTGATTATCACTTGAATCTGGTGTCTAAGGCTAGAGGTCCAGAGGCAAACATCCAAAGTGGTTTTGTGGTTTTTAATTATGACCCTGCGAGAACAGGGGGAGCCTCCCACAACCCCACCTCTTACTTGTCCAGTGGACAGGGTAATTGCTGAATTGGTTGTAATTTGAGCTGACCCATTCTACTTGAGCTTTAGGTCTAGGAGATCCTAGTTCGAGTTTTGTGTGTGATTGCATTACATGGCTACGAGATTAAGAAGTCCATACTAGTAGTCTCACATAAACCCAACCCAATTTAATCATGGATCCCAATTTTGAGACCTTCCTTAGGTTCATGATTGAACAATGTATTCAAATGAACAATGTGTTCAAATGAACAATGTGTTCAAATGAACAAGAGGTTTGATCGACAAGATGAATGATTAGGAACCCTTGAGAGAACCCCCATGACCCATATTAAGCCTAAACTTGAGACCCCACACCCTGACCCATTCTTAGAACCCAACCCTAGGATAGCCCCTCGCCATGACCCAATCTAGGAGACTAGCCATAAGAGATCCAATTATGATTTCATAGACCAAGAAGAGAAAGCCACTAGGAACATTAGGTTAGAAGAACCTACCTTCGGTGGTGATCTTGATCTTGAGGTTTATCTTGATTGAGAAGAAGGTATGGATCTGTATTTTGAGAGGGAACTCATGTCTGAGGAAAGGAAGTTTAAGTTTGCCAAGCTCAAGTTAGTTCACTAGGCGAGAATCTATTGGGATAAGATTGAAAGGATAACTAGAAATACTAGAGAAATACCCATAACAACCTGGAGAGACATGAAAAGCAAACTTAGAGAAAAGTACCTACTCAGATCATATGAACCTAGTTCCTATGCACCCAGATCCTTTGAACCCAGCTCCTACGAACCCAGATCCATGACCTATAGATCTAATCCCATATCCTATGAGCCTAGGGAACCCATAACCCCTAGGTATCAATCTAATGCTAGTCAAATTTTCCTTAGTCAGCCAAAACCCATTAGGATTAGTTTCCCTTATCAAAAATCAAGATCTAGTCAAGTCCACCCGAGTCGATCCAATTCTCACCCGAGCTGACTCAATCCTAACCCGAGCCGACCTACCCCTATTAGTCTAGATCTTAGCCAATTTTTTCTTAACTGACCTACTCTTACTACCCTATTGGTTCACCAGGATGACATTGAAGTGGAAGTGTATGAGGCTAAGATGAACTTAGTGGATAAATATGAGGGAGAGGAGGAAATATATATGGCTGACCTAGAATTAGCTGACCCGGTAGGCACCCAAACTGAAGCTAGCATAGAGTTAGTTGACCATGATTATACCCAGACTGAAATTATACTACTAAGACCCTTAGAAAAGGAGACCCATGAGGACTCTAACCCTACTACTAGGACCTTACCTGAGAAAACATTAGAATAGAGCAAACCCTAGAGCCGAGTCCTAAGATTCATGAATCTAAAGTAATTAATGAGGACTTGACTTATTTAGTCCAGTACCCTCAGGAAGACTTCACCCCTATGGTCCCAATTGAAGATATTTTTCCTGAAATCACTAACTCATCATTCCATAAGGTTGACCTTTATTTACCTGTTCATGTAACCCAATGTCCAAACCTTAAGGTCAACCCCATTAGTCTAAGACAAATTCCCAAACCCTTTTCTTATTTACTACCCTATCAAGTCACCCCCGAATCCACTTCTTACTTCCTACCTTTTCCTGAGGCTTCCCATGTTTCTAGGACCATTAGGTTACATTTTATAGAGGTTAGAATATTACATACATTAATTGAGCATGTTAGATTTGCATCCTACTTCTGGAAAACCCTGTGGCATTTAGTAGGAGTCCATGCACCATTCTCATCTGTATGTGACCCACCAACCAAGGGTCAAACTCAGTTGTAGTTTAGGATTTAGTCTAGTCTGTAGTCCATTAGGTATAGTTATTAGTCATTTACATGCATATCAATGAAAAAAAAAAAGAGAAAAAGACTCAAAGAAGTCAATGAAGGAGACTTTGTTATGGTAAGGCTATGACCTGAATGGTTCCCAACTGGAACCTTAAAGAAGTTACGTGCCCATAGTAGTGGACCATTCAAAGTAATTAGAAAAATTGGACCTAATGCCTACGTGCTTGAGTTGCCACCTGAACTAGGTATTAGTTCTACTTTCAACGTTTCAGACCTTATCGAGTATATGGAGCCAACATTGATTCCTAGGAGCCTTTTGGGCCTGATCCAATCCTTGAGAATGAGCCAACCCATGTGTGTCCACCTGCCATACCACCAGCCTGGAGAGACAGAATCGAGCGGATCTTGGATGACAAGATTATCGATACTCGGGGCAAAGATTATCAACGATATCTGCTTTGTTGGCAAGGATGATCCGAGACTGATGATTC
Organism: Areca catechu; assembly: GCA_021397845.1. Taxonomy (NCBI): domain Eukaryota; kingdom Viridiplantae; phylum Streptophyta; class Magnoliopsida; order Arecales; family Arecaceae; genus Areca; species Areca catechu. The sequence goes on from CM038045.1 coordinate 97,958,199, forward strand.
TTGGGTCACTAGAGAGGACATGTAGAGAGTTGACCCAGACTTACTAGAGTGCTATCATAGTGAAGTTGACCCATACTCGATAGGGTCGAGTTTCTCCCACCCGAGGAGAATTGGTGCAGCACCAGGGCAAGAAAAGATCGATAGGTCAAACCCACATCCCCGTGGATCACCTATGAAAAAAGCCCTGAACCCAAATTTTTTTTACCTATAAATATTTTATTTTAAATTCTATTATTTAGGGTTAGTTGGTTTTGTCTTAAAGCCTATAATTGAGTCACTGTAAAAATCCCTAGACCCAAAATTGAGTCTATAAAAAAACCTCTGGATCCAAAATTGAGTCTATAAAAAAACCTCTGGATCCAAAATTGAGTCTATAAAAAACCCCTGAACCCAAATGAAACATGTATATATATTTACCGAGTTGGGTTTATCTCTTTTTACCAACCATAATTAGGGTTTTAGTTATTTAGCCTTTTGGTCCAAACCCCTTTTACCAACTTGAACCATTTGTTTACATGTCTTGCCTTTTGATCAAATTGGGTTCCAATTGATCAAGTCAGGCTTTAGTTATTTGGCTGGTTTAATTAGTTTTGAGTCTTGTAATAATTAGTTGAGTCCTGTAATACAAGGGGGACACAAGTCAAAATTCATGTGACCCCATTTGCTAGCTCAAGACAAGCCATGCGCTCCATGTGCTAGCCCAAGTCACTTGTCATATGCAACCACTTCTTGGCACCAACTTTTTCAAGAATATGGACAACATCACATGACTTTTGGACATCACTCGCCACATCACCCAGGACATTATCACATGGCATGTCACTTATGTTTGGACATCCCAAATGCCATGTCTTTTATCTTTGGTCGGCCAAATGAAAGCAAGAATTGGCACCACATAATTTTAAGATAAGTAAATGAGGAGTCTCCAAATTGGCACCCTCCCACTCAAATGTTTCACGTGAAAATTCCAAGGAGTTGGCCAAGCTTCTTTTTCTCTTTTTGACATCAACTTCCAAGAGTCTCAAGCCTAGTTGATCACCCAAAGCAAAAGAAATTGAGTATTTTTCTACCTCCAGTGTTTTGATCAAACATGTTCCAAGTTGCTTAAGATTAGAGAACTCAAGAATCCCATAAGAACTCTTGAGTTTTATTCTATCCAGACTGAAAAGTCCAACATCCTGCAGGAGCCCATATTATCCAGACTACAGAGTCCAGCAATCAAGGCAACCCATGAAGCAATCTTGGCCTTTCATCATGATACTTCACCAATTCTCAACTGATGTAGAACAAAGAACAAAGAAGCGTATGCGGAAGTAAAATTAAGATTAATTCTTTTTTTTTTTTTTATATTTCAGAAATTGGCTTCGACTCAAAGTAAAGTTAAACTAAGTTGATGGAAACTAGGTAAGGATTGAAAGCACAATTTAGAAGAAGCTAAGTTATCAGAGTAGTTCAGAAGTAACGGATCGCTGGGGGTTGAGGAACTCCCAGACCTAGGGTTTCGCTCTGAACTTTCAACAGGACAGAAATAAAGAGAAGAGATGGTTTACTAACTAGATAGTGATCTTCACAGAATTTTGGGTGGAAGAACTCTCTCGAGCAGATTGTTGGATCCTCGGATTTGGCTATCTTCACAATGGATCCTCCAATACTGGTCTCGTGGCTGGGTCGGCTTCTCCTGAACTCAAGATCTGGGAAGAAGAAAAACAAGTGATGGATTCAGAAACTCAGGGAAGGATTTACCAGTTTCGAAGAACTTGAAGGCTGATGTCGCTGAGATCCGGATTCTCTTGAAGGCTGATTCGACCCCCTCTGGAAAGAGCTTTGGATCTGAAGTATCCAGACTGGAGCTGATGTTGGTGGTCGGCCTGGACTTGGAGAGAGAGGCCGTGGGAGGTGGGATAGGCTAGGGTTTGGTGGATTGAAGTGGATGATGGGCGGCTAGGGTTTTGGAGTAGAAGTGGCTAACCTAGGTTTTGGGTTTTGGAGATCTCACACCTCCTCAAGGTTCCTAGGGAACCCGGATTTACTCCCTCACGGAGCTCAACACCTGGATGCAAGTGCGGAAGAGAGAAAACACAGAGTTTGCTCACTAAAAAAATTGGTTTCATTCATCAGATTGATTTCAAATTTACATAGGGGTTTAATTTATAAGACATTACAAGAGAGTAGGGTTTTACATCTTCCCATGTGGGACTAAAGGAGGGGATCTTCAAATTAGGATTGTAGGATCAATCCCTACACATATGGCCAGCCAAGGATTCCAAAAAAAATTGATTTGGGTTTTAAAAGGAAGGTGGATGGCGCCTCCTAACCTTGTTCTTCAAGAGAGGATTTCTTTCCTTCCATGGTTCAACTCTTTTGGACTCCTCCTTTTCTTTCTCCCTAAGTCATGGTCCTTCCCATCTTTGTTTTGGATATTTTTGGCAGGTAATGGGCGCCTCCTTGAAGTTCTCTCCAAGAAACTTTCTTCCCATTCATAGTTTGGCTCTTATGGAAAGTCTTGGGCCACCCCCTTGTTTTGTGGATCCTTGGTTGCTTTCTCCTCAATTGGCGCATGAAAGAAGGGAGCTGCTATCTGTGGTGTGGGGACCAAAGTCTACTGGATGAAGATGTGGCGTCCCCTGGACTCAGGCGTGTGGCTGGGAGTGTGGCTAGGAGTGTGGCGCCCACTTGCTTGGCCTTGGAGAAAATGTGACACCCCAGGTTGAAGTCCTAGACCACTACTGAGTCAACATGACTTAACAAAATAAAATGCAGGTAATACAGACTCATGCTAAAATTGAGTTGATCAAGTCAACCCTTATTACAAGCCAAAAAACCCTAATTCTTCGAGCAAGGTTAATTAGAGATCCATATGGAGCTCTGAAGTCTTCTTCTGAGTCTGGTGCCCGCACCAATTCTCCCAGGGTGGGAGGAACTCGACCCTGTCGAGTATGGATCAAGTTGGCTCTGGTATCTCTCCAAGAGGTCTGGGTCCAATTCTTGTAATTCTTCTTGGGAGATCCAAGAGTCATCAGAATCTGGCCTTCCTTGCCAGCGGACCAGGTATCTTTGGTATCCTCGATTACGAGTAGAGATAACCTGATCATCCAGGATCTTTTCAATCTGCTCTTTCCTTACAGGCCAGTTTGTTGGTAGACACACAGGGTTGGGTTCACTCTCAAGAGCAGGTTTAGGTTCAAAAGCCTCACTGGGAATCACAGCTGGCTCTCTATACTCTACTAGGTCTGTAATGTTGAAAGTGGAGCTAATGCCTAGTTCTGGAGGCAACTCGAGCATATTGGCATTGGAACCTACTCTCTTCACCACTCTAAATGGTCCAGCTCCTCTAGCATGTAACTTTCTAACGGTTTTAAGAGGAAACCGTTCAGGCCTTAACCTAATCATTACATAGTCTCCTTCATCAAAAGTTTTGACTCGCCTTTGAGAATCAGCCAACTTCTTATAAGTTTCATTACTTAAATTTATTTTGGCTTGAATTTCTTTATGCAAGTCTTTTATATGCTGTGCAAAAACTTCGGCAGACTCGGAGACCCGTGTGTGGACTGGTAAAGGAGCTAGGTCAAGAGGTGTGTGAGGTTTGTAACCATGCACAATTTCAAATGGACTCTTACCCGTAGACCTATTGATCGAGTCATTGTATGCAAATTCAGCTCTAGGTAAGTACAAATCCCAGTTCCTAATGTTTTCACCAACAAGACACCTTAAAAGATTGCCCAAACTACGGTTCATTACTTCGGTTTGGCCATCAGTCTGGGGATGATAGGCAGTTGAAAACTTAAGTTTTGTCCCTAACTTATGCCAACGGGTTTTCCAGAAATAGCTGGTGAACCGGACATCCCTATCTGAAACAATGGTCTTGGGTAGGCCATGGAGTCGAACTGTCTCATTAAAGAACATGGTGGCTACCTTAGACGCATCAAATGTTTGGGAACAAGGCAAGAAATGGGCCATCTTGGAAAATCGGTCTACTACAACACAGATGGAGTCATGCCTCCTCTGGGTCTTAGGCAAAACTAACACAAAGTCCATGCTCACATCTTGCCAAGGATGATCTGGGACAGGGAGTGGGGTATAAAGGCCGGTGTTCTATTTTCGCTGTTTGGCAACAGCGCAGGTCCGACACCTAGCCACAATGTGTGCTACATCTCTTTTTAAGCTAGGCCAGAAAAAATGGTCTTCAATAGCCAGGGTGGTCTTATCTTTTCCGAAATGGCCAGCTAAACCTCCAGCATGAGTTTCCCAAATCAAAAATTCCCTAAGAGAGGTTCTAGGGATGCAAAGCCTATTCTTAAAGAACAGAAAGCCATCTAAAAGGGAATAATCCTTATGTTCATTAGATGGTCCTTGAGTTAGATCCTGGTACACAATCTTAAAATCCGGACACGACTCATATTCTTCTTTGATTTGCTCAAACCCTATGACTTCAGCCCTAACAGAATTCAACAACAAAGATCGACGACTAAGGGCATCAGCTACCTTATTTTCAGACCCAGCCTTATGCTTCAAAACAAAAGTATAGGACTGGATATACTCTACCCACTTAGCATGCCTAGGGTTAAGCTTCTTTTGGGAATTCAAGAATCTAAGAGCCTCGTGGTCCGAAAACAGCACAAATTCTTGCAGTAGCAAATAATGTCTCCAGTAATGCAAAGCTTGTACTACCGCATAAAATTCCTTATCATAGGTAGAATACCTAAGCTTAGCATCATTAAGTTTCTCACTAAAGAATGCTACGGGATGGTTCTCTTGGCTTAGGACTCCACCTATACCTACTCCTGAAGCATCACAGGCAACCTCAAATACCTTTGAAAAGTCCGGTAACCTCAAAATGGGTGCCTGGGTCATCCTATCCTTAAGATCTAGGAAGGCTTTATGGGCTGCTTTGGTCCATTGAAATTCTCCCTTCCTAATACAATCTGTGATAGGAGCAACTACAGTACTAAACCCCTTGATGAATCGCCTATAGAAGGTAGCCAAGCCATGGAAACTTCTGACTTCATGCACACTGGTCGGCTCTGGCCATTCTACTATGGACCTAATCTTTTCAGGATCGGCAGCCACGCCATCAGGGGTTACAACAAAACCAAGGAAGATAATTCTACTGGTCATAAATTCACACTTTTTGAGATTACCGTAGAGACTATCATTCCTCAAAACTTGGCAGACTTGTCTAAGGTGGCCTAGGTGATCTGCAGGGGTCTTACTATAGATCAGGATGTCATCAAAATAGACCACTACAAACTTCCCTATGAAAGCTCTAAGTACCTGGGTCATAATCCTCATGAAAGTACTAGGGGCATTGGACAACCCAAAAGGCATAACAACCCATTCAAAGAGACCATCCTTAGTTTTGAAGGCAGTTTTCCACTCATCCCCTGGTCTAATCCTAACCTGATGATAGCCGCTCTTGAGATCAATTTTAGAAAAAACCATGGCATCGGCCATCATATCTAGCATATCATCTAGTCTAGGGATGGGGAACCTATACTTGATTATGATTTTGTTGATGGCACGACTATCAACACACATCCTCCACGTGCCATCCTTCTTCGGGGTTAGAAGTGCAGGGACTGCACAAGGGCTAAGACTCTCTCTAATGAACCCCTTCCTCAATAATTTGCCAACCTGCTTTTGCAGTTCTTTATGCTCAGATGGATTCATCCTATAATGGGGCAAGTTGGGTAAAGTAGCTCCTGGGACTAAATCTATGGAATGCTGAATATCCCTAAGAGGTGGAAGGTGGTCTGGCAGATCTTCGGGAAAAACATCCTCAAATTCTTCTAATAAAGGCTTAACTTCCTGAGGAGGCTCTGAGGGTGTAGGACTCCTAAGTTCCTTAGCAGTCAACATCCAAATGGGTGAACCACTATGAATTTCTTGTTCTAGATCCTTGGCACTAATTAGATTCACTCCAGTCTTCATTTCTCTGACCTTACTGGTTTCTTTAGCTACCTTGTCCTTAGGAGGGACTGAATGGATTGTGATTTTCTTCCCATTGAAACTAAAGACACAGGTGTTGGATTTTCCTAAGAGGGTGGCATCATGATCATACAACCAAGGTCTTCCAAGAATTATACTGCTCACCCCCATGGGCAAGACATCACACCAAATCTTCTCTTGATAGGATTGCATTTGGATTTGGACTTGACATCTAGACTGGATGGGTATAGAGGTAGAGTCTACCCAAGAAACCTTATAGGGGTTGGGGTGGGGGACTGGGGTTAAGCCTAACATTTTGACAGTGCTAGTAGAAATGGCATTCACACAGCTCCCACTATCTATGATGATTTTACATACCTTATCCCCTAGTTTAAGGAAAGTCTGTAGGATGTTAGTCCTACGCCAATCTTCCTGAACTTTAGTCTGGGACAGGATGCATCTCACAACCCCTAATTGGTCAGACTCTGCCCCTAATTGGTCAGACTCTGTGGTTTCTTCCTCTCCTTCATACTCATCGACCAAATTCATTCAGGCCTCATAAACTTCTTCTTCAAACTCCTCATTAGGCTCGGAATTCTCTTCTCCTCCCTCTTCTATATAAAGGGATCTACGAGGACACTAGCTAGAAACATGACCTACCTTATGGCACTTAAAATAAGCTATGGCTGTGCATTGATTGGAGATATGACCGGGCTTCTGGCACTTAAAACAGATGATACTAGGGGTTCTCTGGGTGTCAGGTGCCTTACCTTTGTCCATGGGCCTAGGGGTGGGAATACCCTGATTAGGCTTGCTAGGGGTAACCTGGCTAGGTCCATTTCTTGGGATTGGGGCACTAACCCTAGAAGGCATGGGTCCTCTCTGAAACTTCTCAGTGTTTAGTACAATCTGATAGGCTTGGTCTAGGTCAGTGACCTCTCTCAAAAATAACTCTCTCTTAATGTCTTCCCTAAGTCCAGCCCTAAACCTAGACAAAGTGACCTAATGGGCTCACTCACATCACATCTCATCAGGTATTCATCAAAGGTGGTTATATAGTCTGATACAGATCGGTTCCCTTGTTTCAAAGTCTGCCATTGGTCGAACAGATTCTGCTGATATGAAATGGATAGATATTTATCTCTAAGCTTCTCTTTCATACCCTGCCAAGTGGTTATGGGCTCTACATTTCATCTTCTAGTGGTCAGCTCAATGTTCCCCCAGTATAACCTAGCTTGACGTACTAACTTCATCTTGGCAAACTTGAATTTCCTCTCCTCAGACATGGCATACCACTCAAAGTACTGGTCCATCTCACCCTCCCAATCAGAATACACCTTAGGATTTAAGCTACGATCAAAAGTGGGTGCATCTAACTTGATGTTCCGAATGAACCTATCATCTCTATCTTCAGGTTCTGGGTCAGGCCTCCTATGATTAGGTTCAGGATCTCGGTATAAAGGTCTTCTAGGCTCTTGGTGTGGGTGAGGTTGAGGCACATTAAAATCTGGGTCAGGAGTCCAATTCCGATGCCTAGGTTCCTCTAGCACTTGGACTCGATCCCTAAGCTGGGCAAAATCCTCATGGACTTGTTCTTTAAACTGGGCAACAGTGGTAGTCACATCCTGACTCAGTTTGTTCATACTCTCAGTAAGAGCTCTAACCATGGCCTCTAAATCAGGTTGGGTTTGACCCGGTTGGTAGGGCACTCCATTCCGAGTAGACATGATGCAAGCAAACACGCCAAATGAGACTCAACTGAATGACTACGGGCTAACTAGACCTAGAGCCCAAACTAGATGCCCAATCAGAGTGGCAAGCTAGCCTGTAGTAACTCAGGACTCAGCCAGGCAGGTGTAAGGGGAGTGTTAGGTCCCTAGATGCCAATCCTAGACACCAATCAGTGATTGGCCAGGTAGGCGGACCAGCACACAAGCCCTTCGGGACGTAGTCCCAGAACCACCGTTCTAGACACTGAGTACAAAGCACACACAGAGTAACTAGACAAACTGACTCAACACTAGCCTTGACCCGACTTGTTGATGTCCCAAGCCCACTATGGCAAATTAAGTCTAATAAATTTAAAGTTAGGCTTAGGATCGAATGAGTGGGTAGTGGTTTTGGGCTAAGGAGAGGATATCAACTCCTCCCCTTATCTTAGATGCTCAAATGCCCTTAAGATGAATTAAGAGATGATCACTCAAAAATAATTGAATTGCAGAAATACAAAAATAGAGTTGCAGTAATTTAATTCTCAGAAATCTCACAAAAACCAATAAATCACAAGAAAATTATGCAAAATAGATTCAATTATACTGGTTTCAAAAAAATAAAAATCACCAAATTTGGAGTTAGCTGCAGTGAGAAATAATTCCTGTAACAGGGTAATTACGGGCTGAAAGCAGAGTACTTCCCCGTTTACAATTCCTGCTACGAAGTTGTAACCCAACGGATCCCCTACACGCCCTAGGAACACCCCGTGGAATGGGAAGAGGAGGTTTGCACCTCACTTCGTTCCTAGGACTGGACGTCCTGGGGAGTCTACTTCGAGCAGACAAAGTAAAAAGAGAGAGACTCAAACAAGCAATCAAAACAGAAACCCTAGACAGGGCTCTGATACCAAAAATGATGCAGAACAAAGAACAAAGAAGCGTATGCGGAAGTAAAATTAAGATTAATTCTTTTTTTTATTTATATATTTCAGAAATTGGCTTCGACTCAAAGTAAAGTTAAACTAAGTTGATGGAAACTAGGTAAGGATTGAAAGCACAATTTAGAAGAAGCTAAGTTATCAGAGTAGTTCAGAAGTAACGGATCGCTGGGGATTGAGGAACTCCCAAACCTAGGGTTTCGCTCTGAACATTCAACAGGACAGAAATAAAGAGAAGAGATGGTTTACTAACCAGACAGTGATCTTCACAGAATTTGGGTGGAAGAACTCTCTCGAGCAGATTGTTGGATCCTCGGATTCGGCTATCTTCGCAATGGATCCTCCAATACTGGTCTCGTGGCTGGGTCGGCTTCTCCTGAACTCAAGATCTGGGAAGAAGAAAAACAAGTGATGGATTCAGAGACTCGGGGAAGGATTTACCAGTTTCGAAGAACTTGAAGGCTGATGTCGCTGAGATCCGGATTCTCTTGAAGGCTGATTCGACCCCCTCTTGAAAGAGCTTTGGATCTGAAGTATCCGGACTGGAGCTGGATGTTGGTGGTCGGCCTGGACTTGGAGAGAGAGGCCGTGGGAGGTGGGATAGGCTAGGGTTTGGTGGATTGAAGTGGTTGATGGGCGGCTAGGGTTTTTGAGTAGAAGTGGCTAACCTAGGGTTTGGGTTTTGGAGATCTCACACCTCCTCAAGGTTCCTGGGGAACCCGGATTTACTCCCTCACGGAGCTCAACACCTGGATGCAAGTGCGGAAGAGAGAAAACACAGAGTTTGCTCACTAAAAAATTGGTTTCATTCATCAGATTGATTTCAAATTTACATGGGGGTTTAATTTATAGGACATTACAAGAGAGTAGGGTTTTACTTCTTCCCATGTGGGACTAAAGGAGGGGATCTTCAAATTAGGATTGTAGGATCAATCCCTACACATATGGCCGGCCAAGGATTCCAAAAAAAAATGATTTGGGTTTTAAAAGGAAGGTGGATGGCACCTCCTAACCTTGTTCTTCAAGAGAGGATTTCTTTCCTTCCATGGTTCAACTCTTTTGGACTCCTCCTTTTCTTTCTCCCTAAGTCATGGTCCTTCCCATCTTTGTTTTGGATATTTTTGGCAGGTAATGGGCGCCTCCTTGAAGTTCTCTCCAAGAAACTTTCTTCCCATTCATAGTTTGGCTCTTATGGAAAGTCTTGGGCCGCCCCCTTGTTTTGTGGATCCTTGGTTGCTTTCTCCTCAATTGGCGCATGAAAAAAGGGAGCTGCTATCTGTGGTGTGGGGACCAAAGTCTACTGGATGAAGATGTGTTACCCCCTGGACTTAGGCGTGTGGCTGGGAGTGTGGCTGGGAGTGTGGCGCCCACTTGCTTGGCCTTGGAGAAAATGTGACACCCCAGGTTGAAGTCCTAGACCACTATTGAGTCAACATGACTCAACAAAATAAAATGCAGGTAATACAGACTCAAGCTAAAATTGAGTTGATCAAGTCAACCCTTATTACAAGCCAAAAAACCCTAATTCTTCAAGCAAGGTTAATCAGAGATCCAGATGAAGCTCTGAAGTCTTCTTCTGAGTCTGGTGCCCGCACCATCAACCTTGGCACCCACTTGGATAGAGAATTCTATGATGTCGCCCACCTTGGAGAGAGTCCCAGATTAGCCCAAGAGCAGGAGTCCAAGATGCCTAGAGCAAGGTTTCCAGGAGTTGTTGCCTAAGAAAAACAAACACTAGTCTTTGTAACCCTTACATCTTTGGTTGTTGGTCTATAAATACTCCATCAACCCCCCTTGTATAATTAATGAATTGTTCAAATAAAGTGACATTCTATCCAATTTCCTTTGCTATGTGCATCGCAGGGTGTAAGGCCCTTTTTCTTTGTTCTTTGGAACATCGCGTGGTGTGAGGCCCTTTTTCTTTGTTCTTCAGAACATCGTGGGGTGTGAGGTCCTAGTTATCTAACCTTCTACCGAAACCCAAGCCACCTTCTTTCAACTTTCTTTCCTTTTTCCTTTCCACTCTTTTTCTTCCTTCTCCACCATCTAATTTGAGTTTCTTTTGAGTGATTGCAGGTGATCAAGGATTAAAGTTAAGGTGTTCTTGCCTTGAAACCAGCATCGTGGAAGACGGAGCCTGAAGATCGAGATCTTGAAGCCCTGCCATAAGATTCTCGAGAGTCCAGTTCGATCTACTTCAGAGGGAAACATTTGCATTGGTAAAATTCAAAAAAACCTTGTCTACTCTTTAGTTTCTAAACTTTTGAAAGTAGATCCTAGTTTACGGTGGTCTCTTAGCCTCCAAATCTTGATTTTTTTTAGTTACTTTGTTGGATCTACTTGTATGGGTATAAACTAATTGACTCGTTCCCTAATTACATACTTTACTTAGGTTAATAATCAGTAGATTATGTTTTCATAATTGTCCCACATCATATATATTTTATCTTAGTAACCGAGTCAGCTATAGTTTGCTACTTGGTACTTTTCCAACTCACTATACCTCCATACAAAGTAAATACATCCTGATATAGATTTACTATCATCTAGATCTGAATCAAAACTAGTATCAGTATAGCCTTCTAGTTTTAAATATGATCCTCCATATATTAGAAAATTATCTTTAGTCCTTCGAAGGTACTTAAGAATGTCTTTCATAGCTTTTCAATGATCCTCCCCTGGATCAGCCTGGAATCTGCTTGCTATGCCTAAGGAATAAGCAATATCAAGCTTGGTACATAACATGGCATACATGATTGATCCTATAGCTGAAGCATAAAGAATCTTACTCATCCTTTGTCTCTCTTTAGGTGTCTTAGAAGATATCTTCTTAGAAAGATGTATGCTTTGACTCATGGGCAAGTAATCCTTTTTACTTTCCTTTATATTGAATCTTTTCAATACTAAGTCAATATACCTGGATTGAGATAAGCTGAGTATCATCTTAGATCTATCTCTATAGATCATTATACCTAGTATATAGAATGCTTCTCCCAAATCTTTCATTAAAAACTATTTAGATAGCCAAGATTTGACCAACTGCAACATTGGAATATCATTCCCAATGATAAGTATGTCATCAACATACAATATAAAGAAGATAATGGCACTACTATTTATTTTCTTATACACACATGGTTTATCCACATTTTTGATGAAACCAAATTTCTTGATTGTTTCATCAAATCGAATGTTTCAACTTCATGATACATGGTTTGTCCATAAATAAATTTCTTTAGCTTGTATACTTGGTTTGGTCTCTCACTTAAGACAAATCCTTCTCATTGTGACATATAGATTTTTTCCTCAAGATACCCATTATGAAGGCAATCTTTACATCCATTTACCATATTTTATAATCATTTTAAAATGCAAGCAAAATTCTAATAGACTTGAGCATAACTACTAGCAAAAATATTTCATCATAATCAATTCCATGTCTTTGTTTGAAACCTTTTGCCACTAGCCTAGCCTTGTAGGTTTCTACTTGGCCATTTGCACCAATCTTCCTTTTGAAGATCTATTTGCAACCTATTGAATTTACTCCCTCAGGTGGATCAACCAAGGTCCAAACCTGATTGGTATTCATGGAGCATTTCAGATTGCATGGTATCAAAACATTAGTCAGAATATTTGCTCTTGACAACTTTCATATAGGTCAAAGGATCATCATCTTGAATGATATGACATTATTATCATTTCTAATGACAAAGTCAAATCTAAGAAGTACATCCTACAATTTTTCTGACCTACAAAGAGGAGGTGTGTGTTATGGTGGTACCTGATTAATATGTACCTATGGTTACGAATCTGAGGTTGATTGTCTTTAGGAGTAGGTTGTTGATCTTGTACTTCATTAAGTTCAAGTATCCTCCCACTGCCCCTTTGGATAAATTCTATTTCCAAGAAAGTGGCATGCCTACTGATAAAAACTTTTTATTTAGTAGGATGATAAAAGAGGTATCAAATACCTTCTCGAGAATAACCTATTGATGTGTCACATCCGCTGACATGAAACCTCTGCTAGCAGCCCTGCTAGAAAAGAGTCATCCACCTGGGCACGGTGACCAAACCAAAGAGACAAGGCAAGTCCTCTTGTCGAGGTAAACTCCCATCCTGGGTTGTGCTCATTAGGCGAGCCCCCATCTGAGGCCAGCTCTCGATCGGGGTCATGCTCATGCTGCCAAGGCGAGCCCTCTTGCCGAGGTCAGCTCCCAATAGAGGTCGTGCTCATTGGATGAGCCCTCTGTTTGAGACAAGCTCCTAGCCGGGGTGATGCTCATGCTACCAAGGCGAGCCCTCCTGTCGAGGTAAGCTCCCAGCCAGGATCGTACTCATTGGGTGAGCCCCGCACCCAAGGCTAGCTCCCGATTGGGGTCACTCTCATGTTGCCAAGGTGAGTCTCCTGAAGCGAGCCCCCTTTTCCTATCCTATAGAGAAAAGAATTCCCGTCAATAGCAAAGGGGAGAAATATCAACATGCATTCAAACCACAGCAAAGGGGGGAGTCCCCGTCCGCCTGCAACCTCTGGAAGGTGGCACACACCCCGCCATAAATTCAAGTTTTGCAACTCACCACCCATGTGCTCTACACAAAGAGTGCTCTTTTAGGGGCATCCAGGCCCCAGATCTTGTAGTGCACTGCCACATTGACAATCGTATGACCAGGAGCGTCAACCCCCATGACATGAAGCTTGAACCTCCCCCAAGAGGGGTATTCCATTAAGACCCCAGGGCCCTGCAATGCTTGAATGGTCTCTCCAGGAATGGAAACTCTCCACCATGGCACGAGGCTCAGCGGCACGATGCCCACTCCTTCCACGGGGAACTGCACCTCCAGAAGGGATAGGACCTATCCCACGCTGGCATGCACTACTAAAAGGAAAGGCCTCCTCCTAAGGACCGGTCTGATAGAAAGGAAGCCACAGGCAACAGTAAGCCCCTCCTAGAGAGGGAACACAAGAAGGGACACCAGGACAAAGCCCCCAGAGGGGCTCGGGGCCACTGGAGATACAAGGGAGAAAAGAAAAATAAGGTAATAAGAGTAAGTAAGAAGAAAAACACTAAGTGAGAGGAACAGGGAGAGGTAAGCAAGCAACTAAAAGCTTAGCGACCAAGGGACCGACCAGTGAACCTCCCCACTCCCTGCTCTCCATTCCTTCTTTCTACTGTTTGGACATTACTATCTCATTGTTTCTACTTTCTGAACGTTACTATCTTGTCACCCTCGAGGCAAGGGACTCCCCCAAGCTCCATGCCTTAGAAGTTCTGTTCCCCTCGATTATCCCACTGACTTGATCATCGAAGTATCCTTGCTTGAATCCTTGATCCAAGTCTCCTCTATTTTACAAGGCAGTGAAGCCGGGAGTCGATCGGGAGAGGGGGGACCTAGCCCCCAATGGTGGGGCCCACCCGATGCATCGGAGCTATAGGCCATGGCGATCTTGGTGGCAATAGATTGGCATGCCAAAAAAGGGGAAGGAAGAGCTAGGGTGAAGGACCTCAGCCACTCACCATCAACAACCAGCATAACGGGAAGCCGGCAGGGAGACGACACCCCCAATAATGGCCGGGGCCCCACCTCAGGAAAGATCTTCGAGGATCTTTGCACCTATCTTGGCATCCATCACTGTTCCCCTTCAATAGCCCACCCTCGAATCAATGGGGAGGCTGAGGGAACTAGCCAAGCCATCCCACCAGGGACACACATGGGGCTAGATGAAACAAGAGCCGGGGCCTGACCTCGAGAGGTAGCTTCCCGACAAAGAATAGCACACTATTGCAACTCCTGTGAAGGACCCCAGCGAGGGGGTCGAAGCCCAACCGGGCAGAACCTACTACCTCACCGGCCTTGGGGCCTCTCGATGCTCACGAACCTAGAACACGAGCAATTTAAAAGGGCACTACCGGTGATGTAACATTTCTTCTTGGTTATTTAAGTTCCTTTTTCGTGCAACTTTGTATTTCACTTATGCAGGAATATCTCCATCTGACTCAAAGTCCGACAGACCAAGCCAAGAAACTCACAAAGCCCCGTACTCTCAAGCCGAGCCCCCCATCAAGCCCGTACTCCTCACCATGCTCACAATCTGGAGGTGGCAGCAAGATAACCTGCCATCTATCGCTTGACTCATAGTTTGGCACTCTCAAGCCGGGCCCCCTATCAGGCCTGCACTCCTCGCCATACTCACAGTCTAGAGGTGGTGGCAGGGCAACCCTCCATCTACTACTTGACTCACAGTTTGGCACTCTCAAGCTGAGCCCCCCATTAGGCCCACACTCCTTGCCATGCTCACAGTTCGAAGGTGGCAGTAGGGCAACTACCATCTATCACTTGACTCATAGTTTGGCACTCTCAAGCAGGGCCCCCCATCAGGCCTGCGCTCATCTTCATGCTCACAGTCCGGAGGTAGCAGCTGGATAACCTGCCATCTACTGCTTGACTCAAAGTTCGACACTCTCAAGCCAGTCCCCCCAAAAGGCCCGCACTCCTCACCGTGCTCACAGTTCAGAGGTGGTGGCAGGGCAACCCACCATCTACTGCTTGACTCATAATTTGACACTCTCAAGCTAGGCCCCCCATCAGGCACGTATTCCCAGCCTCGCTCATAGCCCGGAGATGGCAGTGGGATGCCATCTACTACGTGACTCACACCTTGGCACACCGATAAGCTCGGTGCCCCACAGCCTCATGGCCTTGCTACAACCTGGAGGCGACACCATGATGCCGTCTACCGCGTGACTCATAACTTGGCAAAATCGAGAAGCGTGGCACCCTGATGCAAAACTAAAATTGCATGCAAATTATTTTTGTAATCTTTTTTATTAAGTTGTGTGTTTAATTCCTGAAGAATAGATCAGGAACCTAAGTTGATAATTTTGTGCAAGTAAAAAACTAAAGCATGCAAAGTAGAACCTAAAAGTAATAGAAAAAGTGGATCGCCGAGGCTGAGAAGTCTCGGTTGGGCTAGTTCAAATCAAATAAAGTGGCTAGTAGGCAGAGAGAGTGTACCTGACAATGGTTGATGCACTTGATGCAGATCGTAGATGAAGTGATTGCTCTCGTTCCTGGATGTGGCCTGGAAAATCAAGCCAGAGACCCATGGATTCTCGACTTTCTACCTAATGACCCGATCGCTACCCGACTGGAGTCGTTGGATTCATAGAAGCCAAGGGACCTGCAAATAGCCATTCTAGGGTTAGAACACAAAGCAAAGAAGGAGGATTAATCAAAAAATAGCAAGGAGAAGGAAGGTTCGAGGGTGGGTGGCTAGAGCTTGGAGAGATGGCTGGCAGTTGGAGACAGGGTACAAGACACCAAGAAGAAGGAGGGGCTTACACAAAATCCCCTTAGCACGTGGTAGGTAGCACGCAGCAATTAGAAGAACTCAGTTATATTTCATGAATAAAAGTGCCTTGATATAAGAGAGTAGTCTCTTAAATAGACTCTTAGACTTGGCCCCTAAGTAAGGTTACAATAGTGATTACCTAGGAATTTGAATCCCACCCAAATCCTAGATAGAATACATGGTAAAACTAGGATTTAAAATCCCTCAAATCACTCTCCCCTCTCTTGCCTTGGTCAACTAAGAGGGGTGACTCTATGTGGCTGACCAAGGGGAAGGTGACCACAAGAGTATGGCACCCTAGCTCCTCTCCGGGGCCTTGGCTGGCCCAATCTGCTTCAGGCTAAGGTCCAAGGCTCCCGGGCTTCCGATGTGACTCCAGGGTTTATGATTTCTCCTACTGGGCCTTCCCTGGTCTTCATGTCTTCAGGATGGGTTGATCTTTACTTATACTAGCTCGGTCTTCACTTGTACTTGGGCTGACATGTACAGGACTCAAGAAGAAGATTAGCTCAATATGAGCTGACCGGTACGGGACTCAAATAATAGCATGACAACTCAAAAAGACTAAGCCCTTATTACAAATGGACTCAAACACTACTAATTAATCTATAGAGGGTTGAGAAGCCTTTGTCTTATTCTGGTGCCTCTGGTGTCCGTACCAATTCTCCCGGAATGGGAGGAACTCGACCCTGTCGAGTGAAGATCAGGCTGGCTCACATATCTTTCGAGAAGGTCTGGGTCGAGGCACTGTAAGTCCTCTCGAGAAATCCATGAATCATCCGACTCTGGCCAGCCTTGCCATCAGACCAGGTACAATAGATAGCTGTGGCCCTGGGTCGTTATGGCTTAATCATCTAGGATACGCTCGATCTGTTCTCCTTTCTCAGGCCAATTTATTGGTGGACACTCTGGGCTAGGGTCACTCATAATGGAAGGAATAGATCCAAAGGCCTCAATGGATATTGCTGCCAGTTCCCTATACTCAACTAGGTCTATGACATTAAAGGTAGAACTGATGCCCAAATCTAGAGGCAAATCTAACACATAGGCATTTGGTCCAACCCTCTCTATCACTTTAAAAGGTCCAGCTCCGCGAGCATGAAGCTTCTTAATGGTCCCAGGTGGGAACTGCTCAGGCCTAAGCCTAATCATGATAGAATCCCCTACATCAATTCCTTGACCCTTCTTCGAGAATTAGCCAGTTTCTTATATGTTTCATTGCTTAGGTTAATCTTTTGGCTATTGTCCTTGTGCAAGTCTCTAATATGCTGTGTGAATGACTCTGCAGACTCTGAGACATGTGTATGAACAGGTAAAGGAATCAGATCAATGGGGCGATTAGGCTTGTACCTATGGACTATCTCAAAAGGACTCTTGCCCGTTGTCCTATTCACTGAGCTATTGTAGGTGAACTCTACCCTAGGCAACAAAAGATCCCAAGTTCCAACATGTTCACCTGCCAGGCATCTAAGGAGGTTTCCTAGGCTATGGTTCACCACCTCAGTTTGGCCATCTGTTTGGGGGTGGTAGGCTGTAGAAATCTTAAGCTTGGTCCCTAATAGGTGCCAGAGGGTTATCAAGAAATAACTGGTGAACCTAAGATCCCTATCTGATATGATGGTCTTGGGTAGGCCATGGAGTCTAACCACATTATCTAAGAAAAGCTTGGCTACTTTAGACGCATCAAAGGTCTAGGAACATGGGATGAAGTGAGCCATCTTAGAGAACCTATCGACCACTACAAAGATATAATCATGTCTCTTCTAGGTCTTAGGTAATCCTAACACGAAGTCCATACTGAGATCCTACCAAGGGCGATTAGGCACTTGTAAAGGTATGTAGAGACCAGTGTTCTGCTTCTGCTATTTTGCAACAGCACAAGTTCTACACCTGGCTACAATCTGAGCAACATGCCTTTTCAAACCTGGCCAAAAGAACTAGTCTTCTATTGCTAAGATGGTCTTATTCCTACCAAAGTGACCAGCTAAACCTCCAGCATGGGTCTCCCAAATTAGAAATTCTCTAAGAGAAGTTCTAGCAATACAGAGTCTATTATTTTGGAAAAGATAGCCATCCTGAATGGTATACTCACTATGGGTACTGGATGGTCCAAGCCTAAGGGTCTGGTAAATGTCTCCAATGTTTGGGCAGGTTTCATACTCATCTTTTAACCTAAAAACCCTATGACTTGGGTGCTGACTGAACCTAAAAGCAAAGACCTACGGCTAAGGACATCTGCTACATTATTGTCTGCTCCGGCACGGTGTTTCAAGACAAAGGTGTATGCCTGAATGTACTCGATCCATTTACCGTGCCGTGGGTTGAGTTTCTTTTAGGAGTTTAGGAACCGGAGTGCCTCATGGTTAGAAAATAAGACAAACTCGTATGGTAATAAATAATGTCTCCAATATCTAAGGGCCTGGACTACCGCATAAAATTCCTTGTCATAGGTAGAGTACTTAAGTTTAGCCTCATTCAGCTTCTCACTAAAGAAGGCTACAGGGTGATTTTCTTGACTCGGCACCCCACCTATTCCTACTCATGAGGCATCGCAAGTGACCTCAAACACCTTAGAAAAATCCGGTAATCTAAGAATGGGTGCATGGGTCATCTTATCCTTAAGTTCTAGGAAGGCAAGCTACTTTGGTCCACTCAAATGTACCCTTCCTAATGCAATCGATTATAGGTGCGATGATAGTACTAAAACCCCTATAAATCTCCTGTAAAAGGTCGCTAGGCCATGAAAACTATGCACATCGTGGATACTAGTGGGTACAGGCCACTCAACAATTGCCCTAACCTTTTCAGGATCTACAGAAACTCCATCAGGAGTGACAACAAAACCTAAGAAGTTAACCCTGTGTGTCATGAACTCACATTTCTTAAGGTTGGCATAGAGGTTATTCTACCTAAAGGTCTGGAATACTAGTCTAAGGTGACTAAGGTGGTCATTTTTAGTCCTACTATAAATCAAGAAGTCATCAAAATAGACCACAACAAATTTTCCAATATATTCTGTTAGGACTTGGGTCATAATCCTCATAAATGTACTTGGTGCATTTGAAAGGCCGAAAGGCATCACAACCCACTCAAACAAGCCATCCTTAGTCTTAAATGCGGTCTTTCACTCATCTCCAGGTCTAATCATAACCTGATGATAGCTGCTCTTAAGGTCTATCTTTGAGAAAACTTTAGCATCGGCCATCATATCTAGCATGTCATCCAATCAGGGGATGGGAAACCTATATTTCATAGTTATCTTATTGATGGCTCTACTATCTACACACATCATCCAGGTACCATCTTTCTTAGGGGTCAGTAGAGCAAGGTCAGCACATGGCTCAAGCTCTCCCTAATGAAACCTTTCCTAAGTAACTCTCCCACTTGTTTTTGTAATTCTTGATGCTCACTGGGGTTTATTCTATAGTGAGGAAGGTTTGGTAAAGTGGCTCCTGGAAATAGATCTATGGCATGTTGGATGTCTCAAAGTGGTGGTAATTGATTAGATAAATCATCAGGGAAGACATCCTCAAATTCTTTGAGAGCCTCAACAATTTTTGGAGGGTGTTCCTTTTGGGTCTGCTCATGAATTTCTTTGGTGGTCGAGATCCAAATAGGGCTATCTTCAGCAATTTCTTTCTCTAACTTCTTAGCCTTAATTAGATTAACTCCTGGTTTCTTGTCCTTAAGGCTACTAGAACCTCTCTTGACTGGGTCTCTAGGTGGAGTTGGATGGATAACAAACTTATTCCCATGGTGGCTAAAAGCACAGACATTGGTTTGACCAAACATGGTTGCATCATGATCAAAAAGCCAAGGTCGACCTAAAATGATACTACTTAGTTCCATGGAAATGACATCACACCAAATCATTTTCTCATAGGTTTGTAGTTTAACTAAGATTTGGCACCTAGACTTGATCTGGATGGAGGTGGAATCTACCCAAGAAACCTTGTAAGGGCTAGAATGGGGAATTATGGTCAACCCTAAAGATTTGACTGTACTAGCAGAGACAGTATTGACACAACTCCCACTGTCTATGATGATCTTGAGCACCTTATCCCTACCTTAACAAAGGTTTGTAGGATGTTAGTCCTATGCCAATCTTCCTTAGCTTGGGTTTGGGTTATGATGCACTTAACCACTCTAGTAGGTTCTCAGACTCAGGTTCCTTTTCCTTACCTTCATACTCATCCAACAACTGGTCATCAGCCTCATAGATTTCTCTCTTAGGTTCAGCTATGGGTTTAGGCTCTTCTTCCTCTAGCTCATCTAAGTGTAGGGCACTAACTAGGCACTGGTTAACAAAGTGGCCTGGTTTTCGACATTTGAAATAGGTCTTCTGGGGATTAGGACTCCTGTGGACCTCTATAGATTTACCTCTATCATCTTTACGGGTCAATGGAGTACTAGGCTAGGGTCAACTCAGGTCAGGGTGACTTAGATTGGGTCGACTCAGATTAGGTTGGCTAGGGCTGGGTCGACTCTGGTGGGACTGGCTAGCTCCTGGGTATTGATTAGGGTATCTAGTGGGCTCGGGTATTCGATAGATGGGCCCTCTCTGAAAATGCTCATAATCCCTAGCAATCTGGCAGGCATGGTCCAAGTCCCTAACCTCTCTCATGTAGAGATCCCGCTTAATATCATCTCTCAGGCTAGCCCAAAACCTAGACAGGACAACATCCTCAGCCTCATTTAAGTCACATCGCATGGAATACTCATCAAATTTCATGATGTACTCATCTACACTCTTGCTACCCTGATTCAATTGCTGCCATTGATCTAATAAACCATAATGGTGTGGGCACCAGAATCAGGAAGAGACTCCAACCAATTCAAGTCAAATCCGAGTCCTTATGGTTGGATGAGTAAAAGAAAGTCCTGTAATTTTTTTCTTTCTTTAATTTTGAGTCCAAATAATTATGTAATTCGAGTCCATTTCAATTTTATGTTGGGACTAGTCCAGCCTGATTAATCTTGTATTTGAGAGTTGGGTCCAAATAAGTCAAGTCCAATCCATGAAGAATCAAACCAAACCTCCATGAAGAATCAAACCAAACCACATTTGAAGACTAAAGAAGACTCAAGACTTATACTCCAAAGTAAGACCAAAGCCACCTCAAGTGGGGACCACATGCCACATGACACATGCCACCTCATCATCCAAGGTTGCTGCCACATCACACATACCACCTCACCATCCAAGGTTGCTGCCACATCACACATGCCACCTCACCATCCAAGGTTGCCACCCAAGAGAAGAAAAGGGGAATTTGAATTTGAATTGGCTACAACCTCCTCCACAACTTCCTCCACTACTCATGGGACGCCCCATATTTTTCTCCACAAATTTTCCTCCATGATATTTGGTGTAGTTTGAATTCAAAATGGCTTAATAGTCTATAAAAGACTCTTAGTCTTCTTGTAAAGAGAGGATGGAAAAGAAAAAATAAAAATTTTCTTCTATGTGAGTTCTATGTGCCTAAGTGGTAGTTCTAAATTCCTCTCCCTATCCCACGCCTACCCTACTTTCTCCTCCTCCATCTCCAACGCCTAAGACACTCTCCTTCTTCTCCAATCTCAAGATAGCTCTTCAATATTCAAGGTTGATCAAGAAGACCATCAAAGGAGGCTGGTCTAATCCATTTCAAGTGATCTACCATGGCGCCAAGATTATTCTTCAACAATGCTTCCTCAACTCTTCTTTAGTTTCTCCATTTCATGACTAACGTATGTTACCAAGTTCCTAATCTCGAGGTTTCTTTGTTGTAGGGTTCTCCAGGATTCCGAATTCAAGAGGAAGGAATTACTTGCCATAATCCAGAAAACAAGAAGGGCCCTCAATTTGTAGTATGGTCTTGTCATTTGGGAGGTCTCTTCATGAGTGATCTTGATCTACTTGAAAGATTAATGCTAGGTATGTTCTAGTATCGATTAGGTCTGAAATATTAAATTTGCCTAGCTTAACTTGTGTGGTTCGAATCTTATTCCTATTTCTTTGTTATTTTGATAGTCTTATTAATTAGGTTTACATTTGATCGTTCGAGTTCTCTTCACTAGACCTCCTTTGATACTATATGCTGAACTAATCATATGCAAATAAGAAATTGCTAAGTTAATCTTTACTAATCTCCTTTAGGGTTGCATAGTTGCATTCTCATCTTGCATGTCCCCACCATTCTTGGTATCAGAGCATGATAGAATAAGTTCCTGATTGCATAGCATTAAGTCCTTGAAGTACTTGGATCGGGGCGTTACCAGGCCGTCCGGTCTTAGGAGAAAGTAGGGTTTAAACACCCTCTCTTCCCATTCCACGGGGATCTCCTAAGGCGTGTCGGGGTGCCATTGTGATTGACCCGTAAAAAAGAAAGCCAAAGGACTTCTTAGATTTCATTTGTGAATTTTGCATTGGGCACGTTCTGTTTTTCTGCTTGCTGTATTTTCTGTAGGCTGGCTGTAATCCGCCTTCAACTCCAAAGGAAAGTATCACATTTATTATTGGAATATTTTTTTTCCTGTTCCATTTTAAGTTTCTTATCACCGTTTAAAATTTCAATCTGAGGAAAAATTTACAAAAAAAATTAAAATTCCTGCAGTCCATCAGTGTTATTAGGGTTTCTGTTCTGTTCTGTTCCTTTTCATTATCTTCATTTCAGAATCTGCCTAGAATAGTACAGATTTTATTTTGAATTTTCGTTTCATCTGATATGTCATCTAGAAGTTAAGAGTTTTTTGTGATTTTTTTAGATTTTTCTGACATTTTTTTCTGCACTTATCAACACCATTTTTAAACTGCAACACACTACTTCTGCACCCGAAATTTGAAATTTGCATGCATCTCATGACAAATCAAATTAAGGGCATGAATTTGACATAGGGTCAGGATTTCATCACCTGTCCCTAGCCCGAAAATCACCAAATTGCATATCGATCCAATCCCTAACTAAAATTGATTAGACATTAATTGCCCTAGTGGGTTAGGGACATCAATTTGGTTGAGCCCGGGTTATTGTCAACTCATTGTGTCAACTAGTCTTGTGTGTGCCCTATTACTTGGTGTCTAGAATTGGGACTAAGGGCTTGGGTGCTGATCCATCTATCGGGCCAATTCCACCGGGCCTAGGTAGGCCAGAGACAGGATCTCACACTCCCCTTGTTCTAAAACCTGGCCAAGTATAGAGTTACTACAATCTAGCTTGCCACCTTGATTAGGCAACTAGCTTGGAACTCTAGGTCCAGTTCAATTCAATTGGGAAAGCTTGTGCAACCCATTTCTTCATCTATTATTGAAAGCTGGTGTCAAGGATAGAGGTTAAGTGGCTCAAGCCTAAGCGGTTCTTGTGGTTTTTAATTAGGACCCGGTGAAAGCTGGGGGAACCTCCCACAGACCCACCTCCTGACTAGCCAGTGGAAGAGAGTAGCTGTTGATTTGATTGTATCTAGTCAACTCAGTTTATTTGGACTAACCGGTTTAGAAAACTCGTAGTTCGGGTCTGAGTCTAATTGTTTGCATGACAACTAGGTCAGGCACATCTTACCACCCTTCACAAGCCCAACCTAGTTCATCCATGGATACTAGTATGGAAAGCCTTATGAGATCTATGATCGAGAAGATGGACCGTTTGGATGCTAGGTTTGACCAGTTCGAGGAAAGGATAGGAACCCTAGAGGAATCTAGGTTGACCCCAACTGAACCACCTTCACCCAGATTACCTTCAGTTCGCCCTAGAGCCCAACGACAGGAACATACACCTGATCCAATTCATAGAAGGCCACATCAGGATTATACTGATCACACTCCGGAGCCAAATCCTAGAAGACCTCGCCATGATACTTTTGATCAGGATGATCGGGCCTTAAGGAATATACGTCTAGATGCACCAACCTTTGAGGGAAGCTTAGATCCTAAGGTGTACATAGACTGGGAGGCTGACATGGACAAATATTTTGACTGGTATGATATGTCTGAAGAGAGAAGATTCAAGTTTGCCAAAATCAGACTAGTCCGTTAGGCTAGGTTGTATTGGAAAAATGTCGAACGCATAGCTAGGCAGAGGGGAGACTTACCTATAGTGACCTGGAGAGACATGAAGAGAAAGCTTAGAGAGAAATATTTGCCTATGTCTTATCAGCAAAGGTTGTTAGATCAGTGGCAACGATTGACACAAGGAAATAAGACCGTTTCTGAGTACGTTGCTAAATTTGATGAGTTTGTAATGCGATGCAACGTAGTCGAGTCTGAGGCAGCCACATTGTCGAGGTTTAGATCAGGATTGAATGAAGATATAAAAGGGGAACTGTTTTTGAGAGAAGTCCATGATTTAGATCAGGCATACCAAGTTGCCATGGACTATGAGAGGTTTCAAAGGAGAGCTACATTTAGGCGACCTGAGCCCATTAGGTTTAATCCTCCTGTTAGTCGACCTAGTTCAGTCCTGGTACAACCAATAGACCAAGATCCAGCTCGAATCCAACCCCTAGGACCAACCATGCCATTCCCCCAATTCCTAGAGAAGACAAAGGAAAGAGCCCTGAAGTTCGAGGTGAGAGGGAGCGAGTTTGCTATAAGTGTCGTAAACCAGGTCATTTCGTGAGCCAATGTCCCTCTAGAGCTTTACATATAGGGGAGGCAGAAGAAGGTGAATCAGAACCCCTGGAGAATGATGAAGAGGAGGTTTATGAAGCAGGGGATTGCTTGGCTGATGAGTATGAAGGAGATGAAGAAAATGTAGACTCATCAGATGTGTTAGGAGTTGTGAGATGTATCATGACACAGACCAAGGAGCAGGAAGACTGGCGTAGGACTAGCATCCTACACACATTTGTCAAAATAGGAGAAAAGGTCTGTAAGATCGTGATCGATATTGGAAGCTATGTCAATGCCATTTCCACTAGTGCAGCCAAGAGTCTAGGATTACCCACTGAACCACATCCCAATCCATATAAGGTATCCTGGATCGATTCCACTTCTATCCCAATCAAGCAGAGATGTCAGGTCTGAATCCAACTTCAGTCCTATCAGGAACGAATCTGGTGTGATGTACTCCCTATGGGAGTAAGTAGCATCATCCTAGGTAGGCCATGGCTGTTTGACCATGATGTGACAATTTTTGGTCGATCAAATTCCTGTGCTTTCAATTTCAATGGCAAGAAAATTGTCATTCATTCAACCCAGCCTAAGGACAACACCAAAAAAGGAGTTAGCAGCCTGAAAGAAAAAAGGACTGGATTAAATTTGATAGGTGCAAGAGAATTAGAAAAAGACATTAATGAGGGAGCACCTATTTGGATGGTAGCTACTAAGGAAACTATGGACCACACCCCTGTAGAACACCCTCAAGAGGTGGTCCAATTATTGAAAGACTTTGAAGACGTGTTTCCCGAGGATCTTCCCGACAATCATCCACCTTTAAGGGACATACAGCATGCCATAGATTTAGTTCCTGGTGCGACTTTACCTAATTTGCCTCATTATAGGATGAATCCAACTGAACATTAAGAGTTACAATGGCAAGTTAGTGAACTTCTTAGAAAGGGGTTTGTTAGAGAAAGTTTAAGCCTTATGCAGTCCCTGCCTTGTTAACCCCTAAAAAAGATGGTACCTGGAGGATGTGTGTAGACAGCCGTGCCATCAACAAGATTACTGTCAAATATAGGTTTCCAATCCCAAGACTGGATGATATGTTAGATATGATAGCCGGATCAACAATTTTCTCCAAGATAGACTTAAAGAGTGGCTATCACCAGGTTAGGGTTAGGCCTGGAGATGAATGGAAGACCGCTTTTAAGACTAAAGATGGATTATATGAGTGGTTAGTCATGCCGTTCGGTCTGTCCAATGCACCCAGCACCTTTATGAGAATTATGAATCAGGTGTTGAAAACTTTCATCGGAAAATTTGTGGTGGTCTACTTTGATGACATTCTTATCTATAGCAAGACTAAGGCAGACCATTTAACCCACCTAAGGCAAGTTTGCCAAGTCCTTAGAAAGGATAGCCTCTATGCCAATATCAAGAAGTGTGATTTCTTAACACATAGAGTTATCTTTCTAGGATTCATAGTAACATCTGAAGGAGTGTCCGCTGACCCTGTGAAAATTAAGTCAATAGTAGAGTGGCCTGTACCCAAGAGTATCCATGATGTCCGTAGTTTCCACGGTTTAGCCACCTTCTATAGGAGATTCATTAGAGGGTTCAGTATGATAGTGGCTCCAATCACTGATTGTATTAGGAAGGGGACTTTTGAATGGACTAAAGCTGCAGACAAAGCTTTCCTAACATTAAGGAAAAAATGACACACGCACCCGTCTTGAGGTTACCCGATTTTACCAAAGTGTTCGAGGTTGCTTGTGATGCTTCTGGGGTAGGAATTGGAGGTGTCTTGAGTCAAGAGAATCACCCAGTAGCATATTTCAGTGAGAAGTTAAATGAAGCGAGACTAAGGTATTCCACCTATGATAGGGAGCTATATGCAGTAGTTCAGGCATTACGTTATTGGAGGCATTATCTTCTACCACAAGAGTTTGTCCTATTTTCTGACCATGAAGCTCTTAGGTTCCTTAGTTCTCAGAAGAAATTGAACCCTAGGCATGGGAAATGGATAGAGTTCATACAAGCTTATACGTTCGTACTGAAACATCGTGCCGGAACTGAAAATAGGGTTGCTGATGCATTGAGTCGTCGTTCAATGTTGTTGAATTCTGTGAGCACTGAGGTAGTAGGGTTTGAAAGATTAAAAGAGGAATATCCTACATGCCCTGATTTTGGTGACATCTATCGATCCCTTCAACAAGGACCATCTAGTGAGCATAGTGATTATACCATTTTAGATGGATACCTTTTCAGAGGAAATCAGTTGTGTATTCCCAAGACCTCTGTTAGGGAATTTCTGATCTGGGAAGTTCATGCTGGGGGCTTAGCAGGACATTTTGGTAGGAATAAGACCATCTTAGCAATAGAAGAGCAATTCTTTTGGCCTGGTCTCAAAAGAAATATGGCCCAGATTGTAGCTCAGTGCCGTATCTGTGCTGTTGCAAAACAGCAAAGACAGAACACCAGTCTGTACACACCCTTACCTGTCCCTGATTGTCCATGGTAGGATATCAGCATGGATTTTGTAGTAGGCCTCCCTAAGACGTCTAGGAAGTATGATTCTGTCTTTGTAGTTGTCGATCGTTTCTCCAAGATGGCTCACTTCATTCCTTGTTCTCGAACTTTAGATGCTTCGAAGGTGGCCAAGCTTTTTCTCGATCAGGTCGTTAGGCTTCATGGTTTACCCAAAACCATTGTGTCCGATAGAGATGTCAAATTTACTAGCTATTTCTAGAAAACCCTCTGGCACATGCTCGGTACCAAGCTGAAATTCTCTACTGCCTATCATCCTCAAACCAATGGCCAGACTGAGGTAGTAAACCGAAGCTTAGGAAATCTGTTGAGATGCTTAGTTGGTGACAACCTAGGAAACTGGGACCTATTACTTCCTCGTGCTGAATTTGCCTATAACAGCTCAGTTAATAGGTCTATTGGGAAAAGTCCATTCGAAGTGGTCCATGGATACAGACCTAGGAAGCCTTTAGACCTAGCTCCTTTACCCATACATGCACGGGTGTCCGAGTCTGCCGAGTCATATGCACAGCATATTAAGGAATTACATAAGGAAATTAGCCAAAAGATTCAAGCGAGCAATGAACTCTATCAGCATATGACTAATTCACATAAACGATTAAAAGAATTTAATGAAGGGGACTCCGTCATGATCAAACTTAAACCTGAAAGGTTTCTGCCGGGAACTATGAAGAAACTCCATGCCCAGGGAGCCGGACCTTTCAAAATAATAAAGAAAATTGGACCAAATGCTTATGTATTAGAATTACCACTTAGTTATGGCATTAGTTCAACATTTAACGTTTCAGACTTAAAAGAATACAAAGAACCTGCATTGATACCTAGTGAGCTTTTTGGTCCTAATGTTTCTTTTGAGAGTGAAACACCAAATGAGTGTCCACCACCAAGTGTTCCTGAGAGAAAGGAGAGAATTGAAAGGATCTTGGATGACCAGATCATTATTTCTAGAAATAAAGGCTACCAACGTTATCTGGTTAGATGGCAAGGATGTCCTGAATCTGAAGACTCCTGGATTTCCCGAGAGGACCTACAACAAATCGACCCGGATGCATTTGAAACTTATCAAGCCAACCCTCACTCGATAGGGTCGAGTTCCTCCCACCCCGGGAGAATTGGTGTGGGCACCAGAATCAGGAAGAGACTCCAACCAATTCAAGTCAAATCCGAGTCCTTATGGTTGGATGAGTAAAAGAAAGTCCTGTAATTTTTTTCTTTCTTTAATTTTGAGTCCAAATAATTATGTAATTCGAGTCCATTTCAATTTTATGTTGGGACTAGTCCAGCCTGATTAATCTTGTATTTGAGAGTTGGGTCCAAATGAGTCAAGTCCAATCCATGAAAAATCAAACCAAACCTCCATGAAGAATCAAACCAAACCACATTTGAAGACTAAAGAAGACTCAAGACTTATACTCTAAAGCAAGACCAAAGCCACCTCAAGTGGGGACCACATGCCACATGACACATGCCACCTCATCATCCAAGGTTGCTGCCATATCACACATACCACCTCACCATCCAAGGTTTCTGCCACATCACACATGCCACCTCACCATCCAAGGTTGCCGCCCAAGAGAAGAAAAGGGAAATTTGAATTATAATTGGCTACAACCTCCTCCACAACTTCCTCCACTACTCATGGGACGCCCCATATTTTTCTCCACAAATTTTTCTCCATGATATTTGGTGTAGTTTGAATTCAAAATGGCTTAATAGTCTATAAAAGACTCTTAGTCTTCTTGTAAAGAGAGGATAGAAAAGGAAAAATAAAAATTTTCTTCTATGTGAGTTCTATGTGCCTAAGTGGTAGTTCTAAATTCCTCTCCCTATCCCACGCCTACCCTACTTTCTCCTCCTCCATGTCCAACGCCTAAGACACTCTCCTTCTTCTCCAATCTCAAGCTAGCTCTTCAATATTCAAGGTTGATCAAGAAGACCATCACAAGGAGGCCGGTCTAATCCATTTCAAGTGATCTACCATGGCGCCAAGATTATTCTTCAACAATGCTTCCTCGACTCTTCTTTAGTTTCTCCATTTCATGACTAACGTATGTTACCAAGTTCCTAATCTCGAGGTTTCTTTGTTGTAGGGTTCTCAGGGATTCCGAATTCAAGAGGAAGGAATTACTTGCCATAATCCAGAAAACAAGAAGGGCCCTCAATTTGTAGTATGGTCTTGTCATTTGGGAGGTCTCTTCATGAGTGATCTTGATCTACTTAAAAGATTAATGCTAGGTATGTTCTAGTATCGATTAGATCTGAAATATTAAATTTGCCTAGCTTAACTTGTGTGGTTCGAATCTTATTCCTATTTCTTTGTTATTTTGATAGTCTTATTAATTAGGTTTACGTTTGATCGTTCGAGTTCTCTTCATTAGACCTCCTTTGATACTATATGCTGAACTAATTATATGCAAATAAGAAATTGCTAAGTTAATCTTTGCTAATCTCCTTTAGGGTTGCATAGTTGGATTCATAGAAACATCTGAAGGAGTGTCCGCTGACCCTGCGAAAATTAAGTCAATAGTAGAGTGGCCTGTATGCAAGAGTATCCATGATGTCCGTAGTTTCCACGGTTTAGCCACCTTCTATAGGAGATTCATTAGAGGGTTCAGTACGATAGTGGCTCCAATCACTGATTGTATTAGGAAGGGAACTTTTGAATGGACTAAATTTTATTCATCCATCCTCCATCCTCCATCTTCCCAGGGTTTCTGTGTGATCCCTGATTTTGGGCATCTGTGTGAGCCCAGGGCATCTATGTGAGCCCCTTTGCTATGTGCTTGTTCTTCTAGGGCATCTGTTTGATCCCCTTTGCTATGTGCTTGTTCTTCTTGGGGAATCTATGTGAACCCTAGTATTTTTCTTAACCCTGCACCCTCTTCTTTCCTCCTTTGCAAATCTTAATCTCTGGTGACTTTCATGCTTGCCAGCGATCCAGTCCAATCTCTGTCCCCCATCACATAATGATATGAGGTAGGAACGTATTTCCCTTTAAGCTTAGCCTTCATGGCCCTCTAGGTGACTATGGGATCAGGACCTCCTAGTCTAAGTGTTCTCTCAACACCCGCTCAATATAACCTGGCCTCGTGGACCAACTTAAGCTTGGCAAACCTAAACTTACACTCCTTAAATATATCATACCACTCAAAGTACTGGTCAACCTCTCCCTCCTAATCTATATGAACCTTAGGATCGTGACAACCATCAAAAGTGTGGGCTTCTAGCCTTATGTTCTTGTAGGCTCTATTCTCCTGGTCTATGAAGTCCTGATTGGGTCTCCTTGGACGAACCTCTAGGATTGGGTCATGATGATGGGCTCTCCTAGGTTCAGCCTCAAAGTAGGGATCAGGATTTGGGGTCCTCTTAGGGTCAGCCTCATAATAAGGATCACGGCGAGGGGTTCTCCTAGGATGGGGAGGTGACTCAGGATCTGGTTCAGACTACGACCCATGGGTTCTCTCTAAGGTCCCTATACGGTCTTCTACCTGATCAAACCTATTGACTAAGTGGTTAAGTCTATTATGGGTTCGGGTATTGGATTGGGTCAACAAGTCATTTGGGTAGTCACCTGGGCAAGAGATTGTGTTAGCTGCTTAGTAAGGGCCTGAATCTGGGCTTCAAGATTATCCATGGATTCAGCCAAAGATGGAGATGGTGGGTGATATGATGCTCCTGACATAGTGCTGATGCAAGACTCAACACTGACTCAACTACAGCTGCCTAGACTTAGAGCCCAATCAGAATGGATTGACTCAACTTACACATAACTCAAATCCTAGTCCTTCAACTAGCCAGGTAAGAGGTGGGATGGTGGGAGGCCCCCTGCTCTTGCAGGGACCCAATTAGGGAACCACCGATCCCTTAGGTTGTTTGACACTGTACCTCTCGCCTAGACACTAGAATACGTAATAGAAGATGAACTGGGTGCACCAGTCATCCCACAATGATCGAACCTGATCGATTGGTGTCCCTAGCCTACTAGGGAAAATTAAGTTTAGTTAATTTTAGATTAGGCTTGGGACCGAATGCAAGGGATGTGGTTTTGGACTAAGGAGAGGTTATCAACTCCTCCCCTTATCTGACATATAGAAAGTGCCGTTAAAGTATTTTATGCAATGATGGTAGGCAGATGAAAATGCAAATTAGGGTTTAACTATTTTTGGAGTTTTATGAATATATGTAAATTTTATTTTTGTTTTGGTACTTTCTAAATAGAAAGATAATGATGCAGAACAAAGAACAAAGAAGCGTATGCGGAAGTAAAATTAAGATTAATTCTTTTTTTTTTTTTTTTTTTATATTTCAGAAATTGGCTTTGACTCAAAGTAAAGTTAAACTAAGTTGATGGAAACTAGATAAGGATTGAAAGCACAATTTAGAAGAAGCTAAGTTATCAGAGTAGTTCAGAAGTAACGGATCGCTGGGGTTGAGAAACTCCCAGACCTAGGGTTTCGCTCTGAACTTTCAACAGGACAGAAATAAAGAGAAGAGATGGTTTACCAACCAGACAGTGATCTTCATAGAATTTGGGTGGAAGAACTCTCTCGAGCAGATTGTTGGATCCTCGGATTCGGCTATCTTCGCAATGGATCCTCTAATACTGGTCTCGTGGCTGGGTTGGCTTCTCCTGAACTCAAGATCTGGGAAGAAGAAAAACAAGTGATGGATTCAGAGACTCAGGGAAGGATTTACCAGTTCGAAGAACTTGAAGGCTGATGTCGCTGAGATCCGGATTCTCTTGAAGGCTGATTCGACTCCCTCTGAAAAGAGCTATGGATCTGAAGTATCCGGACTGGAGCTGGATGCTAGTGGTCGGCCTGGACTTGGAGAGAGAGGCCGTGGGAGGTGGGATAGGCTAGGGTTTGGTGGATTGAAGTTGATGATGGATGGCTAGGGTTTTGGAGTAGAAGTGGCTAACCTAGGGTTTGGGTTTTGGAGATCTCACACCTCCTCAAGGTTCCTGGGGAACCCGGATTTACTCCCTCACGGAGCTCAACACCTGGATGCAAGTGCGGAAGAGAGAAAACACAGAGTTTGCTCACAAAAAAAAGTTGGTTTCATTCCTCTGATTGATTTCAAACTTACATGGGGGTTTAATTTATAGGACATTACAAGAGAGTAGGGTTTTACATCTTCCCATGTGGGACTAAAGGAGGGGATCTTCAAATTAGGATTGTAGGATCAATCCCTACTCATATGGCCAGCCAAATAATTCCATAAGATGATTGAGGCTTCAAAAAAGGAAAGTGGGTGGTGCCTCCTTGTCTTGACCTCCAAGAAAATTATTTTTTTCCTTCTATGCTTGGCCTTATCTGGAAGTGTTTGGGCACCTCTTAACCTTGCTCTTCAAGAGAATTTTTTTTCTTTTTATATCTGGCTTTATTTGGAATGACTAGGGCGCCTCCTAACCTTGCTCTTCAAGAGAAATCTCCTTCCTTCCATGGCTCAACCTTTTTTTGGATACCTCCTTTTCTTTCTCCCCAAGTTATGGTTCTTCCTAACTTTGCTTTGGGTATTTTTGGCAGATAATGGGCGCCTCCTTGAAGTTCTCTCCAAGAAACTTTCTTCCCATTCATAGTTTGGTTCTTATGGAAGTCTTGGGCCGCCCCCTTGTTTTGTGGATCCTTGGTTGCTTTCTCCTCAATTGGCGCATGAAAGAAGGGAGCTGCTATCTGTGGTGTGGGGACCAAAGTTTACTGGATGAAGATGTGGCACCCCCTGGACTCAGGCGTGTGGCTGGGAGTGTGGCGCCCACTTGCTTGGCCTTGGAGAAAATGTGACACCCCAGGTTGAAGTCCTAGACCACTACTGAGTCAACTTGACTCAACAAAATAAAATGCAGGTAATACAGACTCAAGCTAAAATTGAGTTGATCAAGTCAACCCTTATTACAAGCCAAAAAATTCTAATTCTTCGGGCAAGGTTAATCAGAGATCCAGATGGAGCTCTGAAGTCTTCTTCTGAGTCTGGTGCCCGCACCAATTCTCCCAGGGTGGGAGGAACTCGACCCTGTCGAGTATGGATCAAGTTGGCTCTGGTATCTCTCCAAGAGGTTTGGGTCCAATTCTTGTAATTCTTCTCGGGAGTTCCAAGAGTCATCAGAATCTGGCCTTCCTTGCCAGCGGACCAGGTATCTTTGGTATCCTCGATTAGGAGTAGAGATAACTTGATCATCCAGGATCTTTTCAATCTGCTCTTTCCTCACAGGCCAGTTTGTTGGTGGACACACTGGGTTGGGTTCACTCTCAAGAGCAGGATTAGGTTCAAAAGCCTCACTGGGAATCACAGCTAGCTCTCTATACTCTACTAGGTCTGTAATGTTGAAAGTGGAGCTAAAGCCTAGTTCTAGAGGCAACTCGAGCACATAGGCATTGGATCCTACTCTCTTCACCACTCTAAATGGTCCAGCTCCTCTAGCATGTAACTTTCTAACGGTTCCAGGAGGAAACCGTTCAGGCCTTAACCTAATCATTACATAGTCTCCTTCATCAAAAGTTTTGACTCGTCTTTGAGAATCAGCCAACGTCTTATAAGTTTCATTACTTAAATTTATTTTGGCTTGAATTTCTTTATGCAAGTCTTTTATATGCTGTGCAAAAACTTCGGCAGACTCGGAGACTCGTGTGTGGACTGGTAAAGGAGCTAGGTCAAGAGGTCTGTGAGGTTTGTAACCATGCACAATTTCAAATGGACTCTTACCCGTAGACCTATTGACCGAGTCATTATATGCAAATTCAGCTCTAGGTAAGTACAAATCCTAGTTCCTAATGTTTTCACCAACAAGACACCTTAACAGATTGCCTAAACTACGGTTCACTACTTCGGTTTGGCCATCAGTCTAGGGATGATAGGCAGTTGAAAACTTAAGTTTTGTCCCTAACTTATGCCAAAGGGTTTTCCAGAAATAGCTGGTGAACCGGACATCCCTATCTGAAACAATGGTCTTGGGTAGGCCATGGAGTCGAACTATTTCATTAAAGAACAGGGTGGCTACCTTAGACGCATCAAATGTTTGGGAACAAGGCAAGAAATGGGCCATCTTGGAAAATCGGTCTACTACAATACAGATGGAGTCATGCCTCCTCTGGGTCTTAGGCAAACCTAACACAAAGTCCATGCTCACATCTTGCCAAGGACGATCTGGGACAGGGAGTGGGGTATAAAGGCCGGTGTTCTGTTTTCGCTGTTTGGTAACAGCGCAGGTTCGACACCTAGCCACAATGTGTGCTACATCTCTTTTTAAGCTAGGCCAGAAAAAATGGTCTTCAATAGCCAAGGTGGTCTTATCTTTTCCGAAATGGCCAGCTAAACCTCCAGCATGAGTTTCCCAAATCAAAAATTCTCTAAGAGAGGTTCTAGGGAGGCAAAGCCTATTCTTAAAGAACAGAAAGCCATCTAAAAGAAAATAATCCTTATGTTCACTAGATGGTCCTTGAGTTAGATCCTGGTACATAATCTTAAAATCCGGACATGACTCATATTCTTCTTTGATTTGCTCAAACCCTATGACTTCAGCCCTAACAGAATTCAACAACAAAGATCGACGACTAAGGGCATCAGCTACCTTATTTTCAGACCCAGCCTTATGCTTCAAAACTAAAGTATAGGACTGGATATACTCTACCCACTTAGCATGCCTAGGATTAAGCTTCTTCTGGGAATTCAAGAATCTAAGAGCCTCGTGGTCCGAAAACAGCACAAATTCTTGCGGTAGCAAATAATGTCTCCAGTAACGCAAAGCTTGCACTACCGCATAAAATTCCTTATCATAGGTAGAATACCTAAGCTTAGCATCATTAAGTTTCTCACTAAAGAATGCTACAGGATGGTTCTCTTGGCTTAGGACTCCACCTATACCTACTCCTGAAGCATCACAGGCAACCTCAAATACCTTTGAAAAGTCTGTTAACCTCAAAATGGGTGCCTGGGTCATCCTATCCTTAAGATCTAGGAAGGCTTTATGGGCTGCTTTGGTCCACTGAAATTCTCCTTTCCTAATACAGTCTGTGATAGGAGCAACTACAGTACTAAACCCCTTGATGAATCGCCCATAGAAGGTAGCCAAGCCATGGAAACTTCTGACTTCATGCACACTGGTCGGCTCTGGCCATTCTACTATGGACCTAATTTTTTCAGGATCGGCAGCCACGCCGTCAGGGGTTACAACAAAACCAAGGAAGATAATTCTACTGGTCATAAATTCAAACATTTTGAGATTACCGTAGAGACTATCATTCCTCAAAACTTGGCAGACTTGTCTAAGTTGGCCTAGTTGATCTGTAGGGGTCTTACTATAGATCAGGATGTCATCAAAATAGACCACTACAAACTTTCCTATGAAAGCTCTAAGTACCTGGGTCATAATCCTCATGAAAGTACTAGGGGCATTGGACAACCCAAAAGGCATAACAACCCATTCAAAGAGACCATCCTTAGTTTTGAAGGCGGTTTTCCACTCATCCCCTGGTCTAATCCTAACCTGATGATAGCCGCTCTTGAGATCAATTTTAGAAAAAACCATGGCACCGGCCATCATTTCTAGCATATCATCTAGTCTAGGGATGGGGAACCTATACTTGATTATGATTTTATTGATGGCACGACTATCAACACACATCCTCCACGTGCCATCCTTCTTCGGGGTTAGAAGTGCAGGGACTGCACAAGGGCTAAGACTCTCTCTAATGAACCCCTTCCTCAATAATTCGCCAACCTACTTTTGCAGTTCTTTATGCTCAGATGGATTCATCCTATAATGGGGCAAGTTGGGTAAAGTAGCTCCTGGGACTAAATCTATGGAATGCTGAATATCCCTAAGAGGTGGAAGGTGGTCTAGCAGATCCTCGGGAAAAACATCCTCAAATTCTTCTAATAAAGGCTTAACTTCCTGAGGAGGCTCTGAGGGTGTAGGAGTCCTAAGTTCCTTAGCAGTCAACATCCAAATGGGTGAACCACTATGAATTTCTTGTTCTAGATCCTTGGCACTAATTAGATTCACTCCAGTCTTCATTTCTCTGACCTTATTGGTTCCTTTAGCTACCTTGTCCTTAGGAGGGACTGAATGGATTATGATTTTCTTCCCATTGAAACTAAAGACACAGGTATTGGATTTTCCTAAGAGGGTGGCATCATGATCATACAACCAAGGTCTTCCAAGAATTATACTGCTCACCCCCATGGGCAAGACATCACACCAAATCTTCTCTTGATAGGATTGCATTTGGATTTGGACCTGACATCTAGACTGGATGGGTATAGAGGTAGAGTCTACCCAAGAAACCTTATAAGGGTTGGGGTGGGGGACTGGGGTTAAGCCTAACATTTTGACAGTGCTAGTTGAAATGGCATTCACACAGCTCCTACTATCTATGATGATTTTACATACCTTATCCCCTAGTTTAAGGAAAGTCTGTAGGATGTTAGTCCTACACCAATCTTCCTGAACTTTAGTCTGGGACAGGATGCATCTCACAACCCCTAATTGGTCAGACTCTTGGAGTTCTTCCTCTCCTTCATACTCATCGACCAAATTCATTTCGGCCTCATAAACTTCTTCTTCAAACTCCTCGTTGGGCTCGGAATTCTCTTCTCCTCCCTCTTCTATATAAAGGGATCTACGAGGGCACTGGCTAGAAACATGACCTACCTTATGGCACTTAAAACAAGCTATGGCTGTGCACTGGTTGGAGATATGACCGGGCTTCTGGTACTTAAAACAGATGATACTAGGGGTTCTCTGGGTGTCAGGTGCCTTACCTTTGTCCATGGGCATAGGGGTGGGAATACCCTGATTAGGCTTGCTAGGGGTAACCTGGCTAGGTCCATTTCTTGGGATTCGGGCACTAACCCTAGAAGGCATGGGTCCTCTCTGAAACTTCTCAGTGTTCAGTGCAATCTGATAGGCTTGGTCTAGGTCAGTAACCTCTCTCAGAAATAACTCTCTCTTAATGTCTTCCCTAAGTCCAGCCCTAAACCTAGACAAAGTGATCTCATGGGCTTCACTCACATCACATCTCATCAGGTACTCATCAAAGGTGGTTATGTAGTCTGATACAGATCGGTTCTCTTGTTTCAAAGTCTGCCATTGGTCTAACAGATTTTGATGGTATAAATGGGTAGGTACTTGTCTCTAAGCTTCTCTTTCATACCCTGCCAAGTGGTTATGAGCTCTACATTTTATCTTCTAGTGGTCAGCTCAATGTTCCCCCAGTATAACCTAGCTTGACGTACTAACTTCATCTTGGCAAACTTGAATTTCCTCTCCTCAGACATGGCATACCACTCAAAGTACTGGTCCATCTCACCCTCCCAATCAGAATACACCTTAGAATTTAAGCTACCATCAAAAGTTGGTGCATCTAACTTGATGTTCCGAATGAACCTATCATCTCTATCTTCAGGTTCTGGGTCAGGCCTCCTATGATTAGGTTCAGGATCTCTGTATAAAGGTCTTCTAGGCTCTTGGTGTGGGTGAGGTTGAGGCACATTAAAATCTGGGTCAGGAGTCCAATTCCGATGCCTAGGTTCCTCTAGCACTTGGACTCGATCCCTAAGCTGGGCAAAGTCCTCATGGACTTGTTCTTTAAACTGGGCAACAGTGGTAGTCACATCCTGACTCAGTTTGTTCATACTCTCAGTAAGAGCTCTAACCATGGCCTCTAAATCAGGTTGGGTTTAACCAGGTTGGTAGGGCACTCCATTCCGGGTAGACATGATTCAAGCAAACACACAAAATGAGACTCAACTGAACGACTACGGGCTAACTAGACCTAGAGCCCAAACTAGATGCCCAATCAGAGTGGCGAGCTAACCTGTAGTAACTCAGGACTCAGCCAGGCAGGTGTAAGTGGAGTGTTAGGTCCCTAGATGCCAATCCTAGACACCAATCAGTGATTGGCCAGGTAGGCGGACCAGCACACAAGCCCTTCGGGATAGAATCCCTGAACCACCGTTCTAGACACTGAATACAAAGCACACACAGAGTAACCAGACAAACTGACTCAACAGTAGCCTTGACCCGACTTGTTGATGTCCCTAGCCCACTAGGGCAAATTAGGTCTAATTAATTTTAAGATTAAAGGCTTAGGTTCGAATGAGTGGGTGATGGTTTTGGGCTAAGGAGAGGTTATCAACTCCTCCCCTTATCTTAGATGCTCAAATGCCCTTAAGATGAATTAAGAGATGATCACTCAAAAATAATTGAAGTGCAGAAACACAAAAATAGAGTTGCAGTAATTTAACTCTCAGAAATTCCACGGATACCAATAAATCATAGGAAAATTTTGTAAAATAGCTTCAATTATACTGGTTCTAGCAATATAAAAATTACCAAATTTGGAGTTACCTGAAGTGAGAAACAATTCCTGCAACTGGGCAGTTACGGACTGAAAACATAGTACTTCCCCGTTTACAATTCCTGCTACGAAGTTGTAACCCAACGGATCCCCTACACGCCCTAGGAACACCCCGTGGAATGGGAAGAGGAGGTTTGCACCTCGCTTCGTTCCTAGGACTGGACGTCCTGGGGAGTCTACTTCGAGCAGACAAAGTAAAAAGAGAGAGACTCAAACAAGCAATCAAAACAGAAACCCTAGACAGGGCTCTGATACCAAAAATGATGCAGAACAAAGAACAAAGAAGCGTATGCGGAAGCAAAATTAAGATTAATTTTTTTTTTTTTTTTTTTTTTATATTTCAGAAATTGGCTTTGACTCAAAGTAAAGTTAAACTAAGTTGATGGAAACTAGGTAAGGATTGAAAGCACAATTTAGAAGAATCTAAGTTATCAG
Organism: Areca catechu; assembly: GCA_021397845.1. Taxonomy (NCBI): domain Eukaryota; kingdom Viridiplantae; phylum Streptophyta; class Magnoliopsida; order Arecales; family Arecaceae; genus Areca; species Areca catechu. Next base: position 97,997,039 of record CM038045.1, read on the forward strand.
AGTAGTTCAGAAGTAACGGATCGCTGGGGTTGAGAAACTCCCAGACCTAGGGTTTCGCTCTGAACTTTCAACAGGACAGAAATAAAGAGAAGAGATGGTTTACCAACCAGATAGTGATCTTCACAGAATTTGGGTGGAAGAACTCTCTCGAGTAGATTGTTGGATCCTCGGATTCGGCTATCTTCGCAATGGATCCTCTAATACTGGTCTCGTGGCTGGGTCGGCTTCTCCTGAACTCAAGATCTGGGAAGAAGAAAAACAAGTGATGGATTCAGAGACTCAGGGAAGGATTTACCAGTTCGAAGAACTTGAAGGCTGATGTCGCTGAGATCCGGATTCTCTTGAAGGCTGATTCGACTCCCTCTGAAAAGAGCTATGGATCTGAAGTATCCGGACTGGAGCTGGATGCTGGTGGTCGGCCTGGACTTGGAGAGAGAGGCCGTGGGAGGTGGGATAGGCTAGGGTTTGGTGGATTGAAGTGGTTGATGGACGGCTAGGGTTTTGGAGTAGAAGTGGCTAACCTAGGGTTTGGGGTTTTGGAGATCTCACACCTCCTCAAGGTTCCTGGGGAACCCAGATTTACTCTCTCACGGAGCTTAACACCTGGATGCAAGTGCGGAAGAGAGAAAACACAGAGTTTGCTCACAAAAGAAAGTTGGTTTCATTCCTCTGATTGATTTCAAACTTACATGGGGGTTTAATTTATAGGACATTACAAGAGAGTAGGGTTTTACATCTTCCCATGTGGGACTAAAGGAGGGGATCTTCAAATTAGGATTGTAGGATCAATCCCTACTCATATGGCCGTCCAAATAATTCCATAAGATGATTGAGGCTTCAGAAAAGGAAAGTGGGTGGCGCCTCCTTGCCTTGACCTCCAAGAAAATTATTTTTTTCCTTCTATGCTTGGCCTTATCTGGAAGTGTTTGGGCACCTCTTAACCTTGCTCTCCAAGAGAAATTTTTTTCCTTTTATATCTGGCTTTATTTGGAATGACTAGGGCGCCTCCTAACCTTGCTCTTCAAGAGAAATCTCCTTCCTTCCATGGCTCAACCTTTTTTTGGATACCTCCTTTTCTTTCTCCCCAAGTTATGGTTCTTCCTAACTTTGCTTTGGGTATTTTTGGCAGGTAATGGGCGCCTCCTTGAAGTTCTCTCCAAGAAACTTTCTTCCCATTCATAGTTTGGTTCTTATGGAAGTCTTGGGCCGCCCCCTTGTTTTGTGGATCCTTGGTTGCTTTCTCCTCAATTGGCGCATGAAAGAAGGGAGCTGCTATCTGTGGTGTGGGGACCAAAGTCTACTGGATGAAGATGTGGTGCCCCCTGGACTCAGGCGTGTGGCTGGGAGTGTGGCGCCCACTTGCTTTGCCTTGGAGAAAATGTGACACCCCAGGTTGAAGTCCTGGACCACTACTGAGTCAACATGACTCAACAAAATAAAATGCAGGTAATACAGACTCAAGCTAAAATTGAGTTGATCAAGTCAACCCTTATTACAAGCCAAAAAACCCTAATTCTTCGGGCAAGGTTAATCAGAGATCCAGATGGAGCTCTGAAGTCTTCTTCTGAGTCTGGTGCCCGCACCAGATAACTTGTAGATTATGACCTAATATGCAGGGAACATGCTAAAATAAAATATATGCAAAAATTATACTAAAAGGACCCTAAACTTTTTGAAATCAGCTTTGCTACCAAAATAGAGCAGATTTATTCTCAGATATTGTTTCGGCTGGGAAAAAATCCATAGATCGAAATAATTCTTGAGAAAAATCTAAAAATTAATTTAAATTATAAAGAATTTATAAAAATGAATTTTAGATTTTTCTGAGTTCTATGCTAGCAGAAACAATGGAAAAAATAAAGATGTACTGAGAAGGTCGATAATGCAAAAACCCTAATAGAACTCTTTGTGTTCTTCTTTAGGGGTCAATTCATAGTGGCACCCCTACCGCCATAGGAGTTCTTGTATATTGGGAAGAGAGGGTCTTGCAGCCTTACTAGTCTCCTATGACTGGATGGCCATGGTGAAGCACCCGACCCGAATATCCAAAAAGAACTGAGCCCAAAATAGGCTCTGATACCAAATGATGCAGAACTAAAATTGCATGCAAATTATTTTTGTAACTTTTTGATTAAGTTTTGTGTTTAATTTTTGAAGCATAGATCAAGAACCTATGTAGAGAATTTTGTGCAAGTAAGAAACTAAAGCATGCAAAGTAGAACCTAAAAGTAATAGAAAAAGTGGATCGCCGAGGCTGAGAAGTCTTGGTTGGTCTAGTTCAACTCAAATAAAGCAACTGGCAAGCAGATGGGATGTACCTGACAATGGTTGATACACCCGGTGCATATCGTAGATGAAGGGATCGCTCTCTCTCCTAGATGCGGCCTGGAAAATCAAGCCAGAGACCCGCGGATTGTTGGCTTTCTACTCGGTGACCCAATCGCTGGCAGGCTGGAGTCGTTGGGTTCGTAGAAGTCGAGGGACCTGCAAACATCTATTCTAGGTTTAAAATACAAAGCAAAGAAGGAGGATTAATCAAAAAATAGCAAAGAAAAAAAAGGTTTGAGGGTGGGCAGCCAGGGCTTGGAGAGATGGCTGGCGGTTGGAGACAGGGCGCAGGACACCATGAAGAAGGAGGGGCTCATACAGAATCTCCTTGGCACATGACAGGTAGCACACAACAATTAGAAGAACTCAGTTATATTTCATGAATTAAAGTGCCTTGATACAAGAGAGTAGGGTCTTTTAAATAGACTCTTAAACTTGGCCCCCAAGTAAGGTTACAATAGTCATTACATAGGAATTTGAATCCCACCCAAATCCTAGCTAGAATACATGGTAGGATTAGGATTTAAAATCCCTCAAATCACTCTCCCCTCTCTTGCCTTGGTCAGCTAAGAGGGGTGACTCTAAGTGGCCAAACAAGGGAAGGTGACCATAAGAGTATGGCACCCTAGCTCCTCTCCTGGGCCTTGGCTGGCCCAATCTGCTTCAGGCTGCAATCCAGGGCTCCCGGGCTTTTGATGTGACTACAGGATTTCTGATTTCTCCTACTGGGCCTTCCATGGTCTTCATGTCTTCAGGCTGGGTTGATCTTTACTTGTACTGGCTCGGTCTTCACTTGTACTTGGGCTGACATGTCTTCACTTGTACTTGGGCTAACATGTACATGACTCAGGAAGAAAACTAGCTCAACATGACTTGACTGGTACAGGACTCAAATAATAACATGACAACTCAAATAGAATAAGCCCTTATTACAAATGTACTCAAATACTACTAATTAATCCATATAGGGTTGAGAAGCCTCTATCTTATTCTGGTGCCTCTGGTGTCTGCACCACACCCCCAGCCTCACTCATAGCCCAGAGGCGACAGCGGAATGCCTTCTACAGCATGACTCATAGCTTGGCACACCAATAATCTCGGCATCCCATTGCCTCGCTCATAGCCCAGAGGTGGCATCACGATGCCATCTACCGCATGACTCACAACTTGGCAAATCTAGAAGCAATGTGTCCCCAGCCTTGCTCACTACCCAGAGGTGGTAGTGGGATGTCGTTTACCATGTGACTCACAACTTGGCACTTCAATAAGCTCGGCACCCCAAAGCCTCATGGCCTTGCTCATAGCTTGGAGGTGGCATAAAGATGCTATCTATCGTGTGACTTACAGCTTGGCAAATTGAAAAGCTCGGTGCTCCTAGCCTTGCTCATAGCCCAGAGGTGACAATGGGAAGCCATCTACCGCATGACTCATAGCTTGGCACACCAATAAGCTCGACGCCCCATAGCCCCATGGCCTCGCTCATAGCCAGGAGGTGGGACCAAGATGCTATCTACCACATGACTCATAGCTTGGCAAATCGAGAAGCTCGGCTCTCCAAGCCTTGCTCATAGCCTAGAGGTGGTAGCAGGATGTCATTTATCGCGTGACTCATAGCTTGGCACACCAATAACCTTGGCACCCCATTGCCTCATGGCCTCGCTCATAGCTCGGAGGTGCACCAGGATGACGTCTACCACATGACTCATAGCTTGGCAAATCGAGAAGCTCGGTGCTCGCAACCTCGCTCACAGCCCGGAGATGGCATCAAGATGCCGTCCACCACGTGACTCACAACTTGGTATACAAATAAACTCAGCACCCCAAAGCCTCATGACCTCGCTCATAACTCGAAGGTGGAACCAGGATGCCGTCTACCATATGACTCATAGCTTGGCAAATTGAGAAGCTCGGTGCTCCCATCCTTGCTTACAGCCCAGAGGTGGTAGTGGGATGCCATCTATCGCATGACTCACAGCCTGGCACACCAATAAGCTTTGCACCCCATAGCCTCATGGCCTCGCTCATAGCCTGGAAGTGGCACCAAGATGCCATCTACCACATGACTCATAGCTTGGTAAATCGAGAAGCTCGGTGCACCTAGCTTCACTCACAGTCCGGAGGTGGCACCAAGGTGTCATCTACCACTCGACTCATAGCTCGGTGACCTAAAGGACTCTAGAAGCCACTTGCACTCAAGCCCGCATGACCCCGAGGTTGGCAGAACAAAGGTGGGATGCCAGTAGAGTTCCCCGAGCTGACCTCAGGATTCCAGTATCACTCCATGATAGCTGAAGCCCAAGGGTGGGCTCATGATGATCATGAAAATATCTCCCTGCCATGAAGACTCTAAGAAGCAGAAGGCAAGAAAAAGTAGAAAACATAAAGCATTCTGGCTGAAGGGAAAGGAAAAGTTATACTGATTGGGGCATCTGATATGGGACTAAATATGCATGCAAAGTATTTTTGTATTTTTATATGTTGAGTTAGGTGTCTAAATCCCAAAATAAATCCAAGATCTAAAGTAGAGAGTTCTACAAAAATCTTAAAAGTTGTTGCATGTGAAATAGACTATAAAATAATAGAGAAGAGGACCACCGAGGCTGAGAAGCCCGGGTTGGACTAGTTCTCCTTCAATATGGCTAATGGTGAGTCGAGGGGGTGTACCTGACAGGATCTTGCTGATGAATCCTTACAGAGGTCACTCTTCACTCCTAGATGCAGCCTGGAAGATCAAGCCGAAGACTCCACAGATTCGTGGTTTTCAATCTGATGACCCGATCGGCTGGCCGACTGAAATCTTGGATTCGTAGACTCTGAGGGACCTGCAAATCACATGTTAGGGGTTAGAAAATGATGTAGGAATGAAATAAAAATCAAAAAATAGAAAGGAAAAAGATGAGTTTGTGTTGGATGGCCAAGGTTGAAGAAGATGGCTTCTAGGGTTTTGATGGTGGCTGGAGGCAGGGCAAAGGAGGCTAGGTAGAAGAAGGGGTTCACACAGATTCCCCTTAGCACATAGCAAGCACACAGGAGTAGAATAAAAACTTAATATATTTCATGAAAAGATTAGTCTTCATACAAGAGAGGGGGGCTTCTTTTATAAGCTCACAAACTTGTCCCCCATGTAAGGATAGAAAAAACATTACATAGAAATTTGAATCCCACCCAAACCCTAGCTAGAATACATGGTAAGCCCTTACCTACTTTCCCTCAAACTCCCTCTCTCTCACTTGCCTTGGCTTGCCAAGGGAGGTGACCCTAAGTGGCCGACCAAGGGGAGGTGACCATAAGAAATTATGGCACCCCTTGGTGCTTCTCATGGGCCTTGGGTAGCCCAACATGCTCCAAGCTGTGGTCCAGGGCTCCAAGCAATGATCCAGGATTCCAGGTTGTGATCTAGGATTCCAGGGCCTTCAATTTTCTTGCTGGGTCTTCCATGATATTTATGACTTCAAGCTGGGTTCATCTTCAATTGTATTGAGTCTTCATTAGACTTGGACTATGGTTTACAGGACTCAGACTAGCTCAACATGAGCTAACCTGACTGACTAATCCAAACCCTACTGGTGTGAATCAAACTTCGAATACATGACTCGAATAAAGAAGGCCCAAAAAAGAACATGACTCAGGGGCCAAAGAAAAACTCAAATAGGCTAAGCCCTTATTACAAACTGGACTTAAATAGATTAACACTACTAGGAAATCTATAGAGGGTTGAGAAGCCTATGTCTTATTCTAGTACCTCTGGTGTCTGCACCAGCATCCTTCATATCAGAAAAGAGCTCCCGACGGCATGGGAAGCCATACAACCGATGCAAGACCCAAAAAAAAGAAAGGAGAGAAAAGAGAGGGAAAAGAGCAGCAGCCATAAAGAAAGGGATCCTTTCATTGCTAAATCTTCTCTTACATCCTATGAAGGTTCTCGATAGGCCAAGAAATCCCTCAAAAATCTAAGTTACAAGGGAAAGAAGGATGCATGAGAGAGTCCCAGTTACAAAATGAAGAGAGAAAAAAGGTTGCCCGACTAAGCTCTGGACTCTACCCTCGGGCCTGGCGTGCCCTCAGCACCAGGGTTATCCTATTCCGGATTGCACATCCCCAGGGCACCAAAGGTGTAGGTAGGACTGGCCGGAGACATTCCAGTCCCTTTTGCCCAAGAAGGCATGCACTCTTCTTCTCCTGGATCCCCCATAATAAGGGCCCAGGGATGCATTAGCCACCCCATCTTTGGAAGTCACCGATCTCGTGATTCTAATGGCAACTTTAGTGGCTTCTTGTTAAGCCACCTCCATCAGCACCATGGGCGGCCATGGCCTTCTCCATAGCGACCACGACCGCATCCACCTTCTTCACCACCCCCCCAGTGGGCTCTCCCCCTTCTCTTCTTTCCTCCTTGGGGTGACATCGAGCTTGACAGATGCCTTCTCCTAGATCAGACATCCCTGCTAGGATGCCGGTCGGCCCCTCCTGAATGGTTGTTATCTGGCATGTAATGCCGGCCAGTGCTCCCTGAAGGGTCATTATCTAGCTTGTAAGCTCTCGAGACTGGGTGGCCTGGGCCCGAGATTTGTCCCGCCCCATATCCTGGTGATGGCTTTGCCTCATTGACACTCGACGAGAAAAAAACATGAATGAAGGAGACTCTATAGAAACTTGATTCCTTGCACCCGAAGGTCCTTTAAAAAGGCGAGGGGGGAGGTCCCTTGCAATAAAGTCAGCCACCCACCATAGCCTTGTGCCCATTGAAGGCCTGCACCTCTTCGACTCCATGACCAACCAGGAGGTTCCGATGCTTCAGATCAAGGGCTATCGCCTCGATCCAAATGAAACATTCATTATCTTTCTATAGGAGGATCGAATGCAACATTGCTTCGTTAGTACGAGAGCATGATTTTCGAGATGCGGGTGCTCGAGGCATTAATGGTGCAGGGGTGAGCCTCTCCACGTCAACATGGTTATTACTCCCTTTGCCCCTAGCGACACTTCATCCTTCGGGCCAGAGAGTAGGGGGCATATGATGTGGCATATTCACTAACGTGGAGCCTCTGCTGGCAGCTCTACTGGCAAAGATTCCTCCACTTGGGCATGATGGCCAAACCAAAGAGCAAAGGTGAGCCCTCTTATCAAGGTCAGCTCCCAGCCAGGGTCGTGCTCATTGGGCAAGCCACTCATCTGAGGCTAGCATCTGGTCAAGGTCCCGCTGATGCTACCAAGACGAGCCCTCCTACCGAGGTCAGCTTGCAGTCGGGGTTGTGCTCATTGGGCAAGCCCCCATCTAAGGCCAGCTCCCGGCCAGGATCATGCTCATGCTGCCATAGCAAGCCCTCCTACAAAGGTCAGCTTTTAACCCGGGTTGTGCTCATTGGGTGAGCCCCCCATCTAAGGCCAGCTACTGGTCAGGGTCACACTTATGCTGCCATGGCAAGCCCTCCTGCTAAGGTCAATTTCCAACCGGGGTCATGCTCATTATACAAGCCCCCCATCTGAGGCCAGCTCCTGGCTGGGGTCACGCTCATGCTGCCAAGGCGAGCCCTCCATAAAGATCAGCTCTCAGCCAGGGTCGTACTCATTGGGCGAGCCTCCTGTTTGAGGCCAACTCCTGACTGGGGTCGCGCTATGCTGTGAAGTTAAGCCTCCCATGTGGGCCTCCTTTTTCTACCCCACAGAGAAAAGAATTCCTTCCAATAGCAAAGGGGAGTAAGATCAATAAAAATTTAAACCATAGCAAAAGGGGGGCCCCATCCACCTGTAACCTCTAAAAGGTGGTGCATACCCCATCATTAATTCAAGTTCTATAATGCAATGCCCACGTGCTATGTGCAAAGAGTGGTCCTTCAGGGGCATCCAAGCCCCAGATCCTATAGCGCACCACCATACTAATAATCATGCAATTGGGATTCTCAACCCCTATGACACGAAGCCTGAACCTCCCCTAAAAGGGGTATTCCATTAAGACCCTAGGGCCTTGCAATGCCCGGACGATATCTCCAGGAATTGAAACTCTCCATCATGGCACGGGGCTCATTGGCACGACTCCCGCCCCTCCCACGGGGAATGGCACCACCAAAAGGGACAAGACCTATGCCATACCGACATGCACCCCCAAAAGGAAGTTCCTCCTCCTAAGAACCAGTCCGATAGAAAGAAAGCCACAGGTAATAGTAAGCCCCTCCTAGAGAGGGCACACAAAAAGGGGCACAAAGACAAAGCCCCCAGAGGGGTTGAGGGCCACCAGAGATACAAGGGAGAAAAGAAAAAAAAGGTAAGAGAGGTAAGAAGAAAAACACTAAGCGAGAGGAGTGGGGAGAGGTAAGCAAGCAACTGAAAGCTTTGCGATCAAGGGACCGGCCGGTGAACCTCCCTCCTCCAAGCTCTCCATTCCTTCATTCTACTATTTGGACATTACTATCTCGTTCTTTCTACTTTTTGAACATTACTATCTTGTCACCCTCGAGGCGAGGGAGTCCCCCAAGCTCCTCGCCTCAGAGGTTCTATTCCCTTCGATCGTCCCATTGACTTGATCATCGAAATATGCTTGCCGGAATCTCTGTCCTAGGTCTCCTCTATTTTGCAAGACAACGAAGCCGAGAGTTGACCAGGAGGGAGGACCTAGCTCCCGATGGTGGGGCCCACCTGACGTGTCGGAGCTACAGGCCATGGCAATCTTGGTGGAAACACCTATGAACCTATATTTATCAGCCTAGCACTCAGCTTTTGTCCAAATACATTTCTAACATAAGCTGGGCAACCCCAAATCTTAAGATATTTAAGACTTGATCTTTTGCCTCTCCATAATTCATATAGGGTGCTAGTTACTGATTTTGATGGTACTCTATTTAGTATATAAGTAACAGTCTCTAAGGCAAAATCTCAAAAGGATGTAGGAAGATCAGTGATGCTCATCATGGACTTTACCTTGTCTAACAAAGTGCGATTCCTCCTTTCTACTACACTATTTAATTATGGTGTACATGGAGGTGTCCATTCTAAGAGAATGCCTTCATTCTTAAGATAATCAAGAAATTCACTAGATAAGTATTCTCTTCCTCGATCTAACCAAAGTATTTTAATACTCTTTCTAGTTTATTTCTCAACCATACTTTGATACTCTTTAAATTTATCAAAGGCTTTAGATTTATGTTTCATAAGATATACATATCCAAACCTAGTTAAATCATCAGTAAAGATGATGAAATAAGAGTATCCTCTTTTAGCTTGAGTTGACATGGGTCCATGTATATCTGTATGTGTTAACCCTAATAACTCAATTACCCTATATCCATGACCAATAAATGAAGAATTGGTCATTTTATTCATGAGATAGGATTCACAAGTTTCTAATGATTGATAATCATCAGGATCAAAGAATTTATTTTTGTATAACTTGTTTATCTTAAATTTACTAATATGACATAATCAGCAATGCCAGAGTAAGGTGACATTGACATCTTCTCTCTTTCTTTTCTTGTTTTCAGCAAGTAAGACTTCATTATTGAGTGAAAGAACTAAAAGACTATTAACAAATAAACCAGTTCGAGAAAACTTATTAGAATGAGAAATAGATAATCCACTACTCTTTATATCAAAATTTTGTTGCAATAACAAGGGCACAAAAATAATATTTCTAATAATATTTGGAATATAGTAACAGTCATTCAATACTAAAATTTTGTCCAAAGGTAATAACAACAGATAGGTTCTCATAGCTTCTGCTTGAATGGCTTTACTAGTCATACCAAAAAGTTCGAAGTCATCTTTTCTCAAGCTCCTAATTCTATGAAGTCCCTACAAAGACTTTCATATATGAGACCCACATCAGAAGTTGAAGTACTCAATGACAAGTTAGTTTGTATCACATACGAACCTTTTGATGCTCCATCAGCATTAGGTTTTAGACTAACAAGATATGACTTACAATTCTTCTTCCAATGTCCCTGCTTACTATAGTGAAAATAGGTTCTATCAACAAAGGACTTCTATACCTTCTTCCTCTTCTAAATGCTTTATTTAGAATTCTACTTTCTTTTTGAACCTTCTTCATTACTATTTTCTTCTTCCCATCAATTAGAAAAAAATGAGCCTTGTCCCCTTTAAAATAGCTCTTAGCTATCGTAAGCATGTTAAGTAGCTCTACTAATGAAAGATTCAATTTGTTCATGTGATAGTTCATAATAATCTAAGAGAAGGAATGGGGGAGTGATTATAGGATCAAGTCCTAATTAATCTCTCCATCTATAACAAACCCTAATTGACCTAATGGTGTGATTAGGTCAATCATCTTTAGTACATGGAATTGAATAAATGAGCCATCACTCATACATGCTCAGAATAACTACTTTGATATTTCATACCGGGTAATCCTACTTTGCTCTCCACAAAGCTCTTTAAGATTGAGCAATATAGACTAAGATTTCTTTTCTTCATGTTGCTTCTAAAATTCAATACTCATAGAGGCTAATATAATGCACTTGACAGTTAAACTATCATTCTACCATATTTTATATGTGACCCTTTCCTCCTTTGAAGCATCATCTCTGATTAGATTTAGATCAGGAGAATCGAAGATGTAGCATATCTTCTCCTGAGTTAAGACAATTCTTAAGTTTCTTAACCAATCCACATAATTAGGACCAGTCAACTTATTGGTATCTAAAATATCTCGTAGTGATAAAGTAAAAGCCATAATATTAATCTACATAAATAAAGAATAATATCTAGGTAGACCACTCAAGATGATATACACAACTATGTAAGAACTGATGTGGTAACATCCGCTAATATGGGGCCTACATAACCGCCAACCAGCAGCCGCATGGGTGGGGACTGCCACGTAGATATGGCCCCTGGTAGAATGTCGAGGTCAGATCCCAGCCGGGGTTGAGCTCATGAAGTGAGCCCCCTATCGAGGTCAGCTCCCAGTCGGGGTTGAGCTCATGGAGTGAGCCCTCCCTACCGAGGTTAGCTCTCAATCGGGGTCAGGCTCATGGGGTGAGCCCCCCATCTGAGGTCAACTCCCGAATGAAGCAAAGCTCAAAAAGCTAGCTTTCTCGTTGAGGTCAACTCCTAGTCGGGGTTGAGCTCACGCGGTGAGCCCTCCGTCTGAGGTCAGCTCCCAACCAGGGTTGAGCTCAGGCTGCCAAAGGCGGACCTCTTCGAGAGGTCCTTCCTTGCCATACGAAGGCAAGAATTCCCACCAGCGGTGAATGATGGAAAGATCTACAAGAATTCAAATCATGGCATAGAGGTCCCTATCCACCTACAACCTCCAGAAGGTGGCACATGTCCTGCCACCAATGCCAGTTTTGGAACATGCCACCCACCTATGCAAGAGGTAAGCCCTATCAGATCCTGGGCCCTATAGTGTGCCACCACGTCAACTACCATATGAATGGAGACCCAGAGTTCTCTCAGAAGGGAAATCTTGTCAAAGCCATAGGCCTCGCAATGCTCGGGCGGCCCCTCTAGGAATAGAAACTCCCCATGATGGCATGGGGCTCGATGGTGCAGCACCTGTCCCTCTTAAGCTAAAAGACAACACCCCCAAAAGAGAGAGGGGGGAGTTCGGAGGAAAAAGGGGGGAGTTCAGAAGAAAAAGAGAGGAGTCCAGGAAAAAGGAGGAATTCTGGAGCAAAGGGGGAGTGAGAGGGTTCTCTAGAAAGCTCTCAGGAGAGCTCTCCAGAGAACTCACCGAAGGCTAGAAGGACGACCAATCCGAGAGCAAAGGAGAGGCTCCAAGAGGCCCAAGGATCGCCTCCTCCTTTAGAAGAACCATTCCGAGAGGGGGGAGGGAAGAAGGATGATGTGGAATGATGTGGAACAACACCCTGATAAAAAATTACCCTAAAAATCTATACAATTACCGATGCTTATAATAAACACAGATTCAAATAGGGTAGGTTTTAGATCATGCATTCCCTCATTCTAGACTCAATAAAATGAGAAAGAACCAGGACTCAGAGATTGAGAAATCCCTGATCAAGGATATGCACGTATTTCAAAGTTTTAGATCTAAAGCAGGTAAAGAGAGATAGGACCTTACAACAGTAATAGCTAATTTTCTGTGATGAGATCACTTAACCTTGGAAGGTGCGGCCTGGATGATCAATGATCAGTCATCCAACTACAGGCATCAGGAGCACGGATTGATGGCTAGGATCCCTTCAAGGCTCGGTACCGGAAAGGACCTAACACAATTAACCTCGGATTAGTCTAAGTGAGACAATCAAAGCCAAAAAACATAACCCAAATTAAAGTAAATAGGGTTTATTCCAATCTGGAATTAATTTGGGATAAGTGCAGAATAGAAGGAATAGCTGGAATAGCTATTCTTGTCTTCTTTCAATAGCAACTCAATGAGTTTTCATGCTTCGTGGAACAGGGTATGCTATCCGGATCTAGGCGGAGGCTTCATGGGGCAATAGCTCGGAGAAGATGGTGCCGGGTGATTTCCAGGGAGACAGGGGCTTCGTTCAAGAAGGGAGGGAGACGGACTTCGGTGGAAGGGCAGCAGAGCCGACATCTGGGGAAGAGAACCGAGCGCATGGGATCGTCCATAAATGGGGAGGTCAGCTGGGCCAGGGTCGAGGCTGTAAGGACGGCGATCCGGTGCTATTGACGGTGTCATGGCGGATCGAAGGAGGGCGGTCTGGTGATGGGACGATCGGAGGCTATCTTTTTTTTGAGGACAGGATGGTGGGTGGAACAAGAGCTTTGGGGAAGATGGGGATGGCAGTGATAGACAGAGACGGTCGTGGAATGGCTGGTGCAGCGGTCGGAGACGGCGTGGAAGAGGGAGGTCGGACGAATGAAACTGGAAGAGGTTTACGGATGAAAGGATTGCCGGAGGAAAGACGACTGGAGGGAGTTCGGCAAGGGAGGCGGGAGGAGGGAGTCCGGGCGATGGAGAACTGGGTGGAGGGATGTTCGGTGATGGATGGGCCGGAGGAGGGGCTGGGGGAAGTCGGGCGGCTTGGGGTCATCAGGAAGAACACCGAGAGGAACGGGAGCTTCTTTGGACTTGTGGATAGGGTCTTCTCAATGACGATGGAGCGATGCTCAGAGAAGACGGAGATGGCATGAAATGGGAGAACAGTGGGATAGCTGGGGGCCTCACACCCTTCATCGTCGCCGGCGGCGACGAAGGTAGTGGCGGAGCCTCGCTCTCCTCGACGTTACAACAGTAATGAAGGCAGAAAAAAATCAATCGAAGAAGAAGAGCCTCTCATTTGTATTATATTCTCTCTGTGTTTTTTTCTTACAAACCATAGCCTTATTTATGGGATTCGGTCAGAGGGTTCCAGAATTTTACAACATAACTAATCTAATGAGTAGTTACAAACTCAACTAACCACTAACTAATCCAAGAATTTGTTGCAAAATTAATTTTAAGTGGTGAAGAATTTGTTACAATGGATTTTCAAGAATTTTCCATATTTTAAAATTGTAAAAATGAAGAATAGGACCTGCATCTTGACCGCTAAGCCAACTCAAGACAGTCAAAACAGAATTCCAGGTGCCAAAAAATTTCAAGAATTTTCCATATTTTAAAATTGTAAAAATGAAGCAAGAAAATTCTTAAAAATTCTTGAAATTTTTCGGCACCTGGAATTCTATTTTGACTGTGTCTTGAGTTGGCTTTGCGGTCAAGATGCAGGTCCGATTCTTTTTGTTATGTGATCCAGATGGGTCCTTGAGCCTTGGTGTTGGTCTTGGTGTCTCCACCATTTCTCCTAGGGTGGGAAAGAACTCAACCCCGTTGAATAAAGGTTTGTTTGGCTTTGATACTCTTCTAAGAGATCCGGATCAATGCATTGTAGGTCCTCTCTAGTAATCCATGAGTCATTTGATTCAGGATTACATTGCCATTTTACCAAGTAGTGCTGATAGCCATTTCATCGAGTACTGACACTTGATCATCCAGGATTCGCTCGATCTTCTCTCTTCGCTCAGGCCATTTTTGTGGACACTCAAAGATAGGCTCTCTCTCAAGTAAAGGGTCAAGCTCGAATGCCTCACTAGGAATTACTGTCGGTTCCCTGTACTTAGTTAGATCAAAAATATTTAAAGTGGAGCTAATGCCTAAATCAGGGGGTAACTCGAGCACATAGGCATTGGGTCCAATTTTTTTAATAATTTTATAAGGTCCAGCACTCTGGGAATGCACTTTCTTGACGGTTCCAGAAGGAAACTGTTTAGGTCTAAGTCTTATCATGACAAAATCCCCTACAGAAAATTCTTTGAAACATTTTCCAGAATCATCTTGTCTTTTATAAGCACCGTTACTCATTTTGATCTTTTGGATGATTTCCTTATGCAAATTTCTAACATGCTATGCAAAAGATTCGGCTAATTCGGACACTCTAGCATGCAATGGCAGGGGAATCAGATCAACTGGTTTATTGGGTTGGTACCTATGGATAATCTTCAAAGGGCTCTCTTTCGAGAATCAGCCAAATTATTTTAAAATTTGTACTTAATATAAATTTTAATATGATGCAAAATGCAGACTCAACTATGCATTCCTATTGAGGAAAAAAAAAAATTTATTGGACTCTCTAGGGCCTAAACCTAACAGACTATAAACCCTCTAGGTTTGATCCTGGTCCAGTGTACACTTGAAAATTTACAATGAATACCTAACAAATGTCATAAGGTCTTCCAAAAGTAGGTCGCAAACCTAACATACTCAAATAATTGGTGCAACCGAAAAATCTCAACATAGTGTACTTTGCAAGTTTGGGAATCATTGGAAGTGTTAGGGTGTGACAGGAAATTGGAATTTTGTGATAATTTATTGGGCTTAGGGAACAGATCTTGTTGACTTGCGAAGACTTTAAGATTAGAATATTGAGCTATGGGTGTCATAAGGTCAAATTGATGAATGGAGAATTTGGTCAAAGTAAGTGTAGATTTTTCATGCCAGGAAGGCTTAATAAGTTCCAGAAAAAGGTCATCAACAGGAATGAGCTCTTTACAAGGGGGCTAAATTAGGTCTTGGATTGAGGCTAAAAGAGTGGGTTCTTCCTGAGGGCATTGATTTATGGGAACCAGGTCCTCACTAATTTCTTGTTGCTTTGGTGTTTCCGGACTAGGCTCAACAATCTTATCTTCTATATGGACTTCTTCAGGTAAGGTACTAGAGTTGAAATCTTCTCCTTCATACTCATCTAATAAACTCATGTTAGCCTCATACATAATGGGCTCAGACTTGTCCTCTTCCTTTCCTAGTTCTTCAATCTGGGGATACCCTAAGTCTTGAATATTAATGTACTCAATTTGTACTTCAGGGTTCTTGTTTCTACCATTCATATAAACTAATGGGATACTAGAAGTTGGTTGGTCTAAGGGAAGTTGACTAGGGTTGGGTTTGGGTTCAAAGGTACTAACCCTGCTGGGCTTAACTTGGTAGTTCATGAATTTTCTTTGTATGACTCAAATTCCCTAGCAGTGTCATAGACTTCTTCCAGGCTATAAATCTTCCAATGGAGAAGTTCCCGCTGGATATCTCTATGTAGACCATCTCGATACCTAGCTATGGTCTCAGACTTAGATTCAGTGGTGTTACATCTCCTGACAAACTCCTAGAATTTCTTGATATACTCAGGCCTATCATCTTGTCTTAGTCGGTACCATCGATCTAAAAGTCTTTGCTTATAAAAATCTACTTAGGTACTTATCTCTTAACTTACTTCTCATGTCTCTCCAAGCACTTATTTCCTCTTCTTTGTGATAACATTTGCACTCAATAACATACCAATGCGACCTAGAATGTTGGGTGAACTTGGTTTTGGCCAACCTAACATGTCCTAATTTCGATATGTTAGTGCGCTCAAAATACTGATCAATTTGTTCTTCCCAATCGATATATACCATAGGGTCTAGGCTTCCATTAAAAGTGGGGTATAAGGTTCGGTGTGCCAAATGGGTCTTTCCTCTGGTTTGGTCATTGAAAAAAATGGAGTCTCAGGTTTATGCTCAAATGGTGGCCTAGGGGTTCTCTCCATGGAATCAAGTCATGCCTCACATTGGTTTAACTTGGTCAATTGGGTAGACAATTGAGCAGACATTTGGGCAAAGTGTTCTGACATGGTTTTTAACAGGGCTTCTTGCAGGTTGTCCATGGATGACTCGGGCTGATATGAGACTCCTGCTCTAGTGGACATGATTCAAGTAGGCAAAATCATCTACGGTTTACAAGACCTAGAATCTCAACCAGTTGCCTAAGTCAAGGTGGCAAACCAGTCTGTAGTAACTCTATTCTTGGCCAGGTAGGTGTAGGGGAGTGGAGGTCCCTGATCGCATACCTTAGACATCAATCTGGGGTTGGCCAGGTAGGCGGACCATCTCACTAGCCCTGAATCACCAAGCCTAGACACCAAGAGCAGTAGCACACAGAATAGGCTGACACAATGAGTAAACACTTAGTCTTGACTTGACTAGTTGGTGTCCCTAAGCTCTCTAGAGAAAAAGTACGTTTCTACTGGATTTTAATTAGAAGCTTGGGTCCGAATGCAGGGTGTTGTTTTGGGCTAAGGAAAGGTAATGAAGTCCTTCTCTTATATTATGATATTGCCGCCCTTAAGTAGCTTAATACACAATATGAAATGCACACTCCATAATTTTAGTGCAAACTAAAAAAAATCAGAAATGACACACAGATATATATATATATATATTTGTATGCTGGCGATAAAATAACTGAAATAAAGAAATATGGTAGAACTAAACCAAGCAAAAGAACAAATCAGCTAACAAAATACTGTGGAAGAAATAGTGAGTGAACTAAACAAAATGCATGTCCTAACTGCGCTTTGATACCAAGAGAAGATGTGGAATGATGTGGGACTATGCCTTGATAAAAAATTATCCTAAAAATCCATACGAATATCGATGCTTATAATAAACACAGATTCAAATAGGGTAGGTTTTAGATCATGCATTCCCTCATGCTAGGCTCAATAAAATGAGAAAGAACCAAGACTCAGAGATTGAGAAATTCCTGATCAAGGACATGCATGCATTTCAAAGTTTTAGATCTAAAGCAGGTAAAGAGAGATAGGACCTTACGACAGTAATAGCCATTTTCCTGTGATGAGATCACTTAACCTTGGAAGGTATGGCCTGGATGATCAACGATCAGTCATCCAACTACAGGCATCAGGAGCACGGGTTGATGGCTAGGATCCCTTCAAGGCTCAGTACCGGAAAGGACCTAACACAATTAACCTCGGATTAGACTAAGTGAGACAATCAAAGCCAAAAAACACAACCCAAATTAAAGTAAATCGAGTTTATTCCAATCTGGAATAAATCTGGGATCAGTGCGAAATTGAAGGAATAGCTGGAATAGCTATTCCTATCCTCTTTCAATAGCAACACAACAAGTTTTCATGCTTCGTGGAACAGGGTATGCTATCCGGAACTAGGCGGAGGCTTTGTGGGGCAGCAGCTTGGAGAAGATAGCACCGGGCGATTTCCGGGGAGGCAGGGGCTTCATTCAAGAATGGAGGGAGACAGACTTCGGTGGAAGGGCAGCAGAGCCGATGTTCGGGGAAGAGAACTGAGCGTACAAGATCGTCCAGAATGTTGGAAAAAGTGAATAGAAAATTTTTATTCCTAAACTACCCTTTGGGAAGGGAACTATCCTGTGGGAAGGGAAACTATCCTGTGGGATGGAAACTTTTAGTCCCACATGGAAAGATTGAAAAAAGAGAAGGCTCTTTACAAGAAAACCTTTTTCCAAGCTCTTGCTTTTAGGCTCACCATAAGTTGACAGCTTGAGGGTGATGGTAGCATCACCCGCACGCGCACGCGTGTGTGTAACAGGCGACAAGGGTGCAATGGGTGCTTTGTAGGCGCACTTTGCACTTCGCACGTACACATCGTCGCGAGGAGCTTGAGGAGCCTTTAAATTTTTCCTGATCAAACAAATCAGACGGTCGTGATTGATTGGCACCATATTAGGGTTGTAAGGAGGAGAGTCGACTCGAGTGGATCGAGCCGACTCGATTCTGAGGCGAGTCAACTCAGATCTATAGAATGGGAATACATGGTCTGAATGAGTCGACATGGCCAGGGTCGAGCTGGCTCGGATCCACAGAACCGTATCATGCGATCTGGATGAGTCGACTTGATCAGGGTTGAGCTGGCTCGAATCCATAGAGCCATATCATACGGTCTGGACGAGTCAACTTGAGGGAATCGAGCCGACTTGACCAGGGCGCTCTCTACAACAAGTAGTCGACTCGAGAAATTCGAGCCAACTCGGATGACAGGATTTCAGAATCATGAAACAACGGATCACTCATCCAGAGATGTAATCACGCATCCGTTCATGGATTAACATCTCTTCTAAGATCAGGGGTGCCATCAAATCATGAAATGAAGCATTGAGAAGCACACTGATCGCGTGATCTAGAGATCATGGTGTGAATCAGCATATTATGGCATCCGATTATGATTGAAAAAATGTATAGATCACATAAAGGTATATCTCACTATGAAATGACATCAGAAACTCCCTCCGATGAAATCAGAAGGTTGCTTCCAAAGGGCAACTTAAGGCTTAAATAGGTTCCTATTACTCATTCATTTCATTCCATTCAATCCAGTTTTTCCATTCTTCTCTTAGGTATTTGCATACTCTGAATAACAGAGTATAGCTATAATTCATCGTAAGTCTCTTAGGCATTTGCGTACTCTGAAAACAGAGTATAGCTATAGTGCATACAAAGAGAGAAAAGTATTCCTGGTGAATTGTAGTGCTGCTTTCACCAGAAGAGGACCATTGTATCCTGGGAGACAATCGTCATAACACCGTAAGCACCATTACGGGATGAAATTGTCTTAAGGATATAGAATGTAACTCTAGACTCGGTTTTGTCAATTAGGTAGCCATTGTTCATATACATCCATAAACAATCTTAAGACAAGTTTTCTTGTACTGAAGTGCTGCTCAAGTGATGGCAACAATGGCTGCACTAGTTCAGGTCGAGAAGTCGAAGAAGTTTATTGGTATCGACTTCAAGAGATGGAAATAGAAGATGATATTCTATCTAACAACTTTGAATCTGGTAAGAGTTCTCAACGAAGATCCACCTGTCCTAAAGGAAGGAGAGAACGACAAGCAAATTGTCGCTGCTGTGGATGTATGAAGTATTTAGACTTTCTATACGAAAACTATATCTTTAATGGATTAGAGAATATGCTGTACAATGTGTATAGTAGTATAAGCACAGCAAAAGAGCTATAGGCATCCTTGGATAAGAAGTACAAGACCGAGGATGCAGGCCATAAGAAATTTGTGATCGGTAGGTTTCTTGACTACAAGATGGTAGATTACAAGACCGTCTTGGAGCAAGTTCAAGAACCGCAGATCGTACTGCATGAGATACATGCAGAAAGGATATCTTTGAGTGAGTCATTCTAGGTAGCCACTACAATTGAGAAGCTATCTCCATCATGGAAAGACTTCAAGAACTACCTAAAGCATAAGTGGAAGGAGATGGGACTTGAAGATCTAGTTGTCTGCCTGAGGATCGAGGAAGATAATAAGAGACATGATAAGAAGATAGGAGGACATCATGCTGAGCCTAAGGCCAACCTCATGAAAGGAAAGGTCAACAAGTAGAAACGCAAGTTTCCTGGTGAAGGCTATAAACAAAAGAAGGACAATCCTAAGAAGTTCAAAGGAAAGTGCTTCATTTATGGTAAAATAGGCCACAAATCCAAGGATTGTCATTTCAAGGGAAAAAAAAAAAAGAAAGTCAATACTACCAAAGATACCCTATCCCAAAAAGTGTCAGGGATGATATTGTCAGTGGTTGTGTTTGAAGCAAACCTGATTGATAAACCAAACGAATGGTATGTTGACACTGGAGCTACTTGACATGTCTGCTCTGATAAGAGTATGTTCTCATCATATACTCCTATCAGAGATAGAAATCTGCTAATGGGTAACCCTGCTACATCGAAGATAGAAGGAATTGGCCACATTTTTTTAAAGATGACATCTGGCAAAGAACTTCTGCTGAACGATTTATTGCATGTTCCTGACATCCATAAGAACTTGGTATCAGGCTCCCTCCGAAGCACAAATGGATTTAGGATGGTGTTTGAGTCTGATAAATTTGTACTTACTAAAGGGAGGATCTTTCTGGATAGAGGTTACTTGAATAATGGATTATTCAAGATGAATGTAATGACTGTACATCATAACCTTGAAAAGAATAAAGATGTTTCTTCTGTTTATATGGTTGACTCCTCTTACTTATGACATGATAGATTAGGTAATGTGAATTTTAATTCATTATAGAAATTAATGAATTTGAAATTGTTACCTAATCATGAAATCGATCCATATTACAAATATGAGATATGTGTTGAAGCTAAACTAGCCAAAACACCATTTTATTCACTAGAAAGAAATACTGAACCTCTAGATCTGATCCATAGTGATCTATGTGACTTGAAGTCAGTACAATCTAGAGGAGGTAAAAAGCATTTTATAACATTTATTGATGATTCAATAAGATACTATTATATGTATCTACTAAAGTCTTAAAATGAGGCTTTAGATATGTTTAAATGTTATAAGAATGAGGTTGAAAATTAGCTTGATAAAAAGATCATGGCTATAAGGAGTGACAGAGGTGGTGAATACGATGCACCATTTAATAAATTTTATTAAAAACATGGTATTATTCATCAAACTACAGCTCCTTATTCATCTCAATCTATTGAAATTGCTGAATGCAAAAATCAAACATTGAAAGAAATGATGATTACCATGTTGATAAATTCTGGTACACCATAGAATTTATGGGGAGAAGCAATTCTCTCGGCTAATCATATTCTTAACAATATACCTCTTAAGAAGGACATCACTCCATATGAGTTATGGAAAGGGAAAAAGCCTTCTTATAATTACCTAAGAGTGTGGGGGTGTCTAGCTAAAGTAGCTACTCCAGATCCCAAAATGGTCAAAATAGGACCTAAAACTGTTGATTGTGTTTTTATTGGTTATGAACAAAACAGTAGAGCATATCGCTTTCTTGTATATAAATCATATATATCTGATATAAGAAAAATATAATTATGGAATCAAGAAATGCATCATTTTTTGTGGAGATATTTCCTTAAAAAGGGAATTTGGTACAAATTCAAATAAAAGAACTTATGATAATTTGGCAAGTAGTAGTCATCAGGAAAAATATCCTGAAGATGAACCTAGACGTAGTAAGAGACCTAAAGTTATAAAATCTTTTGGTCCTAACTACATAACGTACATAATAAAAAATGCACCTCAGACATTCAAAGAGGCAATGTCTATACCAGAAGCACCCTTTTAGAAAGAAGCTATTAATAGCGAAATTGAGTCCATCATGCATAATCATACCTGGGAATTGGTAGATTTATCATCAGGTATGAAGCCTTTGGGGTGTAAATGGATTTTCAAGATGAAGTTAAAGACTGATGGATCAATTGATAAGTATAAAGCCAGATTAGTAGCTAAAGGCTTTAAACAAAAGGAAGGTCTAGACTTCTTTGATACTTATTCACCTGTAACAAGGATAACATCCATAAGAATGTTAATTGCTATTACAGCCATTAACAATCTTGAAATACATCAAATGGATGTTAAAACAACTTTTCTTAATGGTAAATTAGAGGAAGAAATTTATATGGAATAACATGAAGGGTTTGTGGTTCCAGGCAAAGAAAAGAAGGTGTGTAGACTTGTGAAATCTTTATATGTATTAAAACAAGCACATAAACAATGGAATATAAAATTTGACAATGTCATGTTGTCCAATAGATTCAAAATCAATGAATGTTACAAATATGTGTATGCCAAAACCATACCTATAGGGTTTGTGTTAGTCTGCTTATACGTGGATGATTTGTTAATCATAGGAAGTGATACTAATATGATTAAACAAACAAAAAAAATGTTGATCAAACATTTTGATATGAAATATATGGGTATCGCAGACGTTATACTAGGGATTAAAATCATTAGAATGTCTAATGGAATAATATTATTTCAATCTCACTATATTGAGAAAATATTAGATAAATTCAATGAGTATGATACCAGCCCACTTAGAACACCTGTAGATGTTAATCTAAATCCTGCTAAGCATACTGGACAACCCATATCACAATTAGAATATTCATGTATAATTGGCAATTTAATGTATGTCATGCATTGCACCCGTCCTGACATAGCATATGCTATCAATAAGTTAAGCAGATTTACTAGTAATCCAGATCCAAATCATTGGATAGCACTAGTAAGGGTATTATGATATCTACAATATACCCTACATTATGGATTATATTATACAACATATCCAGCTATACTAGAAGGATATAGTGATGCTAACTGGATATCTTCTTCAGAAGATACTAAATCTACTAGTAGATATGTGTTCTCCTTAGAAGAAGGTGCAGTGTCATGGAAATTCTCAAAACAAACTTGTATAGCTCAGTCCACTATGGAATCAGAGTTTATAGCTTTAGATAAAGCAGGAGAAGAAGCAGAATGGCTTCGAAATTTTTTGGAGGATATTCCATGTTGGTCTAAACCTGTGTCTGCAATATGTATCCATTGTGATAATCAATCAGCTATTTGTAGAGCAAAGAATAAAATATATAATGGTAAGTCTAGACATATACGTCATAGATATAATACTATTAAGCAATTACTTGAGAATGAAATAATCTCTATTGACTACATTCAATCAAAGAAAAACCTTGCAGATCTACTGACAAAAGGTTTACCACGAGATCAAGTAAATTGTTTATCGAGGGGAATGAGCTTAAAGCCTATAACAAAGTAATCTTCATAGTGGATACCCAACCTAGTTGACTGGAGATCCCAAGATCTAGGTTCAAAAGGGATAACTAAATTATGAAGATATCAACGAAGCACTAAGGATGTAAAATCGTACTCATTCCTATGATAATCAATGCTACCTGTTAAAGGTACTAAGATAAGCATAGCTTTTAATGATTCTTATGACATGAATATCATGTGGGGTATAACAGGATACTCTTAATAAGAATCACCTATGTGAGTGTGAACTGGGGAATTCTATGAGAATTTTAAAGGCTTTAATTCTCTAAAGCACTCATGAGACTAGGAGTTGTTGAGGGCCAAAATGAACACAACCATGAGAACCAAAAGGAATGCTCAGAAAGAAGTTGTGTGAATGTTGTCGTCTTAGTTTACATCAAACGCTAAAAGTTCAAGACATCATGTTCACTTTTAGCAAGTAAACTCGATAACAAAACACTAAGGAAGGTTCAAAGCAACAAGCTGCCTATCCTGATACAACTTCATTCCACTTCTCTCTTTAAAGTGTCTGCATATTCATTTTCATTTAAAACTCTATGTTTGTGGGGGATCGCCTTTACTGATCTTTGATCTTAGTCCAAAATTTCATTCATATGGGGGATTGTTGGAAAAAGTGAATAGAAATTTTTTATTCCTAAACTATCATTTGGGAAGGGAAACTATCCTTTGGGAAGGGAAACTATCCTGTGGGATGAAAACTATCCTGTGGGTCGGAAACTTTTAGTCCCATATGGAAAGATTGAAAAAATAGAAGGCTCTTTATAAAAAAACCTTTATCCAAGCTCTTACTTTTAGGCTCACCATAAGTGGAGAGCTTGAGGGTGATGCATAGCATCACGTGCACGTGCACGCGCATGCAAGTGTGCGACGGGCGACAAGGGTGCAACGGGTGCTTTATAGGCGCACTTTGCACTTCATCGAGGTGAGTCAACTCGGATGACTGGGAGTCGACTCGGATCCATAGAACGGAAATACATGGTCTGGATGAGTCGACATGACCAGGGTCGAGCTAGCTCAGATCCACAGAACCTTATCATGCGATCTGGACGAGTCGACTCGACCAAGGTCGAGCTGGCTCAAATCCACAGAGCCATATCATGCAGTCTGGATGAGTCAACTCGAGAGAATCGAGCCGACTTGACCAGGGCACTCTCTACAACAAGGAGCCGACTCGAGAAATTCGAGCCAACTCAAAGAATTCGAGCCGACTCGAATGACGAGATTTCAGAATCATGAAATACCGGATCATGCATCCGGAGACGTAATCACGCATCTGTTCACGGATCAACGTCTCTTCTGAGATCAGGGGTACCATCGGATCGTGAAACGATGCATTGAGAAGCGCACTGATCATATGATCTAGAGATCATGGTGTGAATCAGCGTATCATGGTATCCGATCGTGATTGATGAAATATATCGATCACGTAAATGCATATCTCACTACGAAACGACATCGGAAACTCCCTTTGATGAAATCAGAAGGTTGCTTCCAAGGGGCACCTTATGGCTATAAATAGGTCCATATTCTTCATTTATTTCATTCCATTCAATCTAGTTTTTCCTTCCTTCTCTTAGGCATTTGCATACTCTGAATAACAGAGTATAGCTATAATGAATCGTAAGTCTCTTAGACATTTGCATACTCTGAAAATAGAGTATAGCTACAGTGCATACAAAGAGAGAAAAGCATTCCTGGTTTGAATTTTTGATGAATTGTAGTGCCGCTTTCACCAGAAGAAGACCATTGTATCCTGGGAGACAATCGTCATAAAACCGTAAGCACCATTGCATGATGAAATTGTCTTTAGGACATAGAGTGTAAATCTAGACTTGGTCTCGTCAATTAGGTAGCCATTGTTCATATACATCCACAAACACAGAAATGGGGAGGTGAGCCGGGCCAGGGTCGAGGCTTTGAG
Organism: Areca catechu; assembly: GCA_021397845.1. Lineage (NCBI taxonomy): Eukaryota > Viridiplantae > Streptophyta > Magnoliopsida > Arecales > Arecaceae > Areca > Areca catechu. The sequence goes on from CM038045.1 coordinate 98,022,148, forward strand.
GATGGCGATCTGGTGCTGTTGACGGCGTCATGGTGGATCGGAGGAGGGCGGTCTAGCGACGGGAGGATCGGAGGCTATCTTTTTTTGAGGATAGGATTGTGGGTGTAATAGGAGCTTTGGGGAAGACGGGGATGGCAGCGATCAATGGAGACGATCATGGAATAGGTAGTGCGGCGATCGAAGATGGCATGGAAGAGGGAGGTCGGACGGATGAAATGGAAGAGGCTTACGGATGAAAGGATGGCCGAAGGAAACTTACGGATGATGGGAGGGAGTTCGGTGTGGGAGGCCGGAGGAGGGTGTCCGAGTGATGGAGAACCGGGTGGAGGGATGTCCTGTGATGGATGGGCTGGAGGAGGGGAGTGGGGGATGTCGGGGGGCTTGGGGTCGTCTGGAAGAACACTGAGAGGAACGGGAGCTTCTTTGGACTTGTGGACAGGTGCATCTCAGTGACGACGGAGCAATGCTCGAGGAAGACGGAGACGGCATGAAACGGGATAATAGTGGGATAGCTTGGGGCCTCACACCCTTCGACATCGCCGGTGGCGATGAAGGTAGTGGCGGAGTTTTGCGCTCTTCTACGTTACAATAGTAACGAAGGCAAAAAAAAATCAATTGGAGAAGAAGAGCCTCTCATTTGTATTATATTCTCACTATGTTTTTTTCTTACAAACCATAGCTTTATTTATAGGATTCGGCCAGAGGGTTCCAGAATGGGTTTACAACGTAACTAATCTAATGATTAGTTACAAACTCAACTAACCACTAACTAATCCAAGGATTAGTTGCAAAATTAATCCTAAGTGGCTGGGAATTTGTTACAACGGATTTTCAAGGATTTCCCATATTTTAAAATTGCAAAAATGAAGCAAGAAAATTTTGGAATTTTGTTTTGACTGTGTCTTGAGTTGGCTTGGCGGTCAAGATGCAGGTCCTATTCTTTTTGTTATGTGATCCATATGGGTCCTTGAGTCTTGGTCTTGGTCTTAGTGTCCCCACCAAAGGAGAAGTCACGGACAGTGGCAAGCCCCTCCAGAGAAGACACCGTGAGAGGACACCTCAAGAATGACACCAAGACCAAGCCCCCGATCCGGGCAGGGCCATCGCCCAAGGCATGAGGTAAGAAAGGTAAGCGATAGATGTAGGAGGAGTGGGAAGGGGCAAGTGAGCAAGCCCCTTGAGAGCTCAGTGGCCAAGGAATTGACTGGAGAACCTCCCTGCTCCCCGCTCTGCATTCCTTCTTTCTGCCACTCAAGCATTGCTATCTTGTTCTTTACATTATTTGAACATCTTTATCATGTCACCCCCTGAGATGAGGGAGTCCCTTAAGCTCTCCTTCTCAGAGGTTTATATTTTCCATGATCGTCCCACTGACTTGATCATCGAAGTATCCTCACTAGAATCCCAGGCTCGGGTCTCTCCTATTTTGCAGGCCGTGCAGGTCGAAGAGCCAACCCCCAAGGAGGAAGGAGTTCCCCCGACGAGAGAAGGAGGCACCCGACACGGCGGCGATGAACTGGAGCTATGGGCTACGACGATCCAAGCGATAATAGATTGGCATGCCAGGTAGGAGAAGGCAATAGATTGGCTTACCAGGTAGGGGCCAACGACAGGAGCCAAGAAGATCTCGACCAAGGATAAGGATCTGGGCTCTCCAACTGATGGAAGGACCATAGCCATCTCCCTTTGGGGTCTGTGAGGGACATGAGAGCTCCCTCTTGGAGGCCCACTTAAAGAATGAGGAGAGAGGGGCCTTGTCCATTGGCTCCTCAAACACCCGCCACCTTTCACGGCACTCTTCGGTTGGACTCGGAATCCAGGCATGCCCCTATGTGTGGGGCTTCTGTCATCTCATGCAAGCATAATGGGTAACTACCTTCCCGCTACCTTTTGCAACATGAAAACTATGTTACAGTTTTACAGGAAAAGCCCCTGCATCACCATAAATGGCAAGCACCACAGCCTCATTCAAAGTTCAGAGATGGTAGCGGGGTGCCACCCGACGTGCGGCTCGTAGTAGGGCAAACCAACAAGAGATGAAGTGGTGTGGACACCAGAAACCGAAAGAAACTTCACTCCAACAAGGTTAGCCTTATCCCAATTTGGATCGAAGATAATTAGGTTACCTTGTATTCTTTAGTTCAAAAATATTTTATTTTCAAGAGCCATTTCCTTTTCAAGAGTCCTGTAAATGATCAAGAGTGTTTATTGAGTCCTGTAATTACTTTAAAAACAAATTCATTTCCTGTAAGTCCGTTTCAAGTTTTGAAGTTTAGGTTAGTCAAGTTAGTTCAGTTGAGTTAAGTCTATTTCAAGTTAATCAAGTCTTAAAGCAAAGAAAGCCAGCAACAAGACTCAAATTCTGGATCCCAGAATTTGACCACATGAAGAAGAGAAGACACATCAACCAAGCAAGAGAAAAGGACCATCAACTAGGACCACTTGGCGCCACATGTCATTCCTTATCCAAGTAGAAGACCATCTCATCATGCCACATCATCAGGTGCCACCTCACTAGCCACCTCATCACTCTTTGGCACCAACAAGGAAGATTCAAATTCAAGGAGGTTGGCCACACCCCTCCAAGTCCTCCACCAAATCCTCCAACCCCCCCATCCCTCCAAACACTCCACCAAATCCTCCAACCCCCCCTTGTAATCCTCCTTAATTTGGGGAGTTTTTAAATTTCAAAAGCTAGCTTTGTGAGGTTATTAAAGGCCTTGGACGCCCATTGTAAACGGGATTGATTTTGGGAATGAATGAAAATTGAAGTTGAATTTTGGAAGTAGAAGTTGTCTTGTATTTTTTTTCCTTATGTGAAAGTTTCCCATCCTCTTCCTCCACGCCAAAGCCATTCTTTTCACCTAGCAAAGCATCTTCCAAGCTCACGTGAAGGCATTGGAGTCAGCCAGATCTTCTCAAATTTCTGTTCTTAGTTCATAAATTCTTCCATCCCTTCTATATGTTCTTATCCTTCTTTCTTAACTTTGATCTTCATTGCAGGGTCCTTCGAAGTCTTTGAGTTGTGAACCGGGTTCACCTTGACAAAGAACCAACAAGCTGAAGCCCCAAGTCCAGGGTTCTGATCTTTGTTATCCAGGTTCTTCAGTTCTGAGCGTTGGTAGTTTCAAGGTATGAATCAAAAGAGGGTTGGAAAGCTCATCAAGGTAAGTCCACAATCATTAGCCCCTATTGTCTAGATCTTCTTCCTTCTTAGTTTAGGATTGTGTCTAATCAAGTAAAAATCCCATTTCTTATAATCCTTAAGTCTTATTATGATGAGTACAATGCTAGTGTAATTAGGTTTCATTGCTCTACAAACCATATTCAAAACATTAATCATATGCTTGCTGCATCAAATTGGTATCAGAGCATGGTTGCATTAGGGTAGAATAGTTCTCTTTAAATCCAAGCAAGATCTAAAATTCATGCCTCCTGAGCGGGTGTACTCCAGTACACTGTCACGACCCATGGGAATAATGAGCCCCTGGTCGAACATAAATTTTTTAGATTGAAGTTTGGGTAAGCCCTTGCACTTGTTTGATTAGGTTTTGTTTTCTGAAAATTTGCATATGTTTACTGTAATCCATCAGCAGCTCCAAAGGCAAGTCACTAATTTTTTGTTGAAATATTTTTTTCTTGTTCCTTTTTAAGTCAGTTATCACCATATTAAATTTCATCATAAAAAAAAAATTATAAAAAAAATGAAAATTTCTGCAGTTCGACACTGTCATTAGGGTTCTGTTCTGTCCTTTTTATTTATCTTCATTTGTAGGATCTGCTTAGAGTAGTACAGATCTTAGTTTTAAAATTTCTTTCATTTACATTGAAACATATAAGTTAGGAATCCTCTATAAATTTTTTAGAATTTTTGGACATCTTTTTCATCACGTTTTCCACACCACTTTCAAACTGCAACACACTTCTGCAGCACCTTTGCATTTCATTCATCTCATGAGAAATCAAATTAAGGGCATCAATTTGACATAGGGTCAGGGTTTCATCACCTGTCCCTAGCCCAAAAATCACCACCCAGCATATCGATCCCAGCCCGTTAATTAAAATTGAGTAGAACGTTAATTGCCCTAGTGGGATAGGGACACCAACAAGTTGGGATCAGGTTAGGGTCAAGTTAACTGTGTCAGCTAATTGGTGTGTGCTTACTGGCTTGGTGTCTATGATTGGTGCATCAGGGCTTGTGATTTGGTCTACCTACTTGGCTAATCTCAGATTGGTGTCTAAGGTTTGGAAATCAGGGACCTTCACTCCCCTCCACCTACCTGGCTAAGTCCCATAAGTACTACTAGCTAGTTGGTTCACTTAATTAGACCTCTAATTTGTGCTCTAGGTCTATGAAACTTTAGCTAGAGCTTGAGTCTACTTGCATGCATGAAAACTAGATCAAGGGCCTCATATTCACCAGTCCAGACCCAGTCTAGTATAGCCATGGACCCGAATCTTGAAACCATGCTGAAAGGCCTAAATGATCTAATGGCCCAATTGAACCAAATTCTGGCTAAACAATTTCCCTTAGACCAACCAACTCCTACTATCTCATTAGCTCATATGAATGATAGGAGTAAGAACCCTGAAGTACAAGTTGAGTTCATTAATACCCAAGACTTAGGGTATCCTCAAACTGAAGGGCTAGGGAAGGAAGAAGGCAAATCTGAACCTGGTAAATATGTGTATGAGACTAACATAAGTTTAATAGATGAATATGAAGGGGAAGACTGTGAAGAGAACAACTTTAGTACCTTACCTGAGAAAACCTTTGGTAAAGAAAAGATTATTGAGCCTAGTCTTGAAACATCAGAACAACCAAAATTTAGTGAGGACATGGTTCCCGTAAGACAATGCCCTCAGGAAGAACCCAATACTTTAACTTCGACACAAGAACTCCTTCAGGTACCTGAGAAGAACCCAATTATTATTTTAGAAGACTTTCCTGATGACCTTCAACTACCTAGAAGCATCCTGCCTGTAGATCAAAATTCTAATCTTAAGGTCATCATGAGTAACTAAGGTCTGTTTCAAGATTCTCCTAAATTATCCCAAGTCTCGGATTCCTATCATAATTTTAGAGCCATTAAGTTTCATTTTGATGAGATTACTAGGATGCATGAGCTTTTAAGGCCTATTCCTTTTGCTACCTACTTTTGGAAAAACTTATGGCATTTGCTTGGAACCCTTGGTAAATTCTCATGTGCATGCCAGACCAGGGTCAAACCTAGAGAGTCATTAATCTGTTAGGTTTAGGCCCTAGAGAGTCCAATAAAATTCCTCTCAATAAGGATGCCTAGTTCAGTCTGCATTTCGTAAGTGCTTGTGTAAGTTTCTGAGTCTGCTGAGTCTTTTGCATAGCATGTCACAAATCTGCATAAAGAAATCAGTAATAAGATCAACCTGAGCAATGAAACTTATAAACACTTAGCTGACTCACATAAGAGGGCTAAAGAATTCTGTGAAGGGGATTATGCGATGATTAGGCTCAACCCTGAACGGTTCTCCTCTAGAACCATAAAGAAGCTGCATGCCCGTGGAGCGGGACCTTTCAAGATCTTAAAGAAAATAGGGCCTAATGCATATGTTTTGGAACTTCCACCTGATATGGGTATCAGTTCAACCTTTAATGTTTCAGACCTAGTAGAATACAAAGAACCAGTACTAATACCTAGTAAGCCTTTTGGGCCAGAAACTTTCATTGAGAGTGAACATATTTCCGACTGTCCACCACCAACCCTACCTGAGCGGAGAGAGAGGATTGAGAGAATCCTGGATGACAAGATAATTACTACCAGGAATAAGGAGTATCAGCGATACCTGGTTCAATGGTAAGGTCGACCTGAGTCCGACAACTCTTGGATTACTCGAGAAGACCTGCAAAGACTTAACCCGGACTTGTTCGAGCATTACCAGGGCAAAATAGAACCATACTCGACTTGGTCGAGTTCTGCCCACCCCAGGAGAATTGGTGTGGACACCAGAAACCGAAAGAAACTTCACTCCAACATGGTTAGCCTTATCCTAATTTGGATCGAAGATAATTAGGTTACCTTGTATTCTTTAGTTCAAAAATGTTTTATTTTCAAGAGCCATTTCCTTTTCAAGAGTCCTGTAAATGATCAAGAGTGTTTATTGAGACCTGTAATTACTTTAAAAAAAAAATTCATTTCCTGTAAGTCCGTTTCAAGTTTTAAAGTTTAGGTCAGTCAAGTCAGTTCAGTTGAGTTAAGTCTATTTCAAGTTAATCAAGTCTTAAAGCAAAGAAAGCCAGCAACAAGACTCAAATTCTGGACCCCAGAATTTGACCACATGAAGAAGAGAAGACACATCAACCAAGCAAGAGAAAAGGACCATCAACTAGGATCACTTGGCACCACATGTCATTCCTTATCCAAGTAGAAGACCATCTCATCATGCCACATCATCAGGCGCCACCTCACTAGGCACCTCATCACTCTTTGGCCCCAACAAGGAAGATTCAAATTCAAGGAGGTTGGCCACACCCCTCCAAGTCATCCACCAAATCCTCCAACCCCCCCCATCCCTCCAAACTCTCCACCAAATCCTCCAACCCCCCCTTGTAATCCTCCTCAATTTGGGGAGTTTTTAAATTTCAAAAGCTAGCTTTGTGAGGCTATTAAAGGCCTTGGACGCCCATTGTAAAGGGGATTGATTTTGGGAATGAATGAAATTTGAAGTTGAATTTTGGAAGTAGAAGTTGTCTTGTATTTTTTTTCCTTATGTGAAAGTTTCCCATCCTCTTCCTCCACACCAAAGCCATTCTTTTCCCCTAGCAAGGCATCTTCCAAGCTCACATGAAGGCATTGGAGTCAGCCAGATCTTCTCAGATTTCTGTTCTTAGTTCATAAATTCTCCCATCCCTTCTATATGTTCTTATCCTTCTTCCTTAACTTTGATCTTCATTGCAGGGTCCTTCGAAGTCTTTGAGTTGTGAACCGGGTTCACCTTGACAAAGAACCAACAAGCTAAAGCCCCAAGTCCAGGGTTCTGATCTCTGTTATCCAGGTTCTTCAGTTCTGAGCATTGGTAGTTTCAAGGTATGAATCAAAAGAAGGTTGGAAAGCTCATCAAGGTAAGTCCACAATCATTAGCCCCTATTGTCTAGATCTTCTTCCTTCTTAGTTTAGGATTGTGTCTAATTAAGTAAAAATCCCATTTCTTATAATCCTTAAGTCTTATTATGATGAGTACAATGCTAGTGTAATTAGGTTTCATTGCTCTACAAACCATATTCAAAACATTAATCATATGCTTGCCGCATCATGAAGCCTAACCTCGGTGGGGTAGCCTGCTGATCACAGATGGGCATGCTACTGCAACCCCTGAAAGGGATCCCAGTGAATGGGTCAAAGCCTAGCCAGGTGAAGTCTAACACCTCACCGATCCCAGCACGTCCAGATGCTCGCAGGCTTGGAACACAAGCAACTTAAGAGAGCACTACCGGTGATGTAAAACCTCTTCTCAATTATCTAAGTCCCTTTTTCGTACAACTTCATCTTTCACTCATGCTGGGACATCCCAGTCCTACACAAATTCTGGCAGACGCAAGTCGGGCCCCTCCATCAAGCCCGTGCTCACTAGCTGAGCTCACAGCACGAAGGTGGTGGCAGAGCAACCTGCCACCTACTGCGTGACTCACAGTTCGGTGCTCACATCAACAATGTGGGCCCCTCTATCAGGCCCGCCTTCCTCAGCCAAGCTCATAGCCCAGAGGCAGCACCAAGATGTCGTCTACCTTGAGACTCACATCATGTAGCTCCTCAGCAACACGGGCCCTTCCATCAGGCCTGTGCTCATCGCCATGCTCATAGCCCAGAGGGGGCACCAAGATGCCATCTACCTCGAGACTCACAATGCGGTAGCTCCTCACAATGTGGGCCCTTCCATCAGGCCCGCGCTCTCCAGGCTAGCTCATAGCCTAAAGATGGTGGCAGGGCAACCCGCCACCTACCGCGTGACTCATAGTTTAGCATCCACATCAACAATGCCAGGCCCCTTATCAGGCCCGCCTTCCTCAACTGCGCTCACTGCCCGGAGGCGGTACTAAAAAGCTGTCTATCATGAGACTAACAGCATGGCAGCTCATCAACAAGCCAGGCTCACATCCCCTCCATCAGGGCCGCCTTCCTCAGTTGTTCCCATAGCCCAGAGGTGGCACCAAGATGCCAAGATGCCATCTATCGCAAGACTTATAGCATGGCACCACATCAACAACACGAGCCCCTCCATCAGGCCCGCGCTCACCAGTCGAGCTCATAGCCTAGAGGTGGTGGCAGGGCAACCCGCCACCTACCGCGTGACTCACAGTTTGGTGCCTACATCAACAATACGGGCCCCTCCATCAGTTATGCCTTCCTCAACCATGCTCATAGCCCGGAGGTGGAACCAAGATGCCATCTACCACGAGACTCATAGCATGGCAGCTCCATAACAACGTAGGCCTTTCTATCAGGCCCACGCTCACCTGCCGAGCTCATAGCCTGGAGGTGGCAGCAGGGCAACCCGCCACCTACCGCGTGACTCACAGTTTGGCATCCTCAACTACGCGAGCCCCTCCATCAGGCCTGTTTTCACCAGCTGCGCTCATAGCCCGAAGGCAGCACCAAGATGCCATCTACTATAAGACTCACAGCTTGGTAGCTCATCAATAGGCCGGGCCCCTCCTTCAGGCCCACCTTCATCGGCCATGCTCATAGTCCGGCGGCAGCACCAAGATGCCATCTACTGCAAGACTCATAGCATGATAGCCACATCAACAATGCTAGGCCCCTCATTAGGCCCGCATTCACCCGTAAGTTTGGTGCCCCATAGCTTCATGGCCGTGCTCATAGCCTAGAGGTGGCACCAAGATGCCATCTATCATGTGACTCACAGCATGGTGAATCAAGAAGCTTGGCACCCTTGGCCCAGCTCACAGCCTGGAGGTGGCGACAGGGTGACCCGCCACCTACCACGTGACTCACAGTTCGGCATCCTTCTCAACAATACAGGCCCCTCCATTAGGCTCACCTTTACCAGCCTGCTTATAGCCCGAAGGTGGCACCAAGATATCGTCTACCGTGAGTCTCATAGTATGGTAGCTCATAAACAACACGAGCCCCTCCATCAGGCCCGCCTTCCACAACCTCACTCATAGCCCGAAGGCAAGACCAAGATGCCATCTCTCACGAGACTCACGACATGTAAACTTAGCAACAATGTGGGCCCCTCCATCAGACTTGTGCTCACTAGTCAAGCTCATAGCCCAAAGGTGGTGGCAAGGCAACCCGCCACCAACCCGTGACTCACAGTTCGGCACCCACAATAACAACACTAGGCCCCTCATCAAGCTCACCTTCCTCAGCCATGCTCATAGCCCGAAGGTGGCATCAAATGCCATCTACCGCAAGACTCATAGCATGGTAGCTCATCAATAAGTCGGGCAACTCCATCAGGCTCGCCTTCCTCAACCGTGCTCATAGCTCGGAAGTGGTACCAAGATGCCATCTATCACGAGACTCACAGCATGGTAACTCCTTAATAATACGGGCCCTTCCATCAGGCCCATGCTCACCAGTCAGGCTCATATCCCAGAGGTGCCATCTAGCTACCATCTATGACAAAACTCGCATCTTGGCTTCACCCATAAGTTTGGTGCCCCATAGCCTTATGGCCGTGCTCAGAGCCCGGACATGGCTCTAAGATGCCATCTACCACGTGACTCACAGCATGGCAAATTGAGAAGCTCATGCCCTTGGCCCAGCTCACAGCCCGGATGTGGCATCATGGCAACCCGTTACCTATCGTTTAACTCATAGTTCAGCACTTTCAAGCTGAGCCCACTCCATCGGGCCTGCACTTTTCGACTGGGCTCACAACCCTGAGGTGATGACAAGGTAACCCGACATCTACCAAGAGGCCCGTAGCTAGGCAATCCCCAAGCCAGGTCCTTCCGACAGGCCCACCCTTAGTCACCCCACTCATAGTCTGAAGGCATAGTTGGGGATTCCTAAAACCCTGCCATCTACCATGAAACTCACAGTTTGGCACCTATAAGTTGGGAAACTCATGAAGCACTGCATCCACTACCTTACTCACAGTCTGGAGATGTCTACCAGGAAACTGCAGAAGTCTCACCATCTATCCCTTGACTCATAATGTGGTGAACCGAGCCAGGATACTCCAGAAGCCCTGCATCCGATTGCCTTGCTCATGGCCCTGGGATGTTGGTGAGGAATCCTTGAATTCCCATAATCGATTGCCTGACTCATGACTTGGAAAACCAAAGAGACTCCCCAGTGGTAGTCCTAGCCAAAGAAAAGAAAAATGACAAGCAAAGTGAAGGGAACATAAAGCATTCTGACCGGAGGAAGAAGAAAGAAAACCACCCTCATCGGAATGTCCCTCACTTCAGATAGAGGCCCCCAATAGCCCGAGAGGCCGAGCAGTAGATTCAAGCTAAAAAAAAGAAGGAAGAAAAGGAAAGATAGAACATCAATCATAAAGGAAGGGATGCTTTCATTGATCAAAAGTCTCTTACATCCTATGGAGGCTCCCGACAGGCTGGGAGACCTCCTGAAATCCTAACATAAAAGATGAAGGGTGGATGGACCGAAGCTCCATCTCTGCTCCTCGCTTGGTCAATGAGCATATCCCCTCAGCATTAGCGCGACGCCCGCCGGAGGACTCTGACCTTAACCTCCATGATCAATGTAGGAGAAACCATGGAAGGGCACCCTTCATCAGGAGTTTGTCGGATCTCTAGAGCCTGGCATCGGCTTTGTCTCTACCTCGTCATCCTCCTTGGAATGCACCATAGTGGCCGTGGCCCCTACTATAGTGACCATGACCCAGGCCACCACCTCCTCCTGTAAGATCTCCAGTCTTGTGAATCAGGAGGTGGCTTTGGCTACCTCCGCTTTCAAAGTAGCCTCTTTCTCTACCCCAGCTATGCAACTAGAGGATCTCCCCCTTTACATCTAAGGGGGAAGTTTCGAGCTTGGTGGATTTCTTCTCCGAACAAGAAGCCCATGCCTTGACATTGGCTAGTCGCTCTCGGAGATCCTTCATTTGGCCCTCCGGGCCTCTGGCTAAAATCCGGAAGTCTACCAAGAGCCCTCCCTCAGTGCAGGCCAAGGGAGAGGGATTGAAGAAGGCAAACATGGAGGCCAACAAACCAGAAGGGGGCTAAAGAAGAAGGAAGGAAGCTTTGTGGAACCTTAGCCACCTATGCTCAAAGGCCTTTTAAAAGCCATGCAGCTAATCGGAAGTCACCACGTGTCTGCTCTAGGCACCTCTCGGTGCTTCGGTTCATGGGATGGGTGCCTTGATCTAGCCAGGGCATTGATGATCCCTGTATTGGAAAACTGAGCGCAACAACCCATTAATGTAAAGGCATGATCTTCGAGGCATGGCCAGTTAAAGTATTGATGGTGTAGAAGGCATGTCCCTCTATGTCAACATGGTCTCCCATCGCCCTGAGCGATGCTTCATTCTTTGGACTCAAGAGTTGGGGGCATCTGATATGGCAACATCCGCTGATGTGGAGCCTACACAACTGCTAGCAAATAGCCTCATGGGTGGGGACTGCTACCTAGATGTAGCCCCCGATGGAATGCCGAGGTTAGCTCCCAGCTGGGGTCGAGCTCATGAAGTGAGCTCCCCTATCGAGGTTAGCTCCCGACTAGGGTCGAGCTCATGGAGTGAGCCCTCCTTGCCAAGGTCAGCTCCCAACCGGGGTTAGGCTCACGAGGTGAGCCCCCTATCTAAGGTCAGCTCCCAAATGAAGCAGAGCTCATAAAGCCAGCCCTGCCACCAAGGTCAGCTCCCAGCCGGGGTCGAGCTCACGGGATGAGCCCTCCATCTGAGGTCAACTCCTAATTGGGGTTGAGCTCATGCTGCCTAAGGCGGACCTCTCCAGGAGGTCCTTCTGTACCATACGAAGGCCAAAATTCTAGCCAACGAAGAAGGAGAGAAAGATTAACAAGAATTCAAACCATGGCATGGAGGTCCCTGTCCACCTGCATCCTCCAGAAGGTGGCACATGTTCTGCCACCAATACTAGTTCTACAACACGCCGCCTGTAGGCTCTGCATGAGGTGAGTCCCATCAGACCTAGGGCCCTATAGCATGCCATCATGTTAACTACCATATGGCCAGAGACTCAGAGTTCTCCCAGAAGGAGAATCTTGTTAAAGCCATAGGCCCTGCAATGCTCGTGCGGCCCCTCTGGGAATGAAAACTCCCCATGATGGCATGGGGCTCGGTGGCACAATGCCTGCCCCTCTTAAGCAAAAAGACAACACCCCTAAAAGAGAGAGGGGGGAGTTTGGAGGAAAAAGTGGGGAGTTTAGAGGAAAAAAAGAGAGGGGTCCAGGAAAAAGGATGAATTCTGGAGCAAGGGGGGAGTGAGAGGGTTCTCTAGAGAGCTCTCAGGAGAGAACTCTAGAGAGCTCATCGAAGGCTGGAAGGAGGACCAGTCCGAGAGCGAAGGAGAGGCTCCAAGAGGCCCAAAGATCACCTCCTCCTCTGAAAGGACCATTTTGAGAGGGGGGAGGGAAGAAGGAGAAGCCACGGGCAGTGGCAAGCCCCTTCGAAGAAGACATCATGATTGGGCACCTCAAGGACACCGAGACCAAGCCCCTGATCTGGGCAGGGCCATCGCCCAAGGTGTGAGGTAAGAAAGGTAAGCGATAAATGCAGGAGCAGGGAGAGGCAAGTGAGCAAGCCCCCCGAGAGCTCAGTGACCCAGGAATCGGCTAGAGAACCTCCCCACTCCCTGCTCTCCGTTCCTTCTTTCTGCCACTCAGGCATTGCTATCTTGTTCTTTATATTATTTGATCATCTTTATCATGTCACCCCCTGAGGCGAGGGGTCCCCCAAGCTCTCTATCTCAGAGATTTTTGTTCTCCTCAATCATCCCACTGATTGATCATCGGAGTGTCCTCACCGGAATCCCCGACCCGGGTCTTCCCTGTTTTGCAGGCCGAGCAGATCGATGAGCCAACCCCCGAGGAGGAGGGAGCACCCTCGATGGGAGAAGAGGCACCCAACATGGGGTGATGTGCTGGAGCTACAGGCCATGATGATCCAGGTGGCAATAAGAACTTATCAATCTAATTATATTTCCCACTATTTTTCTATGAATACTATAGCCCTCATCTATGGTAAGCAAGAAATCATAATAGGATTTCTTTAGTAGGTTTGAGATCCCAATTCCTTATAAATGCATTGTATTACATAATAAGCTTTTATGAGTTCAAGAATAGGAAATTTTCTTTTTGATTACAACCCATACAACTCTCAACATGATAGCTACCTCAAGACACTTATAGCCTTGTGTTACACAACAAATTATAATGTCTTAGTTTTGTTAGACCCTTCATTTTCATATAGTCATATTTGAATAATGTTGCTCTTATGTTGTACAACAAAGCAATACCATCAATCATGCTATAAAGCATTAGATGCACCAATATAAATTTTACATCAAATCCTAGATTAGGCCTTGTATTACCATCAAACCTAATATAGTTTTTGACATAAATTTGGTTTAGCATGAAAGAAGGCAATTAGTAGTGTCTTAATCAATTAACATTTCCAAATTAGGGTCTAAATCAATTGAATTGGCTAGGTAAGTGGGAGAAAGGTGGGAGGCCCCCCACACTTGCCTTAGACATCAAGAATTTTGGCCAGGTAAGAAATGGATCAAATTAAAAGCTACGTTCTCTTTATGGTGTAGGCACCAGGATTAGATAGAGGCTCCTCAACCCTCTGTGGATTTTTGATTAGCGTTCTCAATCTTTTTAGGTCCTGTAATAAGGCTTAAGACACTTAAGCTTGAGTAATTTGCATCAGGATTAGATAAAGGCTTCTCAACCCTCTGTGGATTTTTGATTAGTGTTCTCAATCTTTTTAGGTCCTGTAATAAGTCTTAAAACACTTAAGCCTGAGTAATTTGCATTCGAGTCATGTAATTAGTATGTAGTTGGTTTCAATTTTGGTTTGGTTTTGTAATTTGACCAATTTGATCAAGTTAGGGTCAATTGGTCCCATAATTAGCCAAGTTGGTTCAAAAGCTCAAGTCAATTTGAAGATGGGTTCAAGCTAATTTGAAGATGTGTCCACAAGTGCGTAATCAAGTCAAGCCCACTTGGAAAAGAGTCAAGCCACCTCTCCTCCATGACAAGCTTGGTGTGCCAACTAATGGAATGCCACATCATTAATGCCACAAAGCATGAGAGGTGCCACTTCACCAAGCTTCATTGAGTGGCCAAGTTCAAGATGAAAAGTATGAATTCAAATCCCATGTTGGATGCCCATTAACCTCCCCTTGATCCAAGCAAGACAACATCCTCACTCCACTCACCAAATCATGCCATTCCACCAAGATCAAGCCAAGCCATGGTTGGCTAAGCTTCATGAAAAAAGTATTTTAAATTTCAAGTTGGATGCCCCTTGGAATGAAATTTCAAATTCAAATTAGCTCCCCCATGATTCATCCTTAAATCAAGTTTTGTAACTCCTCTTATTTGAATTCAAATGAGAACTTGGGAGCTTATATATATGGCCCTAACCCTCTTATAAAAGACATTGATGATAAATGAAAAAAACTTGAAATTTTCTTTTCTCTAGTCCTTGACTTGTGACTTAGAACTCTGTGAGAGAGTGAGCCTTTGTTCTTCGGAACATCGAGAGGTGAGAGGCCCTGGGTATCTTCTTCCTATGCAAGCCAGCAATCCACCTCCCAAGCTGGGATGCCCCACTGGAAGCTCATCTTGGACACCGAACAAGAAGAACCCCTCTTGACCGCCACCCTCAACTGCTTTCCCCTTCATTTCTTTGCCATCTTATGCCTTTTTGTTTTTCTAACTCGTTTCTAGGTTGCTTGCAGGCCTTTTCGGTACCACGGACAAAGAAGTTGGCCTACCTTGCCTTCAAGACCATCTGATGGAAAGCCGATGAATCCGCAGGGTCGAGGGCTTAATCTTCTAGGCTACATCCGTAAGTGTGAGCGAACTCGACATCGGGTGCTTCAGAATTTCAAAAGGTTTGCACTCCCTAATCTCCTGAGTAGGGTATTGATTTAGAGCTAAGTCTTATCAGGATTTCTCAATCTCGGGGTCCTTTATCAATGTTTATGGTCTATGTCTGCATGCTAGAAGTTTCTTGTCATTATGTAAATCTCTAGATCTATTCTTAGTTTGATTTTGAGAATTTGCCAACTCATTAAAATATAAAACACAAAAACAAAGAATCACTTGCATGCATCTTATGTCCTGCATCATGTTTGGTATGAGAGCATGGCTAGGACTTGGTTTCTCTTTAAGTACTCGGATCGGGTGCTTGATGCGGGATGACTCTATGATTGCTAATCATGCAGGAAAAATAGTAAACTAATTTTTTTTTGTTATTTTTGTAATTTTATTTGTAGGCTAGATTCCCAAAATAAAATAAAAACTAGCATAAGGAGTAGCAATGCAAAGAATCATCGTATCACAGGCAAACTCATGCAAAATAATAAATTCCAGGACCTGAGAATTGAGAAACTCACGGATTATGATAGCTCATTTTCATCAAATCAGAAATTAAAAGAAGGAAAAAATGTTACCAATCAGTGATTTAAAGAACTTCTGATGAAGAGATCATACAGTACTCTGATTGGAGTCTGGATGATGAAGCTCGATTCCCTTGAATTTGATTGCTAATTTGGATAGTCCTGGAGGCAAGGAAAGCCTCCTCTGGGGAGGTGAAACATCTTTGAGATCCTACAAAATGTCAGGGGTCAATCAAAATAGCAATTAAACAAAGAAAAGAACTAGGGTTTGAAAGAATCAGGTCAGGGTTTAGAAGTTGGGCGACAAGGAAGCAGATGAAGCTGTTAATCTGGGGCATCTTCAAGGCTGCTCCTTAAGAACGTGACAGATGCTTGGAAGCTTGGTTTTCTATTGTGGGCATGGAGGATTGCAAGGGATAGTCAGCCAACACAAGAACAAGGAACCAAACAAACCAAAAAAACAAAGTAACACAAACATAAGCTCGCAAGCTCAAATAAATTTCACTAGGATTTTTTTTGATATCTTGAATAAAAATTGATTACAAGAGGGGGAGGGGTGGGATGTTTATAGAGTTCCCATGCCCTCTCCTTGTTAGAATAGGAATACAAGCAATATAGGGAGAAGGATTACAAGTGGAGTAGGAATAGGTTCACAAGTTGAATAGGAATAGGTTCTCCTTGTTTGATATGGATTTCCTTCCTCCTTTGACTTGGTCAAAGGGCCTTGGACTTGGTCAAATATCCTTTTCTTGGGCTTGGACGCCTCTTGGCTTGGACTTGGGCTCTTGGGCATCAATTGAGGCATCCAAGGATGGGTTGGGTGCATGGGCTTTGGGCCCAGGAGGCCTGGGATGCTTGGAGCAAGAATATTCTAGGTATCTTGGTTCTAGGCTGGAATATACCTAGAATCTTGGTTCTTTATAGACCTGGGCCTTGTATTCACTTGGACTGGGATGCAGGTGGACCTCTGGAATCATGGATGCCCTGGTTTGGGAATATGCTCTGGTATTTAGGGAGGAATCTTGCATCTGGAAGGCATCTGGAAGGAATCAGGATTTCTGGAAAGCATTTTGGATCTTGGGGTGTTACACAAAATCCAACAAGATGATGTAGTGGCCTCTGACTCCTGGATGTGGCTTGGTGGAACTCCAAAATAGGGTGACCTCCTCTCTTGTACAAAAACTGGGTACATACTGGACTCATAATTGATGTACAAGACTCAAAATACTGACTAGTTGAAGGTTGAGACAAATCAACTAACCTCAACTTATTACAGGACTCAATCTTAATTGATTACAAAATTTTCAAAACATTGACATATGATTAATTAAACCATATGGGATCCAAGGATCTGTGTCTGATCCTGGTGTCCCCATACCAGTGCTTCACCATGGCCGTTCGGACATAAGAAAAAGTAGGGCTACAAGACCCTCATATCCCATTCAAAGGGGATTTCCTAAGGCATGTAGAGGTGCCAATGTGATTGACCCTTGAAGAAGAAAGAAAGAAGATAGGTATCTTAGGTTCTAAAATTTTTTTTTGCATAACTAAGTTCTGCATCATTAAATTCTGCATCATGTTAATTTTTGCAATGATTAGATTTCAGCTTCATTAGATTTCAGCATGTTTTCATTTCTGCATACTTAGGAGTTAATTACATGATTTCTGCATAGTTTAATATCTGCACTTTAGGTTCATATCATTTAATTTCCAGCAACTAATATTTCTGCCAATACACATCAAAACACAAAAAAACTTTAGTGCACTTCATTAGGTTTTATGTGTATGCCATCATATGCATAACTTACTTTAAAGGCGACAATATCATAAGATAAGGGAAGGAGGTCATTACCTTTCTTTGGCCCGAAAACCACCACCTTTGTATTTCAAACCTAAGCCTAACTTAAAATCTAATAGTAACCTAATAGCTTAGGGACATCAACGAGTCAGGTTTAACCATTGTGGGAAACTAGTGCATGCAACCCTTCAATTAGTACTGGTAAGCTGGTGTCTAAGGCAAGAGGTTCAGTGTCAAACGACCTAAGTGATGATGTGGTTCCTTAACTGGATCCTTGTGAATAGTAGGGGGGCCTTCCACACTCCCACCTCTTACCTGGCTGGTGAAAGGGCTAGTTGTTGTGCTGTGTATAGTCTAAGTTAACCCATTCTGTTTGAACTCATAGGTCTTGAAAAATCATAGTAACTTCTTTTGTGTGTTGCATGTCAACTAGGTCAGGAGTCCAGTATCTCCTACATCACTCTCAATCAGGTGAACCCATGGAGAACAACCTCAAAAATCAAATTAGGATCCTCATTGAGCAAATTGCCTACTTGATCCAAAGATTTGATGGATTTGAAACAAGGCTAGGAACTTTGGAGAGGGTCTATGAGCCACACACTGAACTAGAGCTTGAGTCACCTCCCCACCCTAGGAGATTCCCTCTACGTGATCCCTCCTTAGAGGTTGAGCCCAGAAGAGTCCCATATCCTAACACAGCCCAAGAGGTTCATCCTAGGAGACCCAATTTGGAGTTAATGGACCAGGAAGAGAGAGCCATCAAAAATATCAAGTTAGAGGCACCCACCTTCGATGGCAATTTAGATCCCAAAGTTTACATAGATTGGGAGGGAGACATGGAATAATACTTCGAGTGGTATATGATGTCGGAAGGGACGAATTTTAAATTTGCCAAACTTAGATTAGTTCACCAGTCGAGGTTATATCAAAAAAGTGTTGAAAGGATGACCAGACAAAGAGGGGAAGAACCCATAGCAACTTGGGGGGCCATGAAGATTAGGCTTAGAGAGAAGTACCTCCCAATGTCTTTCCACCAGAATTTATTGGATCAATGGCAAAGATTGAATCAGGGGAACAAGAACGTGGCCGAGTATATTGCTAAGTTTGATGAGTTTCTCATGAGATGCAATGTAGACGAGTCTGAATCAGTAGTCCTGTCTAGGTTTAGGGCTGGCCTACATAAGGATATCCAAAGAGAAGCTTTATTTTAGAGAAGTCTATGACCTAGAGCAGGTTTACCAAGTTGCTAAGAATTATGAGCGGTTCTAGAGGACACCCACTTATCGTAGACTTGAACCCTTTAGAAACCCTAGCTGAACTCCGAGATCTAGTCAAGTCTACCCGAGTCGACCCAACCCGAGCTGACCCAGTCCAAGCTAACCTGACCCAAGTCGACCCAGTTTTAGTAGAGAGGACAAGGGTAAGTCAATTGATGTCTAGAGAAGCCCCAATCCTCACAACACATGCTTTAAATGTCATAAACCTGGCTATTATGCTAGCCAATGCACATCCAAAGCCCTACTTATAGAAGAGCCAGCTGAAGATGAGTTAGAACCCACTGCTGAGCCGGAAGGAGAAGTTTATGAAGTCGAGGATCAATTGTTAGAAGAGTATGAGGGAGAGGAGGAATTGCATGAGTTTGATGACCTGTTAGGAGTAGTTAGGTGCATCCTAACCCAGAACATAGTGCAAGAGGATTGGCGTAGGACTAACATCCTACAAACCTTCATCAAATTAGGGAATAAGGTGTGCAAGATCATAGTAGATAGTGGGAGCTGTGTCAATGCCATCTCATTGAGTACTGTCAAGTCTCTAGGATTAACCCCAGTTCCCTATCCCAACCCCTATAAGGTCGCATGGATAGATTCGACTTCCATACCTATCAAGTCTAAGTACCAAATCTTGATCAAATTGCAATCATATGAAGAAAAGATTTGGTGTGATGTCCTTTTCATGGGAGTCAGTAGAATTATCCTGGGTCAACCCTGGCTTTACGATCATGATGTAACCCTATTTGATTAGACCAATACCTGTGCCTTTAGTCACCATGGGAAAAAATTTGAAATTAGTCCAACTCCACCAAAGGACCAGGTTAAAAGAGGATCAGTAGTCTAAAGAAAAAGAAGCCAGGAGTTAACCTGATCAAGGCCAAGGAGTTAGAAAAAGAGATTACTGAGGGAACCCCTATTTGGATCTTGGCCACTAAAGAGATTCATGAGCCAACCCAAAGAGAGCACCCTCAAGAAGTAGTTGAGGCTCTGAAAGAATTTGAGGATGTTTTTTTCTATGAATTACCTAATCAACTACCACCCCTTAGGGACATTCCAGCATGCTATAGACTTGGTCCTAGGAGGTACATTGCCAAACCTCTCTCACTATAGGATGAACCCCACCGAGCACCAAGAACTATAGAAACAAGTGGAAGAATTGCTTAGGAAGGGTTTCCTTAGGGAGAGCTTAAGTCCATGTGTTGTCCCTGCACTGCTAACCCCTAAGAATGATGGAACCTATAGAATGTGTGTCGATAGCAAAGCCATCAACAAAATCATGACGAAATATAGGTTTCCCATCCCTTGTTTGGATGACATGCTTGACATGATGGCCGGTACAACAATCTTTTCCAAGATAGACCTTAAGAGTGGCTATCATCAGATTAGGATCAAGCCTGGGGATGAGTGGAAGACCGCGTTTAAGACTAAGGATGGTTTATTCGAATGGGTAGTAATGCCTTTTGGGCTGTCAAATGCACCTACCACCTTTGTGTGGGTTATGACCCAAGTCCTGAAAGAGTTCTCTAGAAAATTTGTAGTGGTATACTTCAATGACATTTTGCTATACAGCAGGACTAAGGAAGACCACCTTAACCACCTCAAGATAGTCTGTCGGACCCTTAAGAAGAGTAGCCTTTATGCCAACCCCAAGAAGTGTGAGTTCTTGACACATAGAGTTATCTTCCTAGGTTTCATAGTCACCCTCGAAGGAGTTTCAGCTGATCCTGCAAAGGTTAAATCCATAGCTAAGTGGCCAGTCCTTCCTAATGTCATGACGTTCGTAGTTTCCATGGCTTAGCCACTTTCTATAGGAGATTTATTCAGAGATTTAGTTCCATCGTGGCAGCCATCACCGACTGTATTAGGAAAGGAAACATTTAATGGACCAAAGCTACTGATAAAGCCTTCCTAGAGATTAAGGATAAAATCATACAAGTACTTGTCCTAAGATTGCCTGATTTTTTTAAAGTCTTTGAGGTTGCTTGTGATGCTTCAAGAGTGGGCATTGGAGGAGTACTTAGTCAAGAAAATCACCCTATGGCCTTCTTTAGCGAGAAACTCAATGAGGCCAAAACTAAGTACTCAACCTATGATAAGGAGATTTATGTAGTCGTACAAGTCCTTAGGTACTGGAGACTGATGCAGGATGATTCTAAGATTGCAGAAAAAATAGTAAACTAATTTCTTTATATTTTTTTATAATTTAATTTGTAGGCTATATTCTCAAAATTAAGTAAAGACTATCAAGATGACTAGCAATGCAAAGAATCATCATGCAAGTGTGCTCATGCAAAATAATAAAAGTAACAGGACCCGAGAATTAAGAAACTCCCAGCTTAGGATAGTTATCTTCAATCAAATCAAAAATTAAGAGAAGGAAAGGTTTCTTACTAGTCAGAGATTGAAACTTTGCAATAGAAGAGATCACTCACACTCTGATTGGAGCCTAGATGAAGAAGCCTCGATTCTCTTGAATATGATGGATGATTTGGGTGGTCCTAGAGACAAGGAAAGCCTCTTCTGAGGAGGTGAAACACCTCGGGGATCCTGTGAGCATCCGGGGTCAATCAAAACAGCAATTAAACAAAAGCGAAGGAAGCTTGGTTTTGAAAGAACTAGAATTAGGGTCAGGATTGGGCGGCTTGGAGAAGAAGGAGCTCTTTGTCTTGGACGGCAGCTAGGGCTCCTTTCTTTGGGCATGGCTGATCTCCAAGGATACAGAAGGGTGCTAGGTGATGCAGGACGGGCTCGATGTACCCTGGATTATTTGGAAAAGGGAAAAAACTCCTAAATAAACTAGGACCATTGGAGGGCTAAGAATCCTCCCGGGACTAGGGTGACACAGAAACTAAAATCCTAAAATAGCTGATCTCTTTTGTTTTCAATTTTCTTGGTAGAGGTGGCGAGGGAAGGATGGAGATGGGAGACTAGGAACTGGAACTCATGGCCCTGGGACTCACTCTAACGAGGGGCTCTCCTCAAATCCATAATGCACATAGCAGGGCTCTAAAAGGGCATCCCACTAGGGTGACTCTCAAAGGATATGAGGGGATAAGAAGATGGGATAGGGGATAACTAGGGTTCTCTCATCGAACCCATAATGCACACAGCAGGGCTCTCAGAGATGCCCCGAGGGATCAAACCCATAATGCACATAGCAGGGCTCTCACACCTCTCTTCGAACCCATAATGCACACAATAGGGAACGAAGGCAAAACGGGCCTCAGCCCAGAACCAGAACAAGAACCAGTGGCTAAAAATTTCTCCAATAATTTGATTATTACAAGAGGGGAGGGGCTCTTTATATAAATAAACAAAACCCCTCACTTACTTAGCCTCCAAGTAAACCTAAAAATGGAAAAATAAATTACATCAAAATCCATGCTACATCAATATTAGTGCTGATCTACTCTATGAAGCATGTCGCTTGGACTACTCTAGAAAGCGTGTAGAACCATCTCTCGCGGATGTGCACAGAGGAGGATCGATCTCTGCCGAGCACCGGTAGACGGCCGGCGGACGGGAAGCGGGTGGCGAACGGGGCCGGCGGACGACGGGCGGTGGACTACAGGCGGGGTGGCGGCATAGGGTGGGCACAGCACGCCCAGGGCGTGCAGCTTCACCTTCCATGATTGTGGGGCCCCGGGTGCCGGCGAGGACCTCCCGCAGGATGGCGAGATGGTGGGGTGGTGGCAGGCGATGGACGGAGGGACGGCGGGTCGGCGGCAAGCGGTGGCTCGGCATGCCCTGTGCATGCCGTTTCGTCTTCCCACGGGCATGGGACCCAAGAGCATCGACGAGGGCCTCCGACGGTGATGCGGGACTAATATGCATGCAATTCTTTTTGTATGTTTTATATGTAGGGTTAGGTGATTAATTCCCGAATTTTAGATCAAAATTATATGTAGGGAATTTTGTATGAATTTTTGAAGCCAAGCATGCAGGTTAGAACCTAGAAAAGTACTAAAGAAGGATCGCTGGGGCTGAGAAACCTCGGTTAGGGCAAGTTCTCCTACAATATAAAGACTGGAGGTAGAGGGGGTGTACCTGACAATGTCTGAAGTGCCCGGTGAAGATCGCAGTGAAGGGATCTCTCGTTCCTCGATGGATGCGGCCTGGAAAATCGAGCCAAAGACCCGCGGATACCCGGCTTTCTGCTCGGTGGTTCGATTGAGGCTTGGCTAGAGACGTTGGATTCGTAGGAACTCGGGGACCTGCAAATGACCTGTCAGGGGTTAGAAAACTCAGAGGAAATCAAGAAAACCAAGGAAAACAGCAAAGGAAAGAAAGTTTTGGAGGGGCCTGGAATGATGGTTGGCAGTAGGAAGATGGTTGCAAACACCGGGAAGAAGAACTCTCAAACCCCTTTATGCACATAGCAGGGTAATCGCACAAAACAATATAAGAACTCAAGGATTATTTCATATCAAAAATCTAGCTTTATACAAGAGGCTAGGGTCCTTTAAATAGACCCTTAACCTTGGGCTCCAAGTAAGGGCACATTAGTCTTAACATAAGAATCGTTTTCCCTCTCAAATCCTAGCTAGAAAATAAGGAAACATTAGGAAGAAAAATCCCTAAAAATTCTCTTGACTTGGACAACACTCCAAGGATGCCTAGGGGGGCATGTTGGGCTTCTAAGAGCAACAAGGGGCCGGCCCAAAGGGGCTTGGGCACATGGGTTTGGGCCTCTGGAAGCTGGGATGGCCTGGTAGCCAGGTAGTAGGAATATTCCCTGGTATCTTGCTTCTTAGGGGCTTGGGCTTGGTGCCTGGGCTTGATTTCTTTGGGCTAGGATGCAGATGGACCTCTAAAATCATGGATGCCTTGGTCTATGAATATACTTTGGCATTTGGAAGGGAATTTGGGCATCTGGAGGGCATCTACAAGGAATTAGGGTTTTCTAAATTTTTCTCCTGGGGTCTTCAAATCATCAAGCTGGGTTGGACTTGGGCTATACTTCTATGTCTTCAATCTAGTTGGACTTGGTCTTCACTTGTGTGATATAATCTTGAGTTTTCAGTGTACTTGGACAGGACTCAAAAAAATAAAATTTGCTCAACATGAGCTGACTAGCATTGGACTGAACTAGCTCAACATGATCTGATTAGTAGAGAACTGAAATAATAACACAAAAGACTCAAATAACAACTAAAATGAACTCAGATGGGCTAAGCCCTTATTACAGATAGACTCATAAATTATTGATCAATCCATAGAGGGTTGAAAAGCCTCTATCTTATTCTGGTGCCTCTGGTGTCTACACCAATTCTCCTGGGGTGGAAGGAACTCGACCCTGTCGAGTGAAGATCAGACTGGCTCACATATCTCTCGAGACGGTCTGGGTTGAGGCGTTGCAAGTCCTCTCGAGAAATCAATGAATCATCCGACTCTGGCTGGCCTTGCCATCGGACCAAGAAGCATTGATAGTCATGGCCACGGGTTGTGATGGCTTGATCATCCAGGATACGCTTGATCCGTTCTCCTCTCTCAGGCCAATTTGTTAGTGGACACTCTAGGTTAGGGTCACTCACAATGAAAAGGAATAGGTCCAAAGGCCTCACTAGGTATCGCTGCCGGTTCCCTATACTCAACCAGGTATGTAATATTGAAGGTAGAACTAATGCCCATATCCGAAGGCAAGTCTAACATATAGGCATTTGATCCAATCTTCTCTATCACTTTAAAAGGTCCGGCTTTATGAGCATGAAGCTTCTTTTAGGCCTAAGTGGTGCGGGCACCAGACTCAGAAGAAGACTTTAGGGCTCCATCTGGATCTCTGATTGACCTTGCCCGAAGAATTAGGATTTTCTGGTTTTGTAATAAGGGTTGTCTTGGTCAACTCAATTTTTTTGAGTCTGTATTTCCCTGTAATTTAAATTTTGTTGAGTCATGTTGACTCAGTACAAGTCCTAGTAAGTGGTCTAGGTCTTCTCCAGGGTGCCACATTTTCTCCCAAGCCCAAGCAAGTGGGTGCCACACTCCCAGCCACATGCCAGAGTCCAGGAGGCGCCACATCTCCATCTAGTGTCTTTGGTCCCTACACCACAAGAAGTAAGTTCCTTTTTTTTCTTGCACCACTTGGGAGAGAAATCCATCAAGATACCTCAATCCAAGGAGGAGCCAATTTCTTTCTAGATAAACCCAAGCCAGGATGGCAAGAATTTCTCTTGAAGAGAGGATCAAGGAGGTGCCCCACAATGTTCCATAAAAATCCAAGTTATAAAAGGGAAGAGAGCATGTCTTGGGAAGGAGTTCAAGGAGGTTCCCAAAAGTTTCCAAAAGTACCAAAGCCATGAAAGGAAGAAGCCTAAACTTGTGGAGCAAGACTAGGAGGTGTCCAAAAGAGCCAAACCATGAAGGAAAAATCCTTGATTCATGAAGAGATACTAGGAGACACCCCCATAACCTGCCATTTAGAGCTGATTTTCAAGTTTTCTTGGAGTTTTTGGGCTGCCCACTCATGGAAGGTGTCTTGGGAAGAGAATTTGATGCCTAAAGTGTGGGTTAGTCCTATTAGTCCCACATGGAAAGTGTATGAAATTTTATTTCTTTGTTATGTCTATTCAACTCTATGTAACTCTTGAATTTAATGATGAATGAAATTAATTTCTGTGTGAGCAACTTTGTGTTTCTCTCTTCCGCACTTGTATTCAGGTGTTGAGCTCCATGAGGGAGTAAATCCGGGTTCCCTAGGAACCTTGAGGAGGTGTGAGATCTCCAATCCCAAAACCCTACCAAAACCCTAGGTTAGCCACTTCAATTCCAAACCCTAGCCGCCATCATCTTCTTCATTCCACCAATCATCCAAACCCTAATCTACCTCATCATCTCACGGCCCCTCTCTTCCAAGTAGAGGCCGACCACCAACATCCAGGTCCAGATCGGCTACTTCGAATATAGAGCAAGTCCTAGAGGATGTCAGATCAGCATCCAGGAGAATCAGGATTTCAGCAACATCAATTTTTCAAGTTCTTCTTATCTGGTAAATCCTTTCTTTGAGTATTTGGTTCCTTAACTTGTTCTTCTTCTTTCCCAGATCTTGAGTTCAGGAGAAGCCAACTCTGCCAAAGGACTAGTATTGGTGGATCCATTGCGAAGATATCCGAATTCGAGGATCCAACAATCTGCTCGAGAGAGTCCTTCCACCAAACTCTGTGAAGATCACTGCCTGGTACATAACCCTTCCCTTCTCTTTATTTCTGTCCTGTTGAAAGTTCAGAGTGAAATGCTAGGTCTGGAAGTTTCTCAACCCCCAGCGATCCTTTACTTCTGAACTACTCTGATAATCTAGTTTCTTTGAATTGTGCTTTCAATTATTATATAGTTTCTTTCAATTTAGTTTAACTTTCATTTGAGTCAAAGCCGACTTCTGAAAATATATAAAAAAAAAAATACATTAATTTTAATTTGCTTCCGCATTCCACATATCCGTTCTGCATCATTTTTGGTATCAGATCTTTCGTTTTGCATCACTAAGCCTGTTGGCTTTGGCTCCTTAATTTTGATGATTAACAAAAGGTTGAGTATATGTTTGGACTAATGTTTCATCTCAAGATAAAGTTTCAGGACTTAGGTTATTCAAAAAGAGTATCAAGAGTACAATATTGAAACCAAGCTTGCTTGATTTGGGAAAGAGCTTTTCTACCTTGAACAAGATCAAATTTCTCATATTGGACCTTCTTATTAAGAAGAAATTTACAAAAGAAACAAAGGCTTAGAGAAACTCAAGCATGGCACGCACCTCTCCAAGAGTTTCAGAAAAATTCAGACCAGAGGTCGACCACCAGAGGTCGACACCTTGCCAAAGGTCGACCACCAGAGGTCGACTCATGATGAAAAGAAAAGTTCAGCAAGGCCGGCACGGCAAAATTTCAGTGGCACGCTCCAGAGGTCGACCACCAGAGGTCGACACCTGTCCAGAGGTCGACACCAGAGGTCGACTCATAGCCTGAGAATTCAAACTGGGCAGAACTACGATTTTCTGGATTTTTTCCTAAGATAAACTGGAGGTCGACTCATGAGGTCGACACTTGATCCAGAGATCGACTCATGAGGTCGACTCATGGCATAACGGCTAGTTTTTCTGAACTACCGATTTGATTTCTAACGGCCATAAATGGCCATATTTTTGATTCTAACGGTCTTGTGGAGTTGTTTCATCTTGAATGAGGTATTTAACCTCCACCTAACTTCAAAAAAGACAAGGAGACAAAGTGAAAAGGATTAGAGTGAAAGTAAAAAGCCTTCAATCAATTCCAAGCCAAAAAGAGTGAGAAAACCAAGAGATTCCTTAGCCAAAAGCTTTCCATCTTTGAGGAATCCAACTTTCAAGTGTTTGGCATTTAGTGAGGTCCAAGATTCCAAGAGAAAGGCTTGAAGAGTCTCCATCAAGAGCTACATCGAATTTCTTTTTGCTCAAAAGGAGTTTGTTTTGATTTATTCATTATATTCATATTCCTTTTGTCTTAGGCTAGTTTCAAGGGAATTTGAAACTAGTGTGAGGTTTGTTGGTGAGCCAATTGACAAAACCAACTAGGGTTGCTTGTAAGCCCGAAGCCAAAACAAGTGAGTGAGGTTTGTTGGTGAGCCAATTAATAAAACCAACTAGGGTTGCTTGTAAGCCCGAAGCCAAAACAAGTGTGTAAGGTTTTGACTTGTGAGCCTGGTAAAACAAGTCGGCTGTAATCTAGAAAAGATTATAGTGGAAATTCCCAAGTGGAGCTTGGGGAGTGGATGTAGGTGCTAGGTGCACCGAACCACTATACTTCTTGTGTGTTTGCATTGCTTTACTCTTTATCTTCTTTTGCTCTTTAATTGTTGTTATATTTCATTGCTTCCGTTGCACAATTACTTGAGCACTATCACTCTTCACCTTTGAACTTGATAGCACATATATTGCTTTAATTTTTTAAAATACCCAATTCACCCCCCTCTTGGGCACCATATCTGGGCAACAAGTAGTATCAGAGCACCGGTACTCTCTTGTAGGTCCAACGATCTTGAGTGAAAGATCATGACCGCCCCAATTGGAATGGGTGTAGTTGAAGGACAAGCATCAAATCGCCCTCCTTTCTTTAATGGCACAAACTACACATACTGGAAAACTCATATGCGTATTTATTTACAAGCTATAGATTATCATATATGAAGAGTAATTACTAAAGGGCCTCATCAGCCCACTCACTTGGTTAATGGCATTATCACCCTAAAATCTGAAGAAGAATGGGATGACAATGACATCAAACAAGCTGAGTTAAATGCTAAGGCGATGAATTTGCTATTCTGTGCACTTGACCCTAGTGAATTTAACAGAATATCAAATTGTATTTCCGCCAAAGAAATTTGGGATACACTTGAGGTTACCCATGAGGGTACACACCAAGTGAAGACCACAAAGGTGAACATGCTCATTCATACGTATGAGATGTTCAGGATGGAACCAACTGAAAGTATAAGTGAAATGTATACTAGATTTACCAATATAGTAAATGGTATGAGGAGTTTGGGAAAAATTATATCTAATGGTGAACTGGTTAACAAACTTCTCAGGTCTCTTTCGGCTTCATGGGATGCGAAAGTAACAGCCATAGAAGAAGCCAAGGATGTCAATACTCTACCTCTTGAGTAGCTTCTTGGATCATTGATGACTTACGAGCTTTCACTAAAGCAGAAGACAGTGGACAATGACAAGAAAAAGAAAGCCATAGCCTTCAAGTCCACTACAAAGGAAGAGTCAAGTGATGAATCAGAAGAAGAAGCTGATGATGATGAGACAGCCCTCATTACAAGAAAATTCAAAAGATTCATGAGAAAGAAGAAGGGCTTCTACAAGAAAAAGCCACAAAAAGGTGATCACAATAAAGATAAAGAGAAAGAAAAAGAAAGGGATCCACCCATCTGCTTCGAGTGCAAGAAGCCTGGACATTATAAAATAGATTGCCCTTTGCTTAAAAAGAGTCGAAGGATGTTGAGAAAGAAAGCCATGATGGCTACCTGGAGTGAGAGTGAGGACTCCAGCAGTGATGAAGAGCAGCAGGTAGTCGCCAACCTGTGTTTCATGGCCAATGAAGATAATGAGGTAAATTCTGAACCTGAAATTGAATTTACTTTCAATGAATTACATGATGCTTTTGATGATTTAGTTATGGAATATGAAAAATTAAAACTGAAAAATAAGAAATTAAGAAAGCTAAATCTTGAGCTTACCAAAAATTCAGAAAAGTTTTCAACTGAAATTGAAGATTTAATTCAAGAAAACAAGAAATTAACTGAACATGTAAAGACCTTGAAAAATGATAAGGATAATCTTTTAAAAGAAAATGATTCTTTGAAAAATAATAGAAGTCTTAAAACTAATGAGAAAATTGAAAAACAAAACAAAGAACTATTGCTTCAAAACAAGAATTACAAAGAAGAGTTAGAAAAAGTAAAACCTTTTGTAGAATAGTTTACTTTTAGTTCAGAAAAATTAAGTATGCTTTTAAATAGTCAACATGCAGTGTTTAACAAAGCTGGACTTGGATTTAAGCCACACAATCAGCAAAAACTCTACAAAAAATTTTTCATACATGCATCTTCTAATATTAGCTGCTATGCATGTGGTATGTTAGGACATAAATCATATATTTGTAATAGAAGAAAATTAAATACCTTTGGAAAGATTTGGGTTCCAAAAGGAACCAATTTGACTAACCCTAAAGGACCCAAGATGACTTGGGTACCTAAAGTTTCAACTTGATTAATTTTTGCAGGTGTGCCTTGCAACCAAAAATAAAAGAAGAATGTGGTATCTGGATAGTGGTTGCTCAAGGCACATGACTGGGGATGTGAAGCAATTCTCATCACTAGCAGCTATTGATGGTGGAAACGTTACTTTTGGTGATAATGGAAAAGGCAAAATCGTCGGAATTGGTAAAATCCATATCACCCCTAATGCTTATGTAGATAATGTATTATTTGTTGATGGCTTGAAGCATAATCTTTTTAGCATTAGTCAGTTTTGTGATAAGGGTTTTAAAGTAATTTTTGAATCATCTTTGTGCATGGTATCTAGTCTAGATGTCGATGGCATCAAGTTCACTGGTCATAGGCATGGAAACATTTACATGGTTGATCTTGATGATCTAGCCATGGAAAGTGGTCAATGCCTAGTGGCTAGGGAAGCCAAGGCAAGTGAAACTAGTTGGCTTTGGCATGCTAGTACGCAGTTGATTTCAAAATTAAGCAAAAAGAATTACCAAAACTCACATTTGAAAAAGATAAGATTTGTGCTGCATGTCAATTTGGAAAACAAACTAAATCTACTTTCAAACCTAAAGGAGTAGTATCTACTACTAGACCCCTTGAATTATTGCATATGGACCTCTTTGGACCAACCAGAACAATTAGTTTGGGAGGTAAAAAATATGGGCTAGTAATTGTAGATGATTACTCACGATTTACTTGGGTAATGTTTTTAGCTCATAAAGATGAAACGTTTTCAGCTTTTGTTAAATTTCATAAAAGGGTTTCAAATGAAAAAGATCTCACTATTGTTTCTTTGCGTAGTGATCATGGAACTGAATTTGACAATCATGATTTTGAAGCTTTTTGTAATGAAAATGGCATTAGTCATAATTTTTCTGCACCTAGGACACCTCAACAAAATGGGGTGGTAGAAAGAAAGAACAGGACACTTGAAGAAATGGCACGCACAATGCTTTGCGAAAATGATTTACCTAGATATTTTTGGACAAAAGCCATTAATACTTCCTGTTACATTTTAAATCGTGTTTTAATTCGACCTATTTTGAAGAAAACACCATATGAGCTTTGAAAAAATCGAAAACCTAATCTCAAGTATTTTCGTGTATTTGGTTGCCGCTGTTTCATATTAAACAATGGCAAAGACAATATCAGTAAATTTGATGCCAAGTCAGATAAGGGTATCTTCTTAGGATACTCTACTTCTAGCAAGGCATACAGGGTCTTCAATAGAAGAACTCTTCTAGTTGAAGAATCAATTCATGTAGTATTTGATGAATCTAACAAAAAATCTTCTAGAAAAGAAGATTCTATTGATGATGAAACAGGTACAAAGAAGCTTGAACAATTGACAATCAATGAAGATGAGCCCAAAGGAGATGATGATCAAGAAAATCAAGATCAAACACAAGAGATCATTGCAACTTCACCAAAACCTTTACCTAAAGAATGGAGGTATGCACACGGACACCCCAAAGAGCTAATTATTGGTGATCCATCAAAGGGAGTAAGTACACGCTCTTCTATTAGAAATGTTTGTGATTATTTAGCTTTTGTATCTCAGATAGGGCCTAAGTCAATTGAAGAAGCTGAAAAAGATTGTAACTGGATTAATGCTATGCAAGATGAACTAAATCAATTTAAAAGAAATAACGTTTGGACTTTAACTGAAAGACCCCTTAATGTTTTTGTAATTGGCACAAAATGGGTTTTTAGAAATAAACTTGATGAACATGGTATTGTAACTAGAAACAAAGCTAGACTTGTTGCTAAAGGCTACAACCAGGAAGAAGGGATCGACTTTGATGAAACCTTTGCTCCTGTTGCTAGGCTAGAAGCAATTAGACTTTTACTTGCTTTTGCTTGTTTTATGGATTTCAAGTTATTTCAAATGGATGTTAAAAGTGCTTTTTAAAATGGATTTATTGAAAAGGAAGTTTATGTTGAACAACCTCCTGGTTTTGAAAATCATGAATTTCCTAACCATGTTTTTAAATTGCATAAAGCATTGTATGGCTTAAAGCAAGCTCCTAGAGCTTGGTATGATAGATTAAGTTCATTTTTGATGAAGAATGATTTTTCTAGAGGTAATGTAGATAATACATTATTTTTGAAAAAGAAAAATGATGATCTCTTAGTAGTACAAATCTATGTAGATGATATTATTTTTGGTGCTACTAACGAATGTCTTTGTCAAGAATTTGCAAAGTTAATGCAGAGTGAGTTCGAGATGAGCATGATGGGAGAACTCAACTTCTTCCTCGGACTCCAAATTAAGCAAACCAAAGAGGGGATCTCCATCAACCAAGCCAAGTACACAAGGAAAATATTGAAAAAGTTTGGGATGGAGACTACAAAACCAATAGGTACCCCTATGAGCTCTTCATGTAAATTAGATAAAGATGAATGTGGTAAATCAGTAGACCAAAAATTATATAGAGGCATGATTGGTTCATTGCTATATCTAACTGCCAGTAGACCAGATATAATGTTTAGTGTTTGTATGTGTGCATGTTTTCAGTCTGCTCCTAAAGAATCACATCTCTTAGCTGTAAAACGTATATTTAAATACTTATCTAGGTCAATTGAAATTGGTCTTTGGTACTCTAGAGAGTCATCATATGAATTAATTGCATATTCTGATGCTGATTTTGCTGGGTGTAAACTTGATCGTAAAAGTACTAGTGGAACTTGTCAATTCCTAGGAGTTAATTTGATTTCATGGAGCAGCAAGAAACAGAATTCGGTTGCTCTATCTACGGCGGAAGCCGAATATATAGCAGCTGGAAGCTGTTGTGCTCAGATTCTATGGATCAAACAACAACTCGAGGACTTTGGAATCAAACTAACTAAGACACCCATAAGATGTGATAATACTAGTGCAATCAATTTAACGAAAAATCCTGTACAACATTCAAGAAGCAAACATATTGAAATAAAACATCACTTCATAAGAGATCACGTTCAAAACTCTAATGTGTTGTTAGAATTTATTTGTACAGATTATCAATTGGCTGATATATTCACAAAACCGTTGAATGAAGATAGATTTTGTATGATCAGAAGAGAACTGGGAGTCATTGATCCTTTTGCTTGAAACTCTTCAATTTTCACCAAAATTCCTAAAAAATGATTTAAAAATTTCTCAAATTTGTTTAAAGCTTATTTTTCTAAATTTTGTCAATTTTTCATATTTTACCGAATTTTATTTTGGCTAATTTATTTTTGGAGGTCGACACTTAAGTTTTCGGAGGTCGACACTTAAGGTCGACCCCTGAGATTTTTAGAGGTCGACACTTAAGGTCGACCCCTAAGAATTTTTAGAGGTCGAAACTTGAACGGAAATCATTTTTTTAAAACCCGTCCGCAAGCCTATTTTTTCCTCCATTTCTTTCCATTTCTCCTTCGTGTGGTCCCTCTCCAACTTCCCTAAAGCTCTAAACAGTGGATTTCCAACCCTCTCCTTCATCTTTTTGGGTAATCTTCTCCTCTCCTCTTGTTCTCCTTTGAACCTAACCGTTTTTGACCGTGTTCTTGGTTTTGGACAACCGAAAGCTTTTGCTTCTATCTACCCTCAAATATCGGTTGTTTTTCAATTAAAATCACTTATTTCCCTCCTCCGTTTCTTGCATTTCCTCCATTTACTCTCGATTTTCTCCATTTTCACAAACCCAATCTTACCATTTCACCATTTCTTCTTTTGCTCAACCCGTGAACCTCTCTTCTCCTCTCTTTTCTTGGTTCCTTCCCTCTTAGCCTTGCATTATCCTACTTCTCCCTAATTTACCCCTCTTCCATCCATATGGGTCCAAGAAAGCACTTGGCAGTGAGAAAAAGGAGAATGGAACAAGGCCAAAGTAGCACTGAGCGATGAAGAAAGGTCAGACATGAGCGTGAGCCGACCCCAGAGCCACCTGCACCAGTGCCAGCCAGCTTAGTATGGAAGAGCATTGCGAGTGGGAGGCGTGTGGACATACCTTTCTGGGATCAGCATCACTTCTTTATAGGAGATGTGCTGAGAGATGCAGGTCTGGTTTACTTCTGCACGATGACTGAGAGATTCTACCCAGACCTCATCAGGGAGTTCTATGCATCCATGGCCACTGATGGCATTGGATGGTCAGCTACTATACGTGGGATCGAGATTCCAGTGACACCGGAGGTCATTAGTCGTGTTTGGAGGATTCCACTTCATGGCACAGCTGCCACTTCGATCAGCGACAAAGAGCATGCCTTCAGATGTATTCTAGAGCGTGAGGATGTTAGCGGCATTTCCACAGTAGCCGCTAACTAGCTTTCACTGGAGATAAGAGTGCTGCATCATATCATCGCCCGTATCTTGATTCCGAAGAGCGGGAGATTCAACTTTATCACTGAGCGTGAGCTGGTGTTGATGGTGTCCCTGAGATAGCGGACTCCCATCAACCTTCCCAGGATCATGCTTCAGCAGATGGGTGAGGCAGGATCTCACAGGAGACCAGTTCAACCATATGGTATGGGGCTGACACAGCTATTCAGGGAGCATGGAGTTTCATTTGATGGTATACCTTTCAGTCAGCTGCAGCATACTGATACATATGGAGAAAAATCCCTGCATAGGATGGGATTTCGACTGATTGGTGACCGTTGGGTGCGACGAGAGTCTGGCCAGGAGCCAGATGAGGAGGATGAGATCCGAGTAGCTGAGGCAGGGCCTTCAGAGCCTACTGATCATGGTACACCTCCTCGTCCAGCACCAGAGTCAGAGACTGTGGAGCCTGAGCTATTCACGCCACCACCCTCATCAGCTCCAGCACCTACTGCTACTGCTACACCATGGAGGACTACAGCGAGGATATCGGACTTTGAGCAGAGAGTGACTGATCACATTTCAGAGGTCCGGACAGAGATTGCTGGTGTACGACAGGAGCTACATGGTCTGCGGATCCACACAGATATGCATATTAGAGCTCTCTCAGCTAGTGTAGATGATGGATTCCGACAGATCCTCAGCCTACTGAGATTAGCATTGCCACCAGGGACTGTAGATCCGACAGTACCTCCTCCACATTCTGATGATGATGATGATGACTCTAGTGGATACAGTGACAGTGATGGAGATCAGCCCGGAGCAGGTAGCTCTGATGTTCCACCTGCAGATCCGATTCCAGAGATTCCCCCTTCTACTGATCCTCCTTCTACTGATCTTCCCAGTACAGATCCTCCAGCTATAGATGTGCCAGTAGATACTGAGTTTACTGAGTCACTTTTTGAGACTATTACAGGGATTCCGGATGATAGAGATGAGCATACAGAGAGAGATATTGATGATCCCACTGCTTATGAGCTAGTCAGCAGGCACACTCCAGCTCAGTCTACTCAGCATACTGATCCATCTACTCCTTCTGCTACTGCTTCTGTTAGGACACCTGTGGAGCCTTTTCCTTGGACCTATAGATCTCGTAGGACTACCCCTAGGTCTGGTCCCTCTCTGAGGACTCGGAGTCTCACTCATAGGACTCCAAAATCCTCATCTAGGATTTTGGCTCCTATCTCTTTTGATATACCTTCTGATGAGGAGTAGCCTCATAGATTTGCTTGATGTATGTACTAGTTTACTTTGTATGATCTGATGTATCAGTGTTTTGTGCTTACTATGTAAGCAATTTTCTAACTGAATACATTTATATACTTATCTACATTGTGATATTTTACTGTCTGATACCAGCTCTTAGCATTTATCTTTTTAAACCCTCAAATTAGAATGTTTTTGTTATATTGAATGCACAAATTGAGGGGGAGCATGTATTTTATGCAACTAAGTACTTCATTGTAATGGAACATAAGTTTCCTTAATATATCTTTCACTACAAAAATCGACTTTTTGATTCTTGACAAAAAGGGGGAGTAGAGTATAAGTAAAGTATATATGATATTCTCATGACTCTTTCTTATGAGTAGAATATGTATATATGGTTCTTATGATTCTTATGACTCTTTCATGGAGTAGAGTATAGTAAAGTATATATGATTCTTATGAGTAAAGCTTGTATGTTTCTTAACTTTTTGACTCATGAGAATGTTTTCACAAAAAGAAAGAAGTAAATGAAAAGTAAAATCTTTTTGACTCATGAGAATGTTTTCACAAAAAGAATGAAGTAAATGAAAAGTAAAATCTTTTTGACTCATGAGAATGTTTTCACAAAAAAGTAGATGATAGGTAAAATTATTATGGTATACTCATGCATGTAAGGATTCTTTGAAAATTTTTATTATTGCTATATTTTGCTTTTGGACTTAATTACATATATACTCAAGGTTTTGTCATCATCAAAAAGGGGGAGATTGTTGGCTTTGGCTCCTTAATTTTGATGATTAACAAAAGGTTGAGTATATGTTTGGACTAATGTTTCATCTCAAGATAAAGTTTCAGGACTTAGGTTATTCAAAAAGAGTATCAAGAGTACAATGTTGAAACCAAGCTTGCTTGATTTGGGAAAGAGCTTTTCTACCTTGAACAATATCAAATTTCTCATATTGGACCTTTTTATTAAGAAGAAATTCACAAAAGAAATAAAGGCTTAGAGAAACTCAAGCATGGCACGCACCTCTCCAAGAGTTTCAGAAAAATTCAGACCAGAGGTCGACACCTTGCCAAAGGTCGACCACCAGAGGTCGACTCATGAAGAAAAGAAAAGTTCAGCAAGGCCGGCATGGCAAAATTTCAGTGGCACGCTCCAGAGGTCGACCACTAGAGGTCGACACCTGCCCAGAGGTCGACACCAGAGGTCGACTCATAGCCTGAGAATTCAAACTAGGCAGAACTACGGTTTTCTGGATTTTTGCCTAAGATAAACTGGAGGTCGACACTTGATCCAGAGGTCGACTCATGAGGTCGACTCATGGCATAACGGCTAGTTTTTCTGAACTTTTGATTTGATTTCTAATGGCCATATTTTTGATTCTAACGGTCTTGTGGAGTTGTTTCAGCTTGAATGAGGTATTTAACCTCCACCTAACTTCAAAAAAGACAAGGAGACAAAGTGAAAAGGATTAGAGTGAAAGTAAAAATCCTTCAATCAATTCCAAGCCAAAAAGAGTGAGAAAACCAAGAGATTCCTTAGCCAAAAGCTTTCCATCTTTGAGGAATCCAACTTTCAAGTGTTTGGCATTTAGTGAGGTCCAAGATTCAAAGAGAAAGGCTTGAAAAGTCTCCATCAAGAGCTACATCGAATTTCTTTTTGCTCAAAAGGAGTTTGTTTTGATTTATTCATTGTATTCATATTCCTTTTGTCTTAGGCTAGTTTCAAGGGAATTTGAAACTAGTGTGAGGTTTGTTGGTGAGCCAATTGACAAAACCAACTAGGGTTGCTTGTAAGCCCGAAGCCAAAACAAGTGAGTGAGGTTTGTTGGTGAGCCAATTGATAAAACCAACTAGGGTTGCTTGTAAGCCCGAAGCCAAAACAAGTGTGTAAGGTTTTGACTTGTGAGCCTGGTAAAACAAGTCGGCTGTAATCTAGAAAAGATTATAGTGGAAATTTCCAAGTGGAGCTTGGGGAGTGGATATAGGTGCTAGGTGCACCGAACCACTATACTTCTTGTGTGTTTGCATTGCTTTACTCTCTATCTTCTTTTGCTCTTTAATTGTTGTTATATTTCATTGCTTCCGTTGCACAATTACTTGAGCACTATCACTCTACACCTTTGAACTTGATAGCACATATATTGCTTTAATTTTTTAAAATATCCAAATCACCCCCCCTCTTGGGCACCATATCTGGGCAACAAAGCCTAACCAAGATAGAATCCACTACATCAAATTCCTTGACCTTTCTTCATGAAATTAGCCAGTTTCTTTTAAAATTAGTGCAGGTGGTGAACATGCTGGGCACATGCATACTCCTAATAAGATGATGCAAAGGACTCAAACCTACACCTAACAGACTCGACTTTGCATTCCTATGGAAGGAAATTTTATTGAACTCTTTAGACCTAAACCTAAGAGATTATAGGTTCTCTAGGTTTGATCCTAGCTTGACATGCACATGAAAACTTACAATGGGCTCCTAACAAATTCCAAAGGGTATGCCAGAAGTATAATGCAAACCTAACATGCGTAATGAATGCATGCAGTATGCTAATCTCAACTAAATGCAATCTAATGATCCTAGAAATGCTGGATGTGCATGGAAAAGGCAGAAAATAGGAAGTGGGTTCAGAATTAGTCAAGTAGGGTAAGGAAAAATGTTTAAGATTAGTTGGATACAGTAGGATAAAAGATGGGGTGTCAGGAACTAATCCTAAACTATTTAGGCTAACCTTACGAGATTGAGGTATCTCTACAGGGTTTGCATAATGGAAGGATGGGTTATTAATCTCAAGGAAGAGGTCCTTAATAGAAACTATAGGAGGAGGCTCATCCTGAGGGTACTGATTCAAAGAGATCAGGTCTTTAAAATTTTTTTCAGGTTCCTGTATTTTAGGACTAGACTCTATAATTTTGCTCTCTCTATGGTTTCCTCAGGTAAGGCTCTAGCAGCAGTACCTAGGTTCTCTTCCTCTATTTATTCTTCCACTATAGCTTTGGGTTGGATGTGGTCAAGGTCAACTAGCTCTGGGTTGGTTTCTACCTGGGTATCTACTAAGTCAGCTAATTCGAGGTCTACTAAAGGTGTCTCCTCTTCTCCAACATACTCATCCACTAAGTTCACAACAGCTTCATATATTTCCGCTTTAATGTAAGCCTTGTCAATCAAAGGGATGGTAGGAGAAGGTTGGCTATGGAAAAATTGGCTAGGTCCCGGTTTCTGATTATGGACACTAATCTTAGTAGGTTCAGGTTGCCTAAGGGGTAGTGGCTCACTACTGGGCTCATATTTAAGGATACTAATCCTATGGGGTTCAAGTTAACTAAGGGAAATCTATCTAGTACTAGATTGATACCTAGGGGTTATGGGCTCCCTAGGCTCATAGGACAAGGGTGCAGATCTAAGGGTCATGGGATTATAAGATCTGGGGTCATAGGATTTGGGTTCAGCTCATGGGTCTTGGGTCTACTGGACTCATGGGATATGGGTTCGTAGATTCTAGAGTCAGAGGATTTGGAGTCATAAGATCTATAGGTTTTAAATATACTAGGCTTATAGGATGTGGGTAAATAGGATCTAGAGTCAGTATCATAGTATGGGTCAGGATGATGGGCTCTCCTAGGTTCAACCTCATGGTATGGATCAGGATTTGGGGTCCTCCTAGGTTCAATATCATAATAAGGGTCATGGCGAAGGGTTCTCCTAGGTTGGGGAGGTGACTCAAGTTCTGGTTCAGGTTTGGATCTAGTTTGGGTCCTATGGGTTTTCTCTAACGTTCCTCGTCGGGCATCTAGTTGATCAAGTCTACGATTGAAGGATTAGACTAACCTCTCTCCAAGGGCATCAATTTTAGCATCAAGATGATCCATGGATTCAGGGAGATGGTGAATGAGATGGGACTCCTGATCTAATTCTCATGCAAGACTCGATCAGACTGACTACAGCTAACTAGACCTAGAGTCCAAAACTAAGAGCTCAATCAGAGTAGCAAACTACCCTATAGTAACCCTGTACTTAGCCAGGCAGGTGTAAGGGGAGTGTTAGGTCCCTGATTACCAATCCTAGATACCAATCAGAGATTGGCCAGGTAGGCGGACCAGCACACAAGCCCTTAAAGATTAAATCCCTAAACCACCATTCTAGACACTAAGCACAAGGCACACACAGGTTAGCTTGACACAATGATCTGACACTTAGCCCAAACCCGACAAGTTGGTGTCCCTAGCCTACTAGGGCAAATTAAGTCTAGTTAATTTTAGGTTAAGGCTTGGGACCGAATGCAAGGGATATGGTTTTGGGCTAAGGAGAGGTGATCAAATCCTCCCCCCATCTGATATAGCAAGAGTGCCCTTAAATATAAATTATGCAATGATGGCAGGCAGATGAGGATGCAAATTAGGGTTTAGATGTTTTTGGTATTTTTGGAGAATATGTATTTTTTTTTATTTTGGTATTTTCTTAAATAGAAGAAAACTTGCAAATTAAGGCCTAATATGTAGGAAATATACTAAAATTAAAAGATATGCAAAAGATGCTAAACAAAACCCTAAAACTTCCAAACTTGTCTTGCTGAAAAAAATAGAGCCAAAAATTTACAGACTGTATTTCGGCTTGCAGAAAATTCACTGGCCGAAATAAGATCTGAAAAAATCTTGAAAATTATGGCAAACTATGATGAATCTAGTAAAATAAATTTTAGAATTTTTGGAGTTTTTATCAGGGAGAAATAATATAAAAAATAGAGAATATACGGACTAAAAAATTACAGAAAAGAGGCCCTAATCTAAGCTCTGATACCAAATGATGCAGGAGTAATATGCGTGCAATTCTTTTTGTATATTTTATATGTGGGGTTAGGTGATCAATTCTCGAATTTCAGATCAAAATTAGTTGTAGAAAATTTTGTATGAATTTTTGAAGCCAAGCATGCAGATTAGAACCTAAAAGAGTACTAAAGAAGGATCGCCGGGGCTGAGAAGCCTCGGTTAGGGCAAGTTCTCCTACAATATAAAGACTGGAGGTAGAGGGGGTTACATGACAATTTTTGAATCACCCAGTGAAGGGATCTCTCGTACCTCGATGGATGCGGCCTGAAAAACTGAGCCAAAGACCCGCGGATACCCGGCTTTCTGCTCGGTGGTCCGATTGAGGCTTGGCTGGAGTCGTTGGATTCGTAGGAACTCGGGGACCTGCAAACGACCTGTCAAGGGTTAGAAAACTCAGTAGAAATCAAGAAAGCAAAGGAAAATAGCTAAGTGAAGAAAGTTTTGGAGGGGGCTGGAAGGATGGTTGGCGGTAGGAAGATGGTTGCAAACACCGGGAAGAAGAATTCTCAAACCCCTTTATGCACACAGCAGGGTAATCACACGAAACAATACAAGAACTCAAGGTTTATTTCATATCAAAAATCTAGCTTCATACAAGAGGCTAGGGTCCTTTAAATAGACCCTTAACCTTGGGCTCCAAGTAAGGGCATATTAGTCTTTACATAAGAATCGTTTTCCATCTCAAACCCTAGCTAGAAAATAAGGAAACATTAGGTCGAACAATCCCTAAAAAGTCTCTTGACTTGGCCTACACTCCAAGGATGCCTAGGGGGGCGTGTTGGGCTTCTAAGAGTAGCAAGGGGCCGGCCCAAAGGGGCTCGGGCATATGGGTTTGGGCCTCTGGAAGCTGGGATGGCCTGGTAGCCAGGTAGCAGGAATATTCCCTGGTATCTTACTTCTTAGGGGCTTAGGCTTGGCGCTTGGGCTTTATTTCTTTGGGCTAGGATGCAGATGGACCTCTAAAATCATGGATGCCTTGGTCTATGAATATACTTTGTCATCTGGAAGGGAATCTGGGCATCTGGAGGGCATCTACAAGGAATCAGGGTTTTCTGAATTTTCCTCCTGGGGTCTTCAAATCTTCAAGCTGGGTTGGACTTGGGCTATACTTCCATGTCTTCAATCTAGTTGGACTTGGTCTTCACTTTTATAATATAGTCTTGAGTTTTCAGTGTACTTGGACAGGACTCAAAATAATAAAATTAGCTCAACATGAGCTGACTAGCATTGGATTGAACTAGCTCAACATGAGCTGACTAGTACAGAACTGAAAGAATAACACAAAAGACTCAAATAACAACTAAAATGAACTCAGATGGGCTAAGCCCT
Source organism: Areca catechu (assembly GCA_021397845.1). NCBI lineage: Eukaryota > Viridiplantae > Streptophyta > Magnoliopsida > Arecales > Arecaceae > Areca > Areca catechu. The sequence continues at coordinate 98,063,247 of CM038045.1, forward strand.
TATTACAGATGGACTCATAAATTATTGATCAATCCACAGAGGGTTGAAAAGCCTCTGTCTTATTCTGGTGCCTCTGGTGTCCGCACCAGGCGGCCAGCGAGCACCGGCGGGCGATTGGACGGTGGCAAGCGGTGATAGGCGGGCGACGGGCAGGTGGTGAACAGATGGCTCCATGTCCGTTCATCTTCCCACGGCCTTGGGTGGCGAGCTGCCAGTTTTTTCCGACGAGGGCGGGGCCGGCGAGCACCAGCGACGGTCCGGCGGGGGCGGCAGGGGGTCGGGTAGCCCGGATCTTGGGCTGGTGGAGTGGTGGCTAGGGTTTGGGAAGTTTTTAAAAAAACACGGGATGAAGATGGAATAAGGCTGGAATAAAGAAGAGATAAGGTCGGGATAAAGCTGGAATAGTGGGAATAGGTGGAATAGTGGGAATAGGAAAAATATGAAAAATGCAAGAAAATAAGAAAAATAGAAAATGAATCCGAACCTGCCCTGGATCCCCATCATTCTCCTTGCTCATGTAGAACTCAACTCTGTCGAGTTCGAAAAATGGAGCACACCCTAATCAACAACTCACATTGATACCAAATTGATGCGGGACGGGCTCGATGTACCTTGGATTATTTGGAAAAGAAAAAAAACCCCTAAACAAACTAGGACTATGGGAGGGCTAAGAAGCCACCCGGGACTAGGGTGACATGGAAATTAAAATCCTAAAACAGCTGATCTCTTTTGTTTTCAATTTTCTTGGTGGAGGTGGCGAAGGAAGGATGGGGATGGAAGATTAGGAACTGGAACTCATGGCTTTGGGACTCACTCTAACGGGGAGCTCTCCTCAAACCCATAATGCACATAGCAGGGCTCTCAAAGGGCATCCAGCTAGGGTGACTCTCAAAGGATATGAGGGGATAAGAAGATGGGATAGGGGATAACTAGGGCACTCTCATCAAACCCATAATGCACATAGCAGGACTCTCAGAGATTCCACGAGGGATCAAACCCATAATTCACATAGCAGGGCTCACACACCTCTCTTCGAACCCATAACACACACAGCAGGGAACGAAGGAAAAACAGGCCTCAGCCAAGAACCAGAACCATAACCAATGGCTAAAAAATTCTTCCAATAATCTGATTATTACAAGAGGGGAGGGGGTCTTTATATTGACAAACAAAACTCCTCACTTAGCCTCCAAGTAAACCTAAAAATGGAAAAATAAATTACATCAAAATCCATGCTATATCAATATTGGTGCTGATCTGCTCTGAGAAGGGTGTCGCTTGGACTGCTCCAGAAAGCATGCGGAACCATCTCTCACGGACGTGCACAGAGGAGGATCGATCTCTGCCGAGCACCGACGGATGGTTTGGCGAGGGCGACCGGGGGTCGGGCAGCCCGGATCTTGGGCCGGCGGGGTTGTGGCTAGGGTTTGGGAAGTTTTTAAAAAAAACACGGGATGAAGATGGAATAAGCTAGAATAAAGTAGAGATAAGGTCAGGATAAAGCTAGAATAGTGGGAATAGGTGGAATAGTTGGAATAGGAAAAATACAAAAAATGTGAGAAAATAAGAAAAATAGAAAATGAATTCGGACCTGCCCTGGATCCCCATCACTAGGGAAGCAGGGTTCGGCTAGGCACAAGGAGAGCACTCAAACAAAAACAAGAGAACCAATACAAAAGTAAACACAAGGCAATGACTCAAAATTTCAGCAAGATTGTATTCATAAGAGAAAGTTATTATAAGAGGAAGAGAGGTGTCGTATTTATAGAGCTCCCAAGCTCTCTCCTAACTAGGGTTACACTTGGGTTAACAAGTCTTCTCCTAATTAGATTACAAGTCCTTTTCCTAGCTAGGTTAGAATTACAAGTCTTAAAATAATTAGGAAGACAAATCCCAACTAGGTTAGACTAGCCTTCTCCTTCTCCTTTCTTGCTTTGACTTGGTCAAGGATGCCTATCTTGCTTTGATTGGCATGTGGGCTTCAAGGGGGCAGCAATGGGCTTGCCCAAAGGGGCTTGGGCGCATGGACTTGGGTCTCCTGAAATTTGGGGTGCCCTGGTGGGAATATTTTTGGGATCAAAGTGGAATCTTGCATTTTTATGGACCTGGGCTTGATCTCCTTGGGCTGGGGCATAGATGGACCTCTGAAATCATGGATACCCTAGTTTGGAAATATGCTCTGGCATCTGGATTGGAATCTAGGCATCTAGAAAACATATGGAAGGAATCAGGGTTTCTGGAAGTGTTTTGGATCCTGGGGTGTCACACAAAATCCAACAAGCTGATGTAGTGGCTTTTTACTTCTGGATAAGGCCTAGTGGAACTCCAAAATAGGGTAACCTCCTCTCTTATACAAAATCTGACTCTTACTGGACTTATGGCTAAAGTACAGGACTCAAAACTGGACTAAGATTGAGGGTTGAGACAAATCAACTAACCTCAACTTATTACATGACTCAATCTTAATTGATTACAAAATTTTTAAAACTTTGACGCATGACTAAGTAAACCAGATAGGGCCCAATAATCTATGTCTGATCCTGGTGCCCCCACCAGAGACATTTCCTACTGCCCTAGGAATTTATCCTTTTTACTGATCATGAAGCACTCCGATTCCTGAACTCCTAGAAAAGATTAAATCCTAAGCACGCTAAGTGGGCAGAATACATCCAAGCCTATACCTTTGTGCTTAAACATCATGTTGGTACTAAAAATAAGGTAGCTGATGCCCTTAGCCATCGTGCCCTATTTCTGAATACAGTTAGAACTGAAGTTATAGCATTTGACCAATTGAAAGAGCAATACGGATCCTGTCTTGACTTCGGTGAAATCTTCCAGTCCATGAGTCAAGAACCATCTAGTGCCGATAGGGAGTACACCCTCCAGGATGGTTACCTTTTCAAAGAAAATAGGCTATGCATTTCCAGGACTTCACTTAGAGAATTCTTAGTTTGGGAAACCCATGTAGGTGGTTTAGCTAGTCACTTTGGTAGGGAAAAGACCATTTTAGCAGTAGAAGACCGGCTCTTTTGGCCAAGCCTAAAGAGGGATGTTGCCCACATTGTTTACAGGTGTCAAACTTGTGCTGTCACCAAATAGCAGAAGCAAAACACTAGTCTGTACACCCTGCTACCCATACCTAGTCACCCTTGGCAAGATCTTAGTATGGACTTTGTGGTAGGGTTACCTAAGACCTTGAGGAGACACGATTCAATTTGTGTAGTGGTTGTTAGGTTCTCTAAAATGGCTCACTTCATACCCTACTCTCAGACCTTGGATGCTTCCAAAATGGCCAAACTATTCCTTGATCATGTAGTTAGGTAACATGGCCTTCCTAAAACCATAGTGTCTGATAGGGATGTCTGTTTCACTAGTTATTTTTGGAAAACCCTTTGGCACTTACTAGGAACCAAGCTCAAATTTTCCATTGCCTACCACCTACAGACCGATGGCCAAACTGAGGTAGTCAACCATAGCCTAGGGAACCTGTTAAGCTGCAGGGTAGGTGAGCACACTGGAAATTGGGACCTTCTCTTACCTCGAGCTGAATTTGCTTATAATAGCTCAGTGAATAGGACCACAGGCAAAAGTCCTTTCGAGGTTGTCAGTGGGTATAAACCTAATCACCCTCTCGATCTGATTCCTCTACCCATCCATGCACGAGTCTCATAGTCCATAGAATCATTTGCATAGCATATTAGAGACATGCATAAAGAGATTAGCCAAAAAATTAATTTAAGTAATAATACATACAAGAAATTGGCTGATTCCCAAAAGCAAACCAAAGAATTTGAGATCAAGGATTCTGTAACGATTAGGCTTTGGCCTGAACGGTTCCTACCAAGGACCATTAAGAAACTACATGCTCATGGAGCTGGCCCCTTTAGAGTGATAAGGAGAGTTGGCCCTAATGCCTATGTGCTTGAGCTATCCTCAGATTATGGCATTAGCTCGACTTTCAATATCTGAGACTTAGTTGAGTATAGAGATCCAACAATGATACCCAGTGAGCCATTTAGGCCTAACCTATCCTTTGAGAGTGAACCCGACCCTGAGTGTCCACCTTCAATTTTTCTGAGAGAGGAGAATCGATCGAGCATGTCCTGGATGATCAAGCTATCACAACCCGGGGCAAAGGCTATTAATTTTACCTGGTCCGTTGGCAAGGCCAACCAGAGTCTGATGATTTGTGGATTACCTGAGAGGACTTGCAGCACCTCGACCCCAATCTTCTTGAGAAATACCAGAGCCAGATCAACCCTTACTTGACAGGGTCGAGTTCCTCCCACCCCGAGAGAATTTGTGCGGGCACTAGGATTAGACAGAGGCTCCGTAAACCTCTATGGATTTTTTATTAGGGTTCTTAATCTTTTTGAGTCCTATAATAAGGGTTAAGATACTTAAGCCTGAGTAATTTGCATTCGAGTCATGTAATTGTATGTAGTTGGTTTCAATTTTGGTTTAGTCTTGTAATTTGACCAATTTGGTCAAGTTAGGGTCAATTGGTCCTGTAATTAGCCAAGTTGGTTCACAAGCTCATGTTAATTTGAAGATGGGTTCAAGCTAACTTGAAGATGGGTCCACAAGTGGGCAATCAAGTCAAGCCCACTTGAAGAAGAGTCAAGCCACCTCTCCTCCACACCAAGCTAGGAGTGCCAACTCATGGAATGCCACATCATCAATGCCACATGGCATGGGAGGCACCACTTCACCAAGCTTCATTGGGCAGCCAAGTTCAAGATGAAAAGTTTGAATTCAAATCCCATGTTGGATGCCCATTAACCTCCCATTGACCCAAGCAAGACAACATCCTCACTCTACTTCCCAAATCACACCATTCCACCAAGATCAAGCCAAGTCGTGGTCAGCCAAGCTTCATGAAAAAAGGCTTTCAAATTTCAAGTTGGACGCCCCTTGGAATGAATTTTCAAAATCAAATTAGGCACACCCTTGATTCATCCTCAAATAAAGTTTTGTAACTCCTCTTATTTGAATTCAAATGGGGATTTAGGAGCTTTTATATATGGCCCTAACCTTCTTGTAAAAGACATTGATGATAAATGAAAAAAATCTGAAATCTTCTTTTCTCTAGCCCTTGTCTTGTGACTTGGAACTCTGTGAGAGAGTGAGCCTTTGTTCTTCGAAACATCGAGGGGTGAGAGGCCTTGGGTATCATCTTCCTACGTAAGCCAGCAATCAACCTTCCAAGCAGGGATGCCCCACTGGAAGCTCATCTTGGACACCCAACAAGAACCCCTCTTGACCGCCACCCTCAACTTCTTTCCCCTTCATTTCTTTGCCATCATATGCCTTCTTATTTTTCTAACTCATTTCTATGTTGCTTGAAGGTCCTTTCGGTACCACGGACAAAGGACTAGGCCTACCTTGCCTTCAAGACCATCTGATAGAAAGCCGACAAATCCACAGGGTCGAGGGCTGATCTTCCAGGCCACATCCATAAGTGTGAGTGAACTCGGCATCGGGCGCTTCAGAATTTCAAAAGGTTTGCACTCCTTAATCTCCTGAGTAGGGTATTGATTTAGAGCTAAGTCCTACCGGGGTTTTTCAATCCCGGTATCCTTCTTTATTACTGTTTAGGGTCTATGTTTGCATGCTAGAAGTTTTTTGTTATTATGCGAATCTCTATATCTATTCTTAGTTTGATTTCAGGAATTTGCCAAACTCATTAAAATATAAAACACAAAAACAAAGAATCACTTGCATGCATCTTAGGTCCTGCATCACTTTACCTTTCCAGAACCACTTTCCTAGACACCAATTTATCAATTAAATCCTAAATAGATTTGCATTATAATTTTATAACACTATGACTAAATATAATTTTTAAAGAAGGCTTTCATGGTCTCATGCACATCCTAATACTACAAACTATCTAACAGGCATATTACACCACAAGCTCATATGTGCCAAGTGTGTCATCATTCAAGGGCAACTTTACATTATCGTAGACATCCATCGCTATGTTACGACAACCTATTTTAGAATGATGATTGAATAATCTAAACTATCTCTATATCGATTAAGATTTAAGTGAAACCCTAATCAATGGCATACATCAATTAACAAATGATACAACTATTATAATAGACATAATCATTCAAACATTTAATTGACTATTAATTAAATGAATCAAGGTAGCTCTGATACCACTATTAGGTTATGGTTGCATAGCAAAATACCGGATTTCAAAATTTTAATCTTTGAAACCCTAGTCAATCAAAATCCTAGACCCAGGCTCCCTTGATTATATCAATTAACATGAAAAAATATTAGAAAATAAAAGAATATATATAATATTAATATCCTTTATTCTACTAGGTATATAAGTGTATGCCCTCCAAAGGTGATCCACATAGGAACTGGATCAAGGAAGCACTCTTCTTTCTTGCTTGACTCCTATCGATAGCTTTTCTTCTTTCAGCAGCCTTTCTTCTCTTCTAGGACCTTTTATCTTTTGAAGAGTATCTCAAAATCTCTCCAAAAACTTTCTTACTATCCTATTATCCTTTCTAATTCTCTTTCTAAGTCATTGTCTTAAAATAGCAGACTTGTTTTAAAATAAAAGACTTGTGCTAACAAGGAAAGGAATAGTGTTATTAGGATAAACTTTGGATGCTTCGATTTCAATCACCAAAGCCTTTAAATAGGAAGAGAGGAAGTGCCTAAAATAACCTTTCATCAGCTCCTAATATGATATTTAACATATCAGATAAGACCCTTCAAGTAAAAGGAGTCTTTAGGTAGAAAGGTACAAAGTAAAATGTTGTTTTACTTATATTATGTACCAAGAGTTACTTATCGTAACTCTTCGAGAAAAATTTGATACTTAGTCTTTAATTTTAGAATTAAAGACTTGGTCCAACACCCTAATAGGTGTATAAACTAGAGAGGCTTATCTAGAAAATGGTGATTGATAAGTAAAAGGATTCTAGCCCATCCCATGTATCATATATTCCAAGCATCACATCCCTTCATGAAATCATGCCCATAATTACTTAATTTGATCGATCGAATCTAGTCCAAATAGGTATGTATTAGAGAGGATAAGGGCTAAATCTTATCACCAAAAAAATAATTTAATTATAGAAGGACTCTTGGTCCTTCTGCACCCCTTAATGTGTGTGCATACAAATATTGGCACTAAGAGTCCCAGGCCCTTAAGACTCTTGGTTTAAAACATTGATAAAGGCTATAAAATCAGGATAAATCCCAATTTATCTATCCCACTTAATGCTAAGTCCAAATTAAGTCCCACTCAAATTAGTTAGCCTAAATAGCAAGCATTTAAATCCAATCTAATTAGGTTAGGAGTTTGGCGAGCCAACATATGCTAAGATGTTAATAGCTAGCCAATTAGGATCCTATGATCCTAATAAAAACATAAATGACTTTCTTGATCAATTTCATAATATGTGTGACCCTTTAAACTCCTTATCAAGCTAGTAGTAGGTCTAGGTTTATGTTGATTTAGTTCTATTAGCAATCAACTAATCAAATTATATCAAATTGAGCTAACCCTAGCTGCCAATTTGAACCATCTTTCAAATTGACTCATAAATCCAATCAATTTAATTCATGAAAATCTACAAGATATAATTGATAACTAGCAATGTATCATACCTACCTAAAAGATATGGTATTTAATATAAATTATCAAAATACCCTTCAGTAGCAAGTTATCATGCAATTCAATCCTTCGATCTTCCTTTATCCCAAATAAGTGATGGGTATGAAAAATTGTCAAACCCTCATACTTTATTCATTTGAACCTCAAATCACTAATAAAGACTAGACTGATGAAATATCATAAATCCTTTTCTAATTTCATCTTGTTTTGATCGAACACTTTTTGAGTCATCATTTGATGAGATTACATGGGATAAATACTCCTCTTACTAGGATTGATCGATTCCTTGTTGACCTACTCATAACCTTTATATATAATTTACCATATCCATGAACATCCTGTACATGATTAAGTCTTGAATGAGTATGAATCAAAATATGGATTCATGTGTACAAGATACAATGGTGATCTTAGGTCTAAGGATCACTTGTACAATTTCTACTAAGAGAATCATCTTTTGATAAGTAAGACTTCCATAAGATATTCTCATCATGGATCAATTCAGTGAACTCATATCCTGATGAGCACCTATATCCTTGTATTAGTGTCCTTACACAAGTGGTCATGAGACCAACCACTCTCTCTATCGAGCATAGATAAGATGTGCCAGTCTCTCTGGAAATATCGATCCCTTACTCGATAATCCTATGACTAAGAATATTTTAAATTAAGATTTATAAGAACTTAGATCTCATTGTTATGAACTCCATCAAAATCTTAAAACCATTATCTTAATTTATTAGATTAATCATAGCCTTAAAGCAACAAAATATATGACATAGCATACGATGAAACAAAATACCTTTCATTAATATCATACATGAGTCGGAAGAATTTTATAAATAAGTCCCTATTTCATAAAAAATATGATTATCTTTTAGGGCACTATTATTTCAAATAGGATAAATAGGTTGAAACAAGAAGGTCTTCTCAAGGTCAATGGTTATGAATCATTACCAACTTGTGAATCTTGCCTTCTTGGAATGATGACCAAGTCACCTTTTACTACAAAAGGTGAAAGAGCCACTGAGATTTTAAGTCTAGTACATAGTGATATAAGTGGACCCATGATTACTTCAACTATAGGTGGTACCATAGTGATGTATGTGGACCCATGATCACTTCAACTACAGGTGGTACCACTACTTCATCACGTTCATAGATGACCTATCGAGGTATGGGTATATCTATCTTATGAAGCATTAATCAGAATCATTTGAAATGTTCAAATAATTTCATAATGAAGTAGAAAAATAAAGAGTATTAAAACTCTTTGATTTGATCGAAGAGGTGAATACCTTACAAGAGAGTTTTTGGCATGTTTAGAATAGAATGGGATTATCTTGCAATGGACATCTTCTGGGATACCTCGGCATAATGGAGCATCTAAGAGGAAAAATCAAATCTTGTTAGACATGGTTTGGTCCATAATGGGGTTTGCAAGTCTACCAATCTTCTTTTGGGGATATGCACTTGAGTCAGCTTGCTATGTTCTAAATAGAGTTTCTAGCAAGTCTGTATGTAAAAAACCATATGATTTATAGTCAGGGCATAAGCTATGGCTCTCACACCTTAGGATTTGGGGATGTCCAGCTTAAGTTAAACATTTTAAAATAGATAAGCTTGAACCTAGATCTACCAAGTGTGTTTTCATAGGATATCCAAAAGAGACTAAGAGTTATTTCTTCTACCATACTGATGAATAAAAGGTGTTCATCAGTAATAGGATAGTCTTTTTAAAAAAGGAGTTCCTTGGAGAAGGAAATGATGCCATTAAGGTTGAGTTTGAAAAAGTTTGATAGGTAGAAGAACCGACACCATTGACTGAACCTTCAAAACTAGATTTGATTAAATCAAACCCAGAGCCCATTATAGATGCACCATTAAGGAGATTTGGTAGACTACCACATCAGCTAGATAGATACTATATTTCTTGGTTTAGGATGGTGATCTTATTGAACTTGATGAAAGCAATGAGGATCCAATCACCTATATGAATGCAATGTAGAGTGCTGACTCTAAGAAATGGCTAGAAGCCATGAAATTTGAAATGGAGTCCATGAAACTCAAAGATGTATAGACACTGGTTAATCTACCCGAAGGGCTAAAACCTATAAGAAGAAAGTAGATTTTTAAAAGAAAAAGGAGCAAAACAGAAAGGTGGAGACCTATAAAGCCTATCTAGTTGCCAAGAGATATTATCAATATTATAGTATTGACTATGATGAGACATTTTTGCTTATGGAAATACACAAGTCCATTTGGACTCGAGTATAAGTTGTTTAGTGATATATTTTGATTTTGAGATCTGGCAAATGGATGTAAAAACTACTTTCCTAAATAAAAAGCTGGAAGAAGAGGTGTATATGATACAACCTAAAGGATTCACATCCATAGATGAATCGAATGTGCACAAGCTTTAGAGATCCATTTATGGATTGAATTAGGTATCTTGAAGTTGGAATATTCATTTTGATAAAATGATCAGAATGTATGGCTTCATTAAAAATGAAGAAGAGCCCTATATATACAAATGGGCTAAGGTTCTATAGTAGTATTTCTTATTTTATATGTGGATCACATTCTCTTAATCAGGAATGATATTCCTACATTGCAAGGAATAAAAGTATATCTATATTCTCAATTCTTCATGAAGGACTTGGAAGAAGCATCCTACATCCAAAGGATGAAGATCTTAGAGATATATCTAAAAGGTTGCTAGGGTTAACCTAGTCCATGACATTGAGACCATGCTGAAGTGGTTTAGCTGGTGAATTCCAAGAAAGGCTAACTTCTAATAGGCCATGAAATTATTCTCTCAAAGAAGGATTGTCTGATAAGTTCTCAAGAGAGAGAGCATATGAGTAGGATTCCTCATGTTTTAGCAGTGGAATCTATTATGTATGCTACAACATGTATGAGACTAGATGAAGCTACTCACTAGAAGTAGTAAGTAGATACCAATCTGATCCAGGTAAGAATCATTGGAAGGTTATAAGAATCATCTTTAAGTATTTGAGAAATACTAAAGATCAGTGGCTCATTTATGGAGATTCTGATTTGAAACAAGTTGGTTATATTGACTAAAATTTTAGTCAGATAGGGATGATAGCAAGAGTATGTCAGGTTATGTCTTTATGCTAAATAGAGGAGCTATCTATTGAAAAAGTTCTAAGTAGCGCATTATGGCCGAATCTATATATGAGGTAGATTATATTATGATATTCGATGCTGCAAAGAATGCTATTTGCCTATGAAAGTTCATCACCGAGCTTGGCATACCACCCTTCATTGATGGCCCAATTTTCTTATATTATGGTAGCACTGGGGCCATAGCTCAAGCAAAGGAACCAAAGGCTCATCAGCAAACCAAGCATATTATGCGTTGCTACCACCTTATCCAAAAGATAATGGATTGAGGTGATATTGACCTTCAAAAGATTGACGAAAAGGAGTACATAGCTATCCCATTTACTAAAGTCCTCGAAATCAAAGAGTTCAATCATCACAAGTGAAAGATGGGTATTCAATACTATTTCAATTTGCTCTAGTCTAAGTGGGAGTTATCAGGAAATGTATCCTAAAACCAATTATCTGGGTTGCAAATGATTGAGCTCTTTATAATTTATACATAAATTATTAATAAAATAAAAATTATTTTTAGTAGTTCATCTCTTTTTATATCTTTATTTGAACTCTTTTGAGATGATGTTCTTAGACTACTTCAATTTGGTAAAGGAAGATTTATTAAGTAGTTCTTAAACATGTTCCTAACCAAATAATACATTGTTACCTAGGACAACAATATTTATCAAGCATAGATCATTGTGTGCCATATGAATTAGTTATCCTCATAACCAAGGAGTGTAGGGATACTGGTATGACATGCATATGAGTGTAGGAGTATACTGTACTAAATATGACTAACTCTATAGAGTACTTAACTATCAATAGTACTTCTCAAAGGGATATGGGTATAAGTATCCTTCTGACCTGAAATTACCAAGGTGACTTGCAAGCAACTCATTGTACAAAGATGCCGGACTACCTGGATTTCTAATCTAGTGATGGAAGATTACCAGGAATAGTCAAGTACTTATTAAATTAGTGATGAGTCAAGAGGGGATTAACAAGAAAATGCTCTATTGTATTTCAACTTAATAAGACCTTGGCCAAGATAATCCTAATGAGGAGTTACAAAATTTATTTGGTTGAGACATATCTAGATGTAGTATTCATGAGTCGACAGTTTACTCTAAAATTATCCTGAGAATTTGGTCAAAGCGATTAATTATATAGAAATATGCCTAGGTTCTTGAATGTTTCTTAGCGAACATTTGACCTATCTGGATGTCTGGCACCATTGCTAGATGGTCATATTGATTAGTTTAGGAATTGGTTCCTAGGATACTAGCTTAGTATTTAAATCTATGGGGTCACACACATAAGTGATAGGATTATGCCCTAAAGGCCAATCGAAATGTTGTATTTCGATGGGACTTTCTTTTGTATCCCAAACCAGTGTATTGACATTATCAATTAATAAAGGCATTTTATTTTCATCATACGTTGTGTCTTATTAATTTTATTAGGATATGATGAACCCCATAGATTAGAGCTATGGTTCTAGGGTTATGATGAGATTGTACTAGTGAGACCTAAAGCCTTAAAACCCTAATCTAGAATATTCAAGGTCGATGGGATATTGAGTAGGGGATCAATGTTTCCAGTAAGACCAACACATCCTATGTATGCTTGGTGAAGAGGGTGACTGATCTCACAGTCACTTGTGTTTGACACTAATACAAGGATGTGGGTGCTCATTAGAGAATGAGTTCACTGAATGGATCCAGCTTGAGAACATATAATGGAACCTTATCCGTTTGTCAATAGATAGTTCTCATAGTGGGAGTAGTGCATGTGGTCCTTTGACCTGAGATTGCCATGGTACCTTGTATGCATGAATCCATACTTTGGTTCACACTCAATCATGACACTGAGTCATGCATGGGGTGATACTGGGTATGGTGGATTGTATATGGAGGTTGTGAGTAGGTCAAAAAGGAATCGATCAACCCTAGTAAGAGGGAAGCGCATCAAGATGATTTCAATCAAATGATGATTCGAAAAATCTTTGATCAAAGTATGAACATTAGAAATAGTTTCTAATGGTTCATTAATGAATCATCATTATCAGATTGAGCAAGGAATGAAAATGAAATTGGATTTGTCAAGTATCCATATCCATAGTCATATTCAGGGTGCAAGTAGATCAAATGACTGAATTGCCCGGTAACTCACCACTAAAGGGTATTTTGGTAAATCCATCAAAATTCCTCATCTTCCGGGTAGGCATGACATGTTGCTAGACGTCTATCTTGTCTTGTAGGTCTTCATGAATCAATTGATTTGGTTTCATGAGTCAATTCGATGTGTGATTCGAATTGGGCAATAAGGTGAGCCAATTTGACCTAATTAGGTCAATCGGGTTTGATCGGATCGAATCAGCTCAAACCTAAACCTATTGCTGGCTAGATGTGGAACCCAATGGATCACACACAATATAGACTTGGCCAATGAAGTCATTCATGATTTAATTTGGGTCATAGGATCCTAATTGGTTAGCCGGATTACATACTAGCATATGTAGGCTAACCAAATTCCTAACCCAATTGGATTGGGTCCGGTTGCTTGCTAATTTGGCTAACCTAATTATGGGAAACATAAATTAGGTTGAGTCCTAAGTGGGGCTAGCCTAATCAGAGCTAAATATGATTTTAATTTGGATTTAAGGACATTTTAAGCACCATACATGAAGAGTCCCAATGGCATGGGACTCTTGGTACCTAAATGATACCTTAACTTCAAAAGGGCACAGAATGAGCTATATATATCTGATTTGAATATAATTTATATAGTCAGAAAGGGAATTTTATGCTCTTTCCAATGACTCCCATATTTCCTATGTTTTTACTGGTCAACATTCTTTAAAATCTTCATAGAAGAAGGATGGCGCGCGCGGTGCATGAAGAGTCGCAACTCTTCATGTGGCGCGCGGTTTGAAGAGAGTCCTTCTGCTATCAGGACTCTTCATAATCTCTGATGTTTGGAGATTGAAGAGGTGCCTCTTGGCTTCCTAGGGACCTATAATTGACATGTAGCAAGTGTGAATTCATCTAGATAAAAGAAGGGATGTGAATAAGGCCTTCGGTGCATGAATGGGCTTATTAGATATGATTTTTCAAGCCAGATAACTTCTCTTCGGTCTTGAGAAATCATATCTGATAAGTTGATGGGAGGACATATCACACGCCCTTCTTGTATCTATAAATATGGGGTGGTGAAATGAGTCTGAAAAAAAAAAAAAGAATTCCACCGAAATACTATTCTGAGTGTCTCTCTCTCCCTCATTTCTTTAAGACAGGACTTGTCTTGTTAAGACAAGGTCTTTTCTACTAGGACAAGGCTTTGTTTTAGGACATAAGCCTAAGAGGTCCTAGAGGAGGGTTGTCCTAAAACCAAGAGTGGTTTAGGAGAGTGTCTTTACTGCCCTACAATAGGACAGGGTGTCCTACAGTGGTCAATAGACCAAAGGCTGCCGAAAGAGTTCCACTTATCCAAGCAACTTGAAGAAGGAGTTCTTCCTTGGTCCGAGTTTCCTGTGGATCATCGTTGGAGGGTGAACGCTTGGGCACATGGTGGAGAAGAAGGCTGAATCAGGATTTTCTTCATCGGATTGGAAACTAGCGGTTCAGGTTGGTGCCTAAACTCTAGTTTATATTATATATGCATGTTTGTATGTTTTAATTCCTAGTAAGGAGGTCTTGGGTTAAGGGTTCGATAGTGGTTTCTTAATAAATTTTTGAAATCCATGCTTCCATCCTGGTCACCAAAACCCTTACAGTGGTATCAGAGCCACCTTATTAGGGCTAAATCATATAAAATTTGATGTTGCCCAATTTTGTAGGACTCTTGAGGTTGCCCATTTTGGTAGGACTCTACAATATTTGAAGTTGCCCAATTTTGTAGGACTCTTGAGGTTGCCCATTTTTGTAGGACTCTACAAAATTTGAAGTAGCCCAATTTTGTAGGACTTTATAAAAGTTTAAAGTTACATATGATTGACATGTTTATGCATATATGTATGTCACTGGTTAGGATTTTCACTTAAACCTTAACCGATATAGAGATATGTTTAGCTTTCTAGTCATCATACTAAAATAAGGTTGCCCTGTCATAATGGTGGATCCATTATGTGGTAGATGGTTGTCCTAGTATGATGACACACTTGGCACATTATAAAATGATATATGATGCATGGTTGATGAATGGTAATATTAGAATGTGCTTCTATTTGAATTTTCCTCTATTAAAATTATATTAAGTTGTAGTATCATATACCAAAAGCAAAATAATCAAGATGTTTAGTTGATCATTCGGTGTCTAGGAAAAGTGGTTGTCTAGGAAAAGTGGTTCATGATAGGTAAAGAGGACGTGATTTTTAATTGGTTTCATTGACTGACCTGGCCAATTTTTATTGGTGTCTAAGAAAGCAATGGGGGGACTCCCACTACTCTCCCACCTACCTGGCCGATAAAGTTAACTTAATTCTTGATTGATATGCTTAGTGTAATTTTCACTACATTAGGCCTTCCTTCATTCTAGGTCATTTTTATGTTATGATCCGTATTAGGTTTGTTGTATACACACAAGGCCTATTATGGTAACTAACATAATTTTGGCCTAGTGCATTTGATGCTTATGGCATGATTTAATATAATACTTTGTTATGAACACACAAGGGTATTATTATTACAATCATTACTATAAAAGAATGAAGGGTCTTACTTAACTAAAAATATTATAGTTTGTTGTGCACATACAAGGCCATTAATATTTTAGAGGCCATGTTTTATTGAGAATTGTATGAAATACAATTGGAAAGAGTTTTCCTACCTTTGAACTTATAAAAGATTTGTTGTGTACACACAAGGTCTTTTATAAGGAATTAGGATCTCAACCCCACTAAGAAAACCAATTAGGATTTCTCGATCATCATATAGAGGGTAATGATGCTTGATAAAATAGTGGGAGACATAATTAAGTTAAAGACCTAATTTAATTATGTTTTGTCAACATTGGTTGTTTGCTTATGTTATGTTCTTTGTTAATGTAGATTAAATGGCCTCTTCACTCTCACTCCGTAGTATACTTGATGCCAATAAATTGACTGGACCAAATTATGTTGACTAGTTGAGAAACCTAAAGATAGTACTCTGCCAGGAAAAACTTTCTTACATTCTTGATATCCCTACCTTGGAACCTTTAGGGGAAGATGTCTCGCAAGAAGAAAAGAACACATACAAGATGTGGCAAAATGACTCACTCACTATCAAATGTATCATGCTTGCCTCTATGACCAATGAGTTGCAGAGGCAACATGATAGCATGGACACTAACTCCATACTACTCAATCTAAAAGAGCTATATGGAGAACATAGTCGAACTGCTAGATATGAGATATCTAAGTAGTTATTTCGTCTGAGAATGACAGAAGGTACATCCGTACAAGACCACGTACTGATTGTTATTGACCGATCACTCGATTAGGTCAATTGGATTTTATTATGGATGGGGAGTTGAATCAGGATTTGATCCTGCAATCACTCCCGGAGTCATTTTTACAGTTTGTTCTTAATTATCATATGAACAAACTTAACACTTCCTTGCCTGAGCTGTTAAACATGTTAAAAACAACAGAGAGCCATTTAAAGAAAAATAAGGCTCCACTTCTTCTTGTGGAAGGGATCAACAAGAAGAAGTCAGGCAGAAAGGGTTCCAAGAGGAGATTGAACCCAAAAAGGGGCATCAAGTAGAAGAAAGGAAAGAAGGCCTCCGGACTGATGACCTGCTTTCACTGTGGCAAGCTGGGTCATTGGAAGCGGAACTGCAAGGCTTACCTTGCAGGTGTGAATCCTGGTGCATCGGATTCACCAAAAGGTATGAAAGAAGTTCATACTCTTTTGTCATTGGATTCTTCCATTTCAAATACTTGGGTATTGGATACCACCTGTGGTCATAATATCTACAAATCATTGCAGGGGCTGCAGAGGCTTAGAGTATTGAAGGAAGGAGACTTCAAGCTCTATGGTGCTGGAGGAGAGTCCATCCAAGCAGAGGCCGTAGGGACTTATATTTTGAAGTTACCTTCAGGAAAGATTTTAGAGCTGAGAGATTGTTACTATATGCCTAAGGTCATTAGAAAATATCATATCTGTACCCTTGTTACATAGACAAGGTAATACTATGAATGTGATGAGCAATGGTTGCTCAATCATCTTTTTCAAATGAAATTATATGTTGTGGCGTATTTTGCAATGGTCTTTTAACTCTATCCACTAATGACAATATACTTCATGTAAGTACAAACGAAAGAGAGATGATGTAAACAATACTTTGCTCTGGCACTGTCGGCTTGGACATATAAGTGAGACTAGGATTAGCAAGTTATACAAGGAAAATTTCCTTAATCCTTATGATTATGAATCATTCGGAACTTGTAAATCATGTCTCATGGGTAAAATGGCCAAGACACCATTTAGTGGACATAGAGAAAGGACAACTGAGTTATTAGGACTCATACATACAGATGTATGTGGGCCTATGACAACTCAAGCCAAGGGTGGATACTCTTATTTTATCATGTTTACTGATGATTTTTCAAGGTACGGATTTGTGTATCTTATGAAACATAAGTCCGAAGCCTTTGATAAATTTTTAGAGTATCAAAGTATGGTAGAGAAACAAATGAGAAAAAGTATTAAAATCCTTCGATCAGATCGAGGAGGTGAACACTTATCTACCGAGTTTCTCGATCACCTTAAAAAAAAGGGGATTATCTCTGAATGGACCCCTCCTTACACACCATAATTAAATAGTGTTGCTGAAAGGAGGAACTGTACCTTATTAGATATGGTACGGTCCATGATATGCTTCACAGAGTTACCTGTTTCCTTCTGGGGATATGCCTTGGAAACCGCATCTAATATCTTAAATAGAGTACCATCTAAATCTGTCTCTAGCACTCCATATGAGATATGGAGGGGTAAGAAACCCAATCTTAAGTATCTTAAGATATGGGGATGTCCAGCCTATGTCAAAAGAAATTTGGACATAAGCTAGATGCTAGAGCAAATAAGTGTCTATTTGTAGGATATCCTAAAGAAAGTATAGGATATCTGTTCTACCACCCTACTGAACAAAAAGTTTTTGTCAGTAGGCATGCCACTTTTCTGGAGAAAGAGTTCATCCTACAAAAGGGCAGTGGGAGAAATATTGAACTTGAAAAAGTTCAACAAATAGATACATCTCAACCAAATGATAACATAGTTAGTATATAACCAGAACACACCACTCTTATCCGTAGGTCTGATAGGGTGCATCATGCACCTGAGAGGTATGGGTTCATTATTGAAATAATGAAGCCCGGATCATTGAAAATGATGAGCCTCTAACCTATATAGATGCTGTCATGAGTAGGGACTCAAATAGATGGCTGGAAGCCATGAGATCTGAAATGGACTCCATGTATGTCAACCAAGTGTGGACTTTGGTTGATGCACCAGAGGGTGTTAACCCTATTGGATGCAAATGGATCTATAAGAAAAAGATTGGGGCAGATGGCCAAGTCGAAACTTATAAAGCCAGATTACTGGCTAAGGGTTTCAAACAAAAACATGGAATAGATTATGATGAAACATTTTCTCCTGTTGCCATGCTCAAATCTATTCGGATCATGCTTGCTATAGCATCATATCATGATTATGAAATCTGGTAGATGGATGTGAAAACTGCATTCCTTAATGGTTTCCTTGAGGAAGAGGTCTATATGTCACAGCCAGAAGGTTTTGTCTTGGAGACTAAACCTAATCAGGTATGTAGGCTGAAGAAATCCATTTATGGATTAAAGCAAGCATCCAGGAGTTAGAACATCTGATTTGATAAGACAGTCAAAGAGTTTGACTTTATCAAAAATGAGGATGAACCTTGTGTGTACAAGAAGACGAGTGGGAGTGCCAGAGTTTTCTTGGTTCTGTATGTGGATGACATACTCCTCATTGGGAATGATATCCCAATGTTATAATCAGTTAAGGTATGGTTATCTAAATAATTTTCCACGAAAGACTTGGGAGAAGCATCCTATATACTGGGTATCAAGATCTATAGAGATAGATCTAGGAGGATGCTAAGCTTATCCCAGTCTAGGTACATTGACCAAGTGCTAAAGAGATTTAGCATGGAGGGAAGTAAAAGAGGTTACTTGCCCATTGGTCATGGCATACATCTTTCTAAGAAGATGTCTTCTAAGACACCTGAAGAAAGAAATAGAATGAGTTCTATACCTTAAGCTTCGGTTGTAGGATCTATAATGTATGCTATGTTATGTACCAGGCCTGATGTGGCATATGCCTTAGGTATAGCAAGCAGATTTCAGGCTGATCCAGGAGAGGATCACTGGAAGGCTATGAAAAATATTCTTAAGTACTTGAGAAGGACTAAGGATATTTTTCTGATATACGGAGGATCTGATCTTAAACTGGAAGCTTATTCAGATTCTAGTTTTCAATCATATCCATATGATAGAAAATCTATTTTAGGGTATGTTTTTACCCTAAATGGAGGAGCTGTAAGCTGGAAGAGTTCTAAACAACAGACTGTAGCTGACTCAACAACTGAGGCAGAATACATTGCTGTTAGTGAAGCTGCCAAGGAAGCTGTCTAGATGAAGAAGTTCATCTCAGAGTTGGGCATTGTTCCGGGGATTGAAGGTCCAGTACCACTTTACTGTGATAATACTGGAGCCGTCACTCAAGCTAAAGAACCTAGAGCTCATCACAAATCAAAGCACATTCTAAGATGCTTCCATCTCATTCGAGAGATTGTTGAAAGATGAGAAGTTTGCATTAAAAGAGTAGAAATGAAGAACAACATAGCAGACCCATTCACTAAGGCTCTACCATAACGGGAGTTTGATCGCCACCTCGATTGTATGGGGTTAAAATTTAAAGGCGATTGGCTTTAGTGCAAGTGGGAGATTGAAAGGATTATGCCCTAAAGGCCAATCAAAATGTTGTATTTCGATGGGATTTTCTTTTGTATCCCAAACCAGTGTATTGACATTATCAATTAATAAAGGCATTTTATTTTCATCATATGTTGTCTTATTAATTTTATTAAGATATGATGAACCCCATAGATTAGGGCTATGGTTCTAGGGTTATGATGAGATCATATGATGGGGACATCATCCTGCACGAATCTCGGAGCAACATGAATCTCGGAGCAGCAAATAAATTTGAAAAATAAATTTAGGATTTATCTTTTATTTGAAATTTAAATTAGGATTTTGTTGGTTATGATTGAGATATGGATAGGCTTATCTTATCCTATCTTTTATTTGAAATTTAAATTAGGATTTTGTTGGTTATGATTGAGATATGGATAGGCTTATCTTATCCTATCTTGTATTTAAATTTGAGTTATCCCTATCCTGTATTCAAATTCAAATGAGGGTTATGGAGCTTATAAATAACCCCTCATTCCTATTGTAAAAAGGGAGAAGAAATTGAATTTTTGGGATTTGGTTTGTCAGTTGGTTTGGCAGTTGTTGTTCAGGGCTATGGCCCATTATGTCTTCACCTGCGGGTGTTGATGTTGTCTTTGTCCTTCGGGACTTCGTAGGGGCGTGATGCCCTAGTTATCCCCCCCATTTCGTTTTCCTCCACGTTCTTTGAAATCCCCCTCATGGCTCCAGGAGTGACCTGGGTGGCAGGTGAAATACCTTGGGCTCCACGTGTAGTGAGATGGGTGGTAGGTGAGATACCCTAGACTGCATGTAGTGAGGTGGGTGTCAGGTATAATGCCCTAGAGGTGTGAAGTCTCTCTGTGAGAGTGGGTTTCAGGGTTCGTGGTAGTCCATCCTCGTTATCCTCCATCCCTATTTTTTCCTTCGTCACCACCATAAAGAAATCAGAAAATAAAAAAAAAATAGGATACCCTAATCTTCGGTGACTTCTTAGCTCGCCGACGATTCTATCCCTATCCCGTGCCCCATCAACTTGGTATCAGAGCAGGAATGATGCGTGGAGCCAGAGGATGAGGGAAAAGTATGGTCTTGATACCTCCGAGTTCACATACAACCCAGCAGAGCGCAAACCCCGCTGAGCTTGACTCGACGGAGTCGAGTTCTCCCCACCTCAGGAGAATGATGGGGACATCATCCTGCACGAATCTCGGAGCAGCATGAATCTCGGAGCAGCAAATAAATTTGAAAAATAAATTTAGGATTTATCTTTTATTTGAAATTTAAATTAGGATTTTGTTGGTTATGATTGAGATATGGATAGGCTTATCTTATCCTATCTTGTATTTAAATTTGAGTTATCCCTATCCTGTATTCAAATTCAAATGAGGGTTATGGAGCTTATAAATAACCCCTCATTCCTATTGTAAAAAGGGAGAAGAAATTGAATTTTTGGGATTTGGTTTGTCAGTTGGTTTGGCAGTTGTTGTTCAGGGCTATGGCCCATTATGTCTTCACCTGCGGGTGTTGATGTTGTCTTTGTCCTTCGGGACTTCGTAGGGGCGTGATGCCCTAGTTATCCCCCCCATTTCGTTTTCCTCCACGTTCTTTGAAATCCCCCTCATGGCTCCAGGAGTGACCTGGGTGGCAGGTGAAATACCTTGGGCTCCACGTGTAGTGAGATGGGTGGTAGGTGAGATACCCTAGACTGCATGTAGTGAGGTGGGTGGCAGGTATAATGCCCTAGAGGTGTGAAGTCTCTCTGTGAGAGTGGGTTTCAGGGTTCGTGGTAGTCCATCCTCGTTATCCTCCATCCCTATTTTTTCCTTCGTCACCACCATAAAAAAATCAGAAAAAAAAAAAAAATAGGATACCCTAATCTTCGGTGACTTCTTAGCTCGCCGACGATTCTATCCCTATCCCGTGCCCCATCAATAAAGAATTGGGATCTCAACCCTACTAAGGAAGCCCTGGGAGGGTTTTCCCGCTTAAGATAGTTAAGGGTTATGGTATTCAAAAGAAAATAGTAGGAGACATAATTAGATGCAAAAGTCTTTACCTAATTATGAATATCATCATGAGTGGTTTGCTTATAGTTATTCTTTATTTAATATAGATTTTATATTATGGTTCTACTCTTTCACTGTGGGATATCTTGGATGACAACAAGTTGACCAGTCTGAATTATATGGACTGGTAGAGGAACCTGAGGAATATTGATGCGGGATGGTGATGGAAAATTTTACATAAAGAGATTGAGCAATTAAAGTTAAGCAATAACCCTAAACATAATAGCATGATTCAGCAATAAAGGAGTGATTAGGTACATTAAAGAAGACTAATAAAGAGATAGTTGGTATCCCGCTGTGTAAATCACATTCAAGTAAAGAAAATAGACCTTCATGATTGAGAAATCATCTGTTTAGGATAAAACTCTATTCAATAATTCAAACCTTAGAGGGAAGGAAGGGATTTTGTACTAACAATGAACTCAAGAATTCCTTATAATGGGATCACTCTTCAACACTCGAAGATTGATGACTAGATGAAAAGGCTATCTTTTCCTCTAATGTAGAAATTTCTTGCTACTAGTTTAGAGGAAAAGAGGACACTATCCTTGACTGGAAGCACTTAAGGGATCCTGCAAAACAAAGAACATGAGTGGGTATGGAAGGGTTGGGAACAAACAAAGTAGAAAAAAAGTGGAGATAGGAAAGAGAACGAAAAGGCTTGATGGCAATTTCTTGGATGGTGGAAGATCCGGTTGGTGGAGACTTCTTGGAGCAAGAATAATGGTTGCGCCTCTTGCCCTTCTCCTACATGGAGTGGCAAAGCAAATAAATATTGCAATGGAGGAAAAAAAAGAACTTCAAATTTCATTCATTCCATCATAATGGTTTGATTACAAGAGGGTTAGGGGTATTTATAGACTTTCCTAGCCCTTTCAAATTTAAATTACAAGCTTAAAGAGTGGAGGGATAAGTGGGATTCATGCATGAAGAGTAGAGATATAAGAGGGAAGTTCCATCTTAAATTCAAATCTGAATTTGGGCACCCAAATGGAGTGATGTGGCATGGGAGAAGAGGTGTCATCCTATCTTGGCATTCCAACTTGGCATGGTGGTTGAGGTGGTTTGCTCCATCCAATCTCCAAGCTTCATGGTCTTGATCTTGCTTAATTTTGAACCCAACTTGCCTAATTGAACTCAACCACATGGAACCTAACTTAAGCAAATTACATGGATAAATTGAAATTAAAGTTGATTGGACTCTAATTACAGGACTCATGGACTCATGCTGAAATTAAAGGACTCATGGAATCATGCTGAAAGTAACACAAAGTTGAAACCAAAATTAGAGTTTGGTTTATTCACTTGCAATTCAAAAGGATCTTGGGTTGATCTGGTTTGCTTGAAGTCTCTTATAAACTCTGGTGCCTGCACTAATTCTTCTGAGATGGGAAGGACTCGACCTTGTCGAGTATGGGTCAACTTGACTTTGGTAGTATTTTAGTAAGTCTCGGCTAATCCTTTGCAGATCCTCTTGAGTGATCCATGAGTCTTCTGATTCTAGTCAACTTTAACAACGACCTAAATAACATTGATAGTCTTTGTTTCGAGTAGTGATAGTCTTGTCATCCATATTTGCTCAATTCTATCTTGCCATTCTGGTAATGTGGCTGGTGGACACTCAGGGATAGGTTCACTCTCAAAAATGGGATCAGGTCAAAAGGCTTACTAGGTATCATTGTTGGTTCCTTATACTCTTCTAGGTTTGAGATATTGAAAGTTGAACTGATACCTAAGTCAGATGGTAACTCAAGCACATAGGTATTAGGTCTAATTTTCTTTATTATTTTGAAAGGACCTATACCGCGGGCATGTAACTTTTTCATAGTTCTGGGTGGGAACCATTCAGGTCTAAGCCTAATCATCACATAGTCTCCTTCATAAAATTCTTTGACTCTTTTACGGGAATTAGCCATATGCTTATAAGTTTCATTACTCAAATTAATTCTTTTTCTAACTTCTTTGTGCAATTCTTTAACATGCTGTGTATATGACTCGTACCAACACCTAATAAATTACATGTTTGACTATGCATTTCTATCGAAAGGAATTTATTAAATCTTTAACTACAACTTTGTGCTTGACCCTTGGTTGGTGGGAGACATGCATATAAAAATTTTACATGAACTCCTAATAAAAGCCATAAGGTCTTCTAGAAATAGGTAGCAAATCAAACGTGCTCAAAGGATTTATGCAACCTATTAATCTTAACGAAATGTGATCGAGTGGTTCTAGAAGCATTGGAAGCCTTAGGATAAGATAGGAAATAAGAAGAGGATCCGTGGAATAGTCCTTGATTAATGCGGATGACCTTAAGGTTTGGATATTGATCTATATCTATTGGTAAAAAAAGGTCAACTTTATGGAAGGATGAGTCAACAATTTCAGGAAAGAGATCTTTAACCAGGACTAAAGGAGTGAATTCCCCCGAGGGTACTGAATTGAAGAAACCATGTCCTCACTAATTTCCTCTTGTTCTTGAATTTCAAGACTAGGTTCTATAATTTGATTCTCTTCTAGTATTTCCTCAGGTAAAGCCCTAGTGGTAGCAGTGTTATACTCCTCATAGTTCTCTTCTTCTAATATCCTTCCAATACAGTCTCAGTCTGAGTATTTTCTTGGTCAACTAATTCTGGGTCTGCCATATATATTTCCTCTTCAATGTCATCCTTGTGAACAAATGGGATAGTAGGGGTGGGTCGGCTAAGGAGAACTTGACTAGTACTTGGCTTATATCTAGGGGTACTAATCCTATTGGATTTGGGTCAATGGGTTATGGATCCCCTCTGCTCACAAGATATGGGTAAGTACTTTTTTCTAAGTTTGATCTTCATGGCTCTCCATGTGGCTATGGGAATGACTCTTCTCTGACGACAAATGCATTCAATATTTTTCCAACACAACATGCTTGTCGAAATAACCTAAGTTTAGCGAATTTGAACTTCCTCTCTTCTGATATCCCATACCATTCGAAATATTGATCCATGTCATTCTCCCAATCAACACACATCTTAGGGTCTAGATTTCCATCAAAAGTGGGTGCATCGAGGCCAATGTTCCTAAGGGCTCTTTCCTCCGAACCAGTAGGGTCTTGGTGTGGGTGTCTATGGTTATGTTCAGGGGTGGGATCATGGTGATGGGTTCTGGGACTAAGGGGAGTTGGTCTGGGTGATTCAAGTTTAGTACGGGCCTTATGGGTCTCTTCAAGGGTCTTGATTTGCTCCTCCATTTGGTCAAACCTATTATTTAGTTGTTTGCATTGTTTAGTCATGGTTCTCAACAAAGTTTTAAGATTTGGATCCATGATAACACTTGGTTAAGTTTGGGAATGTTGGTATGGAGTTCCTGATCTAGTGGACATGCAGCATAGAGACTCGTTCTAGGGATTTCCTAGACCTAGAAGCTCAATGTAGAATGAATTAACTGAGTATAATCAAGTTTACAATTACCCTTTTAATTGGCCAGGTAAAAGGTAGGAGTGTGGGAGGCTTCCCCTGCTCTCACAGGGTCCTAATTAAATAACCATAAGTCTATTTAAGGTGTTTGCCATTTGATCCTTAACCTTAGAACCAATCTCCAGAAGTAAGTTAAGAATTGATTCACACTAACCTCAACACACTACTTGAGCTTGACCTGTTGGTGTCCCTAGTTCTAATTAGTTTTCTACTCAATTTTATTTAAGGTTTGGGTTCGATGCAAGATGAGGTGGGTTATTTTTGGGCCAAGGAAAGGTGATGAAGTCCTTCCCTTATCTTATGATAGCATTGCTCTTAAGTGATTTAGAATGAATATAACATCACAACAGTCTTAACAAATCAACAAAATTTAAAACTAGTTATTCAAAATTTAAACTTCTAATTTGAAATTTCAAACTTAAATTTCAAATTTTAAATTTTAAATTTTAAATTCCAAATTTCAAAATTCCTGGTGGGAAAATTTAAATTTGGAATTTAAAATTTAAAATTCTTTAATTTAAGGAATTAGTACATCAAACCTTTAATCTAAGGATCTCATGTCTGGTCGAAGCTCATTACTCCTATGGGTAGACAGTATACTTTCGTATACCCGCTCATGAGGTGTGAAACCTTAAATTAAAGAATGAAAATGATGCAATAATTTTCAAAATTTTAGATCTGAAATCTATGAAGGAGATTTCAGACCTGGTTTGAACTGGTAAATATTGATGTTGGATGCTAAATTAAACTAAGATCTGAATAATTATCGAAGCAATTTTTAGATCTATGTCCTAATATGCAGAAATTTCAACATATGTAGAAATTTCAGCACTTATGCATGCATGTCCTAATCAATTGTATTAGCTCAGGAAAAGCTTTCCTATATCCTCAATTCTCTAGACCTAGATCTGGTAGGAGAAGATGCTACTGAGGAAAGGGTCACATATAAAATATGGCAGAATGATATCATGACTGCCAACTGTATCATGTTGGTCTCTATGAGCAATGAGTTGCAAAGGCAATATGAGGAAATGGAACCTCAGTCCATATCGCTCAATCCTAAAGAGCTTTATGGAGAGCAAAGTCAGACTGCTTGATATGAGACATTGAAGTAGTTGTTCCGAGCATCATGAGTGAGGGCTCTTCCATTCAGGCACATGTTTTCAACATGATTGACCTGATCACTCGATTATGTTAACTAGGGTTTGTGATGGACGGAAAGCTTAATCAATACTTGATCCTATAGTCACTCTTGGATTCCTTCTTGTAGTTTGTCATGAATTACCAATATAAACAAATTGAACTTGTCATTGCCTGAGTTGCTGAATATGATCAAGATAATAGAGAGCCACTTCAAAGGTAATAAGGCTTATCTTCTTCTGGTTGATAGAAAGAAGAAACAGGCAATGAAAAATGGTTCAAAAAGGAAGGGTTCAAAGAGGAAGAGGAACCCTTAGAGTAGCTTCCAGAAGAGAAAGAAGCAAGGAAGCCCTCTGCTGATGAGACCTGCTATCACTATGGGAAGCAAGGGCACTGGAAGAAGAATTGCAAGTTGTATCTTGCAAGTCTGAAGCATGATGCTGGTGGAGCATCTAAAGGGTTTGTACATGATACAAACAAACCTATCATTGAGTTCTTCAGTTTTTAATACATGGGTATTGGATACCACATATAGGTCTTATATCTGCAAGTCATTACAGGGGTTACAAAGATCTAAAAGCTTGAAGAAGGGTGATTTTGAGCTGTTCGGCATGAGTGGTGAACCCATTCATACTAAAGCTATTGGTACCTATTTGTTGTTATTGCCATCGAGCAATATTTTTGAATTAAAAGATTATTATTATATACCCAACATTATAAGAAATATTACCTTTATTGTTGAAACAAGGTTATGAAATAAATTTGATGAGCCATGGGTGCTTGATTTTTTTTACAAAGAATTTTTTTAGTTGTGGTACATTTTCTAATAGTCTTTTGATTTTATCACTCAATGATGAGGTTATGCTTGTTGAGAACAAAAAAAGAAAGAAAGATGATATGAATGACACTTATCTTTGGTATTACCTGATGCGGGACTAATATGCATGCAATTCTTTTTTTGTATGTTTTATATGTGGGGTGAGTGACTAATTCCCAAATTTCAGATTAAAATAAGTTATAGGAATTTTGTATGAATTTTAGAAGATCAGCATGCAGATTAGGACCTAGAAAAGTAGCAAAGAAGGATCGCCGGGGCTGAGAAGCCTCGGTTAGGGCAAGTTCTCCTACAACAAAACTATTGGAGGTAGAGGGGTGTACCTGACAATGTCTGTGAAGATCCCAGCGAAGGGGTCTCTCGTTCCTCGATGGATGCAGCATGGAAAATCGAGCCAATGACACGCGGATACCAGGCTTTCTGCTCGGTGGTCCGATTGAGGCTTGGCTGGAGTCGTTGGATTCGTAGGAACTCGTGGACCTACAAACAACCTGTCAGGGGTTAGAAACTCACAAAGGAACAAGAAAACAAAGGAAAAACAGCAAGGTAAGGCTTCTTTTGGAGTGGGTGTCCAGGGATCTGGAGGGTTTGTTGGCAGCAGGAAGATGATTGCAAACACCGGGAAGAAAAAACTCTCACAAACCCCTTTATGTACACAGCAGGGTATCACACAACTCAATAGAAGAACTCAAGGTTTTAATTCATATCAAAAAGTGTGTTTCATACAAGAGGCTAGGGTCCCTTAAATAGACTTTTAACCTTGGGCTCCAAGTAAGGGCACTTTAAACTTTACATAGGACTCCTTTTCCTTTTCAAACTCTAATTGGAATACAAGGCAAATAGGTAAAAAACTTCAACTCAAACACTCTCCTCTTGTCCTTCTCTTGGTCGGCCAAGGTGGTGACCATAAGTGGCCGACCAAGAGGGGAGGTGACCCTAGGGAGGGGCGTCCTAAATTCTACCTGGGCCTGGGCTGGCCCAAATTCCTTCCGGCTGGTCCAGGGTTTTGAATTTGTTCCTGATTTTGTCTTCTCTTCCTGGACTCTTCAAGTCTTCAAGCTGGGTTGGACTTGGGCTTAACTTTTATGTCTTCAATTAGGTTGAACATGGTCTTCACTTGTATGATGTGGTCTTGAGTCTTCAATTTGATTGGACATGACTCAAAAATTGAAATTACGTCAACATGAGCTGACTAGTACTGAACTGAACTAGCTCAACAAGAGCTGGACTAATTACAGGACTCAAATATAGCTAGACTAAGCTTTATTACAGGGGACTCAAATATTAACTAAGTGATCCACAGAGGGTTGAGAAGCCTCTGCCTTATTATGGTGTCTCTGGTGTCCCCACCAATTCTCCCGGGGTGGGAGGAACTCGACCCTGTTGAGTGAAGATCAGACTGGCTCACATATCTCTCAAGAAGGTCTGGATTGAGGCATTGTAATTTCTCTCGAGAAATCCACGAATCGTCCGACTCTGGCCGGCCTTGCCATCGAACCAGGAAGCGTTGATAACCACGCCCCCGGGTCGTAATGGCTTGATCGTCCAGGATATGCTCGATCCGTTCTCCTCTCTCAGGCCAATTGATGGGTGGACACTCTGGGTAAGGATCACTCTCAACAGAAGGGATAGGTCCAAAAGCCTCACTGGGTATCATTGCCGGTTCCCTGTACTCAACCAGGTCTGTAATATTGATGGTAGAACTAATGCCCAAATCCAAAGGCAAGTCTAACACCTAGGCATTTGATCCAATCTTCTCTATCACTTTAAAAGGTCCGGCTCTATGAGCATGAAGCTTCTTTTAGGCCTAAGCCTAACCAAGATAAAATCCACTACATCAAATTCTTTGGTCCATCTTTGGAAATTAGCCAGTTGTTTTAAGATTAGTGTAGGTGGTGAACATGCTAGGCACATGCAAACTCCTAACAAGAAGATGCAAAGTACTCAAACTAAAACCTAATAGACTCAACTTTGCATTCCTATCAAAGAAAATTTATTTGACTTTTATGGGTCTAAACCAAAGAGACTATAGACTCTCTAGGTCTGACCATAGTGTGGTATGCACAAGAGTAATTACAATGGACTACAAGCAAATGCCAAAGGGTATGCCAGAAGTAAAATGCAAACCTAACATACGTAATGAATGCATGCAGTACGCTAATCTCAACTAAATGCAATCTAATGATACTAGAAATGCTGGAGATGTCTGGAAAGGGCAAAAAATAAGAAGTGGGTTCAGAATTAGTTTGGTAGGGTAGAGAAAAAGGTTTAGTTGGATAAAGTAGGATAAAAGACGGGGTGTCAGGAACTAATCCTATACTAATGAGGTTAACCTTACTGGGTTGCAGTATATCTATGGGCAAGAAAGGTCCATGCTATGGAAGGATGGGTCAATAGTTTCTTGGAAGAGATCTTCAATAGGAATGGCAGAAAGGGATTCATCCTGAGGGCGATGGGTTAAGTAAGCCAAATCCTCAATAAAGTCTTCTTGTTCATGGAATTTAAGAATAGGCTCTACAATTAGATCCTTTTCTAGTATTTCCTCTAGTAAAATCCTAGTATCAGAGTTCTCTTCCTCTAATTGTTCTTCCACTATTGCTTTAGTTTGGATTTGGTCAAGGTCAACTAGCTCTGGGTTGGTTTTTACCTGGGTATCTACTAGGTCAGCTAATTCGAGGTCTACTAAAGGTGTCTCCTCTTCTCCCTCATACTCATCCACTAGGCTCACATCAGCTTCATACACTTTCACGTTAATGTAAGCCTTGTGAATCTCAAGAATGGTTGGAGAAGGTCGGCTAGCAGGAAATTGGTTAGGTTCTGGTCTCTGATTATGGGTACTACTCCTAGTAGGTTCAGGTTGTCTAAGGGATAGTGGCTCACTACTGGGTTCATATTTAGGGATACAAATCCTATGGGGTTCAAGTTGACTAGGGGAAGCCTGACTAGTACTAGATTGATACTTAGGGGTTATGGGTTCTCTGGGCTCATAGGACAAGGGTGTAGATCTATGGGTCATGGGATTACAGGATCTAGGGTCATAGAATTTTGGGTCAGCTCTATGGTCAGGTTCTAAGGATGGATCATGGTATGGGGTCCTCCTAAGGTTGGGCTCCCTATATGGGTCAGGTTATTGGATTCTCCTAGAGTTGGACTCCCTATATGGGTTAGCATATTGGGTTCTCCTAGGGTTGGATTCCCTATATGGGTCAGAATATTGGGTTCTTCTAGGGTTGGACTCCCTATATGGGTAAGAATATTGGGTGTTGGGTCTACTTGGCTCATAGGGTGTGGGTGCATAGGATCTATGATCATGGGATCTAGAGTCATAGGATCTAGGTTCATAGGTTTTGGATCATAGGTTCTAGGTTCATAGGATTTGGAGTCATAAGATCTATAGGTTGTGGGTATACTAGGCTTATAGGGAGAGGGTAAATAGGATCTATCTTCCTGGTTTATAAAATCCTGATTGGGTCTTCTATGACTAACCTTAGGCATTGGGTCATGACGATGGGCTCTCCTAGGTTCAGCCTCAAGGTATTGATCAGGGTTTGGGGTCCTCCTAGGTTCAGTATCATAGTATGGGTCATGACGATGGGCTCTCCTAGGTTCAACCTCACGGTAGGGATCAGGGTTTAAGGTCCTCCTAGGTTGAGGGGAATCAGGATCTGGCTCAGACTGTGACCCAAGGGTTTTTCCTAGGGTCCTTACCCAGACTTCTAACTGATCAAACCTATAGGCAAGATGGTCAATTCTATCATTGGTTTGAATACCAGACTGAGTTAACTGGGTCATCTGTGTAGTCATCTGGGTAGCCGTCTGGGCCATTTGATCAGCTAGGGCTTTCATTTGGGCTTGCAAATTTTCCATGGATTCAGACATTTGTGAAGGAGGTGGGTGATATGAAACTCTTGATCTAGTGCTCAAGCAAGACTCGATCAGACCGACTACAGCTGACTAGACCTAGAATCCAAACTAAGGGCTCAATCAGGGTGGCAAACTTGCTTATAGTAACCCTGTACTCAGCCAGGCAAGTGTAAGGGGAGTGTTAGGTCCCTGATTTCCAATCCTAGACACCAATCAGAGATTGGCTAGGTAGGTGGACCAGCAAACAAGCCCTCCGGTATTGAATCACTAAACCACCATTCTCGACACCAAGCGCAAGGCACACACAGGTTAGCTTGACATAGTGATCTAACACTTAGCTTGGACCCGACCAGTTGGTGTCCCTAGCCCACTAGGGCAAATTAGGTCTAATCGATTTTAGGTTAAGGCTTGGGACCGAATGCAAGGGATGTAGTTTTGGGCTAAGGAGAGGTAATCAAATCCTCCCCCCATCTGATATAGCAAGAGTGCCCTTAAAAGTAAATTATGCAATGTTGGCAGGCAGATGAGGATGCAAATTAGGGTTTAGATATTTCTTTTTTGGTATTTTTGGAGAATATGTATTTTTTTTTTTGGTATTTTCTTAAATAGAAGAAAACTTGCAAATTATGGCCTAATATGCTGGAAATATACTAAAATTAAAAGATATGCAAAAACTGCTAAACAAAACCCTAAAACATCCAAACTTGTCTTGCTGAAAGAAAATAGAGCCGAAACTTTGCAGGCTGTATTTCAGCTTGCAAGACAATCACAGGCCATAATAAAATCTGAAAAAGTTCTTAAAATTATTCTGAATTATGATGAATCCATAAAAATAAATTTCAGAATTTTTGGAGTTTTTATCAGGGAGAAATAATTAAAATAATAGAGCATATATGGACTAAAAATTATAGAAAACAAGTCTTAATCTAAGCTCTGATACCAAATGATGCGGGACTAATATGCATGCAATTCTTTTTTTGTATGTTTTATATGTGGGGTGAGTGACTAATTCCCAAACTTCAGATTAAAATAAGTTATAGAGAATTTTGTATGAATTTTAGAATATCAGCATGCAGATTAGGACCTAGAAAAGTGACAAAGAAGGATCGCCGGGGCTGAGAAGCCTCGGTTAAGGCAAGTTCTCCTACAATAAAACTCCTGGAGGTAGAGGGGTGTACCTGACAATGTTTGTGAAGATCGCAGTGAAGGGGTCTCTCGTTCCTCGAAGGATGCGGCCTGGAAAACCAAGCCAATAACCCGCGGATACCCGGCTTTCTGCTCGGTGGTCCGATTGATGCTTGGCTGGAGTCGTTGGATTCGTAGGAATTTGGGGACCTGCATACGACCTGTCAGGGGTTAGAAAACTCACAAAGAAACAAGAAAACAAAGGAAAAACAGCAAGGTAAGGCTTCTTTTGGAGTGGGCGTCTAGGGATCTGGAGGGTTTGTTGGCAGCAGGAAGATGATTGCAAACACCAGGAAGAAAAAACTCTCACAAACCCCTTTATGCACACAGCAGGGTATCAAACAACTCAACAGAAAAACTCAAGGTTTTAATTCATATCAAAAAGTGTGTTTCATACAAGAGGCTAGGGTCCCTTAAATAGACCCTTAACCTTGGGCTCCAAGTAAGGGCACTTTAGACTTTACATAGGACTCCTTTTCCTTTTCAAACTCTAATTGGAATACAAGGCAAATAGGTAGAAAACTTCAACTCAAACACTCTCCTCTTGTCCTTCTCTTGGTCGGCCAAGGTGGTGACCATAAGTGGCCGACCAAGAGGGGAGGTGACCTTAGGGAGGGGCGCCCTAAATTCTACCTAGGCCTGGGCTGGCCCAAATTCCTTCCGGCTGGTCCAGGGTTTCGAATTTCTTCCTGATTTTGTCTTCTCTTCCTGGACTCTTCAAGTCTTCAAGCTGGGTTGGACTTGGGCTTAACTTTTATGTCTTCAATTAGGTTGAACTTGGTCTTCACTTGTATGATATGGTCTTGAGTCTTCAATTTGATTGGACAGGACTCAAAAATTTAAATTAGCTCAACATGAGCTGACTAGTACTGAACTGAACTAGCTCAACAAGAGCTGGACTAATTACAGGGCTCAAATGTAGCTGGACTAAGCTTTATTACAGGGGACTCAAATATTAACTAAGTGATCCACAGAGGGTTAAGAAGCCTCTGCCTTATTCTGGTGCCTCTGGTGTCCCCACCAATTCTCCCGGGGTGGGAGGAACTCGACCCTATCGAATGAAGATCAGACTGGCTCACATATCTTTCAAGAATGTCTGTGTTGAGGCATTGTAATTCCTCTCGAGAAATCCATTAATCGTCCGACTCTGTTCAGCCTTGCCATCGGACCAGGAAGCGTTGATAACCACGGCCCCGGGTCGTAATGGCTTGATCGTCCAGGATATGCTCGATCCGTTCTCCTCTCTCAGGCCAATTGATAGGTGGACACTTTGGGTAAGGATCACTCTCAACAGAAGGGATAGGTCCAAAAGCCTCACTGGGTATCGTTGCCGGTTCCCTGTACTTAACCAGGTCTGTAATATTGAAGGTAGAACTAATGCCCAAATCCAAAGGCAAGTCTAACACCTAGGCATTTGATCCAACCTTCTCTATCACTTTAAAAGGTCTGGCTCTATGAGCATGAAGCTTCTTTTAGGCCTAAGCCTAACCAAGATAAAATCCACTACATCAAATTCTTTGGTCCATCTTCGGGAATTAGCCAGTTGTTTTAAGATTAGTGCAGGTGGTGAACATGCTAGGCACATGCAGACTCCTAACAAGATGATGCAAAGGACTCAAACTAACACCTAATAGACTCGACTTTGCATTCCTATCAAAGAAAATTTATTAGACTTTTATGGGTCTAAACCTAAGAGACTATAGACTCTCTAGGTCTGACCCTAGTGTGGTATGCACAAGAGTAAATACAATGGACTCCAAGCAAATGCCAAAGGGTATGCCAGAAGTATAATGCAAACCTAACATTCGTAATGAATGCATGCAGTACGCTAATCTCAACTAAATGCAATCTAATGATACTAGAAATGCTGGAGATGTCTGGAAAGGGCAGAAAATAAGAAGTGGGTTTAGAATTAGTTTGGTAGGGTAGAGAAAAAGGTTTAGTTGGATAAAGTAGGATAAAAGACGGGGTGTCAGGAACTAATCCTATACTAATGAGGTTAACCTTACGGGGTTGCAGTATATCTATGGGCAAGAAAATGTCCATGCTATGGAAGGATGGGTCAACAGTTTCTGGGAAGAGATCTTCAATAGGAATGGCAGGAAGGGATTCATCCTGAGGGCGATGGGTTAAGTAAGCCAAATCCTCAATAAAGTCTTCTTGTTCATGGAATTTAAGAATAGGCTCTACAATTAGATCCTTTTCTAGTGTTTCCTCAGGTAAAATCCTAGTATCAGAGTTCTCTTCCTCTAATTGTTCTTCCACTATTGCTTTAGGTTGGATTTGGTCAAGGTCAACTAGCTCTGGGTTGGTTTTTACCTGGGTATCTACTGGGTCATCTAATTCGAGGTCTACTAAAGGTGTCTCCTCTTCTCCCTCATACTCATCCACTAGGCTCACATCAGCTTCATACACTTCCACGTTAATATAAGCCTTGTGAATCTCAAGAATGGTTGGAGAAGGTCGGCTAGCGGGAAATTGGTTTGGTTCTGGTCTCTGATTATGGGTACTACTCCTAGTAGGTTCAGGTTGTCTAAGGGATAGTGGCTCACTACTGGGTTCATATTTAGGGATACTAATCCTATGGGGTTCAAGTTGACTAGGGGAAGCCTGACTAGTACTAGATTGATACTTAGGGGTTATGGGTTCTCTGGGCTCATAGGACAAGGGTGCAGATCTATGGGTCATGGGATTATAGGATCTAGGGTCATAGAATTTTGGGTCAGCTCTATGGTCAGGTTCTAAGGATGGATCATGGTATGGGGTCCTCCTAATGTTGGGCTCCCCATATGGGTCAGGATATTGGATTCTCCTAGGGTTGGAATCCCTATATGGGTCAGAATATTGGGTTCTCCTAGGGTTGGATTCCCTATATGGGTCAGAATATTGGGTTCTTCTAAGGTTGGACTCCCTATATGGGTCAGAATATTGGGTGTTGGGTCTACTAGGCTCATAGGGTGTGGGTGCATAAGATCTATGATCATGGGATCTAGAGTCATAGGATCTAGGTTCATAGGTTATGGATTCATAGGTTCAAGGTTCATAGGATTTGGAGTCATAAGATCTATAGGTTGTGGGTATACTAGGCTTATAGGGAGAGGGTAAATAGGATCTATCTTCCTGGTCTATAAAATCCTGATTGGGTCTTCTAGGACTAACCTTAGGGATTGGGTCATGACGATGGGCTCTCCTAGGTTCAGCCTCAAGGTATGGATCAGGGTTTGGGGTCCTCCTAGGTTCAGTATCATAGTATGGGTGATGACGATGGGCTCTCCTAGGTTCAACCTCACGGTAGGGATCAGGATTTAAGGTCCTCCTAGGTTGAGGGGAATCAGGATCTGGCTCAGGCTGTGACCCATTGGTTTTTCCTGGGGTCCTTACCCGGACTTCTAACTGATCAAACCTATTGGCAAGATGGTCAATTCTATCATTGGTTTGAATACCAGACTGAGTTAATTGGGTCATCTGTGTAGTCATCTGGGTAGCCATCTAGGCCATTTGATCAGCTAGGGCTTTCATTTGGGCTTGCAAATTTTTCATGGGTTCAGACATTTGTGAAGGAGGTGGGTGATATGAAACTCTTGATCTAGTGCTCAAGCAAGACTCGATCAGACCGACTACAGCTGACTAGACCTAGAATCCAAACTAAGGGCTCAATCAGGGTGGCAAACTTGCTTATAGTAACCCTGTACTCAGCCAGGCAAGTGTAAGGGGAGTGTTAGGTCCCTGATTGCCAATCCTAGACACCAATCAGAGATTGGCCAGGTAGGTGGACCAGCAAACAAGCCCTCCGGGATTGAATCACTAAACCACCATTCTCGACACCAAGCGCAAGGCACACACAGGTTAGCTTGACATAGTGATCTAACACTTAGCTTGGACCCGACCAATTGGTGTCCCTAGCCCACTAGGGCAAATTAAGTCTAATCGATTTTAGGTTAAGGCTTGGGACCGAATGCAAGGGATGTAGTTTTGGGCTAAGGAGAGATAATCAAATCCTCCCCCCATCTGATATAGCAAGAGTGCCCTTAAAAATAAATTATGCAATGTTGGCAGGCAGATGAGGATGCAAATTAGGATTTAGATATTTTTTTTTTGGTATTTTTGGAGAATATGTAATTTTTTTTTGGTATTTTCTTAAATAGAAGAAAACTTGCAAATTATGGCCTAATATGCTGGAAATATAATAAAATTAAAAGATATGCAAAAACTGCTAAACAAAATCCTAAAACAACCAAACTTGTCTTGCTGAAAAAAAATAGAGCCGAAACTTTGCAGGCTGTATTTCGGCTTGCAAAACAATCACAGGCCATAATAAAATCTGAAAAAGTTCTTAAAATTATTGTGAATTATGCTGAATCCAGTAAAATAAATATCAGAATTTTTGGAGTTTTTATCAGGGAGAAATAATTAAAATAATAGAGCATATATGGACTAAAAATTACAGAAAACAAGTCCTAATCTAAGCTCTGATACCAAATGATGCGGGACTAATATGCATGCAATTCTTTTTTTGTATGTTTTATATGTGGGGTGAGTGACTAATTCCCAAACTTGAGATTAAAATAATTTATAGAGAATTTTGTATGAATTTTAGAATATCAGCATGCAGATTATGACCTAGAAAAGTGACAAAGAAGGATCGCCGGGGCTGAGAAGCCACGGTTAGGGCAAGTTCTCCTACAATAAAACTCCTGGAGGTAGAGGGGTGTACCTGAAAATATTTGTGAAGATCGCAGTGAAGGGGTCTCTCGTTCCTCGACGGATGCGGCCTGGAAAACCAAGCCAATAACCCGCGGATACCCGGCTTTCTGCTCGGTGGTCCGATTGATGCTTGGCTGGAGTCGTTGGATTCGTAGGAATTCAGGGACCTGCATACGACCTGTCAGGGGTTAGAAAACTTAGAAAGGAACAAGGAAACAAAGAAAAAATAGCAAGGTAAGGCTTTTTTTGGAGTGGGCGTCTAGGGATCTGGAGGGTTTGTTGGCAGCAGGAAGATGATTGCAAACACCGGAAAGAAAAAACTCTCACAAACCCCTTTATGCACACAGCAGGGTATCACACAACTCAATAGAAGAACTCAAGGTTTTAATTCATATCAAAAAGTGTGTTTCATACAAGAGGCTAGGTTCCCTTAAATAGACCCTTAATCTTGGGCTCCAAGTAAGGGCACTTTAGACTTTACATAGGACTCCTTTTCCTTTTCAAACTCTAATTGGAATAAAAGGCAAATAGGTAGAAAACTTCAACTCAAACACTCTCCTCTTGTCCTTCTCTTGGTCGGCCAAGGTGGTGACCATAAGTGGCCGACCAAGAGGGGAGGTGACCATAGGGAGGGGCACCCTAAATTCTACCTGGGCCTCGGCTGGCCCAAATTCCTTCCGGCTGGTCCAGGGTTTCGAATTTGTTCCTGATTTTGTCTTCTCTTCCTGGACTCTTCAAGTCTTCAAGCTGGGTTGGACTTGGGCTTAACTTTTATGTCTTCAATTAGGTTGAACTTGGTCTTCACTTGTATGATGTGGTCTTGAGTCTTCAATTTGATTGGATAGGACTCAAAAATTGAAATTAGCTCAACATGAGCTGACTAGTACTAAACTGAACTAGCTCAACAAGAGCTGGACTAATTACAGGACTCAAATGTAGCTAGACTAAGCTTTATTACAAGGGACTCAAATATTAACTAAGTGATCCACAGAGGGTTGAGAAGCCTCTGCCTTATTCTGGTGCCTCTAGTGTCCCCACCATTACCGTTTGGGTCATATCAATGAGTCCAGGATAAACAAGTTGTACAAAGATAATTTTTTTGAACCTTTTGATTATGAGTCATTAAAAACTTATGAGTCCTGTCTCATGGGTAAGATGACCAAGTCTCCATTCCCTGGACATGGAGAAAGGGCAATTGAATTGTTAGGTCTAGTATACATAGATGTGTATGGTCCTATGGCAATCCAAGCCAAAGGAGAATACTCTTATTTCATCAGTTTTACTAATGATTTATCAAGGTTCGGATATGTGTATCTTATGAAACGCAAGTCTGAAGCCTTTGATAAATTCAAAGGGTATCAAAGTGAGGTTGAGAAATAAACTGGGAAAAGTATTAAAATCCTTCGATCTGATCGAGGAGGAGAATACTTGTCTAGTAAATTTTTTCGATCATCTCAAAGACAAAGGCATTCACTCTGAATGGATCCCTTTATACATACCATAGTTAAATGGTGTAGTAGAAAGGAGGAATCATACCTTATTGGACATGGTATGGTCCATGATGTACTTCACAGATCTTTCAGTTTCTTTCTAGGGTTATGCCCTAGAGACAGCTACCTACATACTAAATAGGGTGCCATCAAAGGCAGTTAAAAGCACTCCATATCAATTATGGAAAGGGAAAAGCCCATGTCTTAAGTATTTTAAGATTTGGGGTTATCCTGCTTATGTCAGGAATATTTTTAGACATAAGCAAAGTGCTAGGATTGATAAGTGCAGGTTTGTAGGATATTCTAAAAAAGGTATGTGATACCTTTTCTACCACCCTACTAACCAAAAGGTTATTGTTAGTAGGCATGCCACATTCTTGGAAAAGGAGTTTATCCAAGAAGGGGGTAGTGGGAGGATATTTGAATTTGAAGAAGTTCAACCTATACCTGAAGCAACACCTCAACCATATATTCCTA
This sequence comes from Areca catechu, assembly GCA_021397845.1. NCBI lineage: Eukaryota > Viridiplantae > Streptophyta > Magnoliopsida > Arecales > Arecaceae > Areca > Areca catechu. The sequence goes on from CM038045.1 coordinate 98,102,196, forward strand.
AAGTTCATGAACAACCATAATACACACCTCCTCTTTATAGATTAGAGAGAGTGCGAAGTAAACCTCTCAGATATGGTTTTGTCATTAGGAATGACAATGAAGCAAGTATCATACAAGATAATGATCTTGTAACCTATATGGAAGCTGTCATAAGTAGAGACTCTGATAAATGGCTGGAAGCCATGAAATCCGAGATGGACTTCATGTACTCTAATAAGGTTTGGACATTAGTTGATCTACTTGAGAGAGTAAAACCCAATCAGGTGTAAATGGATCTTCAAGAAGAAGATAAGAGCAGATAGTCAAGTAGAGATCTACAAGGCCAGGCTGGTGGCAAAAGGTTTCAGGTAAAGACATGGTATTGACTATGATGAAACTTTTTCACCAGTAGTCATGCTCAAGTCCATTCAGATATTGCTTGCCATAGCTACATACGATGACTATGAGATCTGGCAGATGGATGTAAAGACTGCTTTCCTCAATGGATATCTTGAGAAAAAAGTCTATATGTTATAGCCAGAGGGGTTTGTCCCAAGTGATAGACCAAACTAAGTATGCAGGCTTAAGAAATCCATTTATGGATTGATACAAGCATCGAGGAGTTAAAACATCCACTTTGATGAGATGATCAAAGAGTTTGGTTTCATTAAGAATGTGGATGAACCGTGTATGTATAAGAAGACAAGTGGGAGTGCCCTTGTTTTCTTGATTTTGTATGTTGATGACATACTCATCATTGGGAATGATATACCAATGTTGCAATCATCCAAGTCTTGGCTATCAAAGCAATTTTCTATAAAGGATTTGGAAGAGGCATCTTATATATTAGGTATAAAGATCTATAGAGATAGATCTAAGAGGATGCCTGGCTTATCCCAATCCAGGTACATTGACATAGTGTTGAAGAGATTCAACATGGAGGGAAGTAAGAGAGGCTACTTTCCCATGAGTCAAGGCATATATCTCTCTAAGAAGATATCTCCTAAGATACCAGAAGATAGAGAGAGGATGAGTTTGATTCATTATGCTTTGGTTGTAGGATCAATTATGTATGCTATGTTATGTACCCAGCCTGATGTTGCTTTTACCTTGGGCATAGTAAGTAGTTCCAAACTGATCCACGGAAGGATCATTGGAAAGCTGTTAAAAATATTCTTAAGTACTTGAGAAGATTAAAGATATTTTCCTTATATATGGTAGATCAGAGTTGAAACTAGAAGGGTATGTAGATTCTAGTTTTCAATCAGATCTAAATGATAGCAAATCCATATCAGGATATATCTTCATCCTATATGGTGGTGCAGTGAATTAGAAAAGTACAAAGCAACAAACTATAGCTGACTCGATCACTGAGGTAGAGTACATAGCTACAAGTGAAGCCAAAAAGGAAGATGTATGGATGAAGAAATTCATCATGGAATTAGGTGTGGTTCTTGCTATACAATAATCGGTGCAACTTTATTGTGACAACACCAGAGCTGTTGCACAAGCTAAGGAACCAAGGTCTCGTCAAAAGATCAAGCACATTCTAAGATGTTTCCATCTTGTTTGAGAGATCATAAAAAGACAAGACATTGTCATCAAACGAGTAGATACAAAGAACAACATAGCATACCCATTCAATAAAACACTATCACAGCAGTAGTTTGATCAACACTTAGATTGTATGGGTGTAAGATACAAGGGAAATTGGCTTTAGTGCAAGTAGGAGACTGAAGGAATTATGCCCTAAAAGCCAATCATTGTACGGGCATTTCTATAATCTTCCAACTCATGTATGATATTATTTATTAATGAAAGGTAATTGTTGATTCATCATACTACTGCATCTTATCAAGATTATGATGAACCACATAGTTAGGGCAATGGAATTAGGGTTATAATAGAGATCATAATGGTGAGACCTAAGTTCCTATAAACCTTAATCTAAAATGTTCCTAGTCATTGGATGATCGATTCAGGGATTGATGTTTCCGAAATGATTAGTACATCCTATGTATGATCGATAGAGAGGGTGGTTGGTCTCACAACCACTTGAGTAGGGACACTAATACTATGATATGGGTGCTTAGTAGGATATGAGTTCACTAAATTGATCCACCTCAAGAACATCTTATGGAGGTCTTGCTACTTGTCAAAAGATGGTTCTCATAGTGGGAGTTGTGCAAGTAATCCTTAGACCTGAGATCACCATGGTTTCTTATACACATAAAGCCATGTTTTGATTCATACTCATTCATGATAAAGAGTCATGTATGAGGTGTTCATAGATATGGTAGATTGTGCACGAAAAATGTGAGTGGATCAACAAGGAATCGATCACTCCTAATAAGAGGACTTATCCCATATAATCTTTTCACTTGCTGTCTTAAGAAGTCTTTGATCAAAGCAAAATGAGATTAGATAAGGTTTCTAATCTTTCATCGATCGAGTCTTCATTATCGAATTGAGTTTTGTAAGGATTAAATGCTAGGGTTTGACAATTCTGCATACCCATCACTTATTTAGGATAAAGGGAGATCGAAGATTGAATTACATGGTAACATTTCATTGAAGGGTATTTTAGTAATTTTAATCAAATTCTTCATCTTCCAGCTAGGCATGACACATTGCTAAATGTCAATCATGTCTTGTTGGTTTTCATAAATCAAATTGGCTGAATTCATGGTCAATTTTGAAATTGGTTCGAATTGGCTAACTTGGGTCAGCTCGATTTGACCTAATTGGGTCAATCAATTTTGATTGGATCGAAACAGCTTGGACCTGGACCTACTACTAGCTAGATGTGGAGCCCAAAGGGTCACACATGCTAGGGAATTGGCCAAGAATGTCAGTTGGATTTTGGTTAGGGTCATTGGATCCTAAAAAGCTAGTTAATTTGCATACTAGCATATGCATGCTAGCCCAACTCCTAACTCAATTAGATTGGGTCAATTAACTTGCTATTTGGGCTAACCAATTTAAATAAAACTTAGATTGGATTGAGTCCGAATTGGAAAAGTAATTATTTATATTTATCTAAATTTTGTTGGACTTTATCTTTGAATTATGGAAGAGTCCGAATTGGATTGGACTCTTGGTGCCATATAGGCATGCGCCAAGATTAAGGGGTGCAGAAGGACCAAGAGTCCTTCTGGCAGTTAATCACATTTTCAAGATAAATATTAGGACATTCTCCCTTATCCCCACACCCATCTAAATTGGGTTTGACCGATCAAAAGGATGGGAATTGGCATGGAACTTGTGGCGCCATAATGAAGGGACGCGACCTTACATATTAGGCACACATTCAAAAATCTAGAAGTCCTACTTGAAGGCTTCTAGTTCTCTAATACATCCATTGGAGTCCCATACCCCATAGCCAAATATTGATTGGTTACTTGCCACATGGCAAGTGTAAAAAATGCTAAAAAATTGAAGAGACACTTATATGTCACTTGGGACATGATATGGCATATTAAGATAAATCTTTTCATCCAAGGGACTCCTACTTGAAGAGTCCTATCTAATCATTAGATAATCAGATTAAGAGCTGAGGAAAAGGTTTATCAGGTCCCCCTCACTCATTATAAATAGGCATCGGTATTCTGATACCAAAACATTAAAAAGAAATCTTTCTATATCTTATCCTTCTTTCAGGACAAAAAGTCCTCTTTAAGACAAGGCTTATCATTTTAAGACAAGAGCCTAGGAAGAGATATGGAAGGGATAATCAGATTATGGGAGAAGATTTAAAGAGGTCTCTGAGTGCCCTAAAGGAGGGTTAGGGGTCCAGCAAAGGGAGAAAGACCACTAATAGTAGAAAGGCTACCAGGAAGAGTCCTAGTCAAATAAGAAAGATCGATAGGAGTGCTTTCTTGGTCCAGTTCTTGTGTGGATCACCTCTGGAGGGCATACACTTATATGCCTTATAAAAATTAAGGAGTATAGTACTCCAGGTATTCCTCTATAATCTTAAATTATGATTTATTAGTTATCATGGTCAAGTGGTCCTTGGGTCTAGGGTTTCACTAATTAGGGTATCGATAATAAAAATTCTAAAATACATTCTTCCACTGTGCCAGCTTAAAACCCAACACCCCAACTAATCTGGAGTTGGTCCTTTAGGATCATGGATATTGATTGTCTTAGGGCTCTGACTGATCCAGGGTCAGTCACTTGGAGCTAGGGGTATAGAGGTTCCTTAAGACCCTGATCGATCTGGGTTGGTCCTTTGGGGTCATGGGCATTGATTACCTTAGAGCTCTGACTGATCTGGGGTTGGTCACTTGGAGCCAGGGTCATGGAGGTGCCTTAGGACCTTGATATATCTAAAGTCAATCTTTTAGGGCCATGGACATTGATTGCTTTAGATCTTTAATCGATCCAGGGTGGGTCACTAGGAATTAGGGATGTTGAGTTTCCTTCCTGGCTGATCCGGGTTCAGTCCTTTAGGGTCATGGATGTTGATCACCTTGGGGCTCTAATCGATTTGGGAGCAATTTCTTGGAGCTAGTGAGTCCATCCTTAGTGCACTTTGACATGCTGCCTATCTAGTGGATGCCTTCATGATTTCTACCCTCGAGAACATCTCAGGATTGAAAAATGTCAATTGTCATGGAATTTGATTTCCAAGGAGTTTTGACTAGGCAATATCGAGAGGGGTCTTCAAGATGCTATTCCCAAGAGGATAAGGATTAATGCTGGCATTTACCATCCTAATTTTTCTTCCTAATGCTATTTGGTTCTTGATAGGATAGCATCCGACGTGTGCCGGTTGGACAAGTGGGTGGTTGGGTTTCTCTTGATTACTATATAAATAGAGGTTGAGGTAGTAGAGATTTTGTGGTACTTTCCTACTATCTAAAAATGCTTGGGGGGTGGTTGTATTTGGCTCCTAGTGTAGGCATAGAGTTGTAGGGCTCCCTCTGGTTGGATCATTCTTAAGGCAAGCCATTGTATGCCCATCTTAAGATGGGGGTATCGAGAATGGTTGGCATTCTACAACTAGTTGGTGGACTTAAAGGCTAGCGCACCAGCTACATCACTATGGGTGCAGCTAGTTGGTAGACTTAACATAATGAGGAATGCTTAATCTGAGCACCTTTTCATCCAAATCTACCTCAAGGGGTGCCCATGCCTCAACTAAAAGGTAGACAACAAGCTCGTACCTTGTGCAGTAGGTAGGAGGACTAGCCTGAGCACTTCTAGAGTGCTATTTCCCAACTTCCTAGTCAGCTTCCTTGACTTGCCATCTCCCTGCCTTGCTATGCACCATTCTCCAAGCAGTGCCATCGCATGTGCTTGTCATCACCCTGGCCTCATTTGGAGGGGAGCCACACTCATGCCCTGAGCTATCTTTGCCTTGATGATGCACCTCCACCCAATAATCTTGCTATGGGTCAAGGTATACTTGGCTATCTTCAGGGCATGCCAGAGGTGTTCTTCACTTTATAGATGATCTTGGGAGCTCCAGAGTCCTCCGGTTCTTCGACGAGCATCAACACTTTTCTTGTACTTTAGAAAGAACTAGGGAGCAATGTAATCTAGTCATAAGGCTATGAGTATATGTAATCAAAATATGTTAATGAAAATGAAAAATTCTTCATATATGTGTTCCTTGCATTGTTATTTGTTTTCTATAATTTGCATTTTGGATTACTTGATCACATTTTGCACCCTTTATGATTTTATTGGAGTTTCTTAGAGGAGTCTGATTGATGAATTCTTCTAATTATGACCCTTATCCAAGCTTTAAATTCCCAAACTAGGTCTCCCACCTAATGGATTCTCAAATTTCCATTGGGAAGTCTTTATCTAATGAAACTTTAGACCTTCAATCGGGAGCCCTCATCTGATGAGCCTTCAGACCTTTGCTCGGGAGCCCTCATTCAATGAGCCTTCATACCCTTGATCGAGAGCCCCCATCACTTGGGAATTTCTATCTGACGGGCCCTCGAGTGAGAGTTTGTTTGGTTCATGAAGACATAACTTTTTTAGCTTTCACTAGGGGATTTTCTATCATTAACTAGTAAAAGATAGAAAATGGATTTTCATTCATTAAGGGGCCACAATACTGGTAATATATCCATAGATTGGTTAAGTTTTAGGGATGAAGTATAAAAGTTCCATCAAGTTGCTTCAACCGATAGCTTGCCCCTTTGGCCGGGTTGGAAGACCTTTGCTCTATGCAACACTATATCACCAACCTTGAAGGTTTTGTCCTGGACTTTAGATTTGAAGTAATGGGCGACCTTATACGAGTATGCTATCATTTTGATGTATGCTCTTTCTTGAGTTTGATTTAGCAATCCAGATTAGCCAGCCACCTTTTTGAGTTGGTCTGTTCATCAAAGTACGCAACCCATGCTAAGGGAACTCCAAGTTTGACAAAAATTATTGCTTCAGTCCTGAATTCTAGGCTGAAGGATGTTTTCTTTGTCAAAATCTTTGGCATCATTCAATATGTCCAAAGTACATGGTGGAGCTTATCAAACCATGATCTTTTATCTTTGCCAAGCATCTTCTCGATCCCTTGGAGGATGGCTAAGTTACTGACTTTTGGTTCTTCGTTTGCTCAGGAATGTGCCACTGAAATAAGGTGACGTGAGATCCCTTGGTCACAAAATTCCTAAAATTTAATGTTAATGAATAATCCATTGTCTGTGATTAGCACTCGAGGATCGCAAAATTGTAAATAATGGCCTTCCACATGAAATCTATCACCTTAGACTTGGTGATGTGGGCAGGTAGCTCTGCCTCCACCCACTTTATGAAAGATTACTGCAACAAGCAAGAATTCTTTCTATCCTAATGCAGGTGGGAACGAGTTGAGGATGTCTATCCCCCGTTTCGTGAAAGGCCATGAAGCGCATATGGGGGTGATTGGCATGGCCGACAGTTGCTACATATTTGAATCCCTTTGGTAGGCATCACACCGCATAACAAAGTTCTTTATATCTTGCTGCGTTGTGGACAATAATAGCCCTATCAGAGTAGCTTGTATGCTAGCACCTTTTCTTCAATATGGTCACCATAGATTCCTTCATGAAATTCTCTCAGTGCATATTCAGCCTCTAATGAGCATAAACATTTTAGAAGGGGCAAGGAGAATGATCTTTCATAGAGTTTTCCATCATGTACTAGATATTGGGAGGATTTATGCTTTATCTTATGAGCTTCTTTTCAATACGGGGAGCTTGTTGTATTCTAAAAAGTTGATCAATGGGTCGTCCAACATGGCTCACTATCTAGTTGCATCACTTTTGATGATTCCTCGATAGTTTGTTTTTTGAATTGCTAAAAATGGGCTCGTTTAGGAAGAGTCAATGATATGGTATTCACCTTGGCTAGTGAGTTAGCCTTGGAGTTTTCCTCTTTGGGAATTTGTTGGATCTCAAAGCGGTCGAAGGCATGTAGCAACTTTTCATCCTTTTGAAGGTATTTCATCATTTCTTCTTCTTAGGCTATGTAGTGACCTTCGATGTGTCCAACGACCAACTGAAGTTGCTAAAAATCTTTGGATTTCATACCTCTAATTCTTTGGTTGCTTCAAGCCCTATGATTATGGCTTCATACTCAACTTCATTGTTTATTACTAAAAACTCTAAGTGTAGGGCATGTTCAAAAATAATTCCTTCCAAACTTGCGATAACTATTCCTACTCCTAACCCTTTAGAGTTGGATGACCCATTCACATATATTTCCCAGGTATTGGTCAAGCCTTAAGAAGAATCTTGGGTCAATGTTGAAGAATCTAAAGGATTAGCCTTTTTTGGATTGATTGGCTCGCTAGGGATGGTGAATTCTACCAAGAAATTAGCTAATATTTAGGCTTTCATTGATAGTCAAGGCTAAAATTTAATGTCAAACTCAAAGAGATTGACTGTCCACTTGGCAACGTGCCCAGACATACCGAGTCGATGAAAGATGCTTTTGATAGGCTGATCGGTCAGAAGGGTGATGGTATGAGTTTGAAAATGCAGTCAAAGCTTCCAAGAGGTAGTGAGGAGAGCATAGATCAGCTTTTCCAATCTAGAGTATCAAGTCTCTGTATCTCTCAAGATCTGACTGACATAGTAGATGGGTTTCTGGACTTTATCTTTCTCCTAGATCTACACAGCTCCCATGATGTAGGGGAGGTTGCTAAATATAGTAAAAACTCCTCACCAAGGTCTAGCTTGCCCAGCATTGGTGGAAAGCTAAGATAGCTTTTGAAATCTTTAAAGCCTATTGGCACTCCTCAGACCACCAGAAGTTGTTAAGCTGCTTCAGGATCTGAAAGAAAGAAAGGTAGCACTCGATAGATCTCGAGACAAACCTATTTAGGGTTGCGATCCTCCCGGTAAGGCATTAAAAATCTTTGATTATTCTAAGAGGAGCTATGTTGTAGATGGCCTAAATGTTTTTAGGATTAGCTTTTACCCCTGGTTAAAAACCATATAGCCAAGGAACTTGCCGGAGGCCACTCCAAAAGTACATTTGGAGGGATTCAAATTCATTTAGTATTTTCGAAGGGTGGTGAAGGCTTTCTGGAGGTCCTCAATGTGGGTTCCAGCTAACTTGCTTTTGACAAGCATGTCATCCTTGTACACCACCATGTTGTACCTAATTTGATCTTTGAAGACTTTATTCACTAGGTGATGATAGGTAGCACCTGTATTTGGTGGGGACACCAAAGGCACTAGAATAAGATAGAGGCTTTTCAACCCTCTATGAATTGATCAATAATTTATGAGTCCATCTGTAATAAGGGCTTAGCCTATCTGAGTCCATTTTAGTTGTTATTTGAGTATTTTGAGTTTCAGTTCTGTACTAGTCAGCTCATGTTGAGCTAGTTCAGTCCAGTGTTAGTCAGCTCATGTCGAGCTAATTTTATTTTTTTGAGTCCTATTCAACCATATTGAAGACTCAAGACCACATCATACAAGCGAAGACCAAGTCCAACCAGATTGAAGACATAGAAGTATAGCCCAAGTCCAACCTAGCTTGAAGAATTGAAGACCCCAGGAGGAAAATTCAGAAAATCCTGATCCTTGCAGATGCCCTCCAGATGCCCAGATTCCCTTCCAGATGCCAAAGTATATTCATAGACCAGGGCATCCATGATTTTAGAGGTCCATCTACATCCAAGCCCAAAGAAATCAAGCCCAGGTGCCAAGCCCAAGCCCTAAAGAAGCAAGATACCAGGGAATATTCCTGCTACATGGCTACCAGGCCACCCCAGCTTCCAGAGGCCCAAACCCATGCACCCGAGTCCCTTTCGGCCGGCCTCTTGCTGCTCCTAGAAGCCCAACACGCCCCCCTAGGCATCCTTGGAGTGTTGGCCAAGTCAAGAGAATTTTTAAGGATTTTTCTATCTAATATTTCCTTATTTTCTAGCTAGGGTTTTAGAGGGAAAAGGATTCTTATGTAAAGACTAATGTGCCCTTACTTGGAGCCCAAGGTTAAGGGTCTATTTAAAGGACCCTAGCCTCTTGTATGAAGGAAGATTTTGATATATGAAACAATCCTTTAGTTCTTCAATTGCTTTGTATGATTACCCTGCAGTGTGCATAAAGGGGTTTAAGAGTTCTTCTTCCCGGTGTTTGCAACCATCTTCCTACCGCCAACCATCCTTCCAGCCCCCTCCAAAACTTTCTTCTCTTTGCTGTTTTCCTTTGTTTTCTTGATTTTATCTAAGTTTTCTAACCCCTGATAGGTTGTTTGCAGGTCCCCAAGTTCCTACAAATCCAACGACTCCAGCCACGCCTCAATCGGACCACCGAGCAGAAAGCCGGGTATCCGCGGGTCTTTGGCTCGGTTTTCTAGGCCGCATCCATCGAGGAACGAGAGATCCCTTCGCTGCGATCTTCACCGGGCACTTCAGACATTGTCAGGTACACCCCCTCTACCTCCAGTCTTATTATTGTAGGAGAACTTGCCCTAACCGAGGCTTCTCAGCCCCAGCGATCCTTTTTTAGTACTTTTCTAGGTTTTAATCTGCATGCTCGGCTTCAAAAATTTATATAAAATTCTCTACAACTAATTTTGATATGAAATTCGGGAATTAATCACCTAACCCCATATATAAAATATACAAAAAGAATTGCATGCATATTAGTCCCCCATCAGTATTTTTAAAACCAAATGGCATAACCATGTAACAAAAAAGATCTTGGTTAGTAATAAAAGTAGTTTTTCTTTATCTTTGGGAGCTATCTTAATTTGATTGTAATTGGACAAAGCATCCATGAAATTGAGCAAGTCATGGCCTGAAGTGATGTCCACCATCTGATTGAACCTTGGAAGGGGTAGCCATCTTTCAGAAATGCCCGATTAAGATTGATGAAGTCAATGCATTTTTGCTCTTTACCATTCGCCTTCTTCACCATGACTATGTTTGAAACCCATTAGGGTAGGTGACCTCTCTGATGAAGTCAACATCAAGAAAGTTATTGACCTCTTTAGCTATTGCCCTCTAGTGTGCAAGTGCAAAACTACATTTCTTTTACTTAATGGGTCAACATTCTGGGTCCACTTTCAAAGGTGCACCATCATCGAAGGATCGATACCGGGCATGCTTCTAGTGTCCAGGAAAGAATATTGATATTTTCTTGCAAAAATAAGGTTAATTGGTTCTTGATTACCTGATCTAGGTTAGCAATGATTTAGACTATATGATTTGGATTCTCATCTGCTAGGGATGCAGAAATAAGGTCCTCAACTGGTTCCCCTTATTGTTCAATCAAATCATTATGTGCATCCAGCCCTTCTACTAGGTAGGCATCAGGTGTTTGGGCCCCATGGAGTGTAATGTGATAGCAGTGATGTGCCAAGCTTTGGTCTCCACATATCTCTTCAACCCTATGCATTATTGGGAACTTGATATTTAGACAATAGATACACATGACTACTCAAAAAGTATTAAGGCTAGGTCATCTGAGGATGGCATTATAAGCCAAGGGTGCTTGGATGATAAGGAAATCTTCTTGGACAATGGATTGGAGAGGATAGTGTCCTATTCTCATGGTCAAGGTGTTTATTTCCTCTACCTGGATCATATCCCCCAAGAATCTAACCAAGGGGGAGTCAACTTAAATCAACTGATCGGTGGATATCCCTATTTTCAGGAGAGCGTTGTAATATAGAACATTGTTCAAGCTTTTATTATCAATTAGAATATGGTGCACATCATAGTTTTTCACATTTGGAGTTATAACAACTGCATCATTGTTCAGAAACTGGACTTCCTGGTTGTCCACTTCAGTATAAGTTATCGGCATAGCTTGCCTCTTGCTTGGTTGCTCTACATCGGGGTGGTAGCACCCCCTAGTGATGGTGCCAACTAGCTTGGATGGAGGTAGATTGCCTCTTTCTAGAGGTATAGGCCATAGTTGTGGCTATGGCTTGGTTGGCCTAGGCGATCTTGGAGAGTCTATTTGTTTCCTTTGATGTTGGATGAAGTGATCCAAATGTCCTCGCCTAACGAGCTCCTCAATCTCATCTTAGAGCTGAATGCACTCTTCAATGTTATGACCATGATCTCATTGGTATAGATAAAACTTGTTTGGATTCCTTCTACTTGATGGGGTTTGCAACTTTTGAGCTTGTGTAGAACTTCCTTGGTGATGACACTTGATGATTTTCTTTGCAAGGACTCTTAGGTCAGTGGTCCTTGAAAAACTTGATTTTCCTTCATAGAGACCTAGAGTGCAGTCAGACCCTTTCTGCCCACCTTGGGGAGTATTTTTGGTCAACTTGGATTCTTTGGCCAACCCCCAGCATAGAGATGGTGGAAGTTTCCTCTTCTACAAAAGCATCTTCCATCCAAGCATACTTCTTAACCCAAGCCAGCATGTATGCAAATTCCCAGGGATAGGTTTTGGTTAACAACCTCTTGAATGGCGATCGACTAGTCCATATTACAGACTTCTAAGGTGGTCACGTGGAAATGGCTGACGAAGGTTCACATAATTTTTCCTTCGATAATCTAATCGATTTTGTTTCTTCCGACTGCTAAGATAATGATTAATAAAGAACTGCTTAGCTGATCAAAAGAGTGCACTGATCCCATCTTCAACCTTGAATTCTAGTGCCAAGCCACTCCTTTAAGGTGGACAGGAATGCTCAATAGGGAATGGAATCGGGTGCTCCATGAAGGAGTAGTGTTATTTGAAAACTAGCTAGGTGATAGATAGGGTTAATGGTTCCATTGTAGCTCTCAAGTTATGGGATTTTCAAGTGCTGAGGGAATGTGGTGCTTACATAATCTTGATGTCGAAGGGTGGATCATTATTAAACTCATCATTAGGCATTGAAGAAAGATTATAGATTACTTCAATAGTCGATCCAGCTCCTTGAGCTTCTGCTCATCTTTTGAATCCTAGATGATAGGGGCCTCCAAGTGCTAGGGGACCATTGGCCCAAAATGGAGTCGTGCTTTGATTAGAGACTTTGAGAGCATCACCTCCTTAGCTTTGGGCTCTTGAAACAATGACAACGGATGGTCCTCTCTTGGTCCCTAGGAGGGACCCATGATATCCCGATGGCAAAGGTTCTCCTTCAACTACTGAACAAGGATGAGTTATCACTAGAAGTAATGCAGACATCAAATGTGCTACAAGCTAAGAGGCCACAAGAGGTGCTGCTAGTGGAGTTTGAGTCACCGAAGGTAGCGTAGGAATGGCTTGAATGGCTTGAACTATTGCCACCACATTCTGATTTACATGAAGAGTAGGTTGAACTGCTGTGCATTAACCATCGCTATTTCCAGAGATGATGAAGCTCCTACTGGCAGAGGTTAAGGTTGGTCATTCGCCTACCTTTCTACCACCCTCTTTACTAGCCATGAGATAGTAGTAGTGGTGCGACGAGAAGTAGTCTTTTTTGGAAGACATTGGTAACCCACTTTCTAATGGCACTTCTCAAAACTATATCCCCGTTCCTCTATCTATTGGTACTGAAAATGGTTAAGTGCTGGAAAAGCTGGAGGAGAGTCTAGAGTAGGTGGTGCAAGTGGCTCTTCAAGAGATAGTACCTAGAAAAAAGCCTTGCCGGGGGTGGCTTGGTGAAGGCACTCCAATGCTCAAATTAGTATCAAGTCAATAGTTTAAGGAGTGCAAGCGAGGAGAATGTGTTGTTAGATATATGCCCTAGAAGCTAATTTGACTGACAAATTTTAATTCTTGGATATAAAATTATATTTAATACTCTAATTTGGGCAATTTTACTATATATGATGTTTCCATATATATTCTAAGAAATTAGTGGACAATGAAACATATTCTCAAGAGTTAAGAATTTGAGATATGTATCATCTAGATTAATTTTTAAATGTGCCCAATTGTATGATATCATTGTTGAAAATTGCTTAGAATTTTATGCATGATTTTTTTTATAACTTACAGTAAAAGTATCTATTTTAAAACTATTTTAAAAATAAAAACATGCATATACATCAATCCTAATAAACCCTACAAGGATCGTAACATGATATGCAATATAGAAAATAGAATCAGCATACATCGATTTAACAACACATGTTGTAGATCATATCTACAAATAATATGAAATCTAATTTCATACCTAATCATGGATCAATGATTTCTGCTATAGATGGCATGCGATAGAGGATCTTCACATCACTTTACAGCAATATAGGATGTCCATCCTTTATGAATTATCAATAAAGCTCTGACATGATCAACCTTCCTATAACTACTAGATTCCTGTGAAGGTCACTGGACGGCTACAATAAAAATATTTCTTGGATCTTCTTAAACCCTCCATGAAGATCAAAAGTTGGAGGACAAAGTGGATCAATGGTGAAGGAAAAATAAAATATAAAAGACACTCTTTTATTTATTTTCCTTTTCTTAGAAGACCTAGCACTAGACTCCAAGAAAAATCCCTTCATGCCTATCTTGATTTCATGCCTCCTCTCTCTTATTTTTTTAGCAATTCACCTCAGATTTCACCCTGTAAAAGGCCTCTTAATGTCACACATATGGTTAAAATCTAAATTAAAATTTCATTGATTAGAGAAGGATTTAGATTATGATAAAGTGATGTAGTTTGAATAGGACTAGGAGTTCTATTCAAATAGATATCCTCCAATTAAATTTAAAAAAATCTAGATTTAACTCAAACCAATCCTAATCTAAATTAAAATGAGAGAGGATTATAAAAATTATTTTTTTTATAGATAATTCATGAAAAAAATTCTAGAAAGGCATGAAAAATCTTTAGGAAAAAAAATAAGTTGGACTAGGTTAGGGTTTGACTAAGATTTGATCAAAATTAGTTAGGAACCAAAACTAATTTAGTTATAACTAATTTAACCAACTTGAATCCAATTCAATTAGATTCCAATAAGGTTTAATCAAATCTAAATTAAATCTAGAATTAATTGAGCTTAAGTCTGAATCAAACTGAAATTAGAAGTTCTTAGTGATTAGGTCATCGAATAACCTAATCGGGTGAAAATTGATCTAGATTCAATAAGGCTTGACATAAATCTCTTTGCTCAATTAAATTAACTAAATTAAAAATCAAATTACTTATTAATCATTTTATAATTAATGATTAATTAATTATTAATTTGTAGCATTTGTATAAGATTAGTTGTTAATCATATTTATAATTTTGCTATTAAACGATTCCTAATTATTAATCAGCCATCATGATTAGTTAGCAACTTCTTATTGTAAGGGTTTTGGTGACCAGGGCAGAAGCATGGATTTCAAAAATTTATTATGAAACCACTACCACACCCTTAACCCAAGACCTCCTTACTAGGAATTAAAATATACAAACATGCATATACAATATAAACTAGAGTTTAGGCACCAACCTGAACCGCTAGCATCCAATCTGATGAAGAAAATCCTGATTCAGCCTTCTTCTCCACTAGGCGCCCAAACGTTCACCCTCCAACGGTGATCCACATGAAACTTGGACCAAGGAAGAACTCCTTCTTCAAGTTGCTTGGATAAGTGGAACTCTTTCGGCAGCCTTTGGTCTATTGACCATTGTAGGACACCCTGTCCTACTGTAGGGCACCAAAGAAACTCTCCTAAACCACCCTTGGTTTCAGGACAACCCTCCTCTAGGACCCCTTAGGATTATGTCATAAAACAAAACCTTGTCCTAGTAGAAAAGACTTTGTCTTAACAAGACAAGTCTTGTCTTAAAGAAAGAAGGAGGGAAAGAGAGACACTCAGAATAGTACTTCGGTGGAATTCTTTTTTTTTTTTTTTTCTCAAACTCATTTGACCGCCCCCTATTTATATATACAAGAAGGGCGTGTGATATGTCCTCCCATCAACTTATCAGATATGATCTTTCAAGATCAAAGGAAGTTATCTGGCTTGAAAAATCATATCTAATAAGCCCATTCATGAATCGAAGGCCTTATTCACATCCCTTCTTTTATCTGGACGAATTCTCACTTGCCACATGTCAATTACCGGTCCCTAGAAAGCCAAGAGATGCCTCTTCAATCTCCAAACATCGAAGATTATGAAGAGTCCTGATAGTAGAAGGACTCTCCATCAGAACCACCTACCACATGAAGAGTTGTGACTCTTCATGCATCGCGCGCCATCATTCTTCCACGAAAATTTCAAAGAATGTTGACCAGTCAAAACATAGGCAATATAGGTGTCATTGGAAAGAGCATAAAATTTTCTTTCTGGCCAAATAAATTATATTCAAATCAGAGATCTATAGCTCATTCTATGCCCTTTTGAAGTTAAGGTATCATTTAGGTACCAAGAGTCTCATGCCATTGGGACTCTTCATGTATGGCCCCTAAAATGCCCTTAAATCGAAATTAAAATCAGATTTAGCTCTGATTAGGCTAGCTCCACTTAGGAATCAACCTAATTTAGGTTTTCCATAATTAGGTTACCCCAATTAGCAAGCAACCGGACCCAATCCAATTGGATTAGGAATTTGGTTAGCCTACATATGCTAGTATTTAATCCGGCTAACCAATTAGGATCCTATGACCCTAATTAAATTATGAATGACTTCCTTGGACAAGTCTCTATTGTGTGTGACCCATTGGGTTCCACATCTAGCCAGCAGTAGGTTTAGGATTGAGCCGATTCGATCCGATCGAACTCGATTGACCTAATTAGGTCAAATTGGCTCACCTAATTGTCCAATTCGAATCACACATCGAATTGACTCATGAAACCAAATCAATTAGTTCATGAAGATATACTAGACAAGATTGACATCTAGCATCATGTCATGCTTACCTGGAAGATGAGGAATTTTGGTGGATTTACCAAAATATCCTTCAGTTGTGAGTTATCGGGCAATTCAGTCCTTCGATCTACTTGCACCCTGAATATGACTATGGATATGGATACTTGTAAAATCCAATTTCATATTCATTCCTTGCTCAATCTGATAATGATGATTCATTAATGAACCATTAGAAACTATTTCTAATGTTTATACTTTGATCAAAGATTTCCCGAATCTTCATTTGATTGAAATCAACTGGATGCGCTTCCCTCTTACTAGGGTTGATCGATTCCTTTTTGACTTACTCACAACCTCCATATGCAATCCACCATACCCAGTATCACCCCATGCATGACTCGGTGTCATGATTGAGTGTGAACCAAAGTATGGATTCATGCATACAAGGTACCATGGCAGTCTCAGGTCAAAGGACCACATGCACTACTCCCACTATGAGAACTATCTATTGACAAACAAATAAGGTTCCATTAGATGTTCTCAAGCTGGATCCATTCAGTGAACTCATTCTCTAATGAGCACCCACATCCTAGTGTTAAACACAAGTGACTGTGAGATCAGTCACCCTCTTCACCAAGCATACATAAGATGTGCTGGTCTTACCGGAAACATTGATCCCCTACTCAATATCCCATCGACCAGGAATATTTTAGATTAGGGTTTCAAGGCTTTAGGTCTCACTGGTATGATGATGCAGCAAGCATATGATTAATGTTTTGAATATCGTGTTTGTAGAGCAATGAAACCTAATTATACTTAGCATTGTACTCATCTTAATAAGATTTAAGGATTATATGAAAAGGGACTATTACATGATTAGACACAACTCTAAAACTAAGAAGGAAGAAGATCTAGACAATAGGGGCTAATGATTGAGGACTTACCTTGATGAGTTTTCCAACCTTCCTATGATTCAAAACTTGAAACTACTGATGCTCTGGACAGGAGAACTTGGATAACAGTGATCAAAACCCTGGACTTGGGCTTCAGCTTGTTGGTTCATTGTCAAGGGGAACCTGTTCACAACTCAAGGACTTCGAAGGACCCTGCAATGAAGATCAAAGTTAAGGTTGAAGGATGCAAACATAAAGAAGGGATGGGAGAACTTGTGAACAAAGAAAAGATAATTGAGAAGATCTGGCCGACTCCAATGCCTTTGCCTTGAGCTTGGATGATGAATTGCTAGGGAAGAGAGTGGCTTTGGGCGTGGAAGAAGAAGATAGGAAAAATTTCACACATAAAACTCAAGACAACTTCACTTCAAACTTCATTCATTTCCAAAATCAATCTCTTTTACAATGGGCATCCAAGGCTTTTAATAGCCTCACAAAGCTAGCTTTTAAAATTTAAAAACTCCCAAATCGAGGAGGATTACAAGGGGGGTTGGAGGATTTGGTGGAGAGTTTGGAGGGATGTAGGGGGGGTTGGAGGATTTGGTGGAGGACTTGGAGGGATGTGGCCAATCTCCTTGAATTTGAATCTCCCTTGTTGGCGCCCAAAGGGTGATGAGGTGGCTGGTGAAGTGGTACCTGATGACGTGGCATGGTGAGGTGGTCTTCTACTTGGATAAGAATGACATGTGGCACCCAGTGGTCCTAGTTGATGGTCCTTTTCTCTTGCTTGGTTGATGTGTCTTCTCTTCTTCATGTGGTCAAATTCTGGGGTCTAGAATTTGAGTCTTGTTGCTCGCTTTCATGGCTTTAAGACTTGATTAGACTTAACTCAACTGAATTAGACTTAACTCAACCGAACTGACTTGACTGACCTAGACTTTAAAACTTGAAATGGACTTACAGGAAATGAAATTTTAAAAGTAATTACAGGACTCAATAAACACTCTTGATTTGAAACTCAAAATTAATTACAGGACTCTTGAAAAGGAAATGAATCTTGAAAATAAAATATTTTTGAACTAAAGGATATAAGGTAACCTAATTATCTTCGATCCAAATTGGGATAAGGCTAACCTTGTTGGAGTGAAGTTTCTTTCGGCTTCTGGTGTCCACACCAATTCTCCTGGGGTGGGCAGAACTCGACCCAGTCGAGTATGGTTCAGTTTTGCCTTGGTAATGCTCGAACAAGTCTGGGTTAAGTCTTTGCAGGTCCTCTCGAGTAATCCAAGAGTTGTCGGACTCAGGTCGACCTTGCCATTGAACCAGGTATCGCTGATAGTCCTTATTCCTGGTAGTAATGATCTTGTAATCCAGGATTCTCTCAATCCTCTCTCTCTGCTCAGGTAAGGTTGGTGGTGGACACTCGGAAATATGTTCACTCTTAATAAAAGTTTCTGGCTCAAAAGGCTCACTAGGTATTAGTAGTGGTTCTTTGTATTCTACTAGGTCTGAAACATTGAAGGTTGTACTAATACCCATATCAGGTGGAAGTTCCAAAACATATGCATTAGGCCCTATTTTTTTAAGATCTTAAAAGGTCCCGCTCCGCGGGCATGCAGCTTCTTTATGGTTCCAGGGGGAAACCGTTTAGGGTTGAGCCTAATCATCGCATAATCCCCTTCACAGAATTCTTTAGCCCTCTTATGTGAGTCAGCTAAGTGTTTATAAGTTTCATTGCTCAGGTTGATCTTATTACTGATTTCTTTATGCAGATTTGTGACATGCTATGCAAAAGACTCAGCAGACTCAGAAACTTACACAAGTACTTATGAAATGCAGACTGAACTAGGCATCTTTATTGAGAGGAATTTTATTGGACTCTCTAGGGCCTAAACCTAACAGATTAATGACTCTCTAGGTTTGACCCTGGTCTGGTATGCACATGAGAATTTACCATGGGTTCCTAGCAAATGCCATAAGGTTTTCCAAAAGTAGGTAGCAAAAGGAATAGGCTTTAAAAGCTCATGCATCCTAGTAATCTCATCAAAATGAAACTTAATGGCTCTAAAATTATGATAAGACTCAGGGAAAGGCAGGAAATAGGAATCCGAGACTTGGGATAATTTAGGGAAATCTTGAAATAGACCTTGGTTACTCATGATGACCTTAAGATTAGAATTTTGATCTACAGGCGGGATGCTTCTAGGTAGTTGAAGGTCATCAGGAAAGTATTCTAGAATAATGATTGGGTTCTTCTCAGGTACCTGAAGGAGTTCTTGTGTCGAAGCTAAAGTATTGGGTTCTTCCTGAGGGCATTGTCTTATGGGAACCAAGTCATCACTAAATTTTGGTTGTTTTGATGTTTTAGGATTAGGCTCAATAATCTTTTCTTTACCAAAGGTTTCCTCAGGTAAGGTACTAAAGTTGTTCTCTTCACAGTCTTCCCCTTCATTTTCATCTATTAAACTTATGTCAGTCTCATACATATATTTACTAGGTTCAAATTTGCCTTCTTCCTTCCCTAGCCCTTCAGTTTGAGGATACCCTAAGTCTTGAGTATTCATGAACTCAACTTGTACTTCAGGGTTCTTACTCCTATCATTCATATGAGCTAATGGGATAGTAGGAGTTGGTTGGTCTAAGGAAAATTGTTTAGCCAGCATTTGGTTCAATTGGGCCATTAGATCATTTAGGCCTCTCAGCGTGGTTTCAAGATTCGGGTCCATGGCTACACTGGACTGGGTCTGGACTGGTGAATATGAGGCTCCTGATCTAGTTTTCATGCATGCAAGTGGACTCAAGTTCGAGCTAAGGTTTCCTAGACCTAGAGCACAAATTAGAAGTCTAATTAAGTGAACCAACTAGCTAGTAGTACTTATGGGACTTAGCCAGGTAGGTGGAGGGGAGTGTAGGTCCCTGATTGCCAACCTTAGACACCAATCTGAGATTGGCCAGGTAGGCGGACCAAATCACAAGCCCTGATGCACCAATCCTAGACACCAAGCCAGTAAGCACACACCAATTAGCTGACACAGTTAACTTGACCCTAACCTGAACCCAACTTGTTGGTGTCCCTAACCCACTAGGGCAATTAACGTTCTACTCAATTTTAATTAACGGGCTGGGATCGATATGCTGGTTGGTGATTTTTGGGCTAGGGACAGGTGATGAAACCCTGACCCTATGTCAAATTGATGCCCTTAATTTGATTTCTCATGAGATGAATGAAATGCAAAGGTGCTGCAGAAGTGTGTTGCAATTTGAAAGTGGTGTGGAAAAAGTGATGAAAAAAATGTCCAAAAATTCTGAAAAATTCACAAAGGATTCCTAACTTATATGTTTCAATGTAGATGAAAGGAATTTTAAAACTAAAGTCTATACTAATCTAAGCAGATCCTACAAATGAAGATAAATAAAAAGGACAGAACATAACCCTAATGACAGTGTCGAACTGCAGAAATTCTTATTTTTTTTATAATTTTTTTTTGATGATGAAATTTAATATGGTGATAACTGACTTAAAAATTAACAAGAAAAAAAATATTTCAATAAAAAATCAGTGACTTTCCTTTGGAGTTGCAGGCGGATTACAGTCAGCCTACAGAAAATACAGCAAGCAGAAAAACAGAACGTGCCCAATGCAAAATTCACAAATGAAATCTAAGAAGTCCTTTGGCTTTCTTTTTCACGGGTCAATCACAATGACACCCCGACACGCCTTAGGAGATCCCCGTGGAATGGGAAGAGAGGGTGTTTAAACCCTACTTTCTCCTAAGACCGGACGGCCTGGTAACGCCCCCGATCCAAGTACTTCAAGGACTTAATGCTATGCAATCAGGAACTTATTCTACCATGCTCTGATACCAAGATGATGCAGCAAGCATATGATTAATGTTTTGAATATCGTGTTTGTAGAGCAATGAAACCTAATTATACTTAGCATTGTACTCATCTTAATAAGATTTAAGGATTATATGAAAAGGGACTATTACATGATTAGACACAACTCTAAAACTAAGAAGGAAGAAGATCTAGACAATAGGGGCTAATGATTGAGGACTTACCTTGATGAGTTTTCCAACCTTCCTATGATTCAAAACTTGAAACTACTGATGCTCTGGACTGGAGAACTTGGATAACAGTGATCAAAACCCTGGACTTGGGCTTCAACTTGTTGGTTCATTGTCAAGGGGAACCCTGTTCACAACTCAAGGACTTCGAAGGACCCTGCAATGAAGATCAAAGTTAAGGTTGAAGGATGCAAACATAAAGAAGGGATGGGAGAACTTGTGAACAAAGAAAAGATAATTAAGAAGATCTGGCCGACTCCAATGCCTTTGCCTTGAGCTTGGATGATGAATTGCTAGGGAAGAGAGTGGCTTTGGGCGTGGAAGAAGAAGATAGGAAAAATTTCACACATAAAACTCAAGACAACTTCACTTCAAACTTCATTCATTTCCAAAATCAATCTCTTTTACAATGGGCATCCAAGGCTTTTAATAGCCTCACAAAGCTAGCTTTTAAAATTTAAAAACTCCCCAAATCGAGGAGGATTACAAGGGGGGTTGGAGGATTTGGTGGAGAGTTTGGAGGGATGTAGGGGGGGTTGGAGGATTGGTGGAGGACTTGGAGGGATGTGGCCAATCTCCTTGAATTTGAATCTCCCTTGTTGGCGCCCAAAGGGTGATGAGGTGGCTGGTGAAGTGGTACCTGATGACGTGGCATGGTGAGGTGGTCTTCTACTTGGATAAGAATGACATGTGGCACCCAGTGGTCCTAGTTGATGGTCCTTTTCTCTTGCTTGGTTGATGTGTCTTCTCTTCTTCATGTGGTCAAATTCTGGGGTCTAGAATTTGAGTCTTGTTGCTCGCTTTCATGGCTTTAAGACTTGATTAGACTTAACTCAACTGAATTAGACTTAACTCAACCGAACTGACTTGACTGACCTAGACTTTAAAACTTGAAATGGACTTACAGGAAATGAAATTTTAAAAGTAATTACAGGACTCAATAAACACTCTTGATTTGAAACTCAAAATTAATTACAGGACTCTTGAAAAGGAAATGAATCTTGAAAATAAAATATTTTTGAACTAAAGGATATAAGGTAACCTAATTATCTTCGATCCAAATTGGGATAAGGCTAACCTTGTTGGAGTGAAGTTTCTTTCGGCTTCTGGTGTCCACACCATTTATGAATGCCTTGTGTTAATCACAACAAACACCCTTGAGTTCAAGGGTAGGAAAACCCCTTTCCAATTGCATCCCATGCAACTCTCAACATAACACTTGCCTCTAAGATACTTTCAGCCTTATGTCAATCATGACAAACTATGATGTCTTAGTTTACTCAGACCCTCCATTTTCATACAGCCATGTTTGATAAATGTTGCCCTTATATCAATCATAGCAACACAACGCTACCAATCATGCTATAAAGTATAAAATGTACCAAGATAAATATCTTATCAAATCCTAAAGTAAGCCTTGTGTTAGTCGCAACAAACCTATTATAGTTTTTGACATGGATTTGACTTAGCATGAAGGAAGGCAATTTATAGTGTGCTTAATCAATAACCATTTCTAATTTAAGGTCTAGATATAACCAAATTGGCCAGGTAAGTGAGAGAGATGAGGGGGTCCCTCCATTGCTTTCTTTAGACACCAAATGAATTGGCCAGGTCAGATAATAGAACTAATTAAAAACATCATTCTCTTTACCTTCCCAGAACCACTTGCCTAGATACCAATTGGCTAATCAAACCCTAAATAGATTTGCATCATGATTAACTTACATTATGACTAAATATAATTTTATGAGAGCTTTGATGGTCTCAAACACATCCTAATTAACCATGCCAACTTGACATATATTCTAGCAAATAAGTATATTAACCCTAATATGCATAACCAAAGTATGATTAAAATAATGATCCATTCACCTCATTTGTTCATGGGATAAGGCCACAACGGCACACCAATATGTCATAGGAGATCCCATTGAATGAAAAGAGAGGGTCTTTGAAATCTACTTAGCTCCTATGACTGGATGGCCAGGGTGACTAACCCAATTCGAAGCAGTTACTAGGAGCATAACATATCACATATAAATGAATTAATCATGCAAGAGTCATAGCAAAACAAGTAATTAACACTAAAATGACTGGTAATTGTTTGAATCAAGATGGCTCTAATACCATTATTGGGTTTCAAGCTAGTGTAACAAAAGACTAAATTTCAAAATTTTTATTATTGAAATCCTAATCTACCAAAATCCTAGATCCAAAGACAAGTTGACCATGACAACTAATAAATCATAATTTAGAATTATAGAGGAATACCTGGAGCACTATACACTTTAATTTCTACAAGGTAAACAAGTGTATGCGCTCTAGAGGTGATCTGAAGGGAAAACATGCTAGGTAGAAAGAAAGTATTTTAAAATAATTTTAAAATGAATAGTGGAAGGCTTGGTAGATTGAACAAAACAATCTACCAATCTGCCAGCAATAGGATTAGTAAGATAATGCAGCATGCAATATACATCAAGAGCAAGAAAAATAATCAAAGATATAAAAGTACCTTACTGCTATACCTTTGAAAATACTGTGGAAAAGGGTAAAGCGCTCGAGCCACACACGTATCTGGCCTCTATAGGTAATCCACACTAGGGCTCGACTCTGATCAACTCCCTCAGAGTGCTAGCTCCTTGGGCTCCTTGGGATCCTTCGGGCCGATCTTCTTCTTCTTCGGAAGACAAGGAGAAGAGGTGAATCCCTTCCCAACTTTCTCTCTTCCTAAGACCTAGCTTGAATGCTAGGTATTCTCACACCCAATCCCAAGTCCTCACAAAACCCCTTGTCTCTTCTAGTTCTTCAACCAACCAGCAGCCCCTAAAATAACCTTTATTTATATAGGAAGCAAAGAGAGGGAGAAAGAGGAAGGAGGAGTGATTGGGAGAGAAGGTCAAGGAGCATAGCAATTGGGCTCTAACCATATTAGGAAGGAATGACAATCATTTCATGAAAGTTTGGAGCCAAAATAGCTTGAATTCGAAATTCAAACCAATTCAAAACATTCTTAAAAAGCTTCCCAGAAATATCGTTCAGGTTTTTCTCGGCTCATCCAAAACATAGAACAGTCAGATTGTTCTTTTCGTAGGATCGGGTTAGCTCGAGCAGGGGTCGAGTCGGCTCGAGTAGAGGTCGAGTCGGCTCATCCAGAACACAGAACAAGTCAGCTCATGCAGGGGTTGAGTCGGCTCGTCCAGAAAAGACTTCCAAAAATACTTCTTGTCATAGCCAAGTGTCGACCCCTCAAGTGATGACACATGGCCAATCATATTGACCGCCAGTGACAGCAAACGATTCTTAATCATTGATCATCCTTTAGATTAGATTGAAACCCCTATGGTGTGTGACCCCATTGGTTCGAACACTAAGGTGGTAGCACTGGAACACTTTCAGTACCAATCAAAGTACTCATCTAGTAATGATACCTGACATCTAGATAGGTCAAAGATTGTAGAACAATTTTCAAGAACCTCTGGCATATGGTTACCGCATAATTCATTCCTTTGACCTCATAATGCTCAGGATGACCTAGGATTTGACTACCAACCCTAATTTGGTTCATCCAGATCGTGTCTCAACTTTACAAGTTCCGTGACTCCTCACAAGAACTACCCTGACCAAGGTTTTGCTAAATTGAGACACAACGAGTCATTCACTCCAAACTATTTGGAGGGATCAATTCCATCTTGATCCACCACCGCTCCACAAGTACTTGACTGTACCCCAAGAACCTTCCATCATTGGATTAGAAATCTAGGTGGTTCGGCATCAAAGTATAGTGAGTTGCTTGCAAGCTACTATGGTGACCTCAGGTTTGAGGGGCACATATACCCATATCCCTTTGCGAGCAACCTTTTGGCAGAAGGGAGCTCCGTAGATGACGACATTCAGTGAGATGTCATACATTTCACTTGTATGTCACATCAGTGTCACCACACTCCTTGGTCAAGAGGACAACCAACCAATGTGAGATACAATAACCTATACTTAATACATTGTCGTCCTATAATAATATATCCTTTGGTTGTGAACTAGTTTAAGAACTACTTGATATATCCCCTCTATATCAAATATAATGTAGTTCTAAGGACTCCATCACATAAGAGTTCTTTTTAGAAAAATGTACATGTGATGAACAACCAAAATAAAAACTTTTATTCATTAAAAATTCATATACAATTACAAAATTAGCACAACCGTCTATAGCCTAGATGATTGGCTTTGGGACACAATTCTTAACATGATCCACATATGAACCGGACTATGAAAGCACTCCTATCAAGCTTAATAATTTGACTAGGACTCTTCCTGATACCATTTATGCCTTTAGTAGTCTTTCTCCCTTTACTGGAACCTCTACCCTCCTGTAGGGCACTCAAAGACCTCTTTGAATCCTTTCTTAGAATTTGATTATCCCTCCTATATCCTTTTCTAGGCTCTTGTCTTAAAATGACAAACCTTGTCTTAAAGAGGACTTTTTGTCCTAAAAGAAGGATGAGATATAGAAAGATAATTTTCGGATGTTTTGGCATTAGAATACCGATGCCTATTTATAATAAGTGAGGGGGTGCCTAATAAAAATTTTCCTTAGCCCTTGATTTGATTATCTAATGATCAGATTGGACCCTTCAAGTAGAAGGAGTCCCTTGGATGAAAAGATTTATCTTGATATGCCATATCATGCACCAAGAGACATATAAGTGTCTCTTATATTTTCCAGCATTTTTATACTTGCCATGTGGCAAGTAACCGGTCAATATTTGGCTAAAGGGTGTGGGATTCCAATGGATGTATCGAAGAACTAGAAGCCTTTATGCAAAAGGACTTCTAGATTTTTGAGTGTGTGCATAATATGAAAGGTCGCATCCCTTCATTATGCGTGCCACAAGTTCCTTGTCAATTCCCATCCTTTTGACCGGTCAAACCCAATTTAGATGGGTGTGGGGATAACAGAGATTGTCCTAATATTTATTAAGAAAAAGTAATTAAGTGGTAGAAGGACTCTTGGTTTTTCTATGCCCCTTAATCTTGGTGTGCGCCAATATGGCGCCAAGAGTCCAATCCAATTTGGACTCTTCCATAATTCAAAGATAAAGTCTAATAAAATCTAGATAAATATAAATAATTGCTGTCCCAATTAGGACTCAACCCAGTCTATGTTTTACGTAAA
Source organism: Areca catechu (assembly GCA_021397845.1). Classification (NCBI taxonomy): domain Eukaryota; kingdom Viridiplantae; phylum Streptophyta; class Magnoliopsida; order Arecales; family Arecaceae; genus Areca; species Areca catechu. The sequence goes on from CM038045.1 coordinate 98,128,508, forward strand.
TTTGATAACCTAAATAGCAAGCTAACTAATCCAATCATATTGGGTTAGGAGTTGGGCTAGCATGCATATGCTAGTATGCAAATTAGCTAGCATATTAGGATCCAGCGATCCTAACCAAAATCTAACTGACTTCCTTGGCCAATTCTTTAGTGTGTATGACCCTTTGGGCTCCACATCTAGCTAGCAGTAGGTCCAGGTCCAAGGTATTTCGATCCAATCAAAATTGATCGACCCAATTAGGTCAAATCAAGTTGACCCAAGTTAGCCAATTCGAAGCAATTTTTAAATTGACTCATGAATACAACCAATTTGATTCATGAAAACCTACAATACATGATTGATGTCTAGCAACATGTCATGCCTATCCAGAAGATGAAAAATTTAATTGAAATTACTAAAATACCCTTTGATGGAAAGGTACCATGTAATTCAATCCTACGATCTCTCTTAATCCCAAATAAGTGATGGGTTTGGAGAATTATTAAACCTTAGCATTTAATCCTTTTGAATCTCAATTCAATAATGAAGACTCAATTGATAAAAGATTAGAAACCCTATCTAATCTCATCCTACTTTGATAAAGGACTTCCTGAATCAACAATCAAAGTGATTACATGGGATAAGTCCTCCTCTTTCTAGAAATGATCAATTCCTTGTTGATCCACTCATATCCTTCATGCACAATCCACCACATCTGAGAGAATACCCTACACATGACTCTTTGTCATGAATGAGTATAAACCAAAACATCGCTTTGTGTGTACAAGGAACCATGGTGATCTCAGGTTTAAGGATCACTTGCACAACTCCCACTATGACAACCATCTTTTGACAAGTAGTAAGACCTCCATAAGATGTTCTTGAGATAGATTAGTTCAGTAAACTCATACCCTAATGAGCACCCACATCCTAGTATTAGTGTCCCTACACAAGTGGCTTTGAGACCAACCACCCTCTCCATCGAGCATACATAGGATGTGCTAGTCTTTCCAGAAATATCGATTCTTGAATCGATGATCCAACGACTAGGAATATTTTAGATTAGGGTTTATAGGAACTTAGGTCTTACCATTATGATCTCCATCATAATCATAATTTTATTGCCCTAACCTATGGGGTTTATCAAAATCTTGATAAGATGCAGTAGTATAATGAATCAATAATTACCATTTATTAATAAATAATATCATACAGGAGTTGGAAGATTATAGAAATGCCCATACAATGATTGGCTTTTAGGGCATAATTCTTTCACAAGGTCCTAAGGTGCCTCAACACCCTAGGCTCCAAGTGATCAACTCCAGGTTGGTTAGAGCCCTAAGGCGATCAACGCCTATGATCCCAAAAGTCTGATCTTAGATCAATAAGGGTTCTAAGGCACCTCAACACCCTTAGCTCCAATTGACTAACCCTGGATCTGTTAGAGCCCTAAGGCAATCAATGCCCATGACCCCAAAAGATTGACCCCAGATCAATCAGGATTTGAAGGTCCCTTAGCACCCCTAGCTCCAAGTGGTCGACCTTGGATTGATTAGAGCCCTAAGTTAATCAGCAACCATGACTGATCACTATTGTAGGCGGTCAAAAATAAAACCTACTCACTACTATGGCTAGTGGCGAGTCGGGATCGTATCCTCGAAGACCAAGGATAATTATTTCATGAAAATAGAAATAAGAAAAATTGGTTCAAAGGATTAAATTGAGAGTAGTAATTATTAAAAGATAATAACTAATTATTTAGTTAAATCAGTTAACAGGAGGAATAACCTAGGAATCTGAATCCACCATGCAAATAGATTTTATCTTCTTTTCTTTATGTTATAATATCAATAACTCTTGCAGGTTCAATGTTAGAATAATTTATCTCCTATTGGGTATGGGTTGTATCCGGAGATCACGACATGTCCACTTAAAGTATAAATTATCTACTTGATTTGCAAGATTAGGGGTCTAATCACCATACTATGATCACCTCTCTAAGGCACGTACTGTATCCTGAGATCATAGCATGTCGATAGAGGGTGTAGGCCATGTATGCTAAATCAAAACCATGACCAAAAAAATAACTAGAGAGATATAAACAAGAAAAACATGAAGTTTATTGCTTAGGAATCATGTACAAAAGGAAAGATAAAACCTGGTTATAGGCTTCATCTTTATCCTAGGTTGAATGAATCTAGCCGTGCATCGCTACCGTTGGCATCTCCTACCAAAATTTTTCTTTTTTTCTAAGCTAATACAATAATCTAAAAAAAGAAAAAAAAATAATTGATATAGAAATTGATGCTTGGACAACTACCTGGGGTCCTTTCATAGAGCCTATTTAGGGCTTCCTTCCAGCCAAATTTGGAGTCAATCGAGCTCAAGATTTGCAAGATATCGCATGAGAAATTCTCAGCTATCTATTTGTTGGGAATTGTGTCCCAAAGCCAATCATCTAAGCTATAGATGATTGTGCAACTCATGTATATGTATATGAATTATTGAATTGAATAAAAAGTTTATTCTGTTTATTCATCACATGTCATCTTCTTAATTGAACTCTTGTGTGTTGCCCAGTAAGCAGCACAAGAGGGGGGGTGAATTGGGTTTCTAAAAGCTAATTGTAAGTGTGTGAACCAATTTAATAAACAATCTAAGTACAATGAAATACAAGTATAATGTGCTCTCAAAGAGTATGCAGTGAAAATTTAAAGTAATAAAAGTAAGAGCAAAAGAGAGACAAACAATCACAAACATAATCCAAGTATAGTGGTCGGTACTTTCCAATGCACCTACATCTACTCCCCAAGGACCACTTGGAAATTTTCTATAATCTCCACTGATTACAGCCGATTGTTTTTCGGGCTCACTAATCAAAACCTAACTTATTTTCACAAGGCTCACAAGTCAAAACCTCCCTTGGTATTGCAGGCTAACCAAGAACCTTATTGGTTTTAAGGCTCACCAATAACCTCCTTGGTTTTCAAGGCTAACCAATAACCTCCTTGGTTTTTAAGACTAACCAATAACCTTTACAACAAATATAAAGTTTGAAGTAAGGAAACAATAAAAGCTTTCTAAATAAAAGCAGATATCTCTTTGAAGCTTTGAGGAATCGCTTGTCTTCAACTTGATGAAGCCTCAATTAATGCTCAAGAATGTTGGACTTGAATGCTCTTAAAGGCTTTGAAAGCTTGGAAATTTCTTTTTGCTCGAAGGTAGTTCTCTCAATGAATGGGAGTGAATGCACTTGCTTTTTCTATTTTATTATTGATATTCTTATGTTTAGATTTGATTTCAATCACTTAAATACCTTTCTAAGGTCTCAAAGTTGATTTATGGCTGTTAGACATGAAAAACTAGCCTTTGAGAGCTAAGAGAATCGAGTTCTGTGTTTGAAAAACTAGCCGTTACTGTTCCCAGAACTCCAAGTGTCGACACTTCAAGCTGTGAGTCGACACTTAGGGTCGACACTTACATTTAATGAGTCGACACCTATTCAAATTTTGTCATTGAAGCTCTTTGGAATTCTCAGGTGAGTCGACACTTGACATCCATGAGTCGACACTTCAGGCAAGTCTTCAATTTCAGCAAGTTCTTTATCAAAATTGTCTCAGGCGATGTGCCGATCCTTGAGTCGATACCTTAAGTTGACACTTGACTGGCATGAGTCAACACTTTAGCTGTGCCATCTGAAATTCTTTTTGCATGCCAGCTTAAGTCGATACTTCCACTGTCATGAGTTGACACTTGAGTTGTGAGTCGACACTTTGAGTCGACACTTGCTGAGATTTCATTAAAAACTACTGAACCTCTTCTGAAACCAATTTGTGCTGAACTCTTTATGTTATTTCAAGAAATCTTCAAGTGCTTATGTGTATTTAAAACTTATACTTAAGTAGTCAACTTTTCTATAAAAACACACTTTAAAGAAATAGTTAGTTGTCAACTTATACTTAAGTATTTTTTTTATTATCAAAATCAATAACGGAGTCAACAATCTCTCTCTTTTTGATGATGACAAATCCTTTAAGCATAAAACACATAATAAGCTCTTTAAAAAAAGTTTTTAATCATGCATAAGGCTTATTGCAGTATATATTCAAACAGAGAAAGAAAGTTTGAAGGCTCATTTGAATCAAGTTTGGACTAAGAGTATCAGAGCTATAAAAGTAATTTATGTATCATAATACTCTAAAAACAACATCTCAAGAATAATAAATTTGGCAATGAAACAAGGTGAAAGTAGTCAAAAAGAGTTTTGAATAATAGATTGAAGAGTATAAATACTCCCCTCAAGAGGTGATTTGAAAAATTTATTTTCAAAGATCTTTCAATGACATAAAGCTAAAATTAAACATCTAAAATTAAGAATTGGGAATGAGATTTTAGCAAAACAAGTTTTGCAATTCAAAGGAAGAATTATTCCCCCTCACTCAATGCTTAAAACATTTTTCTCGTACAAAATAGAGTTTTCATTTCATCTTCATTTCAAAACTTATCTTCATTTCACAAGAAATAATATATGTCTTTTATCTCTCATTTATACGTACTTATATCTTTTATACTTACCTCTCCCCCTTTTTGTCAACATTAAAAAGGAATAGAGAGAAGTCAAACACTGAAATTCAAAAACTGACATTCATTGATTCATTCAGAAGGGACAACATCCAAAGTCATAACATGAAGAGAACATTCCAATCATTCATGATATTGCATTCATTGATATATGTTTGATACAAAAGAGTAAGTAAACATAAAAATTATCTAAACAGCATACAAGGAGTATATAAATGTAAACTATCTAAACATAAAGAGTATCCTAAGCACTATCCTCATCATCCGATGATCCAATCTCGATCGATCCTATATCAATAGAAGCACAAGATCAAGGCTGCATAGATCGAAGATCACGAAGACGGGTCCTGGTCGGTCTCGATGGAACACGACGACCTCATCCTCTACATCTAACATAAGTCCTGCCTCTAGATGGTGCAGATGAGGTAGAAGCTATGTTAGTAGCAGGAAAAGAACGGATCAGAGTGGCAGTATCAATAACTATATGGAAAGGTGTATGATCGAATATAGGACCTGAATCAAGACGATGGAAATTAGGGTTATAAAATCCTAGTTCCTTGATAAGGAAAGATGTATGCAATGGGGGAGAATCAATGATAGGTATATTAGTAGCTAAAGCTATGATAGGTGTAGGTGTAGGAAAGGAGTGTGATCAGCTGGTCTGGAATGAGGAGTGGATAGAATAGGAGTCTGGAAATATGAACTATATGGATCATGAATGGGACTCCTAGGAGTGTCAACTATTATCTCCGGCACTGGCTCTATCATCAAATCTACCATGTCAAACTCATCAGAGTCAGTCTCATCCAAATCTGGTCCTGGAGTAGGTGGTGCTGGAACTGAATCAACTGGAGTAGAAGTATCAGGAGCACTCCTGGAAGAGGGTCCACTCAAAGCGAATAGAATGGCAGAGATCCCATCTCTCAGTCCTCGATGGCTCTCTCTCATCTCCATATAAAATATGTCGACTCGCTGACAAATGATCATCAACTCAGTCTCAATGCGAGCGACCTTGTCCTTTAGACTCTTAGAAACTCCAAGGATATCAGACCATGCTGGCTCAGGCTAAGAAGCTAGCTCTGGCTACGCTGAAGACTCGGGCTTTATCTCAGGCATATCAGTAGGTGTCTTTGAGGGTCCTGCCTCACCCGAAAAGATGCACTCCTCCTTTGCCATATCCTCATCTCTGTCGGTGGCCAGACCAGATACCGTTGTCTCCACTGGCCTCTAACAAGATGGTAACCCATCCGATGTAAAGATCTGATGTCATAAACATCAGTGTGTAGTAGCTGCTGGTAGGGCTCATCATCCATCACTACATCATAAGCTCTGAAAAGTAAAGTCAAGCCCATCCCATAGGGAAAACACAGTCTCTGGCTGAGGATGCCTCCATCAACTGATATACCATAAGTATCGGTAGGCATATAGGAGTGTGCTATACCAGAGAAACCATCACCAATAGCTCCCACTCTGTGATGAAGTCGAAATGGCTGGTCTTCGATAGAAGAATCCGGGCTACTATGTAATGCAACAACCTCATCTTAGTTGATAGTCTTGAAGCAATCACAATGGCTCCCTCAGGTAAGTCATCTATCTCTAAGATATAACGGAGACCACTAAATCTATCCGCTAGATTGTTCATGATAGATCCTCTCATGGGTATGTCCTATACTCTGCTCAGAATCTCTACTGTCACTGGGACATCTCTACCTCACACCTGAGCAACCCATCCATCCTACCTTGGGCTAGTGAACCATAGAACCTCGAATCAAACCCAAGTAGAATCTTTCAGTCAAAGAACAAAATAGCACCAAGCCTGCATCCCTGAGCCACTAACCTATCCTAAACTGCTGCTGATCAATGAACTCGAAGTCCGCATGATGTCCTCCGACGATGGTCTTCGATCCCATCCAACTAGCCGCAGGAAAGAGAGGTCTAGCAGGAATATCAGATGCATCTGCTGCTCTGGCCTCATGCCTAGCCTTGGTTCTTCTTTCTTCTTCTCGATTGGATGGTCTTGGATGCTGGACAACTTGCTTCCTAGACCCCATTCCAAAGATACAAGATTAAATTGCAAGAGGGGAAAAAACCTAGGGTTTCTACGATTTGAAATCAAAAGGAAGGGAGAAAATGGTAGAAATCAAAGCTAAAACCATCCCAAATGAAAATTTGAGAAGGTTGGAGGAGCGATTTGGAGGGAAGAAGTGGGTAAAATAGTGTTAGGGATGAGTCAAGTATCGACTCATGATTGAGTGTCGACTCATTTTTATTTTGGTCTATCGTCATTCAAGTGTCGACTCATGATTGAGTCAAGTGTCGATACTTCCAGGTGTCGACACTTCAACTTAAAACTGAAAAAAAAGGAAACGAATCCTTGATAAAAAAGAATAGAATTTCAATGGAATTCAAGAAAATTAAACAAAATTAATAGTAAATTTGATTAATCAAGGGTCAAAGGATATGAAGAGATAGAATTTTTCAATCAAAAGGATTGATGACTCCAAGTTCTTTTCTAATCATACTGAATCGATCTTCTTGGAGAGGCTTAGTCAATATATCAGCTAATTGCATTTCAGTACAAACAAATTCAAGTAGAACATCATTATTGTCAACATGATTTCTATTGAAATGATGCCTAATTTCAATATATTTACTTCTAGAGTGCTGAACAAGATTTTTAGTTATGCATATTGCACTAGTATTATCACATTTTATGGGTGTCTTAGTTAGTTTGATTCCAAAATCTTCAAGTTATTGCTTAATCCATAAGATTTGAGCACAATAACTTCCAACTGCAATATACTCAGCCTTAGCTATGGATAGTGCAACCGAAGTTTATTTCTTGCTAAACCAAGAGATTAAGTTAACTTCAAAAAATTGACAAGTTCCAATAGTACTTTTTTTATCACATTTACACATAGCAAAATTAGCATAAAAAAATCCAATTAAATCAATAGATGAATCTCTAGAATGCCACAAATCAATATTAATTATACCAGATAAGTATCTAAATATGTGCTTAACAGCCAACAGATGAGACTCTTTAGGATCAGACTGATATCTAGCATACATACATACATTAAATATTATATCTGGTCTATTAGCAGTCAAATATAATAAAGAGCCAATCATACATCTATATAATTTTTGATCAATAGATTTACCATGTTCATCTTTTTCAAGTTTATAAGAGGGGCTCATAGGTGTACCTATTGACTTAGTAGTCTCCATCCCAAACTTCTTTAATATTTTTCTTGTATACTTAGCTTGGTTGATGAAGATTCCATCCTTAGTTTGCTTGATTTGGAGTTCGAGAAAAAAATTGAGTTCTTCCATCATGCTCATTTCGAACTCTCCCTGCATAAGCTTGGCAAACTCTTGACAAAGAATCTCATTAGTAGCACCGAATATAATATCATCAATATAAATTTGTACTATTAATAAGTCATCATTTTTCTTCTTTAGAAATAAAGTTGTGTCAACATGGCCTCTAGAGAAATCATTTTCAATCAAAAACTTGCTGAGTCTTTCAAACTATGCTCGGGGTGCTTGCTTTAAACAATAAAGTACTTTGTGTAATTTAAAACATAATCAGGATGTGCATGATTTTCAAAACTAGGTGGTTGTTCAACAAATACTTCTTCTGCTATATAACCATTCAAAAAGACACTTTTAGCATCTATTTGAAAAAGTTTGAAGTTCATAAAACAAGCAAATGCTAATAGTAGTCTCATTGCCTCAAGTCTAGCAACAAGAGCAAAGATTTCTTCAAAATCAATTTCTTCCTCCAGATTATAACCTTTGGCAACTAGCCTAGCTTTATTTCTAGTTATAATTCTATTTTCATCCAATTTATTCTTAAATACCCATTTTGTGCCAATAATAGAAACGTTAGAAGGTCTTTCTATTAATGTCCAAACATTATTTCTTTTAAACAGAATTAGTTCATCTTGTATAGCATTTATCTAGTTAGGGTCTTTTTCAGCATCTTCAAAATATTTTGGCTCTATTTGAAAAACAAAAATAATATAATCACATTCATTTCTGATTGAAGTTCGAGTTCTTATCCCTTTTGATGGATCACTTATGATTAACTCCTTAGGATGTCCTTGAGCATACCTCCACTCCTTGGATAGATCTTGATGCTTAGGTATGGATTGTATGGCTTCTTCTCTTTCATTTTGTCTTGATCTTTATCATCTTGTTGAGAAGGTTGATCTTCTAATGTCAGCTTCTCTAACTTGTCAGCACCTGCACATGCATCAGAAGTATCCTCTTTTCTAGAGGATTTGTTAGCAGACTCTTCAAAAACTATATGTACAGACTCCTCTATAACTAGGGTTCTTTTGTTAAAAATTCTGTATGCCCTACTTGATGTGGAATATCCTAGAAAGATACCTTCATCAAACTTGGCATCAAAGTTTCCAAGATTGTCTTTACCATTATTCAAAATGAAACATTGAAACCAAAAACTTGAAAATATTTTAAAGTTGGTTTTCTTTGATTCCAAAGTTCATAAAGAGTTTTCTTTAAAATAAGATGAATTAAAATGTGATTCAAAATATAACAAGTAGTATTAATTGCTTCAGCCCAAAAATATCTTGGTAAACCATTTTCATAAAGCATAGAGCATGCCATTTCTTCTAAAGTATAATTTTTTCTTTCTACCATCCCATTCTGTTGAGGTGTCATAGGTGCAGAAAAATTGTGTTCAATACCTTTTTCATTGCAAAAAAATTTAAAATCTTGATTTTCAAATTCAGAACCATGATCACTATGTATGCAAATAACTGAAGTACCTTTTTCATTAGATACCTTTCGGTAAAACTTTGTGAATACTGAAAATGATTCATCTTTATGAGCAAGAAAGAAAACCCAAGTAAATCTTGAAAAGTCATCCACTATAACTAATTCATATCTCTTACCTCCTAGACTAGATGTTCTAGTTAGTCGAAAGAGATCCATATGGAGTAGTTCTAATGGCCTACAATAGTTACAAAATCTTTAGGTTTGAAAGATATTTTTACTTGTTTTCTAAGTTGGCAAACTTCACAATCTCTATCTTTTCAAAACTAAGTTTTGGAAAATCTCTTACTAAATCCTTTTTGCAAAATTTTGAAAGTAAATACATGCTAGCATGTCCTAGTCTATGATGCCACAGCTAACTAGTCTAATTTATTGTAGAATTCATTACAACTAGGCATTCTCCATTAGGCAAAGATAGATTGTCCAAATCCATTAGATAATCATTACCACACCTTTTTCCAATAAATTTCACTCTATTTTTATCAAGACTAGCAATCATGCAATAGGATGATTTGAAAACAACTTGAAAACCTTTATCACAAAATTGGCTAATACTTAAAAGATTATGCTTTATTAAAAACAACTCTATGATTATTTAAAAGAAGATCTAGTTTTTCAGAACTATAAGTAAACTTTTTAACAAAAGATTTTATTTTATCAAGTTTATTTTCATAGTTTTTATTTTCTATCTCTAGATCTTTGTTTTTCTTTAAAATATCACCATTTGAAATAATAGCTTTAGGTCTTTTTAAAACTTCATTTTCCATTGTTAAAGTTTTGTTTTTCTTTTCCAAAATAACAAGTTTACTTTTCAATTCACTGACTTCATTTAAAAGAGAATTGTTTCCATGTGAAAAACTATTTGCATGCTTTTTCAATACTTTATTTTTAGATAAAATCAATTTATAATCATGCATCAATTCATCAAATACATTTTTCAATTCATCTAAAGTAAAATCTGCTTCAGAGTCAGAAATTATCTCTTCTTGTTCTTGTTATGCCATGAAACAAAGATTAGCAACTTTAGTTTGTTCTTCATCTGAGCTAGAGTCCTCGCTATCACTCCAGGTCGCCATCATAGCTTTCTTTCTAAGCTTCTTTCTTGATTTTTTTAGGAGAGGATAGTCAAATTTATAATGTCCGAGCTTCTTGCATTCAAAGCAAGTTGGTGTTTCCTTCTCCTCTCCTCTTTCTTTCACCTTTTCTTTTCCCTTGTCTTTACTTGTTTGGAATCTTTTCTTGTAAGAAAACTTTTTTCTTTTCATAAATCTTCTAAACTTCCTTGTTAGAAGAGATTTCTCACTCTCATCCTCTTCTTCTTCTTCTTCTAATTCTTCATGTGAGGATTCTTCTTGAATTGCAGACTTGAAGGCTATCCCCTTTTTCTTTTTGTCCAAGTCCATAAATTTTTGTTTCAGATTTAGCTCATAAGTCAAGAGCGGCCCCACTAATTATTCCAAGGGTAATTTGTCAATAACTTTGGTTTCTTGTATCGCGGTCACCTTTGGAGACCATGAAGTTGGAAGTGACCTGAGAATTTTGTTGACAAGATCAGCATTAGTATGCATTGACATGTTTGTGAATCTAGTGTACATGTCATTAACAATGTTTGTGAATCTAGTATACATGTCAGTGATAGATTCATTTGGTTCTATTTGGAACATCTCATAAGTATGCACTAACATGTTTACTTTTATGTTCTTCACTTGATTAGTACCCTCATGGATAACTTCAAGTATGTCCCGTATTTTGTTAGCAGATGTGCATATAGAAATCCTATTAAATTCACTAAGTTCTAATGCACAATAAAAGAGATTCATTGCTTTTGCATTAATCTTGGACTGTTTAATGTCATTTTCATCCCAATCCTCTTCGAGCTTTGAGATGGAAACATCATTAACCACAATCGAAGGGATATGTGGACCTTTATCAACATTTTGTCACAAATTATAATCTATTGAATGCATATAAATTCTCATTCTAATTTTCTAATAAGTATAATTTGTTCCATTAGTATATGGAGGTCTATTTGAGGCTTGTCCCTCAATTACACTAGTACCAAGGGGGTTGCAATAGATCTTTACTCAAGGCGATTAGACCTATATACTGAAAACGTGACTCTGATACTACTTGTTGCCTAGTAAGCAACATAAGAGGGGGGATGAATTGGGTTTCTAAAAATTAATTGCAAGTGTGTGACCAATTCAATAAACAATCTAAGTATAATGAAATACAAGTGTAATGGGCTCTTAAAGAGTATGCAGCAAAAATTTAAAGCAATAAAAGTAAGAGCAAAAGAGCGAGATAAACAATTACAAACACAATCCAAGTATAGTGGTTCGATGCTTTCAAATGCACCTACATCCACTCTCCAAGGACCACTTGAGAATTCACTATAATCTCCATCGATTACGTCGATTAATTTTCTGGGCTCACTAATCAAAACCTGACTTATTTCACAAGGCTCATAAGTCAAAACCTTCCTTGGTTTTGCGGGCTAACCAAGAATCTAATTGATTTTAAGGCTTAAGAACAACCTCCTTGGTTTTCAAGGCTAACCAATAACCTCCTTGATTTTCAAGGCTAACCAATAACTTCCTTGGTTTTCAAGACTTACCAATAACCTTTATAACCTTTACAACAAATATAAAGTTTGAAGCAAGGCAACAATAAAAGCTTTCTAAATAAAAGCAGATATCTTTTTGAAGCTTTGAGGAATCGCTTGTCTTTAACTTGATGAAGCCTCAATTAATGCTCAAGAATATTGGACTTGAATGCTCTTGAAGGCTTTGAAAGCTTGGAGACTTCTTTTTGCTTGAAGATAGTTGCTCTCTATGAATGGGAGTGAATGCACTTGCTTTTTCTTTTCTATTATTGATCCTTTTGTATTTAGATTTGATTTCAATCACTTAAATACCGTTCCAAGGTCTCAAAGTCAGTTTATGGCCATTAGACATGAAAAACTAATAGTTGGGAGCCAAGAGGGCCAAGTTCTGTGTTTAAAAAACTAGTTGTTACTATTCTCAGAACTCCAAGTATTGATACTTCAAGCTGTGAGTCGACACTTAGGGTCGACACTTACATTCTATGAGTCGACACCTAGTTCAAATTTCTTCATTAAAGCTCTCTGAAATTCTTAGGTGAGTCGACACTTCAGGCAAGTCTTCAATTTTAGCAAGTTCTTTATCAAAATTTTCTCAGGCGATGAGCTAATCATTGAATCGATATCTTGAGTCGACACTTGACTTGCATGAGTCAACACTTCAGCCGTGCCATCTAAAATTCTTTTTGCATGCCAGCTTGAGTCGACACTTGCACTATCATGAGTCGACACTTGAGTTATGAGTCGACACTTTGATTAGACACTTGCTAAGATTTTTTTAAAAACCACTGAACCTCTGCTAAAACTAATTTGTGCTAAACACTTTGTATTATTTCAAGCAATCTTCAAGTGCTTAAGTCCATTTAAAACTAATCTTTCATTCATGGAGGGGACTTCTTCATTTCTTTGACAAGCAATCGAAACTATTGGATTGATGAGTATATTTTTCTATAAAAATATACTTTAAAGAAATAGTTAGTACTCAACTTATACATAAGTATTTTGTTTATCATCAAAATCAATAACGGAGTCAACATTATGTGATGATGTCCTTTGAGCTACCTTGTATGCGATGTAGAAAGGATGCGTAGTGTAGTTCATAAATTGGTTTGTGACCAAAGGATACTCTATTTCATGATGATGGTGTATCGAGAGTAGGTCGTTGATGTCATATCTGTTGGTTGTCCTCTTAACCAAGTAGCATGGAGATGCTGGTATGATATCAGGTGTTGTGTTTAACACTTCACTGAATATGACTCTCATGCGAGATTCTCTTTCTGTCGAAGAGGAGTCTTGCATTAGAATATGGGCATGAATTATTTCTCTGACTTGATATCACTATGGTAGCTTGTAAGCAACTCACTATGCTTAGGTGCCAGACTACCCAGATTTCTAATCCAGTGATAGAAGGTTGTTAGGTACAGTCAAGTACTTGTGTAACGGTAGTAGGATCGAGATATAATTGATCTCTCCAAATGGTTTGGATTGAATGCTTAATATACCTCAATTGAGAAAGACCTTGGCCAGGGCATTACTTGTAAAGAGTTACAATGATTCTTTATTTGAGACATATTGAGATGGACTGATTAGGGTTGAGCAGTTTAACCCTAAGCCATTCGAAGCATTAGATGATTAAAGGAATAAGTTCACTGATATTCCCTATTCGATAGGTTCATGTTACTCTGCAACTTTCAACCTATCAGGATGTCAGGTGTCATTGCTAGATGGCGACTTTGGCTAGTACTGAAAATGTTCATGTGCTATCGATTTAGTGTTTGAACCTATGGGATCATACACCGAGGGTTTCTTCTTACTTTGTTGGCATGCGAATGATTAAAAATCATTCCAGACTCGTTTGACAAGGTATTGTCAAACCTGTGTTTGAGCTGACTCATTTGGATGAGTCAACTCGAGTCGAGTCAACTCGTTTGTTGGACTATTGTAAGCCAAAAACTACTCCATTTTATTCTACAATTTTTGTCGGATTTAATGGATGCATTTATGGGTTTTATGATCTACTATTGCTGAATTCCAAAGGACTTCGTAACCTCTCTGGAATCTCATGATACCCCAAAATTGCTCATTAATCTCTCATTATGTCCTCTTAATTATTTTGAGGGCTGTTGTTATAAAAGAAGGTGATGCGGGATGAACCTACAACTGATGAAAAATAGTAAATCTGATTTTTTAAATATTTTTTTATACATTAATTCAGTGGCTAAAGACCCGAAAATTAGTAAAGAATCATCATGATGACTAGTAATGCTAGAAACTATCATACCCGCAGAAACTCATGCAGAATAATAAATAGCTAGGATCCGAAAGTTGAGAAACTCCCAATTTAGGATAGCGTACTTGTCATCAGATCATAACTCAAGAGGGGGAAGGCTTTTACCAGGCAGCGATTGTAGTTTCTTCGATGAAGAGATCTCTCAGCCTTAGGATGGCACCTAGAAGAACAAGCCTTTGGTTCCTAAATCTGAAGGCTATTTGGATCTGGTTTGAAGGCAAAGAAAGCCTTTTATGGGGAGGGGAAATACCTCGGGGATCTACAAAACATCAAGGCTAGGCACAAAAAAAATAAGCAATAAAAGAAACAAAATATGGAATAAAGAAAAACAAAAGAAAGGGAATTAGGGCTAGTAGGGCTGGTAGCCTGGAGAAGGGAGACTCCTGCTTTCAGGGATGGCTTCAGGGCTCCTTCTCAAAGGCATGGCTGATGCCAAGATGACTGATTTGCTGCTTGGGCATGGAGAACAACAAGGATAGTGGTCAGCCAACACAAGAACAATGAACCAAAAATAAAACCAAAAACCAAAGAACATAAGACACCTATCTCAAAATAATTCAGTAGAGTTTTAATTCATAATAGTTGATTGATTACAAGAGGAGGAGGGGTGGGGGTATTTATAGAGTTCCCATGCCCTCTTCTTACTAGAGTTACACTTAGGTTACGAATAACTCTCCTTAAGGTATTAGGAAAAGTACTCCTTATTAGGTTAGGAAAGAAAGCCTTAAGTGGTTAGGACTTTGACTAGTCTTCTCCTTCTCCTTTCATGCTTTGACCTAGTCTTCATCAAACCCTTGGACCAAGTCAACCAAGTGAGGACACCTACTATTGGCATGTTGGGCTTTATGGGGGTAGCAAGGGCTGGCCAAGAGGTGAAGGGCGCATGTGCTTGGGTCTCCTGGAAGCTAGGATGTCCTGGTAGCCTGCTAGCATGAATATTTTTTGGAATCTTGCTTCTTAAGGGCTTGGGCTTGATTTCCCTTAGGCTGGGGCATAGATGGACCTCTGGATTCATGATGTGACCTGGTCTCGGAATATACTCTAGCATCTGGAGGGGAATTTGGACATCTGAAGAGCATTTGGAGGGCATCTAGGCATCATACAGGAATCTTGGACCCTAGGATGGCATACAAAGTCCAATTGGCTATAGTGGGGGCTTCTGGCTCTTGGATGAAGCCCGGTGGAATTTTAAAGTAGGGTATCCTCTTCTCTTGTATAAAATTGAACTATTACTAGACTCATAACTGAAGTACAGGACTCAATATATTGACTAGGGTGGAGGGTTGAGATAAATCAACTAACCTCAACTTATTACAGGACTCAATCTTAATTGATTACAAAATTGTGACACATGACTAAGGTTATAGAATTAAAACCCTAATCAATAAATCATATGGGATCCAGTGATTTGTGTCTGATCCTGGTATCCCCACCAATTCTTCCGGGGTGGGAGGAACTCGACCCCATCGAGTAAGGGTCAATTTGGCTGCTCAAGGATGGTCTAGGTTGAGGTGCTGCAGATCTGCACCAGCATTCCACAAGTCCTCAGATTCTAGCTAACCTTTCCATCTGACCAAATACCTTTGATAACCTTCATCTCGAGTACAGATGGCTTGATCATCCAGGATTTGCTCACTCCTTACCTCACTTATGGCCAAATTGTATGTGGACACTCTGGGGTGGGTTCTCTCTTAAAGAAAGAGAGTGGCTCAAAAGGCTTGCTAATACCTAAATCAGGTGGAGCTAATACCTAAATCAGATGTTATCTCAAGCACATAGGCATTTGTTGCCTAGGTGGCTACCTAAGAGGGGGGTGAATTGGGACTTTTAAAAATTTAAACAAGTAATGTGCAATTTCAAAATTCTTTGCAAGTGGTAGGTGCTGTGATAAAGTTATAGAATGCAGAAGCTAAATAAAGTGATAAAGCACAACACAAACACACCAAATTTATAATGGTTCGGAGCAACCCAGCTCCTACGTCCACTATCTAAGATACCACTTGGGATTTCCAATATATTCACACCTGAATATAGTAGGATTGTTTTATAGGATCACAATCCAAAACCTCTATACTTTGGTTTTACGGGATCACCAAAGAAAACCCAACACCATTTGGTTTTAATAGGCTCACCAAAGAAACCTAACATGGTTTTCACAGGATCACCAAGAACCAAAACATTGGTTTTAATAAGGCTCACCAAAAACCTATTTGGTTTTTCAACCGGGCTCACCAATAACCCAACAATTCAAAGATTGAATTGAAAATAAATACAATAATAAATGACAAACGCAAGTTGTCGGATAGTTGCCGGTGCAGCTCATTGGAAGTCCACTTGAATGCACTTGAATAAACCTTAATGACTTTAGTGGCTTCTTCCAAAGATGATTCAAGCTTTAGATCAGAGTTGTTGAAGGCTTGAATGCAGACTTGAATGCTCTTGTGCTCTATCTCTTATGGTTGATTGCATATTCAATGAAGCTCTCTTTTCTACTTTTTGAACTCTCTTCTTCTTAATTGCATTTAGGTAGTTCAAATCCTTCAAATTTAAAGTCTTCCATCATCCCAAGGCAGTTATAGCCATTGTAGACCATTGGGGAATGATTTGTGACCGTTGGAGCACTTTTTGGTATTCAAAAACAAATTCTGGAACTAGCCATCAGATACATGGAAGCAACATTCAAGTCGGCTCGAATCCTTCGAGTCGATAGGTCGAGTCACCATTTCTTCACTGCAGTCGGCTCTTTGTCTCAGGGCACAGAATGTCACTTTAGAAGAGTCGGCTCGATGCAGTTCGAGTCGGCTCGAACTTGAATCTTGAAAATCTTGAATACGAGGAGTCGGCTCTCTTCATGATGCAGAACGAAAGCTCTGATACCAAAATTGATGCAGAACAAAAGAGATGATGCGATGCGGAAGTAAATTAAGGCTAATTCCTTTTGTTTTTTTTTTTATATTTTCAGAAGTCGGCTTTGACTCAAATGAAAGTTAAACTAAATTTAAAGAAACTATATAATAATTGAAAGCACAATTCAAAGAAACTAGATTATCAGAGTAATTCAGAAGTAAAGGATCGCTGGGGTTTGAGAAACTCCCAGACCTAGGGTTTCGCTCTGAACTTTCAACAAGAGAGAACTAAAGAGAAGGGAATGGTTATGTACCAGGCAGTGATCTTCACAGAGTTTGGTGGAAGGACTCTCTCGAGCAGATTATTGGATCCTCGGATTCGGATATCTTCACAATGGATCCTCCAATACTGGTCCTTTGGCAGAGTTGGCTTCTCCTGAACTCAGGATATGGGAAAGAAGAAGAATAAGTTAAGGAACCAGATACTCAAAGAAAGGATTTACCAGATAAGAAGAACTTGAAAAATTGATGTTGCTGAAATCCTGATTCTCCTGGATGCTAATCTGACTTCCTCTGGGATTTGCTCTGTATTCGAAGTAGCCGATCTGGACCTGGATGCTGGTGGTTGGCTTCTACTTGGAAGAGAGGGGCCGTGAGATGATGAGGTAGATTAGGGTTTGGATGATTGGTGGAATGAAGAAGATGATGGCGGCTAGGGTTTGGAATTGAAGTGGCTAACCTAGGGTTTTGGTAGGGTTTTGGGGTTGGAGACCTCACACCTCCTCAAGGTTCCTAGGGAACCCGGATTTACTCCCTCACGGAGCTCAACACCTGAACACAAGTGCAGAAGAGAGAAACACAAAGTTGCTTACAAAGAAATTGATTTCATTCATCATTAAATTCAAGAGTTACATAGAGTTTAATATATAGACATAACAAAGAAATAAAATTTTATACATTTCCCATGTGGGACTAATAGGACTAACCCACACTTTAGGCATCAAATTCTCTTCCCAAGACTCCTTCCATGAGTGGGCAGCCCAAAAACTCCAAGAAAACTTGAAAATCAACTCCAAATGGCAGGTTATGGGGGTGTCTCCTAGTATCTCTCCATGAATCAAGGATTTTGCCTTCATGGTTTGGCTCATTTGGACACCTCCTAGTCTTGCTCCACAAGTTTAGGCTTCTTCCTTTCATGGCTTTGGCACTTTTGGAAACTTTTGGGAACCTCCTTGAATTCCTCCCCAAGACATGCTCTCTTCCCTTTTATAACTTGGATTTTTATGGAACATTGTGGGGCACCTCCTTGATCCTCTCTTCAAGAAAAATTCTTGCCATCCTAGCTTGGATTTATCTGGAAAGAAATTGGCTCCTCCTTGGATTGAGGTATCTTGATGGATTTCTCTCCCAAGTGGTGCAAGAAAAAAAGGAACTTACTTCTTGTGGTGAAGGGACCAAAGACACTGGATGGAGATGTGGCACCTCCTGGACTCTGGCGTGTGGCTGGGAGTGTGGTGCCCACTTGCTTGGGCCTGGGAGAAAAAATGTGGCACCCTGGACCTTGACTTGACTGAAAAAAAGTGGCACCAACCTGGAGAAGACCTAGACCACTACTAGGACTTGTACTGAGTCAACATGACTCAACAAAATTTAAATTACAGGGAAATACAGACTTAAGACTAAAATTGAGTTGACCAAGTCAACCCTTATTACAAAACCAGAAAACCCTAATTCTTTGGGCAAAGTCAATCAGAGATCCAGATGGAGCCCTGAAGTCATCTTCTGAGTCTGGTGCCCGCACCACTTCAGCTTGGGTCGGCTCTTCTTCTCAGGTTCGGAAAACCTTGCTCTGGAAGAGTCGGCTCGATGCAGTTCAGGTTGGCTCGCTTTCTTAGGCTTTTGAAATTAGGTCTGGCAGTGTCGGCTCTTTCTAGGTCGGGTTGGCTTGCCTGGCTGTTCTCAGAAAACTTATAGGAAATGGACTCTGGAGGAGTCGGCTCGGACTGATTCCAGTCAACTTGGATTAACTAGAGTCGGCTCGCTTTCCATCTAGTCGGCTCGGATTGCTGCATTCCATAATCCTTGCTACGTGCCAGTAAGAAGAGTCGGCTCTTCTTTTCTTGCGATTGGCTCGAGTATCTTCTCTAGGATTTTTATAATTTGAAGTTAAAGAAAACTCTCACCAACGCTTTTACAATTTCACACAAACCAACTCAAAATAAAATTTAAGGCACACACACTCATAGAAGTAACCCTTTTTAGCTTGATTTTTCATAGCATTTTTAATTGGGTTCTTCTTTACATTAACACTTCAACACAACTCAAACAAGAAAATAGAAATGTAGGAGTTGAAGTTTGATCATGAAATTCATCCTACAAAAACTTGTCTAACACTTGAAGAGTTGTTAGTAATAAATGTACATGCTCCAATGTTTGTTTATTATCAAAATCACTTATGAGGTCAACAATCTCCCCCTTTTTGATGATGACAAAACACTGGGCATGAAAAATCAGTAAGACACTTTACATGTATAACAGTATTTGAAACATAAATATTCACATGTAATAGAGCTGATTGGATTTAAAAGAAAACAGAGCTCAACAGATGATATTACTATACATCATCAAAGTGTTACATTAATCAAGTTTTGTAATATTATAATTAGCACAAAACATGGAGTATCAGAGACTTAAAATATGCAATTATGATAAGAGCAATGGGATTAATTTGAATATGAGTCAGAGCAAAATCATTCAAGAGAAAAACTCCCCCTTTCTCTAGATTTTAAAGTAATTTAAGCCAGTGCTAATATTTTTGTGCTCCCCCTATTTCATTACACTTTAAGAATAGTTGATATGGAGCTAATTTCCCATTCTTTTCATATTTTTCATAGTTCTCCCCCTTTTTGTCAATCAATCAAAAAGGTGATTTCAAATAAAGCTCAGATTTTAAAAATGATTGAGAAAGTCTTTAATATTTGTTTGAGATAATTTCACTTTCTCACACTTGAGATTCTAATTAAAATTTTATAAGCGCAATTTGTAAATAGAAAACATTCATTTCATTAAGAAGTTTGCAGGACAGAAAGTACATTGTAATTGTAAAAGATAACAAGTAGAACAAACATTCATATCAGAAATACAACCAGAAATGAACTACACAACTTATTCTTCTTCTTCCTTAGACGAAGAAGAGGAGCCTACCTCTATAACTCTATCAGAAGTTTTAGTTTTCAGGGGTTTAAACCTTAAATCCCTGAATCTAGTTCTAACAGGGGTTTTAAAAACTTTGGTCTTCTTGGCTTTTGGATTTTTCTTAGTTTTGGTAGATTTAGGTAGATCAGATGAAGGAATAGGAATGTCAAGTGACTCTTTGATGATCTGTTCAAAAACATCTTCAGTGGGAGCAGTTTCCTTCTAGGATTGCAGTAGAATGCTTTTGATTTGTTCCTTGAAATCCTCCATTTCTTTTTCCATTTTTTGCTGGTGAAGCTCTTGTTCATATTTTAATTCTTGCAATTTAATGTCAACTGACTTTCTGATTTCTTCAATTGCAAAATTGACATGATCTGTTAGAGAGTTGGAGATAGTTTCCATCTTTTGAAATATCAGATTTTTGAGTTCAGATGGAGTAATCATAGTGTCTTCAGTTCTTTCTTCAACAGCAGCTTCATCTTCTTCAGAAAAGTGGCAGCAACCTGACTAGGCATCTTTTTAATCCATTCTCCTTCTTGTAACTTATAACCCATTCTTTTAAGTGAGTTGATGGAGTAGATATCAAAGTGATGTAGTAGTTTGCCTATTTCATTTGACAAATCAATTCCTTCCTCTTCAAATAATAGAGTGAACACCATACCATATGGTAGACAGGCTTTGACCTTCCTTACTGCTTCAGTCATTTGGATCATCATTATGTAGGGAAGGTTGAGAGGCTCTTCTTTGATCAGATGTCCCATGATGGTCATGTCCTTCTCACTGACCCAATCGAAACGGGCAATTCTAGGAAGGAAAATTCTACTGATCATACTATGCAGTAGCCTGATTTCCCTTGACAGTAGATTGGCTTGAACATGTCGGACTGTGCTTACTTCCTCTTTTTCTAAAATAAGTTTCAGAATATGCTCCTTGTTCGTTAGAAGAAGTTCAGTAGCACCAATCGTTGGCATTTGTAGCAGCTTGCTCAATCTTTCTTCATTAATTATGACTATTTTTCCCTTGATAACTGATTCCAAATGAAATTCTTTGATCATAATATTCTCATAAAATGTCCGTACCAGTGAAGGGTAGGTCAGTATGTCTAAAGAACAGAAATGCTTCCACCCCTGGCTTTCTATCCAATGTCCGATCTTCATTCCCATTTCTTCTAGGAATGTAAAGTCGATCCTTCTTCCGCAGGTGACAGGTCGATTGATCATTGAGACATGATGTCTGGGAGGAGGAGTTTCTTTATTTTGTTGGACTTGAGCGGACCATTTTCTCTTTTCCCTTCTTTTTTCTGCATCTGTACTGTGATTACTTGATTCGCCGAGTTGAAGTACTTTCTTCATAGATTTTCGAGGAGCCATTGGCAAGGAATCAAAGGATTTTAAGCTTTAGGGAATGATTTCTGCGAGAATGGTAGAGCTTTCGAGAAATATAGAGTGTGTTCAAAGTAAAGAGAGGGAGTGAAATACTGAGAAAAGACAGAATAGACTTTCCTAAATAGTGATTTCCCGTCTTTTGAGTCGGCTCGCTCTGCCCTAAAAATATTCGAGTCGGCTCGACCAGAGCAAACTCAGAACAAACAGATCACCGAGTCGGCTAAGCACAGACTTAGTCGGCTCGATCAAAGCAAAAGTAATAAATTCAAATATTCGAGCCGGCTCGATTAGAGCAAGAATGCTCGAGTACACTCGAATAGAATCTTTCCAAAAGATATCAATTGGTTCTGAAGTTTAATTCAACTATACTAGAAATTCAAGGAAAGTTGTTCAAACATCATGAATAGATATAGGAGGCTTTCTAGATAATTTTTTCTTAGGTTTACTAAATTCAGAAAGGATAACATAGCCCTAATTCTCCTCTAAGCAATTCAAATCTATCCTGATTTAGTGGCTTGGTAAAGATATCAGCTAGTTATTTTTCTGTAGGTATAAACTCTAGTTCTATATCACCATTCAAAATATGGTCTCTGATGAAATGATGTCTAATCTCTATGTTCTTAGTCCTAGAATGCTAAATAGGATTTTTAGATAAATTTATAACACTTGTGTTATCTCATTTGATTGGAATTTTGCATTGTGAAACACCAAAATCCTCTAGTTGCTGTTTAATCAATAACACTTGTGCACAACAACTCCCTGCAAAAACATACTCTGCGTCAGCAGTAGATAATGCTACCGAGTTTTGTTTCTTGCAGTGCCATGAGATTAAATTCAACCATAGAAATTGACAAGTACCGCTGTGCTCTTTCTGTCTATTTTATAACCAGCATAATCAGCATCATAAAATCCGATTAAATTTAGAGACGATTCTTTTGAAAAGCAAAGACCAAGATTACTTGTACCTTTCAAGTATTTTAATATCCTTTTAACAGCAAGCATATATATTTCTTTAGGATTACATTGAAATCTAGCACATACATATACACTATACAAGATATCTGGCCTACTTGTAGTTAAATATAATAACGATCCGATCATACCTCGATATAGCTTTTGGTCAACATTGGATCCACTTTCATCCGTATCCAATCTGCAGGATGGGCTCATGGGTGTGTTCATTTGTTTGCTTGTCTCCATACCAAACTTTTTGATGATTTCTTTGGTGTATTTGGATTGGTTGATGAAGATCTCTTCCTTTGTTTGTTTTACTTGAAGTCCAAGAAAGTAGTTTAGTTCACCCATTAGGCTCATTTCAAATTATCCCTGCATTAACTTAGCAAATTCATCACAAAGACTTTCATTAGTTGCACCAAAGATGGTATCATCAACATAGATTTGTACAACTAATATATCATTATTTTTCATTTTAATAAAGAAAGTTTTATCAACATTTTTCCTTGAAAAACCATTTTTAATTAAGAAAGTGCTAAGTCTATCATACCATACTCTAGGGACTAGTTTCAAACCATATAAAGCTTTATTGAGTTTAAACACATGGTTTGGAAAAGCATGATTTTCAAAACCCAGTGGTTGTTCTACAAAAACTTGTTCAACAATAAAACCATTTAAAAATGCACTTTCCACATCCATTTGAAATAGTTTGAAATTCATGGAGCAAGCAAATGCAAGAAGTAATCTAATAGCTTCTAATCTTGCTACAGGTGCATAAGTTTCATCAAAATCTATACCTTCTTCTTGACTATATCCTTTAGCTACTAATCTAGCTTTGTTTCCAATGACATTTTCTTGTTCATCTAATTTGTTCCTATAGACCCATTTGGTTCCTATAATTGGGCGGTCTTTAGGTCTATCAGCTAATGTCCAAACCTTATTTCTTTCAAACTGGTTCAATTCTTCGTGCATGGCTATCATCCAGTTTGGATCATTTTCTGCTTCTTCTAAGGTATGAGGCTCTATTTGAGATATAAAGGCTAGGTAATCATGTGCAATCCTTTGTGCAGAACTAGTCCTTATGCCTTGAGAAGGATCACCAATAATTAATTCTTTAGGATGGGAAGTAGCATACCTCCATTCAGCCGGTAGATCAGTATGATCCTTACTTACCATTTCTTCTCCTTCTTCAATTGGTTTTTCTTGAATACTTAATTCTTCCATCTTCTTTTGAATGGTACCGCATCATTGTCAATACACTCATGTTTTCTAGATGGTGATGGGTTAGTCTCATCAAATATAACATGCATTGACTCTTCAACAGTGAGAGTCTTTTTATTAAAAACCCTATATGCCTTGCTATGTAGTGAATAACCAAGGAAAATGGCTTCATCAAACTTAGCATCAAATTTTCCTAGATTATTCTTACCATTATTAAGCACAAAGCATTTGCATCCAAATACATGAAAGTAATTTATATTGGGTTTCTTTTCATTCCAAAGCTCATAGGGGGTTTTCTTCAAGATAGGACGGATCAAAACACGGTTTAAAATATAACAAGCAGTGTTCACCGTTTCTGCCCAAAAGTACCTTGGAAGATTACCTTCACACAACATTATTCGAGCCATTTCTTCCAACGTCCTATTTTTTCTCTCTACAACATTATTTTGTTGTGGTGTTCTAGGAGCGGAGAAGTTGTGATCAATACCATTTTCAGAATAGTAATCATCGAAAAATTGATTTTCAAATTCTGTACCGTGATCACTCCTAATTAAATAAATAGAAAGATTTTTCTGATTTGAAACCTTTTTATGAAATTTTCTAAATACTTTGAATGTTTTGTCTTTGTGCACAATAAACAAAACCCATGTAAATCAAGAAAAATCATCTACAATCACAAGGACATATTTCATACCTCCTAGGCTTATGGTCCTAGTTCGTCCAAATAAGTCCATGTGAAGTAGTTCTAAAGGTCTAGATGTTGAAATCAGATTTTTGGATTTAAATCTTCCTCTAGTTTGTTTACCCATTTGACATGCATCACAAACATGATCAAAATTTACTTTAAACTTGGGCATGCCTCTAACAAGATTCTTGGAAATTAACATGGCAATAGTATGCATGCCAGCATGACCCAATCATCTATGCCATAATAAGCAATACTCCTTGGTCTTAGCATTCATTGTAACTAGACTGGAGCCACTTGACATGGCAAGATCATTTAGATCTACCACATAAATATTTCCTAGTCCGTGTCCAATGAATTTGCTGCTAGGATCAAGAAGGTTTGTTACTATACACATAGATGATTCGAAGATAACTTTGAAGCCTTTATCACACAATTGACTAATACTCAATAGATTGTGCTTCAACTTATCTACTAGCGTACATTTTCAATGAAAGTAGAGGGGGTTATTTTGATCTTACCCAATTATTTTTCCCTTTCCATTATCTCCAAATGTAACCATATCTCATTTCATTTCCAGGATGATGAATTGATCCTTTTCACCCGTTATATGCCTTGAGCAGCCACTATCGCGATACCATTTTTTCTTTGATTTTTGGGCTGCAAGACATTCCTGCAACAAAATTAAGGAGTGCTTTTAGGTACCCAAGCTAACTTGGGTCCTTTCAGGTTAGCTGAGTTGGTTCCTTTGAGAACCTAAATCTTTCTTACATTTTGGACATTTCTGATTGTATTGCAGTCAAAGACTTTTTGTCCTAATCTTTTGCAAGCAAAACATTTGATTCTAGAATTTTGAAAAGATTCTATTTTTGAAATTCTAGATGCATGAAGTGCAGAAATAGCAGGTCTTGCCTTTAAATTCTTAGGAACATATGAAGTAGGTTTTGAAATGGAAATAGAGTCTTTTGTAACAAAAGTTTTATGAGAAGTAAACTTGGGAACAAAGTCTTTTTGTTTCACAAAAGTGGTAGCAGAAACATAATTTGAATTTGAAGCATTAAAACCTATTCTAGCTTTATTTCCAGAAATTCTTTGTTCTTTAAGAATTAACTCAAGCTTATTAGAAGACAAAGTTAATTTTTCAATAAGTGGCTTGAGTTTTTCTACCTCCTTTTTCTGCTCTTTATTTTCTTTTAGCAAAACTTTGTTTTTATCAATTAATTCATTATTCTCATTTTTCAAATCATTGCATTTTTTAGAAAAGATATGAAGTTCCTTTTTCAGTGAATTATTCTTTTCCAAAATTTCATTTTTCTCTTTAAGTAAAGAATCATTGGTATGCTTTAATAATCTAATCTTTACTCTAGCCATTTTAAATTTAGATAGTAAATCATGAAATGTAGAATTTAATTCTTCAAAAATAAGTTCAATCTGAGTATCGGGAGAATTTACCTCATCCTTAAGACCCATTAGACATAGATTTGCTGTTTTTGTGGTCTTTTCTTCTTCAATTGAAGTGAAGTCTTCACTATCACTCCACGTGGCAACCATCGCTTTCATTTTCTTCTTTCTGAGAGATTTTTTTAGTTGAGGACAGTCTGGATGAATATGCCCCGATTTCTTACATTCATAGCAGGTAGGGACTTGTTCTTTATCTTTATCTTTGTCATTGTCCTTTTCTTTTGACTGTTCTCCTCGTTTATGGAATTTTCTATTATACCTTCCTTTCTTCTTTTCCATAAACTTTCTAAATCTCCTCACGATCATTACGATATCTTCATCTTCAAGACCGTCTTCGGAGGAGGAGTCAGCTTCAGTTTTTTTATTATCTTTAGATTCTAATGCAGCCTTGAATACAATCATTTTCTTCTTTTTCTGATCATCATCCATTCTATGCTGCATGGCTAATTCATGACTGATGAGAGATCCCATTAACTCATCTATTGTTAGAACATTCAAATGGCTGTGACTTTAGGATCCATTTATTAGGAAGTGATCTCAAGATTTTCTGTACTAAGTCAGCAATTGAATATACCCTGCCAAGACTTTTCAAACCGTTAATAATATCTATAAATCTAGTGTACATGGCAGAAATACTTTCATTAGGCTCCATCTTAAATAATTCATAATTGTGCACTAAAAGATTTATCTTTGAGTTTTTTACTTGTGAAGTTCCTTCATGGGTCACCTCAAGTTTATCCCAGATTTTCTTTGCTAAAGAGCAAATGGAGATTCTGTTAAACTCATTTGAGACCAAAGCATAGTAAAGCAAGTTCATGGCTTTGGCATTCAATTTCCCTATTTTCATGTCGTTTTTATCCCATTCCTCTTCAAGCTTAGGGACGTCTACGCCATCAATTTTAGTCATGGGAACATGTGGCCCTTTAAGAATGACCTTCCACAATTGAAAATCAATAACTTGAATATAGATTTTTATACATGCTTTCCAATAAGAATAATTTGTGCTTGTGAAGAGTGGAGGTCTGTTTGTTGATTGGCTTTCCGCCAAGGATGTACTCATGGGATGAGCCATCAATCTTTACTCTAGTGTATTCAGAGACTGCTCTGATACCAGTTGTTGCCCAGGTGGCTATCCAAGAGGGGGGTGAATTGGGACTTTCAAAAATTTAAACAAGTAATATGCAATTTCAAAATCTTTGCAAGTGGTAGGTGCTGTGATAAAGTTATAGAATGTAGAAGCTAAACAAAATAGAGAAAGTACAACACAAACACACAAAATTTATAGTGGTTCGGAGCAACCCAGCTCCTACATCCACTACCCAAGATACCACTTGAGATTTGCACTATATTCATACTCGAATACAGTAGGATTGTTTTATAGGATCACAATCCAAAACCTCCATAGTTTGGTTTTACGGGATTACCAAAGAAAATCCAACACCCTTTGTTTTTAACAGGCTCACCAAAGAAACCTAACTTGGTTTTCACAGAACCACAAGAACCTAAACCTTGGTTTTAATAAGGCTCACCAAAAACCTATTTGGTTTTTCAACCGGGCTCACCAATAATCCAACAATTCAAAGACTGAATTGAAAATAAATGCAATAATAAATGATAAATTCAAGTTGTCGGATAGTTGCCGGTGCAGCTCGTTGGAAGTCCACTTGAATGCACTTGACTTAATGACTTCAATGGCTTCTTCCAAAGATGATTCAATCTTTAGATCAGAGTTGTTGAAGGCTTGAATGCAGACTTGAATGCTCTTATGCTCTATCTCTTGTGGTTGGTTGGATATTCAATGAAGCTCTCTTTTCTTCTTTTTGAACACTCTTCTTCTTAATTGCTTTTAGGTAGTTCAAATCCTACAAATTTAAAGTCTTCCATCATCCCAAGGTAGTTCTAGCCGTTGTAGACCATTTGGAAATGATTTTTGATCGTTGGAGCACTTTTTGGCATTCAAAAATAAATTCTGGAACTAGCTGTTAGATACATGGAAGCAACATTCAAGTCGGCTCGGATCCTTCGAGTCGATAGGTCGAGTCCCCATTTCTTCAATGTAGTCAACTCTTTGTCTCAGGGCGCAGAATATCACTCTAGAAGAGTAGGCTCGATGCAGTTTGGGTTGGCTTGAACTTGAATCTTGAAAATCTTGAACTCGAGGTGTCGGCTCTCTTTAACTTGGGTCGGCTCTTCTTCTCAGGTTCAAAAAATCATACTCTGGAAGAGTTGGCTCGATGCAGTTCGGGTCAGCTCACTTTCTTATGCTTTTGAAATTTGGTCTAGTAGAGTCGGCTCTTTCTAGGTCAAGTCGGCTTACCTGGCTATTCTTAGAAAACATTTAGGTAATGGACTCTGGAGGAGTCGGCTCGGACTGATTCCAATCGACTCGAATTCACTAGAGTCGGCTCGCCTTCCATCGAGTCAGCTCGGATTGCTGTGTTCCAGAATCCTTGCTGCGTGCCAGTAAGCAGAGTCGGCTCTTCTTTTCTTGGGGTCGGCTTGAGTGTCTTCTCCAGGATTTTTACAATTTGAACTTAAAAAAAACTCTCACCAATGCTTTTACAATTTCACACAAACCAACTCAAAACAAAATTTAAGGCACACACACTTATAGAAGTAACCCTTTTTAGCTTGATTTTTCTTAGCATTTTTAATTGGGTTCTTCTTTACATTAACACTTCAACACAACTCAAACAAGAAAATATAAATGTAGGAGTTGAAGTTTGATCATGAAATTCATCCTACAAAAACTTGTCAAACACTTGAAGAGTTGTTAGTAATAAATGTACATGCTCCAATGTTTGGTTATCATCAAAATCACTTATGGGGTCAACAGCATTGGGTCCAACTCTTTTTATTATTATGAATGGGCCTGCTTTGCGAGCAAGAAATCTCTTTATCAACACATAGTCCCATGCAGAAAATTCTTTAACATGTTTTCGGGAATTTGCCATGTTATGATATAGTTCATTACTTATGTTCAACTTTTGACTAATTTCTAGATGCAGATGTTGTGCAGAGGCTAGTGTAGGTGTAGGCATGTGATTCAGGGCTGTGAATTTATTAGACTCAAGACTAACACCTAATAGACTCGACTAGACTTCCCTATCAAAGAAAATTTATTGGACTCTTTGGGTCTACCCTAACATACTTTAGACTCTTTAGGTTTGACCCTAGCATGGCATGCACATGAGAATTTACTATGTACTCCTACTAGGTGCCATAGGGTTTTCTAGAAGTAAAATGCAAACATGACATGCTCAATGAACGAATGCAACATGCAAACTCCTATAAAATGCAACCTAATAGTAAAAAAAATAGAAGAAGTTTCAAGAAAGGGTAGAAAATAAGAGGTGGGTTCAAGGTTAGTCTAGCAGGATAAAAAATAAGAAGAAGGTTCTGGGTTGATCGGATAGAATAGGATGTAAGAAGAGGTGTCAGGGATTAATCCTAGACTAATAAGGTTGACCTTATGGGATTGATGTGTACCTACAGGGTTTACAGTATGAAAGAATGGATCACTAATCTCGGGGAAGAGATCTATTGGAGTCAATGGAGTGACTTCATCCTGAGCATACCGATTTAAAGATATCAAGTCCTTAATAAATTCTTTTGGCTCTTGAATCAAAGGACTAGGCTCTATAGTTAGGCTTTCTTTTAGTGGCTCCTCAGGTAAGGTTCTGATAGCAGTGTTTAGGTTCTTTTTCTCTAGCTGGTCTGCCATTACAGGTTCAGCTTGGGTGTGGTCAGGCTCAACTAATGTTGGGTGGTCTTCTACTTTGGTATCTATCAGGTAAACTAATTCTAGATCATCCATAAGTGTGTCTTCTTCTTCCTCATACTCCTCCACTAAGCTCACATCAGCTTCACATATTTCTTCTACAAAGTCATTCTGGTGAACCAATGGGATGGTAAGAGGGGGATGACTAGGAAAAAATTGACTAATACTAAGCTCAAATCTATGGGTATTAATCCTATAGGGTTCAGGTTGATTGAGGGATAGTGGGTTACTACTGGGTTTATATCTAGGGACTATGGGTTCCTAGGGTTTATTGGATTGGATCATTTGGTCAAGCCTATAATTAATTTGGGTAAGCTGGGTTTGGGATTAGGTATTGGCTTGGTTCATTTGGACTAACTGATTTTGGATTTGGTCCTGTTTGAGGTTCATCTGGGTGGTTAATTGGGCAACCATATGTTCATTCATGGCTTTTATGATAGCTTCAAGGTTGGACTCCATGGTTATACTGGGCTGAGATTTTGACTTTTGGTATTGGGTTCCTAGTCTAGTGGTCATGCAACAAACAATCAATCAAAGTGGAACGGTGCAACCAAGCATGCAAAAGAAAAAAAGGTTAGTACAATCTAGGATTTCCTAGACCTAGAGCCAAAACTGAATGGGTCAGCTCAACTTACACCCAACTGAACAACTAGTCCTTCCTCTGGCCAGGTAGAGGGTGGGAGTGTGGGAGGCCCCCCTGCTTTCACAGGGATCCAATTAAAAACTACAACATCACTTAGGTCATTTGACTCTGGACCCTCAGCCTTGACACCAGATTTCAATAACAGTTGATGAATTGAATACACTAGTTGGCCCACACAATTCGGACCTGACCTATTGGTGTCACCTAGCCCACTAGGGCAACTTAAGTCTAATTAATTTTAATTAAGGTTTGGGTGAGAATGCAAGAAGATTATTTTGGGCCTAGAATAGGTTATGACCTCCTGCCCTGATGTTAGATAGCAATTGACCTTAAGATTAGATTAAAGAGATGATGGCAATCGATGGTCCTGATGCAATCTAAAACAATTAGAAAAATAAAATATTTTATGTGTGTTTTATGATGTGGCAAGTTAGGTTTGAGTTGATTAGGTTAGCAAACATATTGGGCTTGGGATTGGGGTGTGTGGGAGTTGGTTAGGTTTCGTTAAGTAAAAGTGCACAAATAGCAGAATTCAGGAAATTAGGATTTCAGAAGATGTAGGATTTGACATAGTTATCAATGCAAAAAAAAATCAGAAAAACTCTAGGATAGAGGCTGGACGATGGTGATGAACTCTACCACTACCAAATTTAATACAAAAAAAAAAACAGATGATGATGAAAATCCCACCGAAGGGCTAAAGAAGGTGAATGGTTCACGTTCAACACTCCCACTCCAGATTTGGATCAAAGTTGAGTCTCTATCTAGAAAATTTATGAAATAGAGATCTTACTTGATCCTTGAGAGATTGTGAGATTTGATCTTCGAGATAGAGTGAGGTTTGGATTTTAGGATTCTTATGTGCTACCTTCTGTTGAAGGTTTAGGACAAAGAGTTGGGAAGGGTTCTCAAGAGTATTTGTTCTAGCACCGCTTCAGCAACAGGTTCTTCAAAGAGTTGAAGATGGAATCCATGGCTCTTCAAGGAGTTGAAGGAGTCCTTGCTACCGACACTGTTCCC
Source organism: Areca catechu (assembly GCA_021397845.1). Lineage (NCBI taxonomy): Eukaryota > Viridiplantae > Streptophyta > Magnoliopsida > Arecales > Arecaceae > Areca > Areca catechu. Next base: position 98,159,957 of record CM038045.1, read on the forward strand.
AGAGAGGCTAGCATCTCGAAGGAAGGAGAAGAAACCATGCTATACATTATGAACCACCCATAGAGGCGGTACACGTGTGCTGCTTGCAGAGCAGGAGTTTTTTCTATAGGTTGGAGATGCCCTTAGGATTGCGACTGAGAGCCAAGGATTTTGTTGCAACCTTTGGTGAACATCACTAAGGTATGTCTTTATTTTATGTATAACATAATTATCATTACTGCATCATTGTGTGATTTCTGGAATGGTTCTATTTTTGATATAATGTTTGCATGATTTCATATTTACATTACTCTAGATACATCAAGATCCTGGTAAAAGCTTGTGTTAATTAGATTAACATCTATAGATAACATGGTTTTATCATTTTTCGCTACTGCAAGCCTTTACAAAAGTTTTAAAATGCATGTATCACCCCTTAGGAGTAGTTCCTTACACCATTCTATTCACAGCCCTCAAATCGTGCCAGGATTCATGCACTTCTTCCTTCTCAACTGAGCACAGTCCCACCTAGACTCTCACCAATTCCCGTCTCCATCTCCCACTTGGATTCGAACTCCCTTCTCCTGATCCAGCTGGCAGTGCAAGGCGGCAGCGATAATGGTGGTGGGACAAAGGTTGTGCCGGTCGGTAGTTTGGGTGGTGGCTAAATAGAGAACAGGGAGAAGAAGCATTTGGGAATGGCCATATCATGTTCTCAATGTCTCCTTTGGCGATAGCCAGCTTCTTAATGGCATGGAGATAGGAGAAAGGTCAGAAGCTTGCAGCGGCGATGAGAGGCAGACCAGTGAATGGAAGACAAATTGGAGAAGATGGTGGCCCACCCAAGAAAATGGTCTCTCGATGAGCTTTTCCGGCCTTGGAAACTTCCTCGATGACTCCTCCAGCGATGGGGTGCGATGGATGATGATAGGTGGCCATGGACCGGCTGCTCCAAAATTCATGCATTTTCATTAATAAATTTTTAACTCCAATTATGGGGTCATCCAAACCGTGATTTGAGTACTATTTGTGCCGTTAGACTCCAAACATCAAGCTCTTCCCATCCATGGACTCCTTTTTTGCAAAACTTAATTAAAAAATATCACTTCTTAATAAATATATATTAATTAATTTTATTTTAATGGTTAAATCGGGATACTTAGTAGACTTATCACACCCCTCAACTTAATCATTGCTAGTCCCTTAGCAATGCAATTAAAATAGAGTCATGTGTCACTAAGATCCTTCCTTGCAAAACTCGATCTAGGCTTAAGGTTAAAAGAAGCTAGCTAGTATTGCTAATTGAGTTTTGAATTTTCGAAGTAAATCTCATAGTCAAAACTATCAAAAGCTTTCTTATTGCTCATCCAAAGAACTACAACACTTGTGTTTGTGATGGCCAACTAAGTATTTCGATACTAGCTTGTAAAGAATAATGGTGTCTTCACCTATCACCTACTTTGGTTAATTTTCTATACACCCCCATATTAAGCACATGAGATGAGGTAGCTTTCACACTATGTGATATCTTTTCTCTTTTTTTTCTTTTTTTGCAATGTCTGGTATGGGCACTAAGGTTAAAAGAAGACATCAATCAAACCTAGTCAACACCAATTCCTTAAGGATTGCTAATAGAGTTGTAAGAGTCAAATGTACTCAAGTCCAAATTGAGTTGTATTTTTCTTTCAAGTTGTATTTTTTGTTTGAGCTTGAGTCAAGTCAAACCAAGGGAGCATACAATTGGACCAAGGATGAACCAAAGCTACATCAAGTAAATCTTCAAATCAAGGGCGCATGAAATAAGAGCCATTAGATGCAATGAAGCTTTGATTGAAGCCACCTCACGAAGGCACCTTAACCAAGAGAATGGACCCCATGCCAACTAGGACTGCCACCTCATCTCCATGCCACCTAAGCTTGGGAGGGAAGAACACTCAAATTCAAATGGGGCAACCACCTTTTTCTCCTTGAATAAAGCCATCTTCCACATTCAAAGGGGGCAGCCACCAAGTTCTCCATGAATCAAGCAACCTCCTCCACTCATGATTGTTGAAACCATTACTTATATTTTACTTTGGTTGCATATTTTCCTCCATGTAAATAGGAGTTTCAAATTGCTTGGGAGGTTTATAAATAACTCTCCAAATCCACTTGTAATGTTTCATGCTTTGAATGAATGAAAACCAAAAATTTCTTATCTTCCATTTGTGTTTGCAAATGCTATCCAACAAGGATTGAGTGAGAGGCTCAACCAATTGCTTTAGTCCTCAAATTCTAGCAAAAGCTCTTCTCCCATGGATGCCTACCACATCCTCAAGAGCAGCCGGCCACACTCCACCTAGATCATCAACAAATCCCTACTCTCTTCCTTCCATTATTTCTATTTCTTACTCTCTTCCATCTTCTCCACAATACTAATGGGTGTTCTTGCAGGATCCTCAGGAGTATCCAATCCAGGATGAAGTCCTCCTTGCTTTCAACTCAGTAGCAGGAGGATGTACTTCCAATGGATGGTTTGGCTTGATCATTCAATCGCCAGTCTTGAGATTTCCTGTAGTAGGTCTAGTGTAAGGTCTTTGAAAGTTCATTAATGGTCTCTAAACCCTATCCTTACCTCTTGAGGTCTTAAATTCTGAATAGCGTAAAGTCCTAATTAGATGGTTTCTCTAGCCACGTAGGTCCTTATTTTTTAGCTTAATCCAGATTTGCACTGCGAAGAATTTTAGCCTTCTAATTTAGTCTTCTTCAACACATCTAAATGACTCCTCAATGAATGAATTTAGATCATATGTTTTAGAGTTTAATTAGCTTAGTTGCTTTAGTCATTCATGCCATATTTCCCATAAGTATGCCGCATCATATTAATTGGTGCGGGCACCAAGGTTAATAGAAGACTTCAATCAAACCTAGTCAACATTAATTCCTTATGGATTGCAAATTGAGTTGTAAGCATCAAATGAACTCAAGTCCAAATAGAGTTGTATTTTTCTTTTGAGCTTGAGTCAAGTCCAACCAAGGGAGCACACAATTGGACCAAGGATGAACCAAAGCTACATCAAGTGAATATTCAAATCAAGGGTGCATGAAAAAAGAGCCAGTGGATGGAATGAAGCTTTGATTGAAGCCACCTCACCAAGGTGCCTTATCCAAGAGAATGGACCCCATGCCAACTAGAATTGCCACCTTATCTCCATGCCAACTAAGCTTGGAAGGGAAGAGCACACAAATTCAAATGGGGCGACCACCTTTTTCTCCTTGAATCAAGCCATCTTCCACGTTCATTGGGGGTGGTCACCAAGTTCTCCATGAATCAACCAACCTCCTACACTCATGATCGTTGAAGCCATTCCTTGTATTTTTCTTTGGTTGCATATTTTCCTCCATGTAAATAGGAGTTTCAAAATGCTTAGGAGATTTATAAATAACCCTCCAAATCCTCTTGTAGTGTTTCATGCTTTTAATGAATGAAAACCAGAAATTTCTTATCTTCCATTTATTTTTGCAAATGCCATCCATGAGGGATTGAGTGAGAGGCTCAACCAATTGCTTTAGTCCTTAAATTCTAGCAAAAGCTCTTTTCCCATGGATGCCTACCACATCCTCAAGAGCAGCCGGCCACACTCCACCTAGATCATCAACAAATCCCTACTCCCTCCCTTCCATTATTTCAATTCCATACTCTCTTCCATCTTCTCCACAACACTAATGGGTGTTCTTGCAGGAACCTAAGGAGTATCCAGTCTAGGATGAAGTCCTCTTTGCCTTCAACTCAGCAGCAAGAGCCTCTACTTCCAATGCGTGGTTTGGCTTGATCATTCAATTGCCAGTATTGAGAGATCCTGTAGTAGGTCTAGTGTAAGGTCTTTGAAAGTTCATTATTGGTCTCTAAACCCTATCCTTACCTCTTGAGGTCTAAAATTCTGAATAGGGTAAAGTCCTAATTAGATGGTTTCTCTAGCCATGTAGGTCCTTATTTCTTAGCTTAATCCATATTTGCACTGCGAATCATTTTAGCCTTCTAATTTAGTCTTCTTCAATGCATTTAAATGACTCCTCTATGAATGAATTCCAATCATATGTTTTAGAGTTTAATTAGCTTAGTTGCTTTAGTCATTCATGCCATATTTCTCATAAGTATGCCACATCATATTAATTGTTACGGGCACCAAGGTTAAAAGAAGACTACAATCAAACCTAGTCAACACCAATTCTTTATGAATTGCAAATTGAGTTGTAAGAGTAAAATGTACTCAAGTCCAAATTGAGTAGTATTTTTCTTTGGAGCTGTATTTTTCTTTTGTGCTTGAGTCAAGTCCAACCAAGGGAGCAAACAATTGAACCAAGGATGAACCAAAGCTACATGAAGTAAATCTTCAAATAAAGGGAGCATGAAATAAGAGCCATTGGATGGAATGAAGCTTTGATTGAAGCTACCTGACCAAGGTGCCTTATCCAGGAGAATGGACCCCATGCCAACTGGGACTGTCACCTCACCTCCATGCCACCTAAGCTTGGGAGGGAAGAGAACTCAAATTCAAATGGGGCAACTACCTTTTTCTCCTTGAATCAAGCCATCTTCCACATTTAAAGGGGGCGGCCACCAAGTTTTCCATGAATCAAGCAACCTCCTACACTCATGATGGTTGAAGCAATTCCTTGTATTTTGATTTGGTTGCATATTTTCCTCCACGTAAATAGGAGTTTCAAAATGATTGGGAGGTTTATAAATAACTCTCCAAATCCCTTTGTAATGTTTCATTCTTTGAATGAATGAAAACCAGAAATTTCTTATCTTCCATTTGTGTTTGCAAATGCCATCTATGAGGGATTGAGTGAGAGGCTCAACCAATTGCTTTAGTCCTCAAATTCCAGAAAAAGCTCTTCTCCCATGGACGCCTACCACATTCTCAAGAGCAGTCGGCCACACTCCACCTAGATCATCAACAAATCCCTACTCCCTCCCTTCCATTATTTCTATTCCTTACTATGTTCCATCTTTTACACAATACTAATGGGTGCTCTTGCAGGATCCAGAAGAGTATCCAGTCCAGGATGAAGTCCTCCTTGCCTTCAACTCAGCAGCAAGAGACCCTACGTACAATGGGTGGTTAGGCTTGATCATTCAATTGCCAGTCTTGAGATTTCCTGTAGTAGGTCTAGTGTAAGGTATTTGTAAGTTCATTATTAGTCTCTATACCCTATACTAACCTCTTGAGTTCTGAAATTCTGAATAGGGTGAAGTCCTAATTAGATGATTTCTCTAGCCACATAGGTCCTTATTTCTTAGCTTAATCCAGATTTGCACTATGAAGCATTTTAGCCTTCTAATTTAGTCTTCTTCAATTCATCTAAATGACTCCTCTATGAATGAATTCTTGGTCATATATTTTAGAGTTTAATTAGCTTAGTTGCTTTAGTCATTCATGCCATATTTCCTATAAGTATGCCGCATCATATTAATTCGTGTGGGCACTAAGGTTGAAAGAAGACTTCAATAAAACCTAGTCAACACCAATTCCTTGTGGATTGCAAATTGAGTTGTAAGAGTCAAATGTACTCAAGTCCAAATTGAGTAGTATTTTTCATGAGTTGTATTTTTCATTTGAGCTTAAGTCAAGACCAACCAATGGAGCATACAATTGGACCAAGGATGAACCAAAGCTACATCAAGTAAATCTTCAAATCATGGAAGCATGAAATAAGAGCCATTGGATAGAATGAAGCTTTGATTGAAGCCACCTCACCAAGGCACCTTATCCAAGAGAATGGACCCCATGCTAACTAGGACTGCCACCTCATCTCCACGCCACCTAAGCTTGGGAGGGAAGAGCACTTAAACTCAAATGGGGCGACCACCTTTTTCTCCTTGAATCAGGCCATCTTCTACATTCAAAGGGGGCGGCCACCAAGTTCTCCATGAATCAAGCAACCTCCAACACTCATGATGGTTGAAGCCATTCCTTATATTTTGCTTTGGTTGCATATTTTCCTGCATGTAAATCGGAGTTTCAAAATGATTGGGAGGTTTATAAATAACTCTCCAAATCCTCTTGTAATGTTTCATGCTTTGAATGAATGAAAACAAGAAATTTCTTATCTTCCATTTGTGTTTGCAAATGCCATCCGTGAGGGACTTAGTGAGAGGCTCAACCAATTGTTTTAGTCCTCAAATTCTAGCAAAAGCTCTTCTCCCCTGGATGCCTACCACATCCTAAAGAGCAGCCGGACACACTCCATCTAGATCATCAACAAATCCCTACTCCCTCCCTTCCATTATTTTAATTCCTTACTCTCTTCTATCTTCTCCACAATATTAATGGATGTTCTTGCAGGATCCTAAGGAGTATCCAGTTCAGGATGAAGCCTCCTTGCCTTCAACTCAGTAGCAGGAGCCTCTACTTCCAATGGGTGGTTTGGCTTGATCATTCAATCACCAGTCTTGAGAGTTCCTGTAGTATGTATAGTGTAAGGTCTTTCGAAGTTTGTTATTGGTCCCTAAACCCTATCCTTACCTCTTGAGGTCTGAAATTCTGAATAGTGTAAAGTCCTAATTAGATGGTTTATCTAGCCATGTAGGTCCTTATTTCTTAGCTTAATACAGATTTGCATTGCGAAGCATTTTAGCCTTCTAATTTAGTCTTCTTCAATGCATCTAAATGGCTCCTCTATGAATGAATTCCGATCATATGTTTTAGAGATTAATTAGATTAGTTGCTTTAGTCATTCATGCCATATTTCCCATAAGTATGCCACATCATATTAACTGGTGTGGGCACCAAGGTTAAAAGAAGACTTCAATCAAACCTATTCAACACCAATTCCTTTTGGATTGCAAATTGAGTTGTGATAGTCAAATGTACTCAAGTCCAAATTGAGTTGTATTTTTCTTTCGAGTTGTATTTATCTTTTGAGCTTGAGTCAAGTCCAACCAAGGGAGCACACAATTGGACCAAGGATGAACCAAAGCTACATCAAGTAAATCTTCAAATCAAGGGTGCATGAAATAAGAGCCATTGGATGGAATGAATCTTTGATTGAAGCCACCTCACCAAGGTACCTTATCCAAGAGAATGGACCCCACGCCAACTAGGACTACCACCTCATCTCCATGCCACCTAAGCTTGGGAGGGAAGAGCACTCAAATTCAAATGGAGCGACCACCTTTTTCTCCTTGAATCAAGCGATCTTCCACTTTCAAAGGGGATGGCCACCAAGTTCTCCATGAATCAAGCAACCTCCTACACTCTTGATGGTTGAAGCCATTCCTTGTATTTTGCTTTGGTTGCATATTTTCCTCCATGTAAATAGGAGTTTCAAATTGCTTGGGAGGTTTATAAACAACTCTCCAAATCCTCTTGTAATGTTTCATGCTTTGAATTAATGAAAACCAGAAATTTCTTATCTTCCATTTGTGTTTGCAAATGCCATCCATGAGGGACTGAGAGAGAGGCTCAACCAATTGCTTTAGTCCACAAATTCCAGCAAAAGCTCTTCTCCGATGGACACCTACCACATCCTCAAGAGCAGCCAGCCACACTCCACCTAGATCATCAACAAATCCCTACTCCATCCCTTCCATTATTTCTATTCCTTACTATCTTCCATCTTCTTCACAATACTAATGGGTGTTCTTATAGGATCCAAAGGAATATCCAGTCCAGAATGAAGACCTACTTGCCTTCAACTCAGCAGCAAGAGACTTTACTTCCAATGGGTGGTTTGGCTTGATCATTTAATTGCCAGTCTTGAGAGTTCCTGTAGTAGGTCTAGTGTAAGGTATTTGAATGTTCATTATTGGTCTCTATACCCTATCCTTACCTCTTGAGGTCTGAAATTCTGAATAGAGTAAAGTCCTAATTAGATGGTTTCTCTAGCCACGTAGGTCCTTATTTCTTAGCTTAATCTAGATTTGCACTGCGAAGCTTTTTAGCTTTCTAATTTAATCTTCTTCAATGCATCTAATTGTCTCCTCTATGAATGAATTCTTGATCATATATTTTAGAGTTTAATTAGCTTAGTTACTTTAGTCATTCATGCCATATTTTCCATAAGTATGCTGCATCATATTAATTCATGCGGGCACTAAGGTTGAAAGAAGACTTCAATCAAACCTAGTCAACACCAATTCCTTTTGGATTGCAAATTGAGTTGTAAGAGTCAAATGTACTCAAGTCCAAATTGAGTTGTATTTTTCATTTGAGCTTGGTCAAGTCCAACCAACGAAGCATACAATTGGACCAAGGATGAACCCAAGCAACATCAAGTAAATCTTCAAATCTTAGAAGCATGAAATAAGAGCCATTGGATAGAATGAAGCTTTAATTGAAGCCACCTCACCAAGTTGCCTAATCCAAAAGAATGGACCCCTTGCTAACTTGGACTGCCACCTCATCTCCACGCCAGCTAAGCTTGGGAGGGAAGAGCACTTAAATTCAAATGGGGCAACCACCTTTTTCTCCTTGAATCAAGCCATCTTCTACATTCGAAGGGGGCGGCCACCATGTTCTCCATGAATCAAGCAACCTCCAACACTCATGATGGTTGAAGCCATTCCTTATATTTTGCTTTGGTTGCCTATTTTCCTCCATGTAAATAGTAGTTTCAAAATGCTTGGGAGGTTAATAAATAACTCTCCAAATCCTCGTGTAATGTTTCATGCTTTGAATGAATGAAAACTAGAAATTTCTTATCTTCCATTTGTGTTTGCAAATGCCATCCGTGAGGGATTTAGTGAGAGGCACAACCAATTGCTTTAGTCCTCAAATTCTAGAAAAAGCTCTTCTCCCATGGATGCCTACCACATCCTTAAGAGCAGCCAGCCACACTCCACCTAGATCATCGACAAATCCCTACTCCCTCCCTTCCATTATTTCTATTCCTTACTATATTCCATCTTCTACACATTACTAATAGGTGTTCTTGCAGGATCGTAAGGAGTATCTAGTCCAGGATGAAGTCCTCCTTGCCTTCAACTCAGCAGCAGGAGCCTCTACTTCCAATGGGTGGTTTGGCTTGATCATTCAATCGCCAATCTTGAGAGTTCCTGTAGTAGGTCTAGTGTAAGGTCTTTGAAAGTTCATTATTGGTGTCTAAACCATATCCTTATCTCTTGAGGTCTTATATTTTGAATAGAGTAAAGTCCTAATTAGATTGTTTCTCTAGCCATGTAGGTCCTTATTTCTTAGCTTAATCCAGATTTGCACTGTGAAGCAATTTAGCCTTCTAATTTAGTCTTCTTCAATGCATCTAAATGACTCCTCTATGAATGAATTCCGATCATATGTTTAGAGTTTAATTGGCTTAGTTGCTTTAGTCATTCATGCCATATTTTTCATAAGTATGCCACATCATATTAATTGGTGCAGGCACCAAGGTTAAAAGAAGACTTCAATCAAACCTAGTCAACACCAATTCCTTATGGATTGCAAATTGAGTTGTAAGAGTCAAATGTTCTCAAGTCCAAATTAAGTTGTATTTTTCTTTTGAGTTGTATTTTTCTTTTGAGCTTGAGTCAAGTCCAACCAAGGGAGCATACAATTGGACCAAGGATGAACCAAAGCTATATCAAGTAAATCTTCAAATCAAGGGCACATGAAATAAGAACCATTGGATGGAATGAAGCTTTGATTGAAGCCACCTCACCAAGGCACCTTATCCAAGAGAATGGACCTCACTCCAGCTTGGACTGCCACCTCATCTCCATGCCACCTAAGCTTTGGAAAGAAGAGCACTCAAATTCAAATGGGGTGACCACCTTTTTCTCCTTGAATCAAACCATCTTCCACATTCAAAGGGGGCGGCCACCAAGTTCTCCATGAATCAAGCAACCTCCTACACTCATCATGGTTGAAGCCATTCCTTGTATTTTGCTTTGGTTGCATATTTTCGTCCATGTAAATAGGAGTTTCAAAATGCTTGGGAGGTTTATAAATAACTCTCCAAATCCTCTTGTAATGTTTCATGCTTTGAATGAATGAAAACCAGAAATTTCTTATCTTCCATTTGTGTTTGCAAATGCCATCCGTGAGGGATTGAGTGAGAGGCTCAACCAATTGCTTTAGTCCTCAAATTCTAGCAAAAGCTCTTCTCCCCTGGATGCCTACCATATCCTCAAGAGCTGCCAGCCACCCTCCACCTAGATCATCAACAAATCCCTACTCCCTCCCTTCCATTATTTCTATTTTTTACTATCTTCCATCTTCTCCATAATACTAATGGGTGTTCTTGTAGGATCCTAAGGAGTATCCATTCCAGGATGAAGTCCTCCTTGCCTTCAACTCAGCAGCAGGAGCCTCTACGTCCAATAGGTGGTTTGGCTTAATCATTCACTCTCCAGTCTTGAAAGTTCTTATAGTAGGTCTAGTGTAACATCTTTGAAAGTTCATTATTGGTCTCTAAAACCTATCCTTACCTCTTGAGGTCTGAAATTCTGAATAGGATAAAGTCCTAATTATATGGTTTCTCTAGCAACGTAGGTCCTTATTTCTTAGCTTAATCCAGATTTGCACTGTGAAGCATTTTATCCTGCTAATTTAGTCTTATTCAATGCAGCTAAATGACTCCTCTATGATTAATTCCAATCATATGTTTTTGAGTTTAATTAGCTTAGTTGCTTTTGTCATTCATGCCATATTTTCCATAGGTATGCCGCATCATATTTGGTATCAGAGCATGGTTGCATTGGTAGCATAGTCTTCATACTTGCTATGTGTTCTTTCCTTATAAATCCAATACGGATCTAAGATTCATGCCTCCTGAGCAGGTGTACACCGGTACACTGTCACGACCCATGGGAATAATGAGCCATGGCTGGACATGAATCCTTAGGTTGACGTTTTGGTATTTGAATTCCTTTACATATTTAATTTCTATTTGCTGATTTTTGTGTTAGGGACTGATACCTAGGGCTGTTTGCCCATCAAGCTTTCACTGTTTTGCCTTGATTTTTACATCAGTTAATCTCTACTTAATCCACTATTTACTGTAATTTTTATGAGATTTTACTGATTCATAAACAAAGTGATATCTGTTTAAGAAATCAATCCTAGCTAAGTTTATGTTTGCTAATTCTGCATTGATAGTTTGAACTTGATTCTTATTCAACAATAAATCTCTGCTATTTTCATCTTATTTTTGTACTATTTATTCTTTGATTAGTCCTCTTAATTTCTATTATTTTTGCATGATTTTATAAATTAAAAAATATAAAGGAATTCTGCAAACAAAATAGGTCTGCTGAAAATTTTGTATGTGCTGTTGAACTGAAACTATAATCACTTCCAAACCCCCCAATCCCAAGCCATTTTGTTTGGTCATTAATCAACTAAAATTCAAACCTGTCACTTCATAAAACACAAAAAGCAATTGCATTCATTTTAAGCTATTTAAGGGCATCAATATCATAAGATAAGGGAAGGAGGTCATTACCTTTCCTTTGTCCAAAAACAACCAACCACATGTTGCATCGAACCCAAACCTTTTAATTAAATTTGAGCAGTAACCTAATTAGAATTAGAGATACCAACAAGTCAAGCTCAATTAGTGTGTTGAGACTAGTGTGAATCATTTCTTCATCTACTCCAGGAAAGTGGTGTCTAAGGCTAGGGGTCCAAAGGCAAACACCTTAAGAGGATTTATGGTTCTTTAATTAGGTCCTCGCGAAAGCGCCGGAGGCCTCCTACAATCCCACCTCTTACCTGGCCATTTGAAAGGGTATTTGTAGTCTTGGTCTATACTAAGTGAATTCATACTACATTGGACTTTTAGGTCTAGCAAATCTTGGATTGAATTTTGTATTGAATGACTACTAGATCAGGAACTCCCTATCAACATTTACTTGACCATCCAAGTTCTTCCATGGATCCCAATCTAGAAACCTTGATGAGAACTATGGCTGAGCAGCTCAAGAAATTGAACACTAGGTTTGATCAAATTGAAGAGATGATAGGAACCCTTGAAGAGACCCATTTGACCCTTACTGAGCCACAATCACCCAGATTGCCACCTGTCCATCCTAGAGTCTAATGCTAGGAATTTACTCCTGACCCACATCCAAGGAGAGTTCACCATGATTATGTTGACCAGGATGAGAGAGCCCTTAGAAACATTCATCTAGATGCACCCATATTTGATGGAAACTTGGATCCTAAGTTGTATATAGACTGGGAGGGTGATATGGACCAATATTTTGATTGGTATGAAATGTCAAAAGATAGGAAATTTAAGTTTGCCAAACTTAGATTGGTCCGTCAAGCTAGATTGTATTGGGGTAATATTGAGTGCATGAGTCGACAAAGGGGAGATATGCCCATAGACACTTGGAGAGCTATGAAAGTGAAACTTAGGGAGAAGTATTTGCTAATATCCTATGAACAGAGACTCTTAGATCAATGGCAACGATTAACTCAAGGGAATAAGACAGTGTCTGAATATGTTGCCAAGTTTGATGAATTCATGATGAGATGCAATGTAGTTGAGTCTGAGGCAGGTCTAGGTTTAGAGCAGGACTCATGAGGAGAGAAGAGAAATGTTCATTGCTAGGGATTTAGGATTCCAAAGGAAACCTTTATTTTCCTGATCTGAGACTAGGTCCTGGAAATAGACCAAATCCATTACAGCCAATAGACCCAGTCTTGCTAATAAAAAAAAAGTCCTAAGGATCGAAGAGAAGGAAATGTTCATTGTTTTAGGTGCCACAAGATAGGTCACTCTTCAAGCTAATGTCCCACTAGAGCATTACATATAGGGAAAGTAGAAAAATAAGTTACTGAACGCATAGAAAACTGTGAGGAGGAAGAAGAAGTGTATGAGGCAGGTGTGAGTTTAGCTGATGAGTATGAAGGCAATGAAGAGATCATAGACTCATCATAAATCCTAGGAGTTGTAATATGTATCTTGACCCAAACCAAGGAGCAAGAAGATTGGTGTAGGACTAGTATCCCACAAACCTTTATTAAGATAGGAGAGAAGGTGTGCAAGGTCATCTTAGATAGTGGTAGCTGTGTCAATGCCATATCAACCAATATAGTCAAGAACCTAGGATTACCCACTGTGCCCCATCCTAATCCATATAAGGTATCCTAGATAGATTCAACCTCAATTCCCATTAAGTCTAGTTGCAAAGTCACAATCTAGTTCCAATCATACCAAGAAAAGGTTTGGTGCGATGTTCTTCCAATGGGAGTTAGTAGCATTATATTAAGCCGACCATGGTTGTATGATCATGATGCTATACTCTATGATCGTTCTAATTCATGTTCTTTCAGTCACAATGGGAAGAAGATTGTAATCATTTCTCACCACCTAAAGACCATGTGAAGAGAGGATCAAGTCACTTGAGGGATAAGAAACAGGGAATAAACATAATCACTGCTAAAGAATTGAAGCAAGAGCTTAGCAATGGTTCACCTATTTGGGTTTTAGCAGCTAAGGAAAATCAGGACCAACCCCATAAAGAAAAACCCCAGGAAGTGTTAAGGTTTTTAGAGGAGTTTCAAGATATCTTTCCTGAAAACCTTCCTAATCACCTTCTACCCTTGAGAGACATTCAACATGCCATAGATTTGATCCCAGGATCAACATTACTGAACCTCCCCCATTATAAAATGAACCCTACAGAACACTCTGAGTTACAATGTCAAGTTAGAGAGCTTCTCCAAAAGGAATTCATTAGAGAAAGCCTGAGCCCATGTGTAGTACCAGCCCTTCTGACCCCTAAGAAAGATGGCACATGAAGAATGTGTGTAGATAGCAGGGCCATAAATAAGATCACCATTAAGTATCATTTTCCTATTCCCGTTTAGATGACATGTTGGATATGATGGCCGGAGCCAAGATTTTCTCCAAAATTGACCTTAAGAGTGGCTATCATCAAGTAAGAATTAGGCCCAAAGACGAATGGAAAACTGCTTTCAAAACCAAAGATGGCCTATATGAGTGGGTAGTAATGCCTTTCGGTCTATCCAATGCACCTAGTACCTTCATGAGGATCATGACCCAGGTTTTAAGGACATTCATAGGGAAATTCATAGTGGTCTACTTTGATGACATTCTCATTTACAGTAGAACTAAAGAAGACCACTTGACCATCTTAGGCAAGTTTGCCAAGCCCTTAGACAAGATAGTCTCTATGCCAACCACAAGAAATGTGAATTCATGACCCATAGAGTTATCTTTCTAGGATTCGTTGTCACCACTGAAGGGGTGTCTGCCGACCCTGAATAGGTCAAGTCCATAGTCAAGTGGCCCATACCCAAGAGCATCCATGATGTTTGTAGTTTCCATGGTTTAACCACCTTCTATAGGAGATTCATTTGAAGATTTAGCATAATAGTGGCACCCATTACTGACTGCATTAGGAAGGAAACCTTTGAATGGACAAAACCTGCCAATAGAGCCTTCCTGAAAATAAAAAAAAAAATTGACACAAGCACCTATTTTAAGGTTACCCAATTTTTTAAAGGTATTTGAGGTTGCTTGTGATGCCTTTGGAGTAGGAATTGGAGGAGTTTTGAGTCATGAGAGTCATCCAGTGGCATTCTTTAGTGAGAAATTGAATGAGGCAAGGATGAGATACTCGACATACGATAGGAAATTGTATGCGGTAGTTCAGGCTTTGAGGTTTTGGAGACACTATTTACTACCACAGGAATTTTTTCTTTATTTTGATCATGAAGCCTACGATTCCTTAATTCCCAAAAGAAATTGAACCCTGGCATGGGAAATGGGTAGAATTCATTCAGGCTTACACCTTTGTTATGAAGCCCCGTGCTGGCACTAAAAATAGGGTTGCAGATGCATTAAGCCAATGATCCATGCTTTTGACTTCAGTTAGCACCGAGGTTGTAGGGTTTGATAGATTGAAAGAGGAATATCCTATGTGTCCAGACTTTAGTGAATTCTAACAATCCCTCCAACAAGGACCATCTAGTGTACATAGTGACTATACTCTCCTAGATGAATTCCATTTCAAAGAAAATCAACTGTGTGTTCCCCAAACTTCTATTGGAGAGTTTTTGATCTGGGAAGTTCATATTGGAGGCCTAGCAGGTCATTTTGGTAGAAACGAGACCATCATAGAGGTAGAAGACCAATTCTTTTAGCCTGGCCTCAAAAGGAATGTGACCTAAGTTGTAGCTCAATGTCAAACCTGTGCTATTACCAAATAGCAAAGGCAAAACACCAGTCTGTACACTTCCTTACCTGTCCCTAATTGTCCATGGCAGGATCTTAGTATGGACTTTGTACTAGGACTCCCAAACACCTCTAGAAGACATGATCTCGTCTACATTGTAGTTGATCGATTTTCTAAGATGGCTCACTTCATCCCATGTTTTCAAACCCTTGATGCATCAAGAATGGCCAAACTTTTTCTTGATGAGGTGGTTAGACTACATGGTTTACCCAAAACCATTGTATCGGATAGAGATGTTAGGTTCACTAGCTATTTTTGGAAGACCCTTTGGCATATGCTAGGAACCAAACTGAAATTCTCCACTGCTTATGCTCAGACTGATGGCCAAACTGAAGTAGTCAACCGAAGTCTAGGAAATATGCTTAGATGTTTAGTTAATGACAGTATAGGAAATTAGGATCTCTTACTCCCTCGTGCTGAATTTGCTTACAATAGCTCAGTCAATAGATCTATTAGGAAGAGTCCATTTGAAGTGGTCCATGGTTACAAACCTAGAAAACCCTTACATCTTATCCCTTTACCCACACAAGCATGAATTTCTAAATCAGCCGAATCATATGCACAGCATATTAGGGATGTACATAAAGAAATTAACAAAAAGATCTAATTAAGAAATGAAACTTATAGGCATATGGCGAATTCATATAAGAGAGTCAAAGAATTCACTGAAGGAGATTATATTATGATAAGGCTTAGACAAGAATGGTTCCCACCAGGAAACTTGAGAAAAATTGCATGCTCGTAGTTCAGGTCCGTTTAAAGTCATAAAAAAAATAGGATCTAATGCGTATGTGCTAGACCTACCATCTGATTTAGGTATCAGCTCGACTTTCAATGTTTCAGACCTAGTAGAGTATAAGGAGCCAATAATGATACCTCGCGAGCCATTTGAGCCTAAGCCAATTATTGAGAGTGAATCCATCTCTAAGTGTCCACCAACAATTCTACCTGAACGGCGAGATAAGAATGAGCATATTCCGAATGACCAAGCCATCACCACCCAGAATAAAGGTTATCAACATTATTTAGTTTGTTGGCAAGGTCGACCTAAGTCTGAAGACTCGTGGATTACTCGAGAGGATCTACAAAGAATCAACCAGGATTTATTAGAGTACTACCAGAGTAAAACAGATTCCTACTCGACAGAGTCAAGTTCTTCCCACCATCGGGAAATTGGTGAGGGCACCAAGGTTAAAAGAAGACTACAATCAAACCTAGTCAACACAAATTCCTTATGGATTGCAAATTGAGTTGTAAGAGTCAAATGTACTCAAGTCCAAATTGAGTTGTATTTTTCTTTCGAGTTGTATTTTTCTTTTGAGCTTGAGTCAAGTCCAACCAAGGGAGCATACAATTGGACCAAGGATGAACCAAAGCTACATCAAGTAAATCTTTAAATCAAGGGTGCATGAAATAAGTGCCATGGGATGGAGTGAAGCTTTGATTGAAGCCACCTCACCAAGGCACCTTATCCAAGAGAATGGACCCCACGCAAACTAGGACTGCCACCTCATCTCCATGCCACCTAAGCTTGGGAGGGAAGAGCACTCAAATTCAAATGGGTTGACCACCTTTTTCTCCTTGAATCAAGCCATCTTCCACATTCAAAGGGGGCGGCCACCAAGTTCTCCATGAATCAAGCAACCTCCTACACTCTTGATGGTTGAAGCCATTCCTTGTATTTTGCTTTGGTTGCATATTTTCCTCCATGTAAATAGGAGTTTCAAAATGCTTGGGAGGTTTATAAATAACTCTCCAAATCCTCTTGTAATATTTCATGCTTTGTAATGTTTCATGCTTTGAATGAATGAAAACCAGAAATTTCTTATCTTCCATTTGTGTTTGCAAATGCCATCCATGAGGGATTAAGTGACAGGCTCAACCAATTGCTTTAGTCCTCAAATTCTAGAAAAAGCTCTTCTCCCCTGGATGCCTACCATATCCTCATGAGCAGCCAGCCACACTCCACCTAGATCATCAACAAATCCCTACTCCCTCCCTTCCATTATTTCTATTTCTTACTATCTTCCACCTTCTCCATAATACTAATGGGTGTTCTTGTAGGATCCTAAGGAGTATCCATTCCAGGATGAAGTCCTCCTTGACTTCAACTCAGTAGCAGGAGCCTCTACTTCCGATGGGTGGTTTGGCTTGATCATTCAATCGCCAGTCTTGAGAGTTCCTATAGTAGGTCTAGTGTAAGGTCTTTGAAAGTTCATTATTGGTCTCTAAATCATATCTGATGCAGAACAAATAAAGGGATGCGATGCGGAAGTAAATTAAGATTAACTAATTTTTTTGTTGTTTTTATATGTTTGTAGAAGTTGGCTTCAAATCAAAGAAAAGTTAACCTAACATTGAAAGATACTAATATGATAATTGAAAGCACAATTTTAAGGAAACTAAATTATCAGAGTAGTTCAGAAGCAACGGATCGCTGGGGGTTGAGAAACTCCCAGACCTAGGGTTTCGCTCCGAACTTTCAACAGAACAGTAATAAAGAGAAGAGATGGTTTACCTAACCAGACAATGATCTTCATAGATTTTGGTGGAAGAACTCTCCCGAGCAGATTGTTGGATCCTCGGATTCAGATATCTTCGCAATGGATCCTCCAATACTGGTCCTTTGGCGGGTTGGCTTCTCCTGAACTCAATATCTGGAAGAGAAGAAAAACAATTGATGGAATCAGAGAGTCAAGGGAAAGATTTACCAGGTTGATGAACTTGAAGATTGAAATTGCTGAAAACTGGATTCTCCTGGATGTTGATGTGATTTTCCTTGGAACTTGCTCTGGATCTGAAGTAGCCGGACTGGATCTGGATGAAGGTGGATGGCCTGGACTTGTAGAGAGAGAGAGGCCATGGGAGATGGATGGATCTAGGGTTTGATGGATTGAAAATAATGAAGGGTGGCTAGGGTTTTGGAATTTCAAGTGGCTAACCTAGGGTTTTGGATAAAAATGGAGATCTCTCACCTCCTCAAGGCTCCAATGGAACCCGGATTACCCCCTCACGGAACTCAACACTTAGAATAGTGCGGAAGAAGAGAAACCTAGGTCACTCAACACAAGAGAGTAGCAAAAAATAATTTTCTTCATTGATTTTTCAAAGTTACAAAGAGAGGTCTATTATATAGACCTAAAATTTTCTCCAAGCTTGTACAAATTCCCATGTGGGACTAAACTCCTCCAACCTCTAGATTAGGTAGAAAATCTTCTCTCTTGGCCGACCAAGAGTTCAAAAAAATTGGGATGGCCATAAAGGAATTTTTTGGAATTTTTATGGCGCCTCCTTTGGAGTTGGATTTGGATTTGGAGTCCTCTTCTTCTTATGGCTTTTCTTCTTTTCTTCCACTCCAAGTTAAGCTCTTTGATTTTGATTTGAACTTCAATTAGGAGTAGGTTGGATGTCCTTCTTTGATTTCTTCTCCAAGAGAAGTCCCTTTCCTTCTTTGCTTGGACAAACTTGGCAGGTATGGGCGCCTCCTTCAAATTAGCTTCCAATTTGATTTTTTCTTCTTTGGATGTGGGGACCATGACACTGGGATGCCTCTGTGGCACCTCCTGGACTCTGGCGTGTGCTCGGAGTGTAGCTGGGCGTGTGGCTTGGAGTGTGGCCTCCACTTGCTTGAACCTTGATTTGATTGGAAGACAAATGTGGCACCATTTTGGACCAAATTGAAACCACATCGGGACTTGCACCGAGTCAACATGACTCAACAAAATTTAAATGGTGACTCAAGAAATAAATAAAAATAAATAAACTGGTTGACCAGGTCAACCTTTATTACAAACCCTAATTTCTCGGGCAATGTCAATCAGAGATCCAAATGGAGCTCTGAAGTCTTCTTCTGAGTCTGGTGCCCGCACCAATATCCTTACCTCTTGAGGTCAGAAATTCTGAACTGGGTAAAGTCCTAATTAGATGGTTTGTCTAGCCACGTAGGTCCTTATTTCTTAGCTTAATCCAGATTTGCACTGCGAAGCATTTTAGCCTTCTAATTTAGTCTTCTTCAATGCATCTAAATGACTCCTCTATGAATGAATTACGGTCATATGTTTTAGAGTTTAATTAGCTTAGTTGCTTTAGTCATTCATGCCGTATTTTCCATAAGTATGCTTCATCAATGTCTTTACACTGCCCACTTTTTGACACGAACAACAACGCTTACTTTGGCGAAGGTGCCTACTTATTCGGTGGAAAACTAATGTTTAGAACTTATCATTTTTTCTTTTTTTTACTTTTTATCAAGTAAGTAGCTCTTTCCTCAACTTCAAGTTTATCTCAACAGAGTGTATATCATTACCAATTTTCAATAATACTTGAATCTCCAATTGACCTTACAACTAATACTTAGTTTACTTCATCAGTATGCATGTGCAATGGAAGTGCTAATAGCCTTTAGATGACCTAAGTTGGCCACTAAAATTCTAACCAGCTAGTCTACTCCTTGGCTCGCTATAGCAATTAGCAATACTTTCTAACTCTATTATCTTTTCCTATCCATGTTTTGCTCAAGAATTTCTTTCATGGTACATGGTTTACAAAAAGTTTTTAAAATTTTCAAAAATTACTAAGGTATTTTCAAAACAATTTTCAAAAAGATGTTCCCTTACCCTCAACTTAATTTTCATTATCCTCAATTGAGTAAGGAAGAATAAAACAAGGAGCAATACCACTTGGATGAGACCTCGTGTAATGTCAGGAGTGACTGTGTGGAGCAATCCATTATTCCTAGAGAAAAAAAGAGAATCACTAAAGCAAAAAATAAAAAGATTGGTTTGCCTCCCAATAAGTGCTAAGTTTAACATCTTCAGCCAGACCTCTTACAGTTTTCATCCTATTCTAGCCCGAATCTTGACATGGGTTTGTAATTTCCTACGTGATACGGGTTCAGCTTCAGAATATTTCCTGCATTGAAATATTAAGTAGCTTATTACCCTAATAGCTTACAATTCTTTCTATATCATTAGATCTAGGTATAACATCTAGACTAGTCAGGGTTCTAATGGACCTAGATCTATGTACTCAATATGCTCGATGTATGAAGGGAGTATTTTAGGATCCCCATATGATGCCTCTTCCTTCATAAGCAAAGGTTCAACCAGAAACATGAGGGGTTCAGCTAATAATTTAGACCTTGGCACAAGCCCTTTCTAATCTATAATTTGGCACTTCTTTCAAATCAATATCAACCCTATCTCCATACATCATTTTAATACTATAGATAAATTTTGGAGGCAGTTCTCAAAAGTAATGCTAAATACAGAGAAATCAGATATAAAAATTTTAAATTCATTAGCCTCCCTATACGTAATGTCCCACCCAATAGCATCTTTATATGTATTTAGAACACCTACAATTTGGGCTTCCTGATTACATGCTACCAGTAAGGTATCAATAAATGAAGCAAGAAGTGGTTTCAATTATGGTTCAGGTGGTGGTTCTAACAAGGGTGCTATTAGTGACTTGGGTGATGGCTCATATTGCTCAATCCAAGGTGAGGTGGTATTAGGATAGGATGTTTTTATTAGATCATTCATTTTTAGGATACATCCCTCTATATCAAGATCTTCTACCTCAAAGTGAGCCAAACTAGGGTTTAACAAATCATAGGGAAAACTTTCAAGCATGGCTTCTTTTATTATATTATACATTTGTGATCTTTAGGATGTCTTAATTGATTCCATCATTGCACCTATTTATTCCCCTTTCCTATTGAAAGTAATGGATGATTCAAGGGTTCTTGGGGTTGGAACTATAGGTAAGTTGGGTGATAATAGAAGTGGTTCATCCTTCCATTATGATTTCTCTTCATATATTTCTATCTTAATCAAATTATCTCGGTTAGTTTCTTTGGTTGTACAGGTTTGCTCTATGACCAATTTATTCCTGAGAGTCATATTCGATTCCTGAGGGATTGTGATGCAGGATGGATGTGATGTTAAATTAATGATTAAAACCCTACCTTAACTTAAAGAGTAATGACCAAGATATGGCTGCAAACTTAAGTAAAGATATCAAAGATCTAATAAAGAAAGTGTAAGGTTTTGCATGGTGCTCCCAAGCCTTGGAGAGACATAGGAGGCCAAGGTAGGGATGCTAGAGTGAAGCGGAGGCAAGGGGTTAGGGCTAGGGATGCTAGGATGGATGCTTATGATGCAAGGAATTTTTTTTTTGTCTTTTTTTTTTTTGTTAGGGTTGATGATTTATTTTTTTTTGGTTATGTTTCTTGTTGTTCTTCTTCGTTGTTTAGGGTTTCGATTCCCGATCACAAGCAAAGATAAGAAATATGAAGAGCAGTAAGGGAAGCTTATGCTAGCAGTTCAAAGCCCTAAAAGTAAGAACGAGAACAGGACCCCGGGATTAAGAAACCCCGGTAGGACTAGCTCAACCTACAATATCTACTTAGGAGATAAAGAGAAGGCAAACCTCAAACTTCTGAAGCGCCCGGTGCAGAGATCGCTCAACTCGATGGATGCGGCCTGGATGCCTGAGCAGTCGAACCCGTGGGAGCTCTGGCTTTGGGTCTGGAGGTCCCGATGGCAAAGCTGACTGTCTCCAATGCTCGAGATGCCAGGGAGGACCTGTAGGCAAACAAAAGAAAGGTCAGTGGAATGTGGGGATGTACGGAAAAAAATTGAACTGTAGTTGGGAAGGGGCTTCGAGCCCAATGTCTGGCTGGATTTTGAAGTCGAAGTTGGAGATAGCTAGGGGTCTCGCACCCCCAGACGTCCCGGAGGATGAAGGAATGTGGCCTCACACCATGCGACGTCCTGGACGACAAAGGATTTGTGACACCCTGGGGCGACGGACAGGTGGCCTTACACCACTCGACGTCCCTGGGGACGAAGGCAATTCCACTCGAACCTAGCCAAAGAGACAATGGTTGGAGGGTGGAAGAAACTCAAACTCAATCACTCAATTTTTCATTCATCCATTCATTCATTCATTCATTAGTTCTACAAAGGAAGGGATTGGGTCCTTTAAATAGGCACCCAAGGCCCTTTTGAAATTCAAAATACAAACCACATGGTGGCACCAAAAATTTTCCACATCCCTATTTCTTTGGCCGACCAAACATTTGGAGTTGGGCATGGCATGAGCAAAGGCTTGGAGGGGGGGATTGGTCCCTTGACTTCCTTCCTTAGCATGCTTAATTTGGGAAGAGGAGTGGGGCATGGCTTGCTTGAGGGATGTGTTCCCTTGGGCTCTTCACGCCATCTTCTAGGAATGATTCTTGGCCAAGCAAGGGAGAACTCCATGGGGCATTGCATGGTTGAGGGCTTGAAGAGGGGAGTGTATCTTTTGACCTTCCTTCCTTGCAAGATCACTTTGGGAAGAAAACTTGGGATGAGGCTTGCTTTGAGGCTTGGATCCCTCAAGGATCTTCAACGCCCTCTTTTGATGGAACAAGGCATGATGTGGGGGAGGGAAAAGGGTGATGTTGTCCAAGGTGTGTGGAAAGCAAGAGGAGGCCACTTTGTTTCCCTTCTTGGATGCCTAAGTGGCAGCTGATGTGGTGCCACATAGGTAGCTGAGGTGGCACCTGAGTTGGCATTATCCCAAGTAGAAGGGGTGGGTTGGCCCACCAGAACATGAGTTGGTGAAGAAAACCATAGTGACTTCAATTGGGCTTGGGCCTAGACCAAACTCAGACTTGAACAAATACAGGACTCAAGACCTAACTTGACCCAAATTGGCCAAGGTACAGGACTAAACAACTTTGACAAGAAATTATAACAATGTTTTTGGGCTCATGGCCTTATTACAGGACTCATAGAAAGGGGTACCCTAATCTGAGATCCACAGAGGGTTGAGGAGCCTTTGTCGGATCCTGGTGCCCACACTAATTCTCCCGGGGTGGGAGGAGCTTGACCCTGTCGAGTAAGGGTTAGCTTGGCTTTGATACCTTTCCAGGATGTCGGGGTCGATGCGCTGCAAGTCCTCCCATGTGATCCATGAGTCATCAGATTCGGGTCGGCCTTGCCATCAGACCAGGTAACGCTGGTAGCCTTTGCCCCGGGTAGTGATGGCTTGGTCGTCCAGGACATGCTCGATCCGCTCTCCTCGCTCAGGTATATTTGGAGGTGGACACTCAGGTTCAAGTTCACTCTTAAAAGGGAGGTCAGGCCCAAATGGCTCACTGGGTATGTTTGCGGGTTCTCTATACTCGACTAAGTCAGAGATATTGAATGTCGAGCTAATTCCATAATCCGGAGGTAGTTCTAGCACATAGGCATTAGGGCCCATTCTCCTAATTACTTTAAAGGGACCTGCCCCACGAGCATGAAGTTTCCTAACGGTTCCCAGTGGAAACCGTTCAGGCCGGAGCCTAATCATTACAAAATTCCCTATTTCAAACTCTTTGGCTCGCTTTCGGGAATCAGCCAAATTATTTTAAAATTGTATTTAATGCATAATCCTAACATGATGCAAAATGCAGACTCAACTTATGCATCCCTAATGAAAAAAAAAAAAAAAAATTTTGGATGCTCTAGGGCCTAAACCTAACAGATTATGGACTCTCTAGGTTTGACCCTTGTCTGGTATGTACAAGAAAAATTATCAATGATCCCTAACAAATGCCATAAAGTGTACCAAAAGTAAATGGCAAAATGGATGGGTTCTAATGAGTCATGCAGCCTGGTGATTTCAACGAAATGCAATCCCATGGCTCTAAAAATGTGAGACGGCTCTGGGAAGGAGAGAAAATAGGAGTCGAAATCTTGGGGTAATCTCTGGGCGTCATGAACTAGACCTTGGTTGTTAAGGATAATCTTAAGATTTGGACATTGTTCTACAGGTGCAAGTTCTAAGGCTAGATGGGTGTTCCTAGATGGTGGAAGGTCATTAGGAATGTCTTTGGGAATGTTATCTTGAGAGTCCTCAAAATTGATGTCTACCTCCTGGGGTAGTTCTATAGGGACTTGTTCCTGGACCTCCTCTAAGGGCAATACTTGTGAACCCTCACCATCCTCTACCATGTTCGATCCTGGCTCAATTACTCGTTCACAATCTCTAATGGGTTCGGGATCTTTTTCTTTTAGTTCCTCGATGAATTCTACCTGGGGCCCATCTACACCATATTCTACTAAACTGGATTCACAGATGTCTTCTTTCAATTCTTTAATGGGCTCAGGAGTTTCTTTCCCTAGATTTTTAATGGGTTCAACCTTAAAGTCTTCAAGGTGTTCAACAATGGGTTCAGGTTCAGTTTCAGTCGGTTCATCTATTAGTAGGGCAGGGGCGGTGCACTGACTAGGAAAATGCTCAGGTTTATGGAACCTATAGCTGTTACCTTGGGGATCGGGTCTCCCCTGGACTTCAATAACCTTACCCTTGTCCTCTCTACTGTATTGGGGTCAATTCAGACTGGGAAGACTAGGACTAGGTCGGGGTAGGCTTGGTCGACGGGGTTAGATCGGTTCAGGCTTGGTCGACTTGGGAAAGCCTGGCTATAACCTTGGGTGGATCCGGGGATACGGCTCTGGTTCCTAAAGGGCTCAGGTCTTCTGTAGGTGGGAGCTCTCTGGAAATGCTCACGGAGCCTAGCGGCTTCCTCTATGGGTCCTAGTCTGGCCTCTATTTGATCAACTCTATTAATCAACTGGTTGCTTAAATGAGTCATGGATTGAGTTAGGGATTGAGTTAGGGCTCCAATGTCAGCTCGAAGTTGGTCCATGGCTTCGGTAGGGTGTGGAGAAGGTGGGTGAAAAGAGGTTCCTGATCTAGTGCACATGTAACATACACACAGAACGGTGCTACGGTTTGCTAGACCTAGGAGATCTCTCCAAATGTAAAGTCAAGAAGATGAACCTGAAAGCAGTAACTTGGCACCTTGCCAGGTAAGTGTAAGGTTAGTGGAGGTTCCTCTATGCTTGCCTAGACACCAATTAGAAATTGGCCAGGTAAGCGAACCAACCAACTTTCAATCAGGCTCTAGTCCCTGAACCACTTGCCTAGACACCAGCTACTCAAGCACACACCAACAAGCAATCTAGCTTGGCTCGGCACTTGGGTTGACCCGACTTCGTGGGTGTCCCTAGCTCACTAGAGCAGATTAAATGTCTAATTGATTTTAGTTAATGGCTAGGGTTCGATATGCCGGGTGGTGGTTTTTGGGCTAGGGACAGGTAATGAAATCCTGACCCTATGTTAATTTGATGCCCTTAAGATAAGTTATGTAAAATGAAGCACAATAATGACTAATGAAATGACTTAAAAATTTCTTGTTTTTTTTTTGTGTCTTTTAGATGTGTGAATGCTAAACAAAATGCAGGAATTAAAATGTGCCCCTAAATGCAAGAAATAAACTAAATGGATGAATGAGATGCTTGCTGAAATTTTCGGACCTGAGATTTTCTCAGGCAGTATTTTGGCTTGTAGAAACTCTACAGACTAAAATAAAATATGAGAAAAAAAAAAAAATACTTCAAAATGAATGCGATCTAACAAAATAGGAATCATGAAATTTGGATGTCTCTACAGGGAGAAACAATCCAATGATCAGACCATATACGGACTGACCAGAATGCAGAAAATGAAACTAATAAAATGCACTAGTCCTAATCTTGCTCTGATACCAAGAATGAAGCGGAGGCAAGGGGTTAGGGCTAGGGATGCTAGGATGGATGCTTATGATGCAAAGAATTTTTTTTTTGTCTTTTTTTTTTTTGTTAGGGTTGATGATTGATTTTTATTTTGTTATGTTTCTTGTTGTTCTTCTTCGTTGTTTAGGGTTTCGATTCCGATCACAAGCAAAGATAAGAAATATGAAGAGCAGTAAGGGAAGCTTATGCTAGCAGTTCAAAGCCTTAAAAGTAAGAACGAGAACAGGACCCCGGGATTAAGAAACCCGGTAGGACTAGCTCAACCTACAATATCTACTTAGGAGATAAAGAGAAGGCAAACCTCAAACTTCTGAAGCGCCCGGTGCAGAGATAGCTCAACTCGGCGGATGCGGCATGGATGCCCGAGCAGTCGAACCCGTGGGAGCTCTGGCTTTGGGTCTGGAGGTCGTGATGGCAAAGCTGACTGTCTCCAATGCTCGAGATGCCAGGGAGGACCTGTAGGCAAACAAAAGAAAGGTCAGTGGAATGTGGGGATGTACGGAAAGGAATTGAACTGGAGTTGGGAAGGGGCTTCGAGCCCAATGTCTGGCTAGATTCGAAAGTCGAAGATGGAGATAGCTTGGGGCCTCGCACCTCGCAACGTCTCGTAGGACGAAGGAATGTGGCCTCACACCATGCGACGTCCTGGAGGACGAAGGATTTGTGACACCCTGGGGCGACAGATAGGTGGCCTCACACCACTCGACGTCCCTAGGGACGAAGGCAATTCCACTCGAACCTAGCCTAAGAGACAATGGTTGGAGGGTGAAAGAAACTCAAACTCAATCACTCAATTTTTCATTCATCCATTCATTCATTCATTCATTAGTTTTACAAAGGGAGGGATTGGGTCCTTTAAATAGGCACCCAAGGCCCTTTTGAAATTCAAAATACAAATCTCATGGTGGCGCCAAAAATTTTCCACATCCCTATTTCTTTGGCCGACCAAATATTTGGAGTTGGGCATGGCATGAGCAAAGGCTTGGAGGGGGGGATTGGTCCCTTGACTTCCTTCCTTAGCATGCTTAATTTAGGAAGAGGAGTAGGGCATGGCTTGCTTGGAGGGATGTGTTCCCTTGGGCTCTTCACGCCATCTTCTAGGAATGATTCTTGGCCGAGCAAGGGAGAACTCCATGGGGCATTGCATGGTTGAGGGCTTGAAGAGGAGAGTGTGTCTTTTGACCTTCCTTCCTTGCAAGATCACTTTGGGAAGAAAACTTGGGTGGAGGCTTGCTTTGAGGCTTGGTTCCCTCAAGGATCTTCAACGCCCTCTTTTGATGGAACAAGGCATGATGTGGGGGAGGGAAAATGGGGATGTTGTCCAAGGCGTGTGGAAAGCAAGAGGAGGCCACTTTGTTTCCCTTCTTGGATGCCCAAGTTGCAGCTGATGTGGCGCCACGTAGGTAGCTGAGGTGGCACCTGAGTTGGCATTATCCCAAGTAGAAGGGGTGGGTTGGCCCACCAGAACTTGAGTTGGTGAAGAAAACTAGAGTGACTTCAATTAGGCTTGGGCCCAGACCAAACTCAAACTCGAACAAATATAGGACTCAAGACCTAACTTGACCCAAATTGGCCAAGGTACAGGACTAAACAACTTTGACAAGAAATTATAACAATGTTTTTGGGCTCAAGGCCTTATTACAGGACTCATTGAAAGGGGAACCCTAATCTAAGATCCACAGAGGGTTGAGCAGCCTTTGTCGGATCCTGGTGCCCACACCATAGAGGCAATCCATGGAGCTTGGGGGCATGTCCCAAGCTATCTTGAAGGTGTTCCAGGAGATTTCTGGGGTTGTCCCCAGGACTCTGAGTTAATTTGGATCACGGCATGTTGGGTCTAGGGGTTTGATCCAAAAGATTAGTATTTTTATATGGGCTTAAAGGGGGAGTTTTTTGAGAGATTATAACATAACCCAGTTTATGAGTTATGAGATTAGATCCAGGTTTGTTAAGTTGGTTAGGAGGTTAGCCAGTTGGTTTGTTAGTTGGTTGGTTGTAACCAATTAGGAAGCCCAACTATGTGAGGTGTTCCAACCAGTTTGTTATTGGACCATCCAAGTCCTAACCGCCTATGTGATTATGTCCTAATAGATTCCAGAAGTTGTTAGCCCAAGATGAGTCCAAGAAATCAAAGATGGTTGATGCCCAACTAATCAAGAAGACCACCAGCCACTCTTATTTATATGGGGCGTGCATGAAGCCAAGAGTGTGAAGAGCTTGTGACCATGAGGCTTGGCTCACGGTCCAAGGGTGGAGTCCATGAGGATTCCTCATGGTCATGAAAAGACCATGAGGGGCTGATATCTTGGAGTGCCCCCCTTTGGGGTGAGACCACGTGAGGGAGATATCACACGGGGACTTGGCCGTGAGTGGATCCTGCATGAGGGAGTCTACAAGTGGAGTTCTTTTCGGTGAGAGGAGGCATGGTCAAGGCTCGGGTTGCAGAGAGGCGCATATGAGGGAGATATCACATGGAAGGCTTGGATCGTGGGGTGTTCCATGGGGCTTTGGAGAAGGGATCCTACGTGAGAGAGTCCGTAGGTGGAGCTTCTTCTCGGGTTTCAGAGAAAAAGGGATGCACGTTGAGGTATTGTCCATGTATGGTCGTACGTGGGATCTTGGGGTATGGGGCCTGCAAGAGAGAAGACGTGTAGCTGATGCTGAGAAACTTCTGGGGTTTTAGAAGGGGTGCCATGGGTTTGTCATGTCTTGTAACAAGGTTCTTCTCCAAAGGATTAATGAAAGCAATCTCTCTTTTTCTCCTATGTTTCTTCTCTATATCTTCTTTGTTGCATGAATCTTGAATCCAAGAATAGGTTGTTCTACTGTGTATAGGTGCCGGTCTGGTTCTCCCTACAAGTGGAATCAGTGCCTAGGAATCTCAATAATTGGTATCATAGTGGAGTTCGAGGATTCAAGTAAGAAGAGGTCTGACATTAGTGTTAGATTTGCATAGCTATCTGGGTGCACACGGAAGCACAGGTTGTGGTGCAGTCATGGGGACAAAGCAGGAAGACATCATTTCAAGGTCAGGAATGCGGTGGAGCACGAGTTTCAGGAGCTGTGGAGCATGGGTTGATGTTCCAACTAGGAAGGCGTGGTGGCTTCGATGGGAAGATGTTAGCTTTAGAGATAGCAGGAAGGGTGCAGACGGTGATGCGAGAGCTTATCAGGGATGGAGAAAGGAAAAGCTTAGATTTCTCAGGTTCACTGGAGTACATCGATAGAGATAGTGCCAGAGGTAGTTCAGGGAGACAGGAGATAGTCTCAGGGAGCACCGGGTGTATCAAGCAGTCGAGAGTGTCACGGTATGGCAATATTGTCCTAGGGACAGAGACTGAGGCTAATGGCAATGGAAGCTCAGGGAGTGCTAGGGATATCATGCAGCCGGGAGGCAAGCTAGGACATGATGCAGTAGCTAGGTGGAGATGGTTGCTGGGTTCGTCGCTGGGTTAGAGGAGTTGGGATGAGCTCTTTGTTTCAGTGGATCCTGCAGGATGCAATGTATCTAAAACAGTCTCAGAGAGGTTTGCAGGTTACGAATGGTCCGAGGAGGTAGTGACGGGGTGTGAGGTTCAGGTGCAGGCTCAGTAGGGTAGCATTGAGTAGCTGGCCTCAGGATTTCTTTCTATGGCATCAGGTGGATTTCAGTTTCAGGTGGAGCATCTAGGAGAGGTGGCTTCATGGATGGAGCAGGATTCGACACGAGTTCAGAGTAGGAGGTGTAGTGATATTGGCCATATCCTAGCATCAGTGCCAAGGGTGTACTTGGCCAGGTGGAGGAAAGTGTGTACAGATAGGCATGGCTCTAAGGAGGTGGTGTCAGGTAGAGCTCCAGTTGCAGTGAGTGCTGGTTCAGGTTCGTTGTGGTCTCTCCAGGGAAGTCCAAGGAAAAGATTGATGTTGCTACCAAGCAGAAGGAAGGCTACAATCATGGTTCGAGGATATAAGCAAGGATCATTAACTGTGGAGGCGGTCATCCCAAAGGCCTCCAAGGGCATGCAGCAGCTGAAGGGTGTTGGCAAAGGCAAGGAAGTCCGCACAAGAGGCTGTCAGGACATGTAGTTATAGTAGAGTTATGCAGGAGGACATTATCAGGTTTGTCAAGGCTTGGAGGCACCAAGGTGGAGATTGTATGGTTTTGCATGGTGCTTCCAGCCTTGAAGAGACTTGGGAGGCCATGGCAGGGATGCTGGAGGCGATCCCTGGAGCTTGGGGGCGTGTCCCAAGCTGTCCTGGAGGTGTTCTAAGAGATTTCTGGGATTGTCCCCAGGGCTTTGAGTCAATTTGGATCACAGCATATTGGGTCTGGGGGTTTGACCAAAAAGGATTAGTGTTTTCAGATGGGCTTGAGGGAGAGTTTTTTGAGAGATTGTAAAATAACCCAGTTTGTGGGTTATGGGGTTGGGTCCAGGTTTGTTAAGTTGGTTAGAAGGTTAGCCTGTTGGTTGGTTAGTTGGTTGGTTGTAACCAATTAAGAAGCCTAACCATGTGAGGTGTTCTAACTAGTTTGTTATTGGACCATCCAAGTCCTAACCGCCCATGTGATTGAGTCCTAATAGATTCAAGAAGTTGTTAGCCCAAGATGAGTCCATGAAGTCAAAGATGGTTGACGTCTAACTAATCAAGAAGACCACTGTCCACTTATTTATATGGGGCGTGCATGAAGCCAAGAGCATGAAGAGCTTGTGACCGTGAGGCTTGGCTCATGGTCCAAGGGTGGAGTCTGAAAGGACTCCTCAAGGTCATGAGAAGACCGTGAGGGGCTGAGATCTTGGAGCGCCCTCCTTTGGAGCGAAGCCACATGAGGAAGATATAACATGGGGACTTGGCCATGAGAGGATCCTGCGTGAGGGCATCCGCAGGTGGAGTTCTCTTTTGTGAGAGGAGGCATGGTTATGGCTTGGGTTGTAGAGAGCTGCACGTGAGGGAGATATCACGTGGAGGGCTTGGACTGTGGGGTGTTCCACGGGGCTTTGGAGTAAGGATCCTGCATGAGAGAGTCCGCAAGTGGAGCTTCTTCTCTGGTTTTAGAGAGGAAGAGATGCATGTTGAGGTATTATTCATGCATGGCCATATATGGGTTCTTGGAATTGAGGCCTGCAAGAGAGAAGACGTGCGGGTGATGGCAAGAAGCATCTACAATTTCAAAAGGGGTGCCACGGGTTTTCTTGTCTAGTAACAAGGTTCTTCTCCAAAGGATTAATGAAAGCAATCTCTCTTTTTCTCCTATATCTCTTCTTTATATCTTCTTTGTTGCATGAATCTTAAATCCAAGAGCAGGTTGTTCCGCTACGTATAGGTGCTGGTCCGGTTCTCCCTACAAGTGGGATCAGTGCCTAGGAATCTCAACAGAAAGACTATCTAAAAACTACTAAACTTCCTGCAATGAAATCACATGCAATCACATGAAGAAAATCGGATCCAATGGTGGAGAAACCATCGAAACTAGGACAATCTACTTCAAAGAATCAAATCTAGAGAGTTAAGATGGAATTTTTTACCTACAATAATTTCTAACCCTCTTCTTTGTAGATGTGATTTCTGTACTCTAGGATTCATAGCTGAAATCAAAGACTATTGCTCCAGAGTTGCAGATCTCCAATGTTGGTGGTTCCAAAGCAAGACATGCCTTCACTTTAGATCTGGAACACTAAGGATCCTACAGAAGAACAACCAGTTAAACTAGGAAGGATGAGAAAACAATGAAAAGAATCAAAAATTGGATCGAAAGAGGGTGAAGTGATGGCATCTTGGATCTGGATGGATCGATGGTTGATGGTTGGGTAGAAGCTTGGACTTCTCGCCCAAAGAAGATAGCTAAGGCTTCACACCATAAGGACTTCACACCCAATGGACTTCACATCCACTTACAATGCCTTTACAGCAAAGTTGGAAAATAGCAATTTCATTCATCAATAATAAATTTTCTACAAGAGGAAGATGGGGTGGTTTTTATAGACCCTCATCACTTGGTAGCAAGATAAGAGTAAATTCTTTTGAATAGTAGCAAGATAAGAGTAAACTCTTTTGAATACAAGATAGATAAGGATAAAGTTCTTTGAGAGGATAATGTTGGACTCCTATCTTCTTTTGAAATTAAACTAACTCTTGTTGGATGGGATGAAACTCCTTGAATTTTGAAATAAGTAGGCGCTCCCTTGAAGTTGGATTCCTTCATGATGGGCAACAAAATGAGATGTTGTGCTTCCTTGAATTCTTCCATGATGGGTGACAATTATTTATCCTTCTTGGCATCAACTCCTCTTGGACTCCTTGATCTTCTAGCATTTCAAATTTGAAAGGTAGATAAAGTTGTCTTCTCTTTGAATTCATCTTATCTTCATCTAAATTTTGAATGGGACTCCTTGAATGAGATGAGGATAAAGATGGCTTCCAAACTTCTTTGAAATTTGAATGGAACACAAGTAGGTGCCCTCCCTTCTTGGCCGACTTCTCTTGATTTCAAGTGGGCGACAACTTCTTTATAAAATTATGTGCCAGTGAAGAATGGAGGTCTATTGGTTGATTGGCCTTCTGCCAAGGACATTCTCATTGGATGAGCCATCGATCTTTACTCTTATGTATTCAGAGACACTGCTCTGATACCAGTTGTTGCCCAGGTTGCTACCTAAGATGGGGGTGAATTGGGAATTTAAAAATTTAAAGTAGATAATGTGTAATTATACTCCCTTATAAGTGGTAGGTGCTGTGACAGAGTATTAAATTGTAGAAGCTAAATAGAATTAAGCACAACACAAACACATAATTTATAGTGGTTCGAAGCAACCCAGCTCCTTTGTCCACTACCCAAGATACCACTTGGGATTTCCACTATATTCATAACCGAATACAGTCGGATTGCTTTATAGGATCACAGTTCAAAACCTCTACACTTTGGTTTTAACAGAATCACCAAAGATAACCCAACACCCTTTGGTTTTGAACAGGCTCACCAAAGAAACCTAACTTGGTTTTACCAGGATCACCAAGAACCCAACACTTGATTTTTATCAAGGCTCACCAAGAACCTATTTGGTTTTTCAACCGGGCTCACCAATAACCCAACAACAATTTAGAAAAAGAATTAAAGTAAATGCAACAATAAATGACAAACTCAATTTGTTGGATAGTTACCGGTGCAGCTTGATAGAAGTCCACTTGACTTGCACTTGAATGAGCTTTAATTGCTTCAGTGGCTTCTTCTAAAATTGCTTCAAGCTTCAGATCATAATTGGTGAAGACTTGAAAGCTTGCTTGAATGCTTTTATGCTCTCTTTCTGTTTGGTAGGTAGGATATTCAATGTAGCTCTCTAAACTTTGGAGAACTTTTTAAAATCTCTTACTTCAAGAAAGTTCAAATCCTTCAAATATAAGGTCTACCATTACTTTAATGTAATTCTAGCCATTGTAGACTGTTGGGAAGTGGTTTATGACCGTTGGAGCACTTTTTGGCCTTCAAAAATAAATTCTGGAACTAGCCATTGGATACCTGAAAGTGATGTTCGAGTCGGCTCGGATTCCTTCGAGTCGATAGGTCAAGTTGCCAAATTTTTAGTGCAATCGGCTCTTTGTCTTAGGGCACAAAACTTCACTCTGGAT
The DNA here is from genome assembly GCA_021397845.1 of Areca catechu. NCBI lineage: Eukaryota > Viridiplantae > Streptophyta > Magnoliopsida > Arecales > Arecaceae > Areca > Areca catechu. The sequence goes on from CM038045.1 coordinate 98,193,344, forward strand.
GAGTCAGCTCTTGATAGCTCGGGTCAGCTCGAACTTATATCTTCGAAAAACTTGAACTCGAGGAGTCGGCTCTTTTGATCATTGGTCGGCTCTTCTTCTCAGGTTCTAAAATCATCACTCTAGAAGAGTTGGCTCAATGTAGTTCAGGTCGGCTCGCTTTCTCAGGTCTTCAAAATTAGGTCTGGCAGAGTCAGCTCTTTCTGGTTCGGGTCGGCTCGCCTAGCTGTTCTTAGAAATGTTCAAAAACTGGACTCTGGAGGAGTCGGCTCGGACATATTCCAATCGACTCAGATTCACTGGAGTCGGCTCGGTTACCTTTGAGTCGGCTCAGATTGCTACGTACCAGAATCCTTGCTGCTTGCCATGAAGTAGAGTCGGCTCTTCAACTTGGCTCCAGTATTTTTCTTCATAACTTTTACAAGTGAACTCAAAGAAAACTCTCACCAACTCTCTTACATTTTTTTTGCAAACCAACTCAAAATAATTTGAAGGCGCACACACACAGAAGTAACCCATTTTACATGATTTTTTCTTAGCTTTTTCATTGGGTTCTTCTTTACAGAAATAAATTACTACACAACTCAAACAAGAAACAAAGGTGTAGGAGTTGAATTTTGAACAATTAACTCATCCTACAAAAACTTGTAAAATACTTAAAGAGTTGTTAGAAATAAATGTACATGCTCCAATATTTGGTTATCATCAAAATCACTTATGGGATCAACAATCTCTCCCTTTTCGATGATGACAAAACACTGGGCATGAAAAAGCAAGATAAACTTTACAATTACTTGTATAACTGTATTTGCAAGAATATATGAACAAGTAAAAACAATTGCTTCAATTAGTGCCAAACTGTGGAAGGAGAATTAGGGCAATGAGAGGTAGTCTCCCCATCAATAAGATACTCCATGTTTTGACACACTTTCTATGCAATCTCATACTTCAAAGCTCAAAAGTTTCTAACATAAGTTTAAATAATCATAGCTTATTAAGTATCAGAGTTTAAAGCATTTAAAACATTATCAGAGCTTTCAATCTTTCAATCAGAGCAAATAAACAACTATGAACATGTTTTATCCTTTTCATGCAATAACTTCACAATTTTCTCTCCCTTTTTGTCAATCAATCAAAACGGTAGAGTAAGAGTTAAGCTCAGATTTTAAAATAGAATGAGAAAGTATTTAAGATTTGTTTGAGATAATTTTTCTTTCTCATATTCAACTTGAAATTCTAATTAAAAGATCAGTCATTGTATGAACAATTGAACATAAACATTCATAGAACAATTTAAGAAACAAAAAGTTGATCTTCATTTCATTTGAAGGATGTTCAATACAAAGTACAAAATGAAAAGTAATACATTAAGTCACTATCTATATCTGCTTTAGGATGTGGAGGTTGACTAGGAATTTGAATGCCAGGTGGCAGAGAAGCAATTGGGTCAACAAATTATGGGCTATTGTGGGATCCTTGTGGCCTAAAGTGCGGAGCAGGTTGTCTTGGATGAGCAAATTGACTAGAAAAAGGTCTAAGAGAGGGAGGAGCACTTTGAGCAGCTTGGATATCTTCAATTTTAGTCATCATTTTCCATAAGAAGCTAGTGACAGATTTCCATTCGGCTTCTATTTCCTTTATGCTTCTGGAAGTAGCTAAATCTTCCATTGATTCTTTTATTTGCATAATTTCTTTTTGCAATGTAAGGATTTCTATGGCTTGTACATTAGCAAACGCTTCTGCCGAGCCTCTCAATCTTCCAAACTCACTTCTAATTATTCCAATGCCTCTGGTGTAATCTTCTTCCATTCTTTTACCTACTTCTACTGATCCCATTCTCATTCTTAAGTTATCCATCTCAACTCTGTAAGCTTCAAGTACTTGTGTAACAGATTTCTCAATCTTTTCAGAACTTGAAGTAATCAGCTGTAAAATTGGTTGCATATTTGTATCAGTTGCATGTACTGTAGACTTGGAGGTTTCAAGGTTGTCAATTCTGCTCTTCAGATTATCTATCTATCCTCCAAACTGATTTAGTTTCTCATCAACTGATTTGAGTAGTTCTCCAAACTTAGTAGACATTGGGAATTATTGGTTTCAGTCACATTGTCTAACTATTGTGCAATGAAATTTTGTAACATTGTGGTGTCCACAACAGGAGTAGTGGTGGCATGATTGTGAACTGGAGCATCAATGGTGGCCTATATGTAGATAGGTGTGCTTGGTGGCATATCAGGCACTGGGACATCTGGAAATGCTGCATCAAAGTCTATCTGGACTGGAGACCTTAGCTGTGGCTGTGACTCTAGAATTTGCATTGAAGTTCCTTCACCAGTCTCCATTTCAGCTTGCTCTTGTATTTCCTCTGTTTCTTCAACTATTGGAGTATCTGACTTCTTTTTCCAAGTTCCATCAGATAATAAATAACTAATTCTTTGAAGTGTTTTGGCTGTATAGGTATCGGTAGGTAAGAGGGTTTTGCTATCCTTTCCTGTCAAATCTATATTTGCATTTTGAAAGAAAAGTGAGAAGACCATACCATAAGGTAGACAAGCTTTAACTTTTCTCACTGCCTCTTTCATTTGACAAGTCATGATAGCTGGTAGGTTAATTTTGTCACCATTAATTAGAAGCTCCATGAAGCAAACACCCTTTCACTTACCCAATCGAAGCGGCCAGTTCTCGGTAAAAATATTCTACTGATAAAACTATGAAGAACTCTCATTTCAATTGACAAAGTGCTGGCTTTGAGAATTCCTATTTCATCTACTTCAGTCCTTTCTAGTACTGTTTGTAGAGCTTTAGTTCTGTCTTTTAGGACTAAGTACTCAGTGCCCTCAAATGGCATTTCCAACACATTTCCAAGAATTTCAGCAGAAATGATAATTCTTTTTCCCTTAACAGATGATTCAATAAAGTTCTCTCCAAACCACAAATTTTCATAGAAGGTTCTGACTAGGTTTGGGTAGGTTTTGATATCCAGGGAGCACATGTTTCTCCACCCTTGATTTTCAATGAAATCTCCAATGACAAAACCTATTTCCTTTAAGTATTCGAACAGGATCCTTCTTCCAGTGGTAATAGGTCTCATACCTAAGGAAATCTGGTGGCTAAGAGAAACTGGGCTTGGCTCTTCCTCTGACTGTGGTGGAATTTGGGAAGCAATGTCTTCTCAAAACTTGGTTCTCCTTTCTTGCGAAGCAGCTACTGTATTCCATCTTGATTTCTTTCCAACTGCATTCATTGGTGCCATTGCAGAAGTATAATTGAGTTCCGAAGAGATTTTTGGAAGAGGAAGTATTTGGAAATTTTCTTGGAGGGAAGGAGAGTAGGGTTTAGGAATAGAAATGAGAAAGAAAAAACCCTACGGCTCAAACTAAAAAGAGACGGCTCAACCAATAGGTCATCTGCTCGAGTCGGCTCGAGCAGAGGGAGCACAAAAAGTGATTTTTGGATTTCAATCAAAGCATTTTTAATCACAATATTTGGGATTAGGAGGTCACCTAGATAATTTGTCCTTAAGATTATGGGAGTGATTCTAGATTGGGTCACATAATCCTATTTCACTTCTAATCATTGCAAATCTATCAAAATTCAAAGGTTTGGTAAAAATATCAGCAACTTGGTTTTCAATTGGCACGAATTCAAGTACAATATCATTATTCAATACATGATCTCTTATAAAATGGTTCCTAATTTCAATATATTTAGTTCGCAAATGCTGAACATGATTTTTTGTCAAATTAATAGCACTTGTGCTATCACATTTGATTGAAATTTTAGATTGTGTAAAACCAAAGTCTTCTAGTTGTTGTTTAATCTATAACACTTGAGCACAACAACTACCAGCAGCAATGTACTCTGCCACAGCATAGGACAATGCTATGGTGTTTTGCTTCTTATAGTTCCATAAAATTAAATTCAACCCTAAAAATTGACATGTACAACTAGTGCTTTTTTTATCATTTTTGCAACCAGCATAATCAGCATCAGAAAAATTGATTAAATTCAAAGATGATTCTTTAGAATACCAAAGACCTAAATTACTTGTACCTTTCAAATATTTGACTATTCTTTTAATAGCAAGCATATGTGTTTCTTTAGGATTACATTGAAATCTAGCACATACACATACACTATACAAGATATCAGGTCTATTGGCTGCAAGATACAGTAGGGATCCGATCATACCTCTATATAGCTTTTGGTTAACATTGGATCCACTTTCATCTTTGTCTAGACTGTAGGTAGTGCTCATGGGTGTGCTAGCCTCTTTGCTTATTTCCATGCAAAATCTTTTGATTATCTCTTTGATGTACTTGGCTTGGCTTATAAAGATTCCTTCCTTCATTTGTTTGACTTGTAGCCCAAGGAAGTAGTTGAGTTCACCCATAAGGCTTATTTCAAACTCACCCTGCATCAACTCAGCAAAATCTCCATAAAGATTTTCATTAGTTGCACCAAATATAATGTCATCAATGTAGATTAGTACAACTAGCATATCATTCTCTTCAATTTTAATAAAAAGAGTTTTGCTAACATCTCTTTTGAAATCATTTTCAAGTAAAAATTTGCTTAGTTTGTCATATCAGGCCCTAGGTGCTTGTTTCAAACCATATAAAGCTCTGTTTAGTTTAAACACATGATTTGGAAAAGCATGATTTTCAAAACCTGGTGGCTGTTCTACAAAAACTTGTTCAGAAATAAATCCATTTAGAAAAGCGCTTTTGACATCCATTTGAAAGAGTTTAAAGTTCATGTAGAAAGCAAATGCAAGAAGTAATCTAATGGCTTCTAGTCTTGCTACAGAAGCATATGTTTCATCAAAACCAATGCCCTCCTCTTGATTATACCCTTTTTGTTGACTCTGGTCTTGATTTTGATGATTGACAAAATGTTTAAGTATATATGAGTACTAATTATGTTTTAAGTATATTTCTCAGATCTTAGTACTCATCCATGTTGAATGAAGAAATGCTTGTTTTTCAGTTGAAAAAGTCCCTAAGTTAATGGAAAATCAAGTATATGGACTTTGGAATTAATATGGAAGAACTTGAAGAGGTTAAAATTTCAATTTGAAGATGTTTCAGCAATGGCACAGGCAAGTGTCAACACTTGGAAATGAAGTGTCGATACTTGAGGATCAAGTGTCGACACTTGAAGAATGAAGTGTCGACTCAAGGCCTGAAATAAACAGAAAACTTCAGAAAGCACTTTCAGTCAAGTGTCGACACCTGAAGCTGAAGTGTCGACACTTGGAAGTGAAGTGTCGACACCTGGAGAATGATGTGTCGACACTTGAACCTGAAGTGTCGACACCTGAAGATGAAGTGTCGACACTTGAACAGTAACGGCTAGTTTTCTGGGCTGCAGAACTTCTCCAACTTGCTTCCAAACGGTCATATTTTCCTCCCTAACAGCTATAAACGGTCATTTAAGTGTTGTGAGGCTATATAAACATCAAAAATCAATTGGGGAAGTAATCCTTTGGTGAGATTTTTGAATATTCTTCAAGGATTCAAGAGTTGAGTGGTTCAAGCCTTCAACCTTCCAAGTTTCAAAGAAAGCATCCAAAGTTCACATCCTCAAGCATCAATCAAAGGCTTCATCAACATGAAGACAAGATCTTCATCAACTCTCAACGGGCTTCAAAAAGATATTTGCTTTATTTAAGAAAGCTTTTATTGTATTCTTTTATACTTGCTCTTACATTATTTTACTTAAGGTTTTTGGTGAGCCTTGGAAAACCAAAGAGATTTTTGGTAAGCCTTGAAAACCAAAGTGGTTGTTGGTGAGCCTTGAAACCAACTAGGGTTTTACTTGTGAGTCCGAAGCCAAAACAAGTTGTTTAGGTTCTTGGTTATCCCGTAAAACCAAGGTTGGTTGTTGGTGAGCCTTGAAACCAACTAGGATTTGACTTGTGAGCCCGAAAACAAAACATGTTGTAAAGGTTGTTGGTGAGCCTAAGTTATAAAACCAAACTTAGTGGAATTCTCAAGGGGTTCTTGGGGAGTGGATGTAGGTGCTTGGTTGGCACCGACCCACTATAAATCTTTGTGTTTGTGTGATTGTTCTCCTTATGCTTATATTTCTTTATTTTCGTTGCATTTATTTGAAATATACAAGCACTTGAATTGCATTAGCATATACTTGCTTTAGTTCACACTTTGCAAATAATACAAAAGTTTTATAGAACCCAATTCACCCCGTCTCTTGGGTTGCCTACCTGAGCCTACAATTGGTATCAGAGCGGGTGCTCTGTTAGAAAATCTAATGATTTTGAGCTAAAGTTCATGGTAACCCTTGTAGGTATTAATGTTAGACCACCGTTTTTCAATGGCACAAATTACACATTTTGGAAAACTCGCATGCATCCATATTCAATCTATTAGTTATCATCTTTGGAAAATTATTGTTAGTGGTCCTCATATTCCTTCCATTTTGGTTAATGGCATTTCCATTCCAAAGCTCGAAGAGGATTGGAATGAATATGACATTAAATAAATTGAAATCAAAGCTAAAGCAATGAACTTGCTTTATTATGCATTGGACTTAAATGAATTTAATAGAGTTTCTACATGTACATTGGCGAAGGAAATATGGGACACACTTGAAGTTACTCATGAGGGTACTCTTCAAGTGAAGAACACTAAAATTAATTTGCTTGTACATTCTTTCAAAATTTTTGAAATGATGCATTATGAATCTATATCTGATATGTTTTCAAATTTATGACTATTATTAATGAATTAAAAAGTCTTGGAAAAATCTATACTAATGCTGATTTGGTGAACAAAATTCTTAGATCCTTGCCAAAATCATGGGATCCAAAGGTGACGGCGATCCAAGAAGCTAAAGATGTAGAAACCTTATCTTTGGAGGAGCTTATCGGTTCACTCATGACCTATGAGTTGAACTTATGGCAAAGGATAGTGGAAGCTGATGTAAATAAGAAGATAATAGCCCTTAAGGCCAAAAAGAAATTCAAGGCAATGATGGCAACTTGGAGCAATAGCGAAGATTCAAGTACGGATGATGAAGTTGCCCATCTTTGTTTCATGGCAAATGAGAAAAAGGTATGTGCTAAAAATAATTATGATTTTACCTTTAAAGAATCACATGATGCATCTAATGATCTTGTGCATGAATATAGATTGCTAAAAATTGAGCACAAGAAATTAAATAGGCATGTAGATTCATTTTCTCTTGACAACACTAATCTTGCAAATAAAAATGGTGATTTAAATGCCAAGATTGATATTTTGAAAAATGAAAAGAATAATTTTTCTAAAGAAAAAGAATTTTTAGTAAAAGAAAATGTTATTTTGAAAGATTTATGTGATAAAGTTTTGAATGGGAAAAATATTTTGATTGATAAAAAGAAGCAAAAACTTTTGAAGAACTTCAATATTCCTGCTTCTTTCAATTTTTCTTATAAATGTGGTTTCAATGCTTATCCTTCTAGATTAAGAAAAGTTTGGGTTTCAAAAGGAACCATAATTACTAATCATAAAGGATCCAAGAAAGTTTGGGTACCAAAAATGTCAACTTAGTTTCTTTTGCAGGAATGTCTTGCAGCCCAACTTGAAGAAAGGAAGTTTTTGATAAATGGCTGTACAAGACAATTGAAGACGTGGACAAGCTACAATTTGGACTAAATGGTAAAAGGAAGGATTATGTACATTGGTAAATTCTAAACATCTCATTCCATAATTAAAAATGTAGATTAATTATTGCATCAATTACTTTGAAAAATTATTTTAAATAGTTAAATAGAATCAAGTTTGAAATTATCATCATTGGCTATGATCATGAACTTTTTGGTGTTGATGAATTTCATGCTATCATGATTAAATTTATGATTGTAAGACCTTCACTTGATTTAGATTAATGTATTTCATGAAAAATACTTTTAAATATGCATATTGATTTGAAAAATATTTTAATTGATTGATTAGAATCAAGCTTAGACTAATAATCATTTGTTGTGATTATGACCATTTTGATGTTGATGGATTTCAAGCTCTCATGGTCAAACTTGTGATTATTAGATCTTCACTTGATTTTGATTAATATAGTTTCTAAATTATTTCAAGTGAAATGCTATGATTTATATGTTTTTATTTTTGGCATCTATGCATAATCTAGAAATGATTTGGATCAAGTATAGAACTAGTAGTTAAGGGTTACTTTTAAGAAGAAGGTATGCATATTGACAAACCCTTGCTCTAGTGGCTAGACTTGATATCATATTACTTCTAGTATTTGTATGGATATCAAATCATCTTAAAATGAATTTGAAATCATGCTAAAAGTTTTTAAGTAATATAAATGCTTTGTATTTTGAAAATCATAAATATCTTGAAAAATTTCAAATCTTGATGCATAAGCTTTCATGTTTTATTCCTGAAATAAATGCATATTTTTTAAAGAAGGAATAACATTCAGGGGGAGCATCCAAAGATTTGTTATCATATTTGATGCTTTGAATATCTTGTTGATATCATGCTTTGCTTATATTGCTCTGATACTCCTTCTTATTTTCAAATCTAATTCTTTGAGGGGAGTTACATTCAAATGGTATCATAATCTATTGGTATCAAAATTATTTTTAAAAGAATTCCTAGTAACAGCTTCGGATTGGGTTAGTCACCATAGCCGTCCGGTCATAGGATATAAGTAGGGCTTAAAGACCCTCTCTTCCCATTCAATGGGCTCTCTTATGTCGTATAGTGGTGCCGCTGTGACATTATCCCATGAACAAGTAAGGTGAATGGATAATATACATCAAATCATTTCTTGCTTGTGCTTACATTCTGTGGTATCTTGTTCAATTTGTATCATATTCAATTGATATCATAATTATTTGATTTCATGCATTGATTTTGATGACCTACTTGCTATTCTTTCTGACTTCATTCCTACTTTGTATTGCCTTTCACCCTTTTTCATGATGTCAAAAAGAGGGAGAAAATTGTTAAATATGAAAAGGGGAAGATTGGATAAACATAAAAAATCATTTGAGAAATGAAAGAAAGTGCAAAAGGGGGAGAATAATGTAAAATATTTTTATCTAAAGGGAAGAATTAGTAAGAAGAAGAAATTTTTTAAAAAATAAAAATTTTGCATATTTTGAAAAATATTTTTGAAGATTTTTTTTGGATCATATTTTGAGGGGGAGCTTGGTGCTTATTGTTTTGAGCTTACATGTTTATCTTATTGTTAATCTTTTTAAGCTTACCCTATTCATATACTTAAAGGTTTTGTCATCATCAAAAAGGGGAAGATTGTTGACTCTGGTCTTGATTTTGATGATTAACAAAATGTTTAAGTATATATAAGTACTAATTGTGTTTTAAGTGTATTTCTTAGATCTTAGTACTCTTCAATGTTGAATGAAGAAATGCTTGTTTTTCAGTTGAAAAAGTCTTTAAGTTAATGGAAAACCAAGTATATGGACTTTGGAATTAATATGGAAGAACTTGAAGAGGTTAAAATTTCAATTTGAAGATGTTTCAGCAATGGCACAAGCAAGTGTCGACACTTGGAAATGAAGTGTCAATACCCGAGGATCAAGTGTCGACACTTGAAGAGTGAAGTGTCGACTCAAGGCCTGAGACAAACAGAAAACTTCAGAAAGCACTTTCAGTCAAGTGTCGACACCTGGAGCTGAAGTGTCGACACATGGAAGTGAAGTGTCGACACTTCGAGAATGAAGTGTCGACACTTGAACTTGAAGTGTCGACACCTGAAGGTGAAGTGTCGACACTTGAACAGTAACGACTAGTTTTCTGGGTTGCAGAACTTCTCCAACTTTCTTCCAAACGATCATATTTTCTTCCCTAACGACTATAAACGGTCATTTAAGTATTGGGAGGCTATATAAACATCAAAAATCAATTGGGGAAGTAATCCTTTAGTGAGATTTTTGAATATTCTTCAAGGATTCAAGAGTTTAGTGGTTCGAGCCTTCAAGCTTCCAAGTTTCAAAGAAAGCATCCAAAGTTCACATCCTTAAGCATCAATCAAAGGCTTCATCAACTTGAAGACAAGATCTTCATCAACTCTCAATGAGCTTCAAAGAGATATTTGCTTTATTTTAGAAAGCTTTTATTGTATTCTTTTATACTTGCTCTTACATTGTTTTACTTAAGGTTTTTGGTGAGCCTTGGAAAACCAAAGAGGTTTTTGGTAAGCCTTGAAAACCAAAGTAATTGTTGGTGAGCCTTGAAACCAACTAGGGTTTTACTTGTGAGCCCAAAGCCAAAACAAGTTGTTTAGGTTCTTGGTTATCCCGTAAAACCAAGGTTGGTTGTTGGTGAGCCTTGAAACCAACTAGGGTTTGACTTGTGAGCCCGAAGACAAAACAAGTTGTAAAGGTTGTTGGTGAGCCTAAGTTATAAAACCAAACTTAGTAAAATTTCCAAGGGGTTCTTGGGGAGTGGATGTAGGTGCTTGGTTGGCACCGAACCACTATAAATCTTTGTGTTTCTGTGATTGTTCTCCTTATATTTTTATTTTTTTATTTTCACTGCATTTATTTGAAATACACAAGTACTTGAATTGCATTAGCATATACTTGCTTTAGTTCACACTTTGCAAATAATACAAAAGTTTTATAAAACCCAATTCACCCCCCCTCTTGGGTTGCCTACCTGAGCCTACACTTTTGCTACCAACCTTGCTTTGTTTCTTATAATCTTATCATTCTCATCTAGTTTGTTCCTATATACCCATTTGGTTCCTATGATTGGGTGGTCTGTAGGTCTACTAACTAGTGTCCAAACATTATTTCTTTCAAACTTGTTTAATTTGTCATGCATGGCCATCATCCAGTTATGATCAGTTTCAGCTTCTTCCAAACTATGTGGTTCAATTTGCGAGACAAATGCTAGGTAATCATGTGCATCTCTATGTGCTGACCTAGTCCTAACACCATGAGAAGGATCACCAATAATTAAACCTTTAGGATGTGAAGTTACATACCTCCATTCTTTTGGTAAATCATTATGATCCTTGCTTACCACTTCATTTTCATTTTGCGTTGGCTTTTCTTGAATGCTTAGATCTTCTATTTCCTTTTGTAGTGTACCCGCATCATTATTTATACACTCATCTTTTCTAGATGGTGAGGGGTTAGCTTCATCAAAAATAACATGAATTGACTCTTCTATAGTAAGAGTCCTCTTATTAAACACTCTATATGCTTTGCTATGTAGTGAATAACTAAGGAATATAGATTCATCAGATTTTGCATCAAACTTTTCTAGGTTATCTTTACCATTGTTCAATACAAAGCATTGACACCCAAAAACATGAAAATAGTAAATATTTAGTTTTCTTCCATTCCAAAGCTCATAGGGGGTTTTCTTTGAAATTGGTCTTATTAAAACTCGATTTAATATATAACAGGCAGTGTTCACTACTTCTGCCCAAATGTACCTCAGAAGATTACCTTCGCACACCATGGTTCGGGCCATTTCTTTCAAAGTCCTATTCTTTCTCTCTGCGATACCATTTTGTTATGGTGTTCTAGGAGTGGAGAAGTTGTGATCAGTACCGTGATCAGTGCAATATTAATCAAAAAATTGATTTTGAAATTCAGTTCCATGGTCACTTCTTATAGAGATAACAGAAAAATTTTTCTCATTTGAAACTTTCTTATGAAATTTTTGAAATACATCAAAAGTCTCATCTTCATGTGCAATAAATAATACCCATGTGAATCTAGAAAAGTCATTTATAATCACAAGGCCATATTTTATACCTCATAGGCTTGTGGTCCTAGTTGGTCCAAATAAGTCTATATGAAGTAGCTCGAGGGGTCTAGTTGTTGAAATAACATTTTTTATTTTAAAACTCCCCCTAGTTTGTTTGCCTAATTGACAAGCATCACATACATAATCAATATCAACTTTAAAATGTGGCAAACCTCTAACTATATTATTTGAGATTAATTTAGCAATCATATGCATGCTAGCATGACCTAATTGTCTATGCCATAATAAACATGACTCCTTGGTCTTAGCATTCATTGCTACTAGACTGGAACTACTAGTCATGGCTAGATCATTTAGATCTACCACATAGATGTTTCCAGGTCTATGACCAATGAATTTGTTGCTAGAGTCAAGAGAGTTAGTTACTATACACATAGATGATTCAAAGATAACCTTGAATCCTTTATTATATAATTGACTAATACTCAGTAAATTATGTTTCAATTTATCTACTAGCAGCACATCCTCAATAAAAGTACAGGGGTTTATTTTGATCATACCAATTCTGATTATTCTTTCCTTGCCATTATCTCAGAAAGTAACTAATCCTCCTTCTTTCATTTATAGGGTGATGAACTGATCTTTGTCACCCGTCATATGCCTTGAACAGCCGCTGTCAAGATACCATCTTTTCTTTAATTTATGGGCTACAAGATAGTCCTGGGCTACAAGATAGTCCTGCAAAATAGTTAATGAGTGATTTTAGGTATCCAAGTTAACTTGGGACCTTTCGGGTTAGAAAAATTGGTTCCCTTTGGAATCCAAATGGATCTATATCTTAATGCACCAATCATGAAATTTTTTGAATAATTGCATTGATATGATTTATGCACAAATCTATGACATGCATAACAAATAATTTTGTCATTTTTAAATGATGCATGCTTTGAAGCTTTAAAAGATGCAGAAATAGAAATATTTGGTTTGAAAGATTTTTGAATAGAATCTTCTAGAACATACTTCAAGCCATTTGAAATAGATTTTGATGAAAAAGCTTTTTGAAATTTTGCATTTGAAGCTAAAGCTTTTGAAGATATAAATTTTGTTGCTAAAATCCCTTTGGCATTTAAAGCATTAAATCCAATTCCAGCTTTACTTTTTGAATCTTTTTATTCTTTCAAAATTAGCTCAAGCTTGTTAGAACTCAAAGTAAGCTTTTCTACTAAAGGCTTAAGCTTTTCAACCTCATTTTTCAAATCAACATTTTCGGCAACCAAAACTTTGTTTGTCTCATTCAAAGCATTTTTCTCATTTTTCAAAATAATAACATTATCAGAAAAGATATTCAATTCCTTTTGCAAAATGTTATTCTTTTCAGAAATCTCATCCTTGTCTTTTAATAAAATATCATTTTGTTTCTTCAAGAATTTAATTTTAACCCCAGCTTTCTTGAATTCAATAAGTAAATCATGAAATACGGAATTCAATTCATCATATGTAAATTTAGTTTGAAGCTCAGGGGATGATACCGCATTTTGAAGACCCATCAGACATAAGTTTGCAGATTTCATAGTCTCTTCTTCTTCATTAGATGAGGATGCTTCGCTGTCACTCCGCATCGCTACCACAACTTTCATTTTATTTTTCTTAAAACCCTTCTTCAATAATGGACAATCTGGTCGGATATGCCCTGGCTTTTTGCATTCATAGCAGGTGGGCACTTCTTTCTCTTTTTCTTTTTCCTTGTCCTTCTCGTTACTAAACTATTTGTTCTTGTGGAATTTTCTAAAGTGTCTTCCTTTTCTTCTTCCCAAGAACATTCTAAATTTCCTAACAACCATGGCAACATCCTCGTTTTCCATGTCGCATTCAGTGAGGAGCATTCTTCTTCCGATTCTTCATCCTTTCTAGAATCCATAGCAGCTTCGAAGGCAATAGATTTCTTTTTCTTTTGATCATGTTCAGTTCTGTGCTGCATGGTTAGTTCATGTGTGATGAAAGATCCTAGTAGTTCACCAGCAATAAGGTGTTCAAATCTTTTGCTTCCTAGATGGCTGTCACTTTCGGATCCCATTTGTCAGGAAGAGATATCAGAATCTTCTGTACTAGATCTATTAGTATATATCCTGTCAAGACTTTTTAAGCCATTAATAATATCAGTGAAACATGAAAACATGGTAAAGATTGTTTCGTTAGGTTCCATTTTGAATAATTCGAAACTATGCACAAGAAGATTAATTTTAGAAGACTTCACTTAAGAAGTTCCTTCATGGGTCACTTCAAGTTTATCCCAAATTTCTTTTGTCGAGGAGCAAATAGAAATTTGATTAAACTCATTACTATCCAAAGCACAGTATAAAAGATTCATTACTTTGGCATTTAACTCACCCATCTTCATGTCATGTTCATCCCAATCCTCTTCAGGTTTTGGAACGTCCACTCCATCAATTTTAATCATGGGGATGTAAGGATTCTTTAGAATGACCTTCCACAACTAAAAATCAACTGCTTGAACATAAATTTTCATTCTAGCTTTCCAGTATGCATAATTTGTGCCAGTGAAGAGTGGAGGTCTATTGGTTGATTGGCCTTCCACCAAGGATGTAGTCATTGGATTAGCCATCGATCTTTACTACTATGTATTCAGAGATAATGCTCTGATACCAGTTATTGCCCAGGTGGCTACCCAAGAGGGGGGTGAATTGAGAATTTAAAAATTTAAAGCAGATAATGTGCGATTATACTCCCTTATAAGAGGTAGGTGCTGTGACAGAGTATTAAATTGTAGAAGCTAAATAGAATTAAGTGAGCACAATACAAACACACGAAATTTATAGTGGTTCAGAGCAACCCAGCTCCTACGTCCACTACCAAAGATACCACTTGGAATTTCCACTATATTCACACCCAAATACAATCGGATTATTTTGCAGGATCACAATACAAAATCTCTTCACTTTAGTTTTAATGGGATCATCAAAAAAAACCCAACACCCTTTGGTTTTGAACAGGCTCACCAAAGAAACCTAACTTGATTTTAACAGGATCACCAAGAATCCAACACTTGGTTTTTATCAAGGCTCACCAAGAACCTATTTGGTTTTTTAACCGGGCTCACCAATAACCCAACAACAATTCAGAAAAAGAATTGAAGTAAATACAACAATAAATGACAAACTCAATTAGTCAGATAGTTGTCGGTGCAGATTGATAGAAGTCCACTTGACTTGCACTTGAATGAGCTTTAATTGCTTCAGTGGCTTCTTCTAAAATTGCTTCAAACTTTAGATCAAAATTGGTGAAGACTTGAAAGCTTGCTTGAATGCTCTTGTGCTCTCTTTCTTTTTGGTAGGTAGAATATTCAATGTAGCTATCTAAACTTTTAAGAACTTTTTAAAATCTCTTACTTCAAGGAAGTTCAAATCCTTCAAATATAAGGTCTTCCATCACTTCAAGGTAATTCTAGCTGTTGTAGACCATTAGGAAGTGGTTTATGACCATTGGAGCACTTTTTGGCATTCAAAATTAAATTCTGGAACTAGCTGTTGGATACCTGGAATCGATGTTCGAGTCAGCCCAGATTCTTTCGAATTGATAGGTCAAGTCGCAAAATCTTCAGTGCAGTCAGCTCTTTATCTCAGGGTGCAAAACTTCACTTTATACGAGTCGGCTCTTGATAGCTCAGGTCGACTCGAACTTATATCTTTGAAAAACTTGAACTCAAGGAGTCGGCTCTTTGATCATTGGTCGGATCTTCTTCTCAGGTTCTGAAATCATCACTTTAGAAGAATTGGCTTGATGCAGTTCGGGTTGGCTCGCTTTCTCAGGTCTTCAAAATTAGGTCTGGCAGAGTTGGCTCTTTCTAGTTCGGGTCGGCTTGCCTGGCTGTTCCTAAAAATGTTTGAAAACTGGACTCTATAGGAGTCAGCTCGATATATTCCAGTCGACTAGGATTCACTAGAGTAGGCTCAGTTACCTTCGAGTCAGCTCGGATTGCTGCGTACCAGAATCCTTGCTACGTGCCATGAAGTAGAGTCAGCTCTTCAACCTGCTATGTCGGCTCGAGTATTTTTCTTCAAGACTTTTACAATTGAACTCAAAGAAAACTCTCACCAACTCTTTTACATTTTTCATGCAAATCAACTCAAAATGATTTTAAGGCACACACACACAGAAGAAACCCTTTTTACATGATTTTTTCTTAGCTTTTTCATTAGGTTCTTCTTTAAAAAAATAAATTACTACACAACTCAAACAAGAAACAAAGGTGTAGGAGTTGAAGTTTGAACAATTAACTCATCTTACAAAAACTTGTAAAACACTTGAAGAGTTGTTAGAAATGAATGTACATGCTCCAATGTTTGGTTATCATCAAAATCACTTATGGGGTCAACAATGTGGCATGCTTCATGACATGGAAAGTGACTTGGCATTCCAACTAGGCTTTTTCAATTGGCTTGAATCTTGGTGCTCCATCAATTGGACTTGGCTAACTTATAAACCCCCTAGACTAACAACAATGACTCAATCAAAGCAAACCTAACTTAATCAAATTGAACCTAATTTGACCAAATTATAAATTAAAGCAAACTAACTTTAACTACAGGACTCAAGCTGAAATTAAGATAGAATAAGTTACTTATTAGTGATCCAAAATGAGCTTGGAGTGTTTTGATATCTCTTCTTAGCCCTGGCGTTCTCACCAATTCTCTCGGGGTGGGAAGAACTCGACCCTATCAAGTATGGGTCAACTCGGCTCTGGTAATACTCTAGTAAGTCAGGGTTTGTTCTTTGCAGGTCCTCTCGAGTGATCCACGATCTTCAAAATTTAAGTCTAGCTTGCCAATGAACCAAGTAACGTTGATAATCCTTACTCCAAGTAGGATAGTCTTGTCATCCATAATTCGCTTAATCCTATCTCTCCATTCTGGTATTTTGGCTGGTGGACACTCAGGGATATAGTCACTCTCAAAAATAGAATCAAGCCCAAATGGCTCACTAAGTATCATCGTTGGTTCCTTATAGTCAACAAAATTTGAAACATTGAAGGTTTGACTAATACCTAATTCAGGTGCTAACTCTAACACATAGGAATTAGATCCAATTTTCTTTATAATCTTGTATGGTTTTGCACTACGGGCATGTAGTTTTTTCATGGTTCTAAGTGGGAACCGTTCAAGTCAAGGCCTAATCATAACAGAGTCTTCTTCACTAAATTCTTTGATTCGTTTACATGAGTAAGATATATGCTCATATGATTCATTGCTCTCATTAATCTTTTTACTTATTTCTTTATGTAGTTCTCTAATATGCTGTGCATTTGACTCTACAAACTCAGAAATGCATACATGCATGGGCAAGAGAATAAGGTCTAAAGGCTTTCTTGGTTTATATTCATAAACAATCTCAAATGGACTCTTACCTGTAGACCTATTAACTGAACTGTTATAAGCGAACTCAGCTCTCAACATTAGAATGTCCTAATTCCTTGTATTCTCACCTACTAAGCACCATAACTGGTTCCCTAGACTTCTATTCACTACTTCAGTATGGCCATCAGTTTGAGGGTGGTAAGCAATGAAAAATTTGAGTTTGGTCCCTAACATATGCCAGAGAGTTTTCCAGAAATAACTTGTGAATCGTACATCCCTATCGGATACAATGGTCTTGGGTAGGCCTTGTAGTCTAACTATTTTGTCTAGGAAAAGTTTGGCCACCTTAAAGGAATCAAAAGTTTGGGAACATGGTATAAAATGTGCCATCTTAGAGAATTTATCAACCACAACAAAGATAGAATCATGTTTTCTCATGGTTTTCAGTACTCCTAAAACAAAATCCATACTAAGGTCTTGCTAAGGACAGTCGGGTACAGGTAGAGGGGTGTAAAGGCCAATGTTTTACTTTTGCTATTTGGTAACAGCACAAGTTCAACATCTAGCCATGACTTGGGCAACGTTCCTCTTAAGACTTGGCCAATAAAATTGGTCCTCAACTACTAAAATAGTCTTATTTCTATCAAAATATCCAGCTAGACCTCCAGCATGGGTCTCCCAAATCAAAAATTCTCTAAGGGAAGTTTGGGAAATACACAATTTATTTTCTTTGAAAAGGTAGCCATCTTGTAGGGTATATCCACTATACAAACTAGATGGTCCTTGTTTAACTGATTGATAAATCTTTCTAAAGTCGGGACAAGTATCATATTCATCCTTCAACTTATTAAATCCTACGACTTTAGTGCTAACATAGTTTAAAAGCATAAGGCGATGACTAAGTACATCAGTGGTGTGGTATGCATGATGAGGATGCAATCATGTGACTCTAAAGGAGATTAACCAAAATTTAACTAGCAATTCCTACTTGCATATGAGTGATTCAACATATAAGATCAAGGAGATCTAAATAAGAAACCCTAAATGCTTATACTCTTGCATATGAGTGATTCAACATATAAGATCAAGGAGATCTAAATAAGAAACCCTAAATGCTTATACTTAAACCCAACTAGGAGGACTATCAAAATATTAAAGAAATAGGACAAGATTAGAATTCACACACAAGTCAAGCTAGCCCTATTTAATGATCCCGATCTTAAAAGACTAGGAGTTCAAGCATTGAAATCTCAAGCACAAGGGATTCCTCTTAAGGTTCTCAAATGAAAGATCATACCACATAAGATGGGCCATCTAACTTTCTGGTTTGTAGCAAGTAATCCTTCCTCCTGGAACTGGAACCTAGAGAACCCTGCAATAAAGAAACCAAGATGATTAGAAGCTTAATTAGAAATGAGAAGATTGATGGAACTCAAAGGAGAGTTTGTTGGAAATGATCCTTGGCGCCATGGTGGAAGCTTGTGTTGGTGTTGATCTTCTTCTTGTGAGGATGTCCTTAATTCGCCTTGAAGGAAGAGGATTGCTTGGAAGATGAAGAGTAAAAGAGAAGGATTAGGGAGAAGAAATGATGGAGGAGAGGAAGAGGTTCACTTAGGCACAAAGATCCACATAGGCACATAGAAACACATAGAGAATTTCTGAAAAATTGCATTCATTCATCAATCCTTTTTTTACAAGGGGCGTCCAAGGCTTTAAATAAAGCCTCACAAATTTTGAAATTTCAAATCCCCAAACAAGTGGAGTAATATAAGGGGAGAGGGCTGATTTTCTTGCTTGAAATCCTCCTTGGCCAACTTCCTTGAATTTGAACTTGGGATGGCGCCCTCTTATGGTGAGGTGGCATGTGAGGTGGCATGTGGTCCCCTCTTGACGTGGCATGTGGTCCCAAGTTGAGGTGGCGCAAGTGATGTGGCATGTGGTCCCCAATTGAGTTGGCTTTGGTCATGATTTGGGGTATACATTGTGAGTCTTCTTTAGGCTTGATGCTAGTTGACCCATTTGGATTGGACTAAGACTAGACCCGACATGGACTCGACTTACATGATTATTTTGGACTCAAAAGAAAGATTACAGGACCCAACATGGACTCGACTTACATGATTCTTTTGGACTCAAAATAAAGAAAGGTTACCGGACTCTCTAGTCCAACCATAAAGATTCGGAATGGGCTTGAATTGGTTGGAGTCTCTTTCTGATTCTGGTGCCCGCACCAATCAGTGACTCAGTTCTCAGTTCTCGCATAGTGTTTCAAAACAAATGTGTAAGCTTGGATATATTCTACCCACTTACCATGCCTAGGGTTCAGTTTCTTCTAGGAGTTAAAGAATTAGAGTGCTTCATGATCTGAGTAAAAGAACAAACTCCTGTGGTAGCAGATAGTATCTCCAATACCTTAGGGCTTGGACTACCGCATATAATTTCTTGTCGTAAGTTATATATTTTAACTTAGCTTCATTAAGTTTCTTGTTAAAGAAGGTCACTGGGTGATTTTCCTGACTTAAGACATCTCCTATTCTGACTCCGGAAGCATCACAAGCAACTTCAAATACCTTCGAAAAGTCAGGTAGCCTTAAAATTAGGGCTTGGATCATCTTTTCCTTGATTTCTAGGAAGGCTCTATTGGCATTCTTGGTCCACTCGAAGGCTCCCTTCCTAAGGTAGTCAGTGATAGGTGCTACGATTATGCTAAATCCTCGAATGAATCTCCTGATACGGGATGCCAGCTCTAATACCAAAATTGATGCGGGATGGATGCAAAGACTAATTCTAATAATTAAAATTTAATTTTGATGAGTAATGGCAACAAACTCAGATAAGCTATCAAATTAATTTAATAAAAAATAGACTAAGTCTTTGCTAACTACCCATAGTATAATCAACATGCAATCACTTAGAGAACCCTAGATCCGATGATTGAGAAACCATCGAAAATAGGACGTCCTGTCTTCAAACAAACAGATCTATTGAGATTAGGATGGTTACTTACCAATAACACTTTTCCATCCTCCATTTCAATAGATCCGGATTCAACTCTCAAGATCTCGTGGTAGGATTACAAACTTCAATCCTTCGGAGTAGATCTTTCCATTGATGGTTGGATGGAAAGAAAAATCTCCTCTTCTGATCAAGTACTCTAGAGATCTTGATGTGGGACTATACTAATGATGAGATGGATATGCAAATGAATTTTTTTCTTTTATGATTTAGGTTTTAAGAGATTTTCTGATTTCTGAAGTCAAGCAAAGATTAGATCTAGCAGTTCTATAAGCACAAGAAACTTCTAGCATGCAAGCTTAGCCCCTAAACAATGATGAAGAGAGGACCCCGAGATTAAGAAACCTCATAGGACTTAGCTCTAGATCAATATCTACTTAGAAGATTAGGGGTGCAAACCGTGAAGACTCTGATGTGCCCGATGCTGAGCTCACTTACTCTCGCGGATGTGGCCTGGAAGATCAAGCCTTCAATCCTGTGGATTCGTCGACTTTTCAATCGATGGTCGCGGGGGCAAGGAAGACTTACTTCGTTGTCCGTGGCACCTAGAGGACTTGTGAGCACCTAAGGGAAGGATTAGAAAACATCAAGAAGAAGAAATAAGCAAGTAAGAAAGGATGGGAAAAAGTTGAGAATGGTAATCGAGGAAGCTCTTCTTACTAGGCATCCAGGAGGAGTTTCCAAGGGCGTCCAAGCTTGAAGATTGGCGGGTGGCTTGCGAAGAAGGAAGGAAACTTAGGGCCTCTCACCCCTCAATGTCCTGAAGGACAAAGGCACTCTCTCATAGAGTTCCTAGTCTAAGAAGACAAGGGCAATAATGAAGTAGAAACTTCTCAATATTTTCATTCATCCAAAACTAATTTTTACAAGAGGAGTAGGGCCCTTTATATAGGCTCCTAAATCCTATTTAAAATTCAAATAAAATGGCTACAAGTCTTCATCATGGGTGCCCAAAAATCTAAATTTTGACTCTTGAAATCCTCCTTTGGTTGGCCTTGATTTGGTGGAAAACTTGATTTGGGGAGGGAAGAGAAAAGGTTGTCCCCATTCAAAATTTAAACTCTTTTCATGAGTCTTGGCTGACCATGGCTCTTTGGGAAGGAGGCTTGATGTGGGGGAGGTTGTCTTCAAGGATCAAGGGATGCTCCATTCTTTCCTTGGCTGGTCAAGCTTCTTTGGAGAAAGGCTTGATGTGGGGGAATGAAGAAAGGATCTTATCTTCAAGAATCATGGGATGCTTTATTGACTTGAAGAACCTTCCTTGGCTAACCATGCTTCTTTGGAAAAGATTTTGCTATGGGGAGTGGGATGGGTAGGTTGTTGGCTTGGACCAAGGGGAGAATAAATGGGGCGTCCAACATGCATTGACTTTGAAGTCCTCCATTTTCTCTTGGTCGCCCAAGTGTCTTTGTGATGTGGCACATCCTTCCGCCAAGTGGCACCAGTGAGGTGGCACTCAAAGAGCTAAGGTGGAGTTCTTTCATGGCTTGGGGAAGATGGCTTGATCCATTAACAACTGGGCTTGACTCAAATGTTCACTCCATCTTCAGATAAGCTTGAGCCCAATCTTCAAGTAGACTTAGGCTTGCACCAATATAGCTAAATACAGGACCCAATGACCTAACTTGACCAAATTGGCCAAGGTACATGACCAAAACAAAAAATTAAGACTAAATACATGACTCCAAAGAAAAATGCTCTTGCTTGAAGCCTTATTACATGACCCAAAAGATGAAACCCTAATCGGAGATCCATAGAGGGTTGAGGAGCCTCTGTCTAATCTTGGTGCCCACACCAGTTCTCCCAGGGTTGGAGAAACTCGACCCTATCGAGTAAGAGTTTATTTGGCTTTGATATTTCTCCAAAAGGTTGGGGTTGAGGTGTTGCAAGTCCTCTCAGGTTATCCATGAATCATCGGACTCCGGTCAGCCTTGCCATTGGACCAAGTAACGCTGATAGCCTTTGTCCCGGGTGGTGATAGATTGATCATCCAAGACACGCTCAATCTCCTCTCCTCTCTCGGGTAAAATTGGAGGTGGACATTCTGGGTCGGGTTTGCTCTAAAATGAATGGTCAGGCCCAAATGGCTCGTTGGGTATGTTTGTTGGTTCCCTATACTCGACTAAGTCCGAGATGTTGAAAGTCAAGCTAATGCCATAATCCGGGGGTAGCTCAAACACATAGGCATTAGGGCCAACTCTCCTCATCACTCTAAAAGGGCCAGCTCCACGAGCATGATGTTTCTTAATGGTTCTTGGTGGAAACCATTCAAGCCTAAGCCTAATCATTACAGAATCCCCTATTTCAAACTCTTTGGCTCATTTTTGAGAATTAGACAATCTTTTTTATGCATTATTACTTAGATTAATTTTCTAGCTAATTGGTGCGGGCACCAGACTCAGAAGAAGACTTCAGGGCTCCATCAGGATCTCTGATTGACCTTGCCCGAAGAATTAGGGTTTTCTCGTTTTGTAATAAAGGTTGACTTGGTCAACTCAATTTTAGTTTGAGTCTGTATTTCCCTGCAATTTAAATTTTGTTGAGTCATGTTGACTTAGTACAAGTCCTAGTAGTGGTCTAGGACTTCTCCAAGTTGGTGCCACCTTTTTCAAGTCAAGGTCCAGGGTGCCACATTTTCTCCCAGGCCCAAGCAAGTGGGCGCCACACTCCCAGCCACATGCCAGAGTCCAGGGGGCGCCACATCTCCATCCAGTGTGCTTTGGTCCCCACACCACAAGAAAGCAGGTCCCTTCTTTCATGCACCACTTAAGGAGAAATCAATTTAGGATCCTCAATCCAAGGAGGCGCCCAAAATAATTCCATAAGATCCAAGCTATGTAAAGAAAGGAGCAAAACTTGGGGAGCAAGACTAGGAGGCGCCCAAATACTTCCAAATAAAACCAAGCATGGAAGGAAAAAAAATTTTCTTGAAGAGCAAGGCTAGGAGGCGCCACCTACTTACCATTTGGAGCCACCAATCAACACTTATGGAAGCTCTTGGTTGGCCATATGAGAAGGATTTGATTCTACAAGCCTAATTTGAGGATCCATCCTATTAGTCCCACATGGGAAGATGTAAAACCCTGACCTCTTGTAAAGACCTATAAGATAAACCCCTCTTGTAAGTTTTAAAGGACAATGATGAATGAAATCAATTTCTTTGTGAGCAACTTTGTGTTTCTCTCATCCGCACTTGTGTTTAGGTGTTGAGCTCCGTGAGGGAGTAAATCCGGGTTCCCTAGGAACCTTGAGGAGGTGTGAGATCTCCAACCCCAAAACCCTAGGTTAGCCACTTCAATTCCAAACCCTAGCCACCATCATCTTCTTCATTCCACCAATCATCCAAACCCTAATCTACCTCATCATCTCACGGCCCCTCTCTTCCAAGTAGAGGCCGACCACCAGCATCCAGGTCTAGATCGGCTACTTCGAATACAGAGCAAATCCCAGAGGAAGTCAGATCAGCATCCAGGAGAATCAGGATTTCAGCAACATCAATTTTCAAGTTCTTCTTATCTGGTAAATCCTTCCTTTGAGTATCTGGTTCCATAACTTGTTCTTCTTCTTTCCCAGATCCTGAGTTCAGGAGAAGCCAACTCTGCCAAAGGACCAGTATTGGAGGATCCATTGCAAAGATATCCAAATCCGAGAATCCAACAATCTGCTCAAGAGAGTCCTTCCACTAAACTCTGTGAAGATCACGGTCTGGTCCATAACCCTTCTCTTCTCTTTACTTCTGTCCTGTTGAAAGTTCAGACCGAAACCCTAGGTCTGGGAGTTTCTCAACCCCCAGCGATCCTTTATTTCTGAACTACTCTGATAATCTAGTTTCTTTGAATTGTGCTTTCTATTATTATATAGTTTCATTCAACTTAGTTTAATTTTCATTTGAGTCAAAGCTAACTTCTGAAAATATAAAAAAAAAAATTAGTCTTAATTTACTTCCACATCACATCATCTCTTTTGTTCTGCATCATTTTTGGTATCAGAGCCCTGCCTAGGGTTTCTGACTTGCTTGCATGTTTTGAGTGTCTCTCTTTTTACTTTGTCTGCTCGAAGTAGACTCCCCAGGACGTCCGGTCCTAGGAACGAAGTGAGGTGCAAGCCTCCCCTTCCCATTCCACGGGGTGTTCCTTGGGCGTGTAGGGGATCCGTTGGGTTACAACTTCGTAGCAGGAATTGTAAACAGGGAAAGCATTCTATTTTTAGTCTGTAACTTTCCTGTTGCAGGAATTGTTTCTCATTACAAGTAACTCCAAATTATATGATTTTTACTTTGCTGGAACCAGTATAATTGAATCTATTTTACATAATTTTAATATAATTTATTGGTTTTCGTGGAATTTCTGAGAGTTAAATTACAGCAATTCTATTTCTGTGTTTCTGCAATTCAATTTTTTGAGTGGTCATCTCCTAATTCATCTTAAGGGCAATTGAGCATCTAAGATAAGGGGAGGAGTTGATAACCTCTCCTTAGCCCAAAACCACCACCCATTCATTCGATCCTAAGCCTAATTTTAAAATTTATTAGACTTAATTTGCCCTAGTGGGCTAGGGACACCAACAAGTCGGGTCTAGGCTAATATTGAGTCAGTTTGTCTAGTTACTCTGTGTGTGCTTTGTACTCAATGTCTAGAATGGTGGTTCAGGGATTCTATCCCGAAGGGCTTGTGTGCTGGTCCGCCTACCTGGCCAATCTCTGATTGGTGTCTAGGATTGGCATTTAGAAACCTAACGCTCTCCTTACACTTGCCTGGCTGAGTCCCGAGTTACTACAGGCTAGCTTGCCACTCTGATTGGGCATCTAGTTTGGGCTCTAGGTTTAGTTAGCCCGTAGTCGTTTCAGTCGAGTCTCATTTGGTGTGTTTGCTTGCATCATCATGTCTACCCGGAATGGAGTACCCTACCAACCTGGTCACACCCAACCTGATTTAGAGGCCATGGTTAGAGCTCTTACCGAAAGTATGAATAAATTGAGTCAGGATATGATTACTACTGTGGCCCAGTTTAAGGAACAAGTCCTTGAGGATCTTATCCAGCTTAGGGATCGAGTCCAAGTACTTGAGGAACCTAGGCATCAGAATTGGACTCCTGACCCAGATTTTAATGTGCCTCAACCTCACCCACACCAGGAGCCTAGAAGACCTTTATACATAGATCCTGAACCTAATCATAGGAGGCCTGACCCAGAGCCTGAAGATAGAGATGATAGGTTCATTCGGAACATCAAATTAGATGCACCCACTTTTGATGGTAGCTTAAACCCTAAGGTGTATTCTGATTGGGAGGGTGAGATGGACCAGTACTTTGAGTGGTATGCCATGTCTGAGGAAAGGAAGTTCAAGTTTTCCAAGATGAAGTTAGTACGTCAAGCTAGGTTATACTGGGGGAACATTGAGCTAACCACTAGAAGATGAAATGTTGAGCCTATAACCACCTGGCAGGGTATGAAAGAGAAGCTTAGAGATAAGTACCTACCCATTTCATACCAGCAGAATCTGTTAGACCAATGGCAGACCTTGAAATAAGGGAACCGATCTGTCTCAGACTACATAACCACCTTTGATGAATACCTGATGAGATATGATGTGAGTGAAGCCCATGAGGTCACTTTGTCTAGGTTTAGGGCTGGACTTAGGGAAGACATTAAGAGGTAGTTGTTTCTGAGAGAGGTTACTGACCTAGACCAAGCCTATCGATTGCACTGAACACTGAGAAGTTTCAGAGAGGACCTATGCCTTCTAGGGTTAGTGCCCCAATCCCAAGAAATGGACCTAGCCAAGTTACCCCTAGCAAACCTAGTCAGGGTATTCCCACCCCTAGGCCCATGGACAAAGGTAAGGCACCTAACACCCAGAGAACCCCTAGTATCACCTGTTTTAAGTGCCAGAAACCCGGTCATATCTCCAGCCAGTGCACAGCCATAGCCTGTTTTAAGTTCCATAGGATAGGTCATTTTTCTAGCCAGTGCCCTCGTAGATCCCTTTACATAGAAGAAGGAGAGGAAGAGAATTCCAGGTCCAATGAAGAATTTGAAGAAGAAGTTTACGAGGCCGGAATGAATTTGGTTGATGAGTATGAAGGAGAGGAGGAATCCACAAGTCTGACTAGTTAGGGGTTGTGAGATGCATCCTATCCTAGAGTAGAGTTCAGGAGGTTGGCATAGGACTAACATCCTACAGACTTTCCTTAAACTAGGGGATAAGGTATATAAGATCATCATAGATAGTGGGAGCTGTGTGAATGCCATTTCATCTAGCACTGTCAAAATGTTAGGCTTAACCCCAGTCCCCCACCCCAACCCCTATAAGGTTTCTTGGGTAGACTCTACCTCTATACCCATCTAGTCTAGATGTCAGGTCCAAATCCAAATGCAATCCTATCAAGAGAAGATTTGGTGTGATGTCTTGCCCATGGGGGTGAGCAGTATAATTCTTGGGAGACCTTGGTTATATGATCATGATGCCACCCTCTTAGGAAAATCCAATACCTGTGTCTTTAGTTTTAATGGGAAAAAAATCATAATCCATTCAGTCCCTCCTAAGGATAAGGTAGCTAAAGGACCCAATATGGTCAGAGAGATGAAGACTGGAGTGAACCTAATTAGTGCTAAGGATCTAGAACAAGAAATTCATAGTGGTTCACCCATTTGGATGTTGACTACTTAGGAACTTAGGACTCCTACACCCTCAGAGCCTCCTCAGGCAGTTAGGCCTTTGTTAGAAGAATTCGAGGATGTTTTTCCCGAGGATCTGCCAGACCACCTTCCACCTCTTAGGGATATCCAGCATTCCATAGATTTAATCCTAGGAGCTACTTTTCCCAACTTGCCCCATTATAGGATGAATCCATCTGAGCATAAGGAACTGCAAAAGCAGGTTGGAGAATTGTTGAGGAAGGGGTTCATTAGAGAGAGTCTTAGCCCTTGTGCAGTCCCTGCACTACTGACCCCAAAGAAGGATGGCACGTGGAGGATGTGTGTTGATAGTCGTGCCATCAACAAAATCACAATCAAGTATAGGTTCCCCATCCCTAGACTAGATGACATGCTAGATATGATGGCCGGTGCAATGATTTTTTCCAAAATTGATCTCAAGAGCGGCTATCATCAGGTTAGGATTAGACCAGGGGATGAGTGGAAAACCACTTTCAAAACTAAGGATGGTCTCTACGAATGGGTTGTTATGCCTTTTGGGTTGTCCAATGCCCCTAGTACTTTCATGAGGATTATGACCCAGGTGCTTAGAGCTTTCATAGGGATGTTTGTAGTGGTCTATTTTGATGACATCCTGATCTATAGTAAGACCCCTGCAGACCACCTAGGCCACCTTAGACAAGTCTGCCAAGTTTTGAGGAATGATAGTCTCTACGGTAATCTCAAAAAGTGTGAATTCATGACCAGTAGAGTTATCTTCCTTGGTTTTGTAGTAACCCCTGACGGCGTGGCTGCCGATCCAGAGAAGATTAGGTCCATAGTAGAATGGCCAGAGCCGACCAGTGTGCATGAAGTCAGAAGTTTCCATGGCTTGGCTACCTTCTATAGACGATTCATCAAGGGGTTTAATATTGTAGTTGCTCCTATCACAGACTGTATTAGGAAGGGAGAATTTTAGTGGACTAAAGCAGCCCATAAAGCCTTCCTAGATCTTAAGGATAGGATGACCCAGGCACCCATTTTGAGGTTACCCGACTTTTCTAAAGTATTTAAGGTTGCCTGTGATGCTTCAGGAGTAGGTATAGGTGGAGTCCTAAGCCAAGATAATCATCCCGTAGCATTCTTTAGTGAAAAACTTAATGATGCTAAGCTTAGGTATTCTACCTATGATAAAGAATTTTATGCGGTAGTGCAAGCTTTGCGTTACTGGAGACATTATTTGCTACCGCAGGAATTTGTGCTGTTTTCGGACCATGAGGCTCTTAGATTCTTGAATTCCTAGAAGAAGCTTTACCCTAGGCATGCTACGTGGGTAGAGTATATCCAGTCCTATACTTTTGTTTTGAAACATAAGGCTGGGACTGAAAATAAGGTAGCTGATGCCCTTAGTCGTCGATCTTTGTTATTGAATTCTGTTAGGGCTGAAGTCGTAGGGTTTGAGCAGATCAAAGAGGAATATGAGTCATGTCCAGATTTTAAGACTGTGTACCAGGATCTAACTCAAGGACCATCTAGTGATCATAAGGATTATACCCTTTTAGATGGCTTTTTGTTCTTTAAGAATAGGCTTTGCATCCCTAGAACTTCTCTTAGGGAATTTTTGATTTGGGAAATTCATGCTAGAGGTCTAGCTGGCCATTTCAGAAAAGACAAGACCACCCTGGCTATTGAAGACCACTTTTTCTGGCCTAGCTTAAAAAGAGATGTAACACACATTGTGGCTAGGTGTCGGACCTGTGCTGTTGCCAAACAGCGAAAACAGAACACCGGTCTTTATACCCCACTCCCTGTCCCAGATCGTCCTTGGCAAGATGTGAGTATGGACTTTGTGTTAGGTTTGCCTAAGACCCAAAGGAGGCATGACTCTATCTGTGTTGTAGTCGACCGATTTTCTAAGATGGCCCATTTCTTGCCTTGTTCCCAAACATTTGATGCGTCTAAGGTAGCCACCCTGTCCTTTAATGAGATAGTTCGACTCCATGGCCTACCTAAGTCAATTGTTTCAGATAGGGATGTCCGGTTCACCAGCTATTTTTGGAAAACCCTTTGGCATAAGTTAGGGACAAAACTTAAGTTTTCAACTGCCTATCATCCCCAAACTGATGGCCAAACCGAAGTAGTGAACCATAGTTTAGGCAATCTGCTAAGGTGTCTTGTTGGTGAAAACATTAGGAACTGGGATTTGTACTTACCTAGAGATGAATTTGCATACAATGACTCGGTCAATAGGTCTACAGGTAAGAGTCCATTTGAAATTGTGCATGGTTACAAACCTCACACACCTCTTGACCTAGCTCCTTTACCAGTCCACACACGAGTCTCAGAGTCTGCTGAAGTTTTTGCACAGCATATAAAGGACTTGCATAAAGAAATTCATGCCAAAATAAATTTAAGTAATGAAACTTATAAGAAGTTGGCTGATTCTCAAAGGCGAGTCAAAACTTTTGTTGAGGGAGACTATGTAATGATTAGGTTAAGGCCTGAACGGTTTCCTCCTGGAACCGTTAGAAAGTTACATGCTAGAGGAGCTGGACCATTTAGAGTGGTGAAGAGAGTAGGATCCAATGCCTATGTGCTCGAGTTGCCTTCAGAACTAGGCATTAGCTCCACTTTCAACATTACAGACCTAGTAGAGTATAGAGAGCCAGCTGTGATTCCCAGTGAGCCTTTTGAGCCTAATCCTGCTCTTGAGAGTGAACCCAACCCTGTGTGTCCACCAACAAACTAGCCTGTGAGGAAAGAGCAGATTGAAAAGATCCTGGATGATCAGGTTATCTCTACTCGTAAACGAGGATACCAAAGATACCTGGTCCGCTAGCAAGGAAGGCCAGATTCTGATAACTCTTGGATCTCCGAGAAGAATTACAAGAATTGGACCCAGACCACTTGGAGAGATACCAGAGCCAACTTGATCCATACTCGACAGGGTCGAGTTCCTCCCACCCCGGGAGAATTGGTGCGGGCAACAGACTCAGAAGAAGACTTCAGGGCTCCATCTAGGTCTCTGATTGACCTTGCCCGAAGAATTAGGGTTTTTTGGTTTTGTAATAAAGGTTGACTTGGTCAACTCAATTTTAGTTTGAGTCTATATTTCCCTGTAATTTAAATTTTGTTGAGTCATGTTGACACAGTACAAGTCCTAGTAGTGGTCTAGGCCTAATCCAGGTTGGTGCCACCTTTTTCAAGTCAAGGTCCAAGGTGCCACATTTTCTCCCAGGCCCAAGCAAGTGGGCGCCACACTCCCAGCCACACGCCAGAGTCCAGGGGGTGCCACATCTCCATCCAGTGTGCTTTGGTCCCCACACCACAAGAAAGCAGGTCCCTTCTTTCTTGCACCACTTAAGGAGAAATCAATTTAGGATCCTCAATCCAAGGAGGCACCCAAAATAATTCCATAAGAGCCAAGCTATGAAAAGAAAGGAGCAAAACTTGGGGAGCAAGACTAGGAGGCGCCCAAATACTTCCAAATAAAACCAAGCATGGAAGGAAAAAAAATTTCTTGAAGAGCAAGGCGAGGAGGCACCACCTACTTACCATTTGGAGCCACCAACCAACACTTATGGAAGCTCTTGGCCGGCCATATGAGAAGGATTTGATTCTACAAGCCTAATTTGAGGATCCATCCTATTAGTCCCATATGGGAAGATGTAAAACCCTGACCTCTTGTAAAGACCTATAAAATAAATCCCTCTTGTAAGTTTTAAAGGACAATGATGAATGAAATCAATTTCTTTGTGAGCAACTTTGTGTTTCTCTCTTCCGCACTTGTGTTCAGGTGTTGAGCTCCGTGAGGGAGTAAATCCGGGTTCCCTAGGAACCTTGAGGAGGTATGAGATCTCCAACCCCAAAACTCTAGGTTAGCCACTTCAATTCCAAACCCTAGCCACCATCATCTTCTTCATTCCACCAATCATCCAAACCCTAATCTACCTCATCATCTCACGGCCCCTCTCTTCCAAGTAGAGGCCGACCACCAGCATCCAGGTCCAGATCGGCTACTTCGAATACAGAGCAAATCCCAGAGGAACTCAGATCAGCATCCAGGAGAATCAGGATTTCAGCAACATCAATTTTCAAGTTCTTCTTATCTGGTAAATCCTTCCTTTGAGTATCTGGTTCCATAACTTGTTCTTCTTCATTCCCAGATCCTGAGTTCAGGAGAAGCCAACTCTGCCAAAGGACCAGTATTGGAGGATTCATTGCGAAGATATCCGAATCCGAGGATCCAACAATCTACTCAAGAGAGTCCTTCCACTAAACTCTGTGAAGATCACGGTCTGGTCCATAACCCTTCTCTTCTCTTTACTTCTGTCCTGTTGAAAGTTCAAAGCGAAACCCTAGGTCTGGGAGTTTCTCAACCCCCAGCGATCCTTTACTTTTGAACTACTCTGATAATCTAGTTTCTTTGAATTGTGCTTTCTATTATTATATAGTTTCTTTCAACTTAGTTTAACTTTCCTTTGAGTCAAAGCCGACTTCTGAAAATATATAAAAAAAAAATTAGTCTTAATTTTCTTCCGCATCGCATCATCTCTTTTGTTCTGCATCACTAATTTCCTTATGCATGTCACTAATATGCTGTGCATATGATTCGGTGGACTCTGAGACTCGTGCATGGATGGGTAGGGGAATCAGATCGAGAGGGTGATTAGGTTTGTACCCACTGACAATCTCAAAAGGCTTTTCCCGGTTGTCCTATTCACTGAACTATTATAGGCAAACTTAGCTCGAGATAAGAGAAGATCCCAATTTTCAGTATGTTTGCCTATCAAA
This sequence comes from Areca catechu, assembly GCA_021397845.1. Taxonomy (NCBI): domain Eukaryota; kingdom Viridiplantae; phylum Streptophyta; class Magnoliopsida; order Arecales; family Arecaceae; genus Areca; species Areca catechu. Next base: position 98,224,876 of record CM038045.1, read on the forward strand.
CATCTTAATAGGTTTCCTAGGCTATGGTTGACTACCTCAGTCTGGCCATCAGTCTATGGGTGGTAGGCAGTGGAAAACTTGAGCTTGGTTCCTAATATGTGCCAAAGGGTCTTCCAAAAATAACTAGTGAAGCGGATATCCCTATCAGACACTATGGTTTTGGGAAGGCCATGCAACTTACCCACATGCTCAAGGAAGAGATTGGCCACTTTGGAGACATCAAGGGTTTGGGAGCAGGGTATGAAGTGGGCCATTTTGGAGAATCTATCAACCACTATGCAGATTGAGTCATGTTTCCTCGCGATCTTTGGTAATCCTACCACAAAGTCCATGCTAAGGTCCTGCCAAGGGTGACTTGGTACAGGTAGAGGGGTGTACAGACTAGTGTTCTGCTTCTGCTATTTAGCAATAGCACAAGTTCAGCACGTGGAAACAATGTTGGCTACATCCCTCTTTAGGCTTGTCCAAAAGAACTGGTCTTCTATTGCTAAGATGGTATTTTCTCTTCCAAAGTGACAAGCTAGGCCTCCTGCATGGGTTTCCCAAACTAAGAATTCTCTAAGTGAAGTCTTGGAAATGCACAACCTATTTCGTTTGAAGAGGTAATCATCCTAGAGGATGTACTCACTATGGGTACTAGATGGTTCTTGTTTTATGGACTGGAAGATTTCATCGAAGTCAAGACAGGATTCGTGTTGCTCTTTTAATTGGTCAAATCCTATAACCTCAGTTCTAATTATATTCGACAATAGGGGACGATAGCTAAGGGCATCAGCTACCTTATTCTCAGTACCAGCACAATGTTTAAGCATAAAGGTATAGGCTTGGATATACTCTATCCACTTAGCATGCCTAGGATTCAATCTTTTCTGGGAGTTTAGGTACCAAAGTACTTCATAGTCAAAATAAAGGACAAACTCGTGGGGGAGCAGGTAACGTCTCCAGTACCTAATGGCTTGCATGACTGCATAAAACTCCTTATCGTAGGTTGAGTACTTAACTTTGGCCTTATTGAGTTTCAAGTTAAAGAAGGCCACGGGGTGATTTTGCTATCTATGTATTCCTCCAATGCCTACTCCCGAAGCATCACAAGCAACCCCAAAAACCTTTAAAAAATTAGGCATTCTTAGAATAGGTGCTTGTATCATTTTGTCCTTGATTTCTAGGAAGGCTTTATCTACAACTTTAGTCCATTGAAAGTTTTTCTTCTTAATACAGTCGGTGATGGGTGCTGTGATAGAACTGAATCCCCGAATAAATCTCTTATAAAAAGTGGCTAAGCCATGGAAACTATGTACGTCGTGGACACTAGTAGGGACTGGCTACTCAACTATGGCTTTAACCGTCTCAAGGTCAGCTGAGATTCCTTCAGGGGTGACTACAAAACCTAGGAAGACAACCCTATTTGTCATGAACTCGCACTTCTTAGGATTAGCATAAAGGCTATTCTCCCTAAGGGTCTGACAAACTAACTTAAGGTGCTTAAGGTGGTCTTCCTTAGTCCTATTGTATATCAAAATATCATTGAAGTATACCACCAAGAATTTTCCAGTGAGCTTTTTCAGGACTTGGGTCATGACCCTCATAAAGGTGCTAGGTGCATTTGATAGTCCAAAATGCATCACTACCCATTCAAAAAGGCCATCCTTAGTTTTAAATGTAGTCTTCCACTCATCCTTAGGCCTAATCCTGATCTGATGATAGCCACTCTTAAGGTCTATCTTGGAAAAGATTATGGCACCGGCCATCAGGTCAAGCATGTCATCCAAACGGGGGATGGGAAACCTATATTTCACTGTGATCTTGTTGATGGCTCTGCTATCAAAACACATTCTCCAGGTTCCATCCTTCGTAGGGGTTAGCAAGGCAGGGGCTGCACAGGGACTTACACACTCCCTAAAAAAACCTTTCCTAGGCAACTCTCCTACTTATTTCTGAAGTTCTTGGTGCTCGGTGGGGTTCATCTTATAGTGAGGAAGGTTCGGTAATGTGGCTCCTGGGGCCATGTCTATAGCATGCTGGATGTCGCTAAGGGATGGTAGTTGATCAAGTAATTCATCAGGGAAAACATCCTCAAACTCTTTCAGAGCTTTAACTATATCTTTGGGGTGCTCTTTTTGGGTCAGCTAATGATTCTCTTTGGTGGCCAAGATCCAAATGGGGGCTCCCTCAGTAATCTCTTTATCTAACTCCTTGGCCTTGATCAGGTTAACTCCATGTTTTTTTTCCTTTAGGATACTCGATCCTCTTTTAACCTGGTCCTTAGGTGGAGTTGGTCTGATGACAATTTTCTTCCCATGGTGACTAAAGGTATAGGTATTGGTCTGACCAAAAAGGATGGCATCATGATCATAAAGCCAAGGTCAACCTAGGATAATGCTACTGACTCCCATGGAAAGGACATCACACCAAATCATCTCTTCATATGATTGCAATTTGATCAAGACTTGGCATCTAGATTTGATAGGTATGTAAGTCGAATCAATCCATGAGACCTTATAAGGGTTGGGGTGACGAACTGTGGTCAATCCTAGGGATTTGACAGTACTTAAAAAGATGGAGTTAACACGCACCTACTATCCACTATGATCTTGCACACCTTATCCCCTAACTTGATAAACGTTTGTAGGATGTTAGTCCTGCACCAATCTTCTTGCACTATGTTCTGGGTATGTTCACCTAACTACTCCTAGCATGTCTTCATACTTGAACAGTTTTTCCTCTCCCTCATATTCTTCCAATAATTGATCTTCTGCTTCATACGCTTCTCCTTCTGGTTCAGCAATGGGTTCTAACTCGTTCTCAGCTGGCTCTTCTATAAGTAGGGCTTTGGAGGTGCACTGGCTAGCTTAATGCCCTAGTTTATGACATCTAAAACATGTGTTATGAGGATTGGGGCTTCTTTGGACTTCTATTGACTTACCTTTCTCTTCTCAACTAAAACTGGGTCAGCTCAGGTCGGGTCAGCTCAGACTGGGTTAGGTCAGGTTGGGTTGACTCGGGTTGGGTTGGCTCGGACTGGGTCGACTCGGGTAGACTTGACTTTACCCTTATCTAGATCCTGGGGTTCGGCTAGGGTTCCTAAAGGGTTCAGGTCTATGATAGGTGGGTGTCCTTTGGAAATGCTCACAATTCCTCACAGTTTGGTAAGCCAAATCCAAGTCACTGATCTCTCTAAAATAAAGCTCCTTTTGAATATCCGGATGTAGGCCAGCCCTAAATCTAGACAGGGTCACAGATTTAGATTCATCAACATTACATCGCATGACATACTCATCAAACTTTGCAATGTACTCAACCATGCTCTTGTTTCCTTGATTCAAATTTTGCCATTGGTCTAATAACTTTTGGATGTAAGACAGTGATAGGTACTTCTCTCTAAGCCTAGCTTTCATGCCCCCCCAGGTTGCTATAGGTTCTTCTCCTCTTCGCCCTATCAGCCTTTCAAAACTATTCCAATATAACCTAGCCTGGCAAACCAACCTAAGTTTGGCAAATTTGAACTTCATTCTTTCCAACATAGTGTACCACTCGAAGTATTATTTCATATCTTCCTCCCAATCTATGTACACTTTGGGATCTAGACTGCCATCGAAGGTAGGTGCTTCTAACTTAATGTTTCTGATGGCTCTCTCTTCTTGGTCCATGATCTCCTGATTGGGTCTCCTAGGGTGAACCTCTTGGGCTGCGTTAGGATATGGGACTCTCCTGGGTTTAGCCTTTAAGGAGGGATCACATTGAGGGTGTTCTCTAGGGTGGGGAGGTGAAACAGACTCAGGTTCAGTGGGTGGGCCCTTTCCCTTTTCCAGAGTTCCTAACCTAGTTTCAAACTCATCAAATCTTTGGGTCAACAGGGTAAGCTGTTCAGTGAGGAGCCTCATTTGATTCTCGAGGTTGTTCTCCATGGGTTCACCTGACTGAGAGTGGTGTGGGTGATACAGGACTCCTGACCTAGTTGACATGTAACTCACAAAGAACGGTGCTACGATTTTGCTTGACCTAGGAGTTCAAACAAAATGGGTCAACTTAGTTGACACACAGCACAACAACTAGCCCTTTCACAGGCCAGGTAAGAGGTGGGAGTGTGGGAGGCCCCCCTTGCTTTTGCAAGGACCCAATTAAGGAACCATAATACCGCTTAGGTCGTTTGATGCTCAACCTCTTGCCTTAGACACCAGCTTCCCGGTACTAATTAAAAGGTTGCACGAACTAGCTTCCCCATAACGGTTAAACCCAACTCATTGATGTCCTTAAGCTATTAGGTTGCTACTAGATTTTAAGTTAGGCTTAGGTTTGAAATGCAAGTTGGTGATTTTTGGGCCAAGGAAAGGTAATAACCTCCTTCTCTTATTGTAATATTGTCACCCTTAAGTTAATTATGTAGATGATGGCATACACATGACCTAATGAGATGTATTTAAGTTCCTTTTTTTGGTGTTTTGATGTATATTAGCAGAAATATAAGATGCTGAAATTAAATAATATGAACCTAAAGTGCAAAATTAAACTATATGGAAATGAAAATATGATGAAATGCACTTGCTAGAATTTCAGAGCAGATTTGTTCTCATAGAGTATTCAGGCATATAAAAAATCTACAGACTGAAATAAAATCTGGAAAAATTATAAAAAATACTATAGATTATGTAGAATCTAAAAAATAAAAATCAGTAAAATCAGAGATTTCTATAGGCAAAAATAACTAAAATAGAAGACCATGTGCTGGGTTGAAAAAATGCAAAAATTTTAAAGATGTTGAAATCTAATGATGCAAAACTTTTCTTTAGGATCTAAAACCCATCTCCTTGTTTTCCCCTTCAAGGGTCAATCATATCGGCACCCCTACATACCATAGAAAATCTCATTTGAAAGGGATGTAAGGGTCTTGCAGCCCTACTTTTTTCTATGACTGGATGGCCATGTTGAAGCACCCAATCCAAGTACTTAAAGAGAACTAAATCCTAACTTTGCTTTGATACCAGGAATTGATGTGGGACTAAGATGATGTGAGACTATAATAATGATGAGATGGATATGCAAATAAATTTTTTTCTTTTATGATTTAGGTTTTAAGAGATTTTCTGATTTCCAAAGTCAAGCAAAGATTAGATCTAGAGGTTCTATAAGCACAAGAAACTTCTAGCATGCAAGCTTAGCCCCTAAATAATGATGAAGAGACAACCCCAGGATTGAGAAACCCCATAGGACTTAGCTCTTTATCAATACCTACTTAGAAGATTAGGGAAGCAAATCGAAGACTCTGATGCACCCGATGCCGATTTCACTCACTCTCATGGATGCGGCCTGGAGGATCAAGCCTTCAACCCTACGGATTTGTCGACTTTTTGTCTGATGGTCGTAGGGGCAAGGAAGACCGAATCAATTGTCCGTGGTACCTTGAGGACCAGCGAACACCTAAGGAAAGGATTAGAAAACATCAAGAAGAAAGAATAAGCAAGTAAAAAGGGATGGGAAAGAGTTAAGAATGGTGGTCAAGGATGCTCTTCTTACTAGGCATCCTGGTGGAGTTTCTAGGGGCGTCCAAGCTTGAAGATTGGCGGGTGGCTTACGAAGGAGCAAGGGAACTTAGGGCCTCTCACCCCTCGATGTCCTGAAGGACAAAGGCACTCTCTTATAGAGTTCCTAGTCTAAGAAGACAAGGGCTATAATGAAGTAGAAACTTCTCAAAATTTTCATTCATCCAAAACTAGTTTTGTACAAGAGGAGTAGGGCCCTTTATATTGGCTCCTAAGTCCTATTTAAAATTCAAATAAAATGGCTACAAGTCTTCATCATGGGTGCCTGAAAATCTGAATTTTGACTCTTGAAATCCTCCTTTGGTTGGCCTTGATTTGGTGGAAAATTTGATTCAGGGAGGGAAGAGAGGAGGTTGTCCCCATTCAAAATTTGAACTCCTTTCATGAGTCTTGGCTGACCATAGCTCTTTCGGAAGAAGGCTTGATGTGGGGGAGGTTGTCTTCAAGGATCAGGGGATGCTCCATTCTTTGCTTGGCCGGTCAAGCTTCTTTGGAGAAAGGCTTGATATGGGGGAATGAAGATAGGATCTTGTCTTCAAGAATCATGGGATGCTTCATTGACTTGAAGACCCTTCCTTGGCCGACCATGCTTCTTTGGAAAAGAGCCTGATGTGGGGAGTGGGATGGAGAGGTTGATGGCTTGGACCAAGGGGAGAATAAATGGGGCATCCAACATGCATTGACTTTGAAGTCCTCCATTTTCTCTTGGACACCCAAGTGTCTTAGTGATGTGGTGCATCCTTCCGCCAAGTTGCACCGGTGAGGTGGCGCTCCAAGAGCTGAGGTGGCGTTCTTTCATGGCATGGGAAAGATGGCTCGATCCATTAACAACTGGACTTGACTCAAATGTCCACTCCATCTTTAGACAAGCTTGAGCCTAATCTTCAAGTAGACTTAGGCTTGTACTAATATAGCTAAATACAGGACCCAATGACCCAACTTGACCAAATTGGCCAAGGTACATGACCAAAATAAAAAACTGAGACTAAATACGTGACTCCAAAGTAAAATGCTCAGGCTTGAAGCTTTATTACATGACCCAAAAGATGAAACCCAAATTAGTGATCCACAGAGGGTTGAGGAGCCTCTATCTTATCCTAGTGCCCATACCAGATCCTGCAAGAGAACTTAGATAAAAATGATGGAAATGGAGTGGATATCTGAAATAAGAGAGGGAAAGAAGGATGGATGGCTTGGTTCTAGATCTAGACTGGATGTAGAAGATGGTGGCACCGGGCTTCTGGATGATGGACTCAGGAGATAACTCAAGCTTTAATACTCCACACACACTAGTGCAATGCTTAACTAGCAAAGCACTCACACACTACAATTGCTTAACTAGAAATTGCACTCTCAACGCTTACCCAGCAATTGGAGAAAGGAAACTGGTAGAGTTTCATTAATCAATCATAAGTTGCCTTACAAGAGGGGAATGGGGTAGTATTTAAAGACCCCTTACATAGTATCTTGATATGAATAAACTCATGGTAGCAAGACAAGAAAATATTCTTTTGGATACAAAAATAATTAAGATGACAATGAACTCCAATTTCTATCTTGACCTTTGTGAAGACTATTTGTAATTTAAATTGAGTAGATCCCCCCCACCTTGTACTTTGACTTCTCCATGGCTTGGGCGGTGAATGAGGCACTCCATTATTTTAAGAAAAATGTGGTGAAAAAAATGAGATGAGATGGCACCCTTAATCCTTTCTCAATTAGCGCTAATCCATTCTTGGCGTGAACTTCTTCCTGGTTCTCTTACATTTCAATTTTGAATGGTAGATAAAAAGGCCCTCCATTTGAATTGGACTCCTTGAATTTAAAATGTAGATAGATGATGACTTCCTTGAATTTGGATGAAACACCTTTGAATGTTGAATGGACTCCATGGAACTTGGACTCCTTTGATATATAGATGAACCTCCACTTAAGCTTGGACTCTTCTTCCATTTAAATTTGAATACATGTTTGAATGGCTGACTATCCTTGGAGTGGGCGACAATTTGAGGATGAAAGGGGTGCTAGATGAGAAGCAGAATCCTTCTACTTTACTTCTCTTAAATGACATCTTAGATTTTAAAAATGGGCGATGATATGAGATTTGTTGGCACCTCTCTTTAAACTTGAATTCCAAAAATTGTCCCGATGTCTCGACATCCCAATGTCACATTGTCTCGATGTCTGGATGTCCCAATGTCTCAATGTCTGGATGTCCCAATGTCACATTGTCTCGATGTCTAGATGTCCTAATGTCTCGATGTCTAGATGTCCCAATGTGGTGCGGGCACCAGAATCAGAAGAAGACTTCAGGGTTCCATCTGGATCTCTGAATGACCATGCCCGAAGATTAGGGTTTATAATAAGGGTTGACCTGGTCAACCTGATTATTTTATTTCTTTGAGTCTGCATTTCATTTTGTTAAGTCATGTTGACTCAGTCTAAGTCCAAGTCATGTCCTGGTTGGAGCCATTCCCCAGGGTGTCATTTTTTCTTCCAAGGCCAAATGCAAGTGGACGCCACACTCCCAGCCACACTCCCAGGACCAGTTGGTGCCACATTTCATCCCAGTGTCCCTGGTCCCCATGCCCAAGAGAGCAAGAAAATTTTCTTAGGAGAAGTCAAGGAAGGCGCCCACAAGCTGCCAAATTATTTTATTTCTTTGAGTCTGCATTTCATTTTGTTGAGTCATGTTGACTCAGTCTAAGTCCAAGTCAAGTCCTGGTTGGAGCCATTCCCGAGGGTGTCATTTTTTCTTCCAAGGCCAAATGCAAGTGGACGCCACACTCCCAGCCACACTCCCAGGACCAGTTGGTGCCACATTTCATCCCAGTGTCCCTGGTCCCCATGCCCAAGAGAGCAAGAAAATTTTCTTAGGAGAAGTCAAGGAAGGTGCCCACAAGCTGCCAAAAATAACCAAGCTAAAGGAGCAGGGGATTTTTCTTGGAGAGGACTTCAAGGTAGGCGCCCACACCTGCCTAAAGTACCTGACTATGAATGGAAGGAGCCTAGTCTTGGGGAGAAAGACTAGGAGATGAGTATTTTCTTCCAAGAAAGAGCAAGTCATGGAAGGAAAACCCATGACTTAAGGAGAAGAACTAGGAGGTGCCCCACATACCTGCCATATGAAGCCATCACCTTGCATTTGAGGCCGCCCACTCCAAGGAAAGAAGCCTGGTCGGTCAAGGGAAAGTTTTTCATGCTTAGGATTGTTTAGTCCCACATGGGAAGTAGTGTAATTTTGTTTCTTTTGCAAGGTCTATATATTGGTCCCTTATGTAATCTTTTGATTAGAATGAGTAAATGAAATCTTTTCTTGTGTTGAGCAAACTTGTGTTGAGCAACCTTGTTTTCTCTTCTTCCGCATTTCTTTGAGTGTTGAGCTCCGTGAGGGAGTAAATCCGGGTTCCATTGGAGCCTTGAGGAGGTGAGAGATCTCCAAAGTTACCAAAACCCTACCCCACTTTCATCCCTGGCCGCCAACCCTAATTTCCTTTCATCATCCTAGCCGCCAACACTCAAATTGCTAAACCCTATTCCCACTTCATTCAAGGTCGCCATCACCTTCTCCAAGCCACCGCCCACTATATGAAGCCCTAGGTCCTTTTCATCTACAAGCCGCCGCCCTACCAGCCAAACCCTAAATCCACTCCATCTTCCATCACCACCTCCATACTCTTCCCTCATCTTCAAAGTTCGAGCATTCCGGAGCTATCCCAGGTAAAGGTTTCTTCCTTGAGTTTCTTACATCCTTATCTTGTTCTTCATCTTTTCCAGATCCAGAGTACGAGAAGAAGGCCAACCTTGCCATAGGACTACAATCCGAGGATCCATTACGAAGATACCCCATCTCCAAGGATCCTACAATCTGCTCGAGAGTGTCCTTCAATTGAAGCAAAGAGAGATATCACAGTCAGCTATAAAACCTTCTCTTCTCTCTTCATCTGTTTCTTGAAAGAGGAGTAAACCCTAGGTCTGGGGGTTTCTCAATCCCCAGCAATCCTACTTCTTTATTACTCTGATAATCTACTCTTTTGAATTGTGCTTTCTTTTAGTGCATATTTTCTTTCAATATTAGTTAGCATTGTTTTTGAGTCAAGCCAACTTCTAACAAAACACAAAAAAAAAAAAAAAAATAGTCTTAATTTACTTCTGCATCGCATCATCTTATTTGTTCTGCATCATTTTTGGTATCAGAGCCCTGTCTAGGGTTCTTGCTTGTTTGATTATTTTTTTTCGTTCCTTTTTACTTTTGCTGCCTGGAGTAGACTCCCCTGGCCGTCCGGTCCTAGGAACAAGCGAGACGCATGCCTCCTCCTCCCATTCCACGGGGGTTCCTAGGGCGTGTAGGGGTGCCGCTGGGTTATAACTTCTAGGCAGGGATTGTAAACGGGGCACACGTTCTATTTTCTGCCAGTAACTATCCTGTTTTTCGAACTGTTTCTCCCTGTAAAAAATTTTAAATTAAGTAATTCTTGTTTTTCTGGAACCAGTATAATTGAAAGTAATTTACATAAAATTTTCATGATTTATTAATTTTTGTAGATTTTCTGAGATCAGTTTTACTGTTGTTCTGATTTTTATTTTCTGCAAGCTGTTTTTTTATTTTAGTGTGCATAAATTGAATCTATCTTAAGGGCACCGAAGTTGCAACATAAAAGGAGGATTGAGACCCTCTTCTTAGCCCAAAACCACCTCCCGTACATTCGAACCTAAGCCTTTAATCTTAAAATTAATTAGACCTAATTTACCCTAGTGGGCTAGGGACACCAACTGGTCGGGTCTAGGCTAGTGTTGAGTCAGTTTGTCTAGTTACTCTGTGTGTGCTTTGTATTCAGTGTCTAGAATGGTGGTTCAAGGATTCTATCCCGAAGGGCTTGTGTGCTGGTCTGCCTACCTGGCCAATCACTGATTGGTGTCTAGGATTGGCAATTAGGGACCTAACACTCTCCTTACACCTGCCTAGCTGAGTCTCGAGTTACTACAGGCTAGCTTGCCACTCTGATTGGGCATCTAGTTTGGGCTCTAGGTCTAGTTAGCCCATAGTCATTTCAGTCGAGTCTTATTTGGTGTGCTTGCTTGCATCATCATGTCCACCCGGAACGGAGTACCCTACCAACCTGGTCAAACCCAACCTGATTTAGAGGTCATGATTAGAACTCTTATCGAAAGTATGACCAAATTGAGTCAGGATATGACTGATACTGTTGCTCAGTTTAGGGATCAAGTCCGTGAGGATCTTACCCTGCTTAGGGATCGAGTCCAAGTACTTGATGAACCTAGACATCAAAATTGGACTCTTGACCCAGATTTTAATGTGCCTCAACCTCACCCACACCAGGAGCCTAGAAGACCTTTATACAGAGATCCTAGACCTAATCATAGGAGGCCTGACCCAGAGCCTGAAGATAGAGATGATAGGTGCATCCGGAACATCAAATTAGATGCACCCACTTTTGATGGTAGCTTAAACCCTAAGGTATATTCTGATTGGGAGGGTGAGATGGACCAGTACTTTGAGTGGTATACCATGTCTGAGGAAAGGAAGTTCAAGTTTGCCAAAATGAAGTTAGTTCGTCAAGCTAGGTTATACTGGGGGAACATTGAGCTAACCACTAGGAGATGAAATGTTGAGCCCATAACCACTTGGCAGGGTATGAAAGAGAAGCTTAGAGATAAGTACCTATCCATTTCATACCAGCAGAATCTGTTAGACCAATGGAAAACCTTGAAACAAGGGAACCGATCTGTCTCAGACTACATAACCACCTTTGATGAGTACTTGATGAGATGTGATGTGAGTGAAGCCCATGAGGTCACATTGTCCAGATTTAGGGCTGGAGTTAGGGAAGTCATTAAGAGGGAGTTGTTTCTGAGAGAGGTTACTTACCTAGACCAAGCCTATCAGATTGCACTGAACACTGAGAAATTTTAGAGAGGACCTATACCTTCTTGGGTTAGTGCCCCAATCCCAAGAAATGGACCTAGCCAAGTTACCCCTAGCAAACATTTTCAGGGTATTCCCACCCCTAGGCCCATGGATAAAGGTAAGGCACCTGACACCCAGAGAACCCCTAGTTCTAGTATCACCTGTTTTAAGTATCGGAAACCAGGTAATATCTCCAGCCAATGTATAGCCATAGCCTGTTTTAAGTGCCATAGGGTAGGTCATATTTCTAGCCAGTGCCCACGTAGATCCCTTTACATAGAAGAGGGAGTGGAAGAGAATTCCGGGCCCAATGAGGAATTTGAAGAAGAAGCCGGAATGAACTTGGTTGATGAGTATGAAGGAGAGGAGGAACCCACAGAGTCTGACCAGTTAGGAGTTGTGAGATGCATCCTATCCCAGAGTAGAGTTCAGGAGGATTTGCATAGGACTAACATCCTACAGACTTTCCTTAAATTAGGGGATAAGGTATGTAAGATTATCATAGATAGTGGGAGCTGTGTGAATGCCATTTCTGCTAGCACAGTCAAAATGTTAGGCTTAACCCCAGTCCCGCACCCCAACCCCTATAAGGTTTCTTGGGTAGACTCTACCTCTATACCCATCCAGTCTAGATGTCAGGTCCAAATCTAGATGCAATCCTATCAAAAGAAGATTTGGTGTGATGTCTTACACATGGGGGTGAGCAGTATAATTCTTGGGAGACCTTGGTTATATGATCATGATGCCACCCTCTTAGGAAAATCCAATACCTGTGTCTTTAGTTTTAATGGGAAAAAGATCACAATCCTTTTAGTCCCTCCTAAGGACAAGGTAGCTAAAGGACTCAATAAGGTCAAAGAGATGAAGACTAGAGTGAACCTAATTAGTTCTAAGGATCTAGCTTAAGAACCATCTAGTGATCATAAGGATTATACCCTTTTAGATGGCTTTCAGTTCTTTAAGAATAGGCTTTGCATCCCTAGGACTTCTCATAGGGAATTTTTGATTTGGGAAATTCATGCTGGGGGTCTAGAAGGCCATTTTGGAAAATACAAGACCACCGTGGCTGTTGAAGACCACTTTTTCTGGCCTAGCTTAAAAAGAGATGTAGCACACATTGTGGCTAGGTGTCAGACCTGCGCTGTTGCCAAACAGCGAAAACAGAACACCGGCCTTTATACCCCACTCCCTGTCCCAGATCGTCCTTGGCAAGATGTGAGTATGGACTTTGTGTTAGGTTTGCCTAAGACCCAGAGGAGGCATGACTCTATCTGTGTCGTAATCAACTGATTTTCTAAGATGGCCCACTTCTTGCCTTGTTCCCAGACTTTTGATGCGTCTAAGGTAGCCACCCTGTTCTTTAATGAGATAGTTAGACTCCATGGCCTACCTAAGACAATTGTTTCAGATAGGGATGTCCGGTTCACCAGCTATTTTTGGAAAATCCTTTGGCATAAGTTAGGGACAAAACTTAAGTTTTCAACTGCCTATCATCCCCAAACTGATGGCCAAACCGAGGTAGTGAACCGTAGCTTAGGCAATCTGCGAAGATGTCTTGTTGGTGAAAATACTAGGAATTGGGATTTGTACTTACCTAGGGCTGAATTTGCATACAATGACTCGGTCAATAGGTCTACAGGTAAGAGTCCATTTGAAATTGTGCATAGGTACAAACCTCACACACCTCTTGACCTAGCCCCTTTACCAGTCCACACACGAGTCTCCGAGTCTGCTAAAGTTTTTGCACAGCATATAAAAGACTTGCATAAAGAAATTCATGCCAAAATAAATTTAAGTAATGAAACTTATAATAAGTTGGCTGATTCTCAAAGGCGAGTCAAAACTTTTATTGAGGGAGACTATGTAATGATTAGGTTAAGGCCTGAACGGTTTCCTCCTGGAACCATTAGAAAGTTACATGCTAGAGGAGCTGGACCATTTAGAGTGGTGAAGAGAGTAGGATCCAATGCCTATGTGCTCAAGTTGCCTCCAGAACTAGGCATTAGCCCCACTTTTAACATTACAGACCTAGTAGAATATAGAGAGCCAGCTATGATTCCCAGTGAGCCTTTTGAGCTAAATCCTATTCTTGAGAGTGAACCCAACCCTGTGTGTCCACCAACAAACTGGCCAGTGAGGAAAGAACAGATTGAAAAGATCCTGGACGATCAGGTTATCTCTACTCGTAATTGAGGATACCAAAGATACCTAGTCCGCTGGCAAGGAAGGCCAGATTTTGATGACACTTGGATCTCCCGAGATGAATTACAAGAGCTGGATCCAGATCTCTTGGAGAGATACCAGAGCCAACTTGAGCCTTACTCGACAGGGTCGAGTTCCTCCCACCCCGGGAGAATTGGTGCGGGCACCAAATCAGAATAAGACTTCAGTGTTCCATCTGGATCTCTGAATGACCTTGCCCGAAGATTAGGGTTTGTAATAAGGGTTGACCTGGTCAACCAGATTATTTTATTTCTTTGAGTCTGCATTTCATTTTGTTGAGTCATGTTGACTCAGTCTAAGTCCAAGTCAAGTCCTGGTTGGCGCCATTCCCCAGGGCATCATTTTTTCTTCCAAGGGCAAATGCAAGTGGACGCCACACTCCCAGCCACACTCCCAGGACCAGTTGGTGCCACATTTCATCCCAGTGTCCCTGGTCCCCATGCCCAAGAGAGCAAGAAAATTTTCTTAGGAGATGTCAAGGAAGGCACCCACAAGCTGCCAAAAGTAACCAAGCTAAAGGAGCAGGGGATTTTTCTTGGAGAGGACTTCAAGGTAGGTGCCCACACCTGCCTAAAGTACCTGGCTATGAATGGAAGGAGCCTAGTCTTGGGGAGAAAGACTAGGACATGAGTATTTTCTTCCAAGAAAGAGCAAGTCATGGAAGGAAAACCCATGACTTAAGGAGAAGAACTAGGAGGTGCCCCACATACCTCCCATATGACGCCATCACCTTGCATTTGAGGCCGCCCACTCCAAGGAAAGAAGCCTGGTCGGTCAAGGGAAAGTTTTTCATGCTTAGGATGAATGTTTAGTCCCACATGGGATGTAGTGTAATTTTGTTTCTCTTGCAAGGTCTATATATTGGATCCTTATGTAATCTTTTGATTAGAATGAGTAAATGAAATCTTTTCTTGTGTTGAGCAACCTTATGTTCTCTTCTTCCACACTTCTTTGAGTGTTGAGCTTCATGAGGGAGTAAATCCTGGTTCCATTGGAGCCTTGAGGAGGTGAGAGATCTCCAATGTTACCAAAACCCTGCCCCGCTTTCATCCCTAGCCGCCAACCCTAATTTCCTTTCATCATCCTAGCCGCCAACACCCAAATTCCTAAACCCTATTCCCACTTCATTCAAGGCCGCCATCTCCTTCTCCAAGCCACCGTCCAGTATATCAAGCCCTAGGTCCTTTTCATCTGCAAGCCGCCGCCCTACCATCCAAACCCTAAATCCACTCCATCTTCCACCGCCAACTCCATACTCTTCCCTCATCTTCAAAGTTTGAGCAGTCCGGAGCTATCCCAGGTAAAGGTCTCTTCCTTGAGTTTCTTACATCCTTATCTTGTTCTTCATCTTTTCCAGATCTAGAGTATGAGAAGAAGGCCAACCTTGCCATAGGACTACAATCCGAGGATCCATTACGAAGATACCCCGTCTCCAAGGATCCTATAATCTGCTCGAGAGTGTCCTTCAATTGAAGCAAAGAGAGATATCACAGTCAGGTATAAAACCTTCTCTTCTCTCTTCATCTGTTTCTTGAAAGAGGAGTAAACCCTAGGTCTGGGAGTTTCTCAATCCCCATCGATCCTACTTCTTTATTACTCTGATAATCTACTCTTTTGAATTGTGCTTTCATTCAGTGAATATTTTCTTTCAATATTAGTTAGCCTTGTTTTTGAGTCAAGCCAACTTCTAACAAAACACAAAAAAAAAAAAAAAATTAGTCTTAATTTACTTCCGCATCGCATCATCTTATTTGTTCTGCATCACAATGTCTGGATGTCTGGTGAAAATTTTGGATAACCTTCTTTTATCATAAAATTGATCCACCAAGGAGATGTGGCATGGCACACTACTCCAAGTGGCAGTTAATAAGGCCCCATGACATGCTGACATGGTATGATGACATGGCATGGTGACATGTCTTCAACAACTGGTTATGGCCTTGGCTAACAATTGAGCTTGAACCCCACTGACTCATTCAATTATAAGACTCAACTTCAAGCAAACCTAACTTGACTAATTTGCAAATCCAAGCAAACTAATTTATTTATAGGACTCAAGCTGAAATTAAAATACTTAGCTACTCATTGGTGATCCACAATGAACTTGGAGGGTTATAACATCTCTTCCTAGCTCTGGTGTCCTCACCAATTCTCCCGGGGTGGGAGGAACTCGACTCTATCGAGTATGGGTTGACTCTACTATGGTAATATTCTAGCAAGTCTGGGTTAGATCTTTGCAGATCCTCTTGAGTGATCCATGAATCATCAGATTCCGGTCTAACTTGCCATCGAACCAGGAATGCTGATAATCTTTACTCCTAGTAGTGATAGTTTTGTCATCCAAAATTTGCTCGATCTTATCTATCCTTTTGAAAATTTGGCTGGTGGACACTCAGGGGTAGGGTCGCTCTCAAAGATAGAATCAGGTCCAAATGGCTCACTAGGTATCGTTATTGGCTCCTTATACTCAATAAGATCTGATACATTAAAGGTTGGATTAATACCTAATTCAGGTGGTAAATCTATCACATAGGCATTAGACCCAATTTTCTTTATGATCTTGTATGGTCCTGCACTACGAGCATGTAGTTTTTTCATGGTTCCAGGTAGGAACCATTCAGGATGAAGCCTGATCATGATAGAGTCTCCCTCATTAAGTTCTTTGAAATGTTTATGTGAGTTAGCCATATGCTCATAAGTTCATTGCTTTCAATAATTTTCTTACTTATCTCTTTTTGCAATTCCTTAATATACTGTGCATATGACTCACATCAACATCTAACGGACTTAACTATACATTCCTATCGAATGGAATTTATTAGGTCTACAACTATAACTTTGGGCTTGATTCCTATTTGATGGATGATATGCAGATGAAAATTTGATGTGGACTTCTAATAAGTGCCATAAGGTCTTCTAGAAGTAAGTATCAAATTGAATGGGCTCAAAGGATTGATGAAACATGCTAACCTCAACAAAATACAACTGGGTGGTTCTAAAAATACTGGAAGCCTCAAGGAAGGGTAGGAAATATGAGTTGGGTTTGACAACTGGGTCTGGATCCATAGGGGTGACTTTAAAGAATGGATATGGATCTACAGGTAGCAAAAAGTCTACTTTATCAAAGAACATGTTAGTAAGTTTAGGGAAGAGATCATTAATTGGAATCAAAGAGGTGACCTCATCCCAAGGGTATTGAAATAAAGTGATCATGTGGTGCGGGACTAATATGCATGCAATTCTTTTTGTTTGTTTTATATGTGGGGTTAGGTGATTAATTCCTGAATTTCTGATCAAAATTAGTTGTAGGAAATTTTGTATGAAATTTTGAAGCCAAGCATGCAGATTAGAACCTAGAAAAGTACTAAAGAAGGATCATCGGGGCTGAGAAGCCTCGGTTAGAGCAAGTTCTACAATATAATTACTGGAGGTAGCGGGATCTCTCGTTCCTCAATGGATGCGGCCTGGAAAACCGAGCCAAAGACCCGCGGATACCCGGCTTTTTGCTCGGTGGTCCGATTGAGGCTTGGCTAGAGTCATTGGATTCATGGAAACTTGAGAACCTGCAAACGACCTGACAGGGGTTAGAAAACTCAGAGGAGATCAAGAAAATTAAGGAAAATAGCAAAGGGGAAAGGAATTTTGGAGTGGGCGGCCAAGGCTCTGGAGGATTGGCTGGCAGCAGGATGATGGTTGCAGCACCGGGAAGAAGAACTCTCAAACCCCTTTATGCACACAGCAGGGTAATCACACAAAATAATATAAGAACTCAAGATTTATTTCATATCAAAATCTAGCTTCATACAAGAAGCTAGGGTCCCTTAAATAGACCCTTAACCTTGGGCCCCTAGTAAGGGTACTTTAGACTCTACATAGGACTCCTCCCTTTCAAACCATAACTAGGAATACAAGGCAACCTAGGTAGAGATCCCTAAAACACTTGGACTCCCTCTCCTTGTCTTGGTCGGCCAAGGGGGTGACCATAAGTGGCCTACCAAGAGGAGGGTAATCCTAAGAGGTGGTGCCCTAATTCCTCTTCCTGGGCCTGGGCTGGCCCAATTTGCTTCTGGCTGGAATAGGGCTCCAGATTTGTTCCTGTTTTCATTTTCTCCTCTTGGGATCTTTAGGTCTTCAAGTTGGGTTGGATTTGGGCTCAACTTCCATGTCTTCAATTAGGTTGGACTTGGTCTTCACTTGTATGAAGTGGTCTTGAGTCTTCGATATGCTTGGATAGGACTCAAAAAAATAAAATTAGCTCGACATGAGCTGACTAATACTGAAATGAACTAGCTCAACATGAGCTGACTAATTACAGGACTCAAATAAAATAGCTAAGCTTTATTATAGTGGACTTGAATGTCAATTAAGTGATCCACAGAGGGTTGAGAAGCCTCTGCCTTATTCTGGTGCCTTTGGTGTCCGCACCATCATGTCTTCGATAAATTCCTCTGGTTAAAGAATTTTAGGACTAAGCTCTCCTATTTAGGTCTCTTCTAGGATTTCCTTAGGTAAAGCCCTAATGGTAGGGATGTTAAATCCCTCATGGTTCTCTTTTCCTAATGGTCCTTCTAATACATTAGGTAACTCATCGACTTCCTATTCTCCTTTATACTCATCTATCAGGTTTTCTCCAGCTTCATATACTTCCACTATGGTTTCATTCTGAGTAATCTTCTGGTCAATTAACTATGAGTTTGCAATAGATATTTTCTCTTCAGGGTCATTCTTAGGAACAAATGGGGTCACACAGGGGTCGGTCGGCTCGGATTAGGGTTGAGCCGACTCGGGTGAGAATTGGGTCGAATTTGTTGAGGAATGGGTCGACTCGGGTGGACTAGGCTAGATCCTGATTTTTGATAAAGGGCACTAATCCTAATGGGTTATGGCTGATGAATTCTACTAATCCTAATGTTAAATTGATGCGAGATGCTAGCTCTGATACCAAAAATGATGCTGGATAATAATTAAAACTAAATTACTGATATTAAGATCTAATTAGCAAAGAAAATAGAGATTAAATTTTTTTATATTTTTTTCCATATTTTAAAGAAGACTCAAATGAGACAGTAAAGTAAACTAGTTTTAGTTAATTACCCATAAGTAAACCTACAAAGTAACTAGAAAAGCAGGATTTGGTGGCTAAGAAACCACCATAAACTATGATCTACTTATCAAGTAAACCTACAAAGTAACTAGAAAAGCAGGATTTGGTGGCTAAAAATCCACCATAAACTAGGATCTACTTATCAACTATTCAGAGATCAAAAAGAAGGGAATAGGTTTATAAGTTTTACCAATATAGAATCGTCTCTCTGATGCAGATATGGCTGGACTCTCAAGATCTACGGTAGGGTTTCAAGATCTCAATCTCGGGCTCCGATCTTCCGTGCGATGCCAGTTTTGAGGCAACAATACCTGATTTTGATTCCAGATCACCTGCAAACACTTAACAAAGAAAACTCAAGTTAGGAAGTAGCAAAGAAAGGAAAAAAAATGGAAGGGAAGGGTTAGAAGTGATGGCTAGGATTTCTTGTCAGCTGGATAGGTAGGATAACTAGGGCCTTATACCCCGCGATGTTCCGTAGAACAAAGGAAAGGGCCCCACACCCCTCAATGCACACAGCATAGGAATAAAATTTGATAGAGTGTCTTTATTGATGAATGAATAATAGTACAAGGGGGGGTTGATGGGGTAAGGGGCCAAGGGGAGTTGGTTTAGGTGAACCAAGGTTAGTACGAGTCTTATGGATTCCCCCTAGATTTTCAAATCGCTTATCTAGTCAGTCACACTTAGTGTTCGTCAGGGAAAACTGATCATTCATGAACCTCATAAAGGTTTCAAAGTTGTACTCCATAGTCACAATAGGTTGGAGTGAGACTACTGGTTGGGTCAGACTCCTAATCTAATGGTTATGCAATGTAAAAACAGAACTCGAGTTAGAGTTTCTAGACCTAGAGCTCAAGTAGAATGGGTCAACTCAAATTATAGCCAATTCAGTAATTACCCTGTCCACTGGCCAGGTAAGAAGTGGGGTCATGGGAGGCTCCCCTTGCTCTTGCAGGGTCCTAATTAAAATCCACAAAACTGCTTAGAGTTTTTGCCTCTGGACCTCTAGCCTTAGACACCAGATTCAAGTGATAATCAAAGGATTGGGTGCACAAGCTTATACACAATACTTGGAACCCGACCTGTTGGTGTCCCTGGCTCACTAGAGCAATTATGTCTAATTGATTTTAATTAGGTTAGGATCGATGCAAAGGTGGTGGTTGTGGGCCAAGGAAGGGTGATGAAATCCCTCCCTTATGTAGATATTGAGTGCCCTTAAGATTAGGTTTGGATGATGCAATCACACAAATATGAAAGCCTAGATACAATCAAACTAAAATAATTAAAAATAATAGAAAAATAATAATTAATTATTTTTTTGTATTATCTGTAAATTAAGTTTCAGATCAGATTAATTTCATATTTTCAATCTCAGGATTTCATGTCCAGCCATAGCTCATTACTCCCATGGGTCATAAGTATTTTTTCGTATACCCACTCTGGAGGCATGATTTCCTTCCATCATAAAATAGCAAAAAAAAAATTTTTTAATCTAATTTTTTTTAGAGTAGTAGAGGATTAACAAAAAATTTTTTTCTAATTTTTTAAAAATTTTTTAGATCGGTTTTTATGCAATTTAATTTTTTCCTAGTTCTAGGTACGCAGAAATTTCAGAACTAGCAGTTAAATCATAGTTTAACCTTCGCTCTGATACCAAAATTGATGCAAGATGCCAGGTCTAATACCAAAATTAATACGGGATGGATGCAAAAACTAATTCTAATAATTAAAAATTTAATTTTGATGAGTAATGGCAGTAAACTTAGATAAGCTATCAAATTAATTTAATGAAAAATAGACTAAGTCTCTACTAACTACCCGCAACATAATCAGCATGCAATCACATAGAGAACCCTGGATCCGATGATTAAGAAACAACCAAAACTAGGATGTCCTAACTTCAAACAACTAGATCTAATGAGATTATGATGGTTACTTACCAAAAATGATTTTCCCTCCTCCTTTCAACAGATCTGGATTCAACTCTCAAGATCTCGTGATAGGATTGTAAACTTCAGTCCTTCGAAGCAGATCTTCCCATTGATGGTTGGATGGCAAGGGAAACCTCCTCTTCTGATCAGGTACTCTAGAGATCTTGCAAGAGAACTTAGATTAAAATGATGGAAATGAAGTGGAAATATGAAATGAGAGAGGAAAAGAAGGATGGACAGCTTGGTTCTTGATCTGGACTGGATGTAGAAGAGGTGGCACCGGGCTTCTGGATCTTGGACTCAGGAGATAACTCGGGCTTTAATACTCCACACACACTAATGCAATGCTTAACCCAGCAGAGCACTCACACACTACAATTGCTTAACCAGTAATTGCACTCTCAATGCTTACCCAGCAATTGGAGAAAAGAAACTAGCAAGTTTCATTAATCAATCATAAGTTGCCTTACAAGAGGGGAATGGGGTGGTATTTATAGACACCTTACATAGTAGCTTGATAAGAATAAACTCATGGTAGCAAGATAAAAAAATATTCTCTTGAATACAAAAATAATTAAGATGACATTGGACACAAATTTCCTTCTTGACCTTGATGAAGACTCTTTGTAATTTAAATTGAGTAGATCCCCCCCCACCTTGTCTTGGACATCTCCATGGCATGGGCAGTGAATGAGGCATTCTATGATTTTTAAAAAAATGTGGTGACAAAAATGAGATGAGATGGCACCCTTAATCCTTTCTCAATTAGTGCTAATCCATTCTTGGCATGAACTTCTTCTTGGTTCTCTTACATTTCAATTTTGAATGGTAGATAAAAAGGCCCTCCATTTGAATTGGACTCCTTGAATTTAAAAGGTAGATAGATGATGACTTCTTTGAATTTTGATGAAACACCTTTGAATGTTGAATGGACTCCATGGAACTTGGACTCCTTTGATATATAGATGAACCTCCACTTAACCTTGGACTCTTCTTCCATTTAAATTTGAATACATGTTTAAATGGCCGACTATCCTTGGAGTGGGTGAAAATTTGAGGATGAAAGGGGCACTATACGAGAAGTAGAATCCTTCTACTTTACTTCTCTTAAATGGCATCTTCTTAGATTTTAAAAATGGGTGATGATATGAGATTTGTTGGCGCCTCTCTTTAAACTTGAATTCCAAAAATTGTCCCAATGTCTTGACATCCCAATGTCTTGACATCTCAAAGTCACTTTGTCTCGATGTCTGGATGTCCCAATGTCTCAATGTCTGGATGTCCAATGTCTCGATATCTAGATATCTCAATATCTCGATGTCTAGATGTCCAAATATCTAGATGTCTAGTAAAAATTTTGGACAACCTTCTTTTGTCATATAATTGATCCACCAAGGTGACGTGGCATGGCACACTACTCTAAGTGGCAGTTAACAAGGCCCCATGACATGGTGACATGGCATGGTGACATGGCTTCAACAACTGGGCTTGGCCTTGGCTAACAATTGAGCTTGAACCCCATTGACTCATTCAATTATAAGACTCAACTTCAAGCAAACCTAACTTGACTAATTTCCAAATCCAAGCAAACTAATTTATTTACATTACTCAAGCTGAAATTAAAATACTTGGCTACTCATTGGTGATCCACAATGAGCTTGGAAGATTCTGACATCTTTTCCTAGCTCTGGTGTCCTCACCATCTCTTATAGAAGGTGGCTAGACCATGGAAACTTTGAACATCGTGTATATTTTAGATGTAGGCCACTCAACTATGGACTTGACCTTTTCAGGATCAGCAGATACTCTTTCAGAGGTCACAACGAATCCTAGAAAAATGACTCTAGGGGTCATCAAACTACACTTTTTAAGATTGGCATAAAAATTGTCTTTCCTAAGAGCTACACACACTTGTTGGAGATGGTCTAAGTGAGACTTCTTAGTTTTACTATATATGAGGATATTATCAAAATGGACTACTACAAATTTTTCAGTGAAAGCTTTCAAAACATAGGTCATGATCCTCAAAAAAGTACTAGGAGCATTTGACAGGCCAAAAGGCATCACTAACCATTTATATGGGCTATCTTTAGTCTTAGACATTGTTTTCCATTTATCCCCAGGTCTAATTCTAACTTGGTGATAGCCACTCTTTAGGCCAATCTTTGAAAACATAGTTGCTCCGGCCATCATATCTAATATGTCATCGAGACGGGGAATAAGAAAATGATATTTCACTGTTATTTTATTATTGGCATGACTATCAATACACATCCTCCAAGTGTCATCTTTCTTAGGGATCAAAAGGGCTGGAACTACATATGGGCTCCGACTCTCCCTAATAAATTCTTTTTGGAGGAGACCCTAACTTGTCTTTGTAATTCTAAATGATTTGTGGGGTTCATCCTATAGTATGGGAGGTTTGGAAGGGTGGCTCCTAGGACTAAATCTATGGCATTCTGTGTGTCCCTTAATGGTGGCAGTTGATCAGGGAGGTCTTCAGAAACACATCCTAAAACTCCTTCAGAAACATTACAATTTTTTTAGGATGTTCTTATTAGGGTTGGTCATGAGGTTCCTTAACGATTAAAATCCCAATCGACGATCCTCCAGTAATCTCATGCTCTAGTTCCTTGGCAGTGATTAAGTTTAAAGATGATGCAGGATACATGTGATGTTAAATTAACGATTAAAACCCTACTTTAACATAAAGAGAAATGAGCAAGATATGGCAGCAAACTCAAGTAAAGATATCAAAGATCTAATAAAGAAAGACTATATGAAAACTACTAAACTTCCCGCAATGAAATTACATGCAATCACATGAAGAAAACTGGATCCAATGGTTAAGAAACCACCAACACTAAGACAATCTACTATAAAGAATCTGATCTAGAGAGTTAAGATGGGATTTCTTACCAACAATGATTTCTAACCCTCTTCTTTGTAGATGTGATTTCTGCACTCTATGATTCGCGGCTGAAATCAAAGACTATCACTTCAGAGTTGCAGATCTCCAATATTGGTTGTTCCAAAGCAAGACAAGCCTTCACTTCAGATCTGGAACACTAGGAATCCTACAAAAGAACAACTAATTAAACTAGGAATGATGAGAAAACAATGAAAAGAATCGAAGATTGGATGGAAAGATGGCAGAGTGATGGCATCTTGGATCTGGATGGATTGGTGGTTGATGGTTGGATAGAAGCTTGGACTTCTCGCCCAAGGAAGATAACTAGGGCTTCACACCCTAAGGACTTCACACCTAATGGACTTCACATCTACTCACAATGCCTCTACAGAAAAGTTGGAAAATGGAAATTTCATTCATCAATAATAAATTTTCTACAAGGGGAAGATGGGGTGGTATTTATAGACCCTCATCACTTGGTAGCAAGATAAGAGTAAACTATTTTGAATAGTAGCAAGATAAGAGTAAATTATTTTGAATATAAGATAGATAAGGATAAAGTTCTTTGAGAGGATAATGTTGGACACCTATCTTCTTTTGAAATTAAACTAACTCTTGTTGGATGGATGAAACTCCTTGAATTTTGAAATAAGTAGGCACTCCCTTGAAGCTGGATTCCTTCATGATGGGAGACAAAAAGAGATGTTGCACTTCCTTGAATTCTTCCATGATGGGTGACAATTCTTTCTCTTTCTTGGCATCAACTCCTCTTGGACTCCTTCTTGATCTTCTAGCATTATAAATTTGAAAGGTAGATAAAGATGTCTTCCATTTGAATTCATCTTATCTTCATCTAAATTTTGAATGGGACTCCTTGAATGAGATGAGGATAAAGATGGCTTCCAAACTTCTTTGAAATTTGAATGGATCACAAGTAGGCACCCTCCCTTCTTGGTCGACTTCTCTTGATTTCAAGTGGGCAAGAACTTCTATTTGAAATTATGTTGGCTGACCAAGGAGCTTGGGTGTTGATGTGGCGGGTTGACGTGGCATGCTTCATGACATGGAAAGTTATTTGACATTCCAACTAGGCTTTTTCAATTGACTTGAATCTTGGTGCCCCATCAATTGGACTTGGCTAACTTATAAAGCCCCTTGACTTACAAAAATAACTCAATCAAAGAAAACCTAACTTGATCAAATTGAACCTAATTTGACAAAATTATAAATTAAAGCAAATTGACTGTAATTACAGGACTCAATGACTTAATTACAGGACTCAAGCTAAAATTAACATAGAATAAGTTACTCATTGGTGATCCACAATGAGCTTGGAGTGTTATGATGTCTCTTCCTAGCCCTGGTGTCCTCACCAGGTTGTCACATCGATATCAAAATTTTTAGTTAAGTATTGTCCCTTAGGATAATTCTCGGGTTGACTAGGCAGCTCTTCTTCACTTACAGCCATGGCCAATTGACTTGCTTGCATCTCTAAATGGGCAATAGCCTGGGTGTTGGAGGTTATTTGTTAGCCTATGTCTATATACAATTATTTAGGGTAACATAAAAGTCAGCTCAAATTTTAGCCAAAGTTTCTAGACTCTTTTTTAACTTGTTAAATCCCTCCTCAAGATCTAAAACTGATTGATGATTTGGTACTCCTCTGGGCCTAGGGTAGGGCTGATCAAAATTAGGGGCTCCTAGTGTTGCATCTTGTGACCACATAGAATTAGGGTGATTCTCCCACCCTGGGTTATAAGTTAGGGTATAAGGTTCAGTTATATATTTATCATTAGGTACACTCCCCTATGTAAACCCATGTTGGGTTGGGTGCATCAAGCAAGGGCATCCCTCTGCAACATGGTTTGGCACGTCACATGCCATGCACATGGGTGCTGGCACATGATGACATTGGATATATCCTCTTTGTTCTAAGACCTCAATCCTATGGATCAATGATGCCATGCTAGTTCCTACAAGTTTTCTTAGATGATTGTATGCATCTTCAAATCTTGTGAATTTTGGTTGCATATCAATTTATTATGGTTGATTTATGATATTATTAGCATGGGATCTCATTTTAAATGGTCAGTCAACCTCAATCTTGTCCTAATACTCTTGTAAGGTTCGAGGTCAGTCATTGGGATCAGGAAAACAATACTCCATTAAGCTCTTTGGTCATTCAATAGGATCGATGACCTTTTAATCATATATGGTTTAGATTAAATCTGACCAACTAACCTTTTATCTTGGCAGATTTTTTTTAAATTTTTTTTGTTTTATTCAGAGGAGAGAAAAAAAGAAAAAGAAGAAGAATTTTAAAGATGAGAAATTCTAAGGATCCTAAATCTATAGATGATAGAGAAGGGTGGTAAAATTAGGTTAGAATTTTGTTAGCACAACTAAGTTATCATACAATGGACTCTCTATCCTAAGGTTACCCTATATCTAGATAGCTCTTAACTACCAAGGTTGCCCTTGAGTCTTCAAAGTCAGATACTAACTAGCCACTAAGCAGGTAAAGGTAAGGTCGGTGGGGGTCCCCCCATTGCTTTCCTTAGATACCAAATAAATTGGCCAGGTCAGATAATGGAACCAATTAAAGAACTACCTTCCTTTAAGGCTACATTATCC
The DNA here is from genome assembly GCA_021397845.1 of Areca catechu. Taxonomy (NCBI): domain Eukaryota; kingdom Viridiplantae; phylum Streptophyta; class Magnoliopsida; order Arecales; family Arecaceae; genus Areca; species Areca catechu. The sequence continues at coordinate 98,251,148 of CM038045.1, forward strand.
TTGAACCCCTTTTCTAGATACCAGTGAACTAGTTAATACTAAGCTAGTCCAACTCTCAGGGTCCCTTGTCCAAATGAGCTTGAAAATCCTGGGCCAACATCTAATTGATTTTAATTTAGGGCTTAGGTTATGCAGTATGCAGTATGCAGGGTGGTGGTTTATGGGCAAAGAAAGGGTGATGAAATCCACAACTTATATTGTTTAGGGGATATGTGATGCGGGACGGGATGCGTGGATCGCTGGCGAGCATAGAAGTCACCAGAGATTAGGGTAGGTTTGGGGCTTATGAGAGGATGATGGCAGCTAGGGTTTTATGGAAGAGAGAGATGCTGGGGACGAGGGCTTGCACACACAAGAAGGAAGCACACGGGTCTCACACCTGCTCTAATAGGAGGAAAACAATTAACCAAATAATTCATGTTGTATTCATGAAAAAGAGATACTTCATAAAAGAGGGAAAGGGTGGGTATTTATAGAGTTACCCAGGTCCCTGGACTCTAAACAGACGGGAACTACATGACTTGAGGGCCAAGAAAGTTCCTCTTGGGCTTGGGTAGCTACTCCATGGGCTTGGGCTGATCTGGGGTGCCAACATTCTTGGATTGAGGGGGTTGCTCCCTTGTGGGCTTGGTGGCATGAAAGGGCCCAGGTGCATGAAGTCCAGCTCTGGTTGAGGGGGACTGGTGAATTCTTGGTTTGCTGACTCTCCTCTTGAACATAACTTGAATGGACTCGATCAGACTTGACTGGACTTAAAATGACTAGATCTGACTAAGTGGACTCAACTGAACTCAGTTGTCTCACTTTATTACATGACTCAGGACTCAATTGGCTCACATCAATACATAACTCAAGTGACTCAGGACTAATGGACAACAGGACTCGACAAAACTGTATTGACTTTGGGTCCCCTTCGGGTCCCCATCATTCCCCTAAGGTGGGTAGAATTCGACTCTGTCGACTCAGGCTCAGCGGGGATTTAATGGAACTGAAACTAATCAAATCAAAAAGGACTCTTAGGATGGGTTCATCCATTTTTATTTTTTATTTTTTATTTTCCAAACAAATCCCAAATTTCTTTTTTTATCAGCTCTACTCTGAGATTTGTGCAACTCTATAATCAGTACAGCTCTGAAAGTTATGCAGCTTTGAGATCTGTGCTGCTCTGAAGATTTTGCAACTCTGGAAATCATTTAGCTCCAGAAACCATGTAGCTTTCACGTTCGTGCATTGCTCTTCGTCTTCTTCATGGAAGAAGCCACGGAATAGAAGACCGATGGACTTCCCCGGCTCCTTCGAGATCGCCGGCGCCTACTAGGAGACTAGTTCAGTCGATGGGCGGTGGCACATAGAGATGGGGTGTGGCTCTTTTTGATGGCTGTCGGCATCTGTGAGAGGGGTTAGGTGAATCTGGCTTGGGTGCTGCAGGTTCGGGCAGCTTCTCCCCAATGGCCTGTGTCTTGGGAGATGGGGTTGGTGGGGTGGAGGTCTGGACGGGTGGAGACTAACCGGCAGGGTGGCAACCAAGCGATACGGAGATCCATGTGGTGGCACGAGCGGATCCGGAAAGGGGGTAGATCTGGAGAGGGAGTCGGCAGTGTGGGGGAGACTTGATCGGAGGTGTTCCCGGTTGCAGGCGGTGTGGAGACGGGCTTCATGGGTGGAGGTCTGGTGGAGATGGCTCGGGCAACAGCGGACGATGACTATGGCAGTGTCTTCTGGTCGGTGAGGTGTCGCTGCGATGATGTGGTGTGGATCTGGGCAGACCGTGCATGGGCATCGACTGCTGTGGATTTGGGCGAAAGATAATGATGGGGTGTTGGGGGTCATGGGAGGGAGGCGGATGCAGGGTGTTGACGGACCTCGGTGGCTGACCAAGGTTTGAGAAGGAGTCTTGCACAAGAAAATCTAGACGGGAGGAAGGATGTGGAGTCAGAGAGGAAGGGAAAATCCTAATCCTCTAGCTCTGATACCAAACTGATGTGGGATGACTCTAAGATTGCTTAAGATGCAGGAAAAATAGTAAACTAATTTTTTTGTGATTTTTATAATTTAGGTTTGTAGGCTAAATTCCCAAACTTAAGTAAGAACTAGCAGAAAGAGTAGCAATGCAAAGAATCACAATGATCGTAAAATAACTCATCCAAGATAATGAACGTCAGGACCTAGGAATTGAGAAACTCCCAGTTTAGGATAGCTTATCTTCAGCAAATTAGATATCAAGAGAAGGGAAGAATGTTACCAATCAGTGATTTGAAGAACTCCCGATGAAGAGATCACACAGCACTCTGATTGGAGTCTGGATGATGAAGCTCGGTTCCCTTGAGATTGATGACTGATTTGGGCGATCCTGGAGGCAAGGAAAGCCTCCTCTGGAGAGGTGAAATACCTCGGGGATCCTGCAAGTGTCAAAGGTTAGAAAAAAACAACAAAACAATAGAAATGAATTTGGATGGAAAGAAGAGAGGGAATCAAGGCTCCAAAGGCTGGCGGCTAGAAGTAGAAGAAGGTTGCTTCTTCTTGGATGCCTGGGGCTCTTTCAACTGGGGTGTCGCTGATCTCATGGGATGCAAATTAAAACTAGGGCAGCAGGGTTCGACCAAGCACAAGAGGACTCAAAGCAAAGGACACCAATCACTCAACAATAGAACTTGAAGACAAAATTATATCAGGATTTTATTTCATAAGAGAGAAGTGAGTACAAGAGGGGGAGGGCTAAGGTATTTATAGAGTTCCCATGCCCTCTCCTAACTAGGGTTACACTTAAGTTAAGAATTACCTCTCCTTAAAGAATTACAAGTCTTCTCCTAGTTAGAATACAAGTCCTTTTCCTAGCTAGGTTAGAATTACAAGTCTTAGAACACTTAGGAAAATAAAACCTAACTAGGTTAAGAACTTTGACTAGTCATCTCCTTTTCTCTTCATGCTTTGACTGGTCAACTCCAAGGATGCCTAGGGTGGCATGTTGGGCTTCTAGGAGCAGCAATGGGCCGGCCAAAGGGTGAAGGGCGAATGGCTTTGGCCTCCTGGAAGCCTCCTGGAAGCTAGGGTGCCCTAGATGGAATATTCCTAAAATAAAATGGCATCTTGATTCCTATGGGCCTGCGCCTTGAATCTTCTTTGGGCTGGGGTGCAAATGGATCTCTAGAATCAAGTGAGGCCCTATTCTAGGAATATTTCCTAGCATCTGGAGGGAATCTAGGCATCCGAAAAACATCTGGAGGGCTTCGGGGCATCATACAGGAATCTTGGATCCTAGGTTGGCATACAAAGTCTAATTGGCTGAAGTGGGGTCTTCTGGCTCCTGGATGAGGCCTGGTGGAACTCCACAATAGGGTATCCTTTTTTCTTAAACTCATACTGGACTCACAACTAAAGTACAGGACTCAATATATTGACTAGGGTTGAGGGTTGAGACAAATCAACTAACCTCAACTTATTACAGGACTCAATCTTAATTGCTTACAAAATTGTGACACATGACTAAGTTTCTAGAAAAAACCCTAATCAGTAAACCATATGGGATCCAGGGATCTGTGTCTGATCCTGGTGTCCCCACCAATATGCCTTTAAAGAATTTTATGGATATGCAGTGCAAGTTAAACAAAGTGTCCAAATAAGTTAAGAAGTATTTTTGGTGGGGACACCTGAGGCACCAGAATAAGACAGAGGCTTTTCAACCCTCTGTAAATTGATCAATAATTTATGAGTCCATCTGTAATAAGGGCTTAGCTCATCTGAGTCCATTTTAGTTGTTATTTGAGTATTTTGAGTTGTTATTTCAGATCTATACTAGTCAGCTCATGTTGAGCTAGTTCTGTCCAATGCTAGTCAGCTCATGTTGAGCTAATTTTATTTTTTTTGAGTCCTATCCAAGCATACTGAAGACTCAAGACAACATCATACAAGTAAAGACTAAGTCCAACCAGATTGAAGACATGGAAGTTTAGCCCAAGTCCAACCCAGCTTGAAGATTTGAAGACCCCAGGAGGAAAATCAAAAACCCTGATTCCTTGCAGATGCCCTCCTGATACCCAGATTTCCTTCCAGATGCCAAAATATATTCATAGACCAAGGCATCCATGATTTTAGAGGTCCATCTGCATCCTAGCCCAAAGAAATCAAGCCCAGGCGCCAAGCCCAAGCCCCTAAGAAGCAAGATACCAGGGAATATTCCTGCTACCTGGCTACCAGGCCACCCCTACTTCCAGAGGCCCAAACCCATGCACCCGGGCCCATTTGGGCCAGCCCCTTGCTGCTTTTAGAAGCCCAACACGGCCCCTAGGTGTCCTTGGAGTGTTGGCCAAGTCAAGAGAAATTTTAGGGATTTTTTCTACCTAATGTTTCCTTATTTTCTAGCTAGGGTTTGAGAGGGAAAAGGATTCTCATGTAAAGACTAATGTGCCCTTACTTGGAGCCCAAGGTTAAGGGTCTATTTAAGGGACCCTAGCCTCTTATATGAAGGGAGAATTTTTTATATGAATTAAAACCTTGAGTTCTTCTATTGAGTTGTGTGATACCCTGCTGTGTGCATAAAGGGGTTTGTGAGAGTTTTTCTTCCCAGTGCTGCAATCATCTTCCTGCTGCCAACAAGCCTCTCAGATCCCTGGACGCCCACTCCAAAAGAAGCCTTCACTTGCTATTTCCCCTTTGTTTTCTTGTTCCTTTATGAGTTTTCTAACCCCTGACAGGTCATTTACAGGTCCTCGAGTTCCTACGAATCCAACGACTCCAGCCAAGCCTCAATCGGATCACCGAGCAGAAAGCCAGGTATCCGTGGGTCTTTGGTTCGGTTTTCCAGGCCGCATCCATCGAGGAACGAGAGACCCTTTTGCTGCGATATTCACAAACGTTGTCAGGTACACCCCCTCTACCTCCAGTAGTTTTATTGTAGGAGAACTTGCCCTAACCGAGGCTTCTCAGCCCCGGCGATCCTTCTTTTCTACTTTTCTAGGTCCTAATCTGCATGCTGATCTTCAAAAATTCATACAAAATTCCCTACAAATAATTTTGCTCTGAAATTCAGGAATTAATCACCTAACTCAACATGTAAAACATACAAAAAAAATTGCATGCATATTAGTCCCACATCAATTTTAAGGTTTATTAATTTGTTTCTTTAAATTAACTAAATTTTATGGAAGGTGTATTAGGGTTTTCTTGTGGGTTATTTAAGGTATATAATTAAAAGGAAAAGTTAATTATGATAGAAGTGGGTTTATAAAAAGAATAAAAAATCTAATAATTATGGCAAACAAACTAATTTCCTAAAGAGAGCAATATATATATATACAAAAAAAAATTACTTTTTTTTTAAACAATCATGCCTGGATCCATAGCAATGATACCAAAACTTCATCATTGTCATAGGTGGTCAAAAATAAAACCTATTCACTACTATAGCTAGTGGCGAATCGGGATCATATCCTCGGGGACCAAGGATAATTATTTAACAAAAATAGCAAAAAAAAAAATGGTTGTAAGGATTAAATTGAGAGTAGTAATTATTAAAAGATAACAACAATTACTTAGTTAAATCGATTAACAGGAAGAATAACCTAGGAATCTGAATCCACTATGCAAACGAGTTTTATTTTCTTTTCTTTATGTTGCAATATCAATAATTCTTATAGGTTCAATGTTAGAATAATTTATCTCCTATTGGGCATGGATCATATTCGGAGATTACGACATGTCCGCTTAGAGTATCAACTATCTACATGATTTGCAAGATTAGGGATCTAATTTACCATACTACAATTACCTCTCTAAGGCATGTACTATTTTTTAAGATCATGGCATGTCGATAGAGGGTGTAGGCCATGTATGCTAGATCAAAACTTTAATCAAAAAAATAACTATAAGGATATAAACAAGAAAAACATGATGTTTATTACTTAGAAATCAAGTACAAGAAAAAAGATAGAACCTAGTTACATGCTCTATCTTCATACCAGGTTGAAGGAATCTAGCTATGCATCACTGCCACCAACATCTCCTCCCAAAATTTCTCTTTTTTTCTAATCTAATACAATAATCTAGATAAAAGAAAAAGAAAATAATTTCTATAGAAACTAATGCTTGGACTGCTGCCTATGGTCCTCCTTTTATAGAGCTTGTTCAGGGCTTCCTCTTGATCAAATTTGGAGTCAATCAGGCTAAAGATCAGCAAGATATAGCATAAGGGATTCTCAGTCGTCCATTCTATTCATAGCCCTCAAATCATGCCAGGATTCATGCACTTCTTCCTTCTTGGCCAAGCATAGTCCCACCTAGACTCTCACTGAATCCCGGCCCCATCTCCCACTTGGATTCGAACTCCCTTCTCCCGATCTAGCTGGTGGTGTAAGGTGGCGGTGATGGCGACGGTGGGACAAAGGTGGCGGCGATCGGCGGTTTGGGAGGTCGCCAAACAAAGAACAGCGAGGAGAAGCATTTAGGAATGTCCAGATCATGTTCTCGACATCTCCTTCGGTGGTAGCCAGCTTCTCAGTAGTGTGGAGATGGGAAAAAGGTCGGAAGCTTGCAATGGGGGTAGGAGGCGGACCAATGGATGGAAGAAAAATTGGAGAAGATGGTGGCCTGCCCAAGAAAACGGTCTCCTAACAAGCTTTTTCGATCTTGGACGCTTCCTCGATGACTCCTCCGGCGATGGGGTGCTATGGGCGATGACGGGTGGCCAAAAATAGTGCCCAGGATGAAGTTAGACCACTAGCAAGCTCATGGACTGGCAGTAATGGCTGCCCGTGGACTGCTCCCCCTTTTGTAGACCAAGCAGCCAGTCTACCATAGACTGGCTACTCCAAATTTCATGCATTTTCTTTAATAAATTTCTAACTCCAATTCTGGGACTATTCAAACTCTGCTTTGAGTGCCATTTGTACCGTTGGACTCCAAAGATTGAGCTCTTCCCATCCATAGACTCCTTTTCTACAAAACTTAATTAAAAAGTATCACTTCTTAATAAATATATATTAATTAATATTTATTTTAATGGTTAAATTGGGATATTTAGTAGAATTATCAATGACCCCAAAGGAATAACCTCAGATCGATCAGGGTCCTTAGGTGCCTTAATGCCAATGACCCTAAAGGATAGTCTTCGGATTGGTCAGAGTCTTAGAAACACCTAAGCACCCATGGTTACAAGTGACTGATCACTGACTAGCCCAAACTTTAAAAACTTAATGCTTATGGCCCTGAACTTCTCAACAACTACCTATTGGATAAAGTTCTAAGGACCTTCGATCGGTCCATTCTATACTATGGCAACCTACCATCAATCCGATGGCCTTCACTTGGCCTTAAACCAAAAGGAAAGCATCCAACCATTTAAAGTAATAAAAATTCAAGCTACAAAATTCCAATATAAAAGCAAAAAGTTCCATTGCACCATGTCAAAAGTACTTGAAGACTATAGAAAGACAACTATATGGAACTAAACATGCTTGAATAAAATAAAAATCAGCTAATTCTCCTCCTCAGGTGTTGACTGAACCCCTTCATCCTCTGAGCCTACAAGTTCTACCCTAGGAATCAGCTAGTCTCCATCTCCTAAATTCACAGGCTAGATTTCACTAAGCATCTCATCGAGTAACTGATCCTCTTTAGTCCTTGGATCACTTGAAGGCTCTACTTTGGGAGATGATATCCCACGAGACACGCAATAGGGAATGACAAACTTCTCAGAAAAGTTACATGAATTGTATGAATTTGGGTTATTCATAGGGAATTCCATGAAGAAGGCTAGCACATCTATCCCAAGAGGAGGTAATCGAAAGAGATCAAGGTACAAGCAAAGGTCCTGGACCAAATCCCAGTAATTATTTTATCCAGCACCATATCCAAAAGTGAACATAGTGTGTATTCTTTCTATAAGGTCGCCCAGCTAGGCCTTCCATATATCTCGAGCTATTGCCACATGGTGGCATTATCCTAACCAAGATAGCCTGCCCAATCAACTTGTGATCCCAATCTACTACCTTCGCTTGGCCTCAAGTTCAGCCATTACACCTATACCCTTTGTGTGATATGTCTCTACACGAGGTGACCTGCTTGGTCAAATGATCACCATGGCATGTTATCTTGATTTGGCCATGGTGCTAGTCAGCCATGACTATCTACTTGGCCATGGGTGCGAGCTCACTTGAGGTGACCTAACCGATAGAAGAACGATGGCCACCAATACAATTCAAGCCATTGAGCCAATCACCACTAGAGGTCGGCAAACTAGCATGTGAGGTAGGCCAGCTTGTGCTCATGTTCTTCTAGGAACTCTATAGCCTGCCACCAAATGGCTTTGTCAGTCGACCCTTCAATAGAGGCCATCAAACAGGAGGAAGGCAAAGATTAAGACAGTTCATGTTTCGACCCCTTGCCATGCCGGTGTCATCGATAAGGGGGCTACCATAATTTGAGATCGAAGAGTAGCTCTCTCGATTGGTCGAACTATCCCAGTGCCCCTTCCCTAGCTTGTACTGGCTTTTTCATAGGTGAGCAGGGAGCACTGGTACGATGTTGCCTATGCACATGATGACCCCTCTCGAAAGGACCAAAGGCTAGTGTAAGCAGCGGTGATTGGGACCACAGGGGTCCCTGGCTGCTGCTACATCACCATGGATCAATGCTGGTGCTGTGTTGATGTATTACCATGGGTAGCATCTGGACTTGCACATGAGTGCAGCGATTTGCATATGTTGGTCCACCAGCGATGGAGGTGGTGGAACTGGAGGCTCCACCTCCTGACTGCATCGATCTCCGTAATGGGATGGGTTCCCAACATGGCTGGCAGAAGCTTGACGTATGCACCTTACAACCATGGGATTTCTTTAATGGGGTGATGGCTTCAAGTTTGACAATCACTAGTGGCATCCTTCGTTCCCCCTACCTAGTGCGCCAATCTATTGCCACCAAGATCGCCCCTACCTATAGACTTGGTGGGTCCCAGTGCTACATCAGTCTCTCCTGGAGAGGTTGGGTCCCTCACCTTTAGATGTTTCTGGCTATCGGATGATCTTGTAAGGATGGGAACTCGGGCCGGGGATACAAATGGGGGCACTCCAATGGTCAAGTTAGTTTGGCAATCAAGGATAATAGATCCTCTATTGCAGATGCCTAAATAACCACCATGAAGAGGGAGAGAGTGAGTGATTTGTTCTTTCTTTTTTCAAAGCAGTGGGGGTTGCTTACCATTTACCTTGGTCGGAGGCCTTTCTTATTAAAATATAGAAGGTGATACCATTGGACAGGATCTGATGTCCTGGCAGCACACTCTCTTGAGAAGGGTGTAGGCTTCGCAGAACCCTGCAGGATAGAAACTAGTGTCTTGGGAGAGCACTCCCCTACAAGGAATGCAGATGGCATGCTATAGGACCTATGGTCCTGGTAGAGCATGCCTCTACAAGGGGTGCAGGTTTGGCGGAACACCTCCTCTCCCTCATGGGGTGTTCCTTCCCAAGCATCATGATAGGTTTGGTGGAGCACTACAGGACATATAATCCTGGTAGAGCACTCCTCTATAAGGGTTGCAAGTTCAGTAGAATGCCTCCTCCCCCTGACGGGATGTTCCTTCCCGAGCAGCATGATAGGTTCGGCGAAGAAAGCAACACCGCACCTGATGTGGAAATCAAGATCAACCCTAGTTCACTATGGGTCCCTGAATTTTGAGTCCCTTAACCACTTTCCAGGTTTTATCTTTGAGTTCAATAATCAAGTCCTGTTAGCCCTTTGAGTCCTGTAAGTAGGGCTTAAGTCATTGAAGTCATCTAGAGTCCTGTAATAAGGGTTAAGTCTTGAAAGCCTGGTTATGTCCTATGATTAGGGTTTCCATTCACTTTGAGTCATGTAATGAGGGCTTGGCACATTTAGGCCCAAAAAAGGGTTTGAGTCTTATTTTTGATATCATTGAGTCATGTATTTAGAGTTCAATTCATACCATTAGGATTTGGGATCAGTCTTGAGATTTGGTTAGCTCAGTTGAGCTAAGTTAGTTTAGTTAGCTCATGTTGAGCCATTTACCATTTTGGGTCTTGTAATCATGTCTAATTGTATTGAGTCTGTATTGAGTCAAGCCCAGTCAGAGAAGACTCAAGCATGTGAAGGACGCCACCCAGTGTGCCACCTCAGTAGCCGTGTGAAGTCCCAGTCACATCTTGGATTTTGCCACCTAGGATTACTTGGAGGATCATAAAGTCGGCCCATGCATGAGGAGTTGATGTCCACATGATAGCATACCCCTTCCATGCCTCAAGCACACCAAGTCCACATGCCAATGGATATACTCTAATCCCTAGATTCATGGATGCCTACTTAAGGAAGTTGTGGACCTCACCCAGCCCCAGATGGAAGCTTTTTGGTGCCGTCCCCTCTTAGCTGCCCACTATATGCCTTATTTGGGAGAATTTTGTATGGCATGAAAGAATTTTCTTTCTTGTATTCAGCCCCACACTTTAGGAAAAAAGTGGGCACCCCATATTTTCTTTATTTTCATTTGCTTGGGTCCTAAGTCTCATGACTCTATATAAGGGATCCCTTGTATAAAAATTTCATCATCTTATTCATGAAATAAAAGTCTTCTTGAGAGTTATTTTCTTTGTGTCCTCCGTAAGGAGTGGGTTTGAGACCCAAATCTGCCTTTGCTCTTTGAGCATCGAGGGGTGTGACGCCCTATTTATCAAACCCTAGCCGCCTACCCTACTTCAACCTTGGATGCCTCCATCACTTGGCCGCTCACATCCAATCCTCTTCTTCCCTTTCTTCCATCAGCCGCCTACATTATTTCTCCTTTGTTTTCTAACCCTTGATAGGTGTTTTGCAAGTCCCTTAGAGTCCACCAATCCAGGATTCAATCCGACTAGTTTTCGGGTTAGTGGGCCAAAAGGCGTGAATCTACGGGGTCTCCAGCTTGATTTTCCAGGACGCATCCGGGAGTGTAGAGCGATCTCTTCACAGATTCATAATCAAATCACTGCTAGGTACATCCCCTTGACTCACCAGTTGCGGTATTGCAGAAGAGCTAGCCCTCCTGGGGCTTCTTAGCCTCGGCAGTCCTATTTCTTTCACTTTAGGATTTATTTTTGCATGCATGTGCTTCTATTTTTTTGTAGAATTCCATGCTTAAACTCTTGGCTCAAAATTCAGGATATAAACTCTTAACTCACTACCTAATAACAAAAAAAAAGTTTGCATGCATAAGTAGTCCCGCATCAGCACCCCCGTCACCACTCAGGTGCTCTATCGTGGTGTTGGAACTAGGCATGCTGCACATGCCCACCTGTAGTTATGCCTTTTTGTCATATCCTCGATTCACTTTCTTGCCTCAATCTGTGAGGGGAATGATTCTCCTAGGACCAGGACCCAGCTCGGTCAGGGGCCTATTCAGCAAGGATTTCTACTCGATTGGGAGCTCTATTTAGCCAGGAGCTCTACAAGGCCAAGGGCTCACTTAGCCAGGGGCTCTATTTAGCCAGGAGCTCTACTTGGCCAGGGGCTCTACTTGATTGAGACACTACTCGGTTAGGATGCAGCCCGCGAGCACCATGTCAGCGTTAGCCATGTTGGATGTAGGTGCCATGTCAGCAGTCAGCCATGTCAGACACTGATGTCACATCAGTAGTCGACCATATCAATGACGATCTTAAATGACCTATCTTTTATTTTGATATTATATATTTAGTTTTTTTAGCAATGTAATTTATAAAATTTTATACTTCTTAATATAATATATTTTTTATTTATAATTACATTTATTAATTATTACTTTACATTTAATATGGTTTAAGAACAAAAATAAAATATAAAATTAAAATAAAATATTATTTATTATTTATTATTAAAATTAAAATAAATTTTTAAAAATTAATTATTTTAAAAAATCAAAAAATTATTAGCGATGGCTTTGGTGGTGGAAATTGTTGTTGCTAAAGTGTTATTATCGACGGTTACCATTTTTAGTGATGACATTTTTGTAGTCACAAATATTTTTAAATTTTATTTTTTTAAAAAATAAAATTTTATTAACAATGGCATTTGCCTTTGCTAATAATACTTATTAGCGATGTTGTAGTTCTTCATCAATAATGGAGACTTGTTGCGATAAGGATTTATGCGACGGTTAACTAACGATGGCGAGCCATCACTAATAGTATTACTAATAACAAACTAGCTATTAGCAATGGTAGTTAACCATCACTAACAATCATTTTTTTGTAGTGAGTGGAATCTTCAAATTTTTTTCTTCAAAGCTTACCTCCCCACCACCATGTTCAAGTTTCTTGTTTCATCACTAGAAGAATGGATATCCTGTTGCCTCTAAAGAAATAAGATAGAGGTTGCTAAAGTTATTACAACACTCAAATAATCTACTTGCTAGGTATTAAAAAAAACTACAATCATGAATAATAATGCTACAAACTTTTTTTCTTTTTGTGCAATTAAATGGGATATCACTACAATTCACCAAGCGGTAATAATTTTTACCATCTACTAAGATAACTAATAAGAAAAATAATCATGCAACCCATAAATAAGAGACAACATGATTTTGTTGAGAATCTTTTAGTATTTAGAATGATGGAATTATTATAGATCTTCTCTAAATCAACAAGAGGCTATACAAATATATTATCAAGACTAAATCTTGGCTTCAATAATAAAAAAAATCATCACCAATAAGATGGATTTCAATAATAAATAGAAATAGAGAGTAGATCTTACCAAACGTGGGTGCCTAAAACAATCTATGAAGAAGGCTTCTCAAAGATATAAACCATTCAACTTGTAGCTTTCAAACAATATATTAAAATTTTATCAAAATCAAAATAGAGTCAACTCCAAGATTGTCTAACAAAGTAGGCCCTTGTTCTTTATTTTCTTCTCCTAATTTTTCCACTACTTCTCAAGCATCTATTTTTTTGTGTTGCAGCACCTCCATGAACTCCTTTCCATGTTAAAAAGGAGTTAGAGTTAGTGTCCCATTATAACTCCTCTCCCTTTTCTTTATTTTATTTATTTAATGATGTAGGCCCTGATGGGGAATCCTACATTATATGAAATATGGATCCTCGATCAGGATTACATCTCTGTTAGTGAAGTTGATATTACAAGTGGAAAGTGGAAGAGAAAATACATATAACATAACTTAATTAAACATGCAAGACTTCACTATAAGAAAAAAATACTTACAAGAGGAGAACTTGAATTCTCAATCCTGTACAATAATATTTTAACAAGTAGCCTCTTAATCCCTCACAAAGATCTCAATTCTTAAGGAGACTCTCTAGCCTCTTTCTACTACCACCACTATCTTTTGGCTGTCTATCCCCTTTTAATAGACCCTGAGACTATGCACTACCCTCTGTATGCAAGAGTACTTCGATAAGATTCTAGAGGTTTAAACCATGTCAAAAATAGAGTCTAAACCAAGTCAAAAGGCAATCCTGAAGCTTATGAACCATGTGTGAACCGTGCTAACCCTCTCCTGCATGAGCCGGGCATATGGACTAGCCTGTCCCCATGCACCACGCATGCGCCTATGGTCCATCATGCACCACACAAAATGCTCATGACTGCATGAAATGCATGGTGTGTCATGCTCCCATGCATGCCTAGGCCTGCACATGCACCCAGGCCTGGTCTGCTACTACCATGCCTAGTTTACTTCTAGGCTTATGCTGGGTCTTCTCTTGGATTTTCTAGTACCTAGACCTTGTATTTTAGATCGAATCAAAGTATTTTCTCTACAATCTCCACCTCACCTTGACATTTAGCCTCCACTTAACTTTTGAGAGCTCTTGAAAGATCTCACCCCCATGCACTAAGGCAAATGCCTACTGCTCTTAGATGGACAAACATGGGAATCGAGCCAGGTTGCTCGATCCCATCTCCATTGTGTATTATGCTTTGCCTAACTTGAGACCTGCTAGGTAAAGTCTCCTATGATAATAGGAATTTACTTTGTGATGTCACCTTTTGTCCTCTTGAGTCCTGCATCTCATGCTTGGTCTACTTGCTTCTGAAGTTCCACCTTGCACTTGGTTCCCATCTGCATCAAGGACTCTGCCTTGCATTGGACTCTTGTCAAGAGATAATATATTTCATACTTCTTTCTTTTAATACAACCCTACTGCCATGCATGAACTTCAAGATTCTATTACCAACTTTTCACCTATAGCTGCTTGAATCCAATCTACTTAATGAAATCAGATTCCTGCAAAAACTAGGTATGTATCGAACCTTGCCTTATTTGTTTACTATCTCATCATATGCCCTCAAATTGACTATCATGAAGCCCTCAATTGTATAGCCTATTCCATTTGGCAAGTAGATAGAATCCCCTCTACATTTTAGGGTATCAAATAGCTTATTTTTATTATAGATATGATATGGACATGTAAAATCTAAAATTCACTTTAAAAAAGAAGTAGATATCTCATCGGATATCATGAGTGTTGTGGCATCAACTCCTAGACTGGGGACCGGGGGTGGCTGGATGTGCTAGAGCGCTCCTCTCCCGGACAAACCTGCAACAAAGTCCCTAAGGGTGCCGGTGGTGTTCCGGCGGGGGACCCTCCGATGCCTAAGTTAGTAGGAGGTTGAAGGCAATAGACTTGAGGAATCAAGGGATGAATAGCATATGGAGAGGAAAAAGTTATTCTACCTTCAAACGGGGTTCCCTGTGTTTGTTATATAGGCATGGAACAGTCCAAAATCCGTTAGGGGAGAGGCTGAGAAAGACCAATCTGCCTATAGGAGAATCTGAAGAGTGGCCACGTGGCACGCATATATGGTGGCATCGTGGAAGTAGTAGAGCAGGGCTGTTGGGATAGCAGGATCCTGTAGTAACAAAAAGGTGCTTCTGGAATTCCCTAGATGCTAAGGCTCGCCTGTCGGATGTCGACCGTTGGAAAGCCAGTCAGCCGGACTAAAGGCCAAACCTCCGAAGGAGAGCGATGGGCCGGACCCCAGCAGGAGAGGGTCGTTTGGACCTCTGCTCCGGTGGATCAGACCTCTGAAGGAGAACGATGGGCCGGACCTCAGTAGGAGAGGGTCGTTCAGACCTTTGCTCCGGTGGGTCGGACCTCTGAAGGAGAGCGACGGGTCGGACCCCAGCAAGAGAGGGTCGTTCGGACCCCTGCTCTGGTGGGTCAGACCTCTGAAGGAGAGGGACAGGTCGACCCCAGTAGGAGAGGGTCGATTGGACCTCTGCTCCGATGGGTCGGACCTCTCTCGGTTGGAGCCTTGAAAGGGGCGGCCGGGTCGGACCACAAGACTGAGTCGGCTCTTGTTGAGGGTGAGCCATTAAGGTACAACAGTTGTCCCCCTTGCCCTTGTGCTTCGAGCGAGTCCGTAGGCTCGAAGGGCGAGAGCATTAAATGGCAGTAAATGCATCAGCCTTTCAAATGATGGTGAATCTGGTTCATCATGCTACGACCGGCTGCCTTTTGCTCCGATTTTTCCTCCTGGACAGGTGTCAGTGCCTGGTTGGCAAAGACAGGGGAAGCAGTTATTGCCGGTACGGTGCATGGCAGCTACATGTTTGGATTCTTGATGTGACGCTGGGCATGTTGCCCCATCATAACAGTTGGTGCACTTGCCGGAGTGATCCATCCATCGTTGCTTCGACTATCACGTGGATCACGACCGAATATGATCCGGCGCATCCCCTTGGATTCCTGTCCAACTCGAGAACTAAAGCGCCAGCCATTGGATCTCGGCACGTGGGGGTATGCATTGGGAAGCTGCTCCCGGGTGCCTATAAAAGGGGGGAAGCAGCGCCCAGAAAGAACCTTTCACTGTGCTTGTGCTTGAATTGAAGGAGGCCTCCTCCCTCCTTCTGTCGCTTTAGCCTTTCTTAGAGAACCAGGGAACTAGGTTAGTCCTGTCTTCACTTTCCCCATCTTTCTCCCTTTCTGCAACCCATCTTAGAATGGCTTCTGGGAGTCGGAGTTCGGCTCATGGTCATAGGGAACCTGGTCCCTTTGACATCCCTTCGACCATGACCTAAGAGAGGGTCGAAAACCTTAGGATTATGTATAACATTCCCTCTACCTTACACCTAACTATCCCTAGCCGCGAGGGTAGAGTGAACGGGCCTTTGAACTTAGGAGCTCTCCCCGTGTATGAAGACCACCTAAAAGCCGGCCTTCATTTCCTGGTCCATAGCTTCTTTGTTCAGATTTTCAGTACCTATAGAGTCACCCCCTCCCAGCTGCCCTCGAATAGCATATGGGTCCTGTGTGGCTTCGTAGTCTTGTGTAGGGAGGCCAATATAGAGCTGAGGGTATCTTTATTCTCTAATTTTTCTTTATTAAAGTAGGACTTACAGAGTCAGGAGTGGTGGATGTTCAATCCACACCCTAGCCGGAAGATACTAGGGGTCTTCCATCCGCCATTCATGGATGGAAGTCCCAATACTTCTTTATAGATAGCCTGGAGTCGTGGGGCTTTGAGGCAGCTTGGAGGGAGCCGAGGTCGAATGCTCTGAACGGGAGGAAGGTCTCGAGGGACGACGAGGCCAACTTCCATAAGTTGGATGATGAAGACCCAAAGTTCGTTGGATTCATGCTCCATGAGGGAAGTCCCCATCAGGCCGGACTCAGCGGGCACATGATGTTAGGTAGGACGAGAGCCGTAGAGGGAAAAAGAGAGAGACCGGCTACTTTATTTCTCGTCGGCCTTGCAACCGTACCTCACTTTAACTTTGTTTGTCGATAGGCGGGAAGATGAAGACAGATAGGGTGGTCCTCTCAGTGCGATCAGCACAGTGGAGGGCTGTTCGTATTGCAAAGTCAACCCTACGGAGCCAAAGAAGCGGGCGGCCGAACTGGCACCCGAAAGGCTGAAGAAACAATGGACGGCATAACCGTCCACCACGGTGGTGTCAGTAGGGTCAGAGGATGACATGTCTCTGACCGAACGCCAATGGGTGATCATGTCCGAGCGATCCTCTTCGGCCGGGTAGCCAGTCGCCCGGTCGGAGGAGAGGCTTCTGATGCCGATCGGGGTGGACGCGTGGTGCGGGCACCAGACTTAAAAGAAGACTTCAAGGCTCCATCTGGATCTCTGATTGACCTTGCCTGAAGAATTAGGGTTTTCTGGTTTTGTAATAAGGGTTGACTTGGTCAACTCAATTTTAGTTTGAGTCTATATTTCCCTGCAATTTAAATTTTGTTGAGTCATGTTGACTCAGTACAAGTCCTAGTAGTGGTCTGGGTCTTCTCCACGGTGCCACATTTTCTCCCAAGCGCAAGCAAGTGGGCGCCACACTCCCAGCCACATGCCAAAGTCCAGGAGGTGCCACATCTCCATCCCAGTGTCTTGGTCCCCACACCCAAGGGAGCAAGAATTTTTTTGAAGCCAAAATCAAGGAGGCTCCCCATATATACCTTAAAAGACCAAGCTAAAGGAGGAAAGAGGCATTTCTTGGGGAGCACTTCAAGGGGGCGCCCAATTCATGCCTAAAAAGACCAAAGCAAAGTTGGGAAGAGCCATGACTTGGGGAGAAAGAAAAGGAGGTGTCCAAAAGAGTTGAGCCATGGAAGGAAAAAATTTTTCTTGTAGAGCAAGGCTAGGAGGTGCCACCTACTTACCATTTGGAGCCATCAATCAACACTTATGGAACCTCTTGGCCAGCCATATGAGAGGAGATTGATTCTACAAACCTAATTTGAAGATCCATCCTATTAGTCCCACATGGGAAGATGTAAAACCCTGACCTCTTGTAAAGTCCTATAAAATAAACCCCTCTTATAAGTTTTGAAGACAACTGATAAAAGAATTCAATTTATGTGTGAGCAAACTTTGTGTTTCTCTCTTCCGCACTTGTATTCAGGTGTTGAGCTCCGTGAGGGAGTAAATCCGGGTTTCCTAGGAACTTTGAGGAAGTGTGAGATCTCCAACCCCAAAACCCTAGGTTAGCCACTTCCATTCCAAACCCTAGCCACCCAGCATCCTCTTCATTCCACCAAACCCTAGCCTACCCCATCTCTCACGGCCCCTCTCTCCGAGTAGAGGCCGACCACCAGCATCCAGGTCCAGTTCAGCTACTTTGAAGACAAGCAAATCCCAGAGGAAGTCATATCAGCATCCAGGAGAATCAGGATTTCAGCAACATCAGCTTTCAAGTACTTCTATCTGGTAAATCCTTCCTTGAGTATCTGGTTCCATAACTTGTTCGTCTTCTTTCCCATATCTTGAGTTCAGAAGAAGCCAACTCTGCCAAAGGGCCAGTATTGGAGGATCCATTGCGAAGATATCTGAATCCGGGGATCCAACAATCTGCTCAAGAGAGTCATTCCACTAAACTCTGTGAAGATCACTGCCTGGTCTGTAACCCTTCTCTTCTCTTTACTTCTGTCCTGTTGAAAGTTCAGAGTGAAACCGTAGGTCTGGGAGTTTCTCAACCCCTAGCGATCCTTTACTTCTGAACTACTCTGATAACCTAGTTTTTTTAAATTGTGCTTTCAATTATTACATAGTTTCTTTCAATTTAGTTTAACTTTCCTTTGAGTCAAAGCCGACTTCTGAAATTATAAAAAAAAAATATTAAAAAAAGAAAGAATTAGTCTTAATTTACTTCTGCATCACATCATCTCTCTTTTGTTCTACATCATTTTTGGTATCAGAGCTTTCGTTCTGCATCAATTTTGGTATCAGAGCCCTGTCTAGGGTTTCTGATTTGCTTGTATGTTTTGAGTGTCTCTCTTTTTTATTTGTCTGCTCGAAGTAGACTCCCCAGGACGTCCGGTCCTAGGAACGAAGTGAGGTGCAAACCTCCTCTTCCCATTCCACGGGGAGTTCCTAGGGCGTGTAGGGGATCCGTTGGGTTACAACTTCATAGCAGGAATTGTAAACGGGGGAAGCATTCTGTTTTCAGTCCGTAACTATCCTGTTGCAGGAATTGTTTTTCATTGTAGCTAACTCCAAATTGCATGATTTTTATTTTCTGGAACCAGTATAATTGAAGCTATTTTACATAAATTTACTGTAATTTATTGGTTTCTGTAGAATTTCTGAGAGTTAAATTACAGCAACTCTGTTTCTATGTTTCTGCAATTCAATTTTTGAGTGATCATCTCCTAATTCATCTTAAGGGCAATTGAGCATCTAAGATAAGGGGAGGAGTTGATAACCTCTCCTTAGCCCAAAACCACCACCCATTCATTCGATCCTAAGCCTAATTTTAAAACTTATTAGACTTAATTTGCCCTAGTGGGCTAGGGACACCAACAAGTCGGGTCTAGGCTAGTGTTGAGTCAGTTTGTCTAGTTACTCTGTGTGTGCTTTGTACTCAGTGTCTAGAATGGTGGTTCAGGGATTCTATCCCGAAGGGCTTGTGTGCTGGTCTGCCTACCTGGCCAATCTCTGATTGGTGTCTAGGATTGGCATTTAGGGACCTAACACGCCCCTTACACC
Organism: Areca catechu; assembly: GCA_021397845.1. Taxonomy (NCBI): domain Eukaryota; kingdom Viridiplantae; phylum Streptophyta; class Magnoliopsida; order Arecales; family Arecaceae; genus Areca; species Areca catechu. The sequence goes on from CM038045.1 coordinate 98,270,561, forward strand.
TGCCTGGCTGAGTCCCGAGTTACTACATGCTAGCTTGCCACTCTAATAGGGCATCTAGTTTGGGCTCTAGGTCTAGTTAGCCCGTAGTCGTTTCAGTTGAGTCTCATTTGGTGTGTTTGCTTGCATCATCATGTCTACCCGGAATGGAGTACCCTACCAACCTGGTCAAACCCAACCTGATTTAGAGGCCATGGTTAGAGCTCTTACTGAGAGTGTGAACAAATTGAGTCAGGATGTGACTGCTACTGTTGCCCAGTTTAAAGAACAAGTCCATGAGAATTTTGCCCAGCTTAGGGATCGAGTCCAAGTACTTGAGGAACCTAGGCATCAGAATTGGACTCCTGACCTAGATTTTAATGTGCCTCAACCTCACCCACACCAGGAGCCTAGAAGACCTTTATACAGAGATCCTGAACCTAATCATAGGAGGCCTGACCCAGAGCCTGAAGATAGAGATGATAGGTTCATTCGAAACATCAAATTAGATGCACCCACTTTTGATGGTAGCTTAAACCCTAAGGTGTATTCTGATTGGGAGTGTGAGATGGACCAGTACTTTGAGTGGTATGCCATGTCTGAGGAAAGGAAATTCAAGTTTGCCAAGATGAAGTTAGTACATCAAGCTAGGTTATACTGGGGGAACATTGAGCTAACCACTAGAAGACGAAATGTTGAGCCCATAACCACTTGGCAGGGTATGAAAGAGAAGCTTAGAGATAAATACCTAACCATTTCATACCAGCAGAATCTGTTAGACCAATGGCAGACCTTGAAACAAGGGAACTGATCTGTATCAGACTACATAACCACCTTTGATGAATACCTGATGAGATGTGATGTGAGTGAAGCCCATGAGGTCACTTTGTCTAGGTTTAGGGCTGGACTTAGGGAAGACATAAAGAAGGAGTTGTTTCTGAGAGAGGTTACTGACCTAGACCAAGCCTATCAGATTGTACTGAACACTGAGAAATTTCAGAGAGGACCTATGCCTTCTAGGGTTAGAGCCCCAATCCCAAGAAATGGACCAAGCCAAGTTACCCCTAGCAAACCTAGTCAGGGTATTCCCACTCCTAGGCCCATGGACAAAGGTAAGGCACCTGACACCCAGAAAACCCCTAGTATCACCTATTTTAAGTGCCAGAAACCCGGTCATATCTCCAGCCAGTGCACAGCCATAGCTTGTTTTAAGTGCCATAGGATAGGTCATGTTTCTAGGCAGTGCCCTTGTAGATCCCTTTACATAGAAGAAGGAAAGGAAGAGAGTTCCAAGCCCAATGAAGAATTTGAAGAAGAAGTTTATGAGGCCGGAATGAATTTGGTTAATGAGTATGAAGGAGAGGAGGAATCCACAGAGTCTAACCAGTTAGGGGTTGTGAGATGCATCCTGTCCCAGAATAGAGTTCAGGAGGATTGGCGTAGGACTAACATCCTACAGACTTTCCTTAAACTAGGGGATAAGGTATGTAAGATCATTATAGATAGTGGGAGCTATGTAAATGCCATTTCTGCTAGCACTATTAAAATGTTAGGCTTAACCCCAGTCCCCCACCCCAACCCCTATAAGGTTTCTTGGGTAGACTCTACCTCTATACCCATCCAGTCTAGATGTCAGGTCCAAATCCAAATGCAATCCTATCAAGAGAAGATTTGGTGTGATGTCTTGCCCATGGGGGTGAGCAGTATAATTCTTGGGTGACCTTGGTTATATGATCATGATGCCACCCTCTTAGCAAAATCCAATACCTGTGTCTTTAGTTTTAATGGGAAAAAAATCACAATCCATTCAGTCCCTCCTAAGGACAAGGTAGCTAAAGGACCCAATAAGGTCAGAGAGATGAAGACTGGAGTGAACCTAATTAGTGCTAAGGATCTTGAACAAGAAATTCATAGTGGTTCACCCATTTGGATGTTGACTGCTAAGAAACTTAGGACTCCTACACCCTTAGATCCTCCTTAGGAAGTTAGACCTTTGTTAGAAGAATTTGAGGATGTTTTTCCCGAGGATCTGCCAGACCACCTTCCACCTCATAGGGATATCCAGCACTCCATAGATTTAATCCCAGGAGCTACTTTACCCAACTTGCCCCATTATAGGATGAATCCATCTGAGCTTAAGGAACTGCAAAAGCAGGTTGGAGAATTGTTGAGGAAGGGGTTCATTAGAGAGAGTCTTAGCCCTTGTGCAGTCCCTGCACTACTGACCCCAAAGAAGGATGGCACGTGGAGGATGTGTGTTGATAGTCGTGCCATCAATAAAATCACAATCAAGTATAGGTTCCCCATCCCTAGACTAGATGACATGCTAGATATGATGGTCGGTGCAATGATTTTTTCCAAAATTGATCTCAAGAGCGGCTATCATCAGGTTAGGATTAGACCAGGGGATGAGTGGAAAGCCGCTTTCAAAACTAAGGATGGTCTCTATGAATGGATTGTTATGCCTTTTGGGTTGTCCAATGCCCCTAGTACTTTCATGAGGATTATGACCCAGGTTCTTAGAGCTTTCATAGGGAAGTTTGTAGTGGTCTATTTTGATGACATCCTGATCTATAGTAAGACCCCTGCAGACCATCTAGGCCACCTTAGACAAGTCTGCCAAGTTTTGAGGAACGATAGTCTCTACGGTAATCTCAAAAAGTATGAATTCATGACTAGTAGAGGCATCTTCCTTGGTTTTGTAGTAACCCCTAACGGCGTGGCTGCCGATCCAGAAAAGATTAGGTCCATAGTAGAATGGCCAGAGCCGACCAGTGTGCATGAAGTCAGAAGTTTCCATGGCTTGGCTACCTTCTATAGGCGATTCATCAAGAGGTTTAGTACTGTAGTTGCTCTTATCACAGACTGTATTAGGAAGGGAGAATTTCAGTGGACTAAAGCAGCCCATAAAGCCTTCCTAGATCTTAAGGATAGGATGACCCAGGCACCCATTTTGAGGTTACCCAACTTTTCTAAAGTATTTGAGGTTGCCTGTGATGCTTCAGGAGTAGGTATAGGTGGAGTCCTAAGCCAAGAAAACCATCCCTTAGCATTCTTTAGTGAAAAACTTAATGATGCTAAGCTTAGGTATTCTACCTATGATAAAGAATTTTATGCGATAGTGCAAGCTTTGCGTTACTGGAGACATTATTTGCTACCGCAGGAATTTGTGCTGTTTTCGGACCATGAGGCCCTTAGATTCTTGAATTACCAGAAGAAGCTTAACCCTAGGCATGCTAAGTGGGTAGAGTATATCCAGTCCTATACTTTTGTTTTGAAACATAAGGCTGGGACTGAAAATAAGGTAGCTGATGCCCTTAGTCGTCGATCTTTGTTATTGAATTCTGTTAGGGCTGAAGTCGTAGGGTTTGAGCAGATCATAGAGGAATATGAGTCGTGTCTGGATTTTAAGACTGTGTACCAGGATCTAGCTCAAGGACCATCTAGTGATCATAAGGATTATACCCTTTTAGATGGCTTTTTGTTCTTTAAAAATAGGCTTTGCATCCCTAGAACTTCTCTTAGGGAATTTTTGATTTGGGAAATTCATGCTGGAGGTCTAGCTGGCCATTTCGGAAAAGACAAGACCATCCTGGCTATTGAAGACCACTTTTTCTGGCCTAGCTTAAAAAGAGATGTAGCACACATTATGGCTAGGTGTCGGACCTGCGCTGTTGCCAAATAGCGAAAATAGAACACCGGCCTTTATACCCACTCCCTGTCCCAGATCGCCCTTAGCAAGATGTGAGCATGGACTTTGTGTTAGGTTTGCCTAAGACCTAGAGGAGGCATGACTCTATCTGTGTTGTAGTCCACCGATTTTCTAAGATGGCCCATTTCTTGCCTTGTTTCCAAACATTTGATGCGTCTAAGGTATCCACCCTGTTCATTAATGAGATAGTTCGACTCCATGGCCTACCTAAGTCAATTGTTTCAGATAGGGATGTCCGGTTCACCAGCTATTTTTGGAAAATCCTTTGGCATAAGTTAGGGACAAAACTTAAGTTTTCAACTGCCTATCATCTCCAAACTGATGGCCAAACCGAAGTAGTGAACCGTAGTTTAGGCAATCTGCTAAGGTGTCTTGTTGGTGAAAACATTAGGAACTGGGATTTGTACTTACCTAGAGCTGAATTTGCATACAATGACTCGGTCAATAGGTCTACTGGTAAGAGTCCATTTGAAATTGTGCATGGTTACAAACCTCACACACCTCTTGACCTAGCTCCTTTACCAGTCCACACACGAGTCTCAGAGTCTGCTGAAGTTTTTGCATAGCATATAAAAGACTTGCATAAAGAAATTCATGCCAAAATAAATTTAAGTAATGAAACTTATAAGAAGTTGGCTGATTCTTAAAGGCAAGTCAAAACTTTTGTTGAGGGAGACTATGTAATGATTAGGTTAAGGCCTGAACGGTTTCCTCCTGGAACCGTTAGAAAGTTACATGCTAGAGGAGCTGGACCATTTAGAGTGGTGAAGAGAGTAGGATCCAATGCCTATGTGCTCGAGTTGCCTTCAGAACTAGGCATTAGCTCCACTTTCAACATTACAGACCTAGTAGAGTATAGAGAGCCAGCTGTGATTCCCAGTGAGCCTTTTGAGCCTAATCCTGCTCTTGAGAGTGAACCCAATCCTGTGTGTCCACCAACAAACTGGCCTGTAAGGAAAGAGTAGATTGAAAAGATCCTGGATGATCAGGTTATCTATACTCGTAATCGAGGATACCAAAGATACCTGGTCCGCTGGCAAGGAAGGCCAGATTCTGATGACTCTTGGATCTCCCGAGAAGAATTACAAGAATTGGACCCAGACCTCTTGGAGAGATACCAGAGCCAACTTGATCCATACTCGACAGGGTCGAGTTCCTCCCATCCCGGGAAAATTGGTGCGGGCACCAGACTCAGAAGAAGACTTCAGGGCTCCATCTGGATCTCTGATTGACCTTTCCTGAAGAATTAGGGTTTTCTGGTTTTGTAATAAGGGTTGACTTGGTCAACTCAATTTTAGTTTGAGTCTGTATTTCCCTGTAACTTAAATTTTGTTGAGTCATGTTGACTCAGTACAAGTCCTAGTAGTGGTCTAGGTCTTCTCCAGGGTGCCACATTTTTCCCAAGCCCAAGCAAGTGGGCACCACACTCCCAGCCACATGCCAGAGTCCGGGAGGTGCCACATCTCCATCCCAGTGTCTTGGTCCCCACACCCAAGGGAGCAAGAATTTTTCTTGAAGCCAAAATCAAGGAGGCGCCCCATATATACCTTAAAAGGCCAAGCTAAAGGAGGAAAGAGGCATTTCTTGGGGAGCACTTCAAGGGGGCGCCCAATTCATGCCTAAAAAGATCAAAGCAAAGTTGGGAAGAGCCATGACTTGGGGAGAAAGAAAAGGAGGTGTTCAAAAGAGTTGAGCCATGGAAGGAAAAAAAATTTTCTTGAAGAGCAAGGCTAGGAGGCGCCACCTACTTACCATTTGGAGCCATCAATCAACACTTATGGAACCTCTTGGCCGGCCATATGAGAAAAGATTGATTCTACAAACCTAATTTGAAGATCCATCCTATTAGTCCCACATGGGAAGATGTAAAACCCTGACCTCTTGTAAACTCCTATAAAATAAACCCCTCTTGTAAGTTTTGAAGTCAACTGATGAATGAATTCAATTTATGTGTGAGCAAACTTTGTGTTTCTCTCTTCCGCACTTGTATTCAGGTGTTGAGCTCCGTGAGGGAGTAAATTCGGGTTCCCTAGGAACTTTGAGGAGGTGTGAGATCTCAAACCCCAAAACCCTAGGTTAGCCACTTCCATTCCAAACCCTAGCCGCCCAGCATCCTCTTCATTCCACCAAACCCTAGCCTACCCCATCTCTCACAGCCCCTCTCTCCGAGTAGAGGCCGACCACCAGCATCCAGGTCCAGTTCGGCTACTTCGAAGACAGAGCAAATCCCAGAGGATGTCAGATCCGCATCCAGGAGAATCAGGATTTTAGCAACATCAGCTTTCAAGTTCTTCTATCTGGTAAATCCTTCCTTGAGTATCTGGTTCCATAACTTGTTCGTCTTTTTTCCCAGATCTTGAGTTCAGAAGAAGCCAACTCTGCCAAAGGGCCAGTATTGGAGGATCCATTGCGAAGATATCTGAATCCGGGGATCCAACAATCTGCTCAAGAGAGTCCTTCCACTAAACTCTGTGAAGATCACTGCCTGGTCTGTAACCCTTCTCTTCTCTTTACTTCTGCCCTGTTGAAAGTTCAGAGCGAAACCCTAGGTCTGGGAGTTTCTCAACCCCCAGCGATCCTTTACTTCTGAACTACTCTGATAACCTATTTCTTTAAATTGTGCTTTCAATTATTACATAGTTTCTTTCAATTTAGTTTAACTTTCCTTTGAGTCAAAGTCAACTTCTGAAAATATAAAAAAAAATAAAATAAAAAAAGAAAGAATTAGTCTTAATTTACTTCTGAATCGCATCATCTCTCTTTTGTTCTGCATCATTTTTGGTATCAGAGCTTTCGTTCTACATCAACGCGGCCCTTCGTCCCCACCGTTGGAGCTGATTGTGGCAACCTCCCTGACCATCAGGGGAGCCCCTACAGGGGAGGGGCCATCAGCCTTTGATGAGAGGGCTGGCGGCACTCTTGATGAGGAGGAGCACCAAAAATGGCGCGATGCTAAGGAGGCTAAGGAGCTACTTCAAAGGGCCGCTCCCGACAACGACGGGCGGTCGGTGAACGAGGCCGCAAGGAGTTCCCTTCGCCATCTTCTGGGGGTAAGTATCGCTTTTTATTTCCCCATCCCGACTTCATGGGTGGCGGCTTTCTAATTGTGCATGTCTATCGGCAGCTTGTTAAGGACAACTTGCTGATGGACGAGGGCCTAGGCGAGCTGCTCTATCTGAAAGAGCAGTTTACCCAAAGGGCCGAAGTAGCAGAGCTGGCAAGGGACACAGCTTGGGAGGAGCTGACAGCCTCCAGGGAGGAGGTGCTCGGCTTGAGGGCTGTAGTGGCAGAGGTGTCCACCTTGCGGGCCAAATTGGAGGCCCAGAAGAAGCAGTTGGAGAACTTGCTAGCCCAAAGGCGCATCGGGAGGCAAGTCTAAAAAATAAGAAGAAGAAGGTCAAGGCCCTAACCCGTCGGCTGGATATCGAGGAGGGGTGCTTGACGGAATGCGAGGTCCATGTGCAGGGCCACCAGGCAATGGCGGAGAGGTATAAGGGCCTATTGAAGACGGCCCAGGTATTGCTGAAGACGGCTGGTGAGAAGGCCGTTGCAACCTACAAAGCCCCGGAGGACCTCACCGAGGAGATGAACGAAGCCGGGACAGTCGACTTCGACTACGGATTTGATGAGTGCCTGGGAAAGGTTAGTGCAGCCTTCCCAGACCTCGATCTATCATTCCTTTAGCCGCAAAAGTCGGCGGAAGAAGAGGGTTTGGAAGCGGCGGATCCGATTACCCGAGTGGCCGATGCTCTAGTGGAGGCCATCATAGTAGTGGCCGAACCAGATGCCCAGGTTGAAGCCGAAGCGGAGGCAACCGAAAGGACTGAGGGGGCCAAAGCGGCTATTGTTGCCGAAGGAGCCAAGGTGGCTGATGTCAATGTACCCCCCGAGGGTCAGACCTAGTCATTTGTAAAGGTCTGACCTTCAATTTTGTAAAGAACCTTTCTGGAAGTAATGAAAAATTTTCTTTCACAATGTCTCACTTTTTTCCTTTCTGAAATTTCACTAAGTGTGGACTAGTCAGCTAATCTGAGCGGACGGTCGAGCCTTTAGGGCGAGCATCGAATAGTGGCTCAAGCCGAACTAGATTCCCTTAGGATTTTCGCTCTAGGTATTGGTCCGTCGGCTTTCCCGGGCCAAGAGCAATTGAAGTGGCGGTCAGACTGTAGCTCAGAATGGAGCAACGAGCTTAGGAATTTCAACCTAAGTGTTGGTCCATTGGCTTGTCGAACCTAGAAGTAGTTGAGGCCGTGGTCGGACTGTAGCTCAGGCTGGAGAAACGAGCTTAGGAATTTCAACCTAAGTGTTGGTCCATCGGCTTTCCAAACCCAGAAGTAGTTGAGGCAGCAGTCGGACTGTAGCTTAGGCCGAAACAACGCACTTAAGAATTTTAACCTAAGTGTTGGTCTGTCGGCTTTCTGAACCCAGAAGTAGTTGAGGCAGCAGTCGGACTATAGCTTTGGCCGGAGCAACAAGCTTAGGAATTTCAACCTAAGTGTTGGTCCGTTGGCTTTCCGAACCTAGAAGTAGTTGAGGCAGCGATCGGACAGTGGCTCAGGCCGGAGCAACGAGCTTAGGAATTTCAACCTAAGTGTTGGTCTGACGGCTTTCCGAACCCAGAAGTAGTTGAGGCAGCGGTCGGACTATAGCTTAGGTCAGAGCAATGGGCTTAGGAATTTCGACCTAAGTGTCAGTCCGTCGGCTTGTCCGGACTCGGCTACCCTAGAGCCTCTACCGATCGGAGTCAGACTTTCGGAAGTGGGCTGTCCTAGAGCCTCTGTCAACCGGGGTCAGACTTTCGAAAGTGGGCTGCCCTAGAGCCTCTACCGATCGGGGTTGAACTTTCGGAAGTGGGCTGCCCTAGAGCCTCTACCGACCGGGGTCGGGCTTTCGGAAGTGGGCTATCCTAGAGCCTCTACCAACCCAGGTCGGACTTTTAGAAGTGGACTACCCTAGAGCCTCTGCCGACCTGGGTCAGACTTTCGGAGGTGCGCTGCCCTAGAGCCTCTGCTGATCAGAGTCGGACTTTCAAAAGTGGGCTGCCCTAGATCCTCTACCGACTAGAGTCGGACTTTTGAAAGTGGGCTGCCCTAGAGCCTCTGCCGACTGGGATCGGACTTTCAGAAGTGGGCTGCCCTAGAGCCTCTATAGATCGAGGTCGGACTTTCGGAAGTGGGCTGCCCTAGAGCCTCTGCCGACTGGAGTCGAACATTCAGAAGTGGGCTGTCCTAGAGCCTCTGCTGACCGGGGTCAGACTTTCGGAAGTGGGCTACCCTAGAGCCTCTGTCGACTGGAGTCAAACTTTTGGAAGTGGTTCGTAAAAGAAATACGGACTTCATTGATAATACTTGTGGAGGTTGTCTACATTCCATGGACGCGCCATCTGTCGTCCATCCAAAAATTCAAGTCAATAGGTGCCGGCTTGAACTACTTCAATGACCCAGTAAGGTCCTTCCTAATTTAGGGAAAGCTTGCCTTGCTCGATCAGCCTCGAAATTTTGGTCCTCCACAGGACCAGGTCTCCGACACTGAAAGCTCGCACCTTGACACGTGAGTTGTAGTATTTCGCCATCTTCTAGCGGTATACCATCATCTTCATGCCTGCCCGAAGTCTAGTTTCTTCGAGCAAGTCTAGGTTAGCCCTTTGCTGCTCGGAGTTAGCCGGTTCGGTGTAGTGTTCAATCCGGAGAGATTGAAGAGAGGTCTCAACAGGGATGACGGCTTCACTCCCATAAGTGAGGTTGAATTGGGTTTCACCGGTTGACATTTTGGTGGTCGTTCGGTTTGCCCATAATATTGAGTGGAGCTCCTCCGCTCAAAGCCCTTTAGCTTCATTAAGTGGGGTCTTCAGCCCATGCAGGATTGTCCGATTGGTGACTTTAGCCTCTCCATTGCACTGAGGGTGCCCGACTGACATGAGTCGGTGATAGATATGATATTGCTGACAAAAGTCTTGGAACTTAGAGTTGTCAAACTGCCTTCCATTATCAGTAATAATCATCCGGGGAATGTCGAACCAAAAGATGATGTTATTCCGGATGAAGTTCTCCACCTAAACCTCTATTATCTGTGCTAGTGGTTCTGCCTCCACCTATTTGGTGAAGTAGTCGATGGCCACAAGCAAAAACTTTCGTTGCCCAAACGCTGGGGGAAAGGGTCCCAAGATATCCATCCCCCACTATGAGAACGGCCATGGGGCAGTTATCGGAGTCAGCTTACTGGTGGGCCTCCTTTGTATAATGGAGTACCTTTGACACACGTCACACCTTCGGACGAAGTCCGACGCGTCTTTCTGAATGGTAGGCTAGTAATATCCCTGTCGGATGATCTTGCAAGCTAAGGACCTTCCTCCGAGGTGGTCACCATAGATGCCTTCATGGACTTCTCTGAGGGTGTAGTCGGCATCTGTCGGCCCCAAGCATTTCAACAGCGGCTGTGAGAATGATTGCTTATACAGGATGCCATGAAGGATGACGTACTTAGAGGCCGTCAAGCGCACTCACTTGGCCTCCATCGGATCTTCAGAAAGAGTTTCCTTAGTCAAGAAAGCAAGGATCGGATCTATCCAAGAAGTTTCTTGTTCCACCTAGTGGACCTCGGTCAGCTCTTCCGTAATACTTGGGTGCTGCAGATGCTCCACAAAACATCGGTCGGAAGTGCTGATGGCGACCGTGGCCAATCTTGATAGAGCATCCGCCCGAGAGTTTTACAGATGAGGTATGTGGAGGATTTTGAAAAACATGAGCGGAGGGATAAGATTTTGTACCTTATTCAAGTATATTGCCAGGGTCGGATCCCTCGCATCAAATTCCCCCTTTACTTGATTGACTACCAGTTTTGAGTTGGAGAAGACTTTGAGTCGGTCGATGCCTAGTTCATTGGTGATTCGTAGCCTCATGAGGAGTGCTTCGTACTCCGTCTGATTGTTTGACACCTGAAATAAAAAATACAATGCATATTCCAGGTTCTCCCCATCCAGGTCGGTCAGGATCAATCCAGCCCCGCAACTTGCAAGGTTGGATGATCCGTCCACATGGAGGGTCCAAGCTGGTTCGGCTTCATAGATGGCTTCAGCTCCAGGTACTTCGGCCATTTGAGGGGGTGTCTCTTGTCTCCATGTATACTCTGCAATGAAGTCAACGATTACTTGGGCCTTCAAGGCAGATCGTGGTTGGAAAGAGATGTCGAATTTGCCTAGCTTGACAGCCCACTTGGCGAGCTGACCGGATATGTTTGGGCTTCGGAGGATTGCCTTGAGCAGTTGGTCAGTCATCACCACAATCGGATATGCCTGGAAATACGGTCGGAGCCGCTTGGCAGAAGTGACCAAATAATATATCAGCTTTTGCATCTTGGGGTACCTTGTTTCAGCGTTGTGGAGGACTTTGCTGATATAATAGATGGGCTTCTGCTGTCTGTCCTCTCCGACTCGCACGAGGATGGTGCAGTCACTTCGTTTGACGCCGAAAGATAGAGGTACAAGGGTTCCCCCTCCGTTGGCTTAGCTAGCAATGGGGGATTCTTCAAGTACTTTTTCAATGCTTCTAAAGTCGACCAACATTTGTTAGCCCAAACAAAGCTTTCCGACCGATGCAGGGTTTTAAAGAATGGCAGAGACTTCTCAACCGAATGGGAGATGAAATGGCTGAGAGAGGCGATTCGGCCGGTGAGCTCTTGCACCTGCTTTTTGTTGGTCGGATGTGCCATCTTAGTGATGGCCTTTATCTTGTCGGGGTTCACTTCAATTCCTCTTTGTGTGACCAGAAAACCAAGGAACTTTCTAGAGGTTATCCCAAAAGTACATTTCGTGGGGTTCAGCTTCATCCGATGGTGCTTTAGTGCATCAAAGGATTCCTGCAAGTCCCTGATGTGGTCGGCCTTATGGAGACTCTTCACTATCATGTCATCTACATAGGCCTCCATGTTCCTGCCTAGCTAACCTTTGAACACTCGGTTGATCAGCCTTTGAAAAGTGGCACTAGCGTTCTCCAAGCCGAAGGGCATCATCCGATAATAGTACAGATCCTTGTTGGTGACAAAAGCGGTCTTCTCCTCATCTTCCAGGTGCATCTTTATTTGGTTGTAGCCGGAGAAGGCATCCATAAAGCTGAGAAGTTGGTGGCTGGATGTCGCATCCACCAGGTGATCAATCTTGGGTAATGGGAAGCTGTCCTTCGGACAGGCCTTGTTGAGGTCGGTGTAATCTACACAAATCCTCCACTTCCGATTGGCTTTCTTCACCATAACCACATTCGCTAGCCACTCAGGGTAGTGGACTTCCCTGATGAAGCCAGCATCACAGAGCTTTTTCACTTCCTCACCGATGTTTTTCTGCCTTTCGGCAGCAAAGCTTCTCTTCTTCTATCAGACAGGTCGGTAGGTCGGATCCACCTTGAGCTGGTGAGTGATGACCTCCGACAATATTTCGGGCATGTCCGATGCCGACCAAGCAAAAACATCGGCGTTACCCTGAGGAAGCTGATCAGTTCTAACTTAATGTCTTTGCTGAGGGAACATCCAATCTGGAGGACCTTGGTGGGATCATCCTCTCGAAGGGGAACAAACAAAATCTTTTCTCCTGGCTAACCAAGGCCATCGGCCTCAGCTCTCAGGTCAGGTTGCTCCAGAGTGGGACGGCCTTCTGACTGTTGGTTCATAATGGTCAGACACTGCTTGGCCATCCGATGGTCTCCCCTCATCACTCCGACCATGCTCCTGGTCGGAAATTTCACCAACAAATGGTAAGTGGAGACAATGGCTCTGAATTTGTTAATGGCCAGTCGGCCCAGGATAGCATTATAAGGTGAGGCCATCCGGACAACCACAAAATTGATTGGGAGGGTTTTCTAGAAGGGCTCTGTCCTGACCGTCACATGGAGAACTATCTCCCCCTCTACTCCGACGGAGTTGCCCCCAAAGCCTGTCAGCTGCACGGGAGATTCCTGCAGCATGGACCTGGATAGATTCATTCTCACAAAAGCATCGTATAGCAATACCTCTATTGAGCTTCCATTATCTATAAGTATTCTCCTTACATCGTAGTTGGCAATCACTGCATACACGACTACAGGGTCATTTTCAAAAACATGATTCTTCAGAAGATCTTCATCAGAGGCGGTGATTGCATTGGAGCCCCTGGACCTCTTAGCAATATCGAGCCCATCCTCGTAGCTTCCTTCGGACTGTTGATGCAGCATGCCGACATCCCCACCAGTTGGCCTCTGGTTGGGGAGCTCCGTCTCCTCCGGAGGGTTTTGGGCATTTGATGCTTTAGCCCGATCCCGATGGGGTCGGACGTACATGCACAGGTGTCCCCTCCAGATGAGGTCTTCAATGGCATCTTTCAGTTGCAGGCACTCTTCAGTACTGTGCCCGCGGTCCCTATGGAACCGACAGAATTTATCTTTATTTCTTTGAGAAGGAGGACCCTTCATCGGCCAAGGCCTTTGCAAAAAAGTCTCGTTCTCAATCTCCAGAAGGATCTTCTCTCTTGGTAGGGTCAGAGGCGCATAAGTCTCGAACCTCCGGGGGAAGTCCCTCGGCTTCGGACTTCAGCATTGAGCCGACGTCGACTATCACTCGGATTTTGGATTTCAGGAGCCTTATCGCTCTGCTTCTTGGGGGTCAGCCTTTCCTCAGCTTGACATCGACCGGCCGCTTGTTCTTTCGCCAGGGCATACTTCTGCGCTCTGGCCAGGAGTTTGCTGTAGCTTATCGGATGTTTCTTGTCTAGGGAGAAGGTCAGCCTGGACGAGCAAAGCCCTCGCTTAAAGGCTGACATTGCTAAAGCCTGATTTAAGTCCAGGACTTCCATGGCCGTTGAGTTGAAACGAGCCATGAAATCTTGATGGGTCTCTCCCTCCTTTTGCAGCATGAGGAAGAGGCAGTTGGTATTCCTTGAGGTTCGACTGGAAATCATGAAATGGAAAAGAAAAAGTGATTCGAGTTGAGAAAAGGAGTGGATCGTACCTGGCCGAATGGCGAAAAACCACATCCGGGTGGTCTTCTTAAGGGTAGCAGGGAAGGCGATGCAATGGAGGTTGTCGGTGGTGCCTTGTACCATCATATGGGCTTTGTACATGCCCAGATGGTCCATTGGATCAGTGATACCATCGTAAGTGTCCACTTATGGGATCTTGAAGTGACAGGGAATCATCTCCACCAGAATCTCATCAGAGAATAGGGGATGGGAGTCATTTACCTATCCCCTTTCAGCCTTCTACCGGAGGGCGATTTCGGCAATGCGCTCCTCCATGTGCATGATCTTGCTGGCATAGTCCCTCGGAGGTTCGACAGCAAGCCGACTACCGATCGGGATAGATTAAGAGCAGGAAGGCCAAGCAGACCTTGCCCTTTTGCCATCGGCACGGTCACCCAAGGACCTCTGGGGCTCCTCGATAGCATGAGAACAATGCTGAGGGACCTCCAGCCATCGATTTCCCTCAGCTGCAGTTAGAGGATTGGTGCAGGAAATAGCTGGTAGTTACTGTCGGTTGTCGGCGGCTTCCTGAAAATGCTGAACCACAGCAGTAAGCATTTCAATGTGATTTACCAAAGTTTGGAACTGCTGCAACCCCAGTGTGATGGTAGGTTCTACGGTAGTAGGGGCGGTGGCGACGATATCATTCTCTCTGGGAAGTTCCTTAGACCTGGAAGGAGAGATACCCCTTCTGGTAGTGGCATTTGGAGCTCTTCCTTAGCCATTTTGTTTCCCGAGCGATGGATTCCTCCTTTTAGAGAAAGTACCCCTTCCTCTAGTGTCAATCTGTTATGGTGTCAACTCCTAGACCGGGGACCGGGGGCGGCTAGATGTGCTGGAGTGCTCCTCTCCTGGACGAACCTGCAACAAAGTCCCTAAGGGTGCCGGTGGTGTTCCGGTGGGGGACCCTCCGATGCCTAAGTTAGCAGGAGGTTGAAGGCAACAGAATGGAGGAATCAAGGGATGAACAGCATATGGAGAGGGAAGAGTTGTTCTACCTTCAAACGGGGTCCCCTAAGTACCTTATATAGGCACGAAATAGTCCAAAATCCATTAGGGGAGAGGTTGAGAAAGATCGGTCTGCCCCTAGGAGAATCTGGAGAGTGGCCACGTGGCGTGCAGATACAGCGGCATCATGAAAGTAGTGGAGCAAGACTGTTGGGATAGCATGATCCCGCAGTAACAGAAAGGTGCTTCTGGAATTCCCTGAATGCTAAGTCTCGCCTGTCGGACATCGGCCATGGGAAAGCCGGTCGGCCGGACTAAAGGCCAAACCTCTGAAGGGGAGCGATGGGCTGGACCCCAGCAAGAGAGGGTCGTTCGGACCTCTGCTCCAGTGGGTCAGACCTCTGAAGTAGAGCGATGGGCCCAACCACAGCAGGAGAGGGTCGTTCGGACCTCTACTTCGATGGGTCGGACCTCTGAAGGAGAGCGACGGGCCATACCCCAATAGGAGAGGGTCGTTCGGACCTCTGCTCCGGTGGGTCGGGCCTCTGAAGGAGATGGATGGGCTGGACCCCAGCAAGAGAGGGTCATTCGGACCTCTGCTCCGGTGGGTCAGACCTCTCTCAGTTGGAGCCTTGAAAGGGGCGGCCGGGTCAGACCACAGGACTCAGCCGGCTCTAGCTGAGGGTGAGCCATCACGGTACAACAATGAGCATCTTATTGTATCCATCACTATCACTACCACCAACCACTATCACAGTAACCTTTATCTGATCCTTGAGTTATGGATAATCTCTAACACAATACCATAACTCTTCACATCGACAACATCTGATCTTGCTTGCATTCCATGACTTAAACCTAGGCTACCAACCTTGTGATCCTCTATTGCTCCATCCTTTACCACTTGCGTCTCTAGTTATCGCCAAAGTTGAGTTGCCATCTGAACTAGAAGCACAGTTCTCTTGCTTGAGAACCTTGTTCTAAATTAGTGCTATAGTGACCTCTTCCATCTTGATGATGCTCTTCCCCACTAGAAGAGTGTCACGAAGAACTCAAAGGATAGGAAAAGTAATGACAGCAAGACAGGCACCTTGGCCTTCTCCTTAACTTTATTGCCAACACTAAGAATATCAATAAGGATCCTCTGAAAGTTGCTAAGATGCTCCTAGTTCTCTACCCCTTGCTCATATGTAGCTAGCAAAATTGATTCTAGAGGAAGAGAGCATTGGTTATCGATTTTTCCATATGATCTTCTCGAGCTTCATCCACACACCATTGGAGAAGTCATGCTCGGTACATTGATTATCATATCATCCACTAGGTACAAGTGAATTGTGCTCACCACCTGCATCTAAAGCCATTTTCAACTTTTATCCACCATGGTAGCCAGCCTTTTCTCATATAAAAGAGCATCAATCAATCCCTATTGGATGAGCATGTCCTTCACCCTTACTTTCCATAAGGAGAAATTGCTCTTCCTATCACACTAGTTGATCTCTAGCTTAATATGCTTGTCTTCTCTATCTTCTTTAACTTCAATCAACATCATGATAACACAGGTAGCTTTGCATTGATATCAATTTTTGGAAAGTCCCACACAATACAAGATATGGATCCCCAACCAAGATCACACCTCCATCAATGAAGTTGATACTGTGAGAGGAAAGATGAAGATAAAAGATGCACATTATAATTTAACTAAGCATGCAAGACTTCAATATGAGAAAAAAAATTACTTACAAGAGAAGAATTCAAACTCTCAATTCTGTATAATAATCTCTCAATAAATAGTCCCTTAATCCCTCATAAAGCTCTCAACTCTCAAAGAGATCCTCTAGTCTCTTTCTGCTACCACCACTATCTTCTGGCCATCTATCTCCTATGTATAGATCCTGAGACCATGTACTAATCTCTGTATGGAAGAGTACTTTGACAAGATTCCAGAGATTCAAACCAAATAAAAATGGAGTCTAAACTAAGTCAAAAAACTATTCCAAAGCTCGTAAACCATGCATAAACCATGCTAACCCTCTCCTGCATGAGCCGGCATGTGGACTAGCCTATCCTTGCATGCCACGTGTGCTCCTACACATGTTTGCACCCATAGTCTACCATGCACTATGCAAAATGCATGGGAAATGCACGTGCACTATGTGAAATGCATGGCACATGGATCGCATGGTGCACCGTGCACCTGGGCCTAGCCCACTACTACCAGGCCTAGTTTGCTTTTGGATCTATGCTGGGTCTTCTCTTATATTGCATTTTCTCAATAGGCCGCATATGAGAAAGGACCTATGACAAATCTCCCCCTCTTGACTCACATAGGAGGTTTCATCAAGCTCGCTTTCTTTCTACCAGCAATCATATTTTTCATAAGCAAAATTTTAGTTATCATATAGATCCATTATCATCGATATGGATTTTCTTAAGACACAGCAACTTCATCTCCAATGCATCCCAAACCCAATGATATCTTACATTAATGTACTTGGATCTCAAATGAAAGGTTGGATTCTTTGAAAGATGGAAGGCACTTTGACTATCCTAATAAAGTATATGCTTCTCTTATTCTAGGCCCAACTCTTGTAGAAAATTTTTCATCCATAAAAGTTCTTTTTAAGCTTTTGTAATTGCAATATACATGACCTCTTTAGTGAATCAAGCAATATGTTTTTGTAACCTAGACTACCATGACACTGCTCCCCTAAAAAATTCATCAAGTATCCCGATATAGACTCTCTAGAATCTAAATCATGAGCCATGTCTGAATGTGTGTACCCATCCAATATAAGTTTGCCATTACCAAAATACAAATAGATAATAGAAGCATCTCTAATATATCTAAAGATCCATTCAACAGCTATCCAATGTTCCTTACCAAGATTGGAGAGAAATGGAATTACAACCCCAATTGCAAGAGCAATATTTGGCCTTATGCAAACCATGGTACATCAAACTACCAACTATGGATGTATTAGAAATCTTTTTCATTTCTTCTTTATCTTTCTCACATGTAGGACAGTGCTTAAAATTTAACTTGAAGTGACTTATAAGTGGAGAGCAAACTTGTTTGGACTTGCTCATATTGAACCTTTCTAGTACCTTTTCAAAAAAATTATCTTAAGATAACCAAAGCTTTCTGTTCTTCCTATTATCAGTAATTCTCATGCCAAGGATTTATTTACCTAATTACAAGTCCATGGTGAAGATTTGCTCAACTTTCTTATCAAGCTTTGAATCTTTTAAGCAACAGGGCTAACAATCAACATGTCATCTATATAAAGCTAGAGAATAACAAAATCTCCATCAGAAAATATCTTTACAAATACACAATGATCAAAAGTAGTTTTGCTATATCCATGATCTATCATGAAGAAATCAAGTTTTTTGCATCATTGTCAAGGTTCTTGCTTGAGTCCACACAAGCTCTCCTTTAATCTACATATAAGATGTTTTTTGTCTTTGAATCCCTATGGCTACTCTATATAAATTTTCTTCTTTAAGACATCTTCGAGGAAAGTAGTTTTCATATCAAGTTATTCAATCTCCAAATTCATGCATGTAGCTAAACCAAGAATAATTCGAATTGAAAACATCTTGACTACAGGTGAAATTTTTTTTTCAAAGTCAATACCTTTCTCTAACAAAATTCATTCACAACCAATTGTGCCTTGTACCTTGGTTGTAAGCTCTTCTCTTTGGTCTTCAACCTAAATTTCCAATTATTTTTGAGTGCTCTCTAACTGGTGTGGGCACCAGGCTCAGGAAGAGGCTTCAGCTAATGCCAAGTTCTTTATGGATTGAAGACTAGGAATTTAAATCCTGTAATAAGTCTATGAGTCATGTATTTATTTTTATTTGAAAAATTGAGTCCTGTTTTATTTTAATTTGTATCCAATTAGAGTTAAATTGGCTTTGTGTTGAGTCGGGTTCAAGATCTACTTGCATTGGGCTTCAATTAAGCAAGAATGAATGCAACCAACTTCACCAACTACTTGGAGCACCACATCATCAAAGCACCATGCCACCTTGGAAGACAAGTCATGCCAACTTGGAGGATAAATCATGCTACATCACCAAGACACATCAACCATGAATTTTCAAATTTGAATGAAGCTCCACTCTTTATGGGTGCCCACCTTGTAATTAGGAGATTTAAATTTGAATGGGCCACTCCTATCTTCATGGGACACCCCTTGATTTTTTCCATGAAAAGTGTTGCATTTTGAATTTGAAAAGGAGCTTATGGTCTATAAAAGCTCCTAGAATTCTCTTGTAATGGTAATGATGAATGAAGAAGAAATTTTTTTTGAAAGCTTTTCCCTTTGCTAGCCAAAGTCCCTTGAGAGAAGGAAAGGTGTGAGACCTAAGTTACCTAGCCAATCCAATTTCTATCCCATACTCCATTTCTATTTGACCTACCTTGAAGACTATCCTACAATCCACTCGTAAATTTGTCCATCCCCTCTTCCAAAGGCATCTTCTACAAAGAAGTTTAGCATGCCAACAAGTGAAGGAGGTTTAAGTTGTGGACGCCAAGGAAGATCTACTTCAAGCCAAGCTTAATCCTTATTACTCCATTCCAAATTCTCTTTATCCATTCCTACAACCTCCCATCTAAACCTGTTAATCTTTCTATCTCCTTGTGCAGGATCCCCGGGTCTCATGGTTTCCAGGATGAATGTTTACTATGCCAAAGAATCAGAGGCAGGAGGCCTTGAAACCTAGAGTAATTCCTTTGTCATTTAGGTACCTCATCTTGAGTGTCCTTTATCTCATTTTCAGAACATTAATAGCCGGGTAACCATTCTTATACTTTCTTTCAGATCTGAAATAGCAAGGTAAGCTAGCCCTAACCTGTGTGGTTTCCTAACCACAAAGCTCCTTTCTTAATTACTTTGAGAGAGTTTCTTTCTAGCCATGTTTTTCTCTATGTTCCTTTCCTGAATTTCTATTTCTTTTATAGAATAGCTGCATGCCTATTTGCCTCATCAACATTTAATCTCTTTAATCCATAGAGATGCATCATTCGAATCTTGTTCCCCATTATTTTGGTATCAGAGTATGGTAGGTTAGGGTTACTTTTGAATTTGTGCATTTAGGTAGGTTGCTGAAATTTTCTGCATACATAGCATTCATACATGCTACTTAGTTATTGTTTTTAAAATCCAATCTAGATCTAAAATTCACGTCTCCTAAGCGGGTGTACACCAGTACACTATCACGATCCATGGAAATAATGAGCCCCTGGCTGGACGTGAATTTTTAGGTTGAAGTTTGGTATGTAAATGCCTTTGTTTGTTTAAATTATGCTTGTTGTATTTCTGAATGGGCTGATTGAGATTCGCATAAAAGTCTGAATGAAAGTAGTTCATTTTTCATTGAGATAATTTTTTTCCTACTCCGTATTAAGTTAGTTATCATCATGTTAAATTTCATCCTTAGAAAAAAATTACAAAAAAAATAAAATTCCCGCATTTTATCACTATCACTGAAATTCCGTTATGTTCAGTCCTATTTTTTTTCTAGTTTTCAGTATCTGCTCAGCATAGTATAGATTTTATTTTTAAATTTCCTTTCGTATGGCATATCATCTAGAAGTTATCAATCTTTTGTGAATTTTTAAAATTTCTTTGAATCTGATACATTGCACTTTTCCATCACTTGAGAACTGCAACACACTAATTCTGCACCTGAAATTTGGATCCATATGTTTGTTGCATTCATTTCATGGTAAACAAAATTAAGGGCATCAAATTGGCATAGGGTTTGGATTTCATTACCTGTCCCTAGCCCAAAAATCACCAACTTGCATAATGAGCCCAACCCTAATTAAAACGGATTAGACATTTAATTGCTCTAGCGAGCTAAGGACACCCACAAGGTCGGGTAGAGTCAAGTGTCAAGCCAACTTTGACACCCTGTTTGTGTGTGCTTGTATCTGGTGTCTAGGCAAGTGGTTCAGGGGCTAGAGCCCGAAGGAAAGTGGGTTAATTCGCTTACCTAGCCAATTTCAAATTGGTGTCTAAGGCAAGCAAAGAGGAAGCTCCACTAACCTTATACTTACCTGGCCAGGTGCCAAGTTACTACAACCCGGATTGTCAATTTGACCCTACATTTGATTTGTACTCTAGGTCTAGCTAAACCCCTAGTCCGAGTTGAGTCCATGTGCATGGCAACTAGATCAGGAGCACCTTATCAACAAACCCAAGCCCAATCTAGTGTAACCACGGAACAAAACTTTGAGAGTCTGATGAAATCCTTGAATGACCAAATGACTAGGCTGAACCAAAACTTAACTGATCAATTAGCCCAGACCAATCAAAACTTGACTGATCAGATAACCCACATCACTACTAGACTTGATTGATTAGAAGCTCGTACCCTTGGAGGAAATCATGAAGTCCAAAATGAGTTTGAGCCTGAATCCGAGTTTGAGACACCCATCAACCCTAGGAGAACTCTTCATCAAGACCATTTTTTCGAGCCAAATCCTAGGAGGCCCAATCCTGATCGAGTCCATGACCCAAATCCTAGGATAGCACACCATGATCCAGTCTATGAGCTAAACCCTAGGAGACATAATCAGAATCAGATAGACCATGATGAGTGAACCCTTAGGAGTATTAGATTGGAAGCACCAACATTCAATGGAAATCTGGATCCTAAGGTTTACATAGATTGGAAGGGAGAGATGGATCAGTACTTTAATTGGTATGACATGATAGAGGAGAGAAAATGCAAGTTCGCAAAGCTTAGGTTAATTCGTCAGGCTAGGCTTTACTAGGAAAACATCGAGAGGTTCATTAGGCAAAGGGGTGATGTTCCCATAGTAACCTGGAGGGCAATGAAACTTAGGCTTAGAGAGAAATACCTTCCTGTGTCCTACCACCAGAGACTTCTAAACCAGTGGCAGAGATTGACCCAGGGAACCAAGAGTGTAGCCGAATACATTGCCAAATTTGATGAATTTGTAATGAGATGCAATGTAGATGAGTCTGAGTCAGAAACTTTGTCGAGATTTAGGACAGGATTGAGAGAAGAGATCTAGAAGGAGTTATTTCTGAGAGAAGTCCATGACTTAGAGCTAGCTTACCAGGTAGCACGAGATACCGAGAGATTTCATAGGGGACCATTTTATCGCAAACCCGAAACCCCTAAAACTAGTGCACCTAGTCAGCAGCCAGGATCAAATCAGATGCGAGCCAGTCGACCCAACCCTAGCACCCCTCTGACCCGTAGAGATGATAGGGGTAAAGCACCAGAAGTTCAGATGACTCCAAATTCTAATGTGGCTTGCTATAGATGTCATAAGTTAGGCCATTATGCTAGCAATTGTCCAACTAGGGCCTTACACATAGGAGAATTAGAAGAAAGTGAGTCTGAACCCAAAGAACCCCTAGGTGATAATGTCGAGGAAGTATATCAGGCTGAGGACAATTTGGCTGAAGAGTATGAAGGAGACGAGGAACAAATAGAGCTTGATATGTTGGGAGTAGTTAGATGCATCCTTATCCAAAATGCGACACAGGAAGATTGGCGTAGGACTAACATCCTACAAACATTCGTCAAGTTAGGGGATAAGGTATGTAAAATAATCATAGATAGTTGGAGTTGTGTAAATGCCACATCCACCAGTGCTGTCAAAACTTTAGGCTTGTCCACAGTTCCCCATCCGACTCTATATAAGGTTTCTTGGATAGACTCCACTTCGATTCCTATCAAACATAGGTGCCTAGTCCAAATCCAGTTACAGTCCTATCAGTAGAAAGTGTGGTGTGATGTCTTTCCAATGGGAGTGAGCAGTATCATCCTAGGTCGACCCTGGTTATTTGACCATGACGCGACCCTATATGGCCGATCAAATTCTTGCTCATTCATGCACCTAGGAAAGAAGTTTGTGATCAACCCAACACCACCTAAGGACACTGTTAAGAGAGGATCAAGCCACCTAAAGGAAAAGAAAATGGGAGTCAATTTGATCACTAAAAAGGAAATTGAGAAAGAACTCACTGAGGGTACACATGTTTGGATTTTAACCACTATGGAAATTTAGGAGCCTTCTCAGAAAGAATGCCCTCAAGAAGTGGCTGAAGTGTTAGAAGACTTTAAGGATGTATTTCCAGATGACCTACCTGACCAGCTTCCACCACTTAGGGACATCCAGCACGCCATTGACTTAGTCCCAAGAGCCACCCTACCCAACATTCCACACTATAGGATGAACCCTACCGAACATTTAGAGTTACAAAGACAAGTAGGGGATCTCCTTAGGAAAGGATTTATTAGAGAGAGTTTGAGTCCTTGTGCAGTACCCGCATTACTGGCCCCTAAGAAATATAGCACTTGGAGGATGTGCATTGATAGTCATGCCATTAATAAGATCACAACCAAATATAGGTTTCCCATACCCCGTTTGGATGACATGTTAGATATGATGGCCGGAGCAACAATATTTTCAAAGATTGACCTTAAGAGTGGCTATCATCAGGTTAGGATTAGACCAGAGGATGAGTGAAAGACCGCATTCAAGACCAAAGAGGGTCTTTTTGAGTGGGTAGTAATGCCTTTCGGACTGTCCAATGCTCCTAGTACCTTTATGCGGATTATGAATCAAGTCCTACAGTTATTTATAGGAAAGTTTGTCGTAGTTTACTTCGACGACATTCTTATATATAGCAAGACCCAGAAGGACCATTTGGACCACTTGAATCAAGTCTGTTTAGCTCTTAGGGAAAATAGTCACTTTGCAAACCTTAAGAAATGTGACTTTTTTACCCATAAAGTCATTTTCCTAGGTTTTGTTGTCACACCTGACGGAGTTTCTGCTGACCCTAAAAAGATCAAATCAATTGTAGAGTGGCCAGTGCCAAAAAGTGTTCATGAAGTACGAAGTTTTCATGGCCTAAATACTTTTTATAGAAGATTCATTCGAGGGTTTAGTACCATAGTTGCGCCAATCACATATTGCATTAGGAAAGGCCAATTTGAATGGACAAAAGCTGCTGATATGGCCTTCCTAGATGTTAAGAAGAAAATGACACAAGCACCTATCTTAAGATTGCCTGATTTTTCCAAGGTTTTTGAGGTTGCTTGTGATGCATCTGGAGTTGGAATAGGTGGAGTTTTAAGCCAGGAGAGCCACCCCATAGCTTTCTTTAGTGAAAAATTAAATGAAGCCAAGCTTAAGTATTCCACCTATGATAAGGAGCTCTATGCGGTAGTGCAAGCTTTAAGGTATTGGAGGCACTATCTACTACAGCATGAATTTGTCATGTTTTCTGATCATGAGGCCCTTAGATTCCTTAGTACCCAGAAAAAGCTGAATCCTAGGCATGCCAAGTGGATCGATACATCCAGGCCTACACGTTTGTCCTAAAACACCGTGCTAGAACTGAGAATAAGGTGGCCGATGCATTAAGTCGTAGAGCCCTACTTCTGAACTCGATTAGCACTGAAGTCATTGGATTTGAAAGACTTATGGATGAGTATGATAATTGTCCGGACTTTAGTGAAGTTTACCAAGCTCTGAAATTAGGACCATATAGTAACCATAGTGAGTACACCCTTTTAGATGGTTATCTATTTAAGGAAAACAAGCTTTGTGTTCCGAAGACTTCCCTGAGAGATTTTCTAATTTGGGAAACCCATGCTGGAGGTTTGGCTGGCCATTTTGGAAGAAACAAGACCATATTGATAATTGAGAAGAAATTTTATTGGCCAGGCCTTAATAGACAAGTAGCCAATATTGTTGCCCGATGTAGGACATGTGCGGTTGCCAAACATCAGAGACAAAACACCGGGTTATACACTCCTTTACCTGTGTCGGATTGTCCATGGCAGGATCTTAGCATGGACTTCATTTTAGGACTGCCCAAGATCCTTAGAAAACACGATTCAATCTTTGTAGTGGTCGACAGATTTTTGAAAATGGCCCATTTTATACCCTATTCCCAAACTTTTGATGCCTCCAGGGTAGCCAAGCTTTTTCTCGATCAAGTAGTCAAGTTACATGGGTTACCTAAAACCATTGTTTCAGATAGGGATGTCCGTTTCACAAGCAATTTTTGGAAAACTCTTTGGCACCTACTAGGAACAAAACTAAAATTCTCAACTTCTTACCACCCTCAGACTGATGGACAAACTAAAGTTGTAAATAGAAGTCTAGGGAATATATTAAGGTGCCTTATTGGAGAGAGTCTGGGAAATTGGGATTTACTTTTACCTCGTGCTGAGTTCGCATACAACAGCTCGGTCAATAGGTCTACTGGTAAAAGTCCCTTTGAGATTGTCCATGGTTACAGACCTAAGAGACCTATCGACCTTATCCCATTATCCACACACGCACGTGTATCTGAGTCTGCCGAGTCATATGCACAGCATCTTAAAGAATTACATAAGGAAATTAGTAAGAAAATTCAAATGAGTAATGAAGTTTATAAGCATGTGGCTGATTCATGTAAATGGATAAAGGAATTTAATGAAGGGGACTCTGTCATAATAAAACATAGACCTGAAAGGTTTCCACCAGGAAATATGAAGAAATTGCATGCCCGGGGAGCTGGACCTTTCAAAATAATTAAGAAAATAGGATCTAATGCATATGTATTAGAGTTACCACCTGATTATGGCATTAGCTCCACTTTTCATATTTCTAATATGAGAGAATTTAAATAACCGGCATTAATTCCAAGAGAGCCTTTTGAACTTTACCCTGCCTTTGAGCGCGAAACCCTACCTGATTGTCCACCAGCAATTCCACTAGACCGGAGAGACAAGATTGAACGTATCTTAGATGACCAAGTGATTACTACTAGAAATAAGGGTTATCAGCATTATCTGGTTCGTTGGCACGGTCGACCAGAATCTGAAGACCCTGGATTACCCGAGAGGATCTACAACAAATTAACCCAGATATATTAGAAATATACCATAGTCAAACCGATCCTTACTCGACAGGGTTGAGTTCCTCCCACCCGAGAAGAATTAGTGCGTGCACCAGGCTCAGGAAGAGGATTCAGCTAATGCCAAGTTCTTTATGGATAGAAGACTAGGAATTTAAGTCTTGTAATAAGTCTATGAGTCCCATATTTATTTTTATTTGAATAATTGAGTCCTGTTTTATTTTAATTTGGGTCCAACTAGAGTTAAATTGGCTTTGTATTGAGTCGGGTTCAAGATCTACTTGCATTGGGCTTCAATTAAGCAAGAATGAGTGCAACCAACTTCACCAACTACTTGGAGCACCACATCTCAAAGTACCATGACACCATGGAAGACAAGTCATGCCAACTTGGAGGATAAATCATGCCACATCACCAAGACACATCAACCATGAATTTTCAAATTTGAATGAAGCTCCACTCTTTATTGGTGCCCACCTTGTAACTAGGAGATTTAAATTTGAATGGGCCACTCCTATCTTCATGGGACACCCCTTGATTTTCTCCATGAAAAGTGTTGCATTTTGAATTTGAAAAGGAGCTTAAGGTTTATAAAAGCTTCTAGAATTCTCTTGTAATGGTAATGATGAATGAAGAAGAAATTTTTTTTGAAAGCTTTTCCCTTTGCTAGCCAAAGTCCCTTGAGAGAAGGAAAGGTGTGAGACCTAAGTTACCTTGCCAATCCAATTTCTAACCCATACTCCATTTCTATTTGACCTACCTTGAAGACTCTCCTACAATCCACTCCAAAATTCGTCCATCCCCTCTTCCAAAAGCGTCTTCTACAAAAAGTTCAGCATGCCAACAAGTTAAGGAGGTTTAAGTTGTGGACGCCAAGGAAGATCTACTTCAAGCCAAGCTTAATCCTTATTACTCCATTCCAAATTCTCTTTATCCATTCCTACAACCTCCCATCTAAACCTGTTAATCTTTCCATCTCCTTGTGCAGCATCCCCTGGTCTCATGGTTTCCAGGATGAAGGTTTACTATGCCAAAGAATCAGAGGCAAGAGGCCTTGAAACCTAGAGTAATTCCTTTGTCATTTAGCTACCTCATCTTGAGTGTCATTTATCCCATTTTCAGAACATTAATAGCCGGATAACCATTCTTATACTTTCTTTCAGATCTGAAATAGCAAGGTAAGCTAGCCTTAACCTGTGTGGTTTCCTAACCACAAAGCTCCTTTCTTAATTACTTTGAGAGAGTTTCTTTCTAGTCATGTTTTTCTTTATGTTCCTTTCCTGAATTTCTATTTCTTTTATAGAATAGCTGCATGCCTATTTGCCTCATCAACATTTAATCTCTTTAATCCTTAGAGATGCATCATTCGAATCTTGTTCCCCATCATTAACCCTTAGGTAGTTTCACTAATTTAAATGTATGATTTTTATTCTTGAATTTTATCTCCTCCTGTATGGCATTCAACCACTTTCTCTTTTGCTTTGATTCATGACCTCTTAATAGCATTCTAGTTTTCTTCTATTAGTGATCATCACATATTCATGAGAAGAATATCTTTAGGAAGGTTGATGCTCTCTAGTAGATTTTCTCATTTGAGGCTCAACTGGTGATTTTGGAGATGACTGCTCAACATATTCATTTAGCTCATCATTATCAAATATGGGCGCATCAACTATGTTACCATCATCTTCTTGTATGTCTTCCATGTTATCATCATTCACCATAGTTTGAGATACCTAATCTAGGTTGACATAATTTCTAGTGATAGACTTTGTCTTCTCATTTTTTTAAAAATCTTCAATAGTTTGATCTTTTACAAACACATCTTTGCTTCTGATAACCTTCTTATCAACTGGATCCCATAATCTATAACCAAACTCTTCATTTACATAACCTATAAAAATATACTATTTAGACTTGCCATCAAGCTCGAATCTCTCATCTTTAGGGATGTGAACAAATGCTCTATAGCGAAACACCCTCAAGTGATCATATAATATATCTTTTCTGATCCACACTCTTTCTTGCGCATCATCATTAAGAGGAACCAAAGGAGAGAGGTTGATCAAATCCACTATAGTTCTCATTGCTTTACCTCAAAAGGATTTAGGCAATTTAGCATGAGAGAGCATATATCAATTTTTTTCACAAATAGTATGATTCATTCTCTTAGCAAATCTATTATATTGAAATATTTTAGGAATAGTTTTCTAAAGCTTAATACCAAGATTTTTACAATATTTCTCAAATGAATCTCTATATTTACTATCATTATCTACTCGAATGTACTTTAATTGTCTTTCTATTTCTCTTTCAATACTAGTATGAAAGTTTCTAAACACATCAAGTACCTGGTCTTTAGATTTCAAAACAAAAATTAAAATTTTTCAAAAATGATTATCAATAAAGATAACAAAATATAGAGTTCCACTAAGAGTTCTAGCATCCATAATGTAAATATTAGTGCAAACTAAATCCAAAGCATGTAATCTTCTGTGTGAAGAGGATTTTTTTAAATGCAACTCTATGTTGTTTGCCTGCAAAATAATAAGTGCAAGTTTTTAGAGGTATATCTTTTATCAAAAGTAGTTTCCTTTTGACAAGAATATCAAGCCCCATCACACTGATATGGCCAAGTAGTTTATGCCATAATTCATAAAGGAATCTTCAACTATATTAACCTCCTTTTTGTTCAATTTTGTTAGCATCATGTAAGTATACTCAATTTTTTTCGTTTTTCTATGATCAAAGGACCTTTGGTGAGCTTCCATTTTTCTTCATCAAAGTGATTGTAGTAACCTTCATCATCAAGTACTCCTATGAAGATCAAGTGGAGGCAGATATCTGGAATATATCTTACATTTTTAGCAATAATTGACATCTAATGCTAGTTTTTAAGAAAGCATCTTCCATGTCCATAATCCTGGTTGCTTCATCTTTTCTCATCCTGACACTACCAAAATCATCGCTAGTGTAAGATGTGAAGAAGTCTCACAGAGAAATAATATGGAAAGAGGCATCTAGGTCAATAATCTAAGTACAATAATAGTATATAAGTTTCACAAAATCATCATCATAAATAATAGCACCATCAATATTAAATGCAACAGCTATTGTATCATTTTCATCCTTCTTTTCTTCACCTCTCTCCTTTGATTACTCTTTTTTAAATTTTCTGCGCTCCCTTTTCATGTGCCATGGCTTGCCATAATAAAAATATTTTATTTCTTTTCTTAATTTGAATATTTTTTAATTTTTCATAATTATTAAAATTTTATGAGTTTCTTGTTTTACTTCTCCCTTGCCTTTCAATAACAAATGCTTCTGATTGGTAGCCAAATCCTGTTCTCTTCTCCTAGTCTCCTTACTAAGCATACTATCTTTTATCATTCTTGATATCACCACACCATTAGAAGCTGAATTACTAAGTGAAGCAACTAGAGTTTTCCAACTGTTAGACAAATAATGAGCAATAACAATACTTGTAACTCATCATCTAGCATCATTTTCATAGCTACTAAATGGTTTATTGTATTCTAAAATCTACTTAGATGTTCAGCAACTGAACTTCCTTTCTTATACTTTGTATTTACAAGCTTTCTGATCATTAATGCTTTATTTTGTGCAGTCTTCCACTCATAAAACTTTTCAATTTCTTTCATAAATTATGGGCATCAATGTTCATTGTAACATGATGAAAAGCACTATCATTTATCCATTGCCTAATTAATCCAACTATCTTCTTATTTATTTTTATCCACTCTTGTAGAGTTTTATCACTATCCCCTTTAGTGGGATTATGCAATTTTTTGCAAAATAGTAAATCTTCTGTTTAGGACTTTCAAATTGTATAATCGGAGGAGGTGAGTTTAACCATACTTCCACCCATATGTTACTTCATTTAATCAACACATGAAAATTTAGCCACCCACAACCTTGTCACGATAGCATTTTGTTGAATAAAATTATAATCACAATCAATAATTCCATAAACTTTTTTCTCATTATTTAATTAAATGGGTATCACCATAATTTATCGAGCAATAATAATTTCTACAATCTACTGAGATAATTAATAAGTAGAATAATCATGCAACCCACAAATAAAAAATACCATAATTTTGATATCAGTCATTCACTATTTAAAATAATGAGATACTACGGGTCTTCTCAAAATCAACTAGAGGCTGTACAAATATATCATTAAAGCTAAATCTTGACTTCTACAATAAAAATAGTCATCACCAATAAAATGTATTGTATCAATAAATAGAAGTAGAGGATATATTTTACAAAATATGGATACTTGAAACAATCCATCAAGAAGGCTTCTTAAAGATCTTAACTATTCAACTTGTAATTCTCGATGATAGGAACAACATATTGAAATTTCTTCAAAAGTAGAATATAATCAAATCCATGACTAACAATTTTTTTAAAATTTTTCTTTCAATTTTTTCATCACCTCTTATGTGTCTATTTTTCTGCAATGACCTATAGCACCACCACAAACACCTTTCCATGTTAAAAAAGAGCTAGGGCTAGTCCCATTATAAGTTCTTTTCTCTCTTTTTCTTATTTATTTAATACTATGGATCCCATATGAGGAGTGACCATACAACACTTGGAGTTGTTCCCAATGTTACCCAAATGCTTGCCTCCCATTTCTATGCATCTCTCAAAGGACACGTGTAATCCTACTATTTTCTTTTCATTTAACCACATTGTGATATCTGTTGGGCCTTTGCTCTATTTGAGAAGGGTCCAGACCTTTTGTATGCTGATATCCTATTGGCTAACAGCTTCGTTCACAATAGCATGTACTTTTTGCTATATCCTTTCAATAATAAATGGATATGTTGCCATCGAAATGCTCTGCACTAGAACTCTAATGGTGATTGAGGATCTCTAGGCCTCCTCAATGGGATAAGGTGCTACCCCTGGGCATCTCTCAGACAAAGACCTACAAGAACAATCTTACTTGACCAGTGGGAGACCCTTTGATGCTCAACTCAATGAAAGAGAAATAAGCTACAGTAGCCAAAGCTGAGGGTGATAGTGGTGGGGACACCAGGATCAGACATAGATTACTGTATCCCATATGGTTTACTTAGTCATGTATCAAAATTTTGAAAGTTTTGTAATTGAGTCTTGTAATAAATTGGGGTTAGTTGATTTGTCTCAACCCTCAACCTAGTCCAATACATTGAGTCTTGTACATCAGTATGAGTCTAGTATGAGTCCACTTCTTGTACAAGAAAGGAGGCTATACTATTTTGGAGTTCCACAATACCTCATTCTGGAGCGAGAGGTAGTTACATCAGCTTAGGGGAGCCCAATTGATACCTAGGTGCCCTAATTCCCTCCAAATACCATTTCAAATGCCAGATTCCCTCCAAATGCTTCTAGAATATTCCATATGCTAGGACCCCATGTTTTCCTTGTTATCCCAACACTCCAGGCTTTCAAATTTAAGCCCAGGAAGTAAGCCAAAGCAAGAAGAACCAAGATTCCCTTTTGATATCGAGAATATGCTAGCACAGGGAACCAGGCACCCCAGCTTCCAGGAGGCCGAAGCCCATGCATCCTTGGCCCATGGATGAACCCCCCTTGCTGTCCCAAATCCCAACACGCCATTCAAAGTGAGAGGAGGCATCCAAAGGTGTTGACCAAGTCCAAGCCTAGGTGAAGAAGGAGAAGACTAATCCTATTCTAACCTAGTTGGGATTCCTAATCCTTTTAAGCCTTGTAATTCTAAACTATCTATGAAAGGACTTGTAGTCAAACTAGGAAGAGGACTTGTAACCTTAGTATAACCCAGGGCATGGGAACTCTATAAATACCCCACCACTCCCCCTCTTATAATCATCTCTTTCTTACTTGTTGAAATTTTATGTTATTGCCTTGTGATTGGTGTCTTTGTTTTGGTTCTTTACTTTGAGTGCTCTCCTTGTATTCCCAGATCGAAACCCTACTGCCCTAGCATCCTTTTGCATCCTTGGAGATCAGCCATGCCCAAGAAAACGAAGCCTTAGCTGCCATCCAAGATAAGGAGCTTCTTCCTCCCTGGCTTCATCTCCTAACCCTAATCCCGATTCCTTCAAAACCCTAGTTCCTTTTTCTCTTTTTTTATTTGCTGTTTCGATTGATTCTGATGCTTGCAGGATCCTTGAGGTATTTCACCTCCCCTGAGGAGGCCTTCTTTGCTTTTAGAACCATCTAGATCAACCATCAGATTCAATGGAACAGAGGCTTCTTCATCCAGGCTCCAACCAAAGTGTGAGTGATCCTTTCCACTACAAAGTTTCAATCTCTGACTGGTATGGAATCTACCCTTCTCTTATTATCTGATTTGATGAAGATAAGCTATCCTAAATTAGGAGTTTCTCAACACTCAAGTCCTGGCTACTTATTATCTTGCATGAGTTCTTTGCGATCATGATGATTCTATGCATTGCTATCCCATTTGCTAGTTCTTACTTTTTTTGGAAATATAGCCTACAAACATAAATTATAAAAATCATAAAAAAATTAGGTTATTATTTTTTCTACATCTTTAGAAATCTTAGAGTCATCCTGCATCATTTTGGTATTATAGTAGGTTTAGGATAGTTTTAATTTGCTTTGCATTCACAAACCATAATTTCTACATCCTGTCTACTACATTAGATATCTATTTTGCATCTGATTTTGGCCATCTAGGAATTTTGTTTTTCTATGAAATTTGCATGAATTGTTCTCTGTCATGTCCTCTATTTTATCAAAATTTTTAATAAATTTTAAAGAAATCGTAAATCATTAAAATTTGGCATATTAGAAATCCTAATAGAATCCCGAAAATTTCTGTAGCAATCTAAATACCCTAAGATTTGCATCATCATTTGATTTTTTTCTAAATAAGATTTGGTAGGTATCATCATCACCATCCATCCTCTATTATAAAATTTTTTAAAATTTTTTTATGCATCAGTAACTATGTCAAATTCTGCATCATCTGAAACCCTAATTCTCTGATTTCTGCTGATTTTGTACTTGGCTAACTCAAACCTAATCAACTTCCATACCCCCCAATCCCAAGTCAAACTTTGTTTGCTAACCCCAGTTGACCTAAATTCAATTTTTCATAGCATAAATTAATTTAAAAAATATTTTATTTTCTGATGTTTAGATTGCATCAAGACCATTGAGTTCCATCATCTGATTAACTTAATCTTAAAGGCAATCAATATAACATCAGGGCAGGAGGTCATAGCCTGTCCTGGGCCCAGAACAACCACCCAGCATTTCCACCCAAGCCTTAATTAAAATTAATTAGACTTAATTTGCCCTAGTGGGCTAAGTGACACCCAACAGGTCGGGTCCGAACCGTGTGGGCCAACTAGTGCATTTAATCCTTTAGCTATTATTGAAAGCTAGTGTCTAAGGCTAGGGATCTAGAGTCAAATGACCTAAGTGGACTGGTGGTTTATAATTAGGACCCTGTGATAATCCGGGGAAGCCTCCCACCACCCCACCCCCTACCTGGCCAATGGAAGGATTAGCTACTGGGTTAAGTGTAAGTTTAGCTGACCCATTCAATTATGACTCTAGGTCTAGGAAATCCTAGTATATACTAGCCTTTTGCATGCTTGACTACATCATGACACTTTGTTTGATTGTTTGCATGACCATTAGATTAGGAACCCAATGCCAATAGCCTTAATCCAACCCTATGGGAATCGCATACTATGACCCTGAATCCTATGACCCTACACCCTATGACTCTGCACCCTATGACCCTGAATCCTATAACTCTAGATCCTATGACCCCGAACCCTATAACTTTAGATCCTATGACCTTGAACCCTATAACTATAGATCCTATGACTCTGAACCCTATAACCCTAGATCATACGACTCAAAATCCTATGACCCATACCCAGAACCCAAACCCTATTACCCTTCCAGTCCCTATTACCCTAGTCTCTATTTACCCAGATGTACTGACTCCAGATACCAGGATCGCCAACTTTTAGCAGAGTGGTGGGATTTGAGACAGGATAACAAAACTATGTCTGAGTACATATGCCAATTTGATGACTATTATGGGATATGTTACATAGTTGAACTTGAGTCTAAAGTCAAATCTAGATTTAAAGCTGGTCTACGTAGAGATATCCAAGGTGAATTATGTTGATGGCAAATTCGAGATCTAGATGACGCCAATCACATAGCTTTGGAATTCGAGTCATCCCAGAGAACTAAACCTTGGAGATCCATAACCTATAGATCTGAACCCATCTCCTATGAGCCTAATAGGATTAGTACCCTTAGCTATCAGTCTAGTGCCAGTCAAGTTTCCCTCAGTCAACCTGAACCTTATAGGATTGATAACCCCTAGATTTGAACCCATAACCTTTGAACCCATAACCTTTAAACCCATAACCTATGAACCCATAGCCCTTAGTTTACCCACCCCTATTATCCCAGTCCTTAGTCAATTTTTCATTAGCCAAACCCCTCTTACCACCCCATTGGTTCACTAAGATGACTTAGAAGAAGAAATATATGAGGCTGATCCAAGTTTGGTAGAGAAGTATGAAGATAATGAGTCAATTGAAGATCTTGAAGAGTCCCTATAGAAGACCTAGGATTAGTTGACCTAGTAGGTGCCCAGGTATAAGCTACCCTAGAATCAGTTAACCCTGACCATATCCACATAGAAGACCACCCAACATTAGTGGAACCTGACCACACCCAAGCTAAACCTATAATGGAAGAGCAGTTAGAGGAAGAGAACCCTGATACTACTGTTAGAGTTTTAGATGAGGAGCTACTAAATGAAAGCCCAAGCATAGAGCCCAGTCCTAAATTTCTTGAACTCGATGACTTTATTAAGGATTTGGCTTATCAGTACCCTCAGGAAGAATCCCATCCTATAGTTCCCATTAATGATCTTTTCCCTGATATTAGTGACCCACTCTTCCATACTATAAACCCTGTAGGACTATCTCAAACCCATAAGGTCAATTTCATTAGTCTAGGACTCATCACTGAAACCCATTCTAGTATTCTACTCTTTCTGATTAACCCTGAACCATCTTTTTATTTCTCATCCTGCTAGACTAACCCTGACCCACCTCTTATTTTCTACACTTTTCTAAAACTTCTACTATATTTTTTACTATTAGGTTACATTTTATAGGAGTTTGCATGTTACATTCATTCATTGAGTATGTCATGTTTACATTTTACTTCTGGAAAACCCTATGGCATTTTCTAGGAGTCCATAGTAAATTTTCATGTGCATGCCATGCTAGGATCAAATGTAAAAAGTCCATAGTCTATTAGGTTTTGTTTCATGGAGTTCAATAAAATTGACTCAGATAGGAAGGTCTAGTCAAGTCATTTAGGTATTAGTTTTGAGTCCAATAAATTCACAACCTTGAATCTACCGTCCACACATGCACTAGCCTCTGCACAGCATATGCATCATGAAATTAGTCAAGAGTTAAACCTCAGTAATGAACTAAATAATAACTTGGCTAATTTCCAAAGAAAAGGTAAAGAATTTTCTGCAGAGGATTTTTTAGCTATAAGAAATTTTTTGCTCGCGAAGCTGGCCCATCCAAGATAATAAAGAGTAATGGACCCAATGTCTTTGTGCCTGAGATATCACATAATTTAGGTATTAGCTCCATCTTCATCATTTCAGATCTTATAGAGTCTAGGGAGCCAGCAGTGATACATAGCGAGAACCTTCAGCCTATCCCTCCCTTTGAGAGAGAACCCACCCCAGAGTGTCCACCAACCAATTGGCCAAATAGTGAGGTAAAGATTGAGAGAACTCTGGATGATCAAGCTATCAATACCTGGTATAGAGACTGTCAGCAATATTTGGTCTGGTGGCAAGGTCGGCCAGAATTTGAGGACTCATGGAATGCTGGTGCGGATCTGTAGCACCTCAACCCAGACCCTCCTTGAGCCAAATTGACCCATACTCGATGGGGTCGAGTTCCTCCCACCCCGGGAGAATTGGTGGGGACACC
The DNA here is from genome assembly GCA_021397845.1 of Areca catechu. Lineage (NCBI taxonomy): Eukaryota > Viridiplantae > Streptophyta > Magnoliopsida > Arecales > Arecaceae > Areca > Areca catechu. The sequence continues at coordinate 98,306,111 of CM038045.1, forward strand.
AGGATCAGACACATATCACTGGATCACATATGGTTTACTTAGTCATGTGTCAAAATTTTGAAAGTTTTATAATTGAGTCCTGTAATAAGTTGGGGTTAGTTGATTTGTCTCAACCCTCAACCTAGTCCAATACATTGAGTCCTGTACATCAGTATGAGTCTAGTATGAGTCCACTTCTTGTACAAGAAAGGAGGCTACACTATTTTGGAGTTCCACCAGACATCATTCTAGAGCCAGAGACATTTACATCAGCTTATGGGAGCCCAATTGATACCTAGGTGCCCTGATTCCCTCCAAATACATTTCAGATGCTAGATTCCCTCCAGATGCTTCCAGAATATTTTGTGTGCCAGGAGCCCATGTTTTTCAAGTTATCTTAGCACTCCAGGCCTTCAAATTTAAACCCAGGAAGCAAGCCCAAGCAAAAAGAACCAAGATTCCCTTTTGATACCGGGAATATGCTAGCCAAGGGAACCAGGTGCCCCAGCTTCCAAGAGGCCCAAGCCCATGCATCCTTGGCCCATGGCTGACCCCCCATTGCAGCCCCAAAGCCCAACATGCCATTCAAAGTGAGAGGAGGCACCCAAAGGTGTAGACCAAGTCCAAGCCTAAGTGTAGAAGGAGAAGACTAATCCTGTTCTAACCTAGATGGGATTCCTAATTCTTTTAAGCCTCGTAATTCTAACCTAGCTAGGAAAAGACTTGTAGTCTAACTAGGAAGAGAACTTGTAACCTAAGTGTAACCCTAGTTAGAGAGGGCATGAGAACTCTATAAATACCCCACCCCTCCCCCTCTTGTAATCATCTCTTTCTTATGAATACAACTTGCTGAAATTTTATGTTATTGCCTTATGATTGGTGTCTTTGTTTTGGTTCTTTACTTTGAGTGCTCTCCTTGTGTTCCCACATCAAAGCCCTGCTGCCCTAGTATCCTTTTGCATCCTTGGAGATCAGCCATGCCCAAGGAAAGGAAACCCTAGCTACCATCCAAGACAAGGAGCTTATTCCTCCATGGCTGCCATCTCCTAACCCTAATCTCGATTCTTTCAAAACACTAGTTCTTTTTCTCTTTTTTTATTTGCTATTTTGATTAACCCTGATGCTTGTAGGATCCCCAAGGTATTTCACCTCCTCTGAGGAGGCCTTCTTTGCTTCCAAAACCATCCCGATCAGCCATCAGATTCAAGGGAATCGAGGCTTTTTCATCCAGGATCTAATTAGAGTGTGAGTGATCCTTTCCACTGCAAAGTTTCAGTCTCTGACTGGTACAAAACCTACCCTTCTCTTATTATCTAATTTGATGAAGATAAGCTATCATAAATTGAGAATATCTCAACTCTCGGGTCCTGGCTACTTATTATCTTGCATGAGTTCTTTACGATCATGATGATTCTATGCATTGCTATCCCGTTTGCTAGTTCTTACTTTTTCTTGGAAATTTAGCCTACAAACATAAATTATAAAAATCATAAAAAAATTAGTTTACTATTTTTCCAACATCTTTAGCAATCTTAGAGTCATCCCACATCAGATGGAGAAGACTGAATGAGCATGAGAGTGGTAATGGTGGCTTGGGCTTACCTTTTCGAGAGTCCTCTCTTATATATTTATAAAGTTAATTAGGATAACTAAATTTTGTTAGGAGGTGACCTTTTTTGACATGGACAATAAATATCTGGTAGGATGTTTAGACCCTATATCCTGGGATTTTTTCATTGGTATCATTCTGTTAGGATAACAACTATTATTGAGATCCTATCCACCATAATATCTACTAGGATAGCTATGGCTAGCTCATGTTTGCCACTTGCTCGGCATTGTGGACTTCAAGCATATGGGGTGGCTTACTCATCACTGATAGAGGGGTTTTGATATTGTATCCTGGTATACCTGACTAAGTCTACCATGATAGTTAATCAAGTTTGAGTAAATTCTTGGTAGATGTGCATAAAGGGATTCATGTTAGTCAAGCTTAGCTATTTGTAGCTTTTTGGTACAAGATGTAGTAGTTTCTTGGCATGGTGTCTGGCTTAGTTGTCTCCTCCACAATCAGTGATGTAGTCGATGGTCTAGTTGCTCATTAGTCAGTGGTCTGATTGATCCTTGAGGCTAAGTAAGTAGTTATGACAACAATTGCCCCCCACTCCGAAGTCCAGAACATTGCTGAATGACTTTTTCGGGCTTTATCATTTCAGCATGAAGGGAATAGTTACTTCTTTGTTCTTAAATGTTAAGCAAATCTTTTTTCTATCCATGCATTAATTGGTTCTTCAAAGTTCATCACCAACTATTTTATCATCTCGATCATGGGAAGGAAGAAATTATTGGTCTAGTGCTTGAAAAGACTATGCAATAACTTCCTGGATGGTTGATAATTTGATTGATCTTCCTTGATTAGTGGGATAATGCTATGTGGCTTGATAGCTATGGCTATTAAATGATTTGGATGGTTCCTAGTATCAAGAGTTAATCAATCAGTCAAAATTCCAAAATGGCACTATGTTGCTCGATTCGAGATGCACCATGTGTTAGGATCCTAGGTCTTCAACCAAAAGGCTTTGATCCTGATTGTTAAGGCTGAATTTAAAGGAGGGGTCCCTATCATTGTTACAGGTACTCCTATCTCATAGAGAAGAAGAGAGAGAGCAGAAAGAAGGACCTTTACTCTGGCTCCTTGAAAATTGATTATCCTTAGGCTGGTTTTCCCTCCATTTCTTTGTCTTCTTTATTATTCTTCTTCAAAGGCTCTTTTCTAAGAGTTATGTAGGGCTTTTTGTTAAAAACCTAGGCTATTTCATGCATGCATTTCAAAAATTTTTGAAATATAAACTTAGCAAAAACTACAAGATTAAATTTTTAATTTACTTATTTATTAGAATATTTCTACAAATAGCCTGCACAGGATCATGACATGATCAAGATGTATATAAAACTAATCTAAAATATAAAATGATAAATATACAAATCTATTACTATAAACTATATCTACAGTACAATGATCATATCATTACCTTTCAGTACTAGACGATGCTCGTTGTTACTAGAAACTGAAGATTTGAAGACCTTGCTAGCCACACAAAATGTCTGGCCTTTATAGATGATCTACATAGGAACACTATCCTAATTAGTTCGCTTGGAGTGCTAACTCCTCATCGGGACCTTGATGGCTTGGACTTTCTTCTTCTTCAAACTCTAGGACACTCCTAAAATTTGGGAGAGAGGTTTTGGTGGAGAAGATGAAGAGGAAAAAACCTTTTCCCTTCACTCTTTCCTAAAACCTAGTATGGACACTAAGTATCACACACCTAATACCCTTTCCTCTCCAAACCCCTTAGGTAGAAGACACTTTTTCGGCTAGCCAAACTCCTTTTCCATGCCCACCTATAGCCCATTCAAATAATAGGTGCCCAAGTAGTTAGGGAGTTAGTTAGTTGAGAGAGTTAAGGAGAGATATGGGGAGATGGTTAAAACCACTCCATTTGAATTCAAAATCAAAATTCAAATTTAAATATGAATTTAAACTCAAACAATTTGAATTCAAATTCAAACTTTATTTAAATTCTAAATTCAAAATTTAAATTCAAATGGCTAGGGTGCATGGGTCAAGTCTAATCCAATTAGACTCAAACCCGAGCTCAAATTAAATCATATTTGGTTTGACCCAAAATTCATTGCTTAATCAAATTGAGCTAACCAGCAATCCAATTATTAATTAATCTCTCAAAATTCACTAATCATTAGTGAAAAGATGATGTCACAACATTTGCAATACTGATTAGTCGATACTTGAAAAAATCTTTATTATTGGCTTACCAAAGTATCGACACTTGAAAGTATCGACTCAAGATCAATTATCAATTTTATTGATAATTGAACCCTGAAATAATTCTCAATCATTGAACAGCCATCAGATTAGGTATTAACTCCTATTGTGTGTGACCCCATATGTTTGATCACTAAACCAAAATCACAGGAACACTTCCTATACCAATCAAAGTTGCCATCTAGCAATGACACCTGATATCTGGATAGGTCAAAAGTTGTAGAGCAATAATCAGGAACCTCTGGCATATAGTTAGTATATAATTCATCCCTTGGACCCTTAATGCTCAAGATGACTTTAGCGTTTAACTACCAACCCTTAAATAGTTCATCCACTATGTGTCTCAACCTTATAAGTTCCATGACTCCTCATAAGAACTATCTTGGTCAGAATTTTGCTAAATTGAAACACAGTGAGATTTTCTCTCTAACACTTGGAGGAATCAATCCTATATTGACTCACATATTTACTCCATAAATATTGACTACATCTAGAAACCTTCTATCATTAGATTAAAATTTAGGTAGTATGGCATCAAAGTATAGTAAGTTGCTTACAAGTTACCATCGTGATCACAAGTCTAAGGTCTATATCTCTTCACGAGCAATACTTGGTAGAAGAGTGCTCCACAAGTAGGTCGCATTTAGTAAAATATCCTACACTCACCTACATGCCATACCGATGTCTCCACACTCCTTGGTTAAGAGGATAACCAACCCATATAGCATATAATAACCTATACTCGATACATCATCATCCTATAATAATGTATCATTTGATAATGAACAGATTTAAGAACTACATGATAAATCCTCTCTTTATCATATAAGATATAGTTCTAAGAATTCCATCATATAAGAGCTCATTACATGAAGATGCAATGTAATGTACTGCTAAAATATAACTTTTATTCATAATAATTCATATACAAAATCAATTTGTAAGTTAGATAATTGGCATTAGGATACAATTCCCAATAACTCCCACTTAGATTAAAGCTAATCAAAACAATATCTAATACCTATCTTCCATTTATGATCATCGAACATTTTGATTCTAAGAGCTTTAGTGAATGGGTTGATGAGGTTCTCCTTTCCATAGATCTTTTGAAGCTCCATGTCACCTAGTTCCATGATCTTTCTGAATGGTGGAGTGAGCTTTAGTAAATGCAATGCAGAATATGCATGGTGCACTGATGGGACTTCAGCTCTTTGGCTTGAGCAATGGCTCCTGTGCTGTACAGTACAAGAGAACTGGACCATCAAAGGAGTGTGCCAATCTCAGCTCACCTAGGAACTTCTACAACTATACAGCTTCCTTTGTCATATATAATGCAGTAACATACTCTACCTCTCAAATTGAGTCCATCATAGTGTGCTACTTGGAACTTTTCTAATAGATCACTCCACATTCAGGGTAAAGACAAAGCCCAACACACTCTTGCTATCATCCCTATTTGATTGAAAGCTGGAGTCAGTATACCTTACAAGTTTTAATATAGGTTCTATATAAATGAGTTATTGGTCTTTAGTATTTCATAAATACTTGAGGATAGTCTTCTCTACCTTTCAGTGGGCCTCACATGGGTCTAACTAGTATCTACTGACTACCCTTATTGAATATGCCATGTCTAGTCTTATACATGTCATGGCATGCATGATAGACCGCATTGCCGAAGCTTATGGGATTTTATTCATATGCTCTCTCACTTTAGAAGTTGTAATACAATCCTTCTTACAGAGAGAAATTTTATGGCCAATTAAAGATAGCCTTTCTTTGAATTCTCCATACTGAATACTTTAGCATAATATAGATGTACATAAACTGAGACAATCCTAGTAGCTTCCTAGATCTATCTCTGTAGATCTTCATCCCAAGGATGTAAGAAGCTTGACCCAAGTCCTTCATAGAGTATTGAGATGACAACCAAACCTTTCATCCCTCAGTAGATGTCATTCTTGATTAAGAGAATATCATCCACATACAGCACAATGAATACTACCATAATACTAGTAGCCTACTTGTAAATGGAGGGTTCCTTTTTGCTCTTAATGAAGCCATACGTTCTGATTATTTTATTAAAATGCATGCTCTAACTCTAAGATGCCTGCTTTAGTTCATAAATGGACCTCTGAAGTTTGTATACCATTGACTCATCTATAGATGCAAACCCTTCAGGTTGCATCATATACACCTCCTCATCCAGCTCTCTATTTAGAAAAGCTATTCAAGTATCGATTTGCCAAATTTCATAGTCAAAGTATGTAGCTAAAGTATACATAATCTGAATGGACTTGAGCATTACCACAAGATAAAACATCTAATCATAGTCAATATTATAATGTTAACGATACCCCTTGGCAACTAGATAGGCTTTATAGGTCTCTACTTGCCAATCTATATCTGATTCTTTTTAAAAATCTATTTGTACCCAATGGATTTTATCCTTTTAGGTTGATTAATAAGTGCCCATACATTATTAATTTTTATGGACTTCATTTTAGATTTCATTGCTCCAAGCCACCTATCAGAAACGAATCTCTACATGGCATCCATACAAGTGATCGGATCCTTATTGTTCTCATCAAGCTCAATAGAATTACTATCCTGGACCAAGAAACCATAGTATCTATCCAACTAATGCGGGTACTCTATTGGATCTCCTTAATGGTTCCTCTATAGGCTCTGGGTTTGATCTAATCAAAACAAGTTTTATAATATCCCTTAAATATGGTGCCGGTTCTTTTACCTGTTGAACTTCACCAAGTTCAATCTTAGCAGCTTTAGTTCCTTCCTCAAGAAACACCTTTTCCAAAAAAGCAGCCTAAGATTGATGAATAACTTTTATTCTTCAGCATGGTAGAAATAATACCCTTTGGTTTCTTTTGGATATCCAATAAATAGGCACTTGTCAAACTTAGGTCCAAGTTTATCTGTCTACAAACATTTGACATAAGCTAGACACCCCCAGATCCTTAGGTGTTACAGCATTGGCTTATGTCCATCCATATCTCATATGGCATTTTATCAATAAACTTGCTCAAAACCCTATTAAGAATATAATATGCTGACTTTAGATAATATTCCTAAAAAGAGATTGGTAGACTTGCAAACTCTATCATGAATCAAACTATGCTAACAGTGTTCAATTCCTTTTTTCAGACAATCCATTGAGTTGGGGTGTCTCTGGAGGTGTCCATTGAGAGAAAATCCCATTCTTTACTATATATGTTAGAAATTCACTGGTATGGGATTTTCCTCCTCGATCTGATTGAGAATTTTAATACTCTTTCCAGTTTGTTTCTCTACCTCATTACAATATTGTTTGAACATTTCAAACAACTCATATTTATATCTTATAAGAAAGACATAACTATATCTTGATAGGTCATCTATAAATGTAATGAAACAATTATACCCACCCCTGGCATAGATGTTCATAGGTCCATATTAAGGGATATTATAAAACTTGTTGGCCTTATTGGCCCAGATCCTTTTACCTTAGAACCTTATTGGCCCTTTCACCTTTTTCAATAAAAGGTGATTTGATTATTTTACTAAAAAGACAGGATTCATATGTTGGTAGTGATTCACAATCACTAGCATCAAGAATTTTCTCTTTAATCAACCTATTTATCTTGTTCTTATTGATATGACCTATCCTATAGTGCCATAAATAGGCATTACTAACATTATCTATCCTAAGATATTTGCTTGAAGTGTATATTACACTCACAAGTTATGATAGTACATATTTGTCATTTCTTATTTATCCACTCATTACAGCAACACCATTGAAGATGATATTGCAAATGTCATTCTTTATTGATAGTTCATAATCATACATGGCCAAAAGGCCTACAGAGATGACTTTTAAAAGAAAAATGGATAATAGTGACGTTCACTTAGAATGACAATACAAAACTTGAAAACTAGCTTAACAACTTCGAAAGCCAAGATTGAAACTTGACTTCCATCTTCCACATTCAAGAATCTTTTTCCATCCTCAAATCTTCTACTAACTTGAAGTCCCTACAATGAATTATAAATATGAATAAGACTTCCAGTATCCAATACCCAAGTAGTAATATCTAGATAGATAAACTACAAGGCATTATCATATAAATACCTTATACAGCAACTCTTTGCTACTTCTTTTTCTTCAACCTTTTTGGGTTAAGGAAAGCAATATAAAGAAGATAGTTCCTCTTCCAATGACCTTGCTTCTTGCAAAAGAAGCACTCTACTTGACTCTTATCAGCTTTATTCTTCTTGGCCTAACTAGCCCCAGCACTTTGCACCTTCTTATTTTTATTTTTCATCTTTCTTTTCTTAAAGAGATGATGCCCTGCCGAAAAACCTCTCACTATATTTACTAATCCCTTGTAGATTTGGTGATCCTTCTCATAGGTTTATAGTAATCTTAGCAAACCATGGTAGTTTACTATAAGCCTTGTCACTCCATAATGATTGAGAAAGTCAAGGTAGGAAAGGAATTCAATATCATATCTTTCCCTAGCTGCTCGTGCAAGGGATAGCCGGGTTTGCCCCGGCACATGATCTACTCGATCATGCACGATACATGATTAGTGACCAATGCCCCTTCATTCATTTGGGCATTGAAAACTACATAAGAGATTCTATGCCACTCAACAACATTATGTGTGATAAAAGATTCCTTCAATTTTTGAAGGATTTCCTACAACTAGGCTTCCTTAAACTTGTGACTGAACTCATCATTTACAGCTACCAGCATTATGCATCACACAGTAGTTCGATCAGAGAGTCACTTTTGATAAGTGTCCTTGACCACACCGTGAGCATTAGAAGTAGGCTACTTAGGTACAAGATCGGTTATCACATAAAGAATCCATTTGTGCTCCAGGATGATTATGATCTTTTGATACCAGCTATCGAAGTTGGGATCCATGAGCTTGTCATTGTCTAATATTGACCAGAGAGATAAATTAGTGACCATTATCTAAAAAGAGAACATAAAATCAATTAGTATATGAATTATTAACCTTAAAGACTTGGACTTTAGTCTAAAAGTCCTCCCACTATTTTATTCAGATTGGTACCCTCTACCTTAAATCTAAGAAATTACATTAATTCCTTAGCAGGTACTAGAATCCTATAGATTACACATGAGCCCGACTTTGGCTAACCCATCCATGTGAATCTAAAAGTAGGTTCTAAACCAATTGCTTCTTCAAATAACTTTTAATAATCAATTTCACCCTAGGTATTTTTTTAGTAGGCCTTTAGGCCTTCCACTGAAGGACCTGGTTAGGTCCAAATATTAACTTGATAAAATTCAATGCTTCTAACCAATGAATAATCAAGCCTAACTTTGGCCTGCCCATCATTAAGAGAGTCACACTGAGCCATCATATTATGAATGGCAATTCCAACACCTAAATGAACACTAGGCTTTTAGGCCTTCCACTAATCATCCAAATGTTGAACCAATTACCATCCACTAAATAGGAGGCTTTAACTTAGTTCTCTCCATAACTTCATCATTTTAAGGATCTAATAATTTATAAAATTTTAAGCATATATTTGATAGTTGAAATAGAGAAGATATGAACTAGTAAGTCAAAAATCCTTGCACTAACTTTTCCAAGTCATAGAAGATGGTTCAAGCCAAAACAGTTCAAGCAAACCTAAATTAGTCAAATTAATCAACCTTAATGGAATGGGTTTACTGAAATTAATAAGCTATCTTGATCAAATTTGATTGACCACATTGGCCAAGTAAGTGAGATCAATGGAAGGATTCCACCATTTAATGTCTTTCCTTAAATAACAAACAAATTGGCTAGGTAAAAGGTAGTCCAAGAATTATGATCAAACTGTCAAACTTACCTTAGACACTAATCAGTTTATAAGATTAAATTAGACTAGTCTAAATACTCAAGTCTAACCACTGAGCCACTATCTGGTCTAATTAAAAATATGGAATTGATTAAACTACAACTATTATGAATAATCTAAGAGAGAAGGAGATCTAACTCAACACAATTAGATTTTAACTTTTCTTATTAAGTCCATATTCTTCTAATCCTAGGTCTACCTTAGTTAAAGAACCAACCTTAAGCTAACCCATAAACCTAAAAAATTATTAAAAAATGACTTAGGATCTTTTATTCTCAAATCTAAATTTTTTAGTCATTAAAACTTAATTCCTAATTAAGTTCATCAACTTCCTATTGAAACAATTTCAATCTTAATTTGTAAAACAACTTTTACAACAAAATTAAATATTTTAAATTTTCTATTCTCTACTGTAAGTTGACACTTCCTAGTCAAGTGTCGATACTTCCATGAGTCAAATCATAGTGAGTCAACACTTGACTCTACGACATCTACTCACAGAGAGTGAACAAAGACCTATTCTTTTAGTTTGCACTCTTGAGTCGATAGTTGCATGTGCAAGTATTGACTCACCCGGTCAAGTATTGATACTTCAAGGCCAAGTGTCGACATTTCCAGATCTGATCTTTATGCCACACTATTAGATATAACAATTTATAAATCTAACTTAGAATATTTATATACTATTTTATAAAATTGGATCTAAAATATTAAGATTAAAATATTTTTAATCTAATATCTTTTCCTTTTTTTTATGGATCATGACATAAGTGGCACCCCTATATGCCATAGGAGACCTAACTAAATGGAGAGAGGGCCATTAAACTCTACTCCTCTACTATGATCGGATGGCCTGGTGAATCCTCCTAATTCAAGTATTAAGCAAAAAAAGAAATCATTCTAATATTTCATATTTATATACATAATTATCATGCCATATGAACCTATTTCTCTGATACCACTATTGGAAAATCTAGGCTATTTCATGCATGCATTTCAAAAATTTTTGAAAAACAAACATAGTAGAAACTACAAGATTAAACTATTTAATCTACTCATGCATTAGAATACTTCTACAAATAGCCTATATAGGACCATGACATGATAAAGATGTATATAAAACAAAGTTGAAATATAAAATGATAAATATACAACCTATTGCTGTAGACTATATCTACAGCATAATATCATATCATAACCTTTTAGTAATAGACAATGCTCACTGCTGCTAGACGATAGAGGTTTGAAGATCCTACTAGCTACATAGAATGTTTGGCCTCTACAGGTGATCTATACAAGAGCACTATCTTAATCAGTTTGCTTGGAGTGCTAGCTTCTCACTGGGACCTTGATGGCTTGGACTTCCTTCTTCTTCAAATTTGGGATGCTCCTGGAATTCAAGATGAACCTGGGAGAGAGGTTTTGGTGGAGAAGATAAAAAGAAAAAAATCCTATCCCTTCACTCTTTCCTAAAACCTAGTATGAACACTAGATACCACATACCCAATATCCTTTCCTCTCCAAACCTCTTAGGTAGAAGACACTTCTTCAGCCAACAAAAAACTCCTTTTCCATTCCCACCCATAGCTCATTCAAATAATAGGTTCCCAAGTGATTAGGGAGTCAGGGAGTTGAGGAGAGCTAAGGGGAGATGGTTAAAACCACTTCATTTGAATTCAAAATCAGAATTCCAATTAAAATCCAAATTTAAACTCAAATGATTTGAATTCAAATTCAAACTCTATTTAAATTCTAAATTCAAAATTCAAATTCAAATGACTAAGGTGCTTGGGTCAAGTCCAATCCAATTGGACTTGAACCCGAGTTCAAACCAAATCATATTTGGATTGACCCAAAATTCATTGCTTAATCAAATTAAGCTAAGTAGTAATCTAATTGTTGATTAATCTCCTATAATTCACTAACCATTAGTCAAAAGATTTTGACACAATATTTGCAACACCGATGAGTTGATACTTGAAAAAATTTCAAGTATCGACTCACCAAAGTATTGATACTTGGAAGTGTTAACTTGAGATCAATTATCAATCATATTGATAATTAAGTCCTAAAATGATTCTCAATCACTGACCAGCCATCAAATCAGGTAATAACTCCTATTGTGTATGACCCCATAGGATTGAATACTAAGCTGGTAGATAGAAATACTTATTATACTAATCAAAGTTGCCATCTAGCAATGACACCCGATATTTTGATAGGTCAAAATTTGAAGAGCAATAATTAGGAACCTCTAGCATATGGTTGCCATATAATTCATTCCTTTGACCCTCAATGCTTAGGATGACTTTAGTATTTAACTGCCAACCTTTAATAGTTCATCCACTATATGTCTCAACCTTACAAGTACTATGACTCCTTACAAGAACTATCCTGGACAAGGTTTTGCTAAATTGAAGCATAATGAGATATTCTCTCCAACACTTGAAAGGGTCAATTCAATCTTGACTCAGACTCTAACTCTACAAGTACTTGACTAAACCTAGAAATCATTTTTCATTAGATTAGAAATCCAGGTAGTCTGACACCAAAGTATAGTAAGTTATTTGCAAGTCATCATGGCTATCTTAGGTCTGAGGGACACTTATATCCATATCTATTCATGAGCAACACTTGATAAAAGAGTATCCTATAGGTGGTCTCATTCAGTAAAATGTCCTACACTTCACCTACATGCCATACTAATGACACCACACTCCTTGGTTAAGAGAACAACCAACCTATATGGCATACAATGACCTATACTCAATATATCATCTCCTATAATAATGTATTATTCGGCCATGAATAGGTTTAAGAACCACATGATAAATTTGAAGGGAAAGCAAAACAAGCATGCATGACAAAAAAAATATATTTTAAAATAATTTTAAAATAAGCATAGTGGAAGGCTTGGTAGATCGATCAAAATGATCTACCAATCTGCCTGCAATAGAAACACGTATGATAATGTAGCGTGCAAAAGACATCATAAGCAGGAAAAGAACCAAAAGGTATAAGGATACCTTACCGTTATACCTTAAGAAGGAGGTTGTGAAAAAGCCCTCGAGCCACACACGTGTCTGGCCTCTATGGGTAGTTCATACCAGGGCTCAATCCTGATTAACTCTTTCAAAGTGCTAGCTCCTTGGGATCTTTGAGGCCGATCTACTTTTTCTTGGAAGACAAAGAGGAGAGGTGGAACCCTTCGTAACTAGCTCTCTTTCCAAGACCTAGCTTGAGTGCTAGGTAGTCACATACCCAAAATCCTAGTCCTCCTAAACCCCTTTTCTTTTTCCTCTCAAGATTTTAGCAATCTCATTCAACAAGAAAACTCTTCTTTTTCTCTCTCTCTTTCTCAACCAGCAGCCCTTAAAACAAACCTTATTTATAGAGGTAGCCATGAGAGGGAGAAAGAGAAAGGAGTCATTGGGGGAGAAGGTCAAGGGCTATACTAAATTGGCTTTAAGCTTATAAGGCAAGAATGACCATCATTCCATGAAAACTTCGAGCCAAAACCAGCCAAAATTCAAAATTTGAATTGAGGTCAAAACCTTCCAAAGAATGACCATCATTACATGAAGGCTTGGAGCTAAAACCAACCAAAATTTGAAATTCGAATTGAGGTCAAAACTTTCCAAAAATTCTTCCCAGAATTTTTGCTTGTCACAGCCAAGTGTCAACACTACCCAGTGTCGACTTTCCAAGTGTTGAAACCTGGAACATGATCAATCATATTGACATCGAATGATGGAAAACGATTTTCAATCATCGATTAGTCCTTAGATCAGATAGAAACCCCAATAGTATGTGACCCCATAGGTTCGAACACTAAACCGATAGCCCTGAAACACTTCCAGTACCAGTCAAAGTCATCATCTAGTAATGATACCCAATGTCCGGATAGGTTGAAGATTGTAAAGCAACTTTCTAGAACCTCTAGCATATGGTTATCTCATAATTCATCCCTTTGACCTCAAAATGCTCAGGATGACCTAGGTTTGACTGCCAACCCTAAGCTGGTACATCCAGATCATGCCTCAATCTTACAAGTTCTATGACTCCTCATAAGAACTATCCTAGCCAAGGTTTTACTAAATTGAGACATAATGAATCATTCACTCCAAACCATTTAGAGGTGTCAATCCCATCTTCATCCACCACCGCTCCACAAGTACTTGACTGTACCCAGAAGCCTTTCATCACTGGATTAGAAATCCAGGTAGTCCGGCACTAAAGTACAGTGAGTTGCTCGCAAGCTACCATGGTGACCTCAAGTCTAAGGGACACATATGTCCATATCCCTTCACGAGCAACCCTTTAGCGAAGGGAGCTCCGTAGTTGGTCACATTCAGTGAGATATCATACACTTCACCTGTATGTCACATCAGTGTCTTTACACTCCTTGATTAAGAGGACAACCAACAAATGTGACATACAACAACCTACACTTGATACATCACTGTTCTATAATAATATATCCTTTGGTTGTGAACCAGTTTAAGAACTACTTGATATATCCTCTCTATATCAAATATAATGTAGTTCTATGGACTCCATCACACAAGAGTTCTTTTCAGGAAAATGTATATGTGATGAACAACCAAAAGAATAACTTTTATTCATTAAGAAATTCATATACGATTATAAAATAGTACAACCATCTACAGTCCAGATGATTGGCTTTGGGATAATCCAAATAACTCCTACTTGGACTAAAGCCAATCAGTATAGAATCTTATTCTCATTTTTCATATACAACTGTCGAACTCTTAAACTCTGACGACTTTAGTAAAGGGGTCGGCCAGGTTCTTCTTTCCATCGATCTTCTGAAGGTCAATGTCACCTCGTTCTACGATCTCTCATACAAGGTGATAGCACCATAGAATGAATTTTGTACGGTGATGAGACTTCAGCTCTTTGGCTTGAGCAATGGCTCCAGTGCTGTCACAATTCACCAAAATAGGACCATCCAGGGAAGGTGCCACTCCCAGCTTGCCAAGGAACTTTTGCAAGCACACTACTTCCTTTGTTGTATCTGATGCTGCAATATATTCTACTTTGCATAATGAGTCTGCCATAGTAGGCTGCTTGGAACTTTTCCAACAGATCGCTCCTCCATTTAGGGTAAAGATGAATCCTGACACACTTTTGCTATCATCCCTATTTGACTGAAAACTGGAGTCAGTATACCCCACAAGTTTTAAGCTAGGTTCTCCATAAATCAACCATTGGTCCCTAGTATTTCACAAATACTTAAGGATGGTCTTTACCACTTTCTAATGAGCTTCACCTAGGTCAGACTGGTATCTACTCACTATGCCTAGTGAGTATGCCACTTCTGGTCTAGTACATGTCATGGCGTACATGATAGAACCCACTACCGAAGCATACAGGATTCTACTCATATGCTCTCTCTCCTCAGGAATTGTCACACAATTCCTTTTGAAGAGAGTAATTCCAGTGCCTATCAGGAGATAGCCTTTCTTGAAATTTTTCATGCTGAACAACTTCAGCACTGTGCTGTTGTACGTAGAGTGGGATAGTCCCAGAAGCCTCTTAGATCTATTTTTTATAAATCTTCATCCTAGTATGTAAGAGGCTTCACCCAAGTCCTTCATTGAGAACTAAGATGACAACCAGACCTTTATTCCTTTTAGTGTTGGATGTCATTCTCGATTAAGAGAATGTCATCCATATACAATACAAGGAACACAAACACAGAACCATTAATTCATTTGTAAATGCAAGGTTCTTCTCCATTCCTAATGAAGCCATACGACTTCATACACTTATCTAATCACATGTTCCAACTTCATGATGCTTATTTCATTCCATAGATGGACCTTTGAAACTTGCACACCTTTGACTCGTCTGTGGATGTGAACTCTTCAAGTTGTATTATATACACTTCCTCTTCTAGCTCACCATTTAGGAAAGTTGTTCGGATATCTATTTGCCAGATTTCATAGTCAAAGTATGCTGCTAAAGCAAGCATAATCTGAATGGATTTGAGCATTGCCATAGAAGAGAACGTCTCGTCATAGTCAATACCATAATGTTGACGATACCCTTTGGCAACCAGACGGGCTTTATAGGTCTCTACCTGTCCGTCTGCATCCCTTTTTGTTTTGAAAATCCATTTGCATCCAATGGGTTTAATCTCCTCAGGTAGATCAACTAATATCCATACATTGTTGATTATCATGGACTCTATTTAAAATTTCATGGCTCCTAGCCATTTCTCAGAGCTGGATCTCTATTTCGCAACTATATAGGTGATCGGATCCTCATTATTCTCATCGAGTTCAATGGGATCATCGTCTCGGACCAAAAAATCATCGTATCTGTCTGGTCGACTCGATACCCTACCGGATCTTCTTAATGGTTCTTCTGTGGGCTCTAGGTGTGAACTAATCACAACCGATTCTTTGTTGTCCCTTAAGTGTGTCGGTTCCTCTACTTGTTGAACTTCACTAAGTTCAATCTTAGCGGCTATAGTTCCTTCACCAAAGAACTCCTTTTCCAAAAAGATAGCCCTAAGACTGATGAATAGCTTTTGTTCCTCAGCCAAGTAAAACTAATACCCCTTAGACTCTTTTGGATACCCAATAAATAGACACCGGTCAGACCTAGGTCCAAGATTATCCATTTTTAGACATTTTACATAAGCCAGGCAACCCCAGACCCGAAGGTGTGAGAGTGTCAGCTTATGTCCAATCCATATCTCATATGGGGTTTTGCTAACGGACTTACTCGAAGCCCTATTCAAAAGGTAATAGGTTGATTCTAGAGCATATCCCCAAAGAGATGCGGTAAAGAAGCAAAGCCCATCATGGACCGAACCATGTCTAACAGGGTTCGATTTCTCCTTTCAAATACTCCATTTAACTGAGATGTCCCTAGACGTGTCCACTGAGAGGGAATCCCATTCTTCTCAAGATATGTTAGAAACTCACAGGAAAGATATTCACCATCTCAATTTGATCGAAGGATTTTGATATACCTTCTAGTTTATTTTTCTACTTCATTACGATATCATTTGAACATTTCAAATGATTCAGATTTATGTCTCACCAAGAAGACAACCATATCTTGAAAGGTCATCTGTAAATGTAATAAAAGAACTATACCCACCTCTGGCACCAATATTCATGGGTCCGCATACATCAGTATGTACCGGACTTAAAATTTCTTTAGCTCATTCACCTTTTCTAGTAAAATATGATTTTGTCATTTTTCCAAGAAGACAGGACTCACAGGTTGGTATTGAACCACTTTCACTAATCTCGAAGAGACCCTCGCTTTTCAACCTATTTATCCTATTTTTGTTAATATAACCTAGCCTACAATGCCATAGGTATGCATTGCTAACATTATCTATCCTAGGGCATTTGCTAGACATGTACACTATACTAACTGGTCGCGATAGTACATAAATACCATTGTTCATATGTCCATTCATCATAACAGAACCATTTCAAATGATTTTGCAAATGTCATTCTTTATTGATAGTTCGTAACCATACATGGCCAATTGGCCTATAGATATGACATTCAAGATGAAAGATGGACAATAATGACACTCATTCAAAATGATTTTACAAGACTCGAAAACTAATTTGAGGACTCCTAATACCAGGACTAGAACTTGGCTTCCATTTTCCACGTTTAAGAATCTCTCGCCATCCTCGAATCTTCTACTAACTTAAAGTTCCCGTAAAGAATTGCAAATGTGAATTGTGAAAGGATTATGCCCTAAAGGCCAATCAAAATGTTGTATTTCAATGGGATTTTCCTTTGTATCCCAAACCAATGTATTGACATTATCAATAAATAAAGGCATTTTATTTTCATTATATGCTGTGTCTTAATTATTTTATTATTATATGATGAACACCATAGATTAGGGCTATGGTTCTAGGGTTATGATGAGATCATACTAGTGATGCCTAAAGCCTTAAAACCCTAATCTAAAATATTCTTGGTCGATGGGACGTTGAGTAGGGGATCAATGTTTCCGACAAGACCAGCACATCCTATGTATACTTGGTGAAGAGGGTGACTGATCCCACAGTCACTTGTGTTTGACACTAATACTAAGAAGTGGGTGCTCATTAAAGAATGAGTTCACTGAATGGATCTAGCTTGAGAACATCTAATGGAACCTTATCTGTTTGTCAATAGATAGTTCTCATAGTGGGAGTAGTGCATGTGGTCCTTTGACCTAAGACTGCCATGGTACCTTGTATGCATGAATCCATACTTTGGTTCACACTCAATCATGACACTGAGTCATGCATGGGGTGATACTGGATATGGTGGATTGCATATGGAGGTTGTGAGTAGGTCAAAAAGGAATCGATCAACCCTAGTAAGAGGGAATCGCATCCAAATAATTTCGATCAAATGAAGATACGGGAAATCTTTGATCAAAGTATGAACTTTAGAAATAGTTTCTAATGGTTCATAATGAATCATCATTATCAGATTGAGCTAGGAATGAATATGAAATTGGATTTGACAAGTATCTATATCCATATTAATATTCAGGGTGCAAGTTGATCGAAGGACTGAATTGCCCGGTAACTCACCACTGAAGGGTATTTTGGTAATACCACCAAAATTCCACATCTTCCAGGTAGGCATGATACGTTGCTAGACATCAATTTTGTCTTGTGGGGATTTGATTGAATTATGGTAATTCAATCAGTTAATTAGAATTAGATTCTAATTGACCTAGTCGGGCTAGCTTGACATGACCTAAATCGGTTTGGATGTGATCCAATCGAATCAGGTCAAGTTACACCCAGACTCACTGTTGGGAACCTAATGGGTCACACACAAAGGGTTCTAATCAAGGGTTTAATTGGATTAAACCATGTTTGCAGGTGAACATGCTAGCACGTGTTGCAAACCCTAGCACCTAGATTCGAATTGGTTTCAAATCAGGTTCCGATTTGGGCTAATTTGGCTTAATTAAAGTCAAATTAAATTTGGCTCAAGTGTTGGGTTAGTCCTTGGCTAGAAGACCAAGGTTTAAGTCAGCCAATTTGGATTAATTAACCTAAGATTATCCATTTAGCAATTGGGCTAAGTTGGATGTGTGAAATGTTTGGACTAAGTGGGACTCTTGGGCGCCAACATGTTTTCTATGTAGAAATTGCGTGAGAAAATAATCCAGAGGTGCCCCCTGGCCAAGAGTCCTTCTGCATTAAGCAGAGGACCAAGTCAAACACACTTTCACGCCACTTGGAGTCTTCCACGCCCCTTTGGGATACATCTTCACGCCAAAAGAAGAAGAGTCCACGCCCCTTGGGACTCTTGGCGCTAAGCATGAAGAGTGGCGTCCCCTCTTTTTCCATGCACATTTTGAAAAAGATAAATGGCATGGACTCCTCTGGTGCATGTCCTAACACCTCTTGGGCACAGATTAAAAATCCAAAAGTCGCTTGGTTTAAAGTATGGCATTTGGATTTAAGAAGAGAAGCGACTCTTGATTTAAAGAGTCATTCTGCTTATTTTTCTCGAAAGTTTTGAATCCAAGAATCGCAATACTTGCCAAGCTTCATGTCCTAACAGAAGAGTCATGTCTTCTGGCATGAATGGATATCTCAGAAGCCCCTTGGTGCACTATAAATAGGGTAGCATTCCCGGGGTTAAATAATTCGATGCTTCTTAATCTATCCCGAAGAATTCTTTCTTTCTTTTTATTACATCCTATCCTCTTGTCCTAAACACTCTAGCCCTTTAAGGACAAGGTCTTTGAAGGTCTAGGAGTGTTCAAATTAGGTGAGGAATTAGGGAAAAGTAAAGAAGAAAAGAAGAGGAAGAAGAAGGGAAGGAGTAGAAAGGCTGATTCAAAGAAGAGTTAGTCCAATTGGATTGGAATTTGCCCAAATCCTATTAGGCTTAAGTTTGAAAGTCTAGTTGGTGGAACCGAGTTCTTAGAAGGTGCTGGTGTCTTGGTCAAGCCCCGTGTAGATCACCATTGGAGGGCGAACATTTGGGCACCTGGTGGAGAAGAAGGCTGAATCAGGGTTTTCTTCATCGGATTGGATACTAGCAGTTCAGGTTGGTGCCTAAACTCTAGTTTATATCATATGTGCATGTTTATATGTTTTAATTCCTAGTAAGGAGGTCTTGGGTTAAGGATTTGGTAGTGGTTTTGGTGCGGGCACCAGACTCATAAGAAGACTTCAGAGCCCCATTTGGATCTCTGATTGACATTGCCCGAGAAATTAGGGTTTGTAATAAAGGTTGACCTGGTCAACCAGTTTATTTATTTTTATTTATTTCTTGAGTCACCATTTAAATTTTGTTGAGTCATGTTGACTCGGTGCAAGTCCCGATGTGGTTTCAATTTTATCCAAAATGGTGCCGCAATTGTCTTCCAATCAAATCAAGGTCCAAAATGGTGCCACATTTGTCTTCCAATCAAATCAAGGTCCAAGCAAGTGGAGGCCACACTCCAAGCCACACGCCCAGCCACACTCCGAGCACACGCCAGGGTCCAGGAGGTGCCACAGAGGCATCCCAGTGTCATGGTCCCCACATCCAAAGAAGAAAAAAATCAAATTGGAAGCCAATTTAAAGGAGGCGCCCATACCTGCCAATTTTGTCTAAGCAAAGAAGGAAAGGGACTTCTCTTGGAGAAAAAATCAAAGAAGGACATCCAACCTACTCCTAATTGAAGTTCAAATCAAAATCAAAGAGCTTAACTTGGAGTGGAAGAAAAGAAGAAATGCCATAAGGAGAAGAGGACTCCAAATCCAAATCCAACTCCAAAGAAGGCGCCATAAAAAAAAAAAAAAAAAAAAAAAATTCCAAAAAAATCCTTTATGGCCGTCCCAAGTTTTTTTTGAATTCTTGGTCGGCCAAGAGAGGAGGTTTTCTACCTAATCTAGAGGTTGGAGGAGTTTAGTCCCACATGGGAATTTGTACAAACTTGGAGAAAATTTTAGGTCTATATAATAGACCTCTCTTTGTAACTTTAAAAAATCAATGAAGAAAAAATTATTTTTGCTATTCTCTTGTGTTGAGTAACCTAGGTTTCTCTTCTTCCGCACTATTCTAAGTGTTGAGCTCCGTGAGGGGGTAATCCGGGTTCCATTGGAGCCTTGAGGAGGTGAGAGATCTCCATCTTTATCCAAAACCCTAGGTTAGCCACTTAAAAATCCAAAACCCTAGCCGCCCTTCATTATTTTCAATCCATCGAACCCTAGCTCCTTCCATCTCCCATGGCCTCTCTCTCTCTACAAGTCCAGGCCATCCACCTTCATCCAGATCCAGTCCGGCTACTTCAGATCCAGAGCATGTTCCAAGGAAAATCACATCAGCTTCCAGGAGAATCCAGTTTTCAGCAATTTCAATCTTCAAGTTCATCAACCTGGTAAATTTTTCCCTTGACTCTCTGATTCCATCAATTATTTTTCTTCTCTTCCAGATCTTGAGTTCAGGAGAAGCCAACCCACCAAAGGACCAGTATTGGAGGATCCATTGCGAAGATATCTGAATCCGAGGATCCAACAATCTGCTCGGGAGAGTTCTTCCACCAAAATCTGTGAAGATCATTGTCTGGTTAGGTAAACCATCTCTTCTCTTTATTTCTGTTCTGTTGAAAGTTCGGAGCGAAACCCTAGGTCTGGGAGTTTCTCAACCCCCAGCGATCCGTTGCTTCTGAACTACTCTGATAATTTAGTTTCCTTAAAATTGTGCTTTCAATTATCATATTAGTATCTTTCAATGTTAGGTTAACTTTTCTTTGATTTGAAGCCAACTTCTACAAACATATAAAAACAACAAAAAAATTAGTTAATCTTAATTTACTTCCGCATCGCATCCCTTTATTTGTTCTGCATCAGGTTTCATAATAAATTTTTGAAATCCATGCTTCCGCCCTGGTCACCAAACCCCAACAAATTGGACTTCCTATATCCAATACCCAGTTAGTAGTATCACATATAGAGAAACTACAAGGTGTTATCATATAAATACCTTGTCCAGCACCGTCCTGCTGCTTTCTCTTCTTGGACCTGTTCAGGTCAAGGGATGCAATATAAAAAGGATAGTTCCTCTTTCAATGACCCTACTTCTTACAAAAGAAGCACTCTACTTGGCACTTATCAGCCTTCACCCTCTTGGCCTGACTAGGCCTAGAAGCATTCTGCACCATTTTCCCTTTCTTGAAGGGACAACGCCCTACCGAAGATCCTCCCATGAGATTTACCATCCCTTTATTTAGTTGGTGGTCTTTCTCATAAGTCTGCAATAACCCCAACAGATCATGGTAGTTAACTGTAAGCTTATTCATTCTAAAATGATCGAGAAAGTCTATATAGGAAGAGGGTAGGGAATTCAAAATCGTATCTTTCCCAAGCTGTTCATGCAAGGGACATCCAAGCTTGCCTAGGTGCTCAATCATCTCAATCATATACAATACATAATCAGTGAATGAAGCCCTTTCATGCATCCATGCATTGTAGATAGCACAGGAGACCCTATACCTTTCAATGTCATCTGGTGTGCCGAAGGACTCCTTCAACCTTTGAAGGATTTCCTCCAGCTGGGCTTCTTCAAATTTGCGACTGAACTCATCGTTCATCACTGCCAACATAATGCATCGGATAGTGCTCCTGTCGAAGACCCACTTTTGATAAGTGTCTCTAACCAAACCCCGAGCATTGGGAGTAGGGGTTTCAGGTGCCGAACTCAATATCACATACAAGATCCATTCATGCTCCAAGACAATCCTGAGCCATTCATACTAGCTATCAAAATTAGGACCCTTGAGCTTCTCATTATCGAGAAGAGACCGAAGCGATAGGTTGGAAGACATTTGAAAGGAAAACCAAAATTTATCAGTGTATAAAAATTATTAACCTAAAGAAATGGACTTTAGTCTAAAGGCCCTCCCGCTATTTTGTTCAGACTGGTAGCCTCTACCTCCAATATGAGGAATCGCTTTAATTCATTAGTGGGTACTAGAACCCTATTACAACACATGAGCCTGACTTTGGCCAGCTCACCCATGCGCATCTAAAGGTAGGTTCTTCAACTAATTACTTCTGCAAGTAACTTTTAGTATTTAGGTTTTGCCCCAAGGTGCATTCAATCGGCCTTTGGGCCTCCTATTGAAGCTCCCGGTTAGGTCCAACCATTAACATGACAAAATTCAATGCTTCTAACTAACAAATAGTCAAGCTCGACTTTGGCCGTTCCACCTGACTATCATTCAGAGAGTCGCACAGAGCCATCATATTAGGAATAGTAATTTAAATAGCCTGATGAACACCCGATCTTTGGATCTGCTGATGAACACCCAACCATTGGACCTATTACCATCCCACTTAATGGGAGGCTAAGACTCGGTTATCCCCATAACTTTGTATTTTTATGAATCTAATAATTTAGAGGGTTTAATTTTAATATGATCGAAGAAGAGATGAGAAGACATGGATCAACCTCCTACTGATCACATCAGTTATCAAGGAGGGTTACACATAACTAATGATCCATGGGAATCTAAAACAGTCAAGACTGATTAACCTTGCATGACATGGGTTAACACGAGTCAATAAGCTATCCAATCAATTCTAATTGACCACATTGTCCAGGTAAGGGAGATCATGGCTTAGGTTCTGCCATTAACCATCTTGCCTTAGACACCAACCGAGTTGGCCATGTAAGAGGTAGCCCCAAAGAACCAAGATCAAACTGCAAAACTTACCTTGAACACCAATTAGTTCATCAGACTCAATTAGACTAGCCTAAAGACTCGGGCTGTCCACTGAGCCACAAACTAGGTCCATTTTGATTTATGGATTAATCAATCTAACTATTAGAGAGATCTATAGAGAAGAAATCCTAACTCAACATTTGATTAGATTGGTTCTCTACATAGTCCAATGCATCTAAACTTAGGTCTAACCCAATTAAGGACCTAATAGGAGCTAACCCATGACCTTTAAGGCTTATTAAAATGACTTAAGATCTTTGAATCATATTTCTAGAGTTCTTTGTCATTCAAGGTAACTTAATTCTCAATTAAGTTAAATAGCCTTTATAAATTAAAACAATTTTAATTTATAATGTAAAACAATTTTACAATGAATCAGAATTTGAATTCACTATTTTTCTACATTCTCAGGTCAATGTCAACACTACGCACTCATGCATCGACTTAAGTGTCGACACTTCGCACTCATGAGTCGACTCAAGTATCGACTCAAGGTCTGAGATAGAATGCTAATAGAAGGTCATATTTTCTGTATGCATGCATGCTTAGTCCATATTGCTCAATTTAAAAAAGCTATATGGAGAGCAAAGTAGGGCTGCTCGATACGAGATATCGAAGTAGTTGTTCCGAGCATGAATGAGTGAGGGTTCACCTGTGCAAACCCATGTACTGAAAATGATTGACTTGATCACTCGATTGATTTAATTAGGGTTTGTCATGGATGAACTCAATCAGGACTTGATCCTACAGTCACTCCCAGACTCCTCTCAATTTGTTCATAATTACCATGTGAACAAATTGAATTCTTCATTACCAGAGCTGCTTAAGATGTTTAAGATAGCTGAGAGCCATTCTAAAGGAGATAAGGCTCAGGTGCTTCTTGTTGATAGAAAGAAGCAAGCAATGAAGAAGGGTATGAAAAGAAAATTCAATCCTATGAAAAGCATCCAGAAGAAGAACAAGAAAGTTAAGAAGGCTGATGGAGCCTGTTTCCATTGTGGCAAGACTGTGCAAGATGCAAGTGGTGCATCTAAAGGTTTGTACATGATACAAACTAATTTATCATTGAGTGCTTCCATTTTTAATTCATGGGTATTGGATACCGCATGTGGATCTCACATATGCAATTCATTACATGGACTCCATGGAATTAGAAGCCTCAAGAGATAATTACAATATCACAAATCTCTGGCACTGTTGATTTGGTCATATCAGTGAGTCAAGGATAAATAAGTTAGTCAAAGATAATTACTTTGACTTTGATGATTTTCAATCATTAGGAACTTGTGAATCTTGTCTCAAAGGAAAAATGACAAAGTCTCCATTCACTGGACATGGAGAGAGGGCAACTGAATTGTTTGGTCTAATACATACTAATGTATGTGGACCTATGTCAACTCAGGCCAGAGGAGGGTATTCTTATTTCATCACTTTTATTGATGATTTATCAAGGTTCGGTCATGTGTATCTTTTAAAACACAAGTCTGAAGCCTTTGATAAGTTTAAAGAATATTAGAGTATGGTTAAAAAACAAACTGGATTTAGTATTAAAGCTCTTCGATCTTATGGAGGAGGTGAATACTTATTTGGTGAGTTTCTAAACCATCTCAAGGATAAAAGAATTATATCTAAATGGACCCCTCCTTATACACCCCAGTTAAATAGAGTGGCAGAAAGGAGAAATCGTACATTATTAGACATGGTGAGGTCCATGATGAGCTTCACAGATCTTTCCATTTTCTTTTGGGGACATGCCCTGAAGACTGCAGCACATATATTAAATAGGGTTCCATCTAAGTCAGTAAGTAGCACTCCATATGAGTTATGGAATGGCAAAAGATCAAGTCTTAAGTACTTGAAGATTTGGGGTTGCCATGCTTATGTCAAGAATAACTTTGGACATAAGTTAAGTGCTAGAGCTGACAAGTGTAGATTTGTTGGTTACCCAAAAGTAGGTATGGGATACCTCTTTTATAATGCTACTGAACAATAGATAATTGTTAGTAGGTGGTGGGGACACCTGAGGCACCAGAATAAGATAGAGGCTTTTCAACCCTCTGTAAATTGATCAATAATTTATGAGTCCATCTGTAATAAGGGCTTAGCTCATCTGAGTCCATTTTAGTTGTTATTTGAGTTTTTGAGTTATTATTTCAGTTCTGTACTAGTCAGCTCATGTTGAGCTAGTTCAGTCCAATGCTGGTCAGCTCATGTTGAGCTAATTTTATTTTTTTTGAGTCCTATCCAAGCATACTGAAGACTGAAGACCGCATCATACAAGTAAAGACCAAGTCCAACCAGATTGAAGACATAGAAGTTTAGCCCAAGTCCAACCCAGCTTGAAGATTTGAAGACCCCAGGAGGAAAATCAGAAACCCTGATTCCTTGCAGATGCCCTCTAGATGCCCAGATTTCCTTCCAGATGCCAAAATATATTCATAGACCAAGGCATCCATGATTTTAGAGGTCCATCTGCATCCTAGCCCAAAGAAATCAAGCCCAGGCGCCAAGCCCAAGCCCCTAAGAAGCAAGATACCAGGGAATATTCCTGTTACCTGGCTACCAGGCCATCCCAGCTTCCAGAGGCCCAAACCCATGCACCCGGGCCCCATTGGGCCGGCCCCTTGCTGCTCTTAGAAGCCCAACACTCCCCCCTAGGTGTCCTTGGAGTGTTGGCCAAGTCAAGAAAAA
This sequence comes from Areca catechu, assembly GCA_021397845.1. NCBI lineage: Eukaryota > Viridiplantae > Streptophyta > Magnoliopsida > Arecales > Arecaceae > Areca > Areca catechu. Next base: position 98,332,243 of record CM038045.1, read on the forward strand.
TTTTAGGGATTTTTTCTACCTAATGTTTCCTTATTTTCTAGCTAGGGTTTGAGAGGGAAAAGGATTCTCATGTAAAGACTAATGTGCCCATACTTGGAGCCCAAGGTTAAGGGTCTATTTAAGGGACCCTAGCCTCTTGTATGAAGGGAGAATTTTTGATGAATGAAAACCTTGAGTTCTTCTATTGAGTTGTGTGATACCCTGCTGTGTGCATAAAGGGGTTTGCGAGAGTTTTTCTTCCCAGTGTTGTAATCATCTTCCTGCTTCCAACAAGCATCTCAAATCCTTGGATGCCCACTCCAAAAGAAGCCTTCTCTTGCTATTTTTCCTTTGTTTTCTTGTTTCTTTGTGAGTTTTCTAACCTGTGACAGGTCATTTACAGGTCCCCGAGTTCCTACGAATCCAACGACTCCAGCCAAGCCTCAATCGGATCACCGAGCAGAAAGCCGGGTATCCGCAGGTCTTTGGCTCGGTTTTTCAGGCCGCATCCATCGAGGAACGAGAGACCCTTTATTGCGATCTTCACAAACGTTGTCAGGTACACCCCCTCTACCTCCAGTAGTTTTATTGTAGGAGAACTTGCCCTAACCGAGGCTTCTCAGCACCGGCGATCCTTCTTTTCTACTTTTCTAGGTTCTAATCTGCATGCTGATCTTCTAAAATTCATATAAAATTTCCTACAACTTATTTTAATCTGAAATTCAGGAATTAATCACTCAACCCCACATATAAAATATACAAAAAAAAATTGCATGCATATTAGTGCCCCATCAGTAGGCATGCTACATTCTTGGAACAAGAGTTTATCTAAGAAGGATGTAGTGGATCTTCACTTGAGTTATGTGAAAAACAGAACCAACAAACCAATGAGCCTTCAAGTGAAGTTCCTTAACCAAAGGTTCTTATAGATCAAGAACAACCACAATACACACCTCCTCTCCGAAAGTCAGAGAGGGTGCGGGGAGCACCTCTCAGATATGGCTTTGTTATCAGGGATGACAATGAAGCCAATATCATACAGGATGATGATCTTGTGACCTATTCGGAAGCTATCGAGAGTAAAGACTCAGACAAATGGCTTGGTGCCATGAAATCTGAAATGGACTCCATGTATTCCAATCAGGTTTGGACTCTAGTAGATCCATTTGAAGGAATTAACCCAATTGGGTGTAAATGGGTCTTCAAAAAGAAGATTGGACCAGATGGTCAAGTTGAGACCTACAAGGCTAGACTGATAGCAAAAGGTTTCAGACAAAAACATGGTATAGACTATGATGAAACTTTTTCTCGAGTAGCCATCCTCAAGTCCATTTGGATATTGCTTGCAATAGCAGCATACCATGACTATGAGATCTGGAAAATGGATGTAAAGACTGCATTCCTCAATGAAAATCTTGAGGAAGAAGTCTACATGTCACAGCTAGAAGGTTTTCTCTCAAGTGGGAGACCAAACCAAGTATGCAAATTAAAGAAGTCCATTTATGGACTTAAGCAAGCATCGAGAAGTTGGAACATCCGTTTTGATGAAATAATCAAAGGATTTGGTTTTATCAAAAATATAAATGAACCATGTATGTACAAGAAGACAAGTGGGAGTGCACTTGTTTTCTGGGTTTTATATGTGGATGATATACTGATCATTGGAAATGATATCTCAATGTTATTGTCGGTTAAAACTTGGCTATCACCAAAATTTTTCATTATGGATTTGGGAGAAGCATCCTATATACTGGGTATAAAGATCTATAGAGATAGATCCAAAAGGATGCTGGGCTTATCCCAATCTAGGTACATTGACTTAGTGTTAAAGAGATTCAACATGGATGGAAGTAAGAAAGGTTACTTACCTATAAGTCAAGGCATACATCTCTCTAAGAAAATATCTCCTAAGATATCAGAAGAAAGAGAGAGGATGGCTATGATTCCTTATGCTTTGGCTGTAGGATCGATAATGTATGCCATGTTATGTACCAGACCTGATGTTGCATATGCCTTGGGCATAGTGAGTAGGTTTCAGGCAGATCCAGGAGAGGATCATTGGAGAGCTGTGAAAAATATTATTAAGTACCCGAGAAGGACTAAAGATATTTTTCTAGTATATGAAGGATCTGAGTTGAAACTAGAAGGATATAAAGATTATAGTTTTCAATCAGATCCAGATGATGGCAAATCTACATCGGGGTATGTCTTCACCCTGAATAACAATATAACAGATCCATTCACTAAAGCTTTAGCCAAGCAACAATTAGATCGTCACTTAGATTGTATGGGCATAAAATACAAGGGTGATTGGCTTTAGTGCAAGTGGGAGTTTGATAGAAAAGTGTCCTAAGAGCCAATTATTATGAGAGCCTTTTTGTAAACTTCCAGCTCATGTATGACATACTTTCATATTAATAAAGGTATTTGATTCATCATATACTGTTGTGTCATGTTTTTATTGATTATGATGAACCCCATAGAGTAGGGCAATGGATTTAGGGTTATGATGGAATTCATAACAGTGAGACCTAATTCCTATAAACCCTAATCTAGAATATTCCTAGTCATTGGACCATCGATTCGGGGATCGATGAATCCGGAAAGACTAGCTTATGCTATGTATGCTCAGTTGATGAGGGTGGTTGATCTCACAACCACTTGTGTAGAGACACTAATACTAGGATAAGGGTGCTCATCAGGATATGAGTACACTAGACTTATCCACACCGGGATTATCTTATGGAAGTCTTACTTATGGGGACATCGCCAACACTAATCCCGGAGCAGCACCGATCCTGGAGTAGCACAGATTTCAATAAATTTATTTAGGATATATCTTTATCTTTTGAATTTTGAATTATAATTTGGTTGTTTAGGATTTAGATATGGATAGGCTTATCTTATCCTATCTTGTATTTGAATTTGAATCATTCCTATCTTTTTATCTTGTATTCAATTCAAATGAGGGTTTGACAGGTATATAAATACCACCCTCAGTCCTTTGTAAAAAAAGGAGTTTAGTCAAGTTTTGGGAATGAAAATGAGTTTTAGAAAAGAGTATTTTTTTATTTCACTCCATGAGGAGAGGGTGTGAGGCCCAACCCCAAGACATGATGTGAGGTCATGCCTAGTTATCTCCCTTCCCATTCCATCTTCTCTATCCCCTCGTGGCCTTTGAGATCCATCCTAGCACCTCCAAGTATCGAGGAGGATGTAATGCCCTAGAGGTGAGAGGTCTCTTCGTTAGGGTGAGTCCCAAAGTCCATGAGATCCAGATCCCTATCCTACATCCCCACTATTCCTTCGCCACCCCTAGAAAAAAAATTACTAAAAAAAATAGTACCATAATTTAGGTGACTTCTAGGCTCACCAATGATCCCACCCTTTGTCCCCCATCAATTGTGGTATCAGAGCTAGAAAAATTAGGGTACCTTCGTATCATTCCAAATTTCCTCTTCCCAGCTGTTCCTCACTTCCCATATTCAACCCAAAAAAAAAAAAAAACCTCCCGGTTTATCAAGTCACTGTCAATTTTCTTCTTCCCTCTTCTGATCCCGTCGTTGAGCATCTGCCAGCACCCCACCTTCCCTGCCGTGACTCCTTCCAAAACTACACCGAACTCTTCTCTACTGCCATCACCTTGCACCACCGATGCCGATCGAAACTCCCCATGCACAAAGACGCCTCCCATCTGGAAGATCACCATCAAGACCATCCACGATATCCGTAAGAAGCACCAGACCGTCAAAGAAGGAATTTCCTAGTTCTCTCTGGAGGCCCGAAGGATGGTGGGATGGGTCCAGGATGAGTCCGACTCAGGATCCGACATTGCTCGGAAGGCTTCCATGTCTACTAGTTATCGATTTATTCAAAAATGATCAGCTATAGACTCACCATCTTCCACCTCTTCGATGACTCCAAGTTCACCGCCCATGAAAGACTCCGGCCGACCGTCTCTTCGCTCACTGCCGGAGCCTCCATAGCCTATGTCCATCTCCCGCCTATACCAAGCCAACCGTGATTTCTCTTCATCGTTCAAGGCACCGATCGGGACCAGCCACCGCTCGCCCCCTCCCTACCGGCCCTTCCACCTTCGAACCCCGCATCACCTCCGAGTCCGGCCGGCCATCTCTTCCATTCCTAGATGATGCCAGCATTCCCCAACGGCTGAACTCCTTCTCCCTCTTCCTGCATCTGTGCCACAACACTAGATGTTTCACCTCTGCCACTGGACCACCCAGATCTGATCGAAGACTCCACATCAGACCCAAGGGAAGAAGCCCCCAACCGGCATTAGTCTCCGGCCAACATCGCCCCCCTCCCGCCTCTCCATTCCCTGACGAAACCCCTCCGTTCGAGCCCATCTTCCATCCACTGCCGCACGTGAAGTCTTCTCAGTCATCGGCCTCCATCCCAATCCCAGTCACCGACCGAGGAAGAAGAAGCCCCCTACCCCCGCACCCGTCTCCCTGCCATCGGCCTCCCCGTCCCCGGCTCATGTCGTCTCCGCCCCAGCACTGCCGCCGGTGTACGCCTGCCAGACTGCCCTCTGAAAGACCCCCCCTGCTCTGTTCCCCTTCGGTCCATGGAGAAGAAACCCCAGTTGCCGACTTCAGGTCCTGCACGAGTTTGAGCTGCACGCATTTCAAAGTTGTACGAATTTCGAAGCTGTGCGGATCTTAGAGCTACACAAATGTCAAAGCTCCACAAATCTGAGAGCAGGGCTATCCAAAAAAAAAAAAGAAATGTTCAATTTTGAATGAATCGAGATGGTGAAGCATAGATCTCAAAGCTGCACAGATTTTGACACAAGCAGTGCTACACAGATTTTAGAGTTGCACAGATCTTAGAGCAAAACTCCTTTCTGAATGGATTCGGTTCCACCAAAGTCCCCGCTGATCCTGACTTGACAGAGTCGAGTTCTTCCCACCTCAAGAGAATGATGGGGACATCGCCAACACTAATCCCAGAGCAGCACTGATCTCGGAGCATCACAGATTTCAATAAATTTATTTAGGATATATCTTTATCTTTTGAATTTTGAATTATGATTTGGTTGGTTAGGATTTAGATATGGATAGGCTTATCTTATCCTATCTTGTATTTGAATTTGAATCATTCCTATCTTTTTATCTTGTATTCAATTCAAATGAGGGTTGGACAGGTATTTAAATACCACCCTCAGTCCTTTATAAAAAAATGACTTTAGTCAAGTTTTGGAAATGAAAATGAGTTTTAGAAAAGAGTATTTTTTTATTTCATTCTGTGAGAAGAGGGTGTGAGGCCCAACCCCAGCACATGATGTGAGGTCATGCCTAGTTATCCCCCTTTCCATTCCATCTTCTCTATCCCCTTGTGGCCTTTGAGATCCATCCTATCACCTCCAAGTATCGAGGAGGGTGTAATGCCCTAGAGGTGAGAGGTCTCTTTGTTAGGGTGAGTCCCAAAGTCCATGAGATCCAAATCCCTATCCTACATCCCCACTATTCCTTCGCCACCCCTAGAAAAAAAATTACCAAAAAAAAATAGTACCCTAATTTAGGTGACTTCTAGGCTCACCAACGATCCCACCCTTTGTCTCCCATCACTTACTACTTGTCAAAAGATATATCCCAAAGTACAAGTTGTGCATGTGATCTTTAAACCTGAGGTCACCATGGTCCCTTGTGCACATTAAGCCATATTTTGGTTCATACTCATTCATACCATTACGGCATGTACGGGGTGTTCTAGGTATGGTGGAAGGTGTACGAAGGATGTAAGCGAACCAACAAGGAATCGACCATTCCTAGTAAGAGCAATTATTGTCCCATGCAATCTCTTTGATGAGTGACTCAGTAGCCTTTGCTCAAAGCAGGATGAGATTAGTGAAATCTAATCAGTCATCAGCTGAGTCCTTATGATCAAGCTAAGATTCGATATGATGAAGTGTTAGGGTTTGTCATCTATTCATACCTATCACTTAATCGGGATAATGGAAGATCGAAAGATTAAATTGCATGGTAACTTACTACTAAAGGGTATTTTGGTATTTTCAACCAAATTCCTCATCTTCCAATTAGACATGACATATTGCTAGACATCAATCTTGTCTTGTAGGTTTTCATGAACCAATTGGTTTGGTTTCATAAGTCAATTTGATGTGTTATTCGAATTGGACAATTAGGTGAGCCAATTTGACCTATTTAGGTCAATCGGGTTCGATCGGATCGAATTGGCTCAAACCTAAACCTACTGCTGGCTAGATTTGGAACCCAATGGGTGACACACAATAGAGACTTGGCCAAGGAAGTCATTCATGATTTAATTAGGGTCATAGGATCCTAATTGGTTAGCCAAATTGCATACTAGCATATGTAGGCTAACCTAATTCCTAATCCAATTGGATTGGGTCCAGTTGCTTGCTAATTGGGCAAACCTAATTATGGAAAACCTAAATTAGGTTGAGTCCTAAGTAGGGCTAGCCAAATCAGAGCTTAGTCTGATTTTAATTTGGACTTAAGGGCATTTTAGGCACCATATATGAAGAGTCCCAATGGCATTGGACTCTTGGTACCTAAATGATATCTTAACTTCAAAAGGGCACAGAAGGGCCTACAGACCTCTGATCTAAAAATATAAGATATGGCCAGAAAGCTTATTTGATCTCCTTTCTAACAACACCCATATTACATATGTTTGACCAAGTCAATTTGATACTTTGGGCAGACTAAATGGAAAGGGAAAGACTATTGGCGCCCTTTGGCACACCTGGGAGAATAAGTGGCGTGCAGAAGGACTAAGAGTCCTTCTGCAGATGAGACTCTAAGAGTTTCATTAGGAAGGCATCTCTTCATTTTATCCCTATGGTCTTAAAATGTCTAATAGCCAGTTTAATGTTTAAAGGGATGGCTTGAAGAGGTGTAAAAGGTGGCACGCACATGAAGAGTCGCGCCTCTTCATATACGCGTGCACAATAGAGGGTAGAGTCCTTCTGCCTCTGAAACTATTCAAGCCTCACATTACTTTGAATTAGATAAGGCATCTCCATATCTCAGAAACCGGTATTTGACACATGGCATGATGGGGATTGATTTGGTAAGTGAAAGAACATAGATATGACTCTCCATTCCTGAAGAGTCTTATCAGATATGTTGTTTTATATCTAATAAGTTCTATCGGGATGCATTTCATGCCCCATCTAAGATTATAAAAAGGGGTATAGTGAAATGAGAAATATGGACTTTGATCTTCTGAGAGTCTGAGTGTTTTATTTTCCTGAGAGTCAGAGTGTTCTTCCACTTTCTCCCTCCCTCCTTTTTGTTTTAGGACAAGACTTGTCTTGTTAAGACAAGTTCTTCTACACTAGGACAAGGCTTGGTTTTAGGACATAAGCCTGTAGGGTCCTAGAAGAGGGTAGTCCTAGATCCTATAGTGGTTTAGGATAGTGTCTTGAGTGCCCTTCAGTAGGACAGGGTGTCCTACAGTGGTCAATAGACCAAAGGCTGCCGAAAGAGTTCCACTTCTCCAAGCAACTTGAAGGAGTTCTTCCTTGGTCCGAGTTTTTTGTGGATCACTGTTGGAGGGCTTACGCTTGTGAGCATTGTAGAAAAAGTTGGATTTCAACGATCCAGGAAATTTTCTTGACTTTATTTAATGATTCATTAGTTGTAATTATCCAAGGAGTTCCTGGGAATTAGGGTTTTCTATACATGTTATACATGTTAGGGTATCATGCTATGAAATTTTATTTTGAAAGTCAATTCTACATGCTACATGATCCCCAGTACCCTGGGAGAATTCCCATCATTAATGGCGCTAACTATACATATTGAAAAACTAGAATGAGAATTTACATGCATTTTATAGATTATAATTTATGGAAAGTAGTTGATAAAAGTCCTCATATTCCTTCGGTTGTGGTTAATGGTGTTTCCATCCCAAAGCTTGAAGAGGATTGTGATGAAAATGATATTAAACAATCCAAGATCAATGCAAAAGCAATGAATCTCCTTTATTGTGCATTGGATGCAAGTGAATTCAATAAGATCTCCACATGCACCTCAGCTAAAGAAATATTGGACACACTTGAGGTTACTTATGAGGGTACCAATCAAATGAAAAATACTAAGGTTAACATGCTTGTGCACACTTATGAGATGTCTCGCATGGAACCTAATAAATCAATTACTGATATGTACACAAGATTCACAAATATTATAAATGGCATGAGAAGCCTAGGTAAAATTAGGTCTAATGCCGATCTTGTTAACAAAATTCTTAGGTCTCTACTAACATCATGGGATCCAAAAGTGACCACCATACAAGAAGCCAAAGATATTGAGAAACTTCCATTGAAACAGCTAGTAGGTTCGCTGATGACTTATGAGTTGAACTTAAAACAAAATGCAATGGATATGGACAAAAAGAAGAAGAATATAGCTTTCAAGTCCATAACACAAGAAGAGTCTTCAAATAAAAAATCAGTAGAAGAAGAAGAGAATGAGTGTGAAGAAGCACTGTTAGCAAGAAAAATTAGAAAATTCATGAGAAGAAAAAAGTTTCCTTATAAGAAAAAGTTCCAACTAAGTAAGGAAAAGGGAAAAGAAAATGAGAAAGAAAGGACAAGGAGAAGGAGTTTCCTATTTGCTTATAATGCAAGAAGCCTGGACATTACAAGTATGACTGCCCTCTCCTAAAGAATCAAGGAAGAAGCACAGAAAGAAAACAATAATGGCAACTTGGAGTGACAATGAGGACTCCAGCTCAGTTGAAGAACAAATTGAAGTCGCAAATCTTTGCTTCATGGAACAACATGAAGAAGAGATAAATTCTGATCTTGAAGTTGATTATATTTTTGATGAATTAAGAACTGCATTTGATGAGTTAATGCATGATTATATGTTAATGATATTTGAAAATAGAAAATTAAAAAAGCATGCAAACTCTTTCTCACATGAAAATAATTATTTTTTGAAAATAAAAAATTGAAAAAGCATATAAACTCTTTCTCACATAAAAATAATTGTCTTTTGAATGAAGTAAATGATTTGAAAAATAAAATTGATATTTTAGAAAAATATTTATCAATGAAAAATGAAGTTTCGAAAAGACCTAAAATGAATGTTTCAAACAATGAGCTTTTAAAGAAATGCAAAGATCTTGAAGTAGAAAACAAGAAATGTAAAGATGAGCTTGATAAGGTAAAACTCTTTGTTGAAAAATTCACCTGTAGTTCTGAAAAGTTAAATCTTCTTTTGAACAATCAAAGAGCTATTTTTAACAAAGCTAGATTAGGTTTTAAATTCCAAAAATAGCAAAAGTTTTTCAAAAATTTTTTTATTCCTGCATCATCAAGTATCACATGTTTTTCTTGCAAAAAGATGGGTCATAAAGCATTCCATTATAATTTGAGAAAAATTAACAATTCTAGAAAGATTTGGGTTCCAAAACGAATTACTTTTAGTACTAACCCTAAAGGACCTAAGTTGGCTTGGGTACCTAAAATCAAAACTTAATTTATTTTGTAGGTGTGTCTTGCAACCAAAGAAAAGAAAAGACTATGGTATCTCGATAGTAGTTGCTCAAGACACTTGATAGGAGATGTGAAGCAATTCACCTCTCTTGAGGTACTAAATGGAGGGAGTGTAACCTTTGGTGATAATGGTAAAGGAAAGATTATTGGTATCGGTAAGGTTCACATCTGCCCTTCTACTTGGATTGATAATGTTCTTTTAGTTGAAGGTTTGATACATAATCTGCTTAGCATTAGTCAATTTTGTGATAAAGGTTTTCAAGTTATTTTTGAATCATCCTTCTACATGATTGCTAGTCCTGATAATATCGAAGTGAAATTCATTGAAAAAAGGCATGGTAATATCTATCTAGTTGATTTGGATAATCTATCTTTGCCTAATGGTGAATGCCTAGTTACAATGAATTCCACTATCAATGAGACTAGTTGGCTATGGAATCGTAGATTAGGTCATGCAAGTATGTATTTATTATCAAAATTATGCAAAAAAAATAGTAAGAGATTTGCCAAAACTTAGTTTTGAGAAAGACAAAATTTGTGAAGCATGTCAATTTGGAAAACAAGTAAAAATATCTTTTAAACCTAAAGGTTTTGTTTCAACTTCTAGGCCATTAGAACTACTCCATATGGATCTCTTTAGATAAATTAGGACATCTAGCCTAGGACGCAAGACATATGGATTAGTTATAGTGGATGACTTTTCTCGATTTACGTGGATTCTATTTTTAGCTCACAAAGATGAATTATTTTCAGTCTTTATAAAGTTTTATCAAAAAATTTCTAATGAAAAAATACTTCAGTTATTTGTATTCTTAGTGACTATGGTTCTAAATTTGAAAATCAAGAATTTGAAAGCTTTTGTAATGAAAAAGGAATAGAACGTAATTTTTCTGTACTTAGAACACCTCAATAGAAAGGGATAGTAGAAAGAAAAAATTGTACTTTAGAAGAAATGGCACACACAATACTTCGTAACAATGATTTACTGAGATATTTTTGGGCCAAAGCAGTAAATATTGCATGCTATATTTTAAACCATATTTTAATTTGACCGATTTTAAATAAAACTCCATATGAGTTTTGGAAATAAAGAAAATCTACTTTAAAATATTTTTGAGTTTTTGGTTGTCGTTGCTTTACTATGAATAATGGTAAAGATAATTTAGACAAATTTGATGTCAAGTCTGATGAAGGTATCTTTTTAGGATACTCTATTGATAGAAAAATGCCCTAAGAGCCAATCATTGTTTGGGCCTTTTTGTAAACTTCCAACTCATATATGACATCATTATTTATAATAAAGGCATTTGATTCATCATATACTGCTGTGTCATATTTTTGACTATAATGAATCCCATCGAGTAGGGCAATGGAATTATGGTTATGATAAAATAACAGTAAGACCTAATTCCTATAAACCCAAATCTAGAAGATTCGATATGATTAAGTGTTAGGGTTTGACATTTATCCATACCCATCACTTAAACGGGATAATGGGAGATCAAAAGATTGAATTGCACGGTAACTTACTATTGAAGGGTATTTTGGTAATTTCAACCAAATTAGTCATCTTTCGGGTAGGCATGACATGTTGCTAGACGTCAATCTTGTCTTGTGGGCTTTCATAAACTAATTGGATTGGTTTCATGAGTCAATTCGATGTGTGATTCGAATTGGACAATTAGGTAAGCCGATTTGACCTAATCAGGTCAATTAGGTTCGATCGGATCGCATCGGCTCAAACCTAAACCTACTGTTGGCTTGATGTGGAACCCAATGGGTCACACACAATAGAGAGTAGGCCAAGGAAGTTACTCATGGTTTAATTAGGGTCATGGGATCCTAATTGGTTAGCCAGATTGCATACTAGCATATGTAGGCTAACCCAATTCCTAACCCAATTGAATTGGGTCCGGTTGCTTGCTAATTGGGCAAACCTAATTAAGAGAAACCTAAATTAGGTTGATTCCTAAGTATGGATAGCCAAATCAGATTTTCATCTAATTTTATTTTGGACTTTTGGATGTTTTATTGAAGAGTCCATTTGAGTTGGGACTCTAGATGCCAAAATGACACCTTGGCATTCAAAAAGGCTTAGAAGAGTCTATAGTCCTCTGATCTGAAATATTTTTATATGGATGGAAAGAAGATTTAATGCTCTTTCTTTTGACACCCATATTTCATATGCTTTGACTAGTCAAAGGTTGCATGGGGTGTAGATAAAGATGACCATAACATAAAGGGTTTCTTGGCGCCTCTTGGTGCGCGCGGGAATGAAGGTGCGCACAGAAGAACAAAAGTCCTTCTGTAGATGAAACACTTGAGTGTTTCATTTTAGTGGGAACCTTCTCATCTTATCCCATGCCTCTTGGATATATTTGACCGGTCAAGGCTTTTTGAAAGGGCGTGAAAAATGGATGAAAGAAAAAGCGCGCATGAAGAGACGCATCTCTTCATGTGGCGCGCACCTTGAAGTAGAGTCCTTCTGCTTTCAGGACTCTTCATATTCTTCAATGTTTGTAGATTGAAGAGGTGCCTTTTGGCTTCCCAGGGACCGGTACTTGCCATGTGGCAAGTCACAAATTGTCTAAGAAAATGGATAGATGCCAATATGTCTTTTGGTGCATGAGGAGACATATTGGATATGGTTTTTCAGTCTTAAAAAATCATATCTGATAACCTGTTGGAGGACATATCACACACCCCTCTTAAAACTATAAATAAAGGTGGTGATATGAGTTTCAGATCTTTTTCATTTCACCATAAAAAGAAAGAGATATTCTGAGTGTTCTTCCACTTCTCCCTCCCTCCTTCTTACTTTAGGACAAGACTTGTCTTGTTAAGACAAAGTCTTTTCTACTAGGATAAGGCTTAGTTTTAGGACATAAGCCTAAGGGCTCCTAGATGAGGGTTGTCCTAAAACCAAGAGTGGTTTAGGACGGTGTCCAGAGTGCCCTACTATAGGACAAGGTGTCCTACAGTGGTCAAAGGTTAAAAGGCTGATAAAAGAGTCCTGTTGAAGCAAGCAACCCCAGTAGGGATTCTTCCTTGGTACCATTCTCATGTGGATCACCATTGGAGGGCTTGCACTTGTGAGCCTCGTGGAAAAGATTGGATTTCAGCGATCCAGGTATGTATTCTGACTTCATTTATGTTTCATTGATTGGTATTGCATAAGGGCTTCCTGGGAATTAGGGTTTTCTAGCCATATTAGGGTTTCATGCTTAGAATTTTGTTTTAAAATTCACTTCTACATGCTGCATGATTCCTGGCATCCTGGGAGAATTTTCATCAGTGGTATCAGAGCCAGCCTTGTGGCATGCAAATTATGAATCATTTTTGAAGTTCATGATTTCCACATATCGAGTCGACCCGACTAGTGATCGAGCCAACTCGAACCCTGTCATGTGACTCTACTAGAATCTTGTGATGAAAATGTATATTAGGGTTAATATCTTAGATTTATGGTTTCTTCATAAAAAAGGCATGTTAATGCATTGATATGAAATTTTGCATATTAGGGTAATATGTTTAATTTCTATTTTTCATGAAATGCATGTTATCATTTCAAGCATGAAATTATGCATGTTATTGAACCAAGTAACTGCTCTGGATTGGGGTTGCCATAGTCGTCTGGTCATATGAGTAAAGTAGGGTATAAAAAGCCCACTATGTCCATTCTATGGGTTTCCTATGGCATGTAGGGGTGCAACTTTATGGTAATTCCCATGAATGAGTGAGGTGAACGGTATTTTATATTAATCATGTCATGTTTTGCATATTAGGATAATATGCATGTTATCATGCTATGCATTTTAGGGTAATAAGCTTTTTGTCATGTAATGCTTTACATATTAGGGTAATATGCTTGATGACATGAATGTTCTGCATATGTTAGAGTTATATGCAATATGTTTATATTTGTTTTAAACATAGTTATCATGTTTATGTTTATACTTGTAGTTATAAATGTAATTATCATGATAGTATTTATAATATGTTTTTGAGACCATCAAAGCCCTCATAGAAATCATATTTAGTCGTAGTAAAAAATTTAGTCATGATGCAAAACCGATTGGGTTTGATTAGCCGATTGGTGTCTAGGCAAGTGATTCTGGGAAGGTAAAGGGAATGAGATTTTTAATTGGTTTTGTTGTTTAACCTGGCCAATTTAACTGGTGTCTAAGGAAAGCAACGGGGGGATCCCCTCACCCCTTCCACTTACCTGGCCAATTTGGTCATATATAAACTTTAACTTGAGAATGCTAATTGATTATGTATACTATAATTTGCCTTCCATCATGCTAAGCCAAATTAATATCAAAACTATAGTAGGTTTGTTGTGTAACACAAGATCTACTCTAGGGTTTGATATGAAATTTGTATTGGTGCACTTAGTGCTTTATGGCATGGTTGAAATTATTGCTTTGTTGTGTAACACAAGGGCAACAATCTTCAATTATAGCTATATAGAAATGAAGGGTTTGACTAAACTAAGACATTATAGTTTGTTATGTAACACAAGACTATAAGTGTCTTAGAGGCAAAGATAATTATTGAGAATTGCACGGGTTACAATTGGAAAGTAAGTCCTACCTTTGAACTTATTAGTGTTTGTTATGTAACACAAGGCACTAATGAGGAATTAGGATCTCAACCCCACTAAGGAAACCGGAAAGGTTTCTCACTTACCATAGTTGAGGGTTATGGTATTTGAAGAAAATAGTGGGAGACATAATTAGATAGAAAGTCCTTATCCAGTTATGGATGTCATCTTGAGTGGTCTGCTGATATTATTCTTTAATTAAATATAGGTCATTTATTTTTATGGCTTCAAATTTATCATTGCATGGCATCTTGGATGCTAATAAGTTAACCGATTCAAACTATGTGGACTGGTTGAGGAAGAAGGCTGATGGAGCCTGTTCCTATAGTAGCATGTTTGGGCATTGGAAGAAGGATTGCAAGACTTGTCTTGCAAATGTGAAGGTAGATGCAAGTGGTGCATCTAGGGGTTTGTACATGATACAAACCAATTTATCATTGAGTCAGTCTATTTCTAATTCATGAGTATCGGATACCGCATGTGGATCATATATTTGTAAATCTTTACAAGGACTCTACAGAATTAGAAATTTGAAGAAATGTGACTTCAAATTATATAGGGCAAGTGAAGAACCCATATATGCTGAAGCTGTGGGCACCTATATTCTATTATTACCTTTGGGTAATATCATAAGGTTGGAAGATTGCTACTATGTGCCAAATATTGTAAGAAACATTATTTCAATACTCTTGTTGTTATAACAAGGATATGAAATAAGTGTAAAGAGCAGTGGCTGCTCTATTCTTTATAATAATACAATATTTGGGCATGGTTTCTTTGTGAATGGTCTTTTAACTTTAGTACTCAATGATGAAATACTTCTTATAGATAACAACAAGAGAAAAAAAGATAATATCAATGTCACATATCTCTGGTATTGCCGGTTAGGTCATATTAGTGAGTCAAGGATAAACAAGTTAGTTAAAGAGGATTGCTTTGACCCTAATAATTTTCAATCATTAGGAACTTGTGAGTCTTGCCTCAAAGAGAAAATGACCAAGTCTCCATTCACTGGATATGGAGAATGGGCAACTGAATTATTAGGTCTTGTATATACTGATGTGTGTGGACCTATGTCAACTCAGGCCAGAGGAGGATATTCTTATTTCATCACTTTTATTGATAATTTATCAAGGTTCGATTATGTGTATCTTATGAAACACAAGTTCGAAGCTTTTGATAAGTTTAAAGAATATTAGAGTATGGTTGAAAGACAAACTAGACTTAGTATTAAAGCTCTTCGGTCTGATCGAGGAGGGGAAAACTTATCTAGTGAGTTTTTGAACCATCTCAAGGACAAAAGCATTATTTCTGAATAGACCCCTCCTTATACATCCCAGTTAAATTGAGTGGCAGAAAGGAGAAATCACACCTTGTTGGACATGGTGAGGTCCATGATGAGCTTCACAGATCTTCCCATTTCCTTTTGGGGACATGCCTTGGAGATTGCTACATATATTTAAACAGGGTTCTATCTACGTCAGTAAGTAGCACTCCATTTGAGTTATGGAATGGTAAAAGACCAAGTCTTAAGTTCTTAAAAATTTGGGGTTGCCATACTTATGTCAAGAATAACTTTGGACATAAGTTAAGTGCTAGGGTTGACAAGTGTAGGTTTGTTGGTTACCCAAAAGAAGGTAAGGGATACCTCTTTTATAATGCTACTGAGCAAAAGATAATTGTCAGTAGGCATGCTACATTCTTGGAACAAGAGTTTATCCTAGAAGGATGTAGTGATTCTTCACTTGAGTTGTGTGAAGAACAGAACCAACAAACTGATGAGCCTTCAAATAAAGTTCCTCAACCAGAGGTTCTTGTCGATCAAGAATAGCCACAATACACACCTTCTCTTCGAAGGTCAGAGAGGGTGCGTGGAGCACCTCTCAGATTTGACTTTGTCATCGGGGATGACAATGAAGCTAGTATCATACAGGATGATGATCCTGTGACCTATTCTGAAGTTGTCGAGAGTAGGGACTCTGACAAGTGGCTTGGTACCATGAAATTTGAAATGGACTCCATGTATTCCAATCAAGTTTGGACCTTGGTAGATCCACCTGAAGGAATTAACCTGATAAGGTGTAAATGGGTCTTCAAGAAGAAGATTGGAGCAGATGGTCAAGTTGAGACCTATAAGGCTAGGCTGGTAGCAAAAGGTTTTAGACAAAAACATGGTATAGACTATGATGAAACCTTTTCTCCAGTAGCCATGCTCAAGTCCATTCAGATACTGCTTGCCATAGCAGCATACCATGATTATGAGATCTTGCAAATGGATGTAAAGACTGCTTTCCTCAATGAAAACCTTGAGAAAGAAGTCTATTTGTCACAGCTAGAGGGGTTTGTCTCAAGTGGGAGACCAAACCATGTATGCAAGTTAAAGAAGTCCATTTATGGACTTAAGCAAGCATCAAGGAGTTGGAACATCCATTTTGATGAAACAATCAAAGGATTTGGTTTTATCAAAAATGTGGATGAACCATGTGTGTATAAGAAGACAAGTGGGAGTGGCATTGTTTTCTTAGTTTTGTATGTGGATGATCTACTGATCATTGGAAATGATATCCTAATGTTGCAATCGGTTAAAACTTGTCTATCATCAAAGTTTTCCGTGAAGGATTTAGAAGAAGCATCCTATATACTAGGTATAAGGATCTATAGAGATAGATCCAAGAGGATGCTGAGCTTATCCCAATCTAGGTACCTTGACTTAGTATTGAAGAGATTCAACATGGATGGAAGTAAGAAAAGTTACTTGCCAATGAGTCAAGACAAACAACTCTCTAAGAAGATGTCTCCTAAGACATCAGAAGAAAGAGAGAGGATGGCTATGATTCCTTATGCTTCGGATGTAAGATCGATTATGTATGCCATGTTATGTACCAGGCCTGATGTCGCTTATGCCTTGGGCATGTGAGCAGGTTTCAGGTAGATCTAGGAGAGGATCATTGGAAAGCTATGAAAAATATTCTTAAGTACCTAAGAAGGACTAAAGATATTTTTCTAGTATATGAAGGATCTGAGTTTAAACTAGAAGGTTATACAGATTCTAGTTTTCAATCAGATTCAGATGATAGCAAATCCACATTAAGGTATTTCTTCACCCTGAATGGTGGCGCAGTGAGTTAGAAAAGTACAAAGAAGCCTATAGTAGCTGATTCAGTCACTGAGGCAGAGTACATAGTCGCTAGTGAAGCTGCAAAGGAAGCTGTCTGGATGAAGAAATTCATCATGAAATTGGGCGTGGTTCCTAATGTACAACAGCCAGTGCCATTATACTATGATAACACTGGGGCTATTGCATAAGCTAAGGAACCAAGGTCTCATCACAAGTCCAAGCACATTCTAAGACAGTTCCACCTCGTTCGAGAGATCATTGAAAGACATGATGTTACCATTGAACGAGTTGACACAAAGAACGATAAAGCAGACCCATTCACTAAAGCATTAGCCAAGCAGTAGTTAGATCGCCACTTGGATTGTATTGGCATAAAGTATAAGGGCGATTGGCTTTAGTGCAAGTGGGAGTTTGATAGAAAAATGCCCTAAGAGCCAATCATTGTTTGGGCCTTTTTGTAAACTTCCAACTCATATATAAAGACATTTGATTCATCATATACTGTTGTGTCATATTTTTGACTATGATGAACCCCATAGAGTAGGGCAATGGAATTAGGGTTATGATAAAATAACAGTGGACCTAATTCTTATAAATCCTAATCTAGAATATTCCTAGTCATTGGACCATCGATTTGAGGATCGATGAATCCGGCAAGACTAGCTTATCCTATGTATGCTAAGTTGATGAGAGTGGTTGGTCTCACAGCCACTTATGTAGAGACACTAATACAAGGATAAGGGTGCTCATTAAGGTTATGAGTACACTGAACTAATCCGCACCGGGACTATCTTTTGGAAGTCTAACTCCTTGTCAAAAAATAGGTCCTAGAGTAGAAGTTGTGTATGTGATCTTCAGACCTGAGGTCACCATGGTTCCTTGTGTACACTAAGCCATGCTTTGGTTTATACTCATTCATGGTATTGCGACATATATGCGGTGTTCTAGGTATGATGGAAGGTGTACGAAGGATGTGAGTGGACCAACAAGGAATTGATCAATCCTGGTAAGAGGATATGTTATCCCATGTAATCTCTTTGATGAGTGACTCAAGGAATCTTTGCAAAGTGGGATGATATTAGAAGTGGCTTCTAATCAGTCATTAGCTGAGTCCTCATGATTGAGCTGAGATTCGATATGATTAAGTATTAGAGTTTGACATTTATCCATACCCATCACTTAATCGGGATAATGGGAGATCAAAAGAATGAATTGCAAAGTAACTTACTAGTGAAGGATATATGGTGGGGACACCGGAGGGACCAGAATAAGACAGAGGCTTTTCAACCCTCTGTGAATTGATCAATAATTTATGAGTCCATCTGTAATAAGGGCTTAGCCTATCTGAGTCCATTTTAGTTGTTATTTGAGTCTTTTGAGTTCCAGTTCTGTACTAGTCAGCTCATGTTGAGCTAGTTCAGTCCAGTGTTATCAGCTCATGTCGAGCTAATTTTATTTTTTTGAGTCCTATTCAACCATATTGAAGACTCAAGACCACATCATACAAGTGAAGACCAAGTCCAACCAGATTGAAGACAAGGAAGTATAGCCCAAGTCCAACCCAGCTTGAAGATTTGAAGACCCCAGGAGGAAAATTCAGAAAACCCTGATTCCTTGCAGATGCCCTCCAGATGCCCAGATTCCCTTCTAGAAGCCAAAATATATTCATATACCAAGGAATCCATAATTTTAGAGGTCCATCTGCATCCTAGCCCAAAGAAATCAAGCCCAGGCGCCAAGCCCAAGCCCCTAAGAAGCAAGATACCAGGGAATATTCCTGCTACATGGCTACCAGGCCACCCCAGCTTCCAGAGGCCCAAACCCATGCACCCGAGCCCCTTTGGGCCAGCTTCTTGCTGCTCCTAGAAGCCCAACATGCCCCCCAAGGCATCCTTGGAGTGTTGGCCAAGTCAAAAGAATTTTTAGGGATTTTTCTACCTAATGTTTCCTTATTTTCTAGCTAGGGTTTGAGAGGGAAAAGGATTCTTATGTAAAGACTTATGTGCCCTTACTTGGTGCCCAAGGTTAAGGGTCTATTTAAAGGACCCTAGCCTCTTGTATGAGGGGAAATTTTGATATATGAAATAAACCTTGAGTTCTTTAATTGCTTTGTGTGATTACCCTGCTGTATGCATAAAGGGGTTTGAGAGTTCTTCTTCCCGGTGTTTGCAACCATCTTCCTGCCGCCAACCATCCTTCCAGCCCCTCCAAAACTTTCTTCCCTTTGCTATTTTTCTTTGTTTTCTTGATTTCCTCTGAGTTTTCTAACCCCTGACAGGTCATTTGCAGGTCCCCGAGTTCCTACGAATCCAACTACTCCAGCCAAGCCTCAATCAGACCACCGAGCAGAAAAGCGGGTATCCGCGGGTCTTTGGCTCGGTTTTCCAGGCCGCATCCATCGAGGAACGAGAGATCCATTCGCTGCGACCTTCACCAGGTGCTTTAGACGTTGTCGGGTACATCCCCTCTACCTCCAGTCTTATTATTGTAGGAGAACTTGCCCTAAACGAGGCTTCTCAGCCCCGGCGATCCTTCTTTAGTACTTTTCTAGGTTCTAATCTACATGCTTGGCTTCAAAAATTCATACAAAATTCCCTACAACTAATTTTGATCTAAAATTTGGGAATTAATCACCTATCCCATCATATAAAACATACAAAAAGAATTGCATGTATATTAGTCCCGCATCATTTGGTTTCAGAGCTTAAATTAGGGCTTGTTTTCTGCAATTTTTTAGTCCTTATATGCTCTGTTATTTTAATTATTTCGCCCTGGTAAAAACTTCAAAAATTCTGAAATTTATTTTTTGGATTCACCATAATTCACAGTAATTTTAAGAATTTTTTCAGACTTTATTATGGCCTGTGAAGTTTTTTCAAGCCGAAATACAGCCTGCAAATTTTCGGTTCTATTTTTTCAGCAAGACAAGTTTGGAAGTTTTAGGATTTTGATTAGCATATTTTTGCATATCTTTTAATTTTAGTTTATTTCCTGTATATTAGGGCATAAATTGCATGTTTTATTATATTTAAAAAAATACCAAAAAAAATTTATATATTCTCCAAAAATACCAAAAACATCTAAATCCTAATTTGCATCCTCATCTCCTGCCATCATTGCATAATTTACTTTTAAGGGCACTCTTGCTATATCAGATGGGGGGAGGATTTGATCACCTCTCCTTAGCCCAAAACCACATCCCTTGCATTCGGTCCCAAGCCTTAACCTAAAATTAACTAGACTTAATTTGCCCTAGTGGGCCAGGGACACCAACTGGTCGGGTCCGGGCTAGTGTTAGATCACTGTGTCAAGTTAACCTGTGTGTGCCTTATGCTCAGTGTCTAGAATGGTGGTTTAGGGATTCAATCCCGAAGGGCTTGTGTGCTGGTCTGCCTACCTGGCCAATCTCTGATTGGTGTCTAGGATTGGCAATCATGGACCTAACACTCCCCTTACACCTGCCTGGCTGAGTACAGGGTTACTATAGGCTAGTTTGCCATCCTGATTGAGCCCTTAGTTTGGACTCTAGGTCTAGTCAACTGTAGTCGGTCTGATCGAGTCTTGCATGAGCACAAGATCAGGAGTTTCATATCACCCACCTCCTTCACAAATGTCTGAACCCATGGAAAATTTGCAAGCCCAAATGAAAGCCCTAGCTGATCAAATGGCCCAGATGGCTACCTAGATGACTACCCAGATGACCCAGTTAACTCAGTCTGGTATTCAAACCAATGATAGAATTGACCATCTTGCCAATAGGTTTGATCAGTTAGAAGTCCGGGTAGGGACCCCAGGAAAAACCCATGGGTCACAGTCTGAGCCAGATCCTGATTCCCCTCAACCTAGGAGGACCCCAAACCCTAATCCATACCCTGAGGTCGAACCTAGGAGAGCCCCTCATCCTGACCCATACTATAACCCTCAAGCTACGAGGACCCCAAACCCTGACCCATACCAAGAGGTCGAACCTAGGAGAGCCCCTTATCCTGACCCGTACTACAATCCTCAACCTAGGAGGACCCCAAACCCTGACCCATACCAAGAGGTTGAACCTAGGAGAGCCCCTTATCCTGACCCGTACTACAATCCTCAACCTAGGAGGACCCCAAACCCTGATCCATATCTTGAGGCTAAACCTAGGAGAGGCCATCATCTTGACCCAATCCCTAAGGTTAGTCCTAGAAGACCCAATCAGGATTTTGTAGACCAAGAAGATAGATCCTATTTACCCACATCCTCTAAGCCTAGTATACCCACAACCTATAGATCTTATGACTCCAAATCCTATGAACCAAGAACCTATGAAACCAGAACCTGTGAACCTAGATCCTATGACTCTAGATCCCATGATCATAGATCCTACGCACCCATACCCTATAAGCCTAGTAGATCCAACACCCAATATTCTGACCCATATAGGGAGTCCAACCCTAGGAGAACCCAATATTCTGACCCATATAGGGAATCCAACCCTAGGAGAACCCAATATTCTGACCCATATAGGGAGTCCAACCCTAGGAGGACCCAATATCCTGACCCATATAGGGAGCCCAACCTTAGAAGGACCCCATACCATGATCCATCCTTAGAACCTGACCATAGAGCTGACCCAAAATCCTATGACCCCAGATCCTATAATCCCATGACCCATAGATCTGCACCCTTGTCCTATGAGCCCAGAGAACCCATAACCCCTAAGTATCAATCTAGTACTAGTCAGGTTTTCCCTAGTCAACTTGAACCCCATAGGATTAGTACCCCTAAATATGAGCCCAGTAGTGAGCCACTACCCCTTAGACAACCTGAACCTACTAGGATTAGTGTCCATAATCAGATACCAGGACCTAGCCAATTTTTCCCTAGCCGACCTTCTCCAACCATTCCTGAGATTGACAAGGCTTATATTAACGCGGAAGTGTATGAAGCTGATGTGAGCCTAGTGGATGAGTATGAAGGAGAAGAGGAGACACCTTTAGTAGATCTAGAATTAGCTGACCCAGTAGATACCCAGGTAGAAACCAACCTAGAGCTAGTTGACCTTGACCACATCCAACCTAAAGCTATATTGGAAGAACAATTAGAGGAAGAGAACTCTGATACTAGGATTTTACCTGAGGAAACACTAGAAAAGGATCTAATTGTAGAGCCTATTTTTAAATTCCATGAACAAGAAGACTTTATTAAGGATTTGGCTTACTTAACCCATTGCCCTCATGATGAATCCCTTCCTGCCATTCCTATTGAAGATCTCTTCTCAGAAATTGTT
Organism: Areca catechu; assembly: GCA_021397845.1. NCBI lineage: Eukaryota > Viridiplantae > Streptophyta > Magnoliopsida > Arecales > Arecaceae > Areca > Areca catechu. The sequence continues at coordinate 98,354,729 of CM038045.1, forward strand.
GACCCATCCTTCCATAGCATGGACCTTTTCTTGCCCATAGATATTCCACAATCTCGTAAGATTAGCCTCATTAGTCTAGGATTAGTCCCTGACGCCCCTTCTTTTATCCTACTTTATCCAACTAAACCTTTTTCTCCACCCTACCAGACTAATTCTGAACCCACTTCCTATTTCCTACCCTTTCCTGAGTCTTCTCATGTGTCTAGACCTATTAGGTTACATTTTGTTGAGGTTACTAGGTTGCAAGGATCCATAGAACCCATCCCATTTGCTACCTACTTTTGGCAGACCCTCTGGCATCTATTAGAAGTTACTAGCAAATTTTCTTCTGCATGTCACCCATCAACCATGACTCATGCCCCCATGTCCAAGTGGTAGTTAAGACCTAATAAATCTCTTTAGTCGATTCTGTTAGGTGTAGGTTTGAGTCTTTTGAATCATTTGTGAAGAGTCTGCATGTGCCCAGCATGCTCACCACCTACACTAATTTTAAACAAATTGGCTAATTCTAGAAGATGGATCAAAGAATTTGATGTAGTGGATTCTATCTTGGTTAGGCTTAGGCCTAAAAGAAGCTTCATGCTCGCAGAGCCAGACCTTTTAAAGTGATAGAGAAGGTTGGATCAAATGCCTAGGTGTTAGACTTGCCTTCGGATTTGGGCATTAGTTCTACCTTCAATATTACAGACCTGGTTGAGTATAGGGAACCGGCAGCGATACCTAGTGAGGCCTTTGGACCTATTCCTTTTCATTATAAGTGACCCTAACCCAGAGTGTCCACTAACAAATTAGCCTGAGAGAGGAGAACGGATCGAGCGTATCCTGGACGATCAAGCCATCATGACCCGGGGCCGTGACTTCAATGCTTCCTGGTTCGATGGCAAGGCCAGCCAGAGTCGGACGATTCATAGATTTCTCGAGAGGACTTGCAACACCTCAACCCAGACATTCTCGAGAGATATGTGAGCCTATCTGATCTTCACTCGATAGGGTCGAGTTCCTCCCACCCCGGGAGAATTGGTGGGGACACCGGAGACACCAGAATAAGACAAAGGCTTTTCAACCCTTTGTGAATTAATCAATAATTTATGAGTCCATCTGTAATAAGGGCTTAGCCTATCTGAGTATATTGTAGTTGTTATTTGAGTCTTTTGAGTTTCAGTTCTGTACTAGTCAGCTCATGTTGAGCTAGTTCAGTCCAGTGTTGTTAGCTAATGTCAAGCTAATTTTATTTTTTTGAGTCCTATTCAACCATATTGAAGACTCAAGACCACATCATACAAGTGAAGACCAAGTCCAACCAGATTGAAGACAAGGAAGTATAGCCCAAGTCCAACCCAGCTTGAAGATTTGAAGACCCCAAGAGGAAAATTCAGAAAATCCTGATTCCTTGCAGATGCCCTCCAGATGCCCAGATTTCCTTCCATATGTCAAAATATATTCATATACCAAGGAATCCATGATTTTAGAGGTCCATCTGCATCCTAGCCTAAAGAAATCAAGCCCAGGCGCCAATCCCAAGCCCCTAAGAAGCAAGATACCAGAGAATATTCCTGCTACATGGCTACCAGGCCACCCCAGCTTCCAGAGGCCCAAACCCATGCACCCGAGCCCCTTTGGGCTGGCCTCTTGCTGCTCCTAGAAGCCCAACACACCCCCCTAGGAGTCCTTGGAGTGTTGGCCAAGTCAAAAGAATTTTTAGGGATTTTTCTACCTAATGTTTCCTTATTTTCTAGCTAGGGTTTGAGAGGGAAAAGTATTCTTATGTAAAGACTTATGTGCCCTTACTTGGTGCCCAAGGTTAAGGGTCTATTTAAAGGACCCTAGCCTCTTGTATGAGGGGAAATTTTGATATATGAAATAAACCTTGAGTTCTTTAATTGCTTTGTGTGATTACCCTGCTGTGTGCATAAAGGGGTTTGAGAGTTCTTCTTCCCGGTGTTTGCAACCATCTTCCTGCCGCCAACCATCCTTCCAGCCCCTCCAAAACTTTCTTTCCTTTGCTATTTTCCTTTGTTTTCTTGATTTCCTCTGAGTTTTCTAACCCCTGACAGGTCGTTTGCAGGTCCCCGAGTTCCTACGAATCCAACAACTCCAGCCAAGCCTCAATCAGACCACCGAGCAGAAAGCCGGGTATCCACGGGTCTTTGGCTCGATTTTCCAGGCCGCATCCATCGAGGAACGAGAGATCCCTTCGCTGCGATCTTCACCGGGTGCTTCAGACATTGTCAGGTACACCCCCTCTACCTTCAGTCTTATTATTGTAGGAGAATTTACCCTAACCGAGGCTTCTCAGCCCCGGCAATCCTTCTTTAGTACTTTTCTAGGTTCTAATCTTCATGCTTGGCTTCAAAAATTCATACAAAATTCCCTACAACTAATTTTGATCTGAAATTCAGGAATTAATTACCTAACCCCATATATAAAACATACAAAAAGAATTGCATGCATATTAGTCCCGCATCAATATACCAAATTCCTCATCTTCCAGGTAGGCATGATACGTTGCTAGATGTTAATCTTGTCTTGTGAGTTTTCATGAACTAATTGGATTGGTTTCATGAATCAATTCGATGTGTGATTCGAATAGGATAATTAGGTGAGCCGATTTGACCTAATTAGGTCAATCGGGTTCGATCGGATCGAATCAGCTCAAACCTAAACCTACTGCTGGCTAGATGTGAAACTCAATGGGTCACACACAATAGAGAGTCATCCAAGGAAGTTTCTCATGTTTTAATTATGGTCATAGGATCCTAATTGGTTAGCTAGATTGCATACTAGCATATGTATGCTAACCCAATTCCTAATTCAATTGGATTGGATCCGGTTGCTTGCTAATTAGGCTAACCTAATTAAGGAAAACCTAAATTAGGTTGTCCTAAGTAGGGATAGCCAAATCAAAGCTTGATTTGATTTTATTTTAGACTTTTGGACGTTTTATTGAAGAGTCCATTTGAGTTGGGACTCTAGATGCCAAAATGATACTTTAGCATTCAAAAATGCCAAGAAGAGTCTATGGTCCTCTGATCTGAAATATTTTTATATGGATGGAAAGAGAATTTAATGATATTTCTTTTGACACCCATATTGCATATGCTTTGACTAGTCAAAGGTTGCATAGGGTGTACATAAAGTTGACCACAACATAAAGGGTTTCTTGGCGCCTCTTGGCGCACGCGGGAATGAAGGTGCACGTAGAAGGACAAAAGTCCTTCTGTAGATGAAACACTTGAGTGTTTTATTTCAGTGGGTGCCTTCTCATCTTATCCCATGCCTCTTGGATATATTTGACCGATCAAGGCTTTTTGAAAGGGCATGAAAAATGGATGGAAGCAAAAGCGCGCATGAAGAGACGCATCTCTTCATGTGGCACGGACCCTAAAGCAGAGTCCTTCTACTTTCAGGACTCTTCATATTCTCTGGTGTTTGGAGATTGAAGAGGAACCTCTTAGCTTCCTAGGGACCGATACTTTCCATGTGGCAAGTCACAGATTGTCTAAGAAAATGGACGGATGCCAATATGTCTTTTGGTGCATGAGGAGACATATTGGATATGTTTTTTCAGTCTTGAAAAATCATATCTGATAACCTGTTGGAGGACATATCACACACCCCGCTTAAAACTATAAATAGGAGTGGTGATATGAGTTTCAGATCTTTTTCATTTCACCATAAAAAAAAAGAGATATTCTGAGTGTTCTTCCACTTCTCCCTCCCTCATTCTTACTTTAGGGCAAGACTTGTCTTGTTAAGACAAAGTCTTTTATACTAGGACAAGGCTTAGTTTTAGGACATAAGCCTAAGGGGTCCTAGATGAGGGTTGTCCTAAAACCAAGAGTGGTTTAGGACTGTGTCCAGAGAGCCCTACTATAGGACAGAGTGTCCTACAGTGGTCAAAGGTTAAAAGGCTGACAAAAGAGTCCTGTTGAAGCAAGCAACCCCGATAGGGATTCTTTCTTGGTACCATTCTCATGTGGATCACCGTTGGAGGGCTTGCACTTGTAAGCCTCATGGAAAATATTGGATTTCAGCGATCCAGATATGTATTCTGACTTCATTTATGTTTCGTTGATTGGTTTTGCATAAGGGGTTCCTGGGAATTATGGTTTTCTAGCCATATTAGGGTTTCATGCTTAGAATTTTGTTTTGAAATTCACTTCCGCATGCTACATGATTCCCGGCATCCTGGGAGAATTCCCATCATCTATATCAAGCAGGGCATACAGAGTCTTTAATACGAGAACTCTAGTAGTAGAAAAATCTTTAAATATAGTATTTGAAGATCTACTAACAAATCCTCTATAAAAGAGAGTACTTCTGATGCATGTACAGGTGCTGAAGAATTAAAGAAGCTTACTCTAGATAATCAACCCTCTCAAGAGAATGAAGAAGATCAAGACAAGAATGAAAGAAAAGAAATCATGCAACCCACACCAAAGCATCTGGATCTATCCAAAGAGTGAAGGTATGCTCATAGACATTCGAAGGAGTTAATTCTATATGGTCCATCAAAAGGGATAATAATAAGATCTTTAATTAGAAATGAATATAACTATATTGCTTTTGTTTCTCAAATTGAACCAAAATGTATTGAAAACGCTGAAAAAGACTTTAATTGGATAAATGCAATGCAAGATGAACTAAATTAATTCAAAAGAAATAATGTTTGGACTTTAGTTGAAAGACCATCTAATATTTCAATTATTGATACAAAATGGATTTTCAGAAACAAACTTGATGAAAATGGTTTTGTTACTAGAAATAAAGCTAGGCTAGTTACTAAAGTCTACAATCAGGAGGAAGGAATTGATTTTGATGAAACCTTTACTCCTATTGCTAGACTTGAGGCAATTAGACTATTATTAGCATTTGAATGTTTCATGAACTTCAAATTATTTTAAATGGATGTCAAAAGTGCTTTTCTAAATGGTTTTATTGAAGAAGCGTTTGTTGAACAACCACCTATTTTTGAAAATCATGCACATCCTGATCATGTTTTCAAACTACACAAGGTACTCTATGGTTTAAAGCAAGCAACCCGAGTATGGTATGAAAGACTGAATAAATTCTTAATTGAAAATGATTTCTCTAGAGGCCATGTTGATACTACATTATTTATAAAAAAAAATATGATGATCTATTGGTAGTACAATTTTATGTTGATGACATTATATTCTGTGCTACTAATGAAACTCTTTGTTAAGAGTTTGCCAAGCTTATGCAAGATGAGTTCGAGATGAGCATGATGGGAGAACTTAATTTCTTCCTCGAACTCCAAATCAAGCAAACCAAAGATTGGATCTTCATTAACCAAGCTAAGTATACAAAATAAATTTTAAAGAAGTTTGGGATGGAGACTACCAAGATAATAGGTACACCTATGAGCCCCTCTTGTAAACTTGATAAAGATGAGCATGGTAAATCTATTGATTAGAAATTATATAGAGAAATGATTGGCTCTTTATTATATTGGATTGCTAGTAGACCAAATATCATGTTTAGTGTTTGTATGTGTTCTAGATATTAGTCTGATCCTAAAGAATATCATTTATTGGCTGTTAAGCGCATACTTAGATATCTATCTGGTACAATTGATATTGGTTTGTGGTATTCTAGGGATTCATCTATTGATTTAATTGATTATTCAGATGCTGACTTTGCTGGGTGTAAATTAGATAGAAAAAGCATAAGTGAAACTTGTCAATTTCTTGGAGTTAACTTATTCTCTTAGTTTAGGAAGAAACAAACCTCAATTGAAATATCCACATCTGACGTTGAGTATATTGCACAAGAAGTTGTTGTACTCAAATCTTGTAGATTAAGCAACAACTTAAAGATTTTGGAATCAAATTAACTAAGACACCCATAAAATATGATAACACTAGTGCTATAAATTTAACTAAAAATCCTGTTCAGTACTCTTGAAGTAAATACATTGAAATTAGGCATCATTTTATTAGAAATTATGTTCAAAATAATGATATTATGCTTGAATTTGTGTGTTTTGAAATGCAACTAGCTGACTATTGACTAAACCTCTCCAAGAGGATTGGTTCAGTATGATTAGATGAGAATTTGGGGTTATCAACCCTTTTGATTGAAATTTCCATCTCTTCATAATTTTTAACTTTTGATTGATCAAAATTGCTTGTAAATCATGTTTATCTCTCTAAATTCATTGAAACCCTATTCTATATTGCTTAATGGTCCTTTTTTTATTTTGGTTTGGTTTTAAGTCGAAGTGTCGACACCTGGAAGTATTGACACTTGCTTTGTGTCGTGAGTTGACACTTGAATGGTGACAAACTGAGATGAACGAAAAAATGAAGTATTTTCTTCGAATTTTTCACTTCAATTCAAGCTGACTCATCCCCAAATAGTGTTCCATCCTCTTCTTCACTCCAAATTTTGGTTCTAATCGCTTGATTCTTCATTTGGGATAGGTACATTTCAATTTTCTACTATTCTTCATCTCGTTTCCTAGGTTTTCACCATAGAAACCCTAGTTTCTCTACTTTTTTGCTATCCTCCCTTGTTTCCTTGGAATGGGTCCTAGAAAACAAGTCTGGCATCCTAGACCTTCTATTCAGGAGGAAGAGAGAAAAATCAAGGCTAGGCATGAGAATAGAGCAACAGATGAGCCTAATGTTCCTGCCAGACCCCCTATTTCTATAGCAAATTGGATGGGATCGAAGACCATTGTCAGTGACCGACAAGTGGACTTTGATTTCGTAGACCAGCAGCACTTCCAGATTGGCTAGTGGCTGAGGGATGCAGGTTTAGCACCTTTTTGTTCACTATCAGAGAGATTCAACCCAAGATTGATTAGAGAGTTCTACAAATCATTTGCTTGAGATAGTGATGGCTGGATTGCACAGGTCCGTGGCAGAGATGTCCCCGTATCTGCAAAGATTCTGAGCTGAGTATGGGACATTCCTGTGATAGGATCTATTATCGATGCTTTAGTAGATAGGATTAGTGGACTTCGATGCATTTTTGATATGGACAATCTTCTTAAGGGAGCCACTGTAGTTACTTTAAGGCTGACACCTGAAATGAGGTTACTGCACCACATTGTAGCCCAAATTCTTTTACTGAAGATCGAACAATTTGACTTCATCATAGAGCGCAAGCTTTTAGTCATGGTGTCCCTTGTATAGTGCACTCCATTATGCCTCCCAGTGCTTATGGTACATTAGTTGACGGAGGCATCGATCAGCTAGAGACTATATCTTTCCTATGGGATGGGATTGACTTTGCTCTTTAGATCTTATGGAGTGGTCATGGACAACGAGCCTTATAGACAGCTACTTCACACAGACGTCTATGGCATCAGATCTCCTCACAGGATGGGATACCATTTAGTTAGAGACTAGTGGAGATGACGTATATCTGGTCAGGCCACTGACAGAGATGATGAGGTGGCAGAGGAGGAGTGTATCTTCTCAAGAAAGGCAAGGCCCTCAGAGCCACATAGTGATATCCCGGAGGTCCAGCCCGAGCCTTTGGCACAGTCAGAGTTCCTCAGTCTAAGCCAGCCACTCCTACACAAACAGATATCCCTGGTGCTACTTATAGTTTAAGGGATAAGGTCGCTCACATAGAGACTGAGGTCATTATTATTCATTAGTGCATCAACAGGATGCATATGGAGATGAAGGAGAGCCATCGAGGATTGAGTGATGGCATCTCTATCATTTTAGCTACCTTCATCAGGTAGAGCTCCTGCACCTTCAGCTCCATCTTATTCACCTCCAGCACCATCCGCTCCAGGACCTGACATGGAAGATAATCAGCCTGACTCTGTAGAGCTTGATGCGATAGATTTCATGACGGAGCCAGAGCCACAAATAGTAGATGTTCCTAGGAGCCCCATTCCTAATCCTTTCCATGTATATCATGATACTCTGATTTTATCCTCTCCTTTTATATCTGATCTACATCCTTCTTCCATTCCTGCACCTACTCCTATCATTCCATCTTCTGGTACACTAGTCTTACATTCTTCATCTTTGCATACATCTTTCCTTATCAGGAAACTTTGATTTTATACTCCTGATCTCCACCATTCTGATCTCGGACCTATTTTTGATCCTTCACCCCTTCCTCTTGATATAGTTGCTCTGGTCAGTTCTATTCCTACTACTGATGTTGCCTCCACCTCTTCTGCACTAGCTAGAGGTAGGACATATGTCAGACGTAGAGGACGAGGCCGTCATGTTCCATTAAGACCTACCCAAACCCGATCATCTGATCTTCGGCCAATATGGCCACGATCTCATACTTCTACTGATATTGGATCGATTGAAATTGGATCTTCTAATGAGGAGCACTCTTCTTAGGGTAGTCTCTATGTTAGTTAGCTTACATATCAGCATTACTTGTATACATCTATGTTTGTTTACCATCGTGTATCTATGTATGAAAGTTTGTATCAATGTATGAACATTTGAATTCAATGAATGAAATGTTTATATCAATGCTTTGTCTTTGGATATTAACTCTTGTGATTATTGCTCAATTTCTGTAATTATCATTTTATCTTCTCTTTAATCCTTTTTTGATGATGACAAAAAGGGGGAGAGTTATATGAAAAAGGGGGAGAGTTATATGAAAAAGATAAACAAAAAGGGAGAGAGAAATAATAAAAGAAAAAAATATAAGAGAGTACAATGAGAATAGAAAAAAAAATGAGTTTGAGTGAAAAAGAAATGAGAAATGAGTGAGGGGGAGCATTAAGAAGAAAATCATTAAGAAGAAAATCTTTTTAAGCTACATTTTCTTGAAAATTCTTTGAAAATCTATTTTTCGAATCACCCTTTGAGGGGGAGTTTTTATACTCTTCAATCTCTAGTTAAAAGTTTTTTTGTTGAAGCTCAAGTATAGATGATTTCCATATTAATCTTACTCACTATTTCCATGAAATCTGTTTTAACTTTGAAACACATGTTGAGTGTCTTGGTTCATGCAAATTTAAGTCTGATATCTTTTTATGGCTCTAATGCATTGAAAATAAGTATTTATCTTTTATATATTACATAAAGTTTCATTTTGATTGAAATTTTTTTTTGTATTATACTTAAAGGTTTTGTCATCATCAAAAAGGAGAAGATTGTTAACTCTGTTATTGATTTTGATGATTAACAAAATACTTAAATATAATTGAGTACTAATAGTTTGCTAAAGTATGTTTTCATTAAGAAAAAAATACTCATCAAGTTAGTCAAATTGAATTACTTGTCAAATGATTGAAGAAGCTCTTTTTATGGATGAAACATTAATGTTGAATGGACTTAAGTATCTAAGAATTGCTTGAAAGGAATTAATGAGTTCAATTGAAAAAGGATTCAGTAGAGTTTCAGTCATTTTTTGAAGAAGTTTCAGCAAGTGTCAACTCAAAGTGTCGACTCATAGTACAAGTGTCGACTCATGATAGTGCAAGTGTCGACTCAAGCCGGCACGTAAAAAGAAGTTTCAGATGGCACGCTTGAAGTGTTAACTCATGCCATTCAAGTGTTGACTCAAGGATTGACTCAAAGCCTGAGACAGATTTTTTTCAGAACATGCTAAAATGCAAGATTTGCTTTAGGTGTCGACTCATGGATGTCAAGTGTCAACTCAAGTATCGACTTACCAGATGAAGTATCGACTCATTTAAGATTTTCAGAGAGCCTCAAAGCTAAGTTTTGAACTAGGTGTCGACTCATGAGACTTAAGTGTCGACTCACAGGACTGAAATGTCAACACTTGGAGTTCTGGGAACAGTAATGGCTAGTTTTTTCAAATACAGAACTCATCCCTTTTGCTTCCAACGGATAGTTTCTCGTGTCTAACGGTCATAAACTGACTTTTAGGCCTTGGGATGGTATTTAAGTTGATTAATTTCAATTGGGACACAACAAGAAATAATAAGAAGTGAACAAGAAGGAAACAACAAGAAACATCAAGAAAGAAGAAAGAAGAGAAAAAGGAAGAAAAGAAAGCTCATTCACTCACATATTCATTGAGAGAAACTACTTTCAAGCAAAAAGAAGCCTTTAAGCATTCAAAGCAATCAAGAGCATTCAAGTCCAACCTTTTGAGCATTGATTAAGGCTTCATCAAATTGAAGACAAGCATCTTCATCGAACTTCAAAGAGATAATAGCTTTTATTAGAAAGCTTTTATTATATTCTTTATCTTATTTTCATACTTTGTTGTATCAAGATTTTTGGTGAGCCTAAGAATAAAATCAAGGAGGTTTCTGGTTAGCGTAGTTGAATAACAAGGAGATTTTTGGTTAGCCTAGTTGAAAATCAAGAAAGTTTTTTGTTAGCCTTTGAAAATCAAGAGATTTTTTTTAGTGAGCCTTGTAAAAACTAAAAGGGATTTTGATTAGTGAGCCCGGAAAACTAATCGGTTATAATCATGAGTGATTATAGTGAATTTTTTAGTGGATCTTAAGGAGCAGACGTAGGTGCATTTGAGAGCACCGAATCACTATATTTGCTTTGTGTTTATCATTGATTGTTTCTTTCCATTTGCTCTTATCTTTCATTAAAATTTAAATTTCTGCTGCATACTCTTTAAGAGCATACAACACTTGCATCTCACTAGCATTTGTATTGGTTATTGAATTGGCATACATACATGCAAATAGTTTTTAGAAACCTAATTCACCCTCCTCTTGGATTGCTTACTAGGCAACAGTTCTTCAGCCAGCACATACTTTTGTGCACGTGCTAATAGTTCCGAATAGCTGGTGGGAAATTTCTTACCTAAAGAAAAGGTAAATTTGGACGATCGGAGTCCCTTTTTCATTGCGAACATAGCCACATGTTCATTAAGATCTGGGATCTCAAGCATGGCAAAATTGAAACGAGCCACATAGTCCCTCAAATTTTCACCCTTATTTCATTGTATAAGGAAGAGACTACCTGAATTGCATAGCATCTTTCTGCATGTCCTAAAATGAGACACAAACAATTTTTCTAATTGGTTAAAAGAATGGATTGTACTGGTTGGAGGCGTAGTACCACATTCAAGTAGCCTTCTTCAAGGTGGCCGAGAAAGCCAGACAATGTAGGGCATGAGACATTCCCTGAATCATTATATGGGCCTTAAAACTATCCAAATGATCAAGAGGGTCAGTAATGCCATCGTAAGGTTCCAATTGGGAAATCTTAAAATGGTGTGGAATCATTTCCTCCATGATCCTTTTAGAGAATGGAGGTCATGAGCCATAAGCCACCACCTCATCATTCCTTCGTTGTTCATCAAGCTTCGTAATCTGCATCTCTAACTTTTGAAACTTTCTTTCGTAATCCTTGTGTTGTCGAGTTCCATCACCTCATTGGGAGTTTCTTAGGGTGGAATCCTTTAAAGATCTTGATGGAGATCTCATCTGCTTCCTCTCAAATCGGCTTTCTCCATGCCCTCCATATTGAGAGTCTTGCTATCTGAGAGATCGACATTCCCAAGAAGGTTGATACTGAGGACATCGAGTTGGTTCTTGACACCAGCTCCCTTTCTCTGGACATCGCCGACTAATCCTAGATGTGGTCAAATAATGTTACCTGATGATGGTTGCTTCTTGAAGATTCTACATGATAGCAGTCAGGGTTTCCATCCGATTCAAAAGGGCGTCAATCTGATGCTACCCTACATTCAACATGGGGGCTGCAACATTATTCTCTACTAGATGTTTGGGTGGGTCATTCCTTTTGAATGGTTGATGGCCCTTGCTAGTTGAGATGTTCTGCGCTCTTCATTTCACCATCTTTTCTTTTGAGATTCTCCTTTCCAAGAGGGGTAATTAATGTATTTTACTTCCTTTCCTAGCATGCCAATCTATTGATGCCGAGCCCCACGAACCAGGTTGTAGCCCCCAAACCACCAGATGTTCACTTCGAGATCCTATAAAAAAGACCCCAAACCAGAGGTTTTCCGGTGAGGGATTCTATGATGTCTAAGTCAATAGAGCTCAAGCAATAGATGGTGAATCAAAAGAGAAGCAAAATGGAAAGAATGAATAGCACATAGCTTGGCTTAGCCTCGAAAGTCCCCTCTTACCTTTTTTTATAGGCATTAATCTTAACAAAAATCGGTTAAGATAAACTTTTGGTGACTAATTGCTGTTAGGATATCCTCTAGAATTTTATCATAACGAGTAGTAGTTGTGATGTTGTTCGGTTATAACAACTGTCTTTTCTTAACGATCTCGTTTTGGAATTATTCACCCAATCCAGAGCTAGTCGGATAGATACATTCTGAAGGTGAGTTGGTCAGCTATTATGTCAGTCAGTTTATTATGTTACTAGGCCCTACGGTCTGGAGTTCATCAGTCCAATTGGCCCAACCAAGTCTAGTGCTCACGGGTCCATCCAGTTCATCATAATAGTTACATATAAAACTGGTGGAATATGGTACAAGTTTCTAAAAAGAAATAGGTTTGCATTTGGTGGGGGTGCTTTTGGTGAAAATGTGTTAGGTGGGGGTTGGTGCAAGCTCATGGTTGTAGGTTTATTTGGGGAAAAGAGAATGATGTGGGAAAGGGACTCTTCTGTTGATGTGGAGCAAAACTCGGTAAGCTAGATTATTTCACATTTCCCTGAGATTTTAAATGAAAGATTAGGAGCAAGGAACTTTTTACCACTACCATAGATTAATTGTATCACCAGTTCCTATCTTGCAGTTGCATCTTAGTGTCTCCGAGACATAGAATTAAATAATTAAATAAAAAATATAAAATCTCAGGGATTGGGTAAGATAATCTTGTTATGAGGCTATATATATATATACATGTTGCTGCAACTTCTCCCGGACCGGGTTTGGTTGACTTCGCTGGAGCGCTCCTCTCTCGATTCCGGCAAAAAGTCTCCAAGGGCTGGTGGTGTTCTGGTGGGGGATACTCTGATGCTTAAGTTAGCGAGAGCTTGAGAGCAACAGAATGGAGAAATCAATGGAGATGAGCTGGTGAAGCAGGGAGAGAGTCCTTACCACCCAGAGTCCCCCGGTTTACTTTATATAGGTGCGGAACGTTAGCAGAATCTATTAGGGACTAAGCATTAAATGACTAATCTGCCCCTAGGAGAATCTGGGAGTGGCCACATGGTGCCAGGATGAGGCAGCATCATGGAGCTAGTGGAGTAGTGGCGCGGATGTGTCAGGGTTCTGTTGCAACAGAATTCTAGTACCAATTGGAGGAGGCTTCTGGAGTCCCCCAAGGCTATCTTTGGACCAATACAATCCCTTTTGAAGTGGATCGATCAGACCTCAGTAGTAATGGATCGCTCGGATCTCAGCAGGAATGGGTCGGTCAGACCTTAGCAAGAATGGGTCGGTCAGACCTCAGTAGGAGTGGATCGCTTGGACCTCAGCAGGAATGGGTCGGTTGGACATCAGCAGGAGTGGGTCGCTCGGACCTCAGCAGGAATGGGTCGGTCGGACCTTAGTAGGAGTGGGTCAGTTGGACCTTAGCTCTGGTTCGGTTTGAAGGTGAGCCGATTGGGTATAATAATTGCCCCCCTTGCTCTTGGCCTTCGAGGGGACCTGCGCTTCAAAGGATGAGAGCATCATTTGGCTTTTAATGTGTCTATCCTTGGGATGATCAAGGATCTGATCAGGTGTACTATGGCCTGTCATTTCCCACTCTGAAGTCCTGTGCCCAGGATAGGTGTCAGCACTGCATTGAAAGCAGGGGGAGAGGCAGTTAATGTAGATAGGGTGCAATGATGAGTGGCTAGCCTGGTGTTGGGAATAGTGTCCTAAAGCCAATCGCCTGGGTTGTAGGCGGTTGTGCTCAGTATTATATTCACTTTATGAACTAATAAAATATTATTTTTGGCAGCTCATCACATATTGTATTTTCCTGAAATGAGCTCTTTCCATGTGATGAAGTCCTTAGGACTACACTGACTTCGATACAGAGAGGATGTATCGAGTGGTCCTTAAACCCTATTCACAACCAAAGGATATATTATACTGGACAGCAATATATCAAGTATAGGTTGTTGTAGTTCACATCGTTTGGTTGTCCTCTTGACCAAATGAGTGTGGTGACACTGATGTGATCTACAAGTGGGATATGTGATATCTTATTGAACGTGACTCCGTGCAGCCCCTTTCTGCCAAAGGGATACTCACGATTGGATATGGGTATATGTGACCCTCCGACCTTAGGTCACCACGGTAGCTTGCAAGAAACTCCCTATGCTTTGGTGCCAGACTATCCAGATTTTTAATCCAGCGATGGAAGATTTCTGGGTACAGGCAAGTACTTGTGGAGCAGTGATGGACCAAGATGGAATTGACCTGTCCAAACAGTTTGGATTGAATGTCTCGCAGTATCTCAATTTAGCAAATCCTCGACCGGGGTAGCCCTAGTGAAGAGTCACTGGGCTTGCGAGGTTGAGACACGTAGTGGACTGACTATGTCTGGGTTGGCAACCCAATTTCAGTCATCCTGAGCATTAAAGATCAAAGGGATGAATTATACGGTAACCATATGCCAGAGGTTCGATAGATTGCTCTCGCATCTTCGACCTATCCGGATGTCGGGACCCATTGCTAGATGGTTTCCTGTGCTAGTACTAGAATTATTCCAGTGCTACCATTTAGGTTCGAACCTATGAGGTCACATGCCATAGAGGATTACTCTTTGATCCGGATATCAATTACGATTGGGAATCATCTCGATTTTAAGGTCACAGTAATTTTTGAGCACTCTTTTTCCAGTCTTGCCCTTGTCTGTGTCAATCAGAAATTATTCGGGGCTAACCAGGACCACGCCAGGTTTTTCTGAATCAGTTTTGAACTGATTCGGAGCTCGTTTCGGCCTCCAATTGGTTGTGAACCAATTGTAATCGCTTAGACCAATTTAATTGGGCTCGGACCGGTTCAATTGGATTGAACCACCGCTGGGTTTAAATGGGTTTGAACAAATTTGTTTGGACTGGTTTCTTTTGAACCATTTTCACCATGTAAATGTTTACACGTTGCTGGTTGGACTCCTAGCATCCCATGAGGCCAAACGACCAAGAAGACCATTCGACCGAGTGCTGGCCATCCCTTCCTCTCCTCCACCCGCTACTGTTTAATCCCTATTTTATGGTTGATTTAACGGGTGTAACGCAGCCTCTAGCTCTTCATCTTCCCAGCCTCTCCAACTCCCTCTCCCTGCTATTCTATTTAAACCAAAGCCCTCCTCTGTTTTAGGGAACAGTGAAAAATCCAAGGGATTTCTGGGCGTTGTCTTTTCCCATTGAGAGGCTGAAAAATTCTTCCTGTTTGAGAGCTTTATCCTTGCTTCCACTGAGTGCTAGTAGGGCTGGGATTTGGTGTGTTTTAGGGAGAGAAATAAAGCCCTTTTCCCTGTTGATTGTAGTGCTCATTCAACCTCTGCAGCAAACCTGTGTTGCTGCTACTTACCATGACCGAAACTCCTTCCAGCGGCTAGCACCATGCATGAGGGTGGATCTGAGAGCCCCAGGCTTGTCTCCCCTCTAGAGGGAGTATCCCTTTACTCCTGGGAGCGAGAGGGTCGAGCTGGATTCATTGCTGCAGCTCCAAACGCAATGAAGAAGGCTGCTGGTTTTTCTGCGACAGAAATTCTGGCAGCAAGGTTTTGGGTGATTTGTACACCCAATTTAGCTAACTTTTCCTTGCAGATTTTTGTTGAAAATCAAAGAAGAATCGATCACCTTGTCACTGCGTCGATTCGGGAGGAAACGGAGGTCCGGAAGTCCCCATTTGGTCACTGTTTTCAAAGTCCAAAAACAGAGTATTCAATGTCCAAGGAGGAAGAATACTAGAATAGATTTATCCCTGCTATTCCATCTATTCCAGCTTTATTCCAGGGCTATTCCAGGTGGAATAAAGGTATGGAAATATTTTATTTAAATCATGCATAATTAGATCTATTTGTTAATATATTTTACAAATATTATATGCCTTGTTACATGCCTATTTTAATACATGCAACTTGAATAGATTAGGTTCTGGGCGGAGCAGTTTTCCGCTGCGTGATTTTTAAAAATTATTTTAAAATCCATTCTGCTCCTATAGCTGTTTGCATGCCTAGCGTAGGATCATGTCAAACCATCTGCACCCTTTTTCTTTCAGTGGTATCAGAGCAAGGTTGCTTGTGTAATATATTTATGTTAGCATGTATGTAGATTAAAATTGGTTTAATCAAATGATGTATCTAATTTCTTTTCGGAACCTAGTTGAGACCTTCACCATGACCGTGTGTTTTTGACACGATGCGGATCATCTGTGTTGGCCTCTTCAGAAGGATCCTTAAAAAATATTAAAATTAAAAATGTTTTAATTTGATGATACATGGTTTTGGGCATGTTTACTATAGGATATGAAATATTTGTAAAATATTGTATCTTGATGCATGATATGGTTATGTAAAAATGTTTTACATTGTGACTTAATTAAAAAATTATTTTAATTAAATCTTTGGCTTATTAAAATCTTTTAAGTTTATGAAATCTAAAACACTTGCATAAGCCATTTTGGGTTATATTGGGTTAGCTGACTAGCTGGGTCCATTACTGGGTTAGACTTAAGTTTAGTTGAACCGGATAACAAGAAGATTAAACAAAAGTTGTTTAAGGCCCTTCTTTAGAACTATCTAATAGTTAGATTAGTTGATCCATTCATCTAAAATGGATCTAATTAGTGGCTCAGTGGACGCCCGAGTCTTTAGGCTAGTTTGATCGAGTCTGGTAAACCAACTGGTGTCAAGGTAGGTTTGGCATTGTGATCATGGTTGTATGAGGCTACCTCTTTCCTGGCCAACTTGGTTGGTGTCTAGGAAAGATGGTTAATGATGGATACTCACCCATGATCTCACCTACCTAGCTAGTCGAGTCGACCAGAACTGATTGGAAAAGCTCAATGACTCGAGTTAACCCATGTCACCCAGGTTGATCGGTCTGACTGATCTATAGGTGCCCATGGATCATTTGTTGATTTATTTCAACCTTCCTGAAATCTGATTGATTCAGTGGGAGAATGATCCATGTCCTTGTCTTTTTCTTCTGTTACAACTAAAAATCCTCTAAAATTATTAGGTCCTTAAAAAGACTAAGTCAAGGAGTTGACAGTGTCTTAGCCTCCCATTAAGTCGGTTAGAAATGTGTCCACTAGCTTGGTGTGCATCGGCAATTCCATAGAATGGGTGTACATCCGGTGACTGGAATTTCTTTCTGATCGATGATGGTTCAGTGCAACCTCCTTAACGGGACCAGGTGGGCCGGCCTAAGTCGGGCTTGGTCTTTAGTTAGCTAGAAGCATTGGACATGTCATTTTAATGGTTTGACCTAACCAGAGACCCGCAATAGGAGGCCCCTAGGCCGATTGGGGTGTTCTCTGGGGCAAAATAAAATACTGAAAATTGTTTAGGGAAACAATTGGTTTACGAACCTACCTTTGGGCTTGTATGGGTGAGCTGGCCGTAGTCATCAGGCTCATGTGAGGCCTATTGGATTTCAGTACCCACTTGAAAAACTATTTTCATGGATTGGAGTTAGAGGCTACCAATCTAAAAAATTAGTGGGAGAAATCTTTAGACTAAAGTCCAAGTCTTTTGGTTAAATTATTAATTCATACACTTATTTGGTCTTATTTTCTTTTCAGATGTCTTCTAATTTATCGCTCCGGTCACTTCTCGATAATGAGAAGTTAAAGGGTCACAACTTCGATAGTTGGTATCGAAGATTGAGAATCGTTCTGGAGCATGAACGGATCCTCTATGTGATAATGGATCCGGCACCTGAAATCCCTCCCGCTAATGCACGGAGTGCGGTCAGAGACACTTATCTGAAGTGGGTCTCTAATCGGACTACTGTCCATTGCATCATGTTAGTGGCGATGAATGACGAGTTCAGTCGCAAATTCGAGGAGGCCCAACCTGATGAAATCCTTCAAAAGTTGAAGGAATCCTTAGGCTCCCCGGATGATGTAGAACGGTACAAAGTGTCTTGTGCCATCTACAACTCCAAGATGTCGAATGGTGGTTCAGTCACTGATCATGTATTGTACATGATCGAGCTGATTGAAAAGTTGGGCAAACTTGGATGCCCCTTGCACGAGCAGCTCGGCAACGATGCAATCCTGAATTCTCTTCCCGCCTCCTATCTTGACTTTCTTGATCATTATAGAATGAACAAGCCTGCAGTCAACTACCATGGTCTTTTGGGGTTGCTACAGACTTTCGAGAAAGACCACCAACTGAATAAGGGGGTGGTGAATTTAGTGGGAGGAAGTAGAGGTCGTCGTCCCTTTAAGAAAGGGAAGAAGAAAATGAATAAAAAGGGAAAGAAGGTGCAGAATGCTCCTAGCCCTAGTCAGACCAGGAAGTATAAGGCTGATCAATCTTCTGCAGAGTGTTTCTACTACAAGAAGAAGGGACACTGGAAGAGGAACTGTCCTCTTTATATTGTGTCCCTTGATCCGAACAGGCCGAGGAAGCAGAAGTCTGCTGAACAAGGTATTTATATGATAAAACCTTGTAATTACTCAATTGTTGATACTGCTAACTGGGTATTGGATACTGGTAGTCCAATTCACATTTGTAATTCTTTATAGGGACTTCAAGTTAGCAGAAGATTTGAAGATGGAGAACAGTTTCTGAGCGTCGGGAATGGAAATCGTGTTCCAGTACTGGCGGTCGGAGTCTTGCATCTTGTCTTTGAGTCTTGTACTGTCGAACTAGTCGACTGTCACTATTGTCCTAGTTTCATTATGAGCATAATCTCTTTAGGCCTTTTGGCCAATTATGGTTTTAAACTATCAATAAAAGGAGATTTTTGCAATGTTATTTTGAATAACTCTGTTATAATGAAAGCTAGATTAAATAATGGCAGATATGTACTATCAAGGCCTGTTAGTGTAATGTACACTTCTTGCAAACGCCCAAGATTAGATAATGTCAATGATTTGTATCTTTGGCACTATAGGCTAGGTCATATTAACCAAAATAGGATAAACAAGATGCGAGGAGATGGACTCCTCAAGGTCAGTGATTCTGAATCTCTGCCAACTTGTGAATCCTGTTTACTTGGTAAAATGACCAAGTCACCTTTTACTGGAAAAGGTGAACGAGCTACAGAACTTCTAAGTCTAATATATACTGATGTATGTGGATCGATGACAGTTAGTGCTAGAGGGGAATACAAATATTTCATTACTTTTACAGACGACTTTTCAAGGTTCGGTTATGTCTTTCTAATGAGATATAAGTCTGAGTCGTTTGAAATGTTCAAACGATACCGTAATGAAGTAGAAAAGCAAACTGGAAAAAGTATTAAAACCCTTCGATCTGATCGAGGTGGTGAATACTTATCTGGTGAATTTTTGACATATCTTGAGGAGAATGGAATTCTCTCTCAGTGGACTCCTCCAGGAACACCATAGTTGAATGGTGTGTCCGAAAGGAGGAATCGAACCTTGTTGGACATGGTTTGATCCATGATGGGTTTTCAACTCTGCCGCTATCCTTTTGGGGATATGCGCTTCAGACAGCCTGTTACTTATTAAATAATGTTCCAAGTAAGTCTGTTGTCTCCACTCCGTATGAGATATGGAATGGACGTAAACCCTCAATCTCACACCTTCGGGTCTAGGGTTGTCTAGCTTACGTAAAGCGTTTAGACTCAGACAAACTTGGTCCTAGGTCTGATCAGTGTTTATTCATTGGTTATCCTAAGGAAACCAAAGGGTATTTCTTCTACTTGGAGAATGAACAAAAGGTGTTCATTGCTCTTAGAACTATCTTTTTGGAAAAGGAGTTCCTTGGAGAAGGAACTATAGCCTCTAAGATTGAACTTGATAAAGTTCAGCCAATAGAAGAACCTGCACACTCTAAGGACATCATGGAACCGGCTGTGATTGAATCACACCCAGAACCCATTAGGAGATCCGGTAGAATACCGTGTCAGCCAGACAGATACTACGGATTCTTGGTCCGGGATGGTGATCCCATTGAGCTCGATGAGAACAATGAGGATCCGATCACCTATATGGATGCACTTCAAAGATTTGACTCTGAGGCATGGCTTGGAGCCATGCGATCCGAAATGGAGTCCATGGAAATCAACAATGTT
Organism: Areca catechu; assembly: GCA_021397845.1. Lineage (NCBI taxonomy): Eukaryota > Viridiplantae > Streptophyta > Magnoliopsida > Arecales > Arecaceae > Areca > Areca catechu. The sequence continues at coordinate 98,374,828 of CM038045.1, forward strand.
TGGACATTAGTTGATCCGCCTGAAGGTATAAAACCCATCGGGTGTAAATGGATCTTCAAGAGGAAAAGGGGCGCAGATGGGAAGGTAGAGACCTATAAAGCCCGTCTGGTTGCCAAGGGGTATCGTCAGTGATATGGTATCGATTATGACGAGACTTTCTCCCCTGTGACAATGCTCAAGTCCATTCGGATCATGCTTGCTTTGGCAGCATATTTTGATTACGAGATCTGGCAAATGGATGTCCGAACCGCATTCCTAAATGGGGAGCTGGAAGAGGAGGTGTATATGATACGGCCTGAAGGGTTCACATCCACAGATGAATCAAAAGTATGAAAGTTGCAAAGGTCCATCTATGGACTCAAGCAAGCGTCTCGAAGTTGGAACTTACGGTTTGATAGATGTATCAAATCGTATGGCTTCGTTAGGAATGGAGAAGAACCGTGCATCTATAAATGGGTTAATGGTTTTGTGATTGTATTCCTAGTACTGTATGTTGACGACATTCTCTTAATCGGGAATGATGTCGCAGCATTACAAGGAATAAAGGTCTGGTTATCATCTCAGTTCTTCATGAAGGACTTGGGTGAAGCTTCTTACATACTAGGTATGAAGATCTATAGAGATAGATCTAAGAAGCTTTTGGGATTGTCCCAGTCTACGTACATTGACACCGTGCTGAAATGGTTCAGCATGTAAAATTCCAAGAAAGGCTATCTCCCGATAGGTTCTAGAATTACTCTTTCCAAGAAGGATTGTGCGACAACTCCTGAGGAAAGAGAGCGCATGAGTAGAGTAACTTATGCTTCTGCAGTAGGCTCTATCATGTATGCTATGACTTGTACTAGACCAGACATGGCATACTCACTAGGAGTAGTGAGCAGATACCAGTCTAACCCAGGTGAGGCGCATTGGAAGGTGGTTAAGTCCATCCTTAAGTATTTGAGAAATACTAAAGATCAATGGCTGATTTATGGAGAACCTGACTTGAAACTTGTGGGGTACTCTGACTCCAGTTTCCAGTCGGATAGAGATGATAGCAAGAGTGTGTCAGGGTTTGTATTTACCCTAAATGGAGGAGCGATCTGCTGGAAAAGTTCCAAGCAGGCAACTGTTGCAGACTCGGTATGCAAAGCAGAATACATTGCAGCATTAGATGCAGCAAAGGAAGCTATGTGGTTATGGAAGTTCCTTGGAGAGCTAGGGGTGGCACCTTCCCTAGATGGTCCTGTTCCAGTGTACTGTGACAGCACTGGAGCCATTACTCAAGCTAAGGAGCCTAAAGCTCATCACCGCACCAAGCATATTCTGCGGTGCTTCCACCTCGTACGAGAGATTGTAGAACGAGGCGACATCAATCTTCTGAAGATCGATGGAAAAGAAAATCTTGCTGACGCCTTCACTAAAGCCCTCGGAATTAAAGAGTTCGACTATTGTAAAAGGGAAATGGGTATTAGATACTCTTCTGATTAGCTTTAGTACAAGTGGGAGTTGTTGGGAATTGTGTCCCAAAGCCAATCGCCTGGGTTGTAAGCGGTTGTGCTCAGTATTGTATTCACTTTATGAATTAATAAAATATTATTTTTGGTAGCTCATCACATATTGTATTTCCCTGAAATGAGCTCTTTCCATGTGATGAAGTCCTTAGGACTACACTGACTTCGATGCAGAGAGGATGTATCGAGTGGTCCTTAAACCCTGTTCACAACCAAAGGATATATTATACTGGACAGCAATATATCAAGTATAGGTTGTTGTAGTTCACATCGTTTGGTTGTCCTCTTGACCAAATGAGTGTGGTGACACTGATGTGATCTACAAGTGGGATATGTGATATCTCATTAAACGTGACTCCGTGCAGCCCCTTTCTACCAAAGGGATACTCACGATTGGATATGGGTATATGTGTCCCTCCGACCTAAGGTCATCACGGTAGCTTGCAAGAAACTCCCTATGCTTGGTGCCGGACTACCCGAATTTTTAATCCAGTGACGGAAGGTTTCTGGGTACAGGCAAGTACTTGTGGAGCAGTGATGGACCAAGATGGAATTGACCTGTCCAAACAGTTTGGATTGAATGTCTCGCAGTATCTCAATTTAGCAAATCCTCAGCCGGGGCAGCCCTAGTGAAAAGTTACTGGGCTTGTGAGGTTAAGACACGTAGTGGACTGACTATGCCTGGGTTGGCAGCCCAATCTCAGTCATCCTGAGCATTAGAGGTCAAAGGGATGAATTATACGGTAACCATATGCCAGAGGTTTGATAGATTGCTCTCGCATCTTCGACCTATCCGGACGCCGGGACCCATTTCTAGATGGTTTCCTGTGCTAGTACTAGAATTGTTCCAGTGCTACCGTTTAGGTACGAACCTATGAGGTCACATGCCACAGAGGATTACTCTCTGATCCGGATATCGATTACGATTGGGAATCATCTCGGTTTTAAGGTCACAGTAATTTTTTAGCACTCTTTTCCCAGTCTTGCCCTTGTCTGTGTCAACCAAAAATTATTTCGGGCTGACCAGGACTACCCCAGGTTTTTTTGAATCAGTTTTGAACTGATTCGGAGCTCGTTTCGGCCTCCAATTGGTTGTGAACCAATTGTAATCGCTTAGACCAATTTAATTGGGCTCGAACCGGTTCAATTGGATTGAACCACCACTGGGTTTAAATGGGTTTGAACAAATTTGTTTGGACCGATTTTTTTGAACCATTTTCACCATGTAAATGTTTACACGTTGCTGGTTGGACTCCTAGCGTCCCATGAGGCCAAACGACCAAGAAGACCATTCGACCGAGTGCTGGCCATCCCTTCCTCTCCTCCACCCACTGCTGTTTAATCCCTGTTTTATGGTTGATTTAATGGGTGTAATGCAGCCTCTAGCTCTTCATCTTCCCAGCCTCTCCAACTCCCTCTCCCTGCTATTCTATTTAAACCAAAGCCCTCCTCTGTTTCAGGGAACAATGAAAAATCCAAGGGATTTCTGGGTGGTCTTTTCCCATTGAGAGGCTGAAAAATTCTTCCCATTTGAGAGCTTTATCCTTGCTTCCACTGAGTGCTAGTAGGGCTGGGATTTGGTGTGTTTTAGGGAGAGAAATAAAGCCCTTTTCCCTGTTGATTGTAGTGCTCATTCAACCTCTGCAGCAAACCTGTGTTGCTGCTACTTACCGTGACCGAAACTCCTTCCAGCGGCTAGCACCGCGCGTGAGGGTGGATCTGAGAGCCCCGGGCTTGTCTCCCCTCTAGAGGGAGTATCCCTTTACTCCTGGGAGCGAGAGGGTCGAGCCGGATTCGTTGCTGCAGCTCCAAACGCAATGAAGAAGGCTGCTGGTTTTTCTGCAACAGAAATTCTGGCAGCAAGGTTTTGGGTGATTTGTACACCCAATTTAGCTAACTTTTCCTTGCAGATTTTTGTTGAAAATCAAAGAAGAATCGATCACCTTGTCGCTGCTTCGATTCGGGAGGAAATGGAGATCCGGAAGTCCCTGTTTGGTCACTGTTTTCAAAGTCCAAAAATAGAGTATTCAACGTCCAAGGAGGAAGAAGACTAGAATAGATTTATCCCTACTATTCCAGCCTATTCCAGCTTTATTCCAGGGCTATTCCAGGTGGAATAAAGGTATGGAAATATTTTAAATCATGCATAATTAGATCAATTTGTTAATATATTTTACAAATATTATATGCCTTGTTACATGCCTATTTTAATACATGCAACTTGAATAGATTAGGTTCTGGGCGGAGCAGTTTTCCGCTGCGTGATTTTTAAAAATTGTTTTAAAATCCATTCTGCTTCCGTAGCTGTTTGCATGCCTAGCATAAGATCATGTCAAACCACCTGCACCCTTTTTCTTTCACCTAGCCTGCTGGGCAGTTGGGCTTTAAATGTGACTCGGGCGAGGTGGCGGGATCCAGACAGTTGGCAACACATTCGAGGTGAGTAATCCATCGCTGGTCTAGCGATCATGTGGATCGTGGCCTGGACATGCTTCATCGCATCTCATCAGCTTCTCCATTGGATTGGGAAGTCGCACCATCTGACGGCTGATTGCGATGCTCGAGGGACACTGGGGGTGGCCCCTCAGTAGCTATAAAAGGAGGGGGCGAAAGCCTGAGGAAAGTCTTCTGCTGCATCTTGCCTGAGGAGAGAGAACATCCCCTTCCCCTGCTTTCGCCTTCTTAGGAATCCCAACCTCTAGGTTAGTTCCTCAGCCTTCCTCTTTAACCACCATTAAAATGGCTTCTGGCAGCTGTAGCTCCACCCCTAGGGATAGGGAACCAGGCCTAAATAATATCCCATTAGAGGTTACTCGGGAGAGGGTAAAGGGACTTAGGATAAGATATAACATACCCTCCACCCTGCATTTGACCATCCAAAACCGGGAGGGAATAGTGACCGATCCGTCGAATCCAGGAGCCCTCCTAGTGTACGAAGACCACTATAAAGCCAACCTCCGATTTTCCCTCCACGACTTCTTTGTCCGAATCTTCAATACTTACAGGGTGTCCCCGATGCAGCTGACCCCAAATAGTATTCGGGCGATCAGTTGCTTCGTGGTCCTCTGCAAGAGGGCCGAAGCCGAGCCAAGGGTGTCCCTTTTCGCCAATTTCTTTCTCTTAAAGAGGGATTTTCAAAGTCAGGAGTGGTGGATGTTCAGTCCCCGCCCTGGTCGGAGGATTTTAGGGTGTCTTCGATCAGCCATTCATGGGTGAAAGTCCCGATTCTTTTACATAGATAGCCTGCAGCCCTGGGGCTTCGAGCCGATGTGGAGGGAGCCGAGGCCAAATGCCATAGATGGAAGAAAGGTGCTGAGGGCCGATGAGGCTGACTTTAATAAAATGGAGGGGGTCGGCCCGACATTTGTATCTGATCTGCTTTGGGAGGACAGCCTCCACCTGGCTAGGATCAGCAGCCTCCTAAACCTAGGTAGGATAGAGGGCAATGTCCTAGGTTCCTCATACACTTCGTCGACCTCATTCCTCTGCTGCTGACTCTGACTCTGTCCTGTGACAGGAGGGAAAATGAAGCTAGATTGAGCGACGATCATGGCATAGGTAGCCAAGAAGAGGGGCATCCGGGTCACGGAGCCTACGACCGAAAGGCAGAAAAAGCAGCGAATAGAGGAGCCGGCTACTTCCATCATGTCGGTGGACTCCGACGACCACGTACCTTTGTCGGAGCATCAGGTGGCGAGGGCACCTAAACATTCATCTACAATCGGGCAATCGACCGCCCGGCTAGGGGAAGAGCCATCAGGGCTAACCAATGTGGAGACGGCCCCAACCTCGCTGCTCATTGAGCTGGTAGAAGAAGTTCCCCCAACAACAGAAGGAAAAAGGGGAGCCGAAGGAGGAGAAGCCGACAGGGAGAGAACTGGCAGAATTGGTTATGAGGCACACCATCTCTGGCATGCCCTACACAACCTTGAGCAGGCCAAAGACCTGCTCAAAAGGGCAGTCACAGATGCCGATTGGGATGAGTCGAGTCGGCGAACTCTGAACGATGCTACAAGGAGCACCTACCGCAATCTGATGGGGGTAAGTCACCTGCTTCCAAGTCTTTGTCATTTCCTTCATCTCCAATGCATGACAAGTGTTTTCCTGTCGTTTGCAGCTCCTCCATGACATCTCACTAATGGACAATGGCCTCGATGAGATGCTCTTGATGAGAGAGTTTTCGGTCAAGAGGGTCGAAGGGGCGGAGGTGGCCAGAGCCGCGGCGAAGGCAGTACGAAAGACCGTCGAAGGAGAGCTGTCTGCCTGTCAGGCTGAGGCAGGGGCACATAAAAAGCAGGTGGAAGACCTGCATACCCGGAGGGTCGATCAGGAGGCCAGTCTGAAGAGGAAGAAGAAGAAGCTAAGTTCTCTTGCCCGTCGGCTTGAGAAGGAGGAAGCACGGGTAGCCAAGAATAGGAAAAACTGGTGGGACCAGCAGTTTATGGCAGGGAAGTACATGACCCTGCTTAAGGAGTCCGAAGAGAAGATGGCAGAAGCGGCTAACGATGCCATGGAAAAGTATAAAGTTTCCATCAATTTTATGGAAGAGATGGATGAGGCTAGAGTGGTCAGCTTCGACTATGTCTATGAGGAGTGCCTGTCGAAGGTCGGCGATGCATTCCTAGAGCTTGACCTTGCCTTCCTGCAGCTACTGAGATGAGTGGAAGAAGGAGCAGGTCCGACCAGCGACAGGATCGACATGCAGACCGTGGCTGACGGAGGGAGGATAGGGGGCCCCTCAGAGTCCAGAGCCAACATCCAGGTCGTAGCTGATACAGGATCGGTAGATGCCCCGGTCGGAACTTCAAGTGCGGCTTAGGAGGTCGAGGTCGAAGTCCCTCTTATACACTCACAGGGTCAGACATAGGTTGTTTGTGAAAGTCTGCCCTATCCTTTGTAAAAAACTTTGTCCAAGTAATGAAAGATACTTTCTTTTGATATGTCTTTATTGTTCAGTCTTCTGAATGTGCAATGGTCGGATTGATCCGAACCTCCCTCTCTTTAAAGATATTAAAAATGTGTTGTGCAGTCGGCTCAATCCAAACGCTAGTCTTCCAAAATGAACATCGAACAGTTGCCCAGTCCGACCCCAAGTCCTTAGAAATATTTCTATGTATGGAAGGGTCAGTTTGGTCTGAACTCCTTTTTCTTTTTGAAATATTTTCAAAGAAACCTTGAGTTCAGCCATTCATAAGGTAATCTCTCGAATACTTCGAGATTCCAAGTAGCATTTTCTGAGCAAGGTCGGATCTTCGAGAGGGTTGTTTTAGGGCCTCTGCCAACCAGAGTCGGACTTTCAGAAGTGGGCTACCCTAGAGCCTCTACCGATCAGGATTGGACTTTCAGAAGTGGCCTGCCCTAAAGCCTCTGCCGACCGGGGTCGAACTTTCGGAAGTGGGCTACTTTAGAGCCTCTGTCGACTAGAGTCGGACTTTCAAAAGTAGGCTACCCTAGAGCCTCTGCCGACCGGAGTCGGACTTTCAGAAGTGGGCTATCCTAGAGCCTCTACCTACTGGAGTTTGACTTTCGAAAGTGGGCTGCCCTAGAGCCTCTGCCAACCAGGGTCAGACTTTCGAAAGTGAGCTGCCCTAGAGCGTCTGCCGATCGGGATCGGACTTTCGAAAGTGGGCTTCCCTGGAGCCTCTGTCGATCGGAGTCGGACTTTCAAAAGTGGGCTGCCCTAAAGCCTCTACCAATCGGAGTCGGACTTTCAGAAGTGGGCTACCCAAGAGCCTCTACCGAGCAGGGTCGAACTTTTAGAAGTGGGCTGCTCTAGAGCCTCTGCCGACTGGAGTCGGACTTTCGAAAGTGGGATGCCTTAGAACCTCTACCAATCAGGGTCAGACTTTCGAAAGTGGGCTGCCGTAGAGCCTCTGTCAACCAGAGTCGAACTTTCAGAAGTGGCTTATAAGAGAAGTTGTGGCCTATATTTGCGAAGATTGTCTACATTCCATGGATACGCCACTTGCCATCCATCCAAATGCTCGAGTCGGTTAGTTGTAGCTCGAATTACTTTAATAACTCGATAAGGTCCTTCCTAATTTGGGGAGAGCTTCCCTTGCTCGGTTGGTCTTGAGATCTCTATCCTCCACAAAACCAGGTCTACGACCCGGAAGGCTCGAGCCTTGACTCGAGAGTTGTAGTACTTGGCCATCTTCTGACGATACATCGCCATCTTCAAACTCGCCTGGAGTCTGGTCTCTTCAAGCAAGTCTAGGTCAGCCCTTCTTTATTCTGAGTTGGCCGGCTCGGTGAAATGATCGATCTGAAGGGATTGCAGAGAGATTTCCATGGGTATGACCGCTTCGCTCCCGTAGGTCAAATTGAAAGGAGTCTCCCCAGTCATCGTTCGAGAGGTCGTTCGATAGGCCCAGAGCACTGAGTGAAGCTCTTCTACCCAAAATCCCTTGGCATCATTCAATTGGGTCTTCGATCTATGCAAGATCATCCGATTGGTGATTTTGGCTTCTCCGTTGGAATGAGGATGACCGACTGATGTTAGCTAATAGGAAATGTGATACTACTGACAGAATTCTTGAAACTTGGGATTGTCGAACTACCTTCCATTGTCCGTGATGATCGCCTGTGGTATGCCGAACCGAAAGATGATGCAGTTCCAAACAAAATTCTCCACTTTGGTTTATGGGATCTGTGCCAATAGCTCAGCTTCCATCCATTTGGTGAAGTAATCGATGGCCATGATCAGAAACTTTCACTGGTCGGATGCTAGGGGGAATGGCCCCAGGATGTCCATCCCCCATTACACGAATGGCCAAGGGGTGATGAGTAGGGTCAGCTGACTAGCCGGCCTCCTTTGAACGTTGGAGTATCTTTGACATGCATCACACTTTCTGACAAAGTCCGATGCATCCCTCTGGATGGTCAGCCAGTAATATCCCTGTCGGATGATTTTGTAAGCCAAGGATCTTCCTCCCAGGTGGTCTCGTAGATGCCTTCGTGCACTTCTCTGAGTGCGTAGTCGGTGTCAGTCAGCCCTAAGCATTTTAGCAATGGTTGCGAGAACGACTATTTATAAAGAGCACCGTCAAGGATGATGTACTTTGAGGCCATCCAATGTACATGCTTGGCTTCGATAGGTCCCCTTTGATAATAAATGCAAGAATAGGGTTTATCCAAGAGGCTTCTTGCTCCACTTGGTGGACTTTTGTCATCCCTTCGGTGATGCTTGGGCGCTGTAGATACTCCACGAAGGTCCGGTCGGAGGGATTGGTAACGGCTGTAGACAACCGCGACAAAGTATCCACCCGAGAGTTCTGCAATCAAGGTATATGGAGGATCTCGAAAAACTTAAGTCGAGTTACGAGACTTTGTACCTTGCTCAGATATTTAGCCATGGTCGGATCTCTCGCCTCAAACTCGCCCTTCACCTGGTTCACCACTAGTTGGGAGTCGAAGAAGACTCTAAGCTGACTGATGCCCAGCTCATCGGCTATTCTCAGTCCTGCCAGGAGGGCTTCATATTCTGCCTGGTTGTTAAATACCTGAAATGCAAAATGCAAGGCATACTCCAGGCTCTATCCATCGGGGTCGGCCAGGATCAGACCTACTCCATAACCTGTGAGATTGGATGCTCCATCCATATGGAGAGTCCATGCGGATTTAATCTCTTCAGCAACATCTTCATCAAGTGCACCGGCAGGTTGAGGAGGTGCCCCCTGCTTCCAGTTCTAGGTGCACTCTGCTATGAAGTCGGCAATCACCTAAGCCTTCATAGTCGACCGGGACTGAAATGAGATGTCGAATTCACCAAGCTTGATGGCTTGGCAAGCCGACTGGATGTGTTAAGGCTTCTGAGGATCACCTTAAGAGGTTGATCAGTCATGACAACGATCGGATATGCTTGGAAGTATGGCCTCAGTCGCTTGGCTGCTATGATCAAGGAATAAACCAATTTCTACATCTTGGGATATCTTGTCTCGGCATCATGGAGAACTTTGCTGATATAATAAATGGGTCTTTGTTGATTGTTCTCCCCTATCCAAATAAGGACGAAGCTCACTACCTCATCGGACATCAACAGATACAAATATAGGTGCTCTCCCTCCACTAGCTTAACAAGCAAGGGAGGGGTCTTCAGGTATTCTTTTAATTCTCCAAAGGTCAACTGACACTCGTCGGACCACTGAAAGTGATCTGACCATCGCAAAGTCTTGAAGAAAGGAAGACACTTCTTAGCCGACCGGGAGATGAAGCGGTTGAGGGAGGCTATCCGATCTATAAGTTCTTGCACTTGCTTCTTATTGGTCAGATGCCCCATGTCGATGATAGCTTTGATCTTATCAGGGTTGACCTCGATCCCTCTCTGTGTAACCAGAAAGCCAAGAAAATTTTCGGAGGTCACCCTAAAGGTGCACTTGGCGGAATTCATCTTCATCCAATGACGCCTCAAGGCATCAAAGGATTCCTACAAGTCTCTGATATGGTCGGCTCTGTGGAGGCTTTTGACTATCATATCATCAACATAGGCCTCCATATTCCATCCAAGTTGCCCCTTGAAGACCCGGTTGATCAGTCTTTGAAAAGTGGCACCGGCATTCTTTAGGCTGAAGGGCAACATCTTATAGCAATACATTCCCTTATCGGTGATAAAAGTTATCTTCTCTTCATCCTCCGGGTGCATCCTGATTTGGTTGCAGCTAGAGAAGGCATCCATAAAGCTCAAAAGCTGATGTCCGGCCATGGCATCCACTAATTGGTCAATCTTTGGCAAGGGGAAGCTGTCCTTCGAGCAAGCCTTATTGAGGTCGGTGTAATCCATGCATATCCTTCATTTTCTATTAGCTTTCCTCACCATTACAACATTCACCAGTCAGTCGAGGTAGTAGGCCTCTCTGATGAAGCCAGCATCGGAGAGCTTCTTGACCTCTTTGTCAATCATCTTCTGTCATTCAAGGGTGAAGCTCCTTTTTTTTTTCCTGATGGGCTTGTAAGATGGATCCACCTTGAGCTGGTGGGTTATGACCTCCGATAGGATGCCTAGCATGTTCGATGCCGACCAAGCAAAGACGTCGACATTCTCCCGTAAGAAGCTAACCAACTCTAACTTAGCTTCTTCACCGAGTGTACTACCAATTTGCAGGACCTTGGTGGGATCAACTTCCCAAAGAGGTACGAACGAGATCTTCTCGATCGGTTGTGTGCAAGAGTCAACTTTGGCCCTGGGGTCAAGCTGTTCCAAAGTGGAACGGTCTTCAAACTGCCTATCCTGGATGGTCAGACATTGCCTGGCCATCCTACGGTCTCCCCTCATTACTCCGACCCCATTCTGGGTCAAAAATTTTGCTAGCATGTGGTAAGTAGATACAATGGCCCAAAACTTGTTGAGGGCCAGTTGGCCCAATATGGCGTTGTAAGCCGAGGTCATACGTACGACCACAAAGTTAATGGGGAGAGTCTTCTGATAAGGCTCTATCCCGATTATCACAGGCAGGGTTATCTCTCTTTCTACTATGATGGAGTTCCCCCCAAAGCCTATCAACGGCATAGGAGATTCTTGTAGCCTTGCTCTGGATAGGTTCATTATGATAAAAGCGTCATACAACAATACTTCCAGGGAGCTTCCATTATCAATAAGGATCCTCTTTACATCATAATTAGCAATCACTGTCGATATAACTACAGGATCATTCCCAGAGATGTGGGATTCTAAGAGGTCTTCATTGGAGAAGCTGATTACATTAGAACCCCTAGACCTCTTCATAATGTCTTGGTCTTCCTCGTACCTCTAGTCGGACCGACGATGGAGCATGCCAACATTCCCATCGGTTGGACGCTGGTTGGGCAATTCTACCTCTTTCAGGGGGTCTTTGGCAGTCAAAATTTCAGCCCGATTCCTTTAGGGTCGGACGTACTTGTGTAGATACCCCCTTCTGATGAGGTCTTCGATTATGTCTTTTAGCTAAAGGCAGTCTTCAACGTTGTGTCTGTGGTCCCGGTGGAACTGGAAATACTTGTCTTTGCTCATGGATGCGGAGGGTGAAAGTTTAAAACGTTCATTTGCAGGTGCCTACCCTAAGCATGCAACGTCAGGGAGCAAGTAAGTATTTTAAAATAATTTTAAAATGCACAGCTAAAACATGCTCCACGCAGGATCTAACACAATCTGGAAGCATGCACAGACTAAAACATGTTATAATATGGGTATGGAATATTTATAAAATATTTTACAAATCCAGATCTACATATGCATGAGAAAAAGAAATTAAAACAATACCTTATTCCTTCCCGGAATAAGTCTGGAATAGAGCTGGTATTGCAGGAATAGAGGGAATAACTTTATTCCCGTTGTCTTCAGCCTCCAGCACGTTGAAGACCCTGTATATGTCCTTCAAAACAATAACCAAAAGGAGGCAATAGGACCTCCTTTTCCTCCCAAATCGGAACAGCAGCTAGGGGGTAAGATGTTCTTTGATCTTCAACCAAAATCTGCAAAGGAAAAGCACCAAAAACGATCTACCAAATTAACCAAAAACTTGCTGAAAAATTTTTACCGCAGGAAAAACAGCAAGTTGGTTCCTTGAATTCGCAGCAGCAACAGCAAATTTGGTTCGACTCTCTTGCTCCCAGGAGTAAAGAGATACTCCCTCTAGAGGGGAGACATGCCCGGGGTTCTCCGATCCTTCTCCTCGAGCGATGCTAGCCGCTTGAAGACCATGAAACGGTGGGGGAGGAAGAAGAAAAGCAGAACGCCAAGTTCTGCTTCAGTTTTCTCCAAAACAGATTTTGTCTTCCACCAATTTGAGCACCAAAAACAACAGGGGATTAGGAACACAAACTCTCCCAATATATCACAAAACTTCAGTCCAAAAACTGATTCAAAAGTTGACACCAAAGCTCTCTAAAGAAGAACACCCACTCATGGAAGAAGACCTCTCACACGGTGGAAAATAAAAATAGAGCTCTGTGAACCAGGGGAGTGCAGCGAGTTTAAAAAGAAGCAGCAGCAAGGAGCAAATGAAACTCCTGGGAGGGCAAAAGACGCCAAAGGGTTTAACACCAATTAACCAGTCATTAGGACTAATTAAACGGGTTTAAAGGGCAGCGGGTGGAATGGGAAACGAGAAGACACGGAATAGCTTCCGACGCTTGGAATTCACCAAGCGTGAAGACGACCGTGTAAACCGGTCAATTGAAAAACCAACGGTCCAAATAAAAATCTGGTTCAATCCTATTAAAACCAATGGTTCAAACAAATCCCATTAAACCCAATCGAACCGGTTCAAGCCCAAAAAATTTAGTTCAATTGGTTCACAACCAATTGAAGGCCGAATTTAGGTCTGAATCAGTTCAAAACTGATTCAAAAAAATCCTGGCGCAGTCCTGGTCAGCCCGGAACAATATTCGGTTGACCCAAACAAGGGCAAGATCGAGAAAAGAGTGCTCAAAAAAAAAATTACCGTGACCATAAAACCGAGACGATTCCCAATCGTAATCGGTATCCAGATCAGAGAGTTATCCTCTATGGCGTGTGACCTCATAGGTTCGAACCTAAATGGTAGTACTGGAACAATCCAGTACAAGCACAGGAAACCATCTAGCAATGGGTCCCGGCGTCCGGATAGGTCGAAGATGCTGGAGCATACTATCGAACCTCTGGCATAAGGTTACTATATAATTCATCCCTTTGACCTCTAATGCTCAGGACGACTGATATTGGGCTGCCAACCCAGACTGAGTCAGTCAATAACGTGTCTCAATCTTGCAAGCCCAGTGACTCTTCACTAGGGCTACCCCGGCTGAGGATTTGCTAAATTGAGATACACCGAGACATTCAATCCAAACTGTTCGGACAGGTCAATTCCATCTTGGTCCATCACTACTCCACAAGTACTTGCCTGTACCCAGAAACCTTCCGTCACTGGATTAAAAATCCGGGTAGTCCGGCACCAAAGCACAGGGAGTTGCTCGCAAGCTACCGTGATGACCTCAGGTCAGAGGGACACATATACCCATATCCTATCGCGAGTATCCCTTTGGCAGAAAGGGGTTTCACGGAGTCACGTTCAATGAGATATGATATATCCCACTTGCAAATCACATCAGTGTCACCACACTCATTTGGTCAAGAGGACAACCAAATGATGTGAACTGCAACAACCTATACTTGATATATTGCCGTCCAGTACAATATATCCTTTGGCTGTTAACAAGGTTTAAGGACCGGTCGATACATCCTCTCTGTATCGAAGTCAGTGTAGCCCTAAGGACTTCGTCATAAGGAAAGAGTTCATTTTTAGGGAAATTCAATATGTGATGAGCTGCCAAATAATTTTTTTATTAATTCATAAAATGAATACAATACTCAGCACAACCGCCTACAACCCAGGCGATTGGCTTTGGGACACAATTGCCAACAACTCCCACTTGTACTAAAGCCAATTAGAAGAGTATCTTATACCCATTTCCCATTTACAAAAGTTGAACTCTTTAATTCCAAGGGCTTTAGTGAAGGGGTCGGCCAGATTTTCTTTTCCATCGATCTTCAGAAGATTGATGTCGCCTCGCTCCACGATTTCTCGTACGAGGTGGTAGAGCCGCAAAATATGCTTGGTGCGGTGATGAGCTTTAGGCTCCTTAGCTTGAGCAATGGCTCCAGTGCTGTCACAGTACACCGGAACAGGACCATCTAGGGAAGGTGCCACCCCTAGCTCTCGAAGAAATTTTTGCAACCACACAGCTTCCTTTGCTGCATCTGATGCTGTAATATATTCTGCTTCGCATACCGAGTCTGCAACAGTTGCCTGCTTGGAGCTTTTCCAGCAGATCGCTCCTCCGTTCAGAGTAAATACAAACCCTGACACACTCTTGCTATCATCTCTATCTGACTGGAAACTGGAGTCAGTGTACCCCACAAGTTTCAAGTCAGGTTCTTCATAAATCAGCCATTGATCTTTAGTATTTCTTAAATACTTAAGGATGGTCTTAACCACCTTTCAATGCGCCTCACCTGGGTCAGACTGGTATCTACTCACTACTCCTAGTGAGTATGCCACGTCTGGTCTAGTACAAGTCATAGCATACATGATAGAGCCTACTGCAGAAGCATAAGGTACTCTACTCATGCGCTCTCTTTCCTCAGGAGTTGTCGCACAATCCTTTTTGGAAAGAGTAATTCCAGAACCTATCGGAAGATAGCCTTTCTTGGAATTTTCCATGCTGAACCGTTTCAGCACGGTATCTATGTACGTAGACTGGGATAGTCCCAAAAGCTTCTTAGATCTATCTCTATAGATCTTCATACATAGTATGTAAGAAGCTTCACCCAAGTCCTTCATGGAGAACTGAGATGATAACCAGACCTTTATTCCTTGTAATGCTGCGACATCATTCCCGATTAAGAGAATGTCGTCAACATACAGTACTAGGAATACAATCACAGAACCATTAACCCATTTATAGATGCACGGTTCTTCTCCGTTCTTAACGAAGCCGTACGATTTGATACACCTATCAAACCGTAAGTTCCAACTTCGAGAAGCTTGCTTGAGTCCATAGATGGACCTCTGCAACTTGCATACTTTTGATTCATCTGTGGATGTGAACCCTTCAAGCTGTATCATATACACCTCTTCTTCCAGCTCCCCATTTAGGAAAGTGGTTCAGACATCCATCTGCCAGATCTCGTAATCAAAATATGCTGCCAAAGCAAGCATGATCCGAATTGACTTGAGCATTGCCACAGGGGAGAATATCTCGTCATAATCGATACCATATCGCTGATGATACTCCTTGGCAACCAGACGGGCTTTATAGGTTTCTACCTTCCCATTTGCACCCCTTTTCCTCTTGAAGATCCATTTACACCCGATGGGTTTTATTCCTTCAGGCGGATCAACCAATGTCCAAACATTGTTGATTTCCATGGACTTCATTTCGGATAGCATGGCTCCAAGCCATGCCTCAGAGTCAGATCTCTGAAGTGCATCCATATAGGTGATCGGATCCTCATTGTTCTCATCGAGCTCAATGGGATCGCCGTCTCGGACCAAGAAACCGTAATATCTGTCCGGCTGACGCGGTATTTTACCAGATCTCCTAATGGATTCAGGGTGTGAGTCAATCACAGCTGGTTCCACAATGTCCTTAGAGTGTGCAGGTTCTTCTATTGGCTGAACTTCATCAAGTTCAATCTTAGAGGCTATAGTTCCTTCTCCAAGGAACTCCTTTTCCAAAAAGATAGCTCTAAGAGCAACGAGCACTTTTTGTTCATTCTCCAAATAGAAGAAATACCCTTTGGTTTCCTTAGGATAACCAATGAATAAACACCTGTCAGACTTAGGACCAAGTTTGTCTGCGTCTAAACGTTTTACGTAAGCCGGACAACCCCAGACCCGAAGGTGTGAGATTGAAGGTTTACGTCCATTCCACATCTCATACGAAGTGGAGACAACAGACTTACTCGGAACATTATTTAACAAGTAACAGGTTGTCTGAAGAGCATATCCCCAAAAGGATAGCGACAGAGTTGCAAAGCCCATCATTGATCGAACCATGTCCAACAAGGTTCGATTCCTCCTTTCGGACACACCATTCAACTGTGGTGTTCCTGGAGGAGTCCACTGAAAGAGAATTCTATTCTCCTCAAGATATGTCAAAAATGCACCAGATAAGTATTCACCACCTCGATCAGATCGAAGGGTTTTAATACTTTTTCCAGTTTGCTTTTCTACTTCATTACGGTATCGTTTGAATATTTCAAACGACTCAGACTTATGTCTCATTAGAAAGACATAACCGAACCTCGAAAAGTCGTCTGTAAATGTAATGAAATATTTGTATCCTCCTTTGGCACTTATTGTCATTGGTCCACATACATCAGTATGTATTAGACTTAAGAGTTCTGTAGATCGTTCACCTTTTCCAGAAAAAGGTGACTTGGTCATTTTACCAAGTAAACATGATTCACAAGTGGGCAGTGATTCAGAATCACTGACCTCGAGAAGTCCATCTCCTCGCAACTTGTTGATCCTATTTTAGTTAATATGACCTAGTCTACAGTGCCAAAGATACAAATTATTGACATTATCTAACCTTGGGCGTTTGCTAGAAGTGTACATTACACTAACAGGCCTTGATAGTACATATATGCCATTATTTAATATAGCTTTCATTATAACAGTATTATTCAAAATAACATTGCAAAAATCTCCTTTTATTGATAGTTCAAAACCACAATTGGCCAAAAGGCCTACAGAGATTATGCACATAATGAAACTAGGACAATAGTGACAGTCGACTAGTTCGACAGTACAAGACTCAAAGACAAGACACAGGACTCCAACCGCCAGTACTGGAACATGATTTCCATTCCCGACGCTCAGAAACTGTTCTCCATCTTCAAATCTTCTACTAACTTGAAGTCCCTGTAACGAATTACAAACATGAATTGGACTACCAGTATCCAATACCTAGTTAGCAGTATCAACAATTGAGTAATTACAAGGTTTTATCATATAAATACCGTGTTCAGCAGACTTCTGCTTTCTCGGCCTGTTCGGATCAAGGGACGCAATATAAGGAGGACAGTTCCTCTTCCAGTGTCCCTTCTTCTTGCAGTAGAAGCACTCTACAGAAGACTGATCAGCCTTAAACTTCCTGGTCTGACTCGGGCCAGGAGCATTCTACACCTTCTTTCCCTTTTTATTTATTTTCTTCTTCCCTTTCTTAAAGGGACGACCACCTCTACTTCCTCCCACTAAATTCACCACCCCCTTATTAAGTTGGTGGTCTTTCTTGAAAGTCTGCAGCAATCCCAAAAGACCATGGTAGTTGACTGCAGGCTTGTTCATTCTGTAATGATCAAGAAAGTCAAGATAGGAGGAGGGAAGAGAATTCAGGATCGCATCCTTACCAAGCTGCTCATGCAAGGGGCATCCGAGTTTGCCCAGTTTTTCAATCAGCTCGATCATGTACAATACATGATCAGTGACTGAACCACCATTCGGCATCTTGGAGTTGTAGATGGCACAAGACACTTTGTACCGTTCTACATCATCCGGGGTGCCGAAGGATTCCTTCAATTTTTGAAGGATTTCATCATGTTGGGCCTCCTCGAATTTGCGACTGAACTCGTCGTTCATCGCAGCAAGCATAATACAACGGACAGTAGTCCGATCAGAAACCCACTTCAAGTAAGTGTCTTTGACAGCACTCCGTGTATTTGTAGGAGGGATTTCAGGCACCGGATCTGTTATCACATAGAGGATCCGCTCATGCTCCAGAACAATTCTTAACCTTCGATACCAAGTATCGAAGTTATGACCCTTCAACTTCTCGTTATCGAGAAGTGACCGGAGCGATAAGTTTGAAGACATCTGAAAAGAAAACAAGACCAAATTAGTTTATGAATTAATAACTTAACCAAAAGACTTGGACTTTAATCTAAAGGTTTCTCCCACTAATTTTTCAGATTGGTAGCCTCTAACTCCAATCCGTGAAAACAACAATTTTTTCAAGTGGGTACTGAAATCCAATAGGCCTCGCATGAGCCCGACTATGGCCAGCTCACCCATACGAGCCTAAAGGTAGGTTCGTAAACCAATTGTTTCCCTAAACAATTTTCAGTATAAAATTTTGCCCCAGAGAACTCCCCAATCAGCCTAGGGGCCTCCTATTGCGGGTCTCTGGTTAGGTCCAACCATTAAAATGATAAACCCAATGCTTCCAGCTAACTAAAGACCAAGCCTGACTATGGCCAGCCCACTTGGTCCCGTTAAGGAGGTTGCACTGAACCATCATCGATCAGATAGAAATTCCAGTCGCCGGATGTACACCCGTTCTATGGAACTGCCGATGCACACCAAGCTAGTGGACATTTTTCTATCCAACTTAATGGGAGGCTAAGACACTGTCAACTCTTTGACTTAGTCTTTTAAGGACCTAATAATTTTAGAGGATTTTTAGTTGTGACAGAAGAGAAGAGACAAAGACATGGATCATCCTCCCATTGAATCAATCAGATATCAGGAGGGTTGAAATAGATCAACAAATGATCCATGGGCACCTAAAGATCAGTCAGACAGATCAACCTGGGTGACATGGGTTAACTCAAGTCATTGAGCTTTTCCAATCAGTTCTGGTTGACTCGACTAGCCAGGTAGGTGAGATCATGGGTGAGTATCCGCCATTAATCATCTTTCCTAGACACCAACCAAGTTGGCCAGGAAAGAGGTAGCCTCATACAACCATGATCACAAATGCCAAACCTACCTCGACACCAGTCGATTTACCAGACCCGATCAGATTTGCCTAAAGACTCGGGCGTCCACAGAGCCACTAATTGGATCCATTTTAGATGAACGGATCGACTATTCTAACTATTAGATAGTTCTAAAGAAGGATCTTAATCAACTTTTGATTAATCTTCTTTTATCTGGTTCAACTAAATCTAGGTCTAACCTAGTTAAGGACCCAATTAGATAACTAACCCAATTAACCCAAAATGGCTTATTCATGTCAAATTAGATTTCATAAACCTAATATTTTATTTTAATAAGCCATACATTTAATCAAAACATTTTTAATTAAGTGTCAATGTAAAACATTTTTTACATTACAAAATCATGCATCATATCTAGATTTTATTTTATAAACATTTCATGGCCCAATAATTTAACAGACATGTCAAAATTATATCTGAACTAAAACAATTTTAATTCCAAGATTTCCTTAAAGGATCCTTCTGAAAAGGACAACACAGACGATCCGTTTCGTGTCAAAGACACACAGTCATGGTGAAGGTCTCAACTAGGTTCCTAAAAGTACTATCAGGATACAAAATAGATTAAACTATTTTAATCTAACATGAATCAAGATTATGTTACACCTGTCAACCTGGCTCTGATACCAATGAAAGTTTAAAACGTTCATTTGCAGGTGCCTACCCTAAGCATGCAACGTCAGGGAGCAGGTAAGTATTTTAAAACAGTTTTAAAATGCACAGCTAAAACATGCTCCACGCAGGATCTAACACAATCTGGAAGCATGCACAAACTAAAACATGTTATAATATGGGTATGGAATATTTATAAAATATTTTACAAATCCAGATCTACAAATGCATGAGAAAAAGAAATTAAAACAATACCTTATTCCTTCCTGGAATATGTCTGGAATAGAGCTGGTATTACAGGAATAGCGGGAATAACTTTACTCCCGTTGTCTTCAACCTCCAGCACGTTGAAGACCCTGTATATGTCCTTCAAAACAGTAACCAAAAGGTGGCAATAGGACCTCCTTTTCCTCCCAAATCGGAACAGCAGCTAGGGGGTAAGATGTTCTTTGATCTTCAACCAAAATCTGTAAAGGAAAAGCACCAAAAAGGATCTACCAAATTAACCAAAAACTTGCTGAAAAATTTTTACCGCAGGAAAAATAGCAAGTTGGTTCCTTGAATTCGCAGCAGCAACAGCAAATTTGGTTCGACTCTCTTGCTCCCAGGAGTAAAGAGATACTCCCTCTAGAGGGGAAACACGCCCGGGGTTCTTCGATCCTTCTCCTCGAGAGGTGCTAGCCGCTTGAAGACCATGTAACGGTGGGGGAGGAAGAAGAAAAGCAGAACGCCAAGTTCTGCTTCAGTTTTCTCCAAAACAGATTTTGTCTTCCACCAATTTGAGCACCAAAAACAACAGGGGATTAGGAACACAAACTCTCCCAATATATCACAAAACTTCAGTCCAAAAACTGATTCAAAAGTTGACACCAAAGCTCTCTAAAGAAGAACACCCACTCATGGAAGAAGACCTCTCACACGGTGGAAAATAAAAACGGAGCTCTGTGAACCAGGGGACTGCAGCGAGTTTAAAAAGAAGCAGCAGCAAGGAGAAAATGAAACTCCTGGGAGGGCAAAAGATGCCAAAGGGTTTAACACCAATTAACCAGTCATTAGGACTAATTAAACAGGTGTAAAGGGCAGCGGGTGGAATGGGAAACGAGAAGACATGGAATAGCTTCCGATGCTTGGAATTCGCCAAGCATGAAGACGACCGTGTAAACCGGTCAATTGAAAAACCAACGGTCCAAATAAAAATCTGGTTCAATCTTATTAAAACCAATGGTTCTAACAAATCCCATTAAACCCAATTGAACCGGTTCAAGCCCAAAAAATTTAGTTCAATTGGTTCACAACCAATTGAAGGCCGAATTTAGGTCCGAATCAGTTCAAAACTGATTCAGAAAAATCCTGGCACAGTCCTGGTCAGCCCGGAACAATATTCGGTTGACCCAAACAAGGGCAAGACCGGGAAAAGAGTGCTCAAAAAAAAAATTACCGTGACCATAAAACCGAGACGATTCCCAATCGTAATCGGTATCCGGATCAGAGAGTTATCCTCTATGGCATGTGACCTCATAGGTTCGAACCTAAACGGTAGTACTGGAACAATCCCAATACCAGCACAGGAAACCATGTAGCAATGGGTCCCGGCATCCGGATAGGTCGAAGATGCTGGAGCATACTATCGAACCTCTGGCATAAGGTTACTATATAATTCATCCCTTTGACCTCTAATGCTCAGGACGACTGATATTGGGCTGCCAACCCAGACTGAGTCAGTCGACAACGTGGCTTAATCTTGCAAGCCCAGTGACTCTTCACTAGGGCTACCCCGGCCGAGGATTTGCTAAATTGAGATACAGCGAGACTATCAATCCAAACTGTTCGGACAGGTCAATTTCATCTTGGTCCATCACTGCTCCACAAGTACTTGCCTGTACCCAGAAACCTTCCATCACCGGATTAAAAATCCAGGTAGTCCGGTACCAAAGCACAAGGAGTTGCTTGCAAGCTACCATGATGACCTCAGGTCAGAGGGACACATATACCCATATCCTATCGCGAGTATCCCTTTGGCAGAAAGGGGTTTCACGGAGTCACGTTCAATGAGATATGATATATCCCACTTGCAGATCACATCAGTGTCACCGCACTCATTTGGTCAAGAGGACAACCAAACGATGTGAACTGCAACAACCTATACTTGATATATTGCCATCCAGTACAATATATCCTTTGGCTGTGAACAAGGTTTAAGGACCAGTCGATACATCCTCTCTGTATCGAAGTCAGTGTAGCCCTAAGGACTTCGTCACAAGGAAAGAGTTCATTTTTAGGGAAATTCAATATGTGATGAGCTGCCAAATAATAATTTTATTAATTCATAAAATGAATACAATACTCAGCACAACCGCCTACAACCCAGGCGATTGGCTTTGGGACACAATTCCCAACAGAGGGGTCTCTCATCGGACGAAGCCTGTGTAGGAAGGTCTCGTTTTCAATTTCCATGAGGATTTTTTCTCTCGGAAGGGAGAGGGGTGCATAAGATTCAAACCTCTTGGGGATGTCCTTCGGCTTTGGACTGCGACGTCGGGCCGAATTATTGCCATTGCTGGGAGGTTGGACTTCGGGAGCCTTGTCGCTTCGCTTCTTGGGAGCCGACCTCCCTTCAGCTTGGCGTCGGCTCGTCGCTTGCTCTTCTACCAGGGCTTACTTTTGCACCCAAGCCAGTAGCTCGGAGTAGCTCATCGGGAACTTCTTGTCCAGGGAGAATATGAGCCTGGGCAAGCACAACCCTCTCTTGAAAGCCAACATAGCTACATCTTCATTGAGATCCAGGATCTCCATGGCTACTGAGTTGAATCGGGCCATATAGTCCTGGAGAGTCTCTCCTTCATTTTGCAGTACGAGAAAGAGGCAATCAATATTCCTCGGCATCCGACTACAAGTCCTGAAATGGGACAGAAATAGCTTTTCAAGCTGGGGGAAGGAATGGATCGTACTTGGTCGAATGGCGGAGAACCACATCCGAGCTACCTTCTTGAGCATTGCAAGGAAGGCAATGCAGTGGAGAGCATCAGAGATGCCCTGCACCATCATGTGGGCATTATAGGTGCCCAGATGGTCAAGTGGATCAGTGATGCCATCGTATGCATCCACCCGAGGAATTTTGAAGTGGCAGGGGATAGGCTCCCCCATGATTTTGGTAGAAAAAGGTGGGCGGTAGTCGTATGCCTGCACCCCAACGGCCTTTTGCCGATCGACCAGCACGGCAATCTGCTTCTCCATGCATTGGAGTTTGCTAGTGTAGTCTCTCGGGACCTCGCTACAGTATTGGCCACCATTGGGGACTGAGTCAGTGGAGGAGGGTTAGGCAGACTTTACTCTCTTCCCATCAACATGAGCCCTCTAGGACCTTCGGGGTTCTGGAGCAACGTAGGAATGGGGCTAAGGGACTTCATGATGTTGGCTTTCCTCAGCAACAAGTTGATGACTGGTTTGGGATGCAACCTGTGGCAGTCGTCTGGCATTAGTAGCATCCTGGAGGTTCTTGACCGTAGCAGCGAGGGTGTCGATGCAGTTCAGAATGATTTGGAACTGCTATTGTCCCAGAGTGACATTGGGTTTAGCAGTGTCATTCTCCCTAAGGGGGCCTTCTGACCTTGATGGGAAATGACCTCTTTTGGCAGAGGTGTTCTGGGCTCTTCCCTTTGCCATCGCTCTGCTCAGTGGGTGGATTCCTCCTTTTAGAGAAGGGAGCCCTTTCTCTAGCACCATCAATTACTGTAACTTCCCCCGGATCAGGTTCGGTCGACTTGGCTAGAGCGCTCCTCTCCCAATTCTTGTAAAAAGTCTCCAAGGACCAGTGGTGTTCCGGCGGGGGACACTCCGATATTTAAGTTAGCGGGAGCTTGAGGGCAACAGAATGGAGGAATCAATGGAGATGAGCTAGTGAAGCAAAGAGAGAGTCCTTATCTCCCAGAGTCTCCAGGTTTACCTTATATAGGTGCGGAACGTTACCAGAATCTGTTAGGGGCTAGGCACGGATAACTGATCCACCCGTAGGAGAATCTGGGAGTGGCCACGTGGCACCAGGATGAGGCACCATCATAGAGCTAGTGGAGTAGTGGCGCGGATGCGTTAGGGTTCTGTTGCAACATAATTCTAGTACCAGCTGGAGGAGGCTTCTAGAGTCCCCAGGGCTATCTTTGGATCAATACAAGCTCTTCTGAAGTGGATCGGCCGGACCTCACCTGAAGTGGGTCGTTCGGACCTCAGCAGGAATGGGTCGGTCGAACCTCAGCAGAAGTGGGTCGCTCGAACCTCAGTAGGAATGGATCGGTCGGACCTTAGCATGAGTGGATCGGCCGGACCTCAGCAAGAATGAGTCGGCCGGACCTCAGCAGGAATGGGTCGCTCGGACCTCAGCTTCGATTTGGTTCGAAGGTGAGCAAATTGGATATAACAATATATATAAATATAAGTTACATGCTAAATGGAAAGAAAAATATAGGATTGCAAGATAACATTATATATATATATATATATATAAGTTACATGCTAAATGGAAAGAAAAATATAGGATTGCAAGATAACCACAAGATGGATATGTATGTCGCTCTATTGAAAGTAACGAAAAAGAGTACGCGGCTAGCAAGATTTACAATTCTGGTATTGGGTACCGTACGTGGTTTGGTACTAGATCATTATGGCATAATGGCTTACCTTATCTTGATACGGAAAACCATATTGGTATTATACTAATTCATTGATCTTTATTTTTTATTTTTTCCATTCTGTGTTATGGTTATTTTAAAGTCTAGGGATAATGATTTTAATACTATTTTAATATTATTTTATTTCATTTTGATTCCAAGAGACCTTAAAATTGCTTGATAGATACAATTTTTAATAAACAAATTTAGAGAATATATAGTTTTTTAGCATGAAAATACAAATATCAAATAGGTTTGAATTTTAAAAAATTACCGATACCTAATCCCTGGTGGAGTATCTATATTACTTGTAGATGTTAGGATCTTATTCACAGTCAAGACTTTGGACTCGACTGTGGCCTGGATACTGTATTTATCCTAATGTCCGATAATTTGGATATCTTGGATAGCCATTTTGATGTTGAACGTGTCTGGTATTAAGTTGGTCATCTAGTCTAAGGATAATATATCATAGTAGCAAAATCTAACAGATAATCTTGTTATGAGGCTATATATATATATAAGTTACATGCTAATTGTGCAGAATAGGATCTTGTGTATGATAAGGATATGGAAATATCTAACGATCCTACCTTGCTTATTATATCACCTCTTATATCACCAACTGTGGCAATGCTAGATCCTAAACCACCTAAAAGAGCATTCCTTATATAAGCTATCATATGCTTGCAGGCTTTATATCATGCACTGTTATCTATATCCTACGTGAAATGAGTGAAATAATACATGCAGATGAATGGACTTCGAATATGTGGCTACAAGTTACATACACCTCTACTAAATCTATAGTAACGATGCATCCAGAAATGGTTGTTCCTATGTGAACAACATGCGCTCACCACCTCATCTACTAGCCCTGCTCCTAGCCACTTCACCAGCTAACTCAAGATATTTTACCTACCAACTCGATGCAGTAAGCAAGTTTCTTAGAGCCCAACACGTAGACTCTGCTGCCATGCAAGCAAGCCTAGCATGTCCACCTCCTGTAGGGGGTAGGTGACCTTGTGCCATGGCTCCTTGATGCCAGCCGCTCCCAATTAATCCAGGTAGCACACTCGCCATGTAAAGGAGGTCTATGTCGACTCCACCCACTCCTCCAAGTGCATCCGTTCTGTAGCGATATACCAATCACCTCTCCTTGCATCGCATGTCCTATAGGTGCTAGGTTCTCTATATGCCTCATCTATAAAGTTCTTTCCGGATCCTCTCGATAAATCCTCTCTTCGGCAAGTGTTTCCAACTAAGTGCTCTATAGCAAGTCCCTCGAGTGGTACCTCTGAGTGCACTTAGCTCTAGAAGACCTGTTGGAAAGTTCCTCCACTATAAAGACTTTCCTGGAGCAAATGTCCTTAAGTATTTCGGAGCCCTCTGGATGACTTCACAGTCCTCCTAAAACCACCCAAGAGTTTTTGATCTCCATACAAGTGAAGGCTTGAACCACCTTGCCTAGCTAATAGCCTCATCGAAGTCCTTCACACTCTCTTGGCACTAGCTAGCACCCATTCCCGTTGCCTTGCCAGAGCCTCAGTGCACTACCCACTACTTCTATTGCCTCATCTACTATGCCCACATCCACTACTTCTTTTGCTCCATTCTCACCTTGCTAGTACTTTATTGCAGTATGACTTGCATAGAAGTTACAGTTTCCTCTCTCTTCATATTTGCTTCCGTATGAGATTGACTTAAGCATCGAAGGGTCCACTATGAGAAACCACCCTAGTATGTTCCCATGACCTGATTTTCATATTTTTCTTGTTTTTCAAGTTATAGAATGCCCGTGCCAAATAAAAGGAAACCTAAAGCCATCTGAGTTAGTAGCCAGATATAGCTATGTTAGTAGGTCTGATGCAGAACAAATAAAGGAATGCAATGCGGAAGCAAATTATGATTAACTAATTTTTTTGTTGTTTTTATATGTTTGTAGAAGTTGGCTTCAAATCAAAGAAAAGTTAACCTAACATTGAAAGATACTAATATGATAATTGAAAGCACAATTTTAGGGAAACTAAATTATCAGAGTAGTTCAGAAGCAACGGATCGCTGGGGGTTGAGAAACTCCCAGACCTAGGGTTTCGCTCCGAACTTTCAACAGAACAGAAATAAAGAGAAGAGATGGTTTATCTAACCAGATAATGATCTTCACAGATTTTGGTGGAAGAACTCTCCCGAGCAGATTGTTGGATCCTCGGATTCAGATATCTTCGTAATAGATCCTCCAATACTGGTCCTTTGGCGGGTTGGCTTCTCCTGAACTCAAGATCTGGAAGAGAAGAAAAACAATTGATGGAATCAGAGAGTCAAGGGAAAGATTTACCAGGTTGATGAACTCGAAGATTGAAATTGCTGAAAACTGGATTCTCCTGGATGTTGATGTGATTTTCCTTGGAACTTGCTCTGGATCTGAAGTAGCCGGACTGGATCTGGATGAAGGTGGACGGCCTGGACTTGTAGAGAGAGAGAGGCTGTGGGAGATGGATGGATCTAGGGTTTGATGGATTGAAAATAATGAAGGGCGGCTAGGGTTTTGGAATTTCAAGTGGCTAACCTAGGGTTTTGGATAAAGATGGAGATCTCTCACCTCCTCAAGGCTCCAATGGAACCCGGATTACCCCCTCACGGAGCTCAACACTTAGAATAGTGCGGAAGAAGAGAAACCTAGGTCACTCAACACAAGAGAATAGCAAAAAAATAATTTTCTTCATTGATTTTCTAAAGTTACAAAGAGAGGTCTATTATATAGACCTAAAATTTTCTCCAAGCTTGTACAAATTCCCATGTGGGACTAAACTCCTCCAACCACTAGATTAGGTAGAAAATCTTCTCTCTTGGCCAACCAAGAGTTCAAAAAAAATTGGGACGGCCATAAAGGAATTTTTTTTGAATTTTTTTGGTGCCTCCTTTGGAGTTGGATTTGGATTTGGAGTCCTCTTCTTCTTATGGTATTTCTTCTTTTCTTCCACTCCAAGTTAAGCTCTTTGATTTTGATTTGAACTTCAATTAGGAGTAGGTTGGATGTCCTTCTTTGATTTCTTCTCCAAGAGAAGTCTTCTTCCTTCTTTGCTTAGGTAAAATAGGCAGGTATGGGCGCCTCCTTTAAAGTAGCCTCCAATTTGATTTTTTCTTCTTTGGATGTGGGGACCATGACACTAGGATGCCTCTGTGGCGCCTCCTGGACTCTGGCGTGTGCTCGGAGTGTGGCTGGGCGTGTGGCTTGGAGTGTGGCCTCCACTTGCTTGAACCTTGATTTGATTGGAAGACAAATGTGGCACCATTTTGGACCAAATTGAAACCACATTGGGACTTGCACTGAGTCAACATGACTCAACAAAATTTAAATGGTGACTCAATAAATAAAATAAATAAACTGGTTGACCAGGTCAACCTTTATTACAAACCCTAATTTCTCGGGCAATGTCAATCAGAGATCCAAATGGAGCTCTGAAGTCTTCTTCTAAGTCTGGTGCCCGCACCAATTCTCCCAGGGTGGGAGGAACTCGACCCTGTCGAGTAAGGCTCAAGTTGGCTCTGGTATCTCTCCAAGAGGTCTGGGTCCAATTCTTGTAATTCTTCTCGGGAGATCCAAGAGTCATCAGAATCTGGCCTTCCTTGCCAGCGGACCAGGTACCTTTGGTATCCTCGATTACGAGTAGAGATAACCTGATCATCCAGGATCTTTTCAATCTGCTCTTTCCTCACAGGCCAGTTTGTTGGTGGACACACAAGGTCAGGATCACTCTCAATGATAGGGTTAGGCTCAAAAGGCTCACTAGGAATCACTGCTGGCTCCCTGTACTCTACTAAGTCTGTAATGTTGAAAGTAGAGCTAATGCCTAGTTCTGGAGGCAACTCGAGCACATAGGCATTGGATCCTACTCTCTTTACCACTCTAAATGGTCCAGCTCCCCTAGCATGTAACTTTCTAACGGTTCCAGGAGGAAACCGTTCAGGCCTTAACCTAATCATCACATAGTCTCCCTCAACAAAAGATTTGACTCGCCTTTGAGTATCAGCCAACTTCTTATAAGTTTCATTACTTAAATTTATTTTGGCATGAATTTCTTTATGCAAGTCTTTTACATGCTGTGCAAAATTCTCAGCAGATTCGGAGACTCGAGTGTGGACAGGTAAAGGGACTAGGTCAAGAGGTGTGTGAGGTTTGTACCCATGTACAATTTCAAATGGACTCTTACCCATAGACCTATTGACCGAGTCATTGTACGCAAATTCTGCCCTTGGTAGGTATAAATCCCAATTTCTGGTGTTTTCACCAACAAGACATCTCAGCAGATTTCCTAGGCTACGGTTCACTACTTCAGTTTGGCCATCAGTTTGGGGATGATAGGCAGTTGAAAACTTAAGTTTTGTCCCTAACTTATGCCAAAGGGTCTTCCAAAAGTAACTGGTGAACCGGACATCCCTATCTGAAACGATTGTCTTAGGTAGGCCATGGAGTCTAACTATCTCATTGAAGAAAAGTGTGGCTACCTTAGACGCATCAAAGGTTTGGGAACAAGGCAAGAAGTGGGCCATTTTAGAGAATCGGTCGACTACGACATAGATAGAATCATGTCTCCTCTGGGTCTTAGGTAAACCTAACACAAAATCCATACTCACATCTTGCCAAGGACGATCTGGGACAGGGAGTGGGGTATAGAGGCCAGTGTTTTGTTTTCGCTGTTTGGCAACAGCGCAGGTTCGACATCTAGCTACAATATTAGCTACATCCCTTTTCAAGCTAGGCCAGAAAAAGTGGTCTTCAATAGCTAGAATGGTCTTGTCTTTTCCAAAATGGCCGGCTAAACCTCCAGCATGGATTTCCCAAATCAAAAATTCCTTAAGAGAAGTTCTAGGGATGCAAAGCCTATTTTTGAAGAACAAAAAACCATCTACAAGGGTATAATCCTGGTGATTACTAGATGGTCCTTGAACTAGATCCTGATACACAGTTGTGAAATCCGGACAAGACTCATATTCCTCTTTGATTTGCTCAAACCCTATGACCTCAGTTCTAACAGAAGTTAATAACAGAGATCGGCGACTAAGGGCATCAGCTACCTTATTCTCAACTCCAGCCTTATGTTTCAGGACAAAAGTATAGGACTGGATATATTCTACCCACTTAGCATGCCTAGGGTTAAGCTTCTTTTGGGAGTTCAGAAATCTAAGAGCCTCATGGTCCGAAAATAGTACAAATTCCTGCGGTAGCAAATAATGTCTCCAGTAACGCAAAGCTTGCACCACCGCATAAAATTCCTTATCATAGGTAGAATACCTAAGCTTAGCATCATTAAGTTTTTCACTAAAGAATGCTATGGGATGATTCTCTTGGCTTAGGACTCCACCTATTCCTACACCTGAAGCATCACAGGCAACCTCAAATACTTTAGAAAAATCGGGTAATCTCAGAATGGGTGCCTGGGTCATTTTATCCTTAAGATCTAGGAAGGCTTTATGGGCTGACTTAGTCCAATGAAATTCTCCCTTCCTAATACAATCAGTGATAGGAGCAGCTAAAGTACTAAACCCCTTGATGAATCGCCTATAGAAGGTAGCCAAGTCATGGAAACTTCTAACTTCATGCACATTGGTTGGCTCTGGCCAGTCTACTATGGACCTAATTTTCTCAGGATCGGCCGCCACGCCGTCAGGGGTTACTACAAAACCAAGAAAGAAAACTCTACTAGTCATGAATTCACACTTCTTAAGATTACCGTAGAGTCTCTCATTCCTCAAAACTTGGCAGACTGCTCTAAGGTGGCCTAGGTGATCTGCTGGGGTCTTACTATAGATCAGGATGTCATCAAAATAGACCACCACAAATTTTCCTATGAAAGCTCTAAGTACCTGGGTCATAATTCTCATGAAGGTACTAGGGGCATTGGACAACCCAAAAGGCATAACAACCCATTCATAAAGACCATCCTTAGTTTTGAAAGCAGTTTTCCATTCATCCCCGGGTCTAATCCTAACCTGATGATAGCCGCTTTTGAGATCAATCTTAGAAAAGACCATTGCACCAGCCATCATATCAAGCATGTCATCTAGTCTAGGGATGGGAAACCTATATTTTATTGTAATTTTATTGATGGCACGACTGTCAACACACATCCTCCACGTGCCATCTTTCTTTGGGGTTAGTAAGGCTGGGACTGCACAAGGGCTAAGACTTTCTCTAATAAACCCCTTCCTCAATAATTCTCCAACCTGCTTTTGCAGTTCTTCATGCTCAGATGGATTCATCCTGTAATGGGGCAAGTTGGGCAAAGTCGCTCCTGGGATTAGATCTATGGCATGCTGGATATCCTTAAGAGGTGGAAGGTGGTCTGGCAAATCCTCGGGAAAGACATCCTCAAATTCTTTTAACACAGGTTTAACTTCTTGAGGAGGCTCTGAGGGTTCCGAAGTTCTAAGTTCCTTAGCAGTCAACATCCAGATGGGTGAACCACTATGAATTTCTTGTTCTAGATCCTTAGCACTGATTAGGTTCACTCCAGTTTTCATCTCCTTAACCTTACCGGCTCCTTTAGTTACCTTGTCCTTAGGGGGAACGGAATGGATCGTAATCTTCTTCCCATTGAAACTAAAGACACAGGTATTGGATTTTCCTAAGAGGGTAGCATCATGATCATACAACCAAGGTCTTCCGAGAATTATACTGCTCACCCCCATGGGTAAAACATCGCACCAAATCTTTTCGTGATAAGATTGCATTTGGATTTGGACTTGACATCTAGACTGGATGGGTATGGAGGTAGAATCTACCCAAGAAACCTTATAGGGGTTGGGATGGGGAACTGGGATTAAGCCTAACATCTTGACAGTGCTAGTAGAGATGGCATTTACACAGCTCCCACTATCTATGATGATCTTACATACCTTATCCCCTAATTTAAGAAAAGTCTGTAGGATGTTAGTCCTATGCCAATCCTCTTGAACTAGATTCTGGGATAGGATGCATCTTACAACTCCTAATTGGTCAGATTCATTGGGTTCCTCCTCTCCTTCATACTCCTCGACCAAATTCATTCCGGCCTCATAAACTTCTTCTTCAAATTCCTCACTGGGCTCGGAATTATCATTCTTTCCCTCTTCTATGTAAAGGGATCTCCGTGGGCACTGGCTAGCAACATGACCTACCTTATGACACTTGAAACAGGCTATGGCAGTACACTGACTGGAAATGTGACCTGGTTTCTGACACTTAAAACAGGTGATATTTGAACTAGGGGTTCTCTGGGTGTCAGGTGCCTTACCTTTGTCCATGGGCCTAGGGGTAGAAGTACCCTGAAAAGGTTTACTAGGGATAACTTGGCTAGGTCCATTCCTTAGGATTGGGGCACTAACCCTAGAAGGTATAGGTCCTCTCTGAAATTTCTCAGTGTTCAGTGCAATCTGGTAGGCTTGGTCTAGATCAGTAACCTCTCTCAGAAATAGTTCTCTCTTGATATCTTCCCTCAGTCCAGCCCTAAATCTAGACAAAGTGACTTCGTGGGCTTCACTCACATCACATCTCATTAGGTATTCATCAAAAGTAGCTATGTAGACTGAGACAGATCGGTTTCCTTGTTTCAGGTTTTGCCATTGGTCTAACAGGTTTTGCTGGTATGAAATGGGTAGGTATTTATCTCTCAGTTTTTCTTTCATACCCTGCCAAGTGGTTATGGGCTCAACATTCCGTCTCCTAGTGGTTAGCTCAATGTTCCCCCAGTATAACCTAGCTTGACGCACTAATTTCATCTTGGCAAACTTGTATTTCCTCTCCTCAGACATAGCATACCACTCAAAGTATTGATCTATCTCACCCTCCCAATCAGAATACACCTTAGGGTTCAGACTACCATCAAAAGTGGGTGCATCTAATTTGATGTTCCTGATGAACCTATCATCTCTATCTTCAGGCTCTGGGTCAGGCCTCCTATGATTAGGTTCAGGATCTCTATATAAAGGCCTTCTAGGCTCCTGATGTGGGTGAGGTTGAGGCACATTAAAATCGGGGTCAGGAGTCCAATTCCGTTGTCTAGGTTCTTCAAGTACTTGGACTCGGTCCCTAAGTTGGGTAAGATCCTCATGAATTTGTGCGCTAAACTGGGCCACAGTGTTTGTCATATCCTGATTCATTTTAGCCATACTTTCAGTAAGAGTTCTGATCATGGCCTCTAAATCAGGTTGGGTTTGACCAGGTTGATATGGCACTCCGTTTCTGGTAGACATGATGATTCAAGCAAGCACACAAAATGAGACTAGACTAAATCGACTACTGGATCACTAGACCTAGAGTCCAAACTAGATGCCCAATCAGAGTGGCAAGCTAGCCTGTAGTAACTCAGGACTCAGCCAGGCAGGTGTAAGGGGAGTGTTAGGTCCCTGATTGCCAATCCTAGACACCAATCAGTGATTGGCCAGGTAGGCGGACCAGCACACAAGCCCTTCGGGACGTAGTCCCTAAACCACCATTCTAGACACTGAGTGCTAAGCACACACAGAATAACTCGGCAAACTGACTCAACACTAGCCTAGACCCGACCAATTGTTGTCCCTAGCCCACTAGGGCAAATTAGGTCTAACTGATTTTAAATTAGGTCTAGGTTCGAATGATTGGATGGTGGTTTTGGGCTAAGGAGAGGTAATCAACTCCTCCCCTTATCTTAGATGCTCAATTGCCCTTAAGTAAATTATGAGATGATCACTCCAAAAAGAATTGAATTGCAGAACACAAAAAAAACAGAGTTGCTGTATTTTAATTCTCAGAATTTTTACCGAAACTAATAAATCACAGAAAAATTACGGAAAATAGGTTCAATTATAATGGTTTCAACGAAGCAAAAATCATGCAATTCGGAGTTTTATGCAGGGAAAACTAATTCAGACAACAGGGCAATTACGGGCTGCAACTAGATTGTCTTCCCCGTTTATAATCCCTGCTATGAAGTTATAACCCAATGGATCCCCTACACGCCCTAGGAACACCCCGTGGAATGGGAAGAGGAGGCTTGCGCCTCGCTTAGTTCCTAGGACCGGACGTCCTGGGGAGTCTACTTCGAGCAGACAAAATAAAAAGAGAACAATCAAAGCAAGCAAGCAAATCAGAAACCCTAGACTGGGCTCTGATACCAAAAATGATGCAGAACAAATAAAGGAATGCGATGCGGAAGCAAATTAGGATTAACTAATTTTTTTGTTGTTTTTATATGTTTGTAGAAGTTGGCTTCAAATCAAAGAAAAGTTAACCTAACATTGAAAGATACTAATATGATAATTGAAAGCACAATTTTAGGGAAACTAAATTATCAGAGTAGTTCAGAAGCAACGGATCGCTGGGGGTTGAGAAACTCCCAGACCTAGGGTTTCGCTCCGAACTTTCAACAGAACAGAAATAAAGAGAAGAGATGGTTTATCTAACCAGACAATGATCTTCACAGATTTTGGTGGAAGAACTCTCCCGAGCAGATTGTTGGATCCTCGGATTCAGATATCTTCGTAATGGATCCTCCAATACTGGTCCTTTGGCGGGTTGGCTTCTCCTGAACTCAAGATCTGGAAGAGAAGAAAAACAATTGATGGAATCAGAGAGTCAAGGGAAAGATTTACCAGGTTGATGAACTCGAAGATTGAAATTGCTGAAAACTGGATTCTCCTGGATGTTGATGTGATTTTCCTTGGAACTTGCTCTGGATCTGAAGTAGCCGGACTGGATCTGGATGAAGGTGGATGGCCTGGACTTGTAGAGAGAGAGGCCGTGGGAGATGGATGGATCTAGGGTTTGATGGATTGAAAATAATGAAGGGCGGCTAGGGTTTTGGAATTTCAAGTGGCTAACCTAGGGTTTTGGATAAAGATGGAGATCTCTCACCTCCTCAAGGCTCCAATGGAACCCGGATTACCCCCTCACGGAGCTCAACACTTAGAATAGTGTGGAAGAAGAGAAACCTAGGTCACTCAACACAAGAGAATAGTAAAAAAATAATTTTCTTCATTGATTTTCTAAAGTTACAAAGAGAGGTCTATTATATAGACCTAAAATTTTCTCCAAGCTTGTACAAATTCCCATGTGGGACTAAACTCCTCCAACCACTAGATTAGGTAGAAAATCTTCTCTCTTGGCCGACCAAGAGTTCAAAAAAAATTGGGACGGCCATAAAGGAATTTTTTTTGAATTTTTTTGGTGCCTCCTTTGGAGTTGGATTTGGATTTGGAGTCCTCTTCTTCTTATGGTATTTCTTCTTTTCTTCCACTCCAAGTTAAGCTCTTTGATTTTGATTTGAACTTCAATTAGGAGTAGGTTGGATGTCCTTCTTTGATTTCTTCTCCAAGAGAAGTCTTCTTCCTTCTTTGCTTAGGTAAAATAGGCAGGTATGGGCGCCTCCTTTAAAGTAGCCTCTAATTTGATTTTTTCTTCTTTGGATGTGGGGACCATGACACTGGGATGCCTCTGTGGCGCCTCCTGGACTCTGGCGTGTGCTCGGAGTGTGGCTGGGCGTGTGGCTTGGAGTGTGGCCTCCACTTGCTTGAACCTTGATTTGATTGGAAGACAAATGTGGCACCATTTTGGACCAAATTGAAACCACATTGGGACTTGCACTGAGTCAACATGACTCAACAAAATTTAAATGGTGACTCAATAAATAAAATAAATAAACTGGTTGACCAGGTCAACCTTTATTACAAACCCTAATTTCTCGGGCAATGTCAATCAGAGATCCAAATGGAGCTCTGAAGTCTTCTTCTGAGTCTGGTGCCCGCACCAAGGTCTCAAGCAGAATAACAACAGAATGACACTAGAGGAAGGGCCTTTGGCCTAAACAACTATCGAAAAGACATGTAGTTTCTCTTTTCCTCACATTAGCATGGCAAGGAAGAAGTCAGTGGCAAGGCTCACCACTCCCCCTCCTATTAAAGAGTCGGCAATCCTAGAGGATCACCACCAGACACCTCCAGAGCAAGGTGTTAACAAGCCACTCCACTTTTGTTTCGAGTTGAGTTACTCCCCATTACATTGCAAGCCTTGCAACAACTCTCGAGTTGGTCAGTCGAACAGCCACCTTTAGACATTTCCCCACTGGTGCAGAGGCAAGTCAGCATGGTGTAACCCACTCCACTAAAGTTGAAGCCCCTCGACCTGTTAAAAGCCCTGAGCGAGCGCCCCATTGTTGTCCATCGTAGCCCTTGGGACCCTTGGGAATAGGTCATGTTCATCACTCCTGACATCAAACTGGTTATCAAGGTAGGGATAGGGGACATAGTCTCTCCATTTCACTTTCTTTTTCATCACAGGATTCTTCATCAAAGGGATCACCATATTGCTTCCTGGTAATATGTACTTGACGACAAGATGAGTTAGACCAAAAGCTTCGCAAGGTTGATGGCTACATAGAGGCCCTCCACTGGTAGCGAATGGCATCAGCAAAGGAGTTGCTTTTCACCATGCATCCACCCTTCATCTGGGCCATCATGGAGGAGCCTATTCTTGATGCTTTAAGGCACCTTCTATGGAGGCCTATGATCGCTCTATTGATCCCTACGATCGCTTAGAAAGTATTAAAGCTCCATGATGCTGCAAGAGACATCTAACACCTTGATTTACAAGACTTTTCTAGTTACCTTCCAAGATGTTGCTTGAGCTTGGTACACCAAGCTCCCACTTGACTCCATCAGCTCTTTTGAGGAGTTCAATTGAAAATTCATCATACAGTTTCAGAGTAGTTGAAGGCCCAGAAAGAACTCCTATTCCCTCTTCTCCATCTAGCAAGAGGAAGGGGAGTCTCACCAAAACTATATTGGTCACTTTAGGGTAGCCATGTTGAAAGTTCGCAGCCTAGAGCTTGCAATTGCAATGTCAACCCTCATGCAGGGACTCTGAATGGGAGGCCTTAACTACTCCCTCTCCAAGAGATTCCCTCAGGACCTTCCAAAGCTTTTGTCCCTCTTCGTATATCAATGCTGAAAAAGGTGTAGTAGCAAAGAGAAAGGAGAAGAGAGAATGTAAGCATCCTCAAGAAAATCAATCTCTCTTCTTCTTAATCCGAGAGATGGAACAATGAAGCCAAAGCCCATCACTATTCGAGGAGCCCGCACCCTTATCATAAAGAGTTCATACCACTAAATGCTTCCTATAAGTAGATCCTGATATAGATAAAGAATCAATAATCATCCACTTGCCTAGAAGGAATAGCAAGAGATCCAAGAAAGATCTCACTAAGTACTATCATTTTTATCAGAAGTATGGACATGATATTGAAAATTGACTTATCTAGAAGAAAGAGTTGAAACCTTGGTTCACTAGTATTATCTATAAGCCTATGTCAACCAGTCTAGAAGTGTAGAGGCATCCAATCAGCAACCACACCTTACCATAGAACCCCACATGGAAAACCATCCCACTGGCAACCTAGTGAACACCATTGCTAGAGGGTTTCCAAGGGGGCATCCTTGCTAGCAGGAGGAGCCCGTGCTCAAATGATTTTTGAGTTTCCTTGGATGAAGCAATAGAAGCAAGAGGACATCATAGTCTTCTCTGACTTTAATATGGAAGGCATCCAAAATTTCCATGATGATGCCATTGTAGTTTCTCTTGCTCTTGCACATCATCATATATACCATATTCTAATTGACAATGGAAGCTCTACAGATATCTTATTTTATAATGTTTTTGCCAGAATGAGCCTTTAAAGGGACCGTCTATAGAGGATGAGCTTTCCTTTAGTATGGTTCTTAGGAAATGTCGTATCCGTAGAAGGTACTATTGCCCTACCTATGATAGCAGGCCAAGCCCCAAGACAAGCTATGGTGATCCTAAACTTCTTGGTGGTAAAGGTCCCCTCGGCGTATAATGCCATCCTAAGTAAACCAGGCATAAATGCTTTCCATGTCATTGTCTCTACTTATACTTGCTGATGAAGTTCCCAACCATCCAAGGAGTGGGTGAAGTACGAGACAACTAGGTTCTAGCCAGGCAGTGCAACGTGGCTATCTTAAAAGGCAAGAAGTTCTAAGAAGCACTACCCATTGACAACCTTAATTTCAGAGATGAGCAAGTTGAGCAGTGAGGTTGTCCAGTGGAAGAGCTCCTCTTGTTCTCTTTGAACGACCATGATCCAACCCAAAAGGTCCAAGTTGGGTTTTAGTTGGAGGAGATCTTGCGTGACTAACTCCGTACCTTTTTAAGAGCCAATGTAGATGTCTTCACATGGACCTTCTCTAATATGCTCGGTGTAGACCCAGAAGTCATGGTGCATTGGTTGTACATCAACCTATTACACAAACTGGTGAAATAGAACAAGCAGTGCTTCGCCCCCAAGTACT
This sequence comes from Areca catechu, assembly GCA_021397845.1. Classification (NCBI taxonomy): domain Eukaryota; kingdom Viridiplantae; phylum Streptophyta; class Magnoliopsida; order Arecales; family Arecaceae; genus Areca; species Areca catechu. The sequence goes on from CM038045.1 coordinate 98,412,153, forward strand.
AGCAATATATCATACAAGAAGTCGACGAGCTACATGCTGCTAGATTTATTCACGAGATCAATTATCATGAATGGCTAGTAAACATGGTCCTCATCAAGAAAGCGAACAAGTGGCAAGTATGTATAGACTTTACTAATTTGAATAAAGCCTATCCAAAATATAGTTATCCTCTGTCCCAAATAGATCAACTAGTCGATTCTACATTGGGGCATGAATTGCTTAGTTTCATGGATGCTTTCTCTGGATATAATCAAATCCAGATGGCCCCAAAGGATACATAGAAAACCTGCTTTATCACAGAACAACATCTCGTCAACAAGGTCTTTAAAGACCAAATTGGCTAAAACATCGAGGTATATGTTGACAACATATTGGTAAAGAGCCAACAGATAGAATGCCAAGTGGTAGACCTCGAGAAAACTTTCCAAATCTTGAGGAACTATCAAATTAGTCTTAATCTAGCCAAGTGTGCCACTGTTGTATCTTCTAGAAAGTTCTTGGGTTTCATGGTCTCCCATCGAGGAATCAAAGCTAACCCAAAAAAAATCGAGGTGGTCCTAGAGATATCACCTTCTTGAACCCGAAAAGAAGTACAATACCTCACGAGATGGGTAGCTGCACTAAGTAGGTTTGTCACTAGGTTAGTCCTACTTAGCTGCACTAAGTAGGTTTGTCACTAAGTACAATACCTCACGAGATAGGTATCTATCCTTCTTCAAAGCCTTAAGAGAAATCAAAGATTTTCATTGGATGGAGGAGTACCAGACTGCCTTTAAGGAGCTTCGCAAGTACCTTGTCGCTGCCCTGCTCTTCACTAGACTAGTGGAGGGAGAAATGTTATAGTTGTCCTGGCAATATCTTCGGTCACAGTAAGCTCTATCGTTGTTCGAGAGAATGAAGGTGTATAGAAGCCATTATACTGCACCAATAAGTTGCTAAAAGACATGGAGACATGCTACTGAAGGATGGAGAAAGTCACCTACGCTCTCCTGATCTCATCCCTATAGCTTCAACCCTATTTCTAGGCACATTCCATTACTATTTAGACTGACTAGCCCTTGAGGTCAGCCCTCTAGAGACTGGACACCTTGGGGAGAATCACCAAGTGGGAGGTAGAGCTTGGAGAATTCAACATCTAATACAGCCTACGACTCTCTATCAAAGCACAAGCACTGGCTGACTTCCTCGTGGAGTGTACACTCTCTGAGAAGATCGATGTGTAGATAGAAGCAAGAGCCGCAGCACCTATTCTGGCGAGCAAACTTTGGATGCTACATGTCGATGGAGCATCAAACATGTAGGGTTCGGTGGCAAGGCGGAATCATAGATTTCAAAATTTTTTATCTTTATGAAATCTTCACCAAACCTTCAACCCAAAATCTCCTTAAAAGAATTAAAACATATAAGATGTTTATATAAGATTTAATCTCAAATTAAGATACTAACCTGTATCGCAAAATCCAAACTCTGAATCTCCACCAGGTGCCCAAATGTTCACCCTCCAATGGTGATCCACACAAAAAAACAATGAAGACAAAATTTCTATTTCTTGGTTCCTCTTCTTGAATTCTTTTTCAAGAATTCAATTCTTGGACCTTTAGGCTGAAATTTTCTTTCTTGAAAATTTCTTTTTCTTCCTTCTTTCCTCTTCTTGAATTTTCTTCAAGAATTCCCTTTCTTGAATCCCTTTTCTTGAATTGAATTGGAAGAAAAAATTAAGACAGTCAAAGTCTTAATTCAAGAAGGAAAAGAAGAAAAGATCCTTTCCCTGTTCTTTCCTTTACCGTTCAAGACCTTCTTCTTATTCTTGTTTAGGGTCAGAGTTTCGACAGAGGATATCTCTGTAAGGGAAACAATACCCAACAAGAACAAGAGGAAGGAGTATTCTGGAGAGGAAGTGAGGGAATTGGATCTCTGAACTATGTTGCGTGAAAACCCCCGAGAACCCCAACCCTATTTATAGATCTCAGAGGGGTGTCATCTCGAAACAACGCAACCCTCTGAAACCCCAGGGATCATGATCTCTCATTCCTCACACGTCCCCTCAACCAAAAATCATGATTCTCCGATTTGATTTTCGTTTTTTCGACGAGGAGAACTCTCGGAAAAACTTCAGGAAGGATCGCGACTTTTGGAGACGGATTTGTGACCGAAAAGCGACGGATCTTTTTCTTAAACTTTTCTGGCCATCTGATCCAGATCCAAGGGTGCCAGACAAGGATCTGAAATGCCCCTTTTCAGATTTTTCTCCGACGTTTTCTTTCTCACGCATTTTAAGAGAAGTCCACGTGCGTGGACTTTTTTTCTTGGCGCGCGCGGGTGAGAAGAGGGAGGGGGCGGCTTGGAGAGAGGGTCTCAGTGAACTAAGTTCACTTGGGTTCAGCCATGGGTTAGCCCAATGTCCTAAAAAATAAATTGGACCTTAATCTGGTTTAATTAGAACCCAATTAAGCCCAATTCGGAACCAAATTCGAATAGAAATTTGGTCTGCAACACATGCTAGTGTGTTTATCCTGCAAACATGATTTAATTCCAAATTAAATCCTTCATCAATTTTCTTTTGTGTGTGACACATTGGGTTCCACACCTAGCCAGCAGTAGGTCCGAGTGCTATTTGACTTAATTCGGTTAGATCTCAACCAAGCCGATTTAGGTCAACTCAAACTAGCTCGACTCGGTCAATTAGAATCTAATTCAAATTGACTGATTCGAATTACCATGATTCAATCATATACCTACAAGACAAGATTGACGTCTAGCAACGTATCATGTCTACCCAGAAGATGTGAAATTTTGGTGGAATTACCAAAATACCCTTCAGTGGTGAGTTACCGGGCAATTCAGTCCTTTGATCAACTTGCATCCCGAATATGATTATGAATATGGATATTTGTCAAATCCAATTTTCATATTCATCCCTAGCTCAATCTTTATAATGATGATTCATTAATGAACCATTAGAAAATAACTCTAATGTTCATACTTTGATCAAAGGTTTCCTGAATCCATCATTTGAAATTAGCTGGATGCTATTCCCTCTTACTAGGGCTGATCAATTCCTTGTTGACCTACTCACAACTTCCATATAGAATCCACCATAACCAGTATCACCTCGTGCATGACTCAGTGTCATGATTGACTGCGAACCAAAGTATGGATTCATGTATATAAGGTACTATGGTAGTCTCAGGTCAAAGGACCACATGCACTACTCCCACTATGAGAATTATCTATTGACAAACAGATAAGGTTCCATTAGATATTCTCAATCTGGATCAATTCAGTGAACTCATTCTCCAATGAACACTCACATCCTAGTATTAGTATCAAACACAAGTGACTGTGAGATCAGTCACCCTTATTACAAAACATATATAGGATGTGCTGGTCTTGCCGGAAACATTGATCCCCAACTCAATGTCCCATCGACCAGGAATATTTTAGATTAAGGTTTTAAGGCTTTAGGTCTCACTGGTATGATCTCATCATAACCCTAGAACCATAGCCCTAATCTATGGGGTTCATCATAAAATCAAAAAGACACAGCAAATGATGAAAATAATGCCTTTATAAAATGTCAATTCATTGATTTTGGGATCAAAATTACAATATTTCAATTGGCTTTCAGGGCATAATCTTTCAATCTCCCACTTCCACTAAAGCCAATCGCCTTTAAATCTTAACCCCATACAATCAAGGTGGCGATCAAACTCTCGCTGTGATAGAGCCTTAGTGAACGGGTCTGCTACGTTGTTCTTCGTTTCTACCCTTTTAATGCAGACTTCTTGTCTTTCGACAATCTCTCGAACGAGATGGAAGCGTCTCAGAATGTGCTTTGATTTGTGATGAGCTCTTGGTTCCTTTGCTTGAGCAACAGCCCCCGTATTATCACAGTAAAGTGATACTGGACCTTCAATCTCAGGAACTACGCCCAACTCTGATATGAACTTCTTCATCCAGACAGCTTCCTTGGCAGCTTCACTAACAGCAATGTACTCTGCCTCAGTTGTTGAGTCAGCTACAGTTTGCTGTTTAGAACTTTTCCAACTTACATCTCCTCCATTAAGGGTAATAACATACCCAGATATAGATTTGCTGTCATCTGGATCTGATTGAAAACTAGAATCTGAATAAGCTTCTAGTTTAAGATCAGATCCTCCGTATATTAGAAAAATATCCTTAGTTCTTCTTAAGTACTTAAGAATATTTTTCACAGCCTTCCAATGATCCTCTCCTGGATCAGCCTGAAACCTGCTGGCTATACCTAAGGCATATGCCACATCAGGCCTAGTACATAACATAGCATACATAATAGACCCTACTACCGAAGCATAAGGTACCGAATTCATTCTATTTCTTTCTTCAGGTGTCTTAGGAGACATCTTCTTAGAAAGATGTATGCCATGACCAATAGGTAAGTAACCTCTTTTACTTTCCTCCATGCTAAATCTTTTTAGCACTTGGTCAATGTACCTAGACTGGGATAAACCTAGCATCCTCCTAGATCTATCTCTATAGATCTTGATGCCTAGTATAAAAGATGCTTCTCCCAAGTCTTTCATGGAAAACTGTTTAGATAACCATACCTTGACTGATTGTAACATTGGGATATCATTCCCGATGAGGAGTATGTCATCTACATACAGAACCAAGAAAACTATGGCACTCCCACTAGTCTTCTTGTACACACAAGGTTCATCCTCATTTTTGATAAAGTCAAATTCTTTGACTGTCTTATCAAATCGGATGTTCCAACTCCTAGATGCTTGCTTTAATCCATAAATAGATTTCTTTAGCCTACATACCTGATTAGGTTTAGTCTCCAAGACAAAACCTTCTGGCTGTGACATATAAACCTCTTCCTCAAGGAAACCATTGAGGAATGCAGTCTTCACATCCATCTGCCAGATTTCATAATCATGATATGCTGCTATAGCAAGCATGATCCGAATAGATTTGAGCATGGCAACAGGAGAAAATGTTTCATCATAATCTATTCCCTGTTTTTGTCTGAAACCCTTAGCCACTAATCTGGCTTTATAAGTTTCAACTTGGCCATCTGTCCCAATCTTTTTCTTATAGACCCATTTGCATCCAATAGGGTTAACACTCTCTGGTGCATCAACCAAAGTCTAGACTTGGTTGACATACATGGAGTCCATTTCGGATCTCATGGCTTCCAGCCATTTGTCTGAGTCACTACTTATGACAGCATCCGTATATGTTAGAGGCTCATCATTATCAATGATTCGGGCTTCATTATTTTCAATAATGAACCCATACCTTTCAGGTGCATGTCGCACTCTATCAGACTTACGGATAGGAGTGGTGTGTTCAGGTTCTATACTAACTGTGTTATGATTTTGTTGAGATGTATCTATTTGTTGAACTTCTTCAAGTTCAATATTTCTCCCACTGCCCTTTTGTAGGATGAATTCCTTTTCCATAAAAATGGCATGCCTACTGACTAAAATCTTTTGTTCAGTAGGGTGGTAGAATAGATATCTTATACTATTTTTGGGATATCCAACAAATAGACATTTTTCTGCTCTAGCATCAAGCTTTTGTCCAAAATTTCTTTTGACATAAGCTGGACATCCCCATATCTTAAGGTGCTTAAGATTGGGTTTCTTTCCCCTCCATAACTCATATGGAATGCCAGATACAGATTTGGATGGTACTCTATTCAAAATATTAGCCGCTGTTTCCAAGGCATATCCCCAGAAAGAAACAGGTAAGTCTGTGAAGCACATCATGGACCGTACCATATCTAATAAAGTACGATTTCTCCTTTCAGCAACACCATTTAATTGTGGTGTGTAAGGAGGAGTCCATTCAGAGATGATTCCCTTTTGTTTAAGGTGATCCAGAAACTCGGTGGATAAGTATTCACCTCCTCTATCTGATCGAAGGATCTTAATACTTTTTCCCGTTTGTTTCTCTACCATACTTTGATACTCTAAAAATTTTTCAAAAGCTTCGGACTTATGTTTCATTAGATACACAAATCCGTACCTTGAAAAATCATCAGTGAATGTGATGAAATATGAGTATCCACCCTTGGCCTGAGTTGTCATAGGTCCACATACATCAGTGTGTATGAGTCCTAATAACTCTGTTGTCCTTTCATTATGTCCACTAAATGGAGTCTTGGTCATTTTACCCATGAGACATGATTCACAAGTTCCTAATGATTCATAGTCATAAGGATTAAGGAATTTTTCCTTGTATAACTTGTTAATCCTCTGCTCACTAATATGTCCAAGATGACAGTGCCAAAGTAAAGTATTGTTTACTTCATCTCTTTTTCGTTTATTACTAACATGTAGTATATTGTCATCAGAAGATAAAGTTAAGAGACCATTGCAAAATATGCCATTAAATATTATTTCATTAGAAAAACTGATTGAGCAGCCACTGCTCATTACATTCAAAATATATCCTTGTTTAAGTAACAAGGGTACAGATATGATATTTCTAATGATTCTAGGCATAAAATAATAATTCTTTAACTCTAAAATCTTCCCAGAAGGCAGCTTCAACATATAAGTCCCTACAGCTTCTGCTTGGATGGAATCTCCTCCAGCACCATAGAGCTCGAAGTCGCCTTCCTTCAAAACTCTAATGTTCTGTAGTCCCTGCAATGATTTGTAGATATGATGACCACAAGCAGTATCCAATACCCAAGAGTTTGAATTAGAAGTGTCTAATGACAAAATTGCATGTATCTCATACATACCTGTTGGTGCATTACTAGCACCGGGCTTCAGACTTGCAAGGTAAACCTTGCAGTTTCTTTTCCAGTGACCCGGCTTGCCACAATGAAAGCAGGTCATTTGTCCGGAGGCCTTCTTTCCTTTCTTTTTCTTGATGCCCCCTTTTGGGTTTAACCTCCTCTTGGAACCCTTTTTGCCTATTTTCTTCTTGTTTACACCATCCACAAGAAGAAGTGGAGCCTTATTTTTCTTTAAATGGCTCTCTACTGTTTTTAACATATTCAACAGCTCAGGCAAGGAAGTGTTAAGTTTGTTCATATGATAATTAAGAACAAACTGTGAAAATGACTCTGGGAGTGACTGCAGGATTAAATCCTGATTCAACTCCCCATCCATGACAAAACCTAATTGACCCAATCGGGTGATTAGGTCAATAACCTTTAATACATGGTCTTGTACGGATGTACCTTCTGTCATCCTTGCACGGAATAACTGCTTAGATATTTCATATCTTGCAGTTCGACTATGTTCTCCATAAAGTTCTTTTAAATTGAGCAATATGGAGTTTGTGTCCATGCTATCATGTTGCCTCTGTAACTCATTGGTCATAGAGGCAAGCATTATACACTTGACAGTAAGTGAGTCATTTTGCCACGTGTTATATGTGGTCTTATCCTCTTGCGAGGCATCTTCCCCTAATGGTTCCAAGGTTGGGGTATCAAGAATATAAGAAATTCTTTCTTGGCTGAGTACTATCTTCAGGTTTCTCAACCAATCAACATAGTTTGGTCCAGTCAATTTATTTGCATCAAGAATGCTACGGAGTGAGAGTGAAGAGGCCATTTAATCTACATTAACAAACAACATTACATAAGCAGACAATCAATGTTGACAAAACATAATTAAATTAGGACTTTAACTTAATTATGTCTCCCACTATTTTATCAAGCATCATAACCCTCAATGTGATGATCGAGAAAACCCTAATTGGTTCTCTCAGTGGGGTTGAGATCCTAATTCCTTATAAAAGACCTTGTGTGTACACAACAAATCTTATATAAGTTCAAAGGTAGGAAAAACTCTTTCCAATTGTAATTCATACAATTCTCAACTTATCTTGGCCTCTAAAATATTAATAGTCTTGTGTGTACACAACAAACTATAATATTTTAGTTAAGTTAGACCCTTCATTGCTATATAGTCATGATATTAATCATAATACCCTTGTGTGTATACAACAAAGTATTATATTAAATCATTCCATAAGCATCAAATGTACCAAGAAAAAATTATGTTAGTCACCATAAAGAAAAGGCCTTGTGTGTACACAACAAACCTAATATGGATCATAACATAATAATGACTTGGCATGAAGGAAAGCCATATGTAGTGAATATTACACTGAGCATATTAATCAATAATTAAGTTAATCATACCGGCCAGGTAAGTGGGAGAGTGGTGGGAGTCCCCCCGTTGCTTTCCTTAGACACCAATAAGAATTGGCCAGGTCAGTCAACGGAACCAATTAAAAACCACGTCCTCTTTACCGATCATGAACCACTTTTCCTAGACACTGAATGATAAACTAATCATATTGATTATTTTTGCTTTTGGTATATGACACTACAACTTAATATGTTGTTAAAGAGGGCTTTATTAAAACAAAGCACATTCTGACAAATATGTGCCATAGTGTGCCATCATACTAGGACAACCATTTACCACATAATGGATCCACCATTATGCCAGGGCAACCTTATTTCAGTATGATGACTAGAAGGCTAAACATATCTCTATGCAAATTAAGGTTTAAGTGAAAACCTTAATTAGTGGCATACATCAAACATATATGCATAATTAACACAAAAATGTGATTAGTGTGTCATCATACTAGGACAACCATTTACCACATAATGGATCCACCATTATGCCAGGGCAACCTTATTTCAGTATGATGACTAGATCTCTATGCATATCTCTACAATAATTAGGGTTTGAGTGAAAACCCTAATTGGTGACATTATAACAAACATATATTACATCTCATGTTACTTTTATAAATATGCATCTAAAATTCAGAATATATATTTTAATCTTAATAAGGAGGCTCTGATACCACTGTACGGTTCGGTGGCAAGGCGGAATCATAGATTTCAAAATTTTTTATCTTTATGAAATCTTCACCAAACCTTCAACCCAAAATCTCCTTAAAAGAATTAAAACATATAAGATGTTTATATAAGATTTAATCTCAAATTAAGATACTAACCTGTATCGAAAAATCCAAACTCTGAATCTCCACCAGGTGCCCAAATGTTCACCGTCCAATGGTGATCCACACAGAAAAACAATGAAGACAAAATTTCTATTTCTTGGTTCCTCTTCTTGAATTCTTTTTCAAGAATTCAATTCTTGGACCTTTAGGCTGAAATTTTCTTTCTTGAAAATTTCTTTTTCTTCCTTCTTTTCTCTTCTTGAATTTTCTTCAAGAATTCCCTTTCTTGAATCCCTTTTCTTGAATTGAATTGGAAGAAAAAATTAAGACAGTCAAAGTCTTAATTCAAGAAGGAAAAGAAGAAAAGATCTTTTCCCTGTTCTTTCCTTTACCGTTCAAGACCTTCTTCTTATTCTTGTTTAGGGTCAGAGTTTCGACAGAGGATACCTCTGTAAGGGAAACAATACCCAACAAGAACAAGAGGAAGGAGTATTCTGGAGAGGAAGTGAGGGAATTGGATCTCTGAACTATGTTGCATGAAAACCCCCGAGAACCCCAACCCTATTTATAGATCTCAGAGGGGTGTCATCTCGAAACAACGCAACCCTCTGAAACCCCAGGGATCATGATCCCTCATTCCTCACGCGTCCCCTCAACCAAAAATCATGATTCTCCGATTTGATTTTCGTTTTTCCGACGAGGAGAACTCTCGAAAAACTTCAGGAAGGATCGCGACTTTTGGAGACGGATTTGTGACCGAAAAGCGACGGATCTTTTTCTTAAACTTTTCTGGCCATCTGATCCAGATCCAAGGGCGCCAGACAAGGATCTGAAATGCCCCTTTTCAGATTTTTCTCCGACGTTTTCTTTCTCACGCATTTTAAGAGAAGTCCACGCGCGTGGACTTTACTTTCTTGGCGCGCGCGGGTGAGAAGAGGGAGGGGGCGGCTTGGAGAGAGGGTCTCAGTGAACTAAGTTCACTTGGGTTCAGCCATGGGTTATCCCAATGTCCTAAAAAATAAATTGGACCTTAATCTGGTTCAATTAGAACCCAATTAAGCCCAATTCGGAACCAAATTCGAATAGAAATTTGGTCTGCAACACATGCTAGTGTGTTTATCCTGCAAACATGATTTAATTCTAAATTAAATCCTTCATCAATTTTCTTTTGTGTGTGACCCATTGGGTTCCACACCTAGCCAGCAGTAGGTCCGAGTGCTATTTGACTTAATTCGGTTAGATCTCAACCAAGCCGATTTAGGTCAACTCAAACTAGCTCGACTCGGTCAATTAGAATCTAATTTAAATTGACTGATTTGAATTACCATGATTCAATCATATACCTACAAGACAAGATTGACGTCTAGCAACGTATCATGTCTACCCGGAAGATGTGGAATTTTGGTGGAATTACCAAAATACCCTTCAGTGGTGAGTTACCGGGCAATTCAGTCCTTTGATCAACTTGCATCCCGAATATGATTATGAATATGGATATTTGTCAAATCCAATTTTCATATTCATCCCTAGCTCAATCTTTATAATGATGATTCATTAATGAACCATTAGAAAATAACTCTAATGTTCATACTTTGATCAAAGGTTTCCTGAATCCATCATTTGAAATTAGCTGGATGCTATTCCCTCTTACTAGGGCTGATCAATTCCTTGTTGACCTACTCACAACCTCCATATACAATCCACCATAACTAGTATCACCTCGTGCATGACTCAGTGTCATGATTGACTGCGAACCAAAGTATGGATTCATGTATATAAGGTACTATGGTAGTCTCAGGTCAAAGGACCACATGCACTACTCCCACTATGAGAATTATCTATTGACAAACAGATAAGGTTCCATTAGATATTCTCAATCTGGATCAATTCAGTGAACTCATTCTCCAATGAACACTCACATCCTAGTATTAGTATCAAACACAAGTGACTGTGAGATCAGTCACCCTTATTACAAAACATATATAGGATGTGCTGGTCTTGCCGGAAACATTGATCCCCAACTCAATGTCCCATCGACCAGGAATATTTTAGATTAAGGTTTTAAGGCTTTAGGTCTCACTGGTATGATCTCATCATAACCCTAGAACCATAGCCCTAATCTATGGGGTTCATCATAAAATCAAAAAGACACAGCAAATGATGAAAATAATGCCTTTATAAAATGTCAATTCATTGATTTTGGGATCAAAATTACAATATTTCAATTGGCTTTCAGGGCACAATCTTTCAATACATAGGAGGCTTAGGAGCAGGGATGAGCCTCACCAGCCTAGATGGTATTATTGTAGAACAAGCCTTTTGTTTCAACTTCAAGACCTCAAATAATAAGACTGAGTATGAAGCACTTCTAGCAAGGGTAAGACTTACTAGAAAGCTGGGGGTACATCACTTCAAAGGCTTCAGCAACTCCCAACTAGTCATAGACTAGGTTTACAAGGAGTATGAGGCCAAAGCTCTCACTATAGAGAAATATCTGTAGAAGTTAAAAGAAATGACTCCTTCCTCTCTTTTAAGATTGTGTAGATATCTAGGATAGAAAACTCTTGGGCAGATTTCCTATCAAGGATGGCAACTACCAAATATCTAGAAATCCATAGAGAGGTATATATGAAGAATCTAAAGAAGCCCAATATCGAGGGCGAGCTAGCCCTTGAGATGTAAATAAATAGTTGCGATCCCTATTGGATGGACCTATTGTTACGATACCTGAGAGATGGATAACTACATGAGGATCAAACCTAGGCTTGCTAGATCAAGAGCCACTCGACCTTGTATTTGATGATCAAGGATAAGTGTTGACTCCTATCTTGATTTTGATGAATAACAAAATACTTAAGTATATATGAGTACTAATCGTGTGTTAAAAGTATGTTTATCAGAACAAGGTACTTATTAAAGTTGTAGTGTGTTGAAAATTTAAAATGCCTGTCATCCTGTTGAAGAAGTCACTTATATTGATGGAATTTCAAGTTATATAGACCTTGGCATATAAGAATGACTTTGAAAGACTCAATTTTTGAATTTGGATATGTTTCAGCAAAGTCTCAGCCTAGTGTCGATTCATGAAGATCAAGTATCGACTCAAGGTGTTGACTCACAGAAGTCTGAGCTGATATACAGAAAATGTTTCAGCCGGCATGCTAAAGTGTCGACTCATGAAAACCAAGTGTCGACTCAAGTGTCGACTCATAATTAGCAAAGTGTCGACTCAAGGCCTGAGACCAAAAATGAAATAAAACTTGCTAATTTTAAGATTTTGCTCAAGTATCAACTCATGAAAATGAAGTGTCGACTCACTAGAAGAAGTGTTGATGCATCATAATACTTTAGAGAGATTCTTAAAACTTTCTTGACCTGGTGTCGACTCAAGTGTCGACACATGAGTCGACTCATGGCCTGATATGTCGACACCTACAGGTCTAAATGAATAGTAATGGCTAGTTTTTTGAAGCACAGACTTTTTCAAATTATGTCTAATAGCTATTTTCTCTTCTTCAATGTCTATAAATGATTATTTAAGGCTTGGAAGGATATTTAAAGTCCACCAAACACAAGGGAGAAGATATTCATGAGCATTCATTCAAATATTCATTGAAGAACTACTTTTGAGTGAAGTTGAGCCTTCAAGCATTCAAGTTTTAAAGAGAGCATTCAAGTCCAATTCATTCAAGCATTGATTAATGCTTCAACAACTTGGAGACAAGCTTCTCAACAACAATCAAGAGCTTCATTGATTTTATTTTGCTTTTTGAGAAAGCTTATTGTATTCTTTCATTATACTTGAATTATTTTGCTGTTCCTAGTTTCAAGTAGATTGAAACTAGTGCTTGGGTTGTTGGTGAGCATTGTTTGAAAACCAACTAGATTGTTGGTGAGCCTTGTTTGAAAACCAACTAGGTTTTTGGTTAGCCTTGTGAAAACCAAGGGATTTTGATTAGTAAGCCCGGGAAAACTAATCTACTGTAATCAAAATCGGATTATAGTAAAATATCCAATTGGACCATGGAGAGTGGACGTAGGTGCTTGGAGTACACCGAATTACAATAAATTCTTGTGCTTGTGATTACTTATCTTTCTCTTCTTGCATTTACTTTATTACTTATGCTACATACTTTTGTTAAGCATACAAACACTTTGCAAACACACTAGCTCTTGTCTTTGATCTTTGCAAAAAAAATTTAAAATCCAATTCACCCCCCCTCTTGGGTTGCTTTAGCTAGGCAATAGTAAGCTATACCAGTGATGCTACTAGATGCCACTCCTATAATGCCTCCAACCCACAGGGTTGACTATGCCTTGTGAGAGGTCTACAAAGGCATATGAGGAAGACACCTCGGTGGATGAGCCTTGGCTTACAAGATCCTTCGACAAGAATACAACTGGCCTGATATCTACATAGATGATATCGAGTATGTTTGGTGTTGTGACTACTATCAATGCCATGCCTACATGCAACATCGCCATTGGCACTGTTGACACCAATCAGCTCACCTTGGCACTTTCATCAGTAAGGGATCGATATCTTAGGCCTATTTCCATCGACCTCAAAAAAAGAAAGTTCCTCGTTGTTGCTATCGATTGCTTTATCAAGTGGGTAGAAGTGAAACCCTTATCCTAGATCATTAAGAAAGAAGCTTGTAGTTTCATCTAGAAATCTATTATATGTTAGTTTGATTTATCCCGAATGATCATCACCGATAATGGATGGAAGTTTGATAATACATCCTTGGATGAGTTCTACGAGGATCTATTGATTATCCACTGATACACATCCATTGCACACCTACAAGTGAATGGAGAAGTGGAGGTTACAAACCACACCATTTTGCATTATTTGAAGACCTGCCTTGATAAGGCCAAAGGGATCTATGTGGACGAACTACATAGTATCATGTGGACCTACCAGATGATATACCAACTTCCCACCAAGGAGATCTTGTTCAACCTCACCTATAGAACCAAAGCAATCATCCCACTAAAGTTAGGCTTGCCTTCATATAAGATCTAGTCCTTTAATGAATATGGAAACTCCGAGGAGCTCAGAGCGAACCTCGACCACCTAGATGAAGTATGAGAAAAGGCCTAGATCAAAATGGCAACCCATCAACGATGAGCAATTCGCTACTTTAACTCCAGAGTCAAGGGAAAGCAATTTCGCCCAGGTGACCTAGTACTCAAGAAGGCCATGGTCAGCTAGATGGCCGGGCAGGAGAGGCTCTCACCCAACAAGGACCTTACTGCATTGCGGAGGCTATATGCTTCGGCACCTATCATCTAGAATAGTTGGATGGGATGCCTATCCCATGCACCTACAATTCTGATAATCTTAGACCACATCATCAATAAACTTTCTTTTCAATTCACAAGCTACCACTATCTGAGATGATGTTTTTCTCTCTTTCAAGTGCCCAACTCTGAGTTTATGAAAGTTGAGGTGTGCCTACTGATGTGGCGAGACCATTGACGTGAAAGGCTGATAGGCGCCGCGACAAAAGAGACCGCCCGTCAGACGCCAAGGCAGCACTTCAGCCCGGACCACTATGCCGAGCTGAGTTGAGCTCCCTCAAGATAGCAAGTCGAGATCGCTGATGTGAAAGGCTGACAGGCACCATGACAAAAGAGATTGCCACGTTAGATGCCAAGGCAGCACTTCAACCCGGACCACTCTGTCGAGCTGTGTTGAGCTCCCTCGAGACAACAAGTCGAGCTCTGTCCTCTGCCAGGTCGGGCCTCCGAGCTCGGGATGCCTAGGCCGGAGCCGCCTTCCACCCTCCAGAGCGAGACCCTCGGAGGTTTGAGCCCTGTGATCGGAGTCGAGCTGAGCACTCACCCACCATGTGGAGCCTCTCCGAGCACGTGCCCTATGGACCGGGTCTGCCTCTGCCCTCCAGAGCGAGACCCTCGGAGGTTTAAGCCCTGTTGTCAGAGTCGAGCTCAGCACTCACCGGCCATGTGGAGCCTCTCCGAGCACGTGCCCTTTGGATCGAGTTCGCCTTTCGCCCTCCAGAGCGAGACCCTCGGAGGTTTGAGCCTTGTGGTCAGAGTCGAGCTTAACGTTCACCAGCCACGTGGAGCCTCTCCGAGGGCGCACCCTTTGGACCGGGTCTGCCTTTCGCCCTCCAGAGCGAGACCCTCAGAGGTTTGAGCCCTGTGGTTAGAGTCGAGCTCAGCACTCACCCACAACGTGGAGCCTCTCCGAGTGCGCACCCTCTGGACCAGGTCTGCCTTCCGCCCTCCAGAGCGAGACCCTCAGAGGTTTGAGCCCTGTGGTCGGAGTAGAGCTAAGCACTCACCCGCCACGTGGAGCCTCTCTAAGCACACGCACTCTGGATCGGGTCCGCCTTCCGCCCTCCAGAGCGAGACCCTCGGAGGTTTGAGCCCTGTGGTCGGAGTCGAGCTCAGCGCTCACCCACCACGTGGAGCCTCTCTGAGCACGCGCCCTCTGGACCGGGTCTGCCTTCTACCCTCCAGAGCGAGATCCTTAGATGTTTGAGCTCTGTGATCCGAGTCGAGCTCAGCACTCACCCGCCACGTGGATCCTCTCCGAGCATGCACCCTCTGTACCGGGTTTGCCTTCCACCCTCTAGAGCGAGATCCTTGGAGGTTTGAGTAGTGTGGTCGGAGTCGAGCTCAGAACTAACCCGCCATGTTGAGCCACTCCGAGCGCGCGCCCTCTAGACCAGGTCCTCCTTCCACCCTCCAGAGCAAGACCCTCAAAGGTTTGAGCCCTATGGTCAGAGTTGAGCTCAGCACTTACCCACCACGTGGAGCCTCTCTAGGTGCGCGCCTTCTGGACCGGGTCCGCCTTCTGCCCTCCAGAGCGAGACCCTCAGAGGATTGAGCCCTGTGGTCAGAGTTGAGCTCAGCGCTCACCCACCACGTGGAGCCTGTCCGAGTGCGCGCCCTCTAGACCGAATCCGCCTTCCGCCCTCCAGAGCGAGACCCTCGGAGGTTTGAGCCCTGTGGTCGGAGTCGAGCTCAGTGCTCACCCGCCACATGGAGCCTCTCTGAGCACGCGCCCTCTGAACTGGGTCTGCCTTCCACCCTCCAGAGCGAGACCCTCGGAGGTTTGAGCCTTGTGGTCGGAGTGGAGCTCAGCGCTCACCCGCCACATGGAGCTTCTCTGAGCGTGCGCCCTCTGGACCGGGTCCGCCTTCCACCCTCCACAGCGAGACCCTCAGAGGTTTGAGCCTTGTGGTTGGAGTCGAGCTCAGTGCTAGCCCGCCACGTGGAGCCTCTCCGAGAGCGTGCCCTATGGACCGGGCCCGCACTCTTCCCTCCTCCACCAAGATGACCACATAAGCTCGGAGCATCCAGGCCAGAGCAAGCCCTGCCATCCTGGGTCGCCGGTGAGCCACCCGAGGACTGCAAAACCGTGCCCCCCATATTGCCATAACTACCTGTCCACCCATGCCTCCAAGGAGATAGGCCAGCCAGAAAGCACGAACCCCTAGGACGGTGACCCCTGGATCGAGGCTTTGCCAAGCTTCCCGAAATGGGGTGATCGGGGAGGATGTCAGAATGAATGGAAGCTTCCCCTACCACTTGTCAGGAAAGACGTCTCGTCCACGACACGGAATCTCACCGCACGCTCCTGCCAGCCCAGCGAAGATCCCGAGGCAAGTGCCTAACGGCCAATTTTCAACTATAAAGAACAGTCGACACCCCCAAAAGGGGGGATGTAACAACAACAATCCACCAACAACACAAGCGCAAGCTCAATCAAGAGGGCTAAGCGCCACCACCACCACAGTTGAAGAAAAATGAGAGAAACAAGGAGAGGCGAAGGAACAGGGAACCACTCTATCCCCGCTATCATTCTCTCCCTGCTACGTTTTCGTCTTCACACACAACTTTTATCCTCCTAGTGCGAAGTCCATCAAGAGGGGCCCGACTAGGAGGATCTGTTCCCCTGGATCATCACTGACTTGACCGTCAGGTGCCCCAACCAAAAACCCCGGCCTGGGTCCCTAACCCCTGTTTCATAGGTCCAGGAGCAGAGGACCACCAGGCAGCGAAGGGAGCACACTCTGGCGCCGGCAGCTACTACGGGCCACGACGATCTTGGTAGCAACAGATTGGTGCACCAGGTAGGGGAGGGCAGAGACATTATGAACGATCTTTGATCCAAGTTGAACCCTCCATCTCCTCACAAGCAAGCCAGGCGGAAGGATGGTGACAACGAGTGCAAGGGAGGCTTCCACCAGTCGTGCGGGGGACTCCCCCTCTCGGGGGAACCCACACCGCCAAGAGGCAGAGCCATCCATTCCGGCCCAGCCACCTCTACCGGAAGCCCAATAGGCTGCACTCGCCCAACAGATGAAAGTCCTCACCACGGCAGTGCGCCAGCTTCAGCACCAGCACCGGTCCATGGCTACCACCAGTAGCCAGGGACTCTAGCGGCCCACGTCATGGCTCCCCATCGTAGTCGCGGGCCACCACAGACAATCAGGGCAACCTTCAAGCTCCAGCGAAAAGACAATGAGCCGGCTCTGTCGACAGGGAGAGCCGCTCAACAAACCTCGAGCGGGAGGTGCCCAGACCCCACCAAGACAGAAGAGGCAAGACCCCCCGTCACGGGTGCCATGCATCCATGTCACCTTCTCCGTCTCCTTCGACGAAGGGATCCACTGATGAAGCCATCAAGCCCACGGTGGAAAGGTGCCTGGAGGAACATGAACGCAAGCTGGCGGAGTTTGCCTGCTGGTTTGCCAGCATGCAGGGCTCCACTAGTGAGCCAGCAGGCTACGATGCCCGTCCCCCATTCTCTTAAGAAATCCAAGCGGAGCCGATTCCGCACCGATTCTGGATGATGCAGGTGGATCCTTACGATGGGACCAATGACCCCTTGGACCACCTGGAAAGCTACCAGACCCCCATGAGGGTCTAGGGGGCCATCGACCCCCATGAGGGTCTCTTCTCTACATCGCTTTTCCTGCTACTCTCTAGAAGACAGCCCGGGTGTGGTTCACATGTTTGGAGCTGGAGAGCATCAGCTCCTTCGCCCAGCTAGGGCAGAAGATCATGGCTCACTTCGACGCTTGCAGGAAGTTGCCACGAGAGGCAAACAGCCTCTTCTCCATCCGGCAGCAGGACTGCGAGCCCTTGCGAGACTACGTGGCCCACTTCAAGGCCGCCGCATTGGAGATCTATAATCTTGAAGAGCCAGTTGCCATGCTGGCACTGAACCGAAGACTCAAGACCTCCTGCCTGACCTACTCACTGGATAAGAAGCCCCCCAAGACCTACTCCGATCTCCTTCTTCGGGCCCAAAAGTATATCCGCGTCGAGGAGGCGGACCATATGAGGCGGGAGCTCGACGAAGGATCCCTGAAGAAGTCGGCCCCTGTCGAAGCGTCCGGAACCCGGAAGCTAGCACCCTAGGCTCCGAGCTCCCAAAGGGATCGACCGAGACTGAGAGGGACTCCCATTCTCCAGGAGTGCTACACCCCTCTCCTCACCCCGAGGATAAAAATTCTCATGGAGAACGAAGGCGAGGACTACATGAAATGCCCGCCTCCATTGAGGCCCTCCACTGGCCGTGACAAAATAAAGTACTGTCGCTTTCACCGCGACCACGGCCACGACACTGTGGAATGCCGCAACCTCAAGTAGAAGATTGAGGAACTCATCAACAGAGGCTACCTCAAAAGGTTCATGGGGGGCAGACCTCAAGTGGAGTCCCAGGTGCTCGTCGCTCTTCCACCAGCTCCAACCATCGACAACCGCCCCACCGAGAAGCCGGTGGGCATGATCTCCTGGGGAGCTGCGCGTGCACCCAAGAGGACCCGGAGGGCAGGGGACTCTAAGAATGTTTTCCCCTTTATGAGGGAAGGGAAAGATGGGGAGAAAAATGTAAATAATGATGCCGTGGTCATCGAGATGATGATCGCGAAGCACCCTATAAAGCGCATCATGGTTGATAGTGGAAGCTCCACAGATGTACTTTTTTATGATGCCTTCTCCAGGATGAATCTCTCCCCTAATCAGCTTAAGCCCGTGCACACACCCCTTGTTGGTTTCACGGGCAATTCCGTAAGGGTAGAAGGAGAAATCACTCTCCCAGTCACTGTCGGAACCCTACCTCGAAAGAGCACCATTATATTGACTTTCATGGTTGTAAGGCTCCCTTCCGCCAACAACGTGATATTGGGTTGGCCTGGGCTCAATTTGCTTGACACCGTCGTCTCCACCAAGAGGCTACTTGTATAATTCACAACTCCCTACGGTATCGGGGAGATGAGGGGAGCACCCCAGTCAGTGCAGCATTGTTTCCAGACCCTCTCTATGACCAAGGTCCCCCAGGACAACCCCAGCACGGATGACCTCAACCAAAGGGCCCAAGACCCCATGGAAGGCCCGGTCGAGTGCTTAATTTCCTACCCGCTCGGAGATGACCCCACGAAGATGGTGCAGATCGGAGCCCAGCTACCCGAGGAGGAGAGGGCTCAACTGCTAGGATTCCTGCAGGCGAATGTAGATGTGTTCGCCTGGACGGCGGCAAACATGCCAGGTATCCCTCCTGACATCACTATCCATAAATTGAGTGTTGACCCAAAGGACAAACCAGTCCGGTAAAAGAAGAGAAGTTTTTCCCCGGAGAGACAGGCAGCTATCAAGGAAATAGTTGACAAACTCCTGGCTGCCGGTTTCATTCGAGAGGTCCAATACCCGAGCTGGCTTGCGAATGTAGTAATGGTCATGAAGAATAATGGCAAATGGAGGATCTGTGTATACTACACCGACCTCAATAAAGCCTGCCCAAAAGATAGCTTCCCTCTCCCGAAGATTGACCAGCTGGTGGACACCACCTCAGGCCACCGACTGCTCTCCTTCATGGATGCGTTCTCCGGGTATAATCAAATCCGCATGCATCCAGAAGACGAGGAGCACATCACCTTCATCACCGACCAAGGGATATATTGCTACAGAATGATGCCTTTTGGTTTGAAGAACGTAGGAGACACCTATCAGCACCTGGTCAGTAAGGTCTTCAAGGACCAAATCGGCCACAACATGCAAGTGTATGTGGATGACATGCTCATCATGAGCAGGCTAGGCTCGAGCCATGTAGTTGACATCGCCGAGTCCTTCCACAACCTACGGCAACATCAGATGAAGCTGAACCCAGCAAAGTGTGCCTTCGGGATAGCGGTAGGAAAATTCCTCGGCTTCATGGTCACCCAGAGGGGCATCGAAGCAAACCCGGAGAAGGTGCAGGCCATCATCGACATGGAACACTCGACCTCCAAGAAGCAAGTCCAACGCGTGATGGGACGTGTCGTCACCCTCAGCAGATTCATCTCAAGGTCGGCTGATTGTTGCCTGCCATTTTTCAAGGCACTGTGCAAGATGCACGACTTCACCTAGATCAAGGAGTGCAGGACAGCCTTCGAGGAGCTGAAGAACTTTCTCGCCTCCCCCACGTTGCTCTCCAGGTCGGAGGAGGGAAAGGAGCTTTTGCTGTACCTAGCGGTTACACTGGGAGCTGTAAGCTCGGTTCTCGTCCGCACAGATGAGGAAAAATCTCAAAAGTCGGTGTACTACATCAGCAAAATCCTCCACGATGCGGAGATCAGGTATACTCGCTCCGAGAAACTCATTTTTGCACTAATAATGTTTGCTAAGCACCTCAGGCCCTACTTCCAAGCATACCCAATAGTGGTCGTGATGGACCAGCCACTGAGGACCATACTCAACCAACCTGAGACCTCTGAGAGGTTGGCTAAGTGGTCCCTGCTGCTCAGTAAATTCGACATAGCATACCGACCGAGGTCTTCACAAAAGGCCCAAGTCCTAGCCAACTTCGTGGTCGAGTATACCGGGTTCACCGAGGAGCCAAAGCAGACAGTAATGGAGCCCAGGCCAGGAGAAGAGCCCTGGATCCTCCACATAGATGGAGCATCCAATTTCGACGGGAGCGGAGCAAGCCTCATCCTAACTAACAGCGATGGGGTTGTGGCGGAATACGCCATCCGCTTCAATTTCACCACTACCAATAACCAGGCGGAGTACGAGGCACTCCTCGCGAGCCTGAGAGTCTCCCGCAAGCTGGGTGTGCAGGACTTGAAAGTCTTCACCGACTCCCAACTGGTCGCCAGACAAGTCTTCGAAGAATATGAAGCAAGGGATGCCCAGATGATGAAGTACCTGGAGTAGGTTCGCATGAGCATGGCAGGCCTCCGATGCTTCAGCATTTTCCACATCCACCGAGGGGAGAATGCGCGTGTGGATGCACTATCCAGGCTCGCGACCTTGCCGGACTTGTCACTGGGACGCGCCTACATCGAATATCTCGAAAGTTCCAGCTACAAGAGCTCGGTAGAGGTACATCAAGTCACTCCCGAGCTGAGCTGGATGGACAAGTACGTCCGGTACATCACTGACGGCACCCTGCTCGAAGACCACGCAGAAGCTACCCTCGTCAAGAAGAAGGCCTCCCGGTTCATCCTGATGGAGGGCCAGTTGATGCAGAACAAATAAAGGAATGCGATGCGGAAGCAAATTAGGATTAACTAATTTTTTTTGTTGTTTTTATATGTTTGTAGAAGTTGGCTTCAAATCAAAGAAAAGTTAACCTAACATTGAAAGATACTAATATGATAATTGAAAGCACAATTTTAGGGAAACTAAATTATCAGAGTAATTCAGAAGCAACGGATCGCTGGGGGTTGAGAAACTCCCAGACCTAGGGTTTCACTCCAAACTTTCAAAAGAACAGAAATAAAGAGAAGAGATGGTTTATCTAACCAGACAATGATCTTCACAGATTTTGGTGGAGGAACTCTCCCGAGCAGATTGTTGGATCCCGGATTCAGATATCTTCGTAATGGATCCTCCAATACTGGGCCTTTGGCCGGTTGGCTTCTCCTGAACTCAAGATCTGGAAGAGAAGAAAAACAATTGATGGAATCAGAGAGTCAAGGAAAAGATTTACCAGGTTGATGAACTTGAAGATTGAAATTGCTGAAAACTGGATTCTCCTGGATGCTGATGTGATTTTCCTTGGAACTTGCTCTGGATCTGAAGTAGCCGGACTGGATCTGGATGAAGGTGGACGGCCTGGACTTGTAGAGAGAGAGAGGCCGTGGGAGATGGATGGAGCTAGGGTTTGATGGATTGAAAATAATGAAGGGCGGCTAGGGTTTTGGAATTTCAAGTGGCTAACCTAGGGTTTTGGATAAAGATGGAGATCTCTCACCTCCTCAAGGCTCCAATGGAACCCGGATTACCCCCTCACGGAGCTCAACACTTAGAATAGTGCGGAATAAGAGAAACCTAGGTCACTCAACACAAGAGAATAGCAAAAAATAATTTTCTTCATTGATTTTCAAAGTTACAAAGAGAGGTCTATTATATAGACCTAAAATTTTCTCCAAGCTTGTACAAATTCTCATGTGGGACTAAACTCTTCCAACCCCTAGATTAGGTAGAAAATCCTCTCCCTTGGCCGACCAAGAGTCCAAAAAAAATTGGGACGGCCATAAAGGAATTGTTTTGGAACTTTTATGGCACCTCCTTTGGAGTTGGATTTGGATTTGGAGTCCTCTTCTTCTTATGGTATGTCTTCTTTTCTTCCACTCCAAGTTAAGCTCTTTGATTTTGATTTGAACTTCAATTAGGAGTAGGTTGGATGTCCTTCTTTGATTTCTTCTCCAAGAGAAGTTTTCTTCCTTCTTTGCTTAGGTAAATTAGGCAGGTGTGGGCGCCTCCTTTAATTTAGCCTCCAATTTGATTTTTTCTTCTTTGGATGTGGGGACCATGACACTGGGATGCCTCTATGGCACCTCCTAGACTCTGGCGTGTGCTCGGAGTGTGGCTGGGCGTGTGGCTTGGAGTGCGGCCTCCACTTGCTTGAACCTTGATTTGATTGGATGAGAAATGTGGCACCATTTTGGACCAAATTGAAACCACATTGGGACTTGCACCGAGTCAACATGACTCAACAAAATTTAAATGGTGACTCAAGAAATAAATAAAATAAATAAACTGGTTGACCAGGTCAACCTTTATTACAAACCCTAATTTCTCGGGCAATGTCAATCAGAGATCCAAATGGAGCTCTGAAGTCTTCTTCTGAGTCTGGTGCCCGCACCAATTCTCCCGGGGTGGGAGGAACTCGACCCTGTCGAGTAAGGCTCAAGTTGGCTCTGGTATCTCTCCAAGAGGTCTGGGTCCAATTCTTGTAATTCTTCTCGGGAGATCCAAGAGTCATCAGAATCTGGCCTTCCTTGCCAGCGGACCAGGTACCTTTGGTATCCTCGATTACGAGTAGAGATAACCTGATCATCCAGGATCTTTTCAATCTGCTCTTTCCTTACAGGCCAGTTTGTTGGTGGACACACAGGGTCGGGATCACTCTCAATGATTGGGTTAGGCTCAAAAGGCTCACTAGGAATCACAGCTGGCTCCCTGTACTCTACTAAGTCTGTAATGTTGAAAGTAGAGCTAATGCCTAGTTCTGGAGGCAACTCGAGCACATAGGCATTGGATCCTACTCTCTTTACCACTCTAAATGGTCCAGCTCCCCTAGCATGTAACTTTCTAACGGTTCCAGGAGGAAACCGTTCAGGCCTTAACCTAATCATCACATAGTCTCCCTCAACAAAAGATTTGACTCGCCTTTGAGTATCAGCCAACTTCTTATAAGTTTCATTACTTAAATTTATTTTGGCATGAATTTTTTTATGCAAGTCTTTTACATGCTGTGCAAAATTCTCAGCAGATTCGGAGACTCGAGTGTGGACAGGTAAAGGGACTAGGTCAAGAGGTGTGTGAGGTTTGTACCCATGTACAATTTCAAATGGACTCTTACCCGTAGACCTATTGACCGAGTCATTGTACGCAAATTCTGCCCTTGGTAGGTATAAATCCCAATTTCTAGTGTTTTCACCAACAAGACATCTCAGCAGATTTCCTAGGCTACGGTTCACTACTTCAGTTTGGCCATCAGTTTGGGGATGATAGGCAGTTGAAAACTTAAGTTTTGTCCCTAACTTATGCCAAAGGGTCTTCCAAAAGTAACTGGTGAACCGGACATCCCTATCTGAAACGATTGTCTTAGGTAGGCCATGGAGTCTAACTACCTCATTGAAGAAAAGCGTGGCTACCTTAGACGCATCAAAGGTTTGGGAACAAGGCAAGAAGTGGGCCATTTTAGAGAATCGGTCGACTACGACACAGATAGAATCATGTCTCCTCTGGGTCTTAGGTAAACCTAACACAAAATCCATACTCACATCTTGCCAAGGACGATCTGGGACAGGGAGTGGGGTATAAAGGCCAGTGTTTTGTTTTCGCTGTTTGGCAACAGCGCAGGTTCGACATCTAGCTACAATATTAGCTACATCCCTTTTCAAGCTAGGCCAGAAAAAGTGGTCTTCATTAGCTAGAATGGTCTTGTCTTTTCCAAAATGGCCGGCTAAACCTCCAGCATGGATTTCCCAAATCAAAAATTCCCTAAGAGAAGTTCTAGGGATGCAAAGCCTATTTTTGAAGAACAAAAAACCATCTACAAGGGTATAATCCTGGTGATTACTAGATGGTCCTTGAACTAGATCCTGATACACAGTTGTGAAATCCGGACAAGACTCATATTCCTCTTTGACTTGCTCAAACCCTATGACCTCAGTTCTAACAGAAGTTAATAACAGAGATCGGCGACTAAGGGCATCAGCTACCTTATTCTCAACTCCAGCCTTATGTTTCAGGACAAAAGTATAGGACTGGATATATTCTACCCACTTAGCATGCCTAGGGTTAAGCTTCTTTTGGGAGTTCAGAAATCTAAGAGCCTCATGGTCCGAAAATAGTACAAATTCCTGCGGTAGCAAATAATGTCTCCAGTAACGCAAAGCTTGCACCACCGCATAAAATTCCTTATCATAGGTAGAATACCTAAGCTTAGCATCATTAAGTTTTTCACTAAAGAATGCTATGGGATGATTTTCTTGGCTTAGGACTCCACCTATTCCTACACCTGAAGCATCACAGGCAACCTCAAATACTTTAGAAAAAATCGGGTAATCTCAGAATGGGTGCCTGGGTCATTTTCTCCTTAAGATCTAAGAAGGCTTTATGGGCTGACTTAGTCCAATGAAATTCTCCCTTCCTAATACAATCAGTGATAGGAGCAGCTAAAGTACTAAACCCCTTGATGAATCGCCTATAGAAGGTAGCCAAGCCGTGGAAACTTCTAACTTCATGCACATTGGTTGGCTCTGGCCAGTCTACTATGGACCTAATTTTCTCAGGATCGGCCGCCACGCCGTCAGGGGTTACTACAAAACCAAGAAAGATAACTCTACTAGTCATGAATTCACACTTCTTAAGATTACCGTAGAGTCTCTCATTCCTCAAAACTTGGCAGACTGCTCTAAGGTGGCCTAGGTGATCTGCTGGGGTCTTACTATAGATCAGGATGTCATCAAAATAGACCACCACAAATTTTCCTATGAAAGCTCTAAGTACCTGGGTCATAATTCTCATGAAGGTACTAGGGGCATTGGACAACCCAAAAGGCATAACAACCCATTCATAAAGACCATTCTTAGTTTTGAAAGCAGTTTTCCATTCATCCCCGGGTCTAATCCTAACCTGATGATAGCCGCTTTTGAGATCAATCTTAGAAAAAACCATTGCACCAGCCATCATATCAAGCATGTCATCTAGTCTAGGGAGGGGAAACCTATATTTGATTGTAATTTTATTGATGGCACGACTATCAACACACATCCTCCACGTGCCATCTTTCTTGGGGGTTAGTAAGGCTGGGACTGCACAAGGGCTAAGACTTTCTCTAATAAACCCCTTCCTGAATAATTCTCCAACCTGCTTTTGCAGTTCTTCATGCTCAGATGGATTCATTCTGTAATGGGGCAAGTTGGGCAAAGTCGCTCCTGGGATTAGATCTATGGCATGCTGGATATCCCTAAGAGGTGGAAGGTGGTCTGGCAAATCCTCGGGAAAGACATCCTCAAATTCTTTTAACACAGGTTTAACTTCTTGAGGAGGCTCTGAGGGTTCCGAAGTTCTAAGTTCCTTAGCAGTCAACATCCAGATGGGTGAACCACTATGAATTTCTTGTTCTAGATCCTTAGCACTGATTAGGTTCACTCCAGTTTTCATTTCCTTAACCTTACCGGCTCCTTTAGTTACCTTGTCCTTAGGGGGAACGGAATGGATCGTAATCTTCTTCCCATTGAAACTAAAGACACAGGTATTGGATTTTCCTAAGAGGGTGGCATCATGATCATACAACCAAGGTCTTCCGAGAATTATACTGCTCATCCCCATGGGTAAAACATCGCACCAAATCTTTTCGTGATAAGATTGCATTTGGATTTGGACTTGACATCTAGACTGGATGGGTATGGAGGTAGAATCTACCCAAGAAACCTTATAGGGGTTGGGATGGGGAACTGGGATTAAGCCTAACATCTTGACAGTGCTAGTAGAGATGGCATTTACACAGCTCCCACTATCTATGATGATCTTACATACCTTATCCCCTAATTTAAGAAAAGTCTGTAGGATGTTAGTCCTACGCCAATCCTCTTGAACTAGATTCTGGGATAGGATGCATCTTACAACTCCTAATTGGTCAGATTCATTGGGTTCCTCCTCTCCTTCATACTCCTCAACCAAATTCATTCCGGCCTCATAAACTTCTTCTTCAAATTCCTCACTGGGCTCGGAATTATCATTCTCTCCCTCTTCTATGTAAAGGGATCTCCGTGGGCACTGGCTAGCAACATGACCTACCTTATGACACTTGAAACAGGCTATGGCAGTACACTGACTAGAAATGTGACCTGGTTTCTGACACTTAAAACAGGTGATATTTGAACTAGGGGTTCTCTGGGTGTCAGGTGCCTTACCTTTGTCCATGGGCCTAGGGGTAGAAGTACCCTGAAAAGGTTTACTAGGGATAACTTGGCTAGGTCCATTCCTTGGGATTGGGGCACTAACCCTAGAAGGTATAGGTCCTCTCTGAAATTTCTCAGTGTTCAGTGCAATCTGGTAGGCTTGGTCTAGATCAGTAACCTCTCTCAGAAATAGTTCTCTCTTGATATCTTCCCTCAGTCCAGCCCTAAATCTAGACAAAGTGACTTCGTGGGCTTCACTCACATCACATCTCATTAGGTATTCATCAAAAATAGTTATGTAGTCTGAGACAGATCGGTTTCCTTGTTTCAGGTTTTGCCATTGGTCTAACAGGTTTTGCTGGTATGAAATGGGTAGGTATTTATCTCTCAGTTTTTCTTTCATACCCTGCCAAGTGGTTATGGGCTCAACATTCCGTCTCCTAGTGGTTAGCTCAATGTTCCCCCAGTATAACCTAGCTTGACGCACTAATTTCATCTTGGCAAACTTGTATTTCCTCTCCTCAGACATAGCATACCACTCAAAGTATTGATCCATCTCACCCTCCCAATCAGAATACACCTTAGGGTTCAGACTACCATCAAAAGTGGGTGCATCTAATTTGATGTTCCTGATGAACCTATCATCTCTATCTTCAGGCTCTGGGTCAGGCCTCCTATGATTAGGTTCAGGATCTCTATATAAAGGCCTTCTAGGCTCCTGATGTGGGTGAGGCTGAGGCACATTAAAATCGGGGTCAGGAGTCCAATTCCGATGTCTAGGTTCTTCAAGTACTTGGACTCGGTCCCTAAGTTGGGTAAGATCCTCATGAATTTGTGCGCTAAACTGGGCCACAGTGTTTGTCATATCCTGATTCATTTTAGCCATACTTTCAGTAAGAGTTTTGATCATGGCCTCTAAATCAGGTTGGGTTTGACCAGGTTGATATGGCACTCCGTTTCTGGTAGACATGATGATTCAAGCAAGCACACAAAATGAGACTAGACTAAATCGACTACTGGATCACTAGACCTAGAGTCCAAACTAGATGCCCAATCAGAGTGGCAAGCTAGCCTGTAGTAACTCAGGACTCAGCCAGGCAGGTGTAAGGGGAGTGTTAGGTCCCTGATCGCCAATCCTAGACACCAATCAGTGATTGGCCAGGTAGGCGGACCAGCACACAAGCCCTTCGGGACGTAGTCCCTGAACCACCGTTCTAGACACTGAGTGCTAAGCACACACAGAATAACTCAGCAAACTGACTCAACACTAGCCTAGACCCGACCAATTGGTGTCCCTAGCCCACTAGGGCAAATTAGGTCTAACTGATTTTAAATTAGGTCTAGGTTCGAATGATTGGATGGTGGTTTTGGGCTAAGGAGAGGTAATCAACTCCTCCCCTTATCTTAGATGCTCAATTGCCCTTAAGTAAATTATGAGATGATCACTCCAAAAAAAAGAATTGAATTGCAAAACACAAAAAACAGAGTTGCTGTATTTTAATTCTCAGAGTTTTTATCGAAACCAATAAATCACAGAAAAATTATGAAAAATAGGATCAATTATACTGGTTTCAACGAAGCAAAAATCATGCAATTCGGAGTTTTATGCAGGGAGAAATAATTCAGATAACAGGGCAATTATGGGCTGCAACTAGATTGTCTTCCCCGTTTATAATCCCTGCTACGAAGTTATAACCCAATGGATCCCCTACACGCCCTAGGAACACCCCGTGGAATGGGAGGAGGAGGCTTGCACCTCGCTTAGTTCCTAGGACCGGACGTCCTGGGGAGTCTACTTCGAGCAGACAAAATAAAAAGAGATCAATCAAAGCAAGCAAGCAAATCAGAAACCCTAGACTGGGCTCTGATACCAAAAATGATGCAGAACAAATAAAGGAATGCGATGCGGAAGCAAATTAGGATTAACTAATTTTTTTTGTTGTTTTTATATGTTTGTAGAAGTTGGCTTCAAATCAAAGAAAAGTTAACCTAACATTGAAAGATACTAATATGATAATTGAAAGCACAATTTTAGGGAAACTAAATTATCAGAGTAATTCAGAAGCAACGGATCGCTGGGGGTTGAGAAACTCCCAGACCTAGGGTTTCACTCCAAACTTTCAAAAGAACAGAAATAAAGAGAAGAGATGGTTTATCTAACCAGACAATGATCTTCACAGATTTTGGTGGAGGAACTCTCCCGAGCAGATTGTTGGATCCCGGATTCAGATATCTTCGTAATGGATCCTCCAATACTGGGCCTTTGGCCGGTTGGCTTCTCCTGAACTCAAGATCTGGAAGAGAAGAAAAACAATTGATGGAATCAGAGAGTCAAGGAAAAGATTTACCAGGTTGATGAACTTGAAGATTGAAATTGCTGAAAACTGGATTCTCCTGGATGCTGATGTGATTTTCCTTGGAACTTGCTCTGGATCTGAAGTAGCCGGACTGGATCTGGATGAAGGTGGACGGCCTGGACTTGTAGAGAGAGAGAGGCCGTGGGAGATGGATGGAGCTAGGGTTTGATGGATTGAAAATAATGAAGGGCGGCTAGGGTTTTGGAATTTCAAGTGGCTAACCTAGGGTTTTGGATAAAGATGGAGATCTCTCACCTCCTCAAGGCTCCAATGGAACCCGGATTACCCCCTCACGGAGCTCAACACTTAGAATAGTGCGGAATAAGAGAAACCTAGGTCACTCAACACAAGAGAATAGCAAAAAATAATTTTCTTCATTGATTTTCAAAGTTACAAAGAGAGGTCTATTATATAGACCTAAAATTTTCTCCAAGCTTGTACAAATTCCCATGTGGGACTAAACTCTTCCAACCCCTAGATTAGGTAGAAAATCCTCTCCCTTGGCCGACCAAGAGTCCAAAAAAAATTGGGACGGCCATAAAGGAATTGTTTTGGAACTTTTATGGCACCTCCTTTGGAGTTGGATTTGGATTTGGAGTCCTCTTCTTCTTATGGTATGTCTTCTTTTCTTCCACTCCAAGTTAAGCTCTTTGATTTTGATTTGAACTTCAATTAGGAGTAGGTTGGATGTCCTTCTTTGATTTCTTCTCCAAGAGAAGTTTTCTTCCTTCTTTGCTTAGGTAAATTAGGCAGGTGTGGGCGCCTCCTTTAATTTAGCCTCCAATTTGATTTTTTCTTCTTTGGATGTGGGGACCATGACACTGGGATGCCTCTATGGCGCCTCCTGGACTCTGGCATGTGCTCGGAGTGTGGCTGGGCGTGTGGCTTGGAGTGTGGCCTCCACTTGCTTGAACCTTGATTTGATTGGAAGAGAAATGTGGCACCATTTTGGACCAAATTAAAACCACATTGGGACTTGCACCGAGTCAACATGACTCAACAAAATTTAAATGGTGACTCAAGAAATAAATAAAATAAATAAACTGGTTGACTAGGTCAACCTTTATTACAAACCCTAATTTCTCGGGCAATGTCAATCAGAGATCCAAATGGAGCTCTGAAGTCTTCTTCTGAGTCTGGTGCCGCACCACCAGTTCTACCACCGATCTTACTCTTACCCACTCCTGAGATGCCTCAGGCCCGCCGAGGCAACCTTCGTGCTCCAAGAGATACATGAAGGCCTCTACGGAAACCACGTGGGGGGAGAACACTAGCCTACAAAGCTCTTCACCAGGGGTATTTTTGGGAGACCATGAGGGACGATACCGCTGACTTCATTAAAAGGTGCGACAAGTGCAAGCGCCATGCAAATATACAGCTCCAGCTGGCGGCGCTGATCTCCCAACTCTCAGCCCCTTGACCTTTTGCCCAGTGGGGAATGGACATCTTGGGACCATTTCCCCCAGCACCAGGGCAGCGAAAGTTCCTGCTGGTGGCGATCAACTACTTCACCAAGTGGGTCGAAGCAGAGCTGCTAGCTCTGATCGCGGAAGCCAATGTCCGCCAGTTCTTCTGGAAGTCGATCATTTGCCACTTTGGGCTCCCCTGCTGTATCATCACCGACAACGGGCGACAATTCGACAATCATGAGTTCGAGGGGTTCTATGCCGAGCACGGCATCCAACACCAATTCACCTCGATGGCTCACCCTCAAACAAATGGAGAGGCCGAGGTGACCAACCAGACCATCCTCCAAGGACTCAGGATCAGGCTGGACCAAGCTAAGGGTAGGTGGGCAGAAGAACTCCCAAGTGTCCTGTGGGCCTACCACACAACGCCCAGGATGGCAACCAATGAGATGCCCTTCAGCCTTGTCTTCGGTGCTAAAGCGGTCTTCCCGGTCGAGCTCGGCATGCCCACGTTGCGGGTGCAGCAGTATGATGAAGCACGAAACTCGGCACACCTCCTGCTTAATCTGGACCTTCTTGAAGAAGTGAGGGACAAGGCCCAGCTTCGAATGGCAGCCTACCGATAATGAGTGGCCCGGTATTACAATGCTCGCATCAGACCAAAAGCTTTCAAGCCTGGAGATTTGCTGCTACGGCGGGCGGAGGCGCCTCAGCCCAGGGAGTGCGGCAAGCTTTCTCAAAACTGGGAAGGCCCCTACAAAGTAGCTGAGGCCCTCTCACAAGGGGCCTACTACCTTGAAGATCTTGACAATGTCAGGTTCCCCAGAACGTGGAATGCCTGCAACTTGCAGAAATACTATTAATATAAGGTTTCCTAGCCATATAATAATGACAATGGTTTTTTCCTTGCGCAATTGTCTATCTATCTTGCAGATAAATTTCAACAATGTCCCGGAGCCTAGCTCCAGGATGTCAAGAGGTATTCGAGCCATGTGGCTCTCAATCAACAACATCCCTGAGCCCAGTTCCAGGACGCCGACCCAAGATCGGAGCTCAGACTTCTAGCCAAGGGATCTTCGAGCCACGTAGCTCTCAATCTCAAGCATCCCCGAGCCTAGCTCCAAGACGTCAAGGAAACCTCAAGCCATGCCGCTCTCAACCAACAAGGCCCCTGTGACCAGCTCCAGGATGCCGACCCAAGATCGGAGCTCAGACCTACGACCAAGGGATATTCGAGCCACGTCACTCTCAATCAACAACGTCCCCGAGCCCAGCTCCAGGACGCCGACCCAAGACCAGAGCTCAGACCTCCGGCCAAGGGATCTTCGAGCCATGCCACTCTCAATCAACAACATCCTCGAGCCCAGCTCCAGGATGCCGACCCAAGACCGGAGCTCCGATCTCCGGCCAAGGGATCTTTGAGCCATGCCGCTCTCAACCAACAACATCACCGAGCCCAACTCCAGGACACCGACCCAAGACTGGAGCTCAGACCTCCGACCGAGGGATCATCGAGCCAAGCCACTCTCAATCTCAAACGTCTTCGAGCCCAGCTCCGAGATGCCAAGGGATCATGGGGCTAAGTAGCTCCCATCAACGTCTCGAGCCTAGCTCCAAGGTGCCAAAGACCTGAGCCAAGCCCTCAGGCAGCCCTTGGACCCGAGCCCAGCTCTCCATCCAAGAAGGCCTCGAGCCTAGCTCCAAGGTGATCAAGTCCTGTAACCCTTTTCTCTGATCTCCCCACTCAAAAAGAAAAAGAGAGGGCAAGGAAAGAAAGAGAATGAGAGGGGAACACGGCAAGAACCCTCTTCTCTGATCTCCCCACTCAAAAAGGAAAAGAGAGGGGAAGGAAAGAAAGAGAACGAGAGGGGAATATAGCAAGAACCCTCTTCTCTGATCTCCCCGCTCATCAAAAAAGAGAAAAAAAAATAAGAGAGAGGGGAAGGAAAGAAAGAGAACGAGAGGAAAGCATGGCAACGAAACTACTACTCCTTAGTTATCCACATCCCTGAGCCCAGCTCCCGGATGCCAGCCCAAGACCGGAGCTCAAATCTCCGACCGAGGGACCTTCGAGCCCAGCAGCTCTCAAGTGTCATCAGCTCGTGCCCAACTTGCCGATGTTGAAGTCTAATAACTCAACCCCATGCAAGGTGAGGCCCTCCTCTCTGATCTCCCCACTCATCGAAAAGAAAGAAAGAGAAGGAGGGGAGTGAAAGAAAGAGAGAAGGAAAGGAAGATCCAGACAAAGAAACTAGTTGCAAGAAAGTTTATGCTCTATTGATTAAGTATCAATTACAAGCATCCGACGGGCCCCCGAATGCTGGGTGGCACTGCCAAGTACAGAAAAGAAACAAGGTACAAAGGAAAAAAAAATAACTACTCCCCAGCTGGACCATCGAGCTGGGAGTCTCCATCAGCAGGGACTTCCGGCTGCACGGCTCCTGGTTCAGGTGGCACGGCCCCGACCTCGGCTGGCGTAGAAGACTCGGTAGCAATGGCCTCCTCAGCACCCACCTCCTGATCCAAAGTGCCGGGATAGTCGAGGCTGCTGTGGCCCTCGGCCGAGACGAATCCCTTGACCAGGCGGTGTAGGTACATGAAGCCCTTGAATAAGGAGTCCGACACCATCTATTGGATCTCGACGAGGAACTCCTCCGAGGTCCTGTACCTCACGACCACCTCCTCAGCTTCCTTCTTCGCCATGGCAGCCTCACGCCTGGCATCCCTAGCTGACCTGGCCACCTCCTCGGCCACCCTCTGGGCCGCAGGTGACTTCTCCTTTTGG
The DNA here is from genome assembly GCA_021397845.1 of Areca catechu. Taxonomy (NCBI): domain Eukaryota; kingdom Viridiplantae; phylum Streptophyta; class Magnoliopsida; order Arecales; family Arecaceae; genus Areca; species Areca catechu. The sequence goes on from CM038045.1 coordinate 98,445,523, forward strand.
GTCACCAACCGGGCTTGGAGGTACTAGGCGATCCCCTTCTACCGGGCTGCCTCGGCATTAAATATGCCCAACTTTTGCTCGGCGTCGGCAAGCTTCTCAGCCTATTTCCTCGACTGCCCCTGCTCGCGGTCGAGGCTCTCCTAGAGCTCCTTCGCTTGCCCTTCAGAATCGGCGAGCTGCCATTCAAGGTCCTTGACCCGTCGGTCAAGTGCCCCTTCAGAGTTGGCCGTCAGCGACGCAATCTCGGCCGCCTGTTGCTGCTCAGCCCGCTCCCAGTTCTGGCAGCTGCTCCTGATAAAAAGGGCTTCGACACCGATCTGCACCATATAAAAAGGTAAAAAAAAAAAAGAAAAAGAAAAAAGAGAGGAAGGAAAGAATGAAGCTGCTTACCGTGTAGAGCTGGGGGAAGATACTATCGATCACATCCCCCAGCCGCAGCCCGGCCATCTGCTCCCGGTCGCATGGCTGGATGGAGAAATCCATCATGCGAGCAGCTAGGGCATGGTTGTCAGCCAAGGAGCTCTCTGACCCCAACTTGAACGGGAGACAGCACCTCGCCTCATCTATCCTGCTCTTTCGGGGAGCAGGTGCACCCATCCCTCCGGTGGTGGGACCCCCAGGAACCGGTCGAGGGCTCGGCACTGTCGCGGTCGGAGACCCCATAGCAGGAGGAGCTCTAGCATGGGCCTTTCCTCCCTTAGCCTCAATCATCCTCGGACCTGGAGAGCAGGGCAGCGCGGCAGCGACAGCAGGATCAGCCCGGACGGTCGCCTCAATCATTCTCGTGCATCCTTCGGCCTCCCGAACCACCCGCTGACTCGGACTTGGCATCGTGGATGACACAGGAGCCCCCTCGGGCTCCCTCCTCGGGGCAACCAGTACAGCGGGGGTAGATGCCGATGCAACCTCAATCCAGGCCCGCCTCGGAGGAGGCTCAGCGGCCATCCTGGTGGGCAACCTCTTCTTGGAGATTGGCAATGACTCGCCCTTCGAGAAGACCGTCCCTATACCCAGGAGCCAAAAAGGTTAGCCTGAAATGAAGAAAAGATAGAAAACATATATAAGGAAAAGAACTGGATTTACCTAGCCCCATCGATGAGTTGACCCTAGTGTCAAAAATGTTCTGCTCCGATAGCAGGACATTTAGAGAGGGGATCTGGGCGGTGCGAAGCTACTCATAGTCATCCCGATCAGCTGCGTCAACCGTAGAGATCTGATTAGGGGACCGATCCGGCTCGCTCCAAGCCCAGTCGACCCCCTCGACGGCTGCGAAGAAAAATCTGCTCTTCCACCCTTTGGCATGGATAAAAAAGGAAAATCGAGTGACGAACCCATGAACATGGCAAAGTACAATGAAGGAGAAGATGACCCTGATGGCATTCGGCACCAACTGTGCAGGGACTAGACGGTAGTTACTCAGAACTGATAGGAAGAAATGGTGAAAGGAAAATCGGAGACCCCCGGAGAAGGTCTCCTCATAAAAGGCAAGACAGCCCAGGCCATTGTAAGTGACCCGCTCCCTCGGGTGGGGGATCATGAGCCGGATAGAAGAAGGGATGCCAAAGGCATCCCGGATGGCCCCCAGCTCCACGGTGGAAATCATCGAGGTGACCCCGCCCGGACCAGTCAACCGAACAGATTCAGAAGTTGGTTCGAGCAGGAGAGGAAGATAGGTAGGATGAGAAGAAACAGCCCCCAGCTCCCTAACGGACACGGGGTGGATAGGAAGGGCCAGTCTCCTACTAATCCTGAACTGTGCCCCATCCGACTCTTCATCGAAGGAAGAAAGCACTACCCCCTGTACAGAAGAATCAGGACGGACATCCTATAGAAATAACCTAAGGAGAAGGAAGGCTGGACCCAGAAGAAGGAGCCTACCTCAAGGGGAAAGGAAGAAGAAGGACAGGACCAATCCGGTTCCCTAGAGGAGAGAAAGGTGAAAGCGGATCATGGAGAAGGAAGGGTTCGGGTACTGCAACAAGCACGAAGGATTTGAAAGAATGAAAGTTTTGAATAAAAATTTTTTCTTTTCACTTCAAGAAGACCCATCGAATCCGCGCTGTTATGACCCCCTCGCCAACGGATCCGCACCACGTGCTGCCTATCGACAAAAATAGGGCATCCCGGCCGCTCTGAATTCTATGCCAACATCAACTACTCCTCGGATGTGGCCACATGACACCCCTGCACTAGCCCACGGAACCGCCTCATGAAGAGGCAACAGTCATGGCCATCATTGCACCGGATCCCCGCCTTTCCATGCCAGCATCAAAATTACTCCCTTCGATCCAAGCACCGTGCACTAACGAGCCTCGGGAGTGGGGGGCAAAAGATGTGGCGGGATCGCTGACGTGAAAGGCTGACAGGCGCCACGACAAAAGAGACCGCCGTGTCAGACGCCAAGGCAGCACAAAAGCCTGGACCACTCTGTCGAGCTGAGTTGAGCTCCCTCGAGACAGCAAGTTGAGATCGCTGATGTGAAAGGCTGACAGGCACCGCGATAAAAGAGACCACTGTGTTAGATGCCAAGGCAGCACTTCAGCCCGAACCACTCTATCGAGCTGAGTTGAGCTCCATCGAGACAGCAAGTCCAGCTCCGTCCTCTGCCAGGTCGGGCCTGCGAGATAGGGACGCCTAGGCCAGAGCCGCCTTCCGCCCTCTAGAGCGAGACCCTCAGAGGTTTGAGCCCTACAGTCGAGTCGAGCTCAGCACTCACCCGCCACGTGGAGACTCTCCGAGTGCGCGCCCTCTAGATCGGGTCCGCCTTCCATCCTCCAGAGCAAGACCCTTGGAGGTTTGAGCCTTGTGGTCGGAGTCGAGCTCAGCAATCATCCGCCACGTGGAGCCTCTCCGAGCACGCGCCCTCTGGACTAGGTCCGCCTTTCACCCTCCAAAGTGAGACCCTCGGAGGTTTGAGCCCTGTGGTTGGAGCCAAGCTCAGCACTCACCTGCCATGTGGAGCCTCTCCGAGCACGCACCCTCTGGACCGGGTCCGCCTTCTGCCATCCAGAGAGAGACCTTCGAAGGTTTGAGCCCTGTGGTCGGAGTCAAGCTTAGCGCTCACCCACCACGTGGAGCCTCTCCGAGCGCGCGCCCTCTGGACCGGGTTAGCCTTCCAGAGTGAGACCCTCGGAGGTTTAAGACCTGTGGTCGGAGTCGAGCACAGCACTCACCCGCCACGTGGAGCCTCTCCGAGCGCGTGCCCTCTGGACCGAGTCTGCCTTCCACCCTCCAGAGCGAGACCCTCAGAAGTTTGAGCCCTGTTGATGGGGGACTAATATGCATGCAATTCTTTTTGTATATTTTATATGTGGGGTTAGGTAATTAATTCCCAAATTTCAGATCAAAATTAGTTGTAGGGAATTTTGTATAAATTTTTGAAGCCAAGCATGCAGATTAGAACCTAGAAAAGTACTAAAGAAGGATCGCCAGGGCTGAGAAGCCTCGGTTAGGGCAAGTTCTCCTACAATAATAAGACTGGAGGTAGAGGGGGTGTACCTGACAATGTCTGAAGTACCCGGTGAAGACCGTAGTGAAGGGATCTCTCGTTCCTTGACGGATGCGGCCTGGAAAACCGAGCCAATGACCCGCGGATACCCAGCTTTCTGCTTGGTGATCCGATTGAGGCTTGGCTGGAGTCGTTGGATTCGTAGGAACTCGGGGACCTACAAACGACCTATCAGGGATTAGAAAACTCAAAGGAGATCAAGAAAATAAAGAAAAATAGTAAAGGGAAGAAAGTTTTGGAGGGGGCTGGAAGGATGGTTGGCGGCAGGAAGATGGTTGCAAACACCGGGAAGGAGAGCAGGAAGATGGTTGCAAACACCGGGAAGAAGAACTCTCAAACCACTTTATGCACACAGCAGGGTAATCACACAAAACAATAGAAGAACTCAAAGTTTATTTCATATATCAAAATCTCCCTTCATATATGAGGCTAGGATCCTTTAAATAGACCCTTATCCTTGGGCTCCAAGTAAGGGCACATAAGTCTTTACATAAGAATCCTTTTCCCTCTCAAACCCTATCTAGAAAATAAGGAAACATTAGGAAGAAAAAATCCCTAAAAATTCTCTTGACTTGGCCAACACTCCAAGGATGCCTAGGGGGGCGTGTTGGGCTTCTAGGAGCAGCAAGAGGCCGGCCCAAAGGGGCTCGGGCGCATGGGTTTGGGTCTCTGGAAGCTGGGGTGGCCTGGTAGCCAAGTAGCAGGAATATTCCCTGGTATCTTGCTTCTTAGGGGCTTGGGCTTGGCGCCTGGGCTAAGATTTCTTAGGGCTAGGATGCAGATTGGCCTCTAAAATCATGGATGCCTTGGTATATGAATATATTTTGGCATCTGGAAGGGAATCTAGGCATCTGGAGGGCATCTGCATGGAATCAGGGTTTTTTGAATTTTCCTCCTGGGGTCTTCAAATCTTCAAGCTGGGTTGGACTTGGGCTTTACTTCCATGTCTTCAATCTAGTTGGACTTGGTCTTCACTTGTATGACATAGTCTTGAGTCTTCAGTATGCTTGGACAGGACTCAAAAAAATAAAATTAGCTCAACATGAGCTGACTAGCATTGGACTGAACTAGCTCAACATGAGCTGACTAGTACAGAACTGAAATAACAACTCAAAAGACTCAAATAACAACTAAAATGGACTCAGATGGGCTAAGCCCTTACTACAAATGGACTCATAAATTATTGATCAATTCATAGAGGGTTGAAAAGTCTCTATCTTATTTTGGTGCCTCCAGTGTCCCCTCCAATTCTCCCGGGGTGGGAGGAACTCGACCCTGTCGAGTGAAGATCAAACTGGCTCACATATCTCTCGAGAAGGTCTGGGTTGAGGCGTTGCAAGTCCTCTCGAGAAATCTATGAATCGTTCGACTCTGGCTGGCCTTGCCATCGGACCAGGAAGCATTGATAGTCACGGCCCCGGGTCGTGATGGCTTGATCATCCAGGATATGCTCGATCCGTTCTCCTCTCTCGGGCCAATTTGTTAGTGGACACTCTGGGTTAGGGTCACTCACAATGAAAAGGAATAGGTCCAAAGGCCTCACTAGGTATCGCTGCCGGTTCTCTATACTCAACCAGGTCTGTAATATTGAAGGTAGAACTAATGCCCAAATCCGAAGGCATGTCTAACACCTAGGCATTTGATCCAACCTTCTCTATCACTTTAAAAGGTCCGGCTTTGCGAGCATGAAGCTTCTTTTAGGCCTAAGCCTAACCAAGATAGAATCCACTACATCAAATTCTTTGATCCATCTTCGGGAATTAGCCAGTTTGTTTAAAATTAGTGTAGGTGGTGAACATGCTGGGCACATGCAGACTCCTAACAAATGATTCAAAGGACTCAAACCTATACCTAACAGACTTGACTATGCATTCCTATAGAAGGAAATTTTATTGAACTCTTTGGATCTAAACCTAACAGATTATAGGTTCCCTAGGTTTGATCCTAGCTTGACATGCACATGAAAATTTATAATGAACTCCTAGCAAATTCCAAAGAGTGTGCCAGAAGTAAGATGCAAACCTAACATGCGTGATGAATGCATGCAGTATGCTAATCTCAATTAAATGTAATCTAATAATCCTAGAAATGCTGGAGGTGTCAGAAAAGGGCAGAAAATAGGAAGTGGGTTCAGAATTAGTTTGGTAAGGTAGAGAAAAAGGTTCATGGTTAGTTGGATAAAGTAGGATAAAAGACGGGGTGTCAGGAACTAATCCTATACTAATGAGGTTAACCTTACGAGGTTGAGCTATATCTACAGGGTTTGCATAATGGAAGGATGGGTCACCAATTTCGGGGAAGAGGTCCTTAATGGGAACTATAGGAGGGGACTCATCTTGAAGGTATTGATTCAAAAAGATTAGGTCCTTAATAAATTCTTCTGGTTCCTGTATTTTTAGACTATACTCTATAATTTGGCTCTCCTCTATGGTTTCCTCAAGTAAGGCTCGAGCAGCAGTACCTAGGTTCTCTTCCTCTATTTATTCTTCCACTATAGCTTTGGGTTGGATGTGGTCAAGGTTAACTAGCTCTGGGTTGGTTTCTACCTGGGTATCTACTAGGTTAGCTAATTCAAGGTCTACTAAAGGTGTCTCCTCTTCTCCCTCATACTCATCCACTAGGCTCGCATCAGCTTCATACACTTCCGCGTTAATGTAAGCCTTGTCAATCTCAGGAATGGTTGGAGAAGGTCGGCTAGCAGGAAAATTGGTTAGGTTCTGATCTCTGATTATGGATACTACTCCTAGTAGGTTCAGGTTGCCTAAAGGGTAGTGGCTCACTACTGGGCTCATATTTAGGGATACTAATCCTATGGGATTCAAGTTGACTAGGGGAAGCATGACTAGTACTAGGCTGATACTTAGGGGTTATGGGTTCTCTAGGCTCATAGGACAAGGGTGCAGATCTATGGGTCATGGGATTATAGGATCTGGGGTCATAGGATTTTGGGTCAGCTCTATGATCAGGTTGTAAGGATGGATCATGGTATGGGGTCCTCCTAAGGTTGGGCTCCCTATATGGGTCAGAATAGGTTGGGGGCTCCCTATATGGGTCAGAATATTGGGTTCTCCTACTCCCTATATGGGTCAGAATATTGGGTTCTCCTAGGGTTGGGCTCCCTATATGGGTCAGAGTATTGGGTTCTCCTAGGATTGGACTCCCTATATGGGTCAGAGTATTGGGTTCTCCTGGGTTCAGTATCATAATAAGGGTCATGGTAAGGGGTTCTTCTAGGTTCAGTATCATAATAAGGGTCATGGTAAGGGTTCTTCTAGGTTCAGTATCATAATAAGGGTCATGGTAAGGGGTTCTTCTAGGTTCAGTATTATAGTATGGGTCAGGCTAAGGGGCTCTCCTAGGTTCAACCTCTCTGTATGGATTAGGGTTTGGGGTCCTCCTAGGTTGAGGGGAATCAGGATCTGGCTCAGACTGTGACCCATGGGTTTTTCCTGGGGTCCCTACCCGGACTTCTAACTGATCAAACCTATTAGCAAGATGGTCAATTATATCATTGGTTTGAATACCAGACTGAGTTAACTGGGTCATCTGGGTAGTCATCTGGGTAGCCATCTGGGCCATTTGATCAGCTAAGGCTTTCATTTGGGCTTGCAAATTTTCCATGGGTTTAGACATTTGTGAAGGAGGTGGGTGATATGAAACTCCTGATCTAGTGCTCATGCAAGACTCGATCAGACCGACTACAGCTGACTAGACCTAGAGTCCAAACTAAGGGCTCAATCAGGGTGGCAAACTAGCCTATAGTAACCCTGTACTCAGCCAGACAGGTGTAAGGGGAGTGTTAGGTCCCTGATTGCCAATCCTAGACACCAATCAGAGATTGGCCAGGTAAGTGGACCAGCACACAAGCCCTTCGGGATTGAATCCCTAAGCCACCATTCTAGACACTGAGCATAAGGCACACACAGGTTAACTTGACACAGTGATCTAACACTAGCCCGGACCCGACCAGTTGGTGTCCCTAGCACACTAGGGCAAATTAAGTCTAGTTAATTTTAGGTTAAGGCTTGGGACCGAATGCAAGGGATGTGGTTTTGGGCTAAGGAGAGGTTATCAACTCCTCCCCTTATCTGATATAGCAAGAGTGCCCTTAAAAGTAAATTATGCAATGATGGCAAGCAGATGAGGATGCAAATTAGGTTTTAGATGTTTTTGGTATTTTTGGAGAATATGTAATTTTTTTTTTGGTATTTTCTAAAATAGAAGAAAACTTGCAAATTATGGCCTAATATGCAGGAAATATTCTAAAATTAAAAGATATGCAAAAAATGCTAAACAAAACCCTAAAACTTCCAAACTTGTCATGCTGAAAAAAAATAGAGCTGAAAATTTGCAGGCTGTATTTCGGCTTGCCAAAAACTCAAAGGCCATAATAAAATCTGAAAAAAATCTAAAAAATATAGTGAATTATTTTAATCCAAAAAAATGAATTTTAGAGTTTTTGGAGTTTTCATTAGGGAGAAATAATTAAAATAACAGAGATATATGGACTAAAAATTACAGAAAACAAGCCCTAATCTAAGCTCTGATACCAAATGATGGGGGACTAATATGCATGCAATTCTTTTTGTATTTTATATGTGGGGTTAGGTGATTAATTCCCGAATTTCATATCAAAATTAGTTGTAGGGAATTTTGTATAAATTTTTGAAGCCAAGCATGCAGATTAGAACCTAGAAAAGTACTAAAGAAGGATCGCCGGGGCTGAGAAGCCTCGGTTAGGGCAAGTTCTCCTACAATAATAAGACTGGAGGTAGAGGGGGTGTACCTGACAATGTCTGATGTACCTGATGAAGATCGCAGTGAAGGGATCTCTCGTTCCTAGATGGATGCGGCCTGGAAAACCGAGCTAATGACCCATGGATACCCAACTTTCTGCTCGGTGGTCCGATTGAGGCTTGGCTGGAGTCGTTGGATTCGTAGGAACTCGGGGACCTGCAAACAACCTATCAGGAATTAGAAAACTCAAAGGAGATCAAGAAAATAAAGGAAAATAGTAAAGGAAAGAAAGTTTTGGAGAGGGCTGGAAGGATGGTTGGCGGCAGGAAGATGATTGCAAACACCGGGAAGAAGAACTCTCAAACCCCTTTATGCTCACAGCAGGGTAATCACACAAAATAATAGAAGAACTCAAAGTTTATTTCATATATCAAAATCTCCCTTCATACAAGAGGCTAGGGTCCTTTAAATAGATCCTTAACCTTGGGCTCCAAGTAAGGGCACATAAGTCTTTATATAAGAATCATTTTCCCTCTCAAACCCTAGCTAGAAAATAAGGAAACATTAGGTAGAAAAAATCCCTAAAAGTTCTCTTGACTTGGCCAACATTCCAAGGATGCCCAGAGGGGTGTGTTGGGCTTCTAGGAGCAGCAAGACGCCGGCCCAAAGGGGCTCGGGCACATGGGTTTGGGCCTCTGGAAGCTGGGGTGGCCTGGTAGCCAGGTAGCAGGAATATTCCTTGGTATCTTGCTTCTTAGGGGCTTGGGCTTGGCGCCTGGGCTTGATTTCTTTGGGCTAGGATGCAGATGGGCCTCTAAAATCATGCCTTGGTATATGAATATATTTTGGCATCTGGAAGGGAATCTGGACATCTGGAGGGCATCTGCAAGGAATCAGGATTTTCTGAATTTTCCTCCTGGGGTCTTCAAATCTTCAAGCTGGGTTGGACTTGGGCTATACTTCCATGTCTTCAATCTAGTTGGACTTGGTCTTCACTTGTATGATATAGTCTTGAGTCTTCAGTATGCTTGGACAGGACTCAAAAAAATAAAATTAGCTCAACATGAGCTAACTAGCATTGGACTGAACTAGCTCAACATGAGCTGACTAGTACAGAACTGAAATAACAACTCAAAAGACTCAAATAACAACTAAAATGGACTCAGATGGGCTAAGCCCTTACTACAGATGGACTCATAAATTATTGATCAATTCATAGAGGGTTGAAAAGTCTCTATCTTATTCTGGTGCCTCCGGTGTCCCCACCACCTGTTGTCGGAGTCGAGCTCAGCACTCACCCACCATGTGGAGCCTCTTCGAGTGTGCACCCTCTGGATCGAGTCTTCCTTTTGCCCTCCAGAGCGAGACCCTTGGATGTTTGAGCCCTATGGTCGAAGTCGAGCTCAGCGCTCACCCGCCACGTGGAGCCTCTCAGAGCGCACACCCTCTGGATCGGGTCAGCCTTTCGCCCTCCAGAGCGAGACCCTCGGAGGTTTGAGCCCTGTGGTCGTAGTCGAGCTCAGCACTCACCTACCACGTGGAGCCTCTCCGAGCGCACGCCCTCTGGACGGGGTCCGCCTTCCGCCCTCCACAGCAAGACCCTCGGAAGTTTGAGCCCTGTGGTCGGAGTCAAGCTCAGCGCTGACCCTCCACGTGGAGCCTCTCCGAGCGTGCACCCTCTGGACCTGGTCCGCCTTCCGCCCTCCAGAGCGAGACTCTCGAAGGTTTGAGCCCTGTGGTTGAAGTAGATCTGAGCACTCGCCCACCACATGGAGCCTTTCCGAGCGCGCGCCCTCTGGACCAGGCCCGCACTCTTCCCTTCTCCACCAAGGTGACCACACGAGCTCAGAGCATCTAGGTCGGAGAAAGCCCTGCAATCCTGGGACACCGACGAGTCACCCGAGGACTGCGTAATGGCGCCCCCCTTACCGTCATAACTACCTGTCCGCCCGTACCTCCAGGGGGATGGGCCAGCCAGAAAGCATGAACCCCTAAGGTGGTGACCCCCGGATCGAGGCTCTGCCAAGCTTCCCGGAATGGGGAGACCGGAGAGGATGTCAAAATGAATGGAAGCTTTCCCTACCACCTGTTAGGAAAGACATCTCGTCAATGACATGGAATCTCGCCGCACGCACCTGCCAGCCCAGCAAAGATCCCAAGGCAAGCGCCTAACGGCCAATTTTCAACTACAAAGAATAGTCGACACCCTCGAAAGGGGGGAGGTAACAACAACAATCCACCAACAACACAAGCGCAAGCTCGATCAAGAGGGCAAAGTGCCACCGCCACCACAGTTGAAGGAAAACGAGGGAAACAAGGAGAGGCGAAGGAATAGGGAACCCCTCTGTCCCCGCTATCATTCTTTCCCTGCTACATTTTCGTCTTCACACACAACTTTTACTCCTCTTAGTGCGGAGTCCATCAAGAGGGGCCCGACCAGGAGGATCTGTTTTTCTGGATCATCACTGACTTGACCGTCGGAGTGCCCCCACCGGAAACCCAGGCCCAGGTCACTAACCCCTATTTCACAGGTCCAGGAGTAGAGGACTGCCAGGCAGCGAAGGGAGAGCACTCCGGCACCGGTAGTAGCTACGAGCCACGGCGATCTTGGTGGCAACACCTACAAATCTTTGGTGAGATCTACATCATAGATGAGCTCCTTAGATCAAACTCCTAGGCACAAATCATGGACAAGCTCTATGCCTTAGGTAAGGGCTTAATAGTCCCTTTGAAGCCCTGGCAAGCGATCCTTAGATCAAACTCCTAAGCAAAAATCAAGGACGAGCTCGTGCCCTAGGTAAAGGCTTAATAGTCCCTTAAAGCCCTAATAAGTGATCCTTCAATTAGACTCCCAAGCATAAGTCCTGGGCGAGCTCCTCATCCTAGTTAAGGTTTTAACAGTCCTTTCAAAGTCCTGGCAAGCAATCCTTAGATCAAACTCCTAGGCACAAATCCTGGGTTAGCTCCACATCCCATAAGGGCTTAACAATCCCTTAAAACCCTAGCAAGTGATCCTTTGATCAACTCCCAGGCACAAGCCTTGGACGAGCTCTATGCCCCAAGCAAGGGCTTAATAGTCCTTTCAAAGCCCTAGAAAGCAATCTTTTGATCAAACTCCCAGGCATGATAGTTCACCATCTCAAAGTCCTGGATGAGCCTGACATCCTAAGTGGGGTTGACATACCCCTATCCTAATGTCCTAGATGAGCCTGATGCCTTAGGAGGGGTTGACATACCCATTAATTTAATATTCTAGGTGAGCTGAGCACCTAAGGTAGGGTTGGCATACCCCTTATTCTAAATTCCTAAGCGAGCTGAGTGCCCTAGGTAGGGTTGACATACCCCTTATTCTAAAGTCCTGGGCAAGCTGAGCATGCCATTAAACCTGAAAGACTTGGACTTCAATCTAAAGTTTCTCCCACTATTGTGTATGAATTGGTAGCTTTTATCTCCAATTCAAAGAATTATATTAATTCCTTAGTGGGTACTAGAATCCTATAGTCTATACATGAGTCTGAGTGTAGCTTGACCCACTCATGTGCATCTATAGGTAGGTTCTTAACCAATTATTTTTCAAAACTACTTCTAGTAAATATTTTGCCCTAAGCACTTCTTAGTAGGCATGTGGTGCTTCCATTGAAAGTCTTGATTAGGTCCAACCATTAACATGGCAAGACTCAGTATTTCTAACCACTAAATAATCATGTCCGATGATGGCTCGACCCGCCTGACCACCATTTAGAAAGTTACTACTGGATCATCATATTATGAATGATAATTTTAATAGCTAGATAAGCACTAGGCCTTTGGGCCTTCCAGTGATTATGTGAACTATGTGACCCATTACCATCCACCTAATCAAAGGCTATGACATAGTTATCTCCATAAGTTCATCATTTTAAGGATCTAATAATTTAAAGGATTTAGATTTTTGTGATAAATAAAAAAGAAGAGAATGAACTAATTAGTTAAAAATCCTTCTACTAACTTCACAAGTCATAGAAGAGAGTTCAACACAAGCTAGTCCAAGGACACCTAAATCAGTCATACTGATCCACCTTAATAGAATAGGTCAACTCAAATCACTAAGCAACCTATTCAAAACCTGGTTGACCACTTTGGTTAGGTAAGTGGAGATTGGTGTCAGGGTCTTCATTTCTTTCCTTAGACACCAACTTGATTGGCTAGAAAAAGAACAATCCAAATTAAAAACCCCTCTCAGCCACTTACCTTAGACATCAATTAGTTCACCAATTATGATTTGATAGCCTAATGACTTGGGCTCACCTACTGAGCCATAATCAAGTCCATTTAGAAATATGGACTTGATCAAGCTACAACTATTAAGATTGATTATGGAAAAGAAAATCTAATACAATACTTGGTTAGATTTTAATTTCTCTATTTAGTCCATATTTTTCTAAACTTAGGTCTAACCCAGTTAAATGACCCGATTGAAGCTAATCTATTAACCCCAAGATTTATGAAAATGATTTAAGATCTTTCATTCTTAAATCTAGATCTTTTAGCCATCAAAATTTAATTCTTAATTAAGTTTACGATTATTTGAATTTTGAAAATTTTCAAATTCAACTTGTAAAATCATTTCATAAAAATCTATAATTTTAATTTTTTATTCATAGGTTTAAGTCGACACTTCCTGGTCAAGTGTTGACTCATCCATGAGTCGAGTCACTGTCCCTATGAGTCGATACTCAGCCCTGTGATTGCAACTCATATAGAGCAACAAATGCCTATCATTTTTAGTCTGCACTCTTGAGTTGACACCTGCAGGAGCAAGTGTCAACTCACCAGGACCAATTGTCGACTCATCAAGGTTATGTGTCGACACTTGCAGGCTAAAAGTAATAGGTTCAAAAATAGATTCGATTTTATATTAAACTTCTTAACATACCCAGTCATAAATCTAACTTATATCATATATAAACTCTTTAATGATTTCAGATCTTAATTTTCAAGATTAAACATTTTTAATCTAGTTCTTTTCATTATTCTTCTTCATGGGTCATGACATAAGTAGCACCCCCACATGCTATAAGAGATCTCATCGAATGGAAAGAGAGGGTCTTTAAACCTTACTTTTCTCTTATGACTAGATGACCTAGTGAATCCACCCAATCTAATTACCAGGTAAAAAGTTTAAATTGTATTATTTTAGATTTATATGCAATAATTATCATGTTAAATAAACCTAAATCTTTGATATCATTATAAGGAACCATAGGCTATTTCATGTATATATTTCAAAACTTTTTTTAAAAATAAGTGATGAAAAATATAAAGATTAGTTATATTAATCTAAATATGCATTAGATCATATCTATAAATAGCCTACACTAGGGATCATGACATGATAATAATGCATAAAATTAAAGCATATGAATGAAGTAGAGATCACATCTATGCTACATAGATCTTATCTATGCAAACATATTGACAGTATAGATCATACCTACAATATTAATGAGTTTAAAACCCGTTACTTTGCATAGGTAGATGATCACCGTAGTTGAAAATCATGGTATGAAAGCTTTACTAGCCACACAGGATGACTGGCCTCTATAGGTGATCCATATAAAGCCTCACACTAATCAATCTCTTCGGAGAACTAGCTCCTCTACGAGACCTCAATGGCTGATTTCTCCTTCTTCTTCTTCAAGTTACTAGGACACTTCAAGAGACTAAGAAGAATATCAATGAGGAAAGATGTGGTGGAGGAATTTAAAGAAGAAACTAGAAAACCTTTTTCCTTTCTCTTCCCAAATCCTAGTAAAAGAACTAAGGAGATCACACCAAAACCCTTTCTCTCAAATCACACACTTCTTTCCTTAGCTAGAAGACTCTCTTTTGCATTCACTCTCCCCCACATGCCTACTAGAAACTCATTTAAAAGTAGGTGTCCGAGGGAGTTAGGAAGAGGGTAGGAAGTTAGAGTGTTGTTAGGGAGTTAGGGTGAGATTGGATAGTTTTGATTCAAAATAAAAACTACTCAATACAAATTTAAATTCGAATCTAATTCAAATTCAAACTATTTAATTTTAAATGCAAATTCAAACCCCAATCTATTTTTTGAATTCCAAATTCAAAATTCAAATCAAACCAAAGGATTAGGGTGTTTGGGTGTCATCCATCCAATTGGGTTATTCTAATTAAATCTAATTTAATTAGACTTAAATTAAACCTCATTGCTTAATCAAATTAAGCTAATTAGCAATCTAATTACTAAAATAAATCCTTCCATAACTTATTAATTTTTAGTGAGAACCTGATAAATCAATACTTAAAAAATACTGAATGTCAACTCAAGGTCAATCATTAAGCACATTGATAATTAAACTCCAAAATGATTCATAATGTTGATCAGCCATCAAATCAGGCAAGAACTCCTATTATGTGTGACCCCATAGGTTTAAATACTAAGCCAATAGCATAGGAATATTTTTTGTACTGATCAAAGTGACCATCTAGCAATGGTACCTAACATCTTGATAGGTCAAATAATTGCAAAGCAATATTCAAGAACCTCTAGTATATGATTACCATATAATTCATCCCTTTGACCCTTAATACTCAGAATGACTTCAAGATTAAACTGCCAACCCTTAAATAATACATTCATATAGTATCTCAACCTTACAAATTCTATGACTCCTCACAAGGATTATCCTAGCCTAGATTTTGTTGAATTGAAATACATCGAGACATTTTCTCCAAACATTTTGAAGAGGTTATCTCATCTTAACTCACACGCCAACATCATAAATACTTGACTACACCCAGAAACCTTCCATTACTATATTAAAAATTTAAATAGTCTGGTACCAAAGTATAATGAGTTGCTTGCAAGCCACCATGATGATCTTATATCTAGGGGACACTTATATCTATATCCTTCATGAGCAATACTTGGTAGCAAAGTACTCTGTAAATTGATCACGTTCAGTAAAATGTGTCTTTAGATTTCACCTAAATGCTATACCATTATTTCCATACTCTTTGGATAAGAGGATAACCAATCCATATGGCACACAATAATCTATACTCAATAAACATTGCTATTCTATAATAATATATCATTTGGTTGTAAACAAGTTTAAGAATTACACACTGTCCTCCTTTATCATATTAAAAGTAGTTCTAAGAACTCCATCATAAAAGAATTCGTTACACGAAAATGCAATATGATGAACTACCAAATAACCTTTTTTAATAAATAATTTATATATAATTACAATTTGCTTAACCATATATAAGCTAGATGATTGGTATTAGGGCACATTTTCCAACAAGAACTTGATGAAGATCGGCTCCCCTCATCCTGTAGTTATAGAGGGGTCAAGAAAAAGGTCCGCACTAGCAACCAATTAGCACTCGATAGGTACCTACATCACCTTAGCTAGATGCTTGGTCTCCCCAGAGTCAGAAGGTAAAGCACCAAGCACTCCATCCAAGATAGATATCCCCTCGAGCAGTAACACATTTATCTTCTCTGCACCCTAGCTAAAGCGATACCATAAATAAACCTTTAAGAGCTAGCTCAGTCATTTTTCTTTAAGCATCGGGGTCACATCAAGCAGCATGCCAACCTATGTTGCACCCCATGATTGGATGGCAAGTCAAATCACCTTGCCTCCTTTGAAAAGCAATCAGATGCCAGGAGTCCAAAGGCATCTCAAGATTTATGCAAGAGCATTCTCTTATGGACAGCACATCAAGTACCAACAAAGTTTTGCAAGAAAGCAAACAAAGCACCATAGAAAAAGAAAACTCAGGATAAAACAAAATAAGTCTTTCACTAAGATGAAGGGGGCACATTACAAGAGCTGTGCTCCTCTAAGAAACTCTCTTCTCTAACCCTTATGATCCCTTTTCTCTCCTATGGAGATGTCTATGTGAACGTTGGGTGCTTTCAAGAAGAATGGTGATATAGAAAAAGTCTATTTCTTATAGCAGCTCCACACACTCATGATCAGACCTCCTTGCTCTCTAGCCCTCTTTGCTCTTAGATGCCTCATCTATCGTAGGGCGAGCCACCTCACCTCATCCTGCAATGACTTTGCTGGTAGTGCCGAACAGCGCACCCTGCTCATGGAGCCCTCACTCATCACCCTCTTTACTGTTGCTAGCTAGCACGAGGCAAGGAGGGGAACATGGAATGACAATGTCGCCATCAGCAACCATCTTGGTCCCCTCATTGGTGTAGCCTTGCATCTCGATGGCATCCAAGTCCTATGGCCAATGGTGACCTTTAGGGAAACTCTGGGTGCATAGGAGTCGCTTCCCTTCAGCCTGGCCATCTCCTAATAAGCAATTGTTAGCTCTTTTTCCAGTTCCTTATTCCTTGCAATAAGGTCATCAAGCTCCTACACAAGAATGGTGAGATTTCTCGGTCGCACCTCACTACATTTTTGCCAAAGCCCAATCTTTTTCGATAGTGACCCATGCTCTCTCTACACGAACAACCTCTCTTATAAACATCGCCTTGCGATCAACAATGGAGCACTTTGGCGCATGGACTTGGATGCCAACCTACAGAATTGTAAATATTAATACCCATCAATGGTAGTAACATAGCCATCTAAAAGCATGCCGCATACCTCTACAATGCTTCGATGCAAGGATGCTGCTAACACCTCCTCCATTGATGTGCACCATGGCACCGTGACATCAATAGAAGAAGCAATGACCAGACCAAGTTTGCCAACTTCTGTGACATCCAAGCCACCCTTCTTGGTTAGCCACTAGGGGGTAGGTGTCTCATCAGGTAACGCTGACATGGCAATAGCAAAACTGGCAAAGGTTCAAGTGCATAAGGTTCTATGGTGATCTTAGGTCTAAGAATTACTTACACAATTCTCACTTAAAGAACCATCTTTTGACAAGTAAGGCTTTCATAAGATATTTTCATGGTGGATCAATTTAGTGAACTCATTTTTAGATAAGCACCTACATCCTTGTATTTGTATCCCTATACAAGTGGTATGAGACCGACCCTCTCCATCGAGCATACATAGGATATGCCAGTCTTACCAAAAATATCGATCCTTGACTTGATGATCGTATGATTGAAAGTATTTTATATTAGGATTTATAGGAATTTAGATCTCACTATTATGAACTACATTATAATCCTAAATTCATTGCCCTAATCTATGGGATTCATCATGATCTTAAAATAAATAAATATAAGACACATCAAATGATGAAACATAAATGCCTCTTTTTAAGAGGACTCATCAAATGATGAAACATAAAAAGATACAGGATACATCATGATCTTAAAACAAAAAGATATAGGACACATCAAATGATGAAACATAAATATCTCTTTTTAATAGTTGTCATACATGAGTCGAAAGAATTTACAGTAATATCCATGTCACATAAATTTGATTGGCTTTTAGAATACTATTCTTTCAGCTAGATAGATAGGAGCCAATCACTTGTTCAAGGCACAGGATGCCAAACAGTCAAGAACCAATCACTTATTCAAGGGACAGGGTACCAGATAGCTAAGAGTCGATCACTTATTCAAAGCACAGGATGCTAGATGCTAGGAGTCAATCACTTTCACAAGGCATAGGATTCCAGATGGCCAAAAGCTAATCATTTATTAAAGGCACAGCATGTTAGATGGTCAGAAGTTGATCATTTATTCAAGAACAAGGTGCCAAATGACAAGAAACCGATCATTTATTTAAGGTATAGGTACCAAATAGCCAAGAGCCGATCACTTTTTCAAGGTATAGGATACCAGATGGCTAGGAGCTAATCATTTATTCAATAAACAAGATGCCAGATGGCCAGGAATCAATCTCTTATTTAAGGCACAGGTGGTGCGGGCACCAGAATCAGAAGAAGACTTCAGGGTTCCATCTGGATCTTTGAATGACCTTGCCCGAAGATTAGGGTTTGTAATAAGGGTTGACCTGGTCAACCAGATTATTTTATTTCTTTGAGTCTGCATTTCATTTTGTTGAGTCATATTGACTTAGTCTAAGTCCAAGTCAAGTCCTGGTTGGCGCCATTCCCTAGGGCATCATTTTTTCTTCCAAGGCCAAATGCAAGTGGACTTCACACTCCCAGCCACACTCCCAGGACCAGTTGGAGCCACATTTCATCCCAGTGTCCCTGGTCCCCATGCCCAAGAGAGCAAGAAAATTTTCTTAGGAGAAGTCAAGGAAGGCGCCCACAAGCTGCCAAAAGTAACCAAGCTAAAGGAGCAGGGGATTTTTCTTGGAGAGGACTTCAAGGTAGGTGCCCACACCTGCCTAAAGTACCTGGCTATGAATGGAAGGAGCCTAGTCTTGGGGAGAAAGACTAGGAGATGAGTATTTTCTTCCAGAAAGAGTATGTCAGTCATGGAAGGAAAATCCATGACTTAAGGAGAAAGACTAGGAGATGAGTATTTTCATTTGAGGCCGCCCACTCTAAGGAAAGAAGCCTGGTCGGTCAATGGAAAGGCCGCCCATGCTTAAGGGAAAGTTTTTCAGCTTAGGATGAAGTAGTCCCATATGGGAAGTAGTGTAATTTTGTTTCTCTTGCAAGGTCTATATATTGGACCCTTATGTAATCTTTTGATTAGAATAAGTAAAATGAAATATTTTCTTGTGTTGAGCAACCTTGTGTTCTCTTCTTCTGCACTTCTTTGAGTGTTGAGCTCCGTGAGGTAGTAAATCCGGGTTCCATTAGAGCCTTGAGGAGGTGAGAGATCTCCAAAGTTACCAAAACCCTGCCCTGCTTTCATCCCTGGCCGCCAACCCTAATTTCCTTTCATCATCCTAGCAGCCAACACCCAAATTCCCAATCCCTATTCCCACTTCATTCAAGGCTGCCATCTCCTTCTCCAAGCCACCGTCCACTATATCAAGCCCTAGGTCCTTTTCATCTGCAAGCCGCCGCCCTACAAGCCAAACCCTAAATCCACTCCATCTTTCACCGCCACCTCCATACTCTTCCCTCATCTTCAAAGTTTGAGCAGTCTGGAGCTATCCCAGGTAAAGGTTTCTTCCTTGAGTTTCTTACATCCTTATCTTGTTCTTCATCCTTTCTAGATCCAGAGTACGAGAAGAAGGCCAACCTTGCCATAGGACTACAATCCGAGGATCCATTGCGAAGATACCCCATCTCCAAGGATCCTACAATCTGCTCGAGAGTGTCCTTCAATTGAAGCAAAGAGAGATATCACAGTCAGGTATAAAACCTTCTCTTCTCTCTTCGTCTGTTTCTTGAAAGAGGAGTAAACCCTAGGTCTTGGGGTTTCTCAATCCCTAGCGATCCTACTTCTTTATTACTCTGATAATCTACTCTTTTCAATATTAGTTAGCCTTGTTTTTGAGTCAAGCCAACTTCTAACAAAACACAAAAAAAAAAAAAAAAAAAAAATTAGTCTTAATTTACTTCCGCATCGCATCATCTTATTTGTTCTGCATCATTTTTGGTATCAGAGCCCTGTCTAGGGTTCTTGCTTGTTTGATTATTTTTTCGTTTCTTTTTACTTTTGCTGCCTAGAGTAGACTCCCCTGGCCGTCCAGTCCTAGGAACAAGCGAGACGTAAGCCTCCTCCTCCCATTCCACAGGGGTTCCTAGGGCGTGTAGGGGTGCTGCTGGGTTATAACTTCTAGGTAGGGATTGTAAACGGGACACATGTTCTATTTTCTACCAGTAACTTCCCTGTTATTTGAATTGTTTCTTTCTGCAGAAAATTTAAAATTAAGTCATTCTTATTTTGCTGGAACCAGTATAATTGATTGTAATTTACATAAAATTTTTATGATTTATTAATTTATGTAGATTTTCTAAGATCAATTTTACTGATGTTCTGCTTTTTTATTCTCTGCAAACTGTTTTTTTATTTGAGTGTGCATAAATTGAATCTATCTTAAGGGCACCGAAGTTGCAACATAAGGGAAGGATTGAGACCCACTCAGTAGCCCAAAACCACCTCAAGTGCATTCGAACCTGAGCTTTTAATCTTAAAATTAATTAGACCTAATTTGCCCTAATGGGCTAGGGACACCAACTGGTCGGGTCTAGGCTAGTGTTGAGTCAGTTTGTCTAGTTACTCTGTGTGTGCTTTGTACTCAGTGTCTAGAACGGTGGTTCAGGGATTCTATCCCGAAGGGCTTGTGTGCTGGTCCGCCTACCTGGCCAATCACTGATTGGTGTCTAGGATTGGCAATTAGGGACCTAACACTCCCCTTACACCTGCCTGGCTGAGTCTCGAGTTACTACAGGCTAGCTTGCCACTCTGATTGGGCATCTAGTTTGGGCTCTAGGTCTAGTTAGCCCGTAGTCATTTCAGTCAAGTCTCATTTGGTGTGCTTGCTTGCATCATCATGTCCACCCAGAATGGAGTACCCTACCAACCTGGTCAAACCCAACCTGATTTAGAGGCCATGATTAGAACTCTTATCGAAAGTATGACCAAATTGAGTCAGGATATGACTGATACTGTTGCCCAGTTTAGGGATCAAGTCCGTGAGGATCTTACCCAGCTTAGGGATCGAGTCCAAGTACTTGAGGAACCTAGACATCAGAATTGGACTCCTGACCTAGATTTTAATGTGCCTCAACCTCACCCACACCAGGAGCCTAGAAGACCTTTATACAGAGATCCTGAACCTAATCATAGGAGGCCTGACCCAGAGCCTGAAGATAGAGATGATAGGTTCATCCGGAACATCAAATTAGATGCACCCACTTTTGATGGTAGCTTAAACCCTAAGGTGTATTCTGATTGGGAGGGTGAGATGGACCAGTACTTTGAGTGGTATACCATGTCTGAGGAAAGGAAGTTCAAGTTTGCCAAGATGATGTTAGTGCGTCAAGCTAGGTTATACTGGGGGAAGATTGAGCTAACCACTAGGAGACGAAATGTTGAGCCCATAACCACTTGGCAGGGTATGAAAGAGAAGGCAGGGTATGAAAGAGAAGCTTAGAGATAAGTACCTACCCATTTCATACCAGTAGAATCTGTTAGACCAATGGCAAACCTTGAAACAAGGAAACCGATCTGTCTCAGACTACATAGCCACCTTTGATGAGTACTTGATGAGATGTGATGTGAGTGAAGCCCATGAGGTCACTTTGTCTAGATTTAGTGCTGGACTTAAGGAAGACATTAAGAGGGAGTTGTTTCTGAGAGAGGTTACTGACCTAGACCAAGCCTATCAGATTGCACTGAACACTGAGAAATTTCAGAGAGGACCTATACCTTCTAGGGTTAGTGCCCCAATCCCAAGAAATGGACCTAGCCAAGTTACCCCTAGCAAACCTTTTCAGGGTATTCCCACCCCTAGGCCCATGATAAAGGTAAGGCACCTGACACCCAGAGAACCCCTAGTTCTAGTATCACCTATTTTAAGTGTCAGAAACCAGGTCATATCTCCAGACAGTGTACAGCCATAGATTGTTTTAAGTGCCATAGGGTAGGTCATGTTTTTAGCCAATGCCCACGTAGATCCCTTTACATAGAAGAGGGAGAGGAAGAGAATTCCGGGCCCAATGAGGAATTTGAAGAAGTTTATGAGGCCAGAATGAACTTGGTTGATGAATATGAAGGAGAGGAGGAACCCACAGAGTCTGACCAGTTAGGAGTTGTGAGATGCATCCTGTCCCAGAGTAGAGTTCAGGAGGATTGGCGTAGGACTAACATCCTATAGACTTTCTTTAAATTAGAGGATAAGGTATGTAAGATCATCATAGATAGTGGGAGCTGTGTAAATGCTATTTCTGCGAGCACTATCAAAATTCAGGAGGGGCTATCTCAGGAAGTTCATGAAAAAAGAGGCTCCGGTTAAAGATCAACCACTTGTGGCCCTTCCCCCTATTCCTGCAAACGACAACCGTCCCACAGAGAAGCCGATGGGCATGATCTCTTAGGGAATAGGGCATGCATCAAAGTGAGCCTAGGAGGGAGGAGATCTAGAAAATGTACTCTCCTTTGAGAAGGGGAAGGGTGGTGAAGAAGAAAATGTAAATAAGGATGCTATCGTGGTCGAGATGACCATCGCTAAGCATCCTGTACATCATATTATGGTTGATAGTGGGAGCTCCACAGACGTGCTTTTTTACGATGCTTTCTCTTGGATGAACTTGTCACATGATCGGCTAAGGCCAATGCATACCCCTCTCATAGGTTTCACCAGAGATTCTGTGGGAGTCGAGGAAGAGATCACCCTCCCTGTCACCACCGGGACTCCACCCTGTCAAAGCACAATCATGATGACTTTTATTGTCGTCAGACTCCCGTCACCATATAATGCTATCTTGAGCCACCCTGGGCTCAACTAGCTCAACGCAGTCATTTTCACTAAAAGGTTATTGGTACAGACCCCTACCGTTTATGAGGTAGGAGAGATGAGGGGGGCAGTTCATCCCATCCCATATTGCTTGCAGGCTATCCCGGGAGCCCAGAGTGCCGAGCTCGACTCTGACATCGATGACCTCGACCAAAGGGTGCAGGACTCCATGGGTGGCCCTGTTGAGTGCCTGCTGATATACCCCCTGGCTCGGACCCACTGAGGATGGTGCAGATAGGAGCCCAACTCATGGAAGACGAGCGGGCTTGCTTGCTGAGTTTCCTTCTGGCGAACACGGATGTGTTCGCCTAGTCTATGGCAGATATGCCAGGTATCCCCTTAGATGTCATCACCCATCAATTGAAGATTGATCCGAAGTACCATCCAGTTCGGTAGAAGAAGAGGAGTTTTGCCGCAGAAAGGCAGAAGGCGATCAACGACAAGGTAGAGAAGCTCCTCGCCGCTGGCTTTGTTCGTGAAGTGCAGTACCCCAACTGGCTGGCAAACGTGGTGGTGGTCAAAAAGAACAACGAAAAATGGAGGATCTATATGGTGGGGACACCGGAGGCACCAGAATAAGACAGAGGCTTTTCAACCCTCTATGAATTGATCAATAATTTATGAGTCCATCTGTAATAAGGGCTTAGCCCATTTGAGTCCATTTTAGTTGTTATTTGAGTCTTTTGAGTTGTTATTTCAGTTATGTACTAGTCAGCTCATGTTGAGCTAGTTCAGTCCAATGCTAGTCAGCTCATGTCGAGCTAATTTTATTTTTTTGAGTCCTGTTCAACCATATTGAAGACTCAAGACCACATCATACAAGTGAAGACCAAGTCCAATTAGATTGAAGACATTGAAGTTTAGCCCAAGTCCAACCCAGCTTGAAGATTTGAAGACTGCAGGAGGAAAATCAGAAACCCTGATTCCTTGCAGATGCCCTCCAGATGCCCAGATTCCCTTCCAGATGCCAGAATATATTCATAGACTAGGGCATCCATGATTCCAGAGGTCCACCCGCATCCTAGTCCAAAGAAATCAAGCCCAGGAGCCAAGCCCAAGCCCCTAGAAGCAAGTTACCAGGGAATATTCCTTCTACCTGGCTACCAGGCCACCCCAGCTTCCAAAGGCCCAAGCCCATGCATCCAAGCCCCTTTGGACTGGCCTCTTGCTGCTCTTAGAAGCCCAACACGCCTCCCTAGGTGTCCTTGGAGTGTTGTCCAAGTCAAGAGAATTTTTAGGAATTTTTCTACCTAATGTTTCCTTATTCTAGCTAGGGTTTGAGATGCAAAAGGATTCTTGTGTAAAGACTAATGTGCCCTTACTTGGAGCCCAAGGTTAAGGGTCTATTTAAGGGACCCTAGCCTCTTGTATGAAGGGATTTTGATATATGAAATAAACTTTGAGTTCTTCTATTGCTTTGTGTGATTACCATGCTGTGTGCATAAAGGGGTTTGAGAGTTCTTCTTCCCGGTGTTTGCAATCATCATCCTGTCGCCAACCATCCTTCCAGCCTCTCCAAAACTTTCTTTCCTTTGCTATTTTCCTTTATTTTCTTGATCTCCTTTGAGTTTTCTAACCCCTGACAGGATATTTGTAGGTCCCCAAGTTCCTACGAATCCAACGACTCCAGCCAAGCCTCAATCGGACTACCGAGCAGAAAGCCGGGTATCCACGGGTCTTTGGCTCAGTTTTCCAAGCCGCATCCATCGAGGAACGAGAGATCCCTTCATTGTGATCTTCACCGGGCACTTCAGACATTATCAGGTACACCCCCTCTACCTCCAGTCTTTATATTGTAGGAGAACTTGCCCTAATCGAGGCTTCTCAGCCCCGGCGATCCTTCTTTAGTACTTTTCTAGGTTCTAATTTGCATGCTTGGCTTCAAAAATTCATATAAAATTTTCTACAACTAATTTTGATCTAAAATTCAGGAATTAATCACCTAACCCCATATTTAAAACATACAAAAAGAATTGCATGCATATTAGTCCCGCATCATTTGGTATCAGAGCTTAGATTAGGGCTTGTTTTCTGTAATTATTCAGTCCGTATATACTCTGTTATTTAAATTATTTTGTCCTGATAAAAACTTCTAAAATTATGAAATTTATTTTGCTGGATTCATCATAATTCACAGTAATTTTTAGAATTTTTTAGATTTTATTTCAGCCTGTGAATTTTATGCAAGCCGAAATACAGCCTGCAAATTTTTGGCTCTGTTTTTTTTTAGCAAGACATGTTTGGAAATTTTAGGGTTTTGTTTAGCATCTTTTGCATATCTTTTAATTTTAGTATATGTCCTGCATATTAGGCCATAATTTGTAAGTTTTCTTCTATTTAAGAAAATACCAAAATAAAATAAAAAATTACATATTCTCTAAAAATACCAAAAAAATATCTAAACCCTAATTTGCATCCTCATATACCTGCCATCATTGCATAATTTACTTTTTAAGGGCACTCTTGCTATATCAGATGGGGGGAGGATTTGATCACCTCTCCTTAACCCAAAACCACATCCCTTGCATTCGGTCCCAAGCCTTAACCTAAAATTAACTAGACTTAATTTGCCCTAGTGGGCTAGGGACACCAACTGTCGGGTCCGGGCTAAGTATCAGATCATTGTGTCACGCTAACCTGTGTGTGCCTTGTACTCAGTGTCTAGAACGGTGGTTCAGGGATTCAATCCCGAAGGGATTGTGTGCTGGTCCGCCTACTTGGCCAATCTCTGATTGGTGTCTAGGCTTGGCAACCAGGGACCTAACACTCCCCTTACACCTGCCTGGCTGAGTACAGGGTTACTATAGGCTAGTTTGCCACCCTGATTGAGCATCTAGTTTGCCACCCTGATTGAGCATCTAGTTTGGATTCTAGGTCTAATCAGCTATAGTCGGTATGATCGAGTCTTGCATGAGCATTAGATCATGAGTCCCATCTCATTCACCATCTCCCTGAATCCATGGACCATTTTGATGCCAAATTTGATGCCCTTTGAGAAAGGTTAGTCCAAACCCTCAATCTTAGGTTTGGGCAAGCAAATGCCTAATTGACCTTGAAGCTTGAACAAATAGATGCCCGACTAGGAATCCTAGAGAAGACATGTAGGACCCAGTCTGAGCCTGATCCTGAGTCCCCTCAGCCTAGGAGAACCCCTCGTCATGACCCATACTATGATACTGAACCTAGGAGGATCCCAAACCCTGATCTCTATCGAGAGGTTGAACCTAGGAGAGCCCATCGTCATGACCCATACTATGATACTGAACCTAGGAGGACCCCAAACCCTGATCCATACCCTGAGGCTGAACCTAGGAGAGCCCATCGTCATGACCCAATCCCTAAGGTTAGTCATAGAAGACCCAATCAGGATTTTGTAGACCAGGAAGATAGATCCTATTTACCCACATCCTATAAGCCTAGTATACCCACATCCTATAGATCTTATGACTCCAAATCCTATGAACCTAGAACCTATGAACCTAGATCCTATGACTCTAGATCCCATGATCATAGATCCTATGCACCCACACTCTATGAGCCTAGTAGACCCAACACCAAATATTCTGACCCATATAGGGAGTCCAACCCTAGGGGAACCCAATATTCTGACCCATATAGGGAGTCCAACCCTAGGAGAACCCAATATTCTGACCCATATAGGGAGTCCAACCCTAGGAGAACCCAATATCCTGACCCATATAGGGAGCCTAACCTTAGGAGGACCCCATACCATGATCCATTCTTAGAACCTGACCATAGAGCTGACCCAAAATCCTATGACCCCAGATCCTATAATCCCATGACCCATAGATCTGCACCCTTGTCCTATGAGCCCAGAGAATGCATAACCCCTAAGTATCAATCTAGTACTAGTCAGGTTTCCCTTAGTCAACTTGAACCCCATAGGATTAGTATTCCTAAATATGAGCCCAGTAGTGAGCCACTACCCCTTAGGCAACCTGAACCTACTAGGATTAGTGTCCATAATCAGAAACCAAGACCTAGCCAATTTTTCCCTAGCCGACCTTCTCCAACCATTCCTGAGATTGACAAGGCTTACATTAACGCGGAAGTGTATGAAGCTGATGTGAGCCTAGTGGATGAGTATGAAGGAGAAGAGGAGACACCTTTAGTAGACCTAGAATTAGCTGACCTAGTAGATACCCAGGTAGAAACCAACCCAGAGCTAGTTGACCTTGACCACATCCAACCTAAAGCTATAATGGAAGAACAAATAGAGGAAGAGAACCAAGGTACTGCTGCTAGAGCCTTATCTGAGGAAACCATAGAGGAGAGCCAAATTATAGAGTCTAGTCCAAAAATACAAGAACCAAAAGAATTTATTAAGGACTTGATCTCATTGAATCAGTACCCTCAGGATGAGCCCCCTCCTATAGTTCCCATTAAGGACCTCTTCCCCGAAATTGGCGACACATCCTTCCATTATGCAAACCCTATAGATATAGCTCAACCTCGTAAGGTTAACCTCATTAGTATAGGATTAGTTCCTGACACCCCGTCTTTTATCCTACTTTATCCAACTAACCATGAACCTTTTTCTCTACCCTACCAAACTAATTCTGAACCCACTTCCTATTTTCTGCCCTTTCTAGACATCTCCAAATTTCTAGGATCATTAGATTGTATTTAGTTGAGATTATCATACTGCATGCATTCATTACGCATGTTAGGTTTGCATTATACTTCTGGCATACCCTTTGGCATTTTCTTGGAGTCCATTGTAAATACTCTTGTACACACCACACTAGGGTCAAACCTAGAGAGTCTATAGTCTCTTAGGTTTAGGCCCATAAAAGTCTAATAAATTTCCTTCGATAGGAATGCAAAGTCGAGTCTATTAGGTGTTAGTTTGAGTCCTTTGCATCATTTTGTTAGGAGTCTGCATGTGCCCAGCATGTTCACCACTTACACTAATTTTAAACAAACTGGCTAATTCCCGAAGATGGATCAAAAAATTTGATGTAGTGGATTCTATCTTGGTTAGGCTTAGGCCTAAAAGAATCTTCATGCTCGCAGAGCTGGACCTTTTAAAGTGATAGAGAAGGTTGGATCAAATGCCTAGGTGTTAGACTTGCCTTCGGATTTGGGCATTAGTTCTACCTTCAATATTACAGACCTAGTTGAGTACAGGGAACCGGTAGTGATACCTAGTGAGGCCTTTGAACCTATTCCTTTTCATTGTGAGTGACCCTAACCCAGAGTGTCCACTAACAAATTGGTCTGAGAGAGGAGAACAGATCGAGCATATCCTGGACGATCAAGCCATCACGACCCAGGGTCGTAACTATCAACGCTTCCTGGTCCAATGGCAAGGCTGGCCAGAGTCGGATGATTCATGAATTTCTCGAGAGGACTTGCAATGCCTCAACCCAGACCTTCTCGAGAGATATGTGAGCCAGTCTGATCTTCACTCGACAGGGTCGAGTTCCTCCCACCCCGGAAGAATTGGTCGGGACACCGGAGGCACCGGAATAAGACAAAGGCTTTTCAACCCTCTATGAATTGATCAATAATTTATGAGTCCATCAGTAATAAGGGCTTAGCCCATTTGAGTCTATTTTAGTTGTTATTTAAGTCTTTTGAGTTGTTATTTCAGTTCTGTATTAGTCAGCTCATGTTGAGCTAGTTCAATCCAATGCTAGTCAGCTCATGTCAAAGCTAATTTTATTTTTGAGTCATGTTCAACCATATTGAAGACTCAAGACCACATCATAAAAGTGAAGACCAAGTCTAACTAGATTGAAGACATGGAAGTTTAGCCCAAGTCCAACCTAGCTTGAAGATTTGAAGACCCCAGGAGGAAAATCAGAAACCCTGATTCCTTGCAAATGCCCTCCAGATGCCCAGATTCCCTTCCAGATGCCAGAATATATTCATGGACCAGGGCATCCATGATTCTAGAGGTCCACCTGCATCCTAGTCCAAAGAAATCAATCCCAGGCGCCAAGCCCAAGCCCCTAAGAAGCAAGATACCAGGAAATATTCCTGCTACCTGGCTACCAGGCCACCCCAGCTTCCAGAGGCCCAAGCCCATGCACCCAAGCCCCTTTGGGCTGGCCTCTTGCTGCTCTTAGAAGCCCAACACACCCCCCTAGGTGTCCTTGGAGTGTTGGCCAAGTCAAGAGAATTTTTAGGGATTTTTCTATCTAATGTTTCCTTATTTTCTAGCTAGGGTTTGAGAGGGAAAATGATTCTTATGTAAAGACTAATGTGCCCTTACTTGGAGCCCAAGGTTAAGGGTCTATTTAAGGGACCCTAGCCTCTTGTATGAAGGGATTTTGATATATGAAATAAACCTTGAGTTCTTCTATTGCTTTGTGTGATTACCTTGCTGTGTACATAAAGGGGTTTGAGAGTTCTTCTTCCCGGTGTTTGCAATTATCTTCCTACCACCAACCATCCTTCCAGCCCCTCCAAAACTTTCTTTCCTTTACTGTTTTCCTTTATTTTCTTGATCTCCTTTGAGTTTTCTAACCCTGACAGGTCGTTTGCAGGTCCTCGAGTTCCTACGAATCCAATGACTCCAGCCAAGCCTCAATCGGACCACCGAACAGAAAGCCGGGTATCCGCGGGTCTTTGGCTCGATTTTCCAGGCCGCATCCATCGAGGAACGAGAGATCCCTTCATTGTGATCTTCACCGGGCACTTCAAATATTGTCAGGTACGCCCCCTCTACCTCCAGTCTTTATATTGTAAGAGAACTTGCCCTAACCGAGGCTTCTCAGCCCCGGCGATCCTTCTTTAGTACTTTTCTAGGTTCTAATCTGCATGCTTGGCTTCAAAAATTCATATAAAATTTCCTACAACTAATTTTGATCTGAAACTTGGGAATTAATCACCTAACCCCACATACAAAACATACAAAAAGAATTGCATGCATATTATTCCCGCATCACTATGTGGACTACATCGACCTCAACCATGCTTGCCTAAAAGATAGCTTCCCCCTCTCGAAGATCGACCAGCTCATGGACGCCACTTCGGGGCATCACCTCCTCTCCTTCATGGATGCATTCTCCGGGTATAATCAGATCTGGATGCATCCAGAGGATGAGGTGCATACCACCTTCATCACAGATCGTGGGACGTACTGCTACAAGATGATGCCCTTCGATCTAAAGAATGCTAGTACCACATACCAGCGGTTGGTCAACAAGGTCTTCAAAGACCAAATAGGTTGCAACATGCCGGTATACATGGATGACATGCTCATGATGAGCAAACTAACCTCGGACCATGTCGACGACTTGACAGAGACCTTCCGCAACCTTCGCCTCCATCAGATGAAGTTGAACCCGGCAAAGTACGCTTTCGGTGTAGTGGCGGGGAAGTTCTTTGGCTTTATGATGACCCAAAGAGGGATTGAAGACAACCTAGAGAAGGTCCAAGCAATCCTTGACATAGAGCAACCCACCTCCAAGAAGCAAGTCCAGCGACTTACCAGTCGAATAGCAGCCCTGAGCTGGTTCATCTCATGATCTGTCAATCGTTGCCAGCCCTTCTTCAAGGCGTTGAGGAGATGCATGACTTCACCTGGACAAAGGAGTTCCAAGAGGTATTCGAGGAGCTAAAAATGATCCTGGCGTCACCACCACTACTCTCTCGACCAGAGGAGGGAGAAGAGCTCCTCCTGTATATGGTGGTCACACCAGAGATCGATAGCTTGATCCTGGTCTGAATGAATGATGGAGGGATCTAGAGACCTGTATACTATATAAGCAAGCTTCTCCGTGATGCCGAGCTTAGGTATTCTCGATTCTAGAAGTTAATTTTTGTGCTCATTATGTCTGCCCAGCATCTCAGGCCTTACTTCCAAGCATACCCGATCGTGGTTATGACGGATCAACCGCTAAAGGCCATGCTCAGTCGACCCGACATGTCTGGATGACTGGCAAAGTGGGTGCTGAAGCTCAGCGAGTTCGACATCGCCTACCGGTCGAGATCGTCCATGAAGGTGCACGTACTGGCTGACTCTTTAGTTGAGTGTGCGGCTTGGGCGAGAGGTAGGAAGATAGTCCCCAGATTCAACAACCAGGACCTGAACTAGAGGAGGACATTTGGGTCCTACATGTGGACGGAGCCTCCAACTCTAGTGGAAGTGGAGCCAAACTCATCCTTGCTAATAGCGAGGGAGTCGTCACTGAGTGCGCGCTTCACCTCCAGTTCGCTGCCAACAATAACCAGGCAGAGTATGAAGCACTTCTTGTGGGACTAAGAGTTTCTCGTGAACTAGACGTGACCAGTTTGAGAGTCTTCATCGACTCACAGTTGGTGGCCAGGCAGGTCTTAGGCGAGTTCGAGGCCCGGGACCCTCAAATGTCGAAGTACCTGGAGTTGGTACGTGCAAGTGTGGCAGGTTTTAAGTGCTTCAGCGTCTCCCACATTCCATGCGAAAAAATTGCTCGTGCTAACGACCTCTCCTAGCTGGCAACCTTGCTGGACTCATCATTAGGTCGTACATACATCAAACATCTTCAGGTCCCAAGCTATGAAGACCCTTAGAGAGATCCAGCAGGTCACCTCGAAGCATAGCTGGATGGACAAGTACATCAAAAACATCACCGACGATTCTTTGCCAGAGGATCGGATAGAGGCCGGCCTCATCAAGAGGAAGGCCGTGCACTTTGTGCTGATGGACGGATTGCTCTACCAGAGGTCCTACACCTATCCACTCCTCAAATGTTTAAGACCCACGGAGGCAGCAATCATACTCCAGGAAATATATGAAGGCCTCTATGGAAATCATGTCGGGGGTAGAACCTTGGCATACAAGGTCCTCTGCCAGGGATACTTCTGGAAAATGATGAGGGAGGATGCAGCCAACATTGTCAAGAGGTGTGACCGCTGTCAACGTCACGCCATTGTGCAATGACAGCTGGTTGTGCCTCTCTCCCAGCTTTCCACCCCCTGGCCATTTGCCTAGTGGGGAATGGACATCCTTTGTCTCTTTCCTCCCATGTTCGGGCAGTGTAAGTTCCTGATAGTCACCATCAAATACTTCACGAAGTGGGTCGAGGATGAGCCGTTAGCCCATATCACGGAAGAAAATGTCAACAGATTCTTCTGAAAATCAATCGTATGCCGCTTCGGGCTCCCTCACACCATCATCATTGATAATGGATGACAGTTCGACAATCGGGAGTTCGATGAGTTTTTCCATGACCTCAACATTCATCATCGTTTCACCTCGATAGCACACCCTCAGACCAATGGGTAGGTCAAGGTTAGCAACCGGACCATCCTTTAAGGGCTCTGGACCAGGTTCGATCAGGCCAAAGGTTGATGGACCGAAGAACTTCTCAGTGTCCTGTGGGCATACCACACGATGCCAAAGACAGCCACGGATGAAACTCCATTCAACCTCATCTTCGATGCAGAAGCAATAATTTCAATGGAACTCGGTCTGCTGACATTGCATGTAGAGCAATACAACGAAGCCAAGAACCCAGCACGACTCCTGCTCAATCTAGATCTACTTGAAGAAATGAGGGACAAGGCTCGGGTTCGAGTGACAGCCTACCAGCAACGAGTGGCCAGATACTACAACTCCAGGGTGAGACCGAAGTCCTTCCACCTGGGAGACCTGGTGTTGCGACATGCCGAAGCCTCCCAGCCACGAGAGTATGGTAAGCTCTCTCCAAATTGGAAAGGCCCGTACAGGGTGGGCGAAGCACTCCCTCACGTTGCCTACTATCTCGCCGAGCTCAATGGGGCACGATTTCTATGGACATGAAACGCCACAAACTTGAGGATGTATTACCAATGATATAAGACTTCATGAACATTAATAATATAATTTTTTTTAGTGTAATGCTTGTTTCTATCTTGTAGGACTATCATCACCCAGCCTTAGGTATGGCGAGCAAAGGTGAGGCAAAAGTCCCACAAGCAGTTCGTGGGAAACACAAAGCCCGGAGTTCAGTTTGGAAGACTACACGGAATCCAGTTTTGGCATGAAAGCATGGAGTTAAGTCTGGAAGACCACATGAAATCCAGTTTCGGCATGAAGTCCCGGAGTTCAGTCCAGAAAATTGCACGGAACTCAATTCTAGCATGAAATCCCATAGTTCAGTCAGGAAGATCGCACGGAACCCAGTTCCGGCATGAAAGCCCGGAGTTCAGTCTGGAAGATGACACGAGACCCAGTTTTGGTGCAAAGGCATGAAACCCAGCTCCGGCAACCAAAGTCTCGGTACCAAAGACTTATGAAATACAAGCCGGAAGCTTCAGGAATCCCATGCTGAAGCCTGGAGGCCTCCTAAACCTGATTTCTAGCCAAGAGGCAGAGTCAAACTTCAAATCAAAGTCGTAGACTCGGCTCCAACAAAAAAAAAAAGAAGAAAAAATAGGGGGTTCAGACCTGCCATCAATAAAAGAGCAAAACAAAGAGTTGAAGACAAGAACACTAAGATGTAAAAAGGGAAAAGAGCTTCATTTATGAGTGTAGAGGTTTCATACAAATGAAAGGGGCCTAACAGGCTGGGTGACCCAAAGGAACAAAATGAAAACCCTACACTAGGATACAAAATGAGGGACCCGAGGTCACTCCATCGCAGGCTCCATCCTAGGTTTGGAAGCCTCCGCGTCGCCGGTTGCCTCCCTAGCAGGTCACCCGGCAGTCCCCTTATCAGCTGCTCCCGGCACCACTGACTCCTCGGACTGGCCGCTAGGGCTGCCACGGATGACTCCGGCTAGATCGAGCTCCGAGAAGAGGGAGGCCACCTTCTCCCGGCATACCCCAAAGCCCATCAAGGAGTCCATGGCAGCCTCGTGGACCTCATCCTTGAACTCCTGGGAGGCCCGGAACTTAGGCAAGTTCTCCTGGGCATCCCTCTATGTGGCCTCCAGCAGCCCTGAGATGTAAGAGGTTTTCTTCTTGGCCACCGTCAATTCGGCCAGGACCTCATCGACCCAGCTCTCCAATAACCGGGATCGCCCCTCTAGACACGAGATCTCCGTCGTGTCTTCATCAGCATGGCGCTGATTCAAGACCCTCTCCTTGGATCGGGAGACCTCAAGGTCCCTGATGAGCCCTTCAGCACGGGCTAGGTCTCCTTAGAGAGCCTGGTTGCTCTCCCTCAACTCATGACCCTTCTCTATTGGGTCATCCACGTTGGCCGCGAGGTTGACTAGTTTCTTCTCCCTTTCGACCTCTTTTCTCGTAGAAGAAGTGAGGAAGTCGCGGAGAAGGAGCACGTCAATCCCGGTTTGCATCAAAGATGAGTTCAAAACTCCTTAAAAATCCAACTGGAACATTAAGGGGAGGTGTTGGATACTCACCGTGAAGAGCTGGGGAAGGATCCCGAGTAGTGCAGCTGTGTAGTCCCGGCCACCCCTCAAGCGACGGTCCCGAGGCTAGGCCGCGTACTCCATCATCCTTTCTGCTAGGCCCTGATCCCGGATGACAGAGGCATTACCAGGAAGCCCTGCTGGTGCGAGGTGGGGCTTGGAGGAGGGCTGAGCGAGAGTCCTTTTGGCATGCGAGCTGTGGTC
Organism: Areca catechu; assembly: GCA_021397845.1. NCBI lineage: Eukaryota > Viridiplantae > Streptophyta > Magnoliopsida > Arecales > Arecaceae > Areca > Areca catechu. The sequence continues at coordinate 98,479,606 of CM038045.1, forward strand.
TGCGACGTCACCGCCATAGTCATGGCTACCGTCGGGGCACTGGTCACCGCGACCATCAGAGGAGGCACCGATCGCTCCTCCTCCCCGCTCCCATCGATGTTGATGATCTCTGGGGCAGGAGTTTGCTGCTGAGGTGGCCGAGGGGTTCTATCCACCGCCCTCTGCTCCGAGGTCGGAGTGGGCCTGGGCCCCTAATCCATCTCCACCCGAGCCCTCTTCGGTGGAGTGTCCTGGGCCCCGGCTGAAGTGCTTCTCTTCCAGGAAAACTCCACCAAGCTATCCATGGAGAACTTCATCCCTGGAAAAAGAGAAAAGTTAGAGGGGATTTCGACAAAAAAAAAAAGAAGAATAAAGAAAGAAGGGAGGAGGCCTGGAGCCTCACCAATCATCCAGATCGGGCTAAACCCTGCCTCGAACAAATTCTGCTCTGAGAGCAGAACTTCGAGAAAGGGAACCACATCACCTAACAGCTGGGAGTGGACCTCTCAGTTAGCTAGCTCAACATGGGAGTTCCAGTTCGGGGACTGGTCTGGCTCGCTCCAGACCTAATCAACATCCCCGATCGGGGCAAAGAAGAATCAGTTCTTCCACCCCTTGATGGATGTGTGGAGGTTGAACCGGAGGTACCTAGGATGGGGGGAGAGGTACCACAAACCATCATCGATAGAATAGCACTTCGGGATGAAGAGAGCCATGAATAGCGAGAAACAGGCAACAAACTCGTGGAAGTGATAGAAGATGATGAAGACGAAGATGATCCTGATGGCATTAGGAGCCAACTGGGCCGGGACAAGACGGAAGTTACTGAGAAAGGAAAGGAAGAAAGGGTGGAGCAGAAAACGAAGACCCCCAGCAAGGAAGTCCTCGTCGAAAGAAACCTAGCCAGGGTCGCTCGAGGTAACTCGCTCCCCCGGACTCGAGAGCGAGAGCTGGATGGAATCCAGAACCCCATACATATTCCAGATCAAGGAAAAATCTTCTCTGGTCATCCTCGAAGTGAAACCGGAGGGACCGGAAGGAGCCTATACCACCGAAGGGGCGACGGCAAAGATGGGAGGAGCAAGGACAGTGAAGGAACCCTAAGGGCCCTCGGCCTTCCAATGGTTATTCCACCTGGATGCAACCACCTTCGGATGTCGAGGGGAACATTGTCCTCCGACGAGGAGGACATGGAGTCCTCATCCAAGAGGGACCGGCCTCGTTCGGGTTAGAAGAGAGTGAGGATGATGACCCGAAGGAGCCATCAAGAAGGAGGAAGTTAGAGGAAGGAAAAAGGATAGGATACTAGAGAAAGGACCGGTTCACCTAAGACGGGAGAGAAGACTAGAGTTCAAGAAGAAATAGGAGAGAAAATAGAGGTCACCGGGCACTCACCAGATTGTTTTAGAGAAGAAGGGTGACCTGGGAGATGAAGAAGGACCGCTGCAATCACTGGCGAGGTGTGAGAAAGCCAAAAGACCATGTTTCCGAAAAGTCCCTCTCTTTTCAAAGCCAATCAATAGCAGCCATACAACCTCTTTTCACCAGAGCCATCGGATGAGTGCCACGTGTGAAGATGCCCGATGACAATGCTTCGGTTTGCTAGAAACTGCCTCGAGTCTGGCATGGCATAATTATGATCCGTCGATCTCGCGGACGTGGTGCCTACACATTGGACCTCGAGCATGATAAGCAGAGTGGCGACAATCGTGGCAATTATTATACAAGATTTTTGTCCTCCATTAACTCCCCGCGTCCCAACCGCGGTGCTTGATGGGACTTGGGAGTGGGGGGAAACTGATATGGCAAGATCGCTAACATGGAGCACGCATCAGACCCAGCTGGTGGTCAAGCAGTGCCGCGCTGTGTTCCCTTCCAAGCTCCCCTACCAGGTGGCCTGATTAACGGTCATGCCCATCTCAAGTCGAGCTCGGCACCTCTGCTCCTTCGCCAGGTGGCGCACCCAGGTGGGGTCCACCTTGGTCGAAGTCGAGCTCGACGCCACTCCTACTCCTTCACCAGGTGGCACCCCCAGGTGGGGTCCACCTCGACCGAAGTCGAGCCTACCACTGCTCCTTCGCCAGGTGGCACCCCTAGATGGGTCCACCTTGGTCGAAGTCGAGCCAGGCACTCCTACTCCCTCGCTAGGTGGCACCCCCAAGTAGGGTCCACCTCGGTCGAAATCGAGCCTACCTCTACTCCTTATCCAGGTGGCATCCCCAGATGGGTCCACCTCGGTCGAAGTCGAGCCAGGCACTCCTACTCCTTCGCCATGTGGCACCCTCAGCTGGGGTCCAGCTCGACCAAAGTCGAGCCTGCCTTTACTCCTTTGCCAGGTGGTGCCTGCATGTGAGGTCCACCTCGGTCAAAGTTAAGCCATACTCTACTCCTTCGCCAGGTGGCACCACTAGATGGGTCCACCTCGGTCGAAGTTGAGCCAGGCACTCTTGCTCCTCCGCCAGGTGGCACCCCCAGATGGGTCCACCTTAGCCGAAGTCGAGCCGGCACTCCTGCTCCTTTGTTAGGTGGCACCCCCAAGTGGGATCCACCTCGGTCAAAGTCGAGCCTACCTCTGCTCCTTCGCTAGGTGACGCCCCCAGATGGGTCCACCTCGATCAAAGTCGAGCCAGGCACTCCTACTCCTTCGCCAGGTGGCACCCACAGGTGGGGTCCACCTCGGCCAAAGTCGAGCCTGCCTCTGCTCCTTCACTAGGTGGCACCCCTAGATGGGTCCACCTTGGCCAAAATCGAGCCAGGCACTCTTGCTCCTTTGCTAGGTGGTGCTCCCAAGTGGGGTCAACCTCGGTCGAAGTCAAGCTTGCCCCTGCTCCTTCGCCAAGTGGCACCACCAGATCGGTCCACCTCGGTCGAAGTCGAGCCAAACACTCCTGCTCCCTCACCAGGTGGCGCCCCCAGATGGGTCCACCTCGATCGAAGTTGCACCTTCTCCATGGAATGTTGGGAGGACTGAGGGTGCCAGCTTCGAGGATGCAACTGAGGCTGGCGCATGCGGTGCAGCATGCCCAGTACGGTGCCCTCAGATCTATAACGGTGCGTGTAACCTCGTTTGCACCAATTTAGGAGGTACACCCCAATTGAGGTACCATATCCTGCTAGCGGTGACCTGAACCCCCTAAAGGGGAGGCCCATGGTCAACATCTCAGACCCAAGGGTACCTGCACCTGGATCGAGGTCCCGCTTAGTTCCCCCTTCATGACAGCACGGTGGACGAGACAAGCTCACCACTTAACTCCTAACCATGAGGGGAAGCAACCTCGGGAGAGCGGCCAACGAACACCATTGACCTCCAAGCCCCCTTCCATAACAGGAGAATCGAGGCACTGAAGCCCCCAGCGATCTAAAAAGGTACCCACGGGTGAAGAGTAAGGTAAACAATCAAGAGGGCAAATGCACGAAAGGAGAAATCAAGTGACCTAGAGGTAAAGGCTCCGAGGGGACTCCTAGGAGCGAGTCCTGCAAGCCCAGTCACAAGAATTGGAGTGCTAACCCCCTCTCATTCTCTCTCATTCTCACTGATCCCCTCATCAAGGATTCTTGATGGGGGACGAAAATAAAATGATGAATGGAGAGTTTTAGCAAGCTAACCAGCAAGCAAACTTGAGTAATTAATTATCAAATAAATGGTCTAAATTAATCAAAGAAAAGAATCTTCATAAGGAGACTAGTTGATCTAAATTACAATACCCGAATGTAGATCTAGTTCAAAATAGAAATTAGGATCTTCATGGTAAGGAAACCATCACTACTAGGGCAAGTTAACCTTCAAATGATCAGATCTAATGAAGCTTAGGAAGAGTTTTCCTACCTACAATGATGGCTAATTATTTGGTGGAAGAAGGAGCTCTCTTCACTCAAGGATTGAGGTCTAAACCATAAGACTAGCACTCCCTACTTTTAGGACTCACCTTGGCCATGATCCTTGGCTTGGAGACCTTCATCTTAGAATTGAAAAATCAGAGAAAACCTTCATCAAATCGGAGATTAGGCATGGAAGGAGAATTCAAAATTGGAATGGAAACAAGAAGAAGAAGAAAGGAAAAATAAAGAAGTAGAAACCGGCACCTTCAAGGAATGATGCTTGATTCTTGGATCAAGCAAGGAGCACTCCACCTTTCAAACACTCAAGGGTATTCTACCTTCAAACACTCATTCAAGAACCTCACACTCTTTTCTCAAACCTATCTTCTAACTCTCAAACTCAAGAACTCCAAATAAGAGAACATAGGGGAACTAGAATAAGAAAGATAACTTTCTTCATTTAATCCAAAAATAGAAAGAATCATAGAATGAATACAAGAGAGGGCCTAGGGCCCTATTTATAGGCTTTTAATCCAAGGAAATTTCGTCCAAGGGGAGGGGATAAGGATGAGCTAAGGGGATAAGGATGATCTAGCTAATTCTAGTTGGATCCAACAACTTTTGGTTAGGTGGTTCAACTAGAATTATTTTTTTACTACCATTTATGGGTGGAAGGTTACAACCAATTGATATGTGGCTCCTAGGAGGCAATGATGTGTCCTCCATTTGCTAATGTAGATCATGTGATGTGGCATCCCACATGGCAAGTTAGTTGGAGGGTTGTTGGGGTAATAGAACATGACTTCAATCTCCCCATAAAATTCTTGATGTGGTGTCCTTCCTCCTTCCAAAAGGTGCTTGATGTGGTGTCGACCAACTGAGGGAAATGGGCTTCAAGTAGATGGCATCCAAATGAGGGAAGTGGGCTTCAAATGGATGGCACCAAATGGAAAAAATGGGCATTGAAGAAGTGGCCTCATCTTGAATCTAGGTTGAGTCGACTTATGAATTGGCTCAAGTATTTACTGAAAGAGAAGATGGACTCAAACCCTTTATTAGATTTGTCTTTTTTAATTGCAAAATCCAAAAAACTTCTTTCTTGTTGATGTCCCCATCAATTCTCCCGGGGTGAAAAGAACTTGATTCTATCGAGTAAGAATCAATCTGACTCTGGTGATACTCTAGTTGGTCTGGTCGACTCTTTGTAGGTCTTCTCAAGTAATCCATGAGTCTTCAGAATCAGGACATCCTTGCTAATGAACCAAGTAGCGTTGATAGTCCTTGTTTCGGGTAGTGATAGTCTTATTGTCTAAGATTCGCTCAATCCTACATTGTTGCTTTGGTAACTAGGCTGGTGGACACTCATGGATTGGCTCACTCTCAAAGATAAAATCAGGCTCGAAAGGCTCACTAGGTATCATTGTTGGTTCTTTTACCCTCCTAGATCTGAATTGTTGAAAGTGGAACTGATACCAAAGTCGGATGGTAAATCTAGCACATATTAGGTCTAGATTTTCTTTATTATTTTGAAAATAACCTACACCACGGGCATATAATTGTTCAAGTTTGGCCTTACCATGACATAGTCTTCTTCCTAAAATTCTTTGGGTCTTTTATGCGAGTTGATCATATGCTTGTTAATTTCATTGCTCAAATTTTCTTACTAATCATACTATGCATATGATTCTCGCAGTCATGGACACTTATGCATGGGAAGGTCAAATGACCTCAAATGATACCAAAACAAAACAAGCTATAATGGACTTTATTATCTATGAACTAAACTTTATTGTTGGGCTAGGAAACAAAAGTTCTTAATTTCTAATATTTTCCTAAATGGCTTTGAAAACTCTGGCACACAACTTTAGGTAGGTGGTAGTGAATCTTAATTTGGTGCCCAATAAATACCATAATGTCTTCCAAAAGTAACTATTGAATATTATTAGGACTTGATCAATTGTATGGTGGATGTCCCAGCTGGGTGGATTAGGATTGGGGATGTTCCAGAAGGGTGAACTAGGCTTTGGGCAATTATCAGGGAATTCAATTTCCATCTTCCTTCTCTTACACTTCCATCTTTCAATTCCTACCATCTCTTCACTTCTAATCTTCATGTTAAATTCTTTTGCAGGTTTCACAATTTCTTGAGGTTGATCCTTTGGACTTGGTTCTAGATTTTCTTTGATGGTCAATACCCCATTAGATGATCCTTCATTAATCTCTAGATGTAAATCCTCAACATTGATTAATTTCGGGTCCTCTATTATCTCCTCGAATTGTTCTTCATGGCTTTATTCTTGGATCTCATTTTGATCATCTCCGTTGTTGATTTCTTTAGGCTGGGTAATTATTTTATCTTCAAATAATTGTTCTTGATCATATTCATCCATAAGGTTAGACCCAGCTTCATAAACTTCTTTCTTAGGTTCTTCAACTGGTTTAGGATTTTCTCTTTCTAGCCTTTCATTTGGACAAGACTTTGATTCTATTTCATCCTTAAATTCTTCAATAGGTTTAGGAGGTTTTTCCTCTAACTTTTTCATGGGTTTAATCTCTTCTTCATCTCCCTCATACTTATTGAATTTGGCGATATAATCAGATACAGTTATATCATCTTATCTCAATTTGTACCATTGGTCTAAAAGTTTTTGCTCATAATATTTACCTAGGTACTTTTCTCTCAGTTTACTCTTCATTTCTCTCCAAGTATTTATTTTATTCCCGCTATAATAATTTTTTCGCTCAACTTTTTTCCAATATTCTTTAGCATGTCGAACTAACTTTGATTGGCAAATTGATACTTTGTTACTTCTGACATTTTATTAAATTCAAAGTATTGATCTATTTTCACTTTCCAATCAACATACACTTCAGGATCTAAATTTTCATTGAAAGTGGGTGCATAGGGTCGATTTCTCATAAAGACTCTCTCCTCCAGATTTACAAAGTCTTGGTAAGGGTATCCAGGATTATACTCAGAGGTGAGATCACGACATTGGGCTCTTGGACCAAGGGGAGGTTGACTAGGTGATTCAGGCTCAGCATGGATCCTATGGGCTTCTTCTATGAAGTCATGGTGAAGTCATCTTGAATTGTATTCAGTAGTGAATTCATGATGATGGACTCTTGGACCTCAAGGAATTGACCTAAGTGACTCAGGTTCGGCGGGGGTCATCATTGGGGTCTCTTTAAGTGTCCCAACATGGTCCTTCACTTGACCTAATTCCTTTCTCATTTGTCTTAATTATCCATTTATGGTATCAAACTTTTTAGTCAGGGTTTTCACAAAAAATTCAAGATTAGGATCCATGTGGTGGGGACACCGGAGGCACCAGAATAAGATAGAGGCTTTTCAACCCTCTATGAATTGATCAATAATTTATGAGTCCATTTGTAATAAGGGCTTAGCCTATCTGAGTCCATTTTAATTGTTATTTGAGTATTTTGAGTTTCAGTTATGTACTAGTCAGCTCATGTTGAGCTAGTTCAGTCCAGTGTTAGTCAGCTCATGTCGAGCTAATTTTATTTTTTTTGAGTCCTATTCAACCATATTGAAGACTCAAGACCACATCATACAAGTGAAGACCAAGTCCAACCAGATTGAAGACATGGAAGTATAGCCCAAGTCCAACCCAGCTTGAAGATTTGAAGACCCCAAGAGAAAAATTCAGAAAACCCTGATTCCTTGCAGATGCCCTCCAGATGCCCAGATTCCCTTCCAGATGCCAAAATATGTTCATATACCAAGGCATCCATGATTTTAGAGGTCCATCTGCATCCTAGCCCAAAGAAATCAAGCCCAGGTGCCAAGCCCAAGCCCCTAAGAAGCAAGATACTAGGGAATATTCCTGCTACCTGGCTACCAGGCCACCCCAGCTTCCAGAGGCCCAAACCCATGCGCCCGAGCCCCTTTGGGCTGGCCTCTTGCTGCTCCTAGAAGCCCAACACGCCCCCCTAGGTGTCCTTGGAGTATTGGCCAAGTCAAGAGAATTTTTAGGGATTTTTTTACCTAATGTTTCCTTATTTTCTAGCTAGGGTTTGAGAGGGAAAAGGATTCTTATGTAAAGACTTATGTGCCCTTACTTGGAGCCCAAGGTTAAGGGTCTATTTAAGGGACCCTAGCCTCTTGTATGAAACCTAATTTTTGATATGAATTAAAACCTTGAGTTCTTCTATTGAGTTGTGTGATACCCTGCTGTGTGCATAAAGGGGTTTATGAGAGTTTTTCTTCCCAGTGCTGCAATCATCTTCCTGCTACCAACAAGCCTCTCAGATCCCTGGACGCCCACTCCAAAAGAAGCCTTCCCTTGCTATTTTTCCTTTGTTTTCTTGTTTCTTTGTGAATTTTCTAACCCCTGACAGGTCGTTTGCAGGTCCCCGAGTTCCTACGAATCCAACGACTCCAGCCAAGCCTCAATCAGACCACCGAGCAAAAAGCTGGGTATCCGCGGGTTATTGGCTCGGTTTTCCAGGCTGCATCCGTCGAGGAACGAGAGACCCCTTCACTGCGATCTTCATAGACATTGTCAGGTACACCCCTCTACCTCCAATAGTTTTATTGTAGGAGAACTTGCCCTAACCGAGGCTTCTCAACCCTGGCGGTCCTTCTTTGCTACTTTTCTAGGTCCTAATCTATATGCTGATCTTCAAAAATTCATACAAAATTACCTACAAATAATTTTGATCTGAAATTCAGGAATTAGTCACCTAACTCCACATGTAAAACATACAAAAAGAATTGCATGCATATTAGTCCCCCATCATTTGGTATCAGAGCTTAAATTAGGGCTTGTTTTCTGTAATTTTTAGTCCGTATATGCTCTGTTATTTTAATTATTTCTCCCTTATAAAAACTCCAAAAATTCTGAAATTTATTTTTCTGGATTCATCATAATTCATAGTAATTTTAAGAATTTTTATGATTTTATTATGGCCTGTGAATTATCTGCAAGCCGAAATACAACCTGTAGATTTTCGGCTCTATTTCTTCAGCAAGACAAGTTTGGAAGTTTTAGGGTTTTGTTTAGCATTTTTGCATATCTTTTAATTTTAGTATATTTTTTGCATATTAGGCCATAATTTGCAAGTTTTCTTCTATTTAAGAAAATACCAAAATAAAAAAAAAATTACATATTCTTCGAAAATACAAAAAAAAAAAAATATCTAAACCCTAATTTGCATCATCATCTGCCTGCCATCATTGCATAATCTACTTTTAAGGCACTCTTGCTATATCAGATGGGGGGAGGATTTGATCACCTCTCCTTAGCCCAAAACCACACCCCTTGCATTCAGTCCCAAGCCTTAACCTAAAATTAACTAGACTTAATTTGCCCTAATGGGCTAGGGACACCAACTGGTCGAGTCCGGACTATGTGTCAGATCATTGTGTCAAGCTAACCCGTATGTGCTTTGTGCTCAGTGTCTAGAATGGTGGTTTAGGAATTCAATCCCGAAGGGCTTGTGTGCTGGTCTGCCTACCTGGCCAATCTCTGATTGGTGTCTAGGATTGGCAATCAGGGACCTAACACTCCCCTTACACCTGCCTAGCTGAGTACAGGGTTACTATAGGCTAGTTTGCCACCCTGATTGAGCATTTAGTTTGGACTCTAGGTCTAGTCAACTGTAGTCGGTCTGATCGAGTCTTGCATGAGCACTAGATCAGGAGTTTCATATCACCCACCTCCTTTACAAATGTCTGAACCCATGAAAAACTTGCAAGCCCAAATAAAAGCCCTAGCTGATCAAATGGCCCAGATGGCTACCCAGATGACTACTTAGATGACCTAGATAACTCAGTCTGGTATTCAAACCAGTGATAGAATTGACCATCTTGCCAATAGGTTTGATCAGTTAGAAGTCCGGGTAAGGACCCCAGGAAAAACCCATGGGTCACAGTCTGAGCCAGATCCTGATTCCCCTCAACCTAGGAGGACCCCAAACCCTAATCCATACCCTAAGGTCGAACCTAGGAGAGCCCCTCATCCTGACCCATACTATAACCCTCAGCCTAGGAGGACCCCAAACCCTGACCCATACCAAGAGGTCGAACCTAGGAGAGCCCCTCAACCTGACCCATACTACAATCCTGAGCCCATGATGACCCCAAACCCTGATCCATATCTTGAGGTTGAACCTAGAAGAGGCTATCGTCCTGACCCAATCCCTGAGCTTCATCGTAGAAGGCCTAATCAGGATTTTATAGACCAAGAAGATAGATCCTATTTACCCTCTCCCTACAAGCCTAGTATACCCACAACCTATAGATCTTATGACTCCAAATCCTATGAACCTAGAACCTATGAATCCATAACCTATGAACCTAGATCCTATGACTCTAGATCCCATGATCATAGATCCTATGCACCCACACCATATGAGCCTAGTAAACCCAAAACCCAATATTCTGAACCATATAGGGAGTCCAACCCTAGGAGAACCCAATATTCTGACCCATATAGGGAGTCCAACCCTAGGACGACCCAATATCCTGACCCATATAGGGAGCCCAACCTTAGAAGGACCCCATACCATGATCCATCCTTAGAACCTAACCATAGAGCTGACCCAAAATCCTATGACCCCAGATTCTATAATCCCATGACCCATAGATCTGCACCCTTGTCCTATGAGCCCAGAGAACCCATAACCCCTAAATATTAGCCTAGTACTAGTCAGGTTTCCCTTAATCAACTTGAACCCCATAGGATTAGCACCCCTAAATATGAGCCCAGTAGTGAGCCACTACCCCTTAGGCAACCTGAACCTACTAGGATTAGTGTCCATAATCAGAAACCAGGACCTAGCCAATTTTTCCCTAGCCGACCTTCTCCAACCATTCCTGAGATTGACAAGGCTTACATTAACGCAGAAGTGTATGAAGCTGATGCAAACTTAGTGGATGAGTATGAGGGAGAAGAGAAGACACCTTTAGATGACCGAGAATTAGCTGACCCAATAGATACCCAGGTAGAAGCCAACCTAGAGGTAGTTGACCTTGACCACATCCAACCTAAAGCTATAGTGGAAGAACAAATAGAGGAAGAGAACCAAGGTACTGCTACTAGAGCCTTACCTGAGGAAACCATAGAGGAGAGCCAAATTATAGAGTCTTGTCGTAAAATACAAGAACCTGAAGAATTTATTAAGAACCTGATCTCTTTGAATCTATACCTTCAAGATGAGCCTCCTCCTATAGTTCCCATTAAGGACCTCTTCCTTGAGATTAATAACCCATCCTTCCATTATACAAATCCCATAGATATACCGCAACCCCGTAAGGTTAACCTCATTAGTATAGGATTAGTTCCTGACACCCCGTCTTTTATCCTACTTTATCCAACTAACCATGAACCTTTTTCTCTACCCTACCAAACTAATTCTGAACCCACTTCCTATTTTATGCCCTTTCCATACATCTCCAACATTTCTAGGATCATTAGATTGCATTTAGTTGAAATGTACTGCATGCATTCATTACGCATGTTAGGTTTGCATTATACTTCTGGCATAACCTTTGGCATTTGCTTGGAGTCCATTGTAAACACTCTTGTGCACACCACACTAGGGTCAGACCTAGAGAGTCTATAGTCTCTTAGGTTTAGGCCCATAAAAGTCTAATAAATTTCCTTCGATAGGAATGCAAAGTCGAGTCTATTAGGTGTTAGTTTGAGTCCTTTGCATCATTTTGTTAGGAGACTGCATGTGCCTAGCATGTTCACCACCCGCACTAATCTTAAAATAATTGGCTAATTCCCGAAGATGGATCAAAGAATTGGATGTAGTGGATTCTATCTTGGTTAGGCTTGGGCCTAAAAGAAGCTTCATGCTCGTAGAGCCGGACCTTTTAAAGTGATAGAGAATGTTGGATCAAATGCCTATGTGTTAGACTTGCCTTCGGATATGGGCATTAGTTCTACCTTCAATATTATAGACCTGGTTGAGTACAGGGAACCGGCAGCGATACCTAGTGAGGCTTTTGAACCTATTCCTTTTCATTGTGAGTGACCCAAACCCAGAGTGTCCATTAATAAATTTGGCCTGAGAGAGGAGAACGGATCGAGCGTATCCTGGACGATCAAGCCATTATGACCCGGGGCCACGGTTATCAACGCTTCCTGGTCCGATGGCAAGGCCGGCCAGAGTTGGACGATTCGTGGATTTCTCGAGAGGACTTGCAGCACCTCAACCCAGACCTCCTCGAGAGATATATGAGCCAGCTTGATCTTCACTCGACAGGGTCGAGTTCCTCCCATCCCGGGAGAATTGGTGGGGACACCAGAGGCACCAGAATAAGATAGAGGCTTTTCAACCCTCTATGAATTGATCAATAACTTATGAGTCCATCTGTAATAAGGGCTTAGCCTATCTGAGTCCATTTTAGTTTTTATTTGAGTATTTTGAGTTTCAGTTCTGTACTAGTCAGCTCATGTTGAGCTAGTTCAGTCCAGTGTTAGTCAGCTAATGTCGAGCTAATTTTAATTTTTTTGAGTCCTATTCAACCATATTGAAGACTCAAGACCACATCATACAAGTGAAGACCAAGTCCAACCAGATTGAAGACATGGAAGTATAGCCCAAGTTGTTGCCCAGATATGGTGTCCAAGAGGGGGGGTGAATTGGGTATTTAAAAAATTAAAGCAATATATGTGCTATCAAGTTTTAAGGTGAAAAGTGATAGTGCTCAAATAATTGTGCAACGGAAGCAATGAAAATAAATCAACAATTAAAGAGCAAAAGAAGAGCAATGCAAACACACAAGAAGTATAGTGGTTCGGTGCACCTAGCACCTACATCCACTCCCCAAGCTCCACTTGGGAATTTCCACTATAATCTTTAGATTATAGCCGACTTGTTTTACCAGGCTCACAAGTCAAAACCTTACACACTTGTTTTGGCTTCGGGCTTACAAGCAACCCTAGTTGGTTTTATCAATTGGCTCACCAACAAACCTCACTCACTTGTTTTGGCTTCGGGCTTACAAGCAACCCTAGTTGGTTTTATCAATTAGCTCACCAACAAACCTCACACTAGTTTCAAATTCCCTTGAAACTAGCCTACCACAAATAGAATATGAATACAATTAATAAAACTAGACAAACTCCTTTTGAGCAATAAGAAATTCGTTGAAGCTCTTGATGGAGACTCTTCAAGCCTTTTCCCTTGGAATCTTTGGACCTCACTAAATGCCAAATCCTTGAAAGTTGGATTCCTCAAAGATGGAAAGCTTTTGGCAAAGGAATCTCTTGGTTTTCTCACTCTTTTGGCTTGGAATTGATTGAAGGCTTTGTACTTTGACTCTAAACTTTTTTACTTTGTCTCCTTGTCTTTTTTGAAGTTTGGTGGAGGTTAAATACCTCATTCATGCTGAAACAACTCCATAAGACCGTTAGAATCAAAAATATGGCCGTTTATGGCTGTTAGAAATCAAATCAAAAGTTCAGAAAAACTAGCCGTTATGCCATGAGTCGACCTCATGAGTCGACCTCTGGATCAAGTGTCGACCTCATGAGTCGACCTCCAGTTTGTTTTAGGCAAAAATCCAGAAAACCATAGTTCTGCCCATTTTGAATTCTCAGGCTATGAGTCAACCTCTGGTGTCGACCTCTGGACATGTGTTGACCTCTGGTGGTCGACCTCTGGAGCGTGCCACTGAGATTTTGCCGTGCCGGCCATGCTGAACTTTTCTTCTCTTCATGAGTCGACCTCTGGTGGTCAACCTTTGACAAGGTGTCGACCTCTGGTGGTCGACCTCTGATCTGAAATTTTTGAAACTCTTAGAGATGTGCGTGCCATGCTTGAGTTTCTCTAAGCCTTTGTTTCTTTTGATAATTATTTCTTAACAGGAAGGTCCAATATGAGAAATTTGATCTTGTCCAAGGTAGAAGAGCTCTTTTCCAAATCAGGCAAACTTAGTTTCATCATTGTACTCTTGATACTCTTTTGAATAACCTAAGTCCTGAAACTTTATCTTGAGATGAAACATTAGTCCAAACATATACTCAACCTTTTGTTAATCATCAAAACTAAGGAGCCAAAGTCAACAATCTCTCCCTTTTTGATGATGACAAAACCTTGAGTATATATGCAATTAAGTCCAAAAGCAAAATATAGCAATGATAAAAACTTTCAAAGAATCCTTACATGCATGAGTATATCATAAAAATTTTACTTTTCATCTACTTTTGGTGAAGGCATTCTCAAGAGTTAAAAAGATTTTACTTTTCATTTACTTCTTTCTTTTTGTGAAAACATTCTCATGAGTAAGAAACATACAAGCTTTACTCATAAGAATCATATATACTTTACTACACATAAGAAGGAGTATAAGAATCATATATACTTTACTCTACTCCCCCTTTTTGTCAAGAATCAAAAAGTCCATTTTTGTAGTGAAAGATATATTAAAGAAACTTATATTCAATTATAATAAAGTATTTAGTTGCATAAAATACATGCTCCCCCTCAATTTGTGCATTCAATATAACAAAAATATTCTATCTTGAGGGTTTAAAAAGATAAATGCTAAGAGCTGGTATCAGACAGTAAAATATCACAATATAGATAAAAACAAATGTATTCAGTTACAAAATTGCTTACATAGTAAGCACAAAACACTGATACAACAGACCATACAAAGCAAACTAAGTACAACAAGTAAATCTATGAGGCTACTCCTTATCAGAAGGTATATCAAAAGAGACAGGAGCCATGATCCTAGATGAGGATTTTGGAGTCCTATAAGAGTGACTCCGAGTCCTCAGAGAGGGACCAGACCTAGGGATAGTCCTACGAGATCTATAGGTCCGAGGAAAGGGCTCCACAGGTGTCCCGACTGAAGCAGTAGCAGAAGGAGTAGACGGATCAGTATGCTGAGTAGACTGAGCTGGGGTCTGCCTGCTGACTAGCTCATAAGCTGTGGGATCATCAATGTCTGTCTCTGTATGCTCATCTATATCATCCGGAATCCCAGTAATAGTCTCAAACAGTGACTCTGTAAGCTCAGTATCAACTGGCACATCTATGGCTGGAGGATCTGTACTCGGAAGATCTGTAGCTAGAGGATCAGTAGCAGGGGGTATCTTTGGAATCGGATCTGCAGGTGGAATACCAGAACTACCTGCTCCAGGCTGATCTCCATCACTGTCACTGTATCCACTGGAGTCATCATCATCAGAATGTGGAGGAGATACTGTCGGATCTGCAGTCCCTGATGGCAGTGCTAATCTCAGTAGGCTGAGGATCTGTCGAAATCCTGTATCCATACTAGCTGAGAGAGCACCAATGCGTGTATCTGTGTGTATCCGCAGATCATGTAGCTCCTGTCGTACACCAGTGATCTCTGTCCGGACCTCTGAAATGTGATCAGTCACTCTCTGCTCAAAGTCCGATATCCTCGCTGAAGTCCTCCGTGGTGTAGCAGTAGTAGTAGTAGGTGCTGGAGCTGATGAGGGTGGTGGCGTGAATGGCTCAGGCTCCGCAGTCTCTGACTCTGGTGCTGGGCGAGGAGGTGTAGCATGATCAGTAGGCTCTGAAGGCCCTGCCTCAGCTGCTCGGATCTCATCCTCCTCATCTGGCTCCTGGCCAGACTCTCGTCGCACCCAGCGGTCACCAATCAGTCGAAATCCCATCCTATGCAGGGATTTCTCTCCATAAGTATCAGTATGCTGCAGCTGATTGAAGGGTATACCGTCAAATGAAATACCATGCTCCCTAAATAGCTGAGTCAGCCCCATGCCATAAGGCTGAACAAGTCTCCTGTGAGATGCTGCCTCACCCATCTGCTGAAGCATGATCCTGGGAAGGTTGATGGGAGTCCGCTGTCTCAGGGACACCATCAACACCAGGTCACGCTCAGTGATAAAATCGAATCTCCCGCTCTTCGGAATCAAGATACGGGCGGATGATGTGATGCAGCACTCTCATCTCCAGTGAAAGCTGGTTAGCGGCTACTATGGAAATGCCGCTAACATCCTCACGCTCTAGAATACATTTGAAGGCGTGCTCTCTGTCGCTGATCGAAGTGGCAGCAGTGCCGTGAAGTGGAATCCTCCAAACGTGACTGATGACCTCCGGTGTCACTGGAATCTCGATCCCACGTACTGTAGCAGACCATCCAATGCCATCAGTGGCCATGGATCCATAAAACTCCCTGATGAGGTCTGGGTAGAATCTCTCAGACATCGTACAGAAATGAACCAGACCTGCATCTCTCAGTACATCTCCAATAAAGAAGTGATGCTGATCCCAGAATGGTATATCCACACGCCTCCCATTAGCAATGCTCTTCCGAACTAAGCTGGCTGGCACTGGTGCAGGTGGCTCTGGGGTCGGCTCACGCTCATGTCTGACCTTTCGTCGTCGCTCAGTACTACCCTGGCCTTGTTCCAATCTCCTTTTCCTTACTGCCAAGTACTTTCTCGGACCCATATGAAAGGAAGAGGGGTAACTTAGGAAGAAGTGCAATGAAGCAAGGCTAAGAGGAAAGGAGAGGGAAAGAGAGGTTCACGGATTGAGAAAAAGAGGAGAAGGTGAAATGGTGAGATAGGGTTTGTGAGAATGGAGAAAATCGAGAGTAAATGAAGAAAAAGTAAGAAACGGAGGAAAGAAATAAGTGATTTTAATTGAAAAACAGTCGAGATTTGAGGGTAGATAGATGCAAAGGGTTTCGGTTGTCCAAAACCAAAAACACGGTCAAAAAGAGGTTTGATTCCAAGGAAAGCAAGAGGAGAGAAGAGGATTTCCCAAAAAGATGAAGGAGAAGGGTGGAAATCTACTGTTTAGAGGTTTAGGGAAGTTGGAGGGGGACCACACGAAGGAGAAGTGAAAAGAAAATGGAGAAAAAAGGCTTGCGGACGGGTTTTAAAAAAGAGGTTTTCCGTTCAAGTGTCGACCTCTAAAAATTTTCAGGGGTCGACCTCAAGTGTCGACCTCCAAAAGCCTTAGGGGTCGACCTCAAGTGTCGACCTCCGAAAAATTAAAATGTCGACCTCCAACAATAAATTATCCAAAATAAAATTCTGTAAAATTTTAAAAATTGATATAATTTAGAAAAATAACCTTTAAACATATTTGAGAATTTATAAATCATTTTTGAGGAATTTTGATGAAAATTGAAGAGTTTCAAGCAAAAGGATCAATGACTCCCAGTTCTCTTCTGATCATACAAAATCTATCTTCATTCAATGGTTTTGTGAATATATCAGCCAATTGATAATCAGTACAAATAAATTCTAACAACACATTAGAGTTTTGAACGTGATCTCTTATGAAATGATGTCTTATTTCAATATGTTTGCTTCTTGAATATTGTACAGGATTTTTCGTTAAATTGATTGCACTAGTATTATCACATCTTATGGGTGTCTTAATTAGTTTGATGCCAAAGTCCTCGAGTTGTTGTTTGATCCATAGAATCTGAGCACAACAGCTTCCAGCTGCTATATATTCGGCTTCCGCCGTAGAAAGAGCAACCGAATTCTGTTTCTTACTGCTTCATGAAATCAAATTAACTCCTAGGAATTGACAAGTTCCACTAGTACTTTTTCGATCAAGTTTACACCCAGCAAAATCAGCATCAAAATATGCAATTAATTCATATGATGACTCTCTAGAGTACCAAAGACCAATTTCGATAGACCCAGATAAGTATCTAAATATACGTTTTACAGCTAAGAGATGTGATTCTTTAGGAGCAGACTGAAAACGTGCACACATACAAACACTAAATATTATATCTGGTCTACTGGCAGTTAGATATAGCAATGAACCAATCATGCCTCTATATAATTTTTGGTCTACTGATTTACCACATTCATCTTTGTCTAATTTACATGAAGAGCTCATAGGGGTACCTATTGGTTTGGTAGTCTCCATCCCAAACTTTTTCAATATCTTCCTTGTGTACTTGGCTTGGTTGATGGAGATCCCCTCTTTGGTTTGCTTAATTTGGAGTCCGAGGAAGAAGTTGAGTTCTCCCATCATGCTCATCTCGAACTCACTCTGCATTAACTTAGCAAATTCTTGACAAAGACATTCGTTAGTAGCACCAAAATGATATCATCTACATATATTTGTACTACTAAGAGATCATCATTTTTCTTTTTCAAAAATAATGTATTATCTACATTACCTCTAGAGAAATCATTTTTCATCAAAAATGAACTTAATCTATCATACCAAGCTCTAGGAGCTTGCTTTAAACCATACAATGCTTTATGCAATTTAAAGACATTATTAGGAAATTCATGATTTTTAAAACCAGGAGGTTGTTCAACATAAACCTCCTCTTCAATAAATCCATTTAAAAAGGCACTCTTAACATCCATTTGAAATAACTTGAAATCCATAAAACAAGCAAAAGCAAGTAAAAGTCTAATTGCTTCTAGCCTAGCAACAGGAGCAAAGGTTTCATCAAAGTCGATCCCTTCTTCCTGGTTGTAGCCTTTAGCAACAAGTCTAGCTTTGTTCCTAATTACAATACCATGTTCATCAAGTTTATTTCTAAAAACTCATTTTGTGCCAATTACAGAAACATTAAGGGGTCTTTCAGTTAAAGTCCAAACATTATTTCTTTTAAATTGGTTTAGTTCATCTTGCATAGCATTAATCCAGTTACAATCTTTTTCAGCTTCTTCTTTGACTTAGGCTCTATCTGAGATACAAAAGCTAAATAATCACAAACATTTCTATTAGAAGAGCGTGTACTTACCCCCTTTGATGGATCACCAATTATTAGCTCTTTAGGGTGTCCGTGTGCATACCTCCATTCTTTAGGTAATGGTTTTGGTGAAGTTGCATTGATCTCTTGAATTTGATCTTGATTCTCTTGATCATCATCTCCTTTGGGCTCATCTTCATTGATTGTCAATTGTTCAAGCTTCTTTGTACCTGTTTCAACATCAATAGAATCTTCTTTTCTAGAAAATTTTTCGTTAGATTCATCAAACACTATATGAATTGATTCTTCAACCAGAAGAGTTCTTCTGTTGAAGACCCTGTATGCCTTGCTAGAAGTAGAGTATCCTAAGAAGATACCCTCATCTGACTTAGCATCAAATTTACTGATATTATCTTTGCCATTGTTTAATATGAAACGGCGGCAACCAAATACACGAAAATACTTGAGATTAGGTTTTCGATTTTTCCAAAGCTCATATGGTGTTTTCTTCAAAATAGGTCGAATTAAAACACGATTTAAAATGTAACAGGAAGTATTAATGGCTTCTGCCCAAAAATATCTAGGTAAATCATTTTCGCAAAGCATTGTGCGTGCCATTTCTTCAAGTGTCCTGTTCTTTCTTTCTACCACCCCATTTTATTGAGGTGTCCTAGGTGCAGAAAAATTATGACTAATACCATTTTCATTACAAAAAGTTTCAAAATCATGATTGTCAAATTCAGTTCCATGATCACTACGCAAAGAAACAATAGTGAGATCTTTTTCGTTTGAAACCCTTTTATGAAATTTAACAAAAGCTGAAAATGTTTCATCTTTATGAGTTAAAAACATCACCCAAGTAAATCGTGAGTAATCATCTACAATTACTAGCCCATATTTTTTACCTCCCAAACTAGTTGTTCTTGTTGGTCCAAAGAGGTCCATATGCAATAATTCAAGGGGTCTAGTAGTAGATACTACTCCTTTAGGTTTGAAAGTAGATTTAGTTTGTTTTCCAAATTGACATGCAGCACAAATCTTATCTTTTTTAAATGTGAGTTTTGACAATTCTTTTACAAGATTCTTTTTGCTTAATTTTGAAATCAACTGCATACTGGCATGCCCTAGCCTACGATGCCAAAGCCAACTAGTTTCACTTGCCTTGGCTTCCTTAGCCACTAGGCATTGACCACTTTCCATGGCTAGATCATCAAGATCAACCATGTAAATGTTTCCATGCCTAAGACCAGTGAACTTGATGCCATCGACATCTAGACTAGATACCATGCACAAAGATGATTCAAAAATTACTTTAAACCCTTATCACAAAACTGACTAATGCTAAAAAAATTATGCTTCAAGCCATCAACAAATAATACATTATCTACATAAGCATTAGGGGTGATATGGATTTTACCAATTCCGATGATTTTGCCTTTTCCATTATCACCAAAAGTAACGTTTCCACCATCAATAGCTGCTAGTGATGAGAATTGCTTCACATCCCCAGTCATGTGCCTTGAGCAACCACTATCCAGATACCACATTCTTCTTTTATTTTTGGTTGCAAGGCACACCTGCAAAAATTGATCAAGTTGAAACTTTAGGTACCCAAGTCATCTTGGGTCCTTTAGGGTTAGTCAAATTGGTTCCTTTTGGAACCCAAATCTTTTTAAAGGTATTTGATTTTCTTCTATTACAAACATATGATTTATGTCCTAATTTATCACATGCATAACAGGTAATATTAGAAGATGCAGGTATGAAAAAGTTTTTGTAAAGTTTTTGCTGATTGTGTGGCTTAAATCCAAGTCCAGCTTTGTTAAACACTGTATGTTGACTATTTAAAAGCATATTTAGTTTTTCTGAACTAAAAGTAAACTTTTCTACAAAAGGTTTTACTTTTTCTAACTCTTCCTTGTAATTCTTGTTTTGAAGCAAAAGTTCTTTATTTTGTTTTTCAATGTTCTCATTAGTTTTAAGACTTCTGTTATTTTTCAAAGAATCATTTTCTTTTAAAAGATTATCCTTATCATTTGTCAAGGTCTTTACATGTTTAATTAATTTCTTGTTTTCTTGAATTAAATTTTCAATTTCAGTTGAAAACTTTTCTGAATTTTGGTAAGCTCAAAATTTAGCTTTCTTAATTTCTTATTTTTCAGTTTTAATTTTTCATATTCCATAACTAAGTCATCAAAAGCATCATGCAATTCATTGAAAGTAAATTCAGTTTCAGGTTCAGAATTTACCTCATTATCTTCATTGGCCATGAAACATAAGTTGGCGACTACCTGCTGCTCTTCATCACTGCTAGAGTCCTCACTCTCACTCCAGGTAGCCATCATGGCTTTCTTTCTCAACATCCTTCGACTCTTTTTAAGCAAAGGGCAATCCGTTTTGTAATGTCCAGGCTTCTTGTACTCGAAGCAGATGGGTGGATCACTTTCTTTCTCTTTCTCTTTTTCCTTATTGTGATCACCTTTTTGTGGCCTTTTCTTGTAGAAGCCCTTCTTCTTTCTCATGAATCTTTTGAATTTTCTTGTAATGAGGGTTGTCTCATCATCATCAGCTTCTTCTTCTGATTTATCACTTGACTTCTTTTGTAGTGGACTTGAAGGCTATGGCTTTCTTCTTCTTGTCATTGTCCACTGTCTTCTACTTTAGTGAAAGCTCGTAAGTCATCAGTGATCCAAGAAGCTGCTCGAGAGGTAGAGTATTGACATCCTTGGCTTCTTCTATAGATGTTACTTTCGCATCCCATGAAGCCGGAAGAGACCTGAGAAGTTTGTTAACCAGTTCACCATTAGATATAATTTTTCCCAAACTCCTCATACCATTTACTATATTGGTAAATCTAGTATACATTTCACTTATACTTTCAGTTGGTTCCATCCTGAACATCTTATACGTATGAATGAGCATGTTCACCTTTGTGGTCTTCACTTGGTGTGTACCCTCATGGGTAACCTCAATTGTATCCCAAATTTCTTTGGCGGAAATACAATTTGATATTCTGTTGAATTCACTAGAGTCAAGTGCACAGAATAGCAAATTCATCGCCTTAGCATTTAACTCAGCTTGTTTGATATCATTGTCATCCCATTCTTCTTCAGACTTTGGGGTGATAATCCATTAACCAAGTGAGTGGGCTGATGAGGCCCTTTAGTAATTATTCTCCATATATGATAATCTACAGCTTGTAAATAAATATGCATACGAGTTTTCCAGTATGTGTAGTTTGTGCCATTAAAGAAAGGAGGGCGATTTGATGCTTGTCCTTCAACTATACCCATTCCAATTGGGGCGGCCATGATCTTTAACTCAAGATCGTTGGACCTACAAGAGAGTACCGGTGCTCTGATACCACTTGTTGCCCAGATATGGTGCCCAAGAGGGGGGGTGAATTGGGTATTTAAAAAATTAAAGCAATATATGTGCTATCAAGTTTTAAGGTGAAAAGTGATAGTGCTCAAATAATTGTGCAATGGAAGCAATGAAAATAAATCAACAATTAAAGAGCAAAAGAAGAGCAATGCAAACACACAAGAAGTATAGTGGTTCGGTGCACCTAGCACCTACATCCACTCCCCAAGCTCCGCTTGGGAATTTCCACTATAATCTTTAGATTACAGCCGACTTGTTTTACCAGGCTCATAAGTCAAAACCTTACACACTTGTTTTGGCTTCGGGCTTACAAGCAACCCTAGTTGGTTTTATCAATTAGCTCACCAACAAACCTCACTCACTTGTTTTGGCTTCGGGCTTACAAGCAACCCTAGTTGGTTTTATCAATTGGCTCACCAACAAACCTCACACTTGTTTCAAATTCCCTTGAAACTAGCCTACCACAAATAGAATATGAATACAATTAATAAAACTAGACAAACTCCTTTTGAGCAATAAGAAATTCGTTGAAGCTCTTGATGGAGACTCTTCAAGCCTTTTCCCTTGGAATCTTTGGACCTCACTAAATGCCAAATCCTTGAAAGTTGGATTCCTCAAAGATGGAAAGCTTTTGGCAAAGGAATCTCTTGGTTTTCTCACTCTTTTGGCTTGGAATTGATTGAAGGCTTTGTACTTTGACTCTAAACTTTTTCACTTTGTCTCCTTGTCTTTTTGAAGTTTGGTGGAGGTTAAATACCTCATTCATGCTGAAACAACTCTATAAGACCGTTAGAATCAAAAATATGGCCGTTTATGGCCGTTAGAAATCAAATCAAAAGTTCAGAAAAACTAGTCGTTATGCCATGAGTCAACCTCATGAGTCGACCTCTGGATCAAGTGTCGACCTTATGAGTCGACCGCCAGTTTGTTTTAGGCAAAAATCCAGAAAATCATAGTTCTGCCTATTTTGAATTCTCAGGCTATGAGTCGACCTCTGGTGTCGACCTCTGGACAGGTGTTGACCTCTGGTGGTCGACCTCTGGAGCGAGCCACTGAGATTTGCCGTGCCGGCCATGCTGAACTTTTCTTCTCTTCATGAGTCGACCTCTGGTGGTCGACCTTTGACAAGGTGTCGACCTCTGATGGTCGACCTCTGATCTGAAATTTTCTGAAACTCTTAGAGATGTGCGTGCCATGCTTGAGTTTCTCTAAGCCTTTGTTTCTTTTGATAATTATTTCTTAACAAGAAGGTCCAATATGAGAAATTTGATCTTGTCCAAGGTAGAAGAGCTCTTTTCCAAATCAGGCAAACTTAGTTTCATCATTATACTCTTGATACTCTTTTGAATAACCTAAGTCCTGAAACTTTATCTTGAGATGAAACATTAGTCCAAACATATACTCAACCTTTTGTTAATCATCAAAACTAAGGAGCCAAAGTCAACACAAGTCCAACCCAGCTTGAAGATTTGAAGACCCCAGGAGAAAAATTTAGAAAAACCTGATTCCTTGCAAATGCCCTCCAGATGCCCAGATTTCCTTCCAGATGCCAAAATATGTTCATATACCAAGGCATCCATGATTTTAGAGGTCCATCTGCATCCTAGCCCAAAGAAATCAAGCCCAGGCGCCAAGCCCAAGCCCCTAAGAAGCAAGATACCAGGGAATATTCCTGCTACCTGGCTACCAGGCCACCCCAGCTTCCAGAGGCCCAAACCCATGTGCCCGAGCCCCTTTGGGCCGGCCTCTTGCTACTCCTAGAAGCCCAACACGCCCCCTAGGTGTCCTTGGAGTGTTGGCCAAGTCAAGAAAATTTTTAGGGATTTTTCTACCTAATGTTTCCTTATTTTCTAGTTAGGGTTTGAGAGGGAAAAGGATTCTTATGTAAAGACTTATGTGCCCTTACTTGGAGCCCAAGGTTAAGGGTCTATTTAAGGGACCCTAGCCTCTTGTATGAAACATAATTTTTGATATGAATTAAAACCTTGAGTTCTTCTATTGAGCTGTGTGACACCCTGCTGTGTGCATAAAGGGGTTTGTGAGAGTTTTTCTTCCCAGTGCTGCAATCATCTTCCTGCTGCCAACAAGCCTCTCAGATCCCTGGATGCCCACTCCAAAAGAAGCCTTTCCTTGCTGTTTTTCCTTTGTTTTCTTGTTCCTTTGTGAATTTTCTAACCCCTGACAGGTCGTTTGTAGGTCCCCGAGTTCCTACGAATCCAACGACTCCAGCCAAGCCTTAATCGAACCACCGAGCAGAAAGCCGGGTATCCGCGGGTTATTGGCTCGGTTTTCCAAGCCGCATTCGTCGAGGAACGAGAGATCCCTTCGCTGTGATATTCACAGACGTTGTCAGGTACACCCCTCTACCTCCAGTAATTTTATTGTAGGAGAACTTGCCCTAACCGAGGCTTCTCAGCCCCGGCGGTCCTTCTTTGCTACTTTTCTAGGTCCTGATCTACATGCTGATCTTCAAAAATTCATACAAAATTCCCTACAAATAATTTTGATCTGAAATTTGGGAATTAATCACCTAACTCCACATGTAAAACATACAAAAAGAATTGCATGCATATTAGTCCCCCATCACCATGGGTAAAGAAAACAAATTGAGTGTGGGACTATTGGTATTGAGCTTCAAGTAGTACAAACCTAACTTCTAGGGCTCCTAGACCTAAAAGTTCAAAATACAAGACTTAACTGGTACTACTTATGTAATTATCCTGTCCACTGGCTAGGTAAGAGGTGGGGTTGTTGGAGGCTCCCCTCGCTTTCACGAGGTCCTAATTAAAAACCATAAGTCCGCTTAAGGCGTTTGCCATATGACCTCTTGCCTTAGACACCAATTTCAAGGAATAAGTACAAACTCAAATAATACTTTGTCTTACCTTGCACTTGAAACCGACTCGTGGATGTCCCTAGTTTTAGGTTCCTACTCGATTTCAATTATGGTTTAGGTCAATGCAAATGTGGGTGATTGTTTTGGGCCAAGGAAAGGTAATGACCTCCTTCCCTTATGTTATGATTGAATGCCTTTAATTAGATTTAGGAATGGATGCACAAACAATTCACCAACTAGTTATCACAACAACTAGTATTAACACAAACATATGATTCAAACCCGAATTTTAAAAAAATTAAAATTCAAAAATTAAATTAAAAAATTTAGATTTTGAAGTCCAGATTTTAGAAATCAAATTTTAAAATTTATATCTCGAATTAGGATTAAAAAATTTGTTCTAGAAGTTAGAGTTGTTGCAAAATAGTTTCAGCCCTAACAACTTCTAGTCAACTAATTTTAAAAATTCAAAATTAAAATTTTAAAATTTTAAAAATTCAAAATTAAAATTTTAAAATTTTAAAAAAATTAAAATTAAAATTTGAATTATTAGATCCCTCAGTGAAGATTCTAGATTCTAAATTTTGAAATTTAATTCCTGGAATTTGGTTAAGAAATCTGTTTTGAAAGCTAGCTGTAAAAAAAATCTCAGCAGGAAACAACTTCCAACTAGCTAGTTTTAAAAATTCAAAATTTAATCTTTTCAAAAATCCTAAAATTTAAAATAAAATTGATTTGGTTAACTCTCATACAAGAATTCTTGGATTTTAATGTTTTGACTACAAATTAACTCGAATTTTGGTTGAGAATGTAGTTTGAAAGTACATGCTAGAAGGTTCCATCAGTTTAACTAACTCTTGACAACCTAAATTCAAATTTCGAATTCCTAACTCTAGATCCTTCTAAAATTCAAAATTTTAGTGAAAAATAACAAAATTCGAAGTCTGGTTCTTAGATATAAAAATTAAAAATTTAGAAAAAATATTTTTGTATTTTTTTGAAAATTAAATGAAA
Source organism: Areca catechu (assembly GCA_021397845.1). Taxonomy (NCBI): domain Eukaryota; kingdom Viridiplantae; phylum Streptophyta; class Magnoliopsida; order Arecales; family Arecaceae; genus Areca; species Areca catechu. The sequence goes on from CM038045.1 coordinate 98,505,297, forward strand.
TGAAAGGTAGAAACAGAATTTTTGAAAAACTTCAAAAATAATCTAAGAACTCGTATTTTTAAATCCAGAAATCAATGGAAAATATTTTTTGAATTTTATATTTCTAATTCTAGTACATTAAGATAATGAAAAAGTATTTTTATGGATTTTTTTGTAATATGAAAAAATTACTAAAACTTGTGAAGAATTCAAGTGAATAGTAGAACAGAAATTTCAGCAATCAAACACTTGACCTAGTAGAACCTTAAGCTCTGATACCAAAAAAATTGATGGGGGATGAAAATAAAATGATGAATGGAGAGTTTTAGCAAGCTAACCAGCAAGCAAACTTGAGCAATTAATTATCAAATAAATGGTCTAAATTAATCCAAGAAAAAAATTTTCATAAAGAGACTAGTTGATCTAAATTACAATATCCAAAATGTAGATCTAGTTCAAAATAGAAATTAGGATCTTCATGGCAAGGAAACCATCACTACTAGGGCATGTTAACCTTTAAATGATCAGATCTAATAAAGCTTAGAAAGAGTTTTCCTATCAACAATGATGACTAATTATTTGGTGGAAGAAGGAGCTTTTTTCACTCAAGGATTGAGATCTAAACCATAAGACTAGCATTTCCTACTTTTAGGGCCTCACCTTGAGACCTGAGGAAACTGCACCAATGCAGTTAAAATATGGTGATGATATTGTTGTCGGCATCTTTGATACAGGTTCTTTTAAATAAAGCCTCCTTTTTCTTAAGTCTAAATTATTTGTTCCTCCTCTTTGCTTACCATAGTTCCTACATGCATATATTAACCGGACCTGCATGCCCACCTCATCGCAAAATTATCAGCTAATGGGCTGCAGAGAAGATAATAGCTTTCAAAGTATTGAAAATCTATCAAAATTACAAATGTACGTACTGGTGATATCAAACAAGCACAACAAGAATCATCAAAATGTTCTATGCTCATCACTAATTAGTAGATCAAAAGACCCAACTATATGAAAGTTAGAACAGTAATTAAACTCTGCATTTCACCAATCATACATACACTCAAATAAAGTTAAATTACTGCATGGAATTACAAGTGCACTGGCAACAAACTAAACTGATATCATTAAACACCTAATTAAATCACTACAATAAAGTTGCTTACTAATCTCTTAATCATCAAAGGTGTTTGGCCGGAATCGGAAAGCTTCCGGGAGGAACCCGGCATGGTCAGATCCCAAAATCATGGCATGGCACATGCGTGAAAGCCGACAGGTTCGATCCAAGGAAAGCATGACCCGCAAGATCGTTGAAGCTCACTACTACATCATTGGCTTTGAACACGAGTTCGGGCCTCTGAACTCGTGATTGATAATACAGATTTAATCATGTCTGGTTATGGACTTGGAGCTTTTGCCCATGACTAGTTCATATAAGTAATAAGATAACCCTTCACAACTCAAAGCAGGATCCCTGCATGTTCATCTACTTTTATGGAGAGCTGTCCCATAAAGACATATGATAAAGACACCTGATAAATTGTAGATACAAAACAGTCAAGTGGTTGAGATGAAGCGATATAGGCTGAATATCAGAGTGCCAATGCTACATCTGGTATTTATTTTCTTAAACAATAAGCTATTAAGCAGTGTAGAATAACTTGCAACAGTGATTTATCACATCAGAAGCAACATTTGAAGAGTTGAAAATCCAAACACATGAAGCAGTTGAAAATCCAAACACATGAAGTGGGTGATTTGCGACACTGATATTAAATTTCTGTTCTCTTTGTAATATGTAGTATAAATATACAGTGCCGCTACATCACAGTAATGACCCATATGGTAATAACAGTTAACATCACTTAATATACGAACATATTAATTTCACCATGGATCAATGCTCACAGTTTTAGCTTAATAATATTTTAGCAGCTTTAGAAATGGCCAACATTGTTTTGGACTTGTACTTCATATCAAATCATTCACTGACACAAGTGTGCTGTCCAAATATCAATAAGCTTAAACAATATCAGCAGCTTGAACTATTACAGTAATTAAAAACTAGAGTATATATATATATATATATATGTATATATATGTATGTATATGTATGTATATGTATGTATATGTATGTATATGTATGTATATGTATGTATATGTATGTATATATATATATATATATATATATATATATATATATATATATATATATATATATATATATATATATATATATATATATATCTTTTATGAACAAGAAAATTGGCTCACTGCAACTGATATGAAGGAAAAGTGAAATCCAAGAGTTCGTTGCTGCACCTTAGGTTCAAGCTTCTGAAATGGGCTGCAGTTATCAACCAAAAATTTGTGAGAACAATATCAAAACATCTGTTATGTGTTGGAAGGATAAAAAATGCATACTATGTAGAAACAGGAAAATTTCATTAAATGAGGATTATAAAAGCCATTATTTATAGATATAATGTTAAAATGGGATAAAGAAGATGAATGAAAAGAAATGACCTAAAACAACTCCACTTATCCTATAATGCACAGAAGGATAAGTTTATATGTCTAGACTATAAGCAACTTAGTGACAAAGCAACAAAATACCTTCTCTCAAAACAAATCCATGAAATACTTATCAGCAACTGGATGTGAATTTTAATCTGGAAGATGGAGTAGTTTTGTGTAAAATCTCATTCAATAATCTTAAACCATAGAGCAATTTATTTTGCTCAGTCAGAACATGCCATGTTCTTAACCATTCATTTTGCAAAACAAAGAAAATGCCATGTACTTGAAGAAACAAATAACCTGATATTAATTTCTGGGATATCACATGCCACAAAATTTTACCAAGGCATTACTCAGCTCAAGTTAAAGGTGCATTGAAAGGTCGGACGTTAAAGACATCACTTTTTAGACTCCAAGAAACCCTGCAAACATCACGAGGAATACAAAAATCTAGCTTTCAAGATCATGAACCACACGGAGCTGCCAAAGGCATTACTAGAAATTCCATGTTAAACCTATTTCCCTCATTAGAGATATCCTTCCTTTGTTTAGTTGCTCTTATTTGGGATGTATATTAATATGTAACCTTGTTTGGCTAATCCTAATTAGGATATTTTGGTAGATATTTACCTTATGTACAGCCTCAAATGTATATTTAATGGGATGAATCCTAAGTATAATGATATGAAGAATTCAAGTTTCTACATGGTATCAGAGCGGGTTACTATCCCAGACCTATTCCAATATCCAAGACCTATTCCAATATCCCAGACCTATTCCAATATTATTCCAAACTTATTCCGATCTCTTTTCTCTTTTCTCCAAAGGTCCTAATCTCTCCATCACCGCCACCATGCCACCCTACCTCCTACTGCTGCCCCCTTCACCACCACGCCTTCCCTTCCAATTGGCACCGCCCGTTGCCAGATCTCCTCTCTCGGCCCCTGCCTCCGCTCGTGAACCCTGCCTCCCTGCCATTGCCGCCCGTGATCCCTACCTCCCGCCTCCTTGCCGTTGCCGCCCGTGAACCCTGCCTCCCGTCACTGGATTCTTCTCCCGCCTCCCGCCCACGCTCCAGAGCATCGTTGCTGTGCCCACCCCCTGTGCTCTTGACCGCTAGCAGCCAACGCCCCACCCCGCAAGACGCTCCCTCCCGCCGGATCTATCCCAGCAGCCGACCGGCACCGACCGCCGGTCTCCTCTCTAATCAATCCCCAGATATGGCCGTCGCGTCATCCTGTGCTTCCGCCCACACTCCGGCATGGGTCGGTCTCCAGATCGCTGCTCGCCAACATGCATTCATCCCTCTGATCGCTGATGATCTCCAGATTCGACCGCTGGTTGCCCCCCACTGACGTCTTCCGTCGCTGCCCTGCTATGCGCCTGTGGCACTCCTCTTTGTGGGAGCTTTGCGACAGATTTGCCAGAACTTCCTGCTGGATCTGTCGGCCTTCGCAGTTCCTCCTCCGTGCATCTCTTCACCGGCCAGATCCAACTCCGACGACTGTTCCTCGGCTAACGGTGCCATTGATCTTCTCCGTCGGGCTCTGCAGTCGTGCCACCCGTCACTGTTTCGTGACCATTGGATCTGCTCTCTTCCTCCCTATCCATGGCGGCTGATCTCGCACAACCTATTATTATCAAATTAGATGGGGCCAATTACAGTCAGTGGTCCTATATGATGCGCATCTTTTTAAAAGGTCGAGCACTATGAAAATATGTCACAGGTGCACTTCCATGTTCAATTGAATCCGGGGATGCTTTTGATCAATGGGAGATCAATAAGAATAAGATCATGACATGGATTTCCAACTCTGTAAGTCCTTCTATCAGTCTGCACTTTAGCAAGTTTGACACTGCACAAGCAGTTTGGGACTTCCTAGCCAAGCAGTACAATCAGACAAATTTTGCCCTGAGGTACAAACTTGAACTGGATATTCGCACTCTCAAGCAACAACCGGCACAAACTGTAGCTGATTTTCATTCTCATATGTCTTTGATTTGGGATCAACTTGCTCTAATGGAGCCTAATTGGACCCATGATGCAGAACTTTATTATCAGTTTCGAGAGGAATTCCATCTTGTCCGGTTCTTAATGGCTCTTCGTGATGAGTTTGAGCTTGTTCGTGCATCAATTCTGTACCGCTCTCCTCTTCCTTCTGTTGACACTGCTCTTTCTGAGTTGATTGCTGAAGAAACTCGCAAGCAGATTGTTTCTTCCAAATCTGATCCTCCTATGCTTTTATCTGCACGGGTCAACTCGAAGGGATTGTCTCAATTTCAGTGCCACTCATGCAAGAAATTTGGCCATCTTGCTCGGAGTCCTGGCTCTGATTCTCGCACTCCGACTACGTCTTCCATGCAGTGCACCTACTGTAAAAAGGTTGGACATGTTGTTTCAAATTGTCCCTACCCAAACTGGCACTAACTTAGACAATTCCTTCGACGAAAAAAAAAAAGAAAAAGAAGAAGAAGAAAAGGCACGAACTTAAACAAATATAAAAATTCCACAGCCACAAGAGGGGCCATAGGACCAAGACAGCTGTCTAAGCCATCACTTGGAAAGTAAGCCACCCAAATTGGTATCACTACAAAAAAATTAGAACTTCAAATGTATTTGAAAGGCGTTCGAAATTAGATAAAAGCTACAGATCAAATACTTACTGAACAGATTCCAGAAATAAAAGGCATTTTGCTAGAATTCAATTCTTATTTGGAAGAAAAGAACAAATAATCTAAAAAAAACCTTGGAGACCAAAGACAAAACAATTCCAAGCTAGCATCATCAAACTGATAAAAGAGTTTAATTGACCAACCAAATCTCAACAAGAAACCGAAAGTAAATGCCATAAACACATCCCACAAAAGGGGCGGAATCAAGTGGTGCGGGCACTAGAATCAGAAAGAGACTCCAACCAATTCAAGCCCATTCCGAATCTTTATGGTTGGACTAAAGAGTCCGGTAACCTTTCTTTATTTTGAGTCCAAAAGAATCATGTAAGTCGAGTCCATGTTGGGTCCTGTAATCTTTCTTTTGAGTCCAAAATAATCATGTAAGTCGAGTCCATGTCGGGTCTAGTCTTAGTCCAATCCAAATGGGTCAACTAGCATCAAGCCTAAAGAAGACTCACAATGTATACCCCAAATCAAGACCAAAGCCAACTCAATTGGGGACCACATGCCACATCACTTGCGCCACCTCAACTTGGGACCACATGCCACATCAAGAGGGGACCACATGCCACCTCACACGCCACCTCACCACAAGAGGGTGCCATCCCAAGTTCAAATTCAAGGAAGTTGGCCAAGGAGGATTTCAAGCAAGAAAATCAGCCCTCTCCCCTTATATTACTCCACTTGTTTAGGGATTTGAATTTTCAAAATTTGTAAGGCTTTATTTAAAGCCTTGGATGCCCCTTGTAAAGAATTGATGAGTGAATACAAATTTCCAGCACTTTTCTATGTGTTTCTATGTGCCTATGTGGATCTTTGTGCCTAAGTGAACCTCTTCCTCTCCTCCACCATTTCTTCTCCCTAATCCTTCTCTTTTACTCTTCATCTTCCAAGCAATCCTCTTCCTTCAAAGCGAATTAAGGACATCCTCTCAAGAAGAAGATCAACACCAACACAAGCTTCCACCATGGCGCCAAGGATCATTTCCAACAAACTCTCCTTTTGAGTTCCATCAATCTTCTCACTTTTAATTAAGTTTCTAATCATCTTGGTTTCTTTGTTGCAGGGTTCTCTAGGCTCCAGATCCAAGAGGAAGGATTACTTGCTACAAACCAGAAAGTTAGAAGGCCCATCTTATGTGGTATGATCTTTCATTTGAGAACCTTAAGAGTGAATCCCTTGTGCTTGAGATTTCAATGCTTGAACTCCTAGTATTTTAAGATCGGGATCATTAAATAGGGCTAGCTTGACTTGTGTGCGAATTCTAATCTTGTCCTATTTCTTTAAGATTTTGATAGTCCTCCTAGCTGGGTTTAAGTATAAGCATTTAGGGTTTCTTATTTAGATCTCCTTGATCTTATATGTTGAATCACTCATATGCAAGTAGGAATTGCTAGTTAAATTTTGATTAGTCTCCTTTAGAGTTACATGATTGCATCCTCATCATGCATACCACACCAATCTTGGTATCAGAGCATGGTAGAATAAGTTCCTGATTGCATAGCATTAAGTCCTTGAAGTACTTGGATCGGGAGCGTTACCAGGCCGTCCGGTCTTAGGAGAAAGTAGGGTTTAAACACCCTCTCTTCCCATTCCACGGGGATCTCCTAAGGCGTGTCGGGGTGCCATTGTGATTGACCCGTGAAAAAGAAAGCCAAAGGACTTCTTAGATTTCATTTGTGAATTTTGCATTGGGCACGTTCTGTTTTTTTTTCTGCTTGCTGTATTTTCTGTAGGCTGACTGTAATCCGCCTGCAACTCCAAAGGAAAGTATCACATTCCTCGTTGGAATATTTTTTTTCCTGTTCCATTTTAAGTTGTTTATCACAGTTTTAAATTTCAATCTGAGAAAAAAATTACAAAAAAAATGAAAATTCCTGCAGTCCATCAGTGTTATTAAGGTTTCTGTTCTGTTCCTTTTCATTATCTTCATTTCAAAATCTTCCTAGAATAGTACAGATTTTATTTTGAAATTTCGTTTCATCTGGTATGTCATCTATAAGTTAGGAGTTTTCTGTGATTTTTTTAAATTTTTTTGACATTTATTTCTATACTTATCAACACCACATTTAAACTGCAACACACTACTTCTGCACCTGAAATTTGAAATTTGCATGCATCTCATGGCAAATCAAATTAAGGGCATGAAATTGACATAGGGTCAGGATTTCATCACCTGTCCCTAGCCCAAAAATCACCAAATTGCATATCGACCTAATCCCTAACTAAAATTGATTAGACATTAATTGCCCTAGTGGGTTAGGAACATCAATTTGGTCGAGTCCGGGTTATTGTCAACTCATTGTGTCAACTAGTCTTGTGTGTGCCCTATTACTTGGTGTCTAGAATTGGGACTAAGGGCTTGGGTGCTGATCCGTCTATCGGGCCAATTCCACCGGGCCTAGGTAGGCCAGAGACAGGATCTCACACTCCCCTTGTTCTAAAACCTGGCCAAGTATAGAGTTACTACAATCTAGCTTGCCACCTTGATTAGGCAACTAGCTTGGAACTCTAGGTCCAGTTCAATTCAATTGGGAAAGCTTGTGCAACCCATTTCTTCATCTATTATTGGAAGCTGGTGTCAAGGATAGAGGTTAAGTGGCTCAAGCCTAAGCGGTTCTTGTGGTTTTTAATTAGGACCCAGTGAAAGCTGGGGGAACCTCCCACAGACCCACCTCCTGACTGGCCAGTGGAAGAGAGTAGCTGTTGATTTGATTGTATCTAGTCAACTCAGTTTATTTGGACTAACGGGTTTAGAAAACTCATAGTTCGGGTCTGAGTCTAATTGTTTGCATGACAACTAGGTCAGGCACACCTTACCACCCTTCACAAGCCCAACCTAGTTCATCCATGGATACTAGTATGGAAAGCCTTATGAGATCTATGATCGAGAAGATGGACCGTTTGGATGCTAAATTTGGTCAGTTCGAGGAAAGAGTAGGAGCCCTAGAAGAAGCTAGGTTGACCCCAACTGAACCACCTTCACCTAGATTACCTTCAGTTCATCCTAGAGCCCAACGACAGGAACACACACCTGACCCAATTCAAAGAAGACCGCATCAGGATTATGTTGATCATACTCCAGAGCCACCTCCTAGAAGACCTCACTATGATACTTTTGATCAGGATGATCGGGCCCTAAGGAACATCCGTCTAGATGCACCAACCTTTGAGGGAAGCCTAGATCCTAAGGTGTACATAGACTGGGAGGCTGACATGGACCAGTATTTTGACTGGTATGATATGTCTGAAGAGAGAAGATTTAAGTTTGCCAGAATCAGACTAGTTCGTCAGGCTCGATTATATTGGGAAAACGTGGAACGCATATCAAGGCAAAGGGGAGATTTACCTATAGCAACATGGAGAGATATGAAGAGGAAACTTAGAGAGAAATATCTGCCTATGTCTTATCAGCAAAGGTTATTAGATCAGTGGCAACGATTGACACAAGGTAACAAGACCGTTTCTGAATATGTTGCTAAGTTTGATGAGTTTGTGATGCGATGCAACGTAGTCGAGTCTGAAGCAGCCACTTTATCAAGGTTTAGATCAGGGTTGAATGATGATATAAAAGGGGAACTATTTTTAAGGGAAGTCCATGATTTAGATCAGGCATACCAAGTTGCCACGGACTATGAGAGGTTTCAAAGGAGAGCTACATTTAGACGACCTGAATCTAGTAGGTTTAACCCTCCTATCAGCAGGCCTAGCTCAGTCCCTAGTCCCACCAATAGAACAAGGTCCAGCCCGAATCCAACCCTTAGACCCAATCCGACCACCCCCTTAATTCCTAGAGAAGACAAAGGAAAGAGCCCTGAAGTTCGAGGTGAGAGGGAGCGAGTCTGCTATAAGTGTCGTAAACCAGGTCATTTCGTGAGCCAATGTCCCTCTAGAGCTTTACATATAGGGGAGGCAGAAGAAGGTGAATCAGAACCCCTGGAGAATGATGAAGAGGAGGTTTATGAAGCAGGGGATTGTTTGGCTGATGAATATGAAGGAGATGAAGAGAACATAGACTCATCAGATTTTCTAGGAGTTGTGAGACGTATCATGACACAGACCAAGGAGCAAGAAGACTGGCGTAGAACTAGCATCCTACACACATTTGTTAGGATAGGAAAAAAGGTCTGTAAAATCGTCATCGATAGTGGAAGCTATGTCAACGCTATTTCCACTAACGTAGCCAAAAGTCTAGGATTACCCATTGTACCACATCCCAATCCATATAAGGTGTCCTGGATCGATTCCACTTCTATACCAATCAAGTCAAGATGTCAGGTTCAAGTCCAGCTTCAATCCTATCAGGGAAAGATCTGGTGTGATGTGCTTCCTATGGGGGTAAGTAGCATCATCTTAGGCAGGCCATGGCTGTTTGATCATGATGTGACCATCTTTGGTCGATCAAACTCCTGTGCTTTCAATTTCAATGGCAAGAAAATTGTCATTCATCCAACCCAGCCTAAGGATAATGTCAAGAGAGGAGCTAGCAGCTTGAAAGATAAGAAGACTGGATTAAATTTAATAGGTGCAAAAGAATTAGAGCAAGATATCATGGAGGGAGCACCTATTTGGGTAGTAGCTGCTAAGGAAATTAAGGACCACAGCCCTGTAGAACACCCTCAAGAGGTGGTCCAATTATTGAAAGAATTTGAGGATGTGTTTCCAGAAGATCTCCCCGATAACCTTCCACCTTTAAGAGACATACAACACGCAATAGATTTAGTCCCTGGAGCGACTTTACCTAATTTGCCTCACTATAGGATGAACCCAATTGAACACCAGGAATTGCAAAGGCAAGTGGGTGAACTTCTTAGGAAGGGGTTTATTAAGGAAAGCTTAAGTCCATGTGCAGTCCCTGCTCTGCTGACCCCTAAGAAAGATGGCACTTGGAGGATGTGTATAGATAGCCGTGCCATTAATAAGATCACTGTAAAGTATAGATTCCCAATCCCAAGACTAGACGACATGTTAGATATGATAGCCGGATCGACAATTTTTTCCAAGATAGACCTAAAGAGTGGCTATCACCAAGTTAGGGTTAGGCCTGGAGACGAATGGAAGACCGCTTTTAAGACTAAAGATGGATTATATGAGTGGTTAGTCATGCCGTTCGGTCTGTCCAATGCACCCAGCACTTTTATGAGAATAATGAATCAGGTGTTAAAGGTTTTTATCGGAAGATTTGTAGTGGTCTATTTTGATGATATACTTATTTATAGCAAAACAAAGGCAGACCACTTAACCCACCTGAAACAAGTTTGTCAAGTCCTGAGAAAAGATAGTCTCTATGCCAATATCAAGAAGTGTGATTTCCTAACAAATAGAGTTATCTTTCTAGGATTCGTAGTCACATCTGAAGGGGTGTCCGCTGATCCTGAGAAAATTAAATCCATAGTAGAGTGGCCTACGCCTAAGACTATCCACGACGTCCGTAGTTTCCATGGGTTATCCACCTTCTATAGAAGGTTTATCAAAGGATTCAGTACGATAGTGGCACCAATCACTGATTGTATTAGGAAGGGAAATTTCGAGTGGACTAAAGCAGCAGGTAAGGCCTTCCTAACAATTAAGGAGAAAATGACACAAGCACCTGTCTTAAGGTTACCCGATTTTACCAAGGTGTTTGAGGTTGCTTGTGATGCTTCTGGGGTCGGAATTGGAGGTGTCTTGAGTCAAGAGAATCACCCAGTAGCATACTTCAGTGAAAAGTTAAATGAGGCGAGACTAAGGTATTCCACGTATGATAAGGAACTGTATGCTGTAGTTCAAGCTCTACGATATTGGAGGCATTATCTTCTACCCCACGAGTTTGTCCTATTCTCTGATCACGAAGCTCTTAGGTTCCTTAGTTCTCAAAAGAAATTAAACCCTAGGCACGGGAAATGGGTAGAATTCATACAAGCTTACACGTTCGTTTTAAAACATCGTGCCGGTACTGAAAATAGGGTTGCTGATGCGTTGAGCCGCCGTTCTATGTTGTTAACCTCTGTGAGCACTGAAGTAGTAGGGTTCGATAGATTGAAAGATGAATATCCCACATGTCCTGATTTTGGTCACATCTATCAATCCCTGCAACAAAGATCATCTAGTGAACCTAGTGATTATACACTGTTAGATGGATACCTTTTCAAAGGAAATCAGTTGTGTATTCCCAAGACCTCTGTTAGGGAATTTCTGATCTGGGAAGTCCATGCTGGAGGTTTAGCAGGACATTTTGGCAGGAACAAAACCATCCTAGCAATGGAAGAACAATTTTTTTGGCCTGGTCTTAAAAAGAGCGTTGCCCAGATCGTAGCTCAGTGTCGGACCTGTGCTGTTGCAAAACAGCAAAGACAGAACACCGGTCTGTACACGCCCTTACCTGTCCCTGATGGTCCATGGCAAGATATCAGTATGGATTTTGTGGTAGGTCTACCTAAAACTTCTAGGAAACATGACTCTGTTTTCGTGGTTGTCGATCGTTTCTCCAAAATGGCGCACTTCATCCCGTGTTCTCAAACTTTAGACGCTTCGAAAGTGGCCAAGCTTTTCTTAGATCAGGTGGTTAAGCTTCATGGTTTACCCAAGACCATTGTGTCAGATAGAGATGTCAAGTTCACTAGCTACTTCTGGAAAACCCTCTGGCACATGTTAGGTACTAAGCTGAAATTCTCTACGGCCTATCATCCTCAAACTGATGGCCAAACTGAAGTAGTAAACCGAAGCTTAGGAAATCTCTTAAGATGTTTAGTCGGTGACAACCTAGGAAACTGGGACTTACTACCTCCTCGTGCTGAATTTGCCTACAACAGTTCGATCAATAGGTCTATTGGGAAAAGTCCATTCGAAGTGGTCCATGGATACAAACCTAGGAAACCTTTAAACCTAATTCCATTACCAGTACATACACGAATATCTGAGTCTGCTGAGTCATATGCACAGCATGTTAAGGATTTGCACAAGGAGATTAATCAGAAGATTCAAACAAGCAATGAACTCTATAGGCATATGGCTAACTCACATAAATGGTTAAAGGAATTTAATGAAGGAGACTCTGTAATGATTAGGCTTAAACCAGAAAGGTTTCCTCCGGGAACTATGAAGAAACTCCATGCCCGGGGAGCCGGACCCTTCAAAATAATAAAGAAAATTGGACCTAATGCTTATGTAGTAGACTTACCACCTAGTTATGGCATTAGTTCTACATTTAATGTTTTCGATCTGAAAGAATACAAGGAACCTGCATTAATACCTGATGAACCTTTTGGTCCTAACACTTCTCTTGAGAGTGAAATGCCAATTGTGTGTCCACCACCAAATATTCCTGAGCGAAAGGAAAGAATTGAAAGGATCTTGGATGACCAGATCATCACTACTAGAAATAAGGGCTACCAACGCTATCTGGTTCGATGGCAAGGACGTCCTGAATCTGAAGATTCCTGGATCACCAAAGAGGACCTACAACAAATCGACCCGGATATATTAGAAACTTATCACTCGACAGGGTCGAGTTCCTCCCACCAGGGGAGAATTGGTGCGGGCACTAGAATCAGAAAGAGACTCCAACCAATTCAAGCCCATTCCGAATCTTTATGGTTGGACTAAAGAGTCCGGTAACCTTTCTTTATTTTGAGTCCAAAAGAATCATGTAAGTCGAGTCCATGTTGGGTCCTGTAATCTTTCTTTTGAGTCCAAAATAATCATGTAAGTCGAGTCCATGTCGGGTCTAGTCTTAGTCCAATCCAAATGGGTCAACTAGCATCAAGCCTAAAGAAGACTCACAATGTACACCCCAAATCAAGACCAAAGCCAACTCAATTGGGGACCACATGCCACATCACTTGCGCCACCTCAACTTGGGACCACATGCCACATCAAGAGGGGACCACATGCCACCTCACACGCCACCTCACCACAAGAGGGTGCCATCCCAAGTTCAAATTCAAGGAAGTTGGCCAAGGAGGATTTCAAGCAAGAAAATCAGCCCTCTCCCCTTATATTACTCCACTTGTTTAGGGATTTGAATTTTCAAAATTTGTAAGGCTTTATTTAAAGCCTTGGATGCCCCTTGTAAAGAATTGATGAGTGAATACAAATTTCCAGCACTTTTCTATGTGTTTCTATGTGCCTATGTGGATCTTTGTGCCTAAGTGAACCTCTTCCTCTCCTCCACCATTTCTTCTCCCTAATCCTTCTCTTTTACTCTTCATCTTCCAAGCAATCCTCTTCCTTCAAAGCGAATTAAGGACATCCTCTCAAGAAGAAGATCAACACCAACACAAGCTTCCACCATGGCGCCAAGGATCATTTCCAACAAACTCTCCTTTTGAGTTCCATCAATCTTCTCACTTTTAATTAAGTTTCTAATCATCTTGGTTTCTTTGTTGCAGGGTTCTCTAGGCTCCAGATCCAAGAGGAAGGATTACTTGCTACAAACCAGAAAGTTAGAAGGCCCATCTTATGTGGTATGATCTTTCATTTGAGAACCTTAAGAGTGAATCCCTTGTGCTTGAGATTTCAATGCTTGAACTCCTAGTATTTTAAGATCGGGATCATTAAATAGGGCTAGCTTGACTTGTGTGCGAATTCTAATCTTGTCCTATTTCTTTAAGATTTTGATAGTCCTCCTAGCTGGGTTTAAGTATAAGCATTTAGGGTTTCTTATTTAGATCTCCTTGATCTTATATGTTGAATCACTCATATGCAAGTAGGAATTGCTAGTTAAATTTTGATTAGTCTCCTTTAGAGTTACATGATTGCATCCTCATCATGCATACCACACCATCAAGTCATAAAGGAAGTTAAAAGGAGGGACCTTGGAGCAGCAGCGCCCCTCCCGAGCTGGCCCTCCTCATTCCGGCCCCACGCCCACACCTCGCTGTCGGTGGTCACGGCGAGGGAGTGGTAGTGCCCGGCAGCGATGCTGGTGATGCGGGATGGGAGCGAGGGGACCTTGGTGGGCTCATAGGCGTCCGCGAGCGGGCAGGGAAGGCCGAGGGCTCCGTTGCTACTGTCGCTGAAGCTCCAAACGGAGGCTGTCGATGGCGAAGCCCTGGCGGCGCCGGAGTAAAGAAGCTGAATGAAAAGAAGCCGAATAAGTGTAATGCTCTAAGATGAAATTGGAGAAGTAGTTCAGTAAATATAATATAAATATATACGGATAGTTGTTCAGGTTCAAAAATTTATTATTATTAAAAAAGAATAATTGATAAGGGCTTGCCTGATTTTTAAAATAATAAAATTATTTAAATTATTAACAAACATAAAAAATGAATGCCCGAATCAAATTTAACTAAATTCTTGCTACCAAAGTGTGGATTTTTTTTAAAAAAATGAATAGTTTCAGATCCAGAAAACTAAAATTACTTACAGGCATGTTTGCTAAAGGAACATTGAGCGCTTCCATTGTACCACATAAATAACCATGCCAGAAACAGTTCTAACTTCACCTACAGTCTGCCCAGAAATCAGTGCAATCTAGCAATATTATACTCAATTTATACTAAAATCTGTATAATTTTTTTTAACAATTGCAAGTCAAGGTAAAAACAGAGAATAATATGAAAGATGTATCAACAAGAAAGTAAAACCAAGAGAATTGCATTCTTCACATATCAATATATAAATCTAAATATAAAATTAATTACAATCTAATATAATAATATTTGTTACACATATGTCTAGTTAACAAAATTAAAAATACATGAAAATGTAAAGTATAAAATAACAAAAAGCCGAGTTCAAAGATCTGTAGGAGGTAGATCGTCACCCTATACGTGAGGAACTGATGCTCCAGAAGCCTATATAAAAAATATTTAAAATATTTAATTTATGAAACTATTGATGGGTACATCAATAATAAGAATATATACTTTGATTAACTAACTTTGTTTTTGCAGCTATAGTTAATAAAATATTGAACCATGAAACAAGTCCCAAATTTTCTTGAAGCATACTCATGAGTCAACACATGGAGGAAGACAATTTTTCATGAGTCGACTCAAGCTCAAAGCATAATGGAAAGCCACCTCTTCAAAGCCCAATTCAAGCCATTCAAGTCCAATTCAAGCCAACACTTGAAGCCAAAATTTTCACATGGGGGGACACCTTATCAAGAAACCTTGGGGAAGAAGAAATTACACTACATCAAGACTTTTATGGGGAACATAAAGATACCTTCCAACAAGTGACATATGGGGCGCCATCTCTAATGACACCTAAGCCTCTACATCAGCATTTGACAACCACATGAAAACCTTCTAGAATGCCACATGTCGAGTGGTTGTAACATTTTTTCAATAATTTGTTTTTAGTTAAAACCACTTACCTAAAAATTGTTGGAGCCAACTAAGCCATCCTTATCCCCTTCTCTCCACCCTTGGTCAAAATTCCTAGCATTGGAGCCTATAAATAGGACCTCTAGGCTCTCATTGTATTCATTCTATGCTATAATTTGAATTAATGAATGGATTTTTTCCTTGTGTTCTAGTTTTATTGAGTTCTTATTTGAAGTGAAAATTTTCTAACTAGTTTGAGTGTGTAGATCCTTATCCAAGGAGAGAATGAGAGTTTTCTAAGTTTGAGTTTAAGAGTGAAAAGTGCTTTTGCAAAGAGTAAAGGATGGAATGCCCATTGATGGTTCCATGATCAAGCTCCAAGTCCAAAGCCGCCGGCCACTTTCTTCTTCTTCCATTTTTCTTTGTTTCCATTCCAACCCCAATTCTTCTTCCATGTCTAATTCTAAATTTCTTTGCAGGTTCTCTCAAGTTTCTAGGTCAAGGATGAAGGTCCCCACGCCATGGATCAAGGCTAAGGTGAGTCTTAAAGTAGAAAGTGCCAATCTTGACTTCTAAGCCTCAATCCTTGAGTGATGAGAGTTCCTTCTTCCACCAAATAATTAGCCATCATTGTTGGTAGGAAAACTCTTCCTAAGCTTTATTAGATCTGATCATTTGAAGGTTAACTTGTCCTAGTAGTGATGGTTTCTTTGTCATGAAGATCCTAATCCTTATTTTGAACTAGATCTACGTTGCGGGACTTAAAAATTAGGTCAACTAGTCTCCTTATGAAAATTATTTTCTTGAATTAATTTAACCCATTTATTTGATAATTAATTACTCAAGTTTGCTTGCTGGTTAGCTTGCTTTCCATTCATCATTTTATTTTTGTCTCCCATCAATTTTTTAATATCAGAGCTTATGGTTTACTAGGTCAAGTGTTTGATTGCTGAAATTTCTGTTCTAGTATTCATCCAAATTTTTTACCAATTTTAGTATTTTTTATGTTGATCCAAGAAATTTAAAAAAATACTTTTCCTGTAATATAGTGTGTTAGAATTTGAAATATAAATTTTTAAAAAAATATTTTTCTTGATTTTTGGATTTAAAAATATGAGTTCTTATATCATTTCTGAAGTTCTGTCCAAAATTCTGTTTCTGCCTTCCATTTTATTTAATTTTTAAAAAAATATAAAAATATTTTTTATAAATTTCAAATTTTAGATCTGAGGTTCAGATTTGAAGTTTTATCATTTTTCACTAGAATTTTGAATTTTAGAGAGGTTTAGAATTCAAAATTCAAAATTTGAATTCAGGTTATTAAGAGTTAGCTAAACTGCTGGAACCTTCTAGCAACTGTTTTCAAACCACCTTCTCAATCAAAATTCGAGTTAATCGAAAGTCAAAACTTTAAAATCCAAGAATTCTGATTTTAGATATAACCAAATCAGTTTTATTTTTAATTTTTATATTTTTTAAAAAGTTAAATTTTGAATTTTTAATACTAGCTAGTTGAAAGTTGTTCCCTGCTGAAATTTTCTTTTACAACTAGCTTTCAAAACAAATTTCTTAACCACATTTCAGGAATTAAATTTCAAAATTGGAATATAGAATATTCACTGAGAGATTTAACAATTCAAATTTTAATTTTAATTTTTTTAAGATTTTAAAATTTTAATTTTAAATTTTTAAAACTAGTTGACTAGAAGTTGTTAGGGCTGAAACTATCTTGCAACAACTCTAACTTCTAGAATGAATTTTTAATCCTAATTCAAGATTTAAATTTTAAAATTTGATTTCTAAATTCTAGACTTCAAAAATTAAATTTTCTAATTAAATTTTTGAATTTTAAAAAAAAATTTATTCGAGTTTGAATCACATATTTGAGCTAGTATAGATATCTTGTTAGCAAGTTGATTGTTTGTGCATCTATTTCTAAATCCAATTAAGGGCATTCAATCATAACATAAGGGAAGGAGATCATTACCTTTTCTTGGCCCAAAATAATCACCCACATTTGCATTGACCTAAACCATAATTGAAATCGAGTAGGCACCTCAAACTAGGGACACCCACAAGTCGGGTTCAAGTACAAGATGAGACCAAATATTAGTTGAGTTTGTACTTACTCCTTTAAATTGGTGTCTAAGGCAAGAGATCCAATGGCAAATGCCTTAAGTGGACTTGCAATTTTTAATTAGGACCTCGTGAAAGTGAGGGGAGCCTCCCGCAGGTCTAGGAGCCCAAGAAGTTAGGTTTGTACTGCTTGCCCATTTGATCTGAAGCCCTATACCAATAGTCCTATACATGTCCATGGATCCCAATCTTGAATTCTTTATGAGGACTGTTGCGGCGTCAACTACTGGACCGGGGATCGAGGGTGGCTGGATAAGCTAGAACACTCCTCTCCCGGGCGAACCTGCACAAAGTCCCCAAGGGCGTCGGTGGTGTTCCGATGGGGAACCCTTCGATACTTAAGTTAGTAGGAGATTGAAGGCAACAGAATGGAGGAATCAAAGGATGAACAGTGTATGGAGAGGGAAGGGTTCTTCTACCTTCCAACAGGGTCCCCTGACTACCTTATATAGGCGCGTAACAGTCCAAATTTCATTAGGGAAGAGGCTGAGAAAGACCGATCTGCCCGTAGGAGAATCTGGAGAGTGGCCACGTGGTGCACAGATACGGTGGCATCATGGAAGTAGTGGAGTAGGGCTGTTTGGATAGCAGGACCCTGTAGTAACAGAAAGGTGCTTCTGGAATACCCTGGATGCTAAGGCTCACCTGTCGGACGTCGGCCATGGGAAAGTCGGTCGGTCGAACCAAAGGCCAAACCTCCGAAGGAGAGTGATAGGCAGGATCCCAACAGGAGAGGGTCGTTCAGACCTCAGCTCCGGTGGGTCGGACCTTTGAAGGAGAGCGATGGGTTAGACCCCAGCAGGAGAGCGATGGGCCGGACCCCAGTAGGAGAGAGTCACTCGAACCTCGACTCTGATGGGTCGGACCTCTGAAGGAGAGCGGTGGGCCGGACCCCAACAAGAGAGGGTCATTCGGACCTCAGCTCCGTGGGTCGGACCTTTGAAGGAGAGCGATGAACCGGACCCCAGTAGGAGAGGGTCATTCGGATCTCAGCTCCGGTGGGTCGGACCTCTGAAGGAGAGCGATGGGCCGGATCCCAGCAGGAGAGGGTCGTTCGAACCTCAGCTCCGGTGGGTCAGACCTCTGAAGGAGAGTGATAGGCCGGACCCCAGTAGGAGAGGGTCGTTCGGACCTTAGCTCCGGTGGGTCGGACCTCTCTTGGTTGGAGCCTTGAAAAGGGCGGCCGGGTCGGACCACAGGACTTGGCCGGTTCTAGCTAAGGGTGAGCCGTCATGGTACAACAGTTGTCCCCCTTCCCTTGTGCTTCGAGCGAGTCCATAGGCTCGAAGGGTGAGGGCATTAAATGGCAGTAAATGCACCAGCCTTTCAAATGATGGTGAATCTGGTTCGGCGTGTTGCATCTGGCCGCCTCCTTCTCTGATTTTTGCCCCGGGACAGGTGTCAGTGCCTGGTTGGCGAGGATAGGGGGAGCAGTTATGGCCGGTACGGTGCATGGCAGCTACCTGTTTGGATTCTTGATGCGACGTGGGACACGTGGCCCCATCAGGGCAGTTGGTGCACTTGCTAGAGCCGCCCATCCACCGTTGCTTCGACTTTCATGCAGATCGTGGCCAGATACGTACGGTGCATCCCCTTGGATTCCAGTCCAACTTGAGAACTGAAGCACCAGCCATCGGATCTCGGCACATGGGGGGATGCATTGGGAAGCGGCCCCCAGATGCCTATAAAAGGAGGGGAGCAGCACCCAGAAGGACCTTTCGCCGTGCTTGTGCTTGAAGAGAAGGTTGCCTTTTCCCTCCTTGTGCTGCTTTTACCTATTTTAGAGATCCAAGGAACCAGGTCAGTCCCGTCTCCATCTTCCCCCACCTCCTTCCTTTTCTGCAATCCATCTTAGTATGGCTTTGGCTCGCGATCATAAGGAACCTGGTCCTTTTGACATTCCATCCGCCATGATCCGAGAGAGGGTCGAAAACCTTATGATTATCTATAACATTCCTTCCACTTTACACCTGACTGTCCCTAGCCGTGAGAGTAGGGTGAACAGGCCTTTGAACTTAGGAGCTCTCCTCATGTACGAAGACCACCTAAAAGCCGGTCTTCGTTTCCCAATTCACAGCTTCTTTGTTCAAATTTTCAATACCTATAGAGTTACACCTTCTCAGTTGACACCAAACAGCATTAGGGTTCTTTCCAGCTTCGTAGACCTGTGTCGGGAGGCTGACATCGAGCCTAGGGTGTCCCTATTTTTGAACTTTTTCCTACTGAAGAAGGACTTCCGAAGTCAGGAGTGGTGGATGTTTAGTCCACGCCCTAGCTGGAAGATTCTAGGGGGGCTTCCATTCGCAATTCATGGATGGAAGTCCCGATATTTCTTCGTAGATAGCCTAGAGCCGTTGGGCTTTGAGGCAGCCTGGAAAGAGCCGAGGCTGAATGCTCTGAATGGAAGGAAAGTCTGGAGGGTCGACGAGGCTGGCTTCCACAAATTGAAGGATGAGGATCCAAAGTTTGTTGGCTTTATGCTTCTCGAGGGGAGCCTTCACCAATCCGGACTCAGCGGGCACCCGATGTTAGGTAGGATGAGAGTCATAGAGGGAGATCGGGTTTTTATCCTCTATCGGCTTGGCGACTGCATGTAACTTTAACTTTGGTTGTTGACAGGCGGGAAAATGAAGCCAGATCGGGTAGTCCTTTCGGTATGGTTAGCAAAACGGAGGGCCGTTCGGATTGTAGAGCCGACACCATAAGAGCTGAAAAAGCGGGCGACAGAACCGGTGCCCGAAAGGCCGAAGAAATGATGGACGGTAGAACCATCCACCGCAGTGGTGTCGGTCGAGTCCGGGGATGAAATGCCTCTGACCGAACATCGAAGGGTGATTGCATCCGAGCGATCCTCTTCGATCGGCCAACCGGTCGCCTGACAAAAGAGAGGCTCTCGATGTTGACCGGGGCGAAAGCGACCCCTTTGTCCCTGCCATTGTAGCCGACAGCGATGATCCCCCCAATAATCCGGGGAATCCCTATAGGGGAGGGGCCGTCAACTGTTGACGAGAGGGCTGGTGGTGCCCAAGAGGAGGAGTGCCAAATGTGGGGCGACGTCGAGGAGGCTAAGGAGCTGCTCCAGAGGGCTGCTCCTGACAACGACGGGTAGTCGGTGAACGAGGCTGCAAGGAGTTCCCTTCGTCATCTTCTGGGCATAAGTTTCACTCTTCCTGTCTTCACTTCAAATTCATGATTGGTGATTCTCTAACCGTGAGCGTCTGTCGGTAGCTTGTCAAAGACAACCTTCTGATGGACGAGGGACTGGGTGAGCTGCTTTATCTAAAAGAGCAGTTAACCCAGAGGGCCGAAGCGGTCGAGCTGGTGAGATACATAGCCTGGGAGGTGCTGACGGCTTCCAGAGAAGAGGTGCTCGGCTTGAGGGCCATAGCGGCAGAAGTGTACCCCCTGCGGGTCGAACTGGAGGTCAAGAAGAAATAGCTAGAGAACTTGCTTACCCAAAAGGCGGATTGGGAGGCGAGGCTAAAAAATAAGAAAAAGAAGATCAAGACCCTGGCTCGTCAGCTGACCATCGAGGAGGGTCGTCTGGCCGAGTGTGATATCTGCGCAAAGGGCTATCAGGCATCGATGGAGAGATACAAGGGCTTGCTGAAGATGGCCCAAGATCTGTTGAAGATGGCCGGCAAGAAAGCTGTCGCACAGTATAAAGCCTTCGAGGACTTCATGGAGGAGATGAATGAAGCCGAGACGGTCGGCTTCGACTACAGATACGATGAGTGCCTGGGAAAGGTCAGTGTGGCATTCCTAGAACTTGATCTGTCATTCCTCCAGCCGCCGAAGCCTATGGAACCAGAAGTGCTGGATGGGGTGGATTCGACTGCCCAAGCGGCCGAAGCTCCGGTGGAGGCTGTCGTGGAAGTAGCTGGAACGGACGCCCCAGTTGGAGTCGAGGCGGAGGCAACCGAAGGGGCTGAGGAAGTCGGAGCGGCTGTCATTGCTGAGGGGGCCGAAGTGGCCATAGATGTTGTACTTCTCGAGGGTCAGACTAGTTGTTTGTAAAGGTCTGACCTTCAGTCTTTGTAAAGACACCTTTTTGAAGTAATGAAAAACTTCTTTCTTAATGTCTTGACTTTTTACCTTTGAAATTTCACTAAGTGTAGATTAATTGGCTGATCTGAGCAGACGGTCGGACCTCCAAGGCAAATGTTGAATAGTGGCCCAGGCCGAACTAGACTCCCTTAGGATTTCCACTTTATATATGGGTCCGTCGGCTTTACGAACCAAAAGGTAATTGAGTAAATGGTCAGATTTTAGCTCAGGCTGGAGCAATGAGCTTAGGAAATTTATCCTAAGTGTTGGTCCGTTGGCTCTCAGGATCGGGCTGCCCTAGAGCCTTTGCCGATCGGAGTCAGACTTTCGGAAGTGGGCTGCCCTAGAGCCTTTGCCGACTAGAGTTGGACTTTCGAAAGTGGGCTGCCCTAGAGCCTTTGCCGACCGAAGTCGGACTTTTGGAAGTGGGCTGCCCTAGAGCCTTTGCCGATCGGAGTCAGACTTTCAGAAGTGGGCTGCCCTAGAGCCTTTGCCGATCGGAGTCAAACTTTCGGAAGTGGGCTTCCCTAGAGCCTTTGCCGACCGAAGTCGGACTTTAGGAAGTGGGCTGCCCTAGAGTCTTTGTCGATCGGAGTCGGACATTCGAAAGTGGGCTGCCCTAGAGCGTTTACCGACCTGAGTCGAACTTTCGGAAGTGGGCTGCCCTAGAGCCTTTGCCGACCAGAGTCGGACTTTCGTAAGTGATTAGTATAAGGAATGTAAACTTCATTGATAATACTTGCGGAGGTTGTCTACATTCCATGGACGCGCCATCTGTCGTCCATCCAAATATTCAAGTCGGTAGGTGCCAGCTCGAACCACTTCAATGACCCAATAAGGTCCCTCCCAATTTGGGGAAAGCTTGACTTATTCTGTTGGCCTCGAAACTTCGGTTCACCATAGGACCAGGTCTCCGACTCGGAAAGCTCACGCTTTGACTCGCAAGTTGTAATATTTCACCATCTTCTGATGGCATACCGCCATCTTCATGCTTGCCCGAAGTCTAGTCTCTTCAAGCAAGTCCAGGTCAGCCCTTCACCGCTCGGAGTTGGCCGATTCGGCATAGTGGTCAATCCAGAGAGATTGAAGAGAGGTCTCAATAGGGATGACAGCTTCACTTCCATAAGTGAGGTTGAACGGGGTTTCGCCGGTCGATGCTCTGGCGGTCATCCGGTATGCCCATAATACTTAATAGAGTTCCTCCGCCCAAAGTCCCTTTGCCTCATTGAGCCGGGTCTTCAGCCCGTGCAAGATTGTTCGGTTAGTGACTTCAGCCTCTCCATTGCACTGAGGGTGACCGACCGAGGTAAGTCGGTGAGAGATAAAAATCTTGAAATTTAGAGTTGACAAATTATCTTCTGTTGTCAGTAATAATCATCCGGGGAATGCCGAATCGAAAGATGATATTGTTCCGGATGAAGTTCTCCACCTTGGCCTCCGTTATCTGTGCTAGTGGTTCGGCCTCCACCCACTTGGTGAAATAGTCGATGGCCACAAGCAAAAATTTTCATTACCCGGAGGCTGGGGGAAAGGGTCCCAGGATATCCATCCCCCACCGTGCAAATGGCCATGGGGCAGTGATCGGAGTCAGCTCGTTGGTGGGTCTCCTTTGAATGACGGAGTACCTCTGACACACGTCGCACCTCCGGACGAAGTCTGACACATCCTTCTGAATGGTGGGCCAGTAATATCCCTACCGGATGATCTTGTAAGCTAAGGATCCCCCTCCGAGGTGGTCGCCACAGATGCCTTCATGGACTTCTTTGAGGGCATAGTTGGAGTCTGCCGGCCCCAAGCACTTTAGCAGCGGTGTGAGAATGATAGCTTATAAAGGATGTTGTGAAGGACGACGTACTTAGAGGTCGTCAAGCGCACCCACATGGCCTCCGCCTGATCTTCTAGAAGAGTTCCTTTGTCCAGGAAAGTAAGGATTGGATCCATCAAAGAAGCTTCATGTTCCACCTGGTGGACCTCGGTCCGCTCTTCGGCAATGCTAGGGTGCCGCAAATACTCCACAAAAGTTTGGTCAGAAGTCCCGTTGGCGGCTGTAGCCAACCTTGATAGGGCATCCATCCGAGAGTTCTGCAGATGAGGTATGTGGAGGATTTCGAAAAATCTGAACCGAGAAATGATGTTTTGTACCTTGATTAAATATTTTGCCAGGGTCGGATCCCTTGCTTCAAATTCCTCCTTCACTTGATTGACCACCAGTTAGGAGTCAGAGAAGACTCTGAGTCGGCTGATGCCCAGTTTGTTTGCGATTCGTAGCCCCACGAGGAGGGCTTCATACTCCACTTGATTGTTTGACACCTGAAATAAAAAATGTAATGAATATTCCAGGTTCTCCCCATCTGGGTCAGCCATGATCAGTCTGGCTCCACAGCCTGAGAGGTTGGACGCTCCATCCACATGGAGAGTCCAGGCTAGTTCGACTTCATAGACAGCATCGACTTCAGGTACTTTAGCCATTCGAGGAGGCATCTCCTGTCTCCACGTACACTCCGCAATGAAGTCAGCAATTACCTGGGCCTTCAAGGTAGATCGTGGCTGGAAAGAGATGTCGAATTGGCCCAGCTGACAGCCCACTTGGTGAGCTGACCGGATGTATTTGGGCTCCGAAAGAATGCCTTGAGGGATTGGTCGGTCATCACCACAATCGAAAGCACCTAGAAATACGGTCGGAGCCGCTTGGCAGATGTGACCGAAGAGTATATCAACTTTTGCATCTTGGGATACCTTGTTTCGGCATCGTAGAGGACTTTGCTGATATAATAGATAGGCTTTTGCTGTCCGTCCTCTCCGACTCGCACAAGGACAGCGCAGATCACTTCGTCTGACGCCGAAAGATAGAGGTATAAAGGCTCCTCCTCCATCGGCTTGGCCAGCAATGGAGGGTTCTTCAAGTACTCCTTCAATGTTTCGAAAGCCGACCGACACTTGTCAGTCCAAACAAAACCCTTCGACCGGCGCAGGGTCTTGAAGAATGGCAGGGACTTCTCAGCCGAATGGGAGATAAAATGGCTGAGAGAGTGATTCGACTGATAAGCTCTTGCACCTGCTTTTTATTGGTCAGGTGTTCCATCTCCATGACGGCCTTTATCTTGTCAGGATTCACCTCAATTCCCTTCTGTGTAACCAAAAAACCAAAGAATTTTCCAGAGGTTATCCCAAAGGTACATTTCATGGGGTTCAGCTTCATCCGATGGTGCCTGAGTGTATCAAAGGATTCCTGCAAGTCCTTGATGTGGTCAGCCTTATGGAGGCTCTTCACTATCATGTCGTCCACATAAGTCTCCATGTTCCTGCCTAGCTGACCTTCGAACACTCAATTGATCAGCCTCTGAAAGGTGGCGCCGGCGTTCTTCAAGCTGAAAGGCATCATCCGATAATAGTACAGACCCTTGTCGTTGACAAAGGCGATCTTCTTCTCATCTTCCGGATGCATCTTTATTTGATTGTAGCCAGAAAAGGCATCCATAAAACTGAGAAGTTGGTGGCTGGCCGTGACATCCACCAGCCAATCAATTTTGGGTACTGGGAAGCTATCCTTTGAACAGGCTTTGTTGAGATCTGTGTAATCTACACAGATCCTCCACTTCACGTTGGCCTTCTTCACCATAACCATATTTGCCAGCCACTCAGGGTAGTAGACTTCCCTGATGAAGCAAGCGTCACAGAGCTTCTTTACTTCCTCATCAATGGCTTTCTGTCTTTTGGCAGTAAAGCATCTCTACTTTTGTTGGACAGGTCGGTAGGTTCGATCGACCTTGAGCTGGGAGTGATGACCTCCGATGGTATTCCAGACATGTCCGACGCTGACCAAGCAAAGATGTCAGCGTTACTCCTAAGGAAGTCGATCAGTTCTGACTTAAAGTCCTCACTGAGAGAGCCTCCAATCTGAAGGACTTTGGTGGGATCATCCTCTCAAAGGGGAACAAACAGAATTCTTTCCCCTGGCTGACCAAGGCCATCGGCCTCAGCTCTTAGGTCAAGTTGCTCCAGAGTGGGATGGCCTTCTGACTGTTGATTCATAATGGTCAGACACTGCCTGGCCATCCGACGGTCTCCACTCATCACTCCGACCCTGCTCCTGATCAGAAATTTTGTCAACAGATGGTAAGTGGACACTATAGCTCTGAATTGGTTGAGGGCCGGTCGGCCTAGAATAGCATTATAATGTGAGGTCGTCCGAACTACCACAAAATTGATGATGAGGGTTTTCTGGAAAGGCTCCATTCTAATAGTCACAAGGAGAACTATTTCTCCTTCCACTTCGATGGAGTTGCCCCCGAAGCCTGTCAACGACACGGTTGATTCACGCAGCATGGACCTGGATAGATTCATTCTCACAAAAGCATCATATAGCAATACCTCTATCGAGCTTCCATTATCAATAAGTATTCTCCTTATATCGTAATTGGCAATCACTGCCGACACGACTATAGGATCGTTCTCAAAAACATGAGTCTCTAGAAGATCTTCATCGGAGAAGGTGATTGTATTGGAGCCCCTGGACCTTTTAGCAATATCGATCCTGTCCTCATAACTTCCTCCGGATCGCCGATGCAGCATGCTGACATCCCCACCAGTCGGCCTCTGATTAGGGAGCTCCGTCTCCTCTGGAGGGTTTCGGGCATTTGATGCTTTGGCCTGGTCCTGATGGGGTCGGACGTACTTGCACAATTATCCTCTCCAAATGAGGTCTTCAATGGCGTCCTTCAGCTATAGGCACTCTTCAGTACTGTGCCCATGATCCCTATGGAACCGACATAATTTATCTTTATTTCTTTGGGCAAGAGGGCCCCTCATCGATCGAGGCCTTTGCAAAAAGGTCTCGTTCTCGATCTCCATCAGGATCTTCTCTCTTGGTAGGGACAGGGGTGCATAAGTCTCAAACCTTTGGGGGAAGTCCCTAGGCTTCGGACTTCAGCGTTGGACCGACCGCCGACTATCACTCGGAGGTCAGACTTCAGGAGCTTTATTGCTCCACTTCTTCGGGGTCGGCCATCCTTCAGCTTGACGTCGGCCTGTCGCTTGCTCTTCCGCCAAGGCATACTTCTGCGCTCTGGCTAGGAGTTCACTATAGCTTGTCGGATGTTTCTTGTCCAGGGAGAAGGTTAGCTTGGACGAGCGAAGCCCTCGCTTGAATGCTGACATTGCTACAGCCTCATTCAAATCTGGGACTTCCATGGCTGCTAAGTTGAAATGGGCCATGAAGTCTTGAAGGGTCTCTCCCTCCTTTTGCAGCACAAGGAAGAGGTAGTCGGTATTCCTCGGGGTCCGACTGCAAGTCCTGAAATGGGAAAGAAAAAGTGATTCGAGTTGAGAGAATGAGCAGATCGTACCTGGCTAGATGGCAGAGAACCACATCCGGGCTGTCTTCATAAGGGTAGCAGGGAAGGCGATGCAGTGGAGAGCGTCGGAGGTGCCTTGGACCATCATATGGGCTTTGTACGTGCCCAGATGGTCCAAGGGGTCAGTGGTACCATCGTAGGGGTGTACTTGTAGGATCTTGAAGTGGCGAGGAATCATCTCTGCCAGAATCTTATCAGAGAATGGGGGACGGGAGTCATATACCTGTCCCCCTTCAGCCTTCTATCGGAGGGTGATCTTAGCAATGCGCTCCTCCATGCACACGATCTTGCTAGCATAGTCTTTCGGAGGCTCAGCAGCAAGCCGACCGCTGACCGGGACAGATTCAGCGTAGGAAGGCAAAGCATACCTTACCCTCTTGCTGTCGGTGCGGTCACCCAAGGACCTCCGAGGCTCCATGGTGGCATGAGAATAGTGTTGAGGGACCTCCGGCCATCGGCTTCCCTTAGCAACAGTTAGAGGATTGGTGCAAGAAACAGCTGGTGACTGCTGATGGTTGTCGGCTGCTTCCTGGAAATGCTGGACTGCAGCGGTAAGTGTTTCAATGCGATTCACCAAAGTTTGGAACTGCTACAACCCCAACGTGATGGTGGGTTTTGCGATGGTAGGAGAGGTGGCAGCGATATCATTCTCCCTGAGAGGCTCCTTAGACCTGGAAGGAGATATACCCCTTATGGAAGTAGCATTTGGAGCTCTTCCTTAGCCATTTTGTTGTCGGGACGATGGATTCCACCTTTTAGAAGAAAGGCAACCCTCCTTCTAGTGCCAATATGTTGCGGTGTCAACTCTTGGACCGAGGACCGAGGGCGACTGGATAGGCTGGAACACTCCTCTCCCAAGCAAACCTGCACAAAGTCCCCAAGGGCACCGGTGGTGTTCCGGCGGGGGACCCTCCGATGCTTAAGTTAGCAGGAGATTGAAGGCAACAGAATGGAGGAATCAAAGGATGAATGGTGTATGGAGAGGGAAGGGTTCTTCTACCTTCGAATGGGGTCTCCTAAGTAACTTATATAGGCACAGAATAGTCCAGAATCCATTAGGGGAGAGGCTGAGAAAGATCGATTTGCCCCTAGGAGAATCTGGAGAGTGGCCACGTGGCATGCAGATATGGTGGCATCGTGGAAGTAGTGGAGCAGGGCCATTGGGATAGCAGGATCCCGCAGTAACAGAAAGGTGCTTCTGGAATACCCTGGATGCTAAGGCTCGCCTGTCGAACGTCGGCCATGGGAAAGTCAGTCGGTCGGACCAAAGGCCAAACCTCCGAAGGAGAGCGATCGGCCGGACCCCAGCAGGAGAGGGTCGTTCAGACCTCAGCTCCGATGGGTCGGACCTCTGAAGGAGAGCGATGGGCCGGATCCCAGCAGGAGAGGGTCATTCGGACCTCGGCTCCGGTGGGTCGGACCTCTGAAGGAGAGCGGTGGGCCAAACCCCAGTAGGAGAGGATCGTTCAGACCTCAGCTCCGGTGGGTCGGACATCTGAAGGAGAGCGATGAACCAGACCCCAGTAGGAGAGGGTCGTTCGAACCTCAGCTCCGGTGGGTCGGACCTCTGAAGGAGAGAGATGGGCCAGACCCCAGCAAGAGAGGGTCGTTCGGACCTCAGCTCTAGTGGGTCGGATCTCTGAAGGAGAGCGATGGGCCGGACCCCAGCAGGAGAGGGTCGTTCGGACCTTAGCTCCGGTGGGTCGGACCTCTCTTGGTTGGAGCCTTGAAAAGGGCGGCCGGGTCGAACCACAGGACTGGGCCGGTTCTGGCTGAGGGTGAGCTGTCATGGTACAACAAGGACCTTGACTGAAAAATTTGATACCATAACTAAACAATTAGGACAAGTGAACAAAGAGTTAGGGCAAGTAAATAATCAAATTGGGAACCTTGAAAAAGATTGCTTTACCCGTACTAATCCTAAATCACCTCTGATTGGTCCAAGAGCCCATTATTATGATCTCACCCCTGAGTATAAACTTAGATAACCCTACCAAGGATTTGTAGATCAGGAGGAAAGAGTCTTTGGGAGCAATCGACCCTATGCACCCACTTCTGATGGAAACCTTAAGGTTTATGTCGATTGGGAGAAGAAAATGGATCAATACTTTGAATTTGATAAAATGTCAAAAGTCAAGAAATGTCAATTTGTCAAATTAAAGCTAGTCCGACATGCTAAGTCATATTGGAAACATGTTGAGCATAAAAATTATTATAGTGGGGATAAAATAATTACTTAGAGATATATGAAAAGTTGAGGAAAAAGTACCTAGGCAAATCTTATAAGCAAAATCTTCCAACCCAATGGTACAAATTGAGACAAGATGATGAAACTTATTTAAATGTATTGCTAAATTCAATAAGTATGAGCGAGATGAAGAAGAGACTAAACCCATGGAAGAATTAGAGAAAAAATTTGTTGAACCTATTGAAGAATTTAAGGATGAAATAGAATCAAAGTCTTGTCTAAATGAAGGGCTAAAAAGAGAAAATTCTAAACTCATTGAAGAACTTACGGAAGAAGTTTATGAAGCTGGGTCTAACCTTATGGACTAATATGATCAAGAACAATTACTTGAAGATAAAATAATTACCCAGCCTAAAGAAATCAACAACGGGGATGATCAAAATGAAATCCAAGGAAAAAATCATGGAGATCAATCTAAGGATAACATAGAAGATCCGGAATTAATTGATGTTGAAGGTTTACATCTAGAGATCGATGAAGGATCACATATTGGGGTATTGACCGTCAAAGAACAAAACCCTACGAATCAGCCCCAAGAAGCTATATAGCCTTTGAAAACCCTGCAAAATATTTTTTCTAACGATTTTTATATCTCTGATTCCCCATTTCTGAACATCCACCATCCCGATCCACCATTACGTTTCATTCACTCTTCTATCCCATCCGGTGGGGACATCTACCATACCATTGATCTGGTCCCAGTGATATTCAACAGTTACTTTATTAAGACTCTTTGGCATATGTTGGGAACCAAATTAAGATTCATTGCCACCTACCTGAAATTTTGTGCCAGAGTCTTCAAAGTCATTTAGGAAATATTGGAAATGAGGAACCTTGTTTCCTAGCCCAACAATAAAGTTTAGTCCATTTGAGCTTGTTATGTTTTTGTTTATCTTTTACCATTTAGTATTATTTGCATTTGTCACTTGTCATTTGGTGTCCCATGCATAAGTATCCATGATTACGTGAGTCATATGCATAGCATGATTAGTAAAATAAATTTTGAGCAATGAAATTAACAAGCATATGGCTAAATTTTGTAAAAAAATCCAATGAATTTCAAGAAGGAGATTATGTCTTGATTAGGCTCAAAATGATTATATGCCCGTGGTATAGGTCATTTTCAAAATAGTAAGGAAAATTGAACAAATATGTGCTAAATATACCATCCAACTTTGGTATTAGTTCCACTTTCAACATTTCAGATCTAGTAAAGTATAAGGAACTAACAATGATACCTAGTGAGCTATTCAAGCCTGATTCCACCTTTGAGAGTGAACCAATCCTTGAGTGTCCACCAGCCATATTACCAAAGCGGCAAGATAGGTATGAGCAAATCTTAGATGACAAGATTGTCACTACTCAAAACAAAGACTATCAACGCTACTTGGTTCACTGGCAAGGACGACCTGATTTCAATGATTCATGGATCACTCGAGAGGACCTACAAAGAATCGACCCTGACCTCTTAGAGTATCGCCAAAATAGATGAATTCCTACTCGATGGAGTCCAGCCTTTTTTCAGCCCCAGGAGAATTGATGGGGACATCAATAATAAGAATATATACTTTGATTTACTAACTTTGTTTTTGCAGCTATAGTTAATAAAATCTTGAGCCATGAAATAAGTCTCAAATTTTCTTGAAGCATACTAATGAGTCAACACATGGAAGAAGACAATTTTTCATGAGTTGACTAAAGCTCAAAGCATGATGGAAAGCCACCTCTTCAAAGCCCAATTTAAGCCATTCAAGCCCAATTCAAGCCAAGACTTGAAGCCAAAATTTTTACAAGGAGGGATACCTTATCAAGAAACCTTGAAGGAGAAGAAATTACACTACATCAAGACTTTTATGGAAAACATAAAGATACCTTCCAACAAGTGACATGTGGGGCGCCACCTCTAATGACACCTAAGCCTCCATATCAGCATTTGACAACTACATGGAGACCTTCTAGAATGCTACATGTCAAGTGGTTGTAATATTCTACCAATAATTTGTTTTTAGTTAAAATCACTTATCTAAAAATTGTTTGAGCCAATTAAGCCATCCTTATCCCCTCTTCTCCACCCTTGGACAAAATTCCTAGCATTGGAGCCTATAAATAGGGCCCCTAGGCTCTCATTATATTCATTCTATGCTATAATTTGAATTAATAAAAGGATTGTTTCCTTGTGTTCTAGTTTTCTTGAGTTCTTGTTTGGAGTGAAAGTTTTCTAGCTAGTTTGAGTGTGTAGATCCTTATCCAAGGAGAGAACGAGAGTTTTCTAAGTTTTAGTTTGAGAGTGAAGAGTGCTTTTGCAAGGAGTAAAGGATGGAATGTCCATTGATAGATCTATGATCAAGCTCCAAGTCCCAAGCCGCCGGCCACTTTCTTTTTCTTCCTTTTTTCTTTGTTTCCATCCAACTCCAATTCTTCTTCCATGTCTAATCCCAAATTTCTTTGCAAGTTCTCTTAGGTTCCTAGGTCAAGGATGAAGGTCTCCACGCCATGGATCAAGGCCAAAGTGAGTCTCAAAGTAGAGAGTGCCAATCTTGATTTCTAGGCCTCAAACCTTGAGTGATGAGAGCTCCTTCCACCAAATATTTAGCCATCATTGTTGATAGAAAAACTCTTCCTAAGCTATATTAGATCTGATCATTTGAAGGGTAACTTGCCCTAGTAGTGATAGTTTCCTTGCTATGAAGATCCTAATCCTTATTTTGAACTAGATCTACCTTGCGGGACTTAAAAATTAGATCAACTAGTCTCCTTATAAAATTTCTTTTCTTGGATTAATTTAGCCTATTTATTTGATAATTAATTGCTCAAGTTTGCTTGCTGGTTAGCTTGCTAAAACTCTCCATTCATCATCTTATTTTCGTTCCCCATCAACTATGAATGATAATATACTATATAAATTATTAATTTAATATAAAAATATATATTTAATATCATATATATGTACTTGATGTAGAACAAACCTCTGTATGACAGATGTAAGCCTTTTACTCTCTCATGCAATCCATCGTTGCTCTATTGACGGCACAACTCTATCGTATCTCTTCGAGCTTAGTGGCACGGCTTCGTCGCATCTCCTCTACCTCAGCATGGCTCCGTCGCATCTCCTCTACCTCAGCGGCATGACTTTGTCACATCTCCTCTATCTCCTCGAGTCTGCGAACACGTGCATCCTGAGCACTTTCTGCAGCCTCATGTGTATGTCTACTGACCATAAAAAACTAGGTGAGGGTGACTCCAACCCCATATCTCCTCACTCGACCGTAGCGCTCCAGCCCCATCAACTCCGTAAACACCTCGACCTCGATACGACTATTCTATGTAAATGCTGTAGAATCATCGATATGCTCGGCAATAAGTACTGCAGCTCTTTCCTATATTAATTTAGAAAATTTAGTTAGATCTTAATGACTAACAAAATCAAATTTAAATCATTGCATGAAATAAATTATAATAAAAACTTACACATATATCCCTCGACTCATCTATAACAAAAGTGCCGACATGATGAGTATGAGTCATCCGGTAAAACTCCATCTGACCGAGTTCCCTCCCGTGCTCATCCATCCAAAAGAAAAATTATAATTTTAAATAAATAATTCAAAAAAATTTAAAACTTATTTAAGTATGACAATATATATATCACAACATATTATCCACGATACATATATGTATCATGATATGTACCATGATATATCATCCGTGATACATATATGTACCGCGATATATCGTTCGTGATACATATATGTACCGCGATACATATATACATAACGCGATATATATACATACTGCGATATGTATATGTATTGCGATACATCATTCGCAATACATATATGTACCACAATACATATATGTATCGCGATACATTTTTCATGATTTATAATATTATTTTCATTAAAATATATAAATATTTTAATATTTAAAAAAAAGTTTAAAAAACTTACGAACTCCTATCTGACTCGCGCGTAACTCTTAGATCTCGATATATGGGGAACAGACATAGTTGCTCGTGTAGCTCTACCAATATCAGAATATGTCTGCAAAATCAAAAAGATAATTTCTTATATTTAAAAAGTATTGTATATATATATATGTACAATGTACCATATAAACTAAATATTTTAATAAACTTGCTTCAAATAAATTAGAAGATACCTGTCCCCTCTCGGAAAACTAATAATGAACCAACTCCACCCACTGATGAGGGGGTACATCAGGAGGATAGGTATCAACTACCTACTCCTCTATTATACCTGGCAACTTGTACTTTATCTTCAATTGTGCTTTATATTCTTAAAATTTCTGGTTGGGAGACTTCGGTACAAAATCATGAGAGGATGAAGGAAGTACAAACTTACCTTGCAAAAAAAATAATTAATAATAATATAAAACATAACATAATATTTTAACTATGCAAGATAACAAATAATTTAATATAAACTTTTTACCTGTACAACTCATAGAATCTCTACTTTATACATCGGAAGCATATCATTCCACTTTGCATAACTAAGTGGACAAAGCTGATGCCTCCGCACAACTATCCCCAAAAAAGAACTCAATAAGCCGGTGGCTTTTTTAATTGGCTGCCCTAGCTCATTACACTCAATCACTATCCTCTCACCCTCGGGCATCTGCCACACATCCCATACTACTGTAGGCCCATGCCTACGTGTAACCCTTCTAGATCCATCAACATAGAAATAAATAAAAGTAAGCTATAGTAAAAAGTGTAATAAAATTTTATCTAACCAAGGATATTGAAATAAATTATCCTGAATGTGTAGCTCATCATTTGCTAGATCGACGAGAGGATCATGATGCCCTGAGGATGGACTTGCAGTAGTCTGGTGTGCCAAATGACTAGACACAACGTCCGTACTGAGGAAGGACCGGCATGAACATTCTGTGCTGAAGTACTGGCCTCAACTTGCTGTGCCAAAGAACTGCCGGCCTCCGTCCATGAGTGCTAGAAGTGCATATCAAGAAATCATCGCCGGCGCGGCATAGTGTCACCTATCATTTATATCAGAGATAGAATTAGTGTAAATAAATAGTAATTTAACATAATAATTACTACAAATTACAAACATTACAAAATTTAATACCAATAAGAATCAAGTATTAGCATTTTCTTCAAACTCCGTCCTAACCAAGGATACTGTAGCATGTATTTCATCAACTGATACAAAATTAAATGTCATGGAATTCGTATAAGTATTATCATCTTCATCAGCTTCTAGCTAGTTTTCCATATCAGATAAGTCCCTAGGCTTTGTTTTAATAACAACAGCCCAATCTTTGTCTTGTATATCTTGCATAAAAAATACTTGATGAGCTTAAGAAGAAAAGATAAATGGATCATCCTTCAATAAAACACCAGTATATATCAATCTTGTAAAATTTATAAGTGTAAATCCATTTGCATCTTTTTTCAAACCCATTGATGAATTTATATCTACCCAATCACATATAAATAATATGACTTTAAAAATTTCATAGTAATCTAACTCGTATATATCTTTAAGTACATTATAATAAGTCTTTCCATGAGCTTCTACCACAACATTGCTATTCTGTATTTTTATAAATTTTTCGCAATCTTTGGTATGAAATTTAAAATCATTGATTACG
Organism: Areca catechu; assembly: GCA_021397845.1. NCBI lineage: Eukaryota > Viridiplantae > Streptophyta > Magnoliopsida > Arecales > Arecaceae > Areca > Areca catechu. Next base: position 98,540,147 of record CM038045.1, read on the forward strand.
AAACCATTATATCTGATGACAATTTTGTTCGGTCCTCGAGCCAAGGCTATTAATTAATATGAATATTTTCTCACCATCATTGTTGATACCTAAAAAATAATAAGATATGTTAACAAGTTATTCGATGATAAATCTATCCATATATTCTTTAAATATATGCCAAACTTATTTTGAAAGCTATGTAGGAAATAACTCGACTAACCATCATTGCTCAATCCTTAGATTAGGTCGAGTGCTATGATTAGCTTGTCGTTGAGGCATTAAAAATTCACTATACAAAATTTATATTTATTAATATAGTTTAAAAAATAATATATGATATTTAAAATCATTGAAATATATTAAATATGCTAATCTTCGATAGTCAGATAGTATTTCACTATGAAGTAACACATAACGGTGTACTTGTGCAATTGAATTATGGTCCAATACAATACTTTCACCTTTTTCCATTACTCTTCTTGTAGTTAAAAACTTATACAACTCTACATTGGTTATGAAATCACTATACCATTGAGGTCTGTTAAACACAGTATCTACACCTTGAAGATATCTTGAACAAAATATCAGACACTCTAAAGCAATATATGCTTCCGTAATCGAACCCTCTGGATAGGCTCTGTTTCGTACATAATATTTCAATCACAGAAGATACCTACAATATTTAAAAATTTATTTACATATCATCATGATGCTACTTTTATTAAAAATTATATAGAGATTAAAAATTGATAATAATATCTCTCAATAGGTTACATCCATCTATAGTGTACCGGTTTACCAAGCTTCACTTCCAAAGCTAAATGGAGTAGATGTACCATAATAGTAAAAAATCTAGATGAAAAAATCTTCTCCATCTGACAGTGTAACGGCAACATCTGACTCCAACTGATCAAGCTCTCTAGGATCAATAACCTTTGAACATAATACCTTAAAGAATGATGATAATCGAATTATAACTGTAAGAACTTATTTAGGCACTGATGATCTTGAAGCTATTGGAAAGATATCTTGCATCAATATATGACCATCATGACTTTTGAGATTAGAAATTTTCCGGTCTTTAAAATGCACGCACCTTGAAATTTTAGATGCATATCCATCAGGTACTTTAATATTTTTCAATACTGTCAAAAAATTATATTTTTCTTGAGTAGACATGGTGTAAGATGCATGAGATAAATAAATTCTATCATTAGCAAGCATTTTGGGATGAAGCTCATGTCGGATACCTAATTCTAGTAAATCCATTCGGGCCTTCATATTATCTTTGATCTTTCCATCAAGATTCAATAATGTTCCAAGCAAATTATCACATACATTCTTCTCATATGCATGACATCAAAATTATGCTGAATAAGATTATGTTCCCAATAAGGTAAGTCAAAGAAGATACTTTTTTTCTTCCATAAATGTTTGGTAGGCTGATTTGTAAATGCTACATGTACATCTTCCTCATTTTCATTTTCAAAAAAATTATCAGGATCTTCAAATACCTATGCATCCATAGTACAAGTAGTTACTTCTTGTGCTAATCCTTCTTAATCATTCCTTTCTCTTTTTTTAGAAGACTAAGAATTTACCATATATGTAATTGACGGAATCCATTTGTATATGAACATTAGTTCCAAAAGGTGGAATAGGTGCACATCTCATTTCTACTATACCATCAAATAAATCTTACTGAAAACGAAATGGATGATTTGGTTGTAACCATCGACGATGTCCCATATAACAGAATTTTTTTTCATGTTTTAACCAAATTGAATATGTTGAATCTATATAACAAGGGCATGCAACCCGTCCTTTTGTACTCCAGCCAAATAAATTGGCATATACCGGAAAATCATTAATAGTCCATAATAAAGCTACCCATAGTTTAAATGTTTCTCAATTTGAAACATCAATTGCATCGACACCTTTTCACAAGTATTTTAATTCCTTTATTAAAGGCTATAAAAAAATATCAATATCATTTCCTGGACCCTTATCACCTGAAATAACCATTGAAAAGATAAGTGAGGATTGTTTCATACACAACCATGATGGTAAATTGTATGGTATTAGAACAATTGGCCAAGTGCTATATATAGAATTTAGAGTCTGAAAAGGATTAAAGCCATCTGAAGCTAAACCCAACCGAACATTACGAATATCAGAGGCAAAATCAGAATGCATGGTATTAAATGCTTTCCATGCTAAACTATCTGCTAGATATCTTAGCATTCCATCCTTCGTATGCCCTTCATGATGCCATCTCATCAATGAAGCTATTTTCAATGATGAATATAACCTCCTCAATCGAGGAATAAGAGGAAAGTAATGCAATACCTTCATCGATTTATTTGTATGCTGTAGTGTATCTATTCCATTCACTATATCATCCTCATCTCTTTTATAAGTTGTCCATCGTAAAGATCTACATACATTGCATGACTCTCGATCAACATTTTTACTATAATATAACATGCAATCTTTCGGACAACTATGAATCTTTTGATATCCAAGATCCAGATTATTGACAACTTTCTTTGCTTCATAATAAGAGGATAGTAGACCATTGCCTTCTGGAAATATATCCTTTAATAACCTGATAAGTATGGTAAAACTCTTTCCCGACCATCCATTCATATATTTTATATGAAATAAATGTATAAGAAAAGAAATCTTAGAAAATTTCAAACAGCCCGGATATAATTGTTCATCTTCTTCTTTTATTAAATTATGATACTGAGCTGACTCAGAAGTTGATAATTGCATCTGCTCATTGATATAAGTTTGTTCAATGAATATAGAACTTTCACACATTCCAGTTGTTTCATGTGTACCAATTGAACCTTCAAAGTTTTGAACACCATGTCGAAAAGTATCTGTGATCAAATCCATTATATCATCATCTCCTATTGGATTCTCTTGAATATTACTGGATCTAGGATCAGACGAGGATTGATTACTTGATTCTGGCAACATAAGTTCTCCATAAAAAATTCACCAAGTATAACCTCTTGCCAAACCATTCCATATCAAATGTTCTTCAACTATTTATGGATCTAGATATGAACGTTAACACATCGTCGGCATGGACATGAAATCTTTTCATTCAAACTACTTTTGTCCATATTGAATTTAATAAAATCACGATCTCCATCTAAATATTCATTTGTATTTCTCAATTTATTTATCTAGCTTTTATCCATTTAAGGATAAAATGATCCAACTTTCAAGTTATCTAAATATAAAAAAAAAAAAATTCTTCAATCAATAACAATGCACAAAGTATTTTTTTTTTAAATATATGAAAAATAACATAGATTAACTAATAAATACACCATATTACCAACTAATAGGTAAAGAGGTCCTATCCCATTCAAGAATTACATTAATTATATAGGTCATTTACAGAAATCAAACGATATACAATATAAGCTTCAGAAAAATTTGGACAGCATTTCTCTTTAGTTCTCCCCATATGATTAAAGATGTATGAGGAGAACTAAAAAAAAATACTATCCGAAATATATCTGGAACTCTATCCATACCGCTTGATTACTTTAAGTACCTATAAAATTATTTGTAATTCTCAAACTATCCAAACTGGACAATCAATTAATCACTATACATAATTCTCCCACTCGTACAAAAATAAAATTAATGTACGGATGATATAGAATATATACATTAATCAATTGACGGGTCTATATTTCTATGCAATGTAATTTTTATAAAAAATATTTAAAAAGTCATTATTGATCATAGCAAAACTATATATTGTATTGAAATCAAAGATTTGTAATGATGAACAAATCTCAAAACATAACAATTTGGTCATGTCACTAAGAGAAACAAGAAGTCATTTTTAAAACCTAAAATAGACCTATTTAATAAACATGTTATCCAACCCAACCCATTTAACCCGTTTATTAAACAGGTAATATGCTAACCCACTTAAGCTGACCTATTTAACATGTTTAATGAACAAATAACCTAATAATACAACCTAACTCGACCCAACCCGTTTAATATATTTACTATATAAATAAACTGTTAACCCAATCCAAAAAATTAGAACAATAAATAAAGGAAAAGAACGAGGAGGCTCATATCTACTATTTAATCTGCAACTAAATCAAAACGACTACAATCGGTTGCCTACAAAAGAAGGCCATCCAAGATTGCTGCCATTAGAAACAATTGAATCAGCAAAACATACATCCCAAAATCATCATAGCCTCCATATACAAACCTTAAACCAATTTTAAAATAGGTTAAAAAACTTCTTTACCCTCTAAGCAGTCAAGCACCTGATAAAATAAAGATAACAAAATAGATAGATCTACATGATGAAAAAACTACCGACAACAACAAGATCATGACTCATAAATCATGTCGAGCAAGGATGTGCCCAGATCTAATAACGTCAAAGTTCACCAATTGCAATGGTTCAGAGTTTTGGATATGAACTACTAGATTTAATAATCTGAACCAGACTGCAAGTGTTGGGGTCCAAAATCCATATAAGCCGCATGTGTGGTGAGCTTCTGAACTGCATGGGTTCAGCTGATCTTCTAGTGTTAAAATGACTGTTTGTGGCTTTCCATGATTCAGGAGAGGTGGTCCTGAGAGAAGGTTATTAAGTTCTCCAATGGCAATGACGCTTGATGGAACTCAAGAGTTTATATCTTTTATGATTGCAGAAATGTTGTCTCTTGGAAGGACCACAGACACGAAAGACCACTGATTAATTGTCCAATACCATCTTCTGGATTTTTCTATGGGTGGATTCTCTGTTCCTAGTTGATTGGTGATCAAAAAAAGCTATCTATTAGGCAGCCAGGAAAACCTCAGCCATCTCAACTTATTAAATGTCTAAAATAAGATGCCAGTTGCAAAATTGTAATAGCTGTCATAACAATTTTGAAGGCTGCCTATTCGGTAATATTAATTCAAATACAGACCTGAGCGGATTTTAGCAGAAATCCATTTGGCTCTCTCTCTCTATACATATATATATATATATATCAAATCTTGGGGATAGCCTAAAGAAAAAAAATGGTGAACAGTGGCCTGAGCAAATGACACCTTTATTTTTTGTTATGAAGGCTTATATCCTGTTGTGCTCGATAAGGACCTTTGTAACAGAATAACAGCCAATATTTTAATTTCAAATGACACAATCCAGGCCAAGTTGGGTAAATATGGCCAATGGTTTTGGAATAGGTCTATTATACGGAAAAACATGTAAGGTTGAAATCGGATCGGATACTGGTGTATTCATATCCATAGTTATTTTGTTTGATGAATACTGATACAGATATTAATCAAATACAAAAATTCACATACATATTTATTTTAAATGGATATGGATACAAATCGAATACTAAAAATATAGATACGAATATGAATATAAGTTAGATAATTAAGCTTCGTGACTATAAAATTAAAAAAATTATTAAGTAGATGATAAATCAAGTTAATAATATATTAATATACTTATATATTTTTTTTAAAAAATTACTGAGCACTGTTGGGGGATGCCGGCTCAACTGAAGCTATTTCCGGCTCAGGATCCGGTCGGGTTCTCCCCCAGGCCGGCCGCCCGTATTGAAAGAACCAACGACTACCTGGGAGTGCCGTAATGCCTCCCTCCAAACCAATCTTCGGACAAGCCTAAGACTAGGGGTCCGAAGACTATCCCTCCGGATCTCTGACATCCACCATCAGACCGATCGCCTCCGCCAAAGAAGTCCGAAGTTAACTCCACCAACGAAGTCCAAAGATGACTGATCCGAAAAAGTCCGAAGTTAACTCCATCAACGAAGTCCGAAGACGACTGACCCGAAGAAGTCCGAAGTTAACTCCACCGGCAAAGTCCGAAGACGACCGACCCGAAGAAGTCCGAAGAAGAAGAAGGCCCCAAACAAATCTCTAGTCTGCCACAAACTCCTGAATGGGGGGATGGCTGTTGCGACCTGAAGCGTAACCGCCATCCCCAACTCTAGCCATTTTGGGCTAACCACCCGATCGGCAATCCCACTCTCCAATAATTCCGGATTGGCCGTAATAGAGCGACAACCATCCTTGGACAAACGGCAACCGTTCCCCATTGTACGTGGGGTGAGGTTAACCGACCGCATGCTAACCAGGGGCAAGTTAAGCCCAACCCAGGCCAGTGCCCAACTATTATAAATACTGGTAAGAGGGGACACTCAAGGTGAGTTGGACACGACAACACTCTTGCAATCTTCCTGCCTTCTCAGAGAACTTTCCGTTCTGTTAATGGAACCTTTTCCTGACTTAGGCATCGGAGTGTCCCCCACCAAAGAGAATCAGGTCAAGGGACCTATTTTGCAGGTGCCAAGATGAGCAAACCAGCGGCTCATCCCCTCCAGTGGAGGTTCTACGCCAACAAGTACTATATAAAATTAAAATGAATTACAAGCAGAATCAGATATTCAGATACGGATCAGATAGTTATCTATCCATATCCTTTTTTATTCAAAAATGGATACAGATATGGATATTAGTCGAATGTTCAAATTTCTATTCATATTTGGATAAATTTGGATATGAAAGCGGATCCGGATGTATAATATCCTATCCATTTTCATCCCTAGAAACATGCAACCATGTATTATTAAAATCTTGTTTGATCCTTGTGTTCAACCCCTACAAAGAGGCATGTGGGACTTGTTCTTTAGGTTGAGTTGAAGCATTAGAGCCCCAAAGGAGAATCTTGAATGATTGCTTTCCACCCTTCTTCATATGAAGCTTCCTACTATAAAAGTCCCATAACATGTGGATATTATCTAATCACAAAAAGTTGGTGTTCTGGTTTTGAAACAATCATATGTAACTGCAAGCTTTAATCTTAAAATACAGGAAATCAATGTCCTAACATAAGTCCAGCTGGCTAATGGTCGATCTCTTTGGAAGACCGCAGTTACCAGACGACGAAGCAATTTGAGAAGTGATGCGAGAAACATAAACAAGAAAAAAAAATTTATTAAATGGCATTTTAGAAGTTGTGTATTTGAAAGTTCATATATGTAGTATTAAGTTTTTATATGAATTTTTGTTTTATTATCAAATAGAGAAAAGTGGCGGGATTTTCTTTCAAAAAGGAAAGGGTACAAAACTGGGTGCCTGACCAATGGATTAGGAATTGCAAACTCCCCTTGTGATTAAGGTAGAACTAAGGCAACAAAGACAGAGAAATAGGACGTCTAAGCTGGCAGAAAAGGTTTGAATTATAGGAAGTCGAAAATGATGCTTTGGCAATCACTCAAGAAAAGAGGAAATCTTAAAACAAAAGGAGCTTTCACAATCTCAACCTCTAATCACTCCATGATTTCCAGAGTGGTGTCTAGTTGCCCTAGCCCATATAAAAAATGACTTATTTCCATCCTATATTAGAAAATCATGAATAAAACAAATTATGGATAGAAATCATGATTTTACACTTTTTTGGTTTTATTCTTGACTTTTCTCTATTAACTGCCAATTAAGATGTAAATGAATTAGCTTTTGTTTACATCTACATTTCAATATCGGGGAAGCATGAATTGCAAAATTCCTGATGATAAACATTTATTTACTGTTTCGTATTAAAATAATATGTTGGACTGGTTGACAAAATTTAGTATAATACTTGAATAATTCCATAGATGAGGATTCTATCATGGTTTTTTTATCTTAAAAAGCATCCTGACCTCCTAAGCTATTTGGAACAATGTTATTTGAAATTACATATACAATACTAAAAACAAGTACTCTCTTATTTTTGTGTTAAATTCACATCTTACATTCCATCAAAATCTTCTACATTCTACATCCCAACATAAATTTAAAAGTTTAATTTCCAAATAGTTGTTTCATAAATTTCAAAGACCAACAAGTGGTCAATCTAGCGAAACATGATAACATATAAATTTTTAAACAGCAGTAAGAAAATAAGTTGAATATATCCATTCATCTTCGATGAAATTAGATGCGATTTATGATGAGCAAACATTGTTTGCATCTCAAACCTTGGCCGAATCCTACAGCAGAATGATACAAATATTTAATTTCCTTGATAATAACTGCATTTAAATAATCATAAAAATAATTTTTTTTATTAAATTATATTTTTAAAAAATGAAGCCAGATTGAAGGCAATTTTGAGCTATGTACAAGATAGGATTGCCCATAAACCTGAGATTGGAGAATTCAACCTCTGCTCTATGAAAAAACAAAAGAAATAGTACCACGAAGCTAAACTAGCTAACACCTTTGCGACAATATTGGCAAACCATGAAATGGTGCTTAACACATTGTTTTGAAAAAAAAAAAGAAAAGAAAAACACGCTGTTGCATTCCATAATGTCACACAAGGGAAGCAATTAACCTCACTATTACAGCTAACCTCAGATCGCTCTCACAAGTCTCTACTACTTCACAAAAATGAAATCAAAGAGAAACGGCGACTAGCAGTTCCTAGAGCCCGAACCAGAACCTCATCTCTCATTCCCTGTTCTCCCACCTCACCACTCCCCACTCCATCCTCCTCCCCTCTCTCCTTGATGGCCGACGAGTACTCCTCGAACCGGACCTCACAAACTACTGAAAATCTCCCCACCAACAGCTTGTTCTTTGCCAACCACCTTCTTAGCTTCCCCGAAGTTGTCTTCGGAACACTTCCTGTCACGTCCCGAATCCAGCACCTGGATCGTCTACGTAACTGGCCACACAACTCTAGGTATCACCCTAGAGATCATGCCTGGCCTAACCTTCAATTCAGCATCCAAATAGTGGTAAGGAACAAATTTCACTAATTATTTATTGATTCCAAGAATTTTTCATAAAATTCAACTAAAATTTAATATAAACTCAGAGATCAACACCTAAATCCTACTCCTCATTGTCTGGTCCCAAAGCCCGCTTGATTTTTCCAGATCTGCAACAAAAATATAGGGAAATAGGGGGGTGAGCTATACAGGCTCAGTAAGTTATCAACACCTCCAGTACACATACACAAATACGTCATTAAAAATAACATGCACAAACACATCATACAACAAGATGTCCATCAACGTAATAATATAATAAGCAACATGATGCGAATATATACACTTAATCTCAACCGACATCGATAAGACTATGGATGGCCAACCATTTCCTTTACTTTCATAGTCCCTTTGATTATGGCTACGATGGGCCCGTGGCTCGTCTCACAAGAGACTAGATCCTGTCTCACATACCGAAACCGGTCATGTGCCAGTGATCGCCCCACTGGAGGCCCACAAGGAAAACTAGCTCTGAGTATCACACGAGAAACATGCATCTTCTGCATGTGCCTACCACGCATGGCTAAAATAAGGTAACTAGCTCTTGACTCATATACTACTCATCGGTCATGTGCCAGCGATCGCCCCGCTGAAGGCCCACAAGGAGACTAGGTCCTCGTATGATCATAGTCAGACTAGAGAACGATAACACCAACACAATGCATGCATTCCAATGCAATCCAATGCAATCCAATACAATCCAATGTAAATTAAAATATATTACATGCATTTAATATTTCATAAATACATAACATATTTGGCATATAATATCAGAGGTCAAGATAACTTACTAGAAAGCATCCACCAACTACGCACAATTCAAACACTAGACCTGATCTTCCAAGGACAACAACGATCCTAACCAACAATTTAAACATAAAATTAATTTCTATTTAATAAAACTAAAAAGAAACTATGTTATCATGGGGCACTCTCCTCAATCCAATTCCAATTCTAGTCCAGAATTTACCTTTCCTCCCTTTCTCTTCTCTCTCCTCTCTCCCTCCTCTTTCTCTCTCCTCTCTCTCTCTCTTTCCTCACCCACGATGGCGGGGGACCTCGTGGGTGTGCCACCGACGATAGCTCCAGCCACCGAAAACCACCCGGCGACGGACTCTCAGGTAGGTTTCTCTCTCTCCTCTTTATTTTATTTTATTTTATTTTTTTCTTTCCCTGAATCGACAAACCTCTTTTTCTTTTCTTTTTTTTCTCTGGGTTCCGGATGAAGTCGGCAGCCCTTGCCGACTTCAGCCCACAATGACCCAAATACGGGCGAGTCTCACATTCTCCCCTCCTAACAAAAATTCATCCTCGAAATTTAAAACGAATTTAGATCTTCCGAAACTCAAATATACATGATCCAAAACTGATATATACCATTTGGCCCAAATTCAATAATCCCAATAAGACCTCCTATTCACATGTCATAATACACTTTAATCATAATATCTTTAGTCCACCACACTTTCGCTGCACACTCTGATATAAATTTTCAAATCCTCTAACTCCATTAGATAAATTTTAGACAAGGATATCCCCCATGAACTAAACCCATATAAGTGTTTTAATATCCATCTCTTTACTAAATAAAACATCAATAGCAAAATAATCTAAATATTCTCACAAATCTTAAACTTGACTTGGAGTTTAACATATCCAATAATCTCCAACATATATATATATGAAATCCAATCCAAGACTACTAACATAAACCATCAAAGATTCTACCAAAATATGCATACCATGTATACATAATATCATTAAATCTATCAATAGCAAATTACAAATCTATACATTATCCCAAACACATTTTTATTATATAATCAAAAGATTCTCTCTCTTAATATCATGAAACTCGTACATCATAAACATATTGCAACAGTCCCCAAATTTATAATCTAAAAATTAACAAAACTTGCAAGCTATCATGATCTTCATCTATATCAAATTTAGAATTCCAACATTATTCAATCAAAATCCTAATTCTACCCCACTCTCACTAACAAGGTCACTTGATCTTAAACCAAAATCCTAATTCTACCCCACTCTCACTAACAAGGTCACTTGATCTTAAACCTTTGCTCTGATACCACTCTGTCAGGTCCCGAATCTAGCACTTGGATCGGCTACGTAACCGACCGCATAACCCTAGGTATCATCCTAGAGATCATGCCAGACCTAACCTTCAATTCAACATCCAAATAGTGGTAAGAAACAAATTTTACTAATTATTTATTGATTTCAAGAGTTTCTTATAAAATTTAACTAAAATTTAATATAAACTCAGAGATCAACACCTAAACCCTACTCCTCACTGTTTGGTCCCAAAGCCCGCTTGATTTTTCTGGATCTACAACAAAAATATAGAAAAACAGGGGGGTGAGCTATACAGGCTCAGTAAGTTATCAACACCTCCAGTATATATACACAAATACGTCATTAAAAATAACATGCACAAACATATCATACAACAAGATGTCCATCAATATAATAATATAATCATCAACATGGTGCGAATATGTATACTTAATCTCAATCGACACCGACATGACTATGGATGGCCAACCATTTCCTTTACTCTCTTAGTCCCTTTGACTATGGCCATGATCGGCCAGTGGCTCGTCCCACAAAAGAGTAGATCCTGTCTCACATACCGAAACCGGTCATGTTCCAGTGATTGCTCCATTGGAGGCCCACAAGAAAAACTAGCTCTGAGTATCACACGAGAAACATGCATCCTCTACATGTGCCTGCCACGCATGGCTAAAATAAGGCAACTAGCTCCTGACTCACATACCGCTCATCGATCATGTGCCAATGATCACCCCACTGGAGGCCCACAAGGAGACTAGGCCCTCGTATGATTATAGTTGGAATAGAGAGTGACAACACCAACATAATGCATGCAACCCAATGCAATCCAATGCAATCCAATACAATCCAATGCAAATTAAAATATATTACATGCATTTAATATTTCATAAATACATAACATATTTGGCATATAATATCAGAGGTCAAGATAACTTACTAGAAAGCATCCACCAACTACGCACAATTCAAACACTAGACCTGATCTTCCAAGGACAACGACGATCCTGACCAATAATTTAAACATATAATTAATTTCTATTTAATAAAACTAAAAAGAAACTATGTTATCATGGGGCACTCTCCTCAATCCAATTCTAATTCTGGTCCAGAATTTACCTTTCCTCCCTTTCTCTTCTCTCTCCTCTCTCCTCTCTCCCTTATCTTTCTCTCTCCTCTCTCTCTTTCCTCGCCCATGATGGTGGGGGACCTTGTGGGTGAGCCATCGACGGTAGCTCCATGATGTGGGACTAATATGTATGCGATTATTTTTGTCAGAATTCTATATAAATTTTAGAAGTCAAGCATGCAGATTAGAACCTAGAAAAGCAATAAAGAAGGATTGCCGGGACTGAGAAGCCTCTGTTAGGGCAAGTTATCCTACAATAAAATTACTGGTGGCAGAGGAGGTGTACCTGACAATGTCTGAAGCACTCGATGAAGATCGCAGTGAAGGGATCTCTCGTTCCTCGATAGATGTGGCCTAGAAAACCAAGCCAAAGACCCACGGACCTGGCTTTCTGCTCGATGGTTCGATTGAGGCGTGGCTGGAGTCGTCGGATTCATAGGAACTCGGGAACCGGCAAACAACCTGTCAGGGGTTAGAAAGCTCACTAGGGAATAAGGAAACAAGGGAAAACAACAAGGGGGAATAGAGTTTTGGAGGTGGCGGCCAGGGCTCAGGAAAGATGGTTGGCGACAGGAATTCTGTTGCAGCACCGAGAAGATGAAAGCACCAACAAAACCCCTTAAGTACAAAGTAGGGTAGCACAAAGCAATAGAAGAGAACTCAAGTTTAATTCATATATCAAAATCAATCCTCATACAAGAGACTAGGATCCTTTAAATAGACCCTTAGTCTTGGACTCCAAGTAAGGACACATTAGTCTTTACATAAGAATCCTACTCCTACTTAAACCCTAGCTATAAAATAAAAAAACATTAGGTAGAAAAAACCCCTAAAAATTCTCTTGACTTGGTCAACACTCCAAGGACTCCTAGGGGGGTGTGTTGGGCTTCTAAGAGCAGTAAAAGGCTGGCCCATAGGGGCTTGGGTGCATGGGCTTGGGCCTCTGGAAGCTAGGGTGGCCTGGTAGCCAGGTAGCAGGAATATTCCTTGGTATCTTGCTTCTTAAGGGCTTGGGCTTGGTGCCTGGGCTTGATTTCTTTGGGCTAGGATGTAGTAGACCTCTGGAATCATGGATTCCCTAGTCTATGAATATATTCTGGCCTCTAGAAGGGAATCTGGGCATCTGGAGGGCATCTACAAGGAATCATTGTTTTTTGAATTTTCCTCCTGGGGTCTTCAAATCTTCAAGCTAGGTTAGACTTGGGCTATACTTCCATGTCTTCAATCTGGTTGGACTTGGTCTTCACTTGTATGATGTGGTATTGAGTCTTCAATATGGTTGAACAGGACTCAAAAAAATAAAATTAGCTCAACATAAGCTGACTAACACTGGACTGGACTAGCTTAACATGAGCTGACTAATACTGAACAGAAATAACAACTCAAAGACTCAAATGACAAACTAAAAATGGACTCAAATTGGCTAAGTAATCCACAGAGGGCTGTGAAGCCTCTGTCTTATTCTGGTGCCTCTTGTGTCCCCACCAATTCTTCCAGGGTGGGAGGAAACTCAACCCTATCGAGTGAAGATCAGGATGGCTCACATATCTCTCAAGAAGGTCTGGGTTGAGGCACTGTAAGTCCTCTCGAGAAATTCATGAATCGTCTGACTCTAGCCGGCCTTACTATCGGACCAGGAAGCGTTGATAGCCGAAGCCCTAGGTCATGATGGCTTGATCATCCAGGATATGCTCGATCCATTCTCCTCCCTCAGTCCAAGTTTGTTAGTGGACACTCTGGGTTAGGATCACTCATAATATGAGGGGATAGGTCCAAAGGCCTCACTAAGTATCGCTGCTGGGTCCCTGTACTCGACCAAGTCTGTAATATTGAAGGTAGAACTAATGCCCAAATCTGAAGGCAAGTCTAACACCTAGGCATTTGATCCAATCTTCTTTATCACTTTAAAAGGTCCGGCTCTGTGAGCTTGAAGCTTCTTTAGGCCTAAGCCTAACCAAGATAGAATCCAATATACCAAATTATTTGGTCTGTCTTTGAGAATTAGCCAGTTGTTTCAAAATTAGTGCAGGTGGTGAACATGCTGGGCACATGCAGACTCTTAACAAGATGATGCAATGGACTCAAACCTACACCTAACAGACTCGACTATGCATTCCTATAGTAGAAAATTTTATTGAACTCTTTGGATCTAAGCCTAACAGATTATAGGTTCTCTAGGTTTGATCCTAGCTTGACATGCACATGAAAAATTATAGTGGGCTCCAAGCAAATTCCAAAGGGTATGCCAAAAGTATAATGCAAACCTAACATGCGTAATGAATGCATGCAGTATGCTAATCTCAACTAAATGCAATCTAATGATCCTAGAAATGTTGGAGGTGTCTGGAAAGAGCAAAAAATAGGAAGAGGGTTCAGAATTAGTCTGGTAGGATGGGAAAAAATGTTCAAGGTTAGTTGGATAAAGTAGGATAAAAGAAGGGGCGTCAGGGACTAATCCTAGACTAATGAGGCTAACCTTACAGGGTTGCGGTATATCTATGGAGTTTGCATAATGGAAGGATGGGTTATTAATCTCAGGAAAGAGGTCCTTAATGGGAACTATAGGAGGAGGCTCATCCTGAGGGTATTGATTCAAAGAGATCAGGTCCTTAATAAATTCTTCAAGTTCTTGTATTTTAGGACTAGACTCTATAATTTGGCTCTCCTCTATGGTTTTCTCAGGTAAGGCTCTAGCAGCAGTATCTAGGTTCCCTTCCTCTAATTGTTCTTCCACTACAGGTTCCTCTACTAGACTAAACTCATAGGTGGCCTCTTTAGATGTCTTGGTGGGCTCAGGAGTTTCTTTCTCTAAATTTTCAAGGGGTTCATCCTCTTCAAAGCCTTCTCCATCATATTCGTCTACTAAACTAGGATCAGCCTCATACACTTCTACCTTAGGCTCATTAATGGGTTCTAGGGTCTTTTCCTTGCAACCTAATGGGACAAGAGTAGTAGGCTGGTCTAAAGGAAGTCAGCTAGGTTTGGACATAGGCTCAAGGGAATTATCCTTATTGGACTTAGATTGATTGATCCTGAATTCCTTCTGATATAACTCGAATTCCCTAGCTAGGTGATAGGCTTCCTCTAGGTCCTTAATTTGACAATGATATAGCTCCCACTGGAAATCTCTATGCAGGCCATCCTGAAATCTAGCCATAATCTTAGACTTAGGTTCAACTGTGTTACATTTCCTACTAAACTCGTTAAATTTGTCAATGTACTCAGACACAGTCATGTTCCCTTGTTTCAATTTGTACCATTGGTCTAAAAGTTTGTATTCATAAGATTCACCTAGGTACTCTTCTCTCAATTTACTTCTCATGGCTTTCCAGGTATGTATTCCATTCCCTCATCGATAACATTCATCCTCAGTACGTTTCCAATGTTGCTTGGCATATCTGATTAACCCATGTGCAGCCAAACTGTTGCCCAGAAATGGAGCCCAAGAGGGGGGGTGAATTGGGTCTTTTAAAAAAATTAAGACAATAAATGAAGGTCTAGTGGTGCTTGTGAGCAATGATAAATTTGATGCAAGATGTTAGCAACAATTAAAGAGCAAGAGAGGAAAAGAGCAATCACACACAAACACAAGGTTTATAATGGTTCGGTGCAAACCTAGCACCTACATCCACTCCCCAAGCCATCCTTGGGAATTTCACTATAATCCACACTAGATTACAATCGACTTGTTTTTCATAAGGCTAACAAGTCAAAACCTAAGTTGATTTTGTCACTTAGGCTTACCAACAAACCTTAACACTTGTTTTGTCTTCGGGCTCACAAGTTAACCCTAATTGGTTTTATCCCTTTGGCTCACCAACAAACCACAATAACCTTCTTTCAAGACACCCTTGAAAGCAAGGTCAAATCACAATAAAAACAGATATGTAATTTAAAACTACAACAAACTCTCTTCAAGAGTAGATTGGAATCTTTGAAGCTCAAGTGGATGCTTTGTCTTCACTCTTCCTTGGAATCTCCTTCAAGGTGGCAATTTTTGGAATGAAGTAAGGATGAGCTTGTAGGCTTTTCAATGGAATCAAGCTAGAAGAGGCTTTTGATGTGATGTATGGAGAGAATATTGGCTTTTTGGCTTTTGAGTAGACTTCAATGCACTTCAATACACTTCTCTTCACTTCTCTTTCTTTAAAATGAGGTTGGTGGAGCTTAAATACACCAAAAACCTTCCAAAAAATGGTTTGTGACCGTTGGTACCTTGGAAATAGCCGTTTGGAGCTTGAAAAGCAAGTTCTGCAAGCTAGAAAAATAGATCCGTTAGAGCTGTCAGGTGTCGACACTTGGCTGTCAGGTGTCGACACTTGGCTGTCAGGTGTCGACACTTGGCTGTCAGGTGTCGACACTTGGTCTCTGGGTGTCGACACTTGAACATTCAGGTGTCGACACTTGATGCACAGGTGTCGACACTTGATACAAAAATCCTCAATATTACAAAGTTCTGTATTTTCAAAAATCTCAGGCCTTGAGTCGACACTTGGAACCTAAGTGTCGACACTTGAATATAGGTGTCGACACTTGGCGTGCCAAGGATTTTTGTCTGTCCCAAATGCTGAAGTGTCGACACTTGACCATCCAAGTGTCGACACTTGAGATTGAAAACTTTCAGATTCAAGTGTAAATGCCTCGAAAACATAAATAAAATTCTTGAATACATAAACACATAATATTTAAACATTTAGATGCCCTTTTTCAATGAAGAGGATGCCCGAATTTGTGAGAATTGCTCCGTGCCATTACATGCCATACACCATAAGTTTTTGAGATTTTGAGGTGCTTTCTTCCTGAAAACTCACAACTTGAAATCCTCATTAGAATACAATATGCACTCAATATTTTGTTATTCATCAAAATCACTGGGTGGAGCCAACACAAACTAATCTTATCTAACTCTGACATCCCAGTATACTCAAAGTGCCGATCCATCATATCCTCCCATTCAGTATACACCTTAGGATCTGGTCTTCCATCAAATAGGGGTACATAAGGTTGGGTGCTCCTAATGGGTCATTCATCTTGGCTCAGGTAATCATAATTGGGTCTCCTATGGTTAGGTTATAAGGGTGGATCATGGTATGGGGTTCTCCTAGGGTTGGGCTCCCTATATGGGTCAGAGTATTGGGTTCTCCTAGGATTGGACTCCCTATATGGGTCAGAGTATTGGGTTCTCCTAGGATTGGACTCCCTATATGGATCAGAGTATTGGGTTCTCTTAGGATTAGACTCCCTATATGGGTAGAGTATTGGGTTCTCCTCGGTTCAGTATCATAATAAGAGTCATGGTAAGGGGTTCTTCTAGGTTCAGTATCATAATAAGGATCATGGTAAGGGGTTCTTCTAGGTTCAGTATCATAATAAGGGTCATGGTAATGGGTTCTTCTAGGTTCAGTATCATAATTAGGGTCATGGTGAGGGGTTCTCCTATGATTGGACTCCATGGTCACACTAGTTGAATTGGATTAAGTCTACTAGCATTGGGTTCCTAACCTAATGGTCATGCAATCAAACACACACAATGACTCCTAAGCTAGTGCACATGCAAGACTCGATCAAACCAACTACAGCTCCCTAGACCTAGAGTCCAAAACTAGGTGCACAATCATAGTGGCAAACTAGCCTATAGTAACCCTGTACTCAGCTAGGCAGGTGTAAGGGGAGTGTTAGGTCCCTGATTGCCAATCCTAGACACCAATCAGAGATTAGCTAGGTAGGCGGACCAGCACACAAGCCCTTCGGGATTGAATCCCTAAACCACCATTCTAGATACCAAGCACAAGGCACACACAGGTTAGCTTGACACAGTGTCTGACACTTAGCCCGGACCCGACCAGTTGGTGTCCCTAGCTTACTAGGACAAATTAAGTCTAGTTAATTTTAGGTTAGGCTTGGGACTGAATGCAAGGGATGTAGTTTTGGGCTAAGGAGAGGTTATCAACTCCTCCCCTTATCTAATATAGCAAGAGTGCCCTTAAAGGTAGATTATGCAATGATGGCAGGCATATGATGCAAATTAGGGTTAGATGTTTTAGTAGCTTTTATATATGTAATTTTTTTTTTTTTTTTTTTTTTTTGCAGAGATATGATTTTCAGCAAATTACCTAATATGCTAGAAACATACTAAAAATAAAAGATATGCAAAGAGATGCTAAACAAAACCCTAAAACTTCCAAACTTGTCTTGCTGAAAAAAATATAGCCAAAAATTTATAGGCTGTATTTCAGCTTGAATAAAATCCACAGAATGAAATAAAATCTACAAAAATTATGAAAGATACTTTGAATTATGATGAATCTATAAAAATAAAATTTAGAATTTTTGGAGTTCTGAGCAAGGAGAAATAACTAAAATAACAGAGCATATATGGACTGAAAAAGATGCAGAAAACAAGCCCTAATCTAAGCTCTGATACCAGATGATGCGAGACTAATATGCATGCGATTATTTTTGTGTGTTTTATATGTGGAGTTAAGTGATTAAATTCCAAAAATTGGATCAAAATAAGTTGTAGGGAATTCTATAAGAAGTTTAGAAATCAAGCATGCATATTAGAACCTAGAAAAGCAATAAAGAAGAATCGCCGGGGCTGAGAAGCCTCGGTTAGGGCAAGTTCTCCTACAATAAAATTATTGGTGGCAGAGGGGATGAACCTGACAATGTCTGAAGCACCCGGTGAAGATCGCAGCAAAGGGATATCTCGTTTCTCAATAGATGCGGCCTGGAAAACTAGGCCAAAGACTCACAGATACCCGGCTTTCTGCTCGGTGGTCCGATTGAGGCATGGCTGGAGTCGTCGGATTCGTAGGAACTCGGGGACCTGCAAACGACCTGTCAGGGGTTAGAAAACTCACTAGGGAACAAGGAAACAAGGGAAAATATCAAGGGGGAATAGAGTTTAGGAGGTGGCGGCCAGGGCTCTAGAAGGATGGTTGGCGGCAGGAATTCTGTTGCAGCATCGGGAAGATGAAAGCACCAACAAAACCTCTTAAGCACAAAGCAGTGTAGCACAAAGCAATAGAAGAGAACTCAAGTTTAATTCATATATCAAAATCAATCCTCATACAAGAGACTAGGGTCCTTTAAATAGACCCTTAGTCTTGGGCTCCAAGTAAGGATACATTAGTCTTTACATAAGAATCCTACTCCTACTCAAACTTTAGCTAGAAAATAAGAAAATATTAGGTAGAAAAAATCCCTAAAAATTATCTTGACTTGGTCAACACTCCAAGGATGCCTAGGGGGGCATGTTGGGCTTCTAAGAGCAGCAAGAGGCCAGCCCAAAGGGGCTTTGGCGCATGGGCTTGGGCCTCTGGAAGCTGGGGTGGCCTGGTAGCCAGGTAGCAGGAATATTCCTTGGTATCTTGCTTCTTAGGGGCTTGGGCTTGGTGCCTGGGATTGATTTCTTTGGGCTAGGATGTAGGTGGACCTCTGAAATCATGGATGCCCTAGTATATGAATATATTCTGGCATCTAGAAGGAAATCTGGGCATCTGGAGGGCATCTGCAAGGAATCAGGGTTTTCTGAATTTTTCTCCTGGGGTCTTCAAATCTTCAAGCTGGGTTGGACTTGGGCTATACTTCCATGTCTTCAATCTGGTTGGACTTGGTCTTTACTTGTATGATATGGTCTTGAGTCTTCAATATGGTTGAACAGGACTCAAAAAAATAAAATTAGCTCGACATGAGCTGACTAACACTGGACTGGACTAGCTCAACATGAGCTGACTAATACTGAACTGAAATAACAACTCAAAGACTCAAATGACAAACTAAAAATGGACTCAAATAGGCTAAGTAATCCACAGAGGGTTGTGAAGCCTCTGTCTTATTTCGGTGTCTCTAGTGTCCCCACCACTCCATGATGGGGCACGGAATATGGATAGGATCGTCGGCGAGCTAAGAAGTCGCCGAAGATTAGGGTATCCTATTTTTTTTCTATTTTCTGATTTCTTTATGGTGGTGACGAAGGAAAAAATAGGGATGGAGGATAACGAGGATGGACTACCACGAACCCTGAAACCCACTCTCACAGAGAGACTTCACACCTCTAGGGCATTATACCTGCCACCCACCTCACTACATGCAGTCTAGGGTATCTCACCTACCACCCATCTCACTACACGCGGAGTCCAGGGTATTTCACCTGCCACCCAGGTCACTCCTGGAGCCATGAGGGGGATTTCAAAGAACGTGGAGGAAAATGAAGATGGGGGGATAACTAGGACATCACGCCCCTACGATGTCCCGAAGGACAAAGACAACATCAACACCCGCAGGTGAAGACATAATGGGCCATAGCCCTGAACAACAACTGCCAAACCAACTGACAAACCAAATCCCAAAAATTTAATTTCTTCTATCTTTTTACAATAGGAATGAGGGGTTATTTATAAGCTCCATAACCCTCATTTGAATTTGAATAGAGGATAAGGATAACTCAAATTTAAATACAAGATAGGATAAGATAAGCCTATCCATATCTCAATCATAACCAACAAAATCCTAATTTAAATTTTAAATAAAAGATAAATCCTAAATTTATTTTTCAAATTTATTTGCTGCTCCAAAATTTGTGCTACTCCGAGATTCGTGCAGGCTGATGTCCCCATCACTCCAGCCACTGGAAACCACCCGGTGACGGACTCTCAGGTATGTTTCTCTCTCTCCTCTTTATTTTATTTTATTTTATTTTTTTCTTTCCCTGAACCGACAAACCTCTTTTTTTTTTTTTCTGGGTTCCGAATGAAGTCGGCAGCCCTTGCTGACTTCAACCTGCAATGGCCCAAATACGGGCGGGCCTCACACTCCCACTCTCCACCAACACCACCCACCCAACTCAGACCCCCTCTTCCTTCATCACACCCTCTCTTGAGCGACAGTAAAAATACTTGAGCAATAGTAAAAATGGGGATGGAAAAAACTCATGAAAAAATGGGAAAAAATAGAGCAAAAAATTGGGGAAAACATGAGATCAACTTCCTACCACCCGATTGAGACTACGAAGATGGAAAAAATAGCAAAAAAGTAATGAAAATCAAAGAAAAAAATTATTGGTATAGATATTTGAGAGAAGGAAACTACCTGATAAAGATCGAAGGGGATTTCTTCTCCGTCGGAATACACCGGTCAATGGAAACAAATGAGAGCTAGAATCCACGTGCTGACAATGAATGGAGGGAGGGAGAGGGAGATGACAGAGTGAGGGGGAGAGCTCAGAGCTAGGGTTTCGATTTAAGGAGAGAAAAATTACAGAGGGAAGAAGAGGAGATCGGTTGGGGTTATATAGAAACCTCCCAATGCTTTAGCACGTCTTTATCGATTGATTTTAGCCAATGCATTTTACAAGCATCGCCAACAATGCGGGGCTTCATGACATTTCTTCTTAGTGTCGAGAAAAATCCATCATTCTTTCACCATCTTGATGTAGAGCGAGTATAAGTATTCTTTTGACTTGAGATCATCAAGTAACTCATTGTATATGGATACTTATTTTTTAAAATTTTTAATCAAATAATTGAAGGTTACTAAATGCAGTTAAGTACTTGTTAAGTTAGTGATGAGTCAAGATCGGATGACCAAAAAATACTCTATTGTATTTCAACTTAGCAAGACCTTGGCCAAAATAATCCTTGTGGGGAGGCACAAAACTTGTTCAGTTGAATTACATCTAGATATACTATTCAAGAGTTAGCAGTTACTCTAAAATTATCCTGAGAATTAGATCAAAGGGATGAATTATACAAAAACCATATGCTTGGATTCTTGAATGTTGCTTCACGAACATTCGACCTATTTGGACATTGGACACTATTACTAGATGGTCGCATTGATTAGTTCAGGAATTAGTTCCTAGGCTACTAGCTTAGTATTCAAACCTATGGGATCATATACATAAAAAACTTTTAACTGATCATGATGGCTAATTAACGATTAAGAATCATTTAATGATAAAATTATAAAAAAGATTAATAATTAACCCTAATAAATATTATTAATTATTAATTAATTAATTATTAATTAATTATAAGAGTATTAATAAGAAATTGGATTTCTAATTGGCTTAATTAGATTGAGCAAGGAGGTTTAGGTCAAGCCTAATTGAATCTAGTTAAATTAAGTTTCACCCAATTAGGTTATTCGATGACCTAATCACTAAGGATTTCTAAGTTTAATTTGATTCAAACTTGGGCTCAATTAATTCTAGATTTAATTAAGCCTAATTGATATCTAATTATATTGGGTTCAAGTTAGTTAAATTAGTTATAACCAAATTAGTTTTGGTTCCTAACTAATTTTGATCAAATCTTGATCAAACCCTAACCTAGTCCAACTTATTTTCTTCCTTAAAAATTCTCCATGCCTTTCTAGAATTTTTTTTCATGAATTATTTATAAAAAAATCAATTTTTTAATCCTCTCTCACTTTCATTTAGATTAAGATTGGTTTCAATTAAATCTAGATTTATTTGAATTTAATTGGAGAATTTTTATTGGAAATAGAACTCCTAGTCCTATTAAAACTACATCACCTTATCCTAATCTAAATCCTTCTCTAATCAATGCAATTTCAATTTAGTTTTTGACCATATGTGTGACATTAAGAGGCCTTTTACAAGGTGAAATTTGAAGTGAAATTGCTGACAAATAAGAGAAGGCATGAAAATCAAGATAGGCATGAAGGGATTTTTCTTGGATTCTAGCACTAGGTCTTCTAAGAAAAGGGAAAAAGAAAATAAAAGAGTATCTTTTAGATTTTATTTTTTCTTCATTGATCTTCTTTGTCCTCCAATTTTGATCTTCTTGGAGGGTCCAAAAAGACCTAAGAATTATTTTTATTACAACCATCCAGTGGGCTTCACAGGAATCTAGCAATTCCAGGAAGGTTGATCATATTAGAGCTTCATGTGGATTATTAATAAAGGCCAGACACCCTGTATAGTTATGAAGTGACATGAAGAGCCTTACCACATGCCATCTACAATAGCGATCATCAATCCATGATCAGGTATAAAATTAGATTTTATACTGTTTGTAGATATGATCTATAATGGTCATCGGTTAGATCGATGCATGCTGATTTTATTTTTTATATTGCATATCATGTTACGATCCTTGTAGGATTTATTAAATTTGATTTATATGCATATATTTTTTTAAAATAGTTTTAAAATAGATACTTTCACTATAAGTTATAAAAAAATCATGCATGACATCCTAGGTAATTTTTAATAGTGGTATCCTTTGATCGAGCATATTTAGAAATTAATCTATGATGATACATATCTTAAATTCTCAACTCTTGAGAATATGTGTTGTTATGAAAAAATAATCAAACCAATGGATAAAGGGATAAAGAATAGAAGGTCGACGATGTAAAAGTCTGAACAACTCGACTCTGAAGAATGGACTAAATAGCCGATGAATGAGCTAGCAACCAAAATTAATTCATCGATTAAGAAGAAACACCTGATGAAGTTGGCAAATAAAGAAGACAACTGTTATAATAAGAATATTATTATAATAGTTATCTGTTATAACAAAAATAACTTAATCTCAACAAAATGATGTTGAGGTTAATGAAAAGAAGTTTCTTCTAATGGAACTCTGTTAGGGTGGATGCTATAAATATGGATAAGAGGGGACATCCAAAGGAGTAAGAAGAAAAAAAAGATGCATACATTTAGAAAAATCTATTACACCGAGGCTTTTCTTTGATTTCCATCTATGTACCAAAATCCTACTAACTTAAGCATCGGAGGATTCCCGATAAAAGAGTCTTTAGTCTGGAACTTGTTTTGCAAGGATTCAAGGTAGCCAGTCGGTGATTCCTGTCAACTAAAGCTAATCATCAGGATTCGACGTCAACAGATTGGCATACCATGAAGGGGGTAGGTAGCATGGCAGTGCACGCATTTCATATATGTGTCTAATCATCCACCTCCTAACTAGGAAGGAGAATCTAGAGAAGATGGTGAAAGAAAAGATGCAAAATGCTTTAGCTAGCAAGGGCCATCAACCATTCACAAGAATGACCCGGTAAATCTTCCATTGGAGGACAATAATGTTCCTCACATGATGGTGGTAGAGCAACAACAAATTGATGTTCTTTTAAACAAAATGGAAGTATTGATCGTTGCTATTCAAAACCTTCAAGAGGTTGCGATCAATGGTTAATAGCAACCAATGGGGCCAGTTGCTCCAACGATTACTTCCAAACTCAGGCAACTATCTCCTCTAAAAGATTTTCAGTGCTAAGAGTCAAGTCGATACTCCTAATATCGACACTCTCTAGATTGATGGTCCCCTATATGACAAAGTTCTTGACACCATGAACATAATGAACATGTAGGGATGACAATTTTTATTAACCCGGTGGATACCTCGCCTGACATGATCCTAATGGGATGGGTAAAACCCGACCCGCCTAATTTATAAATGGATATGGGTTATATAAAAAAAATTCAACTCAGGTTCAGGTTGAGTATGGGTAGTAGTGCATGCTAACCTAAACCTAGCCCGTTTATATATAAAAAAGCCATGTTTATAAAATATTTATGTAAATTAGATATGGGATGGATATACCTGACCCGACTCGACCCGACTCGACCTGACCTATTTGGGTTTTAAGTAAACTAGGTTTTATAAGACCCGGTATACCTGACCCAACCCGATCCAAATGTGGTTTTTTTATACCCAACCCGAGACGGGTATGGGACGGAGAATTTTTTAGCGGGGTGGGAATGGGTTTTGGGTGACCTGACCCAAACCCAACCCGTTGCCATCCCTATGAACAGGAGGGAAGTTAACTCAAAGGAAAATGTTCGAGATTCCTTTCTGAATCTTCAAAGGAATACTCTATCCCAGGAGTTGCTCAGCAAAATAGGGAAGCCCATCGACACAATGATTATGAAAAAAAAATTTGAAGATTGGAGCGACGACTCGTAGAGTTGGACAACAACAAGAAAAGTGATAAATAGCTTATGTATGACTCTCAATCTCCATTCTCTCAATGAATCATAGAAGAAATGATCCTGCCTCACATCAAAATATCATAATTAGAGCCCTATGACGAAACTACGGACCCACTGGATTACTTGGATAGTTACAAAGCACATATGAAGATTCAAGGTGCAAACGATGCCCTCCACTGCCTTGCTTTCCCAGCAACCCTAAGAAAGGCTGCATTAATGTGGTATTCATGTCTCAAGTTAGGTACCATTCTTTCCTTCAATCAATTGGAAGGATAATTTGCGGCTCACTTTAGGACAAGCAGAAGAATGCATGCAATTCAGATAGCCTTTTCTCCATCCAACAAAATGAAGAAGAAACATTGAGGGAATAAGTGGCTTGCTTCAACTCTGCCACACTTGAGATCCTGAATCTTAATGAATATATAGATATGTCAGCAATGAAGAAAGGGCTTCAATCATCCAGATTTACTTTCTCTCTAGATAAGAAGCTTCCTTCAAATTATTTAGAACTATTGGCATACGCTAAAAAATATGTATTAGTTGAGGAGCAAGCTGCCAGCCGATGCCAAGCTGAAGGAAAACCAACATCAAAAAAGAAGAATAAGAAGAACAATGATTCTTGACCTTTCAATGATGAGAGTGCTCAAGCTCAACGTTGAAGTCCAAAGCTGAAGAACCTGACCAAAAAATTTACACTTACACCCCTCTGTCTCTCCCTCGAGAAAAAAAAATATTGAAAATAGAGAAGGAGAAACTTTTACAGAGACCTCGACCTATACAAGCACCACCGACATCATGAAATAAGAATAAGTGTTGCAATTTTATCAAGACCATGGCCATACAACTGAAGAATATATCTAGTTGAAGGATAATATAAAAGATTAGATCAAGCCTGGTTATCTAGAAAAGTATGTCCGTAACAAAAATCGTCTAGTCGAAGTTGTTGTCTTGAAAAAGACTATTGATGAATTAGAGCTTCCTAACCAACAGCTCATAGATGGATTAGTGACATGATACATTATCAATCAAACTCAAAGGAGGTGAGAATCGAAGAACATGCTCTGAAGAGGCATCAGAGTAATAATGTTGTTAGTTTTTTTGATGATGACCTTTAGGACATTCAAATGCTGCATGATAATCCTATTATTGTTTTAGCTATGATAACAAACTATGATGTAAGAAGAATTTTGATAGATAATGGAAGTTCTACTGAGATGTTGTTAAATAATGCTTTTGTTAGAATAAACCTTTCTTGAAATAAGTTACAAAAAGTATCAACATCATTAACATGATTTGGTGGAAATTCAATTGGGGTAAAGGGAGAAATGGCACTCCCAGTAACCATTGGGATAGAGCCCTAATAGAAAACTCTCTTTATCAATTTTATGGTTGTCCAAATATCTTTAGTATATAATGCCATACTAGGCTGGCCAGCCTTGAATAAATTCTGAGCAGTTGTATCAACTTATCATCTTTTGGTATAGTTCTTTACCAAAAATGAGATTGGAGAAATGAAAGGAGATCAAAGGATAGCTCGATAGTACTTAATGATTCAAGATAAATAATCAGTAGGTGGGATGTCTCTAGAATAACTTGATCAAAGGGAAATCGAAAGACATGATGAACCAGCTAAGAAAACCATCTTTGTGCCATTAGAAAAAGAAGATTCGACAAAAGTCGTATAAATTAGTAGTTTACTAGACGAGGATGTTGACTCCGTTATTGATTTTGATGATAAGAAAAATGTTTAAGTATAAGTTGAGTACTAATGATTTTCTTGAAGTGTATTTTTTAGAAAAAAAGTGCTCATCAACTTGACAAAAACTTGCTTGATTGAAGAAGTCCCAAATTGATATATAAAATTTGCTTAAAGAATACTTTGATAGTTGAAGATTGCTTGAATGGACATTTGAGTTCAACATAGACTTGTTTCAGCATAAGTTCAGATGTTTTTGAAAGAATCTTAGTGATGTGTCGACTCAAAGTGTTGACACCTACAACTCAAGTGTCGACACATGATAGTGAAGTGTTGACATAAGCCGGCATGCAGATATAGTTTTAGTTGGCATGGCTGAAGTGTCAACACATGGATGTGTTGTGTCGACTCAAAGTATTGACACACGGATCAGCTCATCGCCTGAGATTTTTGGGTTACAGAATTTGCTGAAGTTGAAGATCTGGCTGAATTATCAACACATGGATGCTAAGTGTCGACTCAAAGTATCGACTCACCTGAAGAAGTGTCGACTCACCTGAGAATTCCAGAAAGCTACATTGAAGACTTTTGAACTAGGTGTCAACTCAAGGAGTGCCCGTGTCAACCTGAAGTGTCGACTCATAGCCTGAAGTTCTGGGAACAGTAATGGCTAGTTTTTCAAATGCAAAACTCATCCCTCTTAGCTCCTAAAGGCTAGTTTTTCGTGTCTAACGGCTCGAAACCAAATTTGAGGTCTTGGAAAAGTTTTTATATGATTCAAATCAAATCAAAAGTAATGTTGTTAGAAATGGAATAACCAAGAGAGAAGAAAAGAAGAGCATTCACTCCTATCCATTGAGTACAACCACCTTCAAGAAAAAGCAAATCTCCAAGCATTCAAGAGTCTTTAAGAGCATTCAAGATCAATCATTCTTGAGCAATTAAAGAGGCTTTATCAAGTTGGAGGCAGCACTACATCGAGCTTCAAAGAGATACCCATTTTTTATTAGAAAGCTTTCATTGTTTCTTTACTTCAAACTATATTTGTTGTAAAGATTTTTGGTTAGCCTATTGGAAAACCAAAGAGATTATTAGTGACCTTTAAAAACCAATTAGGTTCTTGGTTGGCCTGCAAAATCAAGGAAGGTTGTTGGTGAGCCTTAAAACCATTTAGATTCTTGGTTAGCCTATAAAATCAAGTGAGGTTTTGACTTATGAGCCTTGTAAAAATAAGTCAAATTTTGATTAGTGAGCCTGGAAAACTAATCGGTTGTAATCGGTTAAGATTATAGTGAATTTCCAAGGGGATCTTGGGGAGTGGATGTAGGTACATTGGATAGCACTGAACCACTATACTTTTTTGTGTTTGTGATTGCTTGTCTCTTCTATTTGCTCTTACTTTTATTGCTTTATATTTCCGCTGCACACTTACTTAAGAGCACTTCACTTGCATTCATAGTACTTAGTTTAATTGTTGGATTGGATCACATACTTTGCATTCCTTTAATAATTTTTAGAGACCCAATTCACCCCCCCTCTTGGATTTCTTACTAGGCAACAAGTAGTATCAGAGTCCTGTTCTCAGTTTGTAGGTCGAACCACCTTGAGTAAAGATCTATGGCAGTCCCTATTGGTACTAGTATAGTTGAGGGATAAGCCTCAAATAGACCTCCATTTTTCAATGGATCAAATTATACTTATTGAAAAACTAGAATGAGAATATACATACATTCTATTGATTATAACTTGTGGAAGATAGTTGATAAAGGTCCATATATTTCTTCGATTGTGGTTAATGATGTTTCCATCCCAAAGCTCGAAGATGATTGGGATGAAAATGATATTAAACAATTTGAGATCAATGCAAAAGCAATGAATATCCTTTATTATGCATTAGATCCTAGTGAATTCAATAGGATATCTACTTGTACATTCGCCAAGAAAATATGGGATATACTTGAAGTTACCCATGAGGGTACCGATCAAATAAAAAATACTAAAGTGAACATGTTAGTGCACACATATAAAATATTCTGAATGGAACCTAATGAGTCTATCACTAATATGTATACTAGATTTATAAATATTGTAAATGGAATGATAAGTTTAGGAAAAATAATGTCTAATGCTGATCTTGTCAATAAAATACTCAAGTCACTTCCAACCTCATGGGATCCAAAGGTGACCACCATCCAAGAAGCTAAAGATGTTGACAAGCTATCATTAGAGCAGCTGGTAGGATCGCTCATGACTTATGAGCTGAATTTGAAGCAAAAATCTATGGATATTGATAAGAAGAAAAAGGGGATTACATTCAAATCTACCATACAAGAAGAATCCTCAATTGATGAATCCGAAGAAGAAGAAGAAGACGAAAGTGAAGAAGCACTTCTTGCAAGAAAATTTAGAAGGTTTATGAAGAGAAGAAAGTCCCATTACAAAAAAAAGTTCCAATCAACTAAAGAGAAGGAAAAAGAGAAGGTAAAAGAAAAAGAAAAGGAGAAGGATAAGGAAATACCTACATGCTTCGAGTGTAAGAAGCCTGGACACTATAAATTTGACTGCCCTCTCCTAAAGAAGTCAAGGAAGAAGCTAAGGAAAAAGGCTAAGATGGCTACCTGGAGTGATAGTGAGGACTCCAGTTCAGAAGAAGAACAAGCTGAAATTGCAAACATATGTCTCATGGCACATCAAGAGCAGAAAGAGGTAATTTCTGATACAAAAATAGATTTTACTTTTGATGAATTAAAAAATATTTTTGATGAATTAGTTCATGATTATAAATTTATTTTATCTGAAAACAAAAAATTGAAAAAGCAGGCAAATAGTTTTTCTAATGAAAACAATTCTTTATTAAATGAAGTTAGTGATTTGAAAACTAAACTAGATATTTTAGAAAAGAAAAACAATGCTTTAACAATGGAAAATGATGTTTTAAAAAGACCCAAAATTATCATTTCAAATGGTGATCTTTTGAAGAAAAACAAGGATTTAAAATTAGAAAACAAAAATTACAAAAATGAGCTTGACAAAATAAAATCTTTTGTTGAAAAGTTTACCTATAGCTCAGAAAAATTAGATCTTCTTCTAAATAATCAAAGAACCATTTTTAATATAGCAGGATTAGGTTATAAATATCAAAAATAAGAAAAATATTTCAAAAACTTTTTTGTACCCGCATCATCTAGTATAACATGTTTTTCATGCCAAAAACAAGGATACAAAGCTTTTCAATGCAATATGAGAAAAATTAATATTTATGAAAAAGTTTGGGTTCCAAAAGGAACCAATTTAAGTGCTAACCCTAAAAGACCCAAGTTGGCTTGGGTACATAATAACAAAGCTTGATTTGTATTGCAAGTGTGTCTTACAACCAAGAAAAACAAAAGACTATGGTATCTTAATAGTGGTTGCTCAAAGCACATGATAGGAGATGTGAAGCAATTCACCTCTCTTGAGGCAATAAATAGAGAGAGTGTGACCTTCGAGGATAATGATAAAGGAAAAATCATTTGTATTGCTAAGGTTCACATTACTCCTTTTACATGTATTAGTAATGTACTTTTGGTTGAAGATTTAAAGCATAATCTTTTAAGTATTAGTCAATTTTGCGATAAAGATTTTCAAGTTGTTTTTAAATCATCTTATTGCATAATTGCTAGTCCTGATAAAAATGGAGTATAATTCATTGAAAAAAGGCATGGTAACATTTATTTAGTAGATTTGGATGATCTATCTTTGCCTAATGGAGACTGCCTAGTTGCAATGAATTCTACTAAAGATGAGACTAGTTGGCTTTAGCATAGAAGACTAGGTCATGCTAGTATGTATTTACTTTCAAAACTTTGTAATAAGGATTTAGTAAGAGATTTACCAAAACTTGTTTTTGAAAAAGATAGAGTTTGCTAAGCTTATCAATTTGGAAAATAAGTCAAAACTTCTTTCAAACCTAAAGGTTTTGTAACTACAAGTAGGCTACTAGAACTACTTCATATGGATCTCTTTGGACCAACTGGAACATCTAGTCTAGGAGGCAAAAGATATGGATTGGTTATAGTGGATAATTTTTCAAGATTTACTTGGGTTTTTTTTCTTACTCAGAAAGATGAATCATTTTCTACATTTATAAAGTTTTACCGAAAAGTTTCAAATGAAAAAGGTACTTTAGTTATTTGCATACGTAGTGATCATGGTTCTGAATTTGAAAATCAGGATTTTGATAGTTTTTATAATGAAAAAGGTATTGAACATAATTTTTCTATACCTAGGACATCTCAGCAGAATGGGATAGTTGAAAGAAAAAATCTTAGAAGAAATTGCATGCACTATGCTTTATGAAAATGATTTACCAAGATATTTTTAGGCTGAAGCTATTAATACTACTTGCTATATTTTAAATCGAGTTTTGATTCATCCTATCTTAAAGTAAACTCCTTATGAACTTTGAAATCAAAGAAAACCAACTTTAAAGTATTTTCAAGTTTTTAGTTGTCAATGTTTTATCATAAATAATGGTAAAGACAATCTTGGAAAATTTGATGCCAAGTTTGATGAATGTATCTTTCTAGGATACTCTATATCAACCAGGACATACAGAGTTTTTAACAAAAGAACCCTAGTTGTAGAGAAGTCTGTAAATGTAGTTTTTGAAGAGTCTGCTAATAAATCCTCCAGAAAAGAGGATACTTTTGATGCACGTGCAAGTGTTGATAAGTTACAAAAGTTGACTTTGAATGATCAACCTTCTCAACAAAGTGAAGAAGATCAAGACAAAGATGAGAAAGATGAAGACACCCCAAAGCACCAAGATCTACCTAAGGAGTGGAGTTATGTTCATGGACATCCTAAGAAATTAATCCTAAGTGATCCATCTAAAGGGATAAGAACTCGAGCCTCAATTAGAAATGAATGTGATTATATAGCTTTTATTTCTTAAGTAGAGCCTAAATATTTTGAAGATGCTGAAAAAGACCCTAACTAGATAAATGTTATGCAAGATGATTAATTCAGTTTGATAGAAATAATGTTTGGATATTAATAGAAAGACCATTTAATGTATCTATTATTGGCACTAAATGAGTGTTTAGAAATAAGTTAGATGAAAATAGAATTGTTATTAGAAATAAAGCTAGGCTATTTGCCAAAGGCTACAATCAGGAAGAAGGAATTGATTTTGATAAAACTTTTATTCCTGTTGCTAGACTTGAGGGAATTAGACTACTATTAGCATTTGCTTGTTTTATGAATTTCAAACTCTTTCAAATAGATGTTAAAAGTGATTTTCTAAATGGCTTTATAATATAAGAAGTTTTTGTTGAACAAGTATCTGGTTTTGAAAATCATGCACATCCTAATTATGTTTTTAAATTGTATAAGGCACTTTATGGTTTAAAGCAAATACCCCGAGCATAATATGAAAGACTCAGCAAATTTTTAATTGAAAATAAATTTTCTAGAGGCCATGTTGATAAAACTTTGTTTCTAATGAAGAAAAATGATGACTTATTAGTAGTGCAAATCTATGTTGATGATATTATTTTTGGTGTTACTAATGAGATTCTTTGTCAAGAGTTTGCTAAGCTAATGCAGGGATAGTTCGAAATGAGCATGATGGAAGAACTCAATTTCTTTCTCAAACTCCAAATCAAGCAAACTAAAGATGAAATCTTCATCAACCAAGCTAAGTATACAAGATAAATCATAAAGAAGTTTGGGATGGAGACTACTAAGTCAATAGGTACACCTATGAGCCCCCCTTGTAAACTTGATAAAGATGAGAATGGTAAATCTGTAGATCAAAAATTATATAGAGGTATGATTGGCTCTTTATTATACTTAACTGCTAATAGACCAGATATAATGTTCAGTGTATGCATGTGTGCTAGATATCAGTCTGAACCTAAGAAATCACATATGTTAGCTATTAAGCACATTATTAAATACTTATCTGGTATAATTGATATTGGCTTATGGTATTCTAGAGACTTATCTACTAATTTAATTGGATATTCTAATGCTGATTTTGCTGGGTGTAAATTAGATAGAAAAAGTATTAGTGAAACTTGTCAATTTCTTGGAGTTAACTTAATCTCTTGGTTTAGCAAGAAACAAACTTCAGTTGCACTATCCATAACTGAAGCTGAGTATATTGCAGCAGGAAGTTATTGTGCTCAAATCTTATAGATTCAGTAACAACTTAAAGATTTTGGAATCAAATTAACTAGTACACCTATAAAATGTGATAATACTAGTGCTATTTGCTTGACTAAAAATCTTGTTTAACATTCTAGAAGTAAACACATTGAAATTATGTTGGGAATTGTGTCCCAAAGCCAATCGCCTAGGTTGTAGGCGGTTGTGTTCAGTATTGTAATTTGTATATGAATTAATAAAATTTTATTTTGGCAGCACATCATATTATTCATTTCCCTATTATGAACTCTATTTATGTGATGAAGTCCTTAGGACTGCACTGACTTCGATATAGAGAGGATATACCGAGTGGTCCTGCAAAAAAAAGTTCACAACCAAAGGATACATTGTACAGAACGACAATGTATCAAGTGTAGGTTGTTATGGTTCACATCATTTTGTTATCCTCTTGCCAAAGGAGTGTGGTGACACTGATGTGATATACAAGTGGGATGTGTGACATCTCATTGAACGTGACTCCATGGAGCTCCTTTTTGCCAAATGATTGCTTGTGATTGGATATGGGTATATGTGTCCCTCTGACCTGTGGTCACCATGGTAGCTTGCAAGCAACTCCCTATGCTTTGGTACCGGACTACCCGGATTTTTAATCCAGTGATGGAATGTTTCTGGGTACAGGCAAGTACTTGTGAAGCAATGGTGGACCAAAATGGAATTGACCTGTCCAAATTATTTGGATTGAATGTCTCGCAGTGTCTTAATTTAGCAAATCCTCGATCGAGGTAGTCATAGTAAGGAGTCACTGGACTTACGAGATTGAGACAAGTTGTGGATTGACTTAGTTAGAGTTTGTAGTCTAACCCTAGGTCATCTTGAGCATTGGAGGTCAAAGGGATGAATTATACGATAACCATATGCTAGAGGTTCGATAGATTGCTCTCACATCTTCAGCCTATCCGGATACCGGGACCCATTGCTAGATGGTATCTTGTGCTGGTACTGGAAGTGTTCCAATGCTACCGTTTAGGTTCGAACCTATGAGGTCATACTCCATAGAGGATTTCTTCCTGATCCGGGAGCCGATCAATGATTGGGAATCGTTTCGGTATTAAGGTCAAATGGTCTAATTGGGCACACATTAGATTTTTTCTAGTCCATCTGGTCGGATTTGGATCAACTGGGATTGATTTGGATCAACCAGGAACTATTTCTGGTAGACCAGGAATGGACCCGTTTTTTCTTCCTGATCGATTTTGGTTGAACCAGTTTTATTTGGTTTTGTTAAATTGGTTTATTACATGGTTTAAATCTTGGTCGTTTACACGGTTTTTCTCCCTCTTCCCCTCTCTCGCTTCCCCTGTTTTTACCGTGTGGATGGGATTAGAACATCTTGTGATTGGCTGCAGCTTGGTTTACCAGATTTCATCCTTAGCAAGGATTGGGTCTCATCGTGTTTTTTCTCCTCCACACGTCTTTCCTCACTCGGTTGCCCTATTTTCACGGTAATTCAGCCAACCTGCGGTTCCTAGTATTCCCAGGACTTTAAAACACCGGTTTGATGGTTTCCCCTACACACGGTTTCACCATTTGAATGGGATAAGGACTGCTTAAAGTTCAGACGCTGCTTGGGATATCTGATCCTTAGAACCGTCATCTAAAGGGATTCTCTCGGTGTCTCTCCCGCGCATCTTTATTTCCTCTCGGTCTAGGTTTTCATGGTGTTTTAGCCCATTTGTTCTCTCTCACGCCTACTGTTCCAAGTGTCACGCCTACTGTTCCAAGTGTTTAATCCGATCTAAGCAAATTCAAAACATGTTTTGATTTTATCTGGTTATCTCTCTCGGTGATTTCCCTGTTTTCACGGTCTTCTACACCGCACGTCTTCCCTTTCTCTCGGTCGATGCCTTCACAGGTTTTCTCATCCGAATAGATTTTCTGGATTGCTGGCCATGAGAGGTAGAGAGGCAAAGTAACAGGGAACAGGGCATGTGCGAGAGAGAAAGAAAACAGAGCATGTATTTAATGAAGAGCAGAGAGGGATTTTCAGCGATCGGTTTTCTTCTGTGTGCTTTTGGTAGATTTGAGGCAGTCTTGGGGAAGACAGCCGGCGAAGTTCTTTTGGTTTTCCCTGCTCCACATGTCCGTGACCTATTTCGTTGATTCTTGGAGGACTAGCATCCATCCGAGAGTTGGATCAGCCAGAGCCCGAGCTTGGATACTCTAGAGGATAGATTTTTGGACACCTCGAAAGATTAGACCGATCCTCTCTTCTTCTTCATGTTTGCAGATCTATTTTGAAGACTGCAGAGTTCTACCAGCTGCTTTTGTTTTGCTGTGGAAGGGAGTCGGCTTCTTCCTGTTTCGATCCAGAATTCAGAACAAAAAAGAAGTGCTATAAGGTATATTTTTTATCATGCAGGTTTAGATCTAGTTTTTATCATATTATTTATAATTACTGTACTTGCCGTACTGAAAGCAAAACTGGGTTGCAAGTGCCTACACTAAGAATGTAACAGCACAAGGAGCAGGTTTGTATTTTAAAATAATTTTAAAATAACAGCAGAAAAAATCTACTCCGTACATGATCTAACATTTTCAAGATACATGTATAGGCAAAAAAGGCATGAAATAGGCATGTAATATTTATAAACAATTTAATAAACCTAAATCTAGTCATGCATAAAAATTAAAACCAGAAATTTTACCTTATTCCTGCTTAGAATAAAGCAAGGATAACTGCTAGAACAGATGGAATATCTGGAATAACTTTATTCCAGTCTTCTTCTTCTAACAACCATTTGGAATGTTCTTTACCTCTTCTCCAAGAGTAGCAAACCCAAACCAAAACTAGCAATACTTTGGGCTCTCCACCTGCAACAATAGCAAGGCAACTTCTTGATAGAACTTACTTCAATGGAGAGCTAATACATCATTCTTCCAACAATGTTGAAGTCCCGTTCACCTAGAATTTCAGAATAGCAATTCTGCAACCAAAAACAGAGGAAACAAAAATAGCAACAATGGAGGTTGATGCAACTCACAGGCGCTTAAAAGAACACCCTCTAGAGGGGGGATACACCTAGGCTTCCTCTGATTCAGCTTCTCGCACGATGCTAGTCGCCGGAAACCTCTTGAAATTGTGAGAGGGGAGGAAGAAAAAATAGAACACATTGTTCTGTTATTGTTTTCTCCAAAACAAAACTTTCTTCCATCGATTGAGCACCAACAAAATAGGGAATCAAGGAAGTCTTTCTCTCCCAATCTCTAAAAAAAAACAGGCCCAAAATCACCGATTGAAAGGATGATAGAAGCTCTCAAAGGAAGAAAACTCCATGAGCATTTCACAGCCCAGAAATAAATATTCAGCGTGAACCATGTAATCGATGATTTTGGGAGCTGAGGAGACCTTCTGGGAATACGAGAGGCCACCACGTTTGAGAACGAATCAAATTTGTTTTCAACATAGCAGTGAAGAGCCATTAAACAGCATTTTATTTCCAGCCAAAACCAGTGGAAACGGGAGAGAAAAAGACACCTTATAACCCCTGTTTGCCCAAGCAGTTTTTACCGTGTGAATGGGTTCAATCAGCTTGTTGATGGGTCAAAACCGGTTCACAACCAGTTAAAACACCCCATATCGGTTCTAAACCGGTTCACAATATAATTAGATCAAAATCTAATTTATAAAAGGCTTGGTCAAGTCGTGGTCACCCAGGAACAATTCCCGGTGGACCCGAACAATTTCTGATCGACCCAAAACTAGGTCAATCCAATATGTGCTCAATCAAACTATTACCGAAATGATTCCTAATCATAAATTGGTATTTAGATCAGGGAGAAATCCTCTATGGCATGTGATCTCATAGGTTCGAACCTAGGCGATGGCACTGCAACAATTCCAGTACCAGCACAAGATACCATCTAGCAATGGGTCCCGGTGTCTGGATAGGTCGAAGATGCGAGAGCAATCAATCAAACCTCTGGCATATGGTTACCGTATAATTCATCCCATTGACCTCCAATGCTCAGGATGACCTAGGGTTAGACTGCCAACCCTAGCCGAGTCAATCCACAACATGTCTCAACCTCGCAAGTCCAGTGACTCTGCACTAGGACTTCCTCGATCAAGGATTTGCTAAATTGAGACACTGCGAGACATTCAATCCAAACTATTTGGACAGGTCAATTTCATCTTGGTCCACCACTGCTCCACAAGTACTTGCTTGTACCCAGAAACCTTCCGTCACCAGATTAGAAATCCGAGTGGTCCGGCACCAAAGCACAGGGAGTTGCTTACAAGCTACCATGATGATCTCAGGTCGGAGGAACACATATACCCATATCCAATCGTGAGTATCCCTCTGGTAGAAAGGGGCTACATGGAGTCACGTTCATTGAGATATCTATACCCACTTACAGATCACATCAGTGTCACCACACTCCTTTGGTCAAGAGGACAACCAAACGATGTGAACCATAATAACCTATACTTGATACATTGCCATCCAGTACAATGTATCCTTTGGTCGTGAACTTGGTTTAAGGACCACTCGATATATCCTCTCTATATCAAAGTCAGTGTAGTCCTAAGGACTTCATCACATGAAAAAGAGTTCATTATAGGGAAAAGTCAGAATGCAATGAGCTACTAAAATAATATTTATTAATTCATACAAAGAGTACAATACTCAGCTCAACCTTCTATAGCCTAGGTGATTGGCTTTGGGACATAATTCCCAACAACTCTCACTTGTAGTAAAGCCAATCAGAACAGTATCTAATACCCATTTCTCTTTTACAAAAGTCGAACTCTTTTATTTCGAGGGCTTTAGTGAAAGTGTCGGCCAGATTTTCCTTTCCATCGATCTTCATAAGATTGATGTCGCCTAATTCTACGATCTCTCGTACGAGGTGGTAGCGCTGCAGAATATGCTTGGTGCATGATGAGCTTTCGGTTCCTTAGCTTGAGAAATGGCTCCAATGCTGTCACAGTACACTGGAATAGGACCATCTAGGAAAGATGCCACCCTTAGCTCTCCAAGGAACTTCCGCAACCACACGGCTTCCTTCGCTGCATCTAATGCTGCATGGTACTCAGCCTCGTATATCGAGTCTGCAACTGTCGCCTGCTTGGAACTTTTTCAGCATATCGCTCATCCATTCAGGGTAAATACAACCCTGACACACTCTTGCTATCATCTCTGTATGACTGGAAACTGAAATCAGTATATGCTACATGTTTCAAGTCAGATTCTCCATAAATCAGCCATTGGTCATTAGTATTTCTTAAATAATTCAGGATGGACTTAACCAACTTCCAATGCGCCTCACCTGGGTCAGATTGGTATCTGCTCACTACTCCTAGTGAGTATGCCACGTTTGGTCTAGTACATGTCATAGCATACATGATAGAGCTTACTGCAGAAGCATAAGGTACTATACTCATACGCTCTCTTTTCTCAAGAGTTGTTGCACAATCCTTCTTGGAAAGAGTAATTCCAGAATCTATCGAAAGATAGCCTTTCTTGGAATTTTTCATGCTGAACCGTTTCAGCACGGTATCAATGTACATAGATTGGGACAATCCCAGAAGCCTTTTAGATCTATCTCTATAGATTTTCATACCTAGTATGTAAGAAGCTTCAACTAAGTCCTTCATGGAGAACTAAGATGATAACCAGACCTTTATTCCTTGTAATGCTGTGATGTCATTCCCAATTAAGAGAATGTCGTCAACATACAGTACCAGGAATACAATCACAGCACTATTAACCTACTTATAGATGCACGGTTCTTCTCCATTCCTAATGAAGCCATACGATTTGATACACCTATCAAACCGTAAGTTCCAACTTCGAGATGCTTGCTTGAGTCCATAAATGGACCTTTGCAACTTGCATACTTTTGACTTATCTGAGAATGTGAACCCTTCAGGCTGTATCATATACACCTCCTCTTCCAGCTCCCCATTTAGGAAAGCGGTTCGGACATCCATTTGCCAGATTTCATAATCAAAGTATGCTGCTAAAGCAAGCATGATCCGAATGGACTTGAGCATTGCCATAGGGGAGAAAGTCTCGTTATAATCGATACCATATCGCTGACGATATCCCTTGGAAACCAGACAGGTTTTATAGGTCTCCACCTTTTCATCTGCGCCCCTTTTCCTCTTGAAGATCCACTTGCACCCGATGGGTTTTATCCCTTCAGGCGGATCAACCAATATCCATATATTGTTGATCTCCATAGATTCCATTTTGGATCGCATGGCTCCAAGCCATGCCTCAGAGTTAGATCTCTGAAGTGCATCCATATAGGTGATTGGATCCTCATTGTTCTCGTCGAGCTCAATGGGATCGCCATCCCGGACCAAGAAACTGCAGTATCTGTCCAGCTGACACGGTACTCTATCGGATCTCCTAATAATGGGTTCTGCATGTGATTCAATCATAGCCGGTTCTAGATGTCCTTAGAGTGTGCAGGTTCTTCTATTGGTTGAACTTCACCAAGTTCAATTTTAGAGGCTACAGTCCCTTCTCCAAGGAACTCTTTTTCCAAAAAATAGCCCTAAGAGCGACGGATATTTTCTGTTCATCCTCCAAGTAGAAGAAATACCCTTTAGTTTCCTTAGGGTAACCAATAAATAGGCACCGATCAGACCTGGGACCAAGTTTATCTGAGTCTAAACGTTTTACATAAACCGGACAACCCCAGACCCGAAGGTGTGAGATGAGGGCTTATGTCCAGTCCACATCTCATATCTAGTGGAGACAACAGACTTACTCGGAACATTATTTAATAAGTGACAAGCTGTCTCAAGTGCATATCCCCAAAAGGATAGCGGCAGAGTTGCAAAGCCCATCATTGATCGAACCATATCCAACAGGGTTCGATTTCTCCTTTCGAACACAACATTCAACTGTGGTGTTCCTGGAGGTGTCCACTGAGAGAGAATCCTATTCTCATCAAGGTATGTCAAAAACTCACCAGATAGGTATTCACCATCTCGATCAGATCGAAGGGTTTTAATACTTTTTCCAGTTTGTTTCTTTACTTCATTACGATATCGTTTGAACATTTCAAACGACTCAGATTTATGTCTCATCAAAAAGACATAACCGAACATCGAAATATTGTCTATAAATGTAATGAAATATCTGTATCCACCTCTGGCACTAACTGTCATAGGTCCGCATACATCAGTATGTATGAGACTCAAAAGTTCTGTAGCTCGTTCACCTTTTCCAGTAAAAGGTGACTTGGTCATTTTACCAAGTAAACAGGATTTACAAGTGGGCAGTGATTCAGAATCACTGACCTCAAGGAGGCCTTCACCTCGCATCTTATTTATCCTATTCTGGTTAACATGACCTAGCCTACAGTGCCAAAGATACAGATCACTGACATTTTCTAATCTTGGGCGTTTGCTAGATGTGTACATTACACTAACAGGCCGTGACAGTACATAAATGCCATTATTTAACTTAGCTTTTATTATCACAGAGTTATTCAAAATAACTTGGCAAATATCTCCTTTTATTGATAGTTCAAAACCATAATTGGCCAAAAGGCCTACAGATATTATGCACATAATGAAACTAGGACAATAATGACAGTCGACTAACTTGACAGCACAGGACTCAAAGACAAGACTTAGAACTTCGACCACCAGTACTGGAACATGATTTCCATTCCCGACGCTTAGGAACTATTCCCTATCCTCGAATCTCCTGCTAACCTGCAGTCCCTGTAACGAATTACAAACATGAATAGGACTACCGGTATCTAATACCCATTTAGCAGTATCATAAATAAAGAAATTACAAGGTTTTATCATATAAATATCTTGTCCAGCAATCTGCTGCTTTCCCTTCCTAGGCCTGTTCGGGTCTAGGGATGCTTGGTAAAGAGGACAGTTCCTCTTCCAGTGTCCCCGCTTCTTGCAATAGAAGCACTCTGCAGCAGATTGATTAGCTTTCACTTTCCTGGTCTGACTTGGGCCAGGAGCATTCAGCACCTTCTTTCCCTTCCTTTTATTCTTCCCTTTCTTAAAGGGATGATGACCTCTAGAACCTCCCACTAAATTCACCACCCCCTTGTTTAGTTTGTGGTCTTTCTTGTAAGTCTGTAGTAATCCCATCAAACCATGGTAATTGACTGCAGGCTTGTTCATTCTGTAATGGTCAATAAAGTCAAGATAGGAGGAGGGCAGAGAATTCAAGATCGCATCCTTGCCGAGCTGCTCGTGTAAGGGACATCCGAGCTTGCCCAACCTTTCAATCAGCTCGATCATGTACAATACATGATCAGTGATAGAACCACCATTCGGCATCTTGGCGTTGTAAATGGCACAAGATACTTTGTACCGCTCTACATCGTTGGGCATGCTGAAAGATTCCTTCAACTTTTGAAGGATCTCATCTGGTTGGGCCTCCTCGAAGTTGCAACAGAACTTGTCATTCATTGTCGCTAGCATAATGCATCGGACAATAGTTCAATCAGAAACCCACTTCTGATAAGTGTCCATAACTGAACTCTGAGTATTGGCAGAAGGGATTTCAGGTGCCGGATTCGTTATCATAAAAATGATCCATTCATGCTCCAGGACAATCCTCAACTTTCGATACCAGTTATCAAAGTTCTGACCCTTCAACTTCTCATTATCGAGAAGTGACTGGAGCGAAAGATTTGAAGACATCTGAAAGGAAAAACAAGACCATATTAGAGTATGAATTAATCAATTAACCAAAATACTTGGACTTTAGTATAAAGGTCTCTCCCACTAATTTTTCAGATTGGGAGCATCTAACTCCAATCCGTGAAATCACTTTTTCATAGTGGGTACTGAAATCCAATAGACCATGTATGAGCCCGACTATGGCCAACTCACCCATATGCGCCTAAAGGTAGGTTCACCAACCAATTGCTTCCCTAAGCAACTTTCGGTAATTTATTTTGCCCCAGAGAGCACCCCAATTGGCCTAGGGGCCTTCTATTATGGGTTTCTGGTTAGGTCCAACCATTAACATGATAAATCCAATACTTCCAGCCAACGAATGACCAAGCTCGACTATGGCCGACTCACTTGATCACCATTAAAAAGGTTGCACAGAACCATCATCTATGAGAGAGTAATTCCATTAACCGGATGCACACCCGTTCTATGGAACTGCCGATGAACACCGAGTTAAAGGACATATTACTAACCCACTTAATGGGAGGCTAAGACACCATCAACTTTTTGACTTAGTCTTTTTTAGGACCTAATAATTTTAAAGGATTTCAGGTTGTGATAGATGAATAAGAGAAAAACATGGATCATCCTCCCACTGAACGAATTAGTTTTCAGGAGGGTTGAATCAATTCAACAATTGATCCATGGGCACCTACCGATTAGTCGATTGATCAACCTGGGTGACATGGGTTAACTCAAGTTAATGAGCTTTTCTAATCAGTTCTAGTCGACATGACTGGCCAGGTAGGTGAGATCATGGGTGAGTATCCGCCATTAACCATCTTTCCTAGACCCAACCAAGTTGGCTAGGAAAGAGGTAGCCTCATACAACCATAATTACAATGCCAAACCTACCTTGACACCAACCAATTTACCAGACTCGATCAGACTAGCCTAAAGACTCGGGCTTCCACTGAGCCACTAATTAGATCCATTTTAGATGAATGGACTAACTTATCTAACTATTAGATAGTTCTAAAAGAAGGACCTTAATCAACTTTTGATTAGTCTTCTTATTATCCAGTTCAACTAAACAGTCTAATCCAAAATATGGACCCAATTAGACAGCTAACCCATTTAACTCAATTGGCTTATTTAAATGATATTAGGTTTCATTAACCCTAAGTTAACTTGTCATTTAATTTAATCATACAATTCAAAATTGTTTGAATATAAGCCAATATTTTAATTAAAACAATTTTAATTAAAACATGTAAAACTCCTTTTACATATTATTTCATGCATCATATCTAGTTTTATTCTTTTATAAATATTACATCGCCCAAAAAAAAATTTTATAAGATATGCCAAATATATATCTGAATTAAAACAATTTCAATTCCTTGATTTCCTTAAAGGATCCTTCTGAACAGGCCAACACAGATGAATCGCATCGTGCCAAAGACACGATCATGGTGAAGGTCTCAACTAGGTTCCTAAAAGTACTCCCTAATCATACCCTATGATAAAGATACAGATACATTTCTATAGATTAAACATTTTAATTTACTATACATGCAATCAAGATATGTTATACCTGTACCTGGCTCTGATACCACTGAAAGCAAAACTGGTTTGCCAGTGCCAACACTAAGCATGCAACAGTGCAAGGAGCAGGTTTGTATTTTAAATTAATTTTAAAATAATAGCGAAAAAAACCTACTCTGCACAGGATCTAACATTTTCAAGATGATGTATAGGCAAAAGAAGGCATGAAATAGGCATGTAATATTTATAAACAATTTAATAAACCTAGATCTAGTCATGCATAAAAATTAAAACTAGAAATTTTACCTTATTCCTGCTTGGAATAAATCAGGGATAACTGCTGGAATAGCTAGAATATCTGGAATAACTTTATTCCAGTCTTCTTCTTCTCGTAATAGTTTGGAATGTTCTTTACATCTTCTCCAAGAGCAGCAAACCCAAACCAAAACTAGCAATACTTCGATCCCTCCTCCTACAACAATAGCAAGGCAACTTCTTGATAGAACATGCTTCAATGGAGAGCTAATACATCATTCTTCGAACAATGTTGAAGTCCCGTTCACCCAGAATTTCAGAATAGCAATTCTACAACCAAAAACAAAGGAAACAAAAACAGCATCAATGAAGGTTGATGCAGCCCACAGGTGCTTAAGAGAACACCCTCTAGAGGGGGGACATGCCTGGGCTTCCTCTGATTCGGCTTCTCACGCGATGCTAGTCACCGGAAACCTCTTGAAATGGTGGGAGGGGAGGAAGAAAAAACATAACACTATGTTCTGTTATTGTTTTCTCCAAAACAAAACTTTCTTCCACTGATTGAGCACCAATAAAATAGGGAATCAAGGAAGTCTTTCTCTCCCAATCTCTCAAGAAAACTAGGCCCAAAATCACCGATTGAAAGGATGATAAAAGCTCTCAAAGGAAGAAAACTACATGAGCATTTCACAGCCCAGAAATAAATATTCAGTGTGAACCATGTAACCGATGATTTTGGGAGCTGAGGATACCTTCTAGGAATATGAGAGGCCACCATGTTTAAGAATGAATCAAATTTGTTTTCAACGTAGCATGAAGAGCCATTAAACAGCGGTTTATTTCCAGCAAAAACTAGTGGAAACGAAAG
Source organism: Areca catechu (assembly GCA_021397845.1). NCBI lineage: Eukaryota > Viridiplantae > Streptophyta > Magnoliopsida > Arecales > Arecaceae > Areca > Areca catechu. The sequence goes on from CM038045.1 coordinate 98,584,368, forward strand.
AGAAAAAGACACCTTATAACCCCTGTTCGCCCAAGCCATTTTTGTCATGTGAATGGGTTCAATCAGCGTGTTGATGGGTCAAAATTGGTTCAAACATCCCAAACCAGTTCTAAACCGGTTCACAATATAATTAGATCAAAATCTAATTTATAAAAGGCTTGGTCAAGTCCTGGTCACCCAGGAACAATTCTCGGTGGACCCGAACAATTTTTGATCAACCCAAAATCGGGTCAATCCAATGTGTGCTCAATCAAACCGTTACCGAAATGATTCCTAATCATAAATCGGTACCTAAATCAGGAAGAAATCCTCTATGGTGTGTGACTCATAGGTTCGAACCTACGCGATAGCACTGGAACAATTCTAGTACCAGCACAAGATACCATATAGCAACGGGTCCCGGCATTTGGATAGGTCGAAGATGCCAGAGCAATCAATCGAACCTCTGGCATATGGTTATCATATAATTCTTCCCTTTGACCTCCAATGCTCAGAATGACCTAGGGTTAGACTGCCAACCCTAGCTGAGTCAATCCACAACATATCTCAACCTCGCAAGTCCAGTGACTCCTCACTAGGACTACCCCGGTCGAGGATTTGCTAAATTGAGACACTGCGATACATTCAATCTAAACTATTTGGATAGGTCAATTCCATCGTGGTCTCCACTACTGCTCCATAAGTACTTACCTGTACCCAGTTACCTTCCATCACCGGATTAGAAATCTGGGTAGTCCGGTGCCAAAGCACAGGGAGTTGCTTGCAAGCTACCATGATGACCTTTGGTCAGAGGGACACATATACCCATATCCAATTGTGAGTATCCCTCTGGTAGAAAGGGGCTACAAAGAGTCACGTTCAATGAGATATCATATATCCCACTTGCAAAGCACATCAGTGTCACCACACTCCTTTGGTCAAGAGGACAACCAAACAATGGGAACCACAACAACCTACACTTGATACATTGCCGTCTAGTAAAATGCACCCTTTGGTCATGAACTTGGTTTAAGGACCACTTGATATATCCTCTCTATATTGAAGTCAGTGTAGTCCTAAGGACTTCATCACATGAAAAAGTTTTCATTATAGAAAAAAATCAGAATGTGATGAGCAGCCAAAATAATATTTATTAATTCATACAAAGAGTACAGTACTTAGCTCAACCACCTACAGCCTAGGCGATTGGCTTTAGGACACAATTCCCAACACGTACATGCCTATATATATGTTTCATGCATCAAGTTTATGTTAGATCCTGTGCAAGAGTAGGTTTTTCCGTATGCATGTTTAAAATTTTTTAATTATGCAATACCTACTCTCTAGTGTAGCATGCCTAAGGTAGGCATCCGGTGCACTGGTTTCCTTTCAGTGGTATCGGAGCCACAGGTTCATGTATAGCATATAATGATTGCATGTATTGGATCTATATCTAGATTAGGGATTACTTTTAGGAACTTGGTTGAGACCTTCACGATGGCCGTGTGTCCATAGAGATTAATTAGGATTTAAAACTCCTAATTATCTATGGCACGAGGCGGTTCATCTGTGTTGGCCTTTTTCAGAAGGATCCTTTAAGGAAACCTACATATTAAAAATGTTTTAATCCTGATACATGATTATACATTGGCATGTCTATAATTGTTAAGGCTTGCAATATTATAAATTGATATGATAGGACTAGATATGATGCATGAAAGATGTAAAAGGATTTTACATGAATTTAATTAATAATGTTTTAATTAAAAGTTGGCTTATAATCTAACAATTATGAATTGAAAGATTAATTAAATGACAAGCCAGATTAGGATTTATGAAACCTAATGTCATTTGAATAAGCCATCTGGGTTAATTGGGTTAGCTATCTGATTGGGTATATTTATTGGGTTAGACCTAAGGTTAGTTGAATTGGACTTAAGAACTAATCAAATGTTGATTAAGGACCTTCTCTTTAGTATCTATCTAATAGTTAGATGGATTAGTCCATTCTTCTAAAATGGATTTAATTAGTGGCTCTGTGGTAAGCCCGAGTTCTTTGGCTAGTCTAATCAAGTCTGGTAAACCGATTGGTGTCTAGGCAGGTTTGGCATTTTTGATCAGGGCTGCATGAGGTTACATCTTTCCTGGACAACTTGGTTAGTGTCTAGGAAAGATGGTTATTGGTGGGTACTCACCCATGATCTTACCTACCTTGCCAATCCGATCTACCATAACTGATTAGAAGAGCTTATTGATTCGAGTGAATCCATGTCACCCAAGTTGATTAGCTTGTCTAATCTTTAGGTGCCCATGGACCAAGTTGTTGAATTTAATTCAACCCTCATGAGAATTGATTTGATCAGTGGGAGGTTGATCCATGTTCTTCTTTCTATTCTTCTATCATAATTTAATTAAAATCCTCTAAAATTATTAGGTCCTGAAAAATGAAAGGGATATGCCCTACAAGCCAATCTTTGTTGTATCTCCCAAACCATTGTAATTGACAATTTTCTAAAATAAAGGCATTATTTTTCATCATACGCTGTTTTTTATATTATATGATGAACCCCATAGATTAGGGCTATGATTTTAGGGTTATGATGAGATCATACCAGTGAGACCTAAAGTCTTAAAACCTTAATCTAAAATATTCCTAGTCAAAGGAACCCTGAGTAGGGGATCAGGGTTTTCCGGTAAGACTAGCACATCCCAAATATACTGGAAAGGGTAACTGCTCTCACAGTCACTTGTGTATGACACTAATACTGGGATGTGGGTGCTCATTGGAGAATGAGTTCACTGATATGATCCAACTTGAGAACATCTAATGGAGTCTTAGCTACATGTCAATAGAAGGTTCTCATAGTGGGAGTGGTACAAGTAATCCTTTGACCTGAGACTGCCATAAGTACCTTATGTACATGAACTCATGCTTTGGTTCAATCCTAATCATGACACTGAGTCATGCACAGGATTGATACTGGGAATGGTGAATTGGATATGAAGGTAATGAGTAGGTCAACAAGGAATCGATCACTCTTAGTAAGAGGAGATTGCATCCAGCTAGTTAACAATCGGATGATGATTCAGGAAATCTTTGATCAAAGTAAAGATATTAGAGATGGTTTCTAATATCAAGATAATTGAATCATCAATATAAGATTGAGCTAGAAATAAATATAATATTGGATTTGACATATATCCATATCCATAGTTATATTTTGGGTGCAGGCTGATCGAAAGATTTAATTGTACGGTAACTCTCTACTAAAGGATAATTTTGGTATTTCACCAGAATTTTCATATCTTCCAGGTAGACATAACACGTTGCTAGACGTCAATCTTGTCTTGTGGGTTGATCAAATTCAAAGATCATTTATTAGGAAGAGTCCTAATTGATCAAATCGGGTAAGCCCGGTTTGACCTAAATTGATTAGAAAGAGTTCTAATCAAATTAGGTCAACTTGTATTCGAACCCACTGCTGGCTAGATGTGGAACCCAATGGGTCACACACTTAATAGGATTGATCAAGAGTTTAATTTGGAATTAAATCATCTTTGTAGGATGACACTCTAGCAGGTGTTGCAAACCCTAGCTTCTATTCGAATCGGATTCGAATTAGGGTTTTGGATTGGTTCAAATTGGGTTCTAATTGGATCTAATTAGACCCTAATTGAGTTAATTGGGATTATGGCTAACCCTATTGGCTAGCCATGTAACTAGGCTAGCCTCCCCACCCGCCCCCTTTGCTTTTCCATGCCAAATGCCAAGAGTCCATGCGCTTATGGACTCTTGGCAGGCCATTTGGAAGAGTCCATGGCGCATGGACTCTTGGCGTGCCCCACTTAATTCTCTGATGAATTAAGATGGGGCGGCCTCCTTTCTTAAGAAATAGCGCCTCACATACCCCCCCTTGGATAGGAATCCAATGGCTGATGGGTTTTTAAGAAAGAAGAAAGTCGCTGTCTCTTCCCGGGCGTGCGAAATAACATCTCTTCGGAGATGAAAAGTCGCGACCCCTTTCCTTTTAAAGCATCGCTGTTTTTCCTTTAAGAAAAGCTGTGGGATTTAATCTGGAAGGCCGTGAGATGGGAGGATGGGGCGTGAGAAATAGGGAAGGGGCGTGAGACAAAGTGGAATGGTGTTTACGGAGAGTTGTGTTCTTTTGAGAAGACATCTCTCTGTAATCTATTTAAACAACAGAGGCCTCGGGTGTTTGACTAATGTACGACAGAGGTTTTTATTTTTCTTTTCTTTTCAAGAAACTGATTCCTCCTTAGCTTGTTTAGGACACAGAGAGTTTCCCTTTTACAGAGTTTTCTTCTCTGTTGAAACTCAAGTCCAAAGTAAGAGATAGGAAGAATCTCTAGATTGGTAAAAGAAAAGAAATACTACTCTATTACTATTTCCTTTTATATTAAGATATTAGTGTCTTAAATCCTCCTCCTCCTTCAAGACAAGAGTTTTATTCTTAGGACAAGGTCTTAAGAAAGGGAGAGGAAGAAGAAAGAAAGGAAGTAAGGAGCCCCTACCCTGGAGTGTTAAAGCCATAGTCCTCTTGAGTTCTAGGATAAGAATTCAAGTGAAGGAATTTTGAAGAAGCTAGCATCTTGATCAATCATCTTGTGGATCACCATTGGAGGGTGGACATTTGGATGCCTGGTGAATTCAATCAGCCCCTTCAACATCAAATTTTGTTGGAATTAGCGATTACAGGTTGGTACCCTAATTCTAACAATGTAAGTTTGTATGTTTATTATATGTTTTAATCCTGAATAAGGAGATCTTGGCTAAGGGATTATGGTGCAAATTTCATCATTTTGAAATTACACTTCCACTGCGGTGCACCGGATTCCCAACAAAAATGACTAAGTCGATTAGTTGATGGTGTCTTAGCCTCCCATTAAGTGGGTTAGTAATGAGTCCTTTAGCTTGGTGTACATCAGCAGTTCCATAGAACGGGTGTTTATCCGGTTACTGGGATTACTCTCCTATAGATGATGGTTCAGTGCAACCTTCTTAACAGTGATCAGGTGGGCCGACCATAGTCGGGCTTGGTCATTCATTAGCTGGAAGCATAGGATTTATCATATTGATGGTTGGAGCTAACTAGAGACTCGCAATAGGAGCCCTCTAGGCCGATTGGGGGTTCTGTGGGGCAGAATTTATTACTGGAAGTTGCTTAGGGAAGCAATTGGTTAGAGAACCTACCTTTAGGCATGTATGGGTGAGCCGGCCATAGTCGATCTCACACGTGGTCTATTGGATTTCAGTACCCACTGTGAAATGATGATTTCATGGATTGGAGTTAGAGGCTCCCAATCTAAAAAATTAGTGGGAAGGACCTTTAGACTAAAGTCCAAGTCTTTTGGTTTAATTGATTAATTCATATACTAATTTGGTCTTACTTTTCCTTTCAGATGTCTTCAAACCTTTCGCTCTGGTCACTTCTTGATAGCAAGAAGTTAAAGGGTCCCAATTTCGATAGCTGGTATCGAAAATTGAGGATAGTCCTGGAGCACGAGTGGATCCTTTATGTGATAACGGATCCAGCACTCGAAATCCCTCCTGCCAATGCTCGGAGTTCGGTCAGGGACACTTATTTGAAGTGGATTTCTGATCGAACTACTATCCGATACATAATGTTGGTAGTGATAAATGACGAGTTCAGTCCCAAATTCGAGGAGGCCTAGCTAGACAAGATTCTTCAAAAGTTGAAGGAATCTTTTGGCACACCAGATGATGTGGAGCAGTATAAAGTACTTATACCATCTACAATGCCAAAATGCAGAATGGCGGTTCGATCACTGATCATGTATTGTACATGATCGAGATGATTGAACGATTGGGCAAGCTTGGTTGTCCCTTGCACGAGCAACTCGACAAGGATGCGATCCTGAATTCTCTACCCTCCTCCTATCTTGATTTTCTCGATCATTATAGAATAAATAAGCCTGCAGTCAATTACCATGGTTTGATGGGGTTGCTGCAGACTTACGAGAAGGTCCACTAACTGAATAAGGGGGTGGTGAATTTAGTGGGAGGTTTTAGAGGTCATCATCCATTTAAGAAAGGGAAGAAGAAAGGTGAGGGAAAGAAGATGCAGAGTGCTCCTGGCCCTAGTCAGACCAAGAAAGTGAAAGCTGATCAAGCTAGTGCAGAGTGCTTCTATTGTAAGAAGCAAGGACATTGGAAAAGGAACTGTCCTCTTTATCAGGTGTCCTTAGACCCGAACAGGCCAAGGAAGGGAAAGCAGCAGGGTGCTGCACAAGGTATTTATTTGATAAAATGTTGTAATTTCTTTATTTGTGACACTGCTAATTAGGTATTGGATATTGGTAGTCTTATTCATGTTTGCAATTCATTGCAGAGACTGCAGGTTAGCAAGAGATTCAAGGATGGGGAGCATTTCCTAAGCGTCGGAAATGGAAATCATGTTCCAGTGCTGGCGGTCAGAGTTCCGAGTCTTCTTTTTGAGTCTGGTACTATTGAATTAGTCGACTGTCATTATTGTCCTAGTTTAATTATGAGCATTATCTCTATAGGCCTATTAGCCAATTGTGATTATGAACTTTCAATAAAAGAAGATTTTTGCCAAGTTATTTAAATAACTCTGTGATAATGAAAGCTAAGTTAAATAATGACATTTATGTTTTGTCATGGCCTATCAATGTAATGTACATGTCTAGCAAACACCCAAGGATAGAAAATGTCAGTGACTTATATCTATGGCACTATAGGATAGGTCATGTTAACCAGAATAGGATAAATAAGTTGCGAGAAGAAGGCCTCCTCGAGGTCAGTGATTATGACTCACTGCTCACTAGTGAATCCTGTTTGCTTGGTAAAATGACCAAGTCACCTTTTACTGAAAAAGGTGAACGAGCTACAAAACTTCTGAGTCTCATACATACTGATGTATGCAGACCCATGATAGTTAGTGCTAGAGGTGGATACATATATTTCATTATATTTACAGACGACCTTTCCAGGTATGGTTATGTTTTCTTGATGAGACATAAATCTGAGTCGTTTGAAATATTCAAACGATATCGTAATGAAGTGGAAAAACAAACTGGAAAGAGTATTAAAACCCTTCGATCTGATTGAGGTGGTGAATACCTATCTGGTGAATTTATGACATATCTTGAGGAGAATGGGATTCTCTTTCAGTGGACTCCTCTAGGAACACCTCAGTTGAATGGTGTGTCCGAAAGGAGGAATCAAACCTTGTTGGACATGGTTCGATCCATGATGGGCTTTGCAACTCTGCCGCTGTCCTTCTGGGGATATGCACTTGAGACAGCTTGTTACTTGCTGAATGATGTTCCGAGTAAGTTTGTTATCTCCATTCCATATGAGTTATGGACTGGACGTAAGCCCTCAATTTCATACCTTTGGGTCTGGGGTTGTCCGGCTTATGTAAAACATTTAGACACAGATAAACTTGGTCCTATGTCTGATCGGTGCCTATTTATTGGGTACCCTAAGGAAATAAAAGGGTATTTCTTCTACTTGGAGGATGAACAGAAAGTGTTCGTTGCTCTTAGGGCTATTTTTTTTGGAAAAGGAGTTCCTTGGAGAAGGAACTGTAGCCTCCAAGATTGAACTTGGTGAAGTTTGACTAGTAGAAGAACCTGCACACTCTAAGGACATCATAGAATCGGTTGTGATTGATTACACCCAGAACCCATTATTAGGAGATCCGATAGAGTACCGTGTCAGCCGAACAGATATTATGGTTTCTTGGTCCAGGACGGTGATCCTATTGAGCTCGATAAGAACGATGAGGATCCAATCACCTATATGGATGCACTTAAGAGATCTGACTCTGAGGCGTGGCTTGGAGCCATGCGATCCGAGATGGAGTCCATGGAGATCAACAATGTATGGACATTGGTTGATCCACTTGAAGGGATAAAATCCATCGGGTGTAAGTGGATTTGTAAGAGAAAAAGGGATGCAGATGGGCAGGTGGAGACCTATAAAACCCGTCTAGTTGCCAAGGGATATCGTCAGCGATATGGTATCATTATGATGAGACGTTCTCCCCTGTGGCAATGCTCAAGTCCATTCGAATCATTCTTGCTTTGGCAGCATATTTTGACTATGAGATCTGGCAGATGGATGTCCGAACTGCTTTCCTGAATGGGGAGCTAGACGAGGAGGTGTATATGATACAGCCTGAAGGGTTCACATCCACAAACGAGTCAAAACTGTACAAATTGTAGATGTCCATTTATGGACTCAAGCAAGCATCTCGAAGTTGGAACATGCGATTTGATAGGTGTATCAAATCGTATGGTTTCATTAGGAATGGAGAAGAACCTTGCATCTATAAGTGGGCTAATGGTTCTATGATTGTATTCCTGGTACTGTATGTTGTTGATATTCTCTTAATCTGGAATAACATCGCAGCATTGCAAGGAATAAAGGTCTGGTTGTCATCTCAGTTCTCTATGAAGGACTTCGGTGAAGCTTCTTACATACTGGGTATGAAGATCTATGGAGATATATCTAAGAGGCTTCTGGAATTGTCTCAGTCTATGTATATTGATACTGTGCTGAAACAATTCAGCATGAAAAATTCCAAGAAAGGGTATCTCCCGATAGGTTCTGGAATTACTTTTTCCAAGAAGGATTGTGCGACAACTCCTGAGGAAAGAGAGCGCATGAGTAGAGTTCCTTATGCTTTTGCGTGTGCTCTATCATGTATGCTATGACATGTACTAGACCAGACTCGCATACTCCTAAGAGTGGGGAGTAGATACCAGTCTGACCCAGATGAGGCGTATTGGAAGGTGGTTAAGATCATAATGAAGTATTTAAGAAATACTAAAGACCAATGGCTGATTTATGGAGAACCTGACTTGAAACTTGTGGGGTATACTGACTCCAATTTCCAGTCAGACGGAGATGATAGCAAGAGTGTGTTAGGATTTGTGTTTATCCTGAATGGAGGAGCAATCTACTGGAAGAGTTCCAAGCAGGCAACAGTTGTAGACTCGGTAAGCGAAGCAGAGTACATTGCCGCATCAGATGCAGCAAAGGAAGCCGTGTGGTTGTGGAAGTTCCTTGAAGAGCTAGGGGTGGCACCTTTCCTAGATGGTCCTGTTCCAGTGTATTGTGACAGCATAGGAGCCATTGCTCAAGCTAAGGAGCCAAAGCTCATCATCGCACTAAGCACATTCTGCGGCACTATCACCTCATGCGAGAGATCATGGAATGCGGCGACATCAATCTTATGCAGATCGATGGAAAGGAGAATCTGGCCGAGCCCTTCACTAAAGCCCTTGGAATCAAAGAGTTCGACTATTGTATAAGGGAAATGGGTATTAGATACTGTTCTGATTGGCTTTAGTACAAGTGGGAGTTGTTGGGAATTCTGTCCCAAAGCCAATCGCCTAGGTTGTAGGTGGTTGTGCTCAGTATTATAATTTGTATATAAATTAATAAAACTTTATTTTGGTAGCTCATCACATTATTCATTTTCTTGTTATGAACTATATTTATGTGATGAAGTCTTTAGGATTGCACTGACTTCGATATAGAGAGGATATATCGAGTGGCCCTTCAAAAAATGGTTCACAACCAAAGGATACATTATATAGGATGACAATGTATCAAGTGTAGGTTATTGTGGTTCACATCATTTGGTTGTCCTCTTGACCAAAGGAGTGTGGTGACACTGATGTGATCTGCAAGTGGGATGTGTGACATCTCATTGAACGTGACTCTGTGGACCTCCTTTCTGCCAAAGGATTGCTCGCGATTGGATATGGGTATATGTGTCCCTCCGACCTGAGGTCACCATGGTAGCTTGCAAGCAACTCCCTGTGCTTTGGTGCTGGACTACCCAGAATACTAATCCGGTAATGAAAGGTTCTAGGTACAGGCAAGTACTTGTGGAGCAGTGGTGGACCAAGATGGAATTGACCTGTCCAAATTGTTTGGATTGAATGTCTCACAGTGTCTCAATTTAGCAAATCCATGGTCGGGGTAGTCTTGGTGAGGAGTCACTATGGTGGGGCCACCAAGATCAGACATTGATCATTGGGCCCTATTTGGTTTACCTAGCAATGTGTCAAATTGATGCGGGACGGAAACGAAGAACCCATGGTTATTATGAAAGGGCAAGACCTAAACCAAACGAAGGATCATGGAAGGACTATGAAGCCTCCCGGGACTAGGATAAAATGACCCCTGAAAAAAAAAAAAAACTAAAACGGCTGGACTCTTTTATTTTTCAAATTTTCTTGGCGGAGATGGCGAAGGAAGGATGGGGATGGGAGACTGGGGACTGGACTCATGATCCTTGGGACTCACCCTAACGAAGAGACCATCCACCTCTAAGGCATTACGCCCTCCTCGATACTTGGAGGTGCTAGGATGGATCTCAAGGTCACGAGGGGAAGCAGAGAAACATATGAAGGTGGGAGAGAGAATGGAGATACCTGGGGCTTCACACCCCTCGAGCCGAAGGACAAAGGCAAGTTGGGGCCTCACACCCCTCGACGTCCCGAAGGACGAAGGCAAACGGGCCTCAGCCCAAAACCAGAACAAGGTTACAAACCTTCAAAATTTTCATTTTTCAACTGCTTTATTACAAGAGGAGTATGGGTATTTATAGATTCCCATCTCCCTTTGAAATTCAAAAAATAAAATCCCTTGAAATCATCCCTAGATTTGAATTCAAATTCAAAATAATTTGAATTCAAATTCAAAATAATTTGAATTCAAATTCAAAACCAAAATCCCCAAATTTTCCAAATTACATTCATTAAAAAAAATACCTAATAAATCCCTTTTATTTGAATTTTGAAATCTCCCTCTGCTATGGAATTCATGCTGCCCTAAAAATCATGCTGCTCTGAAAATCGTGCAGCTCCAAAAAGCATGCAGAACAGCTTCTTCCTTGGGATGCTTTGAGAAGCAAGCCGAAGGTTCTTCTCGACCGAGCAACTGGGGGGAACTTGATCTCCGGTCGGCCGAGGGCAGCGAGCGGTGGCGGCGGGGCGGCGGCCATGCGGTGGACGGTGGCGGCGGCACAGAGGTGGCATGGTCGAATGTCATGCGCGAGCATGCCGTTCGGTCATCCCATGAGCGTGGGGCCCTTGGACGCCGGCAGGGCGGCGGCCAGGCGGTGGATCGGCGACGAGCGGCGGCATGCGGGCGGCGTCAGCAGTGACGGCCGTGGGGGCGATGGTTGGACTTCCCAAGGCCGTCCCTTCGTCTTCCACAGGTGGGGGCAGCGGACGCCGGGTTTCCGGCGAGGAAGGTGCCGGTGGGCACCGGCGGGCCGATCGGAAGGGGTGGCCGGGGGTCGTGCAGCTCGGATTGGGGAAGGGGGGGTGGCGACTAGGTTTTGAAATAAAGAATTTTACGGGATGAAAGGTTGAAGAAGGGGGTAGCTGTGATAACTCGGGGATAAACGTGGTATAAAATGGGAATAAACGGAATAAGTGGAATAACAGGGATAAGAAAAATAATAAAAACTAGAAAAACTAAATGAAAACCCAGATGGGTTTTGGGTCCCCCATCATTCTCCTGCAGCATGAAGAACTCGACTCCATCGAGTTTGAGGACGAAGCAAATCCTAGTTCGCTGCTGGCTCTAATACCAATTTGATGCGGGACAGAAACGAAGAACCCATGGTTATTGTGAAAGGGAAAGACCTAAAGCAAACGAAGGATCGTGGAAGGGCTAAGAAGCCTCCCGGGACTAGGATAGAACGACCCCTGAAAAAAAAAAAACTAAAATGGCTGGACTCTTTTATTTTTCAAATTTTCTTGGCGGAGGTGGCGAAGGAAGGATGGGGATGGGAGAATGGGGACTGAACTCATGATCCTTGGGACTCACCCTAACAAAAAGACCATCCACCTCTAAGGCATTACGCCCTCCTCGATACTTGGAGGCGCTAGGATGGATCTCAAGGTCACCAGGGGAAGCAGAGAAAGACATGAAGGTGGGAGAGAGAATGGAGATACCTGGGGCCTCACATCCCTCGACGTCCCGAAGGACGAAGGCAAGTTGGGGCCTCACACCCCTCGACGTCCCGAAGGATGAAGGAAAACGGGCCTCAGCCCAGAACCAGAACAAGGTTACAAACCTTCACAAATTTCATTTTTCAACTGCTTTATTACAAGGGGAGTATGGGTATTTATAGATTTCTATCTCCCTTTGAAATTGAAAAAATAAAATCCCTTGAAATCCTCCTTAGATTTGAATTCAAATTCAAAATAATTTGAATTCAAATTCAAAACCAAAATCCCCAAATTTTCCAAATTATATTCATTAAAAAAAATACCAAATAAATCCCTTTTATTTGAATTTTGAAATCTCCCTCTGCTCTGGAATTCGTGCTGTCCTAAAAATCATGCTGCTTTGAAAATTGTGCAGCTCCAAAAAGCATGCAGAATAGCTTCTTCCTTGGGGTGCTTTGAGAAGTGTGTCGAAGCTTCTTCTCGACCGAGCAATAGGGGGAAACCCGATCTCCGGTCAACCAGGGGCCAACGGGTGGCGGGCGGCAGTGCGACCGGCCGGCGGTGGCGGTAGGGCGGCGGCCAGGCGGCGGACGGTGGCGGCGGGCGGCGGCGCAGGGGTGGTGGTGCGGGCACCAGAATCAGAAGAAGACTTCAGGGTTCCATCTGGATCTCTGAATGACCTTGCCCGAAGATTAGGGTTTGTAATAAGGGTTGACCTGGTCAACCATATTATTTTATTTCTTTGAGTCTGCATTTCATTTTGTTGAGTCATGTTGACTCAGTCTAAGTTCAAGTCAAGTCCTGGTTGGCGCCATTCCCTAGGGCATCATTTTTTTCTTCCAAGGCCAAATGCAAGTGGACGCCACACTCCCAGCCACACTCCCAGGACCAGTTGGTGCCACATTTCATCCCAGTGTCCCTGGTCCCCACGCCCAAGAGAGCAAGAAAATTTTCTTATGAGAAGTCAAGGAAGGCGCCCACAAGCTGCCAAAAGTAACCAAGCTAAAGGAGGAGGGGATTTTTCTTGGAGAGGACTTCAAGGTAGGCACCTACACCTACCTAAAGTACCCGGCTATGAATGGAAGGAGCCTAGTCTTGGGGAGAAAGACTAGGAGATGAGTATTTTCTTCCTAGAAAGAGCAAGTCATGGAAGGAAAACCCATGACTTAAGGAGAAGAACTAGGAGGTGCCCCACATACCTGCCATATGAAGCCATCACCTTGCATTTGAGGCCGCCCACTCCAAGGAAAGAAGCCTGGTCGGTCAAGGGAAAGTTTTTCATGCTTAGGATGAATGTTTAGTCCCACATGGGAAGTAGTGTAATTTTGTTTCGCTTACAAGGTCTATATATTGGACCCTTATATAATCTTTTGAGGAAAATGAGTAAATGAAATCTTTTCTTGTGTTGAGCAACCTTGTGTTCTCTTCTTCCGCACTTCTTTGAGTGTTGCGCTCCATGAGGGAGTAAATTCGGGTTCCATTGGAGCCTTGAGGAGGTGAGAGATCTCCAAAGTTACCAAAACCCTGCCCGCTTTCATCCCTGGCCGCTAACCCTAATTTCCTTTCATCATCCTAGCCGCCAACACCCAAATTCCTAAACCCTATTCCCACTTCATTCAAGGCCGCCATCTCCTTCTCCAAGCCACCGCCCACTATATCAAGCCCTAGGTCCTTTTTCATCTGCAAGCCGCCACCCTACCAGCCAAACCCTAAATCCACTCCATCTTCCACCGCCACCTCCATACTCTTCCCTCATCTTCAAAGTTTGAGCAGTCCGGAGCTATCCCAGGTAAAGGTCTCTTCCTTGAGTTTCTTACATCCTTATCTTGTTTTTCATCCTTTCCAGATCCAGAGTACGAGAAGAAGGCCAACCTTGCCATAGGACTACAATCCGAGGATCCATTGCGAAGATACCCTGTCTCCAAGGATCCTACAATCTGCTCGAGAGTGTCCTTCAATTGAAGCAAAGAGAGATATCACAGTTAGGTATAAAACCTTCTCTTCACTCTTTGTCTGTTTCTTAAAAGAGGAGTAAACCCTAGGTCTGGGGGTTTCTCAATCCCCAGCAATCCTACTTCTTTATTACTTTGATAAGCTACTCTTTTGAATTGTGCTATCTTTCAGTGTATATTTTCTTTCAATATTAGTTAGCCTTGTTTTTGAGTCAAGCCAACTTCTAACAAAACACAAAAAAAAAAAAAAATTAGTCTTAATTTACTTCCGCATCGCATCATTTTATTTGTTCTAGATCAGGTAGCACAGCCCCACGGCATGCACGAGCATGCCGTTCAGTCTTCCCGCGGGCATGGGACCCAGGGACGCCTGCGGGGCGGCAGGGCAGCGGATCGATGGTAAGAGGTGGCATGCGGGCGGCATCGGCAGCGGCGACCGTGGGGGCAACGATTGGACTTCCCATGGTCGTCCCTTCATCTTCCATGGGCGAGGGCGGCAGACGCCCGATTTCCGGCAAGGGCGGCGGACGCCCGGTTTCCAGCAAGGGCGGGGCCGGCGGGCACTGGAGGGCGGGCCGGCATGGGCGGCCGGGGGTCGGGCAGCTCGGATGGAGGAAGGGGGGGTGGCGGCTAGGTTTTGAAAAAAAGAATTTTATGGGATGAAAGGTTGAAGAAGGGGGTAGCCGGGATAACTCGGGGATAAACTTGGTATAAAATAGGAATAAAGGGAATAAGTGGAATAGCAGGGATAAGAAAAATAAGAAAAACTAGAAAAATTAAAAGAAAACCCAGATGTGTTTCGGGTCCCCCATCACAAATTTTGTAATCAACTGGAATTGAGTCCTGTAATAAGTTGAGGTTAGTTGATTTATCTCAACCCTCAATCTAGTCAGTATTTTGAGTCCTGTACATCTATTATGAGTCCAGTATGAACCTGATTTTTATACAAGAGAGGAGGTCACCCTATTTTGGAGTTCCACCGGGCTACATCCAGGAGTCAGAGGCCGCTACATCAGTCCATTGGATTTTGTGTGACAACCTAGGATCCAAGATGCTTCCAGAAACCCTTATTCTTTCTAGATATCCTCCAGATGCCCAGATTACTCCCCAGATGCTAGAGCATATTCCTAAACTAGGGCATCCATGATTTCAGAGGTCCACCTACATCCCAACCCAAAGAAATCAAGCCCAGGTTCCAAGCCCAAGCCTTAAAGAAGCAAGATACCATGGAATATTCTTGCTACAAGGCTACCAGGCCACCCCAGCTTCCAGAGGCCCAAACCCATGCACCCATGCCCCTTTGGACCGGCCCCTTACTGCCCCTAGAAGCCCAACACGCCCTCCTCGGCATCCTTGAAGTGTTGACCAAGTCCAAGAGGTGTCCTTGAGTGGAATAGTAAAAGCTTGAAGGAAAAAGGAGAAGACTAGGTCAATTCCTAACCTAATGGGGATTTGTTTTTCTAACCTAGCTAGGAAAGGACTTGTATTTCAATTTGGAAGAGGACTTGTAACCCAAGTGTAACCATGGTTAGTAAGGGCATGGGAACTCTATAAATACCACACCCCTCCCCCTCTTGTAAGCATCTTTCTCTTATGAATAAACCTTGCTGAAATTTTGAGTTATTGCCTTGTGTTGGTGTTTTGTTTTGGTTCTTTGGTTGGTGCTTTTGTGCTTGGACGAATTCCTTGCTGCCCTAGCTTCCTTCCACACCCTAACTCACTGCCATCCAAGCTTTCACATGTCCAATAAGGAGTGCCCTAGGCCGCCAAGCAAGGAGATCTTCAACAAGCTTGAAACAGCCATCTTCTAACCCTAATCTTGATTCCTTTCAACCCATAGTTCATTTTCTTATTTTTTAATTACTGTTTTGATTAACCCTGATACTTGTAGGATCCCTGAGGTGCTTCCCCTCCCTTGAGGAGGCCTTCTTTGCTGCTTGGACCACCCAGATCAGCCATCAGATTCAAGGAAAACAAGACTTCTTCTTCCAGGCTTCGATCAGAGTTGTGAGTGATCTCTTCTGCAATTGAATTTCAATATCTGACTGGTAAGAAAGCTTCCCTTCTCTTATTATCTGATTTAATGAAGAAACACTATCCTAAACTAGGTGTTTCTCAACTCTCGGGTCCTGGATATTTCATTGGCTTGCATGAGTATGCCTGCGACCCGATGATTCTTTGCACTGCTAGTCTTTCCACTAGTTCTTATTTTATTTTAGGAATTTAGCCTACAAATAAAATTATAAAAATCATAAAAAAATTATTTTACTGTTTTTTATGCATGTGTAGCAGTCTTAAAGTAATCCTTCATCAGTTTGGTATTAGAACAGGTTTAGGATAGTTTTTTATTTGCTTTGTATTCACAAACCCTAATTTTGCATTCTATTCACTACATTAGGTGTCTAGTTTCCATCTGATTTTGGCATCATAAATATTTTATTTTTCTATGAAATTTACACTTCATGTCCTTTTTTCTGTCTTAGTCATTATCAAAAATTTTAATTAATTTTATTGAACCTTTAAATCTCTAAAATGTGGCATAATAGAAACCCTAATAGAATCCTAATAATTTCTGTAGCAGTCCAGAAAACTCTATGTTTGCATCATCATATGATTTTTGTTATGCATGAAATTTGGTAAGTTTCATAATAACCATCCATCCTCTATTCCAGATTTTTCTTGGTTTTTTTTCTGCATCGAAATCTATGTCAAACTCTACAACAACTGAAACCCTAATTCACTGATTTCTGCTACATTTTGCATCATGACTCAACCTAAACCTAATTAACTTCCAAACCCCCAATCCCAAGCCAAACTTTGTTTGATAACCCCAGTTAACTTAAACCTAACTTGACACTTCATAAATCATTAAAAAAAAATTTATTTTTTGATTGTTTTTGATTGCATCAGGGCCATCGATTGCCATCATTTAACCTAATATTAAGGGCAACTCAAAATCTCATATCAGGGCAGGATTTCATCACTTGTCCTGGGCCCAAAACCACCATCATCGTACTAACCCAAGCCTAATTAAAATCAATTAGACCTAATTTGCCCTAATGGGCTAGGAGATATCAACAGGTCGGGTCCGAGCTGTATGGGCCAACTAGTGCATTTAACCTTTTTAGCTATTACTGAAAGCTGGTGTCTAAGGCTAGGGGTCCAGAGTCAAATGTCCTAAGTGGTGTCATGGTTTTTAACTGGGTCCCTACGAAAGCAGGGGGGCCTCCCACACTCCCACCCCCTACCTGGCCAGTGGAAGGACTAGCTATTTGGTTAGGTGTAAGTTGAGCTGACCCACCCAGTTTCTAGCTCAAGGTCTAGGAAACCCTAGATTATACTAGCCTTTTCTTTTTCTTTTGCATGCTTGGTTGCATCATCTCATTTTGATTGTTTGATTTGTTGCATGACCACTAGATTAGGAACCCAATATCAAAAAGTCCATACCCCAGCTTAGCCCAACCATGAATCCCACTTTGGAGGCCATCCTAGCACAGCTTACCCAAATGAACCAAGCCAATACCCAAACCCAAGCCCAGCTTGCCCAGTTAACTACCCAAATGAACCAAGCCAATATCCAATCTCAAAATCAGCTTACCCAAATAGACTGTAGGTTTGACCAGTTCGATACTAAGCTTGACTAAATGAACCAAAGATTCAACCAAGTAGGAATCCTAGGCAAGACCTATAGAGCTGAACCCCAGGAACCCATAGTCCCTAGATATAAACTCAGTAGTAACCCACTATCCCTTAGTCAACCTGAACCCTATAGGATTGATACCAATAGACTTGAACCCATAACCTTTGAATCCATAACCTTTAAACCCATAACCATTAGTTAGCCTGAACCCCATAAGATCAGCACCCTAGACCCTAGCCAGTTTTCCTTTAGCCAAACCCCTCCTACTACCCCATTGGTTCACTAAGATGACCTAGAAGGAGAAATATATGAGGCTAACCCAAGTTTGGTGGAGGAGTTTGAAGATGATGAGTCCATAGAAGAATTAGAGGAAGGCCCATAATTAGTTGACTATGACCAAACCCAGGTAGAACCCAATCCAATGTTAGTTAATCTAGTAGAAACCCAAGTAAAAGCCAATCCAGTGTTAGTTGATCCAGTAGATACCCAGGCTGAAGCCACCCTAAAGTTAGCTGACTTTAACCACACCCAACCTGTAGTGGAAGAACCTTTAAAGGAAGAAGACCATGAGGAACCCAATCCCACTATTAGAGCTTTACTTGAGGAGCCACCAGAAAAAAGTCCAATTAGAGAGCCCAGTCCTTTGATTTATGAACCAAAAGAGTTTATTAAGGACTTAATCTCTTTAGATCAATGCCCTCAAGATGAAGTCACCTTTTTGACTCCACTTGATCTTTTTCCTGAAATCAATGACCCTTTCTTCCATTATGTAGACCCTTTAGAGAGACATCAAACCCATAAGGTAAACCTCATTAGTCTATGATTAATTCCCGACACCCCTTCTTACTTCTTAGTCAATCCAATTAACCCCGAATCCTTTTTTTACTTTCCACCCAATCAGATTAACCCTGAATCCACCTCCTATTTTCTGTCTTTTCTTGAGTTTTCTTATATTTCTTTAACCATTCACCTGCATCATGTAAAGATTTGCATGTTGCATTCATTTATTGCCCATGTTTGGTTCATATATTATTTTTGGTATACTTTGTGGCATTTGCTAGGAGTACATAGTAAATTTTCATGTGCATGCCATGATAGGATCAAGCCAAAAGAGTTTATAGTCTATTAGGTTTTGTCCCTTAGAGTCCAATAAAACATCCTTTGATAGGGATGTCTAGTTGAGCCTAATAAATGTACTACCCTCTGCACAGCATAAGCATATGAAAATTAGTCAAAAGCTGAACATAACTAATGAACTAACTAACAACTTGGCTAATTCCCAAAAGAGAGAAAGAATTTTATATTGGATTTTGTAATTGTAAAGAATTTTCTGCTCGCGAAGCTGTCCCATCCAATATAATGAATATCGGTGGACCCAATGCCTATGTGCGTGAGATACTACCTGATTTAGGTATTAGCTCCTCCTTCATCATTTCAGATCTTATAGAGTCTAGGGAGCCAGCAGCGATACCTAGCGAGCACCTTGAGCCTAACCCTCCCTTTTGAGAGAGAACCCATCCCAGAGTATCCACATACAATTGGCCAAATAGTGAGGAAAAGATCAAGAGAATCCTGGATGATCAAGCCATATGTACTCAGAATTATGGCTATCAGAGGTACTTGGTCCGGTGGCAAGGTCGGCCAGAATCTGAGAACTCGTGGATCACCCGTGAGGATCTGCAGCACCTCAACCCAGACCTAATCGAGCACTATGAGAGCCAAGTTATCCCACACTCGACGGGGTCGAGTCCCTCCCACCCCGGGAGAATTGGTGGGGGTACCAAGATCAGACACAGATCACTAGGCCCTATTTAGTTTACCTAGCCATGTGTCAAATTTTGTAATCAACTAGAATTGAGTCCTGTAATAAGTTGAGGTTAGTTGATTTGTCTTAACCCTCAACCTAGTCAGTATTTTGAGTCCTGTACATCAATTATGAGTCCAGTATGAGCCTGATTTTTATACAAGAGATAAGGTCATCCTATTTTGGAGTTTCCCCAGGCCACATCCAGGAGTCAGAGGCCACTATATCAGCCCATTGGATTTTGTGTGACAACCTAGGATCCAAGATGCTTCCAGAAACCCTTATTCTTTCCAGATATCCTCCAGATGCCCAGATTACTCCCCAGATGCTAGAGCATATTCCTAAACTAGGGCATCCATGATTCCAGAGGTCCACCTGCATCCCAGCCCAAAGAAATCAAGCCCAGGTGCTAAGCCCAAGCCCTAAAGAAGCAAGATTCCATGAAATATTCCTGCTACAAGGCTACCAGGCCACCCCAGCTTCCAAAGGCCCAAACCCATGCACCCAAGCCCCTTTGGGCCAGCCCCTTGCTATCCCTAGAAGCCCAACACACCCTCCTAGGCATCCTTGAAGTGTTGACCAAGTCCAAGAGGTGTCCTTGAGTGGAATAGTCAAAGCATGAAGGAAAAAGGAGAAGACTAGGTCAATTCCTAACATAATGGAGATTTGTTTTTCTAACCTAGCTAGGAAAGGACTTGTATTCCAATTTAGAAGAGGACTTGTAATCCAAGTGTAACCATGGTTAGTGAGGGTATGGAAACTCTATAAATATCCCACCCCTTCCCTTCTTGTAAGCATCTTTCTCTTATGAATAAACCTTGCTGAAATTTTGAGTTATTACCTTGTGTTGGTGTTTTGTTTTGGTTCTTTGGTTGGTGTTTTTGTGCATGGACGAATTCCTTGCTGCCCTAGCTTCCTTCCACACCCTAACTCACTGCCATCCAAGCCTTCACACATCTAAGAAGGAGTGCCCTAGGCTGCCAAGCAAGGAGTTCTTCAACAAGCTTCAAACAGCCATCTTCTAACCCTAATCCCGATTCCTTTCAACCCATAGTTCCTTTTCTTATTTTTTAATTGCTATTTTGATTAACCCTGACACTTGTAGGATCTCCGAGGTGCTTCCCCTCCCTTGAGGAGGCCTTCTTTGCTGCCCGGACCGCCCAGATCAGCCATCAAATTTAAGAAAAACAAGGCTTCTTCTTCCAGGCTTCGATCAGAGTTGTGAGGGATCTATTCAGCAATTGAATTTCAATCTCTGACTGGTAAGAAAGCTTCCCTTCTCTTATTATCTAACTTAATGAAGAAAAGCTATGCTAAACTAGGAGTTTCTCAATTCTCGGGTCCTGGTATTTCATTGGTTTGCATGAGTATGCCTGTGACCCGATGATTCTTTGCACTGCTAGTCTTTCCATTAGTTCTTATTTTATTTTGGGAATCTAGCCTACAAATAAAATTATAAAAATCATAAAGAAATTATTTTACTATTTTCTATGCATGTTTAGTAGTCTTAGAGTCGTCCCACATTACACTGGACTTGCTAGGTTGAGACATATTGTGGATTGACTTAGTTAGGGTTGGCAGTCTAACCCTAGGTCATCTTGAGCATTGGAGGTTAAAGGGATGAATTATATGGTAACCATATGCCAGAGGTTCGATAGATTGCTCTCGCATCTTCGGCCTATCTGGATGCCGGGACCCATTGCTAGATGGTATCTTGTGCTGGTACTGGAAGTGTTTCAGTGCTACCATTTAGGTTCGAACCTATGAGGTCACATGCCAAAGAGGATTTCTTCCTGATCCGGGAGCCGATCAATGATTGGGAATTATTTTGATATTAAGGTCAAACGATCTAATTGGGCACACATTGAATTTTTTTATAGTCCATCTAGTCTAATTTGGATCGACCAGGATTGGTTTGGGTCAACCAGGAACTGCTCCTGGTAGACCCGCACTGGACCCGATTTTTCTTCCTGATCGATTTTGGTTGAACCGATTTTTTTTGGTTTTGTTAAATCGATTTATTACATGGTTTAAATCTTGTTCATTTACATGGTTTTTCTCCCTCTTCCCCTCTCTCACTTCCCCTATTTTTACCATGTGGATGGGATTAGAACATCTTGTGATCGGTTGCAGCTTGGTTTATCGAATTTCATCCTTAGCATGGATTGGGTCTCATCGTGTTTTTTCTCTCCCTCACGTCTTTCCTCACTCGATTGCCTTGTTTTCATGGTAATTTAGCCAGCCTGCAGTTCCTAGTACTCCTAGGACTTTAAAACATCGGTTTGATGGTTTCCCCTGCTCATGGCTTCATCGATTGAATGGGATAAGGATTGCTTGAAGTTTGGACGCTGCTTGGGATATCTGATCCTTAGCACCGTGATCTGAAGGGGTCTCTCGTTGTCTCTCCTGCACATCTTGATTTCCTCTCGGTCTAGGTTTTGTTTTAGCCCATTTGTTCTCTCTCATGCCTACCATTCCAAGTGTTTAATTCGATCCAGAGCAAATTCAAAATGTGTTTTGATTTTATCTGGTTATCTCTCTCGATGATTTCCTTGTTTTCACGATCTTCTTCCCTGCACGTCTTCCCTTTCTCTCAGTCGATGCCTTCATGGGTTTTCTCATTCGAATAGATTTTTTGGGTTGCTGGCCATGAGAGGTCGAGAGGGGAAGTAACAGGGAATAGGGCATGTGCGAGAGAGAGAAAATAGAGCATGTATTTAGTGAGGAGCAAAGAGGGATTTTTAGCGATCGATTTTCTTTTGTGTGATTTTGGTGGATTTTAGGCAGTCTTGGAGAAGACTGTTCGTGAAGTTCTTTTGGTTTTCCTTGCTCCACACATCCGTGACCTATTTCGTTGATTCCTGGAGGACTAGCATCCATCCGGGAGTTGGATCAGCGAGAGCCCGTGCATGGATACTCTAGAGGGTGGACATTTAGATACCTCGAGAGATTGGATTGATCCTCTCTTCTTCTTCATGTTTGCAGATCTATTCTGAAGACTGTAGAGTTCTACCGGCTACTTTTATTTTGCTGTGGAAGGGAGTCAGCTTCTTCCTGCTTCGATCAGAATTCACAACAAAAAGGAAGCGCTATAAGGTATGTTTTTTATCATGCATGTTTAGATCTAGATTTTATCATATTATTTATAATTATTGCACTTGTCGTACATGCCTGTATATCTGTTTCAAGCATCATGTTTATGTTAGATCCTGTGCATGAGTAGGTTTTTCTGTATGCATGTTTTAAAATTTTTAATTATGCAATACCTACTCTCTAATGTAGCATGCCTAGGGTAGGCGTCCGATGCACTGGTTTCCTTTCAAATTAGGCATCATTTTATCAGAGATCATGTTAAAAATAATGATGTTGTACTTGAATTTATTTGTACTAAATTGTAATTAACTGATATTTTAACTAAGCCTCTCCAAGAAGATCGATTCAGTATGATTAGAAGAGAACTTGGGATCACTAATCCTTTTGATTAAAAATTTTTTAATCTTTGACTCAAAACAGATCAAATTTGACATCAATCTCATTGAATTTCATTGTATTTCTTGTAATTTTGATCAGCACTTTATTCTTTGGTTTTTCGATTTTAAGTCAATGCGTTGACACATGGGACTGTATCGTGAGTCGACACATGAACGGCTACAGATCGAAGATAAGGGCAGAACCGAAGCATTTTCTTCCCCATTTTTTTCCAACTCGAGCTGACACTTGCCCTAGCTCCCTTCTAACTACTCCTTCCCTCCAAATCTTAGCTCAAACCCCCTCTAATCTTTATTTTGGATGGTTTTTGGTTTGGATTTTGCAACATTCCCTCTCCTATTTTCATTTTGAACCATAGAAACCCTAGGTTTCTTCTCCATTATCGTTCAAACCTCTCATCTGTGCAATGGGACTAAGAAAACAAGTCGTTCGTCACCCTCGACCATCCAACCATGAAGAGGAAAGAAGGACTAAAGCTAGACATGAAGTTGCAGCTCCAGATCCACCTGTTTGGCCACTTTTCACTGCTTCTAGTCGCATGAGTTCGAAGACAGTAGTCGGAGGACGTCGTGTAGACTTTGGAATTGTCGACCAGCAGCATTTCTGGATTGGTTAGTGGATTAGAGATGCTGGTCTGACTTCTTTCTACTCATTGAGTGAGAGATTCTACCCGGGCCTTATACGAGAGTTCTACGGATCCTTAGCCCGTGGCAGTGATGGATGGTTAGCTCAGGTTTGTGGCAGAGATATCCCGGTGTCTGCAAAGATTTTGAGTAGAGTATGGGATATACTCTTGACCGGATCTATAGTTGATAGTATGATGGTCAGATTTAGTGGATCCAGTGTATTTTTGTGTCAAATATTCTAACTGAGGGAGCCACTATTCTTGCATCCTATCTTTCTGCTGAGATGAGACTACTATATGATATTGTTGCCTGGATTCTTCTACCGAATATCAGACATTTTGATTACATCATAGAGAGAGAGTTGCTCATGATGGTCTTCTTAGTTTAGCACACTCCAATTTGCCTTCCGGTACTCATGATACATCAGATGACGGAGGCATCGACCAGTCAAAGACTTTTCTTACCCTATAGGATGGGGTTGACACTACTTTTTAGAGCGTACAGAGTATCATTTGATGATGAGCCCTTCCGGATGCTTCTACATACTGATATCTATGACATTAGGTCACTACACCGGATGGGATATCAGTTGGTCAGAGGCTAGTGGAGATGCAGAGTATCAAGATAGGCTGATGACAGAGATGATGACATTGTAGAAGAGCATATATTTTCAGACGAGGCAGGAGCTTCAGAGGCACATCTTCCAGAGATTCAGCTTGAGCCAACAGCATAGCCACATTCTGCTCCTCAATCTGAGCTAGCTACATAGCCTTAGCTAGCTTAGTTAGATGCTTCAGGAGATTCAGAGAGTCTTATGGACAGAGTCAATCGCATAGAGATAGATATCATGATTGTTCGACAGTGACTTGACTGTTTTATTATGGAGACGAGAGAGAGCCACAGAGGATTGAGTGATGGCATCTCCGCTATTTTATCTGCATTGTCCAGACCCTATTCTAGGAGTATTCCTGACTCATCTGTTCCAGCTCCACCTGCACTAGGACCCAAGATTGACACTGATGGTGAGACTGATTCTGATGGTTTTGAAATTCCAGACTTGATGTCAGATCCAGCGGCAGAGATGGCAAAAGACTTACCTAGGAGTCCCATTCGAGATCCTTCCAGTTCACCCATTCAGACTCTTATTCTACCTACATCACCTTCTAGATCTATTGATCACTCTGCCATTCTGATACTATCACCTGTTATTGATTCTCCTATTAGTGGTACACCTATTATTTCTTCAGTTAATACTCCTATCATAGATACACCTATCATTTCTTCAACTGATACACCAATTTTTGACAAACCTATATTTGATACACCATCCTTGCATACATCCTCACTCATTCGAGAGCTAGTTTTCTACACACCTGGTTTTCACTATCTTGATTCCGGACCTTCATTGATCGTACACCACATTCGACAGTTGTAAAGACTGTCGCTCCGATCTGTTCTGTTCCTGCTGATGACATAGCCTCCACCTCTTCTCTTCAGCTAGAGGCAGGACCTATGTTCGACGCAAAGGACATGGGCATCGTACTCCTTTGAGATCTACCAGGACCTATCTTCGTGATCTCAGATCAATGTGTCCCCAAGCTCGTTCTTTCGCTGATACTATACCGATAGAGATTGGATCTTCAGAGGATGAGGATTAGGATAGTTTTTATGTTTAGATAGTTTGCTTTTATGCACTTTTATATGTTTTGATGTTCTCCTTATGTACAAATTCAGACCTTGTATGAATTTTTATGTTATACTTCATGTTATGAATTCAAATGAATGAAATGCATTAATTACCTTCAATACTTCATTGACTTCGTTTATGAATGAATGGATGAATGAATTTTTATGGCATACTTCAATGTTTTATCCTGAATGACTTACTTATTATTCTCTTCCTTCCTTTTTAATGATAACAAAAAGGAGGAGTAATAAGACTAAAGTATAAATGTGTTTGAAAATTCTTTTGAGATTTGTTTGAGCTTGAATTGAAAATTCTTTACAAAATTCATTGAGTAAGGAGGAGTAATACCTCCTTTGTATTGAAAATCAATTTTGAATTGAATTTCATGTCAAATCTTTTCTTTGAATGTTTAAAAAGATGTTTACAAATTTTTTTATGAATCATCTATTCAAGGGAGTCTAGTTTATTGCTGAATTTGTCTCTCCTGAGCATGTTTTCTTTTAAAGTATCACGATACTTGAATTTATCTCTTATATATATTCCAAGCTCTGATACTCTTAGCCATTATTATACTCTTACTCTGATACATCTTTTTCAATATTGTAATTCTTTGATACACCTATTGTAATTAGCTCTTCGCACCATGAAAAATTTTTTTAAAAGCTTTTTATGCAATTTATACTTAAAGATTTTGTCATCATCAAAAAGGGAGAGATTGTTGACTCCGTTATTGATTTTGATAATAAGCAAAATGCTTAAGTATAAGTTGAGTACTAATGATTTTCTTGAAGTATGTTTTTATAGAAAAAGGTGCTCATCAACTTGACAAAAATTTCTTTGATTGAAGAAGTTCCAAATTGAGATATAAAATCTGCTTAAAGGAGACTTTGATAGTTGAAAATTGCTTGAATGGACATTTGAGTTCAACACAGACTTGTTTCATCACAAGTTCAGATATTTTTGAAAGAATCTCAGTGATGTGTCGACTCAAAGTGTCGACACCTACAATTCAAGTATCGACACATGATGGTGAAGTATCGACACAAGCCGGCACGCAGAGATAGCTTTAGTTGGCACAACTGAAGTATCAACATATGGATGTGTTGTGTTGATTCAAAGTGTTGACACATGGATTAGCTCATTGTTTGAGATTTTTGGATTACAGAACTTGCTGAAGTTGAAGATCTGGCTGAAGTGTCGACACATGAATGCTAAGTGTCGACTCACCTGAAGAAGTGTCGACTCATCTGAGAATTCCAGAAAGCTACATTGAAGACTTTTGAACTAGGTGTCGACTCAAGGAGTGCTAGTGTCGACCTAAAGTGTCGACTCACAGCCTGAAGTATCGACACATGGAGTTCTAGAAACAGTAATGACTAGTTTTTCAATTGCAAAACTCGTCCCTTTTAGCTCCCAATAGCTAGTTTTTCATGTCTAACAGCTAGAAACTGAATTTGAGGCCTGGAAAGCTATTTATATGATCAAATCAAATCAAAAGTAATGTTGTTAAAAAAGGAATAACCAAGAGAGAAGAAAAGAAGGGCATTCACTTCTATCTATTGAGTACAACCACCTTCAAGCAAAAGCAAGTCTCCAAGCATTCAAGAGCCTTCAAGAACATTCAAGATCAATCATTCTTGAGCAATTAAAGAGGCTTCATCAAGTTAGAGGCAGAACTACATCGAGCTTCAAAGAGATACCCGCTTTTTATTAGAAAGCTTTCATTGTTTCTTTACTTCAAACTATAATTGTTGTAAGGATTTTTGGTTAGCCTATTGGAAAACCAAGGATGTTATTAATGAGCCTTTGAAAACCAATTAGATTCTTGGTTAGCCCGCAAAACCAAGGGAGGTTGTTGGTGAGCCTTAAAACCATTTAGGCTCTTGGTTAGCTCGTAAAACCAAGTGAGGTTTTGATTTGTGAGCCTTGTGAAAATAAGTCGGGTTTTGATTAGTGAGCCCGAAAAACTAATTGGCTATAATCGGTTGAGATTATAGTAAATTTCCAAGGAAATCTTGAAAAGTGGATGTAGATGCATTGGATAGCATCGAACCACTATACTTCCTTATGTTTGTGATTGCTTGTCTCTTTTATTTGCTATTACTTTTATTGCTTTATATTTCTGCTACACATTTACTTAAGAGCACTTCACTTGCATTCATAATACTTAATTTAATTATTGGATTGGATCACATACTTTGCATTCCTTTAATAATTTTTAGAGACCTAATTGACCCCTCCTCTTGGGTTGCTTACTGGGCAACAGAGAAGATAAGGGCAAAGGTGATACATTTTCTCCAATGCAATGCTAACATCTTCGCTTGGTTAGCTACGGATATGACTGGGATCTTTCTAGAAGTTATTACTCATAAATTAAAGGTCAATCTAGAGTATAAGCCCATTCAACAAAAAAAGAAGCTTCACCCCTAAGTGATAAAGACTTATTGACGAAGAAGTGAGCAAGCTCATCCATGCCAGATTCATTAGGAAAATCTATTACCCAAACTGGCTCACTAACATGCTAATGGTTAGAAAGGCGAATGGAAAATGAAGAATTTGTATTGATTATACCGACCTTAATAAAGGTTGCCTCAAAGATAGTTTTCCTCTACCAAGATAGATTAACTCATAGATGTGACAGCTAAATACAAGCTTCTAAGCTACATGGATGCCTTCTTAGGTTATAATCAAATTTGTATGGATCCTGAAGATGAGAAAAAGATAGCTATTATAACTGAAAAAGGGTTATATTGCTATCAAGTAATGCTATTTGGTTTGAAAAATGTCAGAGCAATATACCAACGGCTGATCAATAAGATTTTTAAAACATAGCTTGGAAGAAATATAGAAGCCTATGTCGACGACGTGTTAGTGAAAAGCATCCGAGTATTTGACCATATCAAAGATTTAGAAGAGGCCCTCAATGTGTTATGATATCATCAAATGAAATTAAATTCGATGAAGTGTGTCTTCGGAGTAACATCGGAAAAGTTCCTTAGCTTCCTTATTACTAATCGAGGAATTGAAGCCAATCTTGAAAAAATTAGAGAAATTCTCGATATAAGACATCCTTCTAATAAGAAAGAAGTGTAGTAACTAATTGGGTGCATTGCTTCATTAAATTGAATTTTCTTTTGATCAGCTAAGAAATGCCTACCTTTTTTTAAAGCCTTATGGCAAATGAAAAATCTTGAATGGTTAGATCATTGTCGACAAGGCTTTAAAGAATTAAAGAAATATTTGATCAACTCATCTTTGCTCTTAAAACCCCAGGAGGGAGAAATCCTGTATTTATATCTCTCCACTTCACATGATGCTGTGAGTTCAGTACTTGTTAGAAAAGAACTAGACAATATCCAGAAACC
The DNA here is from genome assembly GCA_021397845.1 of Areca catechu. Taxonomy (NCBI): domain Eukaryota; kingdom Viridiplantae; phylum Streptophyta; class Magnoliopsida; order Arecales; family Arecaceae; genus Areca; species Areca catechu. The sequence continues at coordinate 98,612,895 of CM038045.1, forward strand.
AGTTTATCATTCCAGCAAGGCACTACATGATACTAAAATAAGATATCCAAAGGTATAAAAGTGGTTTATGCATTGGTGATAGTGACAAAGTGCCTAAGACCTTACTTCCAAGCTCACTTGATAATAGTATTAACAAATCAACCATTGAAGGCCATCTTGCAGAGTCCCGATACATTATGGAGAATAGCTAAGTGGGCTATTAAACTAGGCAAGTTTGATATAACCTATCGGCCATGACCGGTGATGAAAGTGCAGGTATTAGCAAACTTCATCACTAAATGCATTTCGGGTATCTTAAGAAGGTAGGTAGAAGATAACTAAAGAAGGTGAGATGGTCGAAGAAGACAACTTTGACCATATATAGATACTCCATGTGGATGGAGCATCTAACTCTTCCAGTTATGGAGCATGATTGATTCTAGCTAATCCCAAAGGAGACATTGTTGAATATGCTCTTCATTTCTCTTTCCATGTATCAAATAATTAGGCGGAGTACAAAGCACTTCTAGCTAGATTAAAAATTGCCAAAGTACTCAAAGTCCAAAAATTTAAAGCCTTCATAGAATCTTAGTTAGTAGTAAAACAAGTAAAGAAATAATTTGAAGCCTAAGATGCCACTATGATAAAGTATTTAGAGAAGGTATAGATTTTCATAGCCAAATTTAACTTCTTTAAAATATCTCATATACCTCGAACTAAAATTTCTCGAGCTAATGTTCTTTCTCAGTTGGCTACAACAATTCCTGATTCTCTTAGCCAAACGTATATTGTGTACCTTAAGACCCCTGTATTGAAGAAAGCACGAAAATATGTCAGATCGAATAAGAGTCTAGCTAGATGGATCCAATCATTAAATATCTAAATGAAGAGATCTTGCCTGAAGATGCCACTGAGGCTAAATAGTTAGGTGGATGGCTTCATAATATGTGATAATAGAATGTATCCTTTATAAAAGATCTATCCTTAACTCCTTTTAAAATATCTGGGGCCTATGGATGCTAATTACATCTTTGAAGAAGTTCATGAAGGCATATATGGTGATCACCTGGAGGCTGATCTCTAGCCTGCAAGATAATACGACAAGGATATTATTGGCCAACTATCCAAAAGGATGTGATTGATTTTGTCAAAAAATATGATCAGTGTTAAAGCTATTCTAATATCCAAAGGCATCCTGCAAGTCAGTTGACTCAATTAATAGTCCGCTAGCCATTTGCTTATAGGAGAATTGATATTCTTGGCCTATTACCCCCAGCTTCTAGTCAGAGAAAATTTATCATTATAGCCATTGACTACTTCACCAAGTGGATCGAAGCTGAACCCTTAGCTCATATAACTAAATAAAAGGTCGAGAGTTTTGTAAAAATTATATAATCTATTGATTCAGGATCACATATGTGATCGTCACCGATAATGGAAGGTAATTTGATAATAAGAATTTTAGAGATTTTTGCGCCCAATAAATATTGTTCATAAATTTACCTCCATTGGACATCTCTAATCTAATTGTGAAGCAGAAGTGACAAATCAAACAATTTCCATGGTTTAAAGATAAGGCTAAATGGAGCAAAAGGGTTCTAGGTTGAAAAGCTAAATTCAATACTTTAGACATATCAAACGACTCCTCGAACTACAATGGGAGAATTACTGTTTAACTTAACATTTGGAGTTGAGTTGATATTACCAATATAAATTAGCTTACAATCCATGAGGATTGAACATTTTGAAGAACCAGATACTTCGAAATGGCAAAGAACAGACCTAGACCTATTGGATGGAACAAAGCTCCAACTCATATGAGAATAGTAGCATATCGACAAAATGTTCTTGGTATTATAATTCCTGGATTGGAACTAGAGCCTTTCGACCTGAAGATCTTGTGTTACAAAGAGATGAAATATGCAGGCCAACTGAGCAAGGAAAACTTTATCCAAATTGGAAAGGACCATACCAAATCATTGAAATAATACATCCTTGAGCCTACAGGATTAAAAGCCTAGATGGATACCAGATTGCTTGACCATGGACTGTAGAAAATTTATGCATGTGTTATTAGTAACAAAGTTACCTTTTAGAATTCTATGAGAATAATCTCTGAGATGGATAAATTGATTCACTCAATAATATCATGGAGGTATGTCCTATAAATTAAGGAGTTGGCTTAACTGTTCAACTCATCAGTATATCCAATAAATTAAGTTGGCTTAATTGCTTGACTTATCGATATCTCTGATAAATTAAAAAGTTGGCTTAATTGTTTGACTCATCGATATGTCTGATAAATTAAGTTGGCTTAATTACTCAACTTATTGATATTTTTGATAAATTAAAGAGTTGACTTAATTGTTTGACTCATCAATATTTTTGACAAAATAAGAAGTCAACTTAATTATCTTACTCATCAATGTATCCGACAAACAAGAAGTTCACTTACTTGTTCGACTCATCAATATGACCGATAGTAAGGAATTGTCATATTACTATTTACCAAGGATTCGATACTTATGATTTTTCCATACATGAAAATAATAATAACAACATTAGAAGAACACTTTAAAAAAAAGGATGCAAAGTTCATTGATTGCTGAGAAGTTTTATACATATTAGAGAAATAAAGAAAAGGCTACAATAAAATGATCATTTTATAAGTGCAAAAGGGAAATCTTGTTTAAAGCCAATCATCGTCAATGGCAGCATCAATCTCTGACCCTAGCTTAGTACTCCCCTCATCTTGGGTAATTTCCTCGACTCTTGTAGTGGCTTTAAGAAAGGTAGCAGGATGGTTAAGTGTTTCAGCTATCCTTTTAGCCACTTGCTTGCTACCTTGTTCTACTTCATCCTCGTCGATGACAACCTAATGAAGATCCAAGTAAGGGAAAAGCTCCATGACCTTCTTCTTGTAGTCAATAAATCGAACCTCATAACTATAAATTCCTAGCTCTATCATTTCATCTTCAAAGGTAGATGATTTCTTATCCTCCTCGATCACTTGGAGGATTTTATCATCTGTAAGTTCGGTCCTCTTCTCAGTCACCTCCTTTTGAGCCATAGCCTCATCAACTTTTTGCTTCAACTCCTTCATTATCTTCTTGTCGCAAAGGAGTTTCTTCTTGTTCTTCTACAACTTGGCCTCCACTTCAGCCATTTTGTCTTGTGCTAACTTTAACTCTTTTTGCAAGGAAGAAATATCCATGGCACTTTTCTCAAGCTTCACCTCTAAACTCTGTTTCAACTCTTTAGCAACTTCTCTTTCGGCCTTTGCTATTTCAAGTTGATCCTGGAGACTTCAGCTAAGCTTGATAAAGCTCGAGAAACTCTCCTCTATCAAGGATACTTCATGGATAAACTGAAACAAGATAATAAATATTAAATATTCAATACTACTCATAGAAAGGAGAAAAAAAAAGTAGAAAAAAGGGAAAAGTAACTTAAGAAGGCTCAAGAAAAAGGAAGGAATGACTTTTTCCAGTCAGCATGCCTTAGTCATCTCCCAGTCTCTAGGGAGAATAATGATTTTCAGTAGTCGACGGGCTAATTCTAGATTTTCTAACCCTGATTCATCGAAAAAAATGTTGAGGTCCACATATGAGTCTGGCTCCTCTTCAGCCCAATGATCTCCTTCAGATTCTACAATGGTTTGAGAAGCCTTGCCCTTGCCAAGGTCAATTTGTAGAGATGGATTAATGGGCAGTGAGATATTCGGCTATATAAAAGACCGACCAGCCAACAAAGAAGCTCTTGACATAGCTCGGCGATAAGAACATCATCATCATCGGAAGCCCTCGCTGCCTATAAGTGAATGGCAACTACAATAACCAATCTCGATAGAGCCTCAGAAGACGATAACCCAAAAGTTATATACTCCCTCTTTGGATCATAGGGTGCCTCTATGGGAGAAGTCTATCTTTTCCTAATTACCTGGCAAAGTTTTCTGGTATCTGGCCTCATATTCTCATCTACAAAAAAAAAAGAAAAGAAGCTGATCAACTCAAGCAAAAAAAAAGAGAGAGAAAGAGACTATGACTTATTCATCGAAATATATACCTAAACTAGGTCACATGCTAATTTGTGTGAGGAAGAGGCTTTATTCACCTAACAACTCCTTCAGCAGAAGAACTTCAACTTCTAAAAGTTTCTCGAAGTCCTCTTTGTCTGCTACAAGGACTTTCTTACCGTCATTGGGGGTTAGGCAAGGCTCCCTCCATTCAGTGTTGAAACCCCAGGGCTAAAGAGATGATAAGAAAAAAGCAAGGTTTTCATATGTGAATGGCAGATGGAAGACCTTTGATGAATTTTTGACCATGGCATGGTTCGATGATCCACCACTTTTGACCATGATGATCTTGCTTAATGATAAAAAGAGAACATAATACTAAAGTCCTAGGTTCAATCTGAAGATCATGATACAAAACAATGAAAGCACAAATGACCCAAATATTTTTCGGGGTCAACTGTGTAGGGACCATTCTATATAAGTTAAAGATTCGAACAATAAAGGGGTGAAGAGGAAAGCAAAGTCCTACCCTATGATGTTCTTCATACACTACTATACTACCAAAAGGGGGCCTATCCATCCTATGACTAGGTTGAGTAGATGCCAGAACGTCCAGCAAAATCTTACAATAACTTTGCAAGATAGCTATCCTAGAATCCCTAAAAAAACTCCTTACCAATTTAGGACAAAGATCCTTTATGTTCAAACCTCTCATCCTCAAAGGACTAGAACGATCGGAGGACTATTGTGAAGTCCCTCCCCAATGGGTAGAAGCTCTACCTATAATAGGGACCTCCAAGAACCTAACCATACTAGGAACGTATTTTAAAATAAAAAGAAGAAGAAAGCAAGGATGTGCAGGAAAAAGCCTGACCTGCGAAGGGCTTGAAGAGAAGAAAGGACTCGAAGAAGACAGAGACCTTAAGGAAGAACCCTTGGAATAACAAAAGTTTGATCCAGAAGAAGAAAAGAAACCCCTTATATGGATAACATCAATGATTATGATCCCATTCTAGAATAGCATGAGATGCCTTTGATCATGCCATGCATATGAATCACAACCGAAGAAGATACGTAGCCACCAAAAAAGATACTAAAGCATCACCTTTATCCATGAGAATGACTCCATCAATAGTAGGGATTCGACACCTGGCAAAGATGAAATGCCCAAGAGAATGACAATTCAATTCTGCCAATTACCACCAAAACCTACCATCATTAGTGGACGTCCCTTTGATGATAGTTCTGACAATGAAGCAACTCACCATGAGAGGAAGCATTAATAGCCAGTGTAAAAAAGAACTCAAAGTGACAAAAATCATTATAACTCCCTTCTTTCAAGATGACAAGACATCTTGAAATTGGAAGTGGGGGGCAACTATTATCATGAAATAATCGGAACAATGGGTAAAGGGCTGAAGAATAGAAGGCCGACGATGTAAAAGCTCAACAAACTCGACTCTGAGGAATGGAATAAATAGCCGATGAATGAGCTGTCGACCAAAATTTACTGGCCGATTAAGATGAAATGTCCGATGAATTTGGCAAATAAAGAATACAACTATCCTAACAGGAATATTGTTATAATAGCTATCCTTTATAACAAGAAAAAGTTAATCTCAATAAAATGAGGTTGAGGTTAACTAAAAGAAGTTTCTTCTAACAAAATTCTATTATGATGAATGCTATAAATATGGGTAGGAGGGGACATCCAAAGGGGTAAGAAGAAAAAAAAGATATGTACATTTAGAAAAACTTATTACACCAAGGCTTCTCTATGATTTTCTATCTGCTTACCAGAACCCTACTAATTTAAGCATCGAAGGGTCCCCCACCCAAAAAATCTCTAGTCCAAGACTTGTTTTGCAAGGATTCAAGGTGGTCAGCCAGTGATTCCTGTCAACTAAAGTCAATCATCAGGGTTCGATGTCAACATGTATCGTTGTCCATTAATTCCTTCAAAGATATATGGACACATCATATATGATAAAATTGCCCAAATTAGAATATTAAATATAATTTTACATCCAAAAATTAAAATGTATCAGCTAGATTGGCTTCTAACGCATATATCTAACAACACATTCTCCTCGCTTGCACTCCTCAAACTATTAACTTGATTACTAACTTGAGCATTGGAGTGCCTTCACCAAGACACCCCTCGGCATGGCTTTTTTTTAGGTATTATCTCTTAGAGAGCCACCTGCACCACCACTCTAGAATGTCCTCTAGCTTCTCCAGCACTTAACCATTTTCAGTACCAATAGATAGAGGAAGGGGGAATATAGTTTTGAGAAGTTCCATTAGAAAGTGGGTTAGCAATGCCTTCCTAAAAAGATTGCTTCTCGTCGCACCACTACTACTGCCTCATGGCCAATAAAGAGGGTGGTGGAAAGGCAGGCGAATGACCAACCTTAACTTGTGCCAGTAGGAGCTTCATCATCCCTGCAAATAGCGATGGTTAGTGCATAGTAGTTTAATCTACCCTTCACACAACTCAGAACTAGGTGGCAATAGTTCAAGCCATTCAAGCTATCCCTACACCGCCTTCGGTGACTCAACCTCCACAAGTAGCACTGCCTATGGCCTCTTAGCCTATAGCACAATTGACGTTGGCATTACCTCTAGTGACAACTCATCCTTGTCCGGTAGTTGAAGCAGCACCTCTGCCACTGGATAATCATGGGTCCCTCCTAGGGACCTAGAGAGGACCACCCATCATCATTGTTTTAGGAGTCCAGAGCTAAGGAGGCGATGCTCTCAAAGTCTTTAGTCAAAGCATGACTCCATTTCAGGCTAATGGTCCCCTAGTGATTAGAGGCCCGTATCATCTAGGATTCAAAAGTTAAGTAGAACCTCAAGGAGCTGGATCAACTATTGAAGTAATATGTAATCTTTCTTCAATGCTTAATGATGAGTTTAGCAATGATCCACCCTTTGACATCAAGATCATGCCAGCACCACACTCCCTCGGCACTTCAAAATCCCATAACTTGAGAGCTATAATGGAACCATCGACGCTATCAATCACCTGGCTAGTTTTTGAATAACATTGCTCCTTCATGGAGCACCCGACTCCATTCTCTATCGAGCATTCCTATCCACCTTAAAGGGAGTGGCTTGGCACTGGAATTCAAGCTTGAAGTCGGATCGGTGCACTCCTTCAAGCAGCTAAGCCGATTCTTCACTGATCATTTTTTTAGCAGTTGGAAGAAACAAAATAAATTAGATTATCTGCACACCCTCAAACAAAAAGAAGGAAACATTATATGAACCTTCGTCAGCCATTTCAACACGGCCACCTTGGAGGTCCGTAATATGGACTAGTCGATCACTATGTCAACATTGAAGAGTAGCTTGCAGAAGAATGACCTCAAGAGGTCATTCATCAAGACCTATCCCTGGGACTTTGCAAACATGCTAGCTTGGGGTGAGAAGTATGCTTGGATGGAAGATGCTTTTGTAGAAGAGGAAACTCCTACCATCTCTATGCTGGGGGTTGGCCAAAGAATCCAAGTCGACCAAAAATACTCCCTAAGGTGGGAGGAAAGGGCCCAAACACACTCTAGGTCTCCATGAAGGAAAATCAAGGTTTTCAAGGATCACCAACCCAGGAGTCCTCGCAGAGAAAATCATCAAGCATCATCGCCAAAGAAATTCTACACAAACACTCAAAATTTGCAAACCCTACCAAGTAGAAGGAATCCAAACAAGTTCGATCTATACCATGAGGTCATGACATTGAAGAGTGCATTCAGCTCTAAGATAAGATCGAGGAACTCATTAGGTGAGGACAATTGGATCACTTCATCCAACATCGAAGGAAGGAAAGAGACTGGCTAGGATCACCTTGGCCAATCGAGCCACAGCCACCACTACGGCCTCTACCTCTAAAAAGAGGTAATCCGCCTCCATCTAAGCTGGTTGGCACCATCACTAGGAAGTGCTACCACCCTGATGGAGAGCAACTAAGCAAGAGATGAGCTATGCCAATAAATTTTACTGAAGAGGACAACTAGGGAGTCCAATTCCCAAACAATGATGCAGAGACAAGCTATGCCAATAACATTTACTGAAGAGGACAGCTAGGGAGTCCAGTTTCCAAACAATGATGTAGTTGTTGTAACTCCAAATGTGAAAATCTATGATGTATACTATATTCTAATTGATAATGAAATCTTGGCCAATGTTTTGTATTACAATCTCTCCTAAAAATGGGAATATTCCTCGATCGGTTGATTCAAGTTGACTCCCCCTTGGTTGGATTCATAGGGGGTGCGATCCAGGTAGAGGGAATGATCACCTTGACCATGAGAATGGGACAGTACCCTCTCCAATCCATTATCCAAGTAGATTTTCTTATCACCCGATCACCCTTGGCCTATAATGCCATCCTCAGATGACCTAGCCTTAATGCTTTTTGAGTGGTTATGTCTATCTATTATCTGAAAATCAAGTTTTGATAGTGCACAGGGTCGGAGAGATATGCAGAGACCAAAGCCTGGCGCATTACTGCTATCACATTACTCTCTATGGGGCCAGACACCCGATGCTTACCTTGTAGAAGGGCAGGATGCATGCAATGATTTGACCAAACAATGAAGGGAACCAGCTAAGTACCTTATTTCCATATCCTTAGTAGATGGGAAACAAAAGCATACAACCTGAATTGGTTCTAACCTAGATCAGGTAACCAAGAACCAATTAACCTTATTTTCATAGGAAAATATTAATAATTTTGCCTAGACACAAGCATACATGCTCGGTATCGATCCTCCGATGATGGTGCACCATCTGAAAGTGGACCCAGAATGTTGACCCATTAAGCAAAAGAAATGTAGTTTTGCACCTGCACACTAGAGGGCAATAGCTAAAAAGGTTAATAACTTGCTTGACACTGACTTCATCAAAGAGGCCAACTATCCTGAATGGATTTCAAACATAGTCATGGTGAAGAAGGTGAATGGCAAATGGCAAATATACATTGACTTCATCACTCTCAATTGGGCATGTCCGAAGGATGACTACCCCCTTCCATGGTCAATCAAATGGTGGACATTACTTTAGGCCATGACCTGCTCAATTTCATGAATGCTTTGTCCAGTTACAACCAAATTAGGATAGCTCCGGAAGATGAAGAAAAACTACTTTTATTACTGACTGGGATCTTTTTTGTTATAGGGTTATGCCATTTGGTTTTAAAAATGCAAGTGCTACCTATCAGCACCTAGTGAATAGTCTTCAAAGACCAAATTAAGACCAAATTAGGTGAAATATGGAGGTGTACAAGGATGACATGCTTGTCAAAAGCAAGGTAGCTAGAACCAACATTGAGGACCTCTAGAAAGCCTTCACCACCCTTCAAAAGTACTAAATGAGTTTGAATCCCACCAAATGTGCTTTTGGAGTAGCCTTCGGTAAGTTCCTCGGCTTTATGTTTTCCAACTAGGGGTGGAAGCTAATCTTGAAAAGATTAATGCCATCTATAACATGGTCCTCCCAGAATAATGAAATATTTTCAATGCCTCATCGAGAGGATCGCAACCCTGAATAGTTTGTCTCCAAATCTGTCAAGTGCTACCTTCCTTTCTTTCAGATCCTGAAGTAGCCTAACAACATCCAGTGGTCTAAGGAGTACCAAAAGGCTTTTGAAGATCTCAAAAGCTATCTCAACTTTCCACCACTACTGGGCAAGCTAGACCCCGGTGAGGAGTTGTTTCTATATTTAGCAACCTCCCCTACAGCATGGGAGCTATGCTAATCCAAGAGAAAGCAAAGTCCAGAAACTCATTTACTATGTCAATCAGATCTTGAGAGATACGCAGACCCGATACTCTAGATTGGAAAACCTAATCTATGCTCTCCTCACTACCTCTTGGAAGCTCTGACCATATTTTCAAACTCATACCATCATCCTTTTGACCAAACAGCCTATCAAAAGCATCTTTCATCAACTCAATACGTCCGAGCATATTGCCAAGTGGGCAGTCAAGCTCTTTGAGTTTGACATTAAATTCTAGCCTCGACTGTCAATCAAAGCCTAAATATTAGCTAATTTCTTGGTTGAATTCACCATCCCTAGCGAGCCAATCGAACCAAAAAAGGCTTAGCCTTTAGATTCTTCAACATTCACCCAAGATTCTACTTAAAGCTTGACCAGTACCTAGGAAATAAATGTGAATGATCATCCAACTCTGAAGGGTTAGGAGTGTGAATAGTTATCTTTGAAAGGAATTATTTCTGAACATGCCCTACACTTAAAGTTTCTAGTAACAAACAATGAAACTATGTATGAAGCCATAATCATAGGGCTTGAAGAAGCCAAAAAATTAGAGACATGAAATCTAAGAATTTTTAGCAACTTGAATTGGTCGTTGGACACATTGAAGGTAACTACATAGCCCAGGAAGAAGACATGATGAAATAACCTCAAAAGGTTGAAAATTTGCTTCATTCCTTCGATAGCTTTGAGATCCAACAAATTCCCAAAGAGGAAAACTCCAAGGCTAACTCACCGGCCAAGGTGAATACCATATCGATGACACATTTTAAAGGAACCCATTTTTAGCAATTCAAAAAACAAACTATCGAGGAATCATCGAAAGTGATGCAACTAGATAATGAGCCTTGTTGGATGACCCACTGATCAACTTTTTAGAGAACAACAAGCTCCCATAGATTGAAAAGAAGCTCATAAGATAAAGCATAAATCCTCCCAATATCTAGTACATGATGGAAAACTGTACGAAAGATCATTCTCCTTGCCCCTCCTTAAATGTTTATGCTCGTTCGAGGCTGAATATGTACTGAGAGAATTTCATGAAGGAATCTATGGTGATCATGTTGGAGAAAAGGTGCTAGCATACAAGCTACTCTGATATGGCTATAATTGTCCATAATGCAACAAGATGTAGAGAACTTTATTATGCGGTGTGATGCTTGCCAAAGGAATTCAAATATGTAGTGACTACTGGCCATGCCGATCACCCCCATATGCACTTCATGGCCATTCACACATTGGGGGATGGACATCCTCAACTCGTTCCCACCTGCTTTAAGTTAGCAAAAATTTTTGCTTGTCGTAGTAGAGTCTTTCACAAAGTGGATGGAGGTAGAGCTGCTTGCCCACATCACCAAGTCTAAGGTGATAGATTTCATGTAGAAGTCCATTATTTGCCATTTTGGGATCTCCAGGTGCTAACATAGACAATGGGTGATAATTCATCAAAGTCAAATTTCAAGAATTCTGTGACCAAGGGATCTCACATCACCTTACTTCATTGGCACATTCTTGAGCAAATGGAGAACTAGAAGTCAATAATTGAGCCATCCTCTAAGGGATCAAGAAGAGGCTTGATAAAGCTAAAGGATCATGGGTTGATAAGCTCCACCTTGTACTTTGAACATACTAAACAATGCCAAGGATTTTGATAAGAAAAACATCCTTTCGCCAGGCATTCGAGATTGAAGCAATAATTTTCATCAAACTTGGAGTCCTCTCAGCATGGGTTGCAAACTTTGATGAACAGACCAACTCAAAAAGGTAGATTGCTAATTTGGATTTCTAAATCAAACTCGAGAAAGAGCATACATCAAGATGACAGCATACGGGTACAAGGTCGTCCGTTACTTCAACTCTAAAGTCTAGGACAAAACCTTTAAGGTCGGTGATATTGTGTTGCATAAAGCAGAGGTCTCCCAACCCGGCCAGAGGGGCAAGCTATCGGTTGAAGCAACTTGATGGAACTTTTATACTTCATCCCTAGAACTCAACCAATCTATGGATATATTACCAGTAATATGGCCCCTTAATGAATGAAAATTCATTTTCTTTCTGATAGCTATCTTTTACTAGTTAATCATAGAAAATCCCCTAGTGAAAGCTTAAAATGTTATACAAACTCTCACCCAAGGGCCTGTCAGATAGAAACTCCTGAGTGATGGGGGCTCTCAATCAAGGGTCTGAAGGCTCATCGAAAGATGGCTCTTGACCGAAGGTCTGAAGGCTCGTCAGATGAGGGCTCCCGATCGAAGTTTAGAAGTTTCATCGAATCGAGACTTCCCAATGGAAATTTGAGAATTCATCGAGTGGGAGATCTAGTTTGGGAATTTAAAGCTTGGATAAGGGTCATAATCAAAGAATACTTCAATTAGACTCCTCTAAGAAACTCCAACAAAATCATAGAGGGTGTAAAATGTGATCAAGTAATCCAAAGTGCAAATTATAGAAAGCAAATAACAATGCAAATAACACATATATGAAGAATTTTTCATTCTCATTAACATACTTTGATTATGTATGCTCATAGCCTTATGGCTAGATTATATTGCTCCTTAGTTCCTTCTAAAGTACATGTAAATTGGCGATGCTTGTCGAAGAACTGGAGGACTCCAGAGCTCCCAAGCTCTTCTATAAAGTGAAGGACACCTCTAGCATGCCCTGAAGATAGCCAAGTATACCTTGACCAGTAGCAAGATTATTGGGTGGAGGTGCATCATCAAGGCAAAGATGGCTTAGGGCATGAGTGTGGCTCCCCTCTATATGAGGTCAGGGTGATGATGAGCACATGCACTAGCACTACTTGGGGATGGTGCATAGCGAGACAGGGAGACGGTGAGTTGAGGAAGCTGACTAGGAATTTGGGAAATAGCCCTTTGGAAGTGCTCAAGCTAGTACTCCTACCTGTTGCACAAGGTGTAGGCTTGTTGTCTACATTTTAGTTAAGGCATGGGCACCCCCTATTGTAGGTTTGGATGATAAGGTGGTTAGATTAAGCCCTCCTCATTATGTTAAGTCTACCAACTGGCTGCACCCGTAGTGATGCAGCTGGTGCACTGGCCTTGAAGTCTGCCAATTGGTTGCTGAATGCCAACCATTCTCGATACCCCCATCCTAAGGTGGGCATACATGGCCTGCCTTCAGAATGATCTTGCCAGAGGGAGCCCTGCACCTCTAGTGCCTATACTAGGAGCCATATATGACCACCCCTAAGCATTTTTAGATAGAATGAAAGTACCACAAAATCTTTGCTACCTCTACCTCTATCTATAAAGAAATCAAGAGAAACCCAACCACCCACTTGTCCAACCGGTGCACGCTAGATGCTATCCTCTCAGGAACCAAATAGCATTAGGAAGAAAAATCAGGATAGTAAATGCCAGCATTAATCCTTATCCTCCCAGGAACAGTGCCTTGAAGACCCCTCTTGAGATTACCTGGTCAAAACTTTTTGGAAATCAAACTCCATGACAAATGATATTTTTTAATCATGCGATGTTCTCAAGGGTAGAAATCATTAAGGCATCCCCTAGATAGGTAGCATATCAAAGTGCACTAAGGATGGACACCCTTGGCTCCAAGTAACTAACCCTAGACAAGTTAGAGCCCTAAGGTGATCAACATCCATACCCCAAAGGATCAAACCTGGATTGGCCAGGAAGGCACCTCAATGTCCCAGATTCCTAGTGACCAACCCTAGATCAATCAATGATCTAAGGCGATCAATGTCCATGACCCTAAAAGACCAACCCTGGATAAATCAAGGTCCTAAGGCACCTCAATGCCCCTAACTCCAAGTGACCGACCCTAGATCAGTCAGAGCTCTAAGGCAATCAACGCCCATGACCCTAAAAGATTGACCCATATCGATCAGGGTCTTAATGCACCTATATGCCCCTAGCTCCAAGTGAGTGATCCTGAATCAGTCAGAGCCCTAAGGCAATCAATACTCATATCCTAAAGGACCAACCCCAGATCAGTCAGGGTCCAAAGGTGCCTCAACACCCCAGGCTCTTAGTGATCAACTCTAGATCAGTTAGAGACCTAAGGTGATCAATGCCTATGATCCCAAAAGTCTGATCCCGGATTGGTCAGGGTTCTAAGGCACCTCAAAACCTTTGGCTCCAAGTGACTGACCCTAAATCGGTTAGAGCCCTAAGGCATCAATGCCCATAACCCCAGAAGATTGACCCTGGGTCAATCAGGATCTGAAGGTGCCTCAGCACCCTTGGCTCCAAGTGATCGACCCTACATCTGTCAGAGCCCTAAGCCAATCAACATCCATGACCCCAAAGGACCAACCCTAGATCGATCAAGGTCCTTAGGTACCTTAATACCAATGACCCTAAAGGACCAACTCCAAATCAGTCAGAGTCGTAGAAACACCTAAGCACCCATGGGTACAAGTAATCACTAACTAGCCCAAACTTCAAAAACTTGATGCTCATGGCCCTGAACTTCTCAACAACTACATGTTGGATAAAGTTCTAAGGACCTTCGATCGGTCCATTCTATACTATGGCAGCCTACAATCAATCCGATGGCCTTCACTTGGCCCTAAACCAAAAGGAAAGCATCCAACCATTCTAGGTAATAAAATTTCAAGCTACAAAATTCAAATATAAAAGCAAAAAGTTCAGTTACACCATGGCGAAAGCACTCGAAGGCTATAGAAAGACAACTACAGGGAACTAAACATGCATAAATAAAATAAAAATCACCTAATTCTTCTCTTCAAGTGTTGACTGATCCCCTTCATCCTCTAAGCCTATAGGTTCTACCCTGGGCATTGACTAGTCTCCTTTATCTCCTAAATTCATAGGCCTGATTTCACTAAGCACCTCATTAAGTGACTGATCCTCTTTAGTCCTTGGATCTCTTGAAGGCTCTAATTCAAGAGATGATATCCCACAAGATGCATGATGGGGAATGACAAACTTCTTGAAAAAGTTATACAAATGGTATGAATTTGGGTTTTTCATAAGGGATTCCATGAAGAAGGCGAGCACATCTATCCCAAGAGGAGGTAATCGAGAGAGATTAAGGTACAAGCAAAGGGCCCAGACCAAATCCTGGCAATTGCTGTATCCAGCACCATATCCTAAAGTGAACAGAATGTGTATTCTTTCTATAAGGTCTCGTAGCCTGGCCTTCCATATCTCTCGAGCCGTTGCGACATGGTGGCATCATCCTAACTAAGATTACCTACCCAATCAACTTGTGATCCCAATTTGTTGCCTTCGCTTGGCCTCAAGTTTAGCCATTGAACCTATACCTGTTGCATGATATGTCTTTATGTGAGGTGACCTGCTCGATCGAATGAACACCATGGCATGTTATCTTGATCGGCCATTGTTGACCCCATAAGTGATTTTGATGATAACCAAATATTGGAGCATGTACATTTATTTCTGACAACTCTTCAAGTGTTTGACATGTTTTGTAGGATGAATAACATATTCAAACTTCAACTCCTACACTTCTGTTTTCTTGGTTGAGTTGCATTGTAAATATTTTTGTAAAGAAGAATCCAATCAAAATGCTAAGAAATATCAATTAAAAAGGTTACTTTTGTGAGTGTGTGTGTACCATGAATTTTAGTTTGAGTTGGTATTGTGTGAAATTGTAAAAGAGTTGGTGAGAGTTTTCTTTAAGTTCAATTATAAAAATTCTGAAGAAGACACTCGAGCCGATCCCAAGTAGCAAGGATTCTGGAATGCAGCAATCTGAGCCGACTTGATGGAAAATGAGCCGATTCCAGTGAATTTGAGTCGACTGGAATCAGTCCGAGCCGACTCCTCCAGAGTCCATTTCTTGAAAATTTCTGAGAACAGCAAGGCAAGTCGACCTGAACCAAAAAGAGCCGACTTTGCCAGACCTAATTCTGAAAGCCTGAGAAAGTGAGCCCCCGAACTGCATCGAGCCGACTCTTCCAAAGTGAGGTTTTTCAAACCTGAGAAGAAGAGCGGACCCAAGCTGAAATGAGTCGACTCCTTGAGTTCAAGATTTTCAAGATTCAAGTTCGAGCTGATCCGAGCTACAAAGAGCCAACTCGTCCAGAGTGATGTTTTGCACCCTGAGACAAAGTGTTGACTGCATTGAAGATTTGGTGACTTGACCTATCGACTCGAAGGATTCGAGCCGACTCAATGGAATCTGAGCCGACTTGAATGCAGCTTTCAGGTATCCAACGGCTAGTTCCAGAAATTATTTTTGAATGCTAAAAGGTGCTCCAAAGATCACAAATCATTCCCCAATGGTCTACAATGGCTAGAATTGCCTTGGATGATGGAAGACTTTAAATTTGAAGGATTTGAGCTTTCTTGAAGTAAGTTATTAGTGAGTTCTTCAAAGAAAAGAGAGATTCATTGAATATCCTACAAACCAACAGCAAAAGAGCACAAGAGCATTCAAGTCAAGCTTTCAAGTCTTCACCAACTCTAATCTGAAGCTTGAAACAACTTTAGGAAGAAGCCACTGAAGTAATTAAAGCTTATTCAAGTGCATTCAAGTGGACTTCCAACAAGCTGCACCGACAACTATCCGATAAATTGAGTTTGTCATTTTTGTTGCATTTATTTTCAATTCAATCTTTGAATTGTTGGATTATTGGTGAGCCAAGTTGAAAAACCAAATAGGTTCTTGGTGAGCCTTGTTAAAATCAAGGGTTAGGTTCTTGGTGATCTTGTGAAAACCAAGTTGGGTTTCTTTGGTGAGCCTCTTACAACCAAAGGGTGTTGGTTTTTCTTTGGATCCCATAAAACCAAAGTATAGAGGTTTGGATTGTGATCCTATAAAACAATCCTACTGTATTCTGGTATGAATATAGTGAAAATCCCAAGTGATATCTTAGGTAGTGGACGTAGGAGCTGGGTTGCTCTGAACCACTATAAATTTGGTGTATTTGTGTTGTGCTTTCTTGACTCTATTTAGCTTCTGCACTTTATAACTCTATCACAGCACCTATCACTTGCAAAGGATTTTGAATTGCACATTACTTGCTTCAATTTTTTAAAAGACCCAATTTACCCCCCTCTTGGATAGCCACCTGGGCAACAACTGATATCAGAGTAGTGTCTCTGATTATCTTGGAGTAAAGATTGATGGCTCATCCCATGAGTACGTCTTTGGCCGAAGGCCAGTCAACTAATAGGCCTCCACTTTTCACAGGCACAAATTATTCCCATTGGAAAGCATGAATGAAAATCTATATTCAAGCTGTTGATTTTCAATTATGGAAGGTCATTCTTAAAGGGCCATAGATTCCCATGGCTAAAATAGATGGCATGGATGTCCCTAAGCCTGAAGAGGATTGGGACGAACATGACATAAAGATGGGGGAATTGAATGCCAAAGCAATGAACTTGCTTTACTGTGCTTTGGATTCAAATGAGTTTAATCGAATTTCCATCTGCTCTTCAGCAAAGAAAATTTGGGATAAACTTGAAGTGACCCATGTAGGAACTTCACAAGTGACAATCTCAAAGATAAATCTTTTAGTGCATAATTATGAATTGTTTAAAATGGAACCTAATGAAAGTATTTTTGCCATGTATACCATATTTGTAGATATTATTAACGGTTTGAAAAGTCTTGGTAGGGTATACTCAAATGTTGATTTAGTACAAAAGATTTTGAGATCACTTCCTGATAAATGGGATCCTAAAGTCACTACCATCCAAGAAGCTAAAGATTTGAACATTCTATCAATGGATGAATTAATGGGATCTCTCATCACACACGAAATAGCCATGCAACATAGAATGGTTGATGATCAGAAAAAGAAGAAAACAATTGCATTCAAAGCTGCATTGGAATCAAAAGATGATGAAGAGACGGAAGATGACTCCACTTCCTTCGAAGATGATCTTGAAGATGAAGACATTGCAATGGTCGTAAGGTGATTCAGAAAGTTTATGGGAAAGAAGAAAGGAAGATATAACAGAAAATTTCATAAACGAGGAGAACAATCAAGAGAAAAGGACAAGGCAAAGACAAGGATAAGGAAGAAGTCCCCACCTGCTATGAATGTAAGAAACCGGGACACATTCATCCAGACTGTCCTCAATTAAAGAAATTTTTTAGAAAGAAGAAAAAGAAAGCGATGGTTTCCATGTGGAGCGATAGTGAAGACTCCATTTCAACTGAAAAAGAAGAGACCATGAAAATAGCAAATTTATGTCTAATGGGTCTCGAGGATGAGGTAAATTCCCCCAACACACAAATTGAATTTACTTTTGAGGAATTAAATTCTGTATTCCATGATTTATTATCTGAATTTAAAAAGACAGGAGTAAAGATTAGATCATTAATGCATATCAATAATTCTTTACTCAAAGAAAATGATGAGATTTCAGAAAAGAATAATCTATTGCAAAAAGAACTTCATACATTTTCTGAAAAATGTGATGCCTTGAAAATTGAGAATAGAGAATTTCATGATAAAAACAATATTTTGATGAAAGAAAACAATGAGTTGAAAAAGGAGATTGAAAAACTCAAGCCACTTGTTGAAAAATTAACTTTATCTTCTAATAAGCTTGAGTTAATTCTTAAAGATCAAAGAATTTCTGGAAATAAAGCTGGAATAAGTTTTAATGCTTCAAATTCAAATTACGTTTCAGCAACTACATTTATGAAACAAAAAGATTTTGTTCCCAATTTTACTTCTCATAAAACCTTTATTATAAAAGACTCTATTTCCATTTCAAAACCTGCTTTATATGTTCCTAAGAATTTAAATACAAAATATGCTATTTCTGCACTTCATGCATATAGAACTTCAAAGTCTAAATTATTTCAAAATTCTAGAATCAGATGTTTTGCTTGCAAAAAATTAGGACATAAAGCTTTCAATTGCAATATTATTAAAAATGTTCATAGCACATCAAGAAAAGTTTGGGTTTCCAAAGGGACCACCTCAGCTAACCTGAAAGGACCCAAGTTAGCTTGGGTACCTAAAAGCACTCCTTGACTTTCTTGCAGGAATGTCTTGTAGCCCAAAAATAAAAGAAAAGATAGTATCTCGACAGTGGCTGTTCAAGGCATATGACGGGTGACAAGGATCAATTTATCACCCTGGAAATGAAAGGAGGTATGGTTACTTTTGGAGATAATGGCAAAAAAAAAAATAATCAGAATTGGTAAGATCAAAATAACTTCCTGTACTTTTATTGAAAATGTATTGCTAGTAGATAAGTTGAAGCACAATCTATTTAGTATTAGTCAATTATGTGATAAAGGCTTCAAAGTTATCTTCGAATCATCTATATGTATAGTAACAAACTCTCTTGACTCTAGCAGTAAATTCATTGGATGCAGATTAGGAAATATTTATAAGGTAGATCTAAATGATCTTGCCATGTCAAGTAGCTCTAGTTTAGTTGCAATGAATGATAAGACCAATGAGTCTTGCTTATTATGGCATAGAAGATTGGGTCATGCTAGCATGCATACAATTACTAAGTTGATTTCCAAAAATCTTGTTAGAGGCATGCCTAAGTTTAAAGTTGATTTTGATCATGTTTGTGATGCATGCCAAATGGATAAACAAACTAGGGGGAGATTTAAATCCAAAAATCTGATTTCAACTTCTAGACCTTTAGAACTACTTCAAATGGATTTATTTGGACCAACTAGGACCACAAGCCTAGGAGGTATGAACTTTGCCCTTGTGATTGTAGATGATTTTTCCAGATTTACATGGGTTTTGTTTATTGCACACAAAGATGAAACTTTCAAAATGTTTAGAAAATTTCACAAAAAGGTTTCAAATCAAAAAATTTTTTCTATAATTTCAATTAGAAGTGATCACGGGACTGAATTTAAAAATCAATTTTTTGATGATTATTGTACTGAAAATGGCATTGATCATAACTTCTCCGCTCCTAGAACACCATAACAAAATGGTGTTGTAGAGAGAAAAAATAGGACTTTGGAAGAAATGGCCCGAACAATGTTGTGTGAAGGTAATCTTCCAAGGTACTTTTGGGCAGAAGCGGTGAACATTACATGTTATATTTTAAACCCCGTTTTGATCAATCCTATTTTGAAGAAAACCCCCTATGAGCTTTGGAATGAAAAGAAATCCAATTTTAATTTTCTTCATTTTTTTGGATGCAAATGCTTTATGCTTAACGATGGTAAGGATAATCTAGGAAAGTTTGATGCTAAATATGAGGATGCTATTTTCCTTGGTTATTCACTACATAGCAAAACATAAAGGGTTTTTAATAAAAGGACTCTTACTGTTGAAGAGTCGATGCATGTCATTTTTGATGAAACTAACCCATCACCATCTAGAAAAGATGAGTATATTGATAATGATGCGGTACCATTCAAAAGGAGATATAAGACATGAGTATTCAAGAAAGACCAGTTGAAGAAGGAGAAGAAACGGTAAGGATCATACCGATCTACCAACCGAATGGAGGTATGCTACTTCCCATCCTAAAGAATTAATTATTGGTGATCCTTCTCAAGGTATAAGGACTAGGTCTGCACATAGGACTGCACAAGATTACCTAACCTTTGTATCTCAAATAGAGCCTCACAACTTAGAAGAAGCAAAAAATGATCCAAACTGGATGTTAGCCATGCATGAAGAACTGAACCAGTTTGAAAGAAACAAGGTTTGGACACTAGTTAATAGACCTAAAAACCACCCAATTATAGGAACCAAATGGATTTATAGGAACAAATTAGATGAACAAGGAAATGTCATTAGAAACAAAGCTAGATTAGTGGCTAAGGGATATAGTCAAGAAGAAGGTATAGATTTTGATGAAACTTATATACCTGTAGCAAGATTAGAAGCCATTAGATTACTTCTTGCATTTGCTTGCTACATGAATTTCAAACTTTTTTAAATGGATGTGAAAAGTGCATTTTTAAATAGTTTTATCGCCGAACAAGTTTTTGTAGAACAACCACCGGGTTTTGAAAATCATGCTTTTCCAAACCATGTGTTTAAACTGAATAAAGCTTTATATGGTTTGAAACAAGCTCCTAGAGCTTGGTATGATAGACATAGCACTTTTTTAATTGAAAATAATTTTTTAAGAGAAAATGTTGATAAAACTCTTTTCATTAAAAAGAAAAATAATGATATGTTAGTTGTACAAATTTATGTTGATGATATTATTTTTTGTGCAACTAATGAAAGTTTTTGTAAAGAATTTGCTAAGCTTATGCAGGGAGAAATTGAAATGAGCCTAATGGGTGAACTGAATTACTTCCTCGAACTTCAAGTAAAACAAACAAAGGAAGTGATCTTCATTAACCAGTCTAAATACACCAAAGAAATCATCAAGAAGTTTGGTATGGAGACAAGCAAACAAATGAATACTCCCATGAGCCCAACTTGCAAATTGGACAAAGATGAAAGTGGATCCAATATTGACCAAAAGCTATATTGAGGTATGATCGGATCCTTATTATATTTAACTACAAGTAGACCAGATACCTTGTATAGTGTATGTGTATGTGCTAGATTTTAATGTAATCCCAAAGAAACACATATGCTTGCTGTTAAAAGAATATTAAAATATTTGAAAGGTATAAATAATCTGAGTCTTTGGTTTTCAAAAGAATCATCTTTAAATTTAATCAAATTTTCTGATGCTAATTATGCTGGTTGTAAAATAGATAGAAAAAGCACTAGTGGTACTTGTCAATTTCTAGAGTTGAATTTAATCTCATGGCACTGCAAGAAATAAAACTCGGTAGCACTTTCTGCTACTAGGCAAAGTATGTTGCTGCAGGGAGTTGTTGTGCACAAGTGTTATGGATTAAACAACAACTAGAAGATTTTGGTGTTTCTCAATGCAAAATTTCTATTAAGTGTGATAACACAAGTATTATAAATTTAACCAAAAATCCTATTCAGCATTCTTGGACTAAGCACATAGAGATTAGACATCATTTCATTAGAGACCACGTTTTGAATGGTGACATAGAACTAGAATTTATCCCACAGAAAAATAACTAGCTGACATCTTTACCAAGCCACTAAATCAGGATAGATTTGAGTTGCTTAGAGGAGAATTAGGGCTATGTTATCCTTTCTAGATCCAGTAAACCCAATTTCCTTCAAGAACTAAGGAAAAATTATCTAGAAAACCTCCTACAATTTTTCATGATTTCTTGAACAACTTTCCTTGAATTTTCAGTATATTAAATTCAATTTCCAAATCATTTGATTTCATGTGGAAAGTTTTGGTTTGAGTTGACTCAATCAATTTTTCTCTGGTCGAGTAGGCTCGAATATTTGAGTCTCGTACTCTTGCTCTGGTCGAGTTGACTAAGTCTTTGCTTAGCTGACTTGGTGTTCTGGTTATTCTGAGTTCGCTTTGGTTAAGCTGACTCAGATATTTTTAGGGCTGAGCGAGCTGACTCGAAAGTCAGGAAATCACTATTTAGGAAGTTCTGAACTGTCTTTTCTAAGTACTTCACTCTTTTACTTTACTTTGGACACACTCCACTTCCCTCAAAAGCTTTACCATTCTCCCAAAAATCATTCACTAGAGCCTAAAATTCCTTAATCCCTCTGCAATGGCTCCTTGAAGATCTGCGAAGAAGGTTCTTCAAATCGGTGAATCAAGTGCTTAAAGCACAAATGCAAAAGAAAGAAAGGAAAAGATAAAAGGGTCTGCTCCAGTCCAGCAAGATGAAGAAACTCCTCCTCTCGGATAGCATGTCTCAATGATTAATCATCCTGTCACTTGCGAAAGAAGGATCGACTTTACATTCCTAAATGAAATGGGAATGAAAATCGGAAACTGGATAGAGAGTCAAGGGTGGAAGCATTTCTGTTCTTTGGATACATTGACCTACCCTTCACTGGTGCGGATGTTTTATGAAAACATTATCATTAAAGAATTTCATTTGGAATCTATAGTCACGGGGAAGATAGTTATAGTAGATGAAGAGAGATTGGGCAGATTGCTGCAAATGCCAATGAACGGTGCTACTGAACTTCTTCTACCGGACAACGAACACATTCTAAAATTAATTTTGAAAAAGAAGATGTGAGCACAGTCCAACATGTACAAGCCAATCTACTATCGAAGGAAATGAGGCTGCTACATAATATGATCAGCAGAATATTTCTTCCAAGAACTGGCCGCTTTGATTAGGTCAGTGAGAAGAATATGACAATTATAGGACACTTCATTGAAGAAAAGCCTCTCAACCTTCCCTATATAATGATGATCCAAATGACTGAAGCAGCAAGAAAGGTCAAAGCCTGTCTACCCTATGGTATGGTCTTCACTTTGTTATTTGAAGAAGCAGGAGTTGACTTATCAAATGAAATAGGCAAGCCATTACACCACTTTGATATCTACTCCTTCAATTCATTAAAAAGAATGGGATACAAGTTACAAGAAGGAGAATGGATAAAGAAGATGCCTAGTCAGGTTGCTGCTACCATTTCTGAAGAAAATGAAGCTGTTGATGAAGAAGGGACTGAAAAAATAATGGTTACTCCATCAGACCTAAAAAATTTGATATTTCAAATGATGGAAGCTATCTCCAACTCTTTGACTGATCATATGAATTCTACAATTGAGGAAATCAGAAAGTCAGTTAACATTAGATTGCAGAAATTAAGATCTAAACAAGAGCTTCACCAGCAAAAAGTAAAAAAAGAAATGGAGGACTTCAAGGAAGAAATCAGAAGCATCATACTGCTATCACAGAAGGAAACCATTCCCACTGAAGATGCTCTTGAACAGATCATCAAGGAATCACTTGACATTCCTGCTATTGTTCCTTTGTCTGATCCACCTAAACCTATTGAGACCAAGAAAGAATCCAAAACCAAGAAGACTAAAGTTCTTAAAGCCCCTGTTAGAACTAGATTCAGGGATTTAAGGTTTAAACCCCTGAAAACTAAGACCTCTAATAGAGTTATAGAGGTAGGCTCCTCTTCTTCTAATGAAGAAGAAGAAGAATAGATCTTCTAGTTAATCTTTTGAAGAAGAAGAAGAATAGATCTTCTAGTTAGTCTTTTGGTTGTTTTTGAATGTTATACGGTTTATATTCTGCAATATGAATGTACTTTCATTTTAAACTTGTATGAAAATCTTATCAATGAAGTATCTTTTGATTTTCTTTACTGTCATGTACAATGATTCAATCTTTGCACTTATTATAGTACAACTATAATGAAATTTTAATTAGAATTTCTAAGTTGAGAATGTGAAATTATCTCAAACAAATATTAAAAACTTTCTCAATCTATTTTAAAATTTGAGCTTTATTTGAAATCACCTTTTTGATTGATTGACAAAAAGGGAGAGAATTATGAAAAATGAGAGTTATGAAAAATGGGAGAAATTTGAAAAGAATGGAAATAGTATATATGTTGAGCTTCCTACCAACTACTCTTAAAGTGCATAAAAATAGTGAAAAAGGGGGAGCACAAAAATGATAGCACTGCTTAAACTACTTTAGAATCTAGAGAAAGGGGGAGATTCTCTTGAAATAATCTTGATCTAATTATTATCTTTTTAATGCTCTGATTACTTTTGCATGCTCTAAATTGATGTTAATTATGTCAATTTCTTTTTGGAACTCTGATACTCCATGTTTTGTGCTAATTATAATATCTTGAAGCATGAGAAGTTCAATACTTTGATGATATACTATGATATCATCTCTTGAGCTCTGATACTTACTAATTTCATTAGCTCTGATACATGTGAATATTTAATTTTCAAATATTATTATACATGTGAAGTATAAAGAATTTTTCATGCCCAGTATTCTGTCATCATCAAAAAGGGGGAGATTGTTGACCCCATAAGTTATTTTGATGATAACCAAACATTGGAGCATGTACATTTATTTCTGACAACTCTTTAAGTGTTTGACAAGTTTTGTAGGATGAATAACATGTTCAAACTTCAACTCCTACACTTCTATTTTCTTGGTTAATTTGTGTTGTAAATGTTTTTGTAAAGAAGAACCCAATCAAAATGCTATGAAAAATCAATTAAAAGGGTTACTTCTGTGAGTGTGTGTGCGCCATGAATTTTAGTTTGAGTTGGTATTGTGTGAAATTGTAAAAGAGTTGGTGAGAGTTTTCTTTAAGTTTAATTAAAAAAATCCTGAAGAAGACACTCGAGCTGACCCCAAGTAATGAAGAGCCGACTCTGCTTACTAGCACATAGCAAGGATTCTGGAATGTAGCAATCCGAGCCGACTCGATGGAAAGCGAGCCGACTCCAGTGAATCCGAGTCGACTGGAATCAGTTCGAGCTGACTCCTCCAGAGTCCATTTCTTGAAGATTTCTGAGAACAGCCGGCGAGCGCACCCGAACCAAAAAGAGTCGACTCTGCCAGACCTAATTCTAAAAGCCTGAGAAAGCGAGCCGACCTGAACTGCATCGAGCTGACTCTTCCAGAGTGAGATTTTTCGAACCTGAGAAGAAGAGCCGACCCAAGCTGAAAAGAGCCGACTCCTCGAGTTCAAGATTTTCAAAATTCAAGTTCGAGCCGACCCGAGCTACAAAGAGCCGACTCGTCCAGAGTGATGTTTTGCACCCTAAGACAAAGAGTCGACTACATTGAAGATTTGGCGACTTGACCTATTGACTCGAAGGATCTGAGCTGACTCGATGGAATCCGAGCCGACTCGAGTCCAGCTTTTAGGTATCCAACAGCTAGTTCCAAAATTTATTTTTGAATGCTAAAAGGTGCTCCAACGGTTACAAATCATTTCCCAATGGTCTACAACAGCTAGAAACTGCCTTAGGATGATGGAAGACTTTAAATTTGAAGGATTTGAACTTTCTTGAAGTAAGTTATTAGTGAGTTCTTCAAAGAAAAGAGGGATTCATTGAATATCCTACCAACCAACAGCAAAAGAGCACAAGAGCATTCAAGTCAAGCTTTCAAGTCTTCACCAACTCCTATATGAAGCTTGAAACAACTTTAGGAAGAAGCCACTGAAGTAATTAAAGCTTATTCAAGTGCATTCAAGTGGACTTCCAACAAGCTATACCGGCAACTATCCGATAAATTGAGTTTGTCATTCTTATTGCATTTATTTTCAATTCAATCTTTGAATTGTTAGGTTATTGGTGAGCCTAGTTGAAAAACCTAATAGGTTCTTGGTGAGACTTGTTAAAACCAAGGGTTAGGTTCTTGGTGATCCTATGAAAACCAAGTTGGGTTTCTTTGGTGAGCCTATTAAAACCAAAGGGTGTTGGATTTTCTTTGGTGATCCCGTAAAACCAAATTATAGAGGTTTTGGATTATGATCCGTAAAATAATCCTACTATATTCGAGTATGAATATAGTGAAAATCCCAAGTGGTATCTTGGATAGTGGACATAGGAGCTGGGTTGCTCCGAACCACTATAAATTTGGTGTGCTTGTGTTGTGCTTTCTTGACTCTATTTATCTTCTGCACTTTATAACTCTATCACAACACCTACCACTTGCAAAGGATTTTGAATTGCACATTACTTGCTTCAATTTTTTAAAAGACCCAATTCACCCCCCTCTTGGGTAGCCACCTGGGCAACAGCCATGGGGCTAGTTGCTCATGACTATCTATTTGGCCACAGGTGTGTGCTCACTTGAGGTGACCTAACTGATAGAGGAATGATGGCTAATAGAGTAGTTCTAGCCCTTGAGCTAGTCACCACTTTTTTGCCCTTCAATGATCGCTCAAGTCCAATAATCTCTTCCCAAGCTCAAATTAGCTCGCCTCGAAGATCATTCGATCAAGAAGCAATCTTCCATCTTGCCTCCTTGGTTGCAAGCAATGACTCTAGGAAAGAGATCTCTCCATGAGACAAAAAGAGTTGGCTCTACATCCAAGCCACCTTATAGATCATATCCCAAGTTGCTCTGGTAATTTTCTCTGATAGCCTTTTTGATTCCTCAATGAATCTTGCCTTCTCAAAAACATACTCCTTCCCCTTTTGAAAGATCACCAATTGAAGGTGCTTGATTTCCATATTTTCCTCCCTAAGTGCCTCTTGCACCTTCAATAATCTCCTATTTTAGTCAGTGGCTTTCTTTTTTACCACTTTGGCCTTGGCTTGTTGTTCCAAAACATAGGTCCTAATGTCTATGGCATCACAGAGATGCCCAGTGGGCATAGGTTTGTCTATTGATGGCCGAGCATTGAGATACAGACATACCCACTTTTGGTGCCAAAATTCATCAAGAATTGGAAGGAGGGTTGGAGATGCTAGAGTGGGCAATGTATGCCAACCTCTAGGAGGAGGTACTTGTGAAAAAGCTCCATCAAGGGTGGCCCCAATATGGCACTTCGATGCTTAAGTTAGTATGGATACCAATAGTAAGAGAGTGTATGCGGGAAGGCTCGTGTACCTTTGGGAGCTTGCCTAGAGTCCTTTTTATAGAGCGATAGTCCAAAATATTTTTAGTGAGACTAAGATCCTGTTGGATTTGGTGAAAGGCAGTTGGACCTCCACATGTCGCTAGGGTCATTTTACTAGTAAAGAGGCTTCTTTTCTCCTTAAATGCATCCTTGTCATTACTCTAAGGTAAGCCATGCTTCATTGAATGGTGGCTCAAGTTATGAGGGTTCAGGAATGCTCATCACTCTTGTAGAGATCCTACAATGATTTGATGATTTCAGGATATGATGGAGAGCTCTACCATGTAGTGTTATGTAGTGGTGGTGATGAGCATCAGAGTGCATGCTGTAGGGGCCTAAAAAGGGCAAGCTACTAATGTGGTACCGGCCAGCATTCTAGTTGAGTGCCTTAGAGGTGGTTGGCAGGGATTGCTAATACCTTGGAATGTAGGAATTGGCCTATGCCATCATCCGTTACGAGGCTTCTGATTGAGCACCTTAGAGATGGTCGACAGGGCTTACTGATGTCTTGGGACATAGGAATTGGTCTTTGTCATCATCCACTGGAGGCTTCTGATCGAGTGCCTTAAAGATAGTTGACAGGGCTCGCTAATACCTTAATGCATAGGATTGATCTCTGCCATCATCCGCTCGAAGGCTTCTGGTTGAGTACCTTAGAGGCAGTCAGCAGGACTTGCTGAACTAGGGGCACAAGAATTTATCCTCTACCATCATTCACTCGAAGGCTTCTAGTCAAGTGCCTTAGAGGTAGTTGGTAGGGATCACTGATATCTTGGGATATAGAAATTAGCCTCTACCATCATCTACTCGAAGGCTTCTAGCCGAGCACCTTAGAGGCGGTCGGCAGGGCTCATTGGTGCCTTGGGGCATAGGAATAGGCTTCTACCATAATCCTCTCAAAGCCTTCTAGCCAAGTGCCTTAGAGGCGATTAGCAGGGCTTGCTGATGTCTTGGGATACAGGAATTAGCCTCTACCATTATTTGCTCAGAGGCTTCTAGTCGAGCACCTTAGAGGTGGTCGATATGACTTGCTAATGCCTTGGGACATAAAACTTGGCCTCTACCATCATCCACTTAGAGGCTTCTAGCTGACGACCTTAAAAGCAGTCTACAAGGCTCACTAATGCCTTGGAGCACAAGAATTAGCCTTTACTGTCATCCTATCGGAGGCTTCTAGCCCTTAGAGGGAGTTGGTAGGGCTCTCTGATGCCTTGGGGCACAGGAATTGTCTCTACCATCATCCGCTTGGATTCTTTTGGCTGACCACCTTAGAAATAGTTAGCAGGGCTTGCATGCCTTAGGGTACAGGAATTAACCCTATCGTCATCCACTCAAAGGCTTCTAGCTGAGTCCCTTAGAGGTGGTTGGTAGGGCTTACTGATGCCTTTAAGCATAGGAATTGGCCTCTATTGTCATATGATCAAAAGCATCCAGTCAAGCATCTTAGAGGTGATCAGTAGGGCTCGCTGATGCCTTGGGGTACAAGAATCAGCCTCCATCATCATCCGCTTAGAGGCTTCTTGGTGCGGGCACTAGGGCTAAAAGAAATCGACAGGTTGAACCCACATCCCTGTGGATCACCTGTGAGTAAAACCCTGAACCCAACTCTATTTACCATGTAAATATTTTATTTTAAATTATATTATTTTGGTTTAGTTAGGGTAAACCCTTTTTATCAACTGTAATTAGGATTTTGTTTATTTTGAGATAAAACCATTTTTACCAAGTTGAGTTAAAACCCCAATTGAGTCAAACCTTATTTACCTAATTGGGATCTTAGTGGTCCAATTTAATTAGCCCTTTTTACCAACTTTAATTGGGTTTTTATTTGAAAGCCTAATTAAGTATGGTTGGTTCAATTAGTTATTAGTTGGTTAAATCATGTGGTTAGTTATTCATTGAGTCCATGAAATTAGTTGAGTCATTGAGTCATGTATTACAAGAGGGGACCCAAGATAGCATCCCATGTGCACCCAATTGAAGACTTAAGACAACCCATGTGCTAGCCCAAGTCACAACCTCTTCTTGGTGCCATCCTTTCAAGGATTTGGATATCAACACATGTCATGTTTGGACATGTCACTAGGACAACACTACTTGGAACTTCATCCAGGACAAGAACACATGCCATGTCACTTTTGTTTGGACATCCCACATGCCATGTTCTTTTATTTTGGTTGGCCAAATGAAAGCAAAATTGGCACCACTTAATGTTAAGATAAGTAAAGCAGAAGGACTCCCCAAGTTGGCACCCTCCCACTCAAATTTTCCATGCCAAAATCAAAAGGAGCTGGCCAAGCATTTCACTTTTTCATGTTGCCCACTTGAAGGAGAGTTCCAAGGTATTTGCTTACTAAAGGGAAGAAGGTTCAATGATCTTCTACTTCAAGAGTTTCAAGCAATCAGGATGGAAGCTGCTTAAGTCTCCTGAACTCAAGAGTTTCATCAAAACTCTCTAGTGTTCTTGCAAACTGAAGAGTCCACTCACATACGGAAGTCCAAATCAGCCCAACAAGCAAGAGTCCAAGATGCCTAGAAGTAGGACTCTAGGAGTTGTTGATGGGAAAATCGCCAGCATGAATTCGGAGTAAGCACGAATCCTAGAGCTACACAAATCTCAGAGTATATCTAGAATAAATTAGTTTGAAATTTATCTTTTTTTGAAATTTGAATTAGGATTTGGTTGGCTAGGATTGAGATATGGATAGGCTTACCTTATCCTATCTTGAATTTGAATTTGAATCATCCCTATCTTTTTGTCCTGTATTCAAATTCAAATGAGGGTTGGAAAAGTTTATAAATACTGATGGATTTTTTAAGGGTCATCAAGCATGTATGATGCATTGAATTTCAAAATTTTGCACAAAGAAAAAAAACCCTTATTGGCTAGAAACCCTAATCTCAAGATCCCCTCATTCATATACAACTAATATAACACTAATATGGTTCATGATAAATACCTGGAACATTGTTTTCCACTTCTTTCCACAAGGCTCACAAGTGTAAGCCCTCCAACGGTGATCCACATAGGAATTGACCCAAGAAAGAACTCCTACTTTAGTTGCTTGCTTGACTAGGACTTCTCCTGACAGCCTTCTGGACTTTGACCTTTGTAGGATACCCTACCCTCCTGTAGGGTACTTTGAATGCTTTCCAAAACCACTCTTTGATTTGGGATTGCCCTCCTATAGGACACTCTAGGCTTATGTCTTAAATCCTAAGACTTGTCCTCCTAAGAACAACCTTGTCTTAAAGAGACAAGGTTTGTCTTAAGGAGGAGGGAGGAAGGTATAACACTCAGAATAAAAACTATGGTGGAACTCTTCTGAAACCCATAACACCACCCCTATTTATAATGTTAAAAGGGACATGTGATATGTCCAACCATCAACTTATCAGATATGATTTTTCAAGACCCAAGAGAAGTTATTTGGCTTGAAAAGTCATATCCAATAAGTTGATTCATGCACCAAGTCACATATTCGCATCCCTTCTTATTCCTGGATGATTTCTGACTTGCCACATGGCAAGTACCAGTTATGGGAAGCCAAGAGGTGCCTCTTCAATCTCCAAGCATCGAATAATTTGAAGAGTCCTGATAGCATAAGGACACTTCTTCAAACCACGCGCCAAATGAAGAGATCGTCTCTTCATGCGTGCATTCCTTTTCAAACCTTTTTCATGCCAATTTAAAAGGTGTTGACTGGTCAAAAATAATCCTAAGGGGCATGGGGATATGTTCCAAGAGAGTCCCAAATGAATCAGCCAAAGTGATTCATCTGCAGAAGGACTCTTGGTTTTTTTCTGTGATCCATTCCTTGGCGCGCGCACATATGCATCCAAGGAGCCCATGCCCACTTGGACTCTAGTCCAGGTGGCATTCCATGTCCAATTAAATCAGGATAAAACCTGATAAAGGTTGTTTTAACCCAGACATAACCCAATTTAAGTCTCTCTTAAATTGTTTAATCAAAATAGCAAGCAACTGGACCCAAATCGGCTTGGGTTAGGAATTAGGTTAGCCTACACATGCTAGTGCGCAATCTAGCTAACCAATTAGGATCGCATGACACTAATTAAATTATGTATGACTTCCTTGGTCAACTCCCTAATGTGTGTGACCCTTTCGATCCTACATCTAGGTAGAAGTAGGTTTAAGTTTAGCCGATTCGAACCAATCGAACCTGATTGACCTAATTAGGTCAATTGAGCTGACCTAAATTGCCAATTCGATCTATCCATCAAATTGACTCATGAAACCAATCTAATTGGTCTATGAATACCTACAAGACATGATTGACATCTAGCAACGTGTCATGCCTACCCAGAAGATGAGGAATTTGGTAGAAAGTACCAAAATATCCTTCAGTAGAAAGTTACCGTGCAATTCAATCTTTCGATCTCCCATTATCCCGATTAAGTGATGGGTATGGATAAATGTCAAACCCTAGCACTTAGTCATTTTGAATCTCTATTCGATAATGAAGACTCAGCTGATGAATGATTAGAAACCACTTCTAATCTCATCCTGCTTTGATCAAAGACTCCTTGAGTCATCAATCGAAGAGATAACTTGGGATAACAATTCCTCTTACCAGGAATGATCGATTCCTTGTTGGTCCACTCATATCTTTCATACACCTTCCACCACATCCGAGAACACCTCGTACATGACTTAATATGACAAATGAGTATGAACCAAAACATGGCTTAGTGTGCACACGGAACCATGGTGACCTCAAGTCTAAAGATCACATGGACAACTCCTACTTCGAGATCTATCTTTTGACAAGTAGTAAGACTTCCATAAGATAGTCTCAGTGCGGATCAGTTCAGTGAACTTATACTTTAATGAGCATGCTTATCCTTATATTAGTGTCTCTACACAAGTGGCTGTGAGACCAACCACCCTTTTATCAGAGCATACATAGGATAGGCTAGTCTTTCCGGACTTATCGATCCCCGAACCGATGGTCCACGACCATGAACATTTTAGGTTAGGGTTTAAAGGAACTTAGGTCTCACTGTCATGATATCCATCATAACCCTAATTTCATTTGCCATAACCTATGGGGTTCATCATAATCTTTAAATAAGACACAACAATATGATGAAACAATATTCCTTTATTAATATATTAAATATCATACAGGAGTTGGAAGATTACAAAAATGCCTTTACATAAGATTGGCTTTTAGGGAACTTTCCTTTAAATCTCCCACTTGCACTAAAGCCTATCGCCCTTTTACTTTATACCCATACAATCTAAGTGGCGATCAAATTTATGTTGAGATAATACTTTACTGAATGGGTCTACTATATTGTTCTTTATATATATACTCGTTTGATGACAATATCTTATCCTTGAACGAGGTGGAAGCATCTTAGGATGTGCTTGGGTTTATTATGAGACCTTGGTTCCTTAACTTGCACAACAACTCCACCTGTTGTTTTATAGTAGGAACCATATCCAATTTCATGATGAATTTCTTTATTCACATAGCTTCCTTTGCGGCTTCACTCGTAGCTATGTTTTCTACCTCAATGACTGAGTCAGCTACGGTTGGCTGCTTTGTACTCTTCCAACTTACTACACCACCATATAGGGTGAAGACATACCCAGATATGGATTTGCTATCATCTGGATCTGATTGAAAACTAGAAACCTTTTATCCTTTTAGTTTCAACTCTGATTCTCCATAAATAAGAAAAATATCTTTAGTCCTTCTAAGGTACTTAAGAATATTTTTCATAGCTTTTCGATGATCCTCACCTGGATCTGCCTGGAATCTACTTACTACGCCTAAGGCATAAGCAACATCAAGCATGGTACATAACATAGCATACATAATTGATCCTATAGCTGAAACATAAAGAATCATAGCCATTCTTTCTCTTTCTTTTGATGTCTTAGGAGACATTTTCTTAGAGAGATGTATGCCTTGACTCATAGGTAAGTAACCCCTTTTACTTCCATCCATGTTGAATCTTTTCAAAACTAAGTCAATGTTTCTGGACCGGGATAAGCTTAGCATCCTCTTAGATCTATCTCTATAGATTCTTATACCTAGTATATAGGATGCTTCTCCTAAATCCTTCAAGGAAAACTTTGATGATAGCCATGTTTTAATCGATTGTAACATTGGGATATCAATCCCAATAATCACTATGTCATCAACATACAAAACCAAGAAAACAAGTGCACTCCCACTTGTCTTCTTATACACACATGGTTCATCCATATTTTTGACAAAACCAAATTCCTTGATTATTTCATCAAAGCGGATTTTCCAGCTCCTCGATGCTTGTTTTAGTCTATAAATGGACTTCCTTAGCTTGCATACTTGATTTGGTCTCCCACTTGAGACAAATTCTTCTGGCTGTGTCATATAGACTCTTCATCAAGATTTCCATTAAGGAAAGCAGTCTTGACGTCCATCTGCCAGACTTCGTAATCATGGTATGCAGCTATTGCAAGAAATATCCGAATGGACTTGAGCATGGCCATTGATGAAAAGGTTTCATCATAGTCAATGCCATGTTTTTGTTTAAAACCTTTTGCTACCAGCCTGGCCTTGTAGGTTTCTACTTGACCATCTGCTCCTGTCTTCTTCTTGAAGACCCATTTACACCCTATTGGGTTAATTCCTTCAGGTGGATCTACCAAGGTCCATACCTGATTGAAATACAAGGAGTCCATCTCAGACTTCATGGCACTCAACCATTTATCAGAGTCTTCTTTCGACAGCTTTCGAATAGATCATAGGATCATCATCCTGAATGATACTGGCTACATTGTCATCTCCGATGACAAAACCATATCTAAGAGGTGCTTCCCACACCCTCTTTGACCTTCGAAGGGGAGGTGTGTATTGTGGCTGTTCTTGATCTACAAGAACTTCTGCTTAAGGAACTTCAATTGAAGACTCATCAGGTTGTTGGTTCTGTTCTTCACTTAATTCAAGTGTAGAATTACTACTTCTTTCTTGGATGAATTCTTGCTCCAAAAATGTAGCATGTCTACTGACAAAAACCTTTTGTTCAATAGTATTATAAAGAGGTATCCAACACCCTCTTTAGGATAGCCAACAAACCTATATTTATCTGCCCTAGCACTTAACTTATGTCCAAAATTATTCTTGACATAAGCATAGCAACCCCAAATCTTTAAGTACTTAAGATTTGGTCTTTTGCCATTCCATAATCATATGGAGTGCTAATCACTGACTTAGATAGTATCCTGTTCAAAATATAGGCAGCAGTCTCTAGGGCATATCCCCAGAAAGAAATGGGAAGACCTATGAAGCTCGTCATGGACCTCACCATGTCTAACAAAGTGCAGCTTCTCCTTTCTACCACACCATTCAATTGGGGTTTATAAGGAGGGGTCCATTCAGAGATTATGTCTTTGTCCTTGAGATGGTTTAGAAACTCACCTGACAAGTATTCACCTCCTCGATCAGAATGAAGAGTTTAAATACTATGTCCAGTTTGTTTTTCAACCATGTTTTGATATTCTTTAAACTTATCAAAGGCTTCATACTTGTGTTTCATTAGATACACATGACCAAACCTAGACAAGTCATCAATAAAAGTGATGAAGTAAGAATATCCACCTCTGGCTTGAGTTGTCATAGGTCTACACACATCAGTATGCACAAGACCTAATAACTCAGTTGCCCTATCCCCATGTCCAGTGAATGGAGACTTGGTCATTTTTCCTTTGAGGAAAGACTCACAAGTTCCTAATAATTGAAATTCATAAGGGTCAAAGTAATTATCTTTGACTAACTTGTTTATCCTTAACTCACTAATATGACCTAACCGGTAATGCTATAGAAATGTGACATTGACATTATCTCTCTTTCTCTTATTGTTATCAACAAGTAATATTTCATCATTGAGTTCTAATGTCAAAAGACCATTTATAAAATAACCATGTCCGAATATTTTATTGCAATGAAGAATAGAGCAGCCATGCTCTTTTCTTTTATCTCAAAACCTTGTCGTAATAACAAGGGTATTGATACAATGTTTCTTAGAATATCTGGTACATAGTAGCATTCTTCTAACTTTAAAATATTACTTGTAGGTAATAATAGAAGATAGGTGCCTATAGCTTTAGCATACATGGCACTCCACTAGCGCCATATAGCTTGAAATCACCTTTTTTCAATTCTCTAATTATGTGGAGTCCCTGTAAAGATTTACTGATATGAGACCCACATGCGATATCCAATACCCATGAATTAGAAATGGAAGCACTAAATGATAAATTTGTTTGTATCATGTACAAACCTTTAGATGCTCCACTTGCATCTGGCTTCACATTTGCAAGATATATCTTGCAATTCTTTTTCCAATGCCCTTCTTTGCCGTAGTGGAAATAGGTTCCATCATTAACTGCCTTCTTAACTTTCTTCTTGTGGATGCTCTTTTTAGGGTTGAACTTTCTTTCAAACCCTTTCTATTTGCCTGTTTCTTCTTCTCGTTAATGAGAGAAGATGAGCCTTATCACCTTTTGAGTGACTCTCCGCTGTCTTTAACATATTCAATAGTTCAGGCAAAGATATGTTCAGTTTGTTCATGTGATAATTAAGAACAAACTGAGAGTAGGAATCTAGAAGTGACTGCAGGATTAAATCTTGATTGAGTTCACCATCCATCACAAACCCTAATTAACCTAATCGGGTGATTAAGTCAATCATTTTTAATACATGGGTTTGTACAGATGAACCCTCACTCATTCGTGCACGGAACAACTACTTCAATATCTCATATCAAGCAGCCCTACTTTGCTCTCCATATAGCTCTTTTAAGTTAAGCAATATGGACTGAGGTTCCATACCTTCATGTTGCTTTGGAGCTCGTTGCTCATCGAGGCTAACATGATGCATCTGACAGTTGTACTATCATTTTGCCACATTTTATGTATGGGAATTTCCTCCTCTGATGCATCTTCTCCGGTTGGCTTAGGGTCCATAGAATCTAGAATATAAGAATGTTTTTTCTGAGTAAGAACTATTCTTAGGTTCTTCAAACAGTCTACATAACTAGGACCAGTTAACTTGTTAGCATCTAAAATGCCCTGCAGTGACAAATTTGAAGCCATTACCAAAAAAATCCAACATTTAATTAAGAACAATATCAGCAGACCACTCAAGATGATATTCATAACTAGATAAGGACTTTATATCTAATTATGTTTCCCACTATTTTATTAAAATACCATAACCCTCAATTTATGGTAAGCGAGAAACCTTACTGGTTTCTTTAGTGGGGTTGAGATCCCAATTTCTCATGAGTGCCTTGTGTTACACAACAAACACTCATGAGGTCAAAGGTAGGACTTCCTTTCCAATTATAACCCATGCAATTCTCAACAAATAAACTGCCTCTAAGATACTTATAGTCTTGTGTTACACAACAAACTATAATGTCTTAGTTTAGTCAGACCCTTCATTTCTATACAGCCATGATGGAATAATGTTGCCCTTGTATTACACAACAAAGCAACAATTTCCAACCATGCCATAAAGCACTAAGTGCACCAAGACAAATTTAATATCAAATCCTAGAGTAGGCCTTGTATTACACAACAAACTTACTATAGTTTTGATATTAATTTGGCTTAGCATGAAGGCCAATTATAGTATACTCAATCAATTAGCATTCCCAAGTTAAGGTTTAGATATGACCAAATTGGCCAGGTAATTGGAAGGGGTGAGTGATGGGGAATAGGGTAGGATCGTTGGTGAGTGTAGAAGTCACCAAAATTAGGGTATCCTATTTTTTTTAATTTTTTTCTAGGGTGGTAAAGGAACAATGGGGATGGAAGACTTAGGGTTTGGAACTCATGGACTTCAGGACTCACACTAATGAAGAGACCTCTCACCTCTAGGATATTCCACCCTCCTCGATACTTAAAGGCATTAGGGTGAATCTCAAAGGTCATAAGGGGATAAAGAAAATGAAATGGGAAGGGGATAACTGGACATGACCTCATATCATGTCCTGGGGTTGGGTCTCACACCCTCACCTCATGGAGTGGAAGAAAGAATCTCTCTTTCCTAAAAACTCATCTTTATTGACTAAACTATTTTTTACAAAGGACTGAGGGTGGTATTTGTAGACTTGTCCAACCCTTATTTGAATTTAAATACAAGATAAAAAGATAGGGATGCTTCAAATTCAAATATAAGATAGGATAAGATAAGCCTATCCATATCTTAATCCTAACCAACCAAATCCTAATTTAAATTTCAAACAAAAATATAAACCCAAATTAATTTATTCTGGATATGCTTCGAGATTCATGCAGCTCCATGATTCGTGCTTGTTCCAGGATCCGTGATACGATGTCCCCATCATTTTTCTAAGGTGGGGAAAACTTGACTCTGTCGAGTTTGGGTCAGGCTCCTGCTTCAGCTTGACTTTAGGCTCTGGGAACTCCAAACTCTAGCTTGACATAACCATGATTTTTTTTTAATCAGCTTTGCTTTGAAAATGGTGCAGTTTTGAGATGTTGCACTTTGAAATGTGCTACTTTAAGGAGCATGCAGCTTTGAAATTTGTGCTGAGTTGAAGTCGGCAAGAGGGAGGGGGATTGCTTTCACGTTCGTGCATCCCTCTCCTTCTTCTTCATGGATGGAAACCAGAACAGGGGAAGATCTTTGCGGAGGGGTGGAGCCAAACATCTCGGAGGATCCAGCCTAGTCGTAGTGGATGGGCTTGCCGGAGGAGGAGGTGGAGTGGACGGTGAAGGAGGCGTTGGAGGGCAGCGGAGGACCTCGCCGCCGGCGTGGTCATGGGCGGTGGAGGTGGGGGAGGTCTTGACTCGGCGGGGTCCCCCCATTGATTTCTTTAGACACCAATTGATTTGGCCAGGTCAAACAATGGAACCAATTAAAAAACTTCATTCTCTTTACCTTCCCAGAAGCACTTTCCTAGACACCAACTAGCTGATCAAATCCTAATCAGTTTTGTATTATGATTGAGTTTATATTATGACTAAATATGTTTTATATGAGGGCTTTGATGGTCTCATACACATCCTAAATAATCATGTTATTATTGTTCATAACAACAAGTATAAACAAAAGCATATCAATCTAGCATATGCAGAAATATGATCTTCCATCAAGCATATTTATCTTAATATGCAAATCATAGCATGATTTTACAATTTCTCCATTCACGTCACTTATTCATGGGATATGGCCATAGCGGCACCCCTACATGCCATAGGAAACCCCATTGAATGGAAAGAGAGGGCCTTTAAACCCTACTTAATCCCTATGATCGGACGGCCATGGTGACTAACCTAATCCAAAGTAGTTACTTGGATAAGACATGTCATTAAGATGCATTTGATTAGCAATATGCATAATATCATATTGAAACAATAACATGCACTTTTTATGATAATATATACTATCATACATAGATTAGGATCAGCCCTTGATCCAATGGCAAATATGATACTATGATTATTTTTCATAACCATACAACATTCCACTGAATCCTAAGTAATGGCATGCATCAAAAACTATGATCAAACTAGCTATCTAATATGCATTTGATCATACAAATGACAATTAATTGAATGAATTAAGGGTTGCTCTGATACCACTAATGGGTTTCTTAAGGGTCATCAAGCATGTATGATGCATTGAATTTCAAAATTGCACAAAGAAAAAAAACCCTTATTGGCTAGAAACCCGAATCCCAAGATCCCCTCATTCATATACAACTAATATAACACTAATATGGTTCATGATAAATACCTGGAATGCTATTTTCCACTTCTTTCCACAAGGCTCACAAGTGTAAGCCCTCCAATAGTGATCCACACAGGAGTTGACCCAAGGAAGAACTCTTACTTCAGTTGCTTGCTTGACTAGGACTCCTCTTGACAGCCTTGTGGACTTTGACCTTTGTAGGACACCCTACCCTCTTGTAGGGTCCTCTAAATGCTTTCCAAAATCACTCTTGGATTTGGGATTGACCTCCTATAAAACACTCTAGGCTTATGTCTTAAATCCTAAGACTTGTCCTAGTAAGAACAACCTTGTCTTAAAGAGACAAGGTTTGTCTTAAGGAGGAGGGAGGAAGGTATAACACTCAGAATAAAAACTATGGTGGAACTCTTCTGAAACCCATAACATCGCCCCTATTTATAATGTTAGGAGGGGCGTGTGATATGTCCAGCAATCAACTTATCAGATATGATTTTTCAAGAC
Source organism: Areca catechu (assembly GCA_021397845.1). Taxonomy (NCBI): domain Eukaryota; kingdom Viridiplantae; phylum Streptophyta; class Magnoliopsida; order Arecales; family Arecaceae; genus Areca; species Areca catechu. The sequence continues at coordinate 98,652,272 of CM038045.1, forward strand.
CCAAGAGAAGTTATCTGGCTTGAAAAGTCATATCCAATAAGTTGATTCATGCACCAAGTCACATATTCGCATCCCTTCTTATTCCCAGATGATTTCTGACTTGCCAAATGGCAAGTACCGGTCCCTGGGAAGCAAAGAGGTGCCTCTTCAATCTCCAAGCATTGAAGAATTTGAAGATTCCTGATAGCAGAAGGACACTTCTTCAAACCGCGTGCCAAATGAAGAGACGCGTCTCTTCATGCGTGCATTCCCTTTCAAACCTTTTCCATGCAATTTTAAAAGGTGTTGACTGGTTAAAAATAATCCTAAGGGGCATGGGGATATGTGCCAAGAGAGTTCCAGATGAATAAGCCAAAGTGATTCATCTGCAGAAGGACTCTTGGTCCTTTTCTGTGATCCATTCCTTGGCGCGCACACATATGCACCCAAGGAGTCCATGCCAACTTGGACTCTAGTCCAAGTGGGGTTCCATGTCCAATTAAATCAGGATTAAACTAGATAAAGGTTGTCTTAACCTAGACATAACCCAATTTAAGTCTCTCTTAAATTGGTTAATCAAAATAGCAAGCAGCTAGACCCAAATCGACTTGGATTAGGAATTAGGTTAGCCTACACATTCTAGTATGCAATCAAGCTAAATAATTAGGATCCCATGACCCTAATTAAAATATGTATGACTTCCCTAATCAACTCCCTAACATGTGTGACCTTTTGGGTTCCACATCTAGCTAGCAATAGGTTTAGGTTTAGTCGATTCGAACCAATCGAACCTGATTGACCTAATTAGATCAAATTGAGCTGACCTAAATTACCAATTCGATCTATCCATCGAATTGACTCTTGAAACTAATCCAATTGGTCCATGAATACCTACAAGACATGATTGACATCTAGCAATATGTCATTCCTACCCGGAAGATGAGAAACTTGATAGAAAATATTAAAATACCCTTCAGTAGAAAGTTACCGTGCAATTCAATCTTTCGATCTCTTATTATCCCGATTAAGTGATGGGTATGAATAAATGTCAAACCCTAGCACATAGTCATTTCAAATATCTATTCGATAATGAAGACTCAGCTGATGAATGATTAGAAACCCTTCTAATCTCATCCTACTTTGATCAAAGACTCCTTGAGTCATCAATCGAAGAGATCACTTGGGATAACAATTCTTCTTACCAAGAATGATCGATTCCTTATTGGTCCACTCATATCCTTCGTACACCTTCCACCATATCCGAGAACACCCCATACGTGACTTAATGTCATGAATGAGTATGAACTAAAACATGGCTTAGTGTGCATAAGGAACCATGGTGACCTCAGGTCTAAAGATCACATGCACAACTCCTACTTCGAGATCTATCTTTTGACAAGTAGTAAGACTTCCATAAAATAGTCTCAGTGTGGATCAATTCAGTGAACTCATACTCTAATGAGCACCCTTATCCTTGTATTAGTATCTCTACACAAGTGGCTGTGAGACCAACCATCCTCTTATTAGAGCATACATAGGATAAGCTAGTCTTTCTGGACTTATTGATCCCCGAACTGATGGTCCATCGACTAAGAACATTTTAGGTTAGGGTTTAAAGGAACTTAGGTCTCACTGTCATGATATCCATCATAACCCTAATTCATTTTCCATAACCTATGGGATTCATCATAATCTTTAAACAAGACACAGCAATATGATTAAACAATATGCCTTTATTAATATATTAAATATCATACAGGAGTTGGAAGATTACAAAAATGCCCTTACATAAGATTGGCTTTTAGGGCACTTTCCTCTAAATCTCCCACTTGCACTAAAGCCAATCGCCCTTTTTCTGCTGGGGGACTAATATGCATGAAATTCTTTTTTTGTATATTTTATATGTGGGGTGAGTGACTAATTCCTGAATTTCAGATTAAAATAAGTTATAGGTAATTTTGTATGAATTTTAGAAGATCAGCATGCAGATTAGGACCTAGAAAAGTAGCAAAGAAGGATCGCCGGGGCTGAGAAGCCTCGATTAGGGCAAGTTCTCCTACAATAAAACTACTGGAGGTAGAGGGGTGTACCTGACAATGTCTGTGAAGATCGCAGTGAAGGGGTCTCTCGTTCCTCGATGGATGCGGCCTGGAAAACCGAGCCAATGACCCGCGATATCTGGCTTTCTGCTCGGTGGTCCGATTGAGGCTTGGCTGGAGTCGTTGGATTCGTAGGAACTCGGGGACCTGCAAATGACCTGTCAGGGGTTAGAAAACTCACAAAGGAACAAGAAAACAAAGAAAAAATAGCAAGGAAAAGCTTCTTTTGGAGTGGGCATCCAGGGATCTGGAGGGTTTGTTGTCAGCAGGAAGATGATTGCAAACACCGGTAAGAAAAAACTCTCACAAACCCCTTTATGCACATAGCAGGGTATCACACAACTCAATAGAAGAACTCAAGGTTTTAATTCATATCAAAAAGTGAGTTTCATACAAGAGGCTAGGGTCCCTTAAATAGACCCTTAACCTTGGGCTCCAAGTAAGGGCACATAAGTCTTTACATAAGAATCCTTTTCCCTCTCAAACCCTAGCTAGAAAATAAGGAAACATAAGGTAGAAAAAATCCCTAAAAATTCTCTTGACTTGGCCAACACTCTGAGGATGCCTAGGGGGGCGTGTTGGGCTTCTAAGAGCAGCAAGGGGCCAGCCCAAAGGGGCTCGGGCGCATGGGTTTGGGCCTCTGGAAGCTGGGGTGGCCTGGTAGCCAGGTAGCAGGAATATTCCCTGGTATCTTGCTTCTTAGGGGCTTAGGCTTGGCGCCTGGGCTTGATTTCTTTGGGCTAGGATGCAGATGGACCTCTGGAATCATGGATGCCTTTATCTATGAATATACTTTGGCATCTGGAAGGGAATATGGGCATCTGGAGGGCATCTGCAAGAAATCAGGGTTTTCTAAATTTTCCTCTTGGGGTCTTCAAATCTTCAAGCTGGGTTGGACTTGGGCTATACTTTCATGTCTTCAATCTAGTTGGACTTAGTATTCACTTGTATGATATAGTCTTGAGTCTTCAGTATGCTTGGACAGGACTCAAAAAAATAAAATTAGCTCAACATGAGCTGACTAGCATTGGACTGAACTAGCTCAACATGAGCTGACTAGTACAGAACTGAAATAACAACTCAAAATACTCAAATAACAACTAAAATGGACTCAGATGAGCTAAGCCCTTATTACAGATGGACTCATAAATTATTGATCAATTTACAGAGGGTTGAAAAGCCTCTGTCTTATTCTGGTGCCTCCGGTGTCCCCACCATTTACTTTATACCCATACAATCTAAGTGGCGATCAAATTGCTATTGAGGTAATGCTTTAGTGAATAGGTCAGCTATATTGTTCTTTATATATATACTCATTCGATGACAATATCTTGTCCTTGAACGAGGTGGAAGCATCTTAGGATGTGCTTGGGCTTATTATGAGATCTTGGTTCCTTAACTTGCACAACAACTCCACCGGCTGTTTTATAGTAGGAACCATGCCCAATTTTTTGATGAATTTGTTCATTCACACAGCTTCCTTTATGGCTTCACTCGCAGCTATATATTCTGCCTAAATGATTGAGTCAACTATGGTTGGCTGCTTTGTACTCTTCCAACTTACTGCACCACCATATAGGGTAAAGACATACCCATATATGGATTTGCTATCATCTGGATATGATTGAAAACTAGAATCCGTATATCCTTTTAGTTTCAACTCTGATCATCAATAAATAAGAAAAATATCTTTAGTCCTTCTAAGGTACTTAAGAATATTTTTCACAGCTTTCCAATGATCCTCACATGGATCTGCCTGGAATCTACTTACTATGCCTAAGGCATAAGCAACATCAGGCCTGGTACATAACATAGCATACATAATTGATCCTATAGCTGAAGCATATGGATTCATAGCCAATCTTTCTCTTTCTTCTGAAGTCTTGGGAGACATTTTCTTAGAGAGATGTATGCCTTGACTCATAGGTAAGTAACTTTTACTTCCATCTACATTGAATCTCTTCAAAACTAAGTCAATGTACCTAGTCTGGGATAAGCCTAGCATCCTCTTAGATCTATCTCTATAGATCTTTATACCTAGTATATAGGATGCTTCTTCCAAATCCTTCATGAAAAATTTTGATGATAGCCAAGTTTTAACCGATTGTAACATTGGGATATCATTTCCAATGATCAGTATGTCATCAACATACAAAACCAAGAAAACAAGTGCACTCCTACTTGTATTCTTATACACACATGGTTCATCCACATTTTTAACAAAACCAAATTCCTTGATTATTTCATCAAAGCGGATGTTCCAACTCCTCGATGCTTGTTTTAGTCCATAAATGGACTTCTTTAGCTTGCATACTTGATTTGGTCTCCCACTTGAGACTAATCCCTCTGGCTGTGTCATATAGACTTCTTCCTCAAGATTTCCATTAAGGAAAGCAGTTTTGACCTCCATCTGCCAAATTTAATAATCATGGTATATAGCTATTGCAAGCAATATTTGAATGGACTTGAGCATGGCTACTAGTGAAAAGGTTACATCATAGTCAATGCCATGTTTTTATTTAAAACCTTTTGCTACCAGCCTGACCTTGTAGGTTTCTACTTGACAATCTGCTCCTATCTTCTTCTTGAAGACCCATTTACACCCTATTGGGTTAATTCCTTCAAGCGGATCTACAAGGTCCATACCTGATTGAAATACAAGGAATCCATCTCAGACTTCATGGCACTCAGCCATTTTTTAGAGTCTTTTCTTTTGACAGCTTCCAAATAGGTCATAGGATCATCATCCTGAATGATTCTGGCTACATTGTCATCCTCTATGACAAAACCATATCTAAGAGGTGCTCCCCGCACCTTCTTTGACCTTCGAAGAGGATGTGCATATTGTGGCTGTTCTTGATCTACAAGAACTTTTGGTTGAGGAATTTCAATTAAAGACTCATCAGGTTGTTGGTTCTATTCTTCACTTAATTCAAGTGTAGAATTACTACTTCTTTCTTGGATGAATTCTTGCTCCAAGAATGTCGCCTGTTTATTGACAAAAACCTTTTGTTCAGTAGTATTATAAAAGAGGTATCCAACACCATCTTTAGGATAACCAACAAACCTACATTTGTTAGCCCTAGCACTTAACTTATGTCCAAAATTATTCTTGACATAAGCATAGCAACCCCAAATCTTTAAGTAGTTAAGATTTGGTCTTTTGCCATTCCATAACTCATATGGAGTGCTAATCACTAACTTAGATGGTATCCTATTCAAAATATAGGCAGCAGTCTCCAGGGCATGTCCCCAGAAAGAAATGGGATGACCTGTGAAGCTCGTCATGGATCTCACCATGTCTAACAAAGTGCAACTTCTCCTTTCTGCCATACCATTCAATTGGGGTGTATAAGGAGGGGTCCATTCAGAGATTATGCCTTTATCCTTGAGATGGTTTAGAAACTCACCTGATAAGTATTCACCTCCTCGATTAGAACGAAGAGTTTTAATACTAGGTCTAGTTTGTTTTTGAACCATGCTTTGATATTCTTTAAACTTATCAAAGGCTTTAGACTTGTGTTTTATTAGATACATATGACCAAACCTAGACAAGTCATCAATAAAAGTGTTGAAGAATATCCACCTCTGGCTTGAGTTGTCATAGGTCCACACACATCAGTATGCACAAGACCTAATAACTCAGTTGCCCTATCCCCATGTCTAGTGAATGGGGACTTGGTTATTTTTCCTTTGAGGCAAGACTCACAAGATCCTAATGATTGAAAATCATAAGGGTTGAAGTAATTATGGAACCTATATGGTGGTATTCCATATAAGGCCACCCTCACCAACTTACAGAAAACCCCTCACCAACTTAAAAGAAAATAATAAGGGTCAAAGTTGAGCAATATGGACTAAGGTTAATAAAGATGAGTTTTTAGAAAAGAGTGTTTCTTTTCGTTCGCCCCACATGGGGAGGGTGAGAGGCCCATCTTTCCTTCACCTTCAGGCATCGAGGGGTGTGAGATCCTATGCCTTCGCTTTCGAGTGATGAAGGGGTGTGAGAACCTATTTATCCCCTTCCTCGTCGAGTCCCCTCTTTGGTCTTAGGGATTTTTCTTCACGACCCTAGGTAGCGATTTTGGTGGGATGCCCTAGGCTCCACATGTAGTGAGATGGGTGGGATACCCTAGGCTACATGTAGTGGGATGGGTGAGATACCCTAGAGGTGAGAGGTCTCTCCGTGAATGTAAGTCCCAAGTGCGTAGAGTGCCCAATTTTTCTACCCTCCATCTCCATTTTTCCTTCGCCACCACCATACAAAAAAAAAAAAAAAAGAAAAGTACCATAATCTAGGTGACTTCTAGGCTCACAAACGATCCTACCCCCATCTGTCCCCCAACAATTTTTGGTATCAGAGCTAGAAAATTGTGGTACCTTCGTATCACCCGAGATTCTTGATGGGAATTCTCCCAGGGTGCTGAGAGCTATGCAACATGTGAAAGTGAATTTCAAAACATAACTCTAAGCATGAAACCCTAATATGGCTAGAAAACCCTAATTCCCAGGAACCCCTCATGCAATACCAATTAATGAAACATAAATGGAGTAAGAAAAATATACCTGGATCTCTGAAATCTAATCCTTTCCATGAGGCTCACAAGTGCAAGCCCTCCAATGGTGATTCACATGAGAATGGTACCAAGGAAGAATCCCTACCGGGGTTGCTTGCTTCAACAGAACTCTTAGGGCAGCCTTTGGACCTTGGACCACTGTAGGAGACCCTGTCCTACTGTATGGCACTTTGAATGCTCTTCAAAACCACTCTTAGACTTAGGATAGCCCTCCTTTAGAATACTCTAGGCTTATGTCTTAAAATCTAAGACTTGTCCTAGAGGAAAAAGCCTTGTCTTAAAAAAACAAGCTTTATCTTAAGGGAGGGAGAGAAGAATAGCTGGTGGCATTTTCTTTTTTATCAGAAAAGAAATTACCAAGGCATCAGATTATCGTGCCTTTTATAGAGTGTGTTGGGGTGCCTGATATGCCTCTTCTACAACCATCTGATAAGACCCTTCATGATGGGGAACTAAAATGCATGCAATTTTTTTTGTATGTTTTACATGTTGAGTTAGGTGATTGATTCCCGAATTTCAGATCAAAATTATTTGTAGGGAATTTTGTATGAATTTTTGAAGATCAGCATGCAGATTAGGACCTAGAAAAGTAGCAAAGAAGGACCGCCGGGGCTGAGAAGCCTCGGTTAGGGCAAGTTCTCCTACAATAAAACTACTGGAGGTAGAGGGGTGTACCTGACAACGTCTGTGAAGATCGCAGCGAAGGGGTCACTCATTCCTTGACGGATGCGGCCTGGAAAACCGAGCCAAAGACCCACAGATACCCGGCTTTCTGCTCAGTGATCCGATTGAGGCTTGGCTGGAGTCGTTGGATTCGTAGGAACTCGGGGACCTGTAAACGACCTGTCAGGGGTTAGAAAACTCACAAAAGAACATGAAAACAACGGAAAAACAGCAAGGGAAGGCTTCTTTTGGAGTGGGCGTCCAGGGATCTGAGATGCTTGTTGTTAGCAGGAAGATGATTGCAGCACTGGGAAGAAAAACTCTCGCAAACCCCTTTATGCACACAGCAGGGTATCACACAACTCAATAGAAGAACTCAAGGTTTTCATTCATCAAAAATTCTTCCTTCATACAAGAGGCTAGGGTCCCTTAAATAGACCCTTAACCTTGGACTCCAAGTAAGGGCACATTAGTCATTACATGAGAATCCTTTTCCCTCTCAAACCCTAGCTAGAATATAAGGAAACATTAGGTAGAAAAAATCCCTAAAATTTTTCTTGACTTGGCTAACACTCCAAGGACACCTAGGGGGACGTGTTGGGCTTCTAAGAGCAGCAAGGGCCGGCCCAAAGGGGCCCGGGTGCATGGGTTTGGGCCTCTAGAAGCTGGGGTGGCCTGGTAGCCAGGTAGCAGGAATATTCCCTGGTATCTTGCTTCTTAGGGGCTTGGGCTTGGCGCCTGGGCTTGATTTCTTTGGGCTAGGATGCAGATAGACCTCTAAAATCATGGATGCCTTGGTCTATGAATATATTTTGGCATCTGGAAGGAAATCTGGGCATCTGGAGGGCATCTGTAAGGAATCAGGGTTTCTGATTTTCCTCCTCGGGTCTTCAAATCTTCAAGCTGGGTTGGACTTGGGCTAAACTTCCATGTCTTCAATCTGATTGGACTTGGTCTTTACTTGTATGATATTGTCTTGAGTCTTCAATATGGTTGAATAGGACTCAAAAAAATAAAATTAGCTCGACATGAGCTGACTAACACTGGACTGAACTAGCTCAACATGAGCTGACTAGTACAGAACTGAAACTCAAAATCAATTAAAATGGACTCAGATAGGCTAAGCCCTTATTACAGATGGACTCATAAATTATTGATCAATTCATAGAGGGTTGAAAAGCCTCTATCTTATTCTGGTGCCTTTGGTGTCCCCACCAATTCTCCCTGGGTGGGAGGAACTCGACCCTGTCGAGTGAAGGTCAGACTGGCTCACATATCTCTCGAGAAGGTCTGGGTTGAGGCGTTGCAAGTCCTCTCGAGAAATCCATGAATCGTCCGACTCTGGCCGGCCTTGCCATCGAACCAGGAAGCGTTGATAGTCATGGCCCTAGGTCATGATGGCTTGATCGTCCAGGATACGCTCGTTCCATTCTCCTCTCTCAGGACAAATTTGTTTGTGGACACTCTAGGTTAGGGTCACTCACAATGAAAAGGAATAGGTCCAAAGGCCTCACTAGGTATCGTTGCTGGTTCCCTATACTCAACCAGGTCTGTAATATTGAAGGTAGAACTAATGCCCAAATCCGAAGGCAATTCTAACACCTAGGCATTTGATCTAACCTTCTTTATCACTTTAAAAAGACCAGCTCTGCGAGCATGAAGCTTCTTTTAGGCCTAAGCCTAACCAAGATAGAATCCACTACATCAAATTCTTTAATCCATCTTTGGGAATTAGCTAGTTTGTTTAAAATTAGTGTAGGTGGTGAACATGCTAGGCACATGCAAACTCCTAACAAATGATTCAAAGGACTCATACTAACACCTAATAGACTCGACTTTGCATTCCTATCAAAGGAAATTTATTAGACTTTTATGGGTTTAAACCTAAGAGACTATGACTCTCTAGGTCTTACCCTAGTGTGGTGTGCACAAGAGTATTTACAATGGACTCCAAGCAAATGCCAAAGGGTATGCTAGAAGTATAATGCAAACCTAACATGCGTAATGAATGCATGCAGTACGCTAATTTCAACTAAATGCAATAATGATCGTAGAAATGCTGGAGGTGTCTGGAAAGGGCAGAAAATAGGAAGTGGATTCAAAATTAGTCTGGTAGGGTAGGGAAAAAGGTTCAAGGTTAGTTGGATAAAATAAGATAAAAGAAGGGGCATCAGGGACTAATCCTAGACTAATGAGGTTAACCTTACGGGGTTGCGGTATATCTATGGGGTTTGTATAATGGAAGGATGGGTTATTAATCTCAGGGAAGAGGTCCTTAATGGGAACTATAGGAGGAGGCTCATCCTGAGGGTACTGATTCAAAGAGATCAGGTCCATAATAAATTCTTCAGGTTCTTGTATTTTAGGACTAGACACTATAATTTAGCTCTCCTCTATGGTTTCCTCAGGAAAGGCTCTAATAGCAGTACCTAGGTTCTCTTCCTCTATTTGTCCTTCCGCTATAGCTTTAGGTTGGATGTGGTTAGGGTCAACTACCTCTAGGTTGGCTTCTACCTGGGTATTTACTAGGCCAACTATTTCTAGGTCATCTATAGGTGTCTCATCTTCTCCCTCATACTCATCCACTAGGCTCGCATCAGCTTCAGACACTTCCGCATTAATGTAAGCCTTGTCAATCTCAGGAATGGTTGGAGAAGGTCAGCTAGGAAAAAATTGGCTAGGTCCTGGTTTTTGAATATGGACACTAATCCTAGTAGGTTCAAGTTGCCTAAGGGGTAGTGGCTCACTACTGGGCTCATATTTAGGGGTGCTAATCCTATGGGGTTCAAGTTGACTAAGGAAAGCATGACTAGTACTAGATTGATACTCAGGGGTTATGGGTTCTCTGGGCTCATAGGACAAGGGTGCAGATCTATGGGTCATGGGATTATAGGATCTGGGGTCATAGGATTTTGGGTCAGCTCTATGGTCAGGTTCTAAGGATGGATCATGGTATGGGGTCCTCCTAGGGTTGGACTCCCTATATGGGTCAGGATATTGGGTTCTCCTAGGGTTGGACTCCCTATATGGGTCAGAATATTGGGTTCTCCTAGGGTTGGACTCCCTATATAGTTCAGAATATTGGGTTCTCCTAGGGTTGGACTCCCTATATGGGTCAGAATATTGGGTTCTCCTAGGGTTGGACTCCCTATATGGGTCAGAATATTGGGTGTTGGGTCTACTAGGCTCATAGGGTGTGGGTGCATAGGATCTATGATCATGGGATCTAGAGTCATAGGATCTAGGTTCATAGGTTCTGGATTCATTGGTTCTAGGTTCATAGGATTTGGAGTCATAAGATCTATAGGTTGTGGGTATACTAGGCTTATAGGGAGAGGGTAAATAGGATCTATCTTCCTGGTTTATAAAATCTTGATTGGGTCTTCTAGGACTAACCTTAGGGATTGGGTCATGACGATGGGCTCTCCTAGGTTCAGCCTCAAGGTATGGATCAGGGTTTGGGGTCCTCCTAGGTTCAGTATCATAGTATGGGTCATGACGATGGGCTCTCCTAGGTTCAACCTCTCGGTAGGGATCAGGGTTTGGGGTCCTCCTAGGTTCAGGATTGTAGTACGGGTCAGGATGAGGGGACTCAGGATCTGGATCAGACTGTGACCCATGGGTTCTTTCTATGGTCCCTACATGGCCTTCTAACTGGCCAAACCTATCAGTAAGATGGTTAATTCTATTGTTGGTTTGGATACTAGACTGAGTTAACTGGGTAGTCAATTGGGTAGTTATCTGGGTAGCCATCTGGGCCATTTGATCAGCTAGGGCTTTTATTTGGGCTTGTAAATTTTCCATGGGTTCAGACATTTATGAAGGAGGTGGGTGATATGAAACTCCTGATCTAGTGCTCATGCAAGACTCGATCAGACCGACTATAGCTGACTAGACCTAGAATCCAAACTAGATGCTCAATCAGGGTGGCAAACTAGCCTATAGTAACCCTGTACTCAGCCAGGCAGGTGTAAGGGGAGTGTTAGGTTTCTGATTGCTAATCCTAGACACCAATCAGAGATTGGCCAGGTAGGCGGACCAGCACACAAGCCCTTCGGGATTGAATCCCTAAACCACCATTCTAGACACTGAGCACAAGGCACATACAGGTTATCTTGACACAATGATCTGACACGTAGCCCAGACCCGACCAGTTGGTGTCCCTAGCCCACTAGGGAAAATTAAGTCTAGTTAATTTTAGGTTAAGGCTTGGGACCGAATGTAAGGGATGTGGTTTTGGGCTAAGAAGAGGTGATCAAATCCTCCCCCCATCTGATATAGCAAGAGTGTGGTGTGGACACCAAAGGCACCAGAATAAGGCAGAGGCTTTTCAACCCTCTATGAATTGATCAATAATTTATGAGTCCATCTGTAATAAGGGCTTAGCCTATCTGAGTCCATTTTAATTGATTTTGAGTTTTAGTTCTGTACTAGTCAGCTCATGTTGAGCTAGTTCAGTCCAGTGTTAGTCAGCTCATATCGAGCTAATTTTATTTTTTTGAGTCCTATTCAACCATATTGAAGACTCAAGACCACATCATACAAGTAAAGACCAAGTCCAATCAGATTGAAGACATGGAAGTTTAGCCCAAGTCCAACCCAGCTTGAAGATTTGAAGACCCCAGGAGGAAAATCAGAAGCCCTGATTCCTTGCAGATGCCCTCCAGATGCCCAGATTTCCTTCCAGATGCCAAAATATATTCATAGACCAAGGAATCCATGATTTTAGAGGTCCATCTGCATCCTAGCCCAAAGAAATCAAGCCTAGGCGCCAAGCCCAAGCCCCTAAGAAGCAAGATACCAGGGAATATTCCTGCTACCTGGTTACCAGGCCACCCCAGCTTCCAGAGGCACAAACCCATGCACCCGGGCCCCTTTGGGCCAGCCCCTTGCTGCTCTTAGAAGCCCAACATGTCCCCTTAGGTGTCCTTGGAGTGTTAGCCAAGTCAAGAGAAATTTTAGGGATTTTTTCTACCTAATTTTTCCTTATTTTCTAGCTAGGGTTTGAGAGGGAAAAGGATTCTCATGTAAAGACTAATGTGCCCTTACTTGGAGCCCAAGGTTAAGGGTCTATTTAAGGGACCCTAGCCTCTTGTATGAAGGAATTTTTGATGAATGAAAACCTTGAGTTCTTCTATTGAGTGGTGTGATACCCTGCTGTGTGCATAAAGGGGTTTGTGAGAGTTCTTCTTCCCGGTGTTTGCAATCATCTTCCTGCTGCCAACAAACCCTCCAGATCCCTGGACGCCCACTCCAAAGAAGCCTTCCCTAGATATTTTTTCTTTGTTTTCTTGTTCCTTTGTGAGCTTTATAACCCCTGACAGGTTGTTTGCAGGTCCCTGAGTTCCTACGAATCCAACGACTCCAGCCAAGCCTCAATCGGATCACCGAGCAGAAAGCCAGGTATCCGCGGGTCTTTGGCTCGGTTTTCCAGGCCGCATCCGTCGAGGAACGAGAGACCTCTTTGCTGCGATCTTCACAGACGTTGTCAGGTACACCCCTCTACCTCCAGTAGTTTTATTGTAGGAGAACTTGCCCTAACCGAGGCTTCTCAGCCCCGGCAGTCCTTCTTTGCTACTTTTCTAGGTCCTAATCTGCATGCTGATTTTCAAAAATTCATACAAAATTCCCTATAAATGATTTTGATCTGAAATCTGGGAATTAATCACCTAACGCAACATGTAAAACATACAAAAAAAATGGCATGCATATTAGTCCCCCATCATTTGGTATCAGAGCTTAGATTAAGGCTTGTTTTCTGTAATTTTTTCAGTCCATATATACTCTGTTATTTTAATTATTTCTCTCTGATAAAAGCTCCAAAAATTTTAAAATTTATTTTTATGGATTCATCATAATTAACAGTAATTTTAAAAATTTTGTAGATTTTATTATTTCCTGTGAATGTTTTTCAAGCCGAAATACATCCTGCAAATGTTTGGCTCTATTTTTTCAGCAAGACAAGTTTGAAAGTTTTAGGTTTTTGTTTAGCAATTTTTGCATATTTTTTAATTTTAGTATATTTTCAGCATATTAGGCCATGATTTAAAAGTTTTCTTCTATTTAAAAATACCAAAAAAAAAATTACATATTCTCCAAAAATACCAAAAAAAAATATCTAAACCCTAATTTGCATCCTCATCTGCCTGCCATCATTGCATAATTTACTTTTAAGGGCACTCTTGCTATATCAGATGGGGGGAGGATTTGATCACCTCTCCTTAGCCCAAAACTACATCCCTTGCATTCAGTCCCAAGCCTTAACCTAAAATTAATTAGACTTAATTTGCCCTAGTGGGCTAAGGACACCAACTGGTCGGGTCCGGGCTAGTGTTAGATCACTGTGTCAAGTTAACCTGTGTGTGCCTTGTGCTCAGTGTCTAGAACGGTGGTTTAGGGATTCAATCCCGAAGGGCTTGTGTGCTGGTCCGCCTACCTGGCTAATCTCTGATTGATGTCTAGGATTGGCAATCAGGGACCTAACACTCCCCTTACACCTGCCTGGCTAAGTACAGGGTTACTATAGGCTAGTTTGCCACCCTGATTGAGAATCTAGTTTGGACTCTAGGTCTAGTCAGCTATAGTCGGTCTGATCGAGTCTTGCATGAGCACTAGATCAGGAGTTTCATATCACCCACCTCCTTCACAAATGTCTGAACCCATGAAAAATTTACAAGCTCAAATAAAAGCCCTAGCTGATCAAATGGCCCAGGTGGCTACCCAGATAACTACCCAGATGACCCAGTTAACTCAGTCTCGTATTCAAACCAATGATAGAATTGACCATCTTGCCAATAGGTTTGATCAGTTAGAAGTCCGGGTAGGGACCCCAGAAAAAAACCATGGGTCACAGTCTGAGCCAAATCCTAATTCCCCTCAACTTAGGAGAGCCCCAAACCCTGATCCATACCTTGAGGCTGAACCTATGAGAGCCCATCGTCATGACCCAATCCCTAAGGTTAGTCCTAGAAGACCCAATCAGGATTTTATAGACCAGGAAGATAGATCCTATTTACCCTCTCCCTATAAGCCTAGTATACCTACAACCTATAGATCTTATGACTCCAAATCCTATGAACCTAGAACCTATGAATCCATAACCTATGAACCTAGATCCTATGACTCTAGATCCCATGATCATAGATCCTATGCACCCACACCCTATGAGCCTAGTAGACCCAACACCCAATATTCTGACCCATATAGGGAGTCCAACCCTAGGAGGACCCAATATTCTGACCCATATAGGGAATCCAACCATAAGAGAACCCAGTATTCTGACGCATATAGGGAGTCCAATCCTAGGAGGACCCAATATCCTAACCCATATAGAGAGCCCAACCTTAGGAGGACCCCATACCTTGATCCATCCTTAGAACCTGATCATAGAGCTGACCCAAAATCATATGACCCCAGATGCTATAATCCCATGACCCATAGATCTGCACCCTTGTCCTATGAGCCTAGAGAACCCATAACCCCTAAGTATCAGCCTAGTACTAGTCATGCTTCCCCTAGTCAACTTGAACCCCATAGGATTAGTATCCCTAAATACGAACCCAGTAGTGAGCAACTACCCCTTATACAACCTGAACCTACTAGGAGTAGTACCCATAATCAGAGACCAGAACCTAACCAATTTCCAGCTAGCCGACCTTCTCCAACCATTCCTGAGATTCACAAGGCTTACATTAACGCGGATGTGTATGAAGCTGATGTGAGCCTAGTGGATGAGTATGAGGGAGAAGAGGAGACACCTTTAGTAGACCTAGAATTAGCTGACCCAGTAGATACCTAGGTAGAAACCAACCCAGAGCTAGTTGACCTTGACCATATCCAACCTAAAGCTATAATGGAAGAACAAATAGAGGAAGAGAACCTAGGTACTGCTACTAGAGCCTTACATGAGTAAACCATAGAGGAGAGCCAAATTATAGAGTCTAGTCCAAAAATACAAGAACCAGAAGAATTTATTAAGGACCTGATCTCTTTGAATCAATACCTTCAAGATGAGTCCCCTCCTATAGTTCCCATTAAGGACCTCTTCCCCGAAATTGACGACTCATCCTTCCATTATGCAAACCCTGTAGATATATCTCAACCTCGTAAGGTTAACCTCATTAGTATAGGATTAGTTCCTGACACCCCGTCTTTTATCCTACTTTATCCAACTAACCATGAACCTTTTTCTCTACCTTACCAAACTAATTCTGAACCCATTTCCTATTTTCTGCCCTTTCCTAACACCTCCAGCATTTCTAGGATCATTAGATTGCATTTAGCTGAGATTAGCATACTGCATGCATTCATCACGCATGTTAGGTTTGCATCTTACTTCTGGCATACTCTTTGGAATTTGCTAGGAGTTCATTGTAAATTTTCATGTGCATGTCAAGATAGGATCAAACCTAGAGAACCTATAATCTATTAGGTTTAGATCCAAAGAGTTCAATAAAATTTCCTTCGATAGGAATGCATAGTCGAGTCTGTTAGGTGTCAGTATGAGTCCTTTGCATCATTTGTTAGGAGTTTACCTGTGCCTAGCATGTTCACCACCCGCACTAATCTTAAAACAACTGGCTAATTCCCGAAGAAGGGTCAAAGAATTTGATGTAGTGGATTCTATCTTGGTTAGGCTTAGGCCTAAAAGAAGCTTCATGCTCGCAGAGCCGGACCTTTTAAAGTGATAGAGAAGGATTGGATCAAATGCCTAGGTGTTAGACTTGCCTTCGGATTTGGGCATTAGTTCTACCTTCAATATTATAGACCTGGTTGAGTATAGGGAACCGACAGCGATACCTAGTAAGGCCTTTGGACCTATTCCTTTTCATTGTGAGTGACCCTAACCCAGAGTGTCCACTAACAAATTGGCCTGAGAGAGGAGAACGGATCGAGTGTATCCTGGACGATCAAGCCATCACGACCTGGGGCCGTGACTATCAATGCTTCCTGGTTCGATGGCAAGGCCAGCCAGAGTCGGACGATTCATAGATTTCTCGAGAGGACTTGCAATGCCTTAACCCAGACCTTCTCGAGAGATATGTGAGCTAGTCTGATCTTCACTCGACAGGGTCGAGTTCCTCCCACCCCGGGAGAATTGGTGTGGACACCAAAGGCACCAGAATAAGGCAGAGGCTTTTCAACCCTCTATGAATTGATCAATAATTTATGAGTCCATCTGTAATAAGGGCTTAGCCTATCTGAGTCCATTTTAATTGATTTTGAGTTTCAGTTCTGTACTAGTCAGCTCATGTTGAGTTAGTTCAGTCCAGTGTTAGTCAGCTCATGTCGAGCTAATTTTATTTTTTTGAGTCCTATTCAACCATATTGAAGACTCAAGACCACATCATACAAGTAAAGACCAAGTCCAATCAGATTGAAGACATGGAAGTTTAGCCCAAGTCCAACCCAGCTTGAAGATTTGAAGACCCCAGGAGGAAAATCAGAAGCCCTGATTCCTTGCAGATGCCCTCCAGATGCCCAAATTTCCTTCCAGATGCCAAAATATATTCATAGACCAAGGCATCCATGATTTTAGAGGTCCATCTGCATCCTAGCCCAAAGAAATCAAGCCCAGGCGCCAAGCCCAAGCCCCTAAGAAGCAAGATACCAGGGAATATTCCTGCTACCTGGTTACCAGGCCACCCCAGCTTCCAGAGGCACAAACCCATGCACCCGGGCCCCTTTGGGCCAGCCCCTTGCTGCTCTTAGAAGCCCAACACGTCCCCTTAGGTGTCCTTGGAGTGTTGGCAAAGTCAAGAGAAATTTTAGGGATTTTTTCTACCTAATTTTTTCTTATTTTCTAGCTAGGGTTTGAGAGGGAAAAGGATTCTCATGTAAAGACTAATGTGCCCTTACTTGGAGCCCAAGGTTAAGGGTATATTTAAGGGACCCTAGCCTCTTGTATGAAGGAATTTTTGATGAATGAAAACCTTGAGTTCTTCTATTGAGTGGTGTGATACCCTGCTGTGTGCATAAAGGGGTTTGTGAGAGTTCTTCTTCCCGGTGTTTGCAATCATCTTCCTGCTGCCAACAAACCCTCCAGATCCCTGGACGCCCACTCCAAAGAAGCCTTCCCTAGCTATTTTTTCTTTATTTTCTTGTTCCTTTGTGAGCTTTCTAACCCCTGACAGGTCGTTTGCAGGTCCCTGAGTTCCTACGAATCCAACGACTCCAGCCAAGCCTCAATCGGATCACCGAGCAGAAAGCCGGGCATCCGCGGGTCTTTGGCTCGGTTTTCCAGGCCGCATCCATCGAGGAACGAGAGACCCCTTTGCTGCGATCTTCACAGACATTGTCAAGTACACCCCTCTACCTCCAGTAGTTTTATTGTAGGAGAACTTGCCCTAACCGAGGCTTCTCAGCCCCGGCGGTCCTTCTTTGCTACTTTTCTAGGTCCTAATCTGCATGCTGATCTTCAAAAATTCATACAAAATTCCCTACAAATGATTTTGTTCTGAAATTTGGGAATTAATCACCTAACTCAACATGTAAAACATACAAAAAAAATGGCATGCATATTAGTCCCCCATCAGAGTGCCCTTAAAAGTAAATTATGCAATGATGGCAGGCAGATGAGGATGCAAATTAGGGTTTAGATATTTTTGGTATTTTTTTGAGAATATGTAATTTTTTTTAAATTTTTTTTGGTATTTTTTTAAATAGAAGAAAACTTACAAATAATGGCCTAATATTCTGGAAATATACTAAAATTAAAAGATATACAAATGATGCTAAACAAAACCCTAAAACTTCCAAACTTGCCTTGCTGAAAAAATAGAGCCGAAAATTTGCAGTCTGTATTTCGGCTTGCAGAAAATTCACAGGCCATAATAAAATCTGAAAATATTTTTAAAATTACTGTGAATTATGAACAATACAGAAAAATAAATTTCAGAATTTTTAGAGTTTTTATTAGAGAGAAATAATTAAACTAACAGAGCATATATGGACAAATAAATTGCAGAAAACAAGCCCCAATCTAAGCTCTGATACCAAATGATGGGGAACTAAAATGCATGCAATTTTTTTTGTATGTTTTACATGTTGAGTTAGGTGATTTATTCCCGAATTTCATATTAAAATCATTTGTAGAGAAATTTTTATGAATTTTTGAAGATCAGCATGCAGATTAGGACCTAGAAAAGTAGCAAAGAAGGACCGCCGGGGCTGAGAAGCCTCGGTTAGGGCAAGTTCTCCTACAATAAAACTATTGGAGGTAGAGGGGTGTACCTGACAATGTCTGTGAAGATTGCAGTGAAGGGGTCTCTCATTCCTCGATGGATGTGGCCTGGAAAATCGAGCCAAAGACTCGCGGATACCCGGCTTTTTGCTCGGTGATCCGATTGAGGCTTGGCTGGAGTCGTTGGATTCGTAGGAACTCGGGGACCTATAAACGACGTGTCAGGGGTTAGAAAACTCATAAAGGAACAAGAAAACAAAGAAAAAATAGCAAGTGAAGGCTTCTTTTGGAGTGGGCGTCCATGGATCTGAGATGCTTGTTGGCAGCAGGAAGATGATTGCAGCACTGGAAAGAAAAACTCTCGCAAACCCCTTTATGCACACAGCAGGGTATCACACAACTCAATAGAAGAACTCAAGGTTTTCATTCATCAAAAATTCTCCCTTCATACAAGAGGCTAGGGTCCCTTAAATAGACCCTTAACCTTGGGCTCCAATTAAGGGCACATTAGTTTTTACATGAGAATCCTTTTCCCTCTCAAACCCTAGCTAGAAAATAAGGAAACATTAGGTAGAAAAAATCCCTAAAATTTCTCTTGACTTGGCCAACATCCAAGGACACCTAGGGGGATGTGTTGGGCTTCTAAAAGTAGCAAGGGGTCGGCCCAAAGGGGCCCAGGTGCATGGGTTTGGTCCTCTGGAAGCTGGGGTGGCCTGGTAGCCAGGTAGCAGGAATATTCCCTGGTATCTTGCTTCTTAGGGGCTTGGGCTTGGCACTTGGGCTTGATTTCATTGGGCTAGGATGTAGATGGACCTTTAAAATCATGGATGCCTTGGTCTATGAATATATTTTGGCATCTGGAAGGAAATCTGGGCATCTGGAGGGCATCTGCAAGGAATCAGGGTTTCTGATTTTCCTCCTCGGGTCTTCAAATCTTCAAGCTGGGTTGGACTTGGGCTAAACTTCCATGTCTTCAATCTGATTGGACTTGGTCTTTACTTGTATGATGTGGTCTTGAGTCTTCAATATGGTTGAATAGGACTCAAAAAAATAAAATTGGCTCGACATGAGCTGACTAACACTAGACTAAACTAGCTCAACATGAGCTGACTAGTACAGAACTGAAACTCAAAATCAATTAAAATGGACTCAGATAGGCTAAGCCCTTATTACAGATATACTCATAAATTATTGATCAATTCATAGAGGGTTGAAAAGCCTCTATCTTATTCTGGTGCCTTTGGTGTCCCCACCACTTCAATGAGAAGGAGTCTTATGGATGGATAAGCATATTATGATAAGCCTTTTTCATGTTCCAAGAGACACATTTTTTGTCTCTTCAATTTCCATCAATTAATACCCATCTGCCATTTGGAAATACCGGTCAAAATGAATCCAAGGGACATGACTTATGAAATGTGGCATCGGAAAAAAATCAAGAGCCTTCAAACAGAAGGACTCTTGATCTCAATTAGTGCCATAATGAAGCCAATCGTTTTCATGCAAAAACCACCTGCTTTGACCGGTCCATTATTATCCAAGAGGCATGAGGATAAGATGAGAAGTCACTCCAGATATGAAACTCCCAGAGTTTCATCTGTAGAAGGACTCTTAGTTCTTCTACGTGCACCTTCATCTCCCACGCGCGCTAAGAGGTGCCAAGAGTCCATGCCCACTTGGACTCTAATCCAAGTGTCATTTTAAGTCCAAATAAAACCAGATAAAGTATGGTTTAAGATTCCCCACTTAGGACTCAACCTAATCTAGGTTTTTCTCAAATAGGTTAGTCCAAATACCAAGAAACCGGACCTAATCCAATTGGATTAGGAATTGGGTTAGCCTGCACATGCTAGTGTGCAATCTATCTAACCAATTAGGATGCCATGACCCTAATTAAATCATGAATGACTTCTTTGGCCAACTCTCTATTGTGTGTGACCCATTGGGTTCCACATATAGCCAGCAATAGGTTTAGGTTTGAGCCGATTCGATCTGATCGAACCTGATTGATCTAATTAGATCAAATTGGCTCACCTAATTGTCCAATTTGAATCACACATCGAATTGACTCATAAAACCAAATCAATTGATTCATGAAAACCTACAAGACAAGATTGATATCTAGCAACGTATCATGCCTACTCGGAAGATAAGGAATTTGGTTAAAATTACCAAAGTACCCTTTAGTGGTAAGTTATCATGCAATTCAATCTTTCGATCTCCCATTATCCCGATTAAGTGATACGTATGGATATATGTCAAACCCTAACACTTAATCATATCGAATCTCATCTCAATCATGAGGACTTAGCTGATGACTGATTAGAAACTAATTCTAATCTCATCCTCCTTTGATCAAAGGCTCCTTGAGTCACTTATCGAAGAGATTGCATAGGATAACAATTCCTCTTACAAGGAAAGATTGATTCCTTGTTGGTCCACTCACATCATTCATACACCTTCCACCATACCCAAAACACCCTGTACATGTCGCAAAGGCATGAATGAGTATGAACCAAGGTATGGCTTAGTGTGCATAAGGAACCATGGTGACCTCAGGTCTAAAGATCACATGCACAACTTCTACTTTGGGATCTATTTTTTGACAAGCAGTAAGACTTCCATAAGATAGTCCCTGTGCGGATCAGTCCAGTGTACTCATACTCAGATGAGCACCCTTATCCTTGTATTAGTGTATCTACACAAGTGGTTGTGAGATTAACCATCCTCATCAACTGAGCAAACATAAGATAAGCTAGTCTTTCTGGATTCATCGATCCCCGAATCGATGGTCCAATGACTAGGAACATTCTAGATTAGGGTTTATAAAAATTAAGTCTCACTATTATTTTATCATAACCCTAATTTTATTGCCCTACTCTATGGGGTTCATCATAATCAACAAAATCATGACAGAGCAGTATATGATGAATCAAATACCTTTATTAATATAAAAAATATGCCATACATGAGCTGGAGGTTTACAAAAAGGCCCTTATAATGATTGGCCCTTACAACACTTTTCTATCAAACTCCCACTTGCACTAAAGCCAATCACTCTTGTATTTTGTGCCCAAACAATCTAAGTGACGATCTAACTGCTGCTTGGCTAATGCTTTAGTGAATGGGTCTACTATATTGTTCTTTATGTCAACTCATTCAATGGCAACATCTTGTATTTCAATGATCTCTCGAACGAGATGGAACCGTCTTAGATTGTGCTTGGACTTGTGATGAGACCTTGGTTCCTTAGCTTGTGCAATAGCCCTAGTGTTATCACAGTATAATGGCACTAGCTATTGTACATTAGGAACCATGCCCAATTCCATGATGAATTTTTTCATCCAGATAGCTTCCTTTATGGCTTCACTAGCAGTTATGTACTCTGCCTCGTGATTGAGTCAGCTATTGTAGGCTACTTTGTACTCTTCCAACTCACTGCACCATCATTCAGGGAGAAGACATACCCCGATGTGGATTTGCTATCATCTGGATCTGACTGAAAACTAGAATCTGTATAACCTTCTAGTTTCAACTCAAGTCTTCCATATACTAGAAAAATATCTTTAGTCCTTCTCAGGTACTTAAGAATAATTTTCACAGCTTTCAATGATCCTCTCCTAGATCTGCATGAAACCTACTCACTATGCTCAAGGCATAAGCGACATCAGGTCTGGTATGTAACATGGCATACATAATTGATCCTACAACCGAAGTATAAGGAATCATAGCCATTCTCTTTCTTTCTTCTGATGTCTTAGGAGACATTTTCTTAGAGAGATGTATGCCTTGACTTAGAGGCAAGTAACCTTTCTTACTTCCATCCATGTTGAATCTCTTCAATACCAAGTCAATGTACCTAGACTGGAATAAGCCTAGCATCCTTTTAGATCTATCTTTGTAGATCCTTAAACCTAGTATATAGGATGCTTCTCCCAAATCTTTCATGGAAAACTTTGATCATAGCCAAGTTTTAACCGACTGCAACATTGGGATATCATTTCCAAAGATCAGTATGTCATCCATATACAAAACCAAGAAAATAAGTGCACTCCCATTTGTCTTCTTGTACACACATGGTTCATCTACATTTTTGATAAAACCAAATCTTTTGATTGTTTCATTAAAATGGATGTTCCAAGTCCTCGATGCTTGCTTAAGTCTATAAATGGACTTCTTTAATTTGCATACCTGATTTAGTCTCCCATTTGAGACAAAACCCTCTGGCTGTGACATATAGACTTCTTCCTCAAGGTTTCCATTGAGGAAAGCAGTCTTTACATCCATCTGCCAGATCTCATAGTCATGGTATGCTGCTATAGCAAGCAATATCTGAATGGACTTAAGCATCGCTATTGGAGAAAAGGTTTCATCATAGCTTACACCATGTTTTTATCTGAAACCTTTTGCTACCAGTCTAGCCTTGTAGGTCTCAACTTGACCATCTGCTCCAATCTTTTTCTTGAAGACCCATTTACACCCTATTGGGTTAATTCTTTTAGGTGGATCTACCAAAGTCCAAACCTGATTGGAATACATGGAGTCCATTTCAGATTTCATGGTGCCAAGCCACTTGTCAGAGTCTCTACTCTTGATAGCTTCCGAAAAGGTCATAGGATCATCATCTTGTATGATACTAGCTTCATTGTCATCCCCGATGACAAAACCATATCTGAGAGGTGCTCCCCACACCCTCTTTGACCTTCGGAGAGGAAGTTGTATTGTGGTTGTTCTTGATCCACAAGAACCTCTGGTTGAGGAACTTCACTTGAAGGCTCACTGGTTTGTTGGTTCTATTCTTCACATAACTCAAGTAAAGAATCACAACATCCTTATTGGATAAACTCTTGTTCCAAGAATGTAGCATGCCTACTGACAATTATCTTTTGCTCAGCAGCATTATAAAAGAGGTATCCAACACCCTCTTTTGAATAACCAACAAACCTGCATTTATCAGCCCTTGCACTTAGCTTATGTCCAAAGGTATTCTTGACATAAGCATGGCAACCCCAAATCTTCAAATACTTAAGATATGATCTTTTGCCATTCCATAATTCAATGGAGTGCTATTCACTGATTTAGATGGAACCCTGTTTAATATATATACAGCAGTATCTAGGGCATTCTCTAGAAGGAAGTAGGAAGATCTGTGAAGCTCATCATGGACCTCACCATGTCTAACAAGGTGTGATTTCTCCTTTCTGCCACTCCATTTAACTGGGGTGTATAAGGAGGGGTCCATTTAGATATAATTCCTTTGTCCTTGAGATGGTTCAGAAACTCACCAGATAAGTATTCACCTCCTCTATCAGACCGAAGAGCTTTAATACTAAATCTAGTTTATTTTTCAACCATACTCTGATATTCTTTAAACTTGTCAAAGGCTTCGGACTTATGTTTTAAAAGATACACATGACTGAACCTTGATAAATCATCAATAAAAGTGATGAAATAAGAATATCCTCCTTTGGCCTGAGTTGACATAGGTCCACATACATCAGTATGTATTAGACCTAACAATTCAGCTGCTCTCTCTCCATGTCCAGTGAATGGAGATTTGGTTTTTTTTTTTTATGAGACAAGATTCACAAGTTCCTAATGATTGGAAATCATCAGAGTCAAAGTAATTATCTTTGACTAACTTGTTTATCCTTGACTCACTGATATGACCTAATCGACAATGCCAAAGATATGTGACATTGTCATTATCTCTTTTCCTCTTCTTATCATCAATAAGAAAATTTTTTTTATTGAGTTGCAAAGTTAGAAGACCATTTATAAAACATCCATGTCCAAATACTTTATTATTTTGAAGAATAGAGCAGCCACTGCTCTTTACATTAATTTCATATCCTTGTTGTAATAACAAGGGTATGAAATAATGTTTCTAACAATATCTAGTACATAAAAGCATTCTTCTAGCTTTATCACATTACCCGAAGGTAATAATAGAACATATGTACCCATAGCTTCAGCATGTATGGCTTCCCCATTAGCACCATGCAGCTTGAAGTCACCCCTCTTCAGGCTTCTAATTCTGTGGAGTCCCTGTAATGAATTGCATATTTGAGATCCACATGTGGTATCTAATACCCATGAATTAGAAATGGAAGCACTCAATAATAAATTAGTTTGTATCATGTACAAACCTTTAGATGAACCACTTGTATCTTGCTTCACATTTGCAAGGTAAACCTTGTAGTTCTTCTTCCAATGCTCAGTCTTGCTGCAATGGAAACAGGCTCCATCACCTTTCTTAACTTTCTTGTTCTTCTTCTGGATGCTCTTCTTAGGGTTGAATATTCTCTTCATATCCTTCTTCATTTCTTGCTTCTTTCTATCAACAAGAAGCACCTGAGCCTTATCTTTTTTAGAGTGGCTCTCAGCTGTCTTAAGCATGTTAAGCAGCTCTGGTAATGAAGTATTCAATTTGTTCTTATGGTAATTAAGAACAAACTGAGAGGAGTCTGGGAGTGACTACAGGATCAAGTCCTGATTGAGTTCACCATCCATGACAAACCCTAATTGACCCAATCGAGTGATCAAGTCAATCATTTTCAGCACATGGGTTTGCACAGGTGAACCCTCACTCATTCATGCTCGGAACAACTGCTTCGATATTTCATATCATGCATCCCTACTTTGCTCTCCATAAAGATCTTTTAGATTGAGCAATATGGATTGAGGTTTCATACCTTCATGTTGCCTTTGGAGCTCGTTGCTCATCGAGGCCAACATGATGCACCTGACAATTGTACTATCATTTTGCCACATTCTTTATGTGAAAATTTCCTCCTCTGATGCATCCTCTCCGATCACCATTGGATCCGGAGAATCAAGTATATATGAAAGCTTCTCCTGAGTAAAAACAATCCTCAGGTTCCTCAGCCAGTCCACATAATTTGGACCGGTTAACTTCTTGGCATCCAAGATGCCCCTTAGTGATAGGTTTGAAGCCATTAAAATAAATGTCCTACATTTAATTAAAGAACAATATTAGCAGACCACTCAATGATGACATTCATAACTAGATAAGGACTTTATATCTAATTATGTCTCCCACTATTTTCTTTGAATACCATAACCCTCAACTATGGTAAGCAAGAAACCTTCTTGGTTTCCTTAGTGGGGTTGAGATCCTGATCCCTCATTAGTGCCTTATGTCACACAACAAACACTAATGATTTTAAAGGTAGGACAACCTTTCCAATTGCAACACGTGCAATTCTGAACAATTATCTTTGTCTCTAAGATACTTATAGCCTTGTGTCACACAACAAACTATACTATCTTAGTTTAGTCAAACCCTTCATTTCTATACAGCCATGATTGAACATTGTTGCCCTTGTGTCACACAACAAAGCAACAACTCCAATCACGCCATAAAGCACTAAGTGCACCAAGACAAATTTCATATCAAACCCTATAGTAGGCCTCGTGTCACATAACAAACCTACTATAGTCTTGACATGAATCTATCTTAGCATGAAGGAAGGCATAATATAGCTTAACCAATCAGCATTACCAAAATAGGATTTAGATGTGACCAAATTGGCCAGGTGAGTCGTAAGGGTGAGGGGGTCCCCCCGTTGCTTTCCTTAGACGCAAATTAAAAACCTCATCCCCTTTACCTTCCCAGAACCACTTGCCTAGACACCAATCGGCTGATCAAACCCTAATTGGTTTTGCATCATGACTAAATTTTTGCTATGAGTAAATATAATTTTGATGAGGGCTTTTGATGGTCTCAAAACATATTCTAAATTATCATGATTACTATGCTTATAACATATATAAACATGTAACATATCATCATAACATAACATGTTATATGTTAAACAAGCATATTATAGCTAATATGCAAATCAAGGCATTATAGATACATAAAAATACCTTTCACCTCACTTTTCATGGGATATGGCCACAGCGGCACCCCTACATGCCATAGGAGACCCATTGAATGGGAGGATTGGGCCTTTAAATCCTACTTGGCTCCTATGACTGGACGTCCATGGTGACTAACCCAATCCAAAGCAGTTACTAAGTATAATCAACATGCATAATTTCATACTTGACATAATATCATGCATTTCATAAAAACTGAAATTAAACATATTACCCTAATATGCAAAATTTCATAAAATTGTATTATCATGCCATTTCATAAAGAAACCAGTAATCATGCATATAAATTTGGTTGGGTCAACTTGACAGGGTTTGGGTTGGCTCGATAGGGTTCGGGTCGACTTGATAGGATTTGGGTCAGCTTGATAGTGGAATTTCATAAAACTCCAAAAATAGTTCATAACTGGTATGCCACAAGGATGGCTCTGATACCATTGATGGGAATTCTCCCAGGGTGCCGGGAGCTATGCAGCATGCGAAAGTAAATTTCAAAACATAACTCTAAGCATGAAACCCTAATATGGCTAGAAAACCCTAATTCCCAGGAACGCCTCATGCAATACCAATTAATGAAATATAAATGGAGTCAGAAAAATATACCTGGATCGCTGAAATCTAATCCTTTCCATGAGGCTCACAAGTGCAAGCCCTCCAATGGTGATCCACATGAGAATGGTACCAAGGAAGAATCCCTACCAGGGTTGCTTGCTTCAACAGAACTCTTAGTGCAGCCTTTGGACCTTGGACCACGGTAGGAGACCCTGTCCTACAGTATGGCACTTTGAATGCTCTCCAAAATCACTCTTAGACTTAAGATAGCCCTCCTTTAGAATACTCTAGGCTTATGTCTTAAAATCTAAGACTTGTCCTAGAGGAAAAAGCCTTGTCTTAAAAAAACAAGCTTTGTCTTAAGGGAGGGAGAGAAGAATAGTAGATGGCATTTCTTTTTTATCAGAAAAGAAATTACCAAGGCATCAGATTACCATGCCTTTTATAGAGTGAGTTGGGGTGCCTAATATGCCTCTTCTATAACCATCTGATAAGACCCTTCAATGAGAAGGAGTCTTATGGATGGATAAGCATATCATGATAAGCCTTTTTCATGCGCCAAGAGACACCTTTTTTGTCTCTTCAATTTCCATCAATTAATCCCCTTCTGCCACTTGGAAATACCAGTCAAAATGAAGCCAAGGGACATGACTTCTGAAATGTGGCATTAGAAAACATTCAAG
Organism: Areca catechu; assembly: GCA_021397845.1. Lineage (NCBI taxonomy): Eukaryota > Viridiplantae > Streptophyta > Magnoliopsida > Arecales > Arecaceae > Areca > Areca catechu. The sequence continues at coordinate 98,679,909 of CM038045.1, forward strand.
AGCCTTCAAACAGAAGGACTCTTGATCTCAATTAGTGCCATAATGAAGAGACGCGTCTCTTCATTAGGCGCCAAGTCTTTTCACCAAAAACCACCTGCTTTGACCAGTCCATTATTATCCAAGAGGTGTGGGGATAAGATGAGAAGGCACTCTAGATATGAAACTCCTAGAGTCTCATCTATAGAAGAACTCTTATTCCTTCTGCACGCACCTTCATCTCCCGTGCGCACCAAGAGGTGCCAAGAGTCCATGCCCACTTGGACTCTAATCCAAGTGTCATTTTAAGTCCAAATAAAAATAGATAAAGCCTGTTTTAAGCTGCCCCACTTAGGACTCAACCTAATCTGGGTTTCTCTCAAATAGGTTAGTCCAAATACCAAGTAACCGGACCCAATCCAATTGGGTTAGGAATTGGGTTAGCCTGCATATGCTAGTGTGCAATCTAGCTAACCAATTAGGATTCCATGACCCTAATTAAATCATGAATGACTTCCTTGGCCAACTCTTTATTGTATGTGACCCATTTGGTTCCACATCTACCTAGCAGTAGGTTTAGGTTTGAGCCAATTCGATCCGATCAAACCAGATTGACCTAATTAGGTCAAATTGGCTTACCTAATTGTCCAATTCGAATCACGCATCGAATTGACTCATAAAACCAAATCAATTGGTTCATGAAAACCTATAAGACAAGATTGACGTCTAGCAACGTATCATGACTACTCGAAAGATGAGAAATTTGATGAAAATTATCAAAGTACCCTACAGTAGTAAGTTACCATGCAATTCAATCTTTCGATTTCCCATTATCCCGATTAAGTGATAGGTATGGATATATGTCAAACCCTAACACTTAATCATATCGAATCTCATCTCGATCATGAGGACTCAGTTGATGACTAATTAGAAACCAATTATAATCTCATCTTGCTTTGATCAAAGGCTCCTTGAGTCATTCATCGAAGAGATTGCATAGGATAACAATTCCTCTTACTAGGAAAGATCGATTCCTTATTGGTCCATTCACATCCTTCGTACACCTTCCACCATATCCAGAACACCCCGTACATGTCGCAATGGCATGAATGAGTATGAACTAAAGTATGGCTTAGTGTGCATAAGGAACTATGGTGACCTCAGGTCTAAAGATCACATGCACAACTTCTACTTTGGGATCTATCTTTTGACAAGCAGTAAGACATCCATAAGATAGTCCTGGTGCAAGTCAGTCTAGTGTACTCATATCCTGATGAGCACCTTTATCCTTGTATTAGTGTCTTTACACAAGTAGTTGTGAGATCAACCACCATTATCAACTGAGCATACATAAGATAAACTAATCTTTCCGGATTCATCGATCCCTGAATCGATGGTCCAACGACTAGGAACATTCTAGATTAGGGTTTATAAGAATTAGGTCTCACTGTTATTTTATCATAACCCTAATTCCATTGCCCTACTCTACGGGGTTCATCATAATCAACAAAAACATGACACAACAGTATATGATGAATCAAATGCCTTTATTAATATAAAAAATATGTCATACATGAGCTGGAAGTTTACAAAAAGGCCCTTAATGATTGGCTCTTAGGGCACTTTTCTATCAATTCTCTCTTACCAGCCATCCCTCCACTTCCCAAATCCCAGATAAAAAAAAATCCAAGTTGCCAACAATTTAATTTGCTTCTTTCTCTGCTTCCTCCAAACTCCACCGACGCTTCTACTACCACCACCCAATCACAGATCCCTCTGTCCACCGAGCCACCCACAGACCCGTGAGCCTCCTGCCATCCATTCCACCACCGCGATCAACAGGACTGCCAATCACCGTTCCCTCCACGATGCATAACCGTCCTTTCCCCTTCACTTGACATCGATCCAACTGACATTCATCTATTCTTCGCCGCCCTCACCAACTTACAGAGAACCCCTCATCCTGTTCCATCGCCCATAGCCACCACAACACCGCTTCCAGCCCTCGCCCCCTTGTTTTCCCAGTCCTGAGATGTTGACTGGAACTCCATCCTCCGTCGACCATCGCTTTTTCTTCCTAAGTTCCAAGGAGAACTTCATCGCTGCTAGGCTATCCCGAGCATCCCCTCCGCCATGCCACTCCTCCAACAACCCCATTTCTCGAGTCTCACCTGACCTTCTTCGCTCAGATTGCTGGATTATTCATCATCGAGGACCAGATCCTCCCCATCGATGGTGGACTGATCTCCTGGTTCGACGTTGACACACTCTAGGGGACCGTTGAGGCATACCTTAGAGGTCTCTTCGAGGATACCAACCTCTTCCCTGATTCCATTGAAGAACCCCGAACCCACAGCAATCGATCGTGGCTGTCCTCTTGGTCCCATGCTCACCATCGTCTTCCTCACTAGAGGAGTCTCCATGGTCGAAGCTCCTCAGATCGGTGCCTCCATAGTCATCATCCACCATCCTCAATCCCCAATCTCGTTGCCACTGTATCACCCAAAGCCGACCACATGGATCCACCTGATGCTTCACCTCCATCGTCGAACGCAGTTCGCTCCCACAGTCGCGCCCCTCTCATTGAGCCACCATCGTCTTCACTGTCGCACCGCCCAAGATCGAGCAATGCCATCTCTACCCTATGCTTCCGTCTTCCTCCCTGCTACCATCGCCAGCCACTATTGACTATGCCGTGACATCGCCACCCTACCGAACTGTCCTCCGCCCAGCATCGATGTCGGCGATCCCCTCTGCGAGCCTCCCCTATTCGCTAGTTTCAATCCACAAAGAAGATGAAGCCCGCACGAATGTGAATGCAATGTCTGCATTCCGAGCTGACTTCTCCCTCTGCACGATTCTCAAAGCTACACCAATCCCAAAGCTGCATCAATTTCAAAGTTGCATGCTCCTCAAAGTTGCATGATTCTAAATGCCATATAGATTTCAGAGCAAAGTCTTTGGATGTGGTTCATCAAAGCCCCCCACTGATCTTGACTGACAGAGTCGAGTTTTCTCCACCTCAAGAAAATGATGGGGATATTGCTAGCATGAATCCCAGAGCAAGCACAAATCCTAGAGCTACATGAATCTCAGAGCATGTCCAGAATAAATTAGTTTAGGATTTATCTTTTGTTTGAAATTTGAATTAGGATTGAGATATGGATAGGTTTATCTTATCCTATCTTGTATTTGAATTTGAATCATCCCTATCTTTTTATCTTGTATTCAAATTCAAATGAGGGTTGGAAAGGTCTATAAATACCACCTTCAGTCCTTTGTAAAAAAATAGTTTGGTTAATAAAGATGAATTTTTAGAAAAGAGTATTTCTTTTCGTTCGCCTAGCATGGGGAGGGTGAGAGGCCCGTCTTTCCTTCGCCTTCGGACATCGAGGGGTGTAAGACCCTATACCTTCGCTTTCAAGCCTCGAAGGAGTGTGATGCCCTAGCTATCCCCTTCCTTGTTGAGTCCCCTCTTTGGTCTTAGGGATTTTCCTTCATGGCCGTAGGTAGCGACTTGGATGGGATGCCCTGGGCTCCACATGTAATGAGATGGGTGGGATACCCTAGGCTACATGTAGTGGGGTGGGTGAGATGCCCTAGAGATGAGAGGTCTCTCCATGAATGTAAGTCCCAAGTCCGTAGAGTGTCCAATTTTTCTATCCTCGATCTCCATTTTTCCTTCGCCACCACCCTATAAAAAAATCAAAAAAAAAGAAGAAAAGTATCCTAATCTAGGTGACTTCTAGGCTCACCAACGATCCTACCCCTATCTGTCCCCCATCATTTGTATTCCAATGGAGCACAAGACTAGTGTTTTTGTCCCTTACATCACTGGTTGGGAGTCTATAAATACCCCACTAACCCCTCCTTGTAATTAATAAATTATTCATCAATATACAATGAAATTCTATCAAATTTTATTTCTTTGCTGTGTGCATCACGGGGTGTGAGACCCTTCCTTTGTTCTGCAGAACATCACAGGGTGTGAGGCCCTATTTATCCAACCGTCAAGAAATCCAAATCTATCATTTCTAAATCCTCCTTTCTTTCATTCTTTCCTTTCTATTGCTGCTTTTAATTCATGTTTCTTTCTTTGTTGAGTGTTATAGGTGAACATGAATCAAGATCAGGTTTTCTTGCCTCGAAACTGGTATCGTGCAAAAGATCAGAGCCTGGAAGCAAGATCTTGAAATTCTGTCGCTACGATCTTGAGAATCCTGCCAGATCTACATCGAGAGTGTGATCTTTGTTGGTACAACTGAACTTTTTTCCATCTCATAATTTTGGCTCATTGAATAGATCCTAGTTTACAGTGGTTTCTCAACCACCAAGTCCTTTTTTTAAAAAATTACTTTATAGGTTTACTTGTGCAGGTAATTTAATTAGATTCCTTCGCTGTCTCCTTTGAAGTCTTCTTTAAAATCTAAAAAATATTAAAAAATTAATTTATAATTTTTCTCTATTAATTAGTTATTAATTTTAGTAATTTAGTTTTGGTTTTCTATCCTGCATCAGTTTTGGTATTTATCCAATTGGGATCTTAGTGGTCCAATTTAATTAGCCCTTTTTACCAACTTTAATTGGATTTTTATTTGAAAGCCTAATTAAGTATGGTTGGTTCAATTAATTATTAGTTGGTTAAATCATGTAGTTAGTTATTCATTGAGTCCATGTAATTAGTTGAGTCATTGAGTCCTATATTACAAGAGGGGACTCAAGACAGCATCCCATGTGCACCCAATTGAAGACTCAGGAGAATCCATGTGCTAGCCCAAGTCACAACCTCTTCTTGGTGCCACCTTTTCAAGAATTTGGACATCCACACATGTCATGTTTGGACATGTCATTGGGACAACACCATTTGGACAATTCATTTTGGGACAAGAGCACATGCCATGTCACTTGTGTTTGGACATGCAACAAGATTAAGACATCACCACTTGACAACACCCTTTGGTCGGCCACTTAAAAAGGAGTTAGCGCCACTTATTTTTTTTAAGAGGAGTAAAGCAGAAGGAGATCTCCAAATTGGCACCCTCCCACTCCATTCCTTCATGCCAAAATCAAGAAAGAAATCAGCCAACATTTCAAGGAGTTCCAAGTCATCTTAAGTCATCCAAGTGGAGAAGGTTGGAAGGTTTTCCTACTTCAAGAGTTTTGATAAAACTGGTTGGAAGCTGCTTAAGTTCCTAGGACTTAAGACTCTCACCAAAACTATTGAGTCTTCTTCAATCCAAACTGAAGAGTCCACTCATATATAGAAGTCCAGATCAGCCCAACAAGCAAGAGTCCAAGATGCCCAGAAGTAGGACTCCAGGAGTTATAGTCCAAGGGAGCACAAGACTAGTGTTTGTGTCCCTTACAACACTAGTCATGGGTCTATAAATATCCCATCAACCCCCCTTTGTAATCAATTATTTATCAATATACAATGAAATTCTGTCAAATTTTATTCCTTTGCTGTGTGCATCGCGGGATGTGAAGCCCTTCCTTTATTCAACAGAACATCGCAGGGTGTGAGGCCCTATTTATCTAGCTGTCAAGAAATCCAAATCCACCATTTCTAAACCCTTATTTCTTTCATTCTTTCCTTTCAATTGCTGCTTTTAATTCATGTTTCTTTCTTTGTTGAGTGTGCAGGTGATCAAAAATCGAAGCTAGATTTTCTTGCTTCCAAACCAGCATCGCTTGAAAGATCGGAGCCCAAAATCGAATTCTTGAAACCCTACCATGAAGATCTTGAGAGTCCCGTCAAAATTGATTCAGAGGAGCGTATCTTCATTGGTAAAATCTAAACATTTTTCCATCCTCATAATTTATGACTCATTGAATAGATAACCATAGTTTATGGTGGTTTCTCAGCCACCAAGTCCTGTTTTTTCTAGTTTACTTTGTTAGATTTACTTTGTAGGTAATAGCTAGTAGGCTAGTCTTTCTTTATTAAATGCTTTGAGCCTCTAAAATTCTAAAAATCTATAAAAAACAATCTCTATTTTTTCTCTGTTAATTAGGTTTAAATATTAGTAATTAAATTTTGGTTATTATCCCGCATCAGTTTTGGTATCATCAATTGTTTATCAATATACAACAAACGTCTATCGAATTTTCTTCCTTTGCTATGTGCATTGCGGGGTGTGAGGTCTCTTCCTTTGTTCTACAGAGCATCGCGGGGTGTGAGGCCCTATTTATCCAGCTATCAAGAAATCCAAATCCACCATTTCTAAACCATCCTTTCTTTCATTCTTTCCTTTCCATTGCTACTTTTAATTTGTATTTCTTTCTTTGTTGAGTGTTACAGGCAGGGCAAGAAATGGGCCGGTCCAAAGACTATATTTTAAAAATTCTTGGACCGAATCCAGGCACCCCTTTGGCCCAAAAATTAAATGGACTCTATTTTACAGCCCAAAGACTAACCCGATATGCTTAAAATTTGGTTCGAAGCCTGAATTAATTTCAAACCGACTCGAAGTTTATTGAGCTGGCCTAGCCCAGTTCCAGATAATGGGCTTTGGGCCGGCCCATTTCCAAGCCTAGTTACAGGTGAATAGGAATCAAGATCAGGTGTTCTTACCTCGGAATTAGCATCGTGCAAAAGATCGAAGCCCGCAAGCAAGATCTTGAAATCCTGTTGCTATGATCTTGAGAGTCTTGCCAGATTTACATCGAGAGAGCAATCTTCATTGGTACAACTGAACTTTTTTCCATCTCATAATTTCTAACTCGTTGAATAGATCCTAGTTTATGATGGTTTCTTAACCAACAGGTCCTATTTTTTTTAATTGCTTTATAGGTTTACTTATTCGGGTAATTGAATTAGTTTCCTTCACCGTCTCCTTTGAGGTCTTCTTTAAAATTTAAATAATATAAAAAAATTAGTTTCTAATTTTTCTTTGTTAATTAGTTATTAATTTCAATAATTTAGTTTTTGTTTTCTATCCTGCATCAGTTTTGAACAAAATACAAAAAAATAATTAATTTTATTTTTTTATTATTTTAATTATTTTAGTTTGATTGCATCTAGGGTTTCATCTTGTGTGTGCATCATCAAGTAACCTAATCTTAAGGGCACTTGAACATCTCAGATCAGGGCAGGAGCACATCACTTGTCCTGGGCCCACAACAACCTCCTTTGCATCTGAGCCTAACCCTAATTAAAATTCAATAAGACTTAATTGCTCTAGTGAGCTAGGGACACCAATAGGTCCTGTTCCAAGTATTGTGAGCTAGTGCACCCAATCCTCTGATTATCACTTGAATCTGGTGTCTAAGGCTAAAGGTCTAGAGGCAAACGCCCTAAACGATTTCATGGTTCTTAATTAGGATCCTGTGAGAGTAGGGGGAGCCTCCCACGACCCCACCTCTTACTTGGCCAGTGGACAGGATAATTATTGAATTGGCTGTAATTTGAGCTAGTCCATTCTACTTGAGCTCTAGGTCTAGGAAACCCTAGTCCGAGTCGAGTACGATATGTTTGCATTGCATAACCCCTATATTTGGAGACCAATACTTGTAGCCTCAAACCCAACCCAGTCTAGTTTGACCATGGAGTCCACTATGGAAACCTTCGTTAGGACTTTCACTGAACAATGTACCCAAATGAACCACAAGTTTGATCGACTAGACCAACGATTAGAAAATCTAGAGAAAACCCATAAGACCCATCCTGAACCTAAATTTGAAACACACCCTGACCCATTCCTGGAGCCCAATCCTAGGAGAGCCCCTCACTAGGACCAGATCTGGGAGACTAACCATAAGAGACCCAATTATGATTTCATAGACCAGGATAAGAGAGCTACTAGGTACATTAGGTTAGAAGCAACTACCATTGGTGGTGATCTTGATCTTGAGGATTATCTTAATTGGGAAGAAGAAATGGATCTGTATTTTAAGAGGGAACTAATGTCTGAAGGAAGTCAGTTTAAGTTTGCTAAGCTTAAATTAGTATGCTAGACTAGAATTTATTGGGATGATATCAAAAGAATGATCAAACGAAGAAGAGACCTATCCATAACTACCTGGGATGACATGAAACTTAAACTTAGACAAAAGTACCTACCCAGACCCTATGAACCCAGTTCCTACGAACCCATATCCATAACCCATAGGTCTAAACCTATATCCTATGAATCCAAGGAACCCATAACCCATAGGTATCAGCCAAATGTTAGTCAAGTTTCTCTTAGTCAGCCAAAACCCATTAGGATTAGTGCCCTTTATCAAAAATCAGGATTTAGCCAAGTCCACCTGAGTCGACCCATTCCTTAGCAGAGTCGATCGAATTCTCACCTGAGCTGACTCAACCCTATTCCAAGCTGACCGACCCCTATTATTCCAGATCCTAGCCAATTTCCTCTTAACCAACCTACTCCTACTACCCTATTGGTTCACTAAGATGCTATTGAGAAGAAGTTTATGAAGCTAATGTGAACTTAGTGGATGAGTATGAGGGAGAAGAGGAAATACATATGGCAAACCTAGAATTAGCTGACCTAGTAGACACCCAGGCTGAAGCCAGCCTTGAGTTAGTTAACCATGATTGTACCCTGATTGAAACTATAATGGTAGGACCCTTAGAAAAAGAGATCCAAGAGGAACCTAACCCTACTACTGAAACCTTACCTGGGAAAACCCTAGAAACGAGTCAAGCTATAGAGTTTATTCTTGAAGTAATCAGCGAGGACTTGATATTTCCAAACCAGCAATCTCAGGAAGAATTCACTCCATCAGTCCCCATTGAAGATCTTTTTCCTAAAATTCTTGACTTGTCCTTTATTTAGGCTGACCCTTTATTCCCTGTAGGTATGAATCAATGTCTAAACCTTAAGGTCAACCCCGTTAGTTTAGGACAAATCTCTGAATCCTTTTCTTATTTCTTACCCTACCAAGTCACCCCGAATCTACTACTTTTTTTTACCTTTTCTTGAAGATTCCAGCATTTCTAGGACCATTAGTTTGCATTTTATAGAGGTTAGCATATTACATACATTAATTGAGCATGTTAGATTTGCCATTTATTTCTGGAGAACATTATGGCATTTATTAGGAATTCATGCCAAATTTTCATCAACATGCCATACATTAACCAAGGGTAATTTTAAAAGAAGACTCAATGAGTACACAGAAGGAGACTTTGTTATGGTTAGGCTATGACCTGAACTAGTTATATGCCTGTAGTAGTGGACCATCAAAGTAATTAAGAAAATTGGACCAATGCCTATGTGCTTGAATTGCCACCTGAATTAGGCATTAGCTCTACTTTCAATGTTTCAGGACCGTATCGAGTATAGGGAGCCAACATTGATTCCTAGTGAACCATTTGGACCTAATCCTATCCTTGAGAGTGAACCACCCAAGTGTGTCCACCAACCATTCCACCAGCTCGGAGAGACAAGATCAAATAGATTTTGGATGATAAGATCATCGCTAACTTGATACCTGTTGCCACCTGGATCATCATGGCCCGTAGCTTCGGCGCATCGCCCCGCATCGAGTGCTTCCTTCTCCCCTCGGGGGCACTTCCTCCTGTGTCTGCCTCTTACCTTTCTTACCGCATGCCTTGCACGATGGCCCTGCCCAGATCAGTGGCTTGGTCCCAGTGTCCTTCTTGTGGTTCTCCCTTGTGGTGTCTCCTCTGGAGGGGCTTGCCTCCGTCCGTGGCTTCTCCTTCTTCCCTTCCTCCTCTCGGAATGGTCCTTCCAAAGGAGGAGACGATCCTTGGGCCTCTTGGGGCCTCTCTTTTGCTCTTAGAATGGTCATCTTCCTAGCTTCTGATGAGCCCTCCAAGGAGCTCTCCCGAGAGCTCTCTCTTTTTTTCAAGGCCCCCTTGCTCCCGAATCCTCCTCTCTTTTCTTCTTTTCTTTTTCCATCCTTTTTCTCCTTTTCCCTCTAGGATAGGCACTACACCCCCTAGACTCTTGCCATCATGGGGAGTTTCCATTCCCGAAGGGGTCACCCAAGCATTGCAGGGCCTATGGCTTTGATAAAGTTCTCCTTCTGGGGAAACTCTGGGTCTCCAGGCATATGGTTGTTGATGTGGTGGCATGCTAAGGCCCTGGGTCTGATGGGGCTTACTTTACATAAAGTATGCGGGCGGCGTGTTGCAGAACTGGCATTGGTGGCAGGACATGTGCAACCTTCCGGAGGTTGCAGGAGGACAGGGACCTCCGTGTCGTGGTTTGAATTCTTGTTGATCTTTCTCTTCTTCACTGCTGGTGAGAATTCTGGCCTTTGTATGGCAGGGAAGGACCTCCATAAGAGGTCTACCTTTGGTAATATGAGCTTGACCCTGATCGGGAGCTGACCTTAGATGGAGGGCTCACCCCGTGAGCTCGACCCTGGTTGGGAGCTGACCTTGGCTAGTCGGCTGGCTTTATAAGCTCTACTTCAGTCGGGAGTTGGCCTCAGATGGAGGGCTCACCCCATGAGCCTAACCATGGCTGGGAGCTGACCTCGACAGGGGGCTAACCTTGACAGGGTACTTGCTTCATGAGCTCAACCTCCGTCAGGAGCTAACCTCGGCATTCCACAAGGGACCGCATCTAGGTGGCAGTCCCCACCCATGCAGCTACTGGCTTTCAATTGCATAGGCTCCATGTCAGCGGATGTTGCCATATTTGATGCCCCCCACACTCGAGTCCAGAGAATGAAGCATCACTCGGGGTGATGGGAGTAATGACCATGCTGATGTGGAGGGACATGCCTTCTGCACCATCAATACTTCAATTGGCCTGCCCCAAAGACCGCGCCTTTACATTAATGGGGTGTTGCACTCAGTTTCCCAATACAGGTGGATCATCAATGCCCTAGCTGGATCAAAGCGTTCCATCCAATGAACCAAAGCATCGGGAGGTGCCTAAAGCCGACACGTGGTGACTTTCGGTTGGCTACATGTTCTTTAAAAGGTCTTTGGGCATAGGTGGCCAGGGTTTTGCAAGGCTTCCTTTCTTCTTCTTGAGCCCCCTTCTGGTTCTGGTGTTGGCCTCCAGGTTTGCCCTCTTTAATCCCTCTCCCTTGGCCTGCGTTGAGGGAGGGCTCTTTGTAAACTTCAGGATTTTGGCCCAAGGCTCGAAGGGCCAAATGAAGGCTCTCCGGGGGCGACTGGCCAGCGTCAGGGCATGGGCATCTTGTTTGGAGAAGAAATCCACCGAGCTCAAAACTTTCTCCTCAGACATAAAGGGGGAGATCCTCCAGTCGTGCAGCTGGGGTAGAGAAAGAGGCTACCTCAAAAATGGAGGCGATCAAAGCCTCCTCCTGGTTCATAAGACCGGAGATTTTACAGGAGGTGGTGGCCCAGGTCACGGTGGTAGGGGCCAAGGCCATCGTGGTGCAGATAGGACCATCATGATGTAGAGCTGCTGTAGCTGCCCTTAGAATCATGGGATTGTTGAATTCCAAGATGGACGGTATGGTAGAGGCGGAGCCGATGTCGGGCTCTAGAGATTCGGCGAGCTCCTGAGGAAGGGTGCCCTCTGTGGTGTCTCCTACATTGATCATGGAGGTTAAGGTCAAGGCCCTCCGGCGAGCACCGCACCATCGCTGAGGGGATCTGCTCACCGACCAAGCAAGAAGCAGAGATGGGGCTTCGGTTCATCCATCCTTCATCTTGTATCTTAGGATTTCAGGAGGTATCCTGGCCTGTCGGGAGCCTCCATAGTATGTAAGAGACTTTTGATAAATGAAAATGTCCCTTCTTTTACGATTGCTATTTTGTCTTTCCTTTTTCTTTCTTCTTTTTTTTTAGCTTGAATATGCTGCTCGACCTTCCAAGCTACTGAGAGTCTCTCTCCGAAGTGAGGGACATTCCAATGAGGGTAGTTTTCTTTCTTCTTCCTCCTATCGGAATGCTTTGTATTCCATTCACTTTGCTTGTCATTTTTCTTTTCTTTGGCTTGAACTGCTTCTGGGGGGTGTCTTTAGCTTGTCAAGCCATGAATCAGGTGACTGACGATGGGAATTCAAGGATTCCTGACCAACATTCCTGGGCCGTGAGCAAGGCAATTAAAAGCAAGGCCTCTGGAGTGTCCCGGTTCGGTTCGCCACATTTTGGGTCAAGGGGCAGATGGTGGGACATCTGGAGTTTCCCGACAAACATCTCTGGATTGTGAGTAAAGCAATGGATGCGAGGCTTCATGAGTTTCCTGGCTTATAGGTGCCAAACTATGAGTTTTGTGATAGATGGTAGGGTTCCAGGAATCCCCAACTATGTCTTAAGATTGTGAGTGGGTTGATTGAGCACGGGCCTACTGGAAGGACCCAGCTTGGATAGTCATGGGCCTATCGGTAGATGGCAGGGTCGCCCTGTTATCGCTTAAGGACCTTGTTTCCGGCCAAAAAGTGTGAGCCTGATGGAGTGGACTCAGCTTGTTGAAGAGGGTGTCGAGCTATGGTCTCACAGTAGATGGCCTCTTAGTGCTGCCTCCAAGGTGTGAGCACAGTTGGAGAGTCATGGGGTGCCGAGCTTCTCGGTTCGCCATGCTATGAGTCACGCGGTAAATGACATCTTGGTGCCACTTCTAGGCTGTGAGCATGGCTATGAGGCTGTGAGGTACTAGACTTATGGGTGAGCCAAGCTGTGAGTCATGTAATTGATGGTATCTTGGTGCTACCTCCAGGCGGTGAGCTCGGCTGATGAGCGCGGGCCTGATGAAGGGGCCCACTTGTTGAAGAGCGGTTGCCATGCTGTGAGTGTCGTGGCAAACGGCCTCTTGGTGCCACCTTCGGGCTGTGAGCATGGTTGGAGAGTCATGGGGCACCGAGCTTCTCGATTCTTCATGTTGTGAGTCATGCGATAGATGGCACCTTGGTACCACCTCCGGGCTATGAGCGCAGCCATGAGGCTGTGAGGTGCCAGACTTATGGGTGAGCCAAGTTGTGATAATTTGATTATCCAGGATGCACTCGATCCGTTCTCTCCTCTCAGGTAAGTTGGTTGGTGGACACACAATGATGGGCTCACTCTCAAGAATTGGTTCAGGCTCGAAAGGCTCACTAGGTATTATTGCTGGTGCCCTATACTCTACAAGATCTGTAATGTTGAAGGTAAAACTGATGCCTAACTTTAGGAGTAACTCAAGCACATAAGCATTACGTCCAACTTTCTTTAACACTTTAAAAGGCCCAGCACCATGGGCATGCAGTTCCTTCATGGTCCTGGGTGGAAACCGTTCAGGTCTAAGCCTGATCATCACATAGTCTTTTTTAGAAAATTCTTTAAACCTTTTATGGGAATTAGCCATATTTTTATATGATCGTTACTCGTGTTAAGTTTCTTATTGATTTCATGATGCAATTCCTTAACATGCTGAGCATATGATTCAGCAGATTCAGAGACTCATGCATTCATAGGTAATGGGATGAGGTCTAAATGTCTCCTAGGTTTGTAACCATGGACAATTTCAAAAGGACTCTTTCCAGTAGACCTTTTGATAAAACTGTTGTAGGCAAACTCGGCTCTAGGTAGAAGAAGATCCTAATTCATAGTGTGTTCACCTACAAGATATCTCAACAAGTTCCCAAGGCTTCTATTGACAACTTCTGTTTAACCATCGGTCTAAGGGTGGTAGGAAGTGGAGAACTTCAGCTTAGTCCCCAACATGTGCCAAAGAGTTTTCTAGAAGTAGCTTATAAATTGGACATCCCTATCGGACACAATAGTCTTGGGTAGGCCATGTAACCTAACTACTTCATTCAAGAAAAGTTTGACCACTCTAGATGCATCAAAAGTTTGGGAGTAGGGCATGAAGTGAGCCATTTTAGAGAATCGGTCAACCACAACATAGATTGAATCATGTTTTCTCAGGGTTTTCGGTAGCCCTAGAACAAAGTCCATACTCAAGTCCTACCATGGATAGTCAGGTACAAGCAAAGGAGTATAAAGGCCAGTATTTTTGTTTTTGTTGCTTAACAACAGCCCAAGTTCTATATCTAGCCACGATTTGAGCTACGTCTCTTTTCAAACTTGGCCAAAAGAACTGGTCTACAATAGCTAGGATGGTCTTGTTTCTACCAAAGTGACCAGCTAATCCTCCTGCATGGGTCTCCCAGATCAAAAATTCTCTAAGAGAAGTTCTAGGGATACATAACCTATTTTCCTTAAAGAGGTAACCATCTTGTAAGGTATACTCACTATAGGCACTAGATGGTCCTTGTAGAACAGACTGGTAGATCTTACTGAAGTCAGGATAATCCTCATAGTTTTCTTTCAACTTGTCAAAACCTATGACCTCAGTATAGACAGTATTCAGAAGCAAAGATCTTTGACTCAAAGCATTAGCTACTTTGTTCTCAATTTCTGCATGGTGTTTTAGGATAAAAGTGTAGACCTGGATGAATTCTACCCATTTCTCATGTCTAGGGTTCAACTTTTTCTAAGAACTAAGAAACTATAGGGCCTCATGGTCGGAGTATAGAACAACTTATTATGGTAATAGGTAGTGTCTCCAGTACCTCAAGGTTTGTAATATCGTGTATAACTCTTTATCGTAGGTTGGGTACTTCAGCTTAGCCTCATTAAGTTTCTCGCTAAAGAAAGCTATGGGATGGTTCTCTTGGCTAAGTACTCCTCCAACACCTACTCCTGAGGCATCTCACGCAACCTCAAAAACTTTAGCAGGTAATCTTAAGATCAGTGCTTAAGTCATTTTCTCCTTAATTTCTTGGAAGGCTTTATTTGCAGATTTGGTCCAATTGAAAGTTTCCTTCCTAAGATCGGTGCTATGGGTGCCTGGGTCATTTTCTCCTCAATGCATGTTGGATGCCCCATTAAATCTACCCTTGATCCAAGCCAACAACCTCCCAACCTCACTCCACACATCATGCCTCTCCAAAGATCATGGTCGGCCAAGGAAGAGTTCAAAACTCGAATGGAGACAACCTTCCTCCCTTCCCTTCCCATATCAAGCCTCTCTCCAAAAAAGCATGGTTGGCTAAGGGAGAAATTCTAAAGTCAAAAGGCATCCCTTGATTCTTGAAGACAAGTCCACACAACACTCCCCAAATCAAGCTACCAAGATCAAGCTCATGGTCGGCCAAAGACTCATGAAAGGAGTTTCAAAATTCGAATGGGGACAACCTCCTCTCTTCCCTCCCCGAATCAAGCTTTCCACCAAATCAAGATCGGCCAAAGGAAGATTTCAAGAGCTCAAATTTAGATTTTAGGCACCCCTTGATGAAGATGTGTAACCTCATTTTTCATTTGAATTCAGGTGAGACTTAAGAGCCTATAATACGGCCCTAACCCTCTTGTAAATTCAATTTGATGAAGTAAAAATTTGAGAAGTTTCTTCTTCCTTTAGCCTTTGTCTTCTTAGACTAGGAACTCTATGAGAGAGTGCCTTTATCCTTCGGGAAATCGAGGGGTGAGAGGCCCTGAGTTACCTTCTTCCTTCATAAGCCACCAATCCATCTTCAAGCTTGGAAGCCCCCTGGAAGATCCACCTGGATGCCCAACGAGAAAAGCCCTTCTCGACCACCATCATTAACTCTTTTTTCCATCACTTCTTACTTTCTTATACCCTCTTTTTGCTGTTTTCTAATCCCTTCACTTAGTTGCTTGAGGTCCTCCAGGTGCCACGGACAGAGGAGTCGGTCATCCTTGCTTTTGGGACCATCGAACGAAAAGCTGGCGAATCTGCAAAGTCAAAGGCTTGATCTACAAGGTTGCATCCGCTAGTGTGAGCGAACTCAGCATCGGGCGCATCAGAATCTTTAAGGTTTGCACTCCTTAGTCTCCTAAGTTGGTATTATCTTAGAGCTAAGTCCCATTGAGGTTTCTCAATTATGGGGTCCTCTCTTTATCTTTGTTTAGGGGCTATATTTGCATGTTAGAAATTTCTTGTTCTTATAGAATCTCTATTTTTATTCTCCACTTGACTTCGGGAATTAGTAAACTTATTAAAAAACACTTAAAACAACAAGAAGAAAAATAACTTGCATGCATCTCATCCATCTTAGCATAGTAGTCCCGCATCATGTTTGGTATCAGAGCTTCATGATGCGGCATGAAAATGCTTTCTATTGAGGATGAATTAAAAGTTGAGCAATGAAAACCTAAACACATGAACTAGCTTTTAATCTAAGAGACTCAAGCAAGACCTAGAGAAAGATTTGATAATTCTTAAACATATGCCACAATAATAGCCAGATTGTCCTAAAAGAAGATTAAATCTAAGGCTAAAGGATTAAGAACCTAGAGGTTAACCTTCAATAGATCAGAAATGAAGAGATGAGGAAGATTTGTCACCAATGTAGAGCTCTCTTTTTGAAGTGATAGACCCGTAGTAACATTTGAATAAACCAATCCTGGATGAGAAGATGATCATTCCGAGGAAATACGTCCTATCCATTCGTGCTCCTTTGGCAAGACGACGAGCTCTAGAACTCCGGATTAAAGAGAACCCTGCAAGGGAAGGATTAGAAATGGAATATTTGAAAAGATCAAAACACAAAGGAAAAGAGGAGATCATAAGAATTGTTCTTCTTATGGAGGCTCGAGAAACTCTTGTTGGGGAAGATGGGATCCATGGAAGGATGTCTCCTTGATGTCTTCTTCTTGGAAATGGAATTGACACTTGAAACTAGATGGAAGTTGTACGCCCAAAGAAGAAATGCTTCTCAAACTTCGAACTAGAACTTTATCTAAAGCTATAAGAGAACATCACAAACACTCAAATAATGGCAAGACAAAGACCTTCTTCTTCATTTCATTTTATTCCCAAAAAAAACAACTCCATACAATGGGGTGTTGGATCTCCTTTTATATGCTACCAAGCCCTTTGTTTAAAATTTAAAAGAGAGGAGAGATACATGGGATGGTTGAGAGATATATGGGATAGTTGAGAGATACATGGGATAGTTGAGAGATACATGGGATGGTTGGAGAGATATAGGGGGAAGTGGTTACATGAGGTGGAGGTTTAGTTTGGCTGCCCAAATTTGAATTTGACTCCTTCTTGGTCGCCCACTTCAATGGGTGAGGTGGCACATGTGGTGGCAATCCCATTAGGTAGTGTTGCTTGATGATGTGGATGATGATGTGGCACCCTCTAAGCTTGGGAAGTGACATGATGATGTAGTAATCCCAAGAGAAGTTGAGAGGTAGTTTCTTGGTAGTCTTTTGATGGTAGTTGATTGTTAGTTGCTTTGGTGGTTGACTGGTAGTTGTCCAGGTAGTTGACTTGCTTGTATTATTCTAATAAGATAAAATTGTTCTGCAAGTTGAGGTTGGATGTGCTGTATCAGGAGTCGATCCATAGTGAGTGAAGATCGTTGTCGGTGTCCGCACCAAATCTCCCGGGGTGACGAGAATTCGATCCCGTCGAATATGGTCCAATCTGGCTTTGATATTGTTCAAATAAATCCGGGTCCATTTGTTGCAGGTCCTCTCCAGTGATCCAAGAGTTGTCAGATTCAGGTCGCCTTTGCCAATGGACCAAATAATGATAGTAGTCCTTGTTCCTGGTGGTGACAATCTTATCATCCAGAATCTGTTCAATTTTCTCTCATTTCTTTGGAAAGGTGGTTTGTGGACACTCTGGGACAAGTTCGTTCTCAAAAATAGGGTCAGGCCCAAAAGGCTCACTAGGTATCATCATTGGTTCCTTATACTCTATTAAGTCTGAAACATTGAAGGTTGGACTGATACCTAGGTCAGAAGGTAAATCCAGTACATAAGCATTAGAGTTAATCTTCTTTATGACCTTGAATGGACCTGCGCCACGGGCATGTAATTTCTTAAAAGTCCCTGATGGGAATCTTTCAGATTTGAGTTTAATCATTACATGATCCCCCTCATAGGATTCCTTGACTCTCATTCATGAATTAGCCTTATGTTTATAGGATTCATTTCTCAAGTGAGTTTTCTTGTTTATTTCATGATGTAAATCCTTAATATGCTATGCATAGGATTCAGCAGACTCAGAAACTCGTGCATTTGTGGGTAGTGGGATCAGATCTAAAGGCTTCCTAGGTTTGTAACCATGGACTATTTCAAATAGACTTTTGCCCATAGATCGACTGACCGAACTGTTATAAGCGAACTTAGCACGAGGCAATAACAAATCCCAGTTTCCTAGACTACCTCCCACTAGACATCTCAACAAATTCCCTAGACTTCTATTCACAACTTTGGTCTGTCCATCAGTCTGGGGGTGGTAGGCAGTTGAAAATTTCAGTCTGGTTCCTAATAGGTGCCAAAGGGTTTTCCAGAAGTAACTTGTAAAACGGACATCCCTATCAGAAACAATGGTTTTTGGTAGCCCATGTAGCCTGACTACTTGATCAAGAAAGAGCTTGGCTACCCTAGAGGCATCAGAAGTTTGGGAGCAGGGTAGGAAATGGGCCATCTTCGAAAATCGGTCGACCACTGCAAAGATTGAATCATGTTTTCTAATGGTCTTGGGTAACCCTAGAACAAAGTCCATGCTAAGATCCTGCCATGGACACTCAGGTACAGGTAAAGGAGTGTATAACCCGGTATTCTATTTTTGCTGTTTTGCAATAGCACATGTCCTACATTGGGCTACAAGGTTTGCTACCTGTCTCTTAAGGCCTGGCCAGTAGAATTGCTCCTCAACAGCTAAGATAGTCTTGTTTCTCCCAAAATGGCCAGCCAAACCTCCAGCATGTGTCTCCCAAACTAGAAAATCTCTTAAGGAGGTTCTTGGAACACAGAGCCTATTTTCTCTAAAAAGATAACCATCTAGAAGGGTATAGTCACTATGATTGCTAGATGGTCCTAGATGTAAAGCTTGATAGATCTCTCCAAAATCCGGACAGGTTTCGTATTCCTCCTTAAGTCTCTAAAAACCTATGACTTCGGTGCTGACTGAATTTAAGAGCAATGCTCTACGACTTAAGGCATCAGCAACCCTATTCTCAGTTCCCGCACGGTGCTTTAGGACGAAGATATAGGCTTGGATGAACTCTACCCACTTGGCATGCCTAGGGTTCAACTTTTTCTGGGAGCTAAGAAACCTAAGGGCTTCATGATCCGAGAATAAGACAAACTCTTGCGGTAGCAGATAGTGTCTCCAGTACCTCAAAGCCTGAACTACCGCATATAACTCCTTGTCATAGGTTGAGTATTTCATCCTAGCCTCATTCAGCTTTTCACTAAAAAATGCCACTGGATGACTTTCTTGACTTAAGACTCCTCCAATTCCTACTCCAGAGGCATCACAAGCTACCTCAAAAATCTTAGAAAAATCAGGTAATCTCAAGATCAGTGCTTGTGTCATCCTGTCCTTAATATTTAAAAAGGCCTTATCAGTAGCTTTTGTCCATTCAAAATTGCCTTTCCTAATGCAATCCGTAATAGGAGCAACTATGGTGCTAAACCCTCTAATGAATCTTTTGTAAAATGTAGCGAGGCCATGAAAACTTCTTACTTCATGAATATTATTGGGTGTTGGCCAGTCTACAATTGCTCTAATCTTCTCAGAGTCAGCAGATACTCCTTCAGGGGTTACGACAAATCCTAGAAAGATAACTCTAGTAGTCACAAAATCACATTTCTTCAAATTGGCATAGCGATTATCCTTCCTAAGTGCCAAACGTACTTGCTTCAGATGGTTCAAAGATCATCTCTAGTCCTACTATAGATAAGGATGTCGTCAAAATACACAACGACAAACTTTTTGATAAAGGATCGTAGGACCCGGTTCATGATTCTCATAAAGGTGCTAGGGGCGTTTGATAGTCCAAAAGGCATGACTACCCATTCAAATAACCCATCCTTAGTCTTAAAGGCAGTCTTCCATTCATCCCCTGGTCTAATCCTAACTTGGTGATAGCCGCTCTTCAGGTCAATCTTAGAAAATATAGTTGCACTGGCCATCATATCTAGCATGTCATCCAATCTGGGGATGGAAAACCTATATTTCACTGTGATCTTATTTATGGCACGACTATCGACACACATCCTCCATGTGCCATCTTTCTTAGGGGTGAGTAAGGCTGGGACTGCGCATGGGCTTAAACTCTCCCTAATGAATCGTTTCCTAAGAAGTTCTCCTACTTGTCGTTGCAATTCTTGATGTTCGGTAGGGTTCATTCTATAATGGGGAAGGTTCGGTAAGGTCGCTCCAGGGACTAAGTCTATTGCATGTTGGATGTCCCTAAGGGGTGGGAGTTGGTCGGGTAACTCATCGGGGAAAACATCCTTAAACTCATCTAGCACTTCAACGACTTCCTGAGGTTGTTCTTTTGGGGAGGGCTCTTGATGTTCCTTAGTTGTCAAAACCCAAACCGGTGAACCATTGCTAATCTCTTGCTCCAATTCTTTAGCAGTGACCACGTTTATCCCTTGTGTCTTATTTCTCAATTGGCTAGATCCTCTTTTAATTGGGTCCTTAGGTAGAGAAGAATGGATTACAATCTTCTTCCCATTATGAGTAAACGAGCATGAATTAGAGCGACCATAGAGTATAACGTCATGATCGTATAACCATGGTCGTCCTAAAATGATACTGCTAACTCCCATTGGAAGAACATCGCACCAAACTTTCTCTTGGTAAGACTGGAACTGGATGGTAACTATGCACCTAGACTTGATGGGAATAGAGGTTGAGTCTATCCAGGATACCTTATATGGATTAGGATGGGGTACAGTGGACAATCCTAGGTTTTTGACTGTGTTGGTGGATATGGCATTGACACAGCTACCACTATCTAAGATGACCTTGCACACTTTTTCGCCTATCTTGATGAAAGTCTGTAGGATACTAGTCCTACGCCAGTCTTCTTGGTCTTTGGCTTGGGTGAGGATACACCTAACCACTCCTAAAAGATCATGATCTACCAGGGCTTCATCACCTTCATATTCTTCAGCCAAATTCTCATCCGCTTGGTATATTTCCTCTTCACACTCATCTTGGGGTTCTATGGCTTCCTCTTCTACTTTCCCTATGTGTAAGGATCAATTTGGACAGTTGCTAGCATAGTGACCTACCTTCTGACATTTGAAACATGCATTCGGATTTCTTTGGACTTCAGGTGATTTCCCTTTATCATCTCTTCGGGTCACAGGTGCATTAGGATTGGGTCGGTTGAATCTAGACTGACTGGATCCTATCTGCTGATTAGGTACACTAATCCTAGGGGCGTCGGGTCTATGATAAACTGGACTCTTGTGAAATCTCTCAGCATTTCTAGCTATCTGATAGGCAGTTCTAGATCATGGACTTCCCTCATGAATAATTCTTTCTGGATTTCTTCTCTCAGTCTGGCTCTAAATCTAGACAGGGTTACCGACTCAGATTCATCAACATTGCACCTCATTACAAACTCATCAAATTTGGCAATGTACTCTGCGACCCTCCTATTTCTTTGAGTAAGTCTTTGTCATTGATCTAGGAGTCTTTGGTGGTAGGACATAGGAAGGTATTTTTTCCTAAGCCTAAGTTTCATCGCTCTCCAGGTTACTATAGGCACATCACCTCTTTGCCTAGCTAATCGCTCAACATTTCTCCAATAGAGCCTAGCTTGTCTTACCAACTTTAGTTTCGTAAACTTACATTTTCTTTCCTCAGTCATATAATACCAGTCAAAGTACTGGTCCATCTCTCCTTCCCAATTGATGTAAATTTTGGGATCTAAGATTCCATCAAATGTGGGTGCTTCCAACCTAACATTTTTTATGGCTCGATCATCTTGGTCTAACTGAATTGGAGTCGGTCTCCTGACATTTGGTTCATAAGTGGGCTCAAGATAGAGTCTCCTTGGATTGGGTTCATGGGCTTGCTCATGATTGGGCCCCCTAGGATTTGGTTCACAGAAATGGTCTTGCTGAGGTCTCCTAGAGTTGGGCTCATGGAAATGGTTTTGGCATGGGACCCTTCTAGGGTTGACTGGTGTTTCAAACTCAGGTTCAAGATCAGGTTCGGGTTCATTCTGGACTTCATGGTTTCCTCCAGGAGTTCTACATTCTAATTGATCTAACCTAGTCGTGATGTGGGCTAACTGATCATTCATACTCTGGTTGGTCTGGGCCACGTTCTGGTTGGTTTGGGCCAATTGCTCAGTCAAATTTTTGTTTAGTTGGGCCACTTGATCATTCAAGGCTTTAATCAGATTTCCAAGATTTTGGTCCATGGCTACACTTGACTGGGCTTGGGCTGGTGAATATGATGTCCCTGCTCTAGTTGTCATGCATGCAAGTGGACTCGAACTCGGGCTAAGGTTTTCTAGACCTGTTAGCTCAATTAAACTGAGTTGGCTAGGTACAATCAAACCAACAACTACTCTTTTCCACTGGCCAGTCAGGAGGTGGGTCTGTGAGAGGTTTCCCCAGCTCTCGTTGGGACCTAATTAAAAACCACAAGAACCGCTTAGGCTTAACCACTTAACCTCGATCCTTGACACCAGCTTCAAATAATAGGTGAAGAATTGGTTGTACAAGCTTGTCCCAATTGACTTGAACTAGACCTAGAGTCCCAAACTAGTCGCCTAATCAAGGTGGCAAACTAGATTGTAGTAACTCTACACTTGGCCTGGTGTCAGAACAAGGGGAGTGCGAGATCCCTTCTTTGGCCTACCTAGGCCCGGTGGAATTGGCCCAGTCGACGGATCAACACCCAAGCCCTTAGTTCCAATCCTAGTCACCAAGTAATAGGGCATACACAAGACTAGTTGACACAATGACTTGACACTAACCAGGACTCGACCAATTGATGTCCCTAACCCACTAGGGCAAATAAGGTTCTACTCAATTTTAATTAGGAGATTGGGTTCGATGCACAATGAGGGTTGTTCTTGGGCTAAGGATAGGTGATCAATCTAGCCCCCATGTCATATTGGTGCCCTTAATTGAGTTAAGATGAATGCACACTACCATGCTGAAAATTAACTCTACTAAAATTTTAGACAGAACAGTACTAAATCACAGCTTGAAACTTCTACAGTTAACTAAAAATTCTAGAAAAATTATGTAAATTTCTATCAATTATATTGGATCTAACAAAACAAGAATCACTAAATTCTGAGTAATATGCTGAGAAAAATAATTCATTTATCAGACCATATACGCATAGATTTAGAAAATTCCAGCAAGTAAGATAATTGAGAAATTAATCTATGCTAACAATGGTAATGACCAAGATAAAACAACCTTACACTATAAGGATTCCACCTTATAGTAGGACAACCTGATTTCACCTTGGTATTTAATATGAAATTATGCAAACACTTAACAGGCTATGCAAGATATTAAAACTCTATGTGCAGAATTCCAGCAAACAATGAATTTCAGCATCTATGCAAATCCTACCCTAATCCAACCATGCTCTGATACCAAAATGATGCGGCATGAAAATACTTTCTATTGAAGACAAATTAAAAGTTGAGCAATGAAAACCTAAACACATGAACTAGCTTTCAATCTAAGAGACTCAAGCAAGACCTAGAGAAAGATTTGGTAATTCTTAAACATATGCCACAATAATAGCCAGATTGTCCTAAAAGAAGATTAAATATAAGGCTAAAGGATTAAAAACCTAGAGGTTAACCTTCAATAGATCAGAAATAAAGAGATGAGGAAGATTTGTCACCAATGATGAGCTCTCTTTTTGAAGTGATAGACCCGTAGTAACATTTGAATAAACAAATCCTGGATGAGAAGATGATCGTTCCGAGGAAATACGTCCCATCCATTCGTGCTCCTTTGGAAAGATGACGAGCTCTTGAACTCCGGATTAAAGAGAACCCTGCAAGGGAAGGATTAGAAATGGAATATTTGAAAAGATCAAAACACAAAGGAAAAGAGGAGATCATAAGAATTGTTCTTCTTATGGAGGCTCGAGAAACTCTTGTTGGGGAAGATGGGATCCATGGAAGGATGTCTCCTTGATGTCTTCTTCTTGGAAATGGAATTGACACTTGAAACTAGATGGAAGTTGTACGCCCAAAGAAGAAATGCTTCTCAAACTTCAAACTAGAACTTTATCTAAAGCTATAAGAGAACATCACAAACACTCAAATAATGGCAAGACAAAGACCTTCTTTTTCATTTCATTTTATTCCCAAAAAAAATCAACTCCATACAATGGGGCGTTGGATCTCCT
The DNA here is from genome assembly GCA_021397845.1 of Areca catechu. Lineage (NCBI taxonomy): Eukaryota > Viridiplantae > Streptophyta > Magnoliopsida > Arecales > Arecaceae > Areca > Areca catechu. The sequence goes on from CM038045.1 coordinate 98,703,947, forward strand.
TTTATAAGCTACCAAGCCCTTTGTTTAAAATTTAAAAGAGAGGAGAGATACATGGGATGGTTGAGAGATACATGGGATAGTTGAGAGATACATGGGATAGTTGAGAGATACATGGGATGGTTGGAGAGATATGGGGGGAAGTGGTTACATGAGGTGGAGGTTTAGTTTGGCCGCCCAAATTTGAATTTGACTCCTTCTTGGTCGCCCACTTCAATGGGTGAGGTGGCACATGTGGTGGCAATCCCATTAGGTAGTGTTGCTTGATGATGTGGATGATGATGTGGCACCCTCTAAGCTTGGTGAAGTGGCATGATGATGTAGTAATCCTAAGAGAAGTTGAGAGGTAGTTACTTGGTAGTCTTTTGATGGTAGTTGATTGTTAGTTGCTCTGGTAGTTGACTGGTAGTTGTCCTGGTAGTTGTCTTGCTTGTATTATTCTAACAAGATAAAATTGTTCTGCAAGTCGAGGTTGGATGTGCTGCATCAGGAGTCGATCCATAGTGAGTGAAGACCGTTGTCGGTGTCCGCACCACTTCATCCTGTATCATGTTTGGTATCAGAGCTTCATCCCGTATCATGTTTGGTATCAGAGCATGGTTAGGACTTAGTTTCTCTTTAAGTACTCGGATCGGGTGCTTCACCATGGCCGTCTGGTCATTGAAAAAAGTAGGGCTGCAAGACCCTCACTTTCCATTCAAAGAAGATTTTCTATGACATGTAGGGGTGGCAATGTGATTGACCCTTGAAGAACAAAATAAGGAATAAATAATTTCAGCATCATTAAATTTCTGCATCTTGTCCAACAAGTATATGGTATGTTATTTTGATTGTTTCTGCTTGTAGGAGTCTCAGAATTTGATGATTCTTATTTTATTGGATTTCACATAATTGATAGTATTTTTCTAAAGTTTCTTAGAATTTATTTCAGTCTATAGGTTCTCCACATACCTGATTACTACCTGAGAACAAATCTATCCTGAAATTCCAGTAAGTCCAATTTTAGCATACTTTCATAGTTTAATTTTTACACTTAGGTTCATCTCATTTAATTTTTAGCAACTCATATTTCTACCTATACTTGTCAAAACACACAAAAAAATTTAATTCACTTCATTAGACATCATGTGTATGCCATCATATGCATAATTGACTTAAGGGCGATAATATCATTAGATAAGAGAAGGAGGTCATTACCTTTCCTTAGCCCGAAAACAACCATCCTTGCATTTCAAACCTAAGCCTAACTTAAAACCAATTAGCAACCTAATAGCTTAGGGACATCAACAAGTCCAGTTTAACCATTGTGGGAACACTGGTGCATACAACCCTGCGATTAGTATTGGAAAGCTGGTGTTTAAGGTAAGAGGTCTAGTATCAAATGACCTAAGTGGTGTTGTGGTTCCTTAATTAGGTCCTTGCGAAAGCAAGGGGGCCTCCCATACACCCACCTCTTACCTGGCCAGTGAAAGGGCTACTTGTTATGCTGTGTGTAGTCTAAGTTAATCCATTATGTTTAAACTCATAGGTCTAGCATAATCATAATACCTTCGTTTGTGTGTTGCATGTCAACTAAGTCCGGAGTCCAGTATCACCCACATCACTCTCAGTCAGGTGAACCCATGGATAACCTCGAAAATCAAATTAGGTCCTCATTCAGCAGATTGTCAAGATGAACCAAAGATTTGATGGACTTGAAACAAGGCTAGGAACTTTGGAGAGGACCCGGGAGACACACTGAACCAGAGTTTGAGTCACCTCCCCACCCTAGGAGATTTCCTCAATGTGATTCCCCCTTAGAGGATGAGCCCAGAAGAGCCCCACATCCTAACCCAGCCTAAGAGGTTCATCCTAGGAGATCCAATCAGGAGCCCATAGACCAGGAAGAAGAGGAATTACATGAGTCTGATGACCTGTTAGGAGTAGTTAGGTGCATCCTGACCCAGAACATAGAGCAAGAAGATTGGCATAATACTAACATCCTATAGACCTTCATCAAACTAGGGGGTAAGGTGTGCAAAGATCAAAGTAGATAGTGGGAGCTGTGTCAACACCATCTCTTTGAGTATAGTCAAGTCCCTAGGATTGACCCCGGTTCCCCATCCCAGCCCCTATAAGGTCTCATGGATAGATTCGACTTCCATACCTATCAAATCTAGATGCCAAGTCTTGATCAAATTGCAATCATATGAGAAGAAGATTTGGTATGATGTTCTTTTCATGGGAGTCAGTAGTATTATCCTAGGTCGACCCTGGCTTTACGATCATGATGCCACCCTTTTTGGTCGGACTAATACCTATGCCTTTAGTCACCATGGAAAGAAATTTGTAATCAGTCAAACTCAACCTAAGGATTAGGCTAAAGAGGATCTAGTAGCCTAAAGGAAAGGTAGCTAGGAATTGACCTGATCAAGGCCAAAAAGTTAGAAAGAGAGGTTACTAAGGGAACCCCTGCTTGGATCTCGACCACTAAAGATAATCATGAGCCAACCCAAAGAGAACACCCTCAAGAAGCAGTTGAGGCTCTAAAAGAATTTGAGGAATAACCCTTTAAAGAATTTTAAGGAGAAAAGGCTAAACTTATTGAGAATTTAAATGAAAAACCCTTGAGCCCAGTGATGACTTTAAGTTTGACAAGGTTGAACCCATTGAAAATCTAGAGAAAGAAACTCTTGAGCCCATCAAAGAATCCAAAGGAGATATCTATGAATCAAGTCTAGTGGAGGAGTTAAAAAAAGAAATTACTGAGGAACTCAACCCTACCATTAGAGTCTTACCTGAGGAGCCACTAGAAGAAAGCCCACTTATAGAGCCAAGTCCTAAAATCCAGGAACCCAAGGAATTTATTGAGGATTTGGCTTATTTAACCCAGTACCCTCTAGAAGAGCCCACTCCTTTAGCCTCAACCTGAGACCTCGTTTGGTTTCCTTATAAAGAGTTCATTCCTCTAACCCCAGTTGATGTCCTTTTTCTGGAACTGACTAAGTCTTCCTTTCCTAAAAACCCAGCACTTGTAATGACCAAATTCTCCATCCTTCAATTTGACCTTATGTCACCCATAGATTGATGCTCAAATCTTAAGGTCATCCCGAGTAACCAAGGTCTATTTCATGCTTTCAATAGACTATCCGAAGACTCTGATTTTTATATCCTGTCATACCCTAAGGTTTCCAATGTTTCCTAAACTTTCAAATTACACATTGTTGAGGTCATTCAGTTGTACCAGTTCTTTGAGTATGTTAGATTTGCGACCTACTTTTGGAAGACCTTATGGCATTTGCTAGGGATCCATTATAAATTTTCATATGCATGCTAGACCAGGATCAAACCTAGAGAGTCTATAGTCTGTTAGGTTTAGACCTAGAGAGTCTAATAAAATTCTTCTCAATAGGAATGCATAGTTGAGTCTATATTTTGTTAGGTGTCAGTACGAGTTTCAGAGTCCGCAGAGTCATTTGCACAGCACGCAAAGGAGATTAGCCAAAAAATTAATCTAAGTAATAATACATACAAAAGATTAGCTGATTCTTGAAAGCAAGCCAAAGAATTTGAGATACGGGATTCTATAATGATTAGGCTTAGGCCTGAACAGTTTTCACTAGGAACCGTTAAGAAACTTTATGCTCGTGGAGCTGGCCCCTTTAAGGTGATAAGGAGAGTTGGCCCTAATGCTTATGTGCTTGAGCTACCCTCGGATTATGGCATTAGCTCGACTTTCAATATCTCAAACTTAGTCGAGTATAGGGAATCGGCAACCATACCTAGCGAGCCATTTGTGCTTGACCTATTTTTTGAGAGTGAACCTGACCCAAAGTGTCCACCTCCAATTTTACCTGAGAGAGGAGAACAGATCGAGCGTGTCCTGGATGATCAAGCTATCATAACCTGGGGTAAAGGCTATCAGCGTTACTTGGTCCAATGATAAGGCATGCCGAAGTCCGATGATTCATGGATCACCCGAGAGGACTTGCAATGCCTTGACCTCAACATTCTTGAGAAATATCAAAGTCAAATCAACCCTTACTCGACAGGGTTGAGTTCCTCCCACCCCGGAAGAATTGGTGTGGGCACCAGGATTAGACAGAGGCTCCTCGATCCTCTGTGGATCTCTGATTAGGGTTTTAATCTATTGGATCCTGTAATAAGGCTTTAAGCCTGAACAATTTACTTTTGAGTCATGTATTTAGTTTCAATTTTTATTGTAATTATGTATCTTGGCCAATTTGGTCAAGTTAGGATCAATGGGTCCTGTAATTAGCTGAATTGGTTCCCAAGCCCAAGTCAACTTGAAGTTGGGCTCAAGCTTGTTTGAAGATAGGTCCACAAGTGGGCATCCAAGTCAAGCCCAATTGATGATGGGTCAAGCCACCTCTCCATATCAAGGTAGGAGTGCTACTTTAGCTCGTGGTGCACCACTTCATCAATGCCACACGGCATGAGGAAGCGCCACATCACCAAGTTACTATGGGTGGCCAAGACAAGATGGAAATGTCAAAGTCAATGCATGTTGGACGCCCCATTAACTCTCCCCTTGATCCAAGCCAACAACCTCCCCACCTCACTGAAAGGATTATGCCCTAAAGGCCAATCAAAATGTTGTATTTCGATGGGATTTTCTTTTATATCCCAAACCAGTGTATTGATATTATCAATTAATAAAGGCATTTTATTTTCATCATACGCTGTGTTTTATTAATTTTATTAAGATATAATGAATCCCATAGATTAGGGCTATGGTTCTAGGGTTATGATGAGATCATACCAGTGAGACCTAAAGCCTTAAAACCCTAATCTAGAATATTCCTGGTCGATGGGATATTGAGTAGGGGATCAATGTTTCTGGTAAGACCAGCACATCCTATGTATGCTTGGTGAAGAGGGTGACTAATCTCACAATCACTTGTGTTTGACACTAATACTAGGATGTGAGTGCTCATTAGAGAATGAGTTCACTGAATGGATCCAGCTTGAGAACATCTAATGGAACCTTATCTGTTTGTCAATAGATAGTCTCATAGTGGGAGTAGTGCATGTTGTCCTTTGACCTGAGACTGCCATGGTACCTTGTATGCATGAATCCATACTTTGGTTCATACTCAATCATGACACTGAGTCATGCATGGGGTGATACTGGGTATGGTGGATTGCATATGGAGGTTGTGAGTATGTCAAAAAGAAATCGATCAACCCTAGTAAGAGGGAAGCGCATCCAGATGATTTCAATCAAATGAAGATTCGGGAAATCTTTGATCAAAGTATGAACATTAGAAATAGTTTCTAATGGTTTATTAATGAACCATCATTATTAGATTGAGCAAGAAATGAATATGAAATTGGATTTGACAAGTATCCAATCCATAGTCATATTCAAGGTACAAGTAGATCGAAGGACTGAATTGCCCGGTAACTCACCACTGAAGGGTATTTTGGTAAATCCATCAAAATTTCTCATCTTCCATGTAGGCATGACACGTTGCTAGACGTCAATCTTGTCTTGTAGGTCTTCATGAACCAATTGATTTGGTTTCATGAGTCAATTCGATGTGTAATTCGAATTGGACAATTAGGTAAGCCAATTTGACCTAATTAGGTCAATTGGGTTCGATCGAATTGAATCAGCTCAAACCTAAACCTACTACTAGCTAGATGTGGAACCCAATGGGTCACACACAATAGAGACTTGGTCAAGGAAGTCATTCATGATTTAATTAGGGTCATAGGATCCTAATTGGTTAGCCGGATTAAATACTAGCATATGTAGGGTAACCAAATTCCTAACCCAATTGGATTGGGTCCGGTTGCTTGCTAATTGGGCTAACCTAATTATGGGAAACCTAAATTAGGTTGAGTCCTAAGTGGGGATAGCCTAATCAGAGCTAAATCTGATTTTAATTTGGATTTAAGAGCATTTTAGGCGCCATACATGAAGAGTCCCAATGGAATGGGACTCTTGGTATCTAAATGATACCTTAACTTCAAAATGGCACAAAATGAGCTATAGATCTCTGATTTGAATATAATTTATATGGTCAAAATGGAAATTATATGCTCTTTCCAATGACACCCATATTGACTATGTTTTGACAGGTCAACATTCTTTGAAATTTGCATGGAAGAAGGATGGCGCATGCGGTGCATGAAGAGTCGCAACTATTCATGTGGCGCGCAGTTCTGATGGAGAGTCCTTCTACTATCAGGACTCTTCATAATATCCAATGTTTGGAGATTAAATAGGCACCTCTTGGCTTCCTAGGGACCGGTAATTGACTTGTGGCAAGTGAGAATTCGTCCAGATAAAAGAATGGATGTGAATAAGGACTTCGGTGCATGAATGGGCTTATTAGATATGATTTTTCAAGCCAGATAACTACTCTTTGGTCTTGAAAAATCATATCTGATAAGTTGATGGGAGGACATATCACACGCCCCTCTTGTATCTATAAATAGGGGGTGGTGAAATGAGTCTGATATAAGAATTCCACTGAAGTATTATTCTGAGTGTCTCTCTCTCCCTCATCCTTTCTTTAAGACAAGACTTGTCTTGTTAAACAAGGTATTTTCTAATAGGACAAGGCTTTGTATTAGGATATAAGCTTAAGGGGTCCAAGAGGAGGGTTGTCCTAAAACCAAGAGTAGTTTAGGAGAGTGTCTTTAGTGCTCTACAGTAGGACAGGGTGTCCTACAGTGGTCAATAGACCAAAGGCTGTTGAAAGAGTTCCACTTATCCAAGCAACTTGAATAAGGAGTTCTTCCTTGGTCCGAGTTTCGTGTGGATCACCATTGGAAGGTGAATGTTTGGGCGCCTGGTGGAGAAGAAGGCTGAATCAGGGTTTTCTTCATCGGATTGGATACTAGCGGTTCAGGTTGGTGCCTAAACTCTAGTTTATATTATATATGCATGTTTGTATATTTTAATTCCAAGTAAGGAGGTCTTGAGTTAAGGATTTGGTAGTGGTTTCATAATAAATTTTTGAAATCCACGCTTCCGCCCTGGTCACCAAAACCCTTACACTCACTCCACACATCAAGCCTCTCCAAAGATCATGTTGGCCAAGGAAGAGTTCAAAATTTAAATGGAGACAACCTTCCTCTCTTTCCTCCCCATATCAAGCCTCTCTCCAAAGAAGCATGGTCAGCCAAGGAAGAAATTCTAAAGTCAAAAGGCATCCCTTGATTTTTGAAGACAAGTCCATACAACACTCCCCAAATCAAGCTACCACAATCAAGCTCATGGTTGGCCAAAGACTCATGAAAGGAGTTTCAAAATCTGAATGGGGACAACCTCCTCTCTTCCCTCCCTGAATCAAGATTTCCACCAAATCAAGATCAACCAAAGGAGGATTTCAAGAGCTCAAATTTAGATTTTAGGCATCCCTTGATGAAGATGTGTAACCTCTTTTTTCATTTGAATTCAAGTGAGACTTAGGAGCCTATAAAAGGGCCCTAATCCTCTTGTGAATTCAGTTTTGCTAAAATGAAAATTTGAGAAGTTTCTTCTTCCTTTAGCCCTTATCTTCTTAGACTAGGAACTCTGTGAGAGATTGTCTTTGTCCTTCGAGACATCGAGGGGTGAGAAGTCCAGAGTTACCTTATTCCTTCACAAGCTACCAATCTATCTTCAAGCTTGGACACCCCCTGGAAGATCCATCTGGATGCCCAACGAGAAGAGCCCTTCTTGACCACCATCCTTAACTCTTTTCCCCATCACTTATTACTTTATTATACCCTCTTCTTGCTATTTTCTAACCCCTTCACTTGGTTGCTTGCAGGTCCTCTAGGTGCCATGGATAGAGGAGTTGATCAACCTTGCTTTTAGGACCATCGGATGGAAAGTCGACGAATTTGCAAGGTCAAAGGCTTGATCTTCCAGCTGCATCCATGAGTGTGAGTGAACTCGGCATTGGATGCATCAGAATCTTCAAGGTTTGCACTCCCTAGCCTTTTAAGTTGGTATTTTCTTAGAGCTAAGTCCTATCAGGATTTCTCAATCCCGGGGTCCTCTCTTTATCTTTGTTTAGGGGCTATATTTGCATGTTAGAAATTTCTTGTTCTTACAGAATCTCTAGTTTTATTCTCCATTTGACTTCGGAAATTAGTAAACCTATTAAAAAAAACTTAAAACAATAAAAAGAAAAATCACTTGCATGCATCTCATCCATCTTAGCATAGTAGTCCCGCATCATGTTTGGTATCGGAGCTTCATCCCGCATCACTGTATATCTCTCAGTGGTGGTAATTGGTCTGGCAGGTCTTCAGGAAACACATCCCTAAACTCCTCTAATTCCTCTACCACTTCATTAGGTTGTTCCTCTAAGCTAGGTCTTGGGAATTCCTTTGTGGTTAAGAGCTAGACTATTGATCCGCCACTAATCTTTCGTTCCATCTCTTTGACGGTGACTAGGTTTAATCCTTGTTTTTTTCCTTTAAATGGCTAGACCCAGTTTTCATGTTATCCTTTGGTGGGGTGGGATGAACAGTAATTTCTTTCCTTGGTGACTAAATGAACAGGAGTTTGACTTACCATATAGGGTGGCATCATGATCATACAACCAAGGTCTCCCTAGAATGATGCTACTAACTCCCATAGGTAACATGTCACGCCAAACTTTTTCCCGATAGGATTGGATCTGGATATTGACTTGACACCTAAGTTTGATTGGAATTGCGGTAGAGTCTACCCAGGATACCTCATAGGGGTGTTGGTGAGGAGTAGTGGTCAATCCTAGTGTTTTAACAGCATAAGTGGATATGACATTGATACAGCTCGCACAATCAATGATGATCTTGCAAGCCTTCTCCCCTATTCTAATTAAAGTTTATAGGATGTTAGTCCTATACCAATCCTCATGTCCCTAAGTTTGGGTTAGGATACACCTAACAACTCCAAGAAATTCAGAGGGGTCTACAGGATCCTCTTCTTCTTCATACTCTTTTATCAGGTTTGACTCAGCCACATAATCTTCTTCATTTGATTCAACTATGGGTTCAAGTTCTCCTTCCTCTAACTCTCCTATATGTAGGGCTCTGGTAGGTCACTGGCTAGCGTAATGTCCAGACTTATGACATCTGTAGCACACTGGAGCAGGATTTGTAGTTCTTGGGGTCTCTGGGGCCTTACCCTTATCTTCCCTATGGATCATCGGAGTGTTGGGGTTTGGTCTGGTTGCAAGAGGGTTTGGTCTAGTTGTTGGAACTTGGTTTGGTTCTGGTCTAAATGCAGGGATACTAGTCTTTGGGACTTCAAGTCAGCGGTAGATAGGTATCCTCTGGAATCTCTCATAATTCCTAGCTATCTGGTAAGCATGTTCTAGTTTATGGACCTCCCTTAAGAATAACTCTCTCTGTATATCCTCACATAGGCCTGCCCTAAACCTAGACAAGGTGATTGATGTTGGTTCATCTATTTTACACCTCATGGCACACTCATCAAACTTGGCTATATAATTAGACATAGTCAGTTTTCCTTGTTTTAAATTTTGCAAGTGATCTAACAGTCACTGCTGGTTTGATTTAGGTATGTATTTTTCTCTCAGCTTCATTTTCATAGCCTGCTAGGTGGTTATAGGTATGTCTTGCCTATGATCTATTTATCTTTCAAGGTTTCCCCAAAATAATCTAGCCTGGCAAACTAGTCTTATCTCAGAAAGCTTGTATTTCCTTTCCTCAGTCATATCATACCAGTCAAAATATTGCTCCATCTCACTCTCCCAGTCAATATAGGCTTTAGGGTCTTGGGTTCCATCAAACATGGTGCCTCTAGTCTAATGTTCCTCATGGCCCTTTCATCCTGATCTACTGGGTCTGGGTGCAGCCTTCTTGGATTAGGCCCTAGATTTGGTTCTTGCCCAGGGACTCTCCTAGGGTTATAGGGCGTAGGTGGTGGTGTGACTAGATCAGGTTCGATGTTGGTCTCATGGTTCCTTTCTAAGGCTTGAACTCTATCCTCTAGTTGGTTGAACCTGGCATCCACTTGGTCAAATCTAGTATGAAAATTGGTGTTCATATGGGAAACCCTATCCATCTGATCCAGTCGGTCAAGTAGGGTCCTCAAGGTGTCCTCAAGATTAGGTTCCATGGGTGAATTAGATGGGGTGTGGGGTGGTCAAAATTGGGTCCCTGCCCTGGTGGTCATACAATACAAGACTTCAATCAATTAGACTCCTAATGTTTTAGGGCTCATAGACCTAGAAATCCAAAGTAGGATGAGACAGTTAACTTTGCAAGCTAATTCATCAACTAATCAATCCACTGGCCAGGTAAGAGGTGGGACTATGGGAGGATCCCCCAGCTCTCGTTGGATCCTAATTAAAAACCACAGGAATCACTTAGGGTGTTTGCCACTTGACCTCTTGCTTTAGACACCAGCTTCAAGATGTAACCAATGAGTTGAGTGCACCAGCTTCCCCATAATACCTCGAATTAGATCGGTTGGTGTCACCTAGCTCACTAGAGCAAATTAAGTCTAGTTGATTTTAGAATTAGGCTTGGGACTTTGCAATATGTGGGTGGTGGTTTGTGGGCCAAAGAGAGGTGATGAAATCCTCACCTTATCATGGATATCAATTGCCCTTAAGTAGCTTGAATATGATTGCACAATCAAGTTGACACACAAGCTTTTAATAGATTGATTAAGTTCAGCCTTTCTTTAGGAATTTTATATGTTATATATATATATATATTTTTTTTTTCCAAAGACACTGATTTCAGATCTGAGAATGAAAGTGCAGGTGTGGTGTGTTAAATAGATAAAGAAAAAATGTAACAAGTGTGATGGAGAAGTGATGAACTAGCAAGCAAAAAAACCTAGTTACAGAAATTCCAGGATGTAACAGTGTAGAAAATAAATTGCAAAAAAATATTTTTTTGTGATTTTAATATGAAATCTTATCTGGTAATAGTAGACTTACTGTTGGTTAACAAAAAAATAATGGCAAGCAAAAAGGATTAGATCTAATAGGGTTTCAATGGACATGAATCTTAGGCATGTGCAGAATTATTGGGTGCACAAATTACAGCAATGAACATGAAAACTAGCCCTACTCAACATGCTTTGATACCAATAATTGATGTAGGATAAAAGGCCTAACTAAGGTTTTAATGATTATAGTAATGAATCAGATTTTTATATTTTTTTAATTTTTTCATAAAAGATGAAAAAAAGCTATCTAAAGAAAACTACAAAGAGAGAAGTAAAGACATGCTCATAACTAGTCTTCTAAGTGTAAAGAACCAAGGACCTAGAAAGATTAAGAAATCCCTCAAGAATAGGGCTAAGGCTACCTTCAACAGACAGAGCAAGAGTAGGGGGTGATACCAAGCAGCGATTCGATATGCTCCTAGAATAAGGTACTCTTCCCTTCGGATCCGGCACCTAGGATGAAGAAATCAACACTTCCCGGATAGTAGACTCCATTGTAGGGGTTCTTTGGCAAGATAAGCTTCCTCCTCAGACCAGCACTCTTAAGAACCCTACAAGAAAGAAGGGAACTTAGTAAAGATGTTGAAATGTAGTAAACAACTTAAGAAAATAAGGATGGATGGAGAGTGATGACTTGAAGAATGCTTGGCGCCTTGATGAAGACTAGACCGGCTGCTCGATGGATAGGGGCGTCAACACCATGGGTTAATGGTGTTAGGGGGGGAGCATCAACACCAAGGTATGGTAGATGGGAGACAGATGAACTATGAAAATTAGATGGTAGATTGGGCCTCACACCCTCTCCCTCTCGGAGGATGATGCATCTCACACCAGAAATGAAAACTCACAACAATGGGAGCACAAAAGGAAATTTGTCTTTCATTCAAAAATAGCATCTTCCTTACAAAGAGATTAGGGACCTATTTATAGCCTTCTAAGTTACATTTGAAATTCAAATTTTACATGAAAAGAGGGGGAAAGGTAGTTAAAAATTTGAATTTCAAATTTCATGAAAAGGGGGCACCATCTCTAGAACCTTCTTGAATTCAAATTCCATAAAAAAAAGGGATGCCAAATCTAAAAATCTGCATACATGGGTGCTAAGTGTTTCCATGGTTTCAAAATGGGGTGCCAAATTTGAAAATCTGCATGCATGGGCTCCAAGTATCTCCATGTGGTCCCTAGTTTAGATTCTTCATGAGGGCATTCATGTGTCATCATATGTTGGGTGCCACTTGGCATTTGGGTACACATCTTGGTCTTCTTCAATATAATGCTCCATCAATTGGTCAAGGCTAGCTCATTGGTTACAAGACTAAAACTTTACAGGACTCAATTAAAAAAAAAAAAAATGTAATGGACCAGTTGATAGGATTCAAAGAACATTGGGTAAGCATTATTCAAACCAAATTGAATTGAGTCTCCTTCGAATCCTGGTGCCTGCACCATCTCTCCTCCCCGAGGGTCAGCTCTTCAATCCGCTTGGCCTGCAAAATAAGGGAGACCCGGACCGAGGATTTTGGTCCGGACACTTTGATGATCAAATCAGTGGGATGATCGAGGGGAACAAAAATCTCTGAGATGGAGAGCTTGGGGGACTCCCTCGCCTTAGGGGGTGACATGATAAAAATATTCAAATAATATAAAGAACAAGATAGCAATGCCTGAGTGGCAGAAAGAATGAATGGAGAGCCGGGAGGTTCTCTAGCCGATTCGTTGGTTGCTGAGCTCTCGAGGGGCTTGCTCACTTGCCTCTCCCCACTCCTACATCTGCCTCTTATCTTTCTTAGCCCACGCCTTGTGCGGTGGCCCAGCCCAGATCGGGGGCTTGGTCCCGGTGTCCTTCTTGTGGTTCTCCCTCATGGTGTCTCCTTTGGAGGGGCTTGCCACCGTCCGTGGCTTTTCCTTCTTCCCTTCCTCCTCTCGAAATAGTCCTTCCAAAGGAAGAGGTAATTCTTGGGCCTCTTCTTTGCTCTCGGACCGGTCCTCTTCCTAGCTTCTAGTGAGCCCTCCGGGGAGCTCTCCCAAGATCTCTCTCTTTTCTTCAAGGCCCCCTTGCTCCCAGATCCTCCTCCTTTTCTTCTTTTTTCTTCCTTCATTTTTCTCCTTCTACCCCCCGGGGTAGGCGCTGCGCCCCCTAGCCCCATGCCATTGCAGGGAGTTTCCATTCCCGGAGGGGCCGCCCGAGCATTGCAGGGCCTATGACTTTGATAGAGTTCCCCTTCTGAGGGAACTCTGAGTCTCCAATTGTACAGTTGTTGATGTGGCAGCATGCTACAAGGCCCTGGGTCTGATGGGGCTTATCTCGTGTAGAGCATGCGTGCGACGTGTTGCTGAACTGGCATTGGTGGCAGGACATGTGCAACCTTCTGATGGTTGCAGGTGGATTTGGACCTCCGTGCCGTGGTTTGAATTCTTGTTGATCTTTTTCTCCTTCACCGTTGGCAGGAATTCTAGCCTTCATATAGCAGGAAAGGACCTCCTGAAGAGGTCCTCATTCAGTAACATGAGCTCAACCCTGGCCGGGAGCTGACCTCAAATGGAGGGCTCACCCCGTGAGCTCGACCCTGGCTAGGAGCTGATGATGCAGGATAAATTATGAAAACTAATATACTAATTTTAAACTTAATTAATAGTGATTAACAGAGACTAAATTTTTAGGATTTTCATATTTAAAGACTCAAAATAAATAATTAAAGTAAACTAGTAAACTAGTTCTCAAGCCCGCAAAGTTAATCAAGTAAACTAATTAGGAATAGGACTTGGTGATTAAGAAATCACCTTAAACTAGGGTTAAAAACCTTCAACGAATCAGAAATTAAGAGAAGAAGAAGTGGTTTTAATTTACCAATGGTGAATACAATTTTTTGATTATAGATCTGATTGGACTCTCGAGGATCTTGCAGCAGGACTTCAAGATCTCGATCCTCGGGATCCGATCTTCAGTCCAACTAGTTCCATGGCAAGAAATACCGTTATGCCTGACCTCAATCACTTGCAATCAATCAATCACACAATAAGAAGGCATGGAAAAGAAAAAATTCAAAGGAAAAAGAAAAGGGAGAAGCTGGAATGGCGGCTAGGGTTTTTTTTGATTGTTGGATATGTAGGGCTTCACACCCCGCGATGCTCCGAAGAACAAAGGAAGGGCCTCACACCCCACGATGCACACAACAAAGAAAATTTTGATAGAATGTCAGCTTTATTTCATATATGTGGAATGAATAATACAGGGGGGGTTGATGGGGTATTTATAGACAATCAACTAGTAGCATAAGGGTTACAAAGACTGGCATTGGTTTCTCTTGGACAACAACTCCTTGAATCCTTGCTTCTAGTATCTTGCACTCTTGTCTTTGATCTTCCCTAGACTTCATCTAACTTGGACGGCAACACTGGATCAACTTCATCAAAGTGGGCAACAAAAATAAGGTGCTCCTCTTGGAATTTGAATGTGTGACAAGAAATAAAGTGAGGTGCTCCTTTCTTTCTCAAAATTGGCATCAATCCTCTTCTTCTCCTTGGCGTGAATCCTTTTTGACTTCCATCTTATTCCTCTTGCATTTGAAGATAAGCTCCATCTTGAATTTAAAATGGAACTCTTTGAATTTTAAAGTTGTTGATGCCCCCTTGTATTTGAACTCTTCCACTTTGGCATCAAAAAAATAGGGCAACAATTCTTAAAATGAAGTGGGCGATGAAATGAGATAGGTAGGCTCTAAATGAGATGTAGAGTCTTTCCTGTTTACTTCTCTTAAAAGTGGTGATGACTTTTGGATTTGAAATATGGAATTCCCATGAACTTGGTTCCTTGATAGGCATCCCAAATAATTCCTTGTGTGGTAGACATTTTTTTCTTGGATTTGGTGACAAAACAAGAAAGAATGGGCACTAGGACTCCTTCTGCTTTACTTATCTTAAAAATAAATGGTGCTAATTTGTTTCTCATGTGGCTGACCAAAGGTAAAAGACATGGCATGTGATGATGTACTGGATGACATGGCGAGTGATGTCTAAACATACGTGACATTTCATGTGATGATGTCCTGGATGACATGGTGAGTAATGTCCAAAAAACTTGAAAAGGTGGTGCCAAGAGGTGGTTGTCATGTGGCTTGATTTGGGCTAGCACATGGTGTCACATGGCTTGACTTGAGCTAGCACATAGAGTCACATGGGTTTTGACTTGGGTCCCCTCTTGTATTACAGGACTCAACTAATAGCTACGAGACTCAACCAACTAATTAATTAAATTCCAACTTGATCAAATTGATCAAAAGGCATAACCAACTAAATAAACTTGGTAAAGAGGGTTTGGCCCAAAATAGGTTTTGACATAACTTGATAAATAGGGTTTATATACAAATCCTAGTTAGTAAAAAGGGCTGTTGTATCCCTCTCAACTGGTCTTGATAAGAAAAAAAGAAAGAAAGAAAAAAGAAGCTTCTGACAGCTTCTGACATTCATTTAATGAATGCAGAAGCTGGAGGGACTAGTGTTGTGATATGACAAATTTGATCTATTTGTGTTGGGTCGATAAGAAATACTCAGGGCCGACAAATAAGTCATGAGGCTCATTGATGCCAAAAAGGGGCAAGAAGTTGATCAACTCCCGAGGGGCAAGAAGCTGATCAATGCCCAAGAGGCAAGAAGCTAATCAATATCCAAGAGGCATGAAGCTGATCAATGCCGAAGAGGAAAGAAGCTGATCAATGCCTAAGAGGCATGAAGCTGATCAATGCCCAAGAGGCAAGAAGCTCATCAATGCCCAAGAGGCAAGAAGCTCATCAATGCCCAATGGGTAAGAAGCTCATCAATGCCCAAGAGGCATGAAGCTGATCAATGCCCAAGAGGCAAGAAGCTGATTAATGTCCAAAAGGCCTAGAGCCGACTAATGCACAGGAGAAGCGAACCTGATTAATATTCAAGTGATGCGAGATTATTCAACATATGCAAAATGGCTGACCAATTGTGGATAATGTTTGCTGTACGTGCTAATGTTTTAACAAGTGAACTATTTATAGTTGGAATTGGCTAAAGTCGGTTAGGTTTAAAGCCTATAAATACTAGAGAGCACGATGAAGAGAGGGGGGAATTCCAAAATACCTTCCACCCTATTTTCTTCAGATCTCATCTGTTTAGTCCAGATGCCATTAGTGAGCTTGGGAGTAGGAGCCCTTTCAACACACAGAGTCTCCAAGAAGATCCATCAGCTCAATCTATTCTCATTTGATCTAGCCTGAGCCCAAGTCTCGCTATAATTTGTTTGGATATAATAGATTGGCACTCCAGGAAGGGGCAAAGGTCTCAAAAATCTGAAAGAAAACATGATGAAAGGTAGAAATCGGAATCCTCCTATTGAAAACATCCCACATCCTCCAAAAGAGGATGATCCTATTCATGGCGAAAGGATGGAAGCTCTTCCCGTCGAAAACATGGATTAAGAAAGGTTAAACATTCTATTTGACAAGATAGAAGTACTTACTGTAGCAATGCAGAACCTTCAAGAAATTGCCACGAAAATGCCATCAAAACCTGCTGTATCAAGAAGTAGCCAACGGCCTTCTCTCCTGGTAAGTAGACATCTCAGTCCAAGAAAACATTCATCTTATCAATGTTCTTCAGGCCAGCCATCTCCTTCGAAATGACATCATCGATCTCATCATCATACTAAGAAATGGAACAAGGGGAAACATCCGCGATCTCGTTCCACGTCATCTACAGAATCCACTCCCGATAGTACTCAAGTCCAAAACCTTGCAAGAACAGTTGGTTTTGATAAGAAATTCAAAAAGCTGGAGTTGCAGTTTGCCAGAGTGGTTGAGCTGAGGTAGAGGAAGAACTGATACAAGTCTTCCAATGAAAGACACCAAAAATCTACTCCTACCAAAGAACGAGAGTTCAATACATCTAAAATATTTATAGCCTTTTCAACACGATTTGTTCAACTTAATGGGGTCCTTTTCAAACGGACAACCTTGGAAACTGTTTGGAAAATATTCTCTTCAGTGATTTGTAATCTGCATGATCTCCTTTCTTCTGGTCCCGAAGAAGAGCTTAGTTTTGGTCTGGATGCTGCTGCAAATGCATTGATCATTATGAGGCTTATTGCTATTCTTATATTCATGATTCATAATGTGAATAGGGACTTGGAAGGCCAATCATATTTAGAAATCTTGCAGTGTACTATGCTGCTGCAAAATTGATGCAGGATGAAAAATTGATGTAACCTGGTTATTTGGAAAACAGTGAAACAACTAAACAAACTAGGACCGTGGGAGGGCTAAGAAGCCTCCTGGGACTAGGGCATACTGACACTAAAATCCTAAGACAGCTGATCTCTTTTGTTTTCAATTTTCTGGAAGGATGTGGCGAAGGAAGGATGAAGATGGGGGACCGGGAAGTGGAACTCATGGCCTTGAGACTCACTCTAGCGGGGAACGCACACAGAAAGTCAGGGGTTAAAGCCTAAAGCTACCCTCCCGAGGGATCACAGCACCAGCTACCCTGAGCATAAAGCTACCCTCCCGAAGGGGTCACAGCACCAGCTACCCTGAGCTCCCATCGAACCCATAATGCACACAGCAGGGCTCTCACATAGATGCGCTAGGATGACTCTCGAAGGATAGGAGATAAAGAAGACGAGATAGGGGATAACTAGGGTGCTCATCGAACCCATAATGCACACAGCAGGGAACGTCTCACACCCCTCATCGAACCCATAATGCACACAGCAGGGAATGAAGAAAAATGGGCCTCAGCCCAGAACCAGAACCAGAACCAACCCAAAAATCTATATCAACTCTCTGATTATTACAGGGGGAGAGGGGGCCTTTATATAGAAAAACCAAAACCCCTAGTTTCTTAGCCTCTAAGAAAACTAAAAAAGGAAAATAAATTACATCAAAATTTGTGTTGCATCAAAAATAGTGCTGATATGCTCTGAAGAGCATGTTGGCTTGATAATCTGCTCTAGAAAGCATGTTGCTCTGAAATATGGGCCACTCTGAAATCCATGCAAATACAAACTCACGGTCGTGGAAGGGAAGAACAGTCTCCGGCGGAACACCAGCAGGTGGCGGACGGGCCGGCGGATGGCTGGCGACGGGCTGCGGGCGAGGCGGCGCAAGAATGGCACGGCATGCCCCAGGGCGTGCCGTTTGGTCTCCCACGGCCATGGGAGACCTCAGGGCACCGGCGTGGCTGGTGGATGGCGGGGACGGCCGGGGCCAGCGAGATGGTGGCCGGCGGACGTGCGGGCAGCGGTGGCAACGGCGGCGGAGGTGCAGGGGCGCACGTGGACGGACGGACGCCTCCCGCATCCGTTCGTCTTCCCTCGGGCGTGGATGGCGGCAGACCCCACCGGCGGCCGGGCGAGGGCTAGCGGGCGGCAGGAATGGGGCGGGCAGCGGGCCGACGCGTCCGTTCATCTTGGCGGCGGCGGTGGCGGCTTCTCCGATGATAGCGGGGGCCGGCGAGCACCGACGACGGTTCGGCGGTGGCTGTCGGGCGGCCCGGATCTGGGACCGGCGGGGTGGAGGCTATGGTTTTAAAATTCGTTTTAAAACCACGGGAGAAAGATAGTGAAGATGGAATAAAACTAGGATAACTCGGGGATAAACCAAGAACAAAACCAGAATAGCGGGGATAGTCAGAATAGCCGGAATAGAAAAATAAAAAAATTCTGAGAAAATAAGAAAAAATAGAAAAATACCCGGACCTGCCTTGGATCCCCATCAAAAATGCTTTTATAGCTGCCTTTGAGTTTGCTGGGTATATAGTGAAGAGATGCACACAGCTACATGATGCTCCATCAAGCTATCTATTGCCAGCCATTTTGGTTTTTCATCAAGTGGTCGGCATGCCATCCGGATATTGCAGCAGGTTTTGATGTGGAGGAAAAACAAGCTAGCGCAAGATCATTCTTCTGGAGTCAATGTGTATCTTTCATGAACAAACTTATTCTGACTAGACTTGTGTCAATTGATGGTGATGAAGATGAGACCTGCTTTTTTGATATGAGGAGGTATGATGATGAAGAAACTAGTAATAGGCTTGCATTATAGGAAGATTTTGAGTTGAGGGGATTTTTACCCCTAGTGCCAGCACAGCTCATTTTGGATTTTTTAAGGAAGCATGCACTTGGAATTGATGGCAGCACCAAGGAAAAAAGAGATCGTGTCCAAAGGATTCTTGTAGTAGGAAGGGCTCTTATGAATATGGTTCAAGTCAATCGTCAGAGAATACATCTTGATCCATATCAGAAGAAATTTGTTTTAAGTACACAGCAGGTCTCAAGGGTGTAAGGGGAGACCATCTCCAAGGAGCACAAGAATTATGAGCTCATATTTAATCTCCAGCTTGGGATCAGGCATGTTATAGGAAAACAAGGTATGGCATCACTTGATCTGAAAGCATCAGCCTGACCCAAAAGCAAAAGTATGGACAAAGTTTCCTCTTCAAGGATCAAAGTGTACACCTCCACACCAATCTTGTGATTTCAGATGGAAGGATTACTGCCCATTGGTTTTCAGGACACTGTAAGCTGTTCAATGTTGATGCAGTTGATTATATGATCTCTATTTATGGAAATGATGCCCTTTGAGAACTTTCATCTCCCAGAAAGAGTGGAAGCTTCTTTTATATAACCCATGATGGCTACTACATGATAAAGACAATGAAAAAATCTGAAGTTAAAGTGCTCCTAAGGATGCTTCCAGCCTATTATAACCATGTCTGTAATTTTGAGAATACTTTGGTCACCAGGTTTTTTGGTCTGCACTATGTCAACTAGAGCTGTCCAAATGAAGGCCCATGAAAGCCCATAAAGGTCAAGGCCCATAAAAGCCAAGGCCCATGAAGGCCCATCTATGCGCTAGGCCGATCAACGCCCAAAAAGTGCAAGGCCCATCTACGTGCCAAGGCCGTTCAATGTCTAAGAGGCACAGGCCTAATCAAATGCTCAAGAGGTGCAAGGCCGTTCAATGCCCAAAATGTGTGAGGTCGTTAATGCCCAAAAAGTGCTAACTCGATAAATTGAGTTGGTCTGATCCACTGACTCATCGATGTTCAATGATTAAAATAACTGATCAAAAGGTTGGCCTGATAAGCTGACCATAATCTGACAAATTGAGTTGGTTTGATCCACTGACTCATCAGTGTTCAACGATCAGAATAACTGATCCAAAGTTTGGCCTGATAAGCTGACCATAATTCGACAAATCGAGTTGGTCTGATCCACTGACTCATCGGTGTTCAACGATCAGAATAACTGATCCAAAGGTTGGCCTGATAAGCTGACCATTATCTGACAAATCGAGTTGGTCTAATCCACTAAGTCATCGGTGTTTAATGGTCAGGATAATTTACTGATCAATTGAAATGTTGGCTTGATAAGCTGACTATAATTTGATAAATCAACTTGGTCTGACCCACTAACTCATCGGTATATTGATATCAGAAAAACTGATCAATTAAAAGATTGACCTGATAAGTTGATCACAACTTGGGTAATAAAGAGTTGGTATGATTTGCCATTCTATCAACATTATTACCTTAAAATATCAAGACCGAAAAAAAAAAATTACTCCCTTCGCTGAAAAAAGGAATCAGAGTAGTTCGCTATCAACATTTTTTTAGCTCAGGAGTGGGGGACTGTGTTGTATCCCTCTCATTTGGTCTTGATAAGAAAAAAAGAAAGAAAGCAAAAAGAAGCTTCTGACAGCTTTTGACATTCATTTAATGAATGCAAAAGCTGGGGGGACTAGTGTTGTGATATGACAAATTTGATCTATTTATGTTGGGTCGATAAGAAATACTCAAGGTCGACCAATAAGTCATAAGGCTCATCGATACCAAAAAGAGGCAAGAAGTTGATCAATGCCCAAGGGGCAAGAAGCTGATCAATGCCCAAGAGGCAAGAAGCTGATCAATGCCCAAGAGGCATGAAGCTGATCAATGCCCAAGAGGCAAGAAGTTGATCAATACCCAAGAGGCATGAAGCTGATCAATGCCCAAGAGGCAAGAAGCTGATCAATGCCCAAGAGGCAAGAAGCTCATCAATGCCCAAGGGGCAAGAAGCTGATCAATGCCCAAGAGGCATGAAGTTGATCAATGCCTAAGAGGCAAGAAGCTGATTAACATCCAAAAGGCCTAGAGCTGACTAATGCACAGGAGAAGCGAAGCTGATTAATATTCAAGTGATGCGAGATTATTCAACATATGCAAAATGGCTGACCAATTATGGATAATATTTACTGCACGTGCTAATGTTTTAACAAGTGAACTGTTTACAGCTGAAATTGGCTGAAGTCGGTTAGGTTTAAAGCCTATAAATACCAGTGAGCACGATGAAGAGGGGGGAATTCCAAAATACCTTCCACCCTATTTTCTTCAGATCTCATATGTTTAGTCCAGACGCCATTAGCGAGCTTGGGAGCAGGAGCCCTTTCAACACACAGTGTCTCCAAGAAGATCCATCAGCTCAATCTATTCTCATTTGATCTAGCCTGAGCCCAAGTCTCGCTGTAATTTGTTTGGATACAATAAGGGCTAACTAATAGTGGACCATTATAACAGAATTTTTGATTCAATTGAGATTGGAGTTTTTTTACGGACTCAATTTTGGATCCAGGGATTTTTACAGGGACTCAATTTTGGAGTTTAGGGCTAAACCCTACTAAGTTAAAATAACAAAAATTCAAGATAACTATTTACAAGTGAGGTTTGGGCTTAAGGCTTCATTCATAGGTGATCCACAGGAATGTGGGTTCGACCTGTCATTTTCTTCTGGCCCTGGTGTCCGCATCAATTCTTTTCAAGTGTGAGGAACTCGACCCTATCGAGTATGGGTCAACCTTGCTGTGATAATGCTCTAATAAATCTAGGTCAATTCTTTGCATGTCCTCTCTGGTGATCCAAGAATCGTCAGTTTTAGGTCATCCTTGCCAATGAACCAGATATCGCTGATAATCTTTGCCTTGAATAGCAATAATCTTGTCATCCAAGATCTGCTCGATCCTATCTCTCTAGGCTGGTAATATGGCAGGTGGACACATATGGGTTGGTTCACTCTCAAGGATTAGATCAGGCCCAAAATGCTCACTAGGATCAACGTTGGCTCCCTATACTCTATAAGGTCTGAAACATTGAAAGTAGAACTAATGCCTAGTTCAGGTGGTAAATCAAGCACGTAGGCATTATGTCCAATTTTTCTAATTACTTTGTATGGTCCACTACTACGGGCATGTAACTTCTTCATGGTTCTAGGAGGGAACCATTCAAGTCATAGCCTAACCATGACAAAGTCTCCTTCCTTGAATTTCTTTGAGTCTTTTTCTCTTTTTTTTTCTTTTTTTTCTATTGACATGCATGTAAACCCTAAACTACAACTGAGTTTGACTTTTGGTTGGTGGGTGACATGCAAATGAGAATGGTGCATGGACTCCTACTAAATTCTATAGGGTTCTCCAGAAATAGGTGGCAAATCTAACAAGGCTAAAAGATTAATGAAACATGCTAATCTCAACAAAGTGTAACCTAATGGTTCTAGAAACATTAGAAACCTCAGGGAAGGAAAACAAACAAGAAGTGGATTCGAGGGTGACTGGGTAGGGTAGGAGATAAGAAAAGGGTTCGGGGATTTGTCCTAGACTAATGGGTTGACCTTAAGATTTGGACATTGGGTTACATGAACAGGTAAATAAAGGTTAGCCTTATGGAAGGATAAGTCAATGATTTTAGGAAAAAGATCTTCAATTAGGACCAAATGGGTGAAGTCTCCCTGAGGGTACTAGTTTAAATAAGTCAAGTTCTCACCAATTTCTTCTGGTTCTTGAATTTCAGGACTGGGCTCTATGACTTGAGTCTCCTCTAATGTTTCCTCAAGTAAAGTCTTAGTAGTAGGGTTAAGCTCCTCATGGGTCTCTTTTTCTAAGGATCCTACTAGTATAGTTTCAGTCAGGGTATGGTCTTGGTCAACTAACTCTGGTATAGCTTCAGTTTGGGTGCCTACCGGGTCAGCTAATTCTAGGTCAGCCATAGGTATTTTCTCTTCTCCCTCATACTCATCCACTAAGTTCACCTCAGCTTCATACACTTCCACTTCAATGTCATCCTGGTGAACCAATAGGGTAGTAGGAGTAGGTCGGTTAAGGAGAAATTGTCTAGGATTTGGACTAGTAGGGATAGGTTGGCTCGGATTAGGGTTGAGTCGGCTCGGCTGAGAATTGGATCGACTCTGCTGAGGAATGGATCGACTCTGCTGAGGAATGGATTGACTCGGGTGGACTTGACTAGATCCTAATTTTTGATAAGGAGCACTAATCATAATGGTTTCTGGCCAACTAAGGAAAACCTGACTAGCATTAGATTGGTACCTAGGGTTTATGGGTTCCTTAGGTTCATAGGATATGGGCTCAGATCTATGGGTCATGGATCTGGGTTCGTAGGAGATGGGTTCATAGGATCTGGGTACATAGGAACTAAGTACATATGATCTGGATAGGTATTTTTTCCTAAGTTTAAGTTTCATATCGTTCCAGGTAGTTATGGGTATGTCTCTTCGTCGTCTGATCATTCATTCAACATCATCCGAGTAAATTCTAGCCAGGCGTACTAACTTGGATTTAGCAATCTTAAACTTTCTTTCATCAGACATTAGATCCTTCTTAAAATACAGATCCATATTACTTTCCTAAACAATATAATCCTCAAGATCAAGATCACCACCAAATTTAGGTGCTTCCATCCTAAAATTCCTAGTGGTTCTCTCATCCTAGTCTATGAAA
The DNA here is from genome assembly GCA_021397845.1 of Areca catechu. Lineage (NCBI taxonomy): Eukaryota > Viridiplantae > Streptophyta > Magnoliopsida > Arecales > Arecaceae > Areca > Areca catechu. Next base: position 98,727,650 of record CM038045.1, read on the forward strand.
TCATAATTGGGTTTCCTTGCACTAAGATCCCAAATTGGGTCATAGTGAGGGGCTATCCTAGGATTGGGAGGTGTAGGACATGGGGTCTCAAGTTTAGGCTTAGTATGGGTCACAGGAGTTCTCTCTAGGATTTTCAACTGATCATCTAGTCGGTCAAACCTATTATTCAGTTGGGTACATTGTTCAGTCATAAATCTCAGAAAGGTTTTAAGGTTGTACTCCTGGTCAGATTGGGTTAGGTTTAGGTGAGACTACTGGCATGGAGTTCCTAATCTAGTAGCCATGCAATGCAATCACACAAAATCAAACTAGGATCTCCTTGACCTAGAGCTCAAGTAAAATGGGTCAACTCAAATTATAGCCAAGTCAGCAATTACCCTATCCACTGGCCAAGTAAGAGGTGGGGTCGTGGGAGGCTCCCCCTACTCTTGTAGGGTCCTAATTAAAAACCATGAAACCGCTTAGGGCGTTTGCCTTTGGACCTCTAGCCTTAGACACCAAATTCATGTAATAATCAAAGGATCAGGTGCACTAGCTTTCACACAATACTTGGAACCCAACCTGTTGGTATCCCTAAATTGCTTTAGGTTTCTAATTAATTTTAATTAGGGTTAGGTTCAATGCAAAGGTGGTGGTTGTGGTCCCAGAATAGGTGATGAGATCCTGACCTGATCTGAGATGATCAAGTGCCCTTTAAGACTAGGTTACTGGATGATGCAATCACTTGATATGAAACCCTAAAATACAATGAAACTAAAATAATTAAAAATAGCAAAAAATAAAATTTTAATTATTGAATTTTAGATCTAATTAATTTTCAAATGTTCGATCTCGGGATATCACATCCAGCCGTAGCTCATTACTCCCATGGGTCGTGACAGTATACTTGCATATACCCGCTCATGAGGTGTGATTTCCTTCCACCAAAAAAAATAGCAAATAATTTTTTTTCCTAATTTTTTCTAAGATTAGCAAAGGATTATCAAAGGATTAACAAAAAATTTATTACTGATTTTTTTGTAATTTTTTAATAGTGGTTTTATGCAGTTTAATTTTAGCCTAGTTCTAGGTATACCGAAATTTTAGAACTAGTAGTTAAACCCTAGATTAACCTTCGTTCTGATACCAAAGATGATGCGGAACAAATTATGAAAACTAATCTACTAATTTTAAACTTAATTAACAGAGATTAAGTTTTTTGGATTTTCAGATTTAAAGACTCAAAGTAAATAATTAAACTTAATTAATAGAGATTAAGTTTTTTGGATTTTCAGATTTAAAGACTCAAAGTAAATAATTAAAGTAAACTAGTCACCTAGTTCTCAAGCCCGCAAAGTAAATCAAGTAAACTAATTAGGAACAAGACTTGGTGATTAAGAAATCACCTTAAACTAGTGTTAAAATCCTTCAATGAATCAGAAACTAAGAGAAGAGGAAGTGGTTTTAATTTACCAATGGTGAATAAAATTCTCTGATTGGACTCTCGAGGATCTTGTGGCAGGGCTTCAAGATCTCGATCCTCAGGCCCCAATCTTCAGTCCAACTGGTTCCAGGGCAAGAAATACCATTACGTCCGATCTCGATCACCTGCAATCAGTCAATCACATAATAAGAAGGCATGGAAAAGAAAAAACTCAAAGGAAAAAGAAAAGGGAAGAAGAAGCTGGAATGGTAGCTAGGATTTTTTTTGATTGTTGGATATGTAAGGCCTCACACCCCACGATGCTCCGAAGAACAAAGGAAGGGCCTCACACCCCATGATGCACACAGCAAAGAAAATTTTGACAGAATGTTAGCTTTATTTCATATATGTGGAATGAATAATAGGGGGGGTTGATGGGGTATTTATAGACAATCGACTAGTAGCATAAGGGTTACAAAGACTGGCATTGGTTTCTCTTGGGAAACAACTCCTTGAATCCTTTCTTCTAGTGTCTTGACTCTTGTCTTTGATCTTCCTTGGACTTCATCTGACGTGGGCGGCAACACTGGATCAATTTCATCAAAGTGGGTGACAAAAATAAGGTGCTCCTCTTGGAATTTGAATGTGCGACAAGAAATAAAGTGAGGCACTCCTTTCTTTCGCAAAATTGGCATCAATCCTCCTCTTCTCCTTGGCATGAATCCCTCTTGGACTTCCATCTTAGTCCTCTTGCATTTGAAGATAAGCTCCATCTTGAATTTAGAATGGAACTCTTTGAATTTTAAAGTTGACGATGCCCCCTTGTATTTGAACTCTTCCACTTTGGCGTCAAAGAAATAGGGTGACAATTCTTGAAATGAAGTGGGCGATGAAATGAGATAGGTAGGTGCTAAATAAGATGTAGAGTCTTTCATGTTTACTCCTCTTAAAAGTGGCAATGACTTTCGAATTTGAAATATGGAATTCCCATGAACTTGGTTCCTTGATAGGCATTCCAAATAATTCCTTGTGTGGCCGACTTTTTTTTCTTGGATTTGGTGACAAAACAAGAAAGAATGGGTGCTAGGACTCCTTCTGCTTTACTTATCTTAAAAATAAATGGCGCTAATTTGTTTTTCATATGGCCGACCAAAGATAAAAGACATGGCATGTGATGATGTCCCAGATGACATGACGAGTTATGTCCAAACATAAGTGACATGTCATGTGATGATGTCCTGGATGATGTGGTGAGTGATGTCCAAAAAACTTGAAAAGGTGGCGTCAAGAGGTGGCTATCATGTGGCTTGACTTAGGCTAGCACATGGAGTCACATGGCTTAACTTGAGCTAGCACATAGAGTCACATGGATTTTGGCTTGGATCCCCTATTGTATTACACGACTCAACTAATAACTACAAGACTCAACTGATGCAGAACAAAGAACAAAGAAGCGTATGTGGAAGTAAATTTAAGATTAATTCTTTTTTATTTTTTTATTTCAGAAATTGGCTTTGACTCAAAGTAAAGCTAAACTAAGTTGAAGGAAACTAGGTAAGGATTGAAAGCACAATTTAGAAGAAACTAAATTTTCAGAGTAGTTCAGAAGTAACAGATCGCTGGGGGTTGAGAAACTCCCAGACCTAGGGTTTCGCTCTGAACTTTCAACAGGACAGAAATAAAGAGAAGAGATGGTTTACCAACCAGACAGTGATCTTCTCAGAATTTGGGTGGAAGAACTCTCTCGAGCAGATTGTTGGATCCTCGGATTCGGCTATCTTCGCAATGGATCCTCCAATACTGATCTTGTGGTTTGGTCGGCTTCTCCTGGACTCAAGATCTGGGAAGAAGAAAAACAAGTGAGGGATTCAGAGACTCAGGGAAGGATTTACCAGTTCGAAGAACTTGAAGGCTGATGTCGCTGAGATCCGGATTCTCTTGAAGGCTGATTCGATTCCCTTTGGAAAGAGCTTTGGATCTGAAGTATCCGGGCTGTAGCTGGATACTGGTGGTCGGCCTGGACTTGGAGAGAGAGGCCGTGGGAGGTGGGATATGCTAGGGTTTGATGGATTGAAGTGGATGGTGGGCGGCTAGGATTTTGGAGTAGAAGTGGCTAACCTAGGGTTTGGGTTTTGGAGATCTCACACCTCCTCAAGGTTCCTGGGGAACCCGGATTTACTCCCTCACAGAGCTCAACACCTGGATGCAAGTTCGGAAGAGAGAAAACACAAAGTTTGCTCACAAAAAAAAATTGGTTTCATTCATCTTTTCTTCAAGAGTTACATAGAGTTGAATATATAGACATAACAAGAAAATAAAATTTCATACACTTCCCATGTGGGACTAATAGGACTAACCCACACTTTAGGCATCAAATTTTCTTCCCAAGACTCCTTCCATGAGTGGGCAACCCAAAAACTCCAAGAAAACTTGAAAATCAGCTCCAAATGGCAGGTTATGGGGGTGTCTCCTAGTATCTCTCCATGAATCAAGGATTTTCCCTTCATGGTTTGGCTCTTTTGGACACCTCCTAGTCTTGCTCCACAAGTTTAGGCTTCTTCCTTTCATGGCTTTGGCACTTTAGGAAACTTTTGGGTGCCTCCTTGATTTTCTCTCCAAGACATGCTCTCTTCCCTTTTATAACTTGGGTTTTTATGGAACATTGTGGGGCACCTCCTTGATCCTCTCTTCAAGAAAAATTCTTGCCATGCTGGCTTGGGTTTATCTGGAAAGAAGTTGGCTCCTCCTTGGATTGAGGTATCTTGATGGATTTCTCCCCCAAGTGGCACATGAAAGAAGGGACCTGCTTTCTTGTGGTGTGGGGACCAAGGCACACTGGATGGAGATGTGGCGCCTCCTAGACTCTGGCGTGTGGCTGGGAGTGTGGCTCCCACTTGCTTGGTCCTGGGAGAAAATGTTGCACCTTGGAGAAGACCTAGACCACTACTAGGACTTGTATTGAGTCAACATGACTCAACAAAATTTAAATTGCAGGGAAATACAGACTCAAACTAAAATTGAGTTGACCAAGTCAACCCTTATTACAAAACCAGAAAATCCTAATTCTTCGGGCAATGTCAATCAGAGATCTAGATGGAGCCCTGAAGTCTTCTTCTGAGTCTGGTGCCCGTACCATCAACCAATTAATTAATTAAATCCCAACTTGATCAAATTGATCAAAAGGCATAACCAACTAAATAAACTTGGTAAATAGGGTTTGGCCCAAAATAGTTTTTGACACAACCTAATAAATAGAGTTTATATACAAACCCTAATTGGTAAAGAGGGCTAACTAATACTAGACCATTATAACAGAATTTTTGACCCAATTGAGATTGGGGTTTTTTTACAGACTCAGTTTTGGGTCCAGGGATTTTTACAGGGACTTAATTTTGGGGTTTAGGGCTAAACCCAACAAAGTTAAAATAACAAAAATTAAAGAAAACTATATACAAGTGAGGTTTGGGCTTAGGGCTTCATTCCCAAGTGATCAACAAGGATGTGGGTTTGAGCTGTCATTTTCTTCTGGCCCTGGTGTCCGCACCAACTGACCTTGATGGGAGGGCTAGCTTTATGAGCTCTGCTTCGGTCGGGAGATGGCCTCAAATAAAGTGCTCACCCCATGAGCCTAACCTCGGCTGGGAGCTGACCTTGGTAGGGGGGCTGAACTCGGTAGGGAACTCACTTCATGAGGTCAACCCCGGTCGGGATCTGACCTCGGCATTCCATCGGGGGCCGCATCTAGGTGGTAGTCCCCACTCATGCGATTGCTGGCTTTCAGTTGCGTAGGCTCCACATCAGTGGATGATGCCACATCAATACCTTTCTTGCAATTCAATTTACTCAAAATCATCCAAAATCCCGATTAGCATTGTTGCCCAGTAAGCAACCCAAGAGGGGGGGGTTAATTGGATCTCTAAAAAATTAAAATTACTTTACTTGATACAAAGCAATGCAATCCAATTCAACAAGTAAACTAGCAAGGTACTATTAATTCAATTGTAATGCTCTAAAATAAAAGTGCAGCGGAAATAAAGAGCAATAACTAAAGAGCAAGAAGAGAGATCAAGCAATCACAAAGACCAAGAAATATAGTGGTTCAGTGCTATCCAATGCACCAACATCCACTCTCCAAGATCCCCTTAGGAATTCACTATAATCACACCCGATTATAGTTAATTAGTTTTGCGGGCTCACTAATCAAAATCCCAACTTGTTTTCACAAGGCCAACAAGTCAAAACCTCACTTGGTTTTACGAGCTAACCAAGAACCTAATTGGTTTTCAAAGGCTAACCAATAACCTCCCTTGGTTTTCCAGGCTAACCAAGAACCTTAATGGTTTTGCAAGCTCACCACCAACCTAATTGGTTTTACAAAGGCTCACCAATAACCTTACATGGTTTTACAATAAGCTAACCAAGAACCCTTACAACAAATAAAGTTTTGAAGTAATGAACCAAAGTAAGCTTTCTAAAATAAAACGGGTATCTCTTTGAAGCTTGATGTAAAGATGCTTTGAACTTGTTGAAGCCTCTTGAATGCTCAAGAATGGATGATCTTCGATGCTCTTGAAGGCTCTTGAATACTTGGAGGCTTGCTTTAGCTTGAGAGTGGTTGAAACTTCAAAGAATAGGAGTTAAAGCTCACTTTTCTTCTCTCTTCTCAAAACTCTTTAATGGTCTTCAATATTTCTTGTTTTGATTTGATTTGGAGCATATAAATACTTTTCCAAGGCCTTAAATCCCATTTTTAGCCATTAGACTTGAAAAACTAGCCATTGGAGGGCAAAATGGATAAGTTCTGCACTTGAAAAACTAGCCGTTACTGTTGTCAGAACTACTTGTGTTGACACTTCAGGCTGTGAGTCAATACATAAGGTTGACACTTGAACTTCTTGAGTCAACACCCAGTTCAAATTTCTCCAATCTGATTCTCTGGAAATCTCAGATGTGTCGATACTTACTCAGTTGAGTCGATACCTTGCTTCCATGCATCGACACTTTAGCTGTTCCTTTAATTTTCGCAAGTTCCGTGGCTTGAAAATCTCAGGTGATGTGTTGATCCATGTGTCGACACTTCAGGTCCATGTGTTGACACTTCATCTGTATCATTTGAAACATTCTTGCATACCGGCCTGAGTCGACACTTCTCAGAAAACTTCATAGAAAGGCCTGAACTTGAGCTGAAACACATTTCGACTTAACTATCCAATCAACCAACTCTTGAGTGTCCAAGTCTTCTTTGAGCAATCTTTTCATTCAAACTTTGCTTCTTCAAACAATTGAGCTTCTTTAAATTTGTGAGCACCTTTTTCAATAAAAACACACTTAAAAGAAATCATTAGTCCTCGACTTATACTTAACCATTTTGCTTATCATCAAAATCAATAACAGAGTCAACAATCTCCACCTTTTTGATGATGACAAAATCCTTAAGTATAAATTGATTAAATAGGGCTTTTAAAAGAAATCATCAAGATAAATAAAACTGAAAACATTAAGTGTATCAACATGATTTACATTAATAATATGACATTTCAAAATAAAAGTAATAGTGCTAGAGCTTGTTATAATGATTGAGAGTATCGGAGTTTTGGGATACATTTAAAACATAGAAAACACGTATCATGATACTCTACAAGAAAATTTCAGCAAACAACAAAGCTCCCCTTGAATCGATGATCATAAAATAGTTTGTAAATATTTTTTCAAACATTTAAAGAGAGATTTTAAGATGAAATTCACTTTAAAAGGATTTTCAATGAAAATAAAGTAAAGCTCCCCCTTTCTTAAAGAATTTTGTAAATAATTTTCAATTCAGGTTTTCAAAAATTTGTTTACCCCTTGCATATCACAAATTATATTGCATTTATACTCATTTATACTTAAATTTCATTATTCTACTCCCCCTTTTTGTTATCATTAAAAAGATAAGAAAACAAATAGATTGAGTAGACAAGATATAGCATTGAGTTATTCTACTTTCCCTTTAAGAAATTTATTCATTCATTCACGAGTGAAGACATTGAAGAACTAAAGGCAATTCAAGACATTTCAATCATTTCCATCAAAGACATAAAGATGAACAAAAAAATTTTTCATTTAAAGTTAGAACTTGTACAATAGATACATAATAAAGATAAAGATACATAAGAGTGAACAACAAAGACAAAAATACATAAAAGCATAAAAACAAACTATCTAAAAATACATATGAGTCCTAATCCTCATCCATGTCAGTGTCATCAGAAGATGAACCGATCTCAATCGGTCCAGAATCAATAGAAGATCGAGCTTGCAGCCACATCGATCTAAGATCTCGGAGATGGGTCCTGGTTGGCCATGGAGGGGTACGACGACCATGTCCTCTGCATCGTGCATATGTCCGACCTCTGGCTGGAGCAGTAGAGGTAGAAGCTATGTCCTCTGCAGGAACGGAACTAATCGGGTCAACAATCTCAGCAACTGCTGGAAGAGGTGTGCGATCAAAATAAGGACTTGAGTCAAGATACCGAAAGCCGAGTGTATAAAAGCCAACCTCTCAGATAAGCGAGGATGTATGAAGTGTGGGAATATCAATAATCTGTGTGTCAAGGATAGGGGTAACAACTGATGATACAACAAGTGTATCAAGAATAGAAGTATCAGCTGTAGAATGAATCGGTATGTCTATAATCAGTGTATCAACAATGGCGGTCTCAACAATAAGTGTAAGTATAACAGGAGTATCAATATCAGGGAAATCAATAATAGGTGTCAGGATAGGAGTATCGATAACTTAAGAGAGAATAGGAATAGGAACAAGAATGCGATCATCCGATCTAGAAGGAGAAGATGGAATAGGAGTCTAGGCAGGTGAACAGGAAGGGTCATTAACATAACTCCTAGGCAAGTCAGCCGTCACCTCCGTAACTGGCTCTGAAGTAAGATTATAAAGTCAAATATGTCTGAGTCAATCTCCTCATCGTCTCCATCATCATCTCCAATATCTCCAATAATAGTAACATCAACAGTAACATCATCTCCAATAGTAGTATCAAACCAGTATCAATATCATCAATATCATCAGTAGGTGCAGGAGCAGGTGTAGGAGTAGTATCAGCAACCGGAGCACTCGCTGAAGATTTGGATAGTGCAGAAAGTATAGCTGAGATGCCATCACTAAGTCCAGCATGGCTCTCTCTCGTCTCAGCTATGAAATAGTCAAGATGCTGCCTCATGATAAACACATCAATCTCGATGCATTTGACTTTATCCAATAAGCATCTGATGTGCTTGGAGTCTCCATCTGAGCTGGCTGAGGCTCTGCTGAAGTAGAAGGATCAGATTGAGAAGCAACCACTGCCTGTGCCACTGTCTTAGGCTGACTCTCACTAGGTCCTGCCTCATTGGAGAGGATTCGATCCTCCTCTGCTGCATCATCATCATCATCAGCTCTATCCTCAGCTTGACCAGATATCCTGCGTGTCCATTGGCCTCGGAACAAATGATAGCCCATCCGATGTAATGACCTGATGTCATACACATCTGTATGAAGTAATGTGCGGTAGGGCTCATCTTGAAAGCTAACGCCAGACTCCCTAAACAGAATAATTAGTCCCATACCATATGGTAGGCAGAGTCGCTGGCTAGTCGACACCTCCATCATCTGGTAAACCATAAGTACTGGAATACAGACGGGCGTGCGCTAAACCAAAGAGACCATCACGAGCAACTCCCTCTCAATGATATAATCGAAACATCCGATCTTCGGTAGAAGTATCCGGGCGACGATATGATGCAATAGTCTCATCTCTGCAAATAATCTTGATGCTGGTATAGTGGCTCCCTCTGGTAGAATGTCAGACTCGAAGATGCACTGAAGTCCACTGACTCTATCCATCAAACCATCTACAACAAATCTTGTCATTGGTATATCCTATAATCTACTCAGAATCTCTGAAGTAATAGGGATATCCCAGCCTCTGACCTGTGCTAACCATATATCTGTCCCATGGGCAAGTGATCCATAAAACTCTTGCATAAGCGCTGGGTAATACCTCTCGCTGAGTGAACAGAATGTATTCAGACCAGCCTGTTGAATCCACTCTCCAATCCGAAAATGCTACTGGTCGACAAAAGCAAAATCCACTCGTCGTCCTCCAACTACAGTCTTCAAGCTCATCCAGCTGGATGGTACAAATAGTGGTTGTGCGGGCGGATCAGGATCTCTAGACTCATGTCTGGCCTTCGTCCTTCACTCTTCTTCCTGATTTGACTGACGAGGTCGATGGACAACTTGTTTGTGAGGTCCCATTGCTTGGATTAAACAATTGGGCAAGATTTTGGTTGAAATCTATGGTTTCTAGGGTTTAGAAATCAAATGCAAGGAGAAATTCAACCAAAAATCGGGCTACCGAGTGTCCAAATCAAGGAAACAACGGGAAAAACTCCTGTAATTGAGAATGGGAACAGTGAGGATACCTTAAAACCTTGTGTCAGCTTGAAGGAGAGAAGAAATGGAGAGAAAAATGGTTCAAATTATTCTTAGTCTGCTGTTGTTCATGTGTCGGCTCACGCATGTGTCGACACATTCCGGTGTCGACACATCGATGTGTCGACACATCGACTTAAAGACCAAAAATTTTGGGGATTTCAAGGACAGATCAAAATCACTAGAAACATGATAATTTTAGAGTGAAATCAACAATGATTGAGTAAGATTTATCCTAATTATGGTCGAAGATTTAGTTGGAGAAAATTAATCAAAAGGATTAATGATCCTGAGCTCTCTTCTAATCATACAGAATCAATCTTCCAGAAGAGGTTTAGTCAAAATATCAGCTAATTAAAATTCAGTACTAATAAATTCAAGCATAACATCATTATTTTCTATATGATCCCTAATAAAATGATGTTTAATTTCAATATGTTTACTCCTAGAGTGTTGAACAGGATTTTTAGTCAAGCAAATAGCACTGGTATTATCATATTTAATAGGCATACTAGCCAACTTGATTCCAAAATCTTCAAGTTGTTGCTTAATCCATAAGATTTGAGCATAACAACTTCCCGCTGCAATATACTCAACCTCAGCTGTGGATAGTGCAACTGATGTTTGTTTCTTGCTAAACCATGAGATTAAATTAACTCCAAGAAATTGGCAAGTTTTACTAGTATTCTTTCTATCCAATTTACAACCAGCAAAATCTGCATCAAAATATCCAATCAATTTAGCAGATGAATTTCTAGAATACCATAAACCAATATCAATAGTACCAAATAGATATCTAATAATATGCTTAACAGTCATAAGATGTGATTCTTTAGGTTCAGACTGATATCTAGCAAACATGCATACACTGAATATTATATCTGGTCTACTAGCAGTTAGATACAATAAAGAGCCAATCATAACTCTGTATAACTTTTGATCTACTGTTTTACCATGTTCATCTTTATCAAGTCTACAAGAGGGGCTCATAGGCATACCTATTACTTTAGTAGTCTCCATCCCAAACTTCTTAAAAATTTTGCTTGTATACTTAGCTTGGTTGATGAAGATACCATATGCAGCTTGCTTGATCTAGAGTCCGAGGAAGAAGTTGAGTTCTCCCATCATGCTCATCTCGAACTCACCCTGCATTAGCTTAGCAAACTCTCGACAAAGAATTTCATTAGTAGCACCGAAAATGATGTCATCAACATATATTTGTACTACTAATAAATCATTATCTTTCTTTTTCAAAAATAATGTTTTATCAACATTTCCTCTAGAAAATTTATTTTCAATCAAAAATTTGCTGAGTCTCTCATACCAGGCTCAAGGTGCTTGCTTTAATCCATAAAGTGCTTTATGCAATTTAAAAACATATCAGGATGTGCATGATTTTCAAATCCAGGTGGCTATTCAACAAAAACCATTTTAGTTCTAAAACCATTTAGAAAAGCACTCTTAACATTTATTTGAATTAACTTGAAATTCATAAAATAAGCAAATGCTAATAATAGTCTAATTGCTTCAAGTCTAGCAACAGGAGCAAAAATCTCATCAAAATCAAACCCTTCATCCTGATTGTAGCTTTAGCAACTAGCCTAGCTTTATTTCTAACAACAATACTATTTTCATCTAATTTATTCCTAAATATCCATTTAGTGCCAATAATTAAAACATTAGATGGTCTTTCTATTAGAGTCCAAACATTATTTCTATCAAATTGAATTAGTTCATCTTGCATAGCATTGATCAAGTTAGGATCTTTTTCAGCATCTTCAAAGCATTTAATTTCTACTTGAGATACAAAAGCTATATAATCACATTCATTTCTAATTAAGGCTCGAGTTCTTTCCCCTTTAGATGGATCATCTAAGATTAATTCCTTAGGATGTCCATGAGCATACCTCCACTCCTTAGGTAGGTCTTGATGCTTTGGAGTGTCATCACCTTTCTCATTCTTGTCTTGATCTTCTTCATTTGGCTGATGTTGATCATTCAGTGTCAACTTTTGAAGCTTGTCAGCACCTGCACATTCATCAGATGTATCATTATTTCTGGAGGATTTGTTAGTAGATTCTTCAAAAACAATATGTACTGACTCTTCTACAACCAAAGTTCGTTTATTGAAAACTCTGTATGCCCTGCTTGATGTAGAGTATCCTAAAAAGATACCTTCATCAGACTTGGCATCAAACTTTCCAAGATTATCTTTTCCATTGTTCAAAATAAAACATTTGCAACCCAAAACTCAAAAATATTTTAAAGTTGGTTTTCTTTGGTTCCAAAGTTCATATGGAGTTTTCTTCAAAATAGGGTGGATTAAAACTCGATTTAAAATGTAACATGTTGTATTAATAGCTTCAGCCCAAAAATATCTTGGCAAATCATTTTCACAAAGCATAGTGCATGCCATTTCTTCCAAAGTATGATTTTATCTTTCTACTATCCCATTCTGCTGAGGTGTCCTAGGTGCAGAAAAATTTTGTTCTATTCCTTTTTCATTATAAAAGTTTTTAAAATCTTGATTTTCAAATTCAGTTCCATGATCACTACAAATGCAAACAACTGAAACTCCTTTTTCGTTTGATACTTTTCGATAAAACTTTATGAATGCTGAAAATGATTCATCTTTTTGTGCTAAAAAGAAAATCCATGTAAATCTTGAAAAATCATCAACTATGACTAATACATATCTCTTGCCTCCTAGACTTGATGTTCTAGTTGGTCCAAAGTGATCCATATGAAGTAGTTCAAGTGGCTTACTAGTAGTTACAAAACCTTTTGGTTTGAAAGAAGTTTTAACTTGTTTACCAAATTGACATGCTTGACAAATTCCATCTTTTTCAAAACAAAGTTCAGGTAAATCTCTAACTAAATTCTTTTTGTGAAGTTTTGAAAGAAGATTCATACTAGCATGCACTAATCTTCTATGCCATAGCCAACTAGTTTCATCTTTAGTAGAATTCACTGCAACAAGATATTCACCATTAGGCAAAGATAGATCATCTAGGTCTACCAAATAAACATTTTCATGCCTTTTTCCAATGAATTGTACTCCATTTATATCCGGACTAGCAATCATGCAATATGATGATTTAAAAACTATATGAAAATCTTTATCGCAAAACTGACTAATGCTTAAAAGATTATGTTTCAAACCATCGACTAAAAGTACATTATTAATACTATTAGAAGGAGTTATGTGAACCTTACTAATGCCAATAATTTTTCCTTTACCATTATCATCGAAGGTCATAGTCCCTCCATTCAGAGCTTCAAGAGAAGTGAATTGCTATACATCTCCAGTCATATGCCTTGAGCAACTACTATCAAGATACCAAAGTCTTTTATTCTCCTTGGTTGCAAGACACACCTGCAATAAAATCAAGCCTTGTTTTTAGGTACCCAAGCCAACTTGGGTCCTTTAGGGTTAGCATTCGAAATAGTTCCTTTTGGAACCCACGCTTTACCAAAAGAATTGATTTTTCTTAAATTACATTGAAATGACTTATGACCTAAGTTTTTGAAAGAAAAATAAGTAATGCTAGATGATGTAGGTTCAAAAATGTTTTTGAAATATTTTTGTTGTTTTTGTGGCTTATATCCTAATCCTGCTTTATTAAAAACTGATATTTGATTGTTTAAAAGTAGGTTTAACTTTTCTGAGCTATATATGAATTTCTCAACAAAAGGTTTTATCTTTTCAAGTTCAATTTTATACTTAACATTTTCAAGTTCTAAATCTTTGTTTTTCTTTAAGAGATCATTATTTGAAATAACATTTTTAGATCTTTTCAAAACTTCATTTTCCCTAGATAAAGCATTTTTTTTCTTTTCTAAAACATTCAATTTAGATTTCAAAATACTAACATCATTTAGTAAAGAATTGTTTTCAAAAGAGAAACTATTTGCATGATTTTTCAACTTCTTGTTTTCGGATAAAATCAGTTTATAATCAGGCATGAGTTCATCAAATGCATTCCTAAGTTCATCAAATGTAAAATCAATTTCGGTATCAAAATTTGCCTCATCATTGTCTTGATATGCCATTAAGCAAAGATTTGCAACTTCGATCTACTTTTCTTCAGAACTGGAGTCTTCACTGTCACTCCAGGTGGCCATCATTGCTTTCTTCCTTAGTTTCTTCCTAGATTTCTTAAGGAGAGGACAATCAAACTTGTAGTATCCCGGCTTCTTGCACTCGAAGCATGTAGGTACTTCCTTCTCCTTTCTCTTTTCTTTTTCTTTTTCTTTTTGTTTTCCTTTTTCCTTTGATTGATATTTCTTTTTCTAAGAAAATTTTATCCTCTTCATAAATCTTCTAAATTTTTGTGAAAGGAGAGCTTCTTTACCTTCATCTTTCTCTTCATCTTCGGACTCATCTATTAAGGATTCTTCTTGTATGTTTGATTTGAAAGCAATCCCCTTCTTCTTCTTATCCATGTCCATTGATTTTTATTTTAGATTAAGCTCATAAGTCATGAGCAATCCAACTAGCTGCTCAAGAGGTAACTTGTCAATGTCCTTGGCTTCTTGAATTGCGGTCATCTTCAGATCCCATGACGTTGGAAGTGACCTAAGAATTTTATTCCCAAGATCAGCATTAGACATAACTTTTCCAAGACTTATCATACCATTAACAATATTTGTGAATCTTGTATACACATCTATGATTGATTCATTAGGTTCCATACGGAACATCTCTTAAGTGTGCACTAACATATTTACTTTAGTATTTTTTACTTGATCAGTACCCTCAAGGGTAACCTCAAGTATGTCCCATATTTTTTTAGCAGAAGTGCATGTAGATATCCTATTAAATTCACTAGGATCTAATACACAATAAAAGAGATTCATTGCCTTGGCATTGATCTTGGATTGTTTAATGTTATTTACATCCCAATCCTCTTCGAGCTTTGGGATGGAAACACCATTAACCACTACTGAAAGAATATGAGGACCTTTATCTACAACTTTTCACAAATTATATAATCAATAGAATGCATATAAATTCTCATCCTAGTTTTCCAATAAGTATAATTTGATCCATTGAAAAATGGAGGTCTATTTGAGGCTTGACCCTCAACTATGCTAGTACCAATTAGGACCGCCATAGATCTTTACTCAAGGTGGTAAAGTCTATATACTGAGAACAGAGCTCTGATACCACTTGTTGCCTGGTAAGCAACCCAAGAGGGGGGGTGAATTGGGTCTCTCAAAAATTAAAATTACTTTACTTGATACTAAGCAATGCAATCCAATTCAACAAGTAAACTAGCAAGGTACTATTAATTCAATTGTAATGCTCTAAATTAAAAGTGAAGCAAAATTAAAGAGCAATAAGTAAAGAGCAAAAAGATAGATCAACCAATCATAAAGATCAAGAAATATAGTGGTTCGGTGCTATCCAATGCACCTACATCCACTCCCCAAGATCCTTTTGAGAATTCACTATAATCACACCCGATTACAGTTGATTAGTTTTGCTGGCTCACTAATCAAAAATTCAATTTGTTTTCACAAGGCCAACAAGCCAAAACCTCACTTGGTTTTACGGGCTAACCAAGAACTTAATTGGTTTTCAAAGGCTAACCAATAACCTCCCTTGGATTTTTGGGCTAACCAAGAACCTTAATGGTTTTGCAGGCTCACCACTAACTTAATTGGTTTTACAAAGGCTCACCAATAACCTCACTTGGTTTTATAATAGGCTAACCAAGAACCCTTACAACAAATAAAGTTTTGAAGTAATGAACCAAAGTAAGCTTTCTAAAACAAAGCGAGTATCTCTTTGAAGCTCGATGTAGAGATGCTTTGAACTTGTTGAAACCTCTTGAATGCTCAAGAATGGATGATCTTCGATGCTCTTGAAGGCTCTTGAATGCTTGGAGGCTTTCTTTAGCTTGAGAGTAGTTGAAGCTTCAAAGAATAGGAGTTAAAGCTCACTTTTTTTCTCTCTTCTCAAAACTCTTTAATAGTCTTCAATATTTCTTATTTTGATTTGATTTAGAGCATATAAATACTTCCCCAAGGCCTCAAGTCCCGTTTCTAGCCATTAGACTTGAAAAACTAGCCATTGGAGGGCAAAATGGGCGAGTTCTGCACTTGAAAAACTAGCCATTACTGTTGTCAGAACAACATGTGTCGACACTTCAGGCTGTGAGAAGACACATAAGGTCGACACTTGAACTTCTTGATTTGACACCCAGTTAAAATTGCTCCAATCTGATTCTCTGGAAATCTCAGATGTGTCGACACTTACTCAGTTGAGTCGACACCTTGAGTCGATACCTTGCTTTCATGTGTCGATACTTCAGCTATTCCTTCAATTTTTGCAAGTTTTGAGGCTTAAAAATCTCAGGCGATGTGTTGATCCATGTGTCGACACTTTGAGTCGACTCTTCAGGTTCATGTGTTGTTACTTCATCTGTGCTATTTGAAACATTCTTGCATATCGACCTGAGTCGACACTTCACTTCCAAGTGTCGACACTTCTCTAAAAACTTCATAGAAAGGCCTGAACTTGAGCTGAAATACATTTCCACTTAACTTAACTATCCAATCAACCAACTCTTGAGTGTCCAAGTCATCTTTGAGCAATCTTTTCATTCAAACTTGGCTTCTTCAAACAATTGAGCTTCTTCAAATTTGTAAGCACCTTTTTCAATAAAAACATACTTAAAGGAAATCATTAGTCCTCAACTTATACTTAACCGTTTTGCTTGTTATCAAAATCAATAACGGAGTCAACAAGCATCCTCTTCCAAAGTTGTTTGACTGCATAAGCTCTTTTTGGCTATCAAATTAGCCCTTTGATTGCATTGAATCATTAAATCAAGATACGAAATTATAGTAGGTCGCTAGATCCATAACTGAATCAATCTCTAGAATAAAGTCTCAAACTGATTAGATAAAACTCTAATTGCATGCAAGATAGCTATGGCTTTAGCCCGTGCATACCCTTCTTTGGCTAACTATGATGTGGGAAGAGGAAGACGAAGGTGATAACTCAGACTGGTGATGGTGAAGGATCAAGCCAAATCGGGCTGAGATATGATGGTCGGTGGTGTCTTAGGCTACATCTCAGGCCGACGGTGGTAGGAAGAAGACTTGGCAATAAGGAGGATGGCCAGCAATGTCTTAGAATGGAGAAGGGGAAGGTGGTACAGGTTGAGGAGACAGTGGCTAGAGCTTGGTGGATCTAGATGGGGACTCTTCGAGCGAAGAAGATTGAGCAAAGGGATGGCTGGATCTTGGTGGATCAGGCCAGAGAGGAGGTGGATGGCAGCTCATGTAGTGGCATAGCGGTGGGATAGTGGTTACAGTGATCTTGTAGCCAAAATCCTACCATAGAGCAATTCATAAACCAAGCGGGTAGTCCATGATGGATTAGCTGCTTTAAAATTCATGCAAATCTTTAATAATCTTTAAACTTTGATTTTGGGCACATTTTAAGTCATATTTGCTTCAAATTTCTTTTTTTTGAATTCATAAATTAAGCTCTTTATATTAACAATCATTTTTTCCACAAATGGTATATAGAAATATCAATTTTAAATAAATAAAGATAATTTAATTTTTAAATTAATACTTATATATAATGTAATTATCAACAACCAAAGGCCCATGAGCAGTAGGATGAGAATGTTGCTGAGGCCAACTAGAAGGCCAAGGTATTCATAACTAAGGCTGAGCACCTATGGAAAGTGCTTGCCGAATCTGAGACAAGTCTGAGCACTGCACAAAGTAGCTTGGCTAAGGTGAAGGCTAATATAGTAAAGGCAAGGGTAAATTTAGAGCTAGAGAGGCAAAAAAAAGGAGGTTGAGGCAACAATGATTGAGGGAAAGCTAAGGCAAGAGGTAGAGGCTGCCATAGAAAAATATAAGGTCTCCATGATTTTTGCCATGAACATGGCCCTTGCGATCGAGGGCTTCTGAGCATCAAAAGAGTTCACTGATGCGTGTGTTGCCTTTAGCCATGAGGCCTTCGTAGAGGGCCATAAACTGGGGATGCTCGAGTGCCAGAGCCAAGTCACTAAGCACCATCAGGTGATAGATCTCTTCTTTTTATATAAAGGGGAGTTCGACAAGGAGCCTTCTGATGGGACTACAACCCTGAACAACCTAGCTAAAGTTGCCCCAGCCCCAACACTCGAAGCCGCCTTTAGTGAGCCCATCGACTTTGACTCGATCACTATTGAGTTGATGGCTTCTAAGCTCCTAGCTATGGGCAAAGCTACTCCATCTGATCCTGCTACCATAGTTAAGCCATCTTTTGTCACTAATCCCAAGGAGATCAGAGACTAAAACCTTGTAATTTTTTATTTTTCTTTGAGCTTGTGACTTTTCCATCTTTGTAATTTTTTTTCTTTGGCATTGTAAGAAAGTATTTTTAAATATAATGCAATGATATTTCACCTTCTACTCTTTGTGTCATATATTTATTAGTTGTAGCATCTCTTGGGAGATTGCTTTGCCTTCAAGAGTGCCAATACCTGCTAGATGCCTTTATAAGGCAGTTGATATTAGGGCATATATCACAAAACATGAGGCTAAGGCTAAGGTTGTGAGAGAGAAGGCCATTGGTTGATGGAAGAAGTTGTTGAAGATGTGGAATTCATTAAAGAGAGCATATGAAGAGATCGACCATTTCCACTTGAAATGTGTTGGACACATTCTTGAGAGAATTGCACTAAAAAAGGAGCTGGGAAAGCTATCAGAGTGAATTTTCCAAGTGATCTGGGATGCTGCGAAGGTGACCTGGATGTGAGATCAGCTTTCATCTACTTATGAAGAAATCTCTAATTTGAGATTGCTGCTTGGTAGGAGCTCTTATTGGGAGATTGCCACTTGATTGGTCAAGATTCAAGATGAACTCTGCTGGGCCAGGAAAAACATTTCTAGCCTCAAGCAATCTTCAAAGGACAAAGGCACAGTGGTCGATCCAGAAGTTGGGGGGCCACGTTTAGCCATTATCCCTATATCGATTAGACCACCTCTAGCAGAGTCACATCCATCATCTAGCGATCGGCCACTAGCAAGCATCCCCAAAGATGAGTCAATAGGGCCCATCATGACACCACATCGATCAAATCGACCTTCTCGAGAGCGGGCACACCACATACCCAGCACTAGAACCATGGAAAGTTCTAGGACTAGGTTAAAGCAATTGGTGGAGCTTCACTAGTCCAACTGATGATCCCGATCATGTAGCCATCACCTGTCAAGTCATCGATCTCAATCATGAAGCCATCATCAGTCAAATCATCATTCCTAACCATGGGAATTCCATCACATAGGTGGTGCCCAAGAAACATAAAGGAGCAGAACCTCGATGAGATTTTTGTTTGAATAAGGCTACCTGGTCGAGTTCAATAACTGCAAGTCCTGGATATGGTTCCTTTATCTGAGGATCGATGATCACTGTTATAGGCGGTCAAAAATAAAAACCGAACTCACTACTATAGCTAGGGTGAGTAGGAATCATATCCTCAAGGATCAAGGGCAATTATTTCAAAAAAAAATAAAAAAAAGAAATAAATATTTAGATTTTTAAAGATAGATGATGGTTAAATTAAAACTAATCAATATAAATTAAATATGAGTTTGAGGGGTTTAAATGATAAAAAGATGTCTTCGGGTTTTCAGGTAATCACACATAAATCATTTATTTGTTCTAATTTAAACAATCAAAATTCGTATTTGTTTCAAAATCTTTCAAACTGATCCATAGCATAAGTAAACCATATCTTATTAAGATTATGGCCTATCCCATAAGTATAGGCTATCCAACGATTGAGTTGAAAAGATCCTAACAAGATACATAAATAAAAATTCTAGAATAATTGTCTATGTCGAGCACAGACCATATCATTTCAGGATCATGATCTATCTGACCAGGATAATTAATTTGGGAATAAAAAAGAGAAGGGAATTGAAGCATTTATTAAATTATATAGAAATTAAAATAATTACACAAATTAATGAAAGGATACCTGTACTTCCTTATAAACTACATCTCAGTCACAAAGCTCCTGAATACATCTTCTTGGAGATTTGGGCCCTGTCACCTTATCTCCTCTTCTGAAGAAATATTTTTCTTTATTCCTCTTCCTATCTCTCAAAGCATAAAACTAGATTACAAAATATAACGTAATTTTGCTGTAGGAACTGATCTTGGCTCTCTAGCTTGGTTTCCTTTTTATAGAGCTTATTAAGAGCTTTTTCTCGATCAAATTTGGAGTCAATCTAGGTCAAAATTGGCCATATATCGCGAGGAGCAATCTCAACCATCCGATCTATAGCTTGATAGGGTGATCGATGCATTCCTTCCTTCTCAGCAAAACAGAGTTCCAACCAATCTCTAACCTAAATCCTACTATTGCTGAAGGTTCCTTCCTAGATTTAGACACCATCATTGGCTTCTACTAGTCCATGATGGACTGCGACAGTGGCCGGATGGTGCCTCGAATGGGAAGAATGGCTAATAATGATGCAATAAAAGGAATGGCCACAATAGAGGGGAGATGGAGGGATGGCCTGTCAGGGTAGAAACCGAATCTTAATAGATTGGTCGGGGAATGGATGCATAGTAACTCATAATGGTGGTGTCGATGGAACGGACTATTATTGGTAGAGTTCGGAGGTGGACAGCTGATCGAAGGAAGTAATAGGTGAAAATGCCATAGATGATGGTGGCCGGCCATAATAGAAGAGCTAGGATCTGGCAGACATGGTGGATCAGGCAGTTGATGGGTTTTCGGTGTTGAAAAATGTGTCCCAAAGCCAATCGTCTAGCTTGTAGATGGTTAAGCTATTATTGTAATTGTATATAAATTATATTGAATAAGAAGAGAAAGCTGCAAGCTGTTGCTGCATAATGTAATTATATGAAACACCTTATAATTTCTCTATATATGACACCACTAATTAGGTATTAGATATTGGAAGTCCTATTCATATTTGCAATTCTTTGTAGGGGCTTCAAGTTAGTAGGAGATTCGAGGATGGTGAGAAATTCTTGAACATGAAAAATAGAAGCCAAGTTTCAATCCTAGCATTGGATGTTATCAAGCTAGTTTTTGAGTCTTGTAATGTCATTTTGAAAGACTGTCATTATTGTCCATCTTTTATTATGATTGTCATTTCTATAGGCTAGTTGGCCAACAAAAATTATGAATTTTCAATAAAGAATGATGTTTTTTCTATCATTGTGAATGGTATGAAACTTATGGATGGATGTTTAAGTAATGGCATATACTTACTATTATGACTTGTTACAGTAATGACTACTTCTTGCAAATGTCCTAGGATAAATAATGTTACCGATACTTATCTCTGGCACTGTAGACTAGGTCATATTAACAAGAATGGGATCAACAAGTTAGTTAGAGAAGGTCTCCTGAATATCTGTGATTATGAATCACTGCCAACTTATGAATCTTGTCTTCTTGGTAAAATGACCAAGTTACCTTTTTGTAGAAAAGGTGAACAAGCCAATGATATTCTTAGTCTAGTATATACTGATGTATGTGGATCAATAAATATCAGTGCCAGGGATGGGTATAACATTTGATTATGTTTACAGATGACCTATCCAGGTATAGTTATGTCTTCTTAATAAAACATAAATCTGAATCATTTGAAATGTTCAAATGATATCGTAATGAAGTAGAAAAACAAATTAAAAAGTTTATTAAAACCCTTCAATCAGATCGAGGTGGTGAGTATCTTTCTGGTGAGTTTCTGACTTATCTTGAGAAGAATGTGATTCTTTCTCAATGGACTCCTCCAGGGATACCTTAGTTAAATAGAGTGTCTGCAAAGAGGAATCAGACTCTATTAGATATGGTCCGATCCATGATGGGCTTAGCCACTCTACCTATATCCTTTTAGGGATATGCTCTTGAGTCAACATGTTATCTTCTGAATAAGGTTCCTAGTAAATCAATTGATAAAACTCCATATAAGATATGGACTGGGTATAAGCCAACACTTTTACATCTTCGGGTTTCGGGGTGTCCGACTTATGTCAAACGTTTGCAAACGGATAAACTTGGACCTAGGTCTGACTGGTGCCTCTTTGTTGGGTATCCAAAGGAGTCTAAAGGGTATTTCATCTATCTACCTGAGGAACATAGAGTGTTCCTCAGTCTTAGGGCTATAATTTTGGAAAGGGAGTACCTTATTGAAGGCACTCGAGCTGCTGAGGTTGAACTTGGGGAAGTTCAACAGGTAGAGGAAACAACACATTCTAGGACCGCTATAGAACCATATTTGATAAGATCTGAGCCTATTATGCAACCATTAAAGAGATCTGGTAGAATACCATATCAACCGGATAGATACTATAGCTTTCTGGTCCAAGACAGTGATCCTGTTGAGCTCGATGAGAACAACGAGGATCCGATCACCTATATTGGTGCGGGCACCAAGGTTAAAAGAAGACTTCAATCAAACCTAGTCAATACCGATTCCTTATGGATTGCAAATTGAGTTTCAACCTTGATTAACTTGTTCCTAGTCTGAGTCTTGAGTCTAGTTAAGTTTTCTTATGTCATGAATTTTATGTTTGAGTCTTGCTAAGTATTAGGTCTTGAAGCCTTGAGTCAATTGAGTTGTAAGAGTCAAATGTACTCAAGTCCAATTTGAGTTGTAATTTTTTTTTGAGCTTGAGTCAAGTCCAACCAAGGGAGTATATAATTGGACTAAGGGATGAACCAAAGCTACATCAAGTAAATCTTCAAATCAAGGGTGCATGAAATAAGAGCCATTGGATGGAATGAAGCTTTGATTGAAGCCACCTCTCCAAGACACCTTATCCAAGAGAATGGACACTTGGCACCCATGCATGCAGATTTTCAGATTTGGACACTTGGCACCCATATATGAAGATTTTCAGATTTAGACACTTAGCACCCATGCATGCAAATTTTCAGATATGGTGCCCTCTTTTCATGAAATTTGAAATTCAAATTTGTAACTAACTTTCCCCCCTCTTTTTATGTAAAATTTGAATTTCAAATGGGACTTAGAAGGTTATAAATAGGCCCCTAGTCTCTTTGTAAAATCATGCTTGAATGAATGAAAACAAGAATTTTTTTATCTCCCATTTGTGTTTGCAAATGCCATCCATGAGGGATTGAGTGAGAGGCTCAACTGAGCTCTTTAGTCTTCAAATTCTAGCCAAAGGTCTTCTTCCATGGATGCCTACCACATCTTCAAGATCAGCCGACCATACTCCACCTAGATCATCAACAATTTCCTACTCCCTCACTTCCATTATTTCTATTCCATACTATCTTCATCTCCTGCACAATACTAATGGTTGTTCTTGCAAGATCCTAAGGAGTATCCAATCCAGGATGAAGTCCTCCTTGCCTTCAACTCAGCAGCAGGAACCTCTACTTCCAATGGGTGGGTTAGCTTGATCAGTCAGTCACCAATCCTGAGTATGTAGGAGTGAACCTAGTGTAAGGTTATTGGAGAGTCATTATTGGTATCTAAACCCTTTCCTTTCTTCTTGTGGTCTGAACTTTTGAATAGAGTATAGTCTTGATTAGATGGTTCTTCTAGCTATGTAGGTCCTAGTTCATTAACTTAATTCAGATTTGCACTGCGAAGCATATGAGTCTTCTAGTTTAGTCTTCTTTAATGCATCTTAATGACTCCACTATGACTGAAATTAGATCATATGTTTTAGAGTTTTAATTATCTTAATTTCTTTAGTCATTCATGGCATATTTCCCATAAGTATGCCGCATCATATTTGGTATTAGAGCATGGTTGTATTGGTAGCATAGTCTTCATACTTGCTTTGTATTTTTCCTTCTAAAGCCAATCCGGATCTAAGATTCACGCCTCCTGAGCGGGTGTACACCGGTACACTGTCACAACCCATGGGAATAATGAGCCCATGGCCGGACATGAATCCTTAGATTGAAGTTTGGTATTTGTTTTTCCTTGCATGTTTAATTTCTGTTTGCTGATTTCTGTGTTAGGGTCTGAAATCTAAACCTGTTTCTATAGCAAGCTTCCACTGTTTTGGCCTGATTTTTGCATCAATTAATCTCCACTTAATCCACTGTTTACTGTAATTTTCTGAGATTTTTTTGATTCCAAAAATAGAGTGATAACTGTCTAAGAAAACAGCCCTAATCAGTTTTCTGCACACTGAATCTGCATTGGTAGTCTGAACTTCATTCTGATTCACTACCCAATCTATGCTGTTTCTGTCTGATTTTTGCACTGTTTATTCTATGATTAGTCCTCTTAATTTCTGTTATTTTTTCATGATTTTATAAATTCAAAAAAATAAAAAAATTATGCAAACAAAAGAGGCCTGCTGAAATTTCTGGGCTGAAACTAAATTCTCTTCGAAACCCCCCAATCCCAAGTCATTTTGTTTGATCATTAACCAACTGAAATTTAATCTGTCACCTCATAAAATATCAAAAAAGCAATTGCATTTGTTTTAAGCTACTCAAGGGCATCAATATCATAAGATAAGGGAAGGAGGTCATTACCTTTCCTTAAACCAAAAAAAACCAAGCACATGTTGCATCGAACCCAAACCTTTTAATAAAATTGAGTAGCAACCTAATTTGAATTAGAGACACCAACAAGTCAAGCTCAATTAGTGTGTTGAGACTAGTGTGAATCATTTCTTCATCTACTCCTGGAAAGTGGTGTCTAAGGCTAGGGATCCACAGGCAAAAACCTTAAGAGGATTTGTGGTTTTTTAATTGGGTCCTCACGAAAGCGGGGGGGCCTCCCACAATCCCACCTCTTACCTGGCCATTTGAAAGGGTATTTGTCATCTTGGTCTATACTAAGTCAATTCATACTACATTGGACTTTAAGGTCTAGCAAACCCTAGAGCGAGTCTTTGTATTGAATGACTACTAGATCAGGAACTCCCTATCAACATTCACTTGACCATCCCAGTTCTTCCATGGACCTCAATCTTGAAATCCTGATGAGAACTATGACTGAGCAGTTAAAGCAATTGAACACTAGGTTTGATCGAATGAAGAGAGAATAGGAACCCTTGAAGATGCCCGTTTGGCCCCTACTGAGCCATAATCACCCATATTGCCACCTGTCCATCCTAGAGTCCAATGCCAGGAATGTACTCCTGACCCACATCCAAGGAGAGTTCACCATGATTATGTTGACCAGGATGAGAGAGCCCTTAGAAACATTCATCTAGATGCACCCACATTTGATGGAATTTTGGATCCTAAGGTGTATATAGACTGGGAGGGTGATATGGACCAACATTTTGATTGGTATGAAATGTCAAAAGATAGGAAATTTAAGTTTGCCAAACTTAGAGTGGTTCGTCAGGCTAGATTGTATTGGGATAATGTTGAGCGCATGAGTTGACAGAGGGGTGACATACCTATAACCACTTGGAGAGCTATGAAGGTGAAACTTAGGGAGAAGTATTTACCAATGTCCTATGAACAGAGACTCTTAGATCAATGGCAACGATTAACTCATGGGAATAAGACAATGTCTGAATATGTTGCCAAGTTTGATGAGTTCGTGATGAGATGCAACGTGGTTGAGTCTGAGGCAACAACCTTGTCTAGGTTTAGAGAAGGTCTGCATGAAGAGATCCAGAGAGAACTATTTTTGAGAGAAGTCCATGACCTAGACCAAGCCTACCAAGTTGCTAGGGACTGTGAGAGATTCCAGAGGAGACCTTTATTTCGCCGACCTGAACCCACTAGGATTAATCCTCCTGGAAATAGATCAAGTCCAAGCCCAAGTATAGCCAATAGACCTAGTCTTGCTACTCCATTAGTTCGAAGAGAAGATAAAGGAAAGAGCCCTGAGGTTAGAAGAGAAGGAAATGTCCATTATTTTAGGTGCCACAAGATAGGTCACTACGCAAGTCAATGTCCCACTAGAGCATTACACAGGGGAATTAGAAGAAGAAGTTACTAAACCCATAGAAAACTGTGAGGAGGAAGAAGAGGTATATGAGAAAGGTGTGAGTTTAGCTGATGACTATGAAGGGGATGAAGAGATCATAGACTCATCAAAAATCCTAGGAGTTGTGAGATGTATCTTGACCCGGAGTAAAAACCAAGAAGATTGGCGTAGGACTAGTATCCTACAAACCTTTATCAAGATAGGAGAAAAAGTGTGCAAGGTCATCTTAGATGGTGGTAGTTGCGTCAATGCCATATCAACCAATACAGTCAAGAACCTAGGATTACCCACTATGCCTCATCCTAATCCATATAAGGTATCCTGGATATATTCAACCTCAATTCCCATTAAGTCTAGGTGCCAGGTCACAATCCAGTTCCAATCATACCAAGAAAAGGTTTGGTGCGATGTTCTTCCAATGGGAGTTAGCAGCATCATATTAGGCCGACCATGGTTGTATGATCATGATGTTATACTCTATGATCGATCTAATTCATGTTCTTTCGCCCACAATGGGAAGAAGATTGTAATCAATTCCTCACCACCTAAGGGCCATGTTAAGAGGGAATCAAGTCACTTGAGAGATAAGAAACAAGGGATAAACATGATCACTGCTAAAAAATTAGAGCAAGAGCTTAGCAATGATTCACCTGTTTGGGTTTTAGCAACTAAGGAAAATCAGGACCAGCCCCACAAGGAAAAACCCCAGGAAGTGTTAAGGTTTCTAGAGGAGTTTCAAGACATCTTTCCTGAAGACCTTCCTAATCATCTTCCACCCTTGAGAGATGTTCAACATGCCATAGATTTATTTCTAGGATCAACTTTACCAAACCTTCCCCATTATAGAATGAATCCTACAAACACTCTGAGTTACAACGTCAAGTTGGAGAGCTTCTCCAAAAGGGATTCATTAGAGAGAGCCTAAGCCCATGTGCAGTACCAGCCCTTCTGACCCCTAAGAAAGATGGCACATGGAGAATGTGTGTAGATAGCAGGGCCATAAATAAGATTACCATTAAGTATCATTTTCCTATTCCCCATTTAGATGACATGTTGGATATGATGGCTGGAGCCAAAATATTCTCCAAAATTGACCTTAAGAGTGACTATCATCAAGTAAGAATCAGGCCCGGGGATGAATGGAAAACTGCCTTCAAAACCAAAGATGGCTTGTATGAGTGGGTAGTGATGCCTTTCGGCCTATCCAATGCATCTAGTACCTTCATGAGGATCATGACCCAAGTTTTAAGGACATTCATTGGAAAGTTCATAGTGGTCTACTTTGATGACATTCTCATCTACAGTAAAACTAAGGAAGACCATTTGAACCATCTAAAACAGGTTTGCCAAGCCCTTAGACAAGAAAGTCTCTATGCCAACCTCAAGAAATGTGACTTTATGACCCATAGAGTTATCTTTCTAGGATTTGTTATCACCACTGAAGGGGTGTCTGCCGACCCTAAAAAGGTCAAGTCTATAGTCCAGTGGCCAATACCCAAAAGCATCCACGATGTCTGTAGTTTCCATGGTTTAGCTACCTTCTATAAGAGATCCATTCAAGGATTTAGCATAATAATTGCACCCATTACCGACTGTATTAGGAGGAGAACCTTTGAATGGACAAAACCTAGCGATAGAGCCATTGTAGAAATAAAGAAAAAAATGACACAAGCACCTATTTTGAGGTTGCCCGATTTTTCAAAGGTATTTGAGGTTGCTTGTGATGCCTCTGGAGTAGGAATTGGAGGAGTTTTGAGCCAAGAGAGTCATTGAGTGGCATTCTTTAGTGAGAAATTGAATGAGTCAAGGATGAGATATTCGATGTATGATAGGAAATTGTATGCGGTAGTTCAGGCTTTGAGATATTGGAGACACTATTTACTACCGTAGGGATTTGTTCTTTATTCCGATCATGAAGCCTTATGATTCCTTAATTTCCAAATGAAATTGAGCTCTAGGCACTAGAAATGGGTAGAATTCATTCAGGTATACACCTTTATTTTGAAACACCATGCTGGCTCTGAAAATAAGGTTGCCGATGCATTAAGCCAATGATCCATGCTTTTGTCCTCAGTTAGTACCGACGTTGTAGGGTTTGATAGACTGAAAGAAGAGTATCCTAAGTATCCAGACTTTGGTGATATCTATCAATCCCTCCAACAAGGACCATCTAATGTACATAGTGACAATACTCTCCTAGATGGATTCATTTTCAATAGAAATCAACTGTGTGTTCCCCGAACTTCTATTAAAAAGTTTTTGATTTAGGAAGTTCATGCTGGAGGCCTGGCAGGTCATTTTGGTAGAAACAGGACCATCTTAGAGATAGAAGATCAATTCTTTTAGCCTGGCCTCAAAAGGAATGTGGCCCAAGTTGTAGCTCAATGTCGAACATGTGCTGTTGCCAAATAACAAAGGCAAAACACTGGTGTGTACACTCCCTTACCAGTCCCTGATTGTCCATGGCAGGATCTTAGTATGGACTTTGTACTTGGACTCCCAAAGATCTCAAGAAGACATGATTCCATCTACGTTATAGTTGATCGATTTTCTAAGATGGCTCACTTCATCCCATGTTCTCAAACCCTAGATGCTTCTATAATGGCCAAACTTTTTCTCGACGAGGTGGTTAGACTACATGGTTTACCCAAAACCATTGTATCAGATAGAGATGTTAGGTTTACTAGCTACTTTTGGAAGACCCTTTGGCATATGTTAGGAACCAAACTGAGATTTTTCACTGCCTATCATCTTCAGACTGATGGCCAAACTAAAGTAGTCAACAGGAGTCTAGGAAATCTGCTAAGATGTTTAGTTGGTGACAATACGGGAAATTGGGATCTCTTACTCCCGCATGCTGAATTTGCTTACAATAGCTTAGTCAATAGATCTACTGGGAAGAGTCCTTTTGAAGTGGTCCATGGTTTCAAACCTAGGAAGCCCTTAGATCTTATTCCTTTACCCACACAAGCTCGAATTTCTGAATCAGTTGAATCATATGCATAACATATTAGGGATGTACATAAAGAAATTAACAAAAAGATCAAATTGAGCAGTGAAACTTATAAGCATATGGCGAATTCACATAGGAGAGTCAAAGAATTCAATGAAGGAGATTGTGTTATGATAAGGCTTAGACCAGAATGGTTCTCACCATGAACCTTAAAAAAATTGCATGCTCGCAGTGCAGGTCCGTTTAAAGTTATAAAGAAAATAGGATCTAATGATACCTAGCGAGCCATTTGAGCCTAAGCCAATTATTGAAAGTGAATGCATCCCTGAGTGTCCACTAACAATTCTACCAGAATGACGATATAAGATTGAGCGTATTCTGGATGACCAAGCCATCACCACCCGGAATAAAGGTTACCAATGCTATTTAGTTTGTTGGCAAGGTCGACCTAAGTCTGAAGACTCGTAGATTATTCGAGAGGATCTACAAAAAATCAACCCAGACTTATTAGAGTACTAACAGAGTAAAACAGATCCCTACTCGATAGAGTCGAGTTTTTCTCACCTCGGGAGAATTGGTGCGGGCACCAAGGTTAAAAGAAGACTTCAATCAAACCTAGTCAACACCAATTCCTTATGGAATGCAAATTAAGTTCCAACCTTGATTAACTTGTTCCTAGTTTGAGTCTTGAGTCTAGTTAAGTATTCTTGTGTCATGAATTTTATGTTTGAGTCTTACTAAGTATTAGGTCTTGAAGCCTTGGGTCAATTGAGTTGTAAGAGTCAAATGTACTCAAGTCCAAATTGAGTTGTAATTTTTCTTTTGAGCTTGAGTCAAGTCCAACCAAGGGAGCATATAATTGGACCAAGGGATGAACCAAAGCTACATCAAGTAAATCTTCAAATCAAGGGTGCATGAAATAAGAGCCATTGGATGGAATGAAGCTTTGATTGAAGCCATCTCACCAAGACATCTTATCCAAGAGAATGGACACTTGGCACCCATACATTAAGATTTTCATATTTGGACACTTGGCACCCATATATGAAGAATTTCAGATTTAGACATTTGGCACCCATGCATGCAGATTTTCAGATTTGGTGCCCCATTTTCATGAAATTTGAAATTCAAATTTGTAACTAACTTCCCCCCCTCTTTTCATGTAAAATTTGAATTTCAAATGGGACTTAGAAGGTTATAAATAGTCCCCTAGTCTCTTTGTAAAAGCATGCTTGAATGAATGAAAACCAAAATTTTCTTATCTCTCATTTGTGTTTGCAAATGCCATCAATGAGGGATTGAGTGAGAGGCTCAACTGAGCTCTTTAGTCTTCAAATTCTAGCCAAAGGTCTTCTTCCATGGATGCCTACCACATCTTCAAGATCAACTGACCATGCTCCACCTAGATCATTAACAATTTCGTACTCCCTTACTTCCATTATTTCAATTCCATACTATCTTCCATCTCCTCCACAATACTAATGGTTGTTCTTGCAGGATCCTAATGAGTATCCAATCCAATATGAAGTCCTCCTTGCATTCAACTCAGCAGCAAGAGCCTCTACTTCTAATGGGTGGGTTAGCTTGATCAGTCAGTCACCGATCCTGAGTGTGAAGGAGTGAACCTAGTGTAAGGTTATTGGAGAGTCATTATTCGTATCTAAACCCTTTCCTTTCCTCTTGTGGTCTGAACTTTTGAATAAGATAAAGTCCTAATTAGATGGTTCTTCTAACTACGTAGGTCCTAGTTCATTAACTTAATTCAGATTTGCACTGCGAAGCATATGAGCCTTCTAGTTTAGTCTTCTTTAATGCATCTTAATGACTCCACTATGATTGAAATTAGATCATATGTTTTAGAGTTTTAATTATCTTAATTGCTTTAGTCATTCATGCCATATTTTAGATAAGTATGCCGCATCATATATGAATGCAATGCAGAGGTTTGACTCTAAGAAATGGCTTAAGGCCATGAAATCCAAAATGGAGTCCATGAAAATCAACAATGTGTGGACATTGGTTGGTCCACCTGAAAGGATAAAATTCATTGGGTGCAAATGGATCTTCAAGAGGACGAGGGGCATAGACGAGTTGGTGGAGACCTATAAAGCCCATCTGGTTGCCAAGGGATATCGTCAACATTATGGTATCGACTATGATGAGACGTTTTCTCCAGTAGCAATGCTTAAGTCTATTCGGGTTATCCTTGCTCTGGTAGCATATCTAGACTATGAAATATAGCAAATGGATGTCCGAGCAACATTTCTAAATTGTGAGTTGGAAGAGGAGTTGTATATGATGCAACCTGAAGGGTTCACATCTATAGACGTGTCTAAGATATGCAAGTTGCAGAGGTTCATTTATGGACTGAAGCAGGCATCTCAGAGTTGGAACGTGCTTTTTGAAAAATGTATCAAGATGTATGGCTTCATTAGGAATAATGAACCCTGCATATATAAATAGGCTGATGGTTCTGTAGTTGTATTTCTTGTTCTATATGTGGATAACATTCTCTTAATTGGAAATGACATTCTTGCATTACAAGAAATAAAGGTTTGGTTGTTATCTCAGTTTTCTATGAAGGACTTGGGTGAAGCTTCCTACATACTTGGTATGAAAATCTATAGAGATAGATCTAGGAAGCTTTTGGGATTGTCTCAATCTACGTACATAGACATTATGCTAAAATGATTCAGCATGAAAAATTTCAAGAAAGGCTATCTTCTAATAGGTCATAGAATTACTCTTTCCATGAAGGATTGTGTGATAACTCCTGAGGAGAGAGAGCATATGAGTAGGATTTCATATGCTTCAACAGTGGGTTCTATCATGTATGCCATGGTATGTACTAGACCGGATATGGCATACTCACTAGGGATAGTGAGTAGATACTAGTCTGACCTAGGTGAGGCATATTGGAAGGAAGTAATGATGCGGGACAAGATGCTCTGATACCAAATATAATGTAGGATGGGATGCGATGTTAATGTAATGAATAAGAATTATTATTATTATTTTTTAATTTTAATGAGCAATGGGAGCAACTCAAATACAGCAATCAAAGGATCTAAGAAAGATAGACAAGAATATTACTACTAGCTACCTGCAATATTTTCGCATATGATCACATAAAGAATCCTGGATCCGATGATTAAGAAACCACTGAAACTAGGACAACCATGCCTCAACTAACCAGATTTAATGAGATTTAGAAGGGATTTACTTACCAATAACAATTTTTCCTCCTTTGTAGTAGATCTGGATTCAACTCTCAAGATCTCGTGATCGAATTTTAAACTATAGTTCCTTCTGAGCAGATCTTTACATAGATAGTTGTATGGAAAGGAAAAACTCCTCTTCATATCAAGAACACCGGGGACCTGCAACAGAATAGCTATCAGAACTGGGAGGAAGGAGGAAACGTTGGAATGGAAAAAAAGGAAAGAAGAGGGTGGAAGGCATCTTGGATCTTGGATCTTGGAACTTGGACTTGGAATTGGAAGATAACTAGGGATTCAGCACCCCACTCTCACATATGCAATGCTTACCCAGCAGAGCACTCTTAATGCTCACCTAGCAATTGGAGAAAATAATAGAGTTTCATTAACAAAGCATAAATTGGTTACAAGGGGGGGATGGAGTGATATTTATAGACCCTCCATACATAGTAGCAAGATAAAATTAAAATTCTTTTGAATACAGGATAAGTGTAGATAACATTGGACTAGAATCTCCCTCTTGACTTGGATGAAAACACCTTAAAATTTAAAGTAGATAGGTGCTCCCTTTGCTCTTGGACTCCTCCTTGCGATAAGAAATGGGATGGGCGACAAAATAAGAAGAGGTGCTACATGAAAATGAGATGGCATCCTTCTTTTCTCCATCTTGGCATTAACTTATGGCTTATACTCCTTCCCATTCTTCTTTCATTTCAAACTTGAAAAGTAGATAAATTCATCGTATCTTGGGACCACACTTCTTTGAATTTAAATTGGGTAGATGCTCCCTTGAAGTTGGACTCCTTAATGATGTGGGCAATAATTGAGATGAGAAATGTGGCATCCTCCCTTCTTTCTCAAAATTGGCATCAATCCTTTTCCTCTTCTTGGTGCGATTCCCTCTTGGACTTGCATTTGAAAGTAGAAAAGGATGATTTAAATACAAGATAGATAAGATAAGTGAGAGGATAAAGGTAGACTCTCATCCTTTTTTTGAATTCAAACTTCAACTTTAGTTGGATTGGATGAAGACTCTTCCATGATTGGTTCCAAGAAATAGATGACATGAGGCGCTCCTTGGATGTGGGCGACAAAAATAATGAGATAGTTAAGCGCCCCTTTCTTCTTGAATTTTAAATTTTTAATGGTGTCAAAATGTTCCAATGTCCCAATGTCCCGATGTCTTGATGTCCTGATGTCTTGAGGTCCCAATGTCTTGATGTCTTGATGTCCCGATGTCTTGATGTCTTGATGCTTGATGTCTTGAATAAAATGAGAGACAATCTTCTTTTGACATTGAGTTGGCCATCCAAGGTGATGTGGTGAGGCATACCACTCCAAGTGGCGGGTGACAAGGCTCCATGACATGGCATGACGACATGGCATGGTGACATTGAAAGAAAAGTGCCCTAAAAGCCAATCATTGTAAGGGCATTTTTGTAATCTTCCAACTCTTGTATGACATTATATTAATAAAGACATTTATTTTTATCATATATTGCTGTATTTTATTTATGGATTATGATGAACCCCATAGATTAGGACAATGGAATTAGGGTTATGATAAAGATTATAACAGTGAGACCTAAGTTCCTATAAACCCTAATCAAAATATTCCTAGTCAATGGACCATCGATTCGGGGATCGATGAATCCGGTAAGACTAGATTATCCTATGTATGCTCAGTTAATGAGGATGGTTGGTATCACAACCATTTGTATAGCGACACTAATACAAGGATAAGGGTGCTCATCAGGGTATGCATACACTGAACTGAACTGCACTGGGACTATTTTATGGAAGTCTTACTGCTTGTCAAAAGATAGGTCTCAGAGTAGGAGTTATGCATGTGATCTTTAGACCTGAGGTCACCCATTCCATGTAATCTCTTCGATGAGTGACTCAAGAAGCCTTTGATCAAAGCAGGATGAGATTAGAAGTGGTTTC
Organism: Areca catechu; assembly: GCA_021397845.1. Classification (NCBI taxonomy): domain Eukaryota; kingdom Viridiplantae; phylum Streptophyta; class Magnoliopsida; order Arecales; family Arecaceae; genus Areca; species Areca catechu. The sequence goes on from CM038045.1 coordinate 98,761,588, forward strand.
TAATCAGTCATCAGTTGAATCCTCATGATTGAGCTAAGATTCGATATGACTAAGTGTTAGGGTTTGACATATATCCATACCTTTCACTTAATCGGGATAATGGGAGATCGAAAGATTGAATTGCACGGTAACTTTCTACTAAAGGATATTTTGGTGCTTTCCACCAAATTCCACATTTTATGGGTAGGCGTGACACATTTCTAGATGTCAATCTTGTCTTGTAGATTTTCATGAACCAATTGGATTGGTTTCATGAGTCAATTCGATGGATATTTCGAATTGGACAATTAGGTGAGCCAATTTGACCTAATTAGGTTGATCGGGTTCGATTGGATCTAATCAGCTCAAACCTAAACCTACTGCTAGTTAAATATGGAACCTAAAGGATTACACACATTAGGGAGTTGACCAAGGAAGTCATTCATGGTTTAATTAGGATCATGGGATCCTAATTGGTTAGCTAGATTACACACTAGCATGTGTAGGCTAACCTAATTCCTAACCCAAGTCGATTTGGGTCCAGTTGCTTGCTATTTTGATTAACCAATTTAAGAGAGACTTAAATTGGGTTATGTCTGGGTTAAGATAGCATTTATCAAGTTTTATCCTAATTTATTTGGACTTGGAATGCCACTTGGATTAGAGTCCAAGTCGGCATGGACTCTTGGGCGCAATATTGCAGGTGCCAAGGAAGAGAGGGCGCAGAAAGGACCAAGAGTCCTTCTGTAGATGAATCACTTTGGCTGATTCATCTGGGACTCTCTTGGCACATACCTCCACATCCCTTAGGATTGTTTTTGACTGGCCAACACATTTTGAATTGGCATGAAAAGGGAATGCATGCATGAAGAGACACATCTCTTCATTTGGTTCGTGGCTTGAGGTAGTGTTCTTCTGCTATCAGGACTCTTCAAATTTTCTAATGTTTGGAGATTGAAGAGGTGCCTCTTGGCTTCCCAAAGACTGGTACTTGCCATGTGGCAAGTGACAAATCATCCATGAATGGGAATGGTTGCTGATATGCACTTTGGTGAATGATAAGACATATTAGATATGATTTTTCAAGCCAGATAATTTCTCTTCGATCTTGAAAAATCATATCCGATAACATGTTGGGAGGGCATATCACACACCCCTCTTAAAAATATAAATAGGGGTGGTGATATGAGTTTTAGATAATCTGATTCCACCGTAAAGTTATTCTGAAAGTTTTTGTTCTCCCTCCCTCCTCCTTCAAGACAAACCTTGTCTCTTTAAGACAAGATTGTTCTTACTAGGACAAGTCTTAGAATTTAAGACATAAGCCTAGAATGTTCTAGAGGAGGGCAATACCAAATCCAAGAGTGGTTTTGGAAGGCATTCAGAGTACCCTACAGAATGATAGGGTGTCCTTCAAAGGTCAAAGTCCAGAAGGCTGTCAAGAAGAATCCTAGTCAAGCAAGCAATTGAAGAAGAAATTCTTCCTAGGTTCAATTCTCATGTGGATCACCGTTGGAGGGTTTACACTTGTGTGCCTCGTGGAAAGAAGTGGAAAACAACATTTCAGGTATGTTTCTTGTACTTCATTTATGATTCATTAGTTGATAATATGTAAGGGGATCCGGGAATTAGGGTCTCTTCTAGCTAGTTAGGGTTTTCATGCTTGAATTTTTGTTTTAAAATTCACTTCCGCATGTAGCATGATGACCTAGGCTCCAAGAAATTCCCATCAAACATGGCAAGGTGACTTGGCTTCCTTCATTGGGCTTGGACTTTGGCTAACTTACGAACCCCCTTAACTAACTCAAGTACTAATTATAAGACTCAACTTGAACAATTCGCAACTCAAAGTAAACTAATTTTAATTACAGGACATAATTATTTACAACGACTCAATTATTCATGGCTGAATTAAGATAAGCTACTCATCGGTGATCCACAATGAGCTTGGAGGGTTCTGACATCTCTTCCTAGCTCTGGTGTCCTCACCAATTTTCCTAGGATAGGAGGAACTCGACCTTGTCGAGTATGGGTAAACTATGCTCTGGTAATATTCTAGCAAGTCTGGGTTGATTCTTTGCAGATCCTCTAGAGAGATTCATGAATCATCAGATTTTGATCTACCTTGCCATTGAACCAGGTAATGTTGATAATCTTTACTCCTAGTAGTGATAGTTTTGTCATCCAAAATCTGCTCAATCTTATCTCTCCATTCTGGTAATTTGGCTGGTGGACACTCAGGGGTAGGGTCACTCTTAAAAATAGAATCAGGTTCAAATGGCTCACTAGGTATTGCTATTGGCTCCTTATACTTAACAAGATCTGATACATTGAAGGTTGGACGAATACCTAATTTAGGTGGTAACTCTAATATATAAGCATTAGACCCATTATCTTTATGATCTTATATGGTCTTGCACTACGAGCATGTAGTTTCTTCATGGTTCTAGGTGGGAACCCTTTAGGTCGAAGCCTGATCATGACAAAGTCTCCTTCATTAAATTCTTTGAAGCATTTACATAAGTTAGCCATATGCTCATAAGATTCATTGCTTTCATTAATCTTTTTACTTATTTCTTTATGCAATTCCTTAATATGCTGTGCATATGACTCTGCAGACTCAAAAATGCGTGCATGCATGGGCAAGGGAATAAGATCTAAAGGCTTTCTAGGTTTATACCCATGGACAATCTCAATTGGACTCTTTCCTGTGGACTTATAGTAGGCAAACTCAAAGTATTAGGAGGTCACAATTTTCAATGATTTTGACTACTAGACATCCTAACAAATTTCCAAGATTTTGGTTCACTATTCTAGTCTAGCCATCAGCTTATGGGTGGTAGGATGCAAAAAATTTGTGCTTGGTTCCTAGCATGTACCAAAGGGTCTTCCGAACATAGGTAGCAAATCTAACGGGCTCAAAGAATTGATGCAACCTGCTAACTTCAACAAAGTAGAATTGAATGGTTCTAGAAGCATTGTAGACCTTGGGGTAAGGCAGATAGTAAGAAGAGGACTCATGGAATGGTCCTTGATGGATAGGGGTGACACTAAGGTTCGAACATAGGGTTACATCAACAGGCAACAAAAGGTCTGCCCTATGGAAGGATGTGTCAATGACTTCAGGAAAGAGATCTTCAACAAGGACTAATGGAGTGAATTCCTCCTAAGGGTGCCAGATTGAGAAAATCAAGTCCTCACTAATTACTTCGGATTCTTGAATCTCAGGACTAGGCTTTATGGCTTGTCTCTCTTCTAGTGTTCCCTCAGGTAGAGCTCTAATAGTAGGGTTAGGCTCCTTAAGGTTCTCTTTGTCCACTTGTCCTTCCAATACAGCTTGAGTGTTTTCATGGTCAACTAACTCTAGGTTTGTTACATGTATTTCCTCTTTAATGTCATCCTTTTGAACCAATGGAGTAGTAGTAGTGGGTCGATTAAGGAGAAATTGATTGTTTTCGAGGTTTTGACTCAATGCACTGATCCTAGTAGGTTTGGGTCGATGGGTTCTAGGGCCAAGGAGAATTAGTTTAGGTGAACCAAGGGTAGTAAGGGTCCTACGGATGCTCTCTAGGTTTTTGATTTGCTTATCCAGTCAGTCAAACATATTATTCATCAGGGCAAACTGTTCAATTATAGTTCGCATAAAGGCTTCCGGATTTGGGTCCATGGTGGGACTTGTTTGGGTTTGGGGTTGTTGATATGGAGTTCCTACTCTAGTGGTCATTAAATACAATCCTAGCTTCTAGGGCTCCTAGACCTAGAAGTTCAATATAGCATGAATCGACAGTGCAATAATCAAGACTGTAGGTACTCTTTAACTAGCCAGGTAAGAGGTGAGATTGTGGGAGGCTCCCCTCACTTTTGTGAGGTCCTAATTAAAGAAGCACAAATCTGCTTAAGGCATTTGTCATTGGATCCCTAGCCTTAGACACTAGTATTCAGAAGCACACACAGAATCAATTACTATAAAGGCTCAACATGTATATGAACTTGACCTGTGGGTGTCCCTAATTTTTAAGTTGCTACTCAATTTTAGATTAGGGCTAGGACAATGCAAGATGAGGTTGGTTATTTGTTGGCTAAGGAAAGGTGATGAAATCCTTCCCTTATCTTATGATAGCATGCCCTTAAAATGACTTCAGATAAGATGAATCACAACTAAACAAACTAGCTAATAGGATAGGATAAAGATAAAACTAACAACTCAAAATTTAAACTTTAAATTTCAAGATAAGATTTCAGATTTATATTTGAATCTTAAATTTTAATTTTTCAGATTTCAAATTTTTAATCATAGAAATTAAATTTTAATTTTTTGGAGATTAGGTTGGATAATTTTAGAATTCTAAATGAGCCTGAATCTTATCCTAAGATGTGCTCAAAAGATTAACATTCAATTTTTCAAGCAATTATCAATTCAAACAAGCATACACTAAGCACAACTAATTTCTGATATCGTGATAGTATACTTTCGTATACCCGCTAAGGAGAAGTGATTTCCTTCCACCAGAAAATACTAAGAAAACAATGCATTTTTTTTGAAAAAATCTCAAATCTGAAATCTATGGGAGAAGATTATAGATTTGATTTTAATCTGGCAAAATCATTAAAATTAATACAAAAAAGATTAAGATCTGAAGAGCTATAGATGAGCTTTCCAGATCTAATGCTAGAATGATGTAGAAATTTCAGTAAGTGCTATATCTCCTAGTCTAACCTATGGCTCTGATACCTAAACTAATATGGAACAAAGCTCTGATACCAAAGATGATGCGGGACAAGATGCTCTGATACCAAAGATGATGCAAGATGGGATGCGATGCTAATATAATGAATAAGAATTATTATTTTTTTTAATTTTAATGAGCAATGGTAGCAACTCAAATAAAGCAATCAAAGGATCTAAGAAAGATAGACAAGAAGATTACTAATAGCTACCATCAATATTTTTGCATATGATCACATAAAGAACCATGGATCTAGTGATTAAGAAACCACCGAAACTATGACATCCATACCTTAACTAACCAGATCTAATGAGTTTTGGAAGGAATTTACTTACCAATAATGATTTTTCCTCCTTTGTAGTAGATCTGGATTCAACTCTCAAGATCTCGTGATCGAATTTTAAACTATAGTTCCTTCGGAGCAGATCTTCATATAGATTGTTGTATAGCAAGGAAAACCTCCTCTTCAGATCTAGAACAATGGGGATCCTGCAAGAGAATAGTAATCAGAATAGGGAGGGAGGAGGAAACGTTGGAAAGGATGGGAAAAAAAGGAAAGAAAAGGGTGGAAGGCATCTTGGCTCTTGGATCTTGGAACTTGGACTTGGTCTTGGACTTGGACTTGGTTATAACTAGGGCTTCAGTACTCCACTCTCACATATGCAATGCTTACCCAGCAGAGCGCTCTAAATGCTCACCTAGCAATTGGAGGAAATAACAGAGTTTCATTAACAAAGCATAAATTGGTTACAAGGGGGGGATGGAGTGGTATTTATAGACCCTCCATACATAGTAGCAAGATAAAATTAAAATGCTTTTGAATACAAGATAAGTGTAGATAACATTGGACTCTAATCTCCCTCATGACTTGGATGAAAACTCCTTGAAATTTAAACTGGATAGGTGCTCCCTTTGCTCCTGGACTCCTCCTTGTGACAAGAAATGGGATGGGTGACAAAATAAGAAGAGGTGCTACATGAAAATGAGATGGCATCTTTCTTTTCTCCATCTTGGTGTTAACTTATGGCTTAGACTCTTTCCCATTCTTCTTGCATTTCAAACTTGAAAAGTAGATAAATTCATCTTATCATGGGACCACACTTCTTTGAATTTAAATTAGGTAGATGCTCCCTTGAAGTTGGACTCCTTCATGATGTGGGTGACAATTGAGATGAGAAATGTGGCGTCCTCCCTTCTTTCTCAAAATTGGTGTCAATCCTTCTCCTCTTCTTGGCATGAATCCCTCTTAGACTTGCTTTTGAATGTAGATAAGGATGATTTAAATACAAGATAGATAAGATAAGTGAGAGGATAAAGGTAGACTCTCATCTTTTTTTTGAATTCAAACTTCGGCTCTAGTTGGATTGGATGAAGTCTCTTCCATGATTGGTGCCAAGAAATGGATGAAATTAGGTGCTCCTTGGATGTGGGTGACAAAAAAATGAGATAGATAGGTGCCCCTTTCCTTCTTGGATTTTAAATTTCTAATGGTGTCTAAATGTCCCAATGTCCCGATGTCTTGATGTCCCGATGTCTTGAGGTCCTAATATCTTGATATCTTGATCTCTTGATGTTCTAATGTCTTGATGTCTTGATATCTTGAATAAAATGAGAGACAATCTTTTTTTGACATTGAGTTGGCTATCCATGGTGATGTGGTGAGGCATACCACTCCAAGTGGCGGGTGACAAGGCTCCATGACATGGCATGATGACATGGCATGTTGACATGGCTTCCTTCATTGGGCTTGGACTTTGGCTAACTTACGAATCCCCTTGACTAACTTAAGTATTAATTACAAGACTGAACTTGACCAATTCGTAACTCAAAGTAAACTAATTTGAATTACAAGACTTAATTATTTACAAGGACTCAATTATTCAAGGCTGAATTAAGACAAGCTACTATTGGTGATCCACGATGAGCTTGGAGGGTTCTAACGTCTCTTCCTAGCTCTGGTGTCCTCACCAAGTAAAGACTATCCTTATGTATTTGTGAAATACTAAAGATCAATGGCTAATTTATGGAGAACCTAACTTAAAACTTGTGGGGTATACTGGTTCCAATTTTTAGTTCGATAGAGATGACAGCAAGAGTGTATCCAGATTTGTGTTTACCCTGAATGGAGGAGTCATCTACTGGAAAAGCTCCAAGCAGCATACTGTGGCAAACTCTATATGCAAAGCAGAGTACATTGCAGCATTAGATGTGGCAAAGGAGGCTATGTGGTTGTGGAAGTTCCTAGGCAAGCTGGGAGTGGCACCTTCCTTGGATGGTCCTGTTCCGGTGTATTGTGATAGCATTAGAGCCATTACTCAAGCCAAAGAGCCAAAGTCCTATTAACATACCAAGCACATTCTGTATTGCTACCACCTTGTACGAGAGATCATGGAATGGGGTGACATCGAACTTATGAAGATCGATGGAAAGGAGAATCTGGCCAACCCCTTCACTAAAGCCGTTGGAGTTCAAGAGTTCCACAATTATAAATTGATGATGGGAAATGATTAATTTTTGATTGGCTTAAGTCCATGTGGGAGTTGTTGAGAAATATGTTCCAAAGTCAATCATCTAGCTTGTAAATGGTTGAGCTATTATTGTAATTGTATATGAATTATATTGAATAAAATATTTATTCTGGCTGTTCATCATATTTTACATCTTCCTATAATAAACTCTTGTATGATGAAGTCCTTGGGACTACGTTGATGTGATATAGAGGATATATCATCTAGTTCTTATATTAGTTCATGACCAAATGATACATTCTCATAGGATGATAGTGTATCAAGTGTAGGTCGTTGTATATCATAGTCGTTGGTTATCCTCTGAACCAAGGAGTGTGAAGACACTGGTATGGCATGCAGGTGTTGTGTATGACACTTCACTGGATGTGACCCATTTGTAGAACATTTTTTTTCCTAAAGAGTAGTTCACATTAGGATATGGATATAAGTGTTCCTCTTACTTGATATCACCATGGTAGCTTGCAAGCAACTCACTGTGCTTAGATGCCAAACTACCCAGATTTCTAATCCGATGATGAAAGGTTGCTGGGTATAGTCAAGTACTTGTGTAGCAGTGGTTAAATCAAGATGGGATTAACTTCTTCAAAAGAGTTTGGAGTGAATGACTCATTATGTCTCAATTGAGAAAAACATTGGCCAGGGTAGTCCTTGTAAGCAATTATAGGGATTTTGAGTATTGAGACATATTGTGATGGACTATTCTAGGGTTGGGCAGATAAACCCTAAGTCATCCGAAGCATTGAGGGTTAAAGGAATGTATTATATGATTATCATATCCATTTGGTTCTTGATAGTTTCTTTACAACCTTCGATCTATGCGAATGCCGGGTGTCATTGCTAGATAACAACTTTGGGTGGTACTGGAAGTGTTCTAGTACTGCCGGCTTAGTGTTCGAGCTTTTGTGGTCACACACCATAGGGGTTTTTGATTGACCTAATAGCTATTGCATAATTGGGAATCTTTTTTTTGGACTCTTTGGGTAATTTGATTGTCCATCTACATTTCAGAGTTGACTCATCAGTCGACTCAATTGTAAGGATTTGATGATTTGTTAAGTGTTGACACATCATGTTACAAATATTGTGACAAAGGTTTTAATTACTAAATGTTGGTAATTATATGGAGGGTAAGTGGCAATGTGATTGCTTGATTAACTCAATTTGATTGAGCAATTAAGTTTGGGTCAAATCGAATGTGTTTCGATTTGGGCTCGAGTTAGGTCTAATATGATTGGGCTAAATCATTGCATCCCATTTCATATTTAAGTTTGAATTATGAATTCAAATTTTGATTTGGCATTTAAATTCAGAATTTAGTTTGAATTTAAAAGGATGTAACTCCCATGGCCTTGAATGTCATGTAACGTCCCATAATTATGTAATCTCATAACTTACGTAACCCCCTTTATTTTGTAACTCTCCCCTTTTCTTCTCTGCCTACTTACCTTTATATTTGGGGGCTGAATGAGGATGTGGAAAAAATAGATTTTTGAATGTTTTTACTGAAAGAAAACCTTTAAAAGAGGGAGAAAAGGATAGAAGATTTTGAGACCTATGTGTAGGGAAGAAAGGTTTGGATTTGGGTGTGTACTACCTAATGTTCTAGGCTTGGGAAGAGTGTCTTGGGAAGGGTTCTTGAGTGCACTTCCTAAATCCTCCATAGTACTTCTTCATATCCTGGAGTGTCCTGAAGAAGAAAAAGAAGAAGAGTCTATAAGCCATTTCGTGCCGGCGAAACTAGCACATCAAAGGAGAAGGTCAAAAAAGAACTCCAGTGTGGATTACCTGTAGAGGCCGGACACGTGTGCAGCTTCCAAGGCAATTATCTTCCTTAGTGAGCTTTTCGTGAACCCGGCGAGTATCACATCAGATTAAAGGTAAGGTTCTTGGTGAGTTTGCTAAAGAAGTGTGCTTTAGCATGTGCATCAAACATAGAGTGGTTCTATGTGATGCACGACTTTGTGTGCTTATGTTTTCTTTCATTTGCATGTTAATATTCATACATGATCCTATTTGTAGGCCTATATTAGAAATGTTATAATATTATATATTGATTAATATGATTAATCTAGTCTTTCATTGCGATGCAAGGTAAAAAAAAAATTTAAAGTTGCATTACTATTGCCTACATAACGTTTCCTTACACTCGGCATCTCCTCCGGCCACGGGTGATGATGGCAGTGATAGTAATGGCTTTGGTTGACCGAACGAAGAAAAGGGGTGGAAAATGATGGTCAAGTGGAGCTAGGATGGTGGTTGGCATGTCTCCAGCATGTTTCGACATGTCTTTGGTAGTGGGCAGTGATCAATAGATGAAAACAAGTGAGAATCAGTCCATGGCTCTAAGCTATGGATTGATAACCTTGGCAACCATAGATCATTCAGTTGCTCTATGAACCAGCCAGCCGATTTATGGTGGACTTGCTATAAAATTTGTGTACTTTGTTAATAAACTTTAAACTTCAGTTTCGGGTTTATTTGAACCCTAATTTGATGTTGTTTACATCGTTGGACTCTAAAAATTGAGCTCTTTCAATCCATAGATTTATTTTCTATAAAATATTAATAAACAAGTATCAATTCTTAATAAATATAAATTAATTAATATTTATTTTAATGATTAAATTAGGATAATTAATAGTCTAATCACACCCACTAACTTAATCATTGCTAGTCCCTTAGCAATGCAATTAAAATATAATTATGCATCACTAAGATCCTCCTTTATGAAATTAAATCTAGGCTTAAGGTTAAAAGAAGTTAGCTAGTATCACTAATTAAGTATTGAGTTTTTGAAGTAAATCTCATAGTTAGAACTATTAGAAACTTTCTTAGAATCATCCAAAGGTCTACAATACTTATATTTATGATGGCTAACTTGATATTTCAGTACTAGATTGTAAAGAACAATTATATCTTTGCTTATCACCTACTTTTGATCAATTTTTTATACACCCCTCAAATTAAGCACCAAAGCTAAGGTAGCTTTCACACTGCCTGATTTTTTTTGTTGGCGATGTCTTCACACTACCCACTTTTCGATACGAATAATAATACTTACTTAGATGAAGGTGCCCAGTTCCTCGATGGAAAACTAATGTTTAGAACTTGCCCCCTCTTTTTTTTCTATTTTTAATTTTTTTCTTTTTTTAGATAAGTAGCTCTTTTCTCAAATTCAAGTTAAATGAGGGTATATATCAATTGCTAGTTTTTTAGTAATGATTGAATCTTCAATTAACCATAAAATTAATACCTAATTTACCTCATCAGCGTGTATGTGCAATAAAAGTGCTGATAGCTTTTAGGTGATCTAAGTAGGTCGCTAAATGTTTGACTAACTCATTTATTCCTTGGCTCGCTATAATAATTAGCAAATACTATCTAACTCTATTATCCTTTTTCTAGTATATTTTGCTCAAAAATTTCTTTCATAGCACATGATTTATAAATACTTTTCTTTGTAACTATTTTTCAAAATTTTTCCAAGATTTTTCAAAAGATTTTCAAAATAATTTTCAACATTTTTTAAAAGACTTTTCCTTACCCTGCAACTCAATTTTCACTGTCCTCAATGGAGAAAGGAAAAATTAAGATATAAAAGTAAGACAGGGAGAGGTACTACATGGACTAGATATACATCATGAATTGTCAGGTGCATCTGTAAAGAGTGGTCCATTATTTCTATAAAATAAAAAATCACAAAAGCAAAAATCAATAAAAAGATTGGGTTTTCTCCTAGCAAGTGCTTTGTTTAACATCTTCAGCCAGACCTCTTAGGATTCTCATCCTATTCTTGCCTAAATCTTGACATGGGTTTGTAATTCCCTACATAATTCAGGTTCAGCTTCAGAGTATTTCTTGCATGAGACCATTAGATAGCTCGTTCTCCTGATAGCTAACAATTCTTTTTTTATAATTATATCTAGGTACAACTTAAGTACTAGTTAGGGTTCTAATGAACATATATTTATATAACTGATGTTCCAAAGTAGACTTCAGGATCCCCATTCGATGCCTCTTCCTTCATAGGCCAATGTTCTACTAGAGTTATTAGAGGTTTAGCTAGTAATTTGGATCTTGGCATATGTCCTTTCTAATATATAACTTGACACTATTTTCAAATGAACATTAGTTTTGTCTCCATACATCATATTAATATTGAGGATAAATTTTGGAGGCAGTTCTTGAAAGTAGTGCCAAATGCTAAGAATTCAGATATAAAAATTTTGTAATTGTTATCCCTCATATGCATAATGTCCCACCCAACAACTACTTTATATGTTTTTAGAACACTACAATATGGGCTTCCTGATTACATGTTACTGGTAAGGTATCAGTGGATGCGACAAGAAGATATTTCAATTTAGGGTCAGGTGGTGATTCTACAAGGGAGCTATTGGGGGTTTGGATGATGGCTCATGTTTCTTGATCCAAAGTGAGGTGGTGTTGGGGTAGGTTGTTCATCTCTAGAGTACATCGCTTTATATCAAGATCATCCATCTCAAAGTAAGCCAAACTATGGTTTAACGAATCATGGAAAAGAATTTTATGCATGACTTCCTTTATTGTATTATGCATTTGTGATCCTTGGAAAGTCTTAGTTAATTCCATCATTACACCTATTTGTTCTTCCTTCTCATTAAAAATAATGGATGATTCTGTGGTACTAGGGAATGGGGTCATAAGTAATTAGGTGATGATGGAAGTGGTTCGTCATCCCATTATGATTTCTCTTCATATGTTTCTACCTTAGTTGAATTATCTAGGTTAGTCTCTTTGGTTGTACAGGGTTGCTCTATGACCAATTCATTTTTGAGAGTTATAATTGATTGATCAGAGATAATTATAGAGACATTAAATTTGTTAGCTAAATATTGTCCCTCAAGATCACTCTCAGGTGACTTGGTAGCTCTTTTTCACTTACAGCCATGGCTAACATACTTAATTACATCTCCAAACAGGCATTAGCCTGGGTGTTGGAGGTTATCTATTGGCCCGTGGTCTGCATAAAGTTATTCAGGATAATGTTAGTGCTATTAAATATGGCATTAAGGTCAGCTTGGGATCTAGCCAAAGTTTCCAGTCTTTTTTTAGCATGTTGATTCCTTCCTCAAGATCCAAACCTAGTTGATTGTTCAATAATTGGTTCGGCATAAGATAGGGCTGATCAAAATTATGGGCTCCTAATATTACATCTTGTGATCACGTGAAATTGTGGTAATGTCCTAACCCTGGGTTATAAGGTAGTGTATAAGGTTCAGTTATATATCTATCATTGGCTACACTCTCCTATGTAAACCTATTTTGGGATGGATGCATCAAGTAAGGACATTCAACTACAACATGATCTGGGGTGTCACATGTCGTGCATATAGGTACTGGCACATGGTGAAATTGGATATATCCTTTATGCTTTAGGATTTTCTCAATCCTATAGATTAAAGATGCCATATTAGTTTCTTCAGGTTTCCTTGTATGATTGTATGCATCTTCGAATTTCATAAATTTAGGATGCATATCAATCTATTACAGTCGATTCATAAAATTGTTAGCTAGAGATCTAATTCTAGATGGTCGAATAGAGTCAATCCTATACCAATAATCCTATAGGGTTTGAGGTCGTTCAATAGGATCTAGGTAATAATAATCCATTAACTTTTGGGTCATTCAATGGAGTCCATGATCTTTTATTCTTATATGGTTTAGACTGTTTCTGACCAATCAACATTTTGTTTTAGTAGGAATTTTTATTGATTATTTCAATTTATTATCGACAAAAAAAGAAAAGAAAGGAGAAATAGATGAAAGGAGAATTCTAAAGATGAGAAACCTAAAGGATCCTAAATCTATAGATGATAGAGAATGGTATTTAAATTAGGTTAAAATTTTGTTAGCAAACAAGTTATCAATACAATGGACTCTCTATCCTAGGGTTAACTGATCGATGTCATAGGCGATCAAAAATAAAACCTACTCACTACTATAGCTAGTGATGAGTTAGGATCATATATTCGAAGACCAAGGGCAAGTATTTCATGGAAAAGACAAGCAAAAAAAAATTATTTATAAAGATTAGATTAAGAACAATAATTGTTAAAATATAACAACTAATTACGTAATTAAATTAGTTAGCAAGAGAAGTGACCTAGAAATCCAAATCCACCATGCAAACAGGTTTTATCTTCTTTTCTTTATGTGTAATATCAATAATCCTTACAGGTTCAATGTTAGAATACTTTATCTCCTATTGTGCATGGGTCATATCTAGAGATCATGACACATCCACTTAGATCATAAACTATCTAATTTGCTATGCAAGTATAGGGGTTTAATCTATCATACTATGATCTACCTTTCTAAGGCACATACCATATCCTGAGATCATGGCACGTTGATAGAGGGTGTAGACTGTGCATACTAGATCAAAATCTCAATTAGAAAAATAACTCAAAAGATATATAAAGGAAGAATAGAGTTTTTATTGCATAGAAACTAGATACAAAAAAAGGATAGTACCTGGTTACAGGTTAATCTTCATCCCAGGTTGAAGGAATCTAGTCATGCATCACTGCCACCAGCATCCCCTCCAAAATTTTTCTTTTTTCTAAGCCTAATACAATAATCTAAATAAAAGAAAAAAAAATAACTACTGTAAAAACTAATGCATAGAGTAATGCCTGGGATCCTCCTTTTATAGAGCTCATTTAAGGCTTTCTCCCAGTCAAATTTGGAGTCAATCGAGCTCAAGATCTGCCATATATCATGTAGAAAATTCTCAGCCATCCATTCTATATCACAGGTCTTAGATCATGCCAGAAATCATGCGAAGACCGGTCTCCTTCCTTCTTGGGTGAACAGAGTCTGATTTGGACTCCGTCAAATCCTGGATCCCTACGATCCTTCTTCGATTAGGACTTTGCCTCTCCCAACTTTGACAAAGCAGGTGGACAGCGACGAATGATAGCGGCAGGTGGTGGCACGAGATGGTGTTTGCCCGAGGCCAATGGTGGCCAACCGTAGGGCTTTAGGTAGCTTGATGGGGAGATGGTCGGCGATGTCCAGGTCATGGTCGGTGATCGATAGCTCTCTAGTAGTGGACAGTGACCGACAGGATGATGGTGGTGACAGTGGTGGAGTCGGTGGCAGAGATGGAGGAGGTAGTGGTTGAGAGCTTGGCATGGATTTCCCATTGGAAAATTGGTTGTTTGCTTGCTCGGTGGCTTCTCCGATGGTCCGACGGCTTCTTGGCGTCGAGGAGGATAGCATGGGATGTCTCCTGTGGTCATGCGATGTGAAACTATGATGGGGGTCCATGGGTAAGGGTTATGGACTGGCTCCAATGGCTACCCATGGACTGCGCCCCACTGAAGACCGAGTGGCCAGTCCACCATGGACTGGCTACTCTAAAATTCATGCATAAAATTCTAACTTCGATTCTGGACATATTTGAACTCCGATTTAAGTGTCGCTTTTATCGTTGGACTTCAAAAATTGAACTCTTTCTATCCATGAACTCTTTTTTATAAAACATTAATAAAAAGTTTCAATTCTTAATAAATATATATTAATTAATATTTATTTTAGTAGTTAAATTGGGATAATTAATAGACTTATCACATCCCCAACTTAATCATTGCTAGTCCCTTAGAATGTAATTAAATTAGAATCATGTATCACTAAGATCCCCCTTTGCAAAACAAGACTAGGCTTAAAAGTTAAGAGAACCTAGCTAGTATCATAAACTAAGTATTAGTTTTCAAAGTAAATTTTGTAATTAGAACTATCAGAAACTTTCTTAGAGTTCATCCAAAGATCTACATCACTTGTATTTGTGACGGCTGACTTAGTATTTCCATACTAGCCTGTAAGGAATAATGGTATCTTCACCTATCACCTACTTTGGTTAATTTTCTATACATCCCCAAATTAAGCACATGAGCTGAGATAGCTTTCACACTACCTGATTCTTTTCTCTTTTTTTTACAATGTCTTCACACTACCCACCTTTTGATGCAAACAACAATGCTTACTTAGGCGAACTGCTCGGTTACTTGGTGGGAAACCAATGTTTAGAACCTGCTCTTTTTTAGGCAGGTAGCTCTTTCTTCAACTTCATTTTTTTCTCAATGGAGTGTATATTAATTACCAATTTTTAGTAATACTTGAATATCTAATTGACCTTACAACTGATACCTAGTTCACCTCGTCAGTGTGCATGTGTAATGGAAGTGCTAATAGGCTTTAGGTGACCTAAGTGGGCTGCTAAAAATCTAATTAGCTAGTCTACTTCTTAGCTTGCTATAGTAATTAGCCAATACTTTCTAACTCTATAACCTTTTCCTAGTCAGTTTTGCTCAAAAATTTCTTTCATAGCACATGATTTATAATTTTTTTTGAAATTTTTAAAAATTGCTAAGGTGTTTTCAAAATATTTTCATGAAGGTGTTTCCTTACCCCCTAACTTAATTTTCATTGTCCTCAATGGAGTAAGGAAGAATAAAATAAGAAGCAATACCACCTGGATGAGATATGCCTTGTGTAATACCAGGAGCGACCATACGAAGCAGTCTCTTATTCCTTGAATAAAATAAAAATTACTAAAGCAAAAATTAATCAAAAAATTGGGTTGCTTCCCAATAAGTGCTAAGTTTAACATCTTTAGCCAGACCTTTGAGGATTTTCATCCTATTCTTGCCCGAATCTTGATATGGGTTTGTAATTCCCTATGTGATTTGGATTTAGCTATAGAGTATTTCTTGCATGGGACCATTGAGTGGCTTATTGTCTTAATAGCTAACAATTCTTTCACTACCCTTAGATCTAGGTATAACTTAAGAACTAATCAAAGTTCTAATGGACCTAGATTTATGTACTCAATGTGCTCAATATATGAAGGGAGTATTTTAGGATCCCTATTCAATATCTCATCCTTCATAGGTAGATGTTCAACTAGAGTCATGAGGGGTTCAACTAACAATTTAGATCGTGGCACAAGCCCTTCTTGATCTATGATTTCTCACTTTTTGCAAATCAATATCATCTCTGTCTTAATACATCATTTTTACACTAGAGATAAATTTTGGAGGTGGTTCCCAAAAGTAGTGCCAAATATAGATAAATAAGATATAAAAGTTTTAGATTCATTAACCCTCATATGCTTAATGTCCCATCCAATGCTTCTTTATATGCTTTTAAAACACCTACAATTTGGGCTTCCTCATTACATGTTATTGGTAAGATATCAATGGATGCTGGTAAGAAGTGGTTTCAATTCTGTTTCAGATGGTGATTCTAACAGGGGAGCTATTGGAGGTCTGGGTGATGGCTCATGTTTCTTGCTCCAAGGTAAGGTGGTGTTGGGATAAAGTATTTCTACTAGGTCATTTATCTCTAGGGTACATCCCTCTATATCAAGATCATTGGTGCGGCACCAGACTCAGAAGAAGACTTCAGGGCTCCATCTGGATCTCTGATTGACCTTGCCTGAAGAATTAGGATTTTCTGGTTTTGTAATAAAGGTTGACTTGGTCAACTCAATTTTAGTTTGAGTCTGTATTTCCCTGCAATTTAAATTTTGTTGAGTCATGTTGACCAAGTACAAGTCCTAGTAGTGGTCTAGGTCTTCTCCAGGTTGGTGCC
Source organism: Areca catechu (assembly GCA_021397845.1). Classification (NCBI taxonomy): domain Eukaryota; kingdom Viridiplantae; phylum Streptophyta; class Magnoliopsida; order Arecales; family Arecaceae; genus Areca; species Areca catechu. The sequence continues at coordinate 98,778,461 of CM038045.1, forward strand.
TCCTTTTTCAAGTCAAGGTCCAGGGTGCCACATTTTCTCCCAGGCCCAAGCAAGTGGGCGCCACACTCCCAGCCACACGCCAGAGTCCAGGGGGCGCCACATCTCCATCCAGTGTGCTTTGGTCCCCACACCACAAGAAAGCAGGTCCCTTCTTTCATGCACCACTTAAGGAGAAATCAATTTAGGATCCTCAATCCAAGGAGGCGCCCAAAATAATTCCATAAGAGCCAAGCTATAAAAAGAAAGGAGCAAAACTTGGGGAGCAAGACTAGGAGGCGCCGAAATACTTCCAAATAAAACCAAGCATGGAAGGAAAAAATTTTTCTTGAAGAGCAAGGCTAGGAGGCGCCACCTACTTACCATTTGGAGCCACCAATCAACACTTATGGAAGCTCTTGGCCGGCCATATGAGAAGGATTTGATTCTACAAGCCTAATTTGAGGATCCATCCTATTAGTCCCACATGGGAAGATGTAAAACCCTGACCTCTTGTAAAGACCTATAAAATAAACCCCTCTTGTAAGTCTTAAAGGGCACCGATGAATGAATTCAATTTATGTGTGAGCAAAAAAAAAAAAAAAAAAAGGTCTTAATTTACTTTCGCATCGCATCGTCTCTCTTTCGTTCTGCATCAATTTTAGTATCAGAGCCCTGTCTATGGTTTCTGACTTGCTTGCATGTTTTGAGTGTCTCTCTTTTTTACTTTGTCTGCTCGAAGTAGACTCCCCAGGATGTCCGGTCCTAGGAATGAAGCGAGGTGCAAGCTTCCTCTTCCCATTCCATGTGGTGTTCTAGGGCGTGTAGGGGATCCGCTGGGTTACAACTTCGTAGCACGAATTGTAAACAGGGAAAGCATTATATTTTCAGTCTGTAACTTCCCTGTTGCAAGAATTGTTTCTCATTACAGGTAACTCCAAGTTGTATGATTTTTATTTTGCTGGAACCAGTATAATTGAAACTATTTTACATAATTTTACTGTAATTTATTGGTTTCTGTGAAATTTCTGAGAGTTAAATTACAGCAATTCTGTTTCTGTGTTTCTGCAATTCAATTTTTTTTGATTGATCATCTCCTAATTCATCTTAAGGGCAATTGTGCATCTAAGATAAGGGGAGGAGTTGATAACCTCTCCTTAGCCCAAAACCACCACCCATTCATTCGATCCTAAGCATAATTTTAAAATTTATTAGACTTAATTTGCCCTAGTGGGCTAGGGACACCAACAAGTCGGGTCTAGGCTAGTGTTGAGTCAGTTTATCTAGTTACTCTGTGTGTGCTTTGTACTCGGTGTCTAGAATGGTGGTTCAGGGATTCTATCCCGAAGGGCTTGTGTGCTGGTCCGCCTACCTGGCCAATCACTGATTGGTGTCTAGGATTGGCAATTAGGGACCTAACACTCCCCTTACACCTGCCTGGCTGAGTCCCGAGTTACTACAGGCTAGCTTGCCACTTTGATTGGGCATCTAGTTTGGACTCTAGGTCTAGTGAGCCAGTAGTCACTTTAGTCTAGTCACATTCTGTGTGCTTGCTTGCATCATCATGTCCACCCGGAACGGAGTACCCTCCCAACCTGGTCAAACCCAACCTGATTTAGAGGCCATGGTTAGAACTCTTACCGAAAGTATGAACAAATTGAGTCAGGATATGACTGCTACTGTTGCCCAGTTTAGGGAACAAGTCCATGAGGATCTTACCCAGCTTAGGGATCGAGTCCAAGTACTTGGGTATCCTAGACATCAGAATTGGACTCCTGACCCAGATTTTAATGTGCCTCAACCTCACCCACACCAGGAGCCTAGGAGGACCTTATACCGTGATCCCGAGCATAACCCTAGGAAGCCTAACCATGATATCTATAGTGTGGATCGTGTCTATGAGAGGTCCTTACAATATTCTAGACCAGTCACTCAACAACCCAAGTCTTCTATATCAAACCATTTAGATCCACACCCATGCCCAAGTAAGGTCTCTACTAGCTTGAAACCCAGTGTGACCCAGGTTCCTATATCGCAAGAATGTTGGTTTTGTGAAGAAAGAGGCCATAAATCTAGTCAGTGCCCATGCATAGGACTGGCTTGTGCACAGCTAAGTGGTAAGAATCCTAAGGATGACATTAATGAGGGAGAACCCAAGCCTACCAATGAGGAAGAAAGGTTAGGTATGACAAGCCCGGAATCAGTTGACCCGATTACCACTGACCTGAAACCCATTGAAGATGGCATTGAGGAAGTATATGATGCTGGCTTGAGTCTAGTTGATGAATATGAGGGGGAAGAACTTGAAGAATGTGACATCGATACTATTGGTTCCTTACCTGAGGAGACCTTGGAGAGCAACCAAGTGGTAGGACCTAGTTCAAAAATTCAAGAGATTTGTGAGAACCAGGTTCCTTTAGTCAAATACCCCCAGGAAGAACTCATAGTGTTAGCCCGAGCTATCAGTTCGTATCCTCTAATGACAGTCATTCCCCAAGTACCAATTGAAGATTTTTGCGCTGAACTGTTTAAGTTTGCCCACCCTATGGTAGATCCTCTCCTTAGGATGACTGAATCAAGCCTCTTACAATTGGACCTTGTCCCATGCCCAGCCACTAAGGTCTCTCCCGTAATCTCAGTTGAACATCCTTGTCTTGAGTGGATTGATTCACCCAGTCCTGTAGAAGTCCTCCTTATGGCCCCAGACCCCTTCCTTTGCATGACTGACCTACCCTTCTATAGAGTATACCTTTCCGCACCCATAGGTCAAATTTCAAGTCTTGAGGTCGTCATCCATAGGCCCTTCCATGAATCATTCTCTAATCCATTTCTTGAGAAAGTGGATCATTATTTGCTTAGAGAACAAACCTTAACTGTTGCAATCACATGTCCTAGGCTACTTCCCGAACCATCTCTTGATCCATTCCTGGGAGTAGCAAACTTTTCCTTTCATAAGGATGACCAGTTGACACTCATAGATCACCATTCAAACCTTCAGGTCACCACCTTTAGTCAGCAGGTAATTCGAGACTCCACCTCATATTTCCTCCCTTTCTCTAGGACTTCCAATGCTTCTTACACCATCCAAGTATACTTTGTCGAAGTCTTTAGAATGAACCACGTGTCAGAACCTATTAGGTTTGCCACCTACTTCTGGAAGACCTTATGGCACCTACTAGGCACCCATGATAAGTTTTCATGCTCTGCATGCCATCCTCCGACCCAAGGTCAAACCTAGAGAGCCTTAGTTTGTTTGGTTTAGACCTAGGGTTCCTTTGGAATAAAGTTCATTCTTTAGGAATGCGTCGTCAGTCTAGTTTAGTTTTTCTTGATCCTTTACTAGGCTTTGGCTCAGATTTTGGTTTGATTGAGAGCACCAGGAATTGGGATTTGTATTTTGTCCAGGGCTGAAATTGCATTCAATGTTTCGATCAATAGGTCTATAGGCTAGAGTCCCTTTGAAATTGTTCATGGATACAAGCCTCACACACCACTTGATCTGATTTCACTATTAGCCCACACACACAAGTCTCTTGATGTACTTGCATAGCATGTAAAGGACTTGCATAAAGAAATTCATGCCAAAATAACATTAAGTAATGAAACTTATAAGAAGTTGGCTGATTCTCAAAGATGAGTCAAAACTTTTGTTGAGAGAGACTATGTAATGATTAGGTTAAGACCTGAGCGGTTTTTTCTTGGAACTGTTAGAAAGTTACATTCTAAAGGAGCTGGACCATTTAGAGTAGTGAAGAGAGTAGGATCCAATGCCTATGTGCTCGAGTTGCCTCCAGAACTAGGCAATAGCTCTACTTTCAACATTACAGACTTAGTAGAGTATAGGGAGCCAACTGTGATTCCTAGTAAGCCTTTGAAACCTAATCCTGTTATTGAGAGTGATCCCGACCCTGTGTGTCCACCAACAAACTGGCCTGTGAGGAAAGAGCAGATTGAAAAGATCCTGGATGATCAGGTTATCTCTACTTGTAATCGAGGATACCAAAGATACCTGGTCTACTGGCAAGGAAGGCCAGATTCTGATGACTCTTGGATTTCCTGAGAAGAATTACAAGAATTGGACCCAGACCTCTTGGAGAGATACCAGAGCCAGCTTGATCCATACTCGATAAGGTTGAGTTCCTCCCACCCCGGGAGAATTGGTGCGGGCACCAGACTCAGAAGAAGACTTCAGGGCTCCATCTGGATCTCTGATTGACCTTGCCCGAAGAATTAGGGTTTTCTGGTTTTGTAATAAAGGTTGACTTGGTCAACTCAATTTTAGTTTGAGTCTGTATTTCCCTGCAATTTAAATTTTGTTGAGTCATATTGACTCAGTACAAGTCCTAGTTGTGGTCTAGGTCTTCTCCAGGTTGGTGCCACCTTTTTCAAGTCAAGGTCCAGGGTGCCACATTTTCTCCCAGGCCCAAGCAAGTGGGCGCCACACTCCCAGCCACACGCCAGAGTCCAGGGGGCGCCACATCTCCATCCAGTGTGCTTTGGTCCCCACACCACAATAAAGTAGGTCCCTTCTTTCATTCACCACTTAAGGAGAAATCAATTTAGGATCCTCAATCCAAGGAGGTGCCCAAAATAATTCCATAAGAGCCAAGCTATGAAAAGAAAGGAGCAAAACTTGGGGAGCAAGACTAGGAGGCGCCGAAATACTTCCAAATAAAACCAAGCATGGAAGGAAAAAAATTGTTCTTAAAGAGCAAGGATAGGAGGTGCCACCTACTTACCATTTGGAGCCACCAATCAACACTTATGGAAGCTCTTGGCTGGCCATATGAGAAGGATTTGATTCTACAAGCCTAATTTGAGGATCCATCCTATTAGTCCCACATGAGAAGATGTAAAACCCTGATCTCTTGTAAAGACCTATAAAATAAACCCCTATTGTAAGTTTTAAAGGGCACTGATGAATGAATTCAATTTATGTGTGAGCAAAAACAAAAAAAAGTCTTAATTTACTTCCGCATCGCATCGTCTCTCTTTCGTTCTGCATCAATCATCCACCTCCAAGTGAGCCAAACTAGGATTTAACTAATCATGGGAGGAACTTGGTGGGGACACCAGGATCAGACATAGATCATGGATCCCATATGGTTTACTGATTAGGATTTTAGAACCTTAGTCATGTGTCATAATTTTGTAAGCAAGTAAGATTGAGTTTTGTAAGTTGAGACTAGTTAATTTGTCTCAGCCTCAATCAGTCATTGAGTCCTGTACTTGAGTATTAGTCCAGTGAGAGTCCAATTTTTGTACAAGAGAGGAGGTTACCCTATTTTGGAGTTCCACCAGATCTCATCCAAGAGCCAGAGGCATTTACATCAGCTTATGGGATCTTGTTTGACACCCCAGAGCCCTAGATACCCTCCAGATGCTCTCTAGATGCCCTGATTCTCTCCAGATGCCCCGGAATATGCCAGATGCCAGGCACCCCTTGATTCCCAGGATATTCTAGCACCCCAGGCCTTGAATTCACAAGCCCAAGAGCAAAGCCCAAGCACTTAAGAACCAAGATGCTCTTTGGATGCCAGGAATATACTTGCCCCAGGATCCCAGGCACCCCAGCTTCCAGGAGGCCCAAGCCCATGTACCCAAGCCCTCTTGGCCAGCCCTTGCTACCCCTTGAAGCCCAACACACCAACAAGAGAGGTGTCTTGGAGGTTGACTTGGTCCAAGCTAGGAGGAAGAGTCCAACTGGAACGAGGAAATCAAGTTTTTATTTTATTCAACTTGTATACTCTAGTTTTAGGTTTATTTTGCAATCTTTCTCCCACTTAAATTATGTAAACCTATCCTAACTACGAGAGGGCTGAAGTCTTAATAAGGAGAGGGCAAGGGAACTTTATAAATACCCCACCCCTCCTCCTCTTGTAATCAATCAACTCTTATGAAATATTATTCTATTGAATTGTTTTAAGACTGGTGTCTTGTATTCTTTTTGGTTTCTTTGGTTTGTGTTCTTGTGTTGACCGACCACTATCCTTGCAACTCCTCCATGCCCAAGCCTCCAACCTCACCTCTTGACTTCAGCCTTGGCATTGGGAAGGAGCCATGAAGCCATCCCTAAAAGCAAGAGCCTCCCTTATCCAGGCTGCAAGCCCTTCTTGCCCTAATCCCTTTCTTTCTTATTTCATCTTATTATTTTCTTTTTGTTTCTTTATTTTGTGCCTAACCTTGATGCTTGCAGGGCCCGCGAGGTGTTTCCCCTCCCTAGAGGAGGCTTTTCTTTCTTTCACACCGGGCCCAAATCGCCTTCAGATTTGGGAACCAAAGGCTTGTTCTTCCAGGCACCATCCAGAGCGTTGAGGGATCTCTTCTTCAAAGGAACTGCAATCACTACCTGGTAAAAGCCTTCCCCCTCCTGAGTTCTGATCTGGTGATGGGTAAGCTATCCTAAGCTAGGAGTTTCTTAATTCTCGGGTCCTGGCTTTATTATTCTGCATGAGTTATGATGCAGGACAAAAACCAAAATTAAATTACTAATATTTAAACCTAATTAACAGAGAAAAATAGAGATTATTTTTTTTAGATTTTTAGAATTTTAGAGACTCAAAGTATTTAATAAAGAAAGACTAGTCTACTAGTTATTACCCGCAAAGTAAATAGAACAAAGTAAACTAAAAAAAAAGGACTTGATGGCTGAGATACCACCGTAAACTAGGGTTTATCTATTCATCGAGTCAGAAATTATGAGAGGGGAACAAGCTCTGATTTTACTAATGAAGATACACTCCTTTGAATTGGATCTGACAGAACTCTTAAGATCTTAATGGTAAAGTTTCAAGAACTCGATCCCGGGCTCCGATCTTCTGCGCGAAGCTGGTTTCAAGGCAAGAACACCTGATCTTGACTCCTGTTCACCTATAATACTCAACTAAAAAGATACATGAATTAAAAATAGCAAAGGAAAGGAAAGAATGAAAGAAAGGAGGGTTTAGAAATGGTGGATTTGGATTTCTTGATGGCTGGATAAATAGGGCCTCACACCCCGCGATGTTCCGTAGAACAAAGGAAGGGCCTTACACCCCGTGATGCACATAGCAAAAGAATAAAATTTGACAGAATTTTATTGTATATTGATGAATAAAATTGACAAATTACAAGGGAGGCTGGTGGGGTATTTATAGACTCCCAACCAGTGATGTAAGGGGCACAAACAGTAGTCTTGTTCTCCCTTGGACTACAACTCCTAGAGTCCTACTTCTGGATATATTGGACTCTTGCTTGTTGGGCTAATCTGGACTTCTATATGTGAGTGGACTCTTCAGTTTGGATTGAAGAAGACTCATGAGTTTTGATGAGACTCTTGAGTCCTAGGAACTTAAGAAGCTTCCAACCTGTTTTCTCAAAACTCTCAAAGTAGGAAAACCTTCCAACCTTCTCCACTTGGATGACTTGAGATGACTTGGAACTCCTTGAAATGGAGTGGGAGGGCACCAATTTGGAGATCTCCTTCTACTTTACTCTTAAAAAAAATAAGAGGCGCTAACTCCTTCTTAAGTGGTCGACCAATAGGTGTTGTCATGTGGTGATGTCCTTTTCTTGTTGCATGTCCAAACACAAGTGACATGCCATGTGTTGATGTCCTCTGGTGATGTGGCAGGTGTTGTCTAGAAGTCTTGCAAATGTGGCACCAAATAGGAAGACATGTGGCAAGAAATATATGCTAGCATATGGAGTCACATGGGCTTGTCTTGAGCTAGCACATGGGTCTTGATTTGAGTTACAAGGGTCTTCAATTGGATGCACATGGGTCTTTAAATGGATGCCCCTTGTAATATAGGACTCAATGACTCAACTAATTACATGGACTCAATGAATAACTAACCACATGATTTAACCAACTAAGAACTAATTGAACCAACCATACTTAATTAGACTTTCGAATAAAAATCCAATTAAAGTTGGACCACTAAGATCCCAATTGGGTAAATAGGATTTGACTCAATTGGGATTTCGACTCAACTTGGTAAAAAGGGTTTTATCCCAAAATATACAAAACCCTAATTATAGTTCGTAAAAATGGTTTACCCTAACTAAACCAAAATAACATAATTTAAAATAAAATATTTACATGGTAAATAGGGTTGGGTTCAGGGTTTTACTCACAGGTTATCCACAGGGATGTGGGTTCAACCTGTCAATTTCTTTTAGCCCTGGTGCCCACACCAATTCTCCCTGGGTGGGAGAAACTTGACCTTGTCGAGTATGGGTCAACTCCACTCTTATAATATTCTAGTAAGTCAGGGGCAACTCTCTGCATGTCCTCTCTGGTGATCCAAGAATCATCAGATTCAGGTCGTCCTTGCCAACGAACCAGATATTGCTAGTAATCTTTGCTCCGGGTAGTGATGATCTTGTCATCCAAAATTCGTTCGATCTTGTTTCTCCAGGCTGGTGGTATAGCAGGTGGACATACTTGGGTTGGTTCACTCTCAAGGATAGGATTAGGCCCAAATTGCTCACTAGGAATCAATGTTGGCTCCCTATACTTGATAAGGTCTGAAACGTTGAAAGTAGAGCTAATGCCTAGTTCAGGTGGCAATTCAGGCACGTAGGCATTAGGTCCTATTTTCTTAATTACTTTGTATGGTCCACTACTATGGGCATATAACTAGTTCAGGTCATAGCCTAGCCATAACAAAGTCTCCTTTAGTATATTCTTTGAGTCTTCTTTTTTTCTTAAAATATTCATTGCTTTTATTATTTAATTTTTTTTATTATTGACATGCATGTAAACTCTAAACTACAACTGAGTTTCACCCTTGGCTGGTGGGTGACATGCAGATGAGAATGGTGCATGGACTTCTACTAAATGCCATAGGGTCTGCCAGATAGGTTGTAAACCTAACATGCTCAATGGGCTTATGCAACATACTAACCTTTACAAAATGTAATCTAATGGTCCTAGAAACATGGGAAGCTTCAAGAAAAGGTAGAAAATTGGAAGTGGATTCGGGGGTGACATGGTAGATTAGGAAATAAGAAAAGTGTTCGGGAATTTGTCCTAAACTAATGGGGTTGACCTTAAGGTTTGGACATTGATTCATACGTACAGGGAATAAAGGGTCAGCCTGAATAAAGGATGAGTCAAGAATTTCAAGAAAAAGATCTTTAATGGGGACTGATGGAGTGAATTCTTCCTGAGATTGCTGGTTTGGAAAAATCAAGTCCTCGTTGATTACTTCAGGACTAAACTCTATAGCTTGACTCGTTTCTAGGGTTTTCCTAGGTAAGGTCACAGTAGTAGGGTTAGGTTCCTCTTGGATCTCTTTTTCTAAGGGTCCTACAAGTATAGTTTCAGTCAGGGTACAGTCATGGTTAACTAACTCAGGGTTGGCTTCAGCCTAGGTGTCTACTAGGTCAGCTAATTCTAGGTTAGCCATATGTATTTCCTCTTCTCCCTCATACTCATCCACTTTGTTCACCTTGGCTTCATATACTTCTTCTTCAATGTTATCTTTGTGAAGCAATGGGGTAGTAGGAGTAGGTCGGTTAAGGAGCAACTGGCTGGCTCTAGGATTTTGACTAGGTGCACTAAACCTAGTAGGTTCAGGTTGACTAAGTGGAATTTGACTAATACTTGATTGATACCTAGGGGTTATGGGTTCTATGGGTTCATAGGATATGGATTTGGATCTATGAGTTATAGATCTGGGTTCGTAGAGTTTGGGTTCATAGGATCCCTAATGGTAGGGTGCAGGAAGGTATATTTCTCTAAGCTTGCTTTTCATGGATCTCCAGGTAGTTATGGGGATTTCTACCCTTAGTCTAATATCCTTTCAAACTTACCCAATAGGTTCTAGCCTGGCAAACTAACTTGGTTTTGGCAAACTTATATTTCCTTTCTTCTGACAATACATCCCAAGCAAAATACTCATCCATATCTCTTTACCAATTAAGATAATCCTCAAGATCAAGATCACCACCAAATGTAGGTGCTTCTAACATAATGTACCTAGTGGCTCTCTCATTTTGGTCTATGAAATCGTAATTGGGTCTCCTATGGTTAGTCTCCCAGATTTGGTCCTAGTAAGGGGCTATCCTAGGGTTGGGTTCTAGGAATGGGTCAAGGTGTGTTTCAAATTTAGATTCAAGACGTTTCTTACGGGTTTTTTCTAGGTTCCCTAATCGTTGGTCCAGTCGATCAAACCTATGGTTCATTTGGGTACACTGTTCAGTGAAAGTCCTAAGGAAGGTTTCCATAGTGGACTCCATGGTCAAACTAGACTGGGTTGGATTTGAGGCTACAAGTATTGGTCTCCAAATTTCGGGGTTATGCAATGCAAACATATCGAACTCAACTCGGACTAAGGTTTCCTAGACCTAGAGCTCAAGTAGAATGGGTCAGCTCAAATTATAGCCAATTCAATAATTACCCTATCCACTGGCCAGGTAAGAAGTGGGATCGTGGAAGGCTCCCCCTGCTCTGGCAGGGTCCTAATTAAGAACCACAAAACCACTTAGGGTGTTTGCCTCTGGACCTCTAGCCTTAGACACCAGGTTTAAATGATAATCAGAGGATTCGGTGCACTAGCTTACAGACAATACTTAGAACCCAACCTGTTGGTGTCCCTAGCTCATTAGAGCAAATTAAGTCTAATTAATTTTAATTAAGGATAGGACCGATGTAAAAGTGTAATTGTAGGCTAAGGAAGGGTGATGAAATCCCTCCCTTATGTAGATATTGAATGCCCTAAAGATTAGGTTTAAATGATGCACACGCAAGATGAAACCCTAATATGCAAATAAGCAAAAATAAAAGAAAATAAAAATCAATTAATCTTTGCTTTTTTAAACAAGGATATATTTTGAAGATAAGTATCTAATATGCAGGAAATATAAAAATATACAAATTGTTTTTCCAAAAGAACCCTAAACTTACTGAAATTAGCTTTGCTAAAACATAGGACAGAACTATTCTCAAGTAGTATTTTGGCAGGCAAAAAATCTATAGACTGAAATAACTTATGAAAAGATTCTAAAAAATACTTTCAATTATAGGGAATCTAGAAAAATTAAAATCAGATTTTTATGAGTTATCTACAAATAGAAACAATTAAAATAATAGACTATATACTAAGATAGCCGAGAGGCAGAAATTAAAACCTAAAGATGCCTTTCTCTTTATTTTCTTCTTCAAGGGTCAATTCACAGTGGCACCCCTACATGCCATAGGAAATCTTGTTTGAATGGGTTGTGAGGGTCCTGCAGCCCTACTTTTCCTATGACCGGATGGCCATGGTGAAGCACTCGATTCGAGTACTTAAAGTGAACTAGATCGGCACAAGAGAGATTAAAACCTAGTTTAACCTGCTCTGATACCAAAACTAATGCGGGACAAAAACCAAAATTAAATTACTTATATTTAAACCTAATTAACAGAGAAAAAACAGAGATTAATTTTTTTAGATTTTTAGAATTTTAGAGACTCAAAGCATTTAATAAAGAAAGACTAGTCTACTAGCGATTACCCGCAAAGTAAACCTAACAAAGTAAACTAAAAAAAAAGGACTTGGTGGCTAAGAAACCACCATAAATTAGAGTTTATCTATTCAACAAGTCAGAAATTATGAAAAGGGAATAAGCTCTGATTTTACCAACGACGATACACTCCTTTGAATTGGATGTGACATAACTCTTAAGATCTTTACGGCAGGGTTTCAAGAACTCAATCCCAGGCTCTGATCTTCTGTGAGAAGCTGGTTCCGAGACAAGAACACTTGATCTTGACTCCTGTTCACCTGTAACACTCAACAAAAAAAGACACATGAATTAGAAACAACAAAGGAAAAAAAAGAATGAAAGAAAGGAGGGTTTAGAAATGGTGGATTTGGATTTCTTGATGGCTGGATAAATAGGGCCTCACACCCTGTGATGTTCCGTAGAACAAAGGAAGTGCCTCACACCCCTCAATGCACATAACAAAGGAATAAAACTTGATAGAATTTCATTGTATATTGATGAATTAAATTGATGAATTACAAGGGGGCTGGTGGGGTATTTATAGACTCCAAACCAGTGATGTAAGGGATACAAACACTAGTCTTGTGCTCTCTTGGACTACAAATCCTAGAGTCCTACTTCTGGGCATCTTGGACTCTTTCTTGTTGGGTGATCTAGACTTCTGTTTGTGAGTGGACTGTTTAGTTTGGATTGAAGAAGACTCAAGAGTTTTGGTGAGACTCTTGAGTCCTAGGAACTTAAGAAGCTTCCAACTTGTTTTAACAAAACTCTTGAAGAAGGAAAACCTTTCAACCTTCTTCACATGGATGACTTGAGATGACTTGGAACTCCTTGAAATGTTGGACAATTTCTTTCTTGGTTTTGGTGTGAAGGAATGGAGTGGGAGGGTGCCAATTTGGAGATCTCCTTCTACTTTACTCCTCTTAAAAAAATAAGAGGTGCTAACTCCTTCTTAAGTGGCCGACCAAAGGGTGTTGTCATGTGGTGATGTCTTAATCTTGTTGCATGTCCAAACACAAGTGACATGCCATGTGTTGATGTCCCCTGGTGATGTGGCAGGTGTTGTTCAGAAGTCTTGCAAATGTGGCACCAAATAGGATGACATGTGGCAAGAAACTTGTGCTAGCACATGGAGTCACATTGGCTTGTCTTAAGCTAGCACATGGGTCTTGATTTGAGTTACATGGGTCTTCAATTGGATGCACATGGGTCTTCAATTAGAAGCCCCTTGTAATACAGGACTCAATGACTCAACTAATTACATGGACTCAATGAATAACTAACCACATGATTTAACCAACTAAAAACTAATTGAACCAACCATACTTAATTAGTCTTTCAAATAAAAACCTAATTAAAGTTGGTAAAAAGGGCTAATTAAATTGGACCACTAAGATCCCAATTGGATAAATAGGGTTTGATACAATTAGGATTTCGACTCAACTTGGTAAAAAGGGTTTTATCCCAAAATAAACAAAACCCTAATTATAGTTGGTAAAAAGGGTTTACCCTAACTAAATCAAAATAACAGAATTTAAAATAAAATATTTATATGGTAAATAGGTTTGGGTTCAGGGTTTTACTCACAGGTGATCCACTAGGATGTGGGTTCAACCTGTCAATTTCTTTTAGCCCTGGTACCCGCACTAAGTTAATTTGTAGGTATGATAGTTTCTTGCATTACTAGTCTTCCTACTGATTTTCTACTTATTTTTGGGTCTTTAGCCACTGAATTAAATTCTAAAAAAAATATTAAAAAATTAGTTTTCTATTTTGCATTAGTCCTTGGATCGTCCCGCATCAGAACTTTTATGCATGGCTTTCTCTATAACAATATACATTTGTGATCCTAGGGAAATCTCAGTTAATTTCATCAGTGCACCTCTTTGTTCTCCCTTCCCATTGAAAGTATTGGACGATTCTAGGGTTCTTGGAATTGGGACCATAGGTAATTTGGGTGATGATGGAAGTAGTTCATCCCTCCATTGTGATTTCTCTTCATATATTCTGCCTTAGTCAAATTATCTAGGTTGGTCTCTTTGGTTGTACAGGTTTGCTCCATGACCAATTCATTTTCAAGAGTAACATTCGACTACTTAAGGGTTGTCACATCGATATCAAAATTTAAACCCAGGTATTGTCCCTCCTTGATGACTCTCGGCTTGACTAAGTAGCTCTTCTTCACTAGTATCTTGGCTAATGGTTCTAATTTCATCTCCAAATGGGCACGAGGCTGGGTGTTAGGAGTTATATATTGGCTCGTGGTCTACATGAAATTATTGAAGGTAGCATTAGTGCTCTAAATTGTAGCTTCAAGGTTAGCACAGGCTTTAACAATAGCTTGTAGGGCATTTTTTTGGGGCTTGGTAGCGGGGACACCAGGATCAGATATAGATCCAAAAATCCCATATGGTTTACTGATTAAGGTTTTTTTTAGAACCTTAGTCATGTGTCATAATTTTGTAAGAAAATAAGATTGAGTCATGTAATAAGTTGAGACTAGTTGATTTGTCTCAACCAAGTCCAGTCCATTGAGTCCTGTATTTAAGTATGAGTATAGTGAAAGTCTAGTTTTTGTACAAGAGAAAATGATACCATATTTTGGAGTTCCACCAGGCCTCACCTGAGAGCCAGAAGCATTTACATTAGTTTATGGGGTCTTGTTTGACACCCCAGAGCCCTAGATACCCTCCAGATGCTCTCTAGATGTCCTAATTCCCTCCAGATGCCATTCTAGATGCCAGATTCCCTCTAGATGCTCCTGAATATGCCAGATACCAGGTGCCCCATGATTCTAGGAATATGCCAGCACCCCAAGCCAAGAGATTCCAAGCCCAGGAGTCAAGCCCATGAGCCCCAAAACCAAGATTCCAAGGAATATGCTAATACCAGGGCACCCCAGCTTCTAGGGCCCAAAGCCCATGCACCAATCCAAAGGAGGATGCCCCTTGCTGCCCTAAAGCTAAGCCCAACTCCATATTGGTGCCCAAGCCTAAAGAGAGCCCTTGGACCAAGTCAAATAAAGAGAGAAATCCAAGTAGAATAAAGAGAACTAGTTTTATTTTCATTCAAAGTGTATTCTCCTAGTCTTAAGCAAACTTGTGATCCCTCTCCCTCTCAACTTTGTAATCCTATCCTAACTAGGAGAGGACTTGGGGAACATCTATAAATACCCCATCCCTCCCCCTCTTGTAAGCATCTTTTATCTCATGAATTAATCTTTGCTGAAATTTTGGTTTAAGAACTTGTGTTCTTGTGTTGGTGTTGGAGTTTTTGTATTTCTTTGGTTACTTTGTGTGCCCTAATCATCCTTGCTTCCCTAGCATCCTTCCATGCCCAAGCTTGATGCCATCCAAGCCTTCACATGCCCAAAGAAAGAGTTCCCTAGGCCGCCCAAAGCAAAGAACGACATCCTTCTTCAAGCCACCACATACAAACCCTGATTTCATATTTCTACAAAACCTAATCTCCTTTTATTATTTTGTTGTTGCTATTTTAATTGACTCCTGATGCTTGTAAGATCCTCGAGATGTTTCACCTCCCTAGAGGAGGCTTTCCTTGCCTACAGGACTGCCCAAATCAGTCATCAAATTCAAGGGAACCGAGCTTCATCATTGAGGCTCTAATCAGAGTGCTGTGTGTTCTCTTCATCGGAAGTTCTTCAAATCACTGATTGGTAACATCCTTCCCTTCGCTTGATATCTAATTTGATGAAGATTAGCTATCCTAAACTGAGAGTTTCTCAATTCCCAAGTCCTATCTTTCATTATCTTGCATGAGTTATTTTGCGATACGATGATTCTTTGCATTGCTATCCTATTTGCTAGTTCTTACTTTTATTTTAAAATATAGCCTGCAAACTTAAATTATAAAATCACAAAAAAATTAGTTTGCTATTTTTCCTGAATTTTTAGCAATCTTATAGTTATCCCACATCAGTTTGGTATTAGATAGGATTTAGGATATCATTCATCTGCATCAAAGTCATAAAACCCTAATTCCTGAATTTTCTGCATCCTGTCCACTGCATTGTGTATCTATTTTTCATTGATTTTGACCACCTAAGAATTTTATTTTTCTATGAAATTTGCATAAATTTTTTTTGTCTTATCCTCTATTTTATCATAATTTTTAATTAATTTTATAGAAGTCCTAATTCACTAAAATTTGGTATATTAGAAACCCTAACTAAAATCCTAAGATTTCTGCATCAGTCCAAAAACCCTAGGATTTTCACCATCACCTAATTTTTGTTTTACATAAAATTTTATAGAGTTCATCAACACCATCCGTCCTCTATCCTAGAATTTCTCTAATTTTTTTCTACATCGATAACTATGTCAAAACGTGCATCATCTGAACCCTAGTTTTTTGAATTCTATTATTTCTGCACCTTGACTCAACCTAATTTAATCAACTTCCACACATCCCAATCCCAAGCCCAATTTGTATGCAAACCTAATCAACCTAAACATAACTTGCCACCACATAAAACACACATAAAATATTTTTATTTTTCTGATTGTTTTAGATTGCATCAGGACCATCGATTGCCATCATCTGCATTAAATCAATCTTAAGGGCAACTCAATATTTTAGATCAGGGCAGGAGGTCATAACTTGTCCTAAGCCCAAAATAACCATCCAGCATTTCCACCCAAGCTTAATTAAAATTAACGAGACCTAATTTGCCCTAGAGGGCTAGGTGACACCCAACAGGTCGGGTCCGAACTGTGTGGGCCAACTAGTGCATTTAATCCTTAGCTATTACCGAAATCTAGTGTCTAAGGCTGAGGGTCCAGAGTCAAACGATCTAAGTGGTGTTGTGGTTTTTAATTAGATCCCTGAAAAAGTAGGGAGGCCTCCCACACTCCCACCCTCTACCTGGCCAGAGGAAGGATTAGCTGCTCGATTAAGTGTAAGTTGAGCTGATCCATTCAGTTTTGACTCTAGGTCTAGAAAACATTAGATTGTATTAACCTTTTTTTTTGGATGCTTGGCTGCATCACATCCCTTTGATTAATTATTTGTTGCATGACCACTAGACTAGGAACACAATACAAAAAGTCCAAACCTCACCCTAGCTTAGCCATGGATTCCAATTTTGAGGCCTTCATGAAAGCCATGACTGATCAGTTTGCCCAAATGAACCACAGGTTTGACCAATCTGATACCCAGAGGGACCTCAAACATGATCAAACCCAAAATCAATTAGCCCAGATAAACAATAGGTTTGACCAATTCGATACCCAGATGAACCAAACCCAAACCCAGCTTGCCCAGTTGGCCACTCAGATCAACCAGATAACCTAAACAAACAACCAAACAACCACTAGGATCGACCAATTCGCCACTAGTTTTGACCAAGTAGGAGATCGGTTAGGAACCCTAAACAAGACCCATAGGGCTGAATCCATAACCTATGAACTCATAACCCTTAGTTAGCCTGCGCCCAATAGGATTAGTACCTTTATATATGAACCCAGTGTTAGTCAGGAACACCTTAGCCAACCCACCCTTATCACCCCAGTCATTAGTCAGTTTTTCCTTAGCGTACCCCCTCTTACCACCTCATTGGTTCATCCAAATGACCTTGAAGAAGAGATATATGAGGTTGACCCAAGCTTAGTGGATGAGTTTGAGGAGGAAGAAGAGGAATTCCCAATAGAAGACTTAGAGTTAGTTGAATCAATAGATACCCAGGTAGAAGCCACCCTATAATCAGTTGACCCTGACCATACCCACATAGTAGTCAACCCAGAGTTAGATGACCCAGATCGCACCCAAGCTACGATGGAAGATAGTTAGAGGAGACTTTAGAAGAGGATCCAATTGTAGAGCCGAGTCCTGAATTTCCTAAGCCAGAAGAGTTTATTGAGGACTTGGCTTATCTCACCCAGTACCCTCAAGATGAAGTCACTTCCTTGATCCTAATTGAAGATCTTTTCCCTGAAATTAGTAACCCATTCTTCCATAAGGTAGACCCTGTAGATAGACATGAACCTCTTAAGGTCAACCTAATCATTCTAGGACTAATCCCTTACACCCCTTCTTACATTTTATTCTATCCAATCAATCCTGAACCCTTTTCTTGCTAGACTAACCCTGAACCCATCTCATATTTTCTACCCTTTCCTGAAACTTCTTCTATTTTTTTTAGTATTAGGTTGCATTTTATAGGAGTTTGCATGTTGCATTCGTTCATTATTCATGTCATGTTTGCATCTTACTTTAGGAGAAACCTATGGAACTTCATAAGTATACATAGTAAATTCTCATGTGCATGCCATGATAGGATCAAACCTAAAGAGTTTATAGTTTGTTAGGTTTTGTCCCGTAGAGTCCAATAAAATTTTCTTTGATAGGGATGTCTAGTCGAGTCTATTAGGTATTAGTTGAGTCCAATAAATCCACAGCCTTGAATCACATACCTACACCTACACTAGCCTCTACACAGCATATGCATCATGAAATTAGTCAACAGTTAAATATAAGTAATGAATTAAATAAAAACTTGACTAATTCTCAAGGGAAAGATAAATAATTTTATGTAGAGGAATATGTGATGATAAAGGAATTTTTTGCTCACAAAGCTGGCCTATCCAAAATAATGAAGAGTAATGGACCCAATGCCTTGTGCCTGAGATATCACCTGATTTAGGTATTAGCTCCACCTTCATCTTCTCAGATCTTATATAGTCTAGGAAGCCAGTAGTGATACCCAGCGAGCTCCTTGAGCTACTCCCTTTCTTTGTGAGGGCACCCACCCAAGAGCGACCACATACAATTTGGCCTTTTGGTGAGGAAAAGATTGAGAGAACCCTGGACGATCAAGCCATCAGTACCTGGGATGGAGTCTATCAGCAATACTTGGTCTGGTGGCAAGGTCGGCCATAATTTGAGATCTTGTGGAATGCTGGTGCGGATCTGCAGCACCTCAACCCAGACCCTCCTTGAGCCAAATTGACCCTTACTCGATTGGGTCGAGTTGCTCCTACCTTGGGAGAATTGGTGGGGACACCAGGATCAGACATAGATCCCTGGATCCCATATGGTTTACTGATTAAGATTTTTTTTAGAATCTTAGTCATGTGTCATAATTTTGTAAGAAAGTAAGATTTAGTCCTATAATAAGTTGAGATTAGTTGATTTGTCTCAACTTAGTCCAGTCCATTGAGTCCTGTATTTAAGTATGAGTCCAGTGAGAGTCTAGTTTTTGTATAAGAGGAGAGGATACCCTATTTTGGAGTTCCACTAGACCTTACCCGGGAGCCAGAGGCATTTACATTAGTTTATGGGATCTTGTTTGACACCCTAGAGCCCTAGATACCCTCCAGATGCTCTCTAGATGCCTTGATTCCCTCCAGATGTCATTCCATATGCCAGATTCCCTCAAGATGCTCCAAAATATTCCAGATGCTAGGTGCCCCATGATTTTCGAAATATGCCAGCATTCCAGGCCAAGAGAATCCAAGCCCAGGAGTCAAGCCTATGAGCCCCAGAACCAAGATTCCAAGGAATATGCAGATACCAGGGCACCCCAACTTCCAGGGCCCAAAGCCCATGCACCAATCCAAAGGAGGATGCCCCTTGCTACTGTAAAGCCAAGACCAACTCCATATTGGCACCCAAGCCCAAAGAGAGCCCTTGGACCAAGTCAGATGAGGAGAGAAATCCAAGTAGAATAAGGAGAACTAGTTTTATTTTCATTCAAAGTATATTCTCCTATTCTTAAGCAAACTTGTAATCCCTCTCCCTCTCAACTTTGTAGTCCTATCCTAACTAGGAGAGGACTTGGGGAACATTTATAAATACCCCACCCCTTCCCCTCTTGTAAGCAACTTTTATCTCATGAATTAAATCTTTGCTGAAATTTTGGTTTAAGAACTTGTGTTCTTGTGTTGGTGTAGGAGTTTTTATGTTTCTTTGGTTACATTGTGTGCCCTAATCATCCTTGTTGCCCTAGCATCCTTCCATGCCCAAGCTTTCTGCCATCCAAGCCTTCACATGCCCAAAGGAAGAGTGCCCTAGGCCACCCAAAGCAAAGAACAACATCCTTCTTCAAGCTGCCACATACAAACCCTGATTTCAGATTTCTACAAAACCTAATCTCCTTTTATTATTTTGTTATTGCTATTTTGATTGACCCCTGATGCTTGAAGGATCCCCGAGGTGTTTCACCTCCCCAGAGGAGGCTTTCATTTCCTCCAAAATTATCCAAATCAGTCATCAAATTCAAGGGAACCGAGCTTCATCATCTAGGCTCCAATCAGAGTGCTGTGTGTTCTCTTCATCGGAAGTTCTTCAAATCACTAATTGGTAACATCCTTTCCTTCTTTTAAAATCTGATTTGATGAAGATTAGCTATCCTAAACTGGGAGTTTCTCAATTCCCAGGTCCTGTCTTTCATTATCTTGCATGAGTTATTTTGTGATTCAATGATTCTTTGCATTGCTATCCTATTTGCTAGTTCTTACTTTTATTTGGAAATATAGCCTGCAAACCTAAATTATAAAATCACAAAAAAATTAGTTTACTATTTTTCCTACATGTTTAGCAATCTTAGAGTCATCTCACATCACTGGGTTCCTTCTCATGATCTAAACTTGGTTGATGATCAAGTGCTTGGTTGGCCTAGGATAAGGCTGATAAAAATCAAGGGCTCCTAGTTTGCATCTTGTAAGCACACAAAATTAGGGTGATGCTCCCACCCTAGATTATTGGTTAGGATATAAGGTTCAGTTGTATACCTGTTATTGGCTATAGTCCCTTGTATAAACCCATTTTGGGTTGGGTGCATCAAGTAAGGACATCCCTCTATGCATAGTCTGGCGCATCAAATGCCATGCACATAGGTGCTGGCATATAATGAAATTGGGTATAGCCTTTATGTTCTAAGACCTCAACCCTATGGATCAATGATGCTTGTGTAGTTCTTATCAGTTCCCTTGGGTGATCGTATGCATCTTCAAATCTCATAAAATTAGGATGCATATCAATTTGTTGTGGTTGATTCATATAGTTGTTAGCTTGGGCTCTTATTCTAAACATCAGATAGAGTCAATCTTGTCCCAATATTCTTATAAGATTTGAGGCCGTTCAAGAGGATCAGGGAAGCAATACTCCATTAGACTTTTAGGTTGTTCAGTATGGTCCATGACCTTTTAATCTTGTATGGTTTAGATTAAACTTGACCAATCATCCTTTTATCTTAGCAAGAATATTTTTTTTAATTTTTTTTAATTAGTTTTTTTAAATATTATGTAGAGAGAGGAGAGAAGAATATGGAAGAAAGAGAAAGAAGAAGTCTAAAGATGATAGCCTAACGAGTCCTAAATCTATAGATGATAGAGGAGGGTGTTTAATTAGGTTAAAATTTTGTTAGCACAAATAAGTTATCACATAATGGACTCTCTGTCATAGGGTTATCATATATCTAGATAGCTCCTAACTGTGAAGGTTGTCTTTGAGTCTACGAAGTCAAATATTAACTAGCCACTAACAAGTAAGGTTAAGGTCGGTGGGGGTCCCTCCATTGCTTTCCTTAGATATCAAATAAATTGGCCAGGTCAAATAATGGAACCAGTTAAAAAATTACCTTCCTTCAAGGCTACATCATCCTTGAACCCCTTTCCTAGACACCATTGAACTAGTTAATACTGAGCTAGTCTAACTCTCAGAGTCCCTTGTCCTATTGAGCTTGAAGATCCTTAGGGACCAATATCTAATTAATTTTAGATTAAGGCTTAGGTTATGCAGAATGCAGGGTTGTGGTTTGTGGGCTAACCAAGTAGAAAACTGATCAAGAATTAGTTGACCAAGTAGATAACCAAGTAGAAAACCATCCAACATTAGTTGAACCTGACCACACCCAAGCTGAACTGGTAGTAGAAGACCAGTTAGAGGAAGAGAATCCAATTATAGAGCCTAGTCCTGAATTTCTTAAGCCAAAAGAATTTATTAAGGACTTGATTTCTTATCAATTTCCTCAGGATGAATTCACTCTTTTGACTCCCATTGATCTCTTCCTCAAAATTAGTGACCCATTTTTCCATCATGCTAACCAAGTAGATATACCTCAACCTCATAAGATCAACCTCATTAGTATAGGACTTATCCCTGAAACACCTTCTTGTCTCCTAGTCTATCCAATTAACCCCGAACCCTTTTTTTACTTTCCACCCAATTAGACTAACCCTGAACCCACCTCTTATTTTCTACCATTTCCAGAAACTTTTTCTATTTTCTTTACTATTAGGCTACATTTTATAGGAATTTGCATGGTGCATTCATTCTTTAAGCATGTCATATTTGCATCTTACTTTATGAGAACCCTTTGGCACCTAGTAGGAGTACATAGTAAGTTCTCATGTGCATGCCATGCTAGGGTCAAACCTAAAGAGTCTATAATCTGTTAGGTTTTGTCCCATAGAGTGCAATAAATTTCCTTCAAAAGGATGTCTAGTCAAGTCTTTTAGGTGTTAGTCTCGAGTCCAATAAAATTCACAGTCCTAACCCATTTGTCTGCACCTACACTAGCCTTTGCACAGCATATGCATCATGAAATTAGTCAAGAGCTGAACATAATTAATGAACTAAATAATAACTTGGCTAATTCCCAAAAATAAGATAAAGATTTCTATGCAGAGGAATATGTGACTGTCAAAGAATTTTCTGCTCGCGAAGCTGGCCTATCCAAAATAATGAATACTAGTGGACCCAATGCCTATGTGCCTGAGATATCACCTGATTTAGGTATTAGCTCCACATTCATCATCTCAGACTTTGTAAAGACTAGGGAGCCAGCAGTGATACCCAGCAAGCCCCTTGAGCCACTCCTGTTCTTTGAGAGAGAACCTACCCAAGAGCGACCACATATAATCTGGCCTTATGGTGAAGAAACGATTGAGAGAGCTCTGGATGATCAAGCTATCGGTACCCAGGATAGAGACTATCAGTAATATTTGGTCCGGTGGCAAGGTCAGCCAGAATATGAGAACTTGTGGAATGCTGGTGCGGATTTATAGTGCCTCAACCCAGACCCTCCTTGAGCCAAATTGACCCATACTCGACGGGGTCGAGTTCCTCCCACCTTGGTAGAATTGGTGGGGAAACCAGGATCAGACACAGATCCCTGGATCCCATATGGTTTAATTAGTCATGTGTCAAAGTTTTGAAAATTTTGTAATCAATTAAGATTGAGTCCTGTAATAAGTTGAGGTTAGTTGATTTGTCTCAACCCTCAACCTAGTCAGTATTTTGAGTCCTGTACATCAATTATGAGTCCAGTATGAGCCCAACTTTTATACAAGAGAGGAGGTCATCCTATTTTGTAGTTCCACCAGGCCACATCCAAGAGTCAGAGGCTACTACATCAGTCCATTGGATCTTGTGTGACAACCCAGGATCCAAGATGCTTCCAAAAATCCTAATTCTTTCCAGATGTCCTCTCCAGATGCCAGAGCATATTCCTAAACTAGGGCATTCATGATTTTAGAGGTCCACCTACATCCCAGCCCAAGGAAATCAAGCAAAGGGACAAAGCCCAAGCCCTAAAGAAGCAAGATTCCATGGAATATTCCTGCTACCAGGCTAAAAGGCCACCCCAGCTTCCAGAGGCCCAAACCCATGCACCCAAGCCCCTTTGGGCCGGCCCCTTACTGCTCCCAGAGGCCCAACACACCACCCTAGGCATCCTTGAGGTGTTGACCAAGTCCAAGGGGTGTCCTTGAGTGGAATAGTCAAAGCATGAAGGGAGAAGGAGAACACTAGGTCTAATCCTAACCAAGTTGGGACTTATGTTCCTAATTGTTTTAAGATTTATTTTTCTAACCTAGTTAGGAGAGGACATGTAACCCAAGTGTGTAACCCTAGTTAGAGGGCATGGGAACTTTATAAATACCCCACCCCTTCCCCTCTTGTAATCAACTTTTATTCATCATATCAAAACCCTGGTGAATTTATTTTGAGCTTGCGAGCTTGTGTTACTTTGTTTTTTTGGTTCTTTGGTTTGTGTTTGTGTTTCCTTGCTGCCCTAGCATCCTTCCACACCCTAACTCACTACCATCCAAGCCTTCACATGTCCAAGAAGGAGTGCCCTAGGCCACCAAGCAAGGAGATCTTCATCAAGCTTTAAGCTGCCCCGCTTCTAAACCCTAACCTGATTCCTTCTAAACTTAATCCCCTTTCTTTTTCTTACTTGCTATTTTGATTGACCCTTGACATTTTGTAGGATCCTCGAGGTGTTTCAACTCCCTAGAGGAGGCTTTCCTTGCATCCGGAACCATCCAACAGCCATCTAATCAAGGGAACCGAACTTCATCATCCAGACTCCAATCAGAGTACTATGTGATCTCTTCATCGGACGTTCTTCAAATCACTGATTGATAACATCCTTCCCTTCTTTTAATTTCTGATTTGATGAAGATAAGCTATCCTAATCTGGGAGTTTCTCAATTCTTCAGTCCTGAAATTTATTATTTTGCATGAGTTTGCCTGCGATACGATGATTCTTTGCATTGCTATTCCTTATGCTAATTCTTACTTAATTTTAGGAATCAAGCCTGCAAATTAAATAATAAAAAAATATTAAAAAATTAGTTTACTATTTTTCTACTATTTTTAGCAATTTTAGAGTCATCCCGCATCAACCTATGCATGGTAACCGAATGAAGATTCGAGGTCGAGCCCCCAATCGATGTCAGCTCCCATCCAGGGTCGAGCTCCCTGCTGAGGTTGTGCTCTCGCCATCCGAGGTCGTGCCCCCGGTCGAGGTCAGCTCCTATCTAAGGTCGAGCTCCCGATTGAGGTCATGCTCCCACCATCCAAGGTCGAGCACCCGATCGATGTCAGCTCCCATCCAGAGTCAAGCTCTCGACTGAGGTCGTGCTCCCACCATCTGGGGTTGAGCCCCCGGTCGAGGTCAGCTTACATCCAGGGTCGAGCTCCTGGTCGAGGTCATGCTCTTGCATCCGAGGTCGAGCCCATGGTCGAGATCAGCTCCCACACAAGGTCGAGCTCCCGGTCAAGGTTGTGCTCCCACCATCCGAGGTTAAGCCCCTGGCCGAGGTTTGCTACCATCCACCTCCCATTCGTGGCCAAGCTCCCAACCGAGGTCGTGCTCCCACCATTTGAGGTCGAGCCCTAAGTTAAGTCAGCTCCCAACTAGAGTCAAGCTCATGACCGAGGTCATGCTCCTACCATCCAAGGTTGAGCTCTCGAGATAAAGCTTCCCCCTCTTTCTGGGACCGAAGTTCTTGCTTGTAGCAGAAAAGAGAAGATCGGCAAATGTTCAGACCATGGCAAAGAAGCTCCCGGCCACTTGAAACCTTCGGGAGGTGGTGCATACCCAGCTAGAAATTCAAGCTCAGCAATGTGCCATCCAAATGTTCTGCATAGTGCATGCTCTACCATGCT
This sequence comes from Areca catechu, assembly GCA_021397845.1. Taxonomy (NCBI): domain Eukaryota; kingdom Viridiplantae; phylum Streptophyta; class Magnoliopsida; order Arecales; family Arecaceae; genus Areca; species Areca catechu. The sequence continues at coordinate 98,803,328 of CM038045.1, forward strand.
CCAGGCCCTATAGTGCACTGCCACATCAACGACCGTGCAACCGGGGGATCCCAACCCTTGCGACACGAAACCTGTACCTCCTCCAAGAGAAGTATCCCATTAAAGCCTCAAGTGCTATGACACTCCGACGATCCCTCCTAAAATAGAAATATCCCACCATGGCTCAGGGCTCAATGGCATGGTGCCCGCACCTCTCACAGAAAATTGAACCACCAGAGGGACAAGATTTGTACTACACCGGTGGACATCCCTAATAGAAGGATCTCCTTTCGAGGATCGTTCCGATAGGGAGAAACCACAAACAAAGGAGAACCCCTTCCAAAAGGGGCACCAGGAAAGGGACATCTCGATGAAGCCCCAGACTTGGTCTGGGCCATTCCACTCGCATAAAATCAAAGAGAGGACCCCCAGCAAGGGAAAGAGGCAACTGGTAAGATATAGAGAGCCAACGGGCAAGGAACCAGCCAAGAGAACCTCCTCGCTCTCTGATTTCCACTTCACCTTGTCTTTCTATTTCTTAAATCTCTTCTTTCACCCTCTACATGGAGAGATCTCAAGCTCTCCATCATAGAGGTTCTATTCCCCTTAATCATCCCAACTAACTTGATTATTGGAGTGTCCTCGCTGAAATCCCCAGCCCAGGTCTTCTCTTTTTTGCAGGACATGCTGACCCTGGAGCTGACCAAAAAAGAGGACCAAGCACCTAGAGGGATTCGACGCATCCATGACATGTCAGAGCTACAGGCCACGATGATTTAGGCGGCAACAGATAGGCATGTCATGAAGGGGGATAGGAGAAATACCATTGACTGTGGAATTTTTGGTGATAATGGACATCCACGGCCTCATGGTGACAATGCACACGTGGAAAGCTTTCACTAGTCGCACAGGGGGCCCCCCACATTGTGGTGACCCACAGAGCCCTAAGGGGGAGCTCCTCGCTCCACCACTGCCACCTCTAACGGATCCCCAGATCACTACAATTGCCCAGCAGGTGGGCCATGGCTGTAGCGATGCACTAGCTCCACCAGAGACACCGATCCCTTGTGACTTAATAGCAACCAAGGATGCCGGTGGCACATGCCGCCGACCCTTGTACCAGCCTATGGTCTTTCTAGAAGGTGCTGTTACATGTAGTTTCCCACCCACAGGTAAACCATCAGACGGTCAGGAAGAAGCAGTTGGATGGCCCGACTGGTTTGGAGAGCCATTCCCCGATCTCGGACCATGGTTCATGCTCACATTAATGGCACTGGCATGGCCGAGAACTCAAGAAAGAGTTCCTCCACTCATGCCCCCTTCACCTTTGATGGCCTCTATCGAAGGGTCCACAGATGAGGCCATCCATCACCAGGCAAAAAGGTACCTCGAGGAGTAAGAGCGCAAGCTGGCTGACCTATCCCATCGATTTGCTGAGATTTAGGGCTCTCCTAGTAAGCCCATGGGTTACGATGCCCGTCTACCCTTCTCCCATAGAATCCAAGAGGAATCGATCCCTAACTGGTTTTGCATGCCACAGGTTGATCCCTACGAGGACAAATGACCCCCTGGACCACCTGGAAAGCTACAAGGCCCTTGTGAGGGTCCAGGGGGCCACCAATGCTCTCCTAGACATCACCTTTCCAGCTACTCTCTAAAAGGCTGCTTGAGCTTGGTTCTCTAGACTCGAGTCAAAAAGTATTGACTCCTTCGAATAACTAGAGAAAAAGTTCATGGTATACTTTGATGCATGCAAGAAGTGTTGGGAATTGTGTCACAAAGCCAATCATCTAGGATATAGATGGTTGTGCTAATTATGTAATTGTATATGACTTTGTAATGAATAAAAGTTATTGTTTTGGCTGTTCATCACATGTGCATTTTCTTGTAAAGAACTCTTATGTGATGGAGTCCTTAGAACTACATTAGATTTGAAACAGAGAGGATATATCAAGTAGTTCTTAAACTGGTTCACAACCAAAGGATATATTATTATAGGATGATGATGTATCAAGCATAGGTTGTTGTATCTCACATTGGTTGGTTGTCCTCTTAACCAAGGAGTGTGGTGACACTGATATGATATACAAGTGAAATGTGTGACATCTCACTAAACGTGACCATCTATGGAGCTCCCTTCTACCAAAGGATTGCTCGTGAAGGGATATGGATATATGTATCCCTCAAACCTGAGATCACCATGGTAGCTTGCAAGCAACTCACTATACTTTGGTACCAAACTACTTAGATTTCTAATCTAGTGATGAAAGATTTCTTGGAGCAGTCAAGTACTTATGGAGCGGTGGTGGATCAAGATGGAATTAACCCCTCTAAATAGTTTGGAATGAATGACTCACTGTGTCTCAACTTAGCAAATCCTTGGCTAGGGTAGTTCTTATGAGGAGTCACGGAACTTGTAAAGTTGAGACACGATTTGGATGAACCAAATTAGGGTTGGCAGTTAAATCCTAGGTCATCCTGAGTATTATAAGGTCAAAGGGATGAATTATGTGGTAACCATATGCCAGAGGTTCTTGTATGTTGCTCTGCAATCTTCGACCAATCCGGCCATCGGGTATCATTACTAGATGAGGACTTTGATTAGTACTGAAAATGTTTTAGTGCTACCAGCTTAGTGTTCGAACCTATGGGGTCACAAACCATAGGGGTCTCTATCTGATCTTAAGGCTGATCGACGATTAAGAATCATTTGCTATCACTGGCGATCAATATGATTGACCATGTGTCGACACTTGAGGGGTCAATACTTGGCTATGACAAGAAGTATTTTTGGAAGTCTTTTCTGGATGATCTGACTCGACCCATGCTCGAGCCGACTCATTCTATGTTTTGGATGAGCCGACTCGACCCCTGCTCAAGCTGACTCATTCCTACTGAAAGAACAATCTGACTGTTCTGTGTTCTGGACAAGCCGACTCGTCCCCTGCTCGAGTTGACTCGTCTCTGCTCGACCAGAAAATCCTGAACGAAATTTTTGGAAAGTTTTTTAAGAAGGTTTTGACCTGGTTTGAATTTCAAATTCTAGCTATTTTGGCTCCAAACTTTCATGGAATGATTGTCATTTTTTCATAATGTGGTTAGAGCCAAATTGGTATGCTCTTTGATCTTCTCCCCCAGTCACTCCTTCCTCTTTCTCCCTCTCTTGGCTGCCTCTATAAAAAAGGTTGTTTTAGGGGCTGCTGGTTGGTTGAAGAACTAGAAGAGAAAAGGGGTTTTGTGAGGACTTGGGATTGGGTGTGAGAATACCTCGCATTCAAGCTAGGTCTTGGAAAGAAAGATAGTTAGGAAGGGTTCCACCTCTCCTCCTTGTCTTCCAAGAAAAAGAAAATTGGCCCGAAGGATCCTAAGGAGCTAGCACTCTGAGGGAGTTGATCAGTGTCGAGCCCTGGTGTGGATTACCTGTAGAGGCCAGACATGTGTGTGGCTCAAGCTCTTTACCCTTTTCCATAGTATTTTCAAAGGTATAATGGTAAGGTACATTTATATCTTTGAATATTTTTCATGCTCTTGATGTATATTGCATGCTGCATTATCTTACTAGATCCTGTTGCTAGAAGATTGGTAGATCATTTTGATCGATCTACCAAGCCTTTCACTATTCATTTTAAAGTTATTTTAAAATACTTTCTTTCTGCCTAGCATGTTTTTCCTTCAATTGGTATCAGAGAATAGGTTTTTTTCATAGTATTATAATGCTAGCATGCTTTAACATCATGGACTGAGTGCTTCACCATGGCCATCCAGTCATAGGAGAGAAGTAGGGCTGCAAGACCCTCTTTTTCTATTCAATGGGGTCTCCTATTGCGTGTAGGGGTGCTCCTTATGATTGACTCATAGAAAAAAAGAGAAAATGTAGATTAAAAAATATTTTAATCTAATTTTATGATTATAAAATAAATTTATATAAGATTTAAGAGTTTTTTTTTTTATCATGTTTAATCTCTAACTTTGAATAGTTCAAGTAAGATGCATGAAATTGAAGTCACTATTTTTTACCCTCGCAAACGAGCCAACTTGACTCTTGCTCGAGCCGACTCATTTATGTAGGCAGAATAGTCTATCTGTTCTAGTTCTGGACGAGCTGACTTGACTCCTGCTCGAGTCGACTCATCTCTGCTAATAGATGAATCTATCAGTTTCTGGTTCTGGACGAGCTGACACACATTCTACATGAGTCGACTCAACCAGATGCCCTGAAATAGTGAATTCAAATTTGCTTGTAAAATTGTTTTACATTCTTAACTAAAACTATTTCAATTAATTAAGGCAATTGGACATAATTGAGACTTAAGTTATATTGAATGACAAAAACTCTAGGAATATGATTCAAAGATTTTATGTCATTTCAATAAGCCTTAAGGGTCATGGGTTAGCTTTTTTTGGATCCTTAATTGGGTTAGACCTAAGTTTAGATGCATTGGACTAAATAGAGAACTAATTTAATCAAATGTTGAGTTAGGATTTCTTCCTTATAGATCTCTCTAATAGTTAGATTGATTAGTCCATAGATCTAAATGGATCTAATTTTGTAGCTCAGTGGTCAGCCCGAGTCTTTAGGCTAGTCTAATCGACTTTGATGAATCAATTGTTATCTAGGTAAGTTTGGTAGTTTGATCATGGTTCTTTGTGGCTACCTCTTACCTGGCCAACTCGGTTGGTGTCTAAGGCAAGCCGGTTAATGGCGGAACCCAACCCATGATCTCACTTACCTGGCCAATGTGGTCGATTAGAATTGATTGGATAGCTCATTGAGTCGTATTAACCTATGTCACCCAAGGTTAATTAGTCTTGACTGATTTTAGGTACCCGTGGATCATTAGTTATATGTAACTCTTCTTGATTACTGATGTGGTTAGTGGGAGGTTGATCCATGTCTTCTTATCTCTTCTTCTGTCATATTAAAATTAAATCCTCTAAATTATTAGGTTCATAAAAGGATGAAGTTATAGGGATAACCAAGTCCTAGCCTCCCATTAAGGAAAACCGGTGCTCTAATACCTTAGAGTCTAGGGGTGTCCGGCCTATGTTAAGCATTTGCAAACTAATAAACTAGGACCTAGATCTAACCAGTGCCTATTCGTTGGGTATCCAAAAGAGTCTAAAGGGTATTTTTTTTACCTGCCTGATAAACAAAAGCTGTTTGTTGGTTTTAGACTATGTTTTTGGAAAAGATATTCTTTAGTGAAGGAACAGTAGCCACAAAGATTGAACTTAGTGAAGTTCAACATGTAGAAGAACCAATACATTTAGGAGACACCTCATAACTGAATTTGACTAATTCAAATCCGGAGCCCATTAAGCACCCATTAAGGAGATCTGGTAGAGTACCACTCAATTGAACAGATACTATAGTTTCTTGGTGCAGGACGGAGATCCCATTGAACTTGATGAAAATAATGAGGATCCGATCATCTATATGGATGCTCTACAAAGGTCTGACTCTGATAAGTGCTAGAAGCCATGAAATCTGAAATGGAGTCCATGGAGATCAATAATGTGCGGACATTAGTTGATCTACCTGAAGGGATAAAACCCATTGGGTATAGATGGATTTTGAAAAGGAAACAGGATGCAGATGGAAGGGTGGAGACCTACAAAGCCTATCTAGTTGCCAAGGGGTATCGTCAACATTATGGTATTGACTCTGATGAGAGATTTCTTTTTATGGAAATTCTCAAATCCATTTGGATTATGCTTGCTTTAGCTGCATACTTTGACTATGAAATATGGCAAATGGATGTCTGAACAGCCTTCCTAAATGGTGAGATGGAAGAGGAGGTGTATATGATGCAACCTGAAGGATTCACATCCATAGATGATTCAAAGGTTTGCAAGCTCCAAAGGTCTATCTATGGACTGAAGCAGGCATCTCAAAGTTGGAACATGTGATTTGATAAGTGTATCAAGTCGTATGGCTTCGTTAAGAACGAAGAAGAACCTTGCATTTATAAGTAGGCTAATGGTTCAATGGTTGTATTCTTTGTATTGATGTGGATGACATTCTCTTAATCAGGAATGACATCCCTGCATTGTAGGGAATAAAAGTCTGGTTGTCATCTTAGTTTTCTATGAAGGACTTGGGTGAAGCCTCCTACATCCTAGGGATGAAGATCTATAGGGATAGATCTTTGAGACTTCTGGGATTGTCCCAGTCAACGTACATTGATACCATGCTGAAACGGTTCAGTGTGAAAAATTTCAAGAAAGGAAATCTTTCGATAGGCTATGGAATTCTCTCTCTAAAAAAAATTATGCATCAACTCCTGAGGAGAGAGAACGTATGAGTAGAGTCTCATATGCTTCGGCAGTGGGATCTATAATGTATGCAATGACATGTACTAGACCAGACGTGGCATACTCACTAGAAGTAGTGAGCAGATCCAGTCTGACCTAGGTGAAGCGCATTGGAAGGTGATAAAAATCATCTTAAAGTATTTGAGAAATACTAAAGACCAATGGCTTATCTATGGAGAGCCTGACTTAAAACTTGTTGGTTACACCAATTCAAGTTTTCAGTCAGATAGAGATGATAGCAAAAGTGTGTCAAACTTTGTATTTACCCTAAATGGAGAAGCCATCTGCTAGAAATGTTCCAAGCAACATATAGTGACAAACTCGATTTATGAAGTAGAATACATTACAACATGAGATGTAGCAAAGGAAGCTGTGTGGCTATGAATGTTTCTAGGCGAGCTGGGAGTGGCATCTTCCCGGGTTGGCCCTATTCTAGTATTTTGTGACAGCACTGGAGCCATAGCTCAAGCCAAAGAGCCAAACTCCCATCAGTGCACCAAGTATATTCTACATCGCTACCACCTCATGCTAGAGATTGTGGCACGAGGGGACATTGACCTTCAGAAGATCGATGGAAAGAAAAATCTGGTCGACCCCTTCACTAAAGCAGTCAAAATTCAAGAGTTTAAAGATTGTAATTGAAAAATGGGAATGGGATTTTATACTGATTGGCTTTAGTCCAAGTGGGAGTTTGTTGGTAATTATATCTCAAAGCCAATCGTCTAGGCTGTAGACGGTTATGCTATTTGTATATTGGATATGAATTTTGATATAAATAAAAGTTATCTTTTGGCAGTTCATCATAAGTGCATTTTCCTTAATGTGAACTCTTATGTGATGAAGTCCTTAGAACTTCCTTGTACTCGATATAGAGAGGGTATATCGAGTAGTTCTTAAATTGTTCATGATCGAATGATTCATTATTTAGGATGACTATGTATCAAGTATAGATCGTTGTATGTCATATAGGTTGGTTATCCTCTTAACCAAGGATGTGGAGATATTGGTATGACATGTAAGTGTTGTGTTTGACACTTCACTGAACATGACTCTCATGCGAGATTCTCTTTTTGTCGAAGAGGAGTCTTGCATTAGAATGTGGACATGAATTATTCCTCTGACTTGAGATTTCTATGGCAGCTTGCAAGCAACTTACTGTGCTTAGGTGTCGGACTACCCTGATTTCTAATCTGGTGATAGAAGGTTGGTGGGTACAGTTAAGTACTTGTATAGCGGTAGTAGGATCAAGATAGGATTGACCTCTCTAAATGGTTTGGATTGAATGCTTAACATGGCTCAATTGAGAAAGATCTTGGCCAGGGCATTCCTTGTAAGGAGTTATAGGGATTCTTTGTTTGAGACATATTGAAATGGACTGATTAGGGTTGGGCACTTTAAACCTATACCATTCGGAGCATTAGGAGGTTCAAGGAATAAGTTCAATACTATTCCATATTCGATAGGTTCATGTTGCTCTGCAACCTTCAACCTATCCAAATGCTGGGTGTCATTGCTAGATGCCAACTTTGGCTGGTACTGAAAATGTTTCCGTGCTACCAGTTTAGTGTTTGAACCTATGGGGTCACACACCGAGGGTTTCTTCTTGCTTTGTTGGCATGCGAACGATTGGGAATCATTCCGGACTCATTTGACAAGGTGCTGTCAAACTTCTATTCGAGTCGACTCTTTTTGAACTAGTTGACTGAGCCGAGTCAACTCATTTGATGGATTACTGAAATTCAAGAATGCTTCATTAAATGCTGTAATGGTTATGGGATTTAAATAATTGCTATTACTGAATTCCAAGGGACTTCAGCCCTCCCTAGAATCTCAAGAGACCCCAAAACTGCTTATTAATCTCTCATTATGTCCTCTTAATTGTTTTGAGGGCTGCTATTATAAAAGCATGGCTGAAGAAGGTCAAGAGTTGACATTCAATGCTCCTCACATTCTACACCCAGAAATTTGGATCAAGGCTGAGACTCTGTCATATTCCTTGGTTGGAGATCTTGTTTGATCCTTGAGAGATTGTGAGATTGGATCTCTGGGATAGAGTGAGTTTTGGATAGGATCTTTGAGTCCATACCTTCTATTGAAGGTTTGGATAGAGAGAACTGGGAGAGTCCTTGTCCTGTTCCAGCAACCAGCACTTCAAGGAGTTGGAGGTGTCCCACTCATCTTCAAGGGTTGAAGAAGGAGTCCACCCGACAAAGTTTCCATAGGGCTAGCACCTAGAAGGAAGGAGAAGAAATCGTGCTACACGATGTGAACCACCCGTGGAGGTGGTACAAGAGTAAAGCTTGCAGAGCCGGTCTTTTTTCCATAGGTCAGTGCTGTCCCTGGGATCGCAACTGAAAGGCGGGCATTTTTGTAACTTTCAGTTCTTCCTAGTGAACGTCACCAAGGTATAAACTTATTTTATGTATAACATAATTATTTTTGCTGCATCATTATATGATTTCTAGAATTGTTATATTTTTCATACAATATTTGCATGATTTCATATTTACATTACTTTAGATGCATCTAGATCCTGGTAAGGTGGTTGTGTTAATTAGATTAACATCTTGAGATAAAATGGTTTTATCGCTTTCCATTGCTGCATGCCTATAGAAAAGTTTTAAAATGCATGTGTTGTCCCTAGGAATAGTTCCTTACAACATTCTTTGGGTACAATATGCAGGGTCTTCAAAAACTAGATTGGCTGTAACATGCTGGTTTACGTGGATGACATGCTTATGATGAGCGTCCAGGAGTCGAACCATATCACCAACTTGATGAAGGCCTTTAACAAACTCCACCTCTACCAGATAAAGTTGAACCCTGCCAAATACCCTTTTGGCATTATGACAAAAAAATCTCTAGGGTTCATGGTCACTCAAATGGGGTTAGAGGCCAACCCCGAGAAGATCCAAGCAATCACTGACATAAGGCACCCAATCTTTAAGAAGGAGGTGTAGCACCTAACCGGATGCATCATGACATTAAGCCATTTCATCTCGCATTCTATTAAGCACTGCTAGCCATTCTTTAAGGTCCCGCACAGGATGCATGTCTTCACCTGGATGGAGGAGTGTCAGGAGGCATTCGAGGTACTGAAGAAGCTCCTCGCCTCCCCACCGTTACTTCCAAGCCAGAGCCTGGGGAAGAGCTCCTCCTGTACCTGGTGGTCTCACCAGAGGTGATCGGCTCAGTGCTAGTCCATGCCGACAAGGATGGCTCTTAGTGGCTAGTCTACTATACTAGCAAGCTGCTTCGTGATGCAGAAACTAGGTACACTCGATCTGAAAAGATTATCATTGCACTCATTATGTCTGCACAGCATCTCAGGCCTTATTTTCAAAGACATCTGATCACTATCCTCATCGACCAGACTCTGAGGGCCATCTTGAGCTGCCCTGACATATTCGGGTGCCTGGCCAAGTGGGCGGTGAAGCTCAATGAGTTCAACAATACCTACCATCTGTGATCGATGCAAAAAGCTCAAGTCCTTGCTGATTTCCTGGTAGAGTGCACCTGGATGGCTAAAGATCTGGAGGAGGTAGACCAGCAAGCTGAGCCCGAGAGGGCTCAACCTCGGGAGTGATGACATGGATCCTCCACATCGACGGTGCATCCAACATCGAAGGAAGTGGAGCCGGTGTCATCCTCGCCAACCCCGATGGAGTCGTAGTCGAATGTGCTCTGTATTTACTCTTCAAGGCAACCAACAATCAAGCTAAATACAAGGCACTCCTCACGGGATTAAAGGTGTCTCGTGAGCAGGGCATAATGTGCCTGAAGGTCTTCATAAACTCAGCTTGTGGTGGGCCAGGTCTCCGACAAGTATGAAGCTCGAGATCCCATGATGGTGAAGTATCTGGATAAGGTACACTCATATACGGTGAACCTACATCAAATACATTACCACCAGCATCCTACCGGAGGATCGTAAGGAAGTTGGCATCCTCAAGAAGAAGGATGGGTGGTTTTGCTGATGGATGGGTAGCTCTATCAAAGGTCTTACTCTTACCCCCTACTGAAGTGCTTGAATCCCTCAGAAGCTACCTACGTGCTCCAGGAGAGACACGAAGGCATCTACGAGAATCACCTGGGGGGTAGGATGCTAGCTTACAAGGCACTTCGGCAAGGATACTTCCGGGAGACCTTATGGGAGGACGCCATTGATTTTGTGAGGAAATGTGACTGCTGTCAGCATCAACCCAACATCCAACATCAGCCGGCTGCCTCACTCTCCTAGCTATCAGCTCCGTGGCCATTCGCCCAGTGGGGAATGGACATCCTAGGTCCATTTCCTCCTACGTCTAGCAAACAGAAATATTTGATGGTGGCCATCGACTATTTCACCAAGTGGGTCAAGGCCAAACCCTTGGTGTGGATCACTAAAGCCAAGGTCAGATCCTTCTCCTGGAGTTCCATCGTCTACCATTTTGAGCTCCCATACTTAGTCATCATTGACGATGGAAGGCTGCTTGACAATCAGGCTTTTGAGAAGTTCTACGTTGACCTCAACATCCACCATCACTTCACTTCGGTGGCTTACCCTCAGACCAACGAGGAGATCGAGGTGACCAACCAAACTATCTTACAAAGGCTCTGCACCAAACTAGACGAGGCCAAAGGTCGATGGGTCGAAGAACTTTCCAGTGTGCTGTGGGCTTACCATACTATGCCTCACATGGCAACTGGTGCGATGCCCTTCAACCTTGTCTTTGGTGCTGAAGCTATAATTCTGGTGGAGGTTGGTTTGCCCATGCTTCAAGTAGAGCAATACAATAAGGCCAAGAATCCAGTCCGCCTTCTCTTCAACCTGGATCTGCTCGACAAGATAAGAGACAAGGACCAACTCCAAATGGCAGCATACCAGCAATGAGTAGCTTGCTACTACAACTCCTGTGTAAGGCCCAAGACTTTCCATCTAGATGACCTGGTTCTTAGGCGAGCAGAAGTGTCACAACTAGGAGAATGCAGTAAACTCTCTCAAAACTAAAAGGGCTCCTAAAAGGTGGTCGAGGCTCTACCAAGCAGAGCCTACTACCTTGCAAGACTCAATGGTCCCCAATTCACATGGATGTGGAATGCCAGCAATCTAAGGATGTACTACCAATAATGTAAGACTTTCTCTCAATTATTAAAGTTCCTTGTTAGTGCAACATTGTCTTCCACTAGTGTTGGAACCTCTTTGCCCAACTCCAGTCCGACGATCAAAGCTAAGAAACTTACGAAGCCCTATACTCAAAGCCAAGAAGCTTACAAAGCCCTGCACTCAAAACCAGAAAACTTACGAAGCCCCACATCCAAAGCTGGCAAACTTACGAAGCCCCGCACCCAAAGCTGGCAAACTTTTGAAGCCCCACACTCAAAGCCAAGAAACTTACAAAGCCAGGAAACTTATGAAGCCCCACACTCAAAGTCGGGAAACATACGAAGTCCAACACTCAAAGGCATGTAACTTATGAAACCTTACACTCCAAAGCAAGAAGACTCCAGGAGCCCCGCACTCAACTACCTTACTCACAATCTAGAGATGTAAGCTAGAAAATGATGGGGACAATGCCAGCACAGATCCCAGAGCAAGCACAAATCCTGGAGCTACATGAATCTCGGAGCATATCCAGAATAAATTAGTTTGGAATTTATCTTTATCGATTGTTTGAAATTTGAGTTAGGATTTGGTTGGTTAGGATTGAGATATGGATATGCCTTATCTTATCTTGTATTTGAATTTCAATCATCCCTATCTTTCTATCTTGTATTCAAATTTAAACGAGGATTGGAAAGGTCTATAAATACCACTCTCAGTCCTTTATAAAAAAATAGTTTGGTTAATAAAGATGAGTTTTTAGCAAAGAGTGTTTCTTTTTGTTCGTCCCGCATGGGGAGGGTGAGAGGCATGTCTTTCCTTCACCTTCGGGCATCGAGGGCATGAGGCTCTAGTTATTCCCCTTTGATTCCATTTTCTTTATCCCCTCATATCCTTTGAGATTCATCCTAACGCCTCCAAATATCGAGGTGGGTGGAATGCCCTAAAGGTGAGAGCTCTCTTCGTTAGTGTGAGTCCCAAAGTCCATGAGTTCCAAACCTTAAGTCTTCCATCCCCATTGTTCCTTCACCATCCCTAGAAAAAAATCCAAAAAAAAAAGTTTCCTAATCTAGATGACTTCTACACTCACCAACGATCCTACCCCATCTATCCCCCATCACTGATGTTGTCTAGCTCTTTCATCTCATAGAAGTGAAAGGCCTTGCTCTTGAAGTCCTTGAATCCTTGATGGAAGGAGTCCAAGATAGCCTCATAGACCTCGTCCTTGAAGGCATGGGATGTGATGAGGGACGAGATTCTAATATGATGTAGGATGATATGCAAGGGATGAATATGAAGGAAATCAAATTAAACCAAGCAAATATTTTTGGATTTTTTTATGGTATTGATTCTCGAAACTAGTCAAGATTAGGTTAGGGTTATCCTGTATCAATTAGCATTCTACCCACATGCTAGATCATTCAAAAAAAAAAGAAAATCAGGATCCTATGTCTAAGAAGGCCTATTAGGAGCATGTTTATCTTCAAGAAATCAGACAAAAAGAGATAAAAATTAGGTTTAATATACCAGGCAATGATTTCTAGTTATCGTAGAAGAGATCGCTTCGCTCAGATCAGCACCTGGATGATCCGGTCACTTTCCCATGAATTTGACAACTTTTTATCAGCTTCGTTCAGGGGCAAAGAAGAATTCATCCAGAGGCATGGTACTGGAGGGATCCTGCAAATGTCAGGGGTTAGTGTCAAGGATGATGGGAAAAATATAAAACTGGAAGAAGATGGAAGAGGGGAAGAAAGGGGTTGTTGGTGAGGTTGGGGGTCTGCTTGAGAAGATGGACTCCTGGTCTTGAATGAGGGTGGCCTGGCAGCAAGGAGGGCATCTTGGCTTGAGCATGTTAGGGCTTGGAAGTGGGATGCTTTGGGCGGCTAGGGTTTGAAGGAATTAGGGCACTCAAGTCTTACACACACACTTCCAAAGAACAACACAACTTATCACAAGAAAATTCACCAAAGTTTTATTTTATGAATAAGAGATTGATTACAAGAGAGGGATGGGTAAGGTATTTATAGATTCATCCAGGTCCTCTCCTTGTTAGGATTGGAGTACAAAATTTGAATAGGAAAAGGATTATAAAATTTGTATAGAATAAGAATTACAACTCTTTGTTGAATTGGAAAAGCCTCTTCCACTTGGACTTGGGTCTTGGTCTCCTCATGGGCTTGGAGCTTTGACTTTTCCACTCCCTGGTGGGCTGGAATGAAATCCTTTTTGGCTGGGTCAATGCCTGAGCATCTTGGACTAGGTCAAGACATGGATGCCTTGGACTAGTCAAAGCCTAGGCACCTATCATGAATGGGCTTTGAGAAGGCGCCAAGTCTTGTGGGCCTTGGACTGGGATGTGCTCCAAGGCTTGGGAGTTGGATGATAGTGGATCTGGGGTGCCTCTGCTTCAGGGCTTGGGCAACATGAAGGGAGACCAGATGCTGGGCTAGTGATTTGAGTGCAGGTCCAACAATCATCCTCTTGAGCATGAAAGTTACAGGACTCATATGATTAAATTGAAACTGGGTGGACTTCTTGACTGGACTAATATAACTAACAAATGGACTCAAGTAACAGGACTCAATGGACTAAGTGAACTCAATTTGATTCATTTTTATTACATAGACTTAGTTAACTCAACTTGACTGGACTGGAATACAAAAGGACATCAATTGACCTAGTGAACCTAATGTGGGACATAGAATGCATGTAGGTGATTTCTTTTTATTTTTATGTTTTAATAAATTTACTGATTCCCGAACTCAAACTAAGAATAGATCTAGAGATTTGTATAATGATAAGAAACTCAAGCATGCAAACATGGATCCTAAATAGTGATACGAAGGATCCCTGGATTGAGAAACCCCAGTAGGACTTAGCTCTAAATCAATACCCGACTTAGGAGACTAGGGAGTGCAAACCTCTCAAAGCTCTAAAGTGCCCAATGTCGAGTTGCTCATACTCATGGATGCAGCTTGGAAGATCAAGCTCTCGACCATGTGGATTCGCTGGCTTTTTGTCAGATGGTCCTAAAGGCAAGGAAGGCCGACTCCTTTGTCCATGGTACCTGAAGGACCTACGAGCAACCTAAAGATGAGTTAAAAAATAGCAAGAAAGAAGGGGAAGGCAATGAAATAAGGGAGGGTGAAGAGAAGGTGGCGATCAAGAAAGGCTCTTCTTGTTAGGCATCCTAGAAGATCTTCCAGGGGGCATCCAAGATTGGGAAGAAAGGTTGGTGGCTTGCGTAGGAAGAAGGTAACCCAGGGCCTCTCACCCCTCGATGTCCCGAAGGACAAAGGCACAGTCTCTCACAGAGTTACAAGTCAAAGACAAGGGCTAGGAAGAAGAAACTTCAAAAAAAAATTTTCATTCATCAATTATTTTTTACAAGAGGGTTAGGGTCGTTTTCATAAGCACCCAAGTCCTCATTTTAACATTTGAATTCAAATTTGAAAGAGGGGGTTACAAGACTTGATTTGGGGAGGAAAAAAGGGTGGGTTGTCTTCATGAATCAAGGGGCGCCTATTTGAATTTTGAATCTCTCCTCTCATGAAGCATGGCTGACCAACTTTTGAAATTTAAATCCTTTTATGAAGCTTGGCGTCCATCTTTGAAATTTGAATCTTTTCTTGGCCGACCATAATGCTTGATCTTGGTAGGTTTATTTGGGGAGTGTTGTGTGGATATTGTCTACCTGGATCAAGGGGAGAATAATGGGCATCCCACATTTGAATTTGAATTTTGTTTCATCTTTTACTTGGCCACCCAAGATGCTTGGTGAAGTGGCGCCTCCCATGCCATGTGGCATTGATGATGTGGCACTCCATGAGTTGAAGTGGTGCCTCTCATGCCATGTGGCATTGATGATGTGGCACTCCATGAGTTGGCACTCCTAATTTGGCATGGAGGAGGGGTGGCTTGACTCATCTTTAATTAGGCTTGACTTGATTGCCCACTTGAGGATCTATCTTCAAACTAGCTTGAGCCCATCTTCAAATTGACTTGTGCTTGTGAACCAACTTGGCTAATTACAGGACCAATTGACCCTAACTTAACCAAATTGGCCAAATTATAAGACTAAACCAAAATTGAAACCAACTAGATACTAATTATATGACTCAAAAGCAAATTACTCAGGCTTTAAGCCTTATTACATGATCTAAAAGATTAAGAACTCTAATCAGAGATCCACAGAGGGTTAAGGAGCCTTTGTCTAATCCTGGTGCCTGCATCAATTCTCCTAGGGTGGGAGGAACTCGACCCTGTCGAGTAAGGGTTGATTTGGCTTTGGTATTTCTCAAGAAGGTCGGGGTTGAGGCACTGCAAGTCCTCTCGGGTAATCTATGAATTATCATACTCCGGTCGGCCTTGCCAACGGACCAAGTAATGCTGATAGCATTTGCCCTGAGTTGTGATAGCTCGATCATCCAGGACATGCTCGATCCGTTCGTCTCTCTGAGGTAAAATTGGAGGTGGACACTCAGGGTCGGGTTCACTCTCAAAGGATAGGTCAGGCCCCAAATGGCTCGCTGGGTATTGTTGCCAGCTCCCTATACTCGACTAAGTCTGAGATATTAAAAGTCAAGCTAATGCCATAATCCAGGGGTAGCTTAAGCACATAGGCATTAGGGCCAACTCTCCTTATCACTCTAAAGGGGCTAGCTCCATGAGCATATAGTTTCTTAATGGTTCCTGGTGGAAACCATTGAAGCCTAAGCCTAATCATTATAGAATTTCTTATTTCAAATTCTTTGGCTCGCTTTCAAGAATCAGTCAATTTCTTGCATGTATTATTACTCAGATTAATTTTTTTGGCTAATCTCCTTATGCATGCAGTGTGAATGACTCTGCAGACTCTGAGATTCATACTGACACCTAACAAAATGCAGACTCAACTATGCATTCTTATTGAGAGGAAGTTCATTGGACTTTTTGAGCCTAAACCTAATAGACTATAGGCTCTCTAGGTTTGGACGCTGGTTTGGTGTGCACATGAAAATTTACAATGGATTCCTAGCAAATGCTATAAGGTATACCAGCAGTAGGATGCAAATTTAACTTGCACAATGAATATACAGTATGCATTATGCTTACTTCTTCAAAATGCAATCTATTAGTCAGAGAAGCATAAAAAGTTTTAAAAAAGGGCAGAAAGTAAGAGGTGGATTCAGGGTTAGTCTGGTAGGATAAAAAATAAGAAAAGGGTTTGGGGTTGATTGGAAAGAACAAGATATAAGAAGAGGTTTCAGGGATTAGTCCTAGACTAATGAGGTTGACTTTATGGGGTTGAGGTATATCTAAATGGTTTGCGTAATGGAAGAATGGGTCAACAATTTCTGGGAAGAGATCTTGAATAGGGATTGAAGGGGTGAGCTCCTCCTGAGGGTACCAAATTAAAGAGACCATATGCTCAATAATTTCCTCTTGGATTTTAGGACTAGGCTCAATAATTGGATTCTCTTCTAGTGTCTCCTCAGGTAAAGCTATTGTAGTATCAGTGTCATGGCTTTCTCCCTCTAACTATTCTTCATATTCATCCACTAAGTGTGCTTCAGCTTCATACACTTCTACTTCAGGCTCACTAGTGGGTTTAGGATCTTCTTTTAAGGGTCCTTCCAATATAGCTTTTGTCTGGGTGTTTTTTGGGTCAACCAATTCCAGGTATGTAATATATTCTTCTTCTTTAATGTCATCCTGGTGAACACATAGGGTAGTAGGGGGAAGTTGGCTAAGGGAAAATTGGCTAGGTCCTGGTTTCTGGTTATGGGCACTACTCCTAGTGGGTTCAAGTTGACTAAGGGGTAGTGGATTTCTACTGGGTCATATCTATAGGTCATGGGTCTACTTGGCTTATAGGGTATGGGTGCATAGGATCTAGGCTCATAAGATTTAGGTACATAGGTTTTAGGTTCATAAGATTTGGGTATAGATCTATAGGTTATGGATCTCTTGGACTCATAGGACCTAGGTAGGTACTTTATCCTTAGTTCATGTTTCATGTTGCTCTAGATAGTTATGGGTTTATAGCCTTTTTGCCTAAGTACTCTCTCAAACTTATCCCAGTCTACCTTAGCCTGACAAACTAACTTAGCTTTAGCAAACTTGAACTGACTCTTTCAGAATAGAAATTTTTATGGCTTTCAAAATACAGGTCCATATTTTTTTCTCAATTAACATAATCCTCAAACATAGAATCACCACCAAATTTAGACACTTCTAACACAATGTACCTAGTGGCTCTTCTAGGGTTAGATTCCATGGTCACACTAGGTTGGGTTGGGTTGAGACTACTGGTTGAGCTCCTAATCTAATGGTCATGCAACATACAATAGAGGGTACTAAAGTTTTCTATACCTATGAGTTCAATCAGAATGGGTTAACATAGATTACACATAGCACAACAACTAGCCTTTACACTGGCCAGGTAAGAGGTAGGAGTGTGGGTGGCCCCCTGCTTTTGTAAGGACCCACTTAAAGAACCACGACACTGCTTAGGTTGTTTGACACTAAACCTCTTGCCTTAGACACAAGCTTCCCAGTACTAATTGAAGGGTTGCATGCACTAGCTTTCCACAATGGTTAAACCCGACTCGCTGATGTCCCTAAGCTATTAGGTTGCTAATAGATTTTAAGTTAGGCTTAGGTTCGAAATGTAAGGGTGGTTGTTTTTGTGCCAATGAAAGGTAATGACCTCCTTCCCTTATCTTATGATATTGTCGCCCTTAATGTAAGTTATGCATATGATGGCATACACATGAAACCTAATGAAGTGCACTCATGTTTTTTTGTGTTTTGATGTGTATAGACAGAATTATGAGTTGCTGAAAATTAAATGAGATGAACCTAAGTGTAGAAATTAAACTATGCAGAAATGAAAGTATGCTAAAATTGGACTTGCTAGAATTTCAGGACAGAATTATTCTCAGATAGTAATCAGGCATGTAGAGAACCTACAGACTGAAATAAATTTTAAAAAAAATTTGAAAAATACAAGCAATTATGTGGAATCCAGCAAAAAAGAATTAGCTGATTCAGAGATTCCTATATCCAGAAATAATCAAAATAACATACCATGTACTGAATTGGACAAGATGCAGAACTTAGTAAATCTGAAATTTTCTTTAGGACCTAAGATACCTATCTCCTTGTTTTCTTCTTCAAGGGTCAATCACATTGGCACCCATAAATGCCATAGAAAATTCCCTTTGAATGGGATGTGAGGGTCTTGCAGCCCTTCTTTTTTCCCTTCTTTTTTTTATGACCGGACGACCATGGTGAAGCACCCGATCCGAGAACTTAAATAGAAACTATGTCCTAACCATGCTATGATACCAAACATGATGCTGGTGGGGACACCAGGATTAGACATAGATCCCTGGATCCTATATGGTTTATTGATTAGGGCTTTTTTTAGAACCTTAGTTATGTGTCACAATTTTGTTAGCAAGTAAGATTGAGTCCTGTAATAAGTTGAGGTTAGTTGATTTGTCTGATCCCTCAATCTTAGTCAATATATTAAGTCCTGTACTTCAGTTGTGAGTCCAGTATGAGTTCAAGAGAAGAGGATACCCTACCGTGGAGTTTCACCAGGCCTCATCTAAGAGCCAGAAGACCCCACTTTAGTCAATTGGACTTTGTATGCCAACCCAGGGTCCAAGATTCCTGCATAATGCTCAGAAGCCCTCTAGATGCTTTCCAGATACCCAGATTCACTCCAGATGCCAGGGAATATTCCCAGAATAGGGCCTCACTTGATTCTAGAGACCCATATGCACCCCAGCCCAAAGAAGATTCAAGGCCCAGGCCCATAGAAACCAAGATTCCATTTTATTCCAAGAAAATTCCATCCAGGGCACCCCAGCTTCCAGGAGGCCCAAGCCCATGCACCCTTCACCTTTGGCTGGCCCATTGCTGCTTTGAGAAGCCCAACATGCCACCCTAGGCATCGTTGGAGTTGACCAGTCAAAGCATGAAGAGAAAAGGAGAAGACTAGTCAAAGTTCTCAACCTAGTTGGGTTTTATTTTCCTAAGTGTTCTAAGACTTGTAATTCTAACCTAGCAAAGAGAAGTACTTGTAATCTAACTAGGAGAAGACTTGTAATACTTTAAGGAGAGGTTATTTTTAACCTAAGCATAATCCTAGTTAGGAGAGGGCATGGGAACTTCATAAATACCCCACCCCTCCCCCTCTTGTACTCACTTCTCTTTTATGAAATAAAACCTTGATGTAATTTTGTCTTCAAGTTCTAGTGTTGATTGATTGGTGTCCTTTGCTTGAGTCCTCTTATTCTTGGCTGAACCCTGCTGCCCTAGCTTTCATCTGCATCCCAGAAGATCAGCCATGCCCCAGTTGAAAGAGCCCCAGGCCTCCAAGAAGAAGCAACCTTCTTCTACTTCTAGCCGCCAGCCTTTGAAGCCCTGATTCCCTCTCTTCTTTCCATCCAATTTCCTTTCTATTGTTTTGTTGTTATTGTCTAACCTCTAATGCTTGTATGATCCCCAAGGTGTTTCACCTCCTTAAAAGACTATCCTTGCCTCCAGGACTGCCCAAATCAGTCATCAAATTCAAGGAAACCGAGCTTCATCATCCAGGCTCCAATCAGAGTACTGTGTGATGGCTTGGATGGCAGTGAGTTAGGGCATGGAAGGATTCTAGGGCAGCAAGGAATTTGGCCAAGCATAATAGTAACCAAAGAAAAAAAAACAAAGTAACACACAAGCTCGCAAGCTCAAATAAATTTACTAGGGTTTTGATATCAGGAAAAAAAAATGATTACAAGAGGTGGAGGGGTAGGGTATTTATAGAGTTCCCATATCCTCTAACTAGGGTTATACACTTGGGTTACAAGTCCTCTCTTAGTTAGGTTAGAAAAACAAATCTTAAAATAATTAGGAGCATAAGTCCTAATTAGGTTAGGATTTGACCTAGTCTTCTCCTTCTCCTTTCATGCTTTGACTATTCCACTCAAGGACACCTCTTGGACTTGGTCAACACTTCAAGGATGCTTAGAAGGATGTGTTGGGCTTCTAGGGAAGCAAGGGACCGGCCCAAAGGGGTTTGGCCCATGGGCTTGGGCCTCCTGGAAGCTGGGGTGGCCTGGTAGCCTGGTAGCAGGAATATTCCATGGAATCTTGCTTCTTTAGGGCTTGGACTTGATGCCTAGACTTGATTTCTTTGGGATAGGATGTAGGTGGACCTCTAGAATCATAGATGCCTAGGTATGGGAATATACTCTAGCATCTGGAAGGGAATCTGGGCATCTGAAGGGTATCTGGAAGGAATCAGGGTTTCTGGAAGGCATCTTGGATCCTAGGTTGTCACACAAAATCCAATAGGTTGATTTAGTGGCCTCTGCCTCCTGAATGTGGCCTGATGGAACTCCAAAATAGGGTAACCTCTTCTTTTGTACAAAAATTAGGCTCATACTAGACTCATAACTGATGTACAGGACTCAATATACTTGACTAGGTTGAGGGTTGAGACAAATCATTTAACCTCAACTTATTACAAGACTCAATCTTAATTGATTACAAAATTTTTAAAACTTTGAAACATGACTAATTAAACTATATAAGATCTAGTGATCTATGTCTGATCCTGGTATCCCCACCAAGTTTGGTAGCAGAGCACGTTTAGGATCGTTTTTATTTGCATCAGAGTCATAAAATCCTAGTTCCTGAATTTTCTGCATCCTATCCACTGCATTAGGTGTCTATTTTTTATCTGATTTTGACCACCTAGGAATTTTATTTTTCTATCAAAATTGAATGACTTGTTCTCTATCTTGTTCTTTGTTTTATTACATTTTTTAATTAATTTTATAAAAATCCTAATTCACTAAAATTTGGCATATTAGAAATCCTAACAAAAATCCTAAGACTGAAACCCCTAGGATTTGCATCATCATCTGATTTCTGTTTTGTAACAAATTTAGTATAGTTCATCATCACCACAAATTCTCTATCCTAGAATTTTTTTGATTTTTCTCTACATCAGAATCTATATCAAAATCTACATCTTTTGAAACCCTAACTTTCTGATTTATGCTATTTCTGCACCTTGACTCAACCTAACCTAATCAAATTCCACACACCCCAATCCCAAGCCTAATTTGATTGCTAACCTAATCAACTTAAACCTAATTTGCCACATCATAAAATGCACAAAAATATTTTATTTTTTTGATTGTTTTAGATTGCATCAGGACCATCGATTGCCATCATCTCTTTAACCAATATTAAGGGCAATTGCTATCTTAGATCAAGGCAGGAGGTCAAGGTCATAACCTGTCCTGGGCCCAAAACAATCTCCTTGCATTCTCACCCAAGCCTAATAAAAATTAATTAGACTTAATTTGCCCTAGTGGGCTAGGTGACACCCAATAGGTCGGGTCTAAACCGTGTGGGCCAACTAGTGTATTTAATCCTTTAGCTATTACTAAAATTTGGTGTCTAAGGCTGAGGGTCCAGAGTTAAACGACCAAAGCAGTGTTGTGGTTTTTAATTGGGTCTCTGCGAAAGTAGCGGGGCCTCCCACACTCCCACCCTCTACCTAGTCAAAGGAAGGATTAGCTGCTAGGTTTAGTGTAAGTTGAGCTGACCCATTCAGTTTTGACTCTAGGTCTAGCATACCCTAGATTTTACTAACCTTTTCTTTTGATTGAGTGTATGACCACTAGACTGGAAGCCAATACCAGAAGTCTACACCCCAACCCAGCTCATCCATGGATTCCAGTTTTGAGGCCTTCATGAAAGCCATACTGATCAGTTTGCCCAAATGAACACAAGGTTTGACCAATCCGATACCTAGATGAACCTCAAATAGGACCAAACCCAAGATCAGTTAACCCAATTGACCCAATCCCAGAACCAAATGAACCATAGATTCAACCAAGTAGACCAACGATTTGACAGGCAACCACTAGGATCAACCAGTTAACCACTAGATTAAACCAAGCAGAAGATCGATTAGGTACTATAGAGGAAACCCAAGACTCCAATGCAGAACCTAATCCTGACCCATCTTGTTCCACCTCTCAAAACCCTAGGGGACCCTTAAATCAAGACCAATTTATGGAACCCAACCCTAGGGGAACCCAAACCCAAGTTCAATTTATGGAACCCATGAAAGGAAACTAATGCATCGGATGCCTACTATAGGCATACTACACTAGAGAGTAGGTATTGCATAATTAAAATTTCTTAAACATGCATACGGAAAAACCTACTCATGCACAGATCTAACATAACATGATGCATGAAATAGATACATGGGCATGTAAAGGCAAGTGCAATAATTATAAACAATATGATTAAATCTAGATCTAAGCATGCATAATAACAAAAAGTAAATAACATACCTTAAGGAGCTTCCTTTTATTCTGAAATTGGATTGAAGCAAGAAGAAGCCAACTCCCTTCAATAGCAAAATAGATCAGCAGGTTGAACTCCCTCAACAGCAAATCAAGGCAGCAACAAGACTCCTCTCAAGGTGTCCAAATGTCCACCCTCTAGAGTATCCACGCACGGGCTCTCGCTAATCCAACTCCTGGATGGATGCTAGTCCTCTAGGAATCAACGAACAGGTCACCGAAATATGGAGCAGGGAAAACAAAACAAATCCTCATGGACGGTCTTCTCCAAGACCGCCCAAACTCCACGAAGAGCACATACTAGAGAACTTAAATCCAGGGAAGGATTTCACGGACTTAGAACAAAATTCTGCATGCAGAGATCCATCTCAAAAGCATGCTCTCTGCCCCTCTCTAATACCCTGTTACTTCCCCTGTTTCTTCCCCTCTCGTTTTCTTCTCTCAACTCACGGATCAATGTAAATCGCTTTATTCTTCACCTCATCTCATCTCTCCTCTCTCATGGCATACCACCAGAAATCTGAGATGGAGAAATCACACGAAGGCAAGGAAGAGATCGCGTGAGAGAAAATAGATAAAAATAAAAACACACTTCAAATGGCCCTTGATCGGTGGAGAGAAACATGGAACCGCAGGCTGGAAGAGGGTAGAATCCATGTGAAAAATAGAGTCTGAGTGAGAAGAAGACGTGCGGGAGAAAACCCCTATGAGACGCCTTCCAGATCATGGTGAAAAAGATCAAAATCGGAGATCCAAACTACATCCGATCAATAGGATGTTCTTATCCCTTCACACGGTAAAAATAGTGTATCTAGGAGAAGGGAAAAGGGAGAAAACAACGTGTAGACAACCCATGAATAAAAACCGGTTCATACAAAACCAAAATTGGTTCATAAAAAACCCTTGGTCTGACCAAACCTAATCAATAAGAAAAATGGGTCCAGTCCTGGTCTACCAGGAACAATTCTTGGTTTACCCAAACCAAGCCTGGTTGATCCAAATCAGACCAGATAAAATCAGGAAAAATCCAATGTGTGCTCAATCAGATCGTTTGACCTTAATACTGAAATGATTCCCAATCGTTGATCGGCTCCCGGATCAAAAAGAAATCCTCTATGGCATGTGACCTTATAGGTTCGAACCTAAATGGTAGCACTGGAACACTTCCAGTACCAACACAAGATACCATCTACCAATGGATCCCGGCGTCTGGAAAGGCCGAAGATGAGAGAGCAATCTATCGAACCTTTGGCATATGGTTACTGTATAATTCATTCCTTTGACCTCCAATGCTCAAGATGACCTAGGGTTAGACTGCCAACCCTTACTGAGTCAATCCACAACATGTCTCAACCTCACAAGTCCAGTGACTCCTCACCAGGACTACCCCAGCCAAGGATTTGCTAAATTGAGATACTGCAAGATATTCAATCCAAATAATTTGGACAGGTCAATTCCATCTTGGTCCATACTGCTCCACAAGTACTTGCCTATACCCAGAAACCTTCTATCACCGGATTAAAAATCTGGATAGTTCGACACCAAAGCATAGGGAGTTGCTTGTAAGCTACAATGGTGACCTCAGGTCGGAGGGACACATATACCCATATCCAATCGCAAGCAATCCTTTGGCAGAAAGGAGCTCCACAGAGTCGTGTTCAATGAGATGTCACACATCCCACTTGCAGATCACATCAGTGTCACCACACTCTTTTGGTCAACAGGACAACCACACGTTGTGAACCACAATAACTTATACTTGATACATTGCCATCCTGTACAATGTATCCTTTGGTTGGAACCTTTTAAAGGAGCACTGGATATATCCTCTCTATATCGAAGTCGGTGTAGTCCTAAGGACTTCATCACATAAATAGAGTTCATTACAAGGAAATGAATAATGTGATTAGCTGCCAAAAAAAAATTTATTAATTCATATACAAATTACAATACTGAGCACAACCACCTACAGCCTAGGCGATTGGCTTTGGACACAATTCCAAACAACCCAACCCTAGGAGAACCCAGATTCAAGAACCATTTGTAAAATCGAACCATAGGGGAGTTCAACCTCAGGAACCAAACCAAGAGCCTAACCATAGGAGAGTCCAGAACCATGACCCTATCCAAGAACCCAACTGTAGAAGGCCCCAACATGAAGTTCATGATCAAGATGAAAGGGCCATGAGAAATATTAGGATAGAAGAACCCACCTTTGATGGAAGTCTTGAACCAAAAGTCTATGTAGATTGGGTAGGTGATATGGATTATTATTTTGAATGGTATGAAATGAGTGAAGGGATGAAATATAAATTTGCCAAGATGAGATTGATTCATCAAGCTAGATTACATTGGGCTAATCTTGAGCAAACTAAGAGACAACGAGACCTCCCACCCATAGCTACTTGGCAAGAGATAAAATTGCAACTTAAGGAGAAATACCTACCAGTATCCTATGATCAACAACTCTTAGACCAATGGAACAAAATTCATAAAGGTAATAGATCAGTGTCAGAGTATATTACTGAATTTGATGAGTTCACTGTTAGGTGTAGTGTATCCGAGTCTAAAGACCAAACCCTGTCCAGGTTTAGAATTGGATTAAGAGAAGATATCAAAAGGGAACTATACATGAGAGAGGTCCATGATTTGGAACATGTCTATCAAATAGCTAGACATTATGAACAATTCCAAAGAGTACCTATATATCAGAAGTCTGAACCTGTTAGGAACAATATCCAATTCCCAAAGTCAAATCCAAACCAGGTATACCAGGGTAGACCAAATCTCAACCCCAACCCAAGTTGATTTAACCCCAACCCAGTTAGGCCAAACCCTAATCCAGTCCAACCCAACCCTAATCCAATCCAATTCAATTCCAACTCAAACCATCCCAACCCTAACCCATCTTGCCCTAACTCGAGTTTGAGTCCATCGAATTCAAGTAATTCAGCACCTGCTAGAATCGACAAGGGTAAGTCACCCATATTTCAAAAAGCCCCAAGCCCTAGCCCCAATGCTTGTTTTAGGTGTGACAAGGTAGGTCACTATGCTAGCCAGTGTCCCACCAGATCCTTACATATAGGGGAGCTAGAGGAACAAGAGTCTGAACCCACTAATGAGGATATAGAAGAAGAAATTTATAAGGCTGAACCAGACTTGGTAGAAGAATATGAAGTAGATGAGGAGGAATTTGATCAAATAGGGGTAGTTAGATATATTTTAACCCAAACCCAACCTGAGAAAGATTGGCATAGGACTAGCATCCTACAGACTTTTGTTAAGATTGTAAATAAAGTATGTAAAATTATAATAGATAGTGGGAGTTGTGTCAATGCCATTGCCACTGAAATAGCTAAATCTGTAGGCTTGACCCTAGTTCCATACCCCAGCCCCTATAAAGTACATGGGTAGATTCCATCTCTATGCCAATCAAGTCTAGGTGCCAGGTCTTAATTAAGTTATAGTCATATGAAGAAGAGATATCGCTTTATGATCACGATGCTGCCCTATCTGGTCGAACCAACATCTGTACCTTTTATCATCATGGGAAGAAATTTATGATTCACCCCACTCAGCCTAGAAGTTCAATTAGGAGAAATTCTAGTAGCCTTGAGCAAAACCGGGGGTTAATCTAATTAAGGCTAAAAAATTAGAGGAATACCCTTCTGAACCTACTGAGAAATTAATGAGAATTGATCCTGAACCCACTAAAATAACTGAAAAAGAGGTAATTAAGCCAGGATCAAATATTAAAGGTGAGACTGAAAATTTACATGAGTTGTTCATAGAGGAGGCCCGGGATCTAATTCCTAAGGAACAACCCCAAGAAATGGATAGGCTTATCTTATCCTATCTTGTGTTTGAATTTGAATCATCTCTATCTTTTTATCCTGTATTCAAATTCAAATGAGGGTTGGACAGGTCTATAAATACCACCCTCAGTCCTTTGTAAGAAAATAGTTTTTGAGAAATAAAATTTTGAGTTTTTAGAAGAGTGATTCTTCTTGCCTTCGCCTTCGGGCATGGGCGTGATTCCCTAGTTATCCTCCTTCCCATTCCATCTTCTTTATCCCCTCGTGACCTTTGAGATTCATCCTAGCACCTCCAAGTATCGAGGAGGGTGTAATGCCCTAGATATGAGAGGTCTCTTCGTTAGGGTGTGTCCCAAAGTCCATGAGTTCCAAACCCTGTCTTCTAGCCCCACTATTCCTTCGCCACCCTTTATCTAAAAAATTCCAAAAAAAAATATGATACCCTAATTTTGGTGACTTCTAGGCTCACCAACGATCCTACCACTGTCCCTCATCACAAACCCAATACATCTATCTACACCTACACTAGCCTCTGCATAGCATATACATCATTAAATTAGTCAAGAGCTAAACATAAGTAATGAATTAAATAACAACTTGGCTAATTCCTAATAGAGAGATAAAGAATTTTCTGTAGAGGATTTTATAATTGTAAACGAATTTTCTGCTCGCGAAGCTGGCCCATCCAAAATAATGAATAATGGTGGACCTAATGCCTATGTGCCTAAGATATCACCTGATTTAGGTATTAGCTCCACCTTCATCATCTTAGATCTTATAGAGTCTAGGGAGCCAGCAGTGATACCCAGCGAGCCCCTTGAGCCACTCCCGTTCTTTGTGAGTGAACCCATCCCAGAGCGACCACATACAATTTAGACTTTTGGTGAGATAAAGATTGAGAAAGCTCTGGACAATCAAGCTATCAGTATTTGGGATAGAGACTGTCAGCGGTACTTGATCCGGTGGCAAGGTCGGCCAGAATCTGAAGACTTGTGGAATGTTGGTGCGGATCTGCAGCGCCTCAACCCAGACCCTCCTTGAGCCAAATTGACCCTTACTCAACGGGGTCGAGTTCCTCCCACCCCGGGAGAATTAGTGGGGACACCAGGATCAGACACAGATCCCTGGATCCCATATGGTTTATTGATTAGGGTTTTTTTTAGAACCTTAGCATGTGTCACAATTTTGTAAGCAATTAAGATTGAGTCCTATAATATGTTAAGGTTAGTAAATTTGTCTTAACCCTCAATCCTAGTCAATATATTGAGTCCTGTACTTCAGTTGTGAGTCCAGTATGAGTTCAAGAGAAAAGGATACCCTACTATGGAGTTCCACCAAGCCTCATCCAGGAGCTAGAAGACCCCACTTCAGCCAATTGGACTTTGTATGCCAACCCAAGTTCCAAGATTCTAGCATGATGCCCAGAAGCCCTCCAAATATTTTTTGGATGCCCAGATTCCCTCTAGATGCCAGCGAATATTTCTAGAACATGGCCTCACTTGATTCCAGAGATCCATCTATGCCCCAGCCCAAAGAAGATTCAAGGCCTAGGCCCATAGAAACCAAGATGCCATTTTATTCTAGGAATATTCCATCCAGGGCTCCCCAGCTTCCAGGAGGCCCAAACCCATGCGCCCTTCACCTTTGGCCAGTCCATTGCTGCTCCTAGAAGCCCAACACAACACCCTAGGCATCCTTAGAGTTGATCAGTCAAAGCATGAAGAGAAAAGGAGAAGACCAGTCAAAGTTCTTAACCTAGTTAGGTTTTATTTTCCTAAGTGTTCTTAGACTTGTAATTCTAACCTAGCAAACAGAAGTACTTGTAATCTAACTAGGAGAAGACTTGTAATACTTTAAGAAGAGGTTATTTTTAACCTTAGTATAATCCTAGTTAGGAGAGGGCATGGGAACTCTATAAATATCCCACTCCTCCCCCTCTTGTACTCACTCCTCTCTTATGAAATAAAACCCTGATGTAATTTTATCTTCAAGTTCTAATGTTGCGTGATTGGTGTCCTTTGCTTGAGTCCTCTTGTGCATGGCTAAATCCTAATACCCTAGATTTCATCTGCATCCCAGGAGATCAGCCACGCCACAGTTGAAAGAGCCCCAGGCATCCAAGAATAAGCAACCTTCTTCTACTTCTAGCTGCCAGCCTTTGGAGTCCTGATTCCCTCTCTTCTTTCCATCCAAATTCCTTTTATTGTTTTGTTGTTTATTGTCTAACCTCTGATGCTTGCAGGATCCCCGAGATGTTTCACCTCCTTAAAGGAGGCTCTACTTACCTCCAGGACCACCCAAATCAGTCATAAAATTCAAGGGAATCGAGCTTCATCATCTAGGCTCCAATCAAAGTGCTGTGTATTCTCTTCATTGGAAGTTCTTCAAATCATTGATTGGTATTATCTTTTCCTTCTTTTAATTTCTGATTTGATGAAGATAAGCTATCCTAATCTGGGAGTTTCTCAATTCTCGGGTCCTGACTTTCATTATCTTGCATGAGTTATTTTATCATGATGATTCTATGCATTGCTATTTTTCTTGCTAGTTCTTAATTTTATTTAGGAATTTAGCCTACAAACCTAAATTATAAAAATCACACAAAAAATTATTTTACTATTTTTTCTACATATTTAGCAATTCTTAGAGTCATCCCGCATTAGATGCTGGACTAAAAGATGCATGCAAGTGATTTCTTTTTGTTTTTATGTTTTAATGCATTTACTGATTCTCGAACTTAAACTAAGAATAAATCTAGAGATTTATATAATGACAAGAAATTCAAGCATGCAAACATGGACCCTAAATAGTGATAAAGAAGGATCCCGGGATTGAGAAACCCCAGTAGGACTTAGCTCTAAATCAATACCCAACTTAAAAACTAGGGAGTGCAAACCTCTCAAAGCTTTGAAGCGCCTGATGCTGAGTTCGCTCACACTCACAGATAAGGCATAGAAGATCAAGCCCTCGACCCTGTGGATTCGCTGGCTTTCCGTCAGATGGTCTTAAAGGCAAGGAAGGCCAACTCCTTTGTCTGTGGTACCTGAAGGACCTGCAAGCAACCTAGAGATGAGTTAGAAATAGCAAGAATGAAGGGAAAGGCAATGAAATAAGGGAGGGTGAAGAGAAGGCGACGATCAAGGAAGGCTGTTCTTGTTGGGCATCCTAGGAGATCTTCCAGGGGGCATCCAAGATTAGGAAGAAAGGTTGGTAGCTTGCGTAGGAAGAAGGTAACCCAGGTCCTCTCACCCCTCGAGGTCCTGAAGGATAAAGGCACACTCTCTCACAGAGTTCCAAGTCAAAGACAAGGGCTAGGAAGAAAAAAACTTCAGAAATTTTTTTTTCATTCATCAATTACTTTTTACAAGAGGGTTAAGGTCCTTTTTATAAGCTCCCAAGTCCTCATTTGAACATTTGAATTCAAATTTGAAAGAGGGATTACAAGACTTGATTTGGGGAGGAGAAAAGCGTGGGTTGTCTTCATGAATCAAGGGGCACCCATTTGAATTTTGAATTTATCCTCTCATGGAGCATGGCCGACCAACTTTTGAGATTTAAATCCTTTCATGAAGCTTGGCATCCAACTTTGAAATTTGAATCTTTTCTTGGCCGACGATGATGCATGATCTTGGTAGCTTGATTTGGGGAGTGTTGTGTGGATATTGTCTACTTGGATCAAGGGAAAAATAATGGGTGTCCCATATTTGAATTTAAATTTTATTTCATCTTGAACTTGGTCACCCAAGGTGCTTGGTGAAGTGGTGCCTCCCATGCCATGTGGTATTAATGATGTGGCGCTCCATGAGCTGAAGTGGTGCCTCCAATGCCATGTGGCATTGATGATATGGCACTCCATAAGTTGGCACTCCAAATTTGGCCTGGGGGAGGGGTGGCTTGACTCATCTTCAATTAGGCTTGACTTGATTGCCCACTTCTGGACCTATCTTCAAATTAGCTTGAGCCCATTTTAAAATTGACTTGTGCTTGCAAACTAACTTGGCTAATTATAAGACCAATTGATCCTAACTTGACCAAATTGGCTAAATTATTAGACTAAACCAAAATTGAAACCAACTAGATACTAATTACATGACTCAAAAGCAAATTACTCAGGCTTTAAGCCTTATTATAGGACCCAAAAGATTAAGAACCCTAATCAGAGATTCATAGAGGGTTGAGGAGCCTCTGTCTAATCCTAGTGACCACACTAAAACCTAACTGGCTCACTTTATTATAGAACTCAAGTGAGCAAATGGACTCACTGAACTCAACCTAATATAAAAATTGAGTAACATATGAATTAGAGAACAAATTGAAGCTTGAAGTCTATGTCTGGTCTGATGTCCCCATCAATTCTCCTAGGGTGGGAGTGATGGGAATTCTCCCAGGGTGCCGAGAACCATGCAGCATGCAAAAATGAATTTCAAAACCAAATTCTAAGCATGAAACCCTAATATGGCTAAAAAACCTTAATTCCAGGAACCCCTTATGCAATACCAAATAATGAAACATAAATGAAGTCAAAAAAACATACCTGGATCATTGAAATCCAATCCTATCCATGAGGCTCATAAGTGCAAGCCCTCCAACGGTGATCCACACAAGAATGGTACCAAGGAAGAATCCCTACCGGGGTTGCTTGCTTCAATAGAACTCTTATGGCAGCCTTTTGACCTTTGACCACTGTAGGACACCCTGTCCTACTGTAGGGCACTCTGAATACTCTCCAAAACAACTCATAGACTTAGGATAGCCCTCCTTTAGAACACTCTAGGATTATGTCTTAAAATCTAAAACTTGTTCAAGAGGAAAAAGCCTTGTCTTAAAAAGACAAGCTTTGTCTTAAGGGAGGAAGAGAAGAATAGCAGGTGGCATTTCTTTTTTATCAAAAAAAGAATTGCCAAGGCATCAGATTACCATTCCTTTTATAGAGTGGATTGGGGCACTTGATATGCCTCTTCTGCAACCATCTGATAAGACCCTTCAATGAGAAGGAGTCTTATGGATGGATAAGCATATCATGATAAGCCTTTTTCATGCACCAAGAGATACCTTTTTTGTCTCTTCAATTTCTATCAATTAATCCCCTTCCACCACATGGAAATATCGATCAAAATGAAGCCAAGGGATGTGACTTTTGAAATGTGGTGTTAGAAAAAAATTCAAGAGCCTTCAAATAGAAGGACTCTTGATCTCAATTAGCACCATAATGAAGAGACGCGTCTCTTCATTATGCATCAAGCCTTTTCACGCAAAAACCACCTACTTTGACCAGTCCATTATTATCCAAGAGGTGTGGGGATAAGATGAGAAGGCACTCCATATTTGAAACTCCTAGAGTTTCATCTGCAGAAGGACTCTTAGTCCTTCTGTGCGCACCTTCATCTCCCCCACACACCAAGAGGCGCCAAGAGTCCATGCTCACTTGGAATCTAATCCAAGTGTCATTTTAAGTCCAAATAAAACCAGATAAAGCTTGGTTTAAGCTTCCCAACTTAGGACTCAACCTAATTAAGGTTTTCCTTAATTAGGTTAGCCCAATTAGCAAGCAACTGGACCCAATCCAATTGGGTTAGGAATTGGGTTAGCCTGCACATGCTAGTGTGCAATCTAACTAACCAATTAGGATGCCATGACCCTAATTAAATCATGATTGACTTTCTTGGCCAACTCTCTATTGTGTGTGATCCATTGGGTTTTACATCTAGCTAGTAGTAGGTTTAGGTTTGAGCCGATTCAATCCAATCAAACCCGATTGACCGAATTAGGTCAACTTGGCTCACCTAATTATCCAATTCGAATCACATATCGAATTGACTCATGAAACCAAATCAATTGGTTCATGAAAACCTACAAGAAAAGACTGACATCTAGCAACATGTCATGCCTACCCGAAAGATGAGAAATTTGATAGAAATTACCAAAGTACCCTTCAGTAGTAAGTTACTATGCAATTCAATTTTTTGATCTCCCATTATACCGATTAAGTGATAGGTATGGATATATGTCAAACCCTAACACTTGATCATATTGAATCTCATCTCGATCATGAGGACTCAGCTGATGACTGATTAAAAAATAATTCTAATCTAATCCTGCTTTGATCAAAGGCTCCTTGAGTCACTCATCGAAGAGATTGCATAGGATAATAATTCCTTTTACTAGGAAAGATCGATTCCTTGTTGATGGGGGACTAATATGCATGCAATACTTTTTGTATGTTTTACATGTTGAGTTAGGTGATTAATTCCCGAATTTCAGATCAAAATTATTTGTAGGAAATTTTGTATGAATTTTTGAAGATCAGCATACAGATTAAGATCTAGAAAAGTAGCAAAGAAGGACCGCCGGGGCTGAGAAGCCTCGGTTAGGGCAAGTACTCCTACAATAAAACTACTGGAGGTAGAGGGGTGTACCTGACAACATCTGTGAAGATCGTAGCAAAGAGGTCTCTCGTTCCTCGACGGATGCGGCCTGGAAAACCGAGCCAATGACCCGCGGATACCCGTCTTTCTGCTCGGTGGTCTGATTGAGGCTTGGATGGAGTCGTTCGATTCGTAGGAACTCAGGGACTTACAAATGACCTGTCAGGGGTTAGAAAATTCATAAAGGAACAAGAAAATAAAGGAAAAACAGCAAGGGAAGGCTTCTTTTGGAGTGGGCATCCAGGGATCTGGAGGGTTTGTTGGCAGCAGGAAGATGATTGCAAACACCGGGAAGAAGAACTCTCACAAACCCCTTTATGCACACAGCAGGGTATCACACAACTCAATAAAAGAACTCAAGGTTTTAATTCATATCAAAAGTCCCTTCATACAAGAGGCTAGGGTCCTTTAAATAGACCCTTATCCTTGGGCTCCAAGTAAGGGCACATAAGTCTTTACCTAAGAATCCTTTTCCCTCTCAAACCCTAGCTAGAAAATAAGGAAAATTAGGTAGAAAAAATTCCTAAAAATTCTCTTGACTTGGCCAACACTCCAAGGATGCCTAGGGGGGCGTGTTGGGCTTCTATGAGCAGCAAGAGGTCGGCCCAAAGGGGCTCGGGTGCATGGGTTTGGGCCTCTGGAAGCTGGGGTGGCCTGGTAGCCATGTAGCAGGAATATTCCCTGGTATCTTGCTTCTCTAGGGCTTGGGCTTGGCACCTGGGCTTGATTTCTTTGGGCTAGGATTCAGATGGACCTCTAGAATCATGGATGCCCTGGTCTATGAATATACTTTGGCATCTGGAAGGGAATCTGGGCATCTGGAGGGCATCTGCAAGGAATCAGGGATTTCTGAATTTTTCCTCCTGGGGTCTTCTAATCTTCAAGCTGGGTTGGACTTGGGCTATACTTCCATGTCTTCAATCTGGTTGGACTTGGTCTTCACTTGTATGATGTGGTCTTGAGTCTTCAATATGGTTGAATAGGACTCAAAAAAGATAAAATTAGCTCGACATGAGCTGACTAACACTGGACTGAACTAGCTCAACATGAGCTGACTAGTACAGAACTGAAACTCAAAAGACTCAAATAATAACTAAAATGGACTCAGATGGGCTAAGCCCTTATTACAGATGGACTCATAAATTATTGATCAATTCATAGAGGGTTGAAAAGCCTCTATCTTATTCTGGTGCCATTGGTGTCCCCACCAA
This sequence comes from Areca catechu, assembly GCA_021397845.1. Taxonomy (NCBI): domain Eukaryota; kingdom Viridiplantae; phylum Streptophyta; class Magnoliopsida; order Arecales; family Arecaceae; genus Areca; species Areca catechu. The sequence continues at coordinate 98,837,531 of CM038045.1, forward strand.
TTCTCCCGGGGTGGGAGGAACTCGATTGTCGAGTGAAGATCAAGCTGGCTCACATATCTCTCGAGGAGGTCTGGGTTGAGGTGCTACAAGTCCTCTCGAGAAATCCATGAATCGTTCGACTCTGGCCAGCCTTGCCATCGGACCAGGAAGCGTTGATAACCGTGGCCCCGGGTCATAATGGCTTGATCGTCCAGGATACGCTCGATCCGTTCTCCTCTCTCAGGCCAAATTTATTAGTGGACACTCTGGGTTAGGGTCACTCACAATGAAAAGGAATAGGTTCAAAAGCCTCATTAGGTATCGCTGCCGGTTCTCTGTACTCAACCAGGTCTATAATATTGAAGGTAGAACTAATGCCCAAATCCGAAGGCATGTCTAACACCTAGGCATTTGATCCAACCTTCTCTATCACTTTAAAAGGTCCGGCTCTGCGAGCATGAAGCTTCTTTTAGGCCTAAGCCTAACCAAGATATAATCCACTACATCAAATTCTTTGATCCTTCTTCGGGAATTAGCCAGTTTGTTTAAAATTAGTGTAGGTGGTGAACATGCTGGGCACATGCAGACTCCTAACAAATGATTCAAAGGACTCAAACCTACACCTAACAGACTCGACTCTGCATTCCTATGGAACAGAATTTTATTGATTTCTTTAGACCTAAACCTAAGAGATTATAGGTTCTCTAGGTTTGATCCTAGCTTGACATGCACATGAAAATTTATAATGAACTCCTAGCAAATTCCAAAGAGTATGCCATAAGTAAGATGCAAACCTAACATGCGTGATGAATGCATGCAGTATGCTAATCTCAGCTAAATGCAATCTCATGATCCTAGAAATGCTGGAGGTATCTGGAAAGGGCAGAAAATAGGAAGTGGAATCAAAATTAGTCTGGTAGGGTAGGGAAAAAGGTTCAAGGTTAGTTGGATAAAGTAGGATAAAAGAAGGGGCATCAGGGACTAATCCTAGACTAATGAGGTTAACCTTACGGGGTTGCGATATATCTACGGGGTTTGTATAATGGAAGGATGGGTTATTAATCTCAGGGAAGAGGTCCTTAATGGGAACCACAAGAGGAGACACATCTTGAAGGTATTGATTCAAAGAGATTAGGTCCTTAATAAATTCTTCTGGTTCATGTATTTTTGGACTAGACTCTATAATTTGGCTCTCCTCTATGATTTCCTTAGGTAAGGCTCTAGCAGTAGTACCTAGGTTCTCTTCCTCTATTTGTTCTTCCATTATAGCTTTAGGTTGGATGTGGTCAAGGTCAACTAGCTCTGGGTTGGTTTCTACCTGGGTATCTACTGGGTCAGCTAATTCTAGGTCATCTAAAGGTGTCTCCTCTTCTCCCTCATACTCATCCACTAGGCTCACATCAGCTTCATACACTTCTGTATTAATGTAAGCCTTGTGAATCTCAGGAATGGTTGGAGAAGGTCGGCTAGCAGGAAATTGGTTAGGTTCTGGTCTCTGATTATGGGTACTACTCCTAGTAGGTTCAGGTTGTATAAGGGGTAGTGGCTCACTACTGGGTTCATATTTAGGGATACTAATCCTATGGGGTTCAAGTTGACTAGGGGAAGCATGACTAGTACTAGGCTGATACTTAGGGGTTATGGGTTCTCTAGGCTCATAGGACAAGGGTGCAGATCTATGGGTCATGGGATTATAGGATCTGGGGTCATAGGATTTTGGGTCAGCTCTATGATCAGGTTCTAAGGATGGATCATGGTATGGGGTCCTCCTAAGGTTGGACCCCCTATATGGGTTAGAATATTGGGTTCTCCTAGGGTTGGACTCCCTATATGGGTCAGAGTATTGGGTTCTCCTAGGATTGGACTCCCTATATGGGTCAGAGTATTGGGTTCTCCTAGGATTGGACTCCCTATATGGGTCATGGTAAGTGGTTCTTCTAGGTTCAGTATTATAGTATGGGTAGGCTGAGGGGGTCTCCTAGGTTCAACCTCTCGGTATGGATCAGGGTTTGGGGTCCTCCTAGGTTGAGGATTGTAGTACGGGTCAGGATAAGGGGCTCTCCTAGTTTCGACCTCTTGGTATGGGTCAGGGTCTGGGGTCCTCCAAGGCTGAGGGTTATAGTATGGGTCAGGATGAGGGGCTCTCCTAGGTTCGACCTCCGGGTATGGATTAGGGTTTGGGGTCCTCCTAGGTTGAGGGGAATTAGGATCTGGCTCAAACTTTGACCCATGGGATTTTCCTGGGGTCCCTACCCGGACTTCTAACTGATCAAACCTATTGGCAAGATGGTCAATTCTATCATTGGTTTGAATACCATACTGAGTTAACTGGGTCATCTGGGTAGCCATCTAGGCCATTTGATCAGCTAGGGCTTGCAAATTTTCCATGGGTTCAGACATTTGTGAAGGAGGTGGGTGATATAAAACTCCTGATCTAGTGCTCATGCAAGACTCGATCAGACCGATTACAGCTGACTAGACCTCGAGTCCAAACTAAGGGCTCAATCAGGGTGGCAAACTAGCCTATAGTAACCCTGTACTCAGCCAGGCAGGTGTAAGGAGAGTGTTAGGTCCCTGATTGCCAATCCTAGACACCAATCAGAGATTGGCCAGGTAGGCAGACTAGCACACAAGCCCTTTGGGATTGAATCCCTAAACCACCATTCTAGACACCAAGCACAAGGCACACACAGGTTAGCTTTACACAGTGATCTAACACGTAGCCCGGACCCGACCAGTTGGTGTCCCTAGCCCACTAGGGAAAATTAAGTCTAGTTAATTTTAGGTTAAGGCTTGGGACCGAATGCAAGGAATGTGGTTTTGGGCTAAGGAGAGGTGATCAAATCCTCCCCCCATCTGATATAACAAGAGTGCCCTTAAAAGTAAATTATGCAATGATGGCAGGCAGATGAGGATGCAAATTAGGGTTTAGATGTTTTTGGTATTTTGGAGAATATGTAATTTTTTTTTTTTTGGTATTTTTTAAACATAAGAAAAGATGCAATTTATGCCCTAATATGCAGGAAATAAACTAAAATTAAAAGATATGCAAAAAGATGCTAATCAAAACCCTAAAACTTCCAAACTTGTCTTGCTGAAAAAATAGAGCCAAAAATTTGCAGGATGTATTTCGGCTTACAAGAACTTCACAGGCCATAATAAAATCTACAAAAACTCTTACAATTACTGTGAATTATGATGAATCCAGAAAATCAAATTTTAGAATTTTTGGAGTTTTTATCATGGAGAAATAATTAAAATAACATAGTATATAAGGACTAAAAAATTGCAGAAAACAAGCCCTAATCTAAGCTCTGATACCAAATGATGGGGGACTAATATGCATGCAATTCATTTTGTATGTTTTACAGGTTGAGTTAGGTGATTAATCCCCAAATTTTAGATCAAAATTATTTGTAGGGAATTTTGTATGAATTTTTGAAAATCAGCATGCAGATTAGGACCAAGAAAAGTAGCAAAGAAGGACCGCCGGGGCTGAGAAGCCTCGGTTAGGGCAAGTTCTCCGACAATAAAACTACTGGAGGTAGAGGGGTGTACCTGACAATGTCTGTGAAGATCGCAACGAAGGGGTCTCTCGTTCCTCGATGGATGCGGCCTGGAAAACCAAGCCAATGACCCGCGGATACCCGGCTTTCTGCTCGGTGGTCTGATTGAGGCTTGGCTGGAGTCGTTCGATTCGTAGGAACTCAGGGACCTGCAAATGACTTGTCAGGGGTTAGAAAATTCATAAAGGAACAAGAAAACAAAGGAAAAACAGCAATGAAAGGCTTCTTTTGGAGTGGGCGTCCAGGGATCTAGAGGGTTTGTTAGCAGCAGGAAGATGATTGCAAACACCAGGAAGAAAAACTCTAACAAACCCCTTTATGCACACAGCAGAGTATCACACAACTCAATAGAAGAACTCAAGGTTTTAATTCATATCAAAAGTCCCTTCATACAAGAGGCTAGGGTCCTTTAAATAGACCGTTAACCTTGGGCTCCAAGTAAGGGAACATAAGTCTTTACCTAAGAATCCTTTTCCCTCTCAAACCCTAGCTAGAAAATAAGGAAAATTAGGTAGAAAAAATCCCTAAAAATTCTCTTGACTTGGCCAACACTCCAAGGATGCCTAGGGGGGCGTGTTGGGCTTCTATGAGCAGCAAGAGGCCGACCCAAAGGGGCTCGGGTGCATGGGTTTGGGCCTCTGGAAGCTGGGGTGGCCTGGTAGCCATGTAGCAGGAATATTCCCTGGTATCTTGCTTCTCTAGGGCTTGGGCTTGGCACCTGGGCTTGATTTCTTTGGGCTAGGATTCAGATGGACCTCTAGAATCATGGATGCCCTGGTCTATGAATATACTTTGGCATCTGGAAGGGAATCTGGGCATCTGGAGGGCATCTGCAAGGAATCAGGGTTTTCTGAATTTTTCCTCCTGGGGTCTTCTAATCTTCAAGCTGGGTTGGACTTGGGCTATACTTCCATGTCTTCAATCTGGTTGGACTTGGTCTTCACTTGTATGATGTGGTCTTGAGTCTTCAATATGGTTGAATAGGACTCAAAAAAGATAAAATTAGCTCGACATGAGCTGACTAACACTGGACTGAACTAGCTCAACATGAGCTGACTAGTACAGAACTGAAACTCAAAAGACTCAAATAACAACTAAAATGGACTCAGATGGGCTAAGCCCTTATTACAGATGGACTCATAAATTATTGATCAATTCATAGAGGGTTGAAAAGCCTCTATCTTATTCTGGTGCCATTGGTGTCCCCACCAATTCTCCCGGGGTGGGAGGAACTCGATCCTGTCGAGTGAAGATCAAGCTGGCTCACATATCTCTCGAGGAGGTCTGGGTTGAGGTGCTACAAGTCCTCTCGAGAAATCCATGAATCGTTCGACTCTGGCCAGCCTTGCCATCGGACCAGGAAGCGTTGATAACCGTGGCCCCGGGTCATAATGGCTTGATCGTCCAGGATACGCTCGATCCGTTCTCCTCTCTCAGGCCAAATTTATTAGTGGACACTCTGGGTTAGGGTCACTCACAATGAAAAGGAATAGGTTCAAAAGCCTCATTAGGTATCGCTGCCGGTTCCCTGTACTCAACCAGGTCTATAATATTGAAGGTAGAACTAATGCCCAAATCCGAAGGCATGTCTAACACCTAGGCATTTGATCCAACCTTCTCTATCACTTTAAAAGGTCCGGCTCTGCGAGCATGAAGCTTCTTTTAGGCCTAAGCCTAACCAAGATATAATCCACTACATCAAATTCTTTGATCCTTCTTCGGGAATTAGCCAGTTTGTTTAAAATTAGTGTAGGTGGTGAACATGCTGGGCACATGCAGACTCCTAACAAATGATTCAAAGGACTCAAACCTACACCTAACAGACTCGACTCTGCATTCCTATGGAACAGAATTTTATTGATTTCTTTAGACCTAAACCTAAGAGATTATAGGTTCTCTAGGTTTGATCCTAGCTTGACATGCACATGAAAATTTATAATGAACTCCTAGCAAATTCCAAAGAGTATGCCATAAGTAAGATGCAAACCTAACATGCGTGATGAATGCATGCAGTATGCTAATCTCAGCTAAATGCAATCTCATGATCCTAGAAATGCTGGAGGTATCTGGAAAGGGCAGAAAATAGGAAGTGGAATCAAAATTAGTCTGGTAGGGTAGGGAAAAAGGTTCAAGGTTAGTTGGATAAAGTAGGATAAAAGAAGGGGCATCAGGGACTAATCCTAGACTAATGAGGTTAACCTTACGGGGTTGCGATATATCTACGGGGTTTGTATAATGGAAGGATGGGTTATTAATCTCAGGGAAGAGGTCCTTAATGGGAACCACAAGAGGAGACACATCTTGAAGGTATTGATTCAAAGAGATTAGGTCCTTAATAAATTCTTCTGGTTCATGTATTTTTGGACTAGACTCTATAATTTGGCTCTCCTCTATGATTTCCTTAGGTAAGGCTCTAGCAGTAGTACCTAGGTTCTCTTCCTCTATTTGTTCTTCCATTATAGCTTTAGGTTGGATGTGGTCAAGGTCAACTAGCTCTGGGTTGGTTTCTACCTGGGTATCTACTGGGTCAGCTAATTCTAGGTCATCTAAAGGTGTCTCCTCTTCTCCCTCATACTCATCCACTAGGCTCACATCAGCTTCATACACTTCTGTATTAATGTAAGCCTTGTGAATCTCAGGAATGGTTGGAGAAGGTCGGCTAGCAGGAAATTGGTTAGGTTCTGGTCTCTGATTATGGGTACTACTCCTAGTAGGTTCAGGTTGTATAAGGGGTAGTGGCTCACTACTGGGTTCATATTTAGGGATACTAATCCTATGGGGTTCAAGTTGACTAGGGGAAGCATGACTAGTACTAGGCTGATACTTAGGGGTTATGGGTTCTCTAGGCTCATAGGACAAGGGTGCAGATCTATGGGTCATGGGATTATAGATCTGGGGTCATAGGATTTTGGGTCAGCTCTATGATCAGGTTCTAAGGATGGATCATGGTATGGGGTCCTCCTAAGGTTGGACCCCCTATATGGGTTAGAATATTGGGTTCTCCTAGGGTTGGACTCCCTATATGGGTCAGAGTATTGGGTTCTCCTAGGATTGGACTCCCTATATGGGTCAGAGTATTGGGTTCTCCTAGGATTGGACTCCCTATATGGGTCATGGTAAGTGGTTCTTCTAGGTTCAGTATTATAGTATGGGTCAGGCTGAGGGGGTCTCCTAGGTTCAACCTCTCGGTATGGATCAGGGTTTGGGATCCTCCTAGGTTGAGGATTGTAGTACGGGTCAGGATAAGGGGCTCTCCTAGTTTCGACCTCTTGGTATGGGTCAGGGTCTGGGGTCCTCCAAGGCTGAGGGTTATAGTATGGGTCAGGATGAGGGGCTCTCCTAGGTTCGACCTCCGGGTATGGATTAGGGTTTGGGGTCCTCCTAGGTTGAGGGGAATTAGGATCTGGCTCAAACTTTGACCCATGGGATTTTCCTGGGGTCCCTACCCGGACTTCTAACTGATCAAACCTATTGGCAAGATGGTCAATTCTATCATTGGTTTGAATACCATACTGAGTTAACTGGGTCATCTGGGTAGCCATCTGGGCCATTTGATCAGCTAGGGCTTGCAAATTTTTCATGGGTTCAGACATTTGTGAAGGAGGTGGGTGATATAAAACTCCTGATCTAGTGCTCATGCAAGACTCGATCAGACCGATTACAGCTGACTAGACCTCGAGTCCAAACTAAGGGCTCAATCAGGGTGGCAAACTAGCCTATAGTAACCCTGTACTCAGCCAGGCAGGTGTAAGGAGAGTGTTAGGTCCCTGATTGCCAATCCTAGACACCAATCAGAGATTGGCCAGGTAGGCAGACTAGCACACAAGCCCTTTGGGATTGAATCCCTAAACCACCATTCTAGACACCAAGCACAAGGCACACACAGGTTAGCTTTACACAGTGATCTAACACGTAGCCCGGACCCGACCAGTTGGTGTCCCTAGCCCACTAGGGAAAATTAAGTCTAGTTAATTTTAGGTTAAGGCTTGGGACCGAATGCAAGGAATGTGGTTTTGGGCTAAGGAGAGGTGATCAAATCCTCCCCCCATCTGATATAACAAGAGTGCCCTTAAAAGTAAATTATGCAATGATGGCAGGCAGATGAGGATGCAAATTAGGGTTTAGATGTTTTTGGTATTTTGGAGAATATGTAATTTTTTTTTTTGGTATTTTTTTAAACATAAGAAAAGATGCAATTTATGCCCTAATATGCAGGAAATAAACTAAAATTAAAAGATATGCAAAAAGATGCTAATCAAAACCCTAAAACTTCCAAACTTGCCTTGCTGAAAAAATAGAGCCGAAAATTTGCAGGATGTATTTCGGCTTACAAGAACTTCACAGGCCATAATAAAATCTACAAAAACTCTTACAATTACTGTGAATTATGATGAATCCAGAAAATCAAATTTTAGAATTTTTGGAGTTTTTATCATGGAGAAATAATTAAAATAACATAGTATATAAGGACTAAAAAATTGCAGAAAACAAGCCCTAATCTAAGCTCTGATACCAAATGATGGGGGACTAATATGCATGCAATTCATTTTGTATGTTTTACATGTTGAGTTAGGTGATTAATCCCCAAATTTCAGATCAAAATTATTTGTAGGGAATTTTGTATGAATTTTTGAAAATCAGCATGCAGATTAGGACCAAGAAAAGTAGCAAAGAAGGACCGCCGGGGCTGAGAAGCCTCGGTTAGGGCAAGTTCTCCGACAATAAAACTACTGGAGGTAGAGGGGTGTACCTGACAATGTCTGTGAAGATCGCAGCGAAGGGGTCTCTCGTTCCTCGATGGATGCGGCCTGGAAAACCAAGCCAATGACCCGCGGATACCCGGCTTTCTGCTCGGTGGTCTGATTGAGGCTTGGCTGGAGTCGTTCGATTCGTAGGAACTCAGGGACCTGCAAATGACTTGTCAGGGGTTAGAAAATTCATAAAGGAACAAGAAAACAAAGGAAAAACAGCAAGGGAAGGCTTCTTTTGGAGTGGGCGTCCAGGGATCTAGAGGGTTTGTTAGCAGCAGGAAGATGATTGCAAACACCAGGAAGAAGAACTCTCACAAACCACTTTATGCACACAGCAGGGTATCACACAACTCAATAGAAGAACTCAAGGTTTTAATTCATATCAAAAGTCCCTTCATACAAGAGGCTAGGGTCCTTTAAATAGACCGTTAACCTTGGGCTCCAAGTAAGGGCACATAAGTCTTTACCTAAGAATCCTTTTCCCTCTCAAACCCTAGCTAGAAAATAAGGAAAATTAGGTAGAAAAAATCCCTAAAAATTCTCTTGACTTGGCCAACACTCCAAGGATGCCTAGGGGGGCGTGTTGGGCTTCTATGAGCAGCAAGAGGCCGGCCCAAAGGGGCTCGGGTGCATGGGTTTGGGCCTCTGGAAGCTGGGGTGGCCTGGTAGCCATGTAGCAGGAATATTCCCTGGTATCTTGCTTCTCTAGGGCTTGGGCTTGGCACCTGGGCTTGATTTCTTTGGGCTAGGATTCAGATGGACCTCTAGAATCATGGATGCCCTGGTCTATGAATATACTTTGGCATCTGGAAGGGAATCTGGGCATCTGGAGGGCATCTGCAAGGAATCAGGGTTTTCTGAATTTTTCCTCCTGGGGTCTTCTAATCTTCAAGCTGGGTTGGACTTGGGCTATACTTCCATGTCTTCAATCTGGTTGGACTTGGTCTTCACTTGTATGATGTGGTCTTGAGTCTTCAATATGGTTGAATAGGACTCAAAAAAGATAAAATTAGCTCGACATGAGCTGACTAACACTGGACTGAACTAGCTCAACATGAGCTGACTAGTACAGAACTGAAACTCAAAAGACTCAAATAACAACTAAAATGGACTCAGATGGGCTAAGCCCTTATTACAGATGGACTCATAAATTATTGATCAATTCATAGAGGGTTGAAAAGCCTCTATCTTATTCTGGTGCCTTTGGTGTCCCCACCACTTGTTGGTCCACTCACATCTTTCATACACCTTCCACAATACCCAGAACATCCCGTACATGTTGCAATGGCATTAATGACTTTGAACCAAAGTATGGCTTAGTGTGCATAAGGAACCATGGTGACCTCAGGTCTAAAGATCACATGCCCAACTTCTACTCTGGGATCTATCTTTTGACAAGCAGTAAGACTTCCATAAGATAGTCCTGGTGCAGATCAGTCTAGTGTACTCGTATCCTGATGAGCACCTTTATCCTTGTATTAATGTCTCTACATAAGTCGTTGTGAGATCAACCACCCTCATCAACTGAGCATACATAAGATAAGCTAGTCTTTCCGGATTCATCGATCCCCGAATCGATAGTCCAACGACTAGGAACATTCTAGATTAGGGTTTATAGGAATTAGGTCTCACTGTTATTTTATCATAACCCTAATTCCATTGCCCTACTTTATGAGGTTCATCATAATCAACAAAAACATGACACAACAGTATATGATGAATCAAATGCCTTTATTAATATGAAAAATATGTCATACATGAGCTGGAAGTTTACAAAAAGGCCCTTATAATGATTGGCTCTTAGGAGACTTTTCTATTAGGAAAGAACTCGACCCTGTCAAGTAAAATTGATCTAGATCTGGCACTACTCTGACGAGTCTGGGTTGAGGTGTTGCGGATCCTCTCGAGTGATCCACGAATCCTCAGATCTCGGTCGACCTTGCCAATGAACCAAGTGACATGGAAGCCTTTGATCCGGGTACTAGTGGCTTGGTCATCCAGGAAATGCTCAATCATTCCTTTCACAGGCTAATTTGATGGTGGACACTCAGGGTTGGGTTCGCTCTCAAAAAAAGGGTCAGACTCAAACTCACTAGGTATCATTGCTGGCTCCCTACACTCTACTAAGTCTGAGATATTGAAGGTTGAGCTTAATGCCTAATTAGGTAGTAACTTATGCACAAGGTCTAACATTCTTTATCACTTTGATGGATCTAGCTCTACAGGTATATAGCCTAATCATCACAAGATTTTCCTAGCAAACTCTTAGACTCTTTTCGAGAATTAACCATGCTCTTATAAAAATCATTGCTTACAATAATCTTATGATTAATTCCTCATTCATATCTCTAATCATGCAGTGCAAAAACTCATAATACCTATTGACTTGTAGGTAAACACCTATTGACTTGTAGGTAAACACCTATTGACTTGTAGGTAAACACCTAATGCCAACACTTATTAATATGCAGATTTGACTAAACCCTAAACTACGACTATGGGTTTGATCCTTGGTTAAGTGGGTGACATGTAGATGAGAACTTGGCATGCACTCCTAACAGATGCCATAAGGTTCTCCAAAAGTAAAATGCAAACATGACATGCTCGATGAATGAATTCAATATGTAAACTTCTACAAAATGCAATCTAATAGTTAGAAAAACATAAGAAGTTTCAGGAAAGGGTAGAAAATAAGAGATGGGTTCAGGGTTAGTCTGGCAGGGTATGAAATAAGAAGATGGTCCAGGGTTAATAGAAAAGAGTAGAATACAAGAAGAGATTTCAGGGATGAGTCCTAGACTAATGAGGTTGACCTTATAGGGTTGATGTATACCTACAGGGTCTGCATTATGGAAGAATGGGTCATTAATTTCAGGAAAGAGATTGTCAATGGGAACTATGGGAGGGGACTCTTCCCGAGGGTACTGGTATAAAGAGATCAGGTTCTTAATAAATTCCTCAGGTTCTTGAATCTTAGGACTAGACTCTATAATTGGGCTTTCTCATAGTGTCTCCTCAGGTAGAGTTGCAGTCGCTGGATCATGGGTTTCTTCCTCTAATGATTCTTCCACTATAGGTTCAGTTTAGGTGTGGTCAGGGTCAACTAACTTTAGGTTGGCTTCTATCTAGGTATGGTCAAGGTCAACTAATTCTTGGTTGGCTCTAGTCTGGGTATCTACTAGGTCAACTAATTCCAGGTCTTCTATAGACATCTCTTCTTCTTTTTCCTCATACTCATCCATTAAGTTCACGTCAGCTTCATATATCTCTTCTTCAGCTTCATATATCTCTTCTTTAATGTCTTCCTTGTGAACCAATGGGGTGGAAGGAGGGGGTTGGCTAAGAAAAACTTGGCTAGGCCCTAGTTTTTGATTATGGGCATTAATCCTAGTGCGTTCAGGTTGACAAAGGGTAGTGGGTTACTACTAGGCTTAGATCTATGGGTACCAATCCTATGGGGTTTAGGTTAACTAGGGAAAACCTGACTGGAACTAGGCTGATACCTTGGGGTTATGGGTTCCTTGGGCTTATAGGGCAAGGGCGCAGACCTATGGATCCTACGGGTTCTCACTAGAGTTTCTAATCGTTCATCTAATGAATCAAACCTACGGATCAATTGATTGTGATTATGGGTCATTTGGTCGAATCTTTGGTCCACTTGATCAAATCTATGGTTGATTTGGGCAAGCTGATCAGTGATGGTCTTCATAAAAGTTTGAAAATTGGATTCCATGATGGAACTCGGTAGGGGTTTAGACTGTTGGTATTGGGTTCTTAACCTAGTGATCATACAATCAATCAATCAAGGTGTTATGATGCATTCAAGCACACAAGGTTAACACGTACTAGGGTTTGCTAGACATAGAGCCAAAACCTAGTGAGTTAACTCAACTTACACTCAACACAGCACCTAATCCTTCCACTGGCTAGGTAAGAGGTGGGGTGGTGGGAGGCTCCCCGTGCCTGTGACAGGGTTATAATTAAAAACAACCAGTCTACTTAGGGCATTTGCCACTGGACCTCTAGCCTTAGACTCCAGCTTTTAGTAATAGGTGATGGGTTGGGTGCACTAGTTTCTTCTCTAGACTCGGACCTGACCTGTTGGTGTCCTTAGCTCACTAGAGCAAATTAGGTCTAATTAATTTTTATTAGGTTTGGGTTCTGATGCTGGGTGGTTGTTTTGGGCCCAGGACAGGTGATGAAATCCTGTCCTGATCTGAGATAGTGAGAGTGCCCTTAAGATTGATTTAGTGCAAATGATGAACACACAATGAAACCTGATGCAATTTAAAAATAAAATAGAAAATAAATTTTTTTTGTCTCTTTTTATGAGGTGGAAACTTAAATTTAAGTTGGTTAAGTTATCAAACAAAATCGGCTTGGGTTGGGAGGGGTTTGGTAGTTGATTAGGTTGGATTAAGTCAAGTATGCAGAATTAGCATAAATTAAAATTTTTTTATTCAGTTTGTGATGCAGAGGTTAGCATGGATTTCAATATAGAAGAATTATAAAAAATTTACAGAATAGAGAATGATGTGTTTGAATGATTCCTACCAAATTTCATGCAAAAAACAAATGGTATGATAATGCAAAACCCAGGGTTTTTAACTAGGTGCGGGAAAAATAGAATTCTGGTTAGGGTTTCTAAGTTGCAGTTTTTTGTTTCTATAAAATTAATTAAAATTAATGATAATTATCAAGACTGACCAGATAGTATTCTTTGAATATTTAAAAGAAAAATAAAATACCTAAGATGATGAAATAGATCAAAACTCAGAACCCTAATGTAGATGATAACATGCAGATTTTTATTAGGGTTTTGTTTTCTTGCTCTTTTATTATTTATTTTTGGATCTGAGAAATTCCAAAGAATTAACAATAAAATATAGGACAAAATAGAGGATAATTAACATGAAAGTAAAAGAAAAATAAAAATGTTTGATAGGGAAAATAGTCCTATATTTTGAAGGGTTAAGCATAAAATAGCATGCAGAAATCTAGACTATGATGCAAGAACATGCCCTAACCCCGCTCTGATACCAAAATTGATGAGGGACAGGATTCCAATATGATGCAGGATGATATGAAAGGGATAAAGATGAAGGAAATTAAATTAAAGCAAGCAAAAATTTTTTAATTTTTTTTATGGTTTTGATTCTCAAAACTAACCTAGATTAGGTTAGGGTTATCCTATGTCAGTTAGCATCCTACCAACATGCTAGATCATTCAAAAAGAAAAGAAAATCAGGATCCTAGGTCTAAAAAGTCCTACAAGGAGAATGTTCAACTTCAAAAAATTAGACAAAAAGAGATGGGAATTAGGTTTAATATACTAGGCAATGATTTCTAGTTGCTGTAGAAGAGAATGCTCTGCTCAAATCGGTGCCTGGATGATCCGGTCAATTTTCCATGAATTTGTTAGCTTTTTATTAGCTTTGATTTAGGGAAAAGCAGAATTCATCCATAGGGCATGGTACTGGAGGGATCCTGCAAACATCAGGGGTTAGTGTCAAGGATGATGGGATAAATATAAAACTGGAAGAAGATGGAAGAGGGGAAGAGAGGGGCTGTTGGAGAGGCTGGTGGTTTGCTTGAGAATATGGATGCCTGGTCTTAGATGAGGGCAGCCTGGCAGCAAAGAGGGCATCTTGGTTTGAGCATGTTAGGGCTTGGAAGAGGGATGCTTTGGGTGGTTAGGGTTTGAAGGAATTAAGGCACTCAAGTCTGACACACACTTCCAAAGAACAACACAACTTATCACAAGAAAATTCACCAGAGTTTTATTTCGTGGATAAGAGATTGATTACAAGAGGGGGACCGATGGCGTATTTATAGATTCACCCAGGTCCTCTCATTGTTAGGATTGGAGTACAAAATTTGAATAGGAAAAGGATTACAAAATTTGAATAGAATAAGAATTACAACTCCTTGTTGAACTGGGAAAGCCTCTTCCTCTTATACTTGGGATTTGGTCTCCTCATGGGCTTAGAGCTTTGACTTTTCCACTCCCTGGTAGGCTGGGATGAAATCCTTTTTGACTGGTTCAAAGCCTGAGCATCTTAGATTGGGTCAAGACATGGATGCCTTGTATTGGTTAAAGCTTGGGTGCTAATCATGAATGGGCTTTGGGAAGGCACCAAGTCTTGTGGGCCTTGGACTGGGATGTGCTCCAAGGCTTAGGAGTTGGATGATAGTGGATATGGGGCACCTTCTCTTGGAGGCCTGGGGTGCCACTACTTCAGGGCTTGGGCAGCATGAAGGGAGTCCAGATGCTGGGTTGGTGACTTGAGTGCAGGTCCAACAATCCTTCTCTTGAGCATGATGTTACAGGACTCATATGACTGAATTGAAACTGGGTGGACTTCTTGACTGGACTAACATAACTTACAAATGGACTCAAGTAATAGGACTCAATGGACTAAGTGAACTCAATTTGATTCACTTTTATTACATAGAATTAGTTAACTCAACTTCACTGAACTGGAATACAAAAGGACTTCAATTGACCTAGTGAACCTAACTAGCTCACTTTATTATAAGACTCAAGTGAGCAAATGGACTCACTGAACTCACTTGACCTAATACAAAAATTTAGCAACACATGAATTAGAGAATAAATTGAAGCTTGACATCTATGTCTGATCTGATGTCCCCATCAGGATGCCATGAACTTAGGGATGGCCTCCGCCTTCTCCTTTTTGGCCATCTCTACCAGCACAGTAGCCGCCACTACCCTCTCAACTGCCAATGCGGCCCAAGCATTCTCCTTCTCCAGTTGAGTATGGAGGGTCTACACCCTCCTTTCCAGACGGGCCACCTCCTTGGCCCAAAAGGAGTCAGTGTTGCCCTCTTGGACCTTCACATTGGGCTCCCCCTCGTGCTCCTTGACAGCATACCACTTTCGAGACATCTCCTCGAGATCCTTGAGGTTAAACTTCATCCCTATAATATGAAGAAGAAAGGAGGGAGCCTAGCTTTTTAGGACCTCGCCCAGGGGGAAGGGGGAGAGTAGCTTTGGAGCAAAAGTCTCATCTTTCCACCACCTGAAGAATCTTCGGGGACCGAGAAGATGGATCCTATTTAATGGCCTGGAGCCCTTTTGCTTCGTGCCCGTAGAAGACGTGTGCCATGTCTGGCACCAAGCCAACCAAGAGATGCCATGTATCGAAGTGACGCTTCAAACCTGGAGCAGTTCCCCTGAAGTCGATACGGCATTAATAACCATCTTTGAGGAGAGAAGATGTGGCGACACCTAGATGGAGTGGAAGCACGACCGCCTAAACGCCGGTGCATCTAGCATTGGTAATGGAAGGGGCACGCCCCCTCCATGCTAGTGCAACCATTACTCCCTTCATCCCAAGTGGACGCTTTGTCTCCGGGCTCGGGAGTGGGGGGCAACTGATATGGCGTCATCTACAGACGTGGAGCCTGCAGATTGATATGGCGACATCCACTGACATGGAGCCTGCGGACGGCCATAACGGCGAGAGACCCACCACCTGGGCAAGGCTACATGACAACGAACCAAGACAGACCACCCGACCGAGGTCAGGTCCCAATCGAGGTGGGGCTCATTGGATGGGCCCCCCATATAACGTCAGCTCCAGGTTGAGGTCGAGTCCATCCCTCCAAGGCGAGCGCCCAACTGAGGATAGCTCCCAGTCAGGATCTAGCTCATTCTTCCAGAACAGACCACCTTGCCAAGGTCAGCTCCCAATCGAGGTAGGGCTCATTAGACGAGCCCCCTGTCTGAGGTTGGCTCTCAATCGAGGTCGAGTCCACCCCTCCGAAGTGGACCCTCCTACCAGCAGGAGCATGGATTCTTGCCAAAGGTGTAAAGAGGGCAGAATTCAAAATGAAGATGAAGGAGTACCTGATCATGCGGAGCCTTCGAGAGCTGGTGCATGCCCTGCCATGAGAGTAGGCCCCCTGCGGTGCATCGTGCGCATGATCTGCATGATTCAGATGACACCAAGCTTCTTGCCTTATGGTGTGCTGACACGTCGATGACCGCATGATTGAGAGACTGTGACTTCCATAATAGAGCACCTGAACCCTTGGCCCTAGACCCTAGGCACCGTGGTACCCGGGTAGCCTCCTTCAAAATGGAAACATCCCATTATGGTTCAAGCCTTAGGCATAGAATCGGCCCGATAGAGAGGCGACAGCAGGCAATGGAAAGCCCCCTTCGAAGGAGCAAAAGCCCTCGTCTATATAAGACCTGCACGAAAAGGTAAGTAAAGGTAAGAAGAAGCAAGCAAAGAAAAGAGAACAGAGACTTCCATTTTTTATCTTTTCTCTTATCACCCTCTCGACTCGGAGAGTCCCCCAAGCTCTCCACTACAGATGTTTCTGTTCTCCTTGATTATCCTACTAACTTGATCATCGGAGTACCTTTGCTGGAATCCCTGGCCTATGATTTTTCTCTGTCTTGCAGGATCCTCGAAGCGAGCGAGCAAGCTGATTATGAGGTGGGGAGCCAAAAACCCAGTAGAAACCTGACATGTCAGAGCTACGGGCCATGACAATCCAGGCGGCAATAGGATAAAATACACAAGAACCCTTCCGGGAACACTCTGTCCCAAACCTTCAATAGAAGGTAAGCACACGAGAATCCCAAAACCCAAACCTCACACTATCTTCTCAAGAATTTGATCTGATCTCACAATCACTCAAAGGTCAAGGATGAGTTCTAACTAACAAAAGTAGCAGAATCTTGACCTTGAAAAAGGTGAACAATTCTTCCTATTTTAGCTCACCCAAAATAGCGCTTTTTTTTAGAACCATAAAGGGGAGATCAATGAGAGATTAAATGGGAGGTTGGGAGTCTCCTGGGATTCAAAGGTATTACAAACCCTTGGACTTCAGCAACTGATGCTGGTTAAGATCCTAAAATGCCAAAATTAAGTGCCATAACCCTTATAGCAATCAATGAAGCAATCTCGGATTTTTCAGCAGAGTCCGTCAGACGAGTCGACTTGCCTCGAGTCGACTCACCTTGGGTCGACTCAATTGGCAGTTTGAACTTCTTATTAAACGAGTTTAGAATGAAACTCCATTGTGTGTGACACAGTAGGTTCAAATAATAAACCGGTAGTACAGAAATATTTCCAGTACTAGCCAAAGTTTCCATCTAGCAAGACACCTAGTGTCCTGCTAGGTCGAAGCTTGTAGAGCAACAAGAACCTGTCGAACATGGAATACTACTGAACTTATTCCTTTGATCTCCTAATGCTCCAGATGGCTTAGGATTAAACTACCCAACCCTAATCGGTCCATCTCAATATATCTCAAACAAAGAAATCCTATGACTCCTTACAAGGAATGCCCTGACCAAGGTCTTTCTCAATTGAGGCATAATAAGCATTCAATCTAAACCATTTGGAGAGATCAATACTATCTTGATCCTACTACCACTATACAAGTACTTGACTGTACCCAGCAATCTTTCGTCACCAAATTAGAAATCCGGGTAGTCCAGCACCTAAGCACAGTGAGTTGCTTGCAAGCTACCATAGTGATCTCAAGTCAAAGGAATAATTCATGTCCATATTTTAATACAAAACTTCTCTTTGGTGAGAAAAGAATCTCGCATGAGAGTCATGCTCAGTGAAGTGTCAAACACAACACCTGATGGATCCTGTAATTGGCTGACCTAGACCTTCTTGAGAGGACTTGCAGTGCCTCGACCTAGACCTTCTCGAGAGATATGTGAGCTAGTGTGGTCCTTACTCGATAGGGTCGAGTTCCTCCCATCCCGAAAGAATTGGTGGGCATACCAGAGGCACCAGAATAAGACAGAGACTTCTAAACCCTCTTTGGATTACTTAATAGTGTTTGGGTTCAATTTGTAATAAGGTCTTAGCCTATTTGAGTTATCATTTTCATTATTTAAGTCCTGTACTAGTCAGCTCATATTAAGCTAGTTTCCTTTCTAAGTCCTATATATATTAGCCCAAGTCCAATGAAGACATAATACCAAGCTAGTACAAGTGAAGACCAACCCAGCTTGAAGTTATGAAGACCATGGAAGGTCCAGCAAGAAAAACACAAAGCCCTGGAACCCTAGAGTAGCTTGGAGCCCTGGACCGCAGCCTGAAGCAAAATGGGTCAGCCAAAGCCCATGAAAGAAACCAAGGGGCGCCATTTTCTTATGCTTACCACCCCTTGGTTGGCCACTTAGGGTCACCTCATTTGGCTGAGCAAGGCAAGAAAGAGAGGAAAAATTTGAGGGAAAGAGTGCTAAAGAGTTTCCATGTTTTTTAGCTAGGGTTTGGGTGGGAATGAAATTGTTATGTAAAGACCTTTCTATCCTTACTTGGGGGGGCAAGCTTATGAGTTTATAAAAGAAGCCCTCCTCTCTTGTATGAGACACTTTTGAATGAATATTATTGAATTTTCTCATCTGTTGTGTGCTTTTGCTATGTGCTAAGGAGATTCTGTGTGAGCCCCTCCTTCCTCCTTGTCTCCTGCACCCAATCTCCAACTGCCATCAAACCCTAGAAGCATCCTCTCCAAGTCTTGGCTGCCCAACATCAATCATCCCTTTCCCTTGTTTTTCAATTATTCCTTCATCCCTTCTTCAATTTCTAACCCTTGACAGGCTATTTGCAGGTCCCTCGAAGTCTACGAATCCAACGACTCCAACTGGGCTGCGATCGGATCACCAGGTTGGAAGTTGAGAATCCACGAGTCTTCGGCTTGATCATCCAGGCCGCATCCGGGAGCGAGAGCGATCCCTTCATATACGATCTTCATCGGGTGCTTCAACCATTGTCAAGTACGCCCTCTCTGCTTGCTAGTAGCATTATTGAAGGGGAAATAGCCCAACCGAGACTTCTCAGCCTCGGCGGTCCTCTTTTCTATTCCTTTTTAGGTTCTATTTTACATGCTATTACTTCTTATTTTGCATAGAACTCTCTACTTAGATTTGTGGCCTGATCTTCAGGATTTAAATACATAACTTAACCTATAAAAATACAAAATAATCATGCATGCATTTTAGTTCCGCATCACATCTGAGATTACCTAAATTTTTCAAAGTTTTTGAGGTTGCTTGTGATGCTTTGGGAGTAGGCATACGAGGAGTACTGAGCCAAGAGAGTCACCCTGTAGCCTTCTTTAGTGAGAAACTCATTGAGGCTAAACTTAGGTACTCAACCTATGATAAAAAATTTTATGCGATAATACAAGCCCTCAGATACTAGAGACATTACCTACTACCCCAGGAGTTTGTCCTTTACTTTGATCATGAAGCACTCTGATTCCTTAACTCCCAGAAAAAGCTAAACCCTAGGCATGTTAAGTGGGTAGAATATATCCAAGCCTATACCTTTTTACTGAAACATCATGCTAGTACCGAAAATAAGGTAGTTGATGCCCTTAGCCACCGTGCCTTGCTCTTGAATTTTGTTAGGACTAAAGTCATAGTGTTTGACTGACTGAAAGAAGAATACGAGACCTGCCCTGACTTCAATGAAATCTTCTAATCTGTAAGACAAGGACCATCTATTCACATAGTGGGTACACCCTCTAGGGTGGTTACCTTTTTAAGGAAAACAAGTTGTGCATTCCTAGGACATTACTTGGAGAGTTTTTAGTTTGGGAAATCCATGCAAGAGATCTAGTAGGTCACTTTGGTAGGAACAAGACTATTTTAGCTATAGAGGACCAGTTCTATTGGCCAAGTATAAAAAGGGACATTGCCCATATTGTGTCCAGGTATCAAATTTGTGCTGTTGCCAAATAGCAGAAGCAAAACACTAGCTTGTATAGCCCTTTACCTGTACTTGACTGCCCTTAGCAAGACCTTCGTATGGACATTGTGTTAGGAGTGCCTATGACCATAAGGAAACATGATTCAATTTGTGTAGTGGTCGATAGGTTTTCCAAAATGGCTCATTTCATACCCTGCTCTCAAACCTTTGATGCTTCCAAGGTGGCCAAAGTTTTTCTTGATCATGTGGTTAGGTTACATGGCCTTACTAAAAACATAGTATCTGATAGGGATGTTCGCTTCACCAGTTACTTTTGAAAGACCCTTTGGTACTTGTTAGGAACTAAGCTTAAATTTTCTACCTCCTACGACCTTCAAACTGATGGCCAGACCAAGGTAGTGAACCATAGCCTTGGAAATCTGCTGACATGCCTTGTAGGAGAGAACATTGGGAATTGGGACCTTCTTTTACCTAGAGCCAAATTTGCTTATAACAATTCAGTCAATAGGTCTACAGGTATGAGCCTATTTGAGATTGTCCATGGTTATAGGCCTAACAAACCCCTAGACCTAATCCTCTTTCCCATACATGCATGAGTCTCTGAGTCAGCTGAGTCATTTGCATACCATGTTAGGGATTTGCATAAGGAAATTAGTCAAAAGATTAATGTGAGCAATGAAATTTATAAAAATTTGGCTAATTCTCGAAAAAGAGTTAAAGAATTTATGGAGGGGGATTATGAAATGATTAAGCTTAGGCCTGAGCAGTTCCCTCCAGGTACCATGAAGAAATTACATGCTCATGAAGCTAGACACTTCAGAGTGATAAAGAAAGTTAGACCTAATGCCTATATACTCGAGTTACCACCCGAATTGGACATTAGTTCAACCTTCAATATCTCAGACCTAGTAGAGTACAAGGAGCCAGCAATGATTCCCAGTGAGCCATTTGGACCTAACCCTTTCCTTGAGAGTGAGCCCATCCCAGAGTGTCCACCAACAAATTGGCCTCAAGGAGGAGACAAGATTTAGCGTATCCTAGATGACCAAGCTATTAGTACCCAGAACAAAGGCTACAAACATTACTTAGTCCGATGGCAAGGTTGACCAAAATCTGAGGATTCGTGGATCACTCAAGAGGATATGCAACACCTCAACCCAGACAAGTTAGAGCAGTACAAGAGCCAAGATGACCCTTACTCGACAGGGTCAAGTTCCTCTCACTCTATGAGAATTGGTGCGGGCACCAAGATCAGATAGAGATTATTGGGCCCATTATGGACTTCTGATTAGGGTTTTGAGTCTTGTAGTCCATTTGAGTCCCTTAGTCCTGAGTCACTTGAGTCCTGTACTAAAGTGAGACAATTGAGTCTTGTATTAAAGAGTGAGTCCTGTAATAAAGTGAGACAACTGAGTCTAGTTGAGTCTACTTAGTCAAGTCCAGTTGTCTTCAGTCTACTCAATTCAATCGAGTCCATGTAATTTTCATTCAAGAGGAGAGTCACCAGACCAGGAGATTCACCAGGCCCCACTCCAGCCCCCAGCCCATGCACCCGGGCCCTTTCTTACCGCCCCTGTTTGATGGGGACATTAGGATCAAACCAGGATTCCAAGGTTCCATGAAGATCTCTGAGTCATGTGTTAGGAAGTCAGTCTCATTTTTGTTAAGTCTAGAGACATTAAGTCTTGTAATGAAGATTGAGTCCTGTAATAAATTAAGTCCATCAGTTGAGTCCAATCCCTTGAGTCCATTTGTTTCATTTCAATCTAGTATCAACTAAGTCCTTTGAGTTACAGTTGAGTCATATGAGTCCTATAATTTTGGGCTTTCATTCAAGTCAAGTTCAAGAGGATAGCCATTGGATCCCCACTCAAGTCACCTAACCAAGCATCTGGACTCCACTCAAGTGACCCAAGCTCTGAAGAAGTGGCACCCCAAGCTTCAAGAGAAGGCACCCCAGGTCTACAAGCATCTAGCAGCCCTCCAGGACCATTGGCACCCAGGCCCATCCATGAGTGGCGCCCCACTCCAGGCCCTTGGCACCCCAGACCCTCTCACATGTGGCACCCCAGTCCAAGCCCATTTCATGATTGGCACCCCCCCAGTCCAAGCCCATCTACAATGGTGCCCTCCCAGTCTAACAGGGAATTACTTCCAAGCACAATATGGATTTAAGTTTCCAAGCCCAAGAGGAGGTTTGGCCCTCAAGTTTTGTAATCCCAGTCTATCAAGGAGTCCAGGGACCTGGGTGAATCTATAAATACCCATCCCCTCCCTCTTGTATTCATGAAGCCTTATGAATAAAATTTGAGTTTTCTTTTATATTTGCCTTTGTTCTTTAAGAACATCGACCTCCGTGAGGGAGTGGATGTGAGGCCCAGTTATCTTTCAAACCCTAGCACTCTTACAAACCATATCCACCCCCTCCTCTCTTAATTTAATCAAACCCTAGCTGCCCCATCTCCAATCATCTTGGTTGCCCCCACTCATCTCCCATCTAGGACGTCCCTCATCTTCTTCATCTTGGCCGCCCACACCAACCTCCACCAAACCCTAGTCCACCCCACTCCTCTTCTAGGTAGCCATCTTCAGAGTTCTAAGCATCCTCTCCAAACATCCAGGCTACCAAGTTCATCTCCCAGCCACCCCATCAAGTGAGTTATCTTCATCTCCTACCGGGACACCGATCAGCCCCGGTGATCCTCCCGCTTCTCCTTCTCCTCCAATCTTCCATCTTATATTTTTCTTATCTTCCTAAGCCTTAACCTTTGATGTTTGCAAGATCCCTCGAGAAAAACACACCTTGGATGAAGTCCTCCTTGCCCTTGAAGTCATCTAATAAAAAGTCGACAAATTTGCGGGAAAGCTGCTTTGTCATCCAGGCACCAATCTGAGAGAAGTGATCCCTTCTTCAACAACAAGGAATCATTGCCTGGTATTTAAAACCCAATCCCCTTCTCTCTTTATCTGATTTTTTTGAGGTTGAACATGTTCCTAATAGGATTTGTTAATCTTAGGATC
The DNA here is from genome assembly GCA_021397845.1 of Areca catechu. Classification (NCBI taxonomy): domain Eukaryota; kingdom Viridiplantae; phylum Streptophyta; class Magnoliopsida; order Arecales; family Arecaceae; genus Areca; species Areca catechu. The sequence continues at coordinate 98,860,565 of CM038045.1, forward strand.
CTTTTTCTTTATTTCTTTGATAGTTTCTAGTATGTTGGTAGAACTCTAACTATTACTTGAAAACCCTAACCTAGTCTTGCTTTCTTTGGAGAACAAAACCATTAAAAATCAAAAAATATTGCTCTCTTTAATCTATTTTTTTCTTCATGTTCATCCCTTTCATGTCATGCATCAGTTTAGAGTTCGTCCCTCATCACAGTTGGTGCCCTTCCCAGCCCAGCGCCCTAGTCCAAGGTCCAAGAAAGATGGTGCCCCAGATTAGCCCATGCCCAACTGGAGTTCATGCATCCAAGCCCACAAGGAGGCCGCCCAAGACCACATGGAGTTGCTGCCCAAGCCCAAAAAGATGAGGCACCCTAGCCCAAGAGAGTTTTCTTGGCCCTCAAGTTTTGTAATCCCAGTCTGTTAGGGAGTCCAGGGACCTGGGTGAATCTATAAATACCCATCCCCTTCCCCTTGTAATGAACAACTTTTGATGAATAAAATTTGAGTGTTTCTCTATTTTCTATGACTTGTGCATAGTCGCTCCACGAGGGAGAGGGTGTGAGGCCCAACAAACCCTAGCTTTCTTCTAACCTAGCCGTCCACTTTCTTTCTTCCTCCAAGCAAACCCTAGCCGACCTCCAGTACTTCTCCAACCCAGGCTACCACCTCCCCACCTTCTCTAAATCCTAGGATGCTCTCCATCTCCATCCATCTTAGGTCGCCCCTCACATATCTTCATATAGGTTGCCCACCATCAATCAAGCCCTAGGCCACCCATAGTCTTCCAAGCCAAAGCCGCTGCCCTTCATCTCCAACTCAGGCTATCCCCTGCTTCTCCTCCATGTCGCCATCCTCCAGCACCCAAGTGCCCTCTTTAGTAGCCAAGCCACCAACCACAAGTCCAGGCACCCTCCAATTTTCAGGCCACCTGCCCCTACAACACTCTCTTCCATCCTTCCTCCAATCCAACCACCTATTTCATATTTTTTCCATTTTTTTCATCTCTAGCCTTTGATGTTTGTAGGATCCCTCTGGTGAAACGGTCCTTGGAAGAGGTTCTTTTTTGCCCTAAGACCAGCTGATAAAAAGCCAGTAGTCTGCAGGAACAAGGCTTCGTCATCCAGGCACCAATCCAGAGTGCTGAGAGACCCCATCTATGACAGGGAAGACATTGTTGCTAGGTATTTGAACCATACCCTCTCTTTAGATCTATTTTATTGAAGTTGAACAAGCCCTAATTAGTGGTTTCCTAACCCTAGGGTCCTGTTCTTTATCTCTTTGATAAGTTTCAAATTTGCGGGTAGTAGTTTTAGTCTTTACATCATCTCTTAGTTTGTTCTTCATCACTTTTTTGGAAACAAAGTTAATATAAAATAAGAAATTTAGTTGCTTTATTTAATCTACATATTCTTTATGTTCATCCCTTGCATACTCATCCTACATCACGGACCCAGACAACATATCATGTCTGTTTGGTCGGCCCTCAGAACTCTCTTGCCCGCATTAGTGTCCAATCATGGTTCCCTCCACTCCATGTTAAAACCCCATGAAAGAGAAGAGAACACGAAGAAAAAGTAGGGTTTCCATCCATGGATAGCACTAGGCATACCCTTAATCAATCTCTGACCAGGACGAGGGTCGATAACCCACCACCTCTGGCCATGGAAATCCTTCTTCAATATGAAGAGGGATGGAAATAAAGAAGTCCCGGGATCTATATTCAAGATATCACAAAGAACTAAGAATGTGTAGATGGTCCATATGCTATTTGTAGTCAACAACGTAGGGACTACACAGTACAGATTAAAAATTTTTGAAAAAAAAGAATGCAAAGGAAATCGAAGACCAACCATCAAGTGTTCTTCATACATTCCAATGGCACTAGAAGGAGGGTGATTCACCCTTTCATTAGGTTAAGGAAGTATCAATGGAAGACTCTCAGGAATATGGTAATACTCTCTAAGATAGGCCATTTTGGAAAAGGATATAGAGCTTGGAATGGATTCTGGTTTGGACTCAATGTTACTCTTCTAAGAAGGACCTAAGGCACCAGATGAATCAACCCCCTCCCTACTGACCGAAATCCTATCGGTAGTGGGGACTCTTAAAGACCTAACCATGATATGATGAGGAAAAAAAAAGGATGAGGTGATGATGCTAGCACGGATGATGCAAAGGTGGTTATATCTTGTTTTCTTTTTAGGGTTTTATATTTGGTTCCCGATTGCAAGCAAAGAGAATCTAGGAAAACTGAAAGAAAAGAGGTCTATGCTAGCAGATCAATCCCTAAGAAATGATAGACCAGAACCCCGAGATTAAGGAACCCCGGGATTAGGACTAGCTCGATACACCCAATACCTACCTAGGAGATGGGGATGCAAACCTTTCAAATTCTGAAGTGCCTGGTGCAGAGATCGCTCCACTCGACGGATGCGGCCTGGATGTCCGAGCAATCGTGCCCGTGGATGCGCCGGTTCCCGATCATGTGGCCGTGATGGCAAGACGACCCATCTCCGATGTCCGTAGCACCGAGGAAGACCTGTAGGCAGCAAGAGAAAGAACGGTTAGTGAAGAGATGAGAAGTGTTGAAGTTGAAATAGGGTTAGGGTAGAGAAACAGGGCTTCGAGCCCGGTATCCGACTGGAGTCCGAAATCGAAGTTGATAACTTGGGGCCTCGCACCCCGCGACGTCCCGGAGGATGAAGGAATTGTGGCCTCCCACCACTCGACGCTCTCAGGTGAAGGAACGTGGCCTCACACCACTCGACAGCCTCAGGCGAAGGAACGTGGCCTCACACCACTCGACATCCCTGGGGATGAAGGAAGAGTTTCACTCACTCACAACCTAGTCTAGGGAGACAGAGGATTGGAGAAGAAAACACTCGAAATTTTTTTTTTTGTATTCATTCACTAACTGTTACAAAGAGGGATTTGGGTCCTTTAAATAGGTACACAAAGATACATTCAAAATTCAAAAGAAAACCCATTCAAAATTTGAACCAAAATACAACTCAATTTGAAAGTGGCGCCCAAGCTTTGGAGAGCTTTCTTCTTGGCTGACCAGCTTGGTATGGCATGATGCTTGGCTTGGAGTGGAGGAGTTGCTTCTTGGACTTCCTTCTTTGCTTGCTTGGTTTTGGTAGAAAACATGAAGTGAGGCTAGCTTGGAGGGATTTGTCCCACTTTGACTTTTCTTGGCTTGATTCAAGGCTGACCAAATGGGAATAATCCTAGGCGTGGCATGATTGGAGGCTTGGAGAGGGGGATTGGTCTTTGACCTTCCTTCCTTGCATGGCTTATTTTGGTAGAAGGCTTGGATTGAGGCTTGATGTCTTCACCATGCCTTTCTTGCTTAACTTCATCAAGGGATCATGCCTTTCTTGCTTAACTTCTTTATGGAAGAAGGCTTGAGTGGAGGCATACATCAAGGGATTTGAAACTTCTTTCCACTTGGAGAAGGGAGGATGCCTTTCTTGCTTGACTTCTTTATGGAAGGAGTCTTGAGAGGAGGCATGCATCAAGGGATTTGAAACTTCTTTCCATGACCGCCCATCCTAGATTGGAAGAGAGCTTGAAGAGGGGAGGGGAAGGGGGCATGGATCATGTGAGTGGTCCACTTTCTTGGGTGCCCAAAACAAACCACATGTCATCACCTCAGTGCGCCATATAAATAGATAAGGTGGGCCCTGAGCTGACATGTCTCCTTGCCTTTGTTAGGCTTAAAAGAGACTTAACTTTTGAACCACTAAAGACTTCATGGGCTTAGACTCGGCCCGACTTATTACAAGACTCAGCACAACCCGATGGGTCGAGGTACAGACCCCATTTAAGCAAATAAACTAGAGGCTGACAGCCTTATTACAGGACTCGATAAACACAAAACCCTAATCAAAGATCCCCCGAAGTTTGAAGGGCTCAAGTCAAACCCTGATGCCCACATCATGATAAAAAAGGATATAAAAAGAAAGGAGTCTCTACTTATGGAAAGTGAGGAAAACTTGAGAAGAAGGAGAAGGTTCGAAATGATTGAAGAAGAGGAAAAATTTTGGCGAAGGTGGAGAAGTTCATTATGCAGGGAAAGTGCCCTTTATATAGGCAACAATGATAGTTTGGATGATCTCCTCGAAAGACTGGAAATGCCTTTGATCGTGCCATGTATAGGCAGCATCGATCATGGGTACGAAGTTCTCAGGGACACTAGCCGACTCGATGGGAGAAAAACCAACCTATCAATCGGGATCCACGAGAAGATAATCAACGATCAAGATGAGGTTTCCATGAGATATTGGATGAACATCATGATGCCACGTCACTCGATCCTAACCGAAGAGAAAGAGTCTGCCTAAAACCTTATAATGGGAAAGATGAGCATGACTCTCTAGCCTATTCCATTTCTCCAAAGACCAACAAGAATTCAACACCTATCCAAGACACATTGCTCGAAACTGAAAGAAGTTATTGTGATCAGCTGGATCGAAGATTTGCCATCATTGGCTATCTTTTCTCCTACCAAAAGATGACAAAATATTAATACTCCCATCTTTTAAAGCAACAAATTGCTTTGAAATTGGGAGTGGGGGGCAACTATTGTGATAAACTGGCTCAAGGAGATAATTGCTGGTTTGAAGATTCAATTGATCCTACCCAGACCGATCAACCAGCCAATTCTCCTGACCTTAGATGGGGGATTGGATCGATGCTATGCTTCAGCTGATGATAACGTACAACTTGAGATCAGCCTTTAGCAAAAGGCCGATCCACATAGTTCCAAAGTAAATGGCTGATCTACGATCAACCCACTTCGAAGAGGGTTGATGCAGGACGAAGTATCGAAGTAACCTGGTTATTTGGAAAACAGGGAAACAACTAAACAAACTAGGACCGTAGGAGGGCTAAGAAGCCTCCCGGGACTAGGGCAAAAGTGACACTAAAATCCTAAGACAGCTGATCTCTTTTGTTTTCAATTTTCTGGGTGGATGTGGTGAAGGAAGGATGAAGATGGGGGACGGGGAAGTGGAACTCATGGCCTTGAGACTCACTCTAGCGGGGAACGCACATAGAAAGTCAGGGGTCAAAGCCTAAAGCTACCCTCCCGAGGAATCACAGCACCAGCTACCCTAAGCATAAAGCTACCCTCCCGAAGGGGTCACAGCACCAGCTACCCTGAGCTCCCATCGAACCCATAATGCACACAGCAGGGCTCTCACAAAGATGCGCTAGGATGACTCTCGAAGGACACGAGGAGATAAAGAAGACGAGATAGGGGATAACTAGGGTGCTCATCAAACCCATAATGCACACAGCAGGGAACGTCTCACACCCCTCATCGAACCCATAATGCACATAGCAGGGAACGAAGAAAAATGGGCCTCAGCCCAGAACCAGAACCAGAACCAACCCAAAAATCTATATCAACTCTCTTTGATTATTACAGGGGGAGAGGGGGCCTTTATATAGAAAAACCAAAATCCTTAGTTTCTTAGCCTCTAAGAAAACTAAAAAGGAAAATAAATTATATCAAAATTCATGTCGCATCAAAAATAGTGCCGATATGCTCTGAAGAGCATGTTGGCTTGATAATCTGCTCCAGAAAGCGTGCTACTCTGAAATATGGGCTGCTCTGATATCCGTGCAAATACAAACTCACGGTCGTGGAAGGGAAGAACAGTCTCCGGTGGAACACCAACGGTGGTGGACGGGCCGGCGGACGGCTGGCGACGGGCTGCGGGCGAGGCGGCGTAAGAATGGCACGGCACGCCCCAGGGCGTGCCGTTTGGTCTCCCACGGCCGTGGGAGACCTCAGGGCACCGGCATGGCCGGTGGACGGCGGGGACGGCCGAGGCCGGCGGGATGGTGGCCGACGGACGTGCGGGCGGCGGTGGCAACGGCGGCTGCGGCGCAGGGGCGCACATGGGAGAACGGACGCCTCCCGCGTCCGTTCGTCTTCTCACGGGCGTGGACGGTGACGGACCCCACCGGTGGCCGGCGAGGGCCGATGGGCGGCAGGAACGATGGCGGGCGGCGGGTCGGCGGTGGCAGCGGCGGCCGTGGGCCATGGCGAGCGGATGCCTCTGTGTCCGTTCGTCTTCCCACGGGCGTGGGGCGGTGACGGTGGCTTCTCCGGCGAGGGCGGGGGCCGACGAGCACCTGCGGCAGTTCCGACGGGGGCGGCCGGAGGGACGGTGGGGCTAGGGTTCGAAACTTTTAAAAATTCATGGGAGAAAGGTTGCAAGAGGTAGAATAAAGATGGGATAACTTGGGGATAAACCGAGAACAAAACCAGAATAGCGGGGATAGATGGAATAGCTGGATAGGAAAAATAAAAAAAATTCTGAAAAAATAAGAAAAAATAGAAAAATACCCGGACCTGCCCTGGATCCCCATCATTCTCCTCGACCGCGAAGAACTCGACTCCGTCGAGTTCGAAAGATGGAGCACACCATAATCCACAACTCGCTCTGATACCAAATTGATGCGGGACGAAGTATCAAAGTAACCTAGTTATTTGGAAAACAGGGAAACAGCTAAACAAACTAGGACCGTGGGAGGGCTAAGAAGCCTCCCGGGACTAGGGCAAAAGTGACACTAAAATCCTAAGACAGCTGATCTCTTTTGTTTTCAATTTTCTGGGTGGATGTGGTGAAGGAAGGATGAAGATGGGGGACCGGGAAGTGGAACTCATGGCCTTGAGACTCACTCTAGCGGGGAACGCACACAGAAAGTCAGGGGTCAAATCCTAAAGCTACCCTCCCGAAGGATCACAGCACCAGCTACCCTGAGCATAAAGCTACCCTCCCGAAGGGGTCACAGCACCAGCTACCCTGAGCTCCCATCGAACCCATAATGCACACATCAGGGCTCTCACATAGATGCGCTAGGATGACTCTCGAAGGACACGAGGAGATAAAGAAGACGAGATAGGGGATAACTAGGGTGCTCATCGAACCCATAATGCACACAGCAGGGAACGTCTCACACCCCTCATCGAACCCATAATGCACACAGCAGGGAACGAAGAAAAATGGGCCTCAGCTCAGAACCAGAACCGGAACCAACCCAAAAATCTATATCAACTCTCTCTGATTATTATAGGGGGAGAGGGGGCCTTTATATAGAAAAACCAAAACCCTCAATTTCTTAGCCTCTAAGAAAACTAAAAAAGAAAAATAAATTACATCAAAATTCGTGTTGCATCAAAAATAGTGCTGATATGCTCTGAAGAGCTTGTTGGCTTGATAATCTACTCCAGAAAGCGTGCTGCTCTGAAATATGGGCCACTCTGAAATCCATGCAAACACAAGCTCATGGTCGTGGAAGGGAAGAACGGTCTCCGGCGGAACACCAGCGGTGGTGGACGGGCCGGCGGATGGCTGGCGACGGGCTGCAAGCAAGGCGGCGCAAGAATGGCACGGCATGCCCCAGGGCGTGCCGTTTGGTCTCCCACGGCCGTGGGAGACCTCAGGGCACCGGCGTGGCCGATGGATGGTGGGGACGACCGGGGCTAGCGGGATGGTCGCCGATGGACGTGCGGGCGGCGGCGGCGGTGCAGGGGCGCACATGGGCGGACGGACACCTCCCGCGTCCGTTTGTCTTCCCACGTGCGTGGACAGCGGTGGACCCCACCGGCGGTCGGGCGAGGGCCGGCGGGCGGCAGGAACGGCGGCGGGCAGCGGGCTGGTGGCAGCAGCGACGGTAGCGGCCATGGGCCGTGGCAAGCGGATGCCTTCGCATCCGTTCGTCTTCCCACAGGCGTGGGGCGACGGAGGCGGCTTCTCCGGCGAGGGCGGGGGCCGGCGAGCACCGGCGGCGGTTCCGGCAGGGGCGGCCGAAGGGCGAGCGGCCCGGATCTGGGGCCGGAGGGGCGGTGGGGCTAGGGTTCGAAACTTTTAAAAATTCAAGGGAGAAAGGTTGCACGAGGTAGAGTAAAGCTGGGATAACTTGGGGATAAACTGAGAACAAAACCAGAATAGCGGGGATAGATGGAATAGCGGGATAGGAAAAATAAAAAAAATTCTGAAAAAATAAGAAAAAATAGAAAAATACCCGGACCTGCCCTGGATCCCCATCAAGGGTGACTTCGAAGTAAATGGCCGATCTATAGCCGGCCCATTCCAAAGAGGATGACTTTGAAGTAAATGGTTTATCTACAACCGGTCCACTTCGAAGAGGATGAAGCCTTCAAGAATGGACTTCACTATTCTAACCAACCAATTATATGACAACCAAGGCTTCAATAAGACCAACATAACTAACCTCCACCGGTAACTACAATTTGTTGAAGGGAAGTTATATTAATTAACTTCTCTAACAGAAATCAAGAAGGCTTAACTACTTTCAGTTACAGCAGCACTATAAAAAGCAGTAAGAGGGGACCTCCAAGGTAAGCAATACTAAGCCATTCCATGCAAGTCTAGGCCTGGTCCATGACTAGCTCACATTATTCATCTCTAACTCTCCACTCATTTCACATCGCTTTCTTTCTTCGAGCTCTCCATTTTGTTGGCCTGAACTCTACTAACTTAGGTATTGGAGTGTCCCCCACCAGAGAAAATCCGGTTAGGGGCTTGTTTTATGGGAACTCAAGGAGGTGAACTGGCGACCCAGGCACTCAGTCCGGTCCTTTGGGGTCAGCATCAACAACTAGAATTGTATGTTTAGAACTCTATATCAATCTATAAATCAGATCTTAGGTCTTGGTTAATGCAAATCAGCTCAGGTTTGCTAAACAAATTTATTTGTACCTTACAAATTATATATATATATATTTATAACCTCAGCTATATTGTAAGGCTTAGTTACAATCAACATAAACTAGTGAGTATTGATGTCTTCATGATTTAGAAAGCTAGAAGGGAGATAGATAGAGAGAGAGAGGAGATGGAACTAGATAATCTTATTTAAAATCTAATTTCATTTTTCCCTTAAACCTTGTACATGTTTAGTTACTTGCAAAGGAAAAATAATAATATTATTGACCATATCATTCTTTAAGTATCAAATAGAAAATTACTCTTTTTAATTAGAAAAAAATTATATTTAAAAAATATTATTTTTTAAAGAAGAATAATCAAAGTGGCTAATAATATTGTTCTGATTAGATAATTATTTTTATAAAAAAGCAGCGACCAAAATAAAATAGTTGTTTGATAGCCCAATATACCTACATAATGTAATGAGAAGCCTTTGAAGTCTTTAGTGACATTCATTATATTGGTACGAAAATTCGTCAAGTACCAAAGGAAGTGCTAGAGCTGGTGCTGGGATGGGTAGTGCAGGCTAATCTCCGAGAAGCAGTATCTAACAAAAAGCACCACCAGGGGTGGTCCCAATGAAGACACTCCAACACTCAAATCAGTCCTAGTCCAATAGTGTTAGAAGCACAAGTGGGAGAGCACATGCGTACCTTGCAAACTTGCTTGGAGTCTCTTTTATAAACTGAGATTCAGGATAATTTTGGCATGACCAAGATCCTGTCGAATCTGGTGAAAATTGGTAGAACCTCTCACTTATCATCCAGGACTTTCTTGTCTGCTAGGCATGTCCTATCTCTTTAAATGCTTCCTCGTCACTAATTTAATATGTGGAACACTTCATTAAATGATGGTCTAGATTATGGAGAGTCCAAGAATGCCCCCCCTCATTTGTTTAGATCTTGTAATAATTTGATTTTTGGGATATGATGGAGTGTTAGCCATGTGGTGCAAACTATTATTAGGAATGTCAAAGTGTTGCACCTTAAGGGCTTGAGATAGGTACACTATCAAGGTTCTACCAGTTAGAGTAATTGTGAGATACCAAAGGCCTGTCTAGGTGGTGAGGACACCAGGACCAGACAAAAATTACAATGACCAATTTGGATCTCTAAGTAATGTGTCGAGAAATCTATCATTTTTTAATCGAATCCTGTAATAAAGTGGGCCAATTGAGTCCAATAGGTCAATTGAGTCCATTGAGTACATTTGTTTATTTGAGTCCTGTAAGTTGAGTTCTTTTTTTCAAGTCCAATCTGAGAGGAGAGTCATCGGACTAGAAGAGTCACCAGGCCACATTCATTGCCACCCCAGCCCACCTAAAATGGAGACTTCATGCACCCTCCCTTGGTCCATGCTGGTGCGGACACCAAAGGCACCAGACTTAGGCAAAGGCTTCTCAATCCTCTATGGTTATCGGATTAGTATTTTTAGTATTTGAGTCCAATTTGTAATAAGGGCTTAGCCCATTATAGTCTCTACTTTGGCTCCTGAGTCCTGTTTTGGGCCTTTAAACATTTGAGTCCTATATTTAGAATTCATTCCATACCATTAGGATTTTGGATCAGTCTTGGGATATGTCATGTTTAGTTGAGTCAAGTCAAGTTCACTTGAGTCAAATCAAGTTCAGTTGAGTCTTGAGTTAAGTCAGCTCATGTTGAGCCATTTATCATTTGAGACCTGTAAGTCTTATATTGAGTCCAGTTGAGTTTAGCAAGAAGAAGACTCAAGACACTTATGGACCCCAGCCAGAGTAATAATTTGACAACTTCAAGGAGTCCTGATCATACTTGAATATGCCACCTTGGATTGCATGAGAAGGACCTTGAGATCATCACCATTGAACACAAGGATGACAACAACATCAGCCTACCAAGAAGATGGACAATCGAAGAAACCCTAAAGCCTGCCCGGGACTAAAGTGGGCTGCCCAAGGCCCATTCTCTTTATTAGGCGCCCAACCTTATGGAGACCATCCTTTGGTCGGCCACCTTAGGGTCACTCCCTTCACCGACCAAAGTAAGGAGAGGGAGAGTGAGAGAGAGCCTAACTGGGAGGCAAAGTCTATGTAAAGTTTGTGAGGGAAAAGGATACAAAGAAATTCTCTTGTATGCCCTTACTTAGGCCACAAGTTTTGTAAGTCTATATAAAGGGCCTACCTCTCATGTATTTTATCATCTTATAATGAAATTCTCTTGAGTTTTCTCCAAATTTCTATGTGATTTGCTATGTGAAGGGTATCTGTGTGATCCCTATTACTGCTAAAAGTCTCCTGTGCCCCGCCGCCAAGCCTCCTACAAAACCCTAGCCACCAGCCTGCTTCAACCCTTGGACGCCATACCTCTTGGCTGCCCCACATCAATCCTCTTCCTCCCATCTTCTTTCAGCCTTCTAACTTATTTTTCCTTTTTTTTTAACCCTTGATAGGTGTTTTGTAGGTCCCTTAGAGTTCACAAATTTAGGATTCCATCCGACTGGCTTTCGGGTCAGCAGATAGAAAGCCACGTATCTACAGGGTCTCAAGCTTGATTTTTTAGGCCGCATTCAGAGCGTAGATAGACCTCTTCATAGATTTATCTTCAAATCACTGCCAGGTACACCCCCTTGACTCACAGGTAGTGGTATTGCAGAAGAACTACCCCTACCGGTGCTTCTTAGTCTTGGCGGTCCTGTTTCTTTCACTTTAGGATTTATTTCTGCATGCTTGTGCTTCTAATTTTTTGTAGAATTCCCTGCTTAGACTCTTGGGTCAAAATTTGGAATATAAACTCTTAACTCAATAGATAATAACATAAAACTAGTTTGCATGTATAATTAGTCCCACATCATTTGGTATCAGAGCATCTTTTAGGGCTAATTTCTGCATCCCATAATTCCTATACATAGTTTGTTCTTTTAATTGTTTTTACATTTAGGTAGATCAGAAAATACTGATTCTTACTTTGTTGGATTCTGCATAATCAATAATATTTATAAAAATTTTCTTATAGTTTAATTTTGCTTTGAGTCCTCTGAACATCTGATTTATTGCCTAAGAACAGTTCTGCCCTAAAATTTTAGTAAGTATAATTTCAGCATGTTTAGGGTTTTTTTTGCATAATCTTTGCATATTTTAATTTTCTTCATATTTTCTGCATATTACCTAATTTCCTGCAAATTATATTTTTGCTAAAAAAAATTACAAAAAAATAAAAAATACAAAAAAACTTAGAAACCCTAGTTTTCTTATGTGTGCCATCATGTGCATAAGCTACATTAAGGACAATTCTACTATGCCAGATGGGGGGAGGATTTGATCACCTCTCCTTAGCCCAAAACCACAACCCTTGAATTCAAGCCTAACCTAATTAAAATCAATTAAACCTAATTTACTCTAGTGAGCTAGGGACACCAACAGGTCGGGTCCAACCTTTTTGGGAAGACTAGTGCACCCAATACCTCTCTTATTATTGGAAGCTGGTGTCTAAACTAAAGGTCCAGAGGCAAATACCCTAAGCAGATTGGTGGTTCCTTAATTAGGTCCCTACGAAAGCAGGGGGCCTCCCACCATCCCACCTCTTACCTGGCCAGTGGAAGGATTAGGGGTTGTGTTGTGTGTTTGGGCTCTAGGTCTAGAAAGCCGTAGTCGATTCATCTTTGAGTCTTGCATGTGTACTAGATTAGGAGTCAATATGTGTTTGATTGCATGACCGTTAGATTAGAAGCCAAATACTGATAGCCTCAACCGAACCCAACCTAATGTGACCATGGAGCCCAACCCTAGGAGAACCCCATACCATGACCCATACTTGGAGCCCAACCCTAGGAGAACCTCATACCATGACCCATACTTGGAGCCCAACCCTAGAAGAACCCCATACCATCACCCATACTTGGTGCCCAATCCTAGGAGAACCTCGTACCATGACCCATACTTGGAGCCCATCCCTAGTAGAGCCACACACCCTGAACCAATCTGGGATCGTAGTGCAAGGAAACCCAATTATGATTTCACAGACCAGGATGAAAGAGCCACTAGGTACATTATTTTAGATTATCTAAATTTGGTGGTGAACCTAAGTTTGAGAATTATCTTAATTAGGAAAGAAATATGGACCTGTATTTTAAAAGTCAAATGAATTTCTATTTTGAAAGAGATTAGTTCAAGTTTGCTAAAACTAAGTTAGTTCACCAGGCTAAGGTAGACTAGGATAAGTTTGAAAGAAGAGCTAGACTAGAAGGAGAAACACCCATAACGAGCTGGAGGGTTATGTAAAGCAAACTTAGAGAAAAGTACCTACCCAGGTCCTATGTACCCAGATCCTATGCACCCAGATCCTATACGCCCTGCCCTATAAGCCGAGTAGAACCATGACCTATAGATCTGAATCCATAACCTATGAGTAGAATTAACCCATAAGCCATCGACCTGAACCCCATAAGGTTAGTATCCCTAGATATGAGTCCAGTAGTAAGCCACTACCCCATAGCCAACCTGAACCTACCTAGATCATGACCCTAGTCAAAACCCAGCCACTAGTCAAGCTTTCATTAACCAATGCCCTCCTACCACCACATTGGTTCACATGGAAGACATTGAAGTAGAAGTGTATGAAGCGGATGTGATGCGGGACTAATATGCATGCAATTATTTTTGTGGATTTTATATAAGGGGTGAAGTGATTAAATCCTGAATATTGGATCAAAATAAGTTGTAGGGAATTCTATATGAATTTTGGAAACTAAGCATGCAGATTAGGACCTAGGAAAGCAGTAAAGATGGATTATCGGGGCTGAGAAGCCTCAGTTAGGGCAAGTTCTCCTACAATAAAATTACTGGTGGCAAAGGGGGTGTACCTGGCAACGTCTGATATGCCCGATAAAGATAGCAGTGAAGGGATCTCTCATTCCTCGATGGATGCGGCCTGGAAAACCGAGCCAAAGACCTGCGGATACCCGGCTTTCTGCTCAGTGGTCCAATTACGGCTTTGCTGGAGTCGTTGGATTCGTAGGAACTCGGGGACCTGCAAATGACCGTCGGGGATGAAAAAATAAGGTTGGGAGCACAAGAAAAAATTAGAAACAAGGCAGCAAGGGCATGGGAAGAGGAGGCTTGGATGATGGCTGCAGGCAGTTACTACACCAGGAAGAAGAAACTCTCAAAACCCCTTTATGCACACAATAGGGTAACACACAAAAGTTGAAGGAAACTCAAGTATTTTTCATATATCAAAATTAACTCTCATACAAGAGACTAGGGTTCTTTAAATAGACTCATCGTCTTGGCCCCCAAGTAAGGCTAAAAGAGACATTTCATAGGAGTTTGAATCCCCACCCAACTCTAGCTAGAAAAATAAGGTAAGCTTGGTAGAAAAAATCCCAAAAAACTCTCTCCTCCTCTCTCGACTTGGTCAACACTCTAAGGATGCCTAGGGGGGTGTGTTGGGCTTCTAAAAGCAGCAAGGGGCCAGCCCAAAGGGGTTTGGGTGCATGGGCTTGGGCCTCTAAAAGCTGAGGTGGCCTGGTAGCCAGGTAGCAGGAATATTCCCTAGTTTCTTGCTTCTTAAGGGCTTGAGCTTGGCACCTGAGCTTGATTTCTTTGGGATAGGATGCAAGTGAACCTCTAGAATCATGGATGCCCTGGTCTATGAATATACTTTGGCATCTGAAAGGAAATCTGGGCATCTGGAGGGCATCTGCAAGGAATCAGGGTTTTTGGAAGACATCTTTGATCCTGTGGTGTCACACAAAAGCCCGTAATCTGATTTCTTCTACTGGGCCTTCCATGGTCTTCATGTCTTCAATTGGGTTGGTCTTCATGTCTTCTCTTCTATGATGTGGTCTTGAGTCTTCAGTGTACTTGGACAGGACTCAAAAAAAATAAAATTAGCTTGATAGGAGCTGACTAACACTGGACTGGACTAGCTCAACATGAGCTAACTAATACAGGACCGAAAGAAAGACAACTTAGCTTTATTATAATGGACTCGAATGTAATTAAGTGATCCACAGAGGGTTGAGAAGCCTCTGCCTTATTCTGGTGCCTCTGGTGTCCCCACCAATTCTCCCGGGGTGGGAGGAACTCGACCCTGTCAAGTGCAGATCAGGCTAGGTCACATATCTCTCGAGAATGTCTGGGTTGAGGTATTGCAAGTCCTCTTGAGAAATCCATGAATCGTTTGACTCTGGTCGACGCCTTGCCATCGGACCAGGCTGCATTGATAACCGCAGCCCCGGGTCGTAATGGCTTGATCGTCCAGGATATGCTCGATCCATTATCCTCTCTCAAGCCAATTAATTGGACACTCTAGGTTAGGGTCACTCACAATAGAAAGGAATAGGTCCAAAGGCCTCACTAGGTATCACTGCCAGTTCCCTGTACTCAACCAGGTCTGTAATATTGAAGGTAGAACTAATGCCCAGATCCGAAAGCAAATCTAACACATAGGCATTTGGTCCAACCTCTTTATCACTTTAAAAGGTCCAGCTCTACGAGCATGAAGCTTCTTTTAGGCCTAAGCCTAACCAAGATAGAATCCATTACATCAAGTTTCTTGGCCCTTCTTCAGGAATTAGCCAATTTCTTTTAAAATTAGTGTAGGTGGTGAACATACTGGGCACATGTAGACTCCTAACATATGATGCAAATGACTCATACCTACACCTAACAGACTCGACTCTGCATTCCTATGGAGGGAAATTTTATTGCACTCTTTAGACCTAAACCTAAGAGATTATAGGTTCTCTAGGTTTGATCCTAAATTTTATTGCACATGAAAACTTACAATGGGCTCCTAGCAAATTTGAAAGGGTATGCCAAAAGTATAATGCAAACCTAACATGCGTAATGAATACATGCAATATGCTAATCTCATCTAAATGCAATCTAATGATCCTAGAAATGCTGGAGGTGTCAGGAAAGGGTAGAAAATAGGAACTGGGTTCAGAATTAGTTTAGTAGGGTAGAGAAAAAAATTCAGGGTTAGTTGGATAAAGTATGATAATAGAAGGCATGTCGGGGACTAATCCTAGACTAATGAGGCTAATCTTACGGGGTTGCGGTATATCTATGGGCAAGAAAAGGTCCATGCTATGGAAGGATGGGTGGACAATTTCTGGGAAGAGATCTTCAATTGGAATGGCAGGAAGAGATTCATCCTAAGGGCGATGGGTTAAGTAAGCCAAATCCTCAATAAAGTCTTCTAGTTCATGGAATTTAGGAATAGGCTCTACAATTAGACCCTTTTCTAGTGTTTCCTCAGGTAAAATCCTAATATCAGAGTTCTCTTCCTCTAATTGGTCTTCTACTACTGGTTCAATCTGGGCATGGTCAGGGTTAGCTAACTTTAGATTGGCTTCTAGCTGGGTGCCTATGGGGTCTACTAGTTCTAGGTCTTCTAGGGGTATTTCCTCTTCTTCCTCATACTCATCCACTAAGTTCACATCAGCTTCATACACTTCCGCGTTAATGTAAGCCTTGTCAATCAAAGGGATAGTAGGGAAAGGTCGGCTAAGGAAAAATTGGCTAAGTTCTAGTTTTTGATTATGGGCTCTACTCCTAGTAGGTTCAGGTTGCCTAAGAGGTAGTGGCTTACTACTGGGTTCATATTTACGGGTACTAATCCTACGGGGTTCAAGTTGACTAGGAGAAACCTGACTAGTACTAGGCATAGGGGTTATGGGCTCTCTAGGCTCACAGGACAAGGGTGTAGATCTACGGGTCATGGAATTATAGGATCTGGGGTCATAGGATTTATGTTCAGCTCTATGGGTCTTGGGTCTACTGGGCTCATGGGATATGGGCTCATAGGTTCTAGAGTCATAGGATTTGGAGTCATAAGATCTATAGGTTGTAGGTATACTAGGCATATAGGGAGAGGGTGCATAGGATCTATATTCATATAATTTGGGTAGTGTGGGTAAAGGTGGCTTAGGTTTGGATCTAGTCTGGGTCTTATGGGTTTTCTCTAGGGTTCCTAGTCGGGCATCTAATTGATCAAGCCTATGGGTCAACTGGGCGTTTGCTTGCTCAAGCTTATGGGTCAACTGGGCATCTAATTTATCAAGCCTAAGATTGATGGATTGGGCTAACCTCTCTCCAAGGGCATCAATTTTAGCATCAAGATGATCCATGGGTTCAGCCATTTGTGAAGGTGGTGGATGATATGAAACCCCTGATCTAGTGCTCATGCAAAACTCGATCAAACTAACTACAGCTTGAAAGGATTATGCCCTATAAGCCAATATTTGTATCTCCCAGACCATTGTAAATTGACAAGTTAATAAAGGCAATATTTTTTCATCATTCGCTGTGTCATTATATGATGAACCCCATAGATTAGGGCTATGGTCCTAGGGCTATGATGAGATCATACCAGTGAGATCTAAGGCCTTAAAACCCTAATCTAGAATATTCCTAGTCATAGGAACCCTGAGTTGGGGATCAGGGTTTCCGGTTAAACTGGCACATCCTATGTATGCTGAAAAGGGTGACTGCTCTCACAGTCACTTGTGTGGGACACTAATACAAGGATGTGGGTGCTCATTAGCGAATGAGTTCACTGAATAGATCCAGTTTGAGAACATCTAATGGAGCCTTAGCTGCATGTCAATAGATGTTTCTCATAGTGGGAGTTGTACAAGTAGTCCTATGACCTGAGACTGCCATAATACCTTATGTACATGAACCCATGCTTTGGTTCAATCTCAATCATGACACTGGGTCATGCACGAGGTTGATGCTGGGTATGGTGAATTGTATATGAAGGTAATGAGTAGGTCAACAAGGAATTGATCACTCCTAGTAGGAGGAGATTGCATCCAGCCAAATTAGGTCAGATGATGATTCAGGAAATCTTTGATCAAAGTACAGATATTAGAAATGATTTCTAATATCGAATTAATTGAATCATTAGTGTATGACTGAGCTGGGAATGAGTATAAGCTGGTTTTGACATGTTTCCATATCCATAGTTATATTCGGGATGCAAGATGATTGAAGGATCGAATTGTACGGGAACTTTCCACTGAAGGGTAGTTTTGGAATTTCACCAGAATTTCCATATCTTCCGGGTAGACATGACACGTTGCTAGACGTCAATCTTGTCTTGTGGGTTGATCAAATTAAATGGTTTAATTGGATCACTAATTAGGAGGAGTCCTAATTGACTAACTCGAGTTAGCTCGATTTGACCTAAATCGATTAGAATGAGTTCTGATCAAATTAGGTCAACTTGCACTCACCCACTGCTGGCTAGGTATGGAACCCAATGGGTCACACACTTAGGACAGATAATCAAGGATTTAATTTGGAATTAAATCTCGTTTGCAGATGAACACACTAGCATGTGTTGCAAACCATGGCTTCTACTTGAATCGGATTCGAGTTAGGGTTCCGATTTGGTCTTTTTTAGAACCAAATTCATTCCGGTTTGAATCTAATTGAAGATTCAAGACATTGGGCTAATAGTAGGCTAGCAATTGGGCTAACCTAAGAGGCTAAACCCCTTTCCCACATCGCCTAAACCCCTTCCCCTCTCTTCCCACGCGCGCGCGCAAGGAGAAGAGTCCGCGCGCGCGCAAGGACTCTCTCCAAGGGGCGTTTTTGCGTGAGAAAAGTAAAGGGGATCGGCGTTTTGGCTGAAGGGGCATGGAAGAGAGTCCACCTAGGCGTGGACTCTTCAAAAAACGGGATTACCGTGAAAGAAATACCGAAGGGGTGCGACTCTTCTCTTCTGCGCGCGCCCTTCTGTGTTTTTTTTTTCGCGACTCTTTCTTGCGTCTTCCCATCCCAAAGGCCGTGAGATTAATTCAAGGGCTGTGAGATGAAG
Source organism: Areca catechu (assembly GCA_021397845.1). Lineage (NCBI taxonomy): Eukaryota > Viridiplantae > Streptophyta > Magnoliopsida > Arecales > Arecaceae > Areca > Areca catechu. The sequence continues at coordinate 98,879,109 of CM038045.1, forward strand.
GGAAAGGACATGAGAAGGGAGAGAGGGGCGTGAGAGGGTGATTACAGATGGGTAGGCGCCTCTCTGTCGCCTATTTAAGGAGAAGACTTCACCATAAAAAAAAGAAGAAGAAAAACGATTCCAGATTTTCTACAGCGAAGCCTTGCTTCTATTTTCCCTTTCCCTCTCCAGAAGATTGTTTCCCCCTCCTCTCTTTCCTCTTTGATTCCTTTACAGAGCCTTGGCTCTGTCGAATCTCAGAACAGAAGGAGAGTCAGAGAGAAACTCTCCGACGATAAAGGAAGAAGGCGCCTCTCCTTTCTTTCTTACATTAAGACAATCTTGTCTTAATTTTCTTCTCCCTCCAAGACAAGCCTTGTCTCATTTTAGGACAAGGGCTTATTCTTAAGACAAGAGTGTCTTAAGGCGCCAAAGTTGCTAGAAGACAAGGAGAAGGGTAAGAGAGAAGGTTTAGTCCCAGTTTGGCTAGAGGAGTCCTAGCCAATAGCCCATATATCAATTTCTTGGGGTAGAACTTGATTGGAAGGAACCCAATTAAGGAGTCAGTGTCTTGATCATCTGCCCGTGTGGATCACCATCGGAGGGCGGACAAGTGGACGCCTGGTGTGTTCAAGAGGCTACTCAATTTGGAGTTCATTTCTGCATCAGACTGGTAATAGCAATCTGAGGTTAGTATTTAAACAATGTTTAAATTTGGACATGCATGTAGTCATAGTTTTTAATTGCTAATAAGGAGATTTGGGATTAGGGTTCGGACCTGGTTTCATAAATTTTTGAAATCCACGCTTCCGCAATGGTTCCCGAACCCAACAGTGGTATCAGAGCCTCCTTATTAGGATTAAAACTTATGCAGTTCAATTAATGATGTAATATCATGTTAAAGTTTTTATATTGATGCACAATGCATGTCTTTGATTGAACATGAGTTTGATGATTGCCACCAGTTAGGGTTTTCCACAGAAACCCTAATTGTCTTAGAGATATGATTAGCCCTGGAGCCATCATACTGAAATAAGGTTGCCCTGGCATAATGGTGTATCCATTATGTGGTAAATGGTTGTCCTAGTATGATGGCACACATTTCACATATTTGCTTAGTTTAAAGCATGTATTAATATATGTGATAGCTTTTAATTGAATGTGCTGGCATTGCATAAATCCCTCTTAAAATTATATTAAGTGGTAGTATAGTTAACCGATAAGCATTATTAGTCATGATGGATAATTAGTCATTTTGGTGTCTAGAAAGGTGGTTCTGGGAAGGTAAAGGGAATCGTGGTTTTTAATTGGTTCCGTTGTCTGACCTGGCCAATTTTAAATTGGTGTCTAAGAAAGCAATGGGGGGACCCCCACATCTCTTCCTCTAGCCTGGCCGATCTGATTGATTTAATTCTTGACTAACATGCTTGGTGTTAAAATACTATTATTGGCCTTCCTTCATGATAGGTCATTATTGTGTTACGATCTATACTAGGTTTGTTGTGTACACACAAGACCTAATATGGTGACTAACACAATTTTTGGCCTAATACAATTATTTGTTTATGGCATGATTTAATGTAATATTTTGTTGTGTACACACAAGGGTATTACTATTAAAGTCATGACTATATGGCTATGGAGGGTCTTACTTAACTGAAATATTATAGTTTGTTGTGTATACACAAGGCTATTAATATTTTAGAGGCCGGGATAAGTTGAGAATTGTACGGGTTACAATTGGAGAGAGTTTTCCTACCTATGAACTTATATAAGATTTGTTGTGTACACACAAGGTCCTTTATAAGGGATTGGGATCTCAACCCCACTAAGAAAAACTAATTAGGATTTTCTCGATCATTGGCTAGAGGGTTATGATGCTCGATAAAATAGTGGGAGACATAATTAAATTAAAGTCCTAATTTAATTATGTATTGTCATTTCATGGTTGTTTGCTTATGTATTGTTCTTTGTTTAAATGTAGATAAATGGCCTCTTCACTCTCACTCCGTAGTATTTTAGATGCCAACAAATTGACTGGGCCTAATTATGTTGATTGGCTGAGAAATTTAAAAATAGTACTCAGTCAAGAAAGAATTTCCTATATTCTTGATACCCCAATTTTGGAACCACCAAGGGAAGATGCCTCGCAAGAGGAGAAGACCACATATAATATGTGGCAAAATGACTCACTTACTGTCAAGTGTGTTATGCTTGCCTCTATGACTAATGAGTTGCAGAGGCAGCATGATAGCATGGATACTAACTCCATACTGCTCAATTTAAAAGAGCTTTATGGAGAACACAGTAGAACTGCTAGATATGAAATATCTAAGCAGTTGTTCCGTGCAAGGATGACAGAAGGTACATCAGTACAAGACCATGTATTAAAGATAATTGATCTAATCACTCGATTAGGTCAATTAGGTTTTGTAATGGATGGGGAGTTGAATCAAGACTTGATCTTGCAATCACTCCCAGAGTCATTTTCACAGTTTGTTCTTAATTACCATATGAACAAACTTAATTCTTCCTTGCCTGAGCTGTTGAATATGTTGAAGACAGCAGAGAGCCATGTAAAGAAAAATAAGGCTCCAGTTCTTCTTGTGGATAAGAAGAAGACAGGCAAAAAGGGTTCCAGTAAGAGGATGAATCCCAAAGGGGGCATTAAGAAGAAGAAAGGAAAGAAGGCCTCCGGACAGATGACCTGCTTTCATTGTGGCAAGCTGGGTCATTGGAAAAGGAACTGCAAGGTTTACCTTGCAAGTGTGAAGCCTGGTGCATCAGAGGCACCAAAAGGTATGAAAGAAGTTCATACTATTTTGTCATTGGATTCTTCCATTTCAAATACTTGGGTGTTGGATACCGCCTGTGGTCATAACATCTGCAAATCATTGCAGGGACTTCAGGGGCTTAAAGTATTGAAGGAAGGTAACTTTGAGCTCTACAGTGCTGGAGGGGACCCCATCCAAGCAGAAGCTGTAGGGACTTATATTTGGAAGTTACCTTTAGGGAAGATCTTGGAGCTAAGGAATTGTTACTATATGCCAAAAATCATTAGAAATATCATATCTGTACCCTTGTTACTTAAACAAGGATATACTATGAATGTAATGAGCAGTGGCTGCTCAATTTCTTTATCTAATGAAATTATATGTTATGGCATATTCTGCAATGGTCTATTAACTCTTTCCACTAATGACAATATTTTTCATGTTTCTAACAAACGGAAAAGAGATGACGTAAACAATACCTTACTTTGGCATTGTCGACTTGGACATATTAGTGAAACTAGGATTAACAAGTTATACAAAGAAAATTTCTTTGATCCTTATGACTATGAGTCATTAGGAACTTGTGAATCATGTCTCATGGGTAAGATGACCAAGACTCCATTTAGTGGACATGGAGAAAGGACAAAAGAGTTATTGGGACTCATACACACAGATGTATGTGGGCCTATGACAACTCAAGCCTATGGTGGATACTCATACTTCATCACATTTACTGATGATTTTTCAAGGTATGGATTTGTGTATCTAATGAAACATAAGTCCAAGGCTTTTGAAAAATTTTTAGAGTATCAAAGTATGGTAGAGAAACAGACAGGAAAAAGTATAAAGATCCTCCAATCAGATAGAGGAGGTGAGTACTTATCCACTGAGTTTCTTGATCACCTTAAAGATAAGGGGATCATCTCTGAATGGACTCCTCCTTACACACCACAATTAAATGGTGTTGCTGAAAGGAGGAATCGTACTTTATTGGATATGGTACGGTCCATGATGTGCTTCACGGAGTTACCTTTTTCTTTCTGGGGATATGCTTTGGAAACAGCAACTTATATCTTGAATAGAGTACCATCTAAAACTGTCTCTAGCACTCCATATGAATTATGGAGAGGTAAGAAGCCCAATCTTAAGTATATTAAGATATGGGGATGTCCAGCCTATGTAAAAAGAAATTTTGGACATAAACTAGATGCTAGAGTAGACAAATGTCTATTTATGGGATATCCTAGAGATAGTATAGGATATATGTTCTACCACCCTACTGAACAAAAGGTTTTGGTCAGTAGGCATGCCAGTTTTATGGAAAAAGAATTCATCCTACAAAAGGGCACTGGTAGAAATATCGAACTTAATGAAATTCAACAAATAGACACTTCTCAGTCATGTAACAACATAGTTAATATAGAACCTGAACACACTCCTATCCGTAGGTCTGATAGGGTGCGACAGGCACCTGAGAGGTATGGGTTCATAATTGAAAATAATGAAGCCCAAATCATTCAAAATGATGAGCCTCTAACCTATACGGAAGCAGTCATGAGTAGAGACTCAGACAGATGGCTAGAAGCCATGAGATCCGAGATGGACTCCATGTATGTCAACCAAGTATGGTCTTTGGTTGATGCACCAGAGGGTATTAACCCTATTGGATGTAAATGGGTCTATAAAAAGAAGATTGGGGCAAATGGCCAAGTTGAAACTTATAAAGCCAGATTGGTGGCTAAGGGTTTCAGACAAAAACAGGGAATAGATTATGATGAAACATTTTCCCCTGTTGCCAGGCTCAAATCTATTCGGATTATGCTTGCTATAGCAGCATACCATGATTATGAGATCTGGCAAATGGATGTAAAAACTGCATTCCTCAATGGTTTCCTTGAGGAAGAGGTTTATATGTCACAGCTAGAAGGTTTTGTCTTGGAGACTAAACCTAATCAGGTATGTAGGCTAAAGAAATCCATTTATGGATTAAAGCAAGCATCCAGGAGTTGGAACATCCGATTTGATAAAACAGTCAAAGAATTTGATTTTTTCAAAAATGAGGATGAACCTTGTGTGTACAAGAAGACTAGTGGGAGTGCCATAGTTTTCTTAGTTCTATATGTTGATGATATACTTCTTATTGGGAATGATATCCCAATGTTACAATCAGTCAAAGTATGGTTATCGAAATAGTTTTCCATGAAAGACTTGGGAGAAGCATCCTATATACTGGGTATAAAGATCTATAGAGAAAGATCAAGAAGGATGCTAGGCTTATCCCAGTCTAGGTACATTGACCAGGTGCTAAAGAGATTTAGCATGGAGGAAAGTAAAAGAGGTTACTTACCTATTGGTCATGGCATACGTTTTTCTAAGAGGATGTCTCCTAAGACACCTGAAGAAAGAAATAGAATGAGTTCTATACCTTATGCTTCGGCTATAGGGTCGATTATGTATGCTATGTTATGTACCAGGCCTGATGTGGCATATGCCTTGGGTGTAGCCAGTAGATTTCAGGCTGATCCAGGAGAGGATCACTGGAAGGCTGTGAAAAATATTCTTAAGTACCTGAGAAGGACTAAGGATATTTTTCTTATATACGGAGGGTCTGATCTTAAACTAGAAGCCTATTCAGACTCTAGTTTTCAATCAGACCCAGATGATAGTAAATCCATTTCTGGTGTGGTATGCATGATGAGGATGCAATCATGTAACTCTAAAGGAGACTAATCAAAATTTAACTAGCAATTCCTACTTGCATATGAGTGATTCAACATATAAGATCAAGGAGATCTAAATAAGAAACCCTAAATGCTTATACTTAAACCCAGCTAGGAGGACTATCAAAATCTTAAAGAAATAGGACAATGTTAGAATTCGCACACAAGTCAAGCTAGCCCTATTTAATGATCCCGATCTTAAAATACTAGGAGTTCAAGCATTGAAATCTCAAGCAAAAGGGATTCACTCTTAAGGTTCTCAAATGAAAGATCATACCACATAAGATGGACCTTCTAACTTTCTGGTTTGTAGCAAGTAATCCTTCCTCTTAGATCTGGAGCCTAGAGAACCCTGCAACAAAGAAACCAAGATGATTAGAAGCTTAATTAGAAATGAGAAGATTGATGGAACTCAAAGGAGAGTTTGTTGGAAATGATCCTTGGCGCCATGGTGGAAGCTTGTGTTGGTGTTGATCTTCTTCTTGTGAGGATGTCCTTAATTCGCCTTGAAGGAAGAGGATTGCTTGGAAGATGAAGAGTAAAAGAGAAGGATTAGGGAGAAGAAATGATGGAGGAGAGGAAGAGGTTCACTTAGGCACAAAGATCCACATAGGCACATAGAAACACATAGAAAAGTGCTGGAAATTTGTATTCACTCCTCAATTCTTTACAAGGGGCATCCAAGGCTTTAAATAAAGCCTTACAAATTTTGAAATTTCAAATCCCTAAACAAGTGGAGTAATATAAGGGGAGAGGGCTGATTTTCTTGCTTGAAATCCTCCTTGGCCAACTTCCTTGAATTTGAACTTGGGATGGCATCCTCTTGTGGTGAGGTGGCGTGTGAGGTGGCATGTGGTCCCCTCTTGACGTGGCATGTGGTCCCAAGTTGAGGTGGTGCAAGTGATGTGGCATGTGGTCTCCAATTGAGTTGGCTTTGGTCTTGATTTGGGGTATACATTATGAGTCTTCTTTAGGCTTGATGCTAGTTGACCCATTTGGATTGGACTAAGACTAGACCCGACATGGACTCGACTTACATGATTATTTTGGACTCAAAAGAAAGATTACAGGACCCAACATGGACTCGACTTACATGATTCTTTTGGACTAAAAATAAAGAAAGGTTACCGGACTCTCTAGTCCAACCATAAAGATTCGGAATGGGCTTGAATTGGTTGGAGTCTCTTTCTGATTCTGGTGCCCGCACCAATTCTCCCCTGGTGGGAGGAACTCGACCCTGTCGAGTGATAAGTTTCTAATATATCCGGGTCGATTTGTTGTAGGTCCTCTTTGGTGATCCAGGAATCTTCATATTCAGGACGTCCTTGCCATCGAACCAGATAGCGTTGGTAGCCCTTATTTCTAGTAGTGATGATCTGGTTATCCAAGATCCTTTCAATTCTTTCCTTTCGCTCAGGAATATTTGGTGGTGGACACTCAATTGGCATTTCACTCTCAAGAGAAGTGTTAGGACCAAAAGGTTCATCAGGTATTAATGCAGGTTCCTTGTATTCTTTTAGATCGGAAACATTAAATGTAGAACTAATGCCATAACTAGGTGGTAAGTCTACTACATAAGCATTAGGTCCAATTTTCTTTATTATTTTGAAGGGTCCGGCTCCCCGGGCATGGAGTTTCTTCATAGTTCCCGGAGGAAACCTTTCTGGTTTAAGCCTAATCATTATAGAGTCTCCTTCATTAAATTCCTTTAACCGTTTATGTGAGTTAGCCATATGCCTATAGAGTTCATTGCTTGTTTGAATCTTCTGATTAATCTCCTTGTGCAAATCCTTAACATGCTGTGCATATGACTCAGCAGACTCAGATATATGTACTGGTAATGGAATTAGGTTTAAAGGTTTCCTAGGTTTGTATCCATGGACCACTTCGAATGGACTTTTCCCAATAGACCTATTGATCGAACTGTTGTAGGCAAATTCAGCACGAGGAAGTAGTAAGTCCCAGTTTCCTAGGTTGTCGCCGACTAAACATCTTAAGAGATTTCCTAAGCTTCGGTTTACTACTTCAGTTTGGCCATCAGTTTGAGGATGATAGGCCGTAGAGAATTTCAGCTTAGTACCTAACATGTGCCAGAGGGTTTTCCAGAAGTAGCTAGTGAACTTGACATCTCTATCTGACACAATGGTCTTGGGTAAACCATGAAGCTTAACCACCTGATCTAAGAAAAGCTTGGCCACTTTCGAAGCATCTAAAGTTTGAGAACACGGGATGAAGTGCGCCATTTTGGAGAAACGATCGACAACCACAAAAATAGAGTCATGTTTCCTAGAAGTTTTAGGTAGACCTACCACAAAATCCATACTGATATCTTGCCATGGACCATCAGGGACAGGTAAGGGCGTGTACAGACCAGTGTTCTGTCTTTGCTGTTTTGCAACAGCACAGGTCCGACATTGAGCTACGATCTGGGCAACGCTCTTTTAAGACCAGGCCAAAAAAATTGTTCTTCCATTGCTAGGATGGTTTTGTTCCTGCCAAAATGTCCTGCTAAACCTCCAGCATGGACTTCCCAGATCAGAAATTCCCTAACAGAGGTCTTGGGAATACACAACTGATTTCCTTTGAAAAGGTATCCATCTAACAGTGTATAATCACTAGGTTCACTAGATGATCTTTGTTGCAGGGATTGATAGATGTGACCAAAATCAGGACATGTGGGATATTCATCTTTCAATCTATCGAACCCTACTACTTCAGTGCTCACAGAGGTTAACAACATAGAACGGTGGCTCAACGCATCAGCAACCCTATTTTCAGTACCGGCACGATGTTTTAAAACGAACGTGTAAGCTTGTATGAATTCTACCCATTTCCCGTGCCTAGGGTTTAATTTCTTTTGAGAACTAAGGAACCTAAGAGCTTCGTGATCAGAGAACAGGACAAACTCATGGGGTAGAAGATAATGCCTCCAATATCGTAGAGCTTGAACTACAGCATACAGTTCCTTATCATACGTGGAATACCTTAGTCTCGCCTCATTTAACTTTTCACTGAAGTATGCTATTGGGTGATTCTCTTGACTCAAGACACCTCCAATTCCGACCCCAGAAGCATCACAAGCAACCTCAAACACCTTGGTAAAATCGGGTAACCTTAAGACAGGTGCTTGTGTCATTTTCTCCTTAATTGTTAGGAAGGCCTTACCTGCTGCTTTAGTCCACTCGAAATTTCCCTTCCTAATACAATCAGTGATTGGTGCCACTATCGTACTGAATCCTTTGATAAACCTTCTATAGAAGGTGGATAACCCATGGAAACTACGGACGTCGTGGATAGTCTTAGGCGTAGGCCACTCTACTATGGATTTAATTTTCTCAGGATCAGCGGACACCCCTTCAGATGTGACTACGAATCCTAGAAAGATAACTCTATTTGTCAGGAAATCACACTTCTTGATATTGGCATAGAGACTATCTTTTCTCAGGACTTGACAAACTTGTTTCAGGTGGGTTAAGTGGTCTGCCTTTGTTTTGATATATATAAGTATATCATCAAAATAGACCACTACAAATCTTCCGATAAAAACCTTTAACACCTGATTCATTATTCTCATAAAAGTGCTGGGTGCATTGGACAGACCGAACGGCATGACTAACCACTCATATAATCCATCTTTAGTCTTAAAAGCGGTCTTCCATTCGTCTCCAGGCCTAACCCTAACCTGGTGATAGCCACTCTTTAGGTCTATCTTGGAAAAAATTGTCGATCCGGCTATCATATCTAACATGTCGTCTAGTCTTGGGATTGGGAATCTATACTTTACAGTGATCTTATTAATGGCACGGCTATCTATACACATCCTCCAGGTGCCATCTTTCTTAGGGGTCAGCAGAGCAGGGACTGCACATGGACTTAAGCTTTCCTTAATAAACCCCTTCCTAAGAAGTTCACCTACTTGCCTTTGCAATTCCTGGTGTTCAATTGGGTTCATCCTATAGTGAGGCAAATTAGGTAAAGTCTCTCCAGGGACTAAATCTGTTGCGTGTTGTATGTCTCTTAAAGGTGGAAGGTTATCGGGGAGATCTTCTGGAAACACATCCTCAAATTCTTTCAATAATTGAACTACCTCTTGAGGGTGTTCTACAGGGCTGTGGTCCTTAATTTCCTTAGCAGCTACTACCCAAATAGGTGCTCCCTCCATGATATCTTGCTCTAATTCTTTTGCACCTATTAAATTTAATCCAGTCTTCTTATCTTTCAAGCTGCTAGCTCCTCTCTTGACATTATCCTTAGGCTGGGTTGGATGAATGACAATTTTCTTGCCATTGAAATTGAAAGCACAGGAGTTTGATCGACCAAAGATGGTCACATCATGATCAAACAGCCATGGCCTGCCTAAGATGATGCTACTTACCCCCATAGGAAGCACATCACACCAGATCTTTCCCTGATAGGATTGAAGCTGGACTTGAACCTGACATCTTGACTTGATTGGTATAGAAGTGGAATCGATCCAGGACACCTTATATGGATTGGGATGTGGTACAATGGGTAATCCTAGACTTTTGGCTGCGTTAGTGGAAATGGCGTTGACACAGCTTCCACTATCGATGACGATTTTACAGACCTTTTCTCCTATCCTAACAAATGTGTGTAGGATGCTAGTTCTACGCCAGTCTTCTTGCTCCTTGGTCTGTGTCATGATACGTCTCATAACTCCTAGAAAATCTGATGAGTCTATGTTCTCTTCATCTCCTTCATATTCATCAGCCAAACAATCCCCTGCTTCATAAACCTCCTCTTCATCATTCTCCAGGGGTTCTGATTCACCTTCTTCTGCCTCCCCTATATGTAAAGCTCTAGAGGGACATTGGCTCACGAAATGACCTGGTTTACGACACTTATAGCAGACTCGCTCCCTCTCACCTCGAACTTCAGGGCTCTTTCCTTTGTCTTCTCTAGGAATTAAGGGGGTGGTCGGATTGGGTCTAAGGGTTGGATTCGGGCTGGACCTTGTTCTATTGGTGGGACTAGGGACTGAGCTAGGCCTGCTGATAGGAGGGTTAAACCTACTAGATTCAGGTCGTCTAAATGTAGCTCTCCTTTGAAACCTCTCATAGTCCGTGGCAACTTGGTATGCCTGATCTAGATCATGGACTTCCCTTAAAAACAATTCCCCTTTTATATCATCATTCAACCCTGATCTAAACCTTGATAAAGTGGCTGCTTCAGACTCGACTACGTTGCATCGCATCACAAACTCATCAAACTTAGCAACATATTCAGAAACGGTCTTGTTACCCTGTGTCAATCGTTGCCACTGATCTAATAACCTTTGCTGATAAGACATAGGAAGATATTTCTCTCTAAGTTTCCTCTTCATATCTCTCCATGTTGCTATAGGTAAATCTCCCCTTTGCCTTGATATGCGTTCCACGTTTCCCCAATATAACCGAGCCTGACGAACTAGTCTGATTCTGGCAAACTTAAATCTTCTCTCTTCAGACATATCATACCAGTCAAAATACTGGTCCATGTCAGCCTCCCAGTCTATGTACACCTTAGGATCTAGGCTTCCCTCAAAGGTTGGTGCATCTAGACGGATGTTCCTTAGGGCCCGATCATCCTGATCAAAAGTATCATAGTGAGGTCTTCTAGGAGGTGGCTCTGGAGTATGATCAACATAATCCTGATGCGGTCTTCTTTGAATTGGGTCAGGTGTGTGTTCCTGTCGTTGGGCTCTAGGATGAACTGAAGGTAATCTGGGTGAAGGTGGTTCAGTTGGGGTCAACCTAGCTTCTTCTAGGGCTCCTACTCTTTCCTCGAACTGACCAAATTTAGCATCCAAACGGTCCATCTTCTCGATCATAGATCTCATAAGGCTTTCCATACTAGTATCCATGGATGAACTAGGTTGGGCTTGTGAAGGGTGGTAAGGTGTGCCTGACCTAGTTGTCATGCAAACAATTAGACTCAGACCCGAACTACGAGTTTTCTAAACCGGTTAGTCCAAATAAACTGAGTTGACTAGATACAATCAAATCAACAGCTACTCTCTTCCACTGGCCAGTCAGGAGGTGGGTCTGTGGGAGGTTCCCCCAGCTTTCACTGGGTCCTAATTAAAAACCACAAGAACCGCTTAGGCTTGAGCCACTTAACCTCTATCCTTGACACCAGCTTCCAATAATAGATGAAGAAATGGGTTGCACAAGCTTTTCCAATTGAATTGAACTGGACCTAGAGTTCCAAGCTAGTTGCCTAATCAAGGTGGAAAGCTAGATTGTAGTAACTCTATACTTGGCCAGGTTTTAGAACAAGGGGAGTGTGAGATCCTGTCTCTGGCCTACCTAGGCCCGGTGGAATTGGCCCGATAGACGGATCAGCACCCAAGCCCTTAGTCCCAATTCTAGACACCAAGTAATAGGGCACACACAAGACTAGTTGACACAATGAGTTGACAATAACCCGGACTCGACCAAATTGATGTTCCTAACCCACTAGGGCAATTAATGTCTAATCAATTTTAGTTAGGGATTGGGTCGATATGCAATTTGGTGATTTTTGGGCTAGGGACAGGTGATGAAATCCTGACCCTATGTCAATTTTATGCCCTTAATTTGATTTGTCATGAGATGCATGCAAATTTCAAATTTCAGGTGCAGAAGTAGTGTGTTGCAGTTTAAAAGTGATATTGATAAGTGCAGAAAAAAATGTCAGAAAAATCTAAAAAAATCAAAGAAAACTCCTAACTTTTAGATGACATACCAGATGAAACGAAATTTCAAAATAAAATCTGTACTATTCTAGGTAGATTCTGAAATGAAGATAATGAAAAGGAACAGAACATAACAGAAACCTTAATAACACTGATGGACTGCAGGAATTTTCATTTCTTTTGTAATTTTTTTCTCAGATTGAAATTTAAAACAGTGATAAAAAACTTAAAATGGAACAGGAAAAAAAATATTCCAACGAGGAATGTGATACTTGCCTTTGGAGTTGCAGGCGGATTACAGTCAGCCTACAGAAAATACAGCAAGCAGAAAAAAAAAAAAACAGAACGTGCCCAATGCAAAATTCACAAATGAAATCTAAGAAGTCCTTTGGCTTTCTTTTTCATGGGTCAATCACAATGGCACCCCGACACGCCTTAGGAGATCCCCGTGGAATGGGAAGAGAGGGTGTTTAAACCCTACTTTTTCCTAAGACCGGACGGCCTGGTAATGCCCCCGATCCAAGTACTTCAAGGACTTAATGCTATGCAATCAGGAACTTATTCTACCATGCTCTGATACCAAGATTGGTGTGGTATGCATGATGAGGATGCAATCATGTAACTCTAAAGGAGACTAATCAAAATTTAACTAGCAATTCCTACTTGCATATGAGTGATTCAACATATAAGATCAAGGAGATCTAAATAAGAAACCCTAAATGCTTATACTTAAACCCAGCTAGGAGGACTATCAAAATCTTAAAGAAATAGGACAATGTTAGAATTCGCACACAAGTCAAGCTAGCCCTATTTAATGATCCCGATCTTAAAATACTAGGAGTTCAAGCATTGAAATCTCAAGCAAAAGGGATTCACTCTTAAGGTTCTCAAATGAAAGATCATACCACATAAGATGGACCTTCTAACTTTCTGGTTTGTAGCAAGTAATCCTTCCTCTTAGATCTGGAGCCTAGAGAACCCTGCAACAAAGAAACCAAGATGATTAGAAGCTTAATTAGAAATGAGAAGATTGATGGAACTCAAAGGAGAGTTTGATGGAAATGATCCTTAGCGCCATGGTGGAAGCTTGTGTTGGTATTGATCTTCTTCTTGTGAGGATGTCCTTAATTCGCCTTGAAGGAAGAGGATTGCTTGGAAGATGAAGAGTAAAAGAGAAGGATTAGGGAGAAGAAATGATGGAGGAGAGGAAGAGGTTCACTTAGGCACAAAGATCCACATAGGCACATAGAAACACATAGAAAAGTGCTGGAAATTTGTATTCACTCCTCAATTCTTTACAAGGGGCATCCAAGGCTTTAAATAAAGCCTTACAAATTTTGAAATTTCAAATCCCTAAACAAGTGGAGTAATATAAGGGGAGAGGGCTGATTTTCTTGCTTGAAATCCTCCTTGGCCAACTTCCTTGAATTTGAACTTGGGATGGCATCCTCTTGTGGTGAGGTGGCGTGTAAGGTGGCATGTGGTCCCCTCTTGACGTGGCATGTGGTCCCAAGTTGAGGTGGCGCAAGTGATGTGGCATGTGGTCCCCAATTGAGTTGGCTTTGGTCTTGATTTGGGGTATACATTATGAGTCTTCTTTAGGCTTGATGCTAGTTGACCCATTTGGATTGGACTAAGACTAGACCCGACATGGACTCGACTTACATGATTATTTTGGACTCAAAAGAAAGATTATAGGACCCAACATGGACTCGACTTACATGATTCTTTTGGACTAAAAATAAAGAAAGGTTACCGGACTCTCTAGTCCAACCATAAAGATTCGGAATGGGCTTGAATTGGTTGGAGTCTCTTTCTGATTCTGGTGCCCGCACCAATTTCAGGGTATGTCTTTACCTTGAATGGTGGAGCAGTAAGTTGGAAGAGCACTAAACAGCAGACTGTAGCTGACTCAACTACCGAGGCAGAGTACATAGCTGTCAGTGAAGCCGCCAAGGAAGCTGTCTGGATGAAGAAATTCATCACAGAGTTGGGAGTAGTTCCTGAGATTGAGAGCCCGGTGCCACTCTATTGTGATAACACTGGAGCAGTTGCTCAAGCTAAGGAACCGAGAGCCCATCACAAGTCCAAGCACATTCTGAGACGCTTCCATCTTGTCCGAGAGATAATCGAGAGACAATAAGTCTGCATCAATAGAGTGGATACAAAGAACAACATAGCAGACCCGTTCACTAAGGCTCTACCACAGCGAGAGTTTGATCGCCACCTCGATTGTATGGGGTTAAAGAATAAGAGTGATTGGCTTTAGTGCAAGAGGGAGATTGAAAGGATTATGCCCTATAAGCCAATATTTGTATCTCCCAGACCATTGTAAATTGACAAGTTAATAAAGGCAATATTTTTTCATCATTCGCTGTGTCATTATATGATGAACCCCATAGATTAGGGCTATGGTCCTAGGGCTATGATGAGATCATACCAGTGAGATCTAAGGCCTTAAAACCCTAATCTAGAATATTTCTAGTCATAGGAACCCTGAGTTGGGGATCAGGGTTTCCGGTTAAACTGGCACATCCTATGTATGCTGAAAAGGGTGACTGCTCTCACAGTCACTTGTGTGGGACACTAATACAAGGATGTGGGTGCTCATTAGCGAATGAGTTCACTGAATAGATCCAGTTTGAGAACATCTAATGGAGCCTTAGCTGCATGTCAATAGATGTTTCTCATAGTGGGAGTTGTACAAGTAGTCCTATGACCTGAGACTGCCATAATACCTTATGTACATGAACCCATGCTTTGGTTCAATCTCAATCATGACACTGGGTCATGCACGAGGTTGATGCTGGGTATGGTGAATTGTATATGAAGGTAATGAGTAGGTCAACAAGGAATTGATCACTCCTAGTAGGAGGAGATTGCATCCAGCCAAATTAGGTCAGATGATGATTCAGGAAATCTTTGATCAAAGTACAGATATTAGAAATGATTTCTAATATCGAATTAATTGAATCATTAGTGTATGACTGAGCTGGGAATGAGTATAAGCTGGTTTTGACATGTTTCCATATCCATAGTTATATTCGGGATGCAAGATGATTGAAGGATCGAATTGTACGGGAACTTTCCACTGAAGGGTAGTTTTGGAATTTCACCAGAATTTCCATATCTTCCGGGTAGACATGACACGTTGCTAGACGTCAATCTTGTCTTGTGGGTTGATCAAATTAAATGGTTTAATTGGATCACTAATTAGGAGGAGTCCTAATTGACTAACTCGAGTTAGCTCGATTTGACCTAAATCGATTAGAATGAGTTCTGATCAAATTAGGTCAACTTGCACTCGGACCCACTACTGGCTAGGTATGGAACCCAATGGGTCACACACTTAGGACAGATAATCAAGGATTTAATTTTGAATTAAATCTCGTTTGCAGATGAACACACTAGCATGTGTTGCAAACCATGGCTTCTACTTGAATCGGATTCGAGTTAGGGTTCCGATTTGGTCTTTTTAAGATCCAAATTCATTCCGGTTTGAATCTAATTGAAGATTCAAGACATTGGGCTAATAGTAGGCTAGCAATTGGGCTAACCTAAGAGGCTAAACCCCTTTCCCACATCGCCTAAACCCCTTCCCCTCTCTTCCCACGCGCGCGCGCAAGGAGAAGAGTCCACGCGCGCGTGGACTCTCTCCAAGGGGCATTTTTGCATGAGAAAAGGAAAGGGGATCGGCGTTTTGGCTGAAGGGGCGTGGAAGAGAGTCCACCTAGGCGTGGACTCTTCAAAAAACGGGATTACCGTGAAAGAAATAACGAAGGGGCGCGACTCTTCTCTTCTGCGCGCGCCCTTCTGTGTTTTTTTTTTCACGACTCTTTCTTGCGTCTTCCCATCCCCAAGGCCGTGAGATTAATTCAAGGGCCGTGAGATGAAGGGAAAGGATGTGAGAAGGGAGAGAGGGGCGTGAGGGGGTGATTACAGATGGGTAGGCGCCTCTCTGTCGCCTATTTAAGGAGAAGACTTCACCATAAAAAAAAGAAGAAGAAAAACGATTCCAGATTTTCTACAGCGAAGCCTTGCTTCTATTTTCCCTCTCCCTCTCCAGAAGATTATTTCCCCCTCCTCTCTTTCCTCTTTGATTCCTTTACAGAGCCTTGGCTCTGTCGAATCTCAGAACAGAAGGAGAGTCAGAGAGAAACTCTCCAATGGTAAAGGAAGAAGGCGCCTCTCCTTTCTTTCTTACATTAAGACAATCTTGTCTTAATTTTCTTCTCCCTCCAAGACAAGCCTTGTCTCATTTTAGGACAAGGGCTTATTCTTAAGACAAGAGTGTCTTAAGGCGCCAAAGTTGCTAGAAGACAAGGAGAAGGGTAAGAGAGAAGGTTTAGTCCCAGTTTGGCTAGAGGAGTCCTAGCCAATAGCCCATATATCAAGTTCTTGGGGTAGAACTTGATTGGAAGGAACCCAATTAAGGAGTCAGTGTCTTGATCATCTACCCGTGTGGATCACCATCGGAGGGCGGACAAGTGGATGCCTGGTGTGTTCAAGAGGCTACTCAATTTGGAGTTCATTTCTGCATCAGACTGGTAATAGCAATCTGAGGTTAGTATTTAAACAATGTTTAAATTTGGACATGCATGCAGTCATAGTTTTTAATTTCTAATAAGGAGATTTGGGATTAGGGTTCGGACCTGGTTTCATAAATTTTTGAAATCCACGCTTCCGCAATGGTTCCCAAACCCAACACAGCTCCCTAGACCTAGAGTCCAAAACTAGATGCTCAATCAGGGTGGCAAAGTAGCCTATAGTAACCATGTACTCAGCCAGGCAGGTGTAAGGGGAGTGTTAGGTCCCTGATTGCCAATCCAAGACACCAATCAAAGATTGGCCAGGTAGGCGGACTAGCACACAAGCCCTTCGGGATTGAATCCCTGAACCACCATTCTAGACACTAAGTACAAGGCATAAATAGGTTAACTTGACACAGTGATCTAACACTAGCCCGAACCCGGCTAGTTGGTGTCCCTAGCCCACTAGAGCAAATTAAGTCTAATCAATTTTAAGTTAGGCTTAGGACCGAATGCAGGGGATGTGGTTTTGGGCTAAGGAGAGGTGATCAAATCCTCCCCCCATCTGACATGGCAAGAGTGCCCTTAAAGGTAGATTATGCAATGATGGTAGGCTGATGATGCAAATTAGGGTTAGATGTTTTGGTAGCTTTTTATATATATAATTTTTTTTAATTTTTTTTTTACTTTATTTTTCCTTTTGCAGAGATATGATTTGCAGCAAATGACCTAATATGCTAGAAACATACTAAAAATAAAAGATATGTAAGGAGATGCTAAACAAAATCCTAAACCTTCCAAAATTGTCTTGTTGAAAAAATAAAGAAAAAAATTTATAGGTTGTATTTTGACTTGTAGAAATTGCACAAATTGAAACAAAATCTAAAGAATATCTGTAAAATACTTTGAATTGAGATGAATCTAGAGAAATAAATTTTAGAATTTTTAGAATTTTGAACAGGGAGAAATAAATAAAAGAATAGAGTATATATGGACTGTAAAAGATGCATAAAACAAGCCCTAATCTAAGCTCTAATACCAGATGATGCGGGACTAATATGCATGCATAGCTTTTTAAATTCATATAGAATTATCTACATCATATTTTGATCTGAGATTCGGGATTTAACCACCTCATCCAACCCCTAAAATACAAAAAAAATATTTGCATGCATATTAGTCCCGCATCTGGGTGGTTAATTGAGCAAACTGATTCTGGGATTGGGTGTTCATCTGGGCAAACTGGGTTTGGTTTTGGGTGTTCATTTGGGCTAACTCATTTTGAGTTTGGGCACTAGTGTGGTTCAACTGGGCAAGCTGATCAGTCATAGCTTTCATGATGGCCTCAAAATTGGAATCCATGGTTGAACTAGAGTTGTGCTTAGACTGAATGTACTGGACTCCTAACCTGGTGGTCATGCAATCAATCAATCAATCAATATGATGTGGTGTAGCCAAGCATGCAAGGATCAGTAGTTCTAGGGTTTGCTAGACCTAGAGCCAAAATTGAGTGGGTCGACTCAACTTACACCTAACTCAACAACTAATCCTTCCTCTGGCCAGGTACAGGGTGGGAGTGTGAGAGACACCCCTAGTTTCGCAGGGACCCAATTAAAATCCACAACACCACTTAGGTCATTTGACTCTGGATCTCCAACCTTAGACACCATATTCCAGTAATAGTTGGAGAATTTAATGCACTAGTTGGCCCACATAATTCGGACCCATCCTGTTGGTGTCACCTAGCCCACTAGGGCAAATTAAGTCTAGTTAATTTTAATTAAGGCTTAGGTTAGGATGATGGTGGTTGTTTTGGGCCCAGGACAAGTGATGAAATCCTGTCCTGATATGAGAAAGTGAATTGCCCTTAAGAATAGTTTAATCAGATGATGCACATTCAATGAGCCCTAATGCAAACTAATAATAATCAAAAAAAATAAAATGGTTTTGAGTATTTTATAAGATGGAAAGTTAGGTTTAAGTTGATTAGGTTAGCTATCAAATTGGGCTTGGGATTGAGGGGTTTGGAAGTTGGTTAGGTTGGGTTTAGTCAGGTGTGCAGAAATCATAGAATTAGAAAATTAGGATTTAGTATGATACAGAATTTGACATAGTTTTCGATGCATATAAAATCTGAAAAAAATTATAGAACAGAGGATGGATGGTGATGATGATCTCTATGAAATTTTATGCAAAACAAAAATCAGATGATGATGCAACTCCTAGGGTTTTCGGACTGGTGCAGACATCTTAGGATTTTAGTTAGGGTTCCTAAGATGTAGTAATTTTTATATTTTTTGTTTTGGTAAGAATAATTAAAAATTATGATAATTACCAGAACTAAACAGAGAACATGTCATGCAAATTTAAACAAAAAATAAAATTTCTAAGATGATGAACTAGACCAAAAATCAAACACCTACTGTAGATGACAGGATGCAGAAAAAATAGCAATGAGTGTTTTTGTGATTTTGATGAAGATGCAAGCTATCCTACACTAGCTCTAATACCAAACTGATGTGAGATGATCCTAGGACTGATGAAGATGAAGGAAAAATAGAAAATATAATTTTCTTTTTGTAATTTTAAAGATTTAAGTTTGTAGGCTAATAACCCGAAAGCAAGAATTGCAGGCAAACATGTAATGAAAGAAACTATCATACCACAAAAAGACACATACAGAATAATAAAAGATAGGATCCTGGGAATTGAGAAACCCCTGATTTAGGATAGCATACCTTCAACCAGTCAGAAATCAGGAGGGGGAAGGTTTGTACCAGGCAAAGATTGAAGATCT
Source organism: Areca catechu (assembly GCA_021397845.1). NCBI lineage: Eukaryota > Viridiplantae > Streptophyta > Magnoliopsida > Arecales > Arecaceae > Areca > Areca catechu. The sequence goes on from CM038045.1 coordinate 98,898,584, forward strand.
ACTTGAAGAAGAGTTTTCTTAGCGCTCTGGATGGTACCTGGAAGACAAGCCTATAGTTCTCGAATCTGAAGGCAATCTGGGATGGTCCTGAAGGCAAAGAGGGCCTCCTCCTTGGAGGTGAATACCACGGGGATCCAACAAGCATCAGAAGTCAGCAAATAAATAAATAAAAAAGTAAAGAAAAAGAATTAGGGTTTGGAAGAAAGAAAAAATCAGGGTTTTGGATGTGGCCGGCTTGATGCTTGAAGAAGAACTCCTTGCTTGGATGGCCTAGGGCACTTCTTCATTGGGAGTATTATGGCTTGGAAGAAGAACACCTGGGGTGGCTAAGGCTTGTAGAATTAGGGCACACCAATCTCAAACACTCACACACCAAAGAAGAACACAAGGAACAAGCTAGAAAAATTTCAACAAGGTATTATTTCATGATAAAAGTTACTTACAAGAGGGGAAGGGGTGGGGTATTTATAGATGTTACCCAAGTCCTCTCCTAGATAGGATAGGATTACAAAGTTGAGAGGGAAAGGGATTACAAGTTTGCTTAAACTTAGGAGAATACAATTTGAGTGAAAATAAAACTAGATCTCCTTGTTTGAATTGAATTTCTCCCTTCCTTGGACTTGGTCAAAGGCACCTTAGGCTTGGTCTTTTAGGCTTGGATGCCTAAAATAGAGTTGGGCTTGGCTTTAGGGCAGCAAGGAGCATCCTCCATTAGTTTGGCGCATGGGCTTATGGGCCTTGGAAGCTGGGGCGCCCTGGTATCAGCATATTCCTTGGAATCTTTCTTCTGGGGCTCATGGGCTTGACTCTTGGGCTTGGAATCTGTTGGCCTAGGGTGCTGGCATATTCCTGGAATCATGAGACACCCTGCTCTGGGAATATTCTTTGGCATCTAGAGGATATCAAGGCATCTAGAAGGCATCTGGAGGGCATATGGGGCATCTGGAAGGAATCTTCGACCCTGGGATGGCAAACAAGGCCCAATAAGTTGAATGATGGCCTCTGACTCCTGGATGAGGATTGGTGGAACTCCAAAACAGGGTATCTTCTTCTCTTGTACAAAAATTGAACTGATATTGCACTGATACTCAAGTACAGGACTCAATGACTGGACTAAGGTTGAGACAAACCAACTAGCCTCAACTTATTACAGGACTTAATCTTACTTGATTACAAAATTGGACACATGGCTAAGTAAACTAGATAGGGCCCAGTAATCTGTGTCTGATCCTGGTGGCCCCATCAACCGGCTTTTGGGTTAGTGAATAGAAAGCCATGGATATGTGGGGTCTCAAGCTTGATTTTCCAGGCTTCATCCAGGAGCGTAAAGCGACATCTTCATGGATTGATCTTCAAATCACTGCCAGGTACACCCCCTTAACTCATAGGTAGAGGTATTGCAGAAGTGCTAGCCCTATTGGGGCTTCTTAGTCTCGGCAGTCCTGTCTCTTTCACTTTAGGATTTATTTCTGCATGCATTCGCTTCTAATTTCTATAGAATTCCTTACTTGGACTCTTAGCTCAAAATTTGGGATATAAACTCTTAACTCAATGCCTAATAATAAAAAAATAGTTTGCATGCATAAGTAGTCCCGCATCACATGTTCTTGCTGCCCAAGCCCACAGCACCCAAGTCCACATGATCTAGAGGATTGGCACCCTGCCCACAAGCCCAAGAGGATTGGCACCCCAACCTATAAGTCCAAGTGGGATTGGTGCCCCAGCCCATTCCAAGCACACAAGAAAAGTCAAACATCCTAGCCCAGCAAGGAGTCAAGTAGTCCAAGCCCGAGAGGAGTCAAGTTTCCAAGTCCAACAAAGATTTGATGCCCAGGTCCTATAAGGAGTTCAACATCCAAGTCCTACAAGGACTCCAGTCTCTTTATCCCACTCCAAATTTGATAGGGATTTGTACTCCAACTTTGACAGGGAAAGGGCTGGGTGAGTCTGTAAATACCCCCTCCCCCCTCTTGTAAGAATAATGATGAAGTATTGAATGAAATTTGTGTGTTTTCTTTATTTTTTGTGCATCTATACATTGACGCTCCGTGAGGGAAAGGGTGAGAGGCCCAAAGTTTCACTCCGCAAGGAGGGCATGTGAGGTGCAACCCAACTATCTAGACCAACCAACCTTTTCTTCCATCAAGCCCTAGGCCACCCACTCCACTTTTCCCTTGGCCACCCACTTCATCTTCCAACCAAGGCCGCCCCTCCCATCTTTCAAGTCCAGGCTGCCAACACTCAAGTGGGCCCTAGGCATCTTCAAGTCTAGGCCACCAACCCCAAGTAGCCCCAGGCGTCCCACAAGTCCTGGCCACCCCCTCCAATCCAGGCACCCTCCTCCTCCAGGCCGCCAGTCATCATCTTGCACCCCGCCAGCCTTCTCCTCTCTTCCTCCTTTCAATTCCTAATTTTTCCTAACTTCTACATCCCTAACTCTTGGTGTTTGTACGATCCCTCCAGTGCCATGAACCTTGGAGGAAGTCTTCCTTGCCCACGGAACCATTTGATAAAAAGCCGGCAGATCTATGGGAAAGCTGCTTCATTATCCAGGCACCATTCTAAGAGGTGTGATCCCTTCTACAATGAAAATAACATCATTGCTTGGTAATCATAACCCATCTCTTCTCTCTTTGCCTAAGTTATTGAACTTGAGCATGTTCTTAGTAGTGGTTTCTTAACCCTAGGATTCTTTTCTCTATTACTTTGTTAGGTTTAGTCTACGGGAATTTAATTTCTAGTCTTTACTTGAAATCCTTGCTAGTTCTTAGTCTTTTTTTGGGAACCAAACCATAACTAAAAATCTTAAAATCTTGCTTACATGATCTGAAATCTCTTTAGGCTTACCATAGCATGCTTTGTCCCACATCATTTTTGGTATCAGAGCAGGATTTAGGACATGCTCTTGCATCATAGTTAAAATTCTGCATGCTGAATTATGCATAGTAGTCGAAACCTAGGGCTGTTTTTCCTATAAAACCTTGATGTTTATCATTTATCTTTGCATATCTTAATAATCTAATTAGTACTCTTTATTTCTTTAAATTTTTTTTTGATTTTCTGATTTGAAAAGAAAAAAAAAATCTACATAAAGAAAACCCTAACAAAAACCGCCTTGCTGAAATCTGCGTACCTAGTCAAAACCTAGGACTTGTTTTCCATCAAAACCTATCTATTTTTCATTCTTCTTTGCATCCATTAGTCACATAATTAGTTCTCATTAATTTTTAAATTTTATTTTAATTTTTTGATATGAAAACAAAACAAGATTCTGCATGAAAACCTAAAGTCTACCATTTCTGAAATTCTTCACACCTAGTTTAGGGCTGAAATTTAGTTTACATTAAAACCTTCCAAACTTAATTTTTCTTGCACTTACTTAAACTGAAACTAATATTTATTAGATCTACCATCTTCATACAAAAAAATGGAAAAAAAAAAATTCATTTAATTTCTGCAATTTTCTGCACTTAGTTTCATGTTGCATATCATGTGTGCATACATAGTTAAATCAACTTAAAGGCAATTTTACTATCTCTGATGAGGGAAGGATTTCATCACCTTTCCTTGGACCAAAACAATCACCCTGCATCGAACCCCAGCCTTAATTAAAACTGAGTTGCAACCTAATTGCGTTAGGGACATCAACAGGTCCAGTTCGTGGTATTGTGAGAAAGCTAGTGCACACAATCTTCCAATTATCTCTTGAATCTGGTGTCTAGGCTAAAGGTACAGAGGCAAACGCCCTAAGTGGAGCTGTGGTTACTTAATTAGGATCCTGCAAGAGGAGGGTGAGCCTCCCACACTCTCACCTCTTACTTGGCCAGTGGAAAAGGTAATTGTTGAATTGGTTGTAAGTTGAGCTGACTCATTTTACTTGAGCAGCTAGGTCTAGTAAACCCTAGAACGATAAGTGTGATTGTTGCATGACCACTAGATTAGGAGTCTAGCCCCACCAGTCTCAACCCCAACCTAGTCTGACCATGGAACCAACTATGAAACCTTTCTGAAGACCATGACTAACCAGTTTGCCCAATTGAACAATAGGTTTGACCAATTGGATGGTCGTATTGGAAACCAAGAGAGGATCAGGAAGACCCATACTAAGCCTAAACTTGAGACACCATGTCCCCCACGTCCTAACCCTAGGAGTACCCCACGCCATGACCCAGTCTAGGATCTTAATCCAAGGAGACCCAATTATGATTTCGTGGACCAGGATGAGAGAGCCATTAGGAACACTAGGTTAGAAGCACCTACTTTTGGTGACGATCTTGATCCTAAGGATTACATTGATTGGGAAAGAGATATGGACCAGTATTTTGAATGGGATGAGATGATAGAGGAAAGAAAATATAAGTTTACCAAACTTAGGTTAATTCACCAGGCTAGACTATACCGGGAGAGTGTTGAAAGAATGACTAGACAAAGAGGAGACATTTTCATAGCTACCTAGAGAGCCATGAAGAGCAAACTTAGGAAAAGGTACCTACCCATGTCCTATGAGCCCAATGTACCCATAACCCATCAATCCCTACCCATGTCCTATGAGCCCAATGGACCCATAACTCATCGATCCCTACCCATGTCCTATAAGCACAATGGACCCATAACCCATCGATCCCTATCCATGTCCTATAAGCCCAAGAGACCCATAACCCATCAATCTTAACCCATATCCTATGAGCCCAAGAGACCCATAACCCATCAATCTGAACCCATGCCCTATGATCCCAAGAGACCCATAATCCATCAATCCGAACCCATGTCCTATGAGCCTAAGGGACCCATAATCCATTGACACAAACCCAATAGGATTAGTACCCCTAGACTTAACCCAAGCACTAGTCAGGTTCCCCTTAGCTAACCCATCCCTACTATCCCATTGGTTCCTAGGACTGACATTGAAGAAGAAGTTTGTAGGGCCAACCTAGAATTAGTTGACTAGGAAGATACTCCAATTAAAGCTATGTTGGAAGAACTAGTCCAGTTCCTCTTAGCCAACCCATCCCTGCTATCCCATTGGTTCCCGGACTAACATTGAAGAAGAAGTCTTTATAGGGCCAACCTAGAATTAGTTGACCAGGAAGATACTCCAGTTGAAGCTGTGTTGGAAGAACAGTTAGGGGAAGAGAACCATGACACTGTTACTACTAAGGCCTTACCTAAGGATATGCTAGAAGAAAACTCAATTATAGAGCCTAGTCCTAAACTTCAAGAACCAAAGGAAATTAGTGAGGACATGGCTTCTTTAATCCAGTACCCTCAAGATGAATTCACTCCTTTAGTCCCAATTGAAGATCTCTTCCCTGAAATTATTGACTTATCCTTCCATAAGGTAGACTTTTTGCTGCCTATAGATCAATGTCCAAATCTTATGGTCATCTCCATTAGTCCAGAACCAGTCCATGAATCCTCTTCTTACTTCCTACCCTACCCTAAGGCTTCCAATGCTTCTAGGACTATCAGGTTACATTTTGTTGAGATTAGTAGGTTGCATCAGTCCTTAGAGCATGTTAGATTTGCTACCTATTTCTAGAAGACCTTATGGCATTTGTTAGGAGTCCATGCAAAACTTTTATCTGCATATCATCCACCAACCAAGGGTCAAGCACAAAGTTGTAGTTGAAGGCTTAATAAATTTCCTTAGGAATGCATAGTCGACCCTTAGGTGTTGGTATGAGTCATTTACCCTACATGTTAGCGATTTGCATAAGGAAGTTAGCCATAAAATTAATGTGAGCAATGGCATTTATAAAAGCATGGCTAATTCCCAAAAAAGAGTTAAGAGTTTGCTGAGGGAAATTATGTAATAATTAGGCTTAGACCTGAGCAGTTTCCCCCGGGGACCATGAAAGTGTTGACTACGTTATTGATTTTGATAATTAACAAAATACTTAAGTATATTTGAATACTAACAGTTCTTTAAAGTATGTTTCTATTAGAAAAAAGTACTCATCAAGTTGGCTAAAATGAATTGCTTGTCAATTAATTAAAGAAGCCCTTTCTATGAATGAAATATTAAAGATTGATGGAGTTAAGTATTTGAGAATTGCTTGAAAGGATTTAAGAGTCAAGTTCAAAGAAGATTCAGCAGAGTTTCAGTCAAATTTTTAAAAGTTTTAGCAAGTGTTGACTCAAAGTATCAACTCATAGTTCAAGTATCGACTCGTGACAATGCAAGTGTCAACTCAAGCCGGTCGTAGAAAAAAGTTTCAGATGGCATGCTTGATGTGTTGACTCATGCTTCACAAGTGTCGACTCATGTGTCTACTCAAGGATCGACTCAAAGCCTGAGATAGATTTTTTACAGAATATGATGAATTTCAAGACTTGCCTTAGGTGTCGACTCATGCAACTCAAGTGTCCACTCACCAAATGAAGTGTCGACTCACCTAAGATTTTCAGAGAGCTTCAAAGCAGAATTTTGAACTAGGTGTCGACTCATAAAAATTAAGTATCGACCCTAAGTATCAACTCACAGCTTGAAGTGTTGACACCTGAAGTTCTAGGAACAGTAATGGCTAGTTTTTTCAAACGCAGAACTCATCCTTTTCACCCCCAATGTCTAGTTCCACCTCTCTAATGATCACAAACCATCATTTAAGCCTTGGGATGGTATTTAAGTGAATGAAATTCAAGTGGAATAGGAGAGAATGAATAGAGGAAGAGAAAGAGAAAGAAAAATAAGTGCATTCACTCAAATATTCATTGAGAGTAACTACTTCCAAGCAAAAGAAGCCTCCAAGCATTCAAAGCAATCAAGAGCATTCAAGTCCAACCACTTTTGAGCATTGATTAAGGCTTCATCGAATTAAAGACAAGCATCTTCAACAAGCTTCAAAGAGATAATAGCTTTTATTTAGAAAGCTCTATTTTATTCCTTACTTTCATTATTACTTTGTTGTATCAAGGTTTTTAGTGAGCCTAAGAATAAAACCAAGGAGGTTTTTGTTTAGCCTAGTTGAAAACCAAGGAGGTTTTTGGTTAGCCTTTGAAAACCAAGAGGTTTCTTTGGGTGAGCCTAGTGAAAACCAAAAGGGGTATTGATTAGTGAGCCCAAAAAACTAATCGATTGTAATCGAGAGTGGTTATAGTGATTTCTTGAGTGGACCTTAGGAGTGGATGTATGATGAGGGACGGAATCAGGGAAGGAAATTGGTGCGGACACCAACAATGGCCTTCAATCAAATTTTTTATGGATTGAATGATAAATTTGAAGCTCCAACAAGTCAGTTCAAATACAACCTAAAGAGCCAACTCGAGCACTAGAGTTGACTGAACCAGAGAATTCTGCTACTTCAGTTTCTACTTCAACATTTTAGCTATTCAGCACTTATTCAGCTACTTGGATTAAGTCAACACTTCAGCACTTATTTAGCTATCTGGAATAACCTTAACTATTTGGGATAACTCAGCACATGGGATAAATCAGCAAGTCAACTACAAGAGCAAGTTGGATTGCCACATCACCAAGCCTAGGTGGCAGCCATGCCAACATGGAGGACACCTCACACCCCCCTCCACTTAGGCGCCTACTTTCAAATTCAAATTGGAGTGGCTAGCCCTTAATCCTCTCCTTGAATCAATCTTGGTTGTAATTCTCCACCATTTTCTCCATGTAATCCTCCATGAAATTCGAAATTTCAAAATGACTTTAGGAGGTCTATTAATACCTCTCCATAGCTCCTTGTAATGTAGCTAATGAATGAAAATTTTTGAGTTCCAAATTTCTTCCATTTGTGTGATGCAAATGTCCTCCATAAGGGAGTGAGTGAGAGGCTCAATCTATCTATCACTTAGTTCTTAGTCTATCTTATCAAAGCTTTCCCTTTCTTTCTTCCCTAAACCTCAATTTTAGCAAGCTCCAAAGGAAGCCATCTCCAAGGAAGCTCACTCCACAATCCACCCAAGATTGCCTTCTACACATTCCATCCAAGGCCGACCACCAACTACAAGGAAGCCATTCATCCACTCCAACACAAAAATGCCAACCTCTCTCAATTCTTCCTTTTGATCACTTCTTTCAGCTTTCCCCAACTTTACCATATCACTAATGTCATTCATTACAGGTTCCCTAAAATTTTGAGTTAAAGAGAAGGTTTTACTTTGACTTGGAACCAGCCATGGAGGGAGTTTCCATTCCGGAAGTGGTAGTCTTCAAGCCCAGTTGCAGCTCTATGGAGTGCTAAAAACTGATCTACCTTCAAAAAAGGGAGAGCTCATCACAAGTTAGTAAATCCATCCGAGTCTCTTAGGTCTGTTCATATGAAGGTTTATGCCCTAGTTAGAGTGGTTTCTCAACCATTAGGTCTATTCTTCCTTGATTAAAATTGAACTACATTGCGGGTTAGTTTCCTATCATTAAGTAGTCTCATCATCTAGTTACTTTGGCCCTTTCTTATGAATGAGTTTTGCCTTATGTAAGTAAGAATCATTGCTCACCAACTAATTAATCCTCTAAGTTAGAACTCATCTTTGCATGCCACATCAAATTTGGTATCAGAGCTAGAGGATTAGGATATTTTTCTTCCTCCCCTAGCCTGTTATCAAACTAGCAATACACATCCTAAGCTCCCTCCACCTATGAAGCAACCCATTTCTTCCTTCGCCTACCATTGTTGACAGAGACACACACTCCATCACACTACCTTCCCAAGGTCTTCCCAGGTTCTTCCTTCCATTACCACCTGAGAAGCCATCATCCACCTTCCTCCCACCAACCGAAACCACCTCAGTCCATCAGATCGATGCCGCAGCCACATGGATTTGAAGATGGGATTGAGCCTCCCCCTATTACTGCGATGCCCTCCTCCACCGGAACTTCGATCACTGGCTCATCCTCGCCTTCTTTGTCATCATCGTCATCATCGAGATCGCCCTCACCGACACCATCAAGCCCTCCCATCTCCACCCGATCTTCATCGCTGCCTCTGTCTTAAAGCTCGGCCACCATGAGCCCCCCACCAGTCCCCTTGCCTGGGATCTCCCTTGCAGGAAGCTCCTTCGCTGATATTGCCCTTGCAAGAAGCTCCCTCACCAAGACCTCCATCTGCCAAAAGATTCATTTACAAGATCTCCCTTGCTGCCCGGATGGTCGGCTTCCTTTCGTGGTCTCCATCTGCCTTGCCTCGTAGATGTCTGGACCTCGCCGGCCTTCACCATGGTTCACCTCACCGAGAGCTACCCCACCAAGGTCTCCTTGCTCTGAAGCCTTGGCCGCATGGGCCTCTCTGTGCCGAAGCCTCGTTCCTGAGGTCCTTGCCCACGTGGATCTCCCTCACTGCCGAGATCTTCCCATGCTAGAGCCTCACCCACGTGTCACTGCTCTGGTCTTGGCCTCACCCACGACCCTCTCGTCGAGGCCTCCATGGGATTCCCCACCTTTATGAGACCGTCCCCTCCATCAGCGAGGACAAGCTTCATGAGGATGAGATCTTTCGAACCAGGGCCAACCCTCCATCCTCAGGGGTGACACTCTATCCTCAAAGCCGACGGCAAAGGCAGGCTCCCCTCTTCTCCATAGGAAGGCCACCACCCATGGCCCCACCTTCACCATCGAATGCCGTCGCCCCCATGCCATCCACCAAAATCAACTCTCCGTGTCGACGTCACTCTAGCACCATCATCAGAGAGCCCACCAGTGAAACCCCCCTGATGCAAAACTAATATGCATGCGATTATTTTTGTGTGTTTTATATGTGGGGTGAGGTGGTTAAATCCCGAATATTAGATCAAAATAAGATGTAGAGAGTTCTATATGAATTTTAGAAATTACGCATGTAGATCAGGACATAAGAAAGCAGTAAAAGGGGATCACCAGGACTGAGAAGCCTCGGTTAGGGCCAGTTTATCTACAATAAAACTACTGGAGAATATAGGGGGTGTACGTGGCAACGTCTGATGTGCCTGGTAAAGATTGTAGCGAAGAGGTCACCCGTTCCTCGATGGATGCGGCCTGGAAAATCAAGTCGGAGGCCCACGGATTCCCAGCTTTCTACTCGGTGGTCCGATTATGTCCTGGCTGGAGTCGTTGGATTCATAGGAACTTGGGGACCTGCAAACAATCATCAAGGGTGAGAAAACAAAGTAGGAAACAAGAAATATTTTAGAAAAGGCAGCAAGGGGCATGTTGGAAGAAGAGGCTTGGAAGAAGGTTGGTTGGATAGCACTTCAGCAGGACTTCAGGCTCACACTATATCCCTTAACGCACACAGCAGGGAGGCACACAGCAAGAAAAGAACTCAAGAGTATTTCATATATCAATAATTAACTTCATATACAAGAGACTAGGGTCCTTTAAATAGACTCTTAGTCTTGGGCCCCAAGTAAGGGTACAATAGACTTTACCTAGGAATTCTATTCCCATCCAAACCCTAGCTAGAAAATAAGGAAACAAAGGTAGAATAAATCCCTAGAATTTCTCTCCCTCTCCTTGCCTTAGTCAGCCAAGGGAGGTGACCATAGGGGAGGTCGACCAAGGGGGCGTGTCCATAAGCTGGTTTGGCTCCTTGGTTCCCTCCTGGGCCTTCATCTGGCCCAATTAGCTATGGGCTGCAGTTCAGGGCTCCCGGGCTTCTAATTTCTCCTCCTGAGGTCATCAAATCTTCAAGTTGGGTTGGACTTGGGCTTCACTTCCATGTCTTCAAACTGGTTAGACTTGGTCTTTACTTGTATGATGTGGTCTTGAGTCTTCAGTGTACTTAGACAGGACTCAAAAAATAAAATTAGCTCAACATGAGCTGACTAGCACTGGACTGAACTAGCTTAACATGAGCTGATTAATACCGAACTGAAATGACAACTCAAAAGACTCAAATGACAAACTAAAATGGACTCAGATGAACTAAACCTTATTACAAATGGACTCGAATATGACTAGGTAATCCATAGAGGGTTGAGAAGCCTCTATCTTATTCTGGTGCCTCTGGTGTCCCCACCAATTCTCCCGGGGTGGGAGGAACTCGACCCTGTCAAGTAAAGATCAGGCTGGCTCACATATCTCTCGAGGAGGTCTGGGTTGAGGCATTGCAAGTCCTCTCGAGAAATCCATGAATCGCCCTACTATGGCCGGCCTTGCCATCAGACCAAGTAGCATTGATAGCCGCGACCCCGGGTCATAATGGCTTTATCGTCCAAGATACGCTCGATATGTTCTCCTCTCTCAGGCCAATTAATTAGTGGACACTCTGGGTAAGGGTCACTCTCAACAGAAAGGATAGGTCCAAAGGCCTCACTGGGTATCGCTACCAGTTTCTTGTAGTCAACTAGGTCTGTAATATTGAAGGTAGAACTAATGCCCATATCCGAAGGCAAGTCTAACACATAGGCATTTGATCCAACCTTCTTTAACACTTTAAAAGGTCCGGCTCCATGAGCATAAAGCTTCTTAATGGTCCCGGGTGGAAACTGCTTAGGCCTAAGCCTAATCATGACAGAATCCACTACATCAAATTATTTGGCCCTTCTTCGAGAAATAGCCAGTTGGTTTCAAAATTAGTGCAGGTGGTGAACATGATGGGCACATGCAAACTCCTAACAAGTGATGCAAAGGACTCAAACTAACACCTAATAGACTCGACTATGCATTCCTATCGAAGGAAATTTTATTGAACTCTTTTGGACCTAAACCTAAGAGATTATAGGTTCTCTGGGTTTGATCCTAGCTTAACATGCACATGAAAACTTATAATGGGCTCCTAGCAAATTCCATAGGGTATGCCAGAAGTATAATGCAAACCTAACATGCGTAATGAATGCATGCAGTATAATAATCTCAACTAAATGCAATCTAATGATCCAAGAAATGCTGGAGGTGTCAGGAAAGGGCAGAAAATAGAAATTGAGTTTAGAATTAGTATGGTAGGGTGGAGAAGGTTTCGGGTTAGTTGGATAAAGCATGATATAAGAAAGCATGTTAGGGACTAATCCTAGACTAATGATGCTAACCTTATGGGGTTGTGGTATATCTATGTGGTTTGTATAATGGAAGGATGGGTTATTAATCTCAAGGAAGAGGTCCTTAATGGGAACTATAGGAGGGGGCTCATCTTGAAGGTACTTATTCAAAGAGATCAGGTCCTTAATAAATTCTTCTTGTTCTTGTATTTTAGCACTAGACTCTATAATTTGGCTCTCTTCTATGGTTTCCTCAGGTAAGGCTCTAGCAGCAGTACCTAGGTTCTCTTCCTCTAATTGTTCTTCCACTATAATTATAGGCTAGGTATAGTCAATGACAATTAACTCTAGCTTGGCTTCTACCTGGGTACCTACGAGGTCAACTAATTCTAGGTCTTCTAAAGGTGTCTCCTCTTCTCCCTCATACTCATCCACTAAGTTCACATCAGCTTCATACACTTCCACGTTAAGGTAAGCCTTGTGAATAGGAGTGGTAGGAGAAGGTCGGCTAAGGAAAAATTGGCTAGGTCCTGGTTTCTGACTATGGGCACTAATCCTAGTAGGTTCATGTTGCCTAAGGGGTAGTAGCTTACTACTGGTCTCATATCTAGGGATACAAACCTTATGGGATTTAGGTCAATGGTCTAGGGGTTCATTCTGCTCATAGGTCATGGGTTCAGATCTATAGGTCATGGGTCTACTAAGCTTATAGGGTGTGGGTGCATAGGATCTAGAGTCATAAGATCTGGGTTCATAGGTTTTGGGCACATAGGTGATGGAAATTCTCCCAGGGTGCCGAAAATCATGCAGCATGCGGAAGTGAATTTCAAAACAAAATTCTAAGCATGAAACCCTAATATGGCTAGAAAACCCTAATTCCTAGGAATCCCTTATGCAATACCAATCAACGAAACATAAATGAAATCAGAATATATACCTGGATTGCTGAAATCCAATCTTTTCCATGAGGCTCACAAGTGCAAGCCCTCCAACGATGATCCACATAGGAATCAAACCTAGGAATCTCTCCCTTGTAGATTGCTTGATCTATTGGGACTCTTCCGATGGACTTTCTTCCTTCGGCAGCTTCTCCTTCCATGCTTAAACCTTTGCCCTCCAGTAGAGCATTCTAAGCCCTCTCCAAAATCTCTCTTCTCTCTTTCTATCACTTCCTAATTCTCTTCCTAAACCCTTGTCTTAAAATGGTGGACTTGTCTTAAAGGAAGACCTATGTCCTAACAAGGGAAGGAAGAGACAAGGTGGATAGATATAAGAGTGTAAGAAAGAAAACCAAAAAAAAAATATCATCCCATCGGAACAAATACCGATGGCTATTTATAAGTGAGTGGGAGGTGCCAGATAAGCTTTTCCATCAACCTTTGATCTGTCTAAACACAGATCAAATAAGACCCTTCACTAAGAAGGAGTCTTATCATGAAATACCGTGTCCCTTTATGCGCCAACCGCCCAATTCAAGTCCCTTCACTATTTTATCCGACTTCTCCCTTTGCCACTTGGAATTTCTTGTTAAAATGAAGCCAAGGGATGTGACTTATGAATGAGAAGCATCGGTGATTCAAAAGGACTTAAAGCAGAAGGACTCTGCATACTTGAATTAGCGCCAAAGTGAAGAGAAGTGACTCTTTACTTTGCACTAATTTCTCCATGACATATGACACCTTTGACCTAATCAAAGTATATGCAATATGGGTGTCATATGAAAGGGCATTAAGTCAGCTTTCCAACCATATAATTTTTTTTCATATCAGAGATCAATTAGTCATTGTGTGCCCTTTTGAATGCAGAGATGTCGCTTAGGCATGAAGAGTCCCATTCCTTTTGGACTCTTCATATATGGTGCATAAAATATCCAAACAATATCAAATAAAATATGATAAATTTATCCCACTTAGGACTAAACCCAATATAGGTCTCCCATAAATTAGTTAGTCCATTTAGCAAACTTTTAGATCCAATCCAATTGGGTTAGGAGATTAGGTCAGCCTACACATGCTAGTATGTAATCTAGCTAATTTATTAGGATCCCTTGACCCTAATTAAATGCCAATTGAATTCATAGGCTGACTCCCTAATGTGTGTGACCCATTGGGTTCCACATCTAGCCAGCAGTAGATTTAGGTTTGAGCCGATTCGATCCGATCGAACCTGATTGACCTAATTAGGTCAAATCGGCTTACCTAGTTGTCCAATTCGAATCACACATCGAATTGACTCATGAAACCAATCCAATTAGTTCATGAAAACCCACAAGATAAGATTGACATCTAGCAACATGTCATGCCTACCCGGAAGATGAGGAATTTGGTGGAAATTATCAAAATACCCTTCAGTAGTAATTTACCGTGCAATTCAATCTTTTGATCTCCCATTATCCCGATTAAGTGATGGGTATGGATAAATGTCAAACACTAACACTTAATCATATCAAATTTTAGTTCGATCATGAGGACTCAACTGAAGACTGATTAAAAGCCACTTCTAATCTCATCCCACTTTGCAAAGATTCTTTGAGTCACTTATCGAAGAGATTACATGGGATAATATATCCTCTTACCAGGATTGATCAATTCCCTGTTGGTCTACTCACATCCTTCGTACACCTTCCACCATACCCAGAACATCCCGTACATGTCGCAATGCTATGAATGAGTATGAACCAAAGTATGGCTTAGTGTGCATAAGTAACCATGGTGACCTCAGGTCTGAAGATCACATGCACAACTTCTACTCTGGGACCGATCTTTTGACAAGGAGTAAGACTTCCATAAGATAGTCCCGGTGTGGATCAGTTCAGTATACTCATAACTTAATGAGCACCCTTATCCTTGTATTAGTGTCTCTACACAAGTGGCTGTGAGACCAACCACCCTCATCAACTGAGCATATATAGGATAAGCTAGTCTTACCGGATTCATCGATCCTCAAATCGATGGTCCAATGACTAGGAACATTCTAGATTAGGGTTTATAAGACTTAGGTCTCACTGTTATTTTATCATAACCCTAATTTCATTACCCTACTCTATGGGGTTCATCATAGTCAAAAATATGACACAGCAGTATATGATGAATCAAATGCCTTTATTATAAATAATGATGTCATATATGAGTTGGAAGTTTACAAAAAGGCCCAAACAATGATTGGCTCTTAGGGCATTTTTTTTATCAATAGGTTCTAGGTTCATAGGATTTGGATTCATAAGATCCATAGGTTGTGGGTCTCTTGGACTGATAGGACTTGGGTAGGTACTTTCTCCTTAGTTCAAGTTACATGTCACTCCAGGTAGTTATGGGTTCGCCGCCTTCTAGCCTAAGTATTCTCTCAACATTATCCCAGTGTAACCTGGCCTGGTGAACTAATTTAGCTTTAGCAAACTTGAACTGACATCTTTCAGAATCGAAACCCCAATTTTGTTCAAAATACAGGTCCATATCTCTTTTCCAAGCAAGATAATCCTCACACTCAGGATCACAAAATTTAGGTGCTACCAACACAACGTACCTAGTGGCTCTCCTAAGATTGGGCTCAAAATAGGGGTCATGGTAAGGGGTTCTCCTAGGGTTGGGCTCCCTATATGGGTCAGAGTATTGGGTCCTCCTAGGGTTGGACTCCCTGGTTTCACTAGGTTAAGTTGGGTTGAGGCTATCGATATTAGATCTAGTCTGGGTCCTATGGGTTTTCTATAGGGTCCCTATCTTATTACTCCATTTGGTCAAACTTATGGGCTAAGTGATCAAGTCTATTATGGGTTCGGGTATCAAACTGGGTCAACTGAGTCATTTGGGTAGTCATCTAGGCCATTGGTCAGCAAGGGCTTTAATATAGGTTTCTAGATTGTCCATGGATTCAAACAAAAGTGAAGATGGTGGGTGATATGATGCTCCTGATCTAGTGCTCATGCAAGACTTGATCAAACCAACTACAACTCCCTAGACCTAGAGTCCAAAACTAGATACTCAATCAGGGTGGCAAACTAGCCTATAGTAACCCTATACTTAGCCAGGCAGGTGTAAGGGGAGTGTTAGGTCCCTGATTGCCAATCCAAGACACCAATCAGAGATTGGCCAGGTAGGCGGACCAGCACACAAGCCCTTTGGGATTGAATCCCTGAACCACCATTCTAGACACTAGGGACAAGGCACATACAGGTTAGATTGACACAGTGATATGACACTTAGCCCGGACCCTACCAATTGGTGTCCCTAGCCCACTAGGATAAATTAAGTCTAATAGATTTTAGTTAGGCTTGGGACCGAATGCAGGGGATGTGGTTTTGGGCTAAGGAGAGGTGATCAAATCCTCCCCCTATCTATCATAGCAAGAGTGCCCTTAAAGGTAGTTTATGCAATGATGGAAGGCAGATGATGCACAATTAGGGTTTAAGTATTTTTGGTAGCTTTTATATATGTAATTTTATCTTTTTTTTGTTCTTTTGTAGAAATATGATTTGCAGCCAATGACCTAATATGCTATAAATATACTAAAATTAAAAGATATGCAAAAGAGATGCTAAACCAAATCCTAAACCTTCCAAAGTTGTCTTGCTGAAAAATAAAGCCAAAAATTTGAAGGCTGTATTTCGGCTTGCAGAAACTGCACAGACCAAAATAAAATCTGCGAAAATTCTGTAAAATACTTTGAATTAACATGAATCTAGAAAAATAAAAATCTAAACTTTTGGAGTTTCAAGAAGGGAGAAATAATTAAAAGAACAGTATATATACAGACCATGAAGGGTGCAGAGAACGAGCCCTAATCTAAGCTCTGAGACCAAATTGATGCGGAACTAATATGCATGTGATTATTTTTGTGTATTTTATATGTGGGGTGAGGTGGTTAATTCCCAAATATCAAGTCAAGATAAGATGTAGAGAGTTCTATATGAATTTTAGAATCTATGCATGCAGATTAGGATCTAAGAAAGTATTAAAAGGGGATCGCCGGGACTTTGAAGCCTCGGTTAGGGCCAGTTCATCTACAATAAAACTACTGGAGAATATAGGGGGTGTACCTGGCAATGTCTGATACACCTGGTCACAGTGACGAGATCACTCGTTCCTCGATGGATGCAGCGTAGAAAATCAAGCCAAAGGCCCGTGGATTCCTGGCTTTCTGCTCGGTGGTCAGATTGCGGCCTGGCTAGAGTCGTTGGATTCGTAGAAACTCGGGAACCTACAAACAACCATCAAGGGTGAAAAAACAAAGCAGGAAACAAGAGAAATTTCAGAAAAGGCAGCAAGGGGTGTGTTGGAAGAAGGGGCTTGGAAGAAGGTTGGTCGGCTAGCACTTTGGCAGGACTTCAAGCTCACACAAGATCCCTTAATGCACACAACAGGGAGGCACACAGCAAGAAAAGAACTCAAGAGTATTTCATATATCAAAAATTAACTTCTCATACAAGAGACTAGGGTCCTTTAAATAGACTCTTAGTCTTGGGCCCCAAGTAAGGGCACAATAGACTTTACCTAGGAATTCTATTCCCACCCAAACCCTAGCTAGAAAATAAGGAAACAAAGATAGAATAAATCCCTAGAATTTCTCTCCCTCTCCTTGCCTTGGTCGGCCAAGGGAGGCGACCATAGGGGAGGCCGACCAAGGGGGGTTGTCCATAAGCTGGTTTGGCTCCTTGGTTCCCTCCTGGGCCTTCATCTGGCCCAATTAGCTACGGGCTACAGTTCAGGGCTCCCGGGCTTCTGATTTCTCCTCCTGAGGTCTTCAAATCTTCAGGCTGGGTTGGACTTGGGCTTCACTTCCATGTCTTCAAACTGGTTGGACTTGGACAGACCTGAGTCTTCAATGTACTTGGACAGGACTCAAAAAATAAAATTAGCTCAACATGAGCTGACTAGCACTGGACTGAACTTGCTCAACATGAGCTGATTACTACTAAATTGAAATGACAACTCAAAAGACTCAAATGATAAACTAAAATGGACTCAGATGGACTAAGCCCTTATTACAACTGGACTCAAATATGACTAGGTAATCCACAGGGGGTTGAGAAGCCTCTGTCTTATTCTGGTGCCTCTGGTGTCCCCACCACTCCCATGCATGAGCATCCCTATTTCTGGTTCGGTCTGTGAAAACCATTATAGCTTCTATTACCAATTTCAAGTTTCACACACTTCTCAAAGCTAGGTGCCAACCCCTTTGTCAACTTCAAGGTTAGGTAGGAAATAAAGAAAAGAAAAGAGAAAAAAAAAAGAAAAAAAGAGAGAAAAATAAAAATAATGGAAAAAAAATAATTTGGGATAGTTTTCGGAGCTGCACAATTTCAAAGCTACACAGATCTCAGAGCAGAGCCTTTGGATTTGGTTCATCAAAGCCCCCACTGATCTTGACTCGATGGAGTCAAGTTTTCCTCACCTCAGGAGAATGATGGAGACATTGACATGCACGAATCTTGGAGCAGCACGGATCCCAAAGTAGCACGAATCCTGAAGTAGCATGAATTTTGATGCAAATAAATCTAAATTTGAAGATTAGATGTTTAGGATTTATCTTTATTTTGAAATTTGTTAGTTGGTTAGGATTGAGATATCTAGTTATTAGGATAGGGATAGACCTCATCTTATCTTGTATTTGAATTTGAACCATCCTTATCTTTTTATCTTGTATTTAAATTCAAATGAGGGTTGGAAAGGTCTATAAATACCACCCTCATTCCTTTGTAACAGTTTGGTGAATGAAGATGAGTTTTTAGGAAAGAGTGATTCTTCGTTCTGCCTCCGTAAAAGAGTGGGCATGAGGCCTGTCTTGCCTTCACCTTCGGGCATCGAGGGGTGCGAGACCCTATGTCTTCCCTTTCAAGCATCGAGGGGCATGAGGCCCTAGTTATCCCCTTCCCCATCGAGTCCCCTTTATGGTCTTAGAGATTTTCCTTCATGGCCCCAGGTAGCAATTTGGGTGGGATGCCCTAGGCTCCGCATGTAGTGAGATGGGTGGGATGCCCTAGGCTACATGTAGTGGGGTAGGTGAGATGCCCTAGAGATGAGAGGTCTCTCCGTGAGTGCGAGTCCCAAAGTCTATGAGAGTTCAGATTTTTGCTATCTTTCATCTCCATTGTTTCTTCGCCATCCCCTAAAAAAATAAAATAAAAAAATAGTAGTATCCTAATCATCGGTGACTTCTCAGCTCACCAACGATCCTTCCCTGATTCTATCCTGCATCAATGTAGGTGCCTTAGAGAGCACCGAACCACTATATTTGCTTGTGTTTGTGGTTGATTATTTTCTCTTTATTTGCTCTTATTTTCTCACTAGCACTTGAATTGATTATTGAATTGGCACACATACTTGAAAATAGTTTTAGAATCCCAATTTACCCCCCTTCTTGTGTTGCATACTGGGAAACAAGTGGTATCAAAGCCACGTTCTCAGTATATAGGTTTAACCATCTTGAGTAAAGATCTATGGCAACCCCACTTGGTACTAGTGTAGTTGAGGGACAAGCCTCAAATAGATCCCTTTTTTTAATGGCACAAATTACACTTATTGGAAAATACGAATGAGAATTTATGTTCATTATATAAATTATAATTTATAAAAAGTAGTGGATAAAGGTCCTCATATTCCTTCGGTTGTGGTTAATGGTGTTTCCATCCCAAAGCTTGAAGAGGATTGGGATGAAAATGACATTAAAAAATCCGGGATCAATGCGAAAGCAGTGAATCTCTTTTATTGTGCATTGGATCCTGGTGAATTCAACAGGATTTCCTCATGTACATCAGCCAAAGAAATATGTGACACACTTGAAGTTACTCATGAAGATACCAATCAAGTGAAAAACATAAAGGTCAACATGCTTGTGCACACTTATGAGATGTTTCGCATGGAACCAAATGAATCTATCACTAACATGTACACTAGGTTCTCAAATATTGTTAATGGCATGAGAAGCCTTGGTAAAATTATGTCTAATGCTGATCTTGTAAACAAAATTCTTAGATCTCTACCAATATCTTGGGATCCAAAAGTAACTGCCATTCAAGAAGCCAAAGATGTTGATAAACTTCCATTGGAGCAATTGGTAGGTTCACTCATGACTTATGAGTTGAACTTGAAACAAAAAGTAATGGATATAGATAAGAAGAAGAAGCGTATAGTGGTGGGGACACCAGAGGCACCAGAATAAGATAGAGGCTTCTAAACCCTCTGTGGATTACTTAGTCACATTTGAGTCCATGTGTAATAAAGGCTTAGCCTATTTGAGTTATCTTTTTTATTATTAGAGTCCTGTACTAGTCAGCTTATGTTGAGCTAGTTTTCTTTCTGAGTCCTATTATTAGGATTTTGGATCAGTCAGTCAAGTCAGCTCATGTTGAGCTAATTATATTCTGAGTCTTGTAATTATATCTAGTTCTATTGAGTTGTTTGAGTCAAGCCCAGTCAAAGAAGACTCAAGCATGTGAAGGACACCACCCAGCATGCTACCTCAGTAGCCGCATGGAGTCCCAATCACACCCTAAATTTTGCTACCTAAGATTACTTAGATGATCATGAAGTCGACCCATGCATGAGGAGTTGATGACCACATGCCAGCACACCCCTTTCACACCCTAAGCACACCAACTCCACACGCCATCATGACAAGAAGGAAAGTCAAAACAAATAAACATGAATCCCTTGATTCATGCCAGCTTGCTTAGGAAAGAAGTGGTCCCCCCCCTTTGGATGTCCACTACCTACCTTGTTTGGAGGGATTTTGTATGGCATGAGAGTGTTTTCTTCCATGTACTCAGCCCCACACTTTAAGAAGAAATTGGTCACCTCTTATTTTCCATGTTTTCTTTTGCTTGGGTATTAAGTCTCATGACTCTATATAAGGGACCCCTTGTATAAGGATTTAATAACTTTTATTCATGAAATAATATTGAATTCCTCCAATTGCTGTGTGCTACCTGCTGTGTGCTAAAAGGGATTCTGTGTGAGCCCTTCTTCTTCCCGATGTTCTGCACCCAGCCTCCAGCCGCCAACCTGCTCTCCAAACCCTAGCCGCCCTCTTCAAACAACCTCTTTCCGTTGCTGTTTTCTCTTTTTGACTTCATCCCTACTATGTTTTCTAACCCTTGGAAGGTTGTTTGTAGGTCCCTTGACTCCAACGAATCCAACGACTCCAACCGGGCCACAATCGGATCACCGAGCAGAAAGCTAAGAATCCACGGGTCTCTGGCTTGATTTTCTAGGCCGCATCCAGGAGTGAGAGTGACCTCTTCACATACGATCTTCACCAGGCGCATCTACCATTGCCAGGTACACCCCCTCTACCCACCAGATGATTTATTGCAGATGAACTAGCCCAACTGAGACTTCTCTGCCTCGGCGGTCCTCTTTCCTTTGCTTTTTAGGTCCTGTTATGCATGCCTTTAGATTTTTATTTTCATATAGAACTCTTTACATCATTACTTGGTTTGATCTTCAGGATTAAAATAAATAACTCAATATTTAAAAACATAAAAAAATAATTGCATGCATATATAGTTCCGCATCATTTGGTATCAGAGCCTGTTTGGGCTTAGTTCTCTTTGGATATTCGGATTGGATGCTTCACCATGGCCGTCCGGTCATAAGAGACTAGTAGGGCTTCAAAACCCTCTTTCCTAATCGATGGGATCTCTTATGGCAATAGGGGTGCCGCTGTGAATTGACCCCTGAAGAAGAACACAAAGAGTTCCTTAGGGTTTTTTCATTTTCGGCTTTTCAGTATATATCCTATTTTTTTAATTATTTCTACCTTTATAAAACTCAAAAAATTTTAATATTTATTTTATAGATTCCTCATAATTCAAATTAATTTTTTGAATTTTCTCAGGAATTATTTCGGTCTGTGGGTTTTCTCTTAGCCGAAACACTGCCTGAGAACAGTTCTACTCTATTTTGGCAGCAAAGCTGATTTCGAAAAGTTCAGGGTTATTTTAGTATAATCTTTGAATATCTTTAATTTTAGCATATTTCTTGCATATTAGATCATAATCTACAATTATCTTTCTATTTAAGAAAAATCCCAAAAAAAAAAAAAATTACATATAATCAAAAACTCCAAAAACACTAAACCTTAATTTGCATTTTCATCTGCCTGCCATCATTGCATAAATTACTTTAAGAGTACTTTTTTATATGTCATATAATGGGAGGAGTTGATAACCTCTCCTTTGCCCAAAACTACATCCCCTGCATTCGGTCCCAAGCCTAATCTAAAATTAACTAGACTTAATTTGCCTTAGTTGGCTAAGGTCACTCATCGGTCGGGTTCAGTCTTTGTGGGATGACTAGTGCACCCAATTCATTTCCTATTACTGGATACTAGAGTCTAGGCAAGAGGTACAGTGTCAAACAACCTAAGCGGATTGGTGGTTCCTTAATTGGGTCCCTGCGAGAGTAGGGGGCCTCCCACCATCCCACCTCTTACCTGGCCAGATTGAAGGACTAGGATTTGAGTTGTGTAAGTTGAGTCAACCCATTCTGATTGGGCTATAGGTCTAGGCAGTTATAGTCGAGTCAGTGTTGAGTCTTGCATGTGCACTAGATTAGGAGTCCCATTTCATCCACCATCTTTCTGAACCCATGGATAAGCTGGAAGCCAAGATTCAAGCCCTTGTAGACCAGCTAGCCCAGCTGAATACCTAGATGACCCAGTCCAATACCGATAGCCTCAACCCAAATCAACCTAGAGAGACCGTGGAGCCTAACCCTATGAGAACCCCATACCATGACCCCTATTTGGAGCCCAACCCTAGGAGAGCCACTAGGTACGTTGTGTTGGTAGCACCTAAATTTTGCGATCCTAAGTGTGAGGATTATCTTGCTTGGGAAAGAGATATGGACTTGTATTTTGAACAAAATATAGGTTTCGGTTTTGAAAGATCTCAGTTAAAGTTTGCTAAAGCTAAGTTAGTTCACTAGGCCAGGATAGACTAGGATAATGTTGAGATAATACTTAGGCTAGAAGGTGGCGAACCCATAACTACCTAGAGTGACATGAAACTTGAACTAAGGAGAAAGTACATATCCAAGTATTATTAGTCCAAGAGACCCACAACCTATAGATCTTATGACTCCAAATCCTATGAACCTAAAACCTATGTACCCAAAACCTATGAACCTAGATCCTATGACTCTATATCCTATTTGTCCACACCCTATAAGCCCAGTCAACCCATGACCTATAGATCTAAACCCATGACCTATGAGCAGAATGAACCCATAGGCCATCGACCTGAATCCCATATGGTTAGTATCCCTAGATATGAGCCCAGTAGTAAGCCACTACCCTTTAGAAAACCAGAACCTACTAGGATTAGTGTTCATAATCAGAGACCAGGATCTAGCCAATTTTTCCTTAGCCGACCTTCCCCTACCACCCCTGTGATTCACGAGGCTTACATTAAAGCGAAAGTGTATGAAGCTGATGTGAACTTAGTGGATGAGTATGAGGGAGAAGAGGAGACACCTTGTTGCCGCCTAGATCGCCATGGCCAGTAGCTCTTATGTGGCCTAGGTGAGTGGACTCCCCGCCAGCATCACCGGGCTCATCGGTCGGAGATGATCAAGAGGAACATAGTCATAGTCGGGATGAAAGGGGCTTGGTACTATGGTGATCCTCCTGTGGGCCTCTCCGGTGAGGAGTAATCTTCTTCCGTATTATCCCTCCATTGGACGATACCTGCAAAATAGGGAAGACCTGCACCGGGGATTCCGACAAAGACACTCCGACGATCAAGTCAGTGGGATGATCGAAGGAAATAAGAGACCTCTGAGGCAGAGAGCTTGGGGGACTCTCTACTACTAGAGGGTGATAGAAAATGGACAATAATGTAAGAATGAAGAGAGTGTGTTGTCTCTTATCCCTTCTCACCTCTTCCTACTGCTTTTATGTAGACGAGCAGCTCTTGGTGTTTAGAGGGGCACGTTCTTCCTGGTATAGGCCTGGGAGGCTTAGATAGGTTGGTCAACCTTCTCCTTCCAGGTGGTTCAGGAGGTTGGTGAAGGAGCACAGTGCCTTGGATTGGGCACTCATTCCTGATTGGTATAAACTATCACCTGGAGGCTCTAATATAGCCCTCCTTGTAGGAGGCGTATTAGGGATGGTGATTTAACATGTCGGGCTGCCATCCAAGCTTTTTCTGTACCTGTTCATTGAGAAGTGTACCTGGGATGGAGATGATGATATACGGATCAAGAGAGATAGGTGAAGGTCCTTCATGCACATGGTTCGAGGTGCGAGGCGTGAGTATGTAAAGTCCCTGCATGCGTGGGCCGAGTAGAGGCCCCACAGATCGAGGTACGGCATCTCTCTACGCATGGAACCTGCTGGAGCATAGCACTGGGTTGCCTGTAGCGGATGCCGGGCGGAGCTGGATCGTAGTGAGGCCTAGGTTGACGGTGGGTGTGCAACAGCTGGGCTGAGGTGCTGCTCCACTTCTGCTGGGTGATGTGCGATCCAGGGCGAGAATCCACGCCAGACTGGGATGGAGCCATGTCG
Organism: Areca catechu; assembly: GCA_021397845.1. Lineage (NCBI taxonomy): Eukaryota > Viridiplantae > Streptophyta > Magnoliopsida > Arecales > Arecaceae > Areca > Areca catechu. Next base: position 98,922,983 of record CM038045.1, read on the forward strand.
CTCCCCGTGCGTGTGGAGATCGAGGCGGGCCATCCGTTGAAGCGCAACGGAGCCTGATGGGTGCGGCTCGCCGGATCGCGGGGCTGCCCTGAAATGGGAGGAGCCAGACCATGGGCGGAGAAGCACTCTTCACGGTGGAGAACGCCATGCTAGGCGTTGCCGGACTGGGTAGGGCCAAAGTCGGCGGAGCCGGAGCCGATCCAGGCGCGGGCATACGCAGGGTGGAGCCGAAGTCAACGAAGCCAGAGCCAGGCCCAAGCAGGCGGAGCCGGAACCTGGGGTGCAGAGCTTCTAGCAGAGCTGGAGGAGACTGTGCCGGACCCCACGCGAGTGGAGGCAAGCCGGACCGGGCATGGTCGTTGCACAAGCGGAGGAGCACCGGTGGCGTGATCAAGTCGGACTGAGCCGGACCGGAGCTATGCGGAAGGCACGGATGAGAGCCTAGCACGGAGGACATGGATGTGCCGCAGGCATGCCGCGGTCGGGAGCTCAGCGTGCCGGGGGCATAAGCCGGACTGGGGTCGATCTGCTGCAGGCATGCCGGACTGGAGAGCTTTGCTTCGGAATGGGGCTCCATGCGAGCGGAGCTGAACCGGCATGGGATGCCGGGCTGCTGAACCGACCCGAGCAAGCTACTCCAGGGGTGCCGACGCATGGACGGATCCAGAGAGCCTCATCCCGGCGGCTTTAGATGAGGGCAGGAAGGGCCAAAAAGCTTCATCCCAGCAAGCTTTGCTCTCCAGTGGCTGGGCCGAACTGGGCATCGCAGGACACGTGCGGAGCCGGGCTGGCCAAGGTGAGCTTCCGCACCAGGGAAGATGCCGGCCCAGGAGCGGACCGTCACAGAGGGGCCAAGGCGGATCGGGCACACGGGAGACCCTAGCATGGGCGGAAGCCTTCTACTGCTGACATGCCGAGCTAGAGCTGGGCATGCCACGGGTGGAGGAGGCTAGACCGAGGGCGGAAGAGGTTGACCATGGGTGTCGATCTTCGACAAAGCCGGAGAAGACCGAGCTGGACTCCACGCGGGTGGAGGCGAGCTGGAACTGGGTGCGTGTCATGGGCATGCCGAGCTGGAACTGGGTGCGTGCTGTGTGCGTGCCAAGCTGGAGCTGACCTAGGCATGCCACGGGCTTGCCGAGCTGAACTGAACTGGGTGCATGCCATGGGCATGCCTAGCTGGAACTGGGCACGTGCCGTGGGCATGCCGAGCTGGAACTGGGTGCGTGCCGTGGGCGTGCCGAACTGGAGCTAACCTGGGCGTGCCACAAGCTTGCTGAGCTGAACTGAACTAGGTGCATGCCGTGGGCAGAAGAGCTGGATCAGCGTGGTCTGAGGTGCAGTGCTAAATTAAATGGCCGAAGTTGGACTTCTCATGGCCGAAGTGAGGCCGAGGTGGAGAAGCACCTGGTCGAGGTGGAAAAGTACTTGGCCGAGGCAGGGCCGAGGTGGCGGAATATGTGGCCGAACTGGGGCCGAGGTGGAGAAGTGCGTGGCCGTGCCAGCCTCCAAGGAGGATGAGTGTCAGGGCCGAATGGATCTTGTTTACTACTGTAACAGATTCCCCCACTCCCTGAGTTCAAAACGTCTTCATTTTGGATAAAGGGAGTATTATCATCCATTCGGCTCTGCACCTTAGCGGGCTTTGTACCGACTACAAGAAGTTAGTCGCTAAATGAAACTGAACTTACCGGAGCTTTAGCCGTTGATCTTTGATGGCCTAGATGAAGGCATCAAGTCTGGCTATCCTTTTCATGGACAGGGAGTGGCCTGCAAAACAAAGTAGAAGGCGTTTGTTTTTTAAAACTTACTTGCCTGTAGGTGCTTTGACCTAAGGTTAGTTGCATTATTATGGTGCAAGTACTTCAGTCTGACTCCTCTTTGACCAGATAGAAGGTGGTGCCATGGAGGAAGAGGTTGGAGAGGTGCACAACTTGGGTGCACACATACATGACTGGGCATATGGTCATCATGGCCGAGCTCAAAGTATCTGTCGGAACCTTTCATGAAGGCATGGAAGTTGTTGAAGAAGCCCAAGAAGCAGGAGAGAGAAATCATCTCTGGTGAGATGCTCATCTTTGGGAGAGCAACGCTCGACCACGGGGGAGGCATCCTGGCGAAGGAAGCCAAAGAGCAGGAGTTCGACTCAGGCCTGATGCTCGACCTCGGGGGAGCAACGCTCGACCTCGGGGGAGCTAACCTGGCGCAGGAACCCAAAGAGCAGGAGTTCGACTCAGGCCAGATTCTCGACCTCGAGGGAGCCAACATGGCGGAGGAACCCAAAGAGTAGGAGTTCGACTCAGGCCAGATGCTCGACCTCGAGGGAGTAATGCTCAACCTCGGGGGAGCCATCCTGGTGGAGGAACTCAAGGGATAACACACGAACTGAAGTCCAGGCCTTCATGGTGGAACTGGGTTTCGAGGCATCTTCCAGACTGAAGTCCGAGATCTCGTGGGGGAATTAGGTTCCGCACCACCTTCCAGACTGAAGTCCGGGATCACATGGGGGAACTAGGTTCCGTGCCACCTTCCAGACTGAAGTCCAGGATCACGTGGGGGAACTGGGTTCCGTGCCACCTTCCAGACTGAAGTCTGGGATCACGTGGGGGAACTGGGTTCTGCGCCACCTTCCAGACTGAAGTCCGAGATCACGTGGAGGAATTGGGTTCCGCACCACCTTCCAGACTGAAGTCCGGGATCACGTGGGGGAACTGGGTTCCGTGCCACCTTCCAGGCTGAAGTCCAGGATTTTGTGGGGGAATTAGGTTCCGCGCCACCTTCCAGACTGAAGTCCGAGATTTTGTACCGGAACTGGATTCTGTTATGTCGGAACTGGGATCCAGGCTTCCTTCGTCAAACTCAGAGTCAAACGGATGAGCTCCTGTAATGATGAAGAGCAAAGTTGCACCAAAGATGAAGTTTAATTATTGAGGAGGGATTCTTATATCCTTCATGAGGTGGCAGAGCTGTTTGGCATGATAGGAGGCGAGTCATAAATGGTTAGTCCTTCAGAGTTGCCTATGGACATCTCCGGACGATAGTCAGGAGGTAGATGCGGGGTTCAGTGAAGAGCTTGGCTTCAGCTCTTAACTTTGCCAGACTTAGAGTCGGATGGGTGAGTTCCTGTGTTGGTGAAGAACAAAGTTTTACCAGAGGAAAACTTTAATTATTGAGGAGGGATTCTTACCTCCTTCATGAGATGGCAGAGTTGTTGGTTCGCCATGCTAGGAGGGCCGTGAATGGTTGGGCCTCCGAAGCTTCTAATGGTGGTTGGCCTTGCACATCCCAATCAGCCGAGAATGTTTAATGATGTTGGTGACGATCATGCATTTATTAGTTTTGTACCACCCAATGCCCATGTTGTATGGAGGAACAGGACTGACCTTTGCATTATGTTCGCATGGTGTGGAGGGCAAAATCCTACACCAAAGTTTCACATGATGTGCATGAAGTGACTGAGCCTTCACTACTTCTTCCTTTCGGGAATCGTGCTTCGTTCGTTGCCTTCCCGAACCATAGTAGGGGTTAGTTTTCTTCATCTTCAATGGGAGTTTGACCTTAGTAGGGAGCTCGGTCTCATCAAAGAGCTTGACTTTGGTGAGGAGCTCGGCTCCATTAGGGAGCTTGGCTTTAGCTCTATTTTACCGAGAGGCTTGATTGACTCTTAGCTTGAATGCAGAGCTTTGGCAGCTTCTTGGCTTTGGCGTGGGACCTCTGGTGTTTCCCGTCTCGAGGTGTTGGAGAGCTCCCGGGAGCTTTTCCTGTAGAATTGTGAAAGTTTTTTATTGTGTAAATGTAGCGGAGAAGGAGTTACTTGTTAAGCTCCGGTCATATGAATAGATAAAGATATGTTCCTTCCTTGAGCGGGTCAGGATCAATTTCGTTGGCCGCCCTCTCAGGAGAGAATGAGACTCCCTTGCACGGAAGAACAGAACTCGGTTGCATGGGGGAGCAAGGCTCCAATGCATGGGAGGACGGACCTCCGTTGCATAGGAGGAGGGGAGTCCTTAGTTGCCGGGAGCTTGAGCCTCCGTTGCATGAGGGAGATGACTCTGCTGAGTGGGAGAAATGAGATCCTGTTGCATGGCATGGGGGAGACTTCGTTGCATGGGAGGAGGCTCCGTCACATGAGAGGTGCCTCCATCGCATGGGAGGGAGCTTTGTTGCATGGGAGAACAAGGTTTTATGGAGGAGGAGATCCGTTGCATGGGAGCAAGCTTTCGTTGCATAGGAGGAAGCTTCTGTTGCATGGGAGCAAGCATCCGTTGCATGGGAGGAAGCTTCCGTTGCATGGGAGAATGAGGCTCTGTTACCTGAGAGAGAGCCCATTGCAAGGGAGGAAGCTTCCGTTGCATGGGAGGAAGCTTTCGTTGTATGGGAGAATGAGGCTCTAGGAGAGAGCCTGTTGCATGGGAGCATGGAACCCCTTTGCATGGGAGCTTAAGGCTCCGTTGATGATGTCATAGGAGGTCTTCCTGCATAACTAAAACATAGTTTCTTGTACTGCAAAGATAGCGGAGGGAAGAGTTACCTCAAGAAATAATAGAACTCCTCTACATGGGAGGATAGACCTCCATTTGGGGGAAGAGGCCAGACTCCATTGAATGGGAGAATAGATCTTCATCGCATGGTGGAGGAGGACCGTTGCACGGGAGCATGGTACTCCATCGCATGGGAGGAAGAAGCTTCCGTTACATGGGAGGAGAAAACCTTGTTGCATAGGAGGAAGCTTCTGTTGAATGGAAGGATGGACCGCTGCACGGGAGCATGGTACACCACCGCATGGGAGGAAGAAGCTTTTGTCACATGGGAGGAAACAACCTTGTTGCATGGGAGGAAGCTTCCGTTGAATGGAAGGACGGACCATTGCATGGGAGCATGGTACTCCACCGCATGGGAGGAAAAAGCTTCTGTTACATGGGAGGAGAAAACCTTGTTGCATGGGAGGAAGCTTCCGTTGCATGGGAGGAAGCTTCCGTTGCATGGGAGACGAGGCTCTGGGAGAGAGCCCGTTGCATGGGAGCATGGTACTCTACAACATGGGAGGAAGAAGCTTCTGTTACAAGGGAGGAGAAAACCTTGTTGCATGGGAGGAAGCTTCCGTTGCATGGGAGAACGAGGCTCTAGGAGAGAGCCCATTGCATGGTAGCATGGAACCCCTTTGCATGGGAGCTTGAGGCTTCGTTGATGATGTCATAGAAGATCTTCCTACAGAACTAAAACATAGTTTCTTGTACTGCAAAGATAGCGAAGGGAGGAGTTACCTCAAGAAAGAATAGAACTCCTTTACATGGAAGGATAGACCTCCATTTGGGAGAAGAGGACTCCGTTGAACGAGAGAATAGATCTCCATCGCATGGTGGAGGAGGACCGTTGCACGGGAGCATGGTACTCCACCGCATGGGAGGAAGAAGCTTCCGTTACATAGGAGGATAAAACCTTGTTGCATGGGAGGAAGCTTCCATTGCATGGGAGGAAGCTTCCGTCGCATGGGAGAACGAGGCTCTGGGAAAGAGCCCGTTGCATGGGAATAAGCTCCATTGCATGGGAGCATACTCCGTTGCATGAGAAAAATGGCTGCATTGCTTGGGAGGAGAAGAGACTCCCGTTGCATGGGAGTAAGCTTTGTTGCATGAGAGCATACTTCGTTGGATGGGGGGAGCTCCGTTGGATGGGAGCAAGCCCCGTTGCATAGGAGTAAGCTCCGTTGCATGGGCTTCTTTCTTCTTCATGATGGCCAGATCCTTCCTCCCTCTCTTCTTTTTCTCTTTTCTTCTTTCTTTCTTTCTTGCTTTCTTTCTTTTTTTTTTTTTTTTTTTAGTGGGGCTCTTGGATGGTGGCACCGCCAGGAGGTGGCTCCATCCTTGGCCTGATGCTTATTGCCCCGTCAAGGGTGGCGATGCACCTTCATAGCTCAAGGTTTTTTGGTCGAGGCCGCTCCTTAGAGCCTCAAGAGAGAGGGAGAAGTTCTCGTGCCCCCATCCTCGTGACCCCGGTCTACCCCCCAGGGACCAACGACAAAGGTGGAAACCATCATCCCACCTTGTTGAGGAGCGTGGATCTACCCCCCCTTCCTGGCGCGCCAATCTGTTGCCGCCTAGTTCGCCATGGCCAGTAGCTCTTATATGGCCTAGGTGAGTGGACTCCCCGCCAGCATCACCGGGCTCGTCAGTCGAAGACGATCAAGGGGAACATAGTTGTAGTCGGGATGAAAGGGGCTTGGTACTGTGGTGGTCCTCCTGTGGGCCTCTCCGGTGAGGAGTAATCTTCTTCCGTATTGTCCCTCCATTGGGCGATACCTGCAAAACAAAGAAGACCTATGCTGGGGATTCTGGCAAAGACACTCCGACGATCAAGTTAGTGGGACGATCGAAGGAAATAAGAGACCTCTAAGGCGGAGAGCTTGGAGGACTCTCTACTACCAGAGGATGATAGAAAATGGACGATAATGTAAGAATGAAGAGAATGTGTTGTCTCTTACCCCTTCTTACCTCTTCCTGCTGCTCTTATGTAGACAAGCAGCTCTTGGTGTTTAGAGGGGCACGTTCTTCTTGGTATAGGCCTGGGAGGCTTAGATAGGTTGGTCAACCTTCTCCTTCCAGGTGGTTCAAGAGGTTGGTGAAGGAGCACAGTGCCTTGGATTGGGCACTCTTTCCTGATTGGTATAAACTGTCACCTGGAGGCTCTAATATAGCCCTACTTGTAGGAGGTGTATTAGGGATGGTGATTTGACGTGTCGGGCTGCCATCCAAGCTTTTTTTGTACCTGTTCATTGAGAAGCATACCTAGGATGGAGACGATGATATACAGATCAAGAGAGACAGGTGAAGGTCCTTCATGCACACGGTTCGAGGTGCGAGGCACGAGGTATGTAAAGTCCTTGCATGCGTGGGCCAAGTAGAGGCCCCATAGATCGAGGTATGGCATCTCTCTACGCGCGGAACCTGCTGGAGCGTAGCACTAGGTTGCTCGCAGCAGATGCCGGGCGGAGCTGGATCGTAGCGGGGCCAGGTTAATGGTGCGTGTGCACCAGGCGGGCTGAGGTGCTACTCCACTTCTGCTGGGCGATGCGCGAGCCAGGGTGAGAGTCCATGCCGGACTGGGATGGAGCCATGTCGCTCCCCGTGCATGTGGAGATCGAGGTGGGCCGTTCGTCGAAGCGCAATGGAGCCTGATGGGTGCGGCTCGCCATACCGCAGGGCTGCCATGAAACGAGAGGAGCCAAACCATGCACGGAGAAGCGCTCTTCATTGGGGACAACTCCATGCTAGGCGTTGCCGGACTGGGTAGGGCCAAAGTCGGCAGAGCCGGAGCCGATCCGGGTGCAGGCGGATGCAGGGCATAGCGGAAATTGACGAAGCCAGAGCTAGGCCCAGGCAGGCGGAGCCGGAACTTGGGGTGCAGAGCTTCGGGCGGAGCCGGAGGAGACTGCACCAGACCCCACGCAGGTAGAGGCAAGCTGGACTGGGCATGGTCGTTGCACGGGCGAAGGAGCACCTATGGCGCGATCAAGCCGGACTGAGCCAGACCGGAGCTGGGCGAAAGGCACGGATGAGAGCCTGGCACGAAGGACACGGATGTGCTGCAGGCGTGCTGCAGTCGGGAGCTCAGTGTGTCGGGGGCATGAGCCGGACTAGGGTTGATCTGCTACATGCGTGCTAGACAGGAGAGCTCTGCTTCGGAATGGGGCTCCGTGCGAGCGGAGCTGAACCGACATGGGATTCCGGGCTGCCAAACCGGCTCGAGCAAGCTGTTCCAGGGGTGCCGCTGCATGGACGGATCCGAAGAGCCTCGACCCTATAGCTGTAGCTGAGGGTAGGAAGTGCCAGAAAGCTTCATCCCAGCGAGCTTTGCTCTCCGGTGGCTGGGCCGGACTGGGCGCCGCCGGACACGTGCAGAGCCGGGCTGGCCGAGGTGAGCTTCCACACCAAGGAAGATGCCGGCCCGGGAGCGGACCGTCGTAGGGGGCCGATGCGGACTGGGCGCAGGCGGAAGCCTTCCGCTACGGACGTGCCGAGCTAGAGCTGGATGTGCCACGGGTGGAGGAGGCTGGACTGAAGGCGTAAGAGGTTGACCGTGGGCGCAGAGCTTCGGCGAAGCCAGAGAAGACCGAGCCGGACTTCATACGGGTGGAGGCGATCTGGAGCTGGGTGCGTGCCGTGGGCATGCCGAGCTGGAACTGGGTGCTTGCTTTGGGCGTGCCGAGCTGGAGCTGACCTGGGCATGCCACGGGCTTGCCGAGCTGAACTGAACTGGGTGCATGCCATGGGCGTGCCGAGCTTGAACTGGGCGCATGCCATGGGCATGCCGAGCAGGAGCTGGGCACGTGCCGTGGGTGTGCCAAGCTGGAGTTGACCTGGGCATGCCACGGGCTTGCCGAGCTGAACTGAACTAGATGCATGCCATGGTCGGAAGAGCTGGATTGGTGCGATCTGAGGTGCCGAGCTGAACTGAATGGCCGAAGTTGGACTTCTCATGGCCGAAGTGAGGCAAAGGTGGTGAAGCACCTGGCCGAGGCAGGGCCGAGGTGGCAGAATATGTGGCCGAACTGGGGCCGAGGTGGAGAAGTGCGTGGCCACGCTAGCCTCCAAGGTAGATGCGTGTGAGGGCCGAATGGATATTCTTTACTTTTGTAACACACCTCTAGAAGACCTAGAATTAGTTGACCCCGTAGGTACCCAGGTAGAAGCCAATCTAAAGTTAGCTAACCCTGACCATGCCTAGATTGAACCTGCAATAGAAGAATAATTAGTGGTAGAGAACTCTGATACTAGGATTTTACTTGAGGAAACACTAGAAAAGGGCCTAATTGTAGAGCCTAGTCCTAAATTCCATGAACTAGAAGACTTTATTGAGGATTTGGCTTGCTTAAGCCATTACCCTCAGGATGAATCTGTTGGGGATATCGCCAGCATGGATCTCGGAGCAGCATGAATCCTGGAGCTGCACGAATCTTGGAGGATATCCAGAATAAATTTGTTTGGGATTTATCTTTATCTTTTGTTTGAATTTTGATTAGGATTTGGTTGGTTAGGATTGAGATATGGACAGGCTTATCTTATCCTATCTTTTATTTGAATTTGAATCATCCCTATCTTTTTATCTTGTATTCAAATTCAAATGAGGGTTGGAAAGGTCTATAAATACGATCCTCGGTCCTTTGTAAAAAAACAGTTCAGTCAATAAAGATGAGTTTTTATGAAAGAGAGATTCTTTCTTCCACTCCATGAGGAGAGGGTGTGAGACCCAATCCCAGGACATGATGTGAGGTCATGTCTAGTTATCCCCTTCCCGTTCCATTTTTTTTAACCCCTTATGACCTTTGAGATCCATCCTAACGCCTCCAAGTATCGAGGAGGGTGGAATGCCCTAGAGGTGAGAGGTCTCTTCATTATGGTGAGTCCCAAAGTCCATGAGATCCATATCCATGTCTTCCATCCCCACTATTCCTTCGCCACCCTAGAAAAAAAATATACAAAAAAAAATAGTACCCTAATTTAGGTGACTTCTAGGCTCGCCAATGATCCTACCCATCTCGTCCCACATCAAATTGGTATCAGAGCCTAGAAAAATTAGGGTAACCCAGATTCTCCATTATTTCCTTCACCACCCCTTACAAGAAAAAATTCAAAAAATATGATATCCTAATTTTGGTGACTTCTAGGCTCGCCAACGATCCTACCATCTATCCCCCATCAGAATCCCTTCCTGCCATTCCTATTGAAGATCTCTTCCCAGAAATTATTGATCCATCCTTCCATAGCATGGACCTTTTCTTGCCCATAGATATAACTCCATATTCATACCTTAAGGTCAGTCTCTTTAGCCCAGAACCGGTCCCTGAATCCTCTTCCTATTCCTTACCCTTCCCTGAGTCTTCTCATGTGTCTAAAACTATTAGGTTACATTTTGTTGAGGTTATTAGGTTGCAAGAATCCATAGAGCCCATCCTATTTGCTACCTCCTTTTGGCAGACCCTCTGGCATCTATTAGGAGTTACTAGCAAATTTTCTTCTGCCTGTCATCCATCAACCACAACTCATGCCCCATACCCAAGTTGTAGTTAAGACCTAATAAACCTCTTTCAATAGGAATGCATAGTCAAGTCTGTTCGGTGTTGGTATGAGTCCTTTGCATCATCTATTAGGAGTCTGCATGTGCCCAGCATGTTCACCACCTGCACTAATTTAGAAACAAATTGGCTAATTTCCAAAGAAAGGGCCATGGAATTTGATGTGGTGGATTCTATCTTGGTCAGGCTTATGACTAAAAGAAGCTTCATGCTCACAGAGCCGGACATTTTAAAGTGATAGAGAGGGTTAGACCAAATGCCTATGTGTTAGATTTGCCTCCAGATTTGGGCATTAGTTTTATCTTCAATATTGCAGACCTGGTTGAGTGTAGGGAACCGACAGCGATACCCAGTGAGGCCTTTGGACCTACTCCTTCCATTGTGAGTGACCCTAACCCAGAGTGTCACCAATAAATTAGCCTGAGAGAGGAGAACGGATCGAGCGTATCCTGGATGATCAAGCCATAATGACCCAGGGCCGTGACTATCAATGCTACCAGTTCGATGGCAAGGCCGGCCAAAGTTGGACGACTCGTGGATTTTTTGAGAGGACTTGCAGCGCCTCAACCCAGACCTCCTCGAGAGATATGTGAGATAGCCTGATCTTCAATCGATAGGGTCGAGTTCCTCCCACCCTAGGAAAATTGGTGGGGACACCAGAGGCACCAGAATAAGACAGCGGCTTCTCAACCCTCTATGGATTACTTAGTTACATTTGAGTCCATGTATAATAAAGGCTTAGCCTATTTAAGTTATCTTTTTTATTATTTAAGTCCTGTACCAGTCAGCTCATGTTGAGCTAGTTTTCTTTTCGAGTCCTGTATGTAGCATTTGATCCATATTATTAGGGTTTTGGATCAATCAATCAAGTCAACTCATGTTGAGCTAATCAAATTCTGAGTCTTGTAATCATGTCTAGTTGTATTGAGTCTGTTTGAGTCAAGCCCAGTCAAAGAAGACTCAAGCATGTGAAGGACACCACCCAGCATGCCACCTCAGCAGCCACATGGAGTCCCAGTCACACCCTGGATTTCGCCACCTAGGATTACTTAGAGGATCATGAAGTCATCCCATGCATGAGTAGTTGATGACCACACACCAGCACACCCCTTCCACACCCTAAGCACACCAACTCCACACACCAACATGACAAGAAGGAAAGTCAAAACAGATAAATATGAATCCCTTGATTCATGCCAGCTTGCTTAGGAAAGAAGTGGTCCCCCCTTTGGATGTCCACTACCTACCTTGTTTGGAGGGATTTTGTATGGCATGAGAGTGTTTTCTTTCATGTACTCAGCCCCACACTTTAGGAAGAAAGTGGTCACCTCTCATTTTCCTTATTTTTTTTGCTTGGGCCCTAAGTCTCATGACTCTATATAAGGGACCCATTGTATGAAGATTTAATAACTTTTATTCATGAAATAATATTGAATTCCTTTAATTGTTATGTGCTACCTGCTATATGCTAAAAGGGATTTTGTGTGAGTCCTTCTTCCCGTTGTTCTGCGCCCAGCCTCCAATCACCATCCTTCTCTCCAAACCATAGTAGCCCTTTTCAAACAACCTCTTTCCCTTGCTATTTTCCCTTTCTTACTTCATACCTACTATGTTTTCTAACCCTTGGAAGGTTGTTTGCAGGTCCCTCAACTCCGACGAATCCAACGACTCTAGCCGGGCCACAATCGGATCACCGAGCAGAAAGCCTGGAATTCGTGGATCTCTGGCTTGATTTTCTAGGTCGCATCCGGGAGTGAGAGTGACCTCTTCGCATACAATCTGCACCAGGTGCATCTACCATTGCTAGGTACATCCCCTCTACCCGCCAGATGCTTTATTGCAGATAAACTGGCCCAACCGAGACTTCTCAACCTCAACAGTCCTCTTTCCTTTGCTTTTTAGGTCCTGTTATGCATGCCTTTAGCTTCTTATTTTCATATAGAACTCTTTACATCATTACTTGGTCTGATCTTCGGGATTAAAACATATAACTCAATATTTAAAAACACAAAAAATAATTGCATGCATATATAGTTCCGCATCATATAGCTTTCAAGTCCACAACACAAGAAGAGTCTTCAAATGAAGAATCAGAAGAAGAAGAAGAGAATGAAGATGATGAAGCACTATTAGCAAGAAATTTTAGGAAATTCATGAGGAAAAAGAAATTCTCTTACAAGAAAAAGTTTCAACCAAGCAAGGAAAGGGAAAAGAAAAGGGGAAAGAAAAGGACAAGGAGAAGGAACTACCTATTTGCTTCGAATGCAAGAAGCCTGGACATTACAAGTATGACTGCCCTCTTCAAAAGAAGTCAAGGAAGAAGCTTAGAAAGAAAGCAATGATAGCAACATGGAATGACAGTGAGGACTTCAGCTCAGAAGAAGAACAAACTGAAGTCGCCAATCTTTGCTTCATGGCATAATAGGAAGAAGAGGTACATCTTGAACTTGAAGTTGATTATACTTTTGATGAATTAAGAAATGCATTAGATTAGTTAATGCATGACTATAACCTGATTATGATTGAAAATAGGAAATTGAAAAAGCATGCAAACTCTTTCTTGCATGAAATCTCTAATCTTATGAATGAAGCTAATGATTTAAAAAATAAGATTGATGTTTTAAAAAAATGAAACAATACTTTATCAATGAAAAATGAAGTTTTGAAAAGAACTAAAGTTAATGTTTCAAACAATGAACTTTTAAAGAAAAACAAAGATCTTGAAATAGAGAACAAGAAATACAAAGATGAGCTTCATAGGGTAAACCCTTTTGTTAAAAAATTCACCTATAGTTTTGAAAAGTTGAATCTACTTTTGAACAATCAAAGAGCTATTTTTAACAAAGCAGGATTAGATTTTAAACCCCAAAAATAGCAAAAGTTTTTCAAAAATTTCTTTATTTCTACATCATCAAGCATCATTTATTACTCTTGTAGAAAAGTAGATCATAAAGCATATCACTATGATTTGAGAAAAATCAATAATTCTAGAAAGATTTAGATTCCAAAAGGAACCACTCTTAGTACTAACCCTAAAAGACCCAAGATGGCTTGGGTACCTAAAACCAAAACTTAATTTGTTTTGCAAGTGTGTCTTGCAACAAAAGAAAAGAAAAGATTATGATATCTCGATAGTGGTTGCTTAAGACACATGACAGGAGATGTGAAGCAATTCACCTCTCTTGAGGCATTGAATGGAGGGAGTGTAACCTTTGGTGATAATGGTAAAGAAAAGATCATTGGTATCGGTAAGGTTTACATCTCCCCTTTTATATGGATTGATGATGTTCTATTAGTTGAAGGATTAAGACATAATCTACTTAGTATTAGCCAGTTTTGCAATAAAGGTTTCAAGATTATTTTTGAATAATCTCTTTGCATGATTGATAGTCCTGATAATAATGGAATGAAATTCATTGAAAAAAGGTATAGTAACATTTATCTTGTTGATTTGGATAATCTATCTTTACCTTGTGGTGAATGCCTAGTTGCAATGAATTCCACTATTAATGAGACTAGTTGGCTTTGACATCATAGATTAGGACATGCTAGCATGTATTTACTTTCTAAATTATGTAAAAAAGATTTAGTAAGAGATTTAACAAAACTTAGCTTTGAGAAAAATAAAATTTGTAAAGCATGCCAATTTGAAAAATAAATAAAATCATCTATCAAACCTAAAAATTTTGTTTCAACTTCTAGGCCATTAGAACTACTCCATATGGATCTCTTTGGACCAACTAGGATATCTAGCCTAGGAGGCCAGAGATATGGACCAGTTATAGTGGATGATTTTTCTTGATTTACTTGGATTATATTCTTAGCTCACAAAGACGAATCATTTTTAGCTTTTATTAAGTTGTATCGAAAAGTTTTCAATGAAAAGGTACTTTCAATTATTTGTATTTGTAGTGATTATGGTTTTGAATTTGAAAATCAAGATTTGTAAAACTTTTGTAACAAAAAAAGAATTGAACATAATTTTTCTGTACCTAGGACACCTCAATAAAATGGGATAGTAAAAAGGAAAAATTGTACTTTAGAAGAAATGGCATGCTCAATGCTTTGTAAAAATGATTTGCCGAGATATTTTTGGGCTGAAGCAGTTTATATCACATACTATATTTTAAACCATGTTTTAATTCAACCTATTTTAAAGAAAATGCCATATGAGCTTTGGAAACAAAGAAAACCTACCTTGAAATACTTTCGAGTTTTCTATTATCGATGCTTTATTATGAACAATGGTAAAGATAATTTGGATAAATTTGATGCCAAGTCTAATGAAGGTATCGTCTTAGGATACTCTACATCTAGTAGGATATACAGAGTCTTTAATAAGAGAACTTTAGTAGTAGAGAAATCTGTAAATGTAGTATTTAAAGAATTTACTAACAAATCCTCTAGAAAAGAGGATACTTCTGATGCATGTGCAGGTGCTGAAGGATTAAAGAAGCTGACTTTGGATGATCAACCCCTCCAAGAAAATGAAGAAGATCAAGACCATAAGGGAAGAGAAGAAGTCATACAATCCACATCAAAGCATCAAGATCTATCCAAGGAGTGGAGGTATGCTCATGGACACCCTAAGAAATTAATCCTATGTGATCCATCAAAAGGGATAAGAACAAGATCTTCCATTAGAAATGAATGTGACTATATTGCTTTTGTTTCTCAAATTGAACCAAAATGTATTGAAGAAGCTGAAAGAGACCCTAATTAGATTAATGCAATGAAAGAAGAATTGAATCAGTTTGAAAGAAACAAAGTTTAGACACTAATAGAAAGACCATCTAATATTTCATTTATTGGCACAAAATGGGTATATAGGAATAAACTAGATGAAAATGGTATTATCACTATAAACAAGGCTAGGCTAGTAGCTAAAGGTTATAATCAAGAAGAAGGCATTGATTTCGATGAAACCATTGCACCTGTAGCTTGACTTGAAGCTATTAAATTACTTTTAGCATTTGCATGTTTTATGAATTTCAAATTATTTCAAAGAAATGTTAAAAGTACTTTCCTAAATGATTTTATTGGTGAAGAAGTATTTGTTGAACAACCACCTGGATTTGAAAATTATGCACATCCTGATCATGTTTTCAAACTATATAAGGCACTTTATGTTTTAAAGCAAGCACCCCGAGCATGGTATGAAAGGTTGAATAAATTTCTAATTGAAAATGATTTCTCTAGAGGCCATGTTGATACTACATTATTTCTGAAAAGGAAAGATAATAATCTTTTAGTAGTACAAATTTTGGTTGATGACATTATTTTTGGTGCTACTAATGAAATTCTTTGTCAAGAGTTTACCAAGCTTATGCAAGGAGAGTTCGAGATGAGTTTGTTAGGTGAACTTAATTTTTTCCTCGAACTCCAAATCAAGTAAACCAAAGAAGGGATCTTCATCAACCAAGCTAAGTATACAAGAGAAATCTTAAAGAAGTTTGAAATAGAGACTACCAGACCAATGGTACACCTATGAGCCCTTCTTGTAAACTTGATAAAGATGAATGTGGTAAAAGTGTTGATAAAAAATTATATAGAGGTATCATTGGCTCTTTACTATATTTGATAGCTAATAGACCAGATATCATGTTTAGTGTTTGTATGTGTGCTAGATATAAGTCTACTCCTAAATAATATCATTTATTGGCTGTTAAACGCATACTTAGATATCTATCCAGTTCAATTGATATTGATTTGTGGTATTCTAGAGATTCATCAATTGAAATGATTGGTTATTCGGATGCTAACTTTACTGGGTGTAAGTTAGATAGAAAAATCACAAGTGAAACTTGCCAATTTCTTGGAGTTAACTTAATCTCTTAGTTCAGCAAGAAACAAACTTCAGTTGCACTATCCATAACTGAGGCTAATTATATTGCAGTAGGAAGTTGTTGTGCTCAAATCTTGTGGATTAAGCAACAACTTGGAGATTTTGGAATCAAATTAACTAAGACATCCATAAGATGTAATAATACTAATGCTATAAATTTAACTAAAAATTATGTTCAGCATTCTCGAAGTAAACACATCGAAATTAGGCATCATTTTATTAGAGATCATGTTGAAAATAATGATATTATGCTCGACTTTATATATACTAAAATGCAATTTGCTGACTTATTGACTAAACCTCTTCAAAAGGATCGGTTTAGTATGATTAGAAGAGAATTAGGAGTTATCAACCCTTTTGACTAAAAATTTCCATCACTTTACGATCCTTAAATCTTGATTAATCAAAATTGCTTATAGATCATGTTTAATCTCTTTTAAACACTTGAAATCAAGTTCTTTTTGCTTAATGCTCTTTTTCCCATTTTTTTTCAATTTTAAGTCGAAGTGTCGATACTTTGAAGTATCGACACCTACAAGTGTCGACACTTGACCCACAATCGTGAGTCGACACTTGGCCGATGGTGAACTGAGTTAAAATAGGGAAAACAAAGTGTTTTCTACAAATTTCTTCTCTAAATTTAAGCCGACTCACCTTTCAACTATTCTCCAACACCTCCTTCCCTCCAATCTCAATTTCAACCATCTGATTCTTCATCTGGAATAGGTTCATTTCATTTTCTAACTATTCTTCATCCATTCTTCACTATTTTTCATTATATAAACCCTAAATTTCTTCCTGTATTTGCTTCCTTCCCTTGATTCCTTGGAATGGGACCTAGAAAGCAAGTTGTCTGAAGGCCTCGACCTTCCGTTCAAGAGGAAGAGCGATGAACAAAGACTAGGCATGAGCATCGAGTAGTAGTTGAGCCGAGGATTAGCTTGATGTTCCTGTCAGACCACATGTTTCTGCCATAGATAAGATGAGCTCGAAGACTATCGTTGGTGGTTGTTGAATGGATTTTGACTTCCTAGATCAACATCATTTTTGCATTGGACAGTGGCTAAGGGATGCTGGTTTAGCGCACTTCTGCTCACTATGAGAGCATTCTATGGATCTTTAGCTAGAGGTAGTGATGGATGGATAGCACAGATTCGAGGGAGAGAGATTCTAGTTTTTGCTGAGATTCTGAGCCGAGTATGAGAGATTCCTATGACAGGTTCAGTGGTGGATTCCCTGGTGGATAGGATCAGTAGACTCCAGTGTATTTTTGAGACAGACATTATACCAAAGGGTTCCACTGTAGTTGCTTCGAAACTTTCACCTGAGATGAGGTTGCTACACCACATTGTAACTTTCACCTGAGATGAGGTTGCTACGCCACATTGTAGTCCAGATTCTTTTGTCAAAGACTGGATGCTTTGATTTCATCACAGACCGCGAGCTGTTGGATATGGTGTCTCTGATATAGCACACTCCGGTATGCCTCCTAGTGCTTATGGTTCATCAATTGACAGAGGCATCGACCAGCCGAAGACTTTGTCTGCCCTACAGGATGGGATTGACTATACTATTTAGGGCTTACAGAGTAGTCGTAGATGGAGAGCCTTATGATGGAGCCAGATGATCAGACTGACTCTGCAAAGTTTGATGCAGCAGATTTTATGATGGAGCCAGAGCCAGATGCAGCAGCAGATGTCCCTAGGAGCCCCATTCCTAATCCTTCCCAATCATACTTTTAGACTCCAATTTTACCCACCTCACCTTCCAGATCTGATCCACATTCTACTTCCATTCCTGCACCTACTCCTATCATTCCATTAATTGATATACCTGTGATACATTCTTCATCTATGCATACTTCTTTCCTTATCCAGGAACTGGGATTTTATACTCCTGGTTTCCACCATCTTGATTCCGGTCCCATCTTTGACCATACCCCCTTCCTTTCTGATATAGCCACTCTGATCAGTGCTGTTCCTACTACTGATATGGCATCTTCTTCCTCAACACCAGCTAGAGGCAGAGCATATGTTTGACACAGAGGATGAGGCCATCATGATGTATCGAGACCTACCTGGACCAGACTCTCTAATCTTTGATCGATGTGGTTGCAATCTCATCCTTCTAGAGATACTGGACAGATTTAGATTGGATCCTCTAATGAGGAGAGTTCTCATTAGGATAGTCTTTATGTTAGTTAGTTTACATTTCATCACTACTTGTATGCATTTATGCTTGTATCAATGTATGAAATTTTGTATTAATGTATGAAATTTTGTATCAATGTATAAAATTTGGTATTAATGTATGAAATTATTATATCAATAATTGTTTATAAATATTATCTCTTTCAGTTTCTGATGTTGTCATTGATTCTTGAATTTCTTATAGTCTCTATTATTGCATCTTGCTTTATCCTTCCAACCTTGTTGATGTTGACAAAAAGGAGGAGAGATAAGTGAGAGATAAGTAAGAGAAAAATAAAGGATAAATAAGTAAAGAATGGGAGAAAAATGAAAAAGGGGGAGAGTAAAATAAGAAGATAATAAAAATAAGAAGATAATGGTAGAATTATGCTAAAATGGTAAATGGTATCATGGAACATAAATTCAATAAAGATAAGAGCAATGAGTGACGGGGAGTAATCTAAAAGAAAAAGAATTTCTTCTTAAGCTAAAATTTCTTGAAAACTCTTTGAAAATCAGATTTTTCGGTTCATGAAAATACTTAGAAAATTAATTTTTCGAATCACCTTTTGAGGGGGAGCATTTATACTCTTCAATCTCTTGTTCAAAGATTTTCCTGTTGGTTTCACTCAGTATGTTTCTATGCTAAAATTCTTATCATCAAAGTATGGTTTAACTCTGATACATATTTAGAGTATAATGGTACATGCAATTTTAGCTCTGATATTTTTTTATAGCTTTAATTCAATTCAAATGAGTCCTAGTTTTTCAATAACTTAACTTTAGACTCTAGCTTCTATTTTTCCTTTACTTTGATATATATTGCACAAAGCTATATACTCATTGAAATTTTTTTTTAAAGCTTATTACATGAAGTATACTTAAAAGTTTTGTCATCATCAAAAAGAAAGAGATTGTTGACTCCGTTATTGATTTTGATGATTAACAAAATACTTAAGTATATTTGAGTACTAACCATTCTTTAAAGTATGTTTCTATTAGAAAAAGATACTCATCATGTTACCTAAAATGAATTGCTTGTCCAATGATTGAAAAAGCCCTTTCTATGAATGAAACATTAAAGATTGATGGACTTAAGTATTTGAGAATTGCTTGAAAGAATTTAAGAGTCAAGCTTAAAGAAGATTCAACAGAGTTTCAGTTGAATATTGAAAAGTTTCAGCAAGTGTTAACTCAAAGTGTCAACTCAAAATTCAAGAGTCGACTCATGATAGTGCAAGTGTCGACTCAAGTCGGTATGCAAAAAGGAGTTTAAGATGGCATGCTTGAAGTATCAACTCATGCTTCATAAGTATCGACTCATGTGTCGACTCAAGGATCGACTCAAAGCCTGAGATAGATTTTTTACAAAAGATGTTGAATCTCAAGACTTACCTTAGGTGTCAACTCATGCAACTCAAGTAACGAATGAAGTGTCGACTCACCAGATGAAGTGTCGACTCACCAGATGAAGTGTCGACTCATCTAAGATTTTCAGAGAGCTTCAAAGTAGAATTTTAAACTAGGTGTCGACACATGAAAATTAAGTGTCAACCCTAAGTATCGACTTATAGCCTAAAGTGTTGACACTTGGAGTTCTGGGAATAGTAATTGCTAGTTTTTTCAAATGCATAACTCATCCTTTTCATCTCCAACGATTAGTTCCATCTCTCTAATAGTCACAAACCATCATTTAATCCTTGGGATGGTATTTAAGTGAATGAAATTCAAGTGGAATAGGAGAAAATGAATAGAGGAAAAGAAATAGAAAGAAAAATAAGTGCATTCACTCAAATTTTCATTGAGAGCAACTACTTTCAAGCAAAAGAAGCTTCTAAGCATTCAAAGCAATCCAGAGCATTCAAGTCCAACCACTTTTGAACATTGATTGAGGCTTCATCGAATTAAAAGCAAGCATCTTCAAGAGATAACAGCTTTTATTTAGAAAGCTCTATTGTATTCCTTACTTTCATTATTACTTTGTTGTATCAAGGTTTTTAGTGAGCCTAAGAACAAAACCAAGGAGATTTTTGGTTAGCCTAGTTGAAAACCAAGGAAATTTTTTGTTAGCCTAGTTGAAAACTAAGGAGGTTTTTGGTTAGCCTTTGAAAACCAAGAGGTTTCTTTTGGTGAGCCTAGTGAAAACCAAAAAGGGTTTTGATTAGTGAGCCCAGAAAACTAATCGATAGTTGATGTGGGACTACTTATGCATGCAAATTATTTTTTTATTATTTAAGGATGAGTTAGAAGTTTATATCCCAAATTTTGAGCCAAGATACTAAGCAGGAAATTCTATAAAAAATCTGAAGCAAAAGCATGCAGAAAATAGACCCTAAAGAGTGAAAAAGAAGGATTGCCAAGGCTGAGAAGCCCTGGAAAGGCTAGCTCTTTTGCAATACCGTAACTGATGAAGCAAGGGGGTGTACCTAGCAGAGATTTGAAGATCAATCCATGAAGTGATCACTCTACACTCTCGATGCGGCCTAGAAAATCAAGCTGATGTCCTTGTAGATCCGCGGCTTTTGACCTGCTAACTCGAAAGCTAGTCAGAAGGAATCTTGGGATTTGTGAAGTCTAAGGGACTTGCAAATCATGTATCAAGGGTTAGAAAACAAAGAAGAAGTATGCTAGATGGCTCAAAGAAGGAGGGGAAGAGGTTTGATGAGGGATGGCCAAGAGATGAAGAAGGCTGGTGGCTAGGGTTTTAGGTAGAAGGCTTGGACGCAGGGCGCAGGGATCACACAGATACCATGAGGGATCACACAGTAATTGAAGAAAACTCAAGAATTTCATTCATTATAATTAATTAAAATACATGAGAGGGGGGGCCTTTATATAGGCTTACAAACTTGGGCTCCAAGCAAGGGCATACAAGAGATTTCCCAATGTATCCTTTTTCTACATAAATACATAGAAGTGTCCTCACCCAAATAGGCTAATATTCTCTCTCTCCCTCTACTTGCTATGGTCAGCTAAGGGGGTGACCCTAAGGTGGCCAACCAAGGGTGGTGACCATAAGGGGGCACCAACTTCATGATGGGCCAAGGCTATGGGCGACCCACTTCTATCCAGGGTAGGCTTTAGGGTTTCTTCGGTTGTCCTTCCTCCCAGCAGGCTGATGGAGTGATGATCCTTCTCATGCAATCCAAGGTGGCACATTCAAGTATGACTAGGACTCCTTGAAGTTGTCAAATTTTCACTCTGGCTGGGGTCCATCAGTGTCTTAAGTCTTATTTTTTTACAAAATCGGACTGGACTCAATATGAAACTTACAGGACTCATAGGAACCAAAATGAAAAAAGGCTCAACATGAGCAGACCCAAAACTGAACTCAACTAAACTTGATTATATCCCATGACTGATCCCAAAACCCTAATGGTATAGGTGACTCTAAATACAGGACTAAAATGTAGAAATGCCTAAAACAAGACTCAGGGGCCAAAGTACAGACTCAAATGGGCTAAGCCCTTATTACAAAATTGGACTCAAATACTCAAACACTACTCAGATAACTACAAAGGGTTGAGAAGCCTCTGTCTTATTCTGGTGTCTCTAGTATCCGCATCAATTCTCCCAGGATGGGAGGAACTCGATCCTGTCAAGTAAGTGTCACTCTAGATATGGTATTGCTCAAGGAGGTATGGGTCGAGGCACTGCAAGTCCTCTTGAGTAATCCACATATCATTGGATCTGGTCAACATTGCCATCGGATGAGGTAGCGTTGATAGCCATGGCCCTGGGTCGTGATAGCTTGTTTGTCCAGGATATGCTCGATCTGTTCTCCTCTTTCATGCCAATTTATAGGTGGACACTCTGGGTTAGGTTCACTCTCAAAGGATGGGGTAGGTCCAAAGGCCTCACTAGGAATCGTTGCCGGTTTCCTATACTCAACCAAGTCCGCGATATTAAAGGTAGAGCTAATACCAAAATCCAGGGATAGATGTAGCTGCCTGAGCATGTAACTTCTTAATGGTCCCTGGTGGGGACCGCTCAGGCCTAAGCCTAATCATAACAGAATCCCCTACATTAAATTTCTTAGCTCTCTTTTGGAAATTAGCAAGTTTCTTATTAGTGCTTAATGCAGATCTCTAATATGATGCACTTGTGACTATACTGACATCTAACAAAGTGCAGACTTATCTATGCATTCCTATTGAAAGGAATTTTATTAGACTCTTGGGCCTAAACCTAACAGACTATAGACTCTCTAGGTTTGACCCTGGTTTGGCATGCACAGGAAAATTTACAATGGACTCCTAGTAAATTCCATAAGGTATACCATAAGCAAGATGCAAATCTATCATGCCCAATGAATGTATGCATTATGCTTACTTCTACAAAATGCAATCACACAAAATTGAACTAGGATCTTCTAGACCTAGAGCTCAAGTAGAAGGGTCAGTTCAAATTACAACTAATTCAGCAATTATCCTATCCACTAGCAAGGTAAGAGATGGGGTCGTTGGAGGATCCCACTGCTCTCGCTGGGTTCTAATTAAAAACCACGAGTCCACTTAGGGCATTTGCCTTTGGACCTTTAGCCTTAGACATTGGATTCAAGTGATAATCAAAGATTTGGGTGCACTAGCTTTCACACGATACTTGGAACCCGACCTATTGGTGTCCCTAAACTGCTTTAGATTTCTAATTAATTTTAATCAGGGTTAGTTCGATGCAAAGTTGGTGGTTGTGGACCCAGGATAGGTGATGAAATCCTGCCCTGATCTGAGATGGTCAAGTGCCTTTAAGATTATGTTACTGGATGATGAAATCACACGTTATGAAACCCTAATATGCAATGAAACTATAATAATTAAAAATAGCAAAAAATAATAATTTTTTTATAATTAAATTTCAAATCAGATTAATTTTAGATTTCTGATCTCAAGATATCACATTCGTGAAGGTGAAGCACTTCACACAAGCAGGGCAGAAAAGATGTATTTTAAAACTATTTTAAAATATGCACAGCAGAAGGCTCGGTAGATAGATCAAAATGATTTACCGATTTGCCCGCAACAGGATCTAGTACAATGATCTAGCATGCAAGCAAAACATCAATAGGAAGAAATAAACATAGATGCAACAGTACCTTAACGTTATACCTCTAAAAATACTATGAAAAAGGAGGAGGGCACCGGAGCCACACAAGTGTCTGGCCTCTACAGGTAATCCACACCAGAGCTCGATTCTGATCAACTCCCTCGGAGTGCTAGCTCTCCGGGATCCTTCAGGCCGATCTTCTTCTTCTTGGAAGATGAGGAGAGGTGGAACCCTTCCCAAAACTCTCTTCCCAAGACCTAGCTTGAATGCTAGGTTTCTCACACCCAATCCCAAGTCCTCACTAACCCCTTCTTCTTCCTCTCTTTTCTCTCAAAGAACCATTAGCTTAACCATTAGCAGCCTCTAGAATGACCTTCATTTATAGGGGTAGCCATGAGAGGGAGAAAGAGGAAGGAGGAGTATTGGGGGAGAGAGTCAAGGGCCATTCCAAATGGATCCAAGCCAAAGAAGGTATGTATGACTATCATACCATGAATGCTTAGAGCCAAAACGCCCAAAACTCAAATTTTGAATTCAAAATTCGAAGTCAAACATTCCAGAAAATTCTTTCTAGAAATTTGCTCATCACAGCAAGTGTCGACACTTGCAAAATGCCAAGCGTCGACACTTCCCTAAGTGTCAACACTTACAAAAATCCAAGTGTCGACCTTGGAACATGGTCAATCATATTGACCTCCGGTGATGGCAAAGATTCACAATCATCGAACATCTTTAAGATCAGATAGAAACCCCAATGGTGTGTGACCCCATAGGTTTGAACACTAAGCCGATAGCATTGAAACATTTCTAGTACCAGTCAAAGTCCTCATCTAGCAATGATACCCGACATCCGAATAGGTCGAAGATATAGAGCACCTCAGAAGAACCTCTGGCAAATGGTTACCACATAATTCATCCCTTTGACCACATAATGCTCAGGATGACCTAGGGTTCGACTGTCAACCCTAATTTGGTGATGGAGATCAAGTCATGGTCTGGGTATTTTTCTATTTTTTTCTTATTTTTCACGTATTTTTTTATTTTCCTATTCTTACTATTCCACCTATTCCCGCTATTCCATCTTTATCCAGAACTTATTCCTGATTTATTGCATACTATTCCATCTTCTCCCATGGGTTTATAAAACATCTCCCAAACCCTAGCCACCGCCCCCTCTGGCCCCAGATCTGGGCCGCCCGACCCCCGACCGCCCCGCCGGACCGCCGTCGATGCTCGCCGGCCCCCGCGCTCACCGGAGAAGCTGTCGCCGCCGCCCATGCCCGTGGGAAGATGAACGAACGCGGAGGTGTCCGCCCGCCATGACCCACGGTCGCCGCCACCGTCGCCATTCCCGCCGCCCGCCACCATTCCCGTCGCCTGCCGGCCCTCGCCCGGCCGCTGGTGGGGTCCGCTGCCGCCCACGCCCATGGGAAGACGAACGGACACGGGAGGCATCCGTCTACCCGTGTGCGGCCGTGTGACACTGCCGCCCCGCCGTCTGCCGGCCAAGGCCCGACCGCCGGAGGCCTCGCCGGTGCCCAAGAGGTCTCCCACGACCGTGGGAGACCAAACGGCACGCCTAGCATGCCGTGCTGTTTCCCTTGTGCCGTCTTGCCTGCAGCCCATCGCCAGTCATCCGTCGCTCGCCGTCCGTCGCCCACTTCCCTGCCATCCGCCAGAGTTCCCTCCCTGTCCACAGCCATGAACTGGAATTGCACGGATTTCAAAGCAACCCAATTTTCAGGGCAGCACATTTTATGGAGCAGATCATCAAGCTGACATGCTTCTCATAGCAGATCATCACCAATATTGATGCAGCATAGTTTTTGATATAATTTATTTTTCTTTTTTAGTTTTCTTAGAGGCTAAGAAATTGAGGGTTTTGGTTTTTCTATATAAAGACCCCCTCCCCCCTTGTAATCAGAAGTTTTGATATAAATTTTTGGTTTTTCCCTGGGTTCTGGTTCTGGGCTAAGGCCTGTCTTTCCTTCACCTGCGGGTGTCGAGGGGTGTGAGACCCCACTTCCTTCATTCACATGCGAGCGTCGAGGGGCGCGAGTCCCTAGTTATCCTCCTGTTCCATCGAGTCCCCCTCTAGGTCTAGGGGTTTTTCTTTACAGCCCCAGGTAGCGATTTGGGTGGGATGCCCTAGGCTCCGTGTGTAGTGAGATGGGTGGGACGCCCTAGACTGGATGTAGTGGGGTGGGTGAGATTCCCTAGAGGTGCGACGTCTCTCTATGAAGGTGAGTCCCCAGTCCTAGAGTGTCCATGTTTCCTATCCTCCATCCCATGTTTCTCCACCAAGAAAACTGAAAACCAAAAGAGTTCAGCTATTTTAGGTTTTAGTGTCAACTCGCCCTAGTCCCGGGAGGCTTCTTAGCCCACCCACTGTCCTAGTTTGTATAGGTTTTCCCCTGTTTTTCCAATAAATTAGGTATCATCTTCAGCCGTCCCACATAATTTTTTTGGTATCAGAGCGAGTTATGGATTAGGGTGTGCTCTATTTTTCGAACTTGATGGAGTCGAGTTCTTCGTGGTCGAAGAGAATGATGGGGATCCAGTCATGGTTCGGGTATTTTTCTATTTTTTTCTTATTTTTCTCGCATTTTTTAATTTCCTATTCTCATAATTCCACCTATTCCCGCTATTCCATCTTTATCCCGATCTTATTCTCGATTTATTCCATACTATTCCATCTTCTCCCGTGGGTTTTTAAAACATCTCCCAAACCCTAGCCGCCGCCCCCTCCGGCCCCAGATCCGGGCAGCCCGACCCCCGGCCGCCCCACCGGACCGTCGTCGATGCTCGCCGGCCCCCACCCTCGCCGGAGAAGCCACCGCTGCCGCCCACGCCCGTGCGAAGATGAATGGACATGGAGGCGTCCGCCCGCCATGACCTAAGGCGACCGCTATTGCTGTCTCCATCGACCTGCTGCCTGCCACCGTTCCCGCCGCCGTTCCCGCCGCCCGCCGACCCTCGCTCGGCTGCTGGTGGGGTCCACCACAGCCCACACCCGTGGGAAGACGAACGGACGCGGAAGGCGTCCGTCCGCCCACGTGCGGCCGTGTGATGCCGCCTGACACCGCCGCTGCCGCCCGCCTACCACCGTCCCATCGCCCCGCCATCCGTCGGCCAAGGCCCGGCCACCGGAGGCCTCACCGGCGCCTAGGAGGTCTCCCACGACCATGGGAGACCAAACGGCACGCCCAGCGTGCCATGCCGTTTCCCTTGTGCCACCTCGCCTGCAGCCCGTCGCCAGTCATCCGCCGCTCGCCGTCCGCCGCCCACTTCCCTGCCACCCACCGGTGCCCCGCCGGAGTTCCCTCCCTATCCACAGCCATGAACTAGAGTTGCACGGATTTCAGAGTAGCTAAATTTTCAGAATAGCATGTTTTCTGGAGCAGATCATCAAGCTGACATGCTTCTCAGAGCATATTAGCACCAATATTGATGCAGCACAATTTTTGATGTAATTTATTTTCTTTTTTTAGTTTTCTTAGAGGCTAAGAAACTATGGGTTTTGGTTTTTCTATATAAAGGCCCCCTCCCCCCTTGTAATCAAAAGTTTTGATATAAATTTTTGGATTTTCTCTGGGTTTTGGTTCTGGGCTGAGGCCCGTCTTTCCTTCACCTGTGAGTGTCAAGGGGTGTGAGACCCCACTTCCTTCGCTCGCATGCGAGCGTCGAGGGGCGCGAGGCCCTAGTTATCCCCCTTTTCCATAGAGTCCCCCTCTAGGTCTAGGGATTTTTCTTTACGGCCCCAGGTAGCGATTTGGGTGGGATGCCCTAGGCTCCGCGTGTAGTAAGATGGGTGGGATGCCCTAGACTACATATAGTGGGGTGGGTGAGATGCCCTAGAGGTCCGACGTCTCTCCGTGAAGGTGAGTCCCCAGTCCTAGAGTGTCCATGTTTCCTATCCTCCGTCCCATGTTTCTCCACCAAGAAAACTGAAAACCAAAAGACTTCAGCTATTTTAGGATTTAGTATCAGCTCGCCCTAGTCCCGGAAGGCTTCTTAGCCCTCCCATGGTCCTAGTTTGTTTAGGTTTTCCCTGTTTTCCCAATAAATCAGGTATCGTCTTCAACCGTCCCGCATCATTTGGTCCATCCAGATCATGTCTTAACTTTACAAGTTCTGTGACTCCTCACAAGAACTACCCTGGCCAAGGATTTGCTAAATTGAGACATAACGAGTCATTCACTCCAAACTATTTGGAGGGGTCAGTTCCATCTTAATCCACCACCGCTCCATAAGTACTTGACTGCACCCAGAAACCTTCCATCACTGGATTAGAAATCCAGGTAGTCCGGCACCAAAGTACAGTGAGTTGCTTGCAAGCTACCATGGTGATCTCAGGTCTGAGGGTGAGTTGCTTGCAAGCTACCATGGTGATCTCAGGTCTGAGGGACATATACCCATATCCCTTCATGAGTAACCCTTTGGCAGAAGGGAGCTCCACAGATGGTCATGTTCAGTGAGATGTCATATATTTCACTTGCATGTCACACCAATGTCTCCACACTCCTTGGCTAAGAGGACAACCAACAAATATGATATACAATAACCTACACTTGATACATCGTTGTCCTATAACAATATATTCTTTGGTTGTGAACCAGTTTAAGAACTACTTGATATATCCTCCTATGTCAAATAATGTAGTTCTAAGGACTCCATCATACAAAAGTTCAATTCAAAAAAATGTAAATATGATGAACAGCCAAAAAGAATAACTTTTATTCATTATAAAATCATATACAGTTACAAGATAGTACAACCATCTACAACCTAGATAATTAGCTTTGGGACATAATTCCCAACAGTCCGGCCATAGCTCATTACTCCCATGGGTCGTGATAGTGTACTTCATATACCCGCTCAGGAGGCGTGATTTCCTTCTATTAGAAAAACTATAAAATAATTTTTTTAAGTTTTTTTCTGAGATTAGATAGTAGACTAATAGAGGATTAACAAAAAATTAATTAATAATTTTTTTATATTTTTAATGATGGTTTTTATGTGATTTATTTTCAGCCTAAACCTAGATGTGCAGAAATTTCAGAACTAGTTAAATCCTAGAAAATTAATTAATAGTTTTTTTAAATTTTTTAATGATTCAACTTTTTTTTTCATTCATCAAAATTGTTTTTATAGGAGGGTTAGGGCCCCTTTTATAAGCTCCTAAGTCCCATTTGAATTCAAATGAGAGGAGTTACAAAACATCAATCAAGGGGTGCCCAAAATCTGAATTGGAACTCTTGAAATTTGAAACTCTTGATGCTTGGCTGACCTTGACTTGGTGGAAAAGATTGATTCGGGGAGGGAAGGGGGGATGTTGTCTTCATGACTCAAGGGGGTGCCCATTTGACTTTAGATTTCTTCCTTGGCCGACCATGACATTTGGAGAAAGGGCTTGATATATGGAGGGAAGGAAGGATGTTGTCTTCATGAATCAAGGGTGCACCCTTTTGAAATTTGAAAACCTCCTTCATGACACCTTAGCCGATCTTGATCCTTGCTAGTGTGGCTTGATATATGGAGTGTGGTGGGGATGTTGTTGGCTTGGATCAAGGGGAGGTTTAATGGGGCATCCACATGGCTTTGAATTTGAATTTCAACTTCAAGTTTGGCAGCCTAAGATGCTTGGTGACGTGGTGCCTCATCATGCCATGTGGCACTGATGATGTGGCCTCCTCACAAGTTAGCACTCCTAACCTAGCATGGAGAGTTGGTTTGACTCAACTTCAATTGGGCTTGACTTGATTGCCTATTTGTGAACCCATCTACCAGCTAGCTTGAGCCCATCTTCAAATTGACTGGAGCTTATGGACCATCTTGGCTAATTAGATAACCAATTGACCCTAACTTGACCAAATTGGCCAAATTACAAGACTAAACCACAAATTGAAAACAACAAGATGCTAATTACATGACTCAAAAGCAAATTGTTCAGGCTTTAAGCCTTATTACAGGATCCAAAAAATTTAAAACACTAGTCAGTGATCCACAGAGAGTTGAGGAGCCTCTGTCTATTCCTGGTGTCCACACCAATTCTCTCGGGGTGGGAGGAACTCGACCCTATCGAGTAAGAGCTGACTTGGCTTTGGTATTTCTGAAGAAGGTTAGGGTTGAGGTGTTGCAAGTCCTCTCGGATAATCCACGAATCATCAGACTTCGATCAACCTTGCCAATGGACCAAGTAATGATGCTAGCCTTTGCCTCGGGTTATGATAGCTTGATCATCCAGGACACGCTCGATCCGTTCTCCTCTCTCAAGTATAATTGGATATGGACACTCTGGATCGGGTTCACTAACAAAAGATAGATCAAGCCCAAATGGCTTGCTAGGTATGGTTGCTGGTTCCCTATACTCGACTAAGTCTGAGATATTGAAAGTCGAGCTAATACTATAATCCGGGGGTAGCTCAAGCATATAAGCATTAGGGCAAATTCTCCTTATCACTCTAAAAGGGTCAACTCCACGAGCATGTAGTTTCTTAACGGTTCCTGGGGGAAATCATTCAGGCCTAAGCCTAATCATTATAGAATCCCTTATTTCAAATTCTTTGGCTCGCTTTCACGAATTAGCCAAATTATTTCAAAATTAGTGCTTAATGTAGAACTCTAACATGATGCAAAGTGCAGACTCAACTATGCATTCCTATTGAGAGAAATTTTATTGGACTCCTAGGGCTTAAACCTAACAGACTATAGACTCTCTAGGTTTGACCCTAGTTTGGCATGCACATGAAAATTTACAATGAACTCCTAGCAAATGCCATCGAGTATGCCAGAAGTAAGATGCAAACCTAACATGTGTAATAACTGTATGCAGTATGCTAATCTCAACAAGATGCAATCTAATGATCCTAGAAATGCTGGAGGCTTCTAGGAATGGCAGAAACTAAGAGGTAGGTTCAGGGTTAGACTGGTAAGGTAAGATATAAGAAGGGGTGTCAGAGATTAATCCTAGACTAATGAGGCTAACCTTACGAGGTTGTGGTATATCTATAGGGTTTGCATAAGGGAAGAAAGGGTTACTAATCTCAGGGAAGAGATCTTTAATGGGAACTGTAGGAGGGGGCTCATCTTGAGGGTACTGGGTTAAATAAGCCAAATCCTCAATAAATTCCTCGGGTTCCTGCATTTTAGGACTGGGCTCTGTAAGTGGACTTTCTTCTAGTGGCTCCTCAGGTAAGACTCTAATGGTAGGGTTAGGTTCCTCAGTAATCTCTTTTTTTAACTCCACTAGACTTGATTCATAGATGTCTCCTCTGGATTCTTCAATAGGCTCAGGAGTTTCTTCATTTAAATTCTTAGTGGGTCCAACCTTGTCTCCCTGAAATTCTTCAGAGGGTTCTTCTTCTTCCCCCTCATATTCATTAATTAGACTTGGTTTAGCCTCATATACTTCTTTCTCAGGCTCACTAATAGGTTTAGGGGTATTTTCCTTGCAAACTAATGGGATAGGAGTGGTAGGCTAGTTTGAAGGAATCTGACTAAGAATTGGCCTAGAGGTGCTAATCATGCTGGGCTCATATCTAGGGATTCTAATCTTATGGGGCTCAAGTTGATGGCCTATGGGTTCATTCTACTTATAAGTCATGGGTTCAGATCATAGGTCATGGGTCTACTAGGCTTATAAGGTATGGGTGCATAGGTTTCAGAGTCATAGGATCTAGGTAGGTAGGCTTCTCTAAGTTTGCTCTTCATAGCTCTCCAGGTAGTTATGGGGATTTCTCCATTCTATCTAGTCATTCTCTCAACTTTATCCCAATATATCCTAGCCTGGTGAACTAACTTAGGTTTGGCAAACTTATATTTCCTCACCTTTGATACCATCATTTTATGACCCTCAAAATACAGGTCCATATTTCTTTCCCAAACAAGATGATCCTCAAACTCAGGATCACCACCAAATTTAGGTGCTTTTAACATAATATACCTAGTGGCTCTCTTATCCTGGTCAAAGAAATCATGATTGGGTTTCCTTGCACTAAGATCCTAGATTGGTTCAGGGTGTTGGTGAAAGGAAACTATTCCTAGGGGTGATGCATGCATTTTAAAACTTTTCTAAGAGCATGCATCGGCGGAGAGCGATAAAACCATTTTATTAAGATATTAATCTAATTAATATAACCCCTTTACCAGGATCTAGATGCATCTAGAGTAATATAAATATGAAATCATGCAAACATTATATAAAACAGAACAATTCTAGAAATCACACAATGATGTAGCATAGACAATTATGTCATACATAAAATAAGCACATGCCTTGGTGACATTCACCGAGAAGAATCGGAAGTTGCAGAAATGCCCACCTCTCAGTCGCAATCCCAGGGATGCCACTAACTTGTGGAAAAAATCTAGCTCTACAAGCAGCACTCGGCACCACTTCTATGGGTGGTTCACACCATGTAGTGTGATTCCAGGGATGCCACTGACTTGTGGGAAAAATCTAGCTTTGCAAGCAGCACTCGTGCACCACTTCTATGGGTTGTTCACACCGTGTAGTGTGGTTCCTTCTCCTTCCCTCGAGGTGCTAGCCTCTTCGGAAATGATATCGACAGCGATGGACTGGATCTTCAACACCTTGAAGTCACGGTCACTACGGTAGTGCTGGAACAAAAACTCTTGAGAACTTTTCCCAACACTCTATCCCAAACCTTCAATAGAAGGTATGCACTCAGAGATCCCACCCAAACTCAATCAACCCTGAGATCGAATCTCTCAATCTCTCAATGATCAAGGAAGAACTCTATCCCAGAATATTGGTAGAGCCAAAACCTTGATCCAAATTTCTGGGTGTGAAATGTGTACGTCGAATTTTCACCTTCTGTAGCCTAGCTTTTATAATAGCAGTAGCCCTCAAAATGATTAAGAGGGATTAATGAGAGATAAATGAGCAGTTTTGGGGTATCTTTAAATTCTGGGGAGGTTAGAAGTCCCTTGGAATTCAATAACAACAATAATTAAAACTCGAAACTCCCAACATTAAATTCCATAACAATTATAGCATATAATGGAGCATTCTTGAATTTCACCAGTTCGTCAAATGAGTCGACTCGACCATTTGAGTTTACTTGGCTCGAGTCGACTCGTTCAAAAAGAGTCGGCTCGAATAGAAGTTTTGACAACACCTTGTCAAACGAGTCTAGAATGATTCCCAATCATTTGCATGCCAACAAAGCAAGAAGAAACCCTCGGTATGCAACCCCATAGGTTCCAACACTAAATTGGTAGCACGGAAACATTTCCAGTACCAGCCAAAGTCACAATCTAGCAATGACACCCGGCATCCGAATAGGTTAAATGTTGCAAAGTAACATGAACCTATCGAATATGGAATAGCATTGAACTTATTCCCTGAACCTCTTAATGCTCCAAATGGCATAGGGTTAAACTACCCAACCCTAAGTAGTCTATCTGAATATATCTTAAAGAATCCCTGCAACTCCTTACAAGGAATGCCTTGGCCAAGGTCTTTCTCAGTTGAGGCATATAAAGCATTCAATCCAAATCATTTAGAGAGGTCAATCCTATCTCGATCCTACTATTGCTATACAAGTACTTGACTGTACCCAGCAACCTTCTATCACCGGATTAGAAATCTGGGTAGTCTGGTGCCTAAGCACAGTAAGTTATTTACAAGCTACCATAGTGATCTCAAGTCAAAGGAATAATTCATGTCCACATTCTAATACAAGACTTCTCTTCGATAGTAAGAGAATCTCGCATGAGAGTCATGTTTAGTGAAGTATCAAACACAACACCCAATGTCATACCAGCATCTCCATGCTGCTTGGTTAAGATGACAACCAACGGATATAACATCAATGACCTACTCTCGATACACCATCGTCCCGAAATAGCGTATCCTTTGGTCGCGAACTAATTTGTGAACTACACGATGCATCCTCTCTACATCGCATACAAAGTAGCTCAAAAGACATCATCACAAAAGAGTTTAAATTAAGAAAAATGCATCTATGATGAACATCCAAAAGATAACTTTTATTTATATTAAAATTCATATACAAATAGTACAACCGTCTACAGCTTAGATGATTGGATTTGGGACATAATTCCTAATAGTTGGGCTCTCCTAGAGCTATACTCAGGGGAAAGATTATGATAATAGGTTCTTGGATCAAGGAAATTGGGCCTATATGATTTACATTTAGCATGGGCCATGCAGGCTCCTACCCTTGTTTCAGCTCTATCAAATTTTTGGGTCAAGTTGGCAATTTGCTTAGTGAGGAGCCTAATTTGATTTTCGAGGTTGTTCTCCATGGGTGCACCTGACTAAGAGTGGTGAGGGTGATACGGGACTCCTGACCTAGTAGACATGCAACACTTAAAGAAAGGTGCTACGATTTTGCTAGACCTAGGAGTTCAAACAGAATGGGTTAACTCAGATGACACACAGCACAACAACTAGCCCTTTCACTGGCCAAGTAAGAGGTGGGAGTGTGGGAGTCCCCCTTTGCTTTCGCAAGGACCCAATTAAGGAACGACAACACCACTTAGGTCATTTGACACTAGACTTCTTGTCTTAGATACCAGATTCCTAGTACTAATTGCAAGGTTGTATGCACCAGTCTTTCCACAATGGTTAAACTTGACTCATTGATGTCCCTAAGCTATTAGGTTGCTAATTGATTTTAAGTTAGGCTTAGATTTGAAATGCAAGGGTCGTTATTTTTGGGCCAAGGAAAGGTAATGACCTCCTTCCCTTATCTTATGATATTATCGCCCTTAAGTCAATTATGCATATGATAGCATGCACATGATGTCTAATGAAGTGAACTAAAGTTTTTTTGTGTTTTGATGTGTATAGGAAGAAATATGAGTTGCTAAAAATTAAATGAGATGAACCTAAGTGAAAAAATTAAACTATGAAAGTATGCCGAAATTAGACTTGTTGAAATTTCAGGACAGATTTATTTTTAGGTAGTAATCAGGCATGTAGAGAACCTACAGATTGAAATAAATTTTGATAAAATTTAAAAAAATACTACCAAATATGTGGAATCCAGAAATATAAGAATCAGTAGATTCTGAGACTCCTACATGCAAGAACATTCAAAACAACAGGCCATATACTGGTTGGACAAGATGCAAAAATTTAATGATGCTGAAATTAGTAAACCTGAGATTTTCTTTAGGACCTAAGATACATATCTCTTTACTTTCTTCTTCAAGGGTCAATCACAATGGTACCCCTACATGCCATAAGAAATCTCCTTTGAATGGGATGTGAGGGTCTTACAGCCCTACTTTTTTCTTTGACCGGATGGCCATGGTAAAGCACCCGATCTAAGTACTTAAAGAGAAACTAAGTCCTAACCATGCTCTGATACCAAACATGATATGGGATGAAGCTCTGATACCAAATTAATGGGGGACAGGATGGGGGCTTGATCGTTAGTGAGCCTAGAAGTCACTTAGATTAGGGTACCACTATTTTTTCCTTCTATTTTTTTGAAAATTTTCTAGGGGGATGGGGAAGGAATAATGGAGAAGGAAGAAATAGATGGTTGGATTTGGATAACTATGCCTCACACCCCTTGATGTTCCGAAAAATAAAGGCAAACTAGGGTCTCACACCCCTCGATGTTCCAAAGAACAAATGCAAACTAGAGCCTCATGCCCCTCGATGCTCGAAAGCGAAGGCATAGGGTCTCACACACCTTGATGCCCGAAGGCGAAGGTAAGATGGGCCTCACACCCAATCCTTTATGGAGGCAGAATGAAGAATCACTCTTCTCAAATCATCATCATTATTCTTCTCCATTTCAATACAAGAGAGGGGTCCTTATATAGGGACCAATTACTTGGAAAGGAAGTAAAGAAAACATGAAAAATATGAGGCACCACAATCCTTCCTGGTTTGCTGATTGAAAACATGGAAGGTGTTATACAATTCCCAAAGAAGCTCAAGAAAAATAAGTAAAGAAGGGGGGACCAAGGGGGGACCATGTGGGGCATCAAACACCTACTCTCTTGGGCTTAGGGTGGACCACATCTTTCCTTAGTTGCTTGAAATGAATCAAGGGATTCATGTTTATCCACTTGACCTTCCTTCTTTGCTTTAGGGGGGCTTGAAGTGAGGTCCAATGGCTATCCTCTTCGACTTGATCAAGCAAATAAACTGATGGATAGCTCTCGGGTCCCCATCACCAAATGAGTCAATCACTGATATGTACATTAGGTTCACAAATATTGTTAATGGCATGACAAGTGATGCAGGATGACTTTAAGATTGCAGAAAGATAGTAAACTAATTTTTTTTATATTTTTTATAATTTTATTTGTAGGCTATATTCTCAAAATTAAGTAAAGACTAGCAAGATGACTAGCAATACAAAGAATCATCATGCAAGTATGCTCATGCAAAATAATAAAAGTAATAGGATCCGAGAATTAAGAAACCCCCAGCTTAGGATAGTTATTCTTTAATAAATCAGAAATTAAGAGAAGGAAAGGTTTCTTAGCAGTTAGAGATTGAAACGTTGTAATAGAAGAGATCACTTACACTCTGATTAGAGCCTGGATGAAGAAGCCTCGGTTCCCTTGAATCTGATGGCTGATTTGGGTGGTCTTGAAGGAAAGGAAAGCCTCCTTTGGGGAGGTGAAACACCTCGGGGATCCTGCAAGCATCAGGGGTCAATCAAAATAGCAAATAAAAATTGGAATGGAAGCTAGGGTTTAAGAGAAATTTGAATTAGGGTTAGGAGTGGATGGCTTGGGAAGAAGAAGCTCTTTATCTTGGATGGTAGCTAGGGCTTCACTTCCTGGGGCATGGCTGATCTCCTGGGATGCAGATGGAGGCTAGGGCAATAAGGATTTGGCCAAAGCACACAAGGAGAGCACTCAAAATTAAAAACCAACACAAGAACAAGGCAATGACTCAAAATTTTAGCAAATTGTATTCATAAGAGAAAGTTAGTACAAGAGGGAGAGGGGGTGGGGTAATTATAGAGTTCCCATGCCCTCTCCTAACTAGGATTACACTTAGGTTAA
Organism: Areca catechu; assembly: GCA_021397845.1. NCBI lineage: Eukaryota > Viridiplantae > Streptophyta > Magnoliopsida > Arecales > Arecaceae > Areca > Areca catechu. Next base: position 98,959,161 of record CM038045.1, read on the forward strand.
GAATAACCTTTTCTTAAAGTATTACAAGTCTTCTCCTAGTTAGATTACAAGTCCTTCTCCTAGCTAGGTTAGAATTACAAGTCTTAGAATACTTAGGAAAATAAAACCCAACTAGGTTTACAACTTTGACTAGTCTTCTCCTCTTTTCTTCATGCTTTGACTTGGTCTACCATAAGGATAGCTAGGATGGCATGTTGGTCTTCTAGGAGCAGCAATGGGCTGGCTCAAAGGGACTTGGGTGCATGGGCTTGGGCATCTGATACCTGGGGCACCCTAGATGGAATATTCTTGGAATAAGAAGAGCATCTTGGTTCTGGTGGGCTTGGGCCTGGCACCTAGACTTGATTTCCTTGGGCTGGGATGCAGGTGAACCTCTGGATTCATGGATGCCCTAGTTTGGGTATATGCTATGATATATGGAGAGGAATTTGGGCATTTAGAGGGCATTTGGAAGGAATCAGGGTTTTTGGAAAGTATTTTGGATCCTGGGGTGTCACACAAAATCCAACAAGCTGATGTAGTGGCCTCTGACTCCTGGATGTAGCCTAGTGGAACTCTAAACTAGGATAACCTCTTCTCTTGTACAAAATTTGAACTCATACTGGACTCACAATTGAAGTACAGGACTTAATATACTGACTAGGATTGTGGGTTGAGACAAATCAACTAACCTCAACTTATTACATGACTCAATCTTAATTGATTACAAAACTCTCAAAACTTTGATACATGACTAAGTAAACTAAATAGGGCCCAGTAATCTATGTCTGATCCTGGTGCCCCCACCAATTCTTCCGGGGTGGGAGGAACTCAACCCCGTCGAGCATGGAATAAATTAGCTCTCATAGTGCTCGAGTAAGTCTTGGTTGAGGAGCTACAAATCCTCATGGATGATCCACGAGTCCTCAAATTCTGGCTGACCTTGCCACTGGACCAAATACCTCTGATAGCCTCTATTCCGGGTACTTATGGCTTGATCGTCCAAGATTCTCTCAATCTTTTTCTCACTATTTGGCCAATTGGTTGGTGGACATTCTAGGGCAGGCTCACTCTCAATGGAAGGGGTAGGTCCAAAAGGCTTGCTGGGAATTGCTGCTGGCTCCCTATACTCTACAAGATCTAAGATGTTGAAGGAGGAACTAATACCTAAGTCAAATGGTAACTCGAGCACATAGGCATTGGGTCCAACTCTATTTATTATCTTGAAGAGGCTAGCTCCATGAGCATGGAGTTTCTTTATAGTCCCTGGATGGAACCATTCAGGCCTAAGCCTGATCATCACAAAATCTCCTACAGAAAATTCTTTAGTTCTCTTTCGAGAAATAGTCAAGTTCTAGTATAGTTCATTACTTAAGTTTATCTTTTGGCTAATTTCTTTATGCAAATCCCTAACATGCTATGCAAATGACTCAGTTGACTCAAAAACTCATGCATGTGAGGGTAAGGGGATCAAATTAAGAGGTTTATTGGGTTTGTATCCATGCACAACCTCAAAAGGACTCTTCCCTATGGACCTATTAACATAACTATTATAAGCAAATTCAGCTCGGGATAACAATAGGTCCCAATTTCCCGTGTGTTCACCTACGAGGCATCTAAGAAGGTTTCCTAAGTTCTATTCACTACCTCGATCTGATCATCAATCTGTGGGTGGAAGGCTGTAGAAAATTTTAATTTGGTCCCTAATAAGTGCCAAAGGGTTTTTCAAAAGTAACTGGTAAAGCGAACATCCTTATATGACACTATTGTCTTAGGCAATCCATTTAACCTAACCACATGGTCAAGGAAAAGATGGGCTACTCTAGATGCATCAAAGGTTTGAGAGCAGGGTATAAAATGGGCTATTTTGGAAAACCTATCGACCACTACGAATATAGAATCATGTTTCCTAAGGGTCTTAGGTAGGCCTAAAACAAAGTCCATGCTTAAGTCCTACCATGGACAGTCTGGTACGGGTAGAGGGGTATATAATCTAGTATTTTGTTTCTACTGTTTGGCAACAGCACAGGTTCTACATCTGGACACTATTGGCAATGTCCCTCTTTAAACTAGGCCAAAAGAACTGGTCCTCTACAGCTAAGATAGTCTTATTTCTTTCAAAGTGACCAGCAAGGCCTCCAGCATGGGTTTCCCATACTAAGAATTCTCTAAGTGATGTTCTAGGAATACACAGCCTATTATTTTTAAACAAATAACCATCTTGTAGGGTGTATTTGCTATGGGTATTAGATGGTCCTTAGGAAAGGGCTTGGAAAATCTCACTAAAGTCTTGACATGCTTCATATTCTTCTTTCAACCTATCAAATCCAATGACTTTAGTGCTAATAGTATTTAGAAGTAAGGCTCGTCTACTAAGGGTATCAGCTACCTTGTTTTCAGTTCCAGCTTGGTATTTGAGTACAAAGATTAGGCTTGTATAAACTCTACCCACTTAGCATGCCTAGGGTTTAATTTCTTCTGGAAGTTCATAAATCGGAGTGCTTCTTGATCAAAATATAAAACAAACTCCTGGGGTAGTAAATAATGTCTCAAATATCTAAGAGCTTGTACTACCGCATAAAATTCTTTGTCATAGGTTGAGTACTTCAATTTACCCTCATTAAGTTTCTTACCGAAGAAGGCTACTGGGTGACTCTCTTGGCTCAGAACTCCTCCTATGCTTACTCTCGAAGCATCACAAGTTCCTCAAAGACCTTGGTAAAATCGGGTAATCTCAAAATAGGTGCTTGTGTCATTTTGGTTTTAATCTCTAGGAAGGCTCTGTCTACAGCTTTGGTCCATTCAAAACTATCGTTCTTAATATAATCAGTAATTGGTGCTACTATGGTGCTAAATCCCCTAATAAACCATATGTAGAAAGTAGCTAGACCATGGAAATTTCTAACTTCATGGATACTAGTGGGTACTTGCCACTCTACTATGGATCTGACCTTTTCAGGGTCAGCTGCTACTCCTTCAGGGGTCACCACAAAGCCTAGGAAGATAACTCTATGCGTCATGAAATCACACTTCTTCAAATTAGCATAGAGGTTCTCTTTCCTAAAGGTCAAGCAAACTTGTTTCAGATGTTCTATATGATCTTCCTTAATTTTGCTATAAATCAGGATATCATCAAAATATGCTACCACAAATTTACCTATGAAGATCCTAAGGACTTGGATCATAATTCTCATGAAAGTGCTAGGGGCATTGGATAACCCAAAAGGCATTACGGCCCACTCATATAGACCATCTTTGGTTTTAAAAGCTATTTTGCACTCATCCCCAGGTCTAATTCGAACTTGATGGTAGCCACTCTTAAGGTTTATCTTTGAAAAGATTGTGGCTCCTGCCATCATATCCAACATATCATCCAAACAGGGGATGGGAAACCTATACTTCACGGTTATCTTATTTATGGCATGGCTATCAACAAACATTCTCCACGTGCCATCTTTCTTTGGGGTTAATAGGGTTGGTACAGCACAATGACTTAGGCTCTCCCTAATAAACCCTTTTCTAAGAAGCTCACCTACCTGTCTTTGAAGCTCTAAGTGTTCAGTTGGGTTCATCCTATAATGAGGTAGGTTAGGCAGGGTAGCTCTTGGGACTAAATCAATTACATGTTGGACATCCCTAAGTGGTGGTAAGTGGTCAGATAAATCTTCAGGAAATATGTCACTAAATTCATTCGAGACTCCCTTGACCTCCTAAGGGTACTCTCTATCAATAGGATCAGATACTTCCTTCATAGCTAACATCCAGACAATAGTGCCCTCAGATATCTCTTTCTCTAGCTCTTTTGCAGTGATTAGATTAATTCCAGACTTTTTCTCCTTAAGTGAGCTAGATCCTCTCTTAAATGATTCCTAAGGTAGGGTAGGGTTTATAGTGATCTTCTTTCCATGGAAGGTGAACATACATGCATTAGACCGACCATAAAGGGTGGCATCATGATCAAAGAGCCATGGCCATCCTAAGATTATACTACTCACCCCCATGGGCCCAACATTATACCACACTCTATCCTGATATAATTGAAGCTGGATCTGGACTTGGCATTTGGACTTAATGGGTATAGAGGTGGAATCTATCCAGGATACCTTATAGGGGTTTGGGTGATGAATTGGGTGTAAGCCTAGGGTTTTGACAGCCTTATGGGATATGGCATTCACACAACTCCCACTATCTATAATTATTTTGCACACCTTGTCCCCAATCTTCACAAAGGTCTATAGGATGTTGGTCCTACACTAATATTTCTGGGTTTTACTTTAGGACAGGATGCATCTAACTACCCCTATGAGGTCTGATTGATCAAAATCCTCCTCATCACCTTCATATTCTTCAATTAAGTCTGGTTCAGCTTCATAGACCTCTTCTTCATTTTCGTTGGGTTTAGGCTCATCTTCCTCAAGCTCCCCTATGTGCAAAGACCTGGTGGGATATTGGCTAGCAAAATGACCTACCTTGTTGCACCTAAAACAGGCATTAGGGCTGGGGCTTGGGTTCCTCTGAAGAGCTGGTGCCTTACCCTTATCATTCCTAAAAGATGCTGAGCTACTTGAAGTAGCCTGACTTGGACATGGGTTAGGACGAGATGGGTTAGGGTTGGGACAGGTTGGGTTGGGGTTGGGTCGACTTAGGTTTGGGTTTGGCCAACCTGGGTTGGGATTGCGGAAGTTTTGGTTAAAGCTGGGTTGGTTTGGGTAAGCCTGGTTTGGGTTAGGCCTAAAGCTAGGAGTGTTGGATTTAAAGGGTTCAGGTCTTCTAACTACAGGTACTCTCTGGAACCTCTCAAAGTTTTTAACTACATGATAGGCATGGGTCATGTGTTCAACTTCCCTAAGGTACAGCTCCCTTTGGATATCCTCTCTGAGACCATTTCTAAACCTAGAGAGGGTAACTAACTCAGGTTCATCTATGCCACATCTTAGGGTGCATTAATCAAACTGGGCTATGTATTCACTCACAGTTTTGGTCCCTTGTCTTAATCTCTGCCATTGATTTAAGAGACACAGTTTGTAGTATGGGAGAACATATTTAGCCCTATGCTTTAATTTCATGGCTTCCCAGGTGATAATGGGTGGGCGGCCTATTTGATTATTGAGTCACTCTACTTGCTCCTAGTATAATCTAGCTTGATCAGTTAACCTGAGCTGGACAAATTGACACTTTTTCTCATCACTCAAGGGATAAAATTTGAAATACCTCGCCATGCCTCCTTCCTAGTCTATATAGACCTTTGATTCTAGGTTGCCATCGAAGGTGGGTGGGTCAATCCTGATGCTCCTAAGAATCCTATCATCTTGATCTTGGTCTTCATGATTGGGTCTCCTGAGGCTCGGGTCATGATGTTGATCCTGGTGTTGGTTATCCGTATGGTTAGGCTCTTTAAATTGATCTTGATTCTGGGGTCTCCTAGGGTTATGTCCTACAAAGGGTTCAAGGTTTTGGACTCTTATAGGATTATGAGAGGTAGAAGGGATGGAATCAAGGTCTGGTTCAGTGTTAGATTCTTGGGTTCGCTCTATAGTCTCTAGTCGGTTCTTAACTTGGTTAAGCCTATTGGTTAATTGGTTAAGTCTATTAGTTGTTCGGGTCATCTGGTTGATCAGAAAAGTCAATTGGGCAAGCTGGGTTTGGGTTTGGGTATCAGATTGGTCAAACCTATAGTTCATTTAGGCAAACTGGTTCATGATGGCCTCAAAGTTGGAATCCATTGCTGAGTCGATTTGGGGTTTAGACTTCTAATATTTGGTTTCTAATCTAGTGGTCATACAATCAAACAATCAGTGAGAATGAGATGGTGCAGCCAAGCATGCAAAAGGTGCTAGCTTAATCTAGGGTTTCCTAGATGTAGAGCCAAAACTCGGGGGGTTAGCTCAACTTACACTTAACCCAGTAGCTAGTCCTTCCTCTGGCTAGGTAGAGGGTGGAAGTGTGGGAGGCCTCCCTGCTTTTGCAAGGATCCAATTAAAAACCACATCACCACTTAGGTCGTTTGACTTTGGACCCACAGCCTTAGACACCAAATTTCAGTAATAGCCACAGGATTAAATGCACTAGTTAGCCCATACAGTTAAGACCCGACCTGTGGGTGTCACCTAGCCCTCTAGGGCAAATTAGGTCTAATTAATTTTAATTAGGTTTAAGTCAGTATGATGATGGTTGTTTTGGCCCCAGGATAGGTGATGAAATCCTGCCCTGATGTTATATTGACTGCCCTTAAGATTAGATTAAAGAGATGATGGCATTCGATGGTCCTGATGCAATCTAAAACAATCAAAAAAATAAAATTTTATGTGTCTTTTATGAGGTGGCAAGTTAAGTTTAGGTTGATTAGGTTAGCAAACAAATTGGGCTTGGGATTGTGGTGTGTAGAAGTTGGTTAGGTTTGGTTGAGTGAGTGCAAAAATTCAGAAAATTAGGGTTTTAGGAGATGCAGGATTTGACATAGTTTTCGATACAGAAAAAATTCAAAAAAATTATAGGACTGAGGGCGGATAATGTTAATGAACTTTGCTAAATTTGATGCAAAAAAAAAATCTAATGATGATGGAAATCCTAGGGTTTTTGGATAGCTATAGAAATCTCAAGATTTTGTTAGGGTTTCTAATACGCCAAATTTTAGAAATTTAGGGTTCCTATAAAATTAATTAAAAATTATGATAAAATAGAGGAAAGATAGAAAACAATTAATGCAAGTTTTATAGAAAAATAAAATTCCTAGATGGTCGAAATCAGATGAAAATCTGACACCTAATGCAATGGACAAGATGCAAAAAATTTAGAACTTAGGGTTTTTTGAATCTAATGCAGATGAAAACTATCCTAAACCAGCTCTAATACCAAACTGATATAGGATGACTCTAATATTGTAGGAAAATAGTAAACAAGTTTTTTTAATATTTTTTTATAATTTAATTTGTAGGCTATATTCATGAAATTAAGTAAAGACTAGCAAGATGACTAGCAATGCAAGGAATCATCATGCAAGTGTGCTCATGCAAAATAATAAAAGTAACAGGACCCAAGAATTAAGAAACTCCTAGCTTAGGATAGTTATTCTTTAATAAATCAAAAATTAAGAGAAAGGAAGGTTTCTTACCAGTCAGAGATTGAAACTTTGTAATAGAAGAGATCACTCACACTCTGATTGGAGCCTGGATGAAGAAGCCTCGGTTCCCTTGAATCTGATGGCTGATTTGGGTGATCTTGAAGGCAAAGAAAGCCTCCTCTGGGGAGGTGAAATACCTCGAGGATCCTGTAAGTATTAGGGATCAATCAAAATAGCAAATAAAAATTGGAATGGAAGCTAGGGTTTAAGAGAATTCTGAATTAGGGTTAGGAGTGGATGGCTTGGGAAGAAGAAGCTCTTTGTCTTGGATGGCAGCTAGGGCTTCACTTCCTGAGGTGTGGCTGATCTCCTAGGATGCAGATGGAAGCTAGGGCTATAGGGATTTGACCAAGGTACACAAGGAGAGCACTCAAAATTAAGATCCAACACAAGAACAAGGCAATGACTCAAAATATCAACAAATTGTATTCATAAGAGAAAGTTAGTACAAGAGGGGGAGGGGGTGTGGTATTTATAGAGTTCCCATGCCCTCTCTTAACTAGGGTTACAGATAGGTTAAGAATTACCTTTTCTTAAAGTATTACAAGTCTTCTCCTAGTTAGATTACAAGTCCTCCTAGCTAGGTTAGAATTACAAGTCTTAGAATATTTAGGAAAATAAAACCCAACTAGGTTTACAACTTTGACTAGTCTTCTCCTCTTTTCTTCATGCTTTGACTTGGTCTACCCCAAGGATGCCTAGAATGGTGTGTTGGGCTTCTAAGAGCAGCAATGGGCCGGCCTGAAGGGACTTGGGTGCATGGGCTTTGGCTTCTGAGACCTGGGGCGCCCTGGATGGAATATTCCTGGAATAAGAACAGCATCTTGGTTCTGATGGGCTTGGGCCGGGCACTTGGACTTGATTTCCTTGAGCTAGGATGCAGGTGGACCTCTGGAATCATGGATGCCCTGGTTTGAGAATATGCTCTGGTATCTGGAGAGGAATCTGGGCATCTGGAGGTCATGTAGAAGGAATCTGGGTTTCTAGAAAGTATTTTGGATCCTGGGATGTCACACAAAATCTAACAAGCTGATGTAGTGGCCTCTGACTCCTGGATGTGGCCTGGTGGAACTCCAAACTAAGATAACCTCTTCTCTTGTACAAAATTTGAACTCATACTAGACTCACAACTGAAGTACAGGACTTAATATACTGACTAGGGTTGACAGTTGAGATAAATCAACTAACCTCGACTTATTACAGGACTCAATCTTAATTGATTACAAAACTTTCAAAACTTTGACACATGACTAAGTAAACCAAATAGGGCCCAGTAATCTGTGTCTGATCCTGGTGCCCCCACCAAGAAGCTTAGGTAAAATTATGTCTAATGCCAATCTTGTGAACAAAATCCTCAGATCTCTACCAACATCTTGGGAACCAAAGGTAACTGCCATCCACGAAGCCAAAGATGTTGATAAACTTTCATTGGAGCAATTGGTAGGTTCTCTCATGACTTATGAGTTGAACTTGAAATAAAAATCAATGGATATAGACAAGAAGAAGAAGGGTATAGCTTTCAAGTCCATAACACAAGAAGAATCTTCAAATGAAGAATCAGAAGAAGAAGAAGAGAATGAGGATGAACAAGCTCTGTTAGAAAGAAAATTTAGAAAAATTATGAGGAAAAAGAAATTCCCTTACAAGAAAAGTTCCAACCAAGTAAGGAAAAGGAAAAAGAAAAATAAAAAGAAAAGGACAAGGAGAAGGAGGTACCAATATGCTTCGAATGCAAGAAGCCTAGACATTACAAGTATGATTGCCCTTTCCTAAAGAAATCAAGGAAAAAGCTTAGAAAGAAAGCAGTGATGGCAACTTGGAGTGATAGTCAGGACTCCAGCTCAGATGAAGAACAAATTGAAGTCACAAATCTTTGCTTCTTGGCACAACATGAAGAAGATGTAAATTCTGATCTTAAAGTTGATTATACTTTTGAAGAATTAAGAACTGCATTTGATGAGTTAATACATGATTAAGTTGATATTATCTGAAATTAAAAAGTTGAAAAAGCATGCAAACTCTTTCTCACATGAAAACTCTAATCTTTTGGATGAAGTTAATGTTTTAAAAAATAAAATTGATGTTTTAGAAAAATGAAACAATGTTATATCAATGAAAAATGAAGTTTTGAAAAGACCTAAAGTAAATGTTTCAAATAATGAGCTTTTACAGAAAAGTAATGATGCGAGATGATTCTAAGATTGCCAAACAGGTAGGAAAAATAGTAAACTAATTTTTTTAGAATTTTTTTTAATTTTAATTTGTAGGCTAAATTTCTAAAATCAAGTAAAGACTAGCAAGAAGAGTAGCAATACAAAGAATCATCATAATCACATGCATACTCATGCAAAATAATAAAAGTCAGGACCCAAGAATTGAGAAATTCTTGGCTTAGGATAGCTAACCTTCAATCAAAACAAAAATTAAGAGTAGAAAAGTTTGTACTAGTCAGAGATTGAAGAACTTACGAATGAAGGGGCACACAACACTCAGATTGGAGTCTAGATGATGGAGCTTCAGTTTCCTTGAAGTAAAAGGCTGATTTGAGTGGTCCTGGAGGCAAGAGAGCCTCCTCTTTGGAGGTGAAGCACCTCAGGGATCCTGCAAGCATCAGGGTTTAGACAATAAACAACAAAATAGTTGAAGAAAAATTGGATGGAGAGAAGAAAGGGATTCAAGGTTTTAATGGCTGGCGGCTAGAAGTGGAAGAGAGCTTCTTCTTCTTGGATTCCTGGGGCTCTTTCAACTGGGGTGTGGCTGATCTCCTGGGGTGTGGAAGAAGGCTAGGGCAGCAAGGGGCATGGAGAAATTCATAAAGAAAGGGGTCGGCCACACTAGAATAAGAACCAGAAACCAAAAAACTTGAACACCATAAGTTGAAAACAATATACCAAAATTTTATTTCATGAGAAAAAGTTATCACAAGAGGAAGAGGGGTGGGGTATTTATAGAGCTCTCATGCCCTCTCCTAAAGGGATTACAAGTCTTCTCCCACTTAGGTTACAAGTCCTCTCCTAGCTAGGTTAGAATTACAAGTCTTAAAACATTTAGGAAAACAAATCCCAACTAGGTTAGGAACTTGACCTAGTCATCCACTTCTTCTTTGCTTTGACTAGTCAACACTTGGGGATGCCTCGTTTGAATGGCATGTTGGGCTCATGGGGCAGCAAGGGCCGGCCTAGAGGGCTTAGGTGCATGGGCTTGGGCCTCCTGGAAGCTGGGACGCATGGGGTCCTGGGGAAAGTATATTCTTAGCAGCCAAAAAGCATCTTAATTCTTAAGTGCTTGGGCTTTGCTCTTGGGCTTGTGAATTCAAGACCTGGGGTGCTAGAATATCCTGAGAATCAAGGGGTGCCTAGCATCTGGCATATTGCGGAGCATCTGTAGGGAATCTTGCATCTAGAATGGCATCTAGAGAGAATCAGGGCATCTGGAGAGCATTTGAAGGATATTTAGGTCTATAGGGTGTCAAACACAATCCTATAAGCTGATGTAAATGTCTCTAGCTCCTGGGTGAGGCCTGGTGGAACTTCAAAATAGGGTAACCTCCTCTTTTGTATAAAAATTGGACTCTTACTGGACTAATACTCAATTACAGGATTCAATGACTGACAGGGTTGAGACAAATCAACTAGTTTCAACTTATTATAGGACTCAATTTTATTTTCTTACAAAAATGTGACACATGGCAAAGTAAACCAGATAAGGCCTAGTAATCTATGTATGATCCTGGTGCCCTCACCAATTCTCTTGGGGCAGGAGGAACTCGACCCCGTCAAGTAAGGGTTAGTTTGTCTCTCATACTACTCAAGGAGGATCTTGGTTGAGGTGTTGCAGATCCTCACCAGTGCTCCATAAGTCCTCAGATTTTGGTCAACCTTGCCAACGGACCAAATACATCTGATAGCCCCTATCTCAGGTATCAATGGCTTGATCTTCTAGGGTTCTCTCAATCTTTTCCTCACTAATAGGCCAAATTTAATGTGGATACTTTGGGATGGGTTCTCTCTCAAAGAAAGGGAGTGGCTCAAAGGGCTCACTAGGGATCACTGCTAGCTCCCTATACTCTACAAAGTCTGAGATATTGAAGGTGGAGCTAATACCTAAATCATGCGGTATGTAAAGTGCATAAGCATTGGGTCCAACTCTTTTCATTATTATAAATGGGCCATCTTTGTGAGCATGAAATTCCTTTACAATTACACAATCTCCTACAAAAAAATTCCTTAACTCTCTTTTAGGAAGTAGCCAAGTTCTTATATGTTTCATTACTTAGATTAATCTTTGGCTAAGTTCTTGATGCAGATGCAAATATGCTGGACACATACAGACTCCTAACATATGATGCAGGGGACTCATGACATGCAGACTCAACTATGCATTCCTATTGGACTCTTTGGGCCTAGACTTAATAGACTATAAGCTCTCTAGGTTTAACCCTGGTTTGGTATGCACATGAAAATGTGACATGACCTCCTGATAGATGCCAGAGGGTCTTCCAGAAGTAGGAAGCAAACTTAATAGACTCAATGAATGAATGCAATATGCAAACCTCTATAAAATGCATATGAATGGTTAAATAAACATAATAAGATTCAAAAAAGGGTAGAAAATAAGAGGTTGGTTTAGGATCAGTTAGGTAGGGTAAGAAATGAGAAGATGGTTCAAGGTTAGTTTGATAAAGTAGGATATAAGAATGGGTGTCAAGGATTAATCCTAGACTAATGAGGTTAACCTAATGGGGTTGATGTCTATTTAAAGGGTCTACATAATGGAAGAAAGGGTCATTGATTTCAGGAAAGAGATCAAGTGGAGTAAAAGATGTGACTTCATCTTGAGGGTACTGATTTAAAGAGATCAGGTACCTAGTAAATTCTTCTAGGTCATAAATCAAAGGACTGGGCTCTACAATTAGATCCTCTTCTAAAACTCCCTCAGGTAAGATTCTAATAGTAGGATTGGGTTCTTCATGGTCATCTTCCTTTAAGAGTTATTCCACTACAGCTTGGGTATGGTTAAGGTCATCTAATGTTGGGTTATCTTCTACCTGGTCCAACCTATTGGTTGCTTGGTTATTTGTTTGGTTCATTTGGTTGACCTGGGTGATTAATTGGGCATAGGATTGGTTGAACTTATGGTTCATCTGGGCAAACTGATCAGCCATGGCTTTTGTAAAAGCCTCAAAATTGAAGTCCATGGTTGAACTGGGTTGGTTGTACTAGACTTCCGACTCAACTAACTCCGGGTTAATTTCTGTTTGGGTTTCCTCTGGGTCAACTAATTCTGGGTTGGCTTCTAACTCTAGGTCGCCTGTAGGTATCTCTTCTCCTAAATCTTCAATATACTCATCGTCTTCATACTCCTCTACCAGACTTGGATCAGCCTCATATATCTCTTCTTCTAGGTCATCTTGGTGAACCAATGGAGTGGTAAGAGGGGTTTGGCTAATAGAAAATTAACTAGGATCTGGGGTAACAGGGGTGGGTAAACTAAGGGTTATGGATTCATAGGTTATGGGTTTATAGGTTACAGGCTCAAGGATTATGGGTTCATAGACTATGGGTTCAAATCCATAGGTTGCTTGGTTATTAGATTGGGTCATCAGGGCAATCTGGATGGTTAATTGGGTAAGTTGGTTTTGGGTTTGGGTAGTGGTTTGGTCATACTTGTGGTTCATTTGGGCAAACTGGGCTTGGGTTTGGGTATTCATCTAAGCAAACTGATTAGCCATGGCTTTCATAAGGATCTCAAAATTGGAATCCATGGCTGAGCTGGGTTGCGATGTAAACTTCTGGTATTGGGTTCCTAGTCTAGTGGTTGATGGGGACATCAAAACTCACTTAGGTTTTTATTTTCTTTTCTTTTTTACCCAGATTTTTTTTATTTTTATTTTATATTTTTATTCCCTCTATTCCACCTATCCCAGCTATTCCTACTTTATTCTTGATTATCCCTGACTTATTTCTATGTTATCCCTATCATCTTTTTCCCACTCTCCGCCCAGATCCAAGCCCCAAATCATGTCCGGAGTGCCATAGCTGCTCCCTCCCATCCGGATGACCCACGGTCAAGTCGGCCGTGCCACCTGTGCCGCCGTTGACCTCCCACGCCCGACAACTGGGAATCAATCGATCGATTCCTCCATCGCCATTGGCCACTGGTCTCTCCTCCGATCAGAACATCTCCGCCCGAGGTGCCAACTCCCTACATCCGGCTAACTCCCAATCCCGCCGGGAGACCCCACCACGTCACTCCATTGGCGCCGACCGAGACCACTCTCCGCCCCTATATCAGTCATTTCCCCAAGCAAGCTGAAGTCTCGCATCAGTGGTCATGCAAACAAATAATCAATCAAGGTGGAATGGTGCAGCCAAGCAGGCAAAGGGTTGCTTAATCTAGGGTTTCCTAGACCTAGAGACAAAACTGAGTGGGTCAGCTCAACTTACACCCAACTTAACAACTAATCCTTCCTCTGGCCAGGTAGGGGGTGGGAGTGTGGGAGGCCCCCCTACTTTTGCAAGGACCCAATTAAAAATCACAACACCACTTTGGTCGCTTGACTCTGAACCCCCAGCCTTAGACACCAGATTCCAGTAATAGTTGGAGAATTAGATGCACTAGTTGGCCCACACAATTCGAACCCAACCTATTGGGTGTCACCTAGACCTTTAGGGCAAATTAAGTCTAATTAATTTTAATTTAGGCTTGGATCAGTATGATGATGGTTGTTTTGGGCCCAGGACAGGGGATGAAATCCTGTCCTGATGTTGATAGCAATTGCCCTTAAGATTAGGTTAATCAAATGATACACATTCAATGAGTCCTAATGCAAACTAAAACAATCAAAAAAATAAAATATTTTTCTGTATTTTATGATGTGGCAAGTTAGGTTTGAGTTGATTAGGTTAGTGATCAAATTGGGCTTGGGATTGGGGCGTGTGGAAGTTGCTTAGGTTTGGTTGAGTCAAGTGTGCAGAGTTCATAGAATTCTGAGATTTAGGATTCAGATTAATGCAGTGTTTGACACAAACGCTAATGAAGAGAAAAATCATAAAAATTCTAGGATAGAGGATGGATTGTGATGATGACCTCTACCAAATTTGATGCAAAAAAAAATTAGATGATGATAGAAATCCTAGTTATTTTGGACTGATACAAAAATCTCAAGATTTCAGTTAGGGTTCCTATGATGTTGAATTTTAGCACTTTTAGTTTTTTAAAAAATTAATTAAAAATTATGATAAAACATAGGACAAGAAAAAGAACACTTCATGCAAATTTCATAGAAAAATAAAAATTATAGGTGGTCAAAATCAGATGCAAGACAGATACTTAATGAAGTAGATAGGGTGCAGAAAATTTAGGAACTAGGGTTTTTGTGACTCTGATGCAGATGAATGCTATCCTAAACCTGCTCTGATACCAAACTGATGTGGGGTGACTCTAAGATTGTTAAACAGGCAGAAAAAATAGTAAACTAATTTTTTTAGATTTTTTTTAAATTTTAATTTGCAGACTAAATTTCTAAAAATCAAGTAAAGACTAGCAAGAAGAGTAGCAATGCAAAGAAACATCATAATCGTAGGCATACTCATGCAAAATAATAAAAGTTAGGACCCGAGAATTGATAAATTCCTAGCTTAGGATAGCTAACCTTCAATCAAAATAGAAATTAAGAATAGAAAAGTTTGTACCAGTCAGAGATTGAAGAACTTGCTGATGAAGGGGTCACACAACACTCAGATTGGAGCCTGGATGATGAAGCTTCAGTTCCCTTAAAGTAGAAGGCTGATCTGGGTGGTCCTGGAGGCAAGAGGGCCTCCTCTTTGGAGGTGAAGCATCTCGGGGATCTTGTAAGCATCAGGGTTTAGACAATAAACAACAAAACAGTTGAAGAAAAATTGGATGGAGAGAAGAAAGGGATTCAGGGTTTTAATGGCTGGCCACTAAAGTGGAAGAGAGCTTCTTCTTCTTGGACGCCTGGGGCTCTTTCAACTGGGGTGTGGCTGATCTCCTGGGGCACGGAAGAAGGCTAGGGCAGCAAGGGGCATGTAGAAATTCATAAAGATAGGGGTCGGCCACACTAGAATAAGAACCATAAACCAAAAAACTAGAACACCAGAAGTTGAACACAATATACCAAATTTTATTTCATGAGAAAAAGTTATCACAAGAAAAAGAGGGGTGGGGTATTTATAGAGCTCCCATGCCCCCTCCTAAAGGGATTACAAGTCTTCTCCCACTTAGGTTACAAGTCCTCTCCTAGGTAGGTTAGAATTACATGTCTTACAACATTTAGGAAAACAAATCCCAACTAGGTTAAGAACTTGACCTAGTCTTCCACTTCTTCTTTTCTTCGACTAGTCAACAATTGGGGACGCCTCCTTTGAATGGCATGTTAGGTTCATTGGGTAGCAAGGGCCGGCCAAGAGGGCTTGGGCACATGGGCTTGGGCCTCCTGGAAGCTGGGGTGCCTGGGGTCCTGGGGCAAGTATATTCCTGGCATCCAAAGAGCATCTTGGTTTTTAAGTGCTTGGGCTTTGCTCTTGGGTTTGTGAATTCAAGGCCTGGGGTGCTAGAATATCCTGGGAATCATGGAGCACCTGGCATCTAACATATTTTAGAGCATCTAGAGGGAATCTGGCATCTAGAATGGTATCTAGAGGGTATCAGGGCATCTAGAGAGCATCTGAAAAGTATTTAGGACTCAAGGGTGTCAAACAAGATCCCATAAGCTAATATAAATGCTTCTGGCTCTTGGGTGAGGCCTGGTGGAACTCCAAAATAGGGTAACCTCCTCTTTTGTACAAAAATTAGACTCTCACTAGACTAATACTCAAGTACAGGACTCAATGACTGACTAGGGTTGAGACAAATCAACAGTCTCAACTTATTACAGGACTCAATCTTATTTGCTTACAAAAATGTGACACATGGCTAAGTAAACCATATAGGGCCCAGTAATTCATGTCTAATCCTGGTGCCCCCATCTTGTAAAGATCTTGAAGTAGAAAATAAGAAACATAAAGATGAGCTTGATAAGATAAAATCTTTTGTTAAAAAATTCACCTATAGTTCTGAAAAGTTAAATCTTTTTTTGAACAAACAAAGAATTGTTTTTAATAAAGTTGGATTATATTTTAAGTTCCAAAAATAGCAAAAGTTTTTCAAAAACTTCTTTATTTATGCATCATCAAGCATCATTTGTTACTCTTGTAGAAAAGTAGGTCATAAAGCATATCATTGTGATTTAAGAAAAATCAATAATTCTAGAATAATTTGGATTCTAAAAAGAACCACTTTTAGTACTAACCCTAAAGGACCCAAGTTGGCTTGGATACTTCAAATCAAAACTTAATTTATTTTGTAGGTGTATCTTGCAACCAAAGAAAAGAAAAGACTGTGGTATCTCGATAGTGGTTGCTCAAGATACATGACAGGAGATGTAAAGCAATTTACCTCTCTTAAGGTATAAAATGGAGGGAATGTGACCTTTGATAATAATGGCAAAGGAAAGATTATTGCTGTCAGTAAGGTTCACATCTCCCTTTCTACTTGGATTGATAATGTTCTTTTAGTTGAAGGTTTGAGACATAATCTGCTTAGCATTAGCCAATTTTATGATAAAGATTTTCAAGTTATTTTTAAATCATCTCTTTGCATAATTGCTAGTCCTGAAATTAATGGAAAAAAGGCATGGTAATATCTATCTAGTAGATTTGGATAATCTATCTTTACCTAATGGTGATGCCTTATTGCAATGAATTCCACTATTAATAAGACTAGTTGGCTGCGGCATCATAGATTAGGTCATGCTAGCATGTATTTACTATCTAAATTATGCAAAAAGGATTTAGTAAGAGATTTGCCAAAACATAGTTTTGAAAAAAATAAAATTTGTGAAGCATGTCAATTTGGAAAATAAGTAAAAACATCTTTCAAACCTAAAGGTTTTGTTTCAACTTCTAGGCCATTAGAACTACTCCTATGGATCTCTTTGGACCAACTAGGATATCTAGCCTAGGAGGCAAGAGATATGGATTTGTTATAGTGGATGATTTCTCGTGATTTACATGGATTTTATTTCTATCTCACAAAGACGAATCATTTTAGCTTTTATAAAGTTTTATCGAAAAGTCATAAATGAAAACGGTATTTTAGTTGTTTGTATTCATAGTGACCATAGTTCTGAATTTGAAAATCTAGATTTTAAAAATTTTTATAATGAAAAAAGAATAGAACATAATTTCTCTGCTCCTAAAATACCTCAACAAAATGGGGTAGTAGAAAGAAAAAATCATACTTTAGAAGAAATGGCACGTATAATGCTTTGTGAAAATGATTTGCCAAGATATTTTTGGGCTAATGTAGTAAATACCGCATGCTATATTTTAAATCATGTTTTAATTCGATCAATTTTAAAGAAAACTCTTTATGATCTTTGGAAACAAAGAAAACCAACTTTGAAATATTTTCAAGTTTTTGGTCATCGTTGCTTTATTATGAATAATGGTAAAGATAATTTAGGCAAATTTGATGCCAAGTCTGATGAAGGTATCTTTTTAGGAAACTCTACATCAAGCAGGACATTCAGAGTCTTTAATAAGAGAACTTCAGTAGTAGAAGAATCTATACATGTAGTATTTGAAGAATCTACTAACAAATCTCTAGAAAAAAGGATACTTCTGATGCATCCGCAGGTGCTAAAGAACTAAAGAAGCTGACTCTGGATGATCAACCCTCTCAAGAGAATGAAGAAAATCAAGACAAGAATGAAAGAGAAGAAGTCATACAACCCATACCAAAGCATCCGGATCTATCCAAAGAATGGAGGTATGCTCATGGATATCCTAATGAGTTAATCCTAGGTGATCCATCAAAAGGGATAAGAACAAGATCTTCAATTAAAAATGAATGTGATTATATTGCTTTTGTCTCTCAAATTGAACCAAAATGTATTGAAGAAGCTGAAAAAGTCTCTAATTGGATAATGCAATGCAAGATGAACTAAATCAATTCAAAAGAAATAATATTTGTACTTTAGTTAAAAGACCATCTAATGTTTTAATTATTGGCATAAAATGGATTTTCAGAAACAAACTTGATGAAAATGGTATTGTTACTAGAAATAAAGCTAGGCTAGTTGCCAAAGGCTACAATCAGGAAGAAGGGATTGGTTTTGATGAAACCTTTACTCTTATTACTAGACTTGAGGTAATTAGACTATTAATAGCATTTGCATGTTTCCTGAACTTTAAATTATTTCAAATGGATTTCATAAGTACTTTTCTAAATGGTTTTATTTCTGAAGAAGTGTTTGTCGAACAACCACCTGATTTTGAAAATCATGTTGATGCGAGATAACTCTAAGATTGCTAAACATGCAAAAAAATAGTAAATAATTTTTTTATGATTTTTATAATTTTGGTTTGAGGCTAAATTCCCAAACTAAAATAAAGACTAGCAAATAGGATAGCAATGCATAGAATCATCATGATCGCAAAGAACTCATGCAAGATAATAAGTAGCCAGGATTTGAGAGTTAAGAAACTCATAGTTTAGGATAGCTTATCTTCATCAAAATAGATAATAAGAGAAGGGAAGGGTTCTTACCAGTCAGAGATTGAAACTTTGTAGTAGAAAGGATCACTCACACTCTGATTGGAGCCTGGATGAAGAAGCTTCAGTTCCTTGAATCAGATGGCTAATCTGGACCCGGTCTGAAGGCAAGGAAAGCCTCCTCAGGGGAGGTGAAGCACCTCAGGGATCCTGCAAGCATCATGGTCAATCAAAATAGCAAATAAAAAAAAGAAAAGTAACTAGGGTTTTGAAGTAATCGGGATTAGGGTTAGGAGATGGCAGCCCGAGGGAGAAGAAGCTCCTTGTCTTGGATGACAACTAGGGCTTCCTTTGCTTGAGCGTGGCTGGTTTCCAAGGATGCAAAAGGATGCTAGGGCAGTAGGGATTCGGCTAGGGTACACAAGGAGAGCACCCAAAATAAAGAATCAAAACCAAAAACACCAACACAAGGCAATAACTCAAATTTTCAGCAAGTTGTATTCATAAGAAAGAGATGATTACAAGAGGGGAAGGGGTGGGGTATTTATAGAGTTCCCATGCCCTCTCCTAACTAGGGTTATACATAGGTTAACAAGCCTTATCCTAGTTAGATTACATGTCCTTTCCTAGCTAGGTTAGGATTACAAAGCATAAAAGAACTAGAAATCCTAACTAGGTTATACCAGTCTTCTCCTTCTTACTTAAGGACACCTCCCTTGAAGCTTTGACTTGGTCAACCCTTCAAGGATGCCTAGGGGGCATGTTGGGCTTCTAAGAGTAGCAAGGGGCTGACCCAAAGGGGCTTGGGCACATGGGTTTGGGCCTCTAGAAGCTGGGGTGGCCTGGTAGCAGGAATATTCCCTTGTATCTTGGTTCATAAGGGCTTGGGCTTGGCACTTGGGCTTGATTTCTTTAGGCTGGGATGCAGGTGGACCTTTAAAATCATGGATGCCTAGGTTTAAGAATATGCTTTGGCATCTGGAAGGGAATCTAGATATCTGGAGGGCATTTAGAAGGAATCAGGATCTCTGAAAGGCATCTTGGATCCCATGGTATCACACAAAATCTAATAATCTGATGTAATGGCCTCTGACTCCTGGATGAGGCCTGGTGGAACTCCAAAATAGTGTAACCTCCTCTCTGGTATAAAAAGTGGACCCATACTGATGTACAGGACTCAATGTATTGGACTAGGTTGAGGGTTGAGACAAATCAACTAACCTCAACTTATTATAGAACTCAATCTTAATTAATTATAAAATTTTCAAAATTTTGACACATGACTAAGTAAACCAAATAAGGCCCAATAATTTGTGTCTAATCATGGTGCTCCCACCATATGCACATCCTGATCATGTTTTTAAACTACACAAAATACTTTATGGTTTAAAGAAAGCACCCTGAGCATGGTATGAAAGACTGAATAAATTTTTGATTGAAAATGATTTCTCTAGAGGCCATGTTAATACTACATTATTTCTTAAAAGAAAAAATGATGATTTATTAGTAGTACAAATTTATGTTAATGACATTATATTCGGTGCTACTAATGAAATTCTTTGTCAAGAGTTTGCCAAGCTTATACAGGGAGAGTTCAAAATGAGCATGATGGGTGAACTCAACTTTTTTCTCGAACTCCAAATCAAGCAAACTAAAGATGGAATCTTCATCAACCAAGCTAAGTATATAAGAAAAATCTTAAAGAAGTTTGGGTGAGACTACCAGATCAATAAGTACACCAAAGAGCTATTTTGTAAACTTGATAAAGATGAATGTGATAAATCTATTAATCAGAAACTATATAGAGGAATGATTAGTTCTTTATTATATTTGACTGCTAGTAGACCAGATATCATGTTTAGTATTTGTGTGTATGCTAGATATCAGTCTGATTGAAAAGAATCTCATTTGTTGGCTGTTAAGCGGATATTTAAGTATTTATCTAGTATAATTGATCTTGGCTTGTGGTATTTTAAAGATTCATCTATTGATTTGATTGGTTATTAGGATGTTGATTTTGCTGGGTGTAAATTAGATAGAAAAAGTACAAGTGGAACTTGCCAATTTCTTGAAGTTAACTTAATCTTCTAGTTTAGTAAGAAACAAACTTCAGTTGTACTATCCACAACTGAGGCTAAGTATATTGCAGTAGGAAGTTATTGCGCTCAAATCTTGTGGATTAAGCAATAACTTGAAGATTTTGAAATCAAATTAACTAAGACACCCATAAAATGTGATAATACTAGTGCTATAAATTTAACTAAAAATCATGTTCAGCACTCTAGAAGTAAGCACATTGAAATTTGGCATCATTTTATTAGAAATCATGTTAAAAACAATGATATTATGTTTGAATTTGTGTGTTCTGAAATGCAACTAGCTGACATATTGACTAAACCTTTCCAAGAGGATTGGTTTGGTATGATTAGAAGAGAATTAGGGGTCATCAATCTTTTTGATGGAAATATCCATCTCTTCATAATTCTTTTAAATTTTGATTGATCAAAATTCCTTGTAAATCATGTTTAATCTCTCTAAAATCATTGAAATTTTGTTCTACATTGATTAATGCTTCATTTTCTATTTTTTGTTGGTTTCAAGTTAAAGTGTTGATTCCTGGAAGTGTCGACACTTAACTCTATGTCGTGAGTCGACACTTGAACGGCGACAGATCAAAATAAAAATAGGAAAATGAAGTGTTCTCTTCGTATTTTTCATTCCAAATCGAACCGACTCATCTCCAAATAGTGTTCCAACATCTTCTTCCATCCAAATTTTTGTTCCAAACACTCGATTCTTCATTTGGGATAGGTACATTTTAGATTTCCATTGTTCTTCATTATGTTTCCTAGGTTTTCACTGTAGAAACCCTAGTTTCTCCCCTTCCTTGCATCCTTTGCTTGTTTTCTTGTAATGGGGCCTAGAAAATAAGTTGTCCGGCATCTTAGACCATCCATTCAAGAAGAAAAGAGAAAAACCAAGGCCAGGCATGAGGATAGAGTAGCTGATGTGCCTAATGTTCTTGCTAGACCCCTTGTTCCTGCAGCAAATAGAATGGGGTCTTAGACCATCGTCGGAGGACGACGTGTGGACTTTGATTTCTTAGACCATCGTCGGAGGGCGACATGTGGACTTTGATTTCTTAGACTAGCAGCACTTCCAAATTGGCCAGTGGTTGAGGGATGTAGGTCTTGAACCATTTTGTTCACTATCTAAGAGATTCTACCCAAGACTGATTAGAGAGTTCTACGATTCACTTGCCTGAGATAGTGATGGCTGGATTGCACAGGTCCGTGGCAGAGATGTTCTAGTATCCACAGAGATTTTGAGTAGAGTATGGGACATCCCTATGACAGGATCTGTTATTGATGCTCTAGTAGACAGGATCAGTGGACTCCGATGCATCTTTGAGACGGATGATCTTCTTGAGGGAGCCACTATAGTTGCTTCAAGGTTGATGCTTGAGATGATGTTACTACACCATATCGTAGCCTGGATTCTTCTGTCGAAGACCAGACAATTTGACTTTATCACAGAATGCGAGCTTCTGGTCATGGTGTCTCTTGTACAGTGCAATCCAATATGCCTCCTAGTGCTCATGGTATATCAATTGACTGAGGCATCAATCAGCTAGAGAATGTGTTTGCCCTATAGGATGGGGTTGACATTACTATTTAGAACTTATGGAGTGGTCATAGATGATGAGTTGTACAGATAGTTGCTACACACAGAAGTCTATGACAAAAGATCACTTCACCAGATGGGTTACCGCTTGTCAGAGGCCAGTGGAGATGACATATATCTGGTTAGGCCACTGACAGAGATGATGATGTGGTGGAGGAGGGGCATATCTTTTCAGGTGAGGCAGGGCCCTCAGAGCCACACGATGATATCCCTGAGGTTTAGCCCAAGCCTTCAGCATAGCCAGAGCCTACTCCCCAGCCTGATCCAGCCACTCCTACATAGACAGATATCCCCGATGCTATTGATAGTTTAGAGGACAGGATCGCTCGTATAGAGACTGAGGTCATGATTATTCATCAGCGAGTCAATAGGATGCATATGGAGAAGAGGGAGAGCCATCGGGGATTAAGTGATGGCATCTCTGCCATTTTCGCTGCATTAGCTAGACCTTCATCATGCAGAGCTCCTGCACCTTTAGCTCCATCTGATTCACCTCTAGCACCACCTACTCTAGGACCTGACATGGTAGATGATCAATCTGACTCTGCAGAGTTTGATGCGATAGATTTCATGATGGAGCCAGAGCTGCAAACAATAGATGTTCCTAGGAGCCCCATTCTTGATCATTCCCATTTATATCATGATACTCCAATTTTATCCTCTCCTTCCAGATCTGATCTACATCCTTCTTCCATTCCTGCACCTACTCCTATCATTCCATCTTCTGGTGCACTAGTCTTACATTCTTCAACTTTGCATATATCTTCCTTTATCAGGGAACTTGGATTTTATACTCCTGATCTCCACCATCCTGATTCCAGACCCATTTTTGATCCTTCTCCCCTTCCTCTTGATACAGTTTCTCTGGTTAGTTCTGTTCCTGCTACTAATATTGCCTCCACCTCTTCTGCACCAGCTAGAGGCAGGACGTATGTTAGACACAAAGGACAAGGCCGTAGTGTTCCATTAAGACCTATCCATACCCAATTCTCTGATTCCTACTAATGTGGCCAGGATCACGCACTTCTATTGATACAAGAACAATTGAGATTGGATCTCTGATGAAGAGCACTCTTCTTAAGATAGTATCTATGTTCGTTAGATTACATTTCAGCATTACTTGTATGCATCTGTGTTTATTTACCATCTTGTATTTATGTATAAAAGTTTGTATAAATGTATGAACTTTTGAATTCAATGAATGAAAGTTTTTATATTAATGTTTTATCTTTGGATATTACCTCTTGTGATTATTGCTCGATTTCTGTAATTATCATCTTTTCTTCTCTCTATCCTTTTTTTTAATGATGACAAAAAGGGGGAGAGATAAGTGAAAGATAAGTGAGAGATAAAGGAGAAAAGGATGAATTGTTATTGGTAAATGATAAAGGGGGAGATTTAAATAAAAAGTAATTTGATGTGAAGAGAAAAATAAGAGTGAGAGTAAAAGAAAAGTAAAATTAGAGCAATAAGTGAGGGGGAGTAATCAGTTTGCTAAAATTTCATGTAAAATCTTTGAAATCAGCTTTTCAGTTTATAAAAACTCTTTAGAATCTTTGAAATTAGTTTTTCAGTTTACGAAAACTCTTTGAAATTCAATTTTTCAAATCATCTTTTGAGGGAAAGTATCTATACTCTTCAATCTCTTGTTCAAAGATTTTTTCTGATGATTTCAATCATTATGTTTCAATGCTAAAATTCTTATTCTTAAAGTTTGATTTAACCTTGATACACATTTAGAATATCATGGTTCATGTAATTTTAGCTCTGATATTCCTGATTGTTCAAATTCAATTCAAATGAGTTTCTTGACTTAAACTTTTATCTTTTTCCTTTACTCTGATACAAATTGTATTAAGCTTTATACTATTGAGAATTCTTAAGAGCTTATCATATGGAATACACTTAAAGGTTTTGTCATCATCAAAAAGGGGGACATTGTTAACTCCATTATTGATTTTGATGATTAACAAAATACTTAAGTATGTTTGAGTACTAACAGTTATTTGAAGTATGTTTTTAATAGAAAAAGGTACTCATTAAATCAACAAAATTGAACTGCTTATCAAAAGAGTGAAGAAGCACTTTCTATGGTTGATATATCAGTGATTAATGGACTTAAGTATTTAAGACTTGCTTGAAAGGAATTAATAAGTTCAGTTGAAAAAGGATTTAGCAAAGTTTCAATCATTTTTGAAGAAGTTTCAACAAGTGTCGACTCGAAGTGTCGACTCATGATAATGCAAGTGTCGACTCAAGATGGCATACAGAGAGAAGTTTTAGTGGCATGCTTGAAGTGTCGACTCATGCCATTCAAGTGTTGACTCAAGGATTGACTCAAAGTCTGAGATAGAATTTTTTCAAAATATGCTGAAACCCAAGATTTGCCTCAAGTGTCAACTCATAAATGATAAGTGTCGACTCATATGTCGACTCACCAGATGAAGTGTCGACTCACCTAAGATTTTCAGAGAGCTACAATGCAGAATTTTGAACTAGGTGTCAACTTATGGGACTTAAGTGTTGACTCATAGCTTGAAGTATCAACACTTGGAGTTCTGGGAACAGTAACGGCTGGTTTTTTCAAATGCAGAACTAGTCCTTTTAGCTCCCAACGGCTAGTTTCTTGTGTCTAATGGTCATAAACCGACTTTTGGACCTTGGGATGGTATTTAAGTGATTCAAAATGAAGAGGAATCAAGAGAGAATGAATAGAGAATAAGAAAAAAGAAAGAAAGCAAGTGCATTCACTCCTATATTCATTAAGAGCTTTTACTTCCAAGAAAAGAAGCCTTCAAGCATTCAAAGCAATCAAGAGCCTTCAAGTCCAACAACTTTTGAGCATTGATTGAGGCTTCATCGAATTGAAGACAAGCATCTTCATCGAACTTCAAAGAGATAACAGCTTATATTAGAAAGCTTTTATTGTATTCTTTATCTCATTTCATACTTTATTGTAAAGGTTTTTGGTGAGCCTAAGAACAAAACCAAGGAGGTTTTTGGTTAGCCTTTGAAAACCAAGAGATTTCTTTTGGTGAGCCTTATGAAAATCAAAAGGGGCTTTGATTAGTGAGCCCGAAAAACTAATCGGCTGTAATCATGTGTGATTATAGTGAATTCTAGAGTAGATCTTGGGGAGTGGATGTAGGTGCCTTGGAGAGCACCGAACCACTATACTTGTCTTGTGTTTGTGGTTGATTGTTGCCTATATATTTGCTCTTATTTTTCATTGCAATTTTAATTTTTGCTACACACTCTTTAAGAGCACATTACACTTGCATCTCTCTAACACTTGTTTTGTTTATTGAATTGGCATGCACTTACTTGCAATTTTATTTTAGAAACCCAATTCGCCCCCCTCTTGGGTTGCTTACTGGGAAACAACCCTTTCTTTGAGAGCAAACCCATCCCTAAGTGTCCACCAATAGATTGGCCAGAGAGAGGAAAAAGATTGAGCGTATCCTAAATGACCAAACTATTAGTACCCGGGATAAAGGCTACCAACGTTACTTGATTCGTTGGTAAGGTCGATCAGAATCTGAGGACTCGTAGATCACTTGAGAGGATCTGCAACACCTAAACCTAGACATACTAGAGCCAGATTGACCCTTGCTTGACAGGGTCAAGTTCCTTCCACCACGAGAGAATTTGTGAGGACACCAGGACTAGACAAAAATTGCAATGATCAATTTGGATCTCTGAGTAATGTGTTGGGAAGTCTATCATTTTTTAATTGAGTCCTGTAATAAAGTTGGCCAATGAGTCAATTGAGTCTATTAGGTCAATTAAGCCCGTTGAGTCCATTTATTCATTTGAGTCCTATAAGTTAAGTTCTTTCATTCAAGACCAGTCCGAGAGGAGAGTCATCAAACCAAAAGAGTCACCAGGCCACATTCATTGCCACCCCAGCCCACCAGGAAATGGAGACTTCATGCACCCTCCCCTGGTCCACACTTTTGCTGCACAAGCCCACTGGTGCCCCAGTCCACAAGATCCAAAGGATTGACACCCAACCCAAAAGCCCAAGAGGACTGGCACCCCAGCCCACAAGTCTAAAAGGGATTGGCACCCCAGCCCAGCCCAAGCCCACAAGAAAAGTTAAACCTCTCAGCACAACTAGGAGTCAAGTAATCCAAGTCCAAGAGGAGTCATGTTTCCAAGTCCAACAAGGAGTTGATGCCCAAGTCCTACTGGGAGTTCAACATCCAAGTCCTACAAGGACTCTAGTCTTCTTTTCCCACTCTAACTTTGTACTCCAACTTTGACAGGGAAAGTGATGTGGGACTAAGATAATGCGGGACTATACTAATGATGAGATGGGTATACAAATGATTTTTTTTCTTTTGTGATTCAGGTTTTAAGAGATTTTCTGATTCCTAAAGTCAAGCAAAGCTTAGATTTAGAGGTTCTATAAGCACAAGAAACTTCTAGCATGCAAGCTTAGCCCCTAAACAATGATGAAGAGAGGACCCCATGATTGAGAAATCCCGTAGGACTTACCTCTAAATCAATACCTACTTAGGAGACTAGGGAGTGCAAACCTTGAAAATTCTGATGTGCCTGATGCCGAGTTCGCTCACACTCGTGGATGCGGCCTGGAGGATCAAGCCTTCGACCCTGCAGATTTGTCAGCTTTTCATCTGATGGTCCTAAAGGCAAGGGAGATCAAATCCTTTGTCCGTGGCACCTGGAGGACCTACGAGCAACCAAGTAAAGGATTAGAAAATAGCAAGTAAGGGTATAAAAATGTATGAAGTATTCGGAAAGGAGTCGAAGATGGTGGTCGAGGAGGGCTCTTCTTGTTGGGTGTCTAGGTGGATCTTCCAGGTGGCATCCCAGCTTGAAGATGGAATGGTGGCTTACGAAAAAGGATGGTAACTCAAGGCCTCTCATCTCTCGATATCTCGAAGGATAAAGGTACTCTCTCACAGAGTTCCTAGTCTAAGAAGACAAGGGCTAATGGAAGAAGAACTTCTTACTTTTTCATTCATCAAAAATTATTTTTACAAGAGGAGTAGGGCCCTTTATATAAGCTCCTAAGTCCCATTCAAAATTCAAATGAAAAATGAGGTTATACATCTTCATCAGGGGTGCCTAAAATCTGATTTTTAAGCTCTTGAAATCCTCCTTTGGCCGGCCTTGATTTGGTGGAAAGCTTGATTCGGGGAGGGAAGAGAGGAGGTTATCCCCATTTGAATTTTGAACTCTTTTCATGAGCCTTTGGCCGAC
The DNA here is from genome assembly GCA_021397845.1 of Areca catechu. Lineage (NCBI taxonomy): Eukaryota > Viridiplantae > Streptophyta > Magnoliopsida > Arecales > Arecaceae > Areca > Areca catechu. The sequence continues at coordinate 98,986,732 of CM038045.1, forward strand.
CATGAGCTTGATCTTGGTAGCTTGATTTGGGGAGTGTTGTATGGACTTGTCTTCAAGAATCAAGGGATGCTCTTTTGACCTTCCTTGTCTGTCTTTGGTTCTTTGGAAAAAGGCTTTATAGGGGGAGTGGGATCGAGATGTTGTCTTCAAGAATCAAGGGATGCTCCTTTGACCTTCCTTGGCCGCCCATGCTTCTTCGGAAAAGGGCTTGATGTGGGGAGTGGGGTGGGGATGTTGTTGGCTTGGATCAAGGAGAGGCTTGATGGGGCATCCACATGGCATTGACTTTGAAGCTTCCATATTCTCTTGGCCACCCAAGTGGCTTGGTGATGTGGCACTTCATCATGCCAAGTGGTACTGATGAGGTGGTGCTCCATGAGCTGAAGTGGTGCTCTTACTTGGCATGGAGAGAGGGCTTGACCTATCCACAATTGGGCTTAACTTGAATGCCCACTTGTGGACCCAACTTCAAATAAGCTTGAGCACAACTTCAGGTTGACTTGAGCTTGTGAACCAGTTTAGCTGATTACAGGATCCATTGACCAAACTGGCCAAGATACATGACTAAAACAAAAATTGAAACCAAGTACATGACTTAAAAGTAAATTGCTCTGGCTTGAAGCCTTATTATAGGACTCAGTAGATTAAAATCCTACTCGGAGATCCACAGAAAATTGAGGAGCCTCTGTCTAATCCTAGTGCCCACACCAGAAAGGGCTGGGTGACTCTATAAATACCCTCTGCCCCCCTCTTGTAAGAATAATGATGACGTATTGAATGAAATTATAAGTGTTTTCTTTATTTTTCATGCATCTATGCATTAACGCTCCATGAGGGAGAGGGTGAGAGGCCCAAAGTTTCACTCCGCACTGAGTGCACGTGAGGTGCAACCCAACTATCTAGACCAACCAACCTTTTCTTCCATCAAGCCCTAGGCCGCCCACTCCACTTTTCCATTGGCCGCCCACTTCATCTTCCAACCAAGGCCACCCCTCCCATCTTTCAAGTCTAGGCTACCAACACTCAAGCAACCCCAAGGCATCTTCAAGTCCAGGCCACCAACCCCAAGTAGCCCTAGGCATCCCACAAGTCCAGGCTGCTCACTCCAATCCAGGCACCCTCCTCCTCCAGGCTACCAGTCATCATCCTGCACCCCCGTAGCCTTCTGCTCTCTTCCTTTTTTCAATTCCTTATTTTTCCTAGCTTCTACATCCCTAATTCTTGGTGTTTGCAGGATCCCTCCAGTGCCATGAACCTTGGAGGAAGTCTTCCTTGCCCCCGGAACCATCTGATAAAAAGCCGACGGATTCGCGGGAAAGCTGCTTCATCATCCAGGCACCAATCCAAGAAGTGTGATCCCTTCTATAACGAAATAGCTAGGTAATCAAAACCCATCTCTTCTCTCTTTGCCTAAGTTATTGAACTTGAGAATGTTCCTAATAGTGGTTTCTTAACCCTAGGATCATTTTCTCTATTATTTTGTAAGGTTTGGTCTGCAGGAATTTAATTTCTAGTCTTTACTTGAAATCCTGTCTAGTTCTTAGTCTTTTTTCGAGAACCAAACCATAAGTAAAAATCTTAAAATCTTGCTCACATGATCTGAAATTTCTTTAGGCTAACCATAGCATGCTTTGTCCTGCATCACTTGGCCTAGGAGTTTGTGGCTAAGCACTTTGTGAGCAGTCGCAAGGCTTGCTAATGCAGCTTCTAGCCAAGCACCCTACGAATGATTGATGGGCTCATTGATACCTCTGGGCATAGTTGGCCTGTACCGATATCTACTAAAGGGCTTCTGGCTGAGTGCTTTACGAGCGATCAGCAAGGCTTGTTGAAGTGGCTTCTAGTCAAGCACCTTACAAATGGTTAGTAAGACTCACTGATGATGGGGACATCACTAGCACTGATCCCGGAGTAGCACAGATTTTAATAAATTTAAATTCAAAAAAAATTAGTTGATTAGGATTGGTTGTTTAAAATTTGATTTAGGATTTAGTTAGTTTTGGTTGGTTAGGATTGAAATATGGATAGGCCTTATCTTATCTTTATCTTGTATTTGAATTTGAACTATCCTTATCTTTTTATCTTGTATTCAAATTCAAATGAGGCTTGGAAAGGTCTATAAATACCCCCTCAGTCTTTTGTAAAAAGATAGTTTGGTGAATAAAAAATGAGTCTTTTTAGAAATAGTAATTCTTTTCTTTCGCTCCGTAAGGAGAGAGTGTGAGGCCCAATCCCAAGACGTGATGATAGGTCATGTCTAGTTATCTCCTTCCTTGATTCCATTTTCTTTATCCCCATGTCCTTTGAGATTCCCCGTAATGCCTCCAAGTATCGAGGTGGGTAGAATGCCCTAGAGGTGAGAGGTCTCTTTGATAGTGTCAGTTCCAAAGTCCATGAGTTCCAAACCTTAAGTCTTCCATCCCCATTGTTCTTTCACCATCCCTAGAAAAAAATCAAAAAAAAAGTAGTACCCTAATCTAGGTGACTTCTAGGCTCATCCACGATCCTATCCTATCCGTCCCACATCAAATTGGTATCAGAGCTAGAAAAATTAGGATACACTTCATCTTCTCGAATCATCTTAGATTCATCCACCTCACATCGATCCATCATTTTTTTCCATCCTCTCATCTTTCCATCTCAAAAAAAAAAATAAAGATCAACACCATTCCTAAGAATCAAAATCCATGGTCCCGAGGTCCTCTCTCTTCTATCGGAGACCTAGTCTACCGCCCAAAGTCGCCCACAGCCACATCATCCAGATGCCTCGCCCATCTCCCTGCTGCTGCGAACACCTGTCAACGATCGCCAGGGCCATCGCCCTTGTCGAGTCTGGTTTCCTCGCCTCGCACAGGATCAAGCTCACCGACACTCCTGCTCGAAGCCCCATTCCTTTGCCTCCAACCGGGAATGCTAGCATCGCCTCCATTGCTAGTAACCGATGACCAGGGATCCACCGACAAGCCTCCGTCTCCACCCGATGCCTGTTATGTGTGCTATTCCACTATCGCATATCATCGCGATGCCCGTCCCCACTGGACTTCCTCCCCTGCTCCACCATGCAATTGTTCGTGAAGAAGCCACCATCGACCTCAGCCCCGGATCAATGCGAACGAGCCTCCACCTGGCCATCGACCCATCCATTCTGCCGCCTCCATCAGCCTTCGCCCAGGCCAAGCCCCCTTCTCTCTGCCTCATTCCAAGCCATCACCAGATCCCCTCCCATCCGGAAGACCCATGGCCATCTCCTCCGGCACACCCGATCTCCATCGCCACAATCAACGCCCAGCAATCAGTGACCAACACCCCTTACTGTCATGCCGACTCACCGACACTCCTCTCCGATGTAAGGTCATGACCCACCCCGTCACCCTACTGCCGTGATGCCCAACACCACCGGATCAAAGCCCGTGCCACCCGTATCGCCTCGCCATCACCCTACCGGTCGGTGTCCACCCATCGAATCTCCATCGCTGCCAGCAGCTGCTCGCCTCCCATCGCTGGTGCCGATGAAGACCACCAGTTCTATGGAAAATGTCGGTGAAGCCCACCGTTCCTTCCCTATTCCTGGTTCGAATCTATGGAGGAGAAGCTTCATCACACGAATGTGAATGCACTGCATGTTCGTCAAAGTAAAGCCGGTTCCCTATTATCAATTTCTCCCTCTACATGGATTTTAAAGTGCACAATCTTCAAAACTTCACGCTAATGGGGATCCATGATAGGTCCGGATATTTTTCCATTTTTTCTTATTTTCTCATATTTTTTTAGATTTTTTCTATTCTCGCTATTCTGACTATCCCCGCTATTCTGGTTTTGTTCTTGGTTTATTCCCGAGTTATCCCAGCCTTATTCCATCTCCTGCAACTTCTCTCGTGAGTTTTTTTAAAAAAGTTCCGAACCCTAGCCCACTGCCCCTCCAACCCCAGATCCGGGCCACCCACCCTCCAGCTGCCCACGCCGGACCACCGCCGAAGCTCGCCGGCCCTCGCCCTCGCCGGAGAAGCCGCCGTCGCCGCCGTCGCCCACGCTCGTGGGAAACTGAACGGATGTGGAGGCATCCGCCTGCCACGGTCGTCGCTGTCACCGCTGGCCCGCTGCCCGCCGCTGTTCCCGCCACCCGCCTACCCTCGCCTGGCCGCCGGTGCGGTCCGCCGCCGCCCACGCCAGTGGGAAGACGAACAGATGCGGGAGGCATTCGTCTGCCTGCGTGCGGCCGTGTGGCGCTGTCGCCCACCGCCTGACGCCGTCACCACCACCCGCCTGTCCGTCGGACACCGTCCTGCCATCCCCGGCCTCCCCTACCGTCCACCGGCCATTCCTGGCGCCCGGGAGATCTCCCACAGTCATGGGAGACCAAACAGCATGCTGGGCGTGCCGTGCGAGTCCCTGTGCCGCCTCGCCTATGGCCCGCCGCCAGCCGTCCGCCACTCGCCGTCCGTCGGCCCCATCCACCGGCCCCGTCCACCACCTGCATCCCGGTCACCGGCCATGTGCTCCATCCGGCGATCCATCCTCCGCACGACCGTGTGAAGTGTTTGCACGGATTCCAGAGTAGCCCAAAGTTCAGAGCAGCACACTTTCTGGAGCAGATCATCAAGCCGACATGCTTCTCAGAACATATCAGCACCACTTTTGATGCAACACAAATTTTGATGTAATTTATTTTCCTTTTTTAGTTTTCTTAGAAGCTAAAAAACTAAGGGTTTTGGTTTTTCTATATAAAGGCCCCCTCTCCCCCTGTAATAGATAGAGATTTGATATAGATTTTTGGGTTGGTTCCGGTTTTGGTTTTGGGCTGATGCCCATTTTCCTTCATTCCCTGCTGTGTGCATTATGGGTTCGATGAGGGGTGTGAGGCGTTCCCTGCTGTGTGCATTATTGGTTCGATGAGCACCCTAGTTATCCCCTATCTCGTCTTCTTTATCCCCTCGTGTCCTTCGAGAGTCATCCTAGCGCATCTATGTGAGAGCCCTGCTGTGTGCATTATGGGTTCAATGAGAGCTCAGGGTAGCTGGTGCTGTGACCCCTTCGGGATGGTAGCTTTATGCTCAGGGTAGCTGGTGCTGTGATCCCTTGGGAGGGTAGCTTTAGGCTTTGACCCCTGACTTTCTGTGTGCGTCCCCCGCTAGAGTGAGTCTCAGGGCCATGAGTTCCAGTTCCCGGTTCCCCATCTCCATCCTTCCTTCACCACATCCACCCAGAAAATTGAAAACAAAAGAGATCAGCTGTCTTAGGATTTTAGAGTCAGTATGCCCTAGTCCAAGGAGGCTTCTTAGCCCTCCCATGGTCCTAGTTTGTTTAATTATTTTCCTATTTTCCAAATAACTAGGTTACATCAATTTTTCGTCCCGCATCATACGCTCCTTAAAGTGCACGATTCTTAAAGTAGTGCTGAGGAAATAAAAAAAGAAAAAAACGAGAAAAGAATTGGTATAGGTTTCGGAGCTGCACAATTTCAGAGCTGCATGGATTTCAAAGATGCACAGATCTCAGAGCATAGCCTTTGGATTTGGTTCATCAAAGTCCTCGCTGATATTGACTCGATAGAGTCGAGTTTTTCCCACCTCAAGGGAATGATGAAGGCATCGCCAACACTGATCCTGGAGCAATGATCTTGGAGCAGCACTGATCCTAGAGCAGCACAGATTTCAATAAATTCAAATTCAAAAAAATTAGTTGATTAGGATTGGTTGTTTAAAATTTGATTTAGGATTTAGATAGTTTTGGTTGGTTTTGATTGAGATATGGATAGGCCTTATCTTATCCTTATCTTGTATTTGAATTTGAACCGTCCTTATCTTTTTATCTTGTATTCAAATTCAAATGAGGGTTGGAAAGGTCTATAAATACCACCCTCAGTCCTTTGTAAAAAGATAGTTTGGTGAATAAAAAGGAGTCTTTTTAGAAAAGAGTAATTCTTTTCTTTCGCTCCATAAGGAGAAGGTGTGAGGCCCAATCCTAGGACATGATGATAGGTCATGTCTAGTTATCCCCTTCCTTGATTCCATTTTCTTTACCCGCATGTCCTTTGAGATTCACCCTAATGCCTCCAAGTATCGAGGTGGGTGGAATGCCCTAGAGGTGAGAGGTCTCTTCGTTAGTGTGAGTCCCAAAGTCCATGAGTTCTAAACCTTTAGTATTCCATCCCCATTGTTCCTTCACCATCCCTAGAAAAAATAAAAAAAAAAGTAGTACCCTAATTTAGGTGACTTCTAGGCTTGCCCACGATCCTATCCTATCCGTCCCACATCAGTTGATGCCTTCAGGTATAGGAGTTAACCTCTACTAGTACTTGCTCAAGGGCTTCTAGTTGAGCACTTTTTGAGCAGTCAATAAGGCTTGCTAGTGCGGCTTCTAGTTAAGTGCCCTTTGAATAATCAGCGAGGCTTGCTAATACCTTTGAGCATAGGAGTTGGCCTCTGCCGGTACCCACTCGAGAGCTTCTAGCTAAGAGCTTTGCAAGCAATCGATAGGGCTTGCTTGTGTGGCTTCTGGTCGTGTACCTTGCAAATAGTTGGCAAAGCTTGTTGATGCCTTTGAGCATAGGTGTTGGCCCCTATCGATTATCTGCTTGAGGATTTCTGATCAGGACTCGCTGAGTAGTTGGTAAAACATTGTCTAAGTGGTTGGTTGCATATCTATAGCAGTCCTATCTATCTTATGATAAATCGACACAATACATGATCGGCAGCTCACAACGGCAATCATGCAGTTGAATCATCCTGATTATTATGGGCCCCACATTCCTAGCATGATCATATTTTACACTAATAGATATCCCTACTTTTTGATCTAGACTTCGGTTGAATCATGGAAGCACCCAGAGAAAAAGGAGGGCTAAGGGCACAAGGCCCTTTCTTTTGATTTGATGGCATACGATCTTCGAGGAGGATCCAGATGGACAGGTTAATAATGCACTCCAACCCATATTTTTCATTGACATTTCATGAAGTGCATGGCATTTATTCCCAACAATGAAACATCTATGGCTCACCAATTCTCAAGCACCACGTGGTGGTTGTTGTGTGGCTCTGGATGGTTTAAGGGGTGCACTTCTTTATTTGAAAGGGTAAAGATGATCGCCTTTTTACCTCTTCTTCTGTCTCCATGCCGAATGAATCCATATTCCCCTTAGGGTAGTCCTTGCTATCCCTCTCTCGGTTGTTTGTCCTCCATTTTTTTCTATGTGCTTCCTCTTCTCTAGTAGTCTTTTTCAGAAAGTCTATCACCCTCTTCCTCTTTTCTCATCTTGTTCCTAGGTTAGCCTATCTTTTCCTCTCGTAGTTTCTTCTTTTCCACTTTTTTTCTCTAGTCCTTGGTGATGTGTCACGACCACTGACATGGAGCCCGTGTCAGACTAGTTGGAGGTCTAGCTGGCAAAAGGTGCAATCCATGCACTGTCGTCAGATTGCTACCGAGTTCGAGCTCCCCTAATGGGGATATCAGGATCAGATAAGAATTTCAAGATTCCATGAAGATCTCTGAGTCATGTGTTGGATAGTTAGTCAACTTTTTTTAAGTCCTGTAAAGTCCATTAGTCCGAGTCACTTGAGTCTTGTACTAAAGTGAGCAAATTGAGTCCTGTATTGAAGAGTGAGTCCTATAATAAAGTAAGACAACTGAGTCTAGTTGAATCCACTAAGTCCCTTATTTCAGTCCAATGAGTCCTGTGATTTTAATTCAAGTCAAGATCCAAGAGGAGAGTCACTAGACCAGGAGAATCACCAGGCCCCCCAACCAGAGTCGGACTTCATACACCTGGGCCCCTACTTAAGCCCCTAACCAGGTGCCTGGGCCCTTTCATGCCATTAAGCCCATCAAGCTAGTGCCCCTTCAGTTAGTGCCCTCTCCAGCCCAACACCCTAGTCCAAGGTCCAAGAAAGTTGGTGCCCTAGACCAGCCCACGCCCACCTAGAGTTCATGCGCTCAAGCCCAACAAGGATGGCACCCCTTCCCAGCCCAACAAGGATGGCACCCCTCCCACTCTAGTGAGGAATTGCTGCGTAGCCCAAGCCCAAGAGGAGTTAATTGTCCAAGTCCAACAAGGAATTGAGTTTCTTGGCCCTCAAGTTTTGTAATCCCAGTCTATCTGGGAGTCTAGGGACCTGGGTGAATCTATAAATAACCACCCCCTCTCCCTTATAATGAACAACTTTTGATGAATAAAATTTGAGTGTTTCTTTATTTTTCATGCCTGTGTGCATTATCGCTCCATGAGGGAGAGGGTGTGAGGCCCAGCTATCTTTCAAACCCTAGCATCTTTCCAAAACCCTATGCATCCCCCCCTCCTCCTCCAACCAAACCCTAGTTCTCTTTAGCCCCAGCCGCCCCCTCCACCTCCATCACCTTCCATAACCCTAGGATACCCCATCTCTTCTTCTTCCAATCATCTTAGACCACCCACTCCATCATCTTCCCTTGGCTTCCCACTACATCATCCAAGCCCTAGGCCACCCTTCGCTAAACCCTAGGCTGCCCCTCATCCAAAACCCAGGTGCACCACATCTTCAGCATCCCCTTTAGCCAGGAGCCCAGGCATCTTCATCTACACCAGGTGATGCAGGACTATTCATGCATGCCAATTATTTTTCATTTATTAGGTATTAAATTAGGAGTTTGTATACTAAATTTCAAGATAAGATATTAAGTAGGGAATTCTATAAAAAAACTGAAGCACAAGTATGCAGAAATAAATCCTAAAAGTGAAGAAACAAGATCGCCAAGGCTAAGAAGCCCTGGCTAGCACTAGCTCTTCTGCAATACCACTACCAGAGGAGTCTAGGAGGTGTACCTAGTAGAGATTTGAAGTTTGATCCATGAACAGTTCGCTCTACGCTCTCGGATGCAGCCTGGAAAATAAAGCTACCGATCTTGTGAATTCGTGGCTTTTAATCTGGTGGCCCGAAAGCTGGTCAAATGGAATCCTTGAATTCATGAACTCTGAGAGACCTGCAAATCATCATTCATGGGTTAGAAAATAAGGAAAAGTAGGGTAGAGGGCTAAAAGAAGAAGAAGGGGAAGAGATTTGAGGATGGCGACCGAGGGATGAAGAAGGCTGGTGGCTCGGAGGCAATGTGCATGGATCACACAGATACCCAGAAGGATCACATAGATACCCTTAATCATGTAGAAATTCACTCAGAATTTTGAGAAAAACTCAAGAAAAACTCATTCATAACAATTCATAATAATTGATCATTAGTTACAAGAGGATAAAGGAGTGGGGTGTTTATAGATGTTCCCATGCCCTCTCCTAGTTAGGATAGGAATATAAAATTTGATAGGGAGAAGGATTATAAAGTTGCTTAGTTCTTAGAAAGCAACCGAACCAAATTAGGTTATAAAGTTCCACAATTAGGTTAGCCCAATTAGCAAGCAACCGAACCAAATCTAATTGGGTTAGGAATTAGGTTAGCCTAGATATGCTAGTATGCAATATGGCTAACCAATTAGGATCCTATGACCCTGATTAAATCATGAATGACTTCCTTGGCCAAGTCTCTATTATGTGTGACCCATTGGGTTCCACATCTAGCCAGCAGTAGGTTTAGGTTTGAGCCGATTCGATCCGATCGAACCTGATTGACCTAATTAGATCAAATTGGCTCACCTAATTGTCCAATTCGAATTACACATCGAATTGACTCATGAAACCAAACCAATTGGTTCATGAAAACCTACAAGACAAGATTGATATCTAGCAATGTGTCATGCCTACCCGGAAGATTAGGAATTTGGTAAAAAATATCAAAATATCCTTCAGTAGTAAGTTGCCGTGCAATTCAATCTTTCAATCTCCCATTATCTTGATTAAGTGATAGGTATGGATATATGTCAAACCCTAACGCTTAATCATATCGAATCTCAGCTCGATCATGAGGACTTAACTGATGACTGATTAGATTCCACTAATGTCATCCTGCTTTGATCAAAGGCTCCTTGAGTCTCTCATCGAAGAGATTGCATGGGATAATAATTCCTCTTACCAGGAATGATCGATTCCTTGTTGGTCCACTCACATCCTTCGTACACCTTCCACCATACCCAGAACACCCCGTACATGCTGCAATGGCATGAATGAGTATGAACCAAAATATAGGGTAGTGTGCACAAGGAACCATGGTGACCTCAGGTCTAAAGATCACATGCACAACTTCTATTCTGGGATCTATCTTTTGACAAGTAGTAAGACTTCCATAAGATAGTCCCGGTGTGGATTAGTCCAGTGTACTCATACCCTGATGAGCATCCTTATCCTTGTATTAGTGTCTCTATACAAGTGGTTGTGAGATCAACCACCCTCATCAACTTAGCATACATAGGATAAGCTAGTCTTTCCGGATTCATCGATCCCCGAATCGATGGTCCAACGACTAGGAACATTCTAGATTAGGGTTTATAGGAATTAGGTCTCACTGTTATGAACTCTATAACCCTAACTCCATTGCCCTAATTTATGGGGTTCATCATAATCAATAAGAAAATATGACACAGCAGTATATGATGAATCAAATACCTTTATTAATATGAAAGTATGTCATACATGAGCTGGAAGTTTACAAAAAGGCCCTCATGATGATTGGCTCTTAGGGCACTTTTCTATCATAAAGATTAGGGGTTCCTTGGGTTCATAGGATAGGGGCTCAGACCTAGAGGTTATAGATCTCTTGGGCTTATAGGATATGGGCTTGGGGCTATGGGATATGGGCTCAAAAGGTTTGGGTACATAGGAACTAGGTTCATAGGATGTGGAATCAGGGTGTGGGGCTCTCCTGGGTAACTCGAGTTTAGGTCTAGTATGGATCCTATGGTTATCCTCTAAGGTTCCTAACCGATCTCCGACATGGTCACACCTATTGGATAATTGGTCAAGCTTATTGGTTGCTTGGGCATTTGATTGGGTCATTTAGTTTATCTAAGCAATTAATTAGGCAAACTAGTTTTGGGATTGGGTATTGGTTTGGTCAAGCTTGTGGTTCATCTAGTTCATCTGGGTGGTCAATTGGGTGACAATCTGTTCACTCATGGCCTTCATGAGATTCTCAAAATTGGGTTCCTAGTGTGGGCACCAAAATTTGACAGAGGCTTCTCAACCCTTTGTGGATGTCTAATTAGGATTCCAATTTTTTAGGTCTTGTAATAAGGCTTCAAGCCTAAGCATTTTTCTTTTGTATCATGTATCTAGTCTTAATTTTGGTTCTAGTCTTGTACCTTGACCAATTTGGTCAAATTGTGTCCTGTATTGAGTCCAGTTTTGTATTGAGTCCAGTCCTAGTCTGGGTCCAAGCCGAAGTGGTCTTTGAGTCCAGCTCAACTACTATTGGGCCAAGCCTTGAAGGTCAACATTTCAACCCTAGGCCACCACTTCACCACCCCATGTGGCACCACCTCACCATCCCACGTGGCACCACCTCATCTAGCCAAGTGGGTGGCACAAGTAAGATCTTCTTGGATGCCAAATGGAGACACATCAAATATCCTTTCCTCCCTTCCCTCCCTCCATCAAGCCACTTACTAAAAGAGTCTTGGGCAACCAAGGAAAGGTTGAAGACAAAGGCCTTGTCCCAAGTCCCATATCTTGTTTCTCTCCAAAGTTGGGTGGGCAACCAAGGAAAGAAGAAAGACACAAGCCTTGCTCCAAGCCCCATATCAAGTTTCTCTCCAAAGAGGGGTGGGCGACCATGGAAAGAGGGAAGACACAAGCCTTGCATCATGCCTTCTTCCCAAAATGAAGATCCACTTTCCAAGTCCAAGGGAGCCAAATTCCTTCCTCCAAGCCCAAAAGCATGCCACGCCCAAATCAAAAGAGCCTCGGTCGGCCAAGGAGAAAATAATTCACATTTTTTTGGGATTTTAGAATATTTTGGCACCTTATCAAGAGAGGAAAATATATTTTTCATTCAAATTTTGAAAGGAGTCCTAAGGTGCCTATATAAAGGACCTTACCCCCTCCCTTGTAATGTTAATGTTGATGAATGAAAACAAAGATATTTGAGAGTTACTCTTCTTAGTTGCCTTCATTCCTTAATGTCGATCTCCGTGAGGGAGCACCTTCACCTTCAGGCGTCGAGAGGTGTGAGGCCTCATGTTACCTTCTCTTCCGCCAATCCATCTTCCATCTCCGAGTTCGGAGGCCAATTGGATGATCCATCTAGGTGCCCAGCAAGAAGACCCACAATCAACATCATCTTCAACCTTTCTTCCTTTATTTATTCCTGCTACTTCTTGATTCCTAATCCTTCCCTTGATTGCTCATAGGTCCTCCAGATACCATAAACACGGAGTTGGTCTCCCTTGACTTTGAGACTTTTAGATAGAAAGCCGGTGCAACTGCAGGGGTTGAAGGCTCGATCATCCAGGCCGCATCCACGAGAGCGAGTGAACTCGGCATTGGGCACTTCAGAGTTTAAAGGTTTGCAATCCTAGAACTCCTATGTTGATATTGATTCGAGAGCTAAGTCCTACGGTATTTCTTAATCTCGGGGTCCTCTTCCTATCCTATTTAAGGACTTACTTGCTTGCTTGAATTTCTTATTATTGTAGAACCCTAGATCTACTTTTTGTCTGTCTTCGGGAATCCTAAATCCATAAAAAACCTTAAAAAAATCATTAAAAAAAAATCACCTGCATCATCCTAGCATCTAGTTAGTCTCGCATCAGTTCCATGGTTAAACTGGGTTGCAGCTTAGACTGTTGATATTTGGTCTTTAGTCTAGTGGTCATGCAATCAAATAAGCAAGGTGGTATGATGTAGTCAAGCACACAAGAAAAAAATGCACTACAGTTTGCTAAACCTAGAGTCAAAATTGAATGGGTCTACTCAACTTATACTTAACTCAGTAGCTAATCCTTCCATTGGCCAGGTAAGAGATGGGGTGGTGGGAGGCTCCCCCTGCCTATGACAGGGTCTTAATTAAAAACCACCAGTCCACTTAGGACCTTTGCCTCTGGACCTCTAGCCTTAGATACCAGTTTTCAGTAATAGCTGGGAAATTAGGTGCACTAGTTGGCCCACACAATTCGGACCCGACCTGTTGGTGTCCCTAAGCTCTCTAGAGCAATTAGGTTGCTAGTTGATTTTAATTAAGGCTTGGGTTCTGATGCTGGGTGGTTATTTTGGGCCTAGGACAGGTGATGAAATCATGTCCTGATCTGAGACAGGAAATTGCCCTTAAGGTTGATTAAATGAGATGATGAACACACTATCAGCCATAATGCAATCTAATAACAATAAAAAAATAGAAAAATATTTTTTTTATCTTTTTATAAGGTGGCAAATTAAATTTAAGTTGATTAAATTATCAAACAAAATTAGGGCTTGGGTGAGGTAGGCTTTGGAAGTTGATTAGATTTGGTTTGATCAAGTATGTAGAACAGAAATTAGGGTTTGTTTGGAAGCAAAATTTGGTTCAGTTTTGATGAAAAAAAAATTAGAAAAATTCAGGATAGAGGATGAACAATGCAGATGATCCTTACAAAATTTCATGTAAAGCAAAATTCAGATGATGATGCACAAACTAGGGATTTCAAACTATGTGCAAAAGTTTAGGATTTCTATTAGGGTTTCTAAGATGCATATATTTTTATACTTTTTTGTTTCAGTAAAATTAATTAAAAACTATGATAATTATTAGGACTAAATAGAGAATATATCATGTAAATCTCAATGAAAATAAAATTCCTAAGGTGATGATCTAGACCAAAACTCAGACACCTATTATAGATGACAGGATGTAGAAGTTTCTTGGGCAAAAAAAATAGGCATGCAAAAATTCTATAGACTGAAATAAATCATGAAAAAACTTAAAAAATCACTAAAAATTAAGATGAATCAAAAAAAATAAAAATCAAGATTTTCTAATATACTTACATGTAGAAACAATAAAAATCATAGACCATGTATAGGAATTATAGGATGCAGAAACTAGCCCTAAAACATGCTCTGATACCAAATGATGCGAGACTATTCATGCATGAAAATTATTTTTTGTGTATTAGGCAAAAAATTATGAGTTTGTATCCTAAATTTCATGTTAAGATATTAAGTAGGGAATTCTATAAAAAATTTGAATCACAGGTGTGCAGAAATAAATCCTAAAAGTGAAGAAATAGGACTGCCAAGGCTAAGAAGCCCTGGTTAGGACTAGCTCTTCTGGAATACCACAACCAGAGGAGTCTAAGGGGTGTACCTGACAGAGATTTGAAGTTTGATCCATGAAGAGTTTGCTCTATGCTCTTAGATGCGGCCTGAAAAATAAAGCTACCGACCTTATGGATTCGTGGCTTTCAATCCGGTGGCTCAAAAGCTGGTCAGATGGAATCCTTGGATTTGTAAACTTTGAGGGACCTACAAATCATCATTTATGAGTTAAAAAATAAGGAAAAGCAGGCTAGAGGGCTGAAAGAAGAAGAAGGAGAAGAGATTTGAGGATGGCGGCCACGGGATGAAGGCTAGCGATTTGGAGGCAGCGCGCAGGGATCACACAGATACCCAGAAGGATCACATAGATTTCCTTAATCACATAGAAATTCACTCAAAATTTTGAGAAAAACTTAAGAGATATTCATTAATAACAATTCATAATAATTGATCAATAGTTACAAGTGGGTGAAGGAGTGGGGTATTTATAGATGTTCCCATGCCTCTCCTAGTTAGGATAGGAATATAAAATTTGATAGGGAGAAGGATTACAAAGTTGCTTAGAACTAGGAGTACACAATTTAAGTAGAAATAAAACTTAATCTCCTAATTAGAAGTGGACTCTTCTCCTTCTTTGACTTGGTCAAGGGCTCCTTATGGGCTTGGGCTGGGATGAAATTCTCTTGGGCTGCTTTGACTTTTTCACTCCCTGTTGGGCTTGGACTTGGGCACCAACCTTGTTGGACTAGGCTTGGAGGGGTGCCAAAGTTAAGAATAGGCCTGAGGGCATCATGGCCTGATGGAATGAGGATGCTAGGGACTTTGACTTGGGCCTGGGGTGCCACTTCATGAATTTTTATGGGCTGGTATGTTGGGGTGCTTCTCATAGAAGACTTGGGCAGCATAAAGGAAGTCCAGATGCTGGGCTGGTGACTTGAGTGTGAGTCTAATGGTCCTCCTCTTGAATATTACTTGAATGAAAGTAATTACAGGACTCAAAGGGGCCTATTTGACAAGACTCAAAATAGGCCGAATAATATAAATGAACTCAATTGAACTCAAGACTCAAAGGACTTAGTGAATCTAATCAACTCACATTATTACAGGACTTAAATTGACATAAAATCTCAAAATGACAAACACTCATAATGAACTGACTCAACCAACTTAGTTCAATTGAGCCGAACATAACCAAAAACATGACTCATAAACCCAAATGGTGTGAGTTGACTCTAAATACAGGACTCAACTATAACAAGGCCTGAAAACAAAACTCAAGGCCCAAATACAGGAGTCAAATGGCTAACACAACTAGATTATTGGACTCATAGGCAAAATTTGAATCATGGCTAAGGGACTCAAACTCAGGGACCCATAGTGAACTAGGGTAGACCTGATGTCCCCATCACTAGGCTACAAATCAGCTTACTGCGCCCCTGCCTTCTTCTCTTTTTTCAACCTTCCATTTTTATTTTTTTAATCTTCATAAGCCCTAACTCTTGATGTTTGTAGGATCCTTCAAGTGAAACGATCTTTGGATGAAGTCTTCATTGTCCCTAAAATCATTGATAAAAAGTTGTGAGATCCGCGGAAAGCTGCTATGTCATCCAGGCACCAATTCAAGGCATGAGATCCCTTCTATGATGCAAGGAGAATCATTGCAAGGTAATTCTAACCCTTCCCTTCTCTCTTTGTCTGAGTTCTTTGAATTGATTGAGAAATCCTTTGAGAGAAAAGTTCCATACACTTCAAGGATTCATATTTTAAGAGAGTTGAGCCTTCAAGCATCCAATTTCAAAAAGAGCTTCCAAGTTCACAACATCAAGCTTCATTCAAAGACTTCAACAACTTAGAGACAAGCTTCTTCAACATCATCAAAAAGCTTTAAAGAGATATTTGCTTTATTTTAGAAAGATTTGATTTTGTATTCTTACATTTATACTTATGCTTAAATTGTTTTATTGAGGTTGTTGGTGAACCTTTATGAAAACCAACGGAGGTTGTTGGTTAGCCTTTGTATAAAAACCAATAAAATTTTTGGTTAGCCCACAAAACCAAAGAGGTTTTGACTTGTGAGCCCGGTGAAAATAAGTTGAGTTTCGATTAGTGAGCCCGAAAAACTAATCGACTGTAATCTTGGTTGATTATTATGGAATTTCCAAGGAGAACTTAGGGAGTGGATGTAGGTGTGTTGGAGTGCACTGAACCACTATAAATTTATTATGTTTGTGATCGATTACTTCTTACTATTATTTGCTTTGCATTTATATTATTATTTCCACTACATATTATCTTGATCACACAAACACTTTGAAATACACAAGTACCTATTTTACTTAAATTGATTCATTGGTTTTAATTGGCACATACTTAAGTTTTAAATTTTAAAACCCAATTCATCCCACTCTTGGGTTGCATCACTGGGCAACAAGTGGTATCAAAGCCCGAAACCCAAAATTGTTGATATCTAAACTCGGTGCTTTGCAAAGAATCTAACGTTTTGAGTTAAAAGATCATGGCAGCCCTAGAAGGTGTTTGTTTTGATATAGGATATGCAACTAATATATCACCATTTTTCAATTGCACTAATTACACTTTTTGGAAAAGTCGCATGCGCATCTATATTCAATCTATTAGTTATTATCTTTGGAAAGTTATGGTTAATGGTCATCATATTCCTTCCATTTTGATTAATGGCATTTCCATTCTAAAGCTCGAAGAGGATTAGAATGAATATGACATTAAGCAATCTGAAATTAATGCTAAAGCAATGAACTTGCTCTATTATGCAGACTCTAATGAATTCAATAGGATCTCCACATGCACATCGACGAAGGAGATATGGGACATACTTGAAATTACTCATGAGGGTACTCTTCAAGTGAAAAGTACTAAAATTAATATGCTTGTTCATTCTTTGGAAATGTTTAAAATGCTGCATTATGAATCTATATATGATATGTATACTAGATTTATGACTGTTGTTACTGAATTAAAAAGTCTTGGCAAAGTCTATACTAATACTGATTTGGTTAATAAAACTCTTAGATCTTTGCCAATATCATGAGATCCAAAGGTAATGATGATCCAAGAAGCCAAAGATATTGATACCTTGTCTTAGGAGGAGCTTATTAGTTCACTCACGATCCATTAGTTAAATTTATGGCACAAAGAAGTGGTTACTGATCAAGAAAAGAAAAAGATAATAGCCCTCAAGGCCAAAAAGAAATTCAAGATAATGATGGTAACTTAGAGCGATAGTAAAGATTCTAGTTTGGAAGAAGAACAAGAAGTTGCCAATCTTTGCTTCATGGTAAATGAGGAAGGGGTATGTGCTGAAATTGAATATGAGTTTACCTTTGATAAATTACATGATGCATTTAATGATCTTGTGCATAAATACAAATTGCTACAAGTTTAGCACAAGAAATTAAAAAGGCATGTTGACTCTTTTTCTCTTGAGAATACCAATCTTGCCAATAAAAACCATGATTTAAAAGCCAATATTGATGTTTTGAAAAAAGAAAGTATTGATTTGAAAGATTTATGAAATAAGTTTTCAAATGAAAAAAATGATTATTCAATAAATTAGAAATTTTAAGAAGATCCAAGATTTTTATCTCAAATAATGAGCTTACAAAGAAAAACAAAGATCTTGAGTTGGAAAACAAGAGTTTCTTTGCTCCTATGTCTTCAAAGATTACTTGTGATAATTTAGGACATAAAGCTTATATTTGTAAATTAAGAAAGGTTTGGATTCCAAAAGGAATCATAATTATTAACCCTAAAGGACCTAAGAAAGTTTGAATACCAAAATTATCTACTTAGTATGTTTTATAGGAATGTCTTGCAGCCCAAAGAAAAAAAATTAATTGAATAGTGGTTGTACAAGACAACATAAAGAAGTGGACAAGCTGCATTTTTGAATAAATGATAAAGGAAGAATTATCCATATTAGTAAACTCTAAACATCTCCTTCCATATGGAAAATATAGTTAAAATAAAACTTGTTATATATTTATCTTTTTATTGAATATTTGATAAATGTTGTAGTTAATCATTATCATGTTATCAGTCATTTTGAAAAGCATTTTAATTATTTAATTAGAATCAAGTTCAGACTTATAATCATTGGTTGTAATTATGATTTGTTGATTTTGTTGAACTTCATGCACTCATGATTAAACTTGTGGTTATAAGGCTTTCACTTGATTTTGATTAATATAATTTTAAATGATTTCAAGTGAAATGTAATGATTTCTTGTTCATACGATTTTCATGAAATGTATTCAATTTATATTCATGCTTAAGCTAGAAATCATTTAAGAACAAGGATAGAACTGGTAGTTAAGGGTTACATTTAAGAAGAAGGTTTCATATTGATAAAACCTTGCTCTAGTAGCTAGACTTGGTACTAGATTACTTATAGCATTTGTACGGGTATCAAATCATTTCAAATAAATTTTAAATCATGCAAAAAGTTTTTAAATGATCAATCTTTTTTTTTTGAAAATAATGTATATCTTGAAAATTCAAGTCTTTGATTTCAGACTTAGTATATATGTCTGAAATTATGATGCTTGTGCATTCTTATTTTATTCTTCAAATGAATGTATATTTTTAAGGGAAAATAACTTTTATGGAGAGCATCCAAAGATTTGTTGTCATTATATACATATGATGCTTTCATTATTTTCTTGATATCATACTTTACTTATATTGCTCTAATACTCCTCCTTGATATCAAATCTATTTTCTTTGAGGGGAGTTACATTCAAATGCTATCAAGATTTATTTCATTAAAAATCTTGAAAAGAAGGGGAAAATTAAATTACGTCATGTATTTGTATGTCATATTTTTGGTATCAATATATATTTGTTATCAGTTTATCAGATCATGTTTTATTGATTTTGATATCCTTCTTGCTATTCTTTCCACCTTATCCCCACTTGTTTTGCCTTCCACCTTTTTTTCATGATGACAAAAAAGGGAGATATATGATAAACATGAAAAAGGGAGAGAGATATGATAGAGATACGATAAATATGAAAGATATGGAGAAAGCACAAGAGGGGAGAAGAAAATAAAAAGTTGTAAACTTAAAGGGAAGAATTAGTAAGGGAAAGAAAAGTTTGAAAATTTTGAACAAATTTTGAAAATATTTTTAGATCATATTTTGAGGGGGAGCCGTATCTTGATCTTATTGCAAATCTTTTAAGTTTATCATGTTTATATACTTAAAGGTTTTATCATCATCAAAAAGGGGAAGATTGTTGACTCTGGTCTTGATTTTGATGAATGACAAAATAATAAGTATATTTGAGTACTAATATGTGTTAAAAGTGTTTATCAGATTCAGGTACTCAAGATTGAAAGGCTTGTCATTTAGTTAAAGAAGCCATGGGTTTTTAGTTATAAGGTCTTTGGATCATGAGAAAGATCTTGAAGAGCTCATAATTTAGATTTGGATAAGTTTCAGTACCAGCATGCCAAGTGTTGACCCAAGTGTCGACTCACAGGTCGACTCAAGGCCTAAGACAAAGAAAAAGATAGAACAGGCTGATTTCTAAATTTTTGCCTTGAGCTGACTCAAGTGTCGACCTAAGTGTCGACTCAAGGTGTCGACTCACTAGAAGTGTCGACCCAAGTATCAACTCACAGGTCAACTCATGAACAAATCAAGTGTCGACACTTGGAGTAATGACTAGTTTTTTCTGAAGTGCAGAACTTTTCAAACTTATTTCTAACAACTAGTTTTTTCTCTCCAACGGTCATAAATGATAATTTAAGGTTTGGAGAGCTATTTAAATATGACCAAACTCAAGGAGAAGTGATTCTTTGAATTGATTGAGAAATCCTTTGAGAGAAAATTTTTATACACTTCAAGGATTTATATTTTAAGAGAGTTGAGCCTTCAAGCATCCAATTTCAAAAAGAGCTTCCAAGTCCACAACATCAAGCATCATTCAAAGGCTTTAACAACTTGGAGACAAGCTTCTTCAACATTATCAAAGAGCTTCAAAAAGATATTTACTTTATTTTATAAAGCTTTTATTTTGTATTCTTACTTTTGTACTTGTGCTTAAATTATTTTATTAAGGTTGTTGGTGAGCCTTTATGAAAATCAACGAAGGTTGTTAGTTAGCCTTTGTATAAAAATCAATAAGATTGTTGGTAAGCCCGTAAAATCAACAAGGTTGTTGGTGAGCCCGCAAAACTAACAAGATTTTTGGTTAGCCCAGAAAATCAAAGGGGTTTTGACTTGTGAGCCCGGTGAAAATAAGTTAAGTTTTGATTAGTGAGCCCGAAAAACTAATCGGCTATAATCTTGGTTGATTATAGTGAAATTCCTAAGAAAAACTTGGGGAATGGATGTAGGTGCCTTGGAGTGCACCGAACCACTATAAATTTATTGTGTTTGTGATTGCTTGCTTCTTACTGTTATTTGCTTTGCATTTACATTATTATTTCTACTGTATTTATCTTGATCACACAAACACTTTTGAAATACACAGGCACCTATTTTACTTAAATTGATTCATTGGTTTTAATTGGCACATACTTAAGTTTAAAATTTTAAAATCCAATTCACCCCCCTCTTGGGTTGCATCACTGGGCAACACTTCTAATCTTGCTATAGGAGCATAAGTTTTATCAAAATCTATTCTTTCTTCTTGATTATATCCTTTAGCCACTAATCTATCTTTATTTAATTACTTGGCCTTTTTCATCTAGTTTATTTCTATAATCCCATTTAGTGCCAATAATAGGATGATCTGAGGGTCAATTTACTAAAGTCCATACATTATTTCTTTCAAATTGGTTAAGTTCTTCATGCATTACCATCATCCAAATAGGATCATTTTCTACTTCTTCTATGCTATTTGGTTCCACTTGTGAAATAAATACTAGATAATCATGTGCATCTCTAAGTGATAACCTAGTTCTAACACCTTGTGAGGGATCACCAATAATTAAATTTTTAGGATGTGATGTTACATACCTCCATTCCTTTGGTAAATCATCATGATCTTTTCTTACCATTTCTTCTCTTTCTTCCACTTGTTTATCCTTGAGGCTCATGTCCTCCATGGCTTTATCAATTATACCTGCATCATTATTAATTCACTCTTCTTTTCTAGAAGGTGAGAGGTTAGATTCATCAAATATAACATGAACAGATTCTTTAACAGTCAATGTTCTTTTATTAAGGACTCTATAAACTTTGCTAGAAATAGAATAACCGAAAAATATTGCTTTATCAGATTTAGCATCAAATTTTCCTAGGTTATCTTTTTTATTGTTCAGCACAAAGCATTTACAACCAAAAATATGAAATAATGAATACTAGTTTTTCTATCATTCCAAAGTTCATAGGGGGTTTTCTTTAAAATAGGTCTTATCAAAACACGGTTCAAAATATAACAGGTGGTGTTCACAGCTTCTGTCCAAAAGTATCTTTATTTAATTACTTGGCCTTTTTCATCTAGTTTATTTCTATAATCCCATTTAGTGCCAATAATAGGATGATCTGAGGGTCAATTTACTAAAGTCCATACATTATTTCTTTCAAATTGGTTAAGTTCTTCATGCATTACCATCATCCAAATAGGATCATTTTCTACTTCTTCTATGCTATTTGGTTCCACTTGTGAAATAAATACTAGATAATCATGTGCATCTTTAAGTGATAACCTAGTTCTAACACCTTGTGAGGGATCACCAATAATTAAATTTTTAGGATGTGATGTTACATACCTCCATTCCTTTGATAAATCATCATGATCTTTTCTTACCATATCTTCTCTTTCTTCCACTTGTTTATCCTTGAGGCTCATGTTCTTCATGGCTTTATCAATTATACCTGCATCATTATTAATTCACTCTTCTTTTCTAGAAGGTGAGGGTTAGATTCATCAAATATAACATGAATAGATTCTTTAATAGTCAATGTTCTTTTATTAAGGACTCTATAAACTTATCTAGAAATAGAATAACCGAAAAATATTGCTTTATCAGATTTAGCATCAAATTTTCCTAGGTTATCTTTTTTATTGTTCAGCACAAAGCATTTACAACCAAAAATATGAAATAATGAATACTAGTTTTTCTATCATTCCAAAGTTCATAGGGGGTTTTCTTTAAAATAGGTCTTATCAAAACACGGTTCAAAATATAATAGGTGGTGTTCACAGCTTCTGTCCAAAAGTATCTTGGAAGATTGCCTTTCCATAACATGATTCGGGCCATCTCTTCCAATGTCCTATTCTTCCTCTCTACAACACCATTTATTGTGGTGTTCTAGGAGTAGAGAAGTTGTGATCAATGCCATGCTCAGTGCAATATTCAACAAAATATTAATTTTCAAATTCTGTGCTGTGATCACTTCTAATAGGGATAACTAAAAGATTTTTCTAGTTTGAAACTTTCTTACAAAATTTTTAAAAAACTTTAAAAGCTTCATCTTTGTGTATAATAAATAAAATCCAAGTAAATCTCGAAAAATCATCTACTATCACAAGTCCATATTTCATACCACCTAGGCTTGTGGTCCTAGTTGGTCCAAATAGGTCCATGTGTAGTAGTTCTAAAGGTCTAGAAGTAGAAACCATTTATTTCAATTTAAAACATCCCCTACTTTGTTTACCAAATTTGCATGCATCACAAACATGTTCAAAATCAACTTTAAATTTTAGTAAACCTCTAACTAGATCTTTGAAAATTAATTTAGCAATTGTATGCATGCTAGCATGTCCTAATCTTCTATGCCAAAGTAAGCTAGACTCCTTGGTTTTAGCATTCATTGCCACAAGACTTGTACTATTAGACATGGCTAGATCATTTAAATCTACCACATATATATTTCCAAGTCTATGACCAATGAGCTTAGTGCTAGAATCTAGTGAGTTAGTTACTATGCACATTGAAGATTCAAATACAACCTTGAAGCCTCTATCACATAATTGACTTATACTTAACAAATTATGCTTCAACTTGTCTACTAATAATACATTTTCAATGAATATAGAAGGGATAATTCTGATCTTACCAATGCCAATGATCTTCCCCTTTCCATTGTCACCAAAAGTGACCATTCCTCCATCCTTCATTTTTAGGGTGATGAATTGTTTTCTGTCACCCATCATATGTCTTGAACAGCCATAGTCCAGATACCATCTTTTCTTGAAATTCTGGGCTACAAGACATTCTTGCAAAATAATCAAGTAATTCTTTTAGGTACCCAAGTTTTCTTGGGTCCTTCCAGGTTAATAGAGGTGGTTCTTTTGAGAACCCAAATCATTTTCATTTTACTTTTATTGTTCTTTTTCAAATTACTTTCAAAGGATTTGTGACCAACCCCATTGAAAGAATAATAGATAACTCTTGATTTTTGAAAAGATGCAAATGTTGAAACTCTAGATGCAAGAGATTTTTTAGTTGAAAACTTAGGTACATATGATTTTGAAGCTATAAACTTTGTAGCTGAAACTTTATTAAAATGCAATGGATTGTAACCAATTCTAGCTTTGTTATCAGAATACCTTTGGTTTTTCAAAATCAGCTCAAGCTTATTTGAACTTAAAGTTAATTTTTCAACTAAGGGCTTGAGTTTTTCAACTTCTTTTTGCAAACATATATTTTCTTTATGTAGAACCTTATTCTTTTCAAGATATTCATTCTTTTCAATTTGTACGTTCTATATTTTTTTTGAAATGCAGCTTAATTCTTTTTGTAAAATGTTGTTCTTTTATGAAATTTCATCTTTTTCTTTCATTAAAATATTATTATTATTTTTCAAAGTCTTAATTTTTAAACCAACCTTTTTATATTCAGATAATAGCTCATAAAAAGCAATATTCGATTCTTCATATGTAAATTCATCATTAGGTTCAAGAGACATTACCTCATTCTCGAGACCCATCAAACATATATTAGCTATTTCAGTAGTCTCTTCTTCTTCATTTGATGTAGACTCCTTACTGTCGCTCCAAGTTGAAACCATCGCTTTTTTCTTCTTCTTTTTGTAGGCTTTTTTCAAAGTGGGACAATCAAAACGGAAGTGCCCTGGCTTCTTACACTCGTAGCAGATAGGCTGTTGCTCTTTGTCTCTTTCTTTTTCCTTTTCTTTCTCTTTGCTATGTTCTCGCTTTCTATGGTATTTTTTCTAATATCTTGCCTTTCTTCTACCCATAAATTTCTTGAATTTCTTCACAACTAGAGCAATATCATCATCTTCAAGTTCATCTTCAGAGGAGGGGCTTTCTTCTTCTAATTCTTCTTCTTATTTCTTTAATTCTACAGCAGCTTTGAAGGCTATCGATTTTTTCTTCTTGATATCATCCTCAATTCTATACTGCATTGTAAGTTCATGCATGATCAATGATCCAAGGAGCTCATCCAATGGTAGAGTGTTCAAGTCCTTAGCTTCCTGGATAGCAGTGACCTTCGGATCCCATTTAACTGGAAGTGATCTCAAAATTTTCTATACAAGGTCTGCATTTGAGTATATCCTGCCAAGACTCTTTAGACCGTTAATAATATCTATAAACCTTGAGAACATGATAGATATAGTTTCATTCAGTTTCATTTTAAATAACTCATAATTATGAACAAGAATATTGATTTTAGAAGTTTTGACTTAGAAGGTTCCTTCATGGGTTACTTCAAGTTTATCCCAATTTTTTTTGCAGACATGCAAGTAGAAATCCGATTAAACTCGTTGACATCCAAAGCACAATATAAGACATCCATTGCTTTGACGTTCAACTCACCTATCTTCAAGTCATGTTCATCCCATTCCTTTTCAGGCTTTGAGATGTCTATGCCATTAACCTTCTTTATGGGTGTGTGAGGTCTTTTTAGAATTGTTTTCCATAATTGAAAATCTACTGCTTGAATATAAATTCTCATTCATGCTTTCCAATAGGTATAATTTGTGCCTGTAAAAAGTAGAGGCCTATTTATAGATTGGCCTTCTACCAAAGAGGTACTCATAGGGTTTGCCATAAATCTTTTCTCTAAGTAAATTTCAAAGACACTGCTTTGATACCAGTTGTTGCCCAAGTGGCTTACCCAAGAGGGGGGGTGAATTGGGTATTTAAAATTTTTCACAGATATGTGCTCTTTTAAAAGCTTAGTGTGATGGTGATGTGATTTAAGTATGAATAGCAGAAGCAAGTAAATAACACAATAACCTCAAGCACAAACACAAGCAGTTTATAGTGGTTTAGAGCAACCATGCTCCTATGTCCACTATCTAAGATACCACTTGGAATTTCTACTATATTCACCTCGAAATACAGCTGGTTTGTTTTACATCGGGCTCACAAACCAAAATCCAACCTTGGTTTTACACTAGGATTACCAAGAACCCAATACAATGTTAGCTTTCCTGGGCTCACTAACAACCCAAACTTGGTTTTGAAAGGCTCACCAAGACCTAAAACAATTCTTAAGTTACAGCCCCCACTGTACTTGGAACAACTCAAAAAGAGTTAAAAATAGAGCAACAATAATGACAAACCAAACGTTGTCAGATAGTTATAGTTAATGCCCTTTGAGAAGCCTTCTTGATTGCTCCTTTAATGCTCTTTAAGGCTTCAAGCTTCTTCAATAAATGACTCAAGAAAAGGATGAGACTTTGGTGAAGACTTGAGTGCTTCCTTGAATGCTCTCTTGGATATTCAATGTCCTCTTAAAGTCTCATTCAAAAGTTATTCAAAAGTTGTTTAAATCCCTTATTTATAGTCTCTTGAACTGATTTTAGGTAGATATGACCATTGTAGAGCCTTGGGAATCGAAATATGATCATTGGAGCTCTTTTCCAATTCAAAAGATTGATTCTGGAACTAACCGTTATGCACTTGAAATAGGGATTTGAGTCAGCTCGGTTGGATCAAGTCGGCTCAGATTCTCAGTCATGCTAAAAGTGCACTCTGGTCAAGTCAGCTCTTCTCAGTCGAGTCAGCTCGCTTGACTAGTTTTCTCATAACTGATTTTTTTCGCACTCTGAAAGAGTTGGCTTGGTTACACTTGAGTCGGCTCGATTGTCTGACTTCAGAAAATTGAACATTTGATACTCTAGATGAGTCAGCTGAGATTCCTTGGATGTCTGCATGCCAGAAACTTTTGTGCCATGCCAGAATAATGAGTCAGCTCTCTTGCTTGTGTCGGCTCGAGTGACTTAACTCCAAAAGTGTCCAAACTTCTTCCAAAAGCTTCCAAGGACTTCCAAACTTCTTCCAGTCCTAATCTAAGTGATTTAAACATAAAGATTACATAGAGTTGCCCTCTTTACAAGAATGTACACTTAAATTATTTAGGGCTTTTCAATATTTGACCACTTTTCATGATTACATTAATTTACTACATAGATTACTGAAATGTAGGTAGAATTATTGTTCTTTTGACACATCCTACAAAAACTTTTCAAACATTCAAAAGTATTAGTAACAAATGCATGCTCCAATGTTTAGTTATCATCAAAATCATTCCAGGAGTCAATAGTATCACTGCAGCTACAATAACTAGCTGACTTAATGTGAACCGGGGGGCTTAAGCTTCATGCCGCTTCATCCAAACCTTCCTTAGGGGGCTACTCTACTTTATTGGAGAGGCAGATTAGGAGCTCTCCCCAAAGGTTATGGATGGTAAGAGTAGTATGATGGCAAATTGGGGGTAGCTTTCTTACTCTCCGGCTAGCGTTCACTTGCCCCTAGGCTTCCTCCTTTTAGCAACAAGCTGTTTTATTAAATGCTATCACCCGATTTCACTTATGCCTCATCCTCCTTGTCGAGGCTACCTGGTGTGCTCTACATCACACTGGCTATTTCTTGGAGGAGGTTATTATGCTATATGCTCGATCACTTCTTGTCTTCCTAGTCATCTCATTGAGGGCTCCGGTGTACTTGACCACTCAGAAAGTGATCCCAGCTCTATGAAAGAGCTAGGGATTCTAGGAAACATCAGTATGATGGGTGTTGCTATTTTTCCTATACCCTAGCCACAATGTGTGCTACATCTCTTTTTAAGCTAGGCCAGAAAAAGTGGTCTTCAATAGCCAGGGTGGTCTTATCTTTTCCGAAATGGCCAGCTAAACCTCCAGCATGAGTTTCCCAAATTAAGAATTCCCTAAGAGAGGTTCTAGGGATGCAAAGCCTATTCTTAAAGAACAGAAAGCCATCTATAAGGGAATAATCCTTATGTTCACTAGATGGTCCTTGAGTTAGATCCTGGTATACAGTCTTGAAATCCGGACACGACTCATATTCTTCTTTGATTTGCTCAAACCCTATGACTTCAGCCCTAACAGAATTCAACAACAAAGATCGACGACTAAGGGCATCAGCTACCTTATTTTCAGATCCAGCCTTATGCTTCAGAACAAAAGTATAGGACTGGATATACTCTACCCACTTGGCATGCCTAGGGTTAAGCTTCTTCTAAGAATTCAAGAATCTAAGTGCCTCATGGTCCGAAAACAGCACAAATTCTTGCGGTAGTAAATAATGTCTCCAGTAACGCAAAGCTTGCACTACCGCGTAAAATTCCTTATCATAGGTAGAATACCTAAGCTTAGCATCATTAAGTTTTTCACTAAAGAATTCTACGGGATGGTTCTCTTGGCTTAGGACTCCACCTATACCTACTCCTGAAGCATCACAGGCAACCTCAAATACCTTTGAAAAGTCCGGTAGTCTCAAAATGGGTGCCTGGGTCATCCTATCCTTAAGATCTGGGAAGGCTTTATGGGCTGCTTTGGTCCACTGAAATTCTCCCTTCCTGATGCAGTCTGTGATAGGAGCAACTACGGTACTAAACCCCTTGATGAATCGCCTATAGAAGGTAGCCAAGCCATGGAAACTTCTGACTTCATGCACACTAGTCGGCTCTGGCCATTCTACTATGGACCTAATCTTTTCAGGATCGGCAGCCACGCCGTCAGGGGTTACAACAAATCCAAGGAAGATAATCCTACTGGTCATAAATTCACACTTCTTGAGATTACCGTAGAGACTATCATTCCTCAAAACTTGACAGACTTGTCTAAGGTGGCCTAGGTGATTTGCAGGGGTCTTACTATAGATCAGGATGTCATCAAAATAGACCACTACAAACTTCCCTATGAAAGCTCTAAGTACCTGGGTCATAATCCTCATGAAAGTACTAGGGGCATTGGACAACCCAAAAGGCATAACAACCCATTCATAGAGACCATCCTTAGTTTTGAAGGCTGTTTTCCACTCATCCCCTGGTCTAATCCTAACCTGATGATAGCCGCTCTTGAGATCAATTTTAGAAAAAACCATGGCACCGGCCATCATATCAAGCATGTCATCTAGTCTAGGGATGGGGAACCTATACTTGATTGTGATTTTATTGATGGCATGACTGTCAACACACATCCTCCACGTGCCATCCTTCTTCGGGGTTAGAAGTGCAGGGACTGCACAAGGGCTAAGACTCTCTCTAATGAACCCCTTCCTCAACAACTCGCCAACCTGCTTTTGCAGTTCTTTATGCTCAGATGGATTCATCCTATAATGGGGCAAGTTGGGTAAAGTAGCTCCTGGGACTAAATCTATGGAATGTTGAATATCCCTAAGAGGTGGAAGGTGGTCTGGCAGATCCTCGGGAAAAACATCCTCAAATTCTTCTAATAAAGGCTTAACTTCCTGAGGAGGCTCTGAGGGTGTAGGAGTCCTAAGTTCCTTAGCAGTCAACATCCAAATGGTTGAACCACTATGAATTTCTTGTTCTAGATCCTTGGCACTAATTAGGTTCACTCCAGTCTTCATTTCCCTAACCTTACTGGTTCCTTTAGCTACCTTGTCCTTAGGAGGGACTGAATGGATTATGATTTTCTTCCCATTGAAACTAAAGACACAGGTGTTGGATTTTCCTAAGAGGGTGGCATCATGATCATACAACCAAGGTCTTCCAAGAATTATACTGCTCACCCCCATGGGCAAGACATCACACCAAATCTTTTCTTGATAGGATTGCATTTGTATTTGGACCTGACATCTAGACTGGATGGGTATAGAGGTAGAGTCTACCCAAGAGACCTTATAGGGGTTGGGGTGGGGGACTGGGGTTAAGCCTAACATTTTGACAGTGCTAGTAGAAATGGCATTCACACAGCTCCCACTATCTATGATGATTTTACAAACCTTATCCCCTAGTTTAAGGAAAGTCTGTAGGATGTTAGTCCTACTCCAATCTTTTTGAACTTTAGTCTGGGACAGGATGCATCTCACAACCCCTAAGTGGTCATATTCAGTGGATTCTTCCTCTCCTTCATACTCATCAACCAAATTCATTTCGGCCTCATAAACTTCTTCTTCAAACTCCTCATTAGGCTCGGAATTCTCTTCTCCTCCCTCTTCTATATATAGAGATCTACGAGGGCACTGGCTGGAAACATGACCTACCTTATGACACTTAAAACAAGCTATGGCTGTGCACTGAGTGGAGATATGACCGGGCTTCTGACACTTAAAACAGACGATACCAGGGGCTCTCTGGGTGTCAGGTGCCTTACCTTTGTCCATGGGCCTAGGGGTGGGAATACCCTGATTAGGCTTGCTAGGGGTAACCTGGCTAGGTCCATTTCTTGGGATTGGGGCGCTAATCCTAGAAGGCATGGGTCCTCTCTGAAATTTCTCAGTGTTCAGTGCAATCTGATAGGCTTGGTCTAGGTCAGTAACCTCTCTCAGAAACAACTCTCTCTTAATTCTTCCCTAAGTCCAGCCCTAAATCTAGACAAAGTGACCTCATGGGCTTCACTCACATCACATCTCATCAGGTATTCATCAAAGATGGTTATGTAGTCTGAAACAGATCGGTTCCCTTGTTTCAAAGTCTGCCATTGGTCTAACAGATTTTGCTGGTATGAAATGGGTAGGTACTTGTCTCTAAGTTTCTCTTTCATACCCTGCCAAGTGGTTATGGGCTCTACATTTCGTCTTCTAGTGGTCAGCTCAATGTTCCCCCAGTATAACCTAGCTTGACGGATTAATTTCATTTTGGCAAACTTGAATTTCCTCTCCTCAGACATAGCATACCACTCAAAGTACTGGTCCATCTCACCCTCCCAATCAGAATACACCTTAGGATTTAGGCTACCATCAAAAGTGGGTGCATCTAACTTGATGTTCCGAATGAACCTATCATCTCTATCCTCAGGTTCTGGGTCAGGCCTCCTATGATTAGGTTCAGGATCTCAGTATAAAGGTCTTCTAGGCTCTTGGTGTGGGTGAGGTTGAGGCACATTAAAATCTGGGTCAGGAGTCCAATTCCGATGCCTAGGTTCCTCAAGTACTTGGACTCGATCCCTAAGCTGGGAAAAATTCTCATTCATATCCTGACTTAATTTGTTCATACTCTCAGTAAGAGCTTTAACCATTGCCTCTAAATCAGGTTGGGTTTGACCAGGTTGGTAGAGTACTCCATTCCGGGTAGACATGATGCAATCAAGCACACAAAATGAGACTCAACTAAACGACTACGGGCTAACTAGACCTAGAGTCCAAACTAAGTGCCCAATCAGAGTGGCAAGCTAGCCTGTAGTAACTCAGGACTCAGCCAGGCAGGTGTAAAGGGAGTGTTAGGTCCCTGAATGCCAATCCTAGACACCAATCAGAGATTGGCCAGGTAGGCGGACCAGCACACAAGCCCTTCGGGATGGAATCCCTGAACCACCGTTCTAGACACTGAGTACAAAGCACACACAGAGTAACCAGACAAACTGACTCAACACTAGCCTTGACCCGACTTGTTGATGTCCCTAGCCCACTAGGGCAAATTAGGTCTAATCAATTTTAGATTAAAGGCTTAGGTTCGAATGAAGGGGTGGTGGTTTTGGGCTAAGGAGAGGTTATCAACTCCTCCCCTTATCTTAGATGCTCAAATGCCCTTAAGTTGAATTAAGAGATGAACACTCAAAAATAAATGGATTGCAGAACACAAAAATAGAGTTGCATTAATTTAATTCTCAGAAATCGCACGGAAACCAAAAAATCGTGAGAAAATTATGAAAATTAGATTCAATTATACTGGTTTCAGAAAAACAAAAATCACTAAATTTGGAGTTACCTTCAGTGAGAAATAATTCCTGCAACAGGGTAATTACGGGCTGAAAACAAAGCACTTCCCCGTTTACAATTTCTGCTACGAAGTTGTAACCCAACGGATCCCCTACATGCCCTAGGAACACCCCGTGGAATGGGAAGAGGAGGATTGCACCTCTCTTCGTTCCTAGGACCGGACGTCCTGGGGAGTCTACTTCGAGCAGACAAAGTAAAAAGAGAGGGACTCAAACAGGCAATCAAACAGAAACCCTAGACAGGGCTCTGATACCAAAAATGATGTAGAACAGAACGCTTTGATACCAAAATGATGTAGAACAGAACGCTCTGATACCAAAAATGATGCAGAACAAAGAACAAAGAAGCGTATGCGAAAGTAAAATTAAAATTAATTCTTTTTTTTTTTTTTTTTTTTTTTTTTTTATATTTTTCAAAAATTGGCTTCGACTCAAAGTAAAGCTAAACTACGTTGAAGGAAACTAGGTAAGGATTGAAAGCACAGTTTAGAAAAAACTAAATTATCAGAGTAGTTCAGAAGTAATGGATCGCTGGGGGTTGAGAAACTCCCAGACCTAGGGTTTCGCTCTGAACTTTCAACAGAACAGAAATAGAGAGAAGAGATGGTTTACTAACCAGACAGTGATCTTCTCAGGATTTTGGTGGAAGAACTCTCTCGAGCAGATTGTGGGATCCTCAGAGTCGGCTATCTTCGCAATGGATCCTCCAATACTGGTCTCGCGGTTTGGTCGGCTTCTCCTGGACTCAAGATCTGGGAAAGAAGAGGAACAAGTGAAGGAATTCAGAAACTCAAGAAAAGATCTTACCAGGTTGAAGAACTTGAAAGCCGAAGTTGCTGAAATCGAATTCTCCTGGAGGCCGATCTGACTTCCTCTTAGAATTGTTGTAGATCTGTAGTATCTGGACTGGAGCTGGATGCTGGTGGTCGGCCTGGACTTGGAGATGGTGGCCGTGAGAAGGGAAATAGACTAGGGCTTGGTGGAAAGAGAAGGGTGATGGCGGCTAGGGTTTGGGAGTGGAGTGGCTAACCTAGGGTTTGGGGTTTTGGAGATCTCTCACCTCCTCAAGGTTCCAGGGGAACCCGGATTTACTCCCTCACGGAGCTCAACACCTGGAAGCAAGTGCGGAAAAGAGAAAACACAAGTTTGCTCATAAAAAAATTTCTTTCATTCATCTGATTTTTTTAAAACTTACAAGAGGGGTTTAATTTATAAGGCTTTACAAGGGAGGAGGGTTTCACATCTTCTCATGTGGGACTAAAGGAGGGGATCTACAAATTAGGGCAAATCCTTCACATATGGTCGGCCAAAGTACCAAAAAAACTGGATTTGGGTTATAAAAGGCAGGTAGATGGTGCCACCTTGCTTGGATCTTCAAGAAAAATTTTCTTCCTTCCCTGGATCAACTCTTTTGGACTCCTCCTTTTCTTCCTCCCTAAGTCAAGGTCCTTCCCATTTTTGTTTTGGTTGTCTTTGGCAGGTAGTGGGCGCCCCCTTGAAGCTCTCTTCCAAGAGGATTTCTTCCCTTCTTTGCTTTGGGTTTCTTGGGAAAGTCTTGGCCGCCCCCTTGATTTGTGGTCTCTTGGTGGACTTCTTTTTATCTGGCGCATGAGAGAAGGAAGTTGCCATCTGTGGAGTGGGGACCAAAGGCTGCTGGATGTGGATATGGCACCCCTTGGACTGGGAGTGTGGCTGGGAGTGTGTGTCCACTTGCCTGGTCTTGGGAGAAAATGTAACATCCCAGGTTGAAACCCTAGTCCACTACTGAGTCAACATGACTCAACAAAATAAAATGCAGGTAATGTAGACTCAAGCTAAATTAAGTTGATCTAGTCAACTCTTATTAAAAACCAAAAACCCTAATTCTTCGGGCAAGGTTAATCAGAGATCCAGATGGAGCTCTGAAGTCTTCTTCTGAGTCTGGTGCCCGCACCAAGCATTAAAACATTTTTACATAATACAAACTAACTTGTCAATGAGTACTTCAGCTTCTGATTCATAGATATTGGATACCGTATGTGGGTCTCATATATGCAAGTCTTTGTAGGGACTTCATAAAATTAGAAGCTTGAAGAAAAGTGACTTCGAGCTTTATGGTGTAAGTGGTGAAGCCATTCAAGTAGAAGCTGTTAGTAGCAAACTATTGTTATTACCTTCAAGCAAAATTTTAGAATTGAAAGATTGTTACTATGTTCCAAATATTATCAAAAATATTATTTATGTACCCTTGTTGTTACAACAAGATTTTGAAATTAATATAAAGAGCAATGGATCTATATTTCTTATTCTAATGAATTTTTTGGTATTAGTTTATTTATTAATGGTCTTTTAGTTCTTTCATTCAATGATGAAGTTTTACTTGTTGAAAATAAGAAAAGAAAGAGAGAAGATGTTAATGTTACTTTTCTCTGACATTGCCATTAGGTTATATTAGTGAGTCTAAGATAAATAATTTATACAAAGATAAATTCTTTGAACCTTATGATTTCAATCATTAGGAACATATGAATCCTGTCTCATGGGTAAAATGACCAAATCTCCATTTACTAGTCATGGAGATAGTTAACTGAGTTATTAGGGTTAATAAATATAAATGTATGTGGACCCATGTCAACTCAAGCTAGAAAAGGATACTCTTATTTCATCACCTTTACTAATGATTTATCTAGGTTTGGATGTGTATCTTATGAAACATAAATCCGAAGCCTTTAATAAATTTGAAGAGTATCAAAGTATGGTTGAGAAACAAATTAAAAAGAGTATTAAATCTTTTGGTCAGATCGAGGGGGAAAATACTTATCTAGTGAATTTCTTGATCATTTTAAGGACAAAGGCATTCTCTCAAAATGGACACCTCCACATACACCATAATTAAATGGTATAGCAAAAAGGAGAAATCGTACCTTGTTAGACATGGTAAGGTCCATGATGGGCTTCACTGATCTTCCTATATCCTTTTGGGGTTATGCCCTAGAGACTACTGCTTATATATTAAATAGAGTACCATCAAAATCAATAGCCAGCACTCTATATGAAATATGAAAAGGCAAAAGACCAAGTCTAAAATATCTTAAGATTTGGGGTTGCCCAATTTATGTTAGAAATATATTTGGACATAAGCTAAGTGTTAAGGCTGATAAATGTAGGTTCATAGGTTATCCTTAAGAAGGTATTGGATACCTCTTTTATCATCCTACTAAATAAAAAGTTTTTATCAGTAGGCATGCCACTTTCTTGGAAAAGGAATTTATCCAAGAAGGAGGCCATGAAAGGATACTTGAACTTGATAAAGTACAAAATCAACCTACTCCTATAGACAATCAACCTCAAATTTCTTAACTATAAGTACCTATTAATAAGGTACCACCACAACACACACTTCCTCTCCATAGGTCAAAGAGAGTACAGGATGCACCTCTCAGATATGGCTTTGTCATTAGTAAACAATGAAGCCAGCATCATTCAAGATGATGATCCTTTGACCTATACAGAAGCTATCCAGAGTAGCGACTCTGACAAATGGCTTGATGCCATGAAATCTGAAATGGACTCCATGAAGACCAACCAGGTTTAGACCTTGGTTGATCTACCAGAGGGAGTAAAACCAATATGATGCAAATGGGTCTTCAAAAGAAAGATTAGAGCAGATGGCCAAGTAGAAACCTACAAAGCTAGGCTAGTGGTAAAAGGTTTCAAATAAAGACATGGAATTGACTATGATAAAATATTTTTGCCAGTAGCTATGCTCAAGTCCATTAGAATTTTGCTTGCTATAGTTGCATACTATGATTATAAAATATGATACATGAATGTAAAGACTGCATTCCTCAATGGGTATCTTGAGGAAGAATCTATATGTCATAGCCAGAAGAGATTGTCTCAAGTGGGAGACCAAACCAAGTATGCAAGCTTAAAAAATCTATTTATGGATTAAAGCAAGCATCAAGAAATTGGAACATCCGATTTGATGAAATAATTAAGGAATTTGGTTTCATCAAAAATGTGGATGAACCATGTGTGATAAAAAGATAAATAGGAGTCCCATTGTCTTCTTAATATTGTATGTTGATGACATACTTATCATTGAAAATGATATTCTAATATTACAATCGGTCAAAGCTTGGCTATCTAAATAGTTTTTCATGAAGGATTTGGAAGAAGCATCCTATATACTAGACATAAAAATCTATAGAGATAGATCAAAGAGGATGCTCGGCTTATCTCAATTTAGGTAAATTGACTTAGTATTGGAAAGATTCGATATGAAGGGAAGTAAAAGGGGTTACTTGCCTATGAGTCAAGGAATATATCTTTCTAAGAAGATGTCTCCTAAAATACTTGAAGAGAGACAAAGGAAAAGTAAGATTCCTTATACTTTGACTGTAGGAACAATCATGTAAGCCATGTTATGTACCAGGCCTAATGATGCTTATGCCTAAGGCATAGTAAGCGATTATAGGCTAATCCAAGGGAGGAACATTGAAAAGTTATGAAAAATATTCTTAAGTACCTTAGAAGGACTAAAAATATTTTTCTAATATATTGAGAATCAAATTTAAAACTAGAAGGCTATACTGACTTTAGTTTCCAATCAGATCTAGATGATAGTAAATCCATATCAAGGTATGATTTTAATCTATAGGAGGTGCAGTGAGTTAGAAAAGTACTAAGCAACAAACTATAGCTAACTCAATTACTGAGGCAAAAAATATAGCTACTAGTGAAGCTGCTAAGGAAGCTATCTAGATGAAAAAGTTTATCTCAAAGTTGGGTAAAGTTCTTTTGATACAATAATCGGTGCCACTTTATTGTGATAACATTAGAGCTGTTGCACAAGCTAAGGAACCAAGGTCTTACCAAAAATCTAAGCACATCTTAAGATGCTTCCATCTTGTTCGTGAAATCATTGAAAGACAAGACATGATTTTAGAATGAGTAGAGACAATGAACAACATAGCAGACCAGTTCACTAAGGCACTTCCTCAATAGCAATTTGATCGCCATTTAGATTGTATGGAAATTAAATACAAGGGTGATTGGCTTTAGTGCAAGTAGGAGATTGAAAGAGTAGTGCCCTAAAAGCCATTCATATTTCTTATGAAATAGGGGCTTATTTGTAAAATTCTCTTAACTCAAGTATGATATTAATAAAAGGCAATTTTGATGCAGAACAAATAAGATGATGCGATGGGAAGTAAATTAAGACTTTTTTTTTTTTTTTGTTAGAAGTTGGCTTGACTCAAAAACAAGGCTAACTAATATTGAAAGAAAATATGCACTGAAAGAAAGCACAATTCAAAAGAGTAGATTATCAGAGTAATAAAGAAGTAGGATCGCTAGGGATTAAGAAACCCCCAGACTTAGGGTTTACTCCTCTTTCAAGAAATAGACGAAGAGAGGAGAGAAGGTTTTATACCTGATTGTGATATCTCTCTTTGCTTCAATTGAAGGACACTCTCGAGCAGATTGTAGGATCCTTGGAGATGGGGTATCTTCGCAATGGATCCTCAGATTGTAGTCCTATGGCAAGGTTGGCCTTCTTCTCATACTCTGGATCTGGAAAGGATGAAGAACAAGATAAGGATGTAAGAAACTCAAGGAAGAGACCTTTACCTGGGATAGCTCCGGACTGCACGAACTTTGAAGATGAGGGAAGAGTATGGAGTTGGCGGTGGAAGATGGAGTGGATTTAGGGTTTGGCTGGTAGGGCGGCGGCTTGCAGATGAAAAGGACCTAGGGCTTGATAGTGTGGGCAGTGGCTTGGAGAAGGAGATGGAAGCCTTGAATGAAGTGGGAATAGGGTTTAGGAATTTGGGTGTTGGCGGCTAGGATGATGAAAGGAAATTAGGGTTGGCGGCCAGGGATGAAAGCAGGGCAGGGTTTTGGTAACTTTGGAGATCTCTCACCTCCTCAAGGCTCCAATGGAACCCGGATTTACTCCCTCACGAAGCTCAACACTCAAAGAAGTACGGAAAAAGAGAACACAAGGTTGCTCAACACAAGAAAAGATTTTATTTACTCATTCCTCAAAAGATTATATAAGGGTCCAATATATAGACCTTGCAAGAGAAACAAAATTACACTACTTCCCATGTGGGACTAAACATTCATCCTAAGCATGAAAAACTTTCCCTTGACCGACCAGGCTTCTTTCCTTGGAGTGGGCGGCCTCAAATGCAAGGTGATGGCTTCATATGGCAGGTATGTGGGGCACCTCCTAGTTCTTCTCCTTAAGTCATGGGTTTTCCTTCCATGACTTGCTCTTTCTTGGAAGAAAATACTCATCTCCTAGTCTTTCTCCCCAAGACTAGGCTCCTTCAATTCATAGCCAGGTACTTTAGGCAGGTGTGGGCGCCTACCTTGAAGTCCTCTCCAAGAAAAATCCCCTGCTCCTTTAGCTTGGTTACTTTTGGCAGCTTGTTGGCACCTTCCTTGACTTCTCCTAAGAAAATTTTCTTGCTCTCTTGGGCGTGGGGACTAGGGATACTGGGATGAAATGTGGCACCAACTGGTCCTGGGAGTGTGGCTGGGAGTGTGGCATCCACTTGCATTTGGCCTTGGAAGAAAAAAATGACACCCTAGGGAATGGCGCCAACCAGGACTTGACTTGGACTTAGACTGAGTCAACATGACTCAACAAAATGAAATGCAGACTCAAAGAAATAAAATAATCTGGTTGACCAGGTCAACCCTTATTACAAATCCTAATCTTCGGGCAAGGTCATTTCAGAGATCCAGATGGAACCCTGAAGTCTTCTTCTGATTCTGGTGCCCGCACCAATTCTCCCGGGGTGGGAGGAACTCGACCCTGTCGAGTAAGGCTCAAGTTGGCTCTGGTATCTCTCCAAGAGATCTGGATCCAGCTCTTATAATTCATCTCGGGAGATCCAAGAGTCATCAGAATCTGGCCTTCCTTGCCAGCGGACTAGGTATCTTCGGTATCCTCGATTATGAGTAGAGATAACCTGATCGTCCAGGATCTTTTCAATCTGTTCTTTCCTCACTGGCCAGTTTGTTGGTGGACACACAGGGTTGGGTTCACTCTCAAGAACAGGATTAGGCTCAAAAGGCTCACTGGGAATCACAGCTGGCTCTCTATACTCTACTAGGTCTGTAATGTTGAAAGTGGGGCTAATGCCTAGTTCTGGAGGCAACTCGAGCACATAGGCATTGGATCCTACTCTCTTCACCACTCTAAATGGTCCATCTCCTCTAGCATGTAACTTTCTAACGATTCCAGGAGGAAACTGTTCAGGCCTTAACCTAATCATTACATAGTCTCCCTCAACAAAAGTTTTCACCCGCCTTTGAGAATCAACCAACTTCTTATAAGTTTCATTACTTAAATATATTTTGGCATGAATTTCTTTATGCAAGTCTTTTATATGCTGTACAAAAACTTCAGCAGACTCGGAGACTCATGTGTGGACTGGTAAAGGGGCTAAGTCAAGAGGTGTGTGAGGTTTGTACCCATGCACAATTTCAAATGGACTCTTACCTGTAGACCTATTGATTGAGTCATTGTATGCAAATTCAGCCCTAGGTAAGTATAAATCCCAATTCCTAGTATTTTCACCAACAAGACATCTTAGCAGATTGCCTAAGCTACGGTTCACTACCTTGGTTTGGCCATCAGTTTGGGGATGATAGGCAGTTGAAAACTTAAGTTTTGTCCCTAATTTATGCCAAAGGGTTTTCCAAAAATAGCTGGTGAACCGGACATCCCTATCTGAAACAATTATCTTAGGTAGGCCATGAAGTCTAACTATCTCATTAAAGAATAGGGTGGCTACCTTAGACGCATCAAAAGTCTGGGAACAAGGCAAGAAGTAAGCCATCTTAGAAAATCGGTCGACTACGACACAGATAGAGTCATGCCTCCTCTGGGTCTTAGGCAAACTTAACACAAAGTCCATACTCACATCTTGCCAAGGACGATCTGGGAAAGGGAGTGGGGTATAAAGGCCGGTGTTCTATTTTCGCTATTTGGCAACAGCGCAGGTCCGACACCTAGCCACAATGTGTGCTACATCTCTTTTTAAGCTAGGCCAGAAAAAGTGGTCTTCAATAGCCAGGGTGGTCTTGTCTTTTCCAAAATGGCCTGCTAGACCCCCAGCATGAATTTCCCAAATCAAAGATTCCCTAAAAGAAGTTCTAGGGATGCAAAGCCTATTCTTAAAGAACAGAAAGCCATCTAAAAGAGTATAATCCTTATGATCACTAGATGGTCCTTGAGCTAGATCCTGATACACAGTCTTAAAATCCGGACACGACTCATATTCCTCCTTGATCTGCTCAAACCCTACGACTTCAGCCCTAACAGAATTCAATAACAAAGATCGACGACTAAGGGCATCAGCTACCTTATTTTCAGTCCCAGCCTTATGTTTCAAAACAAAAGTATAGGACTGGATATACTCTACCCACTTAGCATGACTAGGGTTAAGCTTCTTCTGGGAATTCAGGAGTCTAAGAGCCTCATGGTCCGAAAATAGCACAAATTCCTGCGATAGCAAATAATGTCTCCAGTAACGCAAAGCTTGCACTACCGCATAAAATTCTTTATCATAGGTAGAATACCTAAGCTTAGCATCATTAAGTTTTTCACTAAAGAATGCTACGGGATGAATCTCTTGGCTTAGGACTCCACCTATACCTACACCTGAAGCATCACAGGCAACCTCAAATACTTTAGAAAAGATGGGTAACCTCAAAATGGGTGCCTGGGTCATCCTATCCTTAAGATCTAGGAAGGCTTTATGGGCTGCTTTAGTCCACAGAAATTCTCCCTTCCTAATATAGTCTGTGATAGGAGCAACTACAGTACTAAACCCCTTGATGAGTCGTCTATAGAAGGTAGCCAAGCCGTGGAAACTCCTAGCTTCATTCACACTGGTCGGCTTTGGCCATTCTACTGTGGACCTAATCTTCTCTGGATCGGCAGCCACGTCAGGGGTTACTACAAAACCAAGGAAGATAACTCTACTGGTCATGAATTCACACTTCTTTAGATTACCGTAGAGACTATCATTCCTCAAAACTTGGCAGACTTGTCTAAGGTGGCCTAGGTGGTCTACAGGGGTCTTACTATAGATCAGGATGTCATCAAAATAGACCACTACAAACTTCCCTATGAAAGCTCTAAGCACCTGGGTCATAATCCTCATGAAAGTACTAGGGGCATTGGACAACCCAAAAGGCATAACAACCCATTCGTAGAGACCATCCTTAGTTTTGAAAGCTGTTTTCCACTCATCCCCTGGTCTAATTCTAACCTGATGATGGCCGCTCTTGAGATCAATTTTGAAAAAAACCATTGCACCGGCCATCATATCTAGCATGTCATCTAGTCTAGGGATGGGGAACCTAATTGTAGGGTTCCTAGACCTAAGGGCCAATATAATGCTTAGTCGAGGTAAAAACCAAGATTGTAGTAACTCCTCGATTGGCCAGGTAAGAGGTTGGGTGGTGGGAGGCTCCCCTCACTCTCGTGAGGTCCTAATTAAAGAACCACCAGTCCGCTTAAGGCATTTGCCTTTGGACCTCTAGCCTTAGACACCAATTCTCAGAAGCACACACAGAAGTGACTACTATAATGGGTTAACACGTATATAAAACCTGACCTATTGTTGTCCCTAGCTTTAAGTGCTACTTGATTTTAATTAAGGCTTGGGACTATTCAAATGGGGTTGGTTGTTTTGGGCTAAGGAAAGGGTCTCAATCCTTCCTTTATGTTATATTTCTTGCCCTTAAGTGTTTTCAAATGAATGCACAATCAAGATAAGATAAGATAACACTGACAATTTAAAATTCAAACTTTAAATTTCAGATTTTATGTTTAGATTTCATATTTAGATTTTAATTTTTAATTTTTTTTAAAAAATTAAATTTTAAATTGCAGAAATTAAACTTTTATGGAATTTAAACTATATGAAATTCTGAAATAGAAATGTTTTCGCGCAGTAATCAGCTTTTAGGAATTCTATAGATCGAATTAAATCCTAATAAAATACTTGAAAATAAATCCAAATGTAATGAATC
This sequence comes from Areca catechu, assembly GCA_021397845.1. Taxonomy (NCBI): domain Eukaryota; kingdom Viridiplantae; phylum Streptophyta; class Magnoliopsida; order Arecales; family Arecaceae; genus Areca; species Areca catechu. Next base: position 99,028,025 of record CM038045.1, read on the forward strand.
CAATGCAACAAAAATCAGAATTTTTTGATATTCTTACCTATAGAAATAATTAAAAGAATGGATCATATATTGGAATAAATGGGATGCAGAAAATTAACCCTAAAGATGCATTTCTCTTCGTTTTCTTCTTCAGGGGTCAATTCACAGCGGCACCCCTACATACCATAGGAAATCTCATTTGAATGGGATGTGAGGGTCTTGCAGCCCTACTTTTTTCTATGACCAGATGGCCATGGTGAAGCACCCGATCAAGGTACTTAAAGAGAATTCAACTAGCATGAAATCCTAATCTAACCTAATGCTCTGATACCAATAAGATGATGCAGAATAGTTACGATGCGGTGTAGGATGATTCAATTTTAGCCTAGATGATTTAGAGAGCAATGATCTTAGTAAAGCAACTAACATAATAGATTGAAGAGAGTAAAGAAGGCAATTAACCACTTACCCGTAATCCGCTCCGCAAGCTATAAAGAATAAGGACCTGATGGCTAGGAAACCATCTAAGATCAGGCTATTCCATGCTTCAATTACCAAATTTAATGAGAAAATGATTGGTTACTTACCCCAATAGAGATTCTCTTCGACTCGAGATGGATCTGCCGCTTAGTTGCTCAGATTTCGTAGTAAGATGAAGATCGGGACTCTAGATTTTAGATCTACTATCAGATCTTGGTTCGGAAGCAAAGGATCCATCCTTTAAAGTCCTTGAATACCTGGGATCTGCAGAAAAGGAAGCAAATAAGATTTTAAGAACAAAGTAAGCATGCTCCAAAATGAAAAAAAAGAAATGTTGGATGTGTAGGGCTTGTAGCAGGTCGGTAGCAGCTTGATGAATCCGGCAAAACCTCCACTCAAGGACCCCACCGCCTTGAGCTCTCAAGGACCTCCCCAGCTTGAGCTCTTAAGGACCTCCCTGTCCTTAGAGAAAATCACTAAGCCTACCCAACTTTGTGGAAGAAGAAAGATAGCATTTCATTTCATAAATCAATAATCATCCATTTACAAGGGGGTATGGGATCCTATTTATAGGGTTCTTCACACATGAAGATTTCATAGGACTCCTTTGAATTTAAATTACATTTAAATTTGAATTCTAAAACACTCCTTGGCTTCTTGACTCCTTCCTTGAATTTTGAATTTTAAATTCCTTCTCTCCATGGCTTGGGCGACAACATGAAAAAAAGAATTTGGAAAAATGAAGATGGGGTGCAAATCTCCTTCTTATTTAGTGCTAAACCTTTCTTAATCTGATTTTTATTCCACTTGATCGGCAACATGGGATAAGAAGGTCTCTTCAAATGTGTAGGTTTGAATTTAAAGTTTCCTCTTTTGAATTTGAGATGATCCTCCTTTTATCTTGGACTTTTTGCTTTGAATTTTGCATGAGCCTCCACTTATCTTGGACTTTCTCCCATTTAAAATTTGAATGGACCATGGGTGGGCGTCATCTTGGACAGGGTGACAAGAGGGAATGAGAGGGTGCCAGATAAGAAGCAGAGTCTTTCTGCTTTACTCCTCTCAATTCGCCTCCTTGAAATGGGTGATGAAAATGGATGGATGCCTCTCTTGTATAAGGATGAATTTAAAGTTGTCCAAATATCTAGTTGTCCGGTTGTCCCAATGTCAGGATGTTCAAATGTCCGAATGTCTGATGAAAAATTTGGACAACCCCTTTTTGGCTTAGAATTGATCCATCAAGGTGATGATGACTTGGATCTTGGATAATTATGACTCCCCTTGACTTATTCAAGCACTAATTACAGGACTCATCTTGGATAATTCACCGAACAAAGCAAATTAATGCGATTTACAAGACTTTTAAACTAATTAATGGACTCAATTGGTAACTTAACAATCCTAATTGACCAAATTATACTCAATTTGATCAAATTACAACTCAATTTGATCTAATTACAAACTCAAAACAACTGAGACTCGAGTGTTCTTTGTGAAGAACACATGGACTTACTCATTGGTGACCCAAATTGAATAAGAAAAGGTTTGCTTCCTCTTCCTGGCTCTTGTGTCCCCACCAGAGAGCTTCCTGGTAAAGAAGTAGGGATAGGAGTGGTGCCTATGTAGCTAGCATTAGCGAAGAGTTGATGAGAGACTCCTTGGTTGTTGGGAATGGTTGGGGTATTAAAAAGAACCTAACATAGTTTAATCTATTGGTGTAGAATCCCTTTTCCGACCGGGTGAAGCTACTGGATCGCAGGTCCGCTCCCTGGTTTTCCTGCGAAACAAATCCCTTACCGGATTTGCTCCGGTGGGGGACACTCTGATGCCTAAGTCAGAGGCAGGCTTTAGCCACAGAATGGAGAAGATTCTGAGAAGTATAAATGGAGAGAAAAGGACTCTGAGATTCTCAGGGCTATGTTGTGCCTTTACCTGGAGCATCCCCTCTTACTAGTATTTATATTGATTCGTCTGTCCTGCGGTTCCGTTCTCTTTCCTGTGGTTACAATGGGGGGAGTTAATTCCTTTTCTTCTGTTCATAATCATGGACAGTTATTAAATAGTTTCGGCTAGGCCAGAGACATTGCTGCCGGAGTTAATGGTCACGTGGTCATTTTGATGTGGTTATGCTTTGGAGATAGTTGGACAGTCGATGATAACCGTTATCTGCCATGTTTGTGGGGATTTGAGATAGATCGGAAATCTATCTTCAGGCTTCTTCTTTGGGAGTATTCGTAGCTGAATCAGAGGAGCGCTTTCATCTTCAGACACCTTCAAGATAGCACATATGGCTGATGTCGAAGATCATGCTTTCAGCATAGGTCGAAGACTACATCTTCGGTATAGGTCGAAGACTACGCCTTCGATCGATCATGAAGATCATGCCTTTGGCTAAGGCTAAGAGCCTTCTCTTCAGCAAGGGGCCGAAGGCTGACTCTTTGGTTAAGGTTAAGAGCTACGGCTTTGGCTTGTCCGTCAGCCGTTCGGCTTCTTCTAGGCACTTTGGTTCGAAGTGCATGGTTCAGGAGAGACGTCTTCGACCGGTCAAACTGGTGGCTGATCTGTGCTTGAACCGACATATCCCAATAGTTGCCCCCCACTCTCAGTTTTTGAAGCGATGATCTATCTCGAAGAGTAAGAGTATCACTGGGTTGTCATTTTTCCCTGGAGAGTGGTGTGGCAGATGATTACGAAATCTCTAATTGGACCGTTGTCATAACTACTGGTTGATTCGAGGATCAGGTGGTGGATAGTTGTCACCCCCTGATTGAGGTGTGGAGAAAAGGAGCGGGCGAACCAGGGACTGTCCCTCCTTTTTTTATTGTGCGACGGTTCAGCCGATCTTTCTATTAGGATTTGGGTGGAGGTCGTGGCCTCTTCCTATCCCTTGAAAAAGTAACGTGCTCCATCTTAGCCATTAATTGGTGTTGCATGGATTATGACCTTCGATCCATTCTGTGTCAAATTAGTTGAGGGCTGTTTGGGATTGTGCACCCATCTCGAGCATCCGTGGCGGATTTAAAAAGATAGTTCCCCTTATCGAGATGTCGCCTTGGAGTCTCCTTGTCCCTTTATGAGAAGGAGAAAAGGTCTGGCTGAGGAAGCTTCTTCATCCTTGCATACCTTCAACTTTGGCCCAGCTTTCCATATTCTTAGCTATCGGTCCCTTCCACAGGTAGAACATTCCTTTTATTTCTTTGTTCCTTTTTCCTATCATGGCTGAGACCGTAGAAAGTAAAGGGAAAAAGGCTGGGACCTCTGGGATTGATGATATGGTGAGTCCGAAGTTAGTTTCTAGCTCCATCTCACCGGGGAAGATGCCCACCTTCGGGAGCATTATAATGTTCCCGAAGGGTTTCCTCTTGTACTTCCCATATCTGAGGAGCGAGTGCATAAACCTCCAGTGGGGTGTCTTGCCATATATGAAGATCATTTGAAGGCTGGTCTTTGATTTCCCTTGCATCCCTTCTTCATCAAAGTCTTTTGCATGTACCAAATAGTACCCACGTAGTTGACTTCGAACAGTATTCGAAATATCTGCAGGTTCTTGGTCCGGGGCCACATAGCTAATATGAGCCCCGGGATCAATCTGTTCACCGTTCTTTTTGTTCTCAAGAGAGATTTTCATGGTCATGGATGGTGGGTGATCAGTCCTCGGCCTGGTTGCAAGATCATAAAGGATATGCCCAGTGCCATCCATGGATAGAAGCCCAATTTTATTTTTGTTTCATCTACCAAATCGTGGGGTTTCGGTAGTGAGTGAAGGGAGCCATGCCTGGTTTCCAATGATGGAAAAAAGGTTTTGGCAGTCGATCAGTCTGATTATGCCTTACTGACTGGTTTGGAGGCTGTTCCCATTCGCAAACTGTTGGAGGAGAGGAATATCCATCTCGCAAGGATTAGCGAGTTTCCTGTGTTAGGTATAGTGGTAGAAGCTTTCAGCTCTCCTCTTCTAACTCCTTTGTGGTCTAGCTGATCCAGAGCGGTATTTTTATTTGCAGGTGGTGGAATGAGGCCTGATTTGGGCTGGCTTCATCAATCTTCCAAAAGGAAGGCGGCTCAGGCTCTCCCTTCAGGATCAGAGATCCGGAAGAACACCCGGGGGGATGATCCTGAGAGAAGTAGAAGCACTTCGTCTTCTAGAGGAACATCTGGGGGAAATGGGATATCGATGATGGTGGCTCTAGGAGGGCCTCTGCCAGTTGAGTCTCTACCGACGGTCAGCTCTCCAGTTTAGATAAGGAGAGTCCATCTCCGATGGTCGATGCACCATCGCCTTGCCCCCCTGTGGTGGATAAGGGTAAGGCACCGCAACTCGAAGAGGAGTCCGTCCGGGAGGTTCCACTAAGTGGGAGTCATCCGTGAACTCTTCAGAGCTTTTCCCCACAGGGGTTTTTTGGTCCCCGCCATTGCTAGGCGGGCACTAAAGGATACTTTGCTGCCTCATGATTGGTAGTCATCCGAGGTCGAAGTCTCGCTAGGGTGTCCGATTCTGCTTATTCCTCCCTGCAACAGGTGAGATTTTCATCGTCCCTCCTTTGCCCGATAGGTCATTCAGCTTGTGACTAGTCTTACACCTTGTTTTGCTAATGTAGCTGGTCTACAACATTACTTTTATGGAAAAGGGCCTGGGGAACGTTGATAGCCTCATTAATAGCCTAAAGGAGGAGCTCCACGTGGCCAGGGCCGAAAGGGAGGTGGCCGAGGAACTGAAGCAGTCCTGGAGAATCAGCTCACTCGTGTGGACACTGAAGTTTGGGGCCTGAAGGGCGAACTGAAGAATGCCCACTTGACGATCTCAAGGCAGGAGGCGGAGTTGAGGAGGAATAAGAAGCAGATCAACTCATTGGAACATTCTGCTAAAGAGAACCAAGAGAGGGCTGAAGACCTGGCCAGGGTGGCTGAGGAGGTGTCCAAGAGAGGGCTGAAGACCTAGCCAGGGTGGCTGAGGAGGTTTCCAAGAGGGCTGAAAAAGCATCTTCGAGAGCTGAAGAGGCATCTTCAAGAGCCAAAGAGGCAGCCCTGGAGGCCGAAGTAGCCAGAAGGGAGTCCGAAGCCATGAGAGAGCAAGTGACTAATGTTGTTGTGGATTTTAGAAAATCTTCACAGTTCCAAATGGAAATGAATGAATCAAGTTTGTACAGCTATCAACATGACTTTAATGATGGACTCACCAAGGTCAGCGTGGTCTTCCCTAATCTTGATCTTTCCAGCATCCCTGCATTTGACATTGAGGAGGAAGAAGAAGAAGAAGTCGGGACCCCTGATGAGATTGAGGAGATGCCTAGTTGAAGTGAAGGAGTCCTGGTTGTAGCTGGTGAGTTGGCCATGGCCAATACTGCAATTATGACCCAGGCTGAAGAGGTGATCCAGACTGAAAGTTCTCTGACTCTGGACCAGGTAAAGGAGATCATCTCCATTCAGATTGAGGAGATACTCCATTCTGCCAATGCTGGGTCTTCCTTAACTGATCCATAGTGGTCCGTCAGGCTTCGAGCCTTGCATTTGTGTTTCCTCTTTTCTTTCTTTTGGAATGTAATCAATGAATCTTCCTGGTTTAATGAATATTTCACTTTTATGAATGCTGGATACTATGGAGCTTCCCAAATGTAGCTTTCCAAATGTAGAATCTTTGAACTGGGTTTTTGTAGGGTCATCAGTTTTGACGACGGACTGAATCATGCAACCTTTTGTCGAGTTGATTTTTCTAGACATATGCTCCTCTTTTTGAACTGCAAAACATGTAGGGAAGTTTCTATGTGAGGGGAACCTCTGGCTTACCAGTTTACCGGAGGTGTGGTGACTGTCATGCTATTGCCTGGAGAGGTGGTGGTGATCAGGGCCATAATGACTGTGCTTGGGAATAGGGATCATCATGGCTGCAACCTTTTGGTGGTCCCTCCCAACACATCAGTTGAGGCCCTTGATTTACTAGGGCATACATGCATGGCATGCCTGGGAAACCGCTGCAAACAAGGGCACTTGACCTAGGCCTCACCCATCTCGATATAAGGAAGAGGATTTCCTTGGATCAACTACCATTCGCTATTGGCAACGCCATTCCCAACACCGTTCCCGCCTCCTTATCCTCACACTGTTCTAAGGGTTTGATGTGGCATGAAGCCAAACCTAGCACAACTCAAGCGGGCAACCAAGGGGAAGCCAATGAGAGGCTTCCAGGTGAGAAGATCAGATCGGAGGTGAAGGTGTGTATTGGTGTTGCCGTGCACCCAGGCTGGGAGTAGTGTTCCAATCAAGATAGGTTCTTCCTCAGGGAAGAAACCGGTTTCTCCCGGGAGGGCCGCGCTGGCCCGGCTATCTAAGAGGTCAAGCCCACAAGATGTTGGTGGGGTTTCCTCGTACATCAAAGATGCCAAGCCTGCAGCTCCGGTCGTGGGAGAGAGAGATCCGGTATGGTGCGACACCCCTGCCACTAGATCGGGAGGCAGGAATCTGGGAATCCTTTTCCTGCTATCCTTCTTGGGATATAACAGGTAGCCTCCGATGTGCATGTTACCTATCTGCATTTGTCGACTGAACTAACCTTGTATGTACTTCCTATTTTATAGATTTCTCGTGACCTTTCTTTTCTAGAGAAAGGTGCCCATGAATCTATCAGCTATAGCGAAGACCTCCAAATCCAAGTGTCCTCAGCTGTAGCTGAGATAGATGTCACCGAAAAGCTTCAGAATGCTGTAGAAGAAGAGATGGGCAAGGTAGTTGCCTCGAACGATGTCTTGAGAAGACAACTGGACACTCTTCAGGTGCAGGCGACCGAAATGGCAACCACTGTGCAGGAGAGGAGGAGGAAGGTGGTTTCTCTTGAGTGGATGCTGAAGGAGACCCTACGAGATGCTGAGGAGCTAAAGTCTCATCAGGCCAAATTAAAGAGAAGGATCGATGAGCTGGAGACAAGCCTTTCGGTGGCAAACCAAAGGGATGTACAGGCCGAACAGAGGTCTTCCGGGGCCATTGAGGCTTACAAAAATTTTCAGGCCTTCAAAGATGAGATAAGCAAAGCCTCGCCGGAAGGATACCCTTCCGGTTATGTCGATTGCCTAGGTAAAATTAAGAAACTTTACCCTAGCATGGACTTGTCTTTGGTTGCAGTTCCAAAGGATGAGGCTGAGGACACCAAGGTTCAGCTTGATGCAGCGTCAACCCTTACTCCTGTTTTAGCTACTGAAGAGGTTGGCGGGGAATAAAGTTGTTGTATTTTCCTTTTTTTCAACTATCTATAATATTTTCCTTCTAGATGAGGGTTTTTCATCCTTAAAATAAATGATTAATTTTTTTCAAACTAGTCTCTTCTGAGTTGATTCTTTTTTGTGTGGTTCCTCTCTGGTGGGTAAGCCAAAGACTATTCGGTTCGAGGTCGATATTCTCGATATGACTGAAGACGAACTCCAAAATAGGATTGGAATGCCACTACCATTTTTTCATCCTTTGGGCTGGGATTATCCTCTATTAGGCTGATGTCAGTTACCCATCATAATTGTCCTTTCTATCTTGGAAGGGACGTGGCAGATAGGTGTTATTTTCTCATTGGCCATTGATTGAGAAACATTAAATATATATTTCGTTTCCCGTGTCGAGTGCATGGATATCCGAACGGTCACATCCCCGCCTATCCTGGGTGCTGCCATGTTTTCCCTTTTCGAGAAAAGGCCATTAATGTTGTAACCGTCCAAGGGATATCATTCTAGGTTCGAAGTGTCGATGATCTTTATCCTCGAGAGTAGTTATTGGCGATCATACCATCCCAGGTGGCCATCTGGGCTTCGAGGCATCATTTCAACACGTGGCACCCTCTGGCATGTCTGGGGAAAGGTGTGGAGCATGTTTCTCTATGGTCGTCCGTGGATGCAAAATCTTTTTTAAATAGGACCTTGCTCTTCTCTTTCGTAAGCCATCGAAATTTTAAACTCCCATTTTGAAAGTTGCCCTCCTTCCCTTAGCACATCATCGAGATGAAGTTTAACATTTTCGATCTTCAAAAGGCAGCTAAGAAGAGGGCCTCCAGCACTAGGGCAAAGGGCGAGCCAGTTCAAAGGCTCCCCGGGGAAGTGACAATGATGACTCGCAGAGGGTCATTGCTTGCTTGGAGAAGAAGGTTCGGGTCTTGGAGGCCCGTCTGGAGGAGGCCAGGGCTTGAGTCAAGGCGGTCGCTGTAGAGGTGGAGGAAGCCAGGAAGAAGGTGGTGGAGGCCGTCTCAAATTTCATGGCATCTTCTGCCTTTAAGGACGAGGTCGTCGAGGTGTAGGGTTTGATGGCAAGGCGAAAACATAGATTTCAAAATTTTTAATTTTATCTTTTGAAATCTTCACCAAACCTTTAACCCAAGATCTCCTTAAAAGAATTAAAACATATAAAATGCATATATATAAGATTTAATCTCAAAGTAAGATACTAACCTGTATCGCAAAATCCAAACTCTGAATCTCCACCAGGTGCCCAAATGTTCACCCTCCAATGGTGATCCACACAGAAAAAGATGAAGACAACAATTCCTAGTTCTTGGCTCCTCTTCTTGAATTCTTTTTCAAGAATTCAATTCTTGGACTTTTAGGCTGAAAATTTCTTTCTTGAAAATTTCTTTTCTTCCTTCTTTCCTCTTCTTGAATTTTCTTCAAGAATTCCCTTTCTTGAATCCCTTTTCTTGAATTGAATTGGAAGAAAAAAATTAAGACAGACAATGTCTTAATTCAAGAAGGAAAAGAAGAAGAACAGATCCTTTCCTTTTTCTTTCCTTTACCGTTCAAGACCTTCTTCTTATTCTTGTTTAGGGTCAGAGTTTCGACAGAGGATATCTCTGTAAGGGAAACAATACCCAACAAGAACAAGGGGAAGGAGTATCCTGGAGAGGAGGAAGGGGAATTGGATCTCTGAATTATGTTACGTGAAAACCCCCGAGAGCCCAACCCTATTTATAGATCTCAGAGGGATGTCATCTCGAAACAACGCAACCCTCTGAAACCCCAGGGATCACGATCCCTCATTCCTCACGCATCCCCTCAACCAAAAATCATGATTCTCCGATTTAATTTTCGTTTTTCCGACGAGGAGGACTCGAAAAAATTTCAGGAAGAATCGCAACTTTTGGAGACGGATTTGCGACCGAAAAGCGACGGATCTTTTCCTTAATTTTTTCTGGCCATCAGATCCAGATCCAAAGGCGCCAAACAAGGATCTGAAACGCCCCCTTTTTTTTTAGATTTTTCTCCGACGTTTTCCTTCTCACGTGTTTTAAGAGAAGTCCATGCACGTGGACTCTCTTTCTTGGCGCGCGCGGGTGAGAAAAGGGAGGGGGCGGCTTGGAGAGAGGGTCTCAGTGAACTAAGTTCACTTGGGTTCAGCCATGGGTTAGCCCAATGTCCTAAAAATTAAATTGGACCTTAATCTGGTTCAATTAGAACCCAATTAAGCCCAATTCGGAACCAAATTCGAATCTGATTCGAATAGAAATTTGGTCTGCAACACATGCTAGTGTGTTTATCCTGCAAACATGATTTAATTCCATATTAAATCCTTCATCAATTTTCTTTTGTGTGTGACCCATTGGGTTCCACACCTAGCTAGAAATAGGTCCGAGTTTTATTCGACTTAATTCGGTTAGATCTCAACTAAGCCGATTTAGGTCGACTCAAACTAGCTTGACTCGGTCAATTAGAATCTAATTCAAATTAACTGATTTGAATTACCATGACTCAATCATATACCTACAAGATAAGATTGACGTCTAGCAACGTATCATGTCTACCCAGAAGATGTGGAATTTTGGTGGAATTACCAAAATACCCTTCAGTGGTGAGTTACCGGGCAATTCAGTCATTTGATCAACTTGCACCCCGAATATGATTTTGAATATGGATACTTGTCAAATCCAATTTCATATTCATCCCTAGCTCAATCTTTATAATTATGATTCATTAATTAACCATTAGAAAATAACTCTAATGTTCATACTTTGATCAAAGGTTTCCTGAATCCATCATTTGAAATTAGCTGGATGCTATTCCCTCTTACTAGGGCTGATCAATTCCTTGTTGACCTACTCACAACCTCCATATACAATCCACCATAACCAGTATCACCTCGTGCATGACTCAGTGTCATGATTGATTGCGAACCAAAGTATGGATTCATATATATAAGGTACTATGGTAGTCTCAGGTCAAAGGACCACATGCACTACTCCCACTATGAGAATTATCTATTGACAAACAGATAAGGTTCCATTAGATATTCTCAATCTGGATCAATTCAGTGAACTCATTCTCTAATGAACACTCACATCCTAGTATTAGTGTCAAACACAAGTGACTGTGTGATGCAGAACAAATAAAGGGATGCGATGCGGAAGTAAATTAAGATTAACTAATTTTTATTTGTTGTTTTTATATGTTTGTAGAAGTTGGCTTCAAATCAAAGAAAAGTTAACCTAACATTGAAAGATACTAATATGATAATTGAAAGCACAATTTTAAGGAAACTAAATTATCAGAGTAGTTCAGAAGCAACGGATCGCTGGGGGTTGAGAAACTCCCAGACCTAGGGTTTCACTCCGAACTTTCAACAGAACAGAAATAAAGAGAAGAGATGGTTTATCTAACCAGACAATGATCTACACAGATTTTGGTGGAAGAACTCTCCCGAGCAGATTGTTGGATCCTCGGATTCAGATATCTTCGTAATGGATCCTCCAATACTGGTCCTTTGGTGGGTTGGCTTCTCCTGAACTCAAGATCTGGAAGAGAAGAAAAACAATTGATGGAATCAGAGAGTCAAGGGAAAGATTTACCAGGTTGATGAACTTGAAGATTGAAATTGCTGAAAACTGGATTCTCCTGGATGTTGATGATTTTTTCCTTGGAACTTGCTCTAGATCTGAAGTAGCCGGACTGGATCTGGATGAAGGTGGACGGCCTGGACTTGTAGAGAGAGAGAGGCCGTGGGAGATGGATGGAGCTAGGGTTTGATGGATTGAAAATAATGAAGGGCGGCTAGGGTTTTGGAATTTCAAGTGGCTAACCTAGGGTTTTGGATAAAGATGGAGATCTCTCACCTCCTCAAGGCTCCAATGGAACCCGGATTACCCCCTCACGGAGCTCAACACTTAGAATAGTGCGGAAGAAGAGAAACCTAGGTCACTCAACACAAGAGAATAGCAAAAATAATTTTTCTTCATTCATCTGATTTTTTTTCAACTTACAAGAGGGTTTAATTTATAATGCTTTACAAGGGAGAAGGGTTTCATATTTTCCCATGTGGGACTAAAGGAGGGGATCTCCAAATTAGGGCAAATCCCTTACATATGGTCGGCCAAAATACCAAAAATTAGGATTTGGGTTATAAATGGCAGGTAGATGGCTCCACCTTGCTTGGATTTTTCAAGAAAAATTTTCTTCCTTCCCTGGATGAACTCTTTTGGACTCCTCCTTTTCTTCCTCCCTAAGTCAAGGCTCTTCCCATCTTTGTTTTAGGTTTTTTTGGCAGGTAATGGGCGCCCCTTGATATGCTCTTCCAAGAGAAATTTCTTCCCTTCTTTGCTTGGATTTTCTTGGGAAAGTCTTGGCCACCCCCTTGATTGGTGGTCTCTTGGTGGACTTCTCCTTATCTGGCGCATGAGAGAAGGAGGTTGCCATCTGTGGAGTGGGGACCAAAAGCTGCTGGATGTGGATATGGCGCCCCCTGGACTGGGAGTGTGGCTGGGAGTGTGGTGTCCACTTGCCTGGTCTTGGAAGAAAGTGTAACATCCCATTTTGAAACCCTAGTCCACTACTGAGTCAACATGACTCAACAAAATAAAATGCAGGTAATGTAGACTCAAGCTAAATTGAGTTGATCTAGTCAACTCTTATTACAAACCAAAAACCCTAATTCTTCGGGCAAGGTTAATCAGAGATCCAGATGGAGCTCTGAAGTCTTCTTCTGAGTCTGGTGCCCGCACCAATTCTCCCAGGGTGGGAGGAACTCGACCCTGTCGAGTATGGATCAAGTTGGCTCTGGTATCTCTCCAAGAGGTCTGGGTCCAGCTCTTGTAACTCTTCTCGGGAGATCCAAGAGTCATCAGAATCTGGCCTTCCTAGCCAGCGGACCAGGTATCTTTGGTATCCTCGATTACGAGTAGAGATAACCTGATCATCCAGGATCTTTTCAATCTGCTCTTTCCTCACAGGCCAATCTGTTGGTGGACACATAGGGTCAGGTTCACTCTCAAGAGCAGGATTAGGTTCAAAAGCCTCACTGGGAATCACAGCTGGCTCCCTATACTCTACTAGGTCTGTAATGTTGAAAGTGGAGCTAATGCCTAGTTCTGGAGGCAACTCGAGCACATAGGCATTGGATCCTACTCTCTTTACCACTCTAAATGGTCCAGCTCCCCTAGCATGTAACTTTCTAACGGTTCCAGGAGGAAACCGTTCAGGCCTTAACCTAATCATTACATAGTCTCCTTCGTCAAAAGTTTTGACTCGCCTTTGAGAATCAGCCAATTTCTTATAAGTTTCGTTACTTAAATTTATTTTGGCTTGAATTTCTTTATGCAAGTCTTTTATATGCTATGCAAAAACTTCAGCAGACTCGGAGACTCGTGTGTATGGGCTAATAGTGAAATCAGATCAAGTGGTGTGAGGCTTGTATCCAAGAACAATTTCAAAGGGACTTTAGCCTATAGACCTATTGATCGAAACATTGAATGCAATTTCAGCCCTAAACAAAATACAAATCCCAATTCCTGGTATTCTCACTCAACCAAAATCTGAGTCAATGTCCTAAACTCGACTGACGATACATTCCTAAAGAATGGACTTTATTCAAAGGAACCCTAGGTCTAAACCTAACAAACTACGGCTCTCTAGGCTTGACCTTGGGTCGGAGGATGGCATGCAGAGCATGAAAACTTATCATGGGTGCCTAGTAGGTGCCATAAGGTCTTCCAGAAGTAGGTGGCAAACCTAATAGGTTCTGACACGTGGTTCACTCTAAAGACTCCGACAAAGTATACTTGGATGGTGTAAGAAGCATTGGAAGTCCTAGAGAAAGGGAGGAGATATGAGGCGGAGTCTCGAATTACCTGCTGACTAAAGGTGGTGACCTGAAGGTTTGAATGGTGATCTATGAGTGTCAACTGGTCATCCTTACGAAAGGAAAAGTTTGCTACTCCTAGGAATGGATCAAGAGATGGTTCGGGGAGTAGCCTAGGACATGTGATTGCAACAGTTAAGGTTTGTTCTCTAAGCAAATAATGATCCACTTTCTCAAGAAATGGATTAGAGAATGATTCATGGAAGGGCCTATGGATGACGACCTCAAGACTTGAAATTTGACCTATGGGTGAGGAAAGGTATACTCTATAGAAGGGTAGGTCAGTCATGCGAAGGAAGGGGTCTGGGGTCATAAGGAGGACTTCTACAGGACTGGGTGAATCAATCCGCTCAAGAAAAGGATGTCCAACTGAGATTACGGGAGAGACCTTAGTGGCTGAGCATGGGACAAGGTCCAATTGTAAGAGGCTTGATTCAGTCATCCAAAGGAGAGGATCTACCATAGGGTGGGCAAACTTAAACAGTTCAGTGCAAAGATCTTCAATTGATACTTGGAGAATGACTGTCATTAGAGGGTACGAACTAATAGCTTGGGCTAGCACTATGAGTTCTTCCTGGGGGTATTTGACTAAAGGAACCTGGTTCTCACAAATCTCTTGAATTTCTGAACTAGGTCCTATCAGTTGGTTGCTTTCCAAGGTCTCTTCAGGTAAGGAACCAATAGTATCAATTTCACATTCTTCAAGTTCTTTCCCCTCACATTCATCAACTAGACTCAAGCCAGCATCATATACTTCCTCGATGCCATCTTCAATGGGTTTCGGGTCAGTGGTAATCGGGTCAACTGATTCTAGGCTTGTCATACCTAACCGTTCTTCCTCATTGGTAGGCTTGGGTTCTCCCTCATTAATGTCATCCTTAGGATTCTTACCACTTAGCTGTGCACAAGCCAGTCCTATGCATGGGCACTGACTAGATTTATGGCCTCTTTCTCCACAAAACAAACATTCTTGCGATATAGGAACCTGAGTCACACTGGGTTTCAAGCTAGTAGAGACCTTACTTGGGCATGGGTGTGGATATAAATAGTTTGATCTAGAAGACTTGGGTTGTTGAGTGACTGGTCTAGAATATTGTAAGGACCTCTCATAGACACGATCCACACTATAGATATCATGGTTAGGCTTCCTAAGGTTATGCTCGGGATCACGGTATAAGGTCCTCCTAGGTTCCTGGCATGGGTGAGGTTGGGGCCTATTAAATTTTGGATCAGGGGTCCAATTTTGAAGTCTACGTTTCTCAAGTACTTGGACTCGATCCCTAAACTGGAAAAAACCCTCATTCATGTCCTGACTCAATTTGGTCATACTTTCGGTAAGATTTCTAACCATGGCCTCTAAATTAGGTTGGGTTTGACCAGGTTGGTAGGGTACTCCATTCTGGGTAGACATGATGCAAGCAAACACACAAAATGAGACTCAACTGAATGACTACGGGCTAACTAGACCTAGATCCCAAACTAGATGCCCAATCAGAGTGGCAAGCTAGCCTGTAGTAACTCAGGACTCAGCCAGACAGGTGTAAGGGGAGTGTTAGGTCCCTGAATGCCAATCCTAGACACCAATCAGAGATTGGCCAGGTAGGCGGACCAGCACACAAGCCCTTTGGGATGGAATCCCTGAACCACCGTTCTAGACACTGAGCACAAAGCACACACAGAGTAACCAGACAAACTGACTCAACACTAGCCTTGACCCGACTTGTTGATGTCCCTAGCCCACTAGGGCAAATTAGGTCTAATCAATTTTAGATTAAAGGCTTAGGTTCGAATGAAGGGGTGGTGGTTTTGGGCTAAGGAGAGGTTATCAACTCCTCCCCTTATCTTAGATGCTCAAATGCCCTTAAGTTGAATTAAGAGATGAACACTCAAAATAAATGGATTGCAGAACACAAAAACAGAGTTGCAATAATTTAATTCTCAGAAATCGCACGGAAACCAATAAGTCATGAGAAAATTATGCAAATTAGTTTCAATTATACTGGTTTCAACAAAACAAAAATTACTTAATTTGGAGTTACTTGCAGTGAGAAATAATTCCTGCAACAGGGAAATTACGGGCTGAAAACAGAGCACTTCCCCGTTTACAATTTCTGCTACGAAGTTGTAACCCAACGGATCCCCTACACGCCCTAGGAACACCCCGTGGAATGGGAGGAGGAGGTTTGCACCCCGCTTCGTTTCTAGGACCGGACGTCCTGGGGAGTCTACTTCGAGCAGACAAAGTAAAAGAGAGGGACTCAAACAAACAATCAGACAGAAACCCTAGACAGGGCTCTGATACCAAAATGATGCAGAACAAATAAAGGGATGCGATGCGGAAGTAAATTAAGATTAACTAATTTTTTTTTGTTGTTTTTATATGTTTGTAGAAGTTGGCTTCAAATCAAAGAAAAGTTAACCTAACATTGAAAGATACTAATATGATAATTGAAAGCACAATTTTAAGGAAACTAAATTATCAGAGTAGTTCAGAAGCAACGGATCGCTGGGGGTTGAGAAACTCCCAGACCTAGGGTTTCGCTCCGAACTTTCAACAGAACAGAAATAAAGAGAAGAGATGGTTTATCTAACCAGACAATGATCTACACAGATTTTGGTGGAAGAACTCTCCCGAGCAGATTGTTGGATCCTCGGATTCAGATATCTTCGTAATGGATCCTCCAATACTGGTCCTTTGGCGGGTTGGCTTCTCCTGAACTCAAGATCTGGAAGAGAAGAAAAACAATTGATGGAATCAGAGAGTCAAGGGAAAGATTTACCAGGTTGATGAACTTGAAGATTGAAATTGCTGAAAACTGGATTCTCCTAGATGTTGATGTGATTTTCCTTGGAACTTGCTCTGGATCTGAAGTAGCCGGACTGGATCTGGATGAAGGTGGACGGCCTGGACTTGTAGAGAGAGAGAGGCCATGGGAGATGGATGGAGCTAGGGTTTGATGGATTGAAAATAATGAAGGGCGGCTAGGGTTTTGGAATTTCAAGTGGCTAACCTAGGGTTTTGGATAAAGATGGAGATCTCTCACCTCCTCAAGGCTCCAATGGAACCCGGATTACCCCCTCACGGAGCTCAACACTTAGAATAGTGCGGAAGAAGAGAAACCTAGGTCACTCAACACAAGAGAATAGCAAAAATAATTTTTCTTCATTCATCTGATTTTTTTCAACTTACAAGAGGGTTTAATTTATAATGCTTTACAAGGGAGAAGGGTTTCATATTTTCCCATGTGGGACTAAAGGAGGGGATCTCCAAATTAGGGCAAATCCCTTACATATGGTCGGCCAAAATACCAAAAATTAGGATTTGGGTTATAAATGGCAGGTAGATGGTGCCACCTTGCTTGGATTTTTCAAGAAAAATTTTCTTCCTTCCCTGGATGAACTCTTTTGGACTCATCCTTTTCTTCCTCCCTAAGTCAAGGCTCTTCCCATCTTTGTTTTAGGTTTTTTTGGCAGGTAATGGGCGCCCCTTGATATGCTCTTCCAAGAGAAATTTCTTCCCTTCTTTGCTTGGATTTTCTTGGGAAAGTCTTGGCCGCCCCCTTGATTGGTGGTCTCTTGGTGGACTTCTCCTTATCTGGCGCATGAGAGAAGGAGGTTGCCATCTGTGGAGTGGGGACCAAAAGCTGCTGGATGTGGATATGGCGCCCCCTGGACTGGGAGTGTGGCTGGGAGTGTGGTGTCCACTTGCCTGGTCTTGGAAGAAAGTGTAACATCCCATTTTGAAATCCTAGTCCACTACTGAGTCAACATGACTCAACAAAATAAAATGCAGGTAATTAGACTCAAGCTAAATTGAGTTGATCTAGTCAACTCTTATTACAAACCAAAAACCCTAATTCTTTGGGCAAGGTTAATCAGAGATCCAGATGGAGCTCTGAAGTCTTCTTCTGAGTCTGGTGCCCGCACCACTGTGAGATCAGTCACCCTCATTACAAAACATATATAGGATGTGCTGGTCTTGCCGGAAACATTGATCCCCAACTCAATGTCCCATCGACCAGGAATATTTTAGATTAGGGTTTTAAGGCTTTAGGTCTCACTGGTATGATCTCATCAAAACCCTAGAACCATAGCCCTAATCTATGGGGTTCATCATAAAATCGAAAAGACACAGCAAATGATGAAAATTATGCCTTTATAAAATGTCAATTCATTGATTTTGGGATCAAAATTACAATATTTCAATTGGCTTTCAGGGCACAATCTTTCAATCTCCCACTTGCACTAAAGCCAATTGCCTTTAAATCTTAACCCCATACAATCAAGGTGGCGATCAAACTCTCGCTGTGATAGAGCCTTAGTGAACGGGTCTGCTACGTTGTTCTTCGTTTCTACCCTTTTAATGCAGACTTCTTGTCTTTCGACAATCTCTCGAACGAGATGGAAGCGTCTCAGAATGTGCTTTGATTTGTGATGAGCTCTTGGTTCCTTTGCTTGAGCAACAGCCCCCGTATTATCACAGTAAAGTGATACTGGACCTTCAATCTCAGGAACTATGCCCAACTCTGATATGAACTTCTTCATCCAGACAGCTTCCTTGGCAGCTTCACTAACAGCAATGTACTCTGCCTCAGTTGTTGAGTCAGCTACAGTTTGCTGTTTAGAACTTTTCCAGCTTACAGCTCCTCCATTAAGGGTAAAAATATACCCAGATATAGATTTGCTGTCATCTGGATCTGATTGAAAACTAGAATCTGAATAAGCTTCTAGTTTAAGATCAGATCCTCCGTATATTAGAAAAATATCCTTAGTTCTTCTTAAGTACTTAAGAATATTTTTCACAGCCTTCCAATGATCCTCTCCTGGATCAGCCTGAAACCTGCTGGCTATACCTAAGGCATATGCCACATCAGGTCTAGTACATAACATAGCATATATAATAGACCCTACTGCCGAAGCATAAGGTACCGAATTCATTCTATTTCTTTCTTCAGGTGTCTTAGGAGACATCTTCTTAGAAAGATGTATGCCATGACCAATAGGTAAGTAACCTCTTTTACTTTCCTCCATGCTAAATCTTTTTAGCACTTGGTCAATGTACCTAGACTGGGATAAACCTAGCATCCTCTTAGATCTGTCTCTATAGATCTTGATGCCTAGTATATAAGATGCTTCTCCCAAGTCTTTCATGGAAAACTTTTTAGATAACCATACCTTGACCGATTGTAACATTGGGATATCATTCCCAATAAGGAGTATGTCATCTATATACAGAACCAAGAAAACTATGGCACTCCCACTAGTCTTCTTGTACACACAAGGTTCATCCTCATTTTTGATAAAGTCAAATTCTTTGACTGTCTTATCAAATCGGATGTTCCAACTCCTAGATGCTCGCTTTAATCCATAAATAGATTTCTTTAGCCTACATACCTGATTAGGTTTAGTCTCCAAGACAAAACCTTCTGGCTGTGACATATAAACCTCTTCCTCAAGGAAACCATTGAGGAATGCAGTTTTCACATCCATCTGCCAGATTTCATAATCATGATATG
The DNA here is from genome assembly GCA_021397845.1 of Areca catechu. Lineage (NCBI taxonomy): Eukaryota > Viridiplantae > Streptophyta > Magnoliopsida > Arecales > Arecaceae > Areca > Areca catechu. Next base: position 99,047,086 of record CM038045.1, read on the forward strand.
CTGCTATAGCAAGCATGATCCGAATAGATTTGAGCATGGCAACAGGAGAAAATGTTTCATCATAATCTATTCCCTGTTTTTGTCTGAAACCCTTAGCCACTAATCTGGCTTTATAAGTTTCAACTTGGCCATCTACCCCAATCTTTTTCTTATAGACCCATTTGCATCCAATATGGTTAACACTCTCTGGTGCATCAACCAAAGTCCAGACTTGGTTGACATACATGGAGTCCATTTCGGATCTCATGGCTTCCAGCCATTTGTCTGAGTCACTACTTATGACAGCATCCGTATATGTTAGAGGCTCATCATTATCAATGATTCGGGCTTCATTATTTTCAATAATGAACCCATACCTTTCAGGTGCATGTCGCACTCTATCAGACTTACGGATAGGAGTGGTGTGTTCAGGTTCTATACTAACTGTGTTATGATTTTGTTGAGATGTATCTACTTGTTGAACTTCTTCAAGTTCAATATTTCTCCCACTGCCATTTTGTAGGATGAATTCTTTTTCCATAAAAATGGCATGCCTACTGACTAAAACCTTTTGTTCAGTAGGGTGGTAGAATAGATATCCTATACTATCTTTGGGATATCCAACAAATAGATATTTTTCTGCTCTAATATCAAGCTTTTGTCCAAAATTTCTTTTGACATAAGCTGGACATCCCCATATCTTAAGGTGCTTAAGATTGGGTTTCTTTCCCCTCCATAACTCATATGGAATGCTAGATACAGATTTGGATGGTACTCTATTCAAAATATTAGCCGTTGTTTCCAAGGCATATCCCCAGAAAGAAACAGGTAAGTCTGTGAAGCACATCATGGACCGTACCATATCTAATAAAGTACGATTTCTCCTTTCAGCAACACCATTTAATTGTGGTGTGTAAGGAGGAGTCCATTCAGAGATGATTCCCTTTTGTTTAAGGTGATCAAGAAACTCGGTGGTTAAGTATTCACCTCCTCTATCTGATCGAAGGATCTTAATACTTTTCCCCGTTTGTTTCTCTACCATACTTTAATACTCTAAAAATTTTTCAAAAGCTTCGGACTTATGTTTCATTAGATACACAAATCCGTACCTTGAAAAATCATCAGTGAATGTGATGAAATATGAGTATCCACCCTTGGCCTGAGTTGTCATAGGTCCACATACATCAGTGTGTATGAGTCCTAATAACTCTGTTGTTCTTTCATTATGTCCACTAAATGGAGTCTTGGTCATTTTACCCATGAGACATGATTCACAAGTTCCTAATGATTCATAGTCATAAGGATTAAGGAATTTTTCCTTGTATAACTTGTTAATCCTCTGCTCACTAATATGTCCAAGACGACAGTGCCAAAGTAAAGTATTGTTTACTTCATCTCTTTTTCGTTTATTACTAACATGTAGTATATTGTCATCAGAAGATAAAGTTAAGAGACCATTGCAAAATATACCATTAAATATTATTTCATTAGAAAAACTGATTGAGCAGCCACTGCTCATTACATTTATAATATATCCTTGTTTAAGTAACAAGGGTACAGATATGATGTTTCTAATGATTCTAGGCATAAAATAACAATTTTTTAACTCTAAAATATTCCCAGAAGGCAGCTTCAACATATAAGTCCCTACAGCTTCTGCTTGGATGGAATCTCCTCCAGCACCATAGAGCTCGAAGTCGCCTTCCTTCAAAACTCTGATGTTATGTAGTCCCTGCAATGATTTGCAGATATGATGACCACAAGCAGTATCCAATACCCAAGAGTTTGAATTAGAAGTGTCTAATGACAAAATTGCATGTATCTCATACATACCTTTTGGTGCATCACTAGCACCAGGCTTCATACTTGCAAGGTAAACCTTGCAGTTTCTTTTCCAGTGACCCGGCTTGCCACAATGAAAGCAGGTCATTTGTCCGGAGGCCTTCTTTCATTTCTTTTTCTTGATGCCCCCTTTTGGGTTTAACCTCCTCTTGGAACCCTTTTTGACTATTTTCTTCTTGTTTACACCATCCATAAGAAGAAGTGGAGCCTTATTTTTCTTTAAATGGCTCTCTGCTATTTTTAACATATTCAACAGCTCAGGAAAGGAAGTGTTAAGTTTGTTCATATGATAATTAAGAACAAACTGTGAAAATGACTCTGGGAGTGACTGCAGGATTAAATCCTGATTCAACTCCCCATCCATAACAAAACCTAATTGACCCAATCGGGTGATTAGGTCAATAACCTTTAATACATGGTCTTGTACGGATGTACCTTCTGTCATCCTTGCATGGAATAACTGCTTAGATATTTCATATCTTGCAGTTCGACTATGTTCTCCATAAAGTTCTTTTAAATTGAGTAATATGGAGTTTGTGTCCATGCTTTCATGTTGCCTCTGTAACTCATTGGTCATAGAGGCAAGCATTATACACTTGACAGTAAGTGAGTCATTTTGCCACGTGTTATATGTTGTCTTATCCTCTTGCGATGCATCTTCCCCTAATGGTTCCAAGGTTGGGGTATCAAGAATATAAGAAATTCTTTCTTGGCTGAGTACTATCTTCAGGTTTCTCAACCAATCAACATAGTTTGGTCCAGTCAATTTATTTGCATCAAGAATGCTACGGAGTGAGAGTGAAGATGCCATTTAATCTACATTAACAAACAACTTTACATAAGCAAACAATCAATGTTGACAAAACATAATTAAATTAGGACTTTAACTTAATTATGTCTCCCACTATTTTATCAAGCATCATAACCCTCAATGTGATGATCGAGAAAATCCTAATTGGTTCTCTTAGTGGGGTTGAGATCCTAATTCCTCATAAAAGACCTTGTGTGTACACAACAAATCTTATATAAGTTCAAAGGTAGGAAAACTCTTTCCAATTGTAATTCATACAATTCTCAACTTATCTTGGCCTCTAAAATATTAATAGCTTTGTGTGTACACAACAAACTATAATATTTTAGTTAAGTTAGACCCTTCATTACTATATAGTCATGATATTAATTATAATATCCTTGTGTGTACACAACAAAGTATTATATTAAATCATTCCATAAGCATCAAATGTACCAAGCAAAAATTATGTTAGTCACCATAAAGAAAAAGGCCTTGTGTGTACACAACAAACCTAATATGGATCATAACATAATAATGACTTGGCATGAAGGAAGGCCCTATGTAGTGAATATTACACTAAGCATATCAATCAATAATTAAGTTAATCATACCGGCCAGGTAAGTGGGAGAGTGGTGGGAGTCCCCCCGTTGCTTTCCTTAGACACCAATAAGAATTGGCCAGGTCAGTCAACGGAACCAATTAAAAACCACGTCCTCTTTACCGATCATGAACCACTTTTCCTAGACACCGAATGATAAACTAATCATATTGATTATTTTTGCTTTTGGTATATGACACTACAACTTAATATGTTTTAAAGAGGGCTTTATTAAAACAAAGCACATTTTAGCAAATATGTGCCATAGTGTGCCATCATACTAGGACAACCATTTACCACATAATGGATCCACCATTATGCCAGGGCAACCTTATTTCAGTATGATGACTAGAAGGCTAAACATATCTCTATGCAAATTAAGGTTTAAGTGAAAACCTTAATTAGTGGCATACATCAAACATATATGCATAATTAACACAAATATGTGATTAGTGTGTCATCATACTAGGACAACCATTTACCACATAATGGATCCACCATTATGCCAGGGCAACCTTATTTCAGTATGATGACTAGATCTCTATGCATATCTCTACAACAATTAGGGTTTGAGTGAAAACCCTAATTGGTGACATTACAACAAACATATATTACATCTCATGTTACTTATATAAATATGCATCTAAAATTCAGCATATATATTTTAATCTTAATAAGGAGGCTCTGATACCACTGTAGGGTTTGATGGCAAGGCGGAAACATAGATTTCAAAATTTTTAATTTTATCTTTTGAAATCTTCACCAAACCTTTAACCCAAGATCTCCTTAAAAGAATTAAAACATATAAAATGCATATATATAAGATTTAATCTCAAAGTAAGATACTAACCTGTATCGCAAAATCCAAACTCTGAATCTCCACCAGGTGCCCAAATGTTCACCCTCCAATGGTGATCCACACAGAAAAAGATGAAGACAACAATTCCTAGTTCTTGGCTCCTCTTCTTGAATTCTTTTTCAAGAATTCAATTCTTGGACTTTTAGGCTGAAATTTTCTTTCTTGAAAATTTCTTTTCTTCCTTCTTTCCTCTTCTTGAATTTTTTTCAAGAATTCCCTTTCTTGAATTGAATTGGAAGAAAAAAATTAAGACAGACAATGTCTTAATTCAAGAAGGAAAAGAAGAAGAACAGATCCTTTCCTTTTTCTTTCCTTTACCGTTCAAGACCTTCTTCTTATTCTTGTTTAGGGTCAGAGTTTTGACAGAGGATACCTCTGTAAGGGAAACAATACCCAACAAGAACAAGGGGAAGGAGTATCCTGGAGAGGAGGAAAGGGAATTGGATCTCTGAATTATGTTACGTGAAAACCCCCGAGAGCCCAACCCTATTTATAGATCTCAGAGGGATGTCATCTCGAAACAACGCAACCCTCTGAAACCCCAGGGATCACGATCCCTCATTCCTCACGCATCCCCTCAACCAAAAATCATGATTCTCCGATTTAATTTTCGTTTTTCCGACGAGGAGGACTCTCGAAAAAATTTCAGGAAGAATCGCGACTTTTGGAGACGGATTTGCGACCGAAAAGCGATGGATCTTTTCCTTAATTTTTTCTGGCCATCAGATCCAGATCCAAGGGTGCCAAACAAGGATCTGAAACACCCCTTTTTTTTTAGATTTTTCTCCGACGTTTTCCTTCTCACGCATTTTAAGAGAAGTCCATGCGCGTGGACTCTCTTTCTTGGCACGCGCGGGTGAGAAAAGGGAGGGGGCGGCTTGGAGAGAGGGTCTCAGTGAACTAAGTTCACTTGGGTTCAGCCATGGGTTAGCCCAATGTCCTAAAAATTAAATTGGACCTTAATCTGGTTCAATTAGAACCCAATTAAGCCCAATTCGGAACCAAATTCGAATCTGATTCGAATAGAAATTTGGTCTGCAACAATGCTAGTGTGTTTATCCTGCAAACATGATTTAATTCCATATTAAATCCTTCATCAATTTTCTTTTGTGTGTGACCCATTGGGTTCCACACCTAGCTAGCAGTAGGTCCGAGTTTTATTCGACTTAATTCGGTTAGATCTCAACTAAGCCGATTTAGGTCGACTCAAACTAGCTCGACTCGGTCAATTAGAATCTAATTCAAATTAACTGATTTGAATTACCATGACTCAATCATATACCTACAAGACAAGATTGATGTCTAGCAACGTATCATGTCTACCCGGAAGATGTGGAATTTTGGTGGAATTGCCAAAATACCCTTCAGTGGTGAGTTACCGGGCAATTCAGTCCTTTGATAAACTTGCACCCCGAATATGATTATGAATATGGATACTTGTCAAATCCAATTTCATATTCATCCCTAGCTCAATCTTTATAATGATGATTCATTAATGAATCATTAGAAAATAACTCTAATGTTCATACTCTGATCAAAGGTTTCCTAAATCCATCATTTGAAATTAGCTGGATGCTATTCCCTCTTACTAGGGCTGATCAATTCCTTGTTGACCTACTCACAACCTCCATATACAATCCACCATAACCAGTATCACCTCGTGCATGACTCAGTGTCATGATTGATTGCGAACCAAAGTATGGATTCATATATATAAGGTACTATTGTAGTCTCAGGTCAAAGGACCACATGCACTACTCCCACTATGAGAATTATCTATTGACAAACAGATAAGGTTCCATTAGATATTCTCAATCTGGATCAATTCAGTGAACTCATTCTCTAATGAACACTCACATCCTAGTATTAGTGTCAAACACAAGTGACCGTGAGATCAGTCACCCTCATTACAAAACATATATAGGATGTGCTGGTCTTGCCAGAAACATTGATCCCCAACTCAATGTCCCATCGACCAGGAATATGTTAGATTAGGGTTTTAAGGCTTTAGGTCTCACTGGTATGATCTCATCATAACCCTAGAACCATAGCCCTAATCTATGGGGTCATAGCCCTAATCTATGGGGTTCATCACAAAATCGAAAAGACACAGCAAATGATGAAAATTATGCCTTTATAAAATGTCAATTCATTGATTTTGGGATCAAAATTACAATATTTCAATTGGCTTTCAGGGCATAATCTTTCACGAGGTGGTTCTGGACTTTTACCACCAGGGATTCCAAGAGTACCGAGACAAAGCTTTCGGGTTCTATCATTTGAAGGGCATGAAAAATATTAGGCCTTCTGTCCCCTTCCCTGATCATGAACTTGACTCGAACTTTGAAGAGGAGTCAGAGTCTGAATCAGAAGGGAACTCCGAAGCCTCCCCGTCCTCCTTCTAGAACTTTGACACCCCTCGCTAGCATGGAAAAGGGCCGGCAGGTGGTTCTTAAATCTACAATGTTCTCTTTTTCTCCTCTCTCTTTTTTTTTTTTGTAAAATTTCCAAGAATGAAATGAAGAAACTGACTTTCTTCTCACTTCTTTCTTTCTCTGTGAATGGTATATCTTAAAGTACTATGAAGTGTAGACCTTGCAATATGACGAAAGTGTAGATTTTGCAGAGCCATTAGGGATCTGCAAATGGGATGGGATCGATTGAGCCATCTCATCAAATGTTTGCGACTGACAGGGTGAGTGATGTAGATTCACTTCAGCATGTTTTCAGATTTACCGTAGGGTAAGGCATCTAAGCCATCCCTGTGCATCACTGTTGTGGCTAATGTAGGCTGTTCAGGCCCGCCCGGCACACCTTCAGATTTACCGTAGGGTAGGTTATACGAACCATCCCTATGCCTTCTTTAGTATAAGGTAGGCTGGTTAGGCCTACCCCAGTGCATCTTCGGATTCACCGTAGGGTAGGTTTCATGAACCATCCATGTGCATTTGATCATTTGGCAGCCTGATTGGACTGTCTGTTGCACTCATCGGGCATACCAATAAGGTGAGTGGATCAGACTTGCCTTTGCGCTACTGGCCGATTCTTTCAATCGAGCCATTGAAATCGTTGTATTCTACTGGTGCAATGGGCTATTTAGAGTTGAATAGATTTTTATAAAAGATACTGGGGTATGTTTATTGATAGTACTTGCGAAGGTTTTGTACATTCCAAGACCGGAATAGGACTTTGCCATCCAGGGTCTTGAGTCGATACTTTCTCGAACGTATGACTTCTTCAACCTGGTATGGTCCTTCCAAATTGGGGAAGAGCTTGCCCTGCTCCGTTGGTTTGGATACTTCAGTTCTTCGCAGCACCATGTCCCCAGCACGAAAAATCTACTCTTTTACTCTTGAGTTATAATATTTGGCGACTTTTTATTGATATGTCGCCATTTTCATTAGGGCTTGGAGCTTGGTGCTCGGTAATAGATCCAAGTCAACTCTTCGGCGATCGAAGTTCTCAGGCTCTTCATACTTGTCGATTCTTAAAGATTGGAGGGAGACTTTGATAGGGAGTACTACTTCGGTACCATATGCTAAGTTGAACAGAGACTCGCTGGTGGTTGTTCTCGGGGTCGTCCTATATGCCCAGAGAATGGAGGTCAGCTCTTCTGCCCAAAGTCCTTTGGCAATGTTCAACCTCGTCTTCAGACCATGGAGAATGGTCCGATTCGTCATTTCGGCCTCTCCATTAGATTATGGATGGACGATAGAGGTCAGCTTGTGCTGCATATGGTACCGATAAATTTGGGGTTATCAAACTGCCTCCCTTTGTCGGTGATAATTATATGTAAAATTTTGAACCGAAATATGATGGAATTTCTGACAAAATTCTCGACTTTGCCTTCCGTGATGTGAGCCAGTGGTTCGGCCTCAACCCACTTAGTAAAGTAGTCGATTGCTACAATGAGGAACTTTCTTTGCCCAGATGCCGGTGGAAATGGGCCAAGCATATCCATGTCCCATTGGGCGAAGGGCCAAGGTGCCGTCGCTAGGTCAAATTACTCGCTGGCTATCTTTGTATATTGGCATACCTCTAGCATTGATCACATCTCCGTACAAAGTCGGCTGAATCTTTTTGAATAGAGGGCCAATAATATCCCTGGCATATTATTTTATACACCAAAGACCTGCCCCCCAAGTGATCACCACATATTCCTTCATGGACTTCTTTCAAAGCATAGTTTGCGTTTAATGGTCCCAAACATTTTAGCAGAGACTGAGAGAATGATCTTTTATAGAGGGTCCCGTCTAAGATGATATATTGGGATGCCATCTAGTGGATCTTTTTGGCCTCTGCTTTGTCTTCCAGCAGTTTGCCCTCATTTAAGAACTTGAGGATGGGATCCATCCAGCTAGGTTCGGTCTTGATTTGGTGCACCTCTAAAGTTTCTTCAACTATGCTTGGAGTTTCGAGGTGCTCGATGAAGGTGCAACCAAGGGACTCCAGAGTGGTGGTGGCAAGTTTAGATAATGCATCCACCCGGGAGTTCTCCGATTGAGGAACATGAATGATTTCTAAGAACTCCAATTAAGAAGATAGGGCTTGTACCTTTTCCAGGTACTGTACCATGGTGGGATCTCTAGCTTTAAATTCTCCTTTGACCTGGTTTACCACCAACTGAGAGTCCAAAAAGGCCTAGAGTCTCTGAACCCCTAAGCTCTTAGTGATTCGAAGTCCTGCAAGTAGGGCTTCATATTCGGCCTGGTTGTTCGAAGCACAGAAGGAAAAATCGAAGAGCGTACTCCACTGTGTGCCCACCTGGTTCAGCCAATATAAGGCCTGCTCCACATCCAGCGGAGTTGGAGGCTCTATCTACATGGAGTACCCAAACGAGCTCCATATTCTTTGAAGTGCCTCCTTCTTCTTCGGGCAGACACACTTCATCTTCGGACTTCCATGTGCACTTTACCAAGAAGTCGAATAGTATCTGGGCTTTCATAGCCGATTGAGACTAGAAACTGATGTCAAACTCACTTAGTTTCACAGCACATTTAGCTATTCTTTTCGAAGTATCAGGGCATAGGAGAACGGCCTTAAGAGGCTGATCAATCAACACCATAATGGCATGGGCATGGAAGTAAGGCCGTAGTCCCTTTGCCATAATTATTAAAGAGTAAACCAGCTTCTGCATTTTTGAATATCTTGTTTCAGCATCGTGCAGGACTTTGCTGATATAGTAGATCGGCTTGTAGGAGCCATCTTCTTCTCTTCGAACGACGACCAAACTGACTGCTTCATCCAAAGCGGAAAGGTATAGATAGAGTACTTCCCTCTCTTGAGGCTTAGAGAGCAAGGGGGGAGTTTCCAAGTAGTCTTCAGTTCTTCAAAGGCAATGCGATAGTCTTCGGTCCAATCGAAGCCTCGGGACTATCGTAATACTTTGAAGAAAGGAAAGCATTTTTTGGCTGATCGAGAAATGAATATGCTCGAAGAGGTAATTCTTCTTGTCAACTATTGCACTTCCTTTTTACAGGAAGGATGCCTCATATCTTTAAGGACCTGGATTTTCACGGGGTTTGCCTCGATTCCTCGCTTAGTAACGAGGAACCCCCAGAATTTGCCTGAAGTTACTTCGAAGGCATACTTTATTAGGTTCAACTTCATATGGTGACATCGTAGGGCACCAAATGATTCTTCCAGATCCTTGATGTGATCTTTTCTAAGGAGGCTTTTGACAATCATGTCGTTAATATAGGCCTCCATGTTTCTTCCCAACTGCTTCTTGAATACCTTATTAATCAATCTTTGGAATGTCGCCCCAGTATTTTTGAGCCCAAATGGCATCATTTTGTAGCAATAAAGACCTTTGTCCATGATGAAGGCCATCTTCTCCTCATCCTGGGGATTCATTCGGATCTGATTATATCCAGAGAAAGCATCCATGAAGCTTAATAGCTGATGACCGGTTGTGGCGTCAACCAGTTGATCAATCTTTGGAAGGGAAAAGCTATCTTTTGGGCCAGCCTTATTGATGTCTGTGTAATCAATGCAAATCCTCCACTTGCCATTAGCTTTCTTCACCATTACCACATTGGCCAACCATTCAGGATAATGAGCTTCTCGAATGAATCCTGTCTTAAGGAGTTTACTCACTTCTTCATATATTGCCTTCTATATTTCGGGAGTGAAGCTCCTTTTCTTCTGCCGAACTGGATTATATTCAGGATCGACTTCTAGCCGATGAGTAATCACTTCGACTGGAATCCCTGGCATATCCGAAGCCGACCAGGTGAAGACATCAGCATTGTTCCTGAGGAAACAGATCAGCTCTGCTTTGGTTTCCTCATCAAGCATGCTTCTGATCTGCACGACCCTGGTGGGGTCCTCTTCAGTCAGTGGCACTAAGATGGTTCTCTCCATGGGTTCACCAGAGTCTGCAGTCGGGTCCCTCAGATCTAACTGATCCCAATTTGTAGGATCATTGAAGTGCTTGTCTTGAATCATCAAGCATTATCGTGCCGTTCTCTGATCTCCCTTGGCTTCTCTGATGCCACTCCTAGTAGGAAAACGTACCAGGAGATAGTAAGTTGACATTATGGCTCGGAATTTGTTCAGGGCAGGCTATCCCAGAATTACGTTGTAGGACGAAGAGGTTCGAACCACCATGAAGTTGATTGGTAGTGTCTTCTGTCGGGGTTTGGTGCCGAGGGTTACAGGTAGTATTATTTCTCCCTCAACATCGACCTGGTTGCCTCCGAATCCAGTAAGTGGTATAAGATATCTTTGTAATTTATTTTAAGCAGGCACGTCCGATAGAATGCATCGTAGAGCAAGATATCGGTCGAGCTTCCATTATCAACCAAGATTCGTTTTACATCATAGTTGGCCACAATGGCCGAAATTATAATAGAATCGTCATGCGGGTGTTGAACCCCTATGAGGTCATCATCAGAGAAGAGTATAGCATTGTTGTGTTTGAGCCACTTTGGGGCATCATCTTCAGCTCTTCTCCAGCTAGTCGACCGATGTAGCATTCCGACGTTCCCATTGGTGGGCCTCTAGTTTGGTAGTTCAGCCTCTTCAGGGGCCCTCTGGGGAACCGTAGCTTCCAACTGAGGTCCTTGGCAACCTACGTACCACCCTAGATAACCTCTCTTGATTAGATCCTCTATGGCATCTCTCAGCTGGATGCATTCTTTAGTATCATGCCGTGGTCCCGGTGGAATCGATAGTATTTGTTCATGTTCCTTGTGGAAGAGGATGCCTTCATGGGACGTGGCCGTTGGAGAGTTTTTTTTTTCTATCTTGAGTAGGATCTTTTCTCGAGGAAGGTTGAGGGGGGTATAAGAGTCGAATCTCCTGCCCGATGCTCTGGGCCTGGGACTCCATCGTCGGTCAGTATATTTGTTGTTGTTGTTGTTGGAAACACGGGGCCTTGTCCCCTATTGTTCTTTGAAGGGGGCTTCCCCTCAGCTAACCACCGGTTCGCCACTTGCTCTTTGGCGTCGGCATACTTCTAAGCTCTCAACAAGAGCTTAGCATAGCTTTTAGGAAACTTCTTGTCCAGGAAAAAAGTGAGCCTGGACTGCGAAGCTCTTTTTTTAATGCAGACATGGCCACGTGCTCATTGAGATCAGGGATCTTGAGAGTGGCCGAATTTAATATGGAGATATAATCTCGCAGACTTTTTCCTTCGTTCTGGTGAAGGAGGAACATCGTATCCGTATTGCAGGGGGTCTTGCGGCAAGTCCTGAAATGCAAGACAAACAATTTTTCTAGCTCGAAAAAAGAGTCGATGGTACCTGAGCATATGCTCAAGTACCACATCCAAGTGGCTTTCTTCAGTGTGACCAGGAATGCGAGGCAGTACAGCGCATCCGAAGCTTCTTGGATCATCATGTGGGCTATGAAACTATCCAGGTGATCAAGAGGATCGGAGGTGCCATCGTAGGGCTCCATCTGGGGGACCCTAAAGTGCTGAAGAACAACTTCGGCTATGATTTGGTCAGTGCAAGGAGGGCGCAGCTCACACACCACTAGATCATTATGGTCCCTTCGCTCTCGAAGCTTCGCAATCTCCGATTCGAGGGCTTTAAATTTTCCGTCATAATCAGAGAGAACTTGCTTCAACGGATTCTCTACGGGAGTGGAGCCTTCAGAGGAAGGAGAAGGAGTTTGCCTAGGCCTCTTTCCCTTCCACAGCGAATCAGTGGGCCCAGGCATTCTTGAGCTTCGGCCCTCAGGAGAGGGTCGAAGATGGAGAGAAAGATGAGTGGACTCTCCTCAAGGGGCTTTTTTCTTCCGAGATCGAGAGCTATATCTAGAGGTAGCTGGCGGATGCCCCACATGGAAAGCTTTATCTTGGAAATCCTTAACCATGGCCGTAAGGGCATTGACCTAGTTTAGGAGAGTTTCTAACTGCTGCTGTCCCACGATGAGTGTGGGAAGTGGAATATCATTCCCCACTGAAGGTTCACCCCTGGGAAGAAACGCGACTTCGACTTGCTGAGGTGATCTGAGTCTTTCCTTTCGCCATCGAGAACTTCTTACAATTCCCCTTTTTCAAGGAGGGGAACTTAACAATGGATGCTTAGACTACGTCCCCTACCTGGCACGCCAATCTGTTGGCATAGAATCCCTTTTTCGACCGGAAGAAGCTACTGGATCGCAGGTCCGCTCCCTGGTTTACCTGCAAAACAAATTCCTGGCCGGATTTGCTCCGACAGGAGACACTCCGATGCCTAAGTCAGAGGCAGGCTCCAGTCACAGAATGGAAAAGATTCTGAGGAAAATAAATGGAGAGGAAAGGACTCTGAGATTCTCAGGGCTATGTTGTGCCTTTACCTGGAGCGTTCCCTCTTACCAGTATTTATATTGATTCGTCCGTCCTGTGGTTCCATTCTCTTTCCTGCGGTTATGATGGGGGGAGTTAATTCCTTTCCCTCCGTTCACAATCGTGGGCAGTTATTAAATGGTTCCGGCCATGCCAGAGATGTTACTGCCGGAGTTAATGGTCACGTGGTCATTTTGATGTGGTTGTGCTTTGGAGATAATTGGACAATCGATGATAACCGTTATCCACCACGTTTGTGGGAATTTGAGACATATCGGAGATCTATCTTCAGGCTTCTTCTTTGTGAATATTCGTAGCTGAATCGGAGGAGCGCTTTCGTCTTCAGATACTTTCGAGACAGCACCTGTGGCTGATGTCGAAGATCATACTTTTGGCATAGGTCGAAGACTACGTCTTCGGTGTAGGCCAAAGGCTATGCCTTCGGTCGATCGTGAAGATTATGCCTTCGGCTAAGGCTGAGAGCCCTGTCTTCAGTAGGGGGCCGAAGGCTGACTCTTCGGTTGAGGTTGAGAGCTATGGCTTCGATTTGTCCGTCAACCGTTCGGCTTCTTCTAGGTACTTTGGTTCGAAGTGCATGGTTCGGAAGAGATGCCTTCAACCGATCGAACTGATGTCTGATCTGTGCTTGAACCGACATATCCCAATAATTTAATATAAATGCTACCTTGGTCGTGAGCCGCCACATTGTAAGCAACATATTTTCCTTCATGGATGGTAAATATATCAACACCACTAGCATTCACTCAATTTATAGGCTCCTTTGGGGTTGACCAGCGGTTCACCAGAGCTTTAAGAAGAGGGCAAGCTCCTTCCTACATAGCCGGATAGCATTAGCTTTAGTGAGGGTCCTCTGCTAGTAGAGAGAGAGGGTATTCCTAAGAACAGAGTTATTGTACTTGGTTCCTCTCTGGATCAGTCTCCTTAGAAATCTATTTCCGCTCCAAGGTTCCCGGCATCTCCAAGGACCACTTCAATGGGGTCCTACCATCCCTCCATCCAGTTCCTTGCCTTTTTTAGCAAACAGGGATGGGATATAGATATGGCCAAACTTAAATGCAATCCAATATCAGTGACATCCTCAGTTAAATATTTGCTCTTATCCCTTTTTTTTTTTTTCTTTTTTTTTGATATTATAAGAGCTTCCACCCAGAGACGGCCCTGTGGAAGCTCTTTAAAAAAAATCTTAAAAAATTAGTAAAAAGAATTTAAAAATAAAATCAAAACAAAGTAATAAAAATCAGTAAAAAAAATCTTTTCTGTACCAAAAAAATTCCAAAAACTTTTATTAAAAAAAAAGTGAACCTTAGAGGGGCCGCCGATCGCCATCTCCTACTCCTCCAAAATCCTGATGCCCAAACCAAATTGCGCCAGCCACCGCCATCCCTGACACGGCACACGCTGACCCCACCCGTCGTGATGCCAGCTCACCCATCGCAAATCTCCATCGTCGACGGCCACCGCAGCAGCTAGCAATCTTCGTTGACGGCCGCCGCCACCCCGACAGGGCACTCGCTGCCCCCACCCATCGCGGCGCCACCCCACCTGCCATCTCCTTCGCCAACGGCCGACCTCAGCCATCTCTTTCAACTCCAAAGTCCCAAAGCCCAAAAATCCCAAACCCCATCCCGGCCGTCCATCGTCTCCTCTTTTCGACGGCGACTCTTCCTCGGTTCCTCCCATGGTTCAATGTGACGATGCCAGAGCCGACGCGCCACCATAACAATAATCTCTTGACCCTCTTCTGAAGTTTTTGCTTCTTGGTAACGTTGGTAAGCCACTTAGTCTAATAATTTTGGTACAGCTATTCCTTATCATATTAATGATAAATTTTTTTCAAAAGAGAAGTTCCATGTAACAGTTTTTTTTTTGAGTTGAAATGCTAAACAATATGAAAAGATGTAGAATATGTGAAGGTTATGGCATGATAAAGTAAATGTAATTAATATTTCAAATGGTTTGAGTTGATTACATAAAATTTAGGAACAATTTGGCAAGAGAATATTGCTTAAGATGGGTTAACATTTTTTTTGCCCCCCTAAAAAAGTTGATGTGGTCCGCCCCTACTTCCACCTCTGTTTCAAGATGATGGTTGCTATCTAATGTTGAGATCCTCGATCTCTTGGGTCTATTTACCAACTCCATGAATGCAATATCTGAAATTCATGTGGATGTATGTTCTTAGACATCTCCTACCTTGTGTTTATCTATTGGATTGAACGAGATAGCTACGTGGAACAAACATTACTCAACCATCTAAGTTTCTACTTGTCAGTGTTCCTGAAGTCAGGCACCAAAATAGTATTCTTGGTGAATCTTGTGGTGATGAAGGATCGAGCGGGGTTATAGAGGGTTGATACGTTAGAAAGCTATAAAGGGAAATTGTTTAGTACCTTTGAATGATCTTATATGGAAGTAAATAGCCTATGAGCAAGCTTAATGATGCTTGAGAAATAGCTAACATTTTAATCTTAGCAAATACCATACCAGATATAGACTAATTTTTCCCTTGTTGCAGAGTCATTGCAAATTTGGGGATGTGGGTTGACGAATATTTTTTTAAAAAAAAGAAAATGCCAAAAAAAATAATTGCTTGAATGTGAGGATAATTTAGATTTTTATATGTTAAATATTCTTAGCCATTATGATAGGGCACAACATCATTGGATTGCAAGGTATGTAATCCTTGAAATTCACTTTATACTATTTTCAGTATGTCAGAAGAGCCAATGATCCATATCATGAAGGATCTATAATGATTAAATGAATGACTGAAATAGTTAGAGCCTATTTGGATGATTGGGTTAAAATTTTATATAATTCATAGGTTGAGCTAGTACAACTAGTAAAATCAGTCTGGACTGAAATTTCTAGAGTTTTGAGGGGACCTGATTTTCACAGAAAGAAAAAAAAAGATTTGTTGAGATCTTTTTTCTTCCTATGAGATTTGAACTGATCCACTCCAAAGGTATTATGGATATCTATAGATATTGACCTAGTTTGGTTTGATTTTACTAATTCTACTAGCCCAATACATGAATGTCATGGAATTTTGGACCTGATCATCCAAATAGGCCCTTAGTATGTATAAGAAACAAGAGTAATATAGCTAAGCTGTGATATCCATAATAATCATTATTCTCAAGTAATCCCCTCGTAGACCAATTGAGAGATTACAATGGAATGAGTGTAAAATTATGTGTCAATATGCCCCTTGAATAATAGAATGGTTGATCATTTGAGAGATTGAAATGCAAAACTCAAGAATAGGAAGGGCACAATGGCTTAGTAAATACATTTGCGAGCTAATCTATACATAAAACATATCAAACCAATAGTTGCCTTCTCACAACCTTTTTTCCAAACAATGCGATGATCAATCTCAATGTATTTGATGCGAGCATGAAAACTTTGATTAGCTACCATACATGTTATACGGGCATTATCACAATAGACAATCATAGAATTTTTAAATAAAGATTAATATCTAAAGAAAGTTGTCAAATCTGAAAGGTTTCAACCTATGTCAACATTGAAGAAAGATACGGTGGGTTACTTCTTTGCACTCCATAAAATGAGATTGGAACCCCAATAGATGTGGTATCCAGTTATTGAATGACACTTATCCGGACAGCCAGCCCAACCTGTACTTCTGTAAGCAGTAAATTCAGAGGATGATTTCAAAAGTGTAAAGCATGATTGGCAGTCCCTTTGAGATAATGACATAATCTTCTCGTTGCTGGTATGTGAGAGGTTATCAGCTTGTGCATGAATTGACTACTATATTAATAGAAAATGCAATATCCAATATATAGATGGATCATCAAGTACTTGACCATCATGTCAGCCCAATGGCTCCTTGTGGGCAAAGGAATTGCTATAAGCTTCAAGTTTGGCCAGATCAATTTAGAAGATCAGTAGGCCGAATCTATTTAGAAGATCAGTACAATATTTTTCGTGGGAAAGAAACATTGCCCATGTCACGTTTGGCTTCAATGACCAAGAAAGAGTGTAATCACTAAGAATTTTATGGGGAATTCCTCTGACAAAACAGAAACAATATCACTAAGTAGTTCAGATGCAGGTCCAGTGAAGCTGGCAAAACTTCCTCATATGACGGATCATAAACTTCGTTGATGTTCACCCATATAAGGTCTAAGTTTTTCCCAGCACAAAGGATCATCCCCACCATCTTTCTGAATAGACAGACCGAAACCCTTCTAAAAGAAACAGAGTTTGTGTTCTTTAGGCCAACTGACATTATTGCAAACAGATAATAGATTCTTAATGTTAAATATTGTTGACTTGTTAATTTCTGCTTTAGATTTTCAGCAGCAAGCTTGATTGAGCTGCTGAAAAAATAAAGAGCCTAGCTGCTGCTTTTCTTCATAATTTCAACGTCATTCAAACTTATATAAATAAAATAAAATAAAGAATGAAACTCTAGATATATATATATATATAACGTCATACATGTTACAAGAGTAGATTCAACACATGTAAAAATGATCATATAATTTTAAATATACAACAAGAACAAGTACCATGAAAAAAAATCAATGTAATCTTACATATTTAAATAATTTTAAACATTCAACACAATTGCTATGGATGTGTGCAATTTTTGTTTTTTTCCTCTTTCCACATACTTAGGTTTTGACGTTTCAAAATGCACCGTTACTAAAGTCTGCCTGGAAATACATGCTTATACATCCATATACTCCTGACAGTTGTTTCTTCAATGGATCCTGCAAGACCACCTGAACATTGCAGCATGCATATTGTCCTTGTACTTGTCATGAAACACATTTTACAGCCCAGTTAAATAAAAGAGATTTAATTGCCTTGTGGTCTTAGTTCGACATTATTTTCTTGAGTAGATTCGAGGTACCATCATGTCTTTTGATGATCGAAGCTGTTCTAGTGTGGCAAGAACTTCTGTCATAATAGGCCTGTTTTTGGGGTCTGTGTGTAGACACTGCAAGGCAAGAGCAGCAATTGCCTGGGCTTCCTTCTTTGCATATTGACCCTCCAGCCTTGTGTCCATGATCCGCGATATTTTCCTTCTTTCATTCAAAAATGGCTTTGCCCAGTCTACAAGAGTCTCCTCTGCAGAACATCTTTCTTCATCCAGTGCTCGCCTCCCCGATAAAAGTTCTAGCAACACAACTCCAAAGCTGTATACATCGTTCTTTACACTCAAGTGACCTGGCATGGCAAGGTTGAATTTGTACTCATTGTTTTGGATGACATATTTAAACTTAAGGACATACAAAAAGACATGAATGGATTGAATCATAAATCTGGTTCATGAATTCTGCAATCTACTATTGATTAAAAAATTAAAAATGTTTGCACTAGTCATTTAAATGTTCAGGAAGAAAAGATAAAAACATATATGAAAGATTAAAATTCTCAATCAGGTTCTACTGGAATTGAAACATCAGCTTTCATTTCATTGTTTGTTTAGATGAATACATTGATACTAATAGGACAATTAGTGCTAAATTCAGTACCTACTTACAAGCATGTTATTACAGAAAAGGAAAAAAATCTCGACCTTTGACTGCTAGATATCAGATAAACATTCTGTTAGGTATAAGATTTAATGTCAAATTAGGATTTATTATAAATGTACATCATTCTGTGTTTGGTTCAATGAAATTGAGTCCTAGAATTTGAATTGCAAATAATAATATTTTAATATCAATTGATGGGCAACCTGAAAATTGAAAAGAAATATGCAGATCCCAAGGCAACAGAACTTATGACATTACATGATGGATCAGCTTAAAATGCTTGTGGGAAAAGACAAATGAGACTCGAGTTATGTTTTATAGCATAGTACAGTTGTGAAAGGCATTTTAAGGTCTCTATTAAAGTCCACTGACTAATCAAATAGGGATCTGATATAACCTGTAGCAATGTATTCTGGAGCAGCATAACCACGAGTTCCAACAACCCGAGTTGAAACATGAGTTTTGTCTCCAGTAGGACCATTTCTTGCTAAGCCAAAATCTGATAGTTTTGCATGGAAGTCCTGTGATTGATATCCAAGTTAGGTTTCATTTGTGCTGTTAAAAGAATTGATGGAAAATAGTGATCTGCTGGCTGGCCTTAAAAATTCATACCGAGTCAAGAAGAACATTGGAAGCCTTCAAATCACGGAATATTACTGGGGTTTCTAAGCTGTGTAAGAATGATAGTCCTCGAGAAACACCAATGGCAATGTTGACTCGCATTGCCCAGGAAATAGTTTGTACTCCTCCTGTGATAGACAAAGTCAACAAATCTCAATCAAAGATAAAGAGAAATTTAGTAAGATATGCATACAGAATCTGTGGTTGCCACCATGACAGCATAAAATATGCAACAATGATGCTTATGTTTCTCTATGTTTATCATGGACAGAAAATAATTAAGAGAAGGATGTCTGAGATGAGATCCAATTTAGGGATGTAATGGAAGTGATCTCATTGCAGTGAAATATGACTTATTTCTGATGTAGATATCCCTGCAACCCCTAAGTTTTCACAGGATACTCAACATATTAATTTGAAGGAAAAAGAGAAAAAAAAGAACATCATATATAGAGAGTTCTTTGATCGTAGTATTAACATACTTTTAAACAAATGGTTCTCCAAGCTGCCCCTCTGCATGTATTCATAGACAAGAAGTTTGTTATCAGACTCTGAACAGTATCCTATCAGCTTAACTAGATTTTCATGTTGAAGCTCGCCCAAATAGGTCACTTCTGCCTGCAACAGAGATGAATCATTAGTCAGAGTGAAGTTCAGAAATGACGTTAGCCTGTCAAATGAGAAGAAATATCAAGAAAACCATGTGAGAAATTAGGTTTTTGGGATACATACAAGCCATTCTTTGTGTCCCTGAAAGCTTTCCCGTTTGAGTTTCTTGATGGCAACAACAATGCCAACCCCTGGTCTTGTGGGTAAAAGGGTATTCTCATCAATCCATCCTTTGAAGACGCACCCAAACCCTCCTTCACCAAGATAAGAATTAGAGCTGAAATTTTTAGTAGCATTCTTGAGGTCATTCAAGGTAAAGGATTTCAGATTGACTGCAGGTGAGGACTTCAAACTGACTGCAGGTGATGCCTCAGTTCTGAATGATTGAAGAGAATTATCCACCCCAGTAGAAGTTGTTTTAATTGAATCTATTGAACTGGAAGCAGCAGTGCTAGGCAGTGAATTCTCTGGAGACAATATGCAAATTTAGAATTCTTTTATTATTTTTCTAAATCATATTTGATAAAAAAAAAAAAAAGCTTTGAACGAAGATAGCGGCGTGTAAATACTAAAAGATTGATTTTATCCACAGCGTCTAGAAACTTACATCAAAGAACTTGAAACAGAGGCATACTTAAAAATGAGTAAAAATTCATAATGTATTTTGTATAATATATACATGACAAGAACAAATAAACAGCAAAAAGTGTGACTGGATAAAAAATGAGTCAAGTAGCATCAAACTTCGAATAGGATGACATTTCGAAGCCTATAATTGCATTGTAAATGAAATCTACCTTTTCATGTATTATCAAGGAGATAGACTGGGATTTTCTTTTCAAAAGATGGATTAAACAAAAAGAAAAGAAGATAGAGTAGTGCGGGCACCAAGATTCGAAGGAGACTCAATTCAATTTGGTTTGACTAACGCTTAGCCAATTTTCTTTGAATCCTGTCGACTGATCCATTATATTTTATTTTTTGTTAATTGAGTCCTGTAAAGTTTGAGTCCTATAACCAGTAAGCTAGCCTTAACCAAGTGAAGGAGCATTATATTGAAAAAGACCAAGATATGCATCCAAATGCCAAGTGGCGCCCAACACATGATGACACATGAATGCCCTCATGAAAAATTTAAACTGGGGACCGCATGGAGACACTTGGCGCCCATGCATACAGATTTTCAGATTTGGCACCCCATTTTGAAACCATGGAGACACTTGACACCCATGCATGCAGATTTTCAGATTTGGTGCCTCATTTTCATGAAATTTGAAATTCAAATTTGTAACTACCTTTCCCCCTCTTTTCATGTAAAATTTGAATTTCAAATGAGGTTAGAAGGCTATAAATAGGCCCCTAATCTCTTTGTAAGGAAGATGCTATTTTTTGAATGAAAAAAAAATTTCCTTTTGAGCTCCCATTATTGTAAGTTTTCATTTTCGGTGTGAGATACATTATCCTCCAAAAGGGAGGGTATGAGACCCAATCTACCATCTAGTTCCCATAGTTCATCCGTCTCCCATCTACCATACCTTGGTGTTGAAGTTCCCCCCCTAACCCATGGAGTTAACGCCCCTATCCATGGAGCAGCCAGTCTAGTCTTCATCAAGGTGCCAAGCATTCTTCAAGCTATCACTCTCCATCCTTCCTTATTTTCTTAAGTTGTTTGCTGTATTTCTTCATCTTTGCTAAGTTCTCTTCTTGCTTGCAGGGTTCTCAAGAGTGCCGGTCTGAGGAGGAAGCTTATCTTGGCAAAGAACCCCTACAATGGAGTCTACTATCCGGGAAGTATTGATTTCTTCATCCTAGGTGCCAGATTCGGAGAGAAGAGTACCTTCTTCTGGGAGCAAATCGAATTGTTGCTTGGTATCACCCTCCCTTTACTCTTGCTCTGTCGGTTGAAGGTAGCCTTAGCCCTATTCTTGAGAGATTTCTTAATCCTTCTAGGTCCTTGGTTCTTTACACTTAGAAGACTAGTTATGAGCATGTCTTTACTTCTTTCAGATAGCTTGTTTTCATCTTTTACGGGAAAATTTAAAAAATATATAAAAATCTGATTCATTACTGTAATCATCAAAACCTTAGTTAGGCCTTTCATCCCGCATCAATTATTGGTATCAAAGAATGTTAGAGTAGGACAAGTTTTCATGTTCATTGCTATAATTTCTGTACCCAATAATTCAGCACATGCCTAAGATTCACGTCCATTGAAACCCTATTAGATCTAAATTCTTTTTGCTTGCCATTATTTTTCTGTTAACCATCAATAAATCTACTATTACCAACTAAAATTTCATATTAAAAGCACAAAAAATATTTTTCTGCAATTTATTTTGTCACTGTTACATCCTGAAATTTCTGTAATTAGGTTTTTCTTGCTTGCTAGTTCATCACTTCTCTATCACACTTGTTACATTTTTTTTATTATCTGTTCAAACACACCACACCTGCATTTTCATTCTCAAATCTGAAACCAGTGACTTTAAAATATATATATATACCATATAAAATCCCTAAAGAAAGGTTGAATTTAATCAATCTATTATAAGCTTGTGTGTCAACTTGATTGTGCAATCATATTCAAGCTGCTTAAAGGCAATTGATATCCAAAATAAGGTGAGGATTTCATCACCTCTCCTTGGCCCACAAACCACCATCCACATATTGCATAGTCCCAAACCACCATCCACATATTGCATAGTCCCAAGCCTAATTCTAAAATCAACTAGACTTAATTTGCTCAAGTGAGCTAGGTGACACCAAACGGTCTAATTCAAGGTATTGTGGGGAAGCTGGTGCACTCAACTCATTGGTTACATTTTGAAGCTGATGTCTAAGGCAAGAGGTCAAGTGGCAAATGCCCTGAGTGATTCCTGTGGTTTTTGATTAGGACCCAGCGAGAGCTGAGGGAGCCTCCCACAGACCCACCTCTTACCTGGCCAGTGGATTGATTAGCTAATGAATTGGCTGCAAAGTTAGCTGACTCATCCTACTTTGGATTTCTAGGTCTAGGAGCCCTAGAACATTAGGAGTCTAATTGATTGAAGTCTTGTATTGTATGACCACCAGGGCAGGGACCCAATTTAGACTATCCCACACCCCATCTAATTCATCCATGGAACCTAATCTTGAGGTCACCTTGAGGACCCTACTTGACTGACTAGATCAGATGGATGATAGGGTTGCCCAAATGAACACCAACTTTCATACTAGATTTGACCAAGTGGATGCCAGGTTCAACCAACTAGAGGATAGAGTTCAAGCCTTAGAAAGGAATCATAAGACCAACACCTAACCTGATCTAGTCACACCACCACCTACGCCCTATCACCCTAGGAGAGTCCCTAGGAAAGAACCAATCTAGGGTCTAATCCAAGAAGGCTGCACCCAGACCCAGTAGATCAAGAAGAAAGGGCCATGAGGAACATTAGACTAGAGGCACCCATGTTTGATGAAACCCCAGACCCTAAAGCCTATATTGACTGGGAGAGTGAGATAGAGCAATATTTTGACTAGTATGATATGACTGAGGAAAAGAAATACAAGCTTGCTAAGATAAGACTAGTTCGCCATGCTAGATTATTTTGGAAAAACCTTGAAAGACAAATAGATCATAGGCAAGACATACCTATAACCACCTAGAGGGCTATGAAAATGAAGCTGGGAGAAAAGTATACCTGGATCATACCAGCAGCGATTGTTAGATCACTAGCAAAGATTAAAACAAGGAAACTTGACTGTCTGATTATATAGCCAAGTTTGATGAGTGTGCCATGAGATGTGGAATAAATGAACCAGCGTCAGTCACCTTATCTAGGTTTAGGGCAGGCCTACGAGAGGACATACAGAGAGAGTTGTTGACTCTGGTCTTGATTTTGATGATTGACAAAATACTTAAGTATATATAAATACTAATTGTGTTTTAGTATGTTTATCAAATCTTAGTACTCATCCATGTTGAACAAAGAAATGCTTGTATTTCAATTGAAGAAGTCTTTCAAATTCATGGAATTTCAAGTTATAAGGACTTTGGAACATAAGGAAGACTTTGAAGGACTTAAAATTTAATTTTGGAGAAGTTTCAGCACTGGCACAAGCAAGTGTCGACTCATGAAGAAGTTCAAGTGTCGACTCAAGACCTGAGAACAAGAAAAATATAGAACATTGTCAAACCAAAATTTTTGCCTTGAGCTGACCTAAATGTCGACTCAAGAGGTCGACTCATGGTGAAGTGTCGACTTAAAAAAAAAATTCAGAAAATTCAAGTGTCAACACTTGGTATAACGGCTAGTTTTTCAGAAGTGCAGAATTGACTCCAACTTACTTCAAACGGCTAGTTTTTCATCCCCAACGGTCATAAACGGTCATCTATGGGTTGGAGAGCTATATAAACACCAAAATTCAAATAGAGAAGTAATACTTTGGTGAGATCATTAAATATCCTTCAAGGATTCAAGAATTGAGTGGTTCAAGCCTTCAAGTTTCCAAAGATAAAAGAGTTGATTCAAGTCCACAACTTCAAGCTTCATTTAAAGACTTCAACAAATTAAAGACAAGCTTCTTCGACATCATCCAAGAGCTTCAAAGAGATACTTTATTTTAGAAAGCTTTAGTGTATTCTTTACTTTCATTCTTACTTTGTTGTATCAAGATTTTTGGTGAGCCTTCGAAAACCAAAGAGATTGTTAGTTAGCCTTTGTGTAAAACCAACATACATTGTTGGTGATCCCGTAAAACCAACATACGTTGTTAGTGAGCAAGTAAAATCATCGGAAGTTGTTAGTTAGCCTAAGTTATAAAACCAACAATGAGTTTTGACTTGTGAGCCCGGGAAAACAAGTTGGGTTTTGATTTGTGAGCCCGGAAAACTAATCGTTTATAACTTAGGCTAACTAACAACTTCCGATGGTTTTACTTGCTCACCAACAACGTATGTTGGTTTTGACTTGTGAGCCCGGAAAAACAAGTTGGGTTTTGATTTGTGAGCCCGGAAAACTAATCGACTATAATCTTAGTGATTATAGTGGAATTCCCAAGAAAAACTTGGGGAGTAGATGTAGGTGCCTTGAAGTGCACTGAACCACTATAAATTTATTATATTTGTGATTGCTCTTATTTATTGCTTATTCACTCTTGCATTTACTTTGTTAATTCCGTTGCATATTTTCATTAAGCACATAAACACTTTGGCAAAACACAGGTACTTAATTGCAATTAGCACATACTTGTTGAAATAGTTCAAAAAGTTTTATAAAATCCAATTCACCCCCCTCTTGGATTGCTTCATCACTGGACAATAATTGGTATCAGAGCCCGGTACTCTGTTTAAAAATCTAACGATTTTGAGTAAAAGATCATGACAACCCTTGTAGGTATTAGTATTAGACCACCATTTTTCAATGTCATTAATTACACATATTAGAAAACACACATGCACATTTATATTCAATCTATAGATTATTATCTTTGAAAAATGATTGTTAATGGTTCGCATATTCCTTCAATATTGGTTAATGACGTTTCCGTTCCAAAACTCGAAGAGGATTAGGATGAAAATGATGTTAAGCAATCTGAGCTTAATGTTAAAACAATGAACTTGCTTTATTGCGCATTGGACCCTAATGAATTCAATAGGATATCCACATGCGAAACAGCGAAGAAAATATAGGGCATACTTGAGATTACTCATGAGGGTACTCTTCAAGTGAAGAATACTAAAATAAATTTGCTTGTACATTCTTTTGAAATGTTTAAAATGCTATACTATGAATCTATATTTGATATGTATACTAGATTTATAACTATTGTTAATGAATTGAAAAGCAAAGTCTATGCTAATGCTGATTTGGTTAATAAAATTCTTAGATCTTTGCCAATATCATGGGATCCAAAGATGACGGCGATCCAAGAAACTAAAGATATAGAAACCTTACCTTTAGAGGAGCTCATCGGTTCACTTATGACCCATGAGTTGAACTTATGACAAAAGAAAATGGATGCTAATGAAAAGAAAAAAATAATCGTCTTTAAATCCACTATACAAGATGAGTCTTCAAGTGAGGAGTCGGAAGACAGTAAAGATGAAGATGAGATGGAATTTTTGACTCATAAATTTCGAAGATTCATGAGAAAAAGGGCCAAAAGGAAATACATAAAGAAGGCAATGATGGCTACATGGAGTGAAAGTGAAGACTCTAGTTCAGAAGAAGAACAAATTCAAAAATTAGCCAATCTTTGCTTCATGGCAAATGAGATAAATTCTGAAACCAAAAATGATTTTACTTTCGATGAATTACATGATGCTTTTAAAGATCTTGTGCATGAATATAAATTGTTAAAAATTGAGCACAAGAAATTAAAGAAATATGCTAATTCATTCTCTTTTGAAAATAACAATCTTGGAACTGAAAATAAAGATTTAAAAGCCAAGGTTGCTATTTTGCAAAATGAAAAGAATGATTTTTCTAATGAAAAATAGATTTTGAAAAAAGAAATTGTTGATTTGAAAATTATTTTATTAAATAAAATAGAAATTCTAAAAAGATCCAAGATTTTTGTATCAAATGATAAGCATTTAAAGAAAAATAAAAACCTTGAGTTGAAAAACAAGAATTTCTTCGTTGCTACTCTTCCAATATTGCATGCTTTAAATATAAAAAATTTGGACTTAATGCATATCCTTGTAGATTAAGAAAAATTTAGATTCCAAAATAAACCATGGTCATAATCCTAAAGGATCCAAGAAAGTTTAGATACCAAAATTGTTCACCTAATTTGTTTTAGGGGGATATCTTGCAGCCCAATAGAAAGAAAGGAAGTTTTTAAAAGGTAGCCATACAAGACTACAAAAAATGGACAAGCTACATTTTAGACTAAATGATAAAGGAAGAATTATACACATTGGTAAATTTTAAATATTTCCTTCCATAATTAAAAATGTAGTTGAATATTTGTTATAAAAGTTGCATCAATTACTTTCAAAATTATTTTAATTGATTAATTAAAATCAAGTTTAGACTAATAATCATTTGTTTTGATCATGAACTTTTTGATATTGATGAATTTCATGCTATCATAATTAAACTTGTGATTATAAGACCGTTACTTGATTTTGATTAATGTATCTTAAATTACTTCATGAAAAATATTTTTAAAGTTGCATATTGCTTTGAAAATTGTTTCAATTAATTAATTAGAATCAAGTTTAAACTAACAGTCATTTGTTGTGATCATGAACTTTTTGATGTTGATGGATTTCATGCTCTTATGATTAAACTTGTGATTATTAGACTTTCACTTGATTTTGATTAATATAGTTTTAAACAATTTCAAGTGAAATGTTATGATTTGTGTTTTCATTTTTGACATCTATGCTTAAGTTAGAAATGATCTGAATAAAAACTAGAACTGGTAGTTAAGGATTACATTTAAGAATGTATGTATATTGATAAATCCTTGCTCTAGTAGCTAAACTTGGTACAATATTACTTCCAACATTTGTATGGGTAATCAAAATCATTTCAAATCATATGGTTTTCATGAAATGTATTTATTTTGTATCCATGCTTAGACTAGAAATGATTTGGAACAAGTATAGAACTTGTAGTTAAGGGTTACATTTAAGAAGAAGGTATGCATATTGATAAATCCTTAATCCAGTAGCTAGAGTTGGTATCATATTACTTTTAGCATTTTTATGAATATCAATTCACTTCAAATGAATTTGAAATCATGCTAAAAGTTTTTAAATGATCAATCCTTTGCATTTTGAAAATCATGTATATCTTGAAAATTTCAAATCTTTGATTTCAGATTATGTATGTTCATATCTCAAATTGTCTGAAATTATGATGCTTGTGTTTTCATGTTTTATTCCTCAATGAATGCATATTTTTAAGGAAAAATAATATTTAGGGGGAGCATCCAAAGATTTATTAAAGATTTATTATCAAATATGATGCTTTCAATATTTTCTTGATATCATGCTTATATTACTTTGACACTCCTCTTTGATATCAAATCTCTTTTTTCTTGAGGGAGGTTACATTCAATTGGTATCAAGATTTATTTCATTAAGAATCATAAAAAAAAAAACTAGTAATTGCTTCGAATTAGGTTAGTCACCATGGCCGTCCGGTCATAGGAGCTAAGTAGGGTTTAAAAAACTTCTCTTTCCATTCAATGGGATCTCTTATGACGTGTTGGGATGCCACTGTGGCCTTATCTCATGAGCAAGTGAGGTGAATTGGCTGTTGTCTTGCTATCAGTTATGCATATTAGAGCTAATATATATTGAATTATTTTTTGCATGTGCATGCATTTTTAAGGTATCATGTTCAATTAGTATCATATTTAATCGGTATCATGATTAATTGATTTCATGCATTAATTTTGATGATCTACTTGCTGTTCTTTCCATCTTCATTCTCATTTTGTATTGCCTTTCACTATTTTTCATGATAACAAAAAGGGGAAGAAAAATGTTAAGTATAAAAAGGAAAAAGATATGATAAACGTGAAACATTAAAAGAGAAATGAAATAAAGGGCAAAAAGGAAAGAAAGCAAATGTTATAATCTTAAGGGAAGAATTAGCAAAGGGGAAGAATGTTTAAAAATTTTGAATGATTTTTTGAAAATGTTTTGAAATCATATTTTAAGAGAGAGCTTGATACTCATTGATTTTAAGCTTATATGTTTATCTTATTGTTAATCTTTTTAAGCTTACCCTATTTTATATACTTAAAGATTTTGTCATCATCAAAAAAGGAAGATTGTTGACTCTGGTCTTGATTTTGATGGTTGACAAAATACGTAAGTATATATAAGTATTAATTGTGTATTTTAGTATGTTTATCAGATCTTGGTACTCATCCATGTTGAATGAAGAAATACTTATATTTCAATTGAAGAAGTCCTTCAAATTCATGGAATTTCAAGTTATAAGGACTTTGAAACATAAGGAAGACTTTGAGGACTTAAAGTTTAATTTTGGAGAAGTTTCAGTATTGGCACAAGCAAGTGTCGACTCATGAAGAAGTTCAAGTGTCGACTCAAGACCTGAGAATAAGAAAAATACAGAATAGTGTCAAAATAGAATTTTTGCCTTGAGCTGTCCTAAGTGTCGACTCAAGAGGTCGACTCATGGTGAAGTGTCGACTCAAGAGGTCGACTCATGAAAAAAATTCAAGAAATTCAAGTGTCGACACTTGGTGTAACGACTAGTTTTTTAGAAGTACATAATTAACTTCAACTTGTTTCAAACGGCTAGTTTTTCATCACCAACGGTCATAAACGGTCATCTATGGGTTGGAGAGATATATAAACACCAAAAATCAAATGGAGAAGTAATCCTTTGGTGAGATCATTAAATATCTTTCAAGGATTCAAGAGTTGAGTGGTTCAAGCCTTCAAGTTTCAAAAGATAAGAGAGTTGATCCAAGTACACAACATCAAGCTTCATTCAACGGCTTCAACAAATTGAAGACAAGCTTCTTCAACATCATCCAAAGACTTCAAAGAGATACTTGCTTTATTTTAGAAAGCTTTAGTGTATTCTTTACTTTCATTTACTTTGTTGTATCAAGATTTTTAATAAGCCTTAGAAAACCAAAGAGGCTGTTGGTTAGCCTTTGTGTAAAACCACCATAGGTTGTTGATGATCCCGTAAAACCAACATAGGTTGTTGGTGATCCTGTAAAACCAACATAGATTTTTGGTGAGCCCGTAAGACTATCGGAGGTTGTTAGTTAGCCTAAGTTATAAAACTAACAAGAGGTTTTGACTTGTGAGCCAGAGAAAACAAGTTGGATTTTGATTAGTGAGCCCGGAAAACTAATCGACTGTAATCTTGGTGATTATAATGGAATTCCCAAGAAGAACTTGGGAAGTGGATATAGGTGCCTTGGAGTACATCGAACCCTATAAATTTCGTGTGTTTGTGATTGCTCTTATTTATTACTTATTTACACTTACATTTACTTTGTTAATTCCGTTGCATATTTTCATTAAGCACAAACACTTTGGCAAAACACAAGTACTTAATTGCAATTAGCACATACTTGTTGAAATAGTTCAAAAAATTTTATAAAACCCAATTTACCCCCTTGGGTTGCTTCATCACTGGGCAACAAGAGTTATTCTTAAGAGAGATCCATGACCTAGAACATGCTTACCGAATAGCCAGGGATTATGAGAGATTCCAGAGGGTACCTATCTACCGCCGACCTGAAGTCCCAAGACTAGTACCCCTGCATTTAGACCAGGATCAAACCAAGTTCCTACAACTAGACCAAACCCTCCTGCAACCAGACAAAACCCCAACACTCCGATGATCCGTAGGGAAGATAAGGGTAAGGCCCCAGAGACCCCAAGAACTACAAACTCAGCTCCAATATGCTACAAATGTCATAAGTCTAAACATTACGCTAGCCAGTGCCCTACATATAAGAGAGTTAGAGGAGGGAGAACTTGAACCCATAGCTGAATCAAATGAAAAAGATTATGTGGCTGAGCCAAACCTGATAGAAGAGTATGAAGAAGAAGAGGAGCCTGTAGACCCATCTAAATTTCTTGGAGTTGTTAAGTGTATCCTAACCCAAACTAAGGGACATGAGGATTAACATCCTACAAACTTTCATTAGGATAGGGGAGAAAGTTTGCAAGATCATCATTGATAGTGGGAGCTGTGTCAATGTCATATCCACCTATGCTGTTAAAACACTAGGATTGACCACTACTCCTCACCCACACCCCTATAAGGTATCCTGGGTAGACTCTACCTTATTTCCAATCAAACTTAGGTGTCAAGTCAATATCCAGATCAATCCTATCAGGAAAAAGTTTGGTGCGACGTATTTACCTATGGGAATTAGCAGCATCATTATAGGAAGACCTTGGTTGTATGATCACGATGCCACCCTATATGGTAAGTCAAACTCCTGTTCATTTAGTCACCAAGGAAAGAAAATTACTGTGCATCCCAACCCACCAAAGGATAACACGAAAACCAGGTCTAGCCATTTAAAGGAAAAGAAACAATGATTAAACTTGTCACCGCCAAAGAGATGGAACGAGAGATTAGTGGCAGATCAACAGTCTGGCTCTTAACCACAAAGAAATTTCCAAGACCCAGCTTAGAGAAACAACCTAAGGAAGTGGCAGAGGCATTAGAGGAGTTTAGGAATGTGTTTCCTGAAGACCTACCTGACCAATTACCACCACTGAAAGACATACAGCATGCCATAGATCTAGTCCCAGGAGCCACTTTGCCAAACCTGCCCCATTATAGACTGAACCCCACTGAACACTTAGAGCTACAACGACAAGTGGGAGAATTGCTAAGGAAAGGATTCATTAGGGAGAGTTTAAGCCCATGCACTGTATCAGCCCTTCTCACCCCTAAGAAAGATGGTACTTAGAGGATATGCATTGACAGTTGTGCCATCAATAAAATCACTGTCAAGTATAGATTTCCCATATCCCGTCTGGAGATATGCTAGACATGATGTCGGGAACCACAATATTCTCTAAAATAAATCTTAAGAGTGGTTACCACCAAGTTAGGATCCGACCCGAGGATGAATGGAAAACCGCCTTCAAGACAGAAAGGATTGTATGAATGGGTAGTCATGCCTTTTGGACTTTCAAATGCACCCAGTACATTTATGAGGATCATGACTCAAATCCTACGAAGGTTCATTGAAAAATTTGTAATGGTTTACTTTGATGATATCTTGATTTATAGTAAGACCTAGGAAAAACATTTAGATCATCTAAGGCAAGTATGCCAGGTCCTTAGACAAGAAAACCTTTATGCAAACATAAAGAAATGCGAATTTATGACCTATAAGGTTATCTTCTTAGGATTTGTTGCAACCCCCGAGGGAGTTTCTGCCAACCCTGAAAAGATTAGGTCTATAGTAGAGTGGCCTAAACCAACTAGCATCCACGAGGTTCGTAGTTTTCATGGTCTAACCACCTTCTATAGACGATTCATCCGGGGATTTAACACAATTGTCGCTCCAATAACTGACTACATTAGGCAGGGAACTTTCAATTGGACCAAATCTGCAAACAAAGCGTTCCAAGAAATTAAAGAGAAAATGACCCAAGCACCGATCTTAAGATTACCTGATTTTTCCAAAATTTTTGAGGTTGCGTGCGATGCCTCAGGAGTAGGTGTTAGAGGAGTACTTAGCCAAGAGAACCATCCCGTAGCTTTCTTTAGCAAGAAACTTAATGAGGCTAAGCTGAAGTACTCAACCTACGATAAGGAGTTATACGCGATAGTACAAGCCTTGAGGTACTGGAGACACTACCTATTACCACCTATTACCGCAAGAATTTGTTCTATACTCCGACCATGAGGCCCTGCGATTTCTTAGTTCTCAAAAAAAGCTGAACCCTCGTTACGGGAAATAGATAGAATTCATCCAAGCCTACACTTTTATCCTAAAACACTGTGCGGGAATTGAGAACAAAGTAGCTGATGCTTTGAGTCGAAGATCTATGCTTCTGAACACTGTCTGTACTGAAGTCATAGGTTTTGACAAGTTGAAAGAAAACTATGAGAATTGTCCTGACTTCAGTAAGATCCACCAGTCTGTTCTGCAAGGACCATTTAGTGCCTATAGTGAGTATACCTTACAGAATGGTTACCTCTTTAAGGGAAATAGGTTGTGTATCCCTAGAACTTCCCTTAGAGAATTTTTGATTTGGGAGACCCATGCGGGAGGATTGGCTGGTCACTTTGATAAAAACAAGACCATCATAGTTGTTAAAGACCAGTTATTTTGGCCAAGTCTGAAAAGAGACGTAGCTCAAATCGTGGCTAGATGTAGAACTTGTGCTGTTGCTAAGCAACGAAAACAAAACACTAGCCTTTATACTCCTTTGCCTGTACCTGACTGTCCGAGGCAGGACTTGAGTATGGACTTTGTATTAGGACTACCGAAAACCCCGAGGAAACACGATTCAATCTATGTTGTGGTTAACCAATTCTCTAAAATGGCTCACTTCATGTCCTGCTCTGACTTTTAATACTTCTAGAGTGGCCAAATTTTTCTTGAACGAAGTAGTTAGGTTACATGGCCTATCCAAGACTATTGTGTCCGATAGGGATGTCCGATTTACAAGCTACTTCTGGAAAACTCTTTGGCACATGTTGGGGACTAAGCTGAAGTTCTCCACTTTCTACCACCGTCAGATCGATGGTCAAACAAAAGTTGTCAATAGAAGCCTTGAAAACTTGTTGAGATGTCTTGTAGGTGAACACACTGCAAATTAAGACTTCTACCTAGAGCCAAGTTCGCCTACAGCAATTCTGTTAATAGGTCTACTGGAAAGAGTCCTTTGGAAATTGTCCATGGTTACAAACCTAGGAGACCTTTAGACCTCATCCCATTACCTGTGAATGCACGAGTCTCTGAATCTGCTGAGTCATATGCTCAGCATGTTAAGGAATTGCATCATGAAATCAATAAGAAACTTAATATGAGTAATTAATCATATAAAAATATGATTAATTCCCGTAAAAGATTTAAAATTTTTTTTGAAGGAGACTATGTGATGATCAGGCTTAGACCTAAACGGTTTTCATCCAGGACCGTGAAGAAACTGCATGCCCGCAGTGCTGGTCCTTTTAAAGTATTAAAGAAAGTTAGACTTAATGCCTATGTGCTTGAATTACCCCCAGAGTTAGGCATCAGTTCCACCTTCAATATTGCAGATCTTATAGAGTATAGGGCACCAGCAGTAATACCTAATGAGCCTTTCGAGCCTGAACCAATTCTTGAGAGTGAGCCCATCCCTGTGTGTCCACCAACCAACTTACCGGAGAGGAAAGAACGGATCGAGCACATCCTGGATAATTAAATTATCACGATCCAGCATAAGGACTATCAACGTTACTTGGTTCGATGGCAAAGTAGGCCGGAATTCGAAGATTCATGGATCACTCGCGAGGACCTATAGCGGATTGATCCAGACCTGCTTGAGCATTACCAGAGTCAGAAAGATCCTTACTCGACAGGATCGAGTTCCGCCTATCCCGGGAGAATTGGTGCGGGCATGAGGATTCGAAGGAGACTCAATTCAGTTTGGTTTGACTAATGCTTAGCCAATTTTTTTTGAATCTTGTCAACTGGTCCATTACATTTTATTTTTTGTTATTTGAGTCCTGTAACGTTTGAGTCCTGTAACCAGTGAGCTAGCCTTGACAAAGTAAAAAAGCAATATATTGAAGAAGACTAAGATGTGCACCAAAATGCCAAGTGGTGCCCAACACATGATGACACATGAATGCCCTCACGAAGAATTTAAACTGGGGACCACATGGAGACACTTGGTGCCTATGCATGCAAATTTTCAGATTTGGCACTCCATTTTGAAACCATGGAGACACTTGGCACTCATGCATACAGATTTTCATATTTGACACCCCATTTTGAAACCATGGAGACACTTGGCGCCCATGCATGCAGATTTTCAGATTTGGTGCCCCCTTTTCATGAAATTTGAAATTCAAATTTGTATCTACCTTTCTCCCTCTTTTCATGTAAAATTTGAATTTCAAATAGGGCTTAGAAGGCTATAAATAGGCCCTTAATCTCCTTGTAAGAAAGATGCTATTTTTTGAATGAAAGACAAATTTCCTTTAAGCTCCCATTATTGTGAGTTTTCATTTTCGGTGTGATGCATCGACCTCCGAGAGGGAGAGGGTGTAAGGCCCAATCTACCATCTAGTTCCCATAGTTCATATGTCTCCCATCTACCATACCTTGGTGTTGACGTTCCCTCCTAACCCATGAGGTTGACACCCCTATCCATGGAGAAGCCGGTCTAGTTTTCATCAAGGCACCAAGCATTCTTCAAGCCATCACTCTCCATCCTTCCTTATTTTCTTAAGTTGTTTGCTGCATTTTTTTCATTTTTACTAAGTTTTCTTCTTGCTTGCAGGGTTCTCAAGAGCACCGGTCCGAGGAGGAAGCTTATCTTGCCAAAGAACCCCTACAATGGAGTCTACCATTCGGGAAGTGTTGATTTTTTCATCCTAGGTGCCGGATCCAGAGGGGAGAGTACCTTCTTCTAGGAGCAGATCGAATCGCTGCTTGGTATCACCCCCCTTTACTCTTGCTCTATCTGTTGAAGGTAGCCTTAGCCCTATTCTTGAGGAATTTCTTAATTCTTCTAGGTCCTTGGTTCTTTAAAATTAGAAGACTAGTTATGTACATATCTTTACTTCTCTCTTTGTAGTTTTCTTTAGATAGCTTCTTTTCATCTTTTACGAAAAAATTAAAAAATATATATAAAAATCTGATTCATTACTGTAATCATCAAAATCTTAGTTAGGCCTTTCATCCCGCATCATAGAGCAGTAGGGAAAATCATGCTGTTTTCAAGGCCTAATATGTACTTCTATGCTATAAAAGATTGAATGGACAACTTTCTGGAATGATTGCTCAAATGATTCTCAAAGCTTTACATGGTTGTGCATTGCTTGATCTTAGAACCAGAAAGAATATTGCAATAACGAGCATGAAAGATGAACCAGCCAGATTTAATTCTTAATTTAATTAGTTCTGAAATTTAAATTGCACTGAATTTATCTCAATCATCACAATTCTTTACCTATAAAAAAATAACTTAGAATCTTGCATAATCATAAACTAGAAAAATTCAGACCGCTAAGATCCAAATTCCAAAGAATGGAGGGTTGTCAGCCAGAAAGGTTTGGTAGTATAGATATAAAATGTAATATTTATAATAGGTAAGAATTAATGAACCCTAGAATGAACACTTCAATTTAGAAAATCTAGCTTCCATTCCTGTCTAAAGATGGTGGTGACAACACCATTACCAACAAGCTCCATTCTAACTATTTGGAGATGGAAAACCTAAACCACCTTTATACATTTATACTAGACATGGGCGCAAATCCTAAACTGATTAGGATTCTTTAATTTACTGAGCAAATCCAGATTTGATTAGGATTTCTTTAATTTATTGATTTAATTTTCCTTATTTTAAGGATTCTAATTTATTTTGGGTATTTCTTTATTTTGTTAAGACATGTTGCTTAATTTTGCTACTTTCTAAACGTGGGATTGTAACCCTATAAATATAGTCTTGGAAGACATCACTGCCCAGTTTTGATTGATGGAGAGTTGAATTTACAAATTTTCCTTCCTACCTTCTCTAATTTCTTGTCCATATTTTTTTATCTAACCTTATTCTACCATCTGTCTTCTTCTTCTTTCTTTTCTGGTTTAGCATCAATTGGTATCAAAGCATATTATGATCCACAGTCGTTGTTCGCATCACATCAAGTTACTTTGTATAATATGTGCTGCCTCCACCCTTAGCTACAACCAAAACTCAGCCTAGACCCATCCATTGTTTCCAATAACATATTCAGAGAAATCACATAAACAACTCACCACCATTGCTGCTATCACTGCTTCTACATCCCTTCGAACCACTCGAATAGCCATGAACCATCAAACTGGGTCAACTTATAATTTGGCTGATCTGAACTTAGGTCTAGATCGGTACCTACAACCAGATCTGGATCTAACCTAGTTTAAGACTCCAGATCCAAAACTGATCTAATCTCAGCCCCAAATCCAAATCAATCCAAAAAAAAGGAATCTATTTGACGTCCATTATGAGAATTTTGCAAATCCCTTTTAAGTACGCACTTTTGGATCCTTGAAAACTCCAATACAAGGTACACTTTCTCCATACATGAAATTTGTGACAATCCCATATTAATTGGTAAACTAGCAAATTGCAAAAGATCCAAATAAACCACTAAAGCTTATTTGCCTTTCCTTTTATTCAAAATCCTGCTTTGTTGCATCTTATTCACTTAAAATTTTAGAATCCTTTATTCTATTTGCTTGCATAAAAAACAAAAAAATAATTTCTTCTTGCATATCACTTCACATAATTGCAGTAATTAATTTCGTGATTTTCACAAAAACAACATAATACTTGGAGAATCATTACTTGTTGCAATTTGAGTCCAAAACCCAGCATTCATCTTTTTACCCAAATTTCTAAAACTATAAATTGTTGAGAAATTGAGATCACTATGACCATGTCATGCCTCTCTAATGCCTAAGATGAGTTAGACAAGCGGGTCGACATCCTTGAAAATAAGGTTGATACATTTGAAACATCCATGGACCAATTTCAAGAAGAGATGACTAAATAGTTTTCCCAATTACAAGTCGCATTAGACAAATGTCACATTGAGGATAACTCTCCAGTTTTCTTGAATGCTGGACATGTTGGTAGCACAAATAACAACTATAATCCCATAGGGACTTCAGGTGCTAGCTTAGACCTGCTACCCACTCCTATCATTCATCCATTGCACCATGTTAGGACTCCTAATGTTAGGGGGATAGAGTACCATAGAATGAAAGGAGATTTGCCCTTGTTGTAAATCCTCCTCAAGTTGTCTATTATAGAGGACTCCCACCTAAGTTAGGACACAGACGAGGAGAATCCTTATCTAGAGGATGACCTAGAAGCCTATCCCAAATCTCAAAATTTTCATGTTAGGCACCATGATGAAAGTCATAAGAGACCGCAAAGGCACTCCCATTCTCGATACCACCATAATCAACATGGATAATATCTTAATAATATAGGGGATATCACTAAGAGGGTAAAGGTTGAGGCCCCTAGTTTTGATGGCAGACTAGATCCCAATATCTTCTTAGACTGGTTAGCAGACATGGAGGATTTCTTTCAGTATGACATGACTGATAGTCAACAAGCTCATTTTCCTAAGATGAAGCTTGTTGCCTCTACCAAGCAGTATTGGCATGGAGTGCATATAAACCTATTACATGTAGAATGAGATCCTATATACTCGTAGATGAAATGAAAGAGAGAATGAGAGATAAGTATATCCCCACATATTATAAGGCTCAATTGATGAAGCAAATGCTCATTCTTAGGCAACTATCTTCCTGTGTGTCTGAACATTTGTCTAAGTTTGAGGAGCTGCTCACCAAATGTGATAGCGATAAGCAACCATGGATATTGGTCACTCGACTTATCACTAAACTAAGATTAGAAATTAAAAGGGAGGTTAGTCTCTATTCACCTGATTTTCTTAAGAATGCCTATTACAAAGACCTTAGAGATCGAGAAGTTTCACAAGATGTCCACTCAGACATACATGACTTTCCAAGATGGGGAGTCATCTCAGTCTAGAATCATGAGTACTTTCTCTGGTCCCGTTGCTTCTAGAAAAATGTAACAATCTTGCTCAGAGGATCTTAGCATATCAAAGTAGAGATACCAGTGTCACCAACCCTCGCCACAATATCTCTGATATTGAGTGCCATAACTATCATGGTAGGGTTTATATCACAGTTTGGTGTCCTTGTCGTACTCTAACTTTAGATCATGAAATTGAAACCCTACCAACTAAGGATGACATCCAGGATTTTGAGGCTGAGGAGCATGTCTCCAAGTATGAGGACGACAATGAAGAAGGACAAGACAATGATGACAAATTATGGGGTCATGAGATGTATTTTGTCTACCTCATAAAATAGCTAACAATCTTGCAAAAGAAGGCTAAGTCATTCCTCCATGAGATTGTTCGATTGCATGACTTGCCTTCTTCTATAGTGTCTAATAAAAATGTCAAGCTTGTTAGCAATTTTTGGAAAATACTTTGGAAGTTATTTGGGACAAATTTGAAGTTTTCATCTGCTTTCGACCCCCAGACTGATGGACAGGCTGAGGTTGTTATCGTAGTCTAGGAGATTTACTTAGATGCCTTGTAGAAGAAAAATTAGATAATTGGGACTTGTTGTTACCTACCGCTGAGTTTACCTATAACAACTCTATTAATAGGTCATAAGTCTTCTTTTCAGATTATCCATTATTTAGCCCCTTGCTAGCCCATTGATGTTGTGCCCTTATCCCATGATTTTCATCCCTTTAAATCTACAGTCCTTTGCTCATCATATTCGAGACCTTCATGTTGAAATCAGGTATAAGATTACGATGAGTAATGAGACTAATAAAATTGCTACTGATATTCACCACAAAAATTAGGATTTTAATGAGGGTGATTATGTATTGGTGCATGTGCATCCTGAGTGCTATCTTAAATATTCTTTCAAGAAATTGCATGCTAAAGCCTCTGGACCCTTTCATATCATTCGTAAATTGAGACCTAATGCTTATTTACTTAATTTACCTTCTAATATAACTATTAGTCAGATTTTCAATGTGAAGGATTTGTCTCCTTATTAAGGTACTTTCAAATCTCTCAAAGTGTCCGCAAGTGTTCCTATAGGTGGAGGTTGAGCTTCTTCTACACATGTCCCTAAGCTTCCACCAATTCATCAATCAACTCGAGAGCATATTGAGAGTGTCATCACGGATGAGATTGTTGGTTTGACATATGGTGGATTTCAGCACTATCTAGTGCACTGCAAGGGATGTTCTATCTTCGATGCTACTTAGATTACTGAGGATAAGTTTCGTCATCTCAATCCTAATCTTTTAGAGTCACGCCATTATTATAATTTGCTGAAGTCAATTTCCTTTTAGTCGGGGAGAAATGATGGAAATCCTTAACCACCTTTACACATTTACACTAGGCATGGACACAAATTTTGATTTGATTAGAATTTCTTTAATTTACAAAGCGAATCCTGATTTGATTAGGATTTCTTTAATTTACTGATTTGATTTAATTTGATTTTTCTAATTTACATGATTCTATATTTATTTTGGATATTTCCTTATTTTGTTAAGGCATGTTGCTTAATTTTGCTACTTTCTAAATGCGAGGTTGTAAACCCATAAATACAGGCTTGTAAGACATCATTTGCATGATTTTGATTGATGGAGAGCTGAATTTAAAGAATTTCCTGCCTACCTTCTCTGATTTCTCATCCCTAAATTCTCTTACTCTTGTTCTGCCATCTATCTTCTTCTTCTTCTTCTTTTTGTTCTAGTTCGGCATCATTTGGTTTCATATTTTTTAATTCTTACTACTCATTCCCTATTGAAGCTACATCTATTGTCATTGCATCTTCTGAAAACTTCCATGCTTCTTATCCTACACCATTCGTTCCTCTTTCTTACACTTATGTATACATCAAAGCCTGTCACATACATGGTCCTATTCAATGCCAACATTCAAATGTCAAGGTTGAAATTTTTATTATCGGCCACCTCTCATCCAGAAGAAAAAGCATTCCCTTGATGATAACAGAAATCAGTATTTCATTGTGATTTTCAAATGAAAGTTAAACATATGTACAACTTGCAACCTGATTGACCTATGTAGGAAAGATAACCATTCTGCTTGTATAGGCTATCAATATGCAATATATGCATAATATGACTTCTAATTTTTGGCAAAAAATTATTGTTAGCAAGGTTTGCCATAAGATATTGGTACAGAGTTGGTATGCTTGGTTCAGAGTTTAGTTCAGTGTGCCGATACTTGACATGCCCCACATAATACATACTAGTTCAATACTAGTACAGTATGGTAAGTCCAATATGCATAGGTACCAACTAGTAATATGTACCATGGTTGTATAGATATTACCATTGTATTATGAAAATCAAACTGCTGAAACAAAGAAGGGTACTGAAACTGATTACAAGAACCCCAGTATAAATAAGAACAGAGACTAATTCCTTAAATCTAGTATGCCTTAGTTATTATCTTTTGTTTTTCATTTTCTTTATGATCAACACCCAAAAGTTTGGAAGACATGATGCAAACATTGTTTTGAAGCATATCTACTTGTTGGTTAGATGTGAAATCCTGAAGTAGGAGAAGTTCATAATCAATACTGTTGTTAACAATGGCAAAACTTTACAGAATTATATGTGGTTGTCAATGAATCATACGGAAATTGGGTCATTAATGTTTACAAGTTATAACTGTTGCTTGCTAAAATAAATTGTTTAGGATACAATAAAGTAGCTCACCATTTGTATATTTTTCATGGTGCATGTTTGGGTTATTCTTGTTCCAGTTTGACTAGCAAAATCCTTGGATCAATACTATAAATCTTAAACCTGATTGAACCTAACCTAAATAGAAGAAGATCAAAGTTTCATTTAATCTTTTGACCCAATGCAAAAACATGCACAAGGTTTAAGTTATGCCAAAGTCTAATCCCTCTAGACTTGTTTGCAGCCTAGTTATGATTTTATATTATGAGGACAAGTCCCAAGTTTTTTTCCCTTTCACGCTTTACAAAAAGATTTTATCTTAAAGCTGATCGAAACTAACACAAATAGAACATGATCAAAATTGCATTCAATCTTTTGATCCAGTTCAAATATGCTCAAGGCTTGGGTTATGCCGAAATCTGATCCCTCTTGACTTGCTTGCAGCCTAGGTATGAATTTATATTATGAGAAAAAGTCCCAAGCTTTGTCCCTTTTCAAGCTTTACAAAAACAATTTCACTTGAAATTTTTAACTATTGAACAAATAATTCTAGATCACATGGAAATTATAAACAGAAATAATAATTCAAATTATGAAGAAGATAATAAAAGTAGTTTTTTTCATCTGGTCAATTTACTACTACTTTACCTTCCACTTTTAGAATGGTTTGCAGATTTGTGTAAATTCACCAAGTTACATGTTTTGCTCTCTCCCAAAAAACAAATAGAAACAATGAAGGAAAGCAAATCATACACCGAGATACAACTGGTTTTGTTTTGGGTTGTTTCAAGGAAGACTATTAATTTCAAATGAACTAAATGCATATCAACTAAGAAATGCTCAATTCATTGAAAACAACTGAGATCAGCTGATACTTGGGTTTTTGCTTTCTTTTTTCTTTTTTCTTTTTTTACTTAAGCCATCCAAAGTTCTGAATGCAATCTCAAGTAATATGTATCTTTCAAGCTTCCAAGTCATATATCTTGTTAATTGTCTGCACGTCGCAAGAATTTGTCAATCACATAACACTCTAGAAACACCACTGTATTTCATCCACATGTCTTAGCTCCATTGATTTTTTCTCCCTCCATTCTTATATTTGACCACACTAGAATATCTCATGACCATCAATGTTGAGTGAAGCCTCATTTCGTCTGTGTGATTCCATGACAAAACAATTCCATGTACTCATATTTACTGACTTTCAGATTTTCAATGTCCTGTCCTTTCTTTGACTGTTCCAATTTATTGTGCAAGGTTATCTGTCTCATCAATTGACATGATATCTTCTACAAACAACATTTAACAAAATGCTTTCCTTATAATACCAGTACTGTATAAGGTCCAAAGAGGTACTATAAAATTTGCTTAGTCAGAGCCTCAATGTAGAAATTATGAAGAAAATTCACTTGTCTAGCCACATATAATCCAAAGGCTAGCCCAGTCCTTCGTGTACTTGAACAACAAACTCCAAACACTCTTCAAATATATTTTCTTTTTTAATGCCAAGAAATTCCATCTTCAAATGTTTTTAACTTTCATGAACGACAACCATCATGTTCCTATTGTTACATCGCACTTGTTATCCATATTGTCATCATTTTCTTAATCATTATTCTGTTATAGTTTTCTATCACTATATTAGTGCTCATGAGTAAAATTTCATGAATACTAATGCAATTTTGTGCTTTGCTTATCCTCTTATGAATGGAAACACAATATTTTCCAATCATGCTGGTTTGGGATACAGTAAATTATTAGGATTTGGAGACTGGGAAAATTCTTTTATTGGGAAACAATGAACAGGGGTTGGCACAGCTAGATTAAGAGCTTTGGATTTTCAGATATCCATCTACATGTGACGAAATATAACAGGAAAGACAGTGGTAGGTTAGTTACAAGCAACTGCAAGATTCTCTCCATTGGTTGTCTTAATGCATGGGACAATTTCTTTTAAAAAGACACTCTAAAACAGTGGTATCTTACTTCATTAACCTGATTACAGCTAGAGTTTTTCATCAAAATGGCAATACAACAGCAGCAGAAGAGGTCTAAAATAATTTTGATGCAAGAAGTCCACAAACAGGTTCGATAATCATTGATCAGAATGGGACCTGGTGATCAAAGACTATTATACCAACAACATGGAGAGAAGTGGTGTGTAGATCAAAGTCCTCTGTAAATACAAAAGGCCTTTTGTTTCATTATGAGATTTTAAATGGGATAAAAACTAATCAAAATGGTTCTCATGGACTGTTTGGAGCTCTATAAATGGAGCTGTATACAGCTTAAGTGCACACTTGTTTGGATGCCTGTAACTCAAATTGCACCAAGTTGAGTTCCACTTGGGTTGCAACTTAAGGCAATCTTGCAATGAGTCGACATGTGGTCAACATGGCCACAAAATGAGTTGCAGCAACTTGTATCTTAATTTAAAAAAAGAATTTTCTCTTTATTTCATCTCAATCAAAGCCTTATCACCTCACCCCATGTCATCATGTCCCTCCTCTCACCTTCCTCCAAATGTCCCTGGTTGTGCCTCGCCAGACCTCTCACTGGCCTCCTCCCTCATCAACAGCTTGCTAAATAAAGCTACAACAGCATGATTGACCTACTTATAGATCCACTCAACAACCTTCCTCCTCTTGGTGTTAGATGAATTGCTCAATGTAATGTCACTTGACCTTCTCGACAATGGTAGCAAGGTGGAGAGAGGATAGCAGCAGATGCTGGTCTCCTGGTGGATGAGTGTTCACCCATGGGGTGGTCTAGATGCAAGCAGTGGGAGCACTCCTCAACCTTAATCGAGCTATGGAGGGAAATTGCAGGCGATGATGTCCATAGAGTGGGCACAGGCATCGACGAGGACTTGATGCAATGGTAGACATTGACATTCTGGCCACCGAAGGCAACATGGAGGAGGAAAGGGAGGGGCTGTGAGTGGATAGTGGTAGAGAGGATGGTTTGGAGGTGGCCGATGGCAGTGCTGAGCCGACTGGTGAGTGTGTGGATGTTGACAGTGTGGAAGAGCATGGCCAAGGTGTCTGGGTTGGTGAAGTTGTGCCAGGTTGCCAAGGTGATTTGATCCCATGAGAGTTATCTTGATGTCAATCAAGCCTCTCCCCTTGTGCCAATCCCTAGACCTCTCACACCAGACCCCCTCTCTCACCGGTGTTAGAGAAAACCTCCTCTACCTCCTCCCTTCCATATCTGCCAGGACCCCTTCACCTCTACCTCCTCCCTTCCACATCTACACCTGCTCATTGCCCCTCTTTTCCCCAAATTCTCCTTCAAACACAAAAAATAAGCTTCCTTCTAAGTTCAACTACTGCAACTTAAGTTGCAATGTAACTTGTGTTGCAGCGCCACTTCAATTATAAGACTCTAAATAGTCCTTCAGTGCAAATCAAATTCTCTAAAGGATCATCATGGAAAGATTTTGATCTTGATTTTGAGGATTCTATATCAGTCCTAGCAAACATACTTTGGCTTACAAAAAGAGGAAAAACAAAGAGAGAACAGCACATGCAAAAGAACCGGAAAGGTAAAACCCATTTCTTGTAAATCTAGATGCTCTTCCACTGTCAAATCAAACAATATCTTCATTAGAAGCGCACAAGCCGACAGCATAAAAGATCCAGTGCAGCTCCTATTTCTCGATAACCAAATGACCAAAAATAAAGAATTTTCTCCCTTTTTACTTTTAAAGAAAAGCAGTATAAAAGAGCAATAATTCAACAGAAAATTATGATAAAAGCAGCACAAAAATTACGATAAAAGCAGCACAAAAATTACGATAAAAGCAGCACAGAATGGAGGAGGAAAACCAACTAATAAAAGTACTTTCAGTCTTTCATGGCTCGGTGTGGTATCTTCGACTTAAAATCATATTCACGCGGCTTTCATGCCATAACTACAACCGACCACCTAAAATTTTCGATTTTCTGTACCCATACATACAAAAAACAGAAAAGA
This sequence comes from Areca catechu, assembly GCA_021397845.1. Classification (NCBI taxonomy): domain Eukaryota; kingdom Viridiplantae; phylum Streptophyta; class Magnoliopsida; order Arecales; family Arecaceae; genus Areca; species Areca catechu. Next base: position 99,091,635 of record CM038045.1, read on the forward strand.
AAGCAGAGACCAATACAAGCAAAAGCAAAAAATAAACACACACACAAAAAAAGGCCTCACTTGATCCAAGCGAAGAAGAAGCATTTGCACATTTAGCAGGCCTCCCACAGAAATTCCCCATGGGAGCCGAGAGACCAAACAAAACCCCTTTCAACACCCATCAAACCAATGAAGCAAGTATAAGAAAGGTGAGAAAAGATACCAAGCAGAGAAGCCTTTCTTTGACTGCACGGACAAAGAAAGAGTCCGGTCAAGCCTAATCTATAAGGCCTCCCAAACTTTGATGGGAAAGAGTATATATATCAAATCCTGGCCCAGCAGAGCGAAATTTCCGAGCTCTTGACCCGTTCAAATACACCGCGTATTGAGCTTGAGGCTGATCCACCCCAATTTTTAATGCCCAGAAGCTCAATCTAAGATTTAAGTCAAGGCTGATGGATTTCTCTCCCAGTGAAAAAGACCGTTGGATTTTGGTGGGAGGTGGAAGGAGTGAAGTTGTCTATCTTGGAAGGGAAAAGAAACAGGTGATAGGAAATGGCTACATTGATGGCGGCAGCGGCTTTTGTTTTTCCCCTCTATGTTGACCAAGGAAAGGCTGCTGTGGACCGGAGATCACCGCCAGCATGGGAACCACGAATGGGTATCCAGTTTGCATCTTTTTGGATAATTTGCCGGTGCTCTTTTAGCCTCGAGTGTACGCGGGGCAGGTACACTCTCTGATTATATATTTTCAGAAATCTATGAGACTCCAAATTAATTAGATTTATTTATATAAACAATCTCTGATTAAGCTGGAAATAAATTATCTGTCTAAGAATATGAATGATAAAAAAATACGGGAAAATGTAAAGGTTGTATATGAAATGTTAAAAGTACTCTTGAGTATGGCTTATGCTTATACGTACAAGGATAAGAAAATATAAGGAAATGTCTTTGTGGCAACGCTATCCGATTTGCAGTTATATTTGGATTATATTTTAACTAAATTTTATCATATATTGAGGTATTTTATTTAGATTTAGGATGTTAGGCAAATCGGTAATTTAACTGAACATTATCATATATTTGCAAAATGGGTCCTAGGGTGTTACCCCAATGTTCACTCACAAGGGTTTGGTAAATATTCAAAGGGTCGTGCTACCGTATATTAAATATTTTTTCTTTACTACTTGTGTCATGTCCTGATTTCAAACCCGAGCCGGATACACAGTAGATGGATGTGTACCCTAAAATTTATTTCTCCTTCGGACATACAAGGCCTGCATCAAAACATAATTCTAGCAATAATTATCCAGCCAAGCATACATATAACACCTAAACCCTAGCTCCTCACTGACCGGTCCCAAAGCCTGATTGATCTTCTAGACCTGTAACAAAGGTAATAACAGGGTGTGAGCTTAACAGGCTCAGTAAGTTATCATCATCTCCAATATACATACATAAATATGCCATTAACAAACAACAAGCATCAACACATCATATAACAAGATATCCAGCATCAAAATAATATAACTAGTAATACCATGCAAATGTGTACATTTAAATGCAACCGACATGACTATAAATGGCCAACCATTTACTTTACTCTCCTAGTCCCTCTGACTATGGCCACGATCGGCCCGTAGGTAGCCTCGAAAGAAAATAAAGTCCTGACTATACATACCATACATCGGTCATGTGCCAATGATCTTCCTACTAGAGGTCCAAAAGGAAACTAACTCTGATATCACACGAGAAAACATGCATCCCAGCATGTGCCAGTAACTGCCATGCATGGCTAAAATAAAATAAGGCAACTAGCTCCTGTGTACACATACCGCTCATCGGTCATGCACCAGTGATAGCCCTACTGGAGACCCAAAAGGAGATTAGATCCTCGTGTAATCATAGTCGGACTAGAGAGCATCCACACCAACACAATGCATACAACCCAATGCAATACAATGCAGATTAAAATATACTACACATATTTAATATTTCACAAATACATAACATATTTGGTATATAATATTAGAGGTCAAGATAACTTACCGGAAAGGATTCTACACTGCCTATTTGAACCTCAACTTTGATTTCGCTCTATTGACAAAAAAGATGGAGACTTGACAAGATTAATTATATAATTAAGTTTCTATTTAAAATAAATTAACATAAGGAAATAATTCTTAGTCCAGTCTGGGTCTTGGTCTAAATCCCAAAAACCAATCCAAATAATTTTATTATTATTTCTGACATTCTTTTCCTCAATTTTTCATTTTTCCTTTTTCTGTCTCCTCCTCTCTTTCCTCATTCTCTTTTTTTTTTCCTTTTCTTTTTCCTTTTTTTTCTTCCTTCTTTTTTTTCTTTCTTCTCTTCTCCCGAACTCCCCTTGCCCCGTTCTTCCTCGACTCATCCGAACCACTCCCCCTAGTTGTCGATGATGGCCATGGGGACGGTCACCGAGAAGAGGCCCGACGGACTGGAGGAGGACCGGAGGGAGGATGGTGGCGCGGCCACGATCATGTACGGTCCAATAAAACTCAAACCAAAACCCCGATTAACCCTTTCTAAAAATTAAAATAAGGCAAACAGACTCACCGGTGTTTGAAAGAGGCCCTCCGCCACTCGCCAGAGAGGAGGACGATGGTGTGGATGAAGCTCGATGGGCAGTGGTGAGGGTCGATTTAAAGATGCTACCGATGAGCTTCCATGTCGGTTGGGGATAAAAGACTTCGTTGATCGAAGTTCCAATCCATTCCAAACACGATGTCGACAAAGTCCCTCTCCTCTACGGTCTCTCCTCCATATTCTCCGGTGAAAAGTCTGACCAAATAGGAGAGAACGAAAGCCCCGTATTCCGGTCTCTGCTTCTTTTTTTTTTTTCGATTTTTGAACTGAAGTCGGCAGCCTCTGCCGACTTCAACCCAGGTGGCCCAAAACTAGGCCCATTTACAAGCCGAGCTTCACAACTTAGGTTTTGATACTTTACATCACCTATTGAATCAAACAAATCATAAATTAATTTGAAGGCCAGATTTCTTTACACCTCATTAAATAATAAATAATCATCGTGATATAATTATGAGGGGGAGAGGGGAAAGAATGTGCATGTCTTGCATATCTTGGGAGCTCCAAGAAAGCCCTTTTATAAAGACAAGAGGCATGAACAATTTTGAGATATAAAAATTCTCAGAAAATTTAGTAAGAAGTGACAAAACATTAGGTTCTATCAGTAGATCTAGTAGCGAATCATTCCATTTATTTGGAATGTCTACTTTCCATTAATTGAAATATTATTTTTTATGTGTTGCCAGCTAAGCCCTTTAATAATGATATTGACCACTACCTAGGACTTGTCACACTCCTCTTAATTACAAGGATTTGTTATAGATTATGGGATTTGTTTTCCTGATATCATAGTAGGGTGCATGGGGAAGAGTATCGATTGCTTCCTTGGGCTATCTCAAAGGGCATTGCTGAAGAGCTCTATTTGCCCTTGGGTGAAAGGGTTCAAGATTAGCTTGAATTCTTGGATCGAGATTAAGGATCCATAGGGCCAAGGGATGCGAGGAGTAATTTCACCTTGCCTACAAGACATGCTGTCGGAGAGGAAATAAGACTCTAATGGTACCGTGGGTCAATCTAGATGAAAGAACTCTTCATCTAGGATTGAGTGTCAACTAGGACAAGGAAGTCGAGGCACTACTATAATACAAGAGATATTGGAGCTGGGTGGCCAAAGGAGAGATGGAACCTTACTGAGGCCAAGGGCTAGGAAGGTTAAGGGGGACCTAAATGTGGCCCTGCTTCATCTAGGAGATGACGGGTGACTGCTTGAGCCGACGCCTGGCCCAAAGATCCTCGGGATCCCAAGGGTGGAGGGTTTGCCCCTCACATCACTTGCCCCCCACTCAGCTTAAGCAGAAGCATCTCAAGTAAAGAGTAGACCTCGATAGCATGCCCAAGGAATCCTGAGTTTAGGCATGAGTTATTGCATTCTTTGAAAGGTGTGGAATGGGCTGTGAGGTGAATGGGTGCCACATATCATATTTATGATGATTGGTGCCAAAATCTATCCAGCACCTAAGATGCTGGAGCTGGTGCAGGAGTAGGCGATGCAGGATGGTCTCTAGGATGTGGTACCTACAAAAAAAGCCCTGCCAAGATGGCCCCAGCAAAGGCATTTCGATGCTCAAATCAATTTTTAGGCCGACAAATATGAAGAGTGTAGGTGGGAGTACTAGCCCAAGAATGCGGGGATTCTCCCTTGACTTCCTTGGTGGGGCCCTTGGCCTACTAGCTACATCTCCCCTGTCTCCCTACCCATGCGGTCATTGGCTGGCGGTGTAAGGGTTTTGGTGACCAGGGCAGAAGCATGGATTTCAAAAATTTATTATGAAACCACTACCAAACCCTTAACCCAAGACCTCCTTACTATGAATTAAAACATACAAACATGCATATATAATAAACTAGAGTTTAGGACCAACCTGAACCGCTAGTATCCAATCCGATGAAGAAAACCCTGATTCAGCCTTCTTCTCCACCAGGCGCCCAAACATTCGCCCTCCAACGGTGATCCACACAAAACTTGGACCAAGGAAGAACTCCTTCTTCAAGTTGCTTGGATAAGTGGAACTCTTTCAGCAGCCTTTAGTCTATTGACCACTGTAGGACACCCTGTCCTACTGTAGGGCACTAAAGACACTCTTCTAAACCACTCTTGGTTTTAGGACAACCCTCCTCTAGGATCCCTTAGGCTTATGTCCTAAAACAAAGCCTTGTCCTATTAAAAAATACCTTGTCTTAACAAGACAAGTCTTGTCTTAAAGAAAGAAGGAGGGAGAGAGAGATACTCAGAATAGTACTTCGGTGGAATTCTTATTTTTATCAAACTCATTTCACCGCCCCCTATTTATAGATACAAGAGGGGCGTGTGATATGTCCTCCCATTAACTTATCATATATGATTTTTCAAGATCGAAGAGAAGTTATCTGGCTTGAAAAATCATATCTAATAAGCCCATTCATGCACCGAAGGCCTTATTCACATCTCTTCTTTTATCTAGACGAATTCTCACTTGCCACATGTCAATTACCGGTTCCTAGGAAGCCAAGAGGTGCCTCTTCAATCTTTAAACATCAGAGATTATGAAGAGTCCTGATAGCAGAAGGACTCTCCATCAAAACCGCATGCCACATGAAGAGTTGCGACTCTTCATCCACCGCGTGCGCCATCCTTCTTCCATACAAATTTCAAAGAATGTTGACCAGTCAAAACATAGATAATATGGGTATCATTGTAAAGAGCATAAAATTTTCTTTCTGGCCATATAAATTTTATTCAAATCAGAGATCTATAGCTCATTCTGTGCCCTTTTAAAGTTAAGGTATCATTTAGGTACCAAGAGTCTCATGCCATTGGGATTCTTCATGTATGGCGCCTAAAATGCCCTTAAGTTCAAATTAAAATCAGATTTAGCTCTAATTAGGCTAGCCCCACTTAGGACTCAACCTAATTTAGGTTTTTCATAATTAGGTTATCCCAATTAGCAAGCAACTGGACCCAATCCAATTGGGTTAGGAATTTGGTTAGCCTATATATACTAGTATGTAATCCAGCTAACCAATTAGGATCCTATCACCCTAATTAAATCATGAATGACTTTCTTGGCCAAGTCTCTATTGTGTGTGACCCATTGAGTTCCACATCTAGCCAGCAGTAGGTTTAGGTTTGAGCTGATTCGATCCGATCGAACCCGATTGACCTAATTAGGTCAAATTGGCTCACCTAATTGTCCAATTCGAATCACACATTGAATTGACTCATGAAAACTAAATCAATTGGTTAATGAAGACCTACAAGATAAGATTGACGTCTAGCAACGTGTCATGCCTACCCAGAAGATAAGAAATTTTGGTAGATTTACCAAAATACCCTTCAGTGGTGAGTTACCGGGCAATTCAGTCCTTCGATTTACTTGCACCCTGAATATGACTATGGATATGGATACTTGTCAAATCCAATTTCATATTCATTCCTTGCTCAATCTGATAATGATGATTCATTAATGAACCATTAGAAACTATTTCTAATGTTCATACTTTGATCAAAGATTTCCCGAATCTTCATTTGATTGAAATCATCTGAATGCGCTTCCCTCTTACTAGGGTTGATCGATTCCTTTTTTACCTACTCACAACCTCCATATGTAATCCACCATACCCAGTATCACCCCATGCATGACTCAGTGTCATGATTGAGTGTGAACCAAAGTATGGATTCATGCATACAAGGTACCATGGCAGTCTCAGGTCAAAGGACCACATGCACTACTCCCACTATGAGAACTATCTATTGACAAATAGATAAGGTTCCATTAGATGTTCTCAAGCTGGATCTATTCAGTGAACTCATTCTCTAATGAGCACCCACATCCTAGTATTAGTGTCAAACACAAGTGACTGTGAGATTAGTCACCCTCTTCACCAAGCATACATAGGATGTGCTGGTCTTACCGGAAACATTGATCCCCTACTCAATATCCCATCGACCAGGAACATTCTAGATTAGAGTTTTAAGGCTTTAGGTCTCACTGGTATGATCTCATCATAACCCTAGAACCATAGTCCTAATCTATGGGGTTCATCATATCTTAATAAAATTAATAAGACACAGCGTATGATGAAAATAAAATGCCTTTATTAATTGATAATGTCAATATACTGGTTTGGGATACAAAAGAAAATCCCATCGAAATACAACATTTCGATTGGCCTTTAGGGCATAATCCTTTCAATCTCCCGCTTGCACTAAAGCCAATCACCTTTAAATTTTAACCCCATACAATCGAGGTGGAGATCAAACTCACGCTGTGGTAGAGCCTTAGTGAACGAGTCTGCTATGTTGTTCTTTGTTTCTACTCTTTTAATGCAAACTTCTTGTCTTTCAACAATCTCTCGAATGAGATGGAAGCGTCTTAGAATGTGGTGTGGGCACCAAGATCTGACAGAGGCTCCTCAACCCTCTATGGATCTCAGATTAGGATTCCCCCTTCTATGAGTCCTGTAATAAGGCCTTGAGCCCAAAGCATTGTCATAATTTCTTGTCAAAATTTGTTTAGTCCTGTACCTTGACCAATTTGGGTCAAGTTAGGTCATGAGCCCTGTATTTGTTCGAGTCTGAGTTTGGACTGGGCCCAAGACCAATTGAAGTCACTCTGGTTTTCTTCACCAAATCAAGTTCTGGTGGGCCAACCCACCCCTTCCACTTGGGATAATGCCAACTCAGGTGCCACCTCAGCTTCCTATGTGGCGCCACATCAGCTACCACTTGGGCATCCAAGAAGGGAAACAAAGTGGCACCCTCATGCTTTCCACACGCCTTAGGTAACATTGGAAAGAAGAAACACCATCCCCCTCTTCCCTCCCCTACATCACGCCTTGTTCCATCAAAAGAGGGGCGTTGAAGATCCTTGAAGAAACCAAGCCTCAAAGCAAGCCCCCTTCCAAGCTTTTTTCCCAAAGTGTTCTTGCAAGGAAGGAAGGTCAAAGGACACACTCTCTTCTTCAAGCCCTCAACCATGCAACACCCATGGAGCTCTCCCTTGGTCGGCCTTGAATCAATCCAAGAAGATGGTGTTGAAGAGTCCAAGGGAACACATCCCTCCAAGCAAGCCATGCCCCACTCCTTCTTCCCAAAATAAGCATGCTAAGGAAGGAAGTCAAGGGACCAATCCCGCTCTCCAAGCATTTCCTCATCGTGCCTAACCCCAAGTTATTTGGTGGGTAAAAGAGAGGGGATGATGGAAAATTTTGGGTGCCACCATGAATATTGTAATTTGAATTTCAAATGGGCCTTGGGTGCCTATTTAAAGGACCCAATCCCTCCCTTGTAGAACTAATGAATGAATGATTGAGTGATTAATGAAAAGTTTGAGTTTCTTCCACCCTCCAACCATTGTCTCTTAGGCTAGGTTTGAGTGGAATTGCCTTCGTCCCCAGGGACGTCGAGTGGTGTGAGGCCACCTGTCCATCGCCCCAAGGCGTCGCGAATCCTTCGTCCTCCAGGACGTCGCGTGGTGTGATGCCACATTCCTTCATCCTCTGGGACGTCGCGGGGTGCGAGGCCCCAAGTTATCTCCAACTTCGACTTCGGAATCCAGCCGGACACAGGGCTCGAAGCCCCTTCCCAACTCCAGTTCAATTCCTTTCCGTGCATCTCCCATTCCGCTGACCTTTCTTTTGTTTGCCTACAGGTCCTCCCTGGCATCTCGGGCATTGGAGACGTCAACTTTGCCATCGCGACCTCCTGACCCAAAGCCAGTGCTCCCACGGGTTCGACTACTCGGGCATCCAGGCCGCATCCGCCAAGTTGAACGATCTCTGCACCGGGCGCTTCAGAAGTTTGAGGTTTGCCTTCTCTTTATCTCCTAAGTAGATATTGTAGGTCGAGCTAGTCCTACCGAGGTTTCTTAATCCCGGGGTCCTGTTCTCGTTCTTACTTTTAGGGCTTTGAACTGCTAGCGTAAGCTTCCATTACTGTTCTTCGTATTTCTTATCTTTGCTTGTGATCGGGAATCGAAATCCTAAAAAAATATCTAAAACTCATCAAACATAAAAAAAAAAAGAAATTCCTTGCATCATAAGCATCCATCCCATCATCCCTAGCCCTAACCCCCTTGTTCCACATCAGAATGTGCTTTGATTTATGATGAGCTCTAGGTTTCTTAGCTTGAGCGACGGCTCCAGTATTATCACAGTAAAGTGGTACTGGACCTTCAATCTCCGGAACAACGCCTAACTCTGAGATGAACTTCTTCATCCAGACAGCTTCCTTGGCAGCTTTACTAACAGCAATGTATTCTGCCTCAGTTATTGAGTCAGCTACAGTCTGCTGTTTAGAACTCTTCCAGCTTACAGCTCCTCCATTTAGGATAAAAACATACCCTGAAATAGATTTGCTATCATCTGGATCCGATTGAAAACTAGAATCTAAATAAGCTTCAGTTTAAGATCAGATTCTCCGTATATCAGAAAAATATCCTTAGTCCTTCTCAAGTACTTAAGAATATTTTTTACAGCCTTCCAGTGATCCTCTCTTGGATCAGCCTAAAATCTGCTGGCTATACCTAAGTCATATGCCACATTAGGCCTGGTACATAACATAGCATACATTATAGATCCTACAGCCGAAGCATAAGATATAGAACTCATTCTATTTCTTTCTTCAGGTGTCTTAGGAGATATCTTCTTAGAAAGATGTATGCCATGACCAATGGGCAAGTAACCTCTTTTACTTCCCTCCATGCTAAATCTCTTTAGCACTTGGTCAATGTACCTAGACTGGGATAAGCCTAGCATCCTCCTAGATCTATCTCTATAGATCTTAATACCCAGTATATAGAATGCTTCTCTCAAGTCTTTCATGGAAAATGGTTTAGATAACCATACCTTGACTGATTGTAACATTAGGATATCATTCCCAATGAGGAGTATATCATCCATATACAGAACCAAGAAAACTATGGCACTCCCACTAGTCTTCTTGTACACACAAGGTTCATCCTCATTTTTGATAAAGTCAAACTCTTTGACTGTATTATCAAATCGGATGTTCCAACTCCTGGATGCTTGCTTTAATCCATAAATGGATTTCTTCAGCCTATATACCTGATTAGGTTTAGTCTCCAAGACAAAACCTTCTGGTTGTGACATATATACCTCTTCCTCAAGGAAACCATTAAGGAATGCGGTTTTCACATCTATCTGCCAGATTTCATAATCATGACATGCTGCTATAGCAAGCATGATCCGAATAGATTTAAGCATGGCAACAGGATAAAATGTTTCATCATAATTATTCCCTGTTTTTGTCTGAAACCCTTAGCCATTAATCTGGATTTATAAGTTTCGACTTGGCCATCTGTCCCAATCTTTTTCTTATAGACCCATTTGCATCCAATAGGGTTAACACCCTCTGGTGCATCAACCAAAGTCCACACTTAGTTGACATACATGGAGTCCATTTTGGATCTCATGGCTTCCAGCTATCTGTCTGAGTCCCTATCATGACAGCATCCATATAGGTTAGAGGCTCATCATTTTTAATGATCCAGGCTTCATTATTTTCAATAATGAACCCATACCTCTTAGGTGCATGACGCACCCTATCAGACCTATGGATAGGAGTGGTGTGTTCTGGTTCTATACTAACTATGTTATCATTTGGTTGTGATGTATCTATTTGTTGATCTTTTTCAAGTTCAATATTTCTCCCACTGCCCTTTTGTAGGATGAACTCTTTCTCCAGAAAAGTGGCATGCCTACTGACAAAAACTTTTTGTTCAGTAGGGTGGTAGAACAGATATCCTATACTATCTTTAGGATATCCTGCAAATAGATACTTTTCTTCTCTAGCATCCAGCTTATATCCAAAATTTCTTTTGACATAGGCTGGACATCCTCATATCTTAAGATACTTAAGATTGGGTTTCTTACCTCTCCATATCTCATATGGAGTGCTAGAGACAGATTTAGATGGTACTCTATTTAAGATATTAGCCACGGTTTCCAAGGCATATCCTTAGAAGGAAATAGGTAACTCTGTGAAGCACATCATGGACCGTACCATATCTAATAAGGTACGGTTCCTCCTTTCAGCAACATCATTTAATTGTGGTGTGTAAGGAGGGGTCCATTCAGAGATAATCCCCTTTTCTTTAAGGTGATCGAAAAACTCGGTGGATAAGTATTCACATCCTCGATCTTATCGAAGGATTTTAATACTTTTCCCCGTTTGTTTCTCTATCATACTTTGATACTCTAAAAATTTATCAAAGCCTTCGGACTTATGTTTCATAAGATACACAAATCCGTACCTTGAAAAATCATCAGTAAACGTGATGAAATAAGAGTATACACCCTTAGCCTAAGTTGTCATAGGCCCACATACATCTGTATGTATGAGTCCTAATAACTCAGTTGTCCTTTCTCTATGTCCACTAAATGGAGCTTGGCCATTTTACCCATGAGACATGATTCACAAGTTCGTAATGATTCATAATCATAAGGAATAAGGAAATTTTCCTTATATAACATGCTAATCCTAGTCTCACTAATATGTCCAAGCCGATAGTGCCAAAGTAAAGTATTATTTACATCATTTCTCCTTCGTTTGTTACTTGAAGTATATTGTCATTAGTGGATAGAGTTAAATGACCATTACAAAATATGCCACAACATATAATTTCATTAGAAAAGCTGATTGAGCAACCATTGCTCATCACATTCATAGTATAACCTTGTCTAAGTAACAAGGGTATAGAAATGATATTTTTAATGACCTTAGGCATATAGTAATAATCTCTCGGCTCTAAAATCTTTCCCGAAGGTAACTTCAAGATATAAGTCCCTATGGCCTCTGCTTGGATGGACTCTCCTCTAGCACTGTAGAGCTCGAAGTCCCTTCCTTTAATACTCTAAGCCTCTGTAGCCCCTGCAATGATTTGCAGATATTATAACCACAGGCGGTATCCAATACCCAAGTATTTGAAATGGAAGAATCCAATGACAAAATAGTATGAACTTCTTTCACACCTTTTGGTGCATCCGATGCACCAAGTTTCACACCTGCGAGATAAGCCTTGCAGTTCCTCTTCCAATGACCTGGCTTACCATAATGAAAGCAAGTCATCTGTCCGGAGGCCTTCTTTCCTTTCTTCTTCTTGATGCCCCTTTTTGGGTTCAATCTCCTCTTGGAACTCTTTCTGCCTGACTTTTTCTTGTTGATCCTATCTACAAGAAGAAGTGGAGCCTTATTTTTCTTTAAATGGCTCTCTGCTGTTTTTAACATGTTTAATAACTCAGGCAAGGAAGTGTTAAGTTTGTTCATATGATAATTAAGTACAAACTGTGAAAATGACTCTGGGAGTGACTGCAGGATCAAATCCTGATTCAACTCCTCATCCATAACAAAACCCAATTGGCCTAATCGAGTGATCAGGTCAATAACCATCAGAACGTGGTCTTGTACGGATGTACCTTCTATCATTCTCGCACGGAACAACTACTTAGATATCTCATATCTAGCAGTTTGACTATGTTCTCCATATAGCTCTTTTAGATTGAGCAGTATGGAGTTAGTGTCCATGCTATCATGTTGCCTCTGCAACTCATTGGGCATAGAGGCAAGCATGATACATTTGACAGTGAGTCAGTCATTTTGCCACATCTTGTATGTGGTCTTTTTCTCTTGCGAGGCATCTTCCCCTAAAGGTTCCAAGGTAGGGGTATCAAGAATGTAAGAAAGTTTTTCCTGGCTGAGTACTATCTTTAGGTTTCTCAACCAGTCAACATAGTTCGGTCCAATCAATTTATTGGCATCAAGTATACTATGGAGTGAGAGTGAAGAGGCCATTTAATCTACATTAACATAGAACATAACATAAGCAAACAACCAATGTTGACAAAACATAATTAAATTAGGACTTTAACTTAATTATGTCTCCCATTATTTTATCAAGCATCATAACCCTCTATATGATGATCGAGAAACCCTAATTGGTTTTCTTAGTGGGGTTGAGATCCTAATTCCTTATAAAAGACCTTGTATGTATACAACAAATCTTTTATAAGTTCAAAGGTAGGAAAACTCTTTCCAATTATATCTCATACAATTCTCAACAAAACCTGGCCTCTAAAATATTAATAGTCTTGTGTGTGCACTACAAACTATAATATTTTTAGTTAAATAAGATCCTTCATTCCTTTATAGTCATGATTGTAATAATAATAGCCTTGTATGTTCACAACAAAGTATTATATCAAATCATGCCATAAGCATCAAATGCACTAGGCCAAAATTATGTTAGTTACCATAATAGGCCTTGTGTGTACACAACAAACCTAATACGGATCATAACATAATAATGACCTAGCATGAAGGAAGGCCTAATGTAGTGAATATTACACTAAGCATATCAATCAAGAATTAAGTTAATCTTATCGGCCAGGTAAGTGGGAGAGTAGTGGGAGTCCTCCCGTTGCTTTCCTAGACACCAATAAAAATTGGCCAGGTCAGTCAATGAAACCAATTAAAAACCATGTTCTCTTACCGATCATAAACCACTTTTCCTAGACACCGAATGATCAACTAATCATCTTGATTATTTTGCTTTTGGTATATGACACTATAACTTAATATAATTTTAATAGAGAGCAATTCAAACAGAAGCACATTCTAATATTACCATTCATCAACCATGCATCATATATCATTTTATAATGTGCCAAGTGTGTCATCATACTAGGACAACCATCTACCACATAATGGATCCACCATTATGCCAGGGCAACCTTATTTCAGTATGATGACTAGAAAGCTAAACATATCTCTATATCGGTTAAAGTTTAAGTGAAAATCCTAACCAGTGACATACATATATGCATAAACATATCAATCATGTGTAACTTTAAACTTTTGTAAAGTCCTACAAAATTGGGCAAGTTCAAATTTTGTAGAGTCCAACAAAAATGGGCAACCTCAAGAGTCCTACAAAATTGGGAAACTTCAAATTTTGTATGATTTAGCCCTAATAAGGTGGCTCTGATACCACTGTAAGGGTTTTGGTGATCAAGGCAGAAGCATGGATTCCAAAAATTTATTATGAAACCACTACCAAATCCTTAACCCAAGACCTCCTTACTAGGAATTAAAATATACAAACATGCATATATAATATAAACTAAAGTTTAGGCACCAACCTGAACCGCTAGTATCCAATCCGATGAAGAAAACCCTGATTCAGCCTTCTTCTCTACCAGGCACCCAAACGTTCGCCCTCCAACGGTGATCCACACGAAACTCGAACCAAGGAAAAACTCCTTCTTCAAGTTGCTTGGATAAGTGGAACTCTTTCGGCAACCTTTGGTCTATTGACCACTGTATGACACCTTGTCCTACTGTAGGGCACTAAAGACACTCTCCTAAACTACTCTTGGTTTTAGGATAACCCTCCTCTAGGATCCCTTAGGCTTATATCCTAAAACAAAGCCTTGTCCTATTAGAAAAGACCTTGTCTTAACAAGACAAGTCTTGTCTTAAAGAAAGAAGGAGGGAGAGAGAGACACTCAGAATAGTACTTCGGTGGAATTCTAATTTTTATCAGACTCATTTTACCACCCCCTATTTATAGATACAAGAGGGGCGTGTGATATGTCCTCTCATCAACTTATCAGATATGATTTTTCAAGACCGAAGAGAAGTTATCTGGCTTGAAAAATCATATCTAATAAGCCCATTCATGCACCGAAGGCCTTATTCACATCCCTTCTTTTATCTGGACGAATTCTCACTTGCCACATGTCAGTTACTGGTCCCTAGGAAGCCAAGAGGTGCCTCTTCAATTTCCAAACATCAAAGATTATGAAGAGTCTTGATCGCAGAAGGACTCTCCATCAGAACCGCGCACCATATGAAGAGTTGCGACTCTTCATGCACCGCGCGCGCCATCCTTCTTCCATGCAAATTTCAAAGATTGTTGACCAGTCAAAACATAGGAAATATGGGTGTCATTGGAAAGAGCATAAAATTTTCTTTCTGACCATATAAATCATATTCAAATCAGAGATCTATAGCTCATTTTGTGCCCTTTTGAAGTTAAGGTATCATTTAGGTACCAAGAGTCCGATGCCATTGGGACTCTTCATGTATGGCGCCTAAAATGTCCTTAAATCCAAATTAAAATCAGATTTAGCTTTGATTAGGCTAGCCCCACTTAGGACTCAACCTAATTTAGGTTTTCCATAATTATGTTAGTCCAATTAGCAAGCAACCGGACCCAATCCAATTGGGTTAGGAATTTGGTTAGCATACATATGCTAGTATGTAATTCGGCTAACCAATTAGGATTCTATCACCCTAATTAAATCATGAATGACTTCCTTGGCCAAGTCTTTATTGTGTGTGATCCATTAGGTTCCACATCTAGCCAGCAGTAGGTTTAGGTTTGAGCCGATTCGATCCGATCGAACTCGATTGACCTAATTAGGCCAAATTGGCTCACCTAATTGTCCAATTCGAATCACACATCGAATTGACTCATGAAAATCAAATTAATTGGTTCATGAAGACCTACAAGACAAGATTGACATCTAGCAACATGTCATGCCTACCCAGAAGATAAGGAATTTTGGTGGATTTACCAAAATACCCTTCAATCGTGAGTTATCGGGCAATTCAGTCCTTTGAACTACTTGCACCCTGAATATAACTATGGATATGGATACTTGTCAAATCCAGTTTCATATCCATTTCTTGCTCAATCTGATAATGATGATTCATTAATGAACTATTAGAAACTATTTCTAATGTTCATACTTTGATCAAAGATTTTCCGAATCTTCATTTGATTGAAATCATCTGGATGCGCTTCCCTCTTACTAGGGTTGATCGATTCCTTTTTGACCTACTCACAACCTCCATATGAAATCCACCATATCCAGTATCACCTCATGCATGACTCAGTGTCATGATTGAGTGTGAACCAAAGTATGGATTCATGCATACAAGGTACCATGGCAGTCTCAGGTCAAAGGACCACATGCACTACTCCCACTATGAGAACTATCTATTGACAAACAGATAAGGTTCCATTAGATGTTCTCAAGCTAGATCCATTCAGTGAACTCATTCTCTAATGAGCACCTACATCCTAGTATTATTAGTGTCAAACACAAGTGACTATGAGATCAGTCACCCTCTTCACCAAGCATACATAGGATGTGTTGGTCTTACCAGAAACATTGATCCCCTACTCAATACCCCATCGACCAGGAATATTTTAGATTAGGGTTTTAAGGCTTTAGGTCTCACTGGTATGATCTCATCATAACCCTAGAACTATAGCCCTAATCTATGGGATTCATCATATCTTAATAAAATTAATAAGACAGTGTATGATGAAAATAAAATGCCTTTATTAATTGATAATGTCAATACACTGGTTCAGGATTGAAAAGAAAATCCCATCAAAATACAACATTTCGATTGGCCTTTGGGCATAATCCTTCAGGCAGATGTGTAGGCTCCACGTAAGCAGATGTTGCCATGTCAAACTCCACGTCAACGGATGTTGCCACATCAGATGCCCCCCACTCCCGAGCTCAGAGAATGAAGCATTGCTGGGGTGACAGGAGTAAAGACTACGCTGACATGGGCGGGCACACCTTCGGCACCATTAATGCTTTGATTGGGAATGCTCTGAGGATCGTGCCTTTGCATTAATGGGATGCTGCGCTCAGTTTTCCAATAGAGAGATCATGAATGCCCTGAACGTGTCAAGGCGCCTATTCCGTGAATTGAAGCATCGAGAGACACCTGGGGCCAACACATGGTGACCTCCAGTTGGCCACATGGCCTTTAAAAGGCCTTCGAGCACAGGGATCCAAGGTTCCGCTAAGCCTTCTTTCTTCTTCTTGAGCACCCTTATGGTTCTAGTGTTGGCCTCCATGTTTGCCTTCTTCAATCCCTCTCCTTCGGCTTGCACTGAAGAAGGGCTCTTGGTGGACTTCAGGATTTCGGTCCGAGATTTGGAGGGCCAAGTGGAAGCTCTCCAGGAGCGATCGGCCAGTGCCAAGGCAAAGGCATATGGTTCAGAGAGGAAATCCATCGAGCTCGAAACTTTCCCCTCGAATATGGAGGGGGGAATCTTTCGGTTGCACCGCTGGGGCAGAGAAAGAAGCTACCTCAAAAATGAGGGGCAGCCGGAGCCACCTCCCAGCTCACGAGACCGGAGATCTTACGGGAGGAGGTGGTGGCCCAGGCCATGGTCACTATGGAAGGGGCCATGACCGCTACGGTGCTGTAGGGCCATCCTAATGCAGAGTTGCTATAGCTACCTTTGGAATCACGGGATCAGTGAATTCCAAGGAGGTTGATGTGGTAGAGGCGGAGCCGATGCTGTGCTCTAGAGTTCCGGTGGGCTTCATACCATGCTCTAGAGTTCCGGCGGGCTTCCTACCATGCTCTAGAGTTCTGGCAAGCTTTTGAGGAAGGGCGCCAGCGCACTCGGGCAGAAGCGAAGATGGGTCCTCGGCCTGTCTTCCTTTCATCTTATATCTTAGAGCTTCAGGAGGTCTCCCGGCTTGTCGAGAGCCTCTATAGGGTGTAAGAGACTTTTGATCAATGAAAAATGTCCCTTCTTCTATAATTGTTGTTTTCTCTTTTTTTTCTTTTCTCTCTCTTTTTTTTTGATCCTGAATTTGCTGCTCAGCTTCCCAGACTGCTGGGGGTCTCAGTTCGATCTCTCTGGGCTGCTGGGGGTCTATTTCTAAAGTGAGGGATGTTTCGATTGGGATGGTTTCCTTTCTTCTCCCCCTAGTCGGAATGCTTCTTGTTCCCTTCTGTTTGCTTGTCATTTCACTTTTCTTTGGTTCAAACTACTTTTGGGGGATCTCCTTAGCTTGTCGAGCCATGAATTAGGCGATCGATGATGGAACTTTAGGGATTCCTCACCAACATCCCCGAGCGATAAGCAAGGCAATCCATCGCAGGGCTTCGAGAGTATCCTGGCTTGGTTCGTCGCACTATGAGTCAAGGGGCAAATACTGGGACTTTTGGAGTTTCCCGATATGCATCTCTGAACTATCAGTAAGGTAGTGGATGCGGGGCTTCTTGAGTTTCCAAGCTTATAAGTGCCAAACTGTAAGTTTCATAGTAGATGGCAGGGTTCCAGGAATCCCCAACTGCACCTCAAGACTGTGAGTGGAGTGACTGAGCACGGGTTTGCCAGAAGAGCCTAGCTTGGAGACTATCTAGCTGCGGGCCTCTTGGTAGATGGTGGGTTGCCTTGTCATCATCTCGAGGCCTTGCGGCCGGTCGAGAAGTACGGGCACGATGGAGTAGGCTCGGCTTAGAAGGGCCAAACCATAAGTCGTGCAGTAGGTGGCCGGTCACCCTACCATCGGTCTGAGCCGTGGGCTGAACTGGTGAGCGCAAGCCTGATGGGGGGCCTGGCTTGTTTGAGAGTCGCCATGCTGTAAGTCTTGCGATGGACGGCATCTTAGTGCCGCCTCCGGGCTATGAGTGTGACTGAGGGAGGCACAAGCCTGATGGAGGGGCCCAGATTGTTGATGAACATGCTGAACTGTGAGTCACGCGATAGACGATAACTTGGTGCCGCCTCCGAGCTGTGAGCTCAATTATGGGGAGCACAGGCCTGATGGAGCGAACCCGGCTCACTGATGAGGAGTCACCATGTTATGTGTCTCGCGGTAGATAGCACCTTGGTGCTGCCTCTGGGCTGTGAGCATGGCTATGGTAGGCACGGGCCTGATGGAGTGGCTCGTATTGTTGATCAGGATGCCAAACTGTGAGTCACATGGTAGACGGCCACTTGGTGCCGCCTCGGGCTGTGAGCTCGGCTATGAGGAGCACGGGCTTGGTGAAGCGGGCTCAGCTCGCTGATGAGGAGTCTCCATGCTATGAGTCTCACAGTAGATAGCACCTTGGTGCCATCTCTAGGCTATGAGCATGGCTATGGAAGGCGCGGGCCTGATGGAGCGGCTTGTATTGTTGATGAGGATGCCGAACTGTGAGTCACGCAATAGATAGCATCTTGGTGCTGCCTCCGGGCTGTGAGCTTGGCTGTGGGGAGCGTGGGCCTGATGGAGCGGGCCCGGCTCGCTGATGAGGAGTCGCCATGCTGTGAGTCTCGTGGTAGATAGCCACTTGGTGCCGCCTTCGGGCTGTGAGCTCGGTTATAAGGAGCACTGGCTTGATGGAGCGGGCCTGGCTCGCTAATGAGAAGCTACCATGCTATGAGTCTCGCTGTAGACAGCACCTTGGTGCCACCTCCAGGTTATGAGCATGGCTATGAAAGGAACAGGCCTGATGGAGCAGCCCACATTGTTGATGAGGACATCGAACTGTGAGTCATATGATAGACGGCCACTTGGTGCCGCCTCCATGCTATGAGCTCGACTATGAGGAGCATGGGCCTAGTGGAGTGGCCCACATTATTGACGGAGAGTTGCCATGCTGTGAGTCTCATGGTAGACAATACTGTGGTGCTGCCTCCGGGCTGTAAGCACGGCTGTGGAAAGCGCGGGCTTGGTGGAGCAAGCCTACATTGTTGATGAGGATGCCGAACTGTGAGTCACATGGTAGATGGCCACTTGGTGCTGCCTCTGGGCTGTGAGCTCGACTGTGAGGAGCGAAAACCTGGTGGAGCATGCTTTGCTCACTGATGACGAGTCACCATGCTGTGAGTCTCATGGTAGACAGCACCTTGGTGCTGCCTCCGGGCTGTGAACATGACTATGGATGGCGCGGGCCTGATGGAGTGGCCCGCGTTGTTGATGAGGATGCCGAACTGTGAGTCACGTGGTAGACAGCAACTTGGTGTTGCCTCTGGGCTATGAGCTTAGCTGTGGGGAGCGCGAGCCTGATGGAGCGGGCCTGGATCACTGATGAGGAGTCGCCATGCTGAGTCCATGATAGACAGCACCTTGGTGCCACCTCCGAGCTATGAGCATGGCTGTGGAAGGCGCGGGCCTGCGGCCTACATTGTTGATGAGGATGCCGAACTGTGAGTCACAAGGTAGACGACCACTTGGTGTCACCTCCAGGCTGTGAGCTCGGCTATGAGGAGTGCGAGCCTAGTGGAGTGGTTTGGATTGTACCCACTGGACTTTGAGTCGAACGAGAATGTCCCTGCATAGGTGAAAGGCAAGTTGCACGAAAAAGGGACTCAGGTAATAGGGAAAATTTTACATTACCGGTAGCAAAGAGTTCACCGTGAGAAGGATGAGGAGGGGAAGCAGCAAAGACGCCAAGTTGGACGAGCTCCACTTCCATGCACTCCCAGGGAGAAAAACACCGTCTAAACATTCCCTGGTTTGGAAAAAGCTAGGAGAAGAAAACCGAATAAAACGAGCCATGAACCGGTTCACTAAAAATTCAAATAAAACTGGTTCACCAATTTCAAAAACTGGTTTAATAAAATCCGGTCCGACTAAACCCAACTAATAATAAAATCGGGTCCAATCCTGGTCTTCCAAGAACAAATCCTGGTTGATCCAAACCCATCCTGGTTGATCCAAATCAGACCAGAAAAATCTAATGTGGGCTTAATCAGTTCGTTTGACCTAAATACCGAAATGATTCCCAATCGTTGATCAGTTCCTGAATAAGGAAGAAATCCTCTATAATGTGTGACCTCATAGGTTCGAACATAAACGGTAGCACTGGAACACTTTCAGTACTAGTATAAGATACCATCTAACAATGGATCCCAGCATCTGGATAGGCCGAAGATGCGAGAGCAATCTATCGAACCTCTGGCATATGGTTATCGTATAATTCATCTCTTTGACCTCTAATGCTCAAGATGACCTAGGGTTAGACTGCCAACCCTGACTGAGTGAATTCATAACATATCTCAACCTCGCAAGTCCAGTGACTCCTCACTAGGACAACCCCGGCCGAGGATTTGCTAAATTGAGACACTACGAGACATTCAATCCAAACAATTTGGACAGGTTAATTCCATCTTGGTCCACCATTGCTTCACAAGTACTTGCCTGTACCCAGAAACCTTCCATCACCGGATTAGAAATCTAGGTAGTTCGGCACCAAAGCACAGGAAGTTGCTTGCAAGCTACCATGGTGACCTCAGGTCAGAGGGACACATATACCCATATCCAATCGCGAGCAATCCTTTGGCAGAAAGGAGGCTCCATGGAGTCAAGTTCAATGAGATGTCACACATCCCACTTGCAGATCACATCAGTGTCACCACACTCCTTTGGTCAAGAGGACAACCAAACGATGTGAACCACAACAACCTACACTTGATACATTGCCGTCCTATACAATATATCCTTTGATTGTGAACCTGTTAAAGGACCACTCAATATATCCTCTCTATATCGAAGTCAGTGCAGTCCTAAGGACTTCATCACATAAATAGAGTTCTTTACAAGGAAATGAAAAATGCGATGAGCTGCCAAAAATAAAGTTTTATTAATTTATATACTAATTACAATACTGAGCACAACCGCCTACAACCTAGGCAATTGGCTTTGGAACACAATTTCCAACAACTCCCACTTGTACTAAAGCCAATCAGAACAGTATCTAATACCCATTTTCCTTTTACAATAGTCGAACTTTTTGATTCCAAGGGCTTTAGTGAACGGGTCGGCCAGATTATCCTTTCCATCGATCTTCATAAGATTGATGTTGCCTCGTTCCATGATCTCTCGCATGAGATGATAGCACCGCAGAATATGCTTGATGTGGTGATGAGACTTCGGCTCCTTAGCTTGAGCAATGGCACTTATGATGTCACAATACACTGGAACAAGAACATCTAGGGAAGGTGCCACCCCTAGCTTTCCAAGGAACTTTCACAACCACACGACTTCCTTTGCTGCATCTGATGCTGCAATATACTCTGCTTTGTATACCGAGTCTGCAACTGTTGCCTGCTTGGTACTCTTCCAGTAGATTGCTCCTCCATTCAAGGTAAACACAAACCCTGACATACTCTTACTATCATCTCTGTCAGATTGGAAACTAGAGTCAGTATATCCCATAAGTTTCAAGTCAGGTTCTCCATAAATCAGCCATTGGTCCTTAGTATTTCTCAAATACTTTAGGATGGTCTTAACCACCTTCCAATGCACCTCACCTGGGTCAGACTGGTATCTGCTCACTACTCCTGATGAGTATGCCACATCTGGTCTAGTACACATCATAGCATACATGATAAAGCCCACTGCCGAAGCATAAGGAACTCTACTTATGCGCTATCTTTTCTCAGGAGTTATCGCACAATCCTTCTTGGAAAGAATAATTCTAGAACCTATCTGGAGATAGCCTTTCTTGGAATTTTTCATGCTGAACTGTTTCAGCATGGTATCAATGTATGTAGACTGTGACAATCCCAGAAGCCTCTTAGATCTATCTCTATAGATATTCATACCCAATATGTAAGAAGCTTCGCCTAAGTCCTTTATGGAGAACTGAGATGACAAGCAGACCTTTATTCTTTACAATGCTGCGATGTCATTCCTGATTAAAAGAATGTCATCAACATACAGTACCAAGAATACAATCACAGAACCATTAGCCCACTTATAGATGCAGGGTTCCTCTCCGTTCCTAACAAAGCCATACGATTTGATACACTTATCAAATCGCATGTTCCAACTTCGAGATATTTGCTTGAGTCCATAAATGGACCTCTGCAATTTGCATACTTTTGACTCGTCTGTGGATGTGAACCCTTCAGGCTGTATCATATACACCTCCTCATCTAGCTCTCCATTCAGGAAAGCGGTTTGGACATCCATCTACCAGATCTCATAGTCAAAATATGCTGCCAAAGCAAGCATGATTCGAATGGACTTGAGCATTGCCATAGGGGAGAATGTCTCGTCATAATCGATACCATATCGCTGATGATATCCCTTGGCAACCAAACAGGCTTTATAGGTCTCCACCTTTCCATCTGTGCCCCTTTTTCTCTTGAAAATCCACTTGCACCCGATGGGTTTTATCCTTTCAGGTGGATCAACCAATGTCCATACATTGTTGATCTTTATGGACTCCATCTTGGATCGCATGGCTCCAAGCCATGCCTTAGAGTCAAATCTCTGAAGTGCATCCATATAGATGATCAGATCCTCATCATTCTCGTCGAGCTCAATGGGATCACCATCCCGGACCAAGAAACCGTAGTATCTATCCAGCTAATGCGGTACTCTACCAGATCTCCTAATAATGGGTGATGGGTGTGATTCAATCACAGCCAATTCTATGATGTCCTTAGAGTGTGCAGGTTCTTCCAGTGGTTGAACTTCACCAAGTTCAATCTTAGAGGCTACAGTTCCTTCTCCAAGGAACTCCTTTTCCAAAAAGATAGTCCTAAGAGCAACGAACACTTTTTGTTCATCCTCCAAGTAGAAGAAATACCCTTTTGTTTCCTTAGGGTACCCAATAAACAGGCACCGATCAGACCTAGGACTAAGTTTATCTGAGTCTAAACGCTTTACATAAGCCGAACAACCCCAGACTCAAAAGTGTGAAATTGAGGGCTTACATCCGGTTCATAGCTCATATGGAGTGGAAACAACAGACTTACTCAGAACATTATTCAGCAAGTAACAAGCTGTTTCAAGTGCATATCCCCAGAAGGATAGCGGTAGAGTTGCAAAGCCCATCATGGATCGAACCATGTCCAACAAGGTTCGATTCCTCCTCTCAGACACACCATTCAACTAGGGTGTTCCTGGAGGAGTCCACTAAGAGAGAATCCCATTCTCTTCAAGATATGTCATGAACTCACCGGATAGGTATTCACCATCTCGATCAGATCGAAGGGTTTTAATACTCTTTCTAGTTTGTTTCTTTACTTCATTATGATATCGTTTGAACATTTCAAATGACTCAGATTTATGTCTCATTAAGAAGACATAACCATACCTGGATAGGTCGTTTGTAAACGTAATGAAATATCTGTATCCACCTCTGGCACTAACTGTCATGGGTCCGCATACATCAGTATGTATGAGAATCAGAAGTTCTGTAGCTCATTCACCTTTTCCAGTAAAAGGTAACTTTGTCATTTTACCAAGCAAACAGGATTCACAAGTGGGCAGTGAGTTAGAATCACTGACCTCAAGGAGGCCATCTCCTCGCAACTTGTTTATCCTATTCTGGTTAACATGACCTAGCCTACAGTGCTATAGATACAAGTCACTGACATTTTCTATCCTAGGGCGTTTGCTAGACATGTACATTACATTAACAGGCCGTGACAAAACATAAATGCCATTATTCAACTTAGCTTTCATTATCACAGAGTTATTCACAATAACTTGGCAAAAATCTCCTTTTATTGAAAGTTCATAACCATAATTGGCCAATAGGCCTACAGAGATAATGCTCATAATGAAACTAGGATAATAATGACAGTCGACTAATTCGACAGTACTAGACTCAAAACGAAGACTCATAACTCTGATCGCCAGCACTGGAACATGATTTCCATTTCCGACACTCAAGAACTGCTCCCCATCATCGAATCTCTTGCTAACCTGCAGTCCCTACAATGAATTGCAAATATGAATAGGACTATCAGTATCCAATACCCAGTTAGCAGTGTCACAATAGAGAAATAACAAAGTTTTATCATATAAATACCTTGTCCAGCACCCTGCTGCTTTCCCTTCCTTGGCCTGTTCGGGTCTAAGGATACCTGATAAAGAGGACAGTTCCTCTTCCAGTGTCCTTGCTTCTTACAGTAGAAGCACTCTGCTTTAATTTAATCAGTTTTCACTTTCTTGGTCTGACTTATGCCAGGAGCACTTTGCACCTTCTTTCCTTTATTTTTCTTTTTCCCTTTCCTAAAGGGATGACGACCTCTAGAACCTCCCACTAAATTCACCATCCCTTTATTTAGTTGGTTGTCCTTCCCGTAAGTCTATAGCAACCCCATCAAACCATGGTAATTGACTGCAGGCTTATTCATTCTATAATGATCAAGAAAGTCAAGATAGGAGGAAGGTAGAGAATTCAGGATCGCATCCTTGCCGAGTTGCTCATGCAAGGGACATCCGAGCTTGCCTAATCGTTCGATCATCTCGATTACGTACAATACATGATCAGTGACCGAACCGCCATTATGCATTTTAGCATTGTAGATGGCACAAGACACTTTGTACCGCTCTACATCATCTGGCGTGCCGAAAGATTCCTTCAACTTTTGAAGGATCTCGTATAGTTGGGCCTCCTCAAATTTGCGACTGAACTCGTTGTTCATAGCTGCCAACATTATACATTGGACAGTAGTCCGATTAAAAACCCACTTCAAATAAGTGTCCCTGACCAAACTCCAAGGAAGGTTACACCGAACCATCATCTATGAGAGAGTAATTCCAGTAACCGGATGCACACCCATTCTATGGAACTGCCGATGTACACCAAGCTAAAGGACTCATTACTAACTCACTTAATGGGAGGCTAAGACACCGTCAACTCATTGACTTAGTCTTTTTTAGGACCAAATAATTTTAGAGGATTTTAATTAAATTGTGATAGAAGAATAGAGAGAAGAACATGGATCAACCTCCCACTGATCAAATCAATTCTTAGGAGGGTTGAATTAAATTCAACAAATTAGTCCATGGGCACCTAAAGATCAGCCAAGCTGATCAACCTGGGTGACATGGGTTAACTAGAATCAATAAGCTTTTCTAATCAATTCTGGTTGACCTTATTGGCCAGGTAGGTGAGATCATGGGTGAGTAACCGTCATTAATCATCTTTCCTAGACACCAACCAAGTTGGCCAGGAAAGAGGTAGCCTCATGCAACCATGATCAGAAATGCCAAATTTACCTAGACACCAATCGATTAACCAGACTCGATTTGACCAGCCTAAAGACTCGGGCTTACCACAGAGCCACTAATTAGATCCATTTAAGAAAAATGGACTAACCCATCTAACTATTAGATAGATACTAAAGAGAAGGTCCTTAATTAACATTTGATTAGTTCCTTAATCAACATTTGGTTATCGTATAATTCATCCCTTTGACCTCTAATGCTCAAGATGCCTAGGGTTAGACTGCCAACCCTGACTGAGTCAATCCATAACATGTCTCAACCTCGCAAGTCCAGTGACTCCTCACTAGGACTACCCTGGCCGAGGATTTGCTAAATTGAGATACTGCATGACATTCAATCTAAACAATTTGGACAGGTCAATTCCATCTTAGTCCACCACTACTTCATAAGTACTTACCTGTACCCAGAAACCTTCCGTCACCGGATTAGAAATCTGGGTAGTCCGGCACCAAAGCATAGGGAGTTGCTTGCAAGCTACCATGGTGACCTCAGGTCGGAGAGACACATATACCCATATCCAATCACAAGCAATCCTTTGACAGAAAGGAGGCTCCACGGAGTCACGTTCAATGAGATGTCACACATCCCACTTGCAGATCACATCAGTGTCACCACACTCCTTTGGTCAAGAAGACAACCAAACTATGTGAACCACAACAATCTACACTTGATACATTGCCGTCCTGTATAATGTATCCTTTGGTTATGAACCTGTTAAAGGACCACTCGATATATCCTCTCTATATCGAAGTCAGTAAAATCCTAAGGACTTCATCACATAAATAGTGTTCTTTATAGGAAAATGAAAAATGCGATGAGCTACCAAAAATAAAGTTTTATTAATTCATATACTAATTACAATACTGAACACAACCGCCTACAACCTAGGCGATTGGCTTTGGGACACAATTCTTAACAATCCTTATATGGGTCCTAACTTTTGTAAGCCTATATAAAGGCATCCCCTCTTATATTTGAAAAGTGGTGAAGAATAAAATGAGTTTTTAGAAGTCTGGTTCATGGTTTGGCTCCCGCATGGGGAGGGCGAGATGCCCAATAGTGTTGCCCCCGCATGGGGAGGGTGAGAGGCCCAATAGTGTTGCCTTTGTTCTTTGAGAATGTTGACCTCCATAAGGGAGTGGGTGTGAGGCCTATTTTTGCCTTTGCCTTTAGGCATTGAGAGGTGTAAGACCCTATGCCTTCACCTTTGGGCGTCGAGAGGTGTGAGACCCTATGCCTTCATTTTTGAGCATCGAGGGGCGTGAGATCTTAGTTTGCCTTTGTCCTTCAGGACATCGAGGGGTGTAAGGCCTAGTTATCCCCTTCTTGATCCTAATTTAAGGAGACTTCTCAGCTCTCCAATGATCCTCCTAGCCTCAGTCCTATATCAAGATCTCTTTTGTGACTTCAAGAACATCATTGCCAGGTATGTAGATCCCATCCCATCTTACTTTTTCTATTTTATTGAAGTTAAAGCATGTCTTAATAGGATTTCTTAGTCCTAGGATCCTAGTTTTCTTTTTCTCTTTGATTGTTTTTAGCATGTGGGTAGGATACTAACTGATACAGGATAACTTTAACCTAATCTTGGCTAGTTTCGGGAATTAAACTACAATAAAATTTAAAAATACTTGGTTCTTTAATCTAGTTTGTCTTCATGTTCGTCCCTTGCATGTCATCCTGTATCATGTTAGAATCCCGTCCCTTATCAATTTTGGTATCAGAGCTTAGGATAGGGCATGTTCTTGCATAGCAGGTAAAATTTATGCATCCTGAAATCTGTGATAGTAGTATAAATATAGCACTGTTTACCCATCAAAATATTTTTGTTTTTCTCTAATTTTCATGGTAATTAGTTTCTGTTTAATCCTATGTTTTTCTATGATTTTTGTCAAGTTTTTCAGATCCAGAAACAAACAAAAAATTAGTAAAAGAAAAACCCTAATAAAAAAGCTGCATGCTGATTTTTACGTTAGTAGTCAAAACTTAGGTTTAATTTTCTATCATAACCTTACTTTTTCTTCTAATTTTTGCAGAGATTATTCTCTGTTTTGTCCCTTATTTTTTTGTAATTTTTCTTTATTTTTTTGATATGAAAACATAACCAAAATCTGCATGAAATCGAAATTCTATTTGCTGAAATTCTGCATGCTTATATTAGGGCTAACTTAACTTACATCCAAACCCCCCCCCAAACCCAAGACACATTTGTTTGCTCAATTAACCAACTGAAAATTAAGTTTGCCATCTTCATAAAACACAAAAAAAAAAAAAAAAAAAAAAAAATTCTGATTTTTCTGATTTTTTAGTCTCATATGCATTAGGGTTTATGTGTGCTTGCATCATACCTAAATCACCTTAAGGGCAATTTTGCTATATCAGATGGGAAAAGAAATTGATCACCTTTCCCTAGCCCAAAACAACCACCTTGCATCCGAACCCAAGCCTAAATAAAATCAAATAGAAACCTAATTAATTTAGGAACACCAACAGGTCGGGTCCAAGTCCCGTGGGAAAACTAGTGCACTCAACCCTCCACTCATTACAGGAAACTGGTGTCTAAGGCTAGAGGTCCAGAGGTAAATGCCCTAAGCGAACCGGTGATTTTTAATTAGGACCCAGTGACAAGCAAGGGGAGCCTTCCACCACCCCATATTTTACCTGGCTAGTGGAAGGACTAAGTGTTGAGTTGGGTGTAAGTTAAGTTGACTCACTTGACTTTGGCTCAAGGTCTAGCAAACCGTAGTCGATTTATGTCTAACCCCATCAGTCTCACCCTAACCTAGTCTGACCATGGAGTCGATGTGTGTGCTTGTTTGCATGACCATTAGATTATGAGTCTAATCCAATACCAGTAGTCTCACCTCAAACCCAGTTTGACCATGGAACCCACCCTTGTTGCTCAGGTGGCTTCCTAAGAGGGGGTGAATTAGGATTTTGAAAACTTTAGCAAATATGTACAATTTAAAAATCCTTTTGGTGTTGTGGTGCAATATGCAATGCAGAAGCAATTAAATAAATGTAATAAAGTAAAGTAAGCACAATCACAAACACAAGAAATTTAGAGTGGTTCGGAGCAACCTGCTCCCACGTCCACTACCCAAGCACTACTTGGGATTTCTACTATATCCCCCAATTGGAATACAGTCGGATTATTTTAACAGGCTCACAATCCAAACCTATACACTTTAGTTTTATCAGGATCACCAAAGAAAACCCTACACCCTTTGGTTTCAAACAGGATCACCAAAGAAACCCTAATCTTGGTTTTATACCCGGATCACCAAGAACCCAAATTAGGCTTTCAAAAGGCTCACCTAAAAACCTTTAACCCTCTCTTAAGACACAACCCCTTGCTATTCCTAGAAAGAAAATAAAGATATATCAAAATGTAAAGCAACTATACAACAAACCAAGTTTGTTTAAGTATTATCGATGAAGATCAAAGTGAAGCCTAGCCTTGAATGCTCTTTAATGCTCTTCAAGCTACTTCTTTACTTATTCAAAGGTTGGATTCAATGATGAAGAACAGTTGGTGGAGCTTTGAATCCTATCTTGAATGCTCTTGAAGTGAGTTGGTGAAAGACTTGAAGACTTTTCAACTTCCAAAGAATAATCAATGAATAATCCTCAAAAAAAATTCTTAAATCTTCATAAATACTCTCCTTTATAGTCTTCCGACAAAAATAGCCATTGTAGGGCCTAGAAAATTGAAAAAAAGCTATTGGAGGGCTTTTTAAGTTTCAAAAATAATATTCTGCAATTAGCTGTTAGACTATAAAAAACCATCACTCGAGTCGGTTCAAGGTCCACAAGTCAGCTTGAAGTCTCAGACAGCCCAAGCAAAAATTCTGTGTGAGTTGGCTCTTCAAGGCTGAGTTGGCTCGAACTCTCAATCAGCATAAATTCAAATTTTCCTTGAGTCGGCTCTTCAAGGCTGAGTCGGCTCGAAGTCACAGTCACCAAGAAACCTAACTCTGGATGAGTCAACTCTTCTGAGCTTGAGTCGGTTCGAGGTCTCAGTCTTCATAAACATTGATTTTTCATTGAGTCGGCTCTTGGGGCTTGAGTTGGCTCGAGGTACTGAAACTCTGAAATTTTTTGTGTCGTACCAGAAGGAGTCGGCTCTTGATCCATGAGTCAGCTCTTACAAAAACTTCATTTAAAGCTTCAAACTTCTCCAAAGTTCTTCAAAACACGATTCCAACAAGAACTAATCTACTCACTCTTTTTTTTACAATTTTATAGCCCTTTTACAAGATTACATAGATGAAAAATTAGGGCTTTTATAATTTGAGGTACATAAGAGTCTATACAATGTTGGAATACCTTTCAACCAATTAGAAAACCAACTAAGGTAAAGATAAACATTTTCATGCAAAACTTCTAGAGTAATTTAAAGAATTAGTGAAGCATACATGCTCCAATATTTTGTGATCATCAAAATCATTCCAGGGGTCAACAATCTCCCCCTTTTTGATGATGACAAAACACTAGACATGAGTAGGATTTAAAACACTTTACAATTACTATGTATCATATAAATATGTATTAAAGAATATTTAACATAGTGTGTATCAAACTAGATCAAGTATCAAATTGTTAAACTAAAGAGTATCAACAAAATGTATCATCTGTATCATCCATGCACTAAGTATCAAAACTTCATAATATTAACTTGTATTAGAAGTGAGTTTAGTAAAGGCTTAACACAAGCTCCCCCTTACTAATATAATAATATTTTCTTTATATTTTCATACTTAACTCATTTTCATATTCACAAGCTCACATTCATATTTGTTCAAGCTCACATTTTCATGGACACTCTTCTCTCCTTTCTCCCCCTTTTTGTCATCAGCACAAAAGTATATAACAGGGAGAACATTCATTGACAAAATAAATTATTCACAACATGTATCAAATGGAATATAAAAAAAGGTATATATATATGAAAAGAGTGTCAATACAAGAGTGATACAATACAAAAGTGCCATAGCACATCAAAAGTAGTATCACAAACAACAGAACATGCTAAACATAAAGTCCTAAAAATCAAAATGATGGACTAGGGTCATCAACACTAGGCTCTTCCTCACTAGAAGAAGAACCGACCTCTAAGATACCAGGAGCAGGTTCGAATTTAGGGAACCTAGGCCTAAGGTCCCTAAGTCTGGTCCTAACAGAGGTTGTAGTCTTAGAAGTTCTAGTTTTAGCTTTAACTGGAGGCTCAGAAGAAATCATGATAGGTGTAGGTCATGAAGATGGAGGATCAACAGATAAGGCAAGGGTGCTGATAGTCGACAAAATCTCTGTCACCAGAGTATCTCCAACATCAGTACTCGGATCCTTAGTACCAGTGCCAAGCTCAACAGGAGTAGCAGCTGTAGGAATGTCAGTAGAGTGTACTGCCTCTCCCTGTCCACAATCTGTGTCAATATCTGGTCTTGCTGAAGAAGGAGGAGGTGTAGAGTGACTGGCTGCTCTGATCTGCTAAAGAATAGACAGAATCTCCTGAAAACCATGATGCATCTCTATCTGAAGTGCTAGTATCCTGGAATCTATCTCCGATCTCGCTCTCTGAAGACTAGAGATCTCATCCAGTATTAGCTGCAGTCTGCCATCGTCACCTGATCCAACAACGATAGATCCTCTGACAGGTGATCGAGGTGTAGAAGGGCTAGCTCAGAAGGTCCAGCCTCATCAGCATGTGGCTCAGCCTCGGCATCTTGTCCCTGTCCTGCCTGATCATCATCTCCTGAATCCTCATCAGAATGTGTCACTGGAAGTCCTGAACTCTTCTTGATCCAATGACCCTCTACCTTTAAGAATCCCATCCTGGTCAAAGATTTAATATTGTATTTGTCTGTATGCAATAATGATCTACTATCCACTCCAGACAAATCAACCTGAGCATCCTGAAACGGTAAGGTAAAAACCATGCCATACGGAAGACATGCTTGTGCCCTACGAGCAGCTTTCCTCATCTAGGATAATATGATAAAAAGTAAGTTGAGGGACTCCCCCTCAACTAAACATCTCATAAAGACTAGGTCCCTCTCGCTCATCCAATCAAATCTCCCAGTCCAGGATAGAAAAATGCGATTAATGATGTTATGTAACAACCTCATCTCCAATGAGAGTTGGTTAGCTCTGACATGTATCACACCAGTCACATTAGTCCTTTTAAGAATGATCCTCAATGTTTTATGCTTTTCCTTTAGAATCAAAAAGCTTTCTCCCTCTTAAGGTATTTGGAGAATATCAGATAATTTCTGTTCACTTACTTCATTGTGCTTCCCCTTCACAACATATTCAATATGAAAAGCACCAAAAGACATATTCTCAAAAAACTGTCAGACTAGATTAGGAAATGTAGGTAGATTTAGCATGTAAAATTCCTTCTATTCTTGTGTCACAAACCAATCACCAATTTTCAGATTTTTCTATTATAAAAAAGTGAAATCAATGCAATGCCTTGAGGTTACTTGCCTATTGCCCATCAAAACTACCTACCTTGGAGCTTCCGGTTCCTCTTCTTGCTCTTCCTGTGGCTTTACTATGGGATTTAAGGTGTCGTGCCTCCTCTTGGTCCTCCTCTCCTCTGCCACGGACCGTACAATTCTTCTAGGCTTGTTCGCTATGGCTTTCCTAGGTGCCATCTAGATTTATTAGGGTTTTAGAAAGGTTTAGAGGTGTTCTAAGGGTTTTTCTTAGGTTTGGAATAGGAAATGGTTAAGGCAAAATAGGAAGGGCAGAAAGAAATTATAATTTGAAACCTATGATGCCCTATTTAAAAAGCATCGTGATGGGGACCAAAAGTCTATTTTATTTTATTTTATTTGAGTCCATTAGTCCTGTAATAAAGTGAGACAATTGAGTCTAGTTGAGTCCACTTAGTCAAGTCCAGTTATTTTCAGTCCAGTCGAGTCCAATCGAGTCCATGTAGTTTTTATTCAAGTCATGTTCAAGAGGAGAGTCCGCAGACCTGGAGATTCATCAGGCCCCCCAACCAGAGCTAGACTTCATGCACCTGGGCCCCTTCATGCTGCCAGGCCCACTAGAGAGAGCTCCAGTCCAAGATGAAGGCCCGCTGTTGACCAGGTCCACCAGGGTTTTTTGGCCCACAAGTCAGGGTTTCTTAGCCCTCAAGTCATGTACCTCGGGGTGAATCTATAAATTCCCTCTTGTATTTTTTCATGATGATTAATGAATATGATTTCTTTAGTTCTGTGTGAACTTTTCAGGATTTCTGTGTGGTCCCTAGGGCATCTGTGTGAGCCCTTTACTGTGTACTTGTCCTCCACGGGGAATCTGTGTGAACCCCAGTTATCCTTCACCCCCTCTTTCTTCTCCCCTGCAAATCCTAATCTCTGGTGACTTCTACGCTCGCCAGCGATCCTCCCCCGCTTCCCTGTCCTGCATCACGTTGGCTCGACTCTCGAGTTGGCTTGCTAGAATAGCAGGTGCTCGAGTTGGCTTAAGCACAAATCTAGGTTAAAGCTCGAAAAATAGCAAAATAAAATTCTAAGGATTTCTTAGTACTAGAGAAGGTGGTCATGAGCTCTAAAAAGAATTTTGAAATATCTAGATAATTTTTTCTTATTTTTAAAAAATTAGGTCAAAACTTTCAGTATGGGTCACACGAACCTAACTCACCTCTAATCTTTTCAAATCTATCTTGGCTAAGTGGTTTGGTAAAAATATCAGTAAGTTGATCTTCTGTAGGCACAAATTTTAATTCTACAACATTATTTAAAACATGATCTTGACTGAAATGATGTCTAATTTCTATATGCTTAGTTTGAGAATGCTGAATTGGATTTCTAGATAAATTAATAACACTAGTGTTATCACATTTAATAGAAATTTTAGATTAGATAACACCATAATCTTCTAGCTATTGCTTGATCCACAACACTTGTGTACAGCAGCTCCCTGCAACCACATATTCTGCTTCAGCAATAGATAGTGCTACATAGTTTTGTTTATGGTAGTGCCATGAAATCAAGTTGACACCTAGAAATTGACAAGTGCCACTTATAATTTTGCTATCAATTTTACAATTTCTATAATCAGCATCAGAATAACTAATTAATTTTAAAGATGAATATTTAGAATACCATAATCCTAGATTGCATGTGCCTTTAAGATATTTAATGATTCTTTTAACAGCCATGATGTGTGACTCTTTTGGATTAGATTGAAAACGTGCACATATACAAACACTAAATAAAATATCAGGTCTATTGGCAGTTAAATAAAATAAAGAACCGATCATACCTCTATACAATTTTTTATCAACATTTATGCCATTTTCATCTTTATCAAGTCTACATGCATGATTCATGGGTGTTCCAATTTCTTTGCTTGATTCCATGCTAAACTTTTTGATAATCTCTTTAATATATTTGGCTTGGTTGATCAGAATACCTTCCTTTGATAGTTTGATCTAAAGCCCGAGGAAGTAACTCAGCTCACCCATCAAACTCATTTCGAATTCATCCTGCATTAACTTAGCAAAGTCTTGACACAAAGATTCATCAGTAGATCTAAATATTATATCGTCAATATAAATTTGAACAACTAAAATATCTTTATCTTTTCTTTGAATAAATAGTGTAGTATCAACACTACCTCTTATAAAATCATTTTCAATTAAAAACTTACTTAATCTGTCATACCAGGCTCTAGGTGTCTATTTAAGATCATATAAAGCTTTATTCAATTTAAAAACATGATTTGGAAATGTATGATCGATAAAATCCGATAGTTGTTCGACAAAAATTTTTTCAGATAAAAAATCATTTAGAAATGTACTCTTTACGTCCATTTAAAATAATTTAAAATTCATAAAATATGCATATGCCAAGAGTAATCTAATAGCCTCTAGCCTAGCTACTGGCGCATATGTCTCACCAAAATCTATTACTTTTTCTTGATTATAGCATTGAGCTACTAGTCTAGCCTTATTCCTAATTACATTGCCTTGCTCATCAAGTTTGTTTCTATAAACCCATCTAGTACCTATAACAGGATAGTTATTTGGTCTTTCTACAAGTATCCAATCATTATTTCTCCTAAATTGGTTTAACTCATCACGCATAGCTAATATCCAATTAGGATCGATTTCAGCTTCTTCTATAGTGTGTGGTTCTACATGAGATACAAAAGCAATCAAATCATGTGTATCCTTATATGCAGCTCTAGTTCTAACACCTTGAGATGGATCTCCTATAATAAGTTCTTTAGGATGTGAGTGTACATACCTCCATTCTTTAGGTATATTATCATGATTTTTGCTTACCACTTCATGTTGTTCACTTGTTTGTTTGTCTTTGAGAGTTAAATCCTTCAGTCCATGTTCAAGTACACCTGCATCATCATCAGCATGATTTTCTTTTCTAGAAGATGTAATGTCAGATTTATTGAAAACTACATATATTGATTCTTCCATAGTCAAAGTTCTTTTATTGAAAACTCGATAGGCTTTACTATTTGAAGAATAACCAAGAAAGATAGCCTCATCGGATTTTGCATCAAACTTACCAAGATTTTCTTTATCATTATTAAGAACAAAATATTTACAGCCAAAAACATGAAAATAATTGATATTAGGCTTTCTATTGTTCCACAGTTCATAGGAGGTTTTTCTAATGATAGGTCTAATTACAACTCTGTTCAAAATATAGCAAACGGTATTTACAGCTTCTGCCCAAAAGTATTTTGAAGATTTCCTTCATAAAGTATTGTTCTAGACATCTCTTCCAAAGTTCGATTCTTTCTTTCTACAATACCATTTTGCTGTGGTGTTCTAGGAGCTGAGAAGTTGTGATCAATACCGTGATTTATACAAAAGTGATTAAAATGTTGATTTTCAAATTCAGTACCATGATCACTATGAATAGAAATAACATAAAGATTTTTCAAATTTGAAACTCTTTTGTAAAACATTTTGAATACTTTAAAAGTCTCATCTTTACGTGCAATGAATAAAATCCAAGTGTATCTTGAAAAATCATTTATAATCACAAGGCTATACTTCATACCACCTAGGCTTGTTGTCCTAGCAGGTCCAAATAGGTCCATGTGAAGTAGCTCTAAGGGTCTAGTAGTAAAAACAATATTTTTGGATTTAAAACTCCCCCTCACTTGCTTTCCTAATTGACATGCATCACAGATATAATCAAAATTTACTTTGAACTTTGGCAAACCTTTAACCAAATCTTTTGAAATAAGTTTTGCAATGGTATCATACTAGCATGTCCAAGTCACCTATGCCATAGTAAACTTGATTCCTTGCTCTTGTCATTCATCGCTATAAGACTTGTATTGCTAGACATAGCCGGATCATTGAGATTTACTACATAAATATTACCAAGTCTATGTCCAAAAAACTTTATACTAGAGTCAAGTGGATCAACTACTATACATATTGAAGACTTGAAGAAAACATTAAAACCAATATCACAAAGTTGACTAATACTCAAAAGATTGTGCTTAAACTTTTTTACGAGTAACACATTCTCAATAAATGTAGGAGTAATTTTTATTTTACCAATATTAATTATCCTTCTTTTGCGATTATCACCAAAGGTTACCATGCAACCATCTTTTTGTTCTAGGATGAAGAATTGATTAATATCACCCATCATGTGTCTTGAACAGCCACTATCGAGGTACTATCTTTTCTTTATATTTGTGGCTGCAAGACATCCCTGCAAAACAATCAGATAATAGATTTAGGTACCCAAGCTTTCTTGGGTCCTTGTAAGTTAGTAGAATTGGTTTCTTTTGGAACCCAAATTTTCTTGATTTTCTTCTTGCCATTATATTTCAAATGATACTCAAATGCTTTATGGCCAATATTATTACAAGCATAGCATACAAGTTTTGACTTTGAATAAAAAGTATATGATGATGCAAATTTAGGTCTATATTGTTTTGATGTAATGAACTTAGGAGCATATGATGTGGATGCAGAAAATTTATTTGAATTTGAACCTTTATAACCAATTCCAAACTTATTATTTGTATCTCTTTGATCTTGCAAAATCAGTTCAAGTTTGTTAGAGCTTAAGGTTAATTTCTTAACCAATGGTTTAAGCTTTAGGATTTCTTTTTTCAAATCAGTATTTTCATTTTGCAAAGTTTTGTTTTTCTCAAGAAGTTCTTATTTTTCAAATTGAGTAGTTTTAAGTCTTTCACAAATCAAACTTAACTCTCTTTGTAAAATCTTATTTCTTTCACAAGTTTCATTTTTATCCTTTTCAATCATATCATAATTGTTTTTCAAATTCTTTATTTTCAAACCAACCTTTTTGTATTCTACCAGTAATTCATAAAAAGCATTATGAAGCTCATCATAAGTAAATTCTAGATTAGGTTCAGAAGCAGTTACCTCATCCTCCAAACTCATAAGGCAGATATGAGCAGTCTTTGTTGTATCTTCATCTTCCTCAATTGATGTAGATTCATCACTATCATTCCATGCTGCAAGCATTGCCTTCTTTTTCTTTCTTTTAATCATCTTTTTCTTTATCTCTAGATAATCAGGACATATATGACCCGGTTTCTTGCACTCATAGCAGATTGAAATTTGATCTTTGACCTTGTCCTTATCCTTTTCTTTGTCCTTTTCTCTTTCTTTTCCAAAATCTTCTCTTCTAAATTGCTTTCTCCATCTATTTATTCTTCTTTTGCCCATAAACCTTTTAAATTTTCTCATTACTAGGGATATCTCATCATTTTCAAGATCATCATCATCAGATGAATCTAAGTCTTCATCTTTATCCTCTTCAGTAGCCTTAAATGTTATAGCTTTCTTCCTTTTTGAATCTTCATCAGTTCTTTGTTGCATGGCTAACTCATGAGTAATTAATGAACTCAGCTTGGGAAGGATGCAATTCTAAACAGCTTGGAAAGGATGCAATTCTAAATAGCTTGGAAAGGATGCAATTCTGAATTATCTCCCCTCTTCATATCTAGATTTTCTCAATCATTATGGAATGAATAAGCCTGCAATTAACTACCACAATCTGTTGGGTTGCTGCAGACTTATGAGAAAGACCACCATCTGAACAAAGGGATGGTGAATTGATGCAGGACAAAATGAAAACTAAATTACTAATATTATTGATTAATTAGCAGAGAAAAATAGAAACTAATTTTTTAATATTTTTCTTAAATTTTTAAAGAAGACTTCAATGGAGACAGAAAAAGAAACTAGTTATTATCTACCTGCAAGTAAACCTATAAATTAACTAAAAAGTAGGACTTCGTGATTGAAAAATTACTGTAAACTAGGGTTTATCTTATCAATGAATTAGAGAATAATGAGAAAGAAAAAGTTTCAATTTTACTAACGAAGAAATGCTCCTCTAAATTGGATATGACAGAACTCTCAAGATCTTCATGACAGGGTTTTAAGAACTCGATCTCGGGTTCCAATCTTCTGTGCGAAGCTGGTTTCGAGGCAAAAATACCTGATCTTGATTCTTGTTCACCTGTAATACTTAGCAATGAAAATCACTAATTAAAAAAGAAGTAAAGAAAAAGAAAGAATGAAAGGAAAGGAAGGTTTAGAAATGATGATTTTTGGATTTTCTGGTTAGCTGGATGAGTAGGGCTTCACACCCTACGATGTTCCGTAGAACAAAGGAAGGGCCTCACACCTCGCGATGCACACAGCAAAGGAAGAAGATTTTTTGGTAGAATAACACTCTTTATTCAATAATAATTGGTTGATTACAAGGGAGGTTGGAGGGGTATTTATAGACCTCCAACCAGTGGTGTAAGGGATACAACACTAGTCTTTTTCTCCCTTGGATTATAACTCCTAGAATCCTGCTTTAGGTAGCCTGGACTCTTGTTTGCTGAGAAGATTTGGACTCCTTTCAAAGTCGGCGAAATCTTGAGGCTTCTCATCCAAAGTGGGCGCCCAAGTGGTGGATTGATGAGATGGCTTGATATAGGGTCAAGTTGCTCCATCACTTGGCCTTGCTTGTTGGACTCTAGAGTTTGGATGATATGGTCTTCTATAGGTGAGTGAACTACTTAGTCTAGATAGGAGAGGACTCAAGAGTTTTGGTGAGACTCTTGAGTTTTGGATAGGAGAGGACTCGAGTTTTGGTGAGACTCTTGAGTTCTGAAGATTTAAGTAGCTGGCAACCTGTTTGATTGAAACTCTTTGGTAGAGAACCTTTAAACTTCTTCATTTGGTAAGCAAATAGTTTGGAACTCTCTTTGAAGTTGGTGATAAGAATGCCTGGCGACTCCCTTGTATTTGGCATGGAATATTTTGAGTGGGGGTGCCAATGTGGAGAACTCTTTCTGCTTTACACCTCTTAAAAAGAAGGGTGCCAATTTGGAATTCATTTAAGACATGGCATGTGGGATGTCCAAACATAA
This sequence comes from Areca catechu, assembly GCA_021397845.1. Lineage (NCBI taxonomy): Eukaryota > Viridiplantae > Streptophyta > Magnoliopsida > Arecales > Arecaceae > Areca > Areca catechu. The sequence goes on from CM038045.1 coordinate 99,130,437, forward strand.
GTGACATGGCAAGTGTGTTGTCCCAATGGCAAGTAAATTTCAGGCATATCATGTGCTCTTGTCCTGGTTGAAGTGTCAAGTAGTGTTGTCCCAAAGACATGTCCAAACATGACATGTGTTAATGTCCAAATCTATGAAAAGGTGGCGCAAAGAAGAGGTTGTGACTTGGGCTAGCACATGGGTTGTCTTGAGCTAGCACATGGGGTCACATGGATCTTCAATTGGGTGCACATGGGATGTTGTCTTGGGTCCCCTTTTGTAATACAAGACTCAATGACTCAACTAGTTACATGGACTCAATAAATAACAAATCACATGACTCAACTAAATAACCAACCATACTTAATTAGGCTTGCAAATAAAAATCCAATTAAAGTTGGTAAAAAGGGTTAATTCAAATTGGACCATTTAAATCCCAATTAGATAAATAGTGTTTGACTCAATTGGGATTTTGACTCAACTTGGTAAAAAGGATTTTATCCCAAAATAAATAAAACCCTAATTATAGTTGGTAAAAAGGGTTTACCCTAACAAGACCAAAATAACAAAATTTAAAATAAATATTTATATGATAAAAGGGGTTTAGGTTCAGGATTTTACTCACAGGTGATCCATAGGGATGTGGGTTCAACCTATCTATTTCTTTTAGCCCTAGTGCCCGCACCAATTCTCCAAGGATGGGAGGAACTCGATCCTATCGAGTATGGGTTAACTCCACTATTATAACACTCTAGTAAGTCAGGAACAACTCTCTACAAGTCCTCTCTAGTGATCTAGGAATCATCAAACTCAGGTCATCCTTGCCAACGAACCAGATATTGCTGGTAATCTTTGCTCCTGGTGGCGATGATCTTGTCATCCAAGATCCGTTTGATCTTGTCTCTCCGGGTTGGTGGTATGGTAGGTGGATACACTTGGGTTGGTTCACTCTCAAGGATTGGATTAGGCCCAAATGGCTCACTAGGAATCAACGTTGGCTCCCTATACTCGATAAGGTCTGAAACATTGAAAGTATAGCTAATGCATAGTTCAAGTGGCAATTCAAGCACGTAGGCATTAGGTCCAATTTTCTTAATTACTTTGTATAGTCCACTATTACGGGCATGCAATTTTTTCATGGTTCCAGGTGAGAACCATTCAGGTGGTAATCGAACCATAACAAAGTCTTCTTCTATGTACTCCTTGAGTCTTCTTTTAGTATCAGCCATATGTTTATAAGATTTATTGCTTTTATTATTTTTTTAATTATCTCTTTATGCAACTCTCTAACATGTTCAGCATATGACTCAGCAGATTTAGATATGCATTCATTCATGGATAAAAGAATGAGGTCTGGAGGTTTTCTAGGTTGGTACCCATGAACAATTTCAAATGGACTTTTTCCTGTAAACCTATTCACTGAGCTATTTGTTGCCTAGTAAGCAACCTAAGAGGAGGGGTAAATTGAGTCTCTAAAAATTATTACTTGATGCAATGCAATAGTGTATGATCCAATCTAACAATTAAATAAAGTACTAAGAATACAAGTGAAGTGCTCTTAAGTAAATGTGCAGCAGAAATATAAAGCAATAAATATAAGAGCAAGTAGAGGAGACAAGCAACCACAAATACAAGGAAGTATAGTGGTTCGGTGCTATCCAATGCACCTACATCCACTCTCCAAGATCCCCTTGGAAATTCACTATAATCTCAATATATTACAGTTGATTAGTTTTCCGGGCTCACTAATCAAAACCCAACTTGTTTTCACAAGGCTCACAAGTCAAAACCTCACTTGATTTTACGGGCTAACCAAGAAGCTAAATGGTTTTAAGGCTCACCACCAACCTCCCTTGATTTTCCGGGCTAACTAAGAACCTAAATGGTTTTCAAAGGCTTACCAATAACCTCCCTTGGTTTTGCAATAGGCTAACCAAGAACCCTTACAACAAATAAAGTTTGAAGTAGAGAAACAATATAAGCTTTCTAGTAAAAAACGGGTATCTCTTTGAAGCTCGTTGATGTGATGCTTTGAACTTGATGAAACCTCTTTGATTGCTCAAGAATGGTTGATCTTTAATTCTCTTGAACTCTCTTGAATGCTTGGAGGCTTGCTTTTGCTTGGACGTAGTTGAACTTCAATGAATAGGAATGAATGCTCTCTTTTCTTCTCTCTTTGTTCTTCTTTTTTCATGAACTTCTGTTTTGATTTGATTTGAACCATATAAATACCTTCTAAAGGCCTCAAATCCAGTTTTTAGCCGTTAGACAAAAAAATCTAGCCGTTGAGGGTGAAAAGAGACGAGTTCTGTGTTTGAAAAACTAGCCGTTACTGTTCCTAGAACTTCATATGTCGACACTTCAGATTGTGAGTTGACACTTCAGGTCGACACTTGAACTTCTTGAGTCGACACCCAGTTCAAATATCTTCAATCTAGCTTTCTGAAAATCTCAGATGTATCGACACTTCTTTAGGTGAGTCAACACTTTAAGTCGATACTTCGTATCCATGTGTCGACACTTCTACAGTTCTTCATCTTCAGCAAGTTCTATGACTTGAAAAATCTCAGGCGATGAGCTAATCCATGTATCGACACTTTGAGTCGACACTTCAAGTCCATGTGTTGACACTTCAGCCATGCCATTTGAAACTTTCTTTGCATACCAGCTTGAGTCGACACTTCACTGTCATGTGTCGACACTTGGTGTCATGTGTCGACACTTTGAGTCGACACATCACTGAGATCTTCACAAAAATATATGAACTTGTGCTGAATCAAGTTTTCATTGAAATTAAGTATCCATTCAAGCAAAATTTAACTGTCCAAATCTTTTTTGAACAGATCTTTCATCTAAATTTGGCTTCTTCAATCAAATAATCATTTTTCAAATTGATGAGCACCTTTTTCTATTAAAACATACTTTAAAGAAATCATTAGTACTCAACTTATACTTAACCATTTTACTTATCATCAAAATCAATAACGGAGTCAACAATCTCTCCCTTTTGATGATGACAAAACTTTTAAGTATAAATTGCATAAAAATACTTTCAAAAGAATTTTTCAAGGTGCAAAGAGCTAAAAGCAATAGGTGTATCAAAGCAATTGCAATATTGAAATGATGTATCAGAGCAAGAGTGATATTATGATTAAGAGATCAGAGCTTTGAGATAAATAAGATATAAACTCATGTATCGTGATACTCATTAGTCCCACATCACCATCTGGTATCAGAGCCAATTTAGGGCTTAGTTTTTTTTAAGTACTTGGATTGGGTGCTTTATCATGGCAGTCCGGTCATAGAAAAAAGTAGGGCTGCAAGACCCTCACATCCTATTCAAAGGAAATTTCCTATGGCGCGTAGGGGTGCCGATGTGATTGACCCTTGAAGGGGAAAATAAGGAGATAGGTTTTAAATCCTAAAGACAAATTTTTGCATCATTGATTTCAGCATCTTTAAAAATTCTGCAACTCAGTATATGGTCTGATATTTTAGTTGTTTCTGCATGTAGGAGTCTCCTATTTTGGTGATTTTTGTTTTGCTGGATTTCACATAATTAGAAGTAATTCCCAAATTCATGGCATCCTAGGCTTTTAGGGATGAAGTCATCGAGGCTATCCTGGACTCCTATCATCAAGGATTCTGGGAGTATAAGAGAAAGGCCTTCCGCTTCTACGGGTTGAAGGGGCTAGACAACATCAGGCCTTCTATCCCATACCTCGGGCAAGAGGATGAGTCTAGCTTCAAGGAGTCAGAGTCAGAGGAGGCTGGCATAGAGCCCAAAGCTTCCTCGAGCACCTCGCAGAGGGCTGGTGTCGCCTGTCGATCTGGAAAGGGGCTGGTGATCGATATTTAGATCTTCCTTTCCTTATCTCTTTATTTTTTTTCTTTTATTTTTGTAAATCAAGGAGGGCCTCCAATTTGTTGAGAGGATGTACAGGAAATTTCCATCAATGAAACATTTTCTTTTGGGTGGCTGTTGTTCTGCTTCTTTCTTTGTGTTGCCCAGTTATGGGTCAGACGGTAGATGATGGGATTTGCTTGGAGTTCTCAGTTGACATCTTTGGACTATAAGCTGGGCAATGAAAGTGTTTATCTCTGAGTGTAGGGCTTCATGAGCTCTCGAGCTTGAGCGCCAGGTTTCAGGAGTCTCCAGGCTTGGAGTGCCAGGCTTCTTGGAGTTTCCGGGCTTGGAGTGCTAGGCTTCTTGGAGTTTTTGGGCTTAGGTGCCGGGCTTCTTGGAGTTTCCGGGCTTTGATGCCAGGCTTCTTGGAGTTTCCAGGCTTTGAAGCCAGGTTTTAGAAGTTTCTGGGCTTTGGTGCCAGGCTTCTTGGACTTTCCGGGCTTTGGTGCCAGGCATCAGGAGTTTTCGGGCTTTGGTGCTAGGCTTCTTAGAGTTTCCGAGCTTAGGTATCGGGCTTCAGGAGTTTCTCGGCTTTGGTACCAGGCTTCTTGGAGTTTTTGGGCTTAGATGCCGGGCTTCAAGAGTTTTTGGGCATTGGTGCCAGGCTTCAGGAGTTTCCAGGCTTAGATGTTGGGCTTCAAGAGTTTCCGGGCTTTGGTACGGGGCACGGTGGCTCCCGGCTTGAATGCAGGACTTCATGAGTTTTCTAGCTTTGGTGCGAGGTGCGGTGCTCCTAGCTTTGGTGCGAGGTGCGGTGCTCCCAGCTTGAATGCAGGGCTTCACGAGTTTCCCAACTTTGGTGCGGGGCACCGCGGCTCCTAGCTTGAATGCAGGGCTTCATGAGTTTCCCAGCTTTGGTGCGGGGCACGGTGGCTCCAGGCTTGAATGTGGGGCTTCACGAGTTTCCCAGCTTTGGTGCGGGGCACGGTGGCTCTTGGCTTGAAGTGGGGTAGATGAGTTCCTGCACAGGTGAAAAGCAAGGTTGCACCGAAAGAAACTTGAATTTATTATGGAAGAGCCTTACATTATTGGTGGAACATTCTTAAGTTGCTGGCATTCCAGGTTTGCATGAAGCGGACGCCATCAAGCCCAGTGAGGTAGTAGGCCCCGCTCGGTAGAGCTTCGATCACCTAGTAAGGACCCTCCCAGTTCGGGGAGAGTTTCCCATATTCCCCTGGTTGAGATGCTTCCGCTTGCCTGAGCACGAGGTCGCCCGGGCGGAACACCTTAGGCCACACGCGGGAGTTGTAATAGCATGCGACTCGTTGATGGTAGGCAACCATTCTGAGTCGGGTCTTGTCCCTTGTCTCGTCCAGCAAATCTAGGTTGAGGAGGAGGCATGCCGAGTTCTCTCCTTCATTGTATTATTCTATTTGGAGCATGGGCAGGCCAAGTTCCACCGGGATTATTGCTTCAGTCCCGAAGACAAGGTTGTAGGGCATCTCGCCGGTGGCCATGCGGGGGGTGGTGTGGTATGCCCATAACATGCTGGGCAGCTCATCCACCCATCAGCCCTTGACTACGTCTAGCCTGGTGCGGAGCCCTTGAAAGATGGTACGATTAGTCACTTTGGCATCCCCGTTTGTTTGAGGATGAGCCACCGAAGTGAAGCGGTGGTGGATGCCGAGATCAGAGCAAAATTTCTCGAAGACCTGGTTGTCGAACTACTTTCCGTTGTTGGTGAGTATTATGTGCGGGAGGCCATATTTACAAATTATAGATTTCCAGAAGAAAGACTAGACCTTCATCTCCATTATCCATGCCAAGGGTTTGGTCTCGACCTACTTGGTGAAGTAGTCAATGGCCACAATCAGGAACTTCCATTGGCCAGTCACCGCAGGAAAAGGGCCTAGGATGTCCATTCCCCACTGGGCAAATGGCCACGGGGTTGATAGCTAGGAGATTGGGGCTGCCGGCTGCTGCTGAATGCATGCGTGGCATTGGCACTTGTCGCATTTCTTCATGAAATCAGCATCATCCTCTTGCATGGTCTCCCATAAGTATCGCTGTCAGATCGCCTTATGGGCTAGGGCCCTACCCCTCACATGATTGCTGTAGATACCTTCGTGTATCTCTTAAAGAACGTAAGTGGCCTCCGAGGGCTTCAAGCACTTCAACAGGGAGTAGGAGTAAGATCACCGGTATAGCTACCCATCCAGGATTACGTAGCATATGGCTTTCTTCTTGAGAAGGTAGGCCTCCTTTCGATCCTCTAGCAGGGTGCCGATGGTAATGTATTTGATGTAGGGGTCCATCCAGCTGGCATCGTGGAAGACTTGCTGGACCTCGGTCGCAGCCTCGCAACTGGGGCCTCGAGATGTTCGATGAAGGTACAGGACACCTTCAACCCCATGAGGAGTGCTTCATCTCTGCCTGGTTGTTGGTCACCTTGAAGAGGAATCACAGCATGCATTCTGCAATGACCCCATCAAGACTGGTAAGGATGAGGCCAGCTCCGCTTCCTCCAGCATTGGACATGCCGTCCACATGGAGTATCCATGTTTCTTCCACCAAGGTCAGGTCTGGCCTGAGCTCGGCCTATTGGTCCATCTCCTCTGGACTTCCTTCGGCCCAGGTGCATTCCACCATGAAATCGGTTAGAACTTGGGCCTTCGGTGCTTGTTGTGGGCGATATGTGATGTTGAATTCGCTGAGCTTTAGCACCCACTTGGCCAAGCACCCAGAAGTATCGGGATGACTTAGGATAGCCCTCAGGGGCTGATCAGTGAGGACAGCAATGGGATGCGCTTGAAAATAAGGTTTGAGATGCTGCGCAGATGTTATTAGTGCAAAAATATTTTTTTTTGGCTGAGTGTGCTTGGTTTCGGTATCACGAAGTAGCTTGTTGGTGTAGTAGACTGATCACTGAGAGCCGTCCTTGTCAGCACGAACCATCATGGAGCTGACTGCCTCTAGTGAGACTGCTAGGTATAGGAGGAGCTCCTTTCCGGGCTCCACCTAGATAGTAGTGGTGGTGAGGCAAGGAGCTTCCTCAGCCCCTCGAATGCTTCTTGGCATTCTTCTATCTAGGTGAAGTCATTCATCTTCCGGAGGACCTTGAAGAATGGCTGGCAATGCTCAGCGGAGTGTGAGATGAAGTGGCTTAAAGCCATGATGCGCCCAGTCAGATGGTGGACCTCCTTCTTGGAAGTGGGATGCCGCTTGTCAGTGATCGCCTGGATCTTCTCAAGGTTGGCCTCTATCCCCCTTTGGGTTACCATGAACCTTAGGAACTTTCACGCTACCATGTCGAAGGCGCACATGGTAGGATTCAGCTTCATCTAATAGTGGCAAAGTTTATTAAAAGCCTTCACCAGGTCAGCGATATGGTCCTGCTTTGGGCCGCTCATGACAAGCATGTCATCCATGTACACTTGCATGTTGTGGCTGATCTGGTCCCTAAAGACCGTGCTGACCAAGCGCTGGTAGGTGGCCCCTACATTCTTGAGGCCAAAGGGCATCATCTTGTAACAATACGTATCTCGATCGGTCATGAACGATGTGCACTCCTCATCTTTCGAATGCATGCTGATCTGATTGTATTTGGAAAATGCATCCATGAAGCTAAGGTACTTGCGACCTGAGGTCGCATCCACCAGCTAATTTATCTTAGGGAGGGGGAAGCTATCCTTCGAGCATGCCTTGTTAAGGTTGGTGTAGTCTATATAGATCCTCCACTTCCTAGAAGCTTTCGTGACCATCACCATGTTAGCAAGCTAGTTAGGATATCGTACCTCTCGGATGAAGCCTACCATGAGGAGCTTTTTGACCTCCTCATGGATAGCCTTCTGCCGTTTCGGGGTGAAGCTCCTTTTCTTCTTCCTGACCAGGTGATGGTTGGGGTCGACGTTCAGCCTGTGAGTTATCACCTCTGGTGGGATGCCGGGCATGTCAACGGCAGTCCAGCCGAAGACATTTGTGTTGGCATGCAAGAAGCTGAGCAGACGAGATCTCTCTTCTTTGATCAGCAGAGCCCCAATCTGTATCACTTTCAAGGGATTGTCCCCCAAAGGAAAAGACGACAAGGGTTCGACCAGCCCGCTCTTTGGTTTCGACATTGCCGGATCAGGCTAGTCTATGGTAAGACTGAGATCCGCTCCCCTTAGACCCGGGATGGTCTGCTAGTAGTGCTGCACCGGCTACCGGGACCCCCTCATCTCTCCGGTCCCCCATGGGGTCGAGTACTGGACCAAGAGGTGTTTCATGGAGGTCACCAGTATGGTGCTTTGCTGGGGTGGTATCCCAGTAGTTATTGTGAGTGTAATTTCTTTTTCGACTCCAACTGAGTACCCGGTGAAGCCTACCAGAGGTGTAAACACCAGTCTTATTTGGTCAGTGAAAAAATTCATCCTTGCAAAGGCATTATAAAAAAGGATGTTTGAGGAGCTTCCACTATCTACCATGATTCTTTTTACAGGGTGCTTGGCTATCATCATTTATTTGATGACAGCATCATTATTCGGGTTGTCTACCCCAGTTGACCCCTCTCCCACACAGAGGAGTACATCATCGCTCTCCTCTCTCCCCTAGCACTCTTCGGGGTTTTCCCTATCCCATAGGATATCATCCCTACCAACTTCTTAGTGGGACGGTTGTCGATGGGAGGGGTCGAGGCCCTTCGATCTAAGCCATAGGGGGCCTCCCTCCACATACTTATCGAGGTAGCCATGCTTGATCAACTCTTCGATCTCCCTCTTCACGTAGCGACATTCCTCTGTGTCATAGCCGTAGTCCCGATGGAAGCGACAATAGTGGGATTTGTTGATGGGGAACTCAAAACCCATTCAGATTTTTTCCCTTTTTTTTCAGATTTTTTTATTTTTAGTTTAAACTTTTATCCCAACTATTCCATGTATTCCCACGATTCCCATTTTATCCCCCTTTTATTCCTGACTTATTCCTTTCATCTTCTACCTCCCAGAAAACTTCCAGAACCTCCACTTTTTCCATTTTTTCTTCCTATCGGCCCTGGATCTGCCACGCTCGATCACCGGCGACCTCGACGGCCGTCCACCTCCCCCCGGCGTCGATCTCGTCATGGGAACGCCGGCGAATCCCACCGGAGCTGCCCATGACCGTCCACCCCTTGGTGCTTCGCTCGTGCCATGCCGTGCCCGTCTCCCCCGGCACCGCCATCTGCCCCTTCCTCTCTCCGCCATCATGGTCGTTGACCCACCGCCACTGCCCGCCATCCGGTCGAGCCTGCTGAGGTGCACCACCGAGATGACAACGTCGAAGTAGGCATCCGGGAAGGGCAGCCACTGGGCGTCACCCTCCCACGCCCGTCGGAGCGCCGCCACCGCCATCTCCCGCCGGCGGTCCAGCCCCACCACCCTGCCGCTGGATCCCTCCTTCTTCATCTGCTTCGCCACCACATTTAGCGGCATTCCCCGACCGTAACCCACGTCCAGCATCGTCTGTCCCACCGCCCTGCTACCATGGTGACCGCCGGTCGCCTATCCTCCACCGGCCATGATGATCTTCGTGCCAGTCATCGTCCCATCCCTCCTCGTCGGATCTACCCCAGCCGCTCTTCCCCATCCATCCACCATACCTCTTTTCCACGATCATAGAAGGAGTTTGCACGGATCTCAGGGCAAAATACTTTTCATGGATCTTAGGGCAGCACACTTCTCAGAGCAAGAGTTTTTTCCTGTAAGGTCATCATGCCTGCACATATCTCATTTTTTGAATTCAAATTTGAATTCGAATTTGAATGGGTCCACAATTTCCTCCACAAATGCCGCCCCTCTTCTTTCCTTATTTTATTTTTTTTTTTGAATTTCGAATATCAAAATGGCTTGGTGTCTATAAAATAGGCTCCAATCATTCTTTTAAAAAAAAAAATTGATGAATGAAAATTTTGTTTTAGGGAAGAGTGATTCTTCTTCCGCTCCGAGAGGAGAGGGTGTGAGGCCCAACTCCAGGATATGACGTGAGGTCATGCCCAGTTATCCCCCTTCCCATTCCATTTTCTTTATCCCCTCATGACCTTTGAGATCCATCCTAGCGCCTCCAAGTATCAAGGAGGGTGTAATGCCTTAGAGGTGAGAGGTCTCTTCATTAGGGTAAGTCCCAAAGTCCATGAGATCCAGATCCCTATCTTCCATCCCATTATTCCTTCGCCATCAAATTAGAAAATCCAAAAAAAAATTAGGATACCCTAATCTAGGTGACTTCTAGGCTCACCATTCGATCCTTCCTAGCCCCACCTGTCCCCCATCAATTTTGGTATCAGAGCGGGTTAGGATTAGGGTTGAAAAAAAAGAAAAAAAAAAGAGAGAAAAAAAACAAAAAAAGGAGAAAAAAAGAGAGAGAGAAAAAAAAATTTTCAGCGAGCCTGACTCGATGGAGTCGAGTTTTTTCCATCTCAGGGAATGATGGGGACCTCAAAACCCATCCAGATTTTTTTCCTTTTTTTTTAGATTTTTTTATTTTTAGTTTAAATTTTTATCCCAGCTATTCCATGTATTCCCAATATTCCCATTTTATCCCTCTTTTATTCCTGACTTATTCTTCCTTATTCCTTTCATCTTCAACCTCCCTAAAAACTCCCAGAACCTCCATTTTTTCCATTTTTTCTTCCCATCGGCCCTGGATCCACCACGCCCGATCATCGACGACCCCGACGGCGATCCACCTCCCCCCCGGCGTCAATCTCGTTGTGGGAATGCCGGCAAATCCCACCGAAGCCTCCCACGGTCATTCACCCCTTGGTGCTCCGCCCGTGCCATGCCGCACCCATCTTCCCTGGCATCGCCGTCCGCCCCTTCCTCTCTCCGCCATCGCGGTCGCTGACCCGCCACCATCGCCCACCATCTGGTCGAGCCCGTTGAGGTGCACCACTGAGACGACGACGTCGAAGTAGGTGTCCGGGAAGGGCAGCCACTGGGCATCACCCTCCTATGCCCGCTGGAGCGCCGCCATCGCCATCTCCCGCCGGCGATCCAGCCCCACCACCCTACCACCGGATCCCTCCTTCATCTGCTTCGCCACCACGTTCAGCGGCATTCCCTGACCGCAACCCATGTCTAGCACCGTCCGTCCCACCACCCTGCTGCCACGGTGATTGCCGGTCGCTTGTTCCTCCGCCGGCCATGATGATCTCCGTGCTGGTCGTCGTCCCGTCCCTCCTCACTAGATCTGCCCCAGCCGCTCTTCCCCATCCATCTGCCATGCCTCTTTTCCATGGTCATGGAAGGAGTTTGCTTGGATCTCAGGGTAGCACACTTCTCAGAGTAGGAGTTTTTTCTTATAAGGTCATCATGCTTGTGCAGATCTCATTTTTTGAATTCGAATTTGAATTCAAATTTGAATGGGTCCATAATTTTCTCCATAAATGTCGCCCCTCTTCTTTCCTTATTTTATTATTTTTTTGAATTTTGAATTTCAAAATAGCTTGGTGTCTATAAAATAGTCTCCAATCATTCTTGTAAAAAAAAATTGATGAATAAAAATTTTGTCTTAGGGAAGAGTGATTCTTCTTCCGCTCCGAGAGGAGAGGGTGTGAGGCCCAACCCCAGGACATGACGTGAGGTAATGCCCAGTTATCCCCCTTCCCATTCCATTTTCTTTATCCCCTCGTGACCTTTGAGATCCATCCTAGCACCTCCAAGTATCGACGATGGTGTAATGCCTTAGAGGTGAGTGGTCTCTTCATTAGGGTAAGTCCCAAAGTCAATGAGATCCAGATTCCCATCTTCCATTCCATTATTCCTTCGCCATCAAATCAGAAAACCCAAAAAAAATTAGGATACCCTAATCTAGTTGACTTCTAGGCTCACCGTTCGATCCTTCCTAGCCCCACCTGTCCCCTATCATTTGTCCCACCCAGTCGATGGCTTCAGTGGCAGGGGTCGATGCAGAAAGCGCTCGCCCTCTATTTCCATCAAGATCTTTGCCCTAGGGGCAAGGAGAGGAGTGAAACTCTTTTCATCGACGGGGTTAACCTTGGACCTGGACTTCGATCATGGGATCGGCACCATCCTCTGGTTTGAGCGATCAGAGTCTCCCCGATGGCCTATCTCTTTGGGGGCCTCTCGTCCAACTCCTTCTTGGCACGATCCACCACCTCGGTGCAAATGTACTTCTATGCCCGAAGAAGAAACTCCAAGTACATCCTTGGGGGCTTTTTGTTGAGGGAGTAGGTGAAGCGGGAGGTTTGCAGTCCCCTCTTCAGGACTAGCATGGTGATAGACTCGTCGAGATTGTAGATCTCCAAGACAGCGATTTGAACCGGGACACGTAGTCCCGGAGGAGTTCCCGGTCTTGCTGTCAGATCGAGAAGAGGCTACCAACCCGCACGGCACCTTCCTGCAAGCATTGAAGTGCACCGCGAACTTCCCCTCCAACTGAGAGAAGGAGTCTATACTTTTAGATTCGAGCTTGGAAAACCAGACATGAGCAGCCTTTCATAGAGTGGCGAGGAAGGTGATACAAAGGAGAGCATCGGTGGACCCCTGGACCTGCATAAGGGCCTTGTAACTTTCTAGGTAGTCTAGGGGGTCGGTTGTCCCATTGTAGAGATCAACTTGCGACATTCGAAACTGGCTGGGGATTGGTTCCTCTTGGATCCTTTTCGAAAAGGGCGGATGATTGTCATAACCCATGGGGGAAGGTGATGCAAAGGAGAGCGTCGGTGGACCCTTGGTGATGGGGACATCGACTAGCCCAGAACCTGAAGCCCAGCCCATAAGCCAGCCCAGAACCTGAAGCCCAGCCTAGAAGCCAGCCCAGAACCTGAAGCCCAGTCCAAAAGCCAACCCAGCCCAAACCCTGGGGTCCAAGATCTTGGAGTCGATGAGCACACATTTCGGTACAGCACAAATTTTGAAGTACACAAACCTCGGAGCAGTTTATTTTTATGGGTGTACGAGGGATTGGGATATCTTTTAGGATTAGTTTAATTTATTTTATCGTTGTTTTAGGATTTATCTTGTATTTAGGATTTATGTGGATTAGTTTAATTTTAATAGTTTGAATGTTTAGGATTGAGTTGAGGTATCAGGATATCGGATATCTCAGCGTAATCTATTTATTGTTTTATCGATCAAATAAGATTATTATGATGATTATTGTTGAAAAAAAGAAAATTTGCTTCGTTTCTCCGGGTAAGAAGATCATTGTTTCTCTGGGTAGGAGAAGGGCCGGTAAGAGAAGGGTACTTCAATATTTGTCCCTTCCGGGTAGAAAAAGAGTTAATCATTATTTCTATGAATAGGAGAAGGGCCCTTCCGAGTAACAGAAGGGTGCCTCAATATATAACCCTTATAGATAGGAGAAAGGTTCTTGGTTGTTGTTTTTTCTTTTTTCCTCATTATTTTTCTTGTTTTCTTTTTCTTCTGAATCAACCATCGATCCATCTTTCTGAATCTGCGAGACTACCATTTTTTGGATTTGCCCGAGTGACCAACCATCGGAAGCCCCTGTGCACAGATCTTTACCCGATGCCCACGGTCGCGTCATCCTAGCGAGGACCAAGGAGAACCCCGCACAGATCCATGCCATCCCGACCGGAAACCTCCCTCCAGTCCAGTGCTTGGCCGATCTTCCTTATTGCTGCAATGCCCAGACGCCATCACTGCTTCCATCTGTGTGGAAGCCGATGTCCAGAGAGATCCACCGCCAGGCCCATTCTTTCGCCTGCAACCGGGAACATCCGCATCGCCTCCAAAGCCACCGACCGCGGCCGACCATCTCCTCCACTCCCAGCCGTGCCACCGATCGAGTTCCCCTCACGACATCGATCGAGCTCCACCGTCTCCGCCCGGCGCTCCAGACGACGATGACCCCTTCGGCGAGCGCTACTCCCTCGATCGAATTTTGGGTTGTCTCTGCTTCGTTGCATGCTTGAAGCCATGTCTCTACTCATAGATCTCATCAATCTGAACCTCTCCGAAACCACAGAGAAGATCATAGCCGAGCACATATGGATTGGAGGATCTGGTATGGACATCCGAAGTAAAGGAAAGACTCTGCCAGGGCCTGTTACTGATCCTAGCAAGCTTCCAAAGTGGAATTATGATGGTTCGAGCACAGGTCAAGCCCCTGGTGAGGATAGTGAAGTGATACTATATCCTCAAGCCATTTTCAAGGATCCTTTCAGGAGGGGGAACAATATTCTTGTCATGTGTGACTGTCACCGAAAAGCCCATCGGCAACCTTGCCGGACTTCCCTCTGGAAACCCCCTTCCCTGTTCGGCATGATCGTGAAGGCAAAGCCAGCATCCCTTGCCGACTTTAAGTGCAAGCCAGAAATTAAAAAAAAAAGGTGGGAAAAAAAAAGAAAAAAAAATATATAGTGAAAAAAGGAGGGAAAAAAAATGAAAAGAAGAAAAAAAAGGAAAAAAAAAGTATTTTTTTTTAATAATTGGGCCTGGTTGAACCTAGCCTAAAGGTCGTTTCCTAGCGACCAACGATCCATCCTTCTCTAAAATAATTCTGATCGGGGTCTGTCTCCCATCAACTTTGGTATCAGAGCAAGTTTAGGTTAGGTTAGTTATTTTTAATTACGTTATTTGTAAAAAAAATATTTCAATCTGCAGATCACGTGGTGCATCCTGGAGTCAGAAGATTACTAAAGCCCGACTCGACGGAGTCAAGTTCTCCCCACCTCAGGAGAAATGATGGGAACATCGACTAGCCCTTGAAGCCCAGTCCAGAAGCCAGCCTAAAAGCCAGCCCAAAACCTGAAGCCCAGCCCAGAAGCTAACCCAGCCCAAACCCTGGGGCCCAAGATCTTGAAGTCGATGAGCACACATTTTGGTGCAGCACAAATCTCGAATACACAAACCTCGGAGCAGTTTATTTCTATGGGTGTACGAGGGATTGTGATATCTTTTAGGATTAGTTTAATTTATTTTATTGTTGTTTTAGTATTTATCTTGTTTTTAGGATTTAGGTGGATTAGTTTAATTTTAATAGTTTGAATGTTTAGGATTGAGTTGAGATATCATGATATCGGATATCTCAGCGTAGTCTATTTATTATTTTATCGATCAAATAATCAAATAAGATTATTATGACGATTATTATTGAAAAAAAAAAAATTTGCTTCATTTCTTAGGGAGAACGTTGTTTCTTCTAATAGAAGAAGGGTCCTTCCAGATAGGAAGGGTGTCTCAATATTTATCCCTTCTAGGTAGGAGAAAGGTTCTCGGTCGTTATTTTTCCTTTTTTCCTCTGTTTCCTTCTTCTCCTGAATCAACCACCGATCCATCTTAGGTTCTCGGTCGTTATTTTTCCTGTTTTCCTCTCTGTTTCCCTGATTTCCTTCTTCTCCTGAATCAACCACCGATTCATCTTCCCGAATCTGCCAGACTGCCATTTTTCGGATTTGCCCGAGTGACCAACCATCGGAACCCCCCGTGCACAGATCTTTACACGACGGCCACGATGGCATCATCCCAACGAGGACCAAGGAGAACCCCGCACAGATCCGTGCCATCCCGACCGAAAACCTCCCTCCATTCCAGTGCCCGGCCGATTTTCCTTATTACTGTAATGCCCAGACGCCATCACCGCTTCCATCCGTGCGGAAGCCGACGTCCAGAGAGATCCACCGCCAGGCCCATTCTTCCGCCTGCAACCGGGAACATCCGCATCGCCTCCAAAGCCACCGACCGCGGCCGACCATCTCCTCCACTCCCAGCCGTGCCACCGATCGAGTTCCCCTCACGACATCGATCGAGCTCCACCGTCTCCGCCCGGCGCTCAAGACGACGATGACCCCTTCGGCGAGCGCTACTCCCTCGATCGAATTTTGGGTTCTCTCTGCTTCGTTGCAGGCTTGAAGCCATGTCTCTGCTCATAGATCTCATCAACCTGAACCTCTCCGAAACCACGGAGAAGATCATAGCCGAGTACATATGGATTGGAGGATCTTGTATGGACATCCGAAGTAAAGGAAAGACTATGCCGGGGCCTGTTACTGATCCTAGCAAGCTTCCAAAGTGGAATTATGATGGTTCGAGCACAGGTCAAGCCCCTGGTGAGGACAGTGAAGTGATACTATATCCTCAAGCCATTTTCAAGGATCCTTTCAGGAGGGGCAACAATATTCTTGTCATATGTGTGACTGTCACCGAAGAGCCCACCGGCAACCTCGCCGGACTTCCCTCTGGAAACCCCCTCCCCTGTTCGGCATGATCGTGAAGGCAAAGCTGGCATCCCTCGCCGACTTTAAGCGCAGGCCAGAAATTTTTAAAAAAAAGACAGGGAAAAAAAGAAAAAAAAATATATAGTGAAAAAAATGAGAGGAAAAAAAAATGAAAAGAAAGAAAAGGAAAAAAAAAAGGAAAAAAAAAGTATTTTTTTAATAATTAGGCATGGTTGAACCTAGCCTAAAGGTAGTTTCCTAGCGACCAACGATCCATCCTTCTCTAAAATAATTCTGATCGGGGTCTGTCCCCCATCACCTAGACCCTTATAAGGGCCTTGTAACTTTCCAGGTAGTCTAGGGGATCGGTTGTCCCATTGTAGGGATCAACTTGCGACATTCAAAACTGGCTGGGGATCAGTTCCTCTTGGATCCTTTTCGAAAAGGGCGGATGTGTGTCGTAACCCATGGGCTTGCTGGGGAGCCCTGCACTTCTGCGAACTAGCGGGCCAGATCCACCAGCTTGCACTCATGCTCTTCGAGGTGCCTTTCCGCTCGATGCTGGATGGCCTCATTAGTCGACCCCTTGGTGGAGGATGCTAGGGGTGAGGGTGGATTGGAGCGGAGTTCCCAACCACACTGGTGCTGCTGGCACAAGGGTGCGAGGTTGTCCGAGACCAGGGAGCGGCTCCCCTGGCTGGTCGGATCATGCTGCGGTCGCTTGCCATTCACTTGGTGGGCTTTTCGAGGGGCGACGCCACATGCAGCAACCCCTCCCAGAAGGATCAGAGATTGGTGTGAGGATCGGTTGTGCGAGCTGCCAGGGTCCTTGGCTGCTGCGGTGTTTCCAGAGAGCGCTACCTTTGGTGGAGTTGGTGCATCATCGCATCCAGGAGCTAGACCTGGTGGGCAAGCATGGTGTACTGGGGGTCCGTCGAAGGTGGTTGCAATGGAGCGGGATGATCTCCCTCCGGGCGCTGGTCACCATGATGAGGGGGGTCCTCGCCTGACTGGTGCGGGCTTCGTGGTCTCGAGTGGTCACCATTAAACTGTGAGCACCCACGGGATCTTCTTTATTATGGCATCACCCTCCTTCCTGGCACGCCAATCTATTGCTGCCCGAATCGCCATGGCCTGCAGCTCTGACACGTCGGGTTCCTATCGGATCCTTGGTTCTCATCTCGTGGCCGATTCGCTGGCTTGCTCAGGGATCTTGCAAGACAGAGGAAAACCTCGGGTCGAGGATTCCGGCGAAGGCACTCTGATGATCAAGTCAGTGGGATGATTGAGGGGAACATATATCTCTGAGACAGAGCTTGGGGGACTCTTCTTTGCTTACCTTTTACTTACCTTTTTCTATGGGTCTCATATAGACGGGAGGCTTTCTCAAGGATTCCAGGTTCTCTCCTTCGAAGGAGGTTTTTCGTTGCCTGTTGTTGCCTTTCTCTCGGGCTCCTTCTGTGCCTGAGCCTCCAGCCATAATGGGATGCTGCCACTTTGGAGGAGACCATCCAGGTGCTACCGGGCATAGGGCCATAAGGGGATGCCCTTCTCTGAGAGGTTCAGGCATCCTGTCATGGAAGCTGCAGTCTTCTAGTCCTACAGCCATCGACATGTCGGCATACTGTAAGACCAGGAGCCTAGCATTGTCAGGATTGTGCAGATCATGCACATGACGTGCCACAGGAAGGGGGGCCTGCACCAATGGCAGGGTATGTGACACCTCTCTGAGGCTCAGGGTGGCCAAGTACCCCATGGCAAGGTATGCGCCACCTCTCGGAGGCTCAGGGTGGCCAGATACTTTGCTGCCTCTATTTTGAATGCTGGCTTCCTCCCTTTTTGTGCCTTTGGCGAGAAACCATGCTCTTGGTAGGAGAGACTACTTCGGAGAGATAAACTCGACGTCGATCGGGAGCTATCCTTAGATGGGGGACTCGCCTAATGAGCCCTGCCTCGATTGGGAGCTGACCTCGGAAGGGCAGTCCCTTCTGGAGAGGCAGACTCAACCTCAATCAGGAGCTGACATCAAATGGGGGGCCCATCCAATGAGCCCTACCTCGACTGGGTGCTTACCCTGGAAGGGCAGTCCCTTTTGGAGAGGCAGACTCGACCTCAACCTGGAGCTGTCCTTAGATGGGGGGCTCGCCTAATGAGCCCTGCCTCGACTGGGAGCTAACCTTGGAAGGGCGGTCCCTTCTGGAAAGGCAGACTCAACATCAACCGGGAGCTATCCTCAGATTGGGGGCTCACCCAATTATCCCTCCCTCGACTGAGAGTTGACCTTGAAAGGGTGGTCCATTCTGGAGAGGTAGATTCGATCTCAACCGAGAGCTATGCTCAGACGGGGGGCTCGCCCAATAAACCCTGCCTTGATTGGGAGCTAACCTCGAAAGGGTGGTCCCTTTGGTTCTTCATCATGTGGCTGTGCTCGAGTGGTGGGCTTCTCGCCATCATGGTCGTTCGCAAGCTCCACGTCGATGGATGTCATCGCACCGATCCATGTCTATAGATTTTGTCATTTCACTATTCTTCTTCCTTGCTCTTCTAAGATAAGCCTTGTCCTCTTAAGACAAGGCTTGTCCTTTTAAGACAAACCTTATCACTTTAACACAAGGTCCTAGGAAGACTTATAAAAAGGATAACCATATTCTGAGAGAGGATTCAAAGAGTGCTCTGAGTGCCCTACAGGAGGGTAGGGAGTCTAGCAAAAGGAGAAAGTCTGGAAGGCTATCGGAAGAGTCCCAATTGATGGGGGACTAATTAGCATGCAAGGAAATTTTCATGGATTTAGCATTAAGTTAGGATTTTAATTCCCGAGTTTTAAGTTAAATAGATAAAAAAGTGATCCTATAGAAATTCTAGATCACTAGCATATAAAAAAGATCCTCAAAAGAGATAAAAACAGGATCACCAGGACTAAGAAACCCCGGTAGGGCTAGCTCTTTTGCAATAACTCAATCTAGAGGGCTAGGGAGTGTGTACCTGGCAATGATTGTAACTGTTTCTATGAAAAGATCACTCCTCACTCCCTGATGCGGCCTGGAAAGTCAAGCTGAATACCTGTGGATCCGTTAACTTTTTATCTGCTAACCTGATGGCCAGGCAAAGGGAACCCTAAAGTCGTAAAACTTGAGGAACTTGTAAAACACCAAAGAAGAATTAAAAAACAAAGGAGAAAAAGGATGAATCACTAAAAGAAGGAAGAGAGAGTAGCAGGGGCAGCCAAGATGAAGCTTGATTGTTGGGCATCTAAGGTGGAAGAAGTAGGGTGGCTAGGGTTTTGATAAACAGGGTCTCACACCCCTCGATGCTCCGTAGAACAAATGCAAACAGGTCTCTCACTCACTCCCTCATGGAGGTCGATGCACAAAGGCAAAGGCAATGCAAAAAAAACTCTCAACTTTTCATTAATTATAATTCATCCATTCATTTTTTTATAAGAGGATGGACGGGTAGGGTATTTATAGGCTAACCTAGGTCCTCTATTTATTAGGATTGGAGTAAAAAACCTGAATAGGAAAAGGATTACAAAATTTGAATAAAATAAGAATAATTGGAGTAAAAAATTTGAATAGGAAAAGGATTACAAAATTTGAATAAAATAAGAATTACAACTCCTTGTGGAACTGGGAAAGCCTCTTCCTCTTGGGCTTGGGACTTGGTCTCCTCATGGGCTTGGAGCTTTGACTTTTCCATTCCCTAGTGGGCTGGGACTTGGGGCGCCAACATTGTTGGACTGGGCTTAGAGGGGCGCCACTCCATGAATGGGCCTTTGGGTTGGGGTGCCATGTCTTGAAGAGGGCCTAGGAGGGGCGCCAAGGCTTCATGGGCTTGGGCTTGGGGCACTGAGCTGGGGGACTTGGAATGGGGCACCACTCTTGGAGGCCTGAGCACCAATTCTTCTAGGCTTGAGTAGGCTTTTGGGCTGGGGCACTTGGAAGGAGGAATATTCTTGGGGTGCCAGGTATCTTCAAGTGGGGAGGCTCCATGGGCTTAGACTCTGCTTTGACCTGGAAGGGCCTAGTGAATGCTTTGGCTGGTGATCCTCCTCTTGTACAAAACTGGACTAGCTCAGATTTATAGGACTCAACATGACTTATGAAGTTGCGACAACTCAACTTATTACAGGACTCAATAGGGTACTTATTACAAAACTTAGCTCACTCAAAATTAGACTTCATTACAGGACTCAAATGAGCACAATCGGGTTTAACCGAGTAAAACACAAATTACCGAGCACAAAGGGCTGTATTGGGCTCACATGATAAAATCCTTATCACAGGACTTCAAATACCTCAGATGACTCCATCCCTACTTATAGGACTCAAAGGGCTAATATAACAAGATTATTGGATGCAAGGATAAAATCTAGAAAATGGTTAAGTGACTCAAAATTCAGGGACCCATAGTGAACTAGGGTTGATCCTGATGTCCCCATCAATTCTCCCGGGATGGGAAAAACTTGACCCTATCGAGTAAGGGTCAATCTGGTGCAAGTAAAAAGGTTGGGTCATAGAGCTGCGGGTCTTCTCGAGGGATCCACGAACATTCAGAGTCTGATTGGCCTTGCCATCGGACCAAACGATATGGATAGCCTTTGTCCCAAGTTATAATAGCTTGGCCGTCCAGATCATGCTCGATCCATATTCCTCTCCCAGGATAATTTAGTGGACACTTAGGTAAGGTTTCTCTCTCAAGATTAGGATGAGGTCCAAAAATCTTATTGGGTGTCATTGCTGGTGCCTTATGCACAACTAGGCTCAAGATATTGAAAGTCAAGCTAATGCCAAAATCCAGGGGTAACATAAGCACAAAGGCACTAGAATCAACTCTCCTTATCACTTGTAAGGGCTCAGCTTCATAGGCATGTAGCTTCTTAATGGCTCCCAGAGAAAACCACTCAGGTCTAGACCTAATCTCTACATGATCTCCTTCAGCATACTCTTTGACTCAAATTTGGGAATTAGCCTTGTTATTATCAGTGTTCAAGTGAATTCTAATGTCTTGATGTAGATGCTGTGCAGAGATTTGTGCATGTGTGAATAATGGGATTGGGCCTAGGGATTTTTTAGAATTAAAACTACGTAGCACTTCAGTCTCTATTCTTACTTCGTCCCCTATATTAAAGAAGTAAATCCAAAACTCGATCCACCTTTCAAGTTCCAAACTTAAAATTTTCTGGAAATCATAAAACCTAAAAGTCTTATGGTATGGATACCATAAGTTTCCTAGAGGCAGTAAATATTCTCTCCAGAACTGTAAGACATGGATTGTAGCATGGAAGTCCTTAAGGTAGACATGGTTCATAGGCTCCTATGCTTAAGGGAAATTAACTGGTGCTTGTCCTAACCACATGTTTGGCACTAAAGTGGTTTACATGCACTAGTTCTAGAATAGGCTGGGAATCCATTACTGGTGGAAGGTCATTGGAAAGCTCACTAGGAAAGTCCTCTAAAATAATATCAACTTTCTTGAATTGTTCCTTAGGGATTGGTTCCTGGACCTCCTCAATGGACAATTCTGGTGAACCCTCACTCTCATCAACTATGTTTGATCCTGGCTCAGTCACTTCTTCAAATTCTATAGTGGGTTCAGGACCTTCTTCCTTTGATTCCTCAATGGGTTCACTCTCTTGTTCCTCTTCTTCATATTCCTCTACTGGACTCAACTCATAGGTGTCTTCTTTAGATTTTTCAGTGGGCTTAGGAGTTTCTTTCTCTAAATTTTCAATGGGTTCATCATCTTCATACTTTTCTATCAGACTTGGATCAGCTTCATACATCTCCTTTTTAGGCTCAGTAATGGGTTCAGACTCGTCCTCTTGTAGCTCTCCTATATGTAAGGCTTTGGTTGGACATTAGCTAGCATAGTGTCCCAGTTTGTGGCATCTAAAGCATGTGATGTTGGGTCTTCTCTGAACCTCTGGTGTCTTGCTCTTAATCTTTTCTAGCTTCTCAACCTGGGAATACTCTAAATCTTGAATATCAGTGCAATCAATTTGAACTTCAGGGTCCTCACTCCTATCATTCATGGGAATTAGTGGGATACTGGGCCCGGGTTGGCTCGGGTTGGCTTGGCTAGGACCTGGTCTAGGGTTAGGGGCACTAGTCCTAATGGGCTCAAGTTGACTAAGGGGTACTTGAGGGGTGGGTCGACTAAGAGGTGGTGGACTAATACTAGGCTCATATCTAGGGGTACTGATCCTATGGGGTTCAGGTTGACTAGGAAAAACTTGACTGGCACTAGGCTGATACCTAGGGATTATAGTTCCTTGGGCTCATAGGACAAGGGTTCAGCTTTATAGGTTTGGGGTTTACTAGGCTCATAGAATGTGGGTGCATAGGTTCTAGAGTCATAGGATCTAGAGTCATAGGATCTAGAGTAATAGGATTTGGGCTCAGATCTATAGGTTGTGGATCTCTTAGGTTCAGGGTATGGGGATCTCCTAGGGTTAGGCTTCGAGTATGGGTCAGGGTCCTAGGCTCTCCTAGGGTTGGGCTCAGCACGGGTCCTAAGGTTAGGCTCAGGTTTAGGTCTGGTATGGGGCTTAGGGGTTTTTCCTAGATCTCTTAATTGGTTCCCTACCTGGTCAAAACTATTGGTTAAGGGATCAAGCCTTTCATGGGTTTGGGTATAGGATTGGGTCAATTGGTCAAATCTATAATTCATTTAGGTAATCGATTGGTTCATCTGGGTGGTCAATTGGATATTCATCTATTCATTCATGGCATTTATGAGAGTTTTAAGATTGGATTCCATGGTTGAGCTAGGTTGAGATTTAGATCGATGGTACTGGACCCCTGACCTAGTGGTCATACAATCATTCAATCAAGGTGTTATGATGCAGTCAAGCACACAAAGCTAACACGTACTATAGTTTGCTAGACCTAGAGCCAAAGTTGAATGGTCTACTCAACTTACACCCAACTCAACAACTAATCATTCTATTGGCTAGATAAGAGGTGAGGTGGTGGGAGGCTCCCCCTGCCTGTGACAGGGTCCTAATTAAAAACCACCAGTCCACTTAGGGCATTTGCTTTTGGACCTCTAGCCTTGACACCAGTTATCAGTAATAGTTGAGGAATTGAGTGCACTAGTTTACCCACACAACATGGACCCGACCTGTTGGTGTCCCTAGCTCACCAAAGCAAATTAGGTTGCTAGTTAATTTTAATTAAGGTTGGGTACATATGCAAGGTCATAGTTTTGGGCCCAGGACAGGTAATGATCTCCTGCCCTGATCTGAGATAGGAAATTGCCCTTAATATTAGTTTAATGCAAATGATGAATACACAATGAAACCTGATGCAATCTAAAACAAAATAGAAAATGAAATTTTTTTTTGTCTTTTATGAGGTGGCAACTTTAATTTGTGTTGGTTAAGTTGGCAAACAAAATTGGCTTGGGTGAGGTGGGGTTTGATAGTTGATTAAGTTTGGTTTAGTTAGGCATGCATAACTAAAATTATGGGTCTGCTTTGTGGCAGAAGTTGACACAATTTTCAAAGCAAAAAAATTCCAAAAACTTTCAAAATAGAGGATTAGCAGTGAAGATGATCCCTACCAAATTTCATGCAGAACAAAAAATCGTATGATGATGCAACACCTAGGGTTTTAGATTGTGTGCAGAAAACTCAAGATTCTAGTTAGGGTTTCTAAGATGTAGATTGTTTTATATTTTTTGTTTCTATAAAAATAATTAAAAATAATGAAAATTATCAGGACTAGAGAGAGAGTATGCTGTGCAAATCTCAGAGAAAAATAAAATGCCTAAGATGGTGAAACAGATCAAAAATCGAACCCCTAATGCAGATGACAGGATGTAGAAATCTTCTGGGACAGAAAATAGGCATTTAGGAAACATATAATTTGGAATAATTTATGAAAATTACTGATAAATAGGAGTCAAATATGTTGAATCTAGAAAAATAAGAATTGGATTTTTTCTGAGATACTTATATACAAAAATAATTAATTTAACAGGCTATATGTAGGAATTATGGGATACATAAAATTAGCACTAAAAGTGCTCTGATACCAAATGATGGGGGACTAATTAGCATGCAAGGGAATTTTTGTGGATTTAGAATTAAGTTAGTATTTTAATTCATGAGTTTCAAGTTAAATAGATAAAAGGATGATCCTATAAAAATTCTAGATCACAAGCAAGCAAAAAAGATCCTAAAAAAAGATAAAAATAGGATCGCCAGGGCTAAGAAACCCTGGTAGGGCTAGCTTTTCTGCAATAACTCGATCAAGAGGGCTAGGGGGTATGTATGTGGCAATGATTGCTACTGCTTCCATGAAGAGATCACTCATCGCTCCCAGATGCATTCTAGAAAGTCAAGCTGAATACCCGCAGATCCGTCGGCTTTTTATTCGCTGACCCGATGGCTAGGCAAAAGGAACCCTAAAGTCATGAAACTTGAGGGACCTGTAAAACACCAAAGGATGATTAGAAAACAAAGGAGAAAAGAGATGAATCATTGAAAGAAGAAAGGAAGAGAGAGTAGCAGGGGTGGCCAAGATGAAGCTTGATTGTTGGGCGTCCAAGATGGAAGAAGCAGGGCACCTAGGGTTTTGATAAACAGGGTCTCACACCCCTCGATGCTCTGTAGAACAAAGGCAAACGGGTCTCTCACTCACACCCTCATGGAGGTCGATGCACAAAGGCAAAGGCAATGCAAACCCAAGTCCTCTTTTCTTATAATAGGGTGGAGGGGTGGGGTATTTATAGGCTAACCCAGGTCCTCTCCTTGTTAGGATTGGAGTAAAAAATCTGATATGAAAAGGATTACAAAATTTGAATAAAATAAGAATTACAACTCCTTGTGGAACTAGGAAAGCCTCTTCCTCTTGGGCTTGGGACTTGGTCTCCTCATGGGCTTGGAGCTTTGACTTTTCCATTCCCTGGTAGGCTAGGACTTGGGGCGCCAACATTGTTGGACTGGGCTTGGAGGGGCACCACTCCATGAATGGGTCTTTGGGTTGGGGTGCCATGTCTCGAAGAGGGCCTGGGAGGGGTGCCAAGGCTTCATGGGCTTGGGCCTAGGGCACTGAGCTGGGGGACCTGGACTGGGGTGCCACTCTTGGAGGTCTGGGTGCCAATTCTTCTAGGATTGAGTAGGCTTCTGAGCTAGGGTGCCTGGAAGGAGGAATATTCCTGGGGTGCTAGGTATCTTCAAGTGGGGAGGCTCCTTGGGCTTGGACTCTGCTCTGACCTGGGAGGGCCTGGTGAATGCTTTGACTAGTGATCCTCCTCATGTACAAAACTGGACTAACTTAGATTTACAGGACTCAACATGACTCACGAGGTTAAGACAACTCAACTTGTTACAAGGCTTAATAGGGTACTTATTACCAAACTTAGCTCACTCAAAATTAGACTTCGTTACAGGACTCAAGTGAGCACAATCAAGCTTAACCGAGTAAAACCCCAATTACTGAACACAAAGGGTTGCATTGGGCTCACATGATAAAACCCTTATTACAGGACTTCAAATGACTCAGATGACTCCATCCATACTTATAGGACTTCAAATGACTCAGATGACTCCATCCATACTTACAGGACTCAAAGGGCTAATATAACAAAATTATTGGATGCAAAGATAAAATCTGAAAAATGGTTAAGGGACTCAAAATTCAAGGATCCATAGTGAACTAGGGTTGATCCTGATGTCCTCATCACCAATCAAATAAGCAAGCTTGGTAAGAGTGCTTCCTTGGTCTGGTTCCTTTGTGGATCACCTCTGGAGGGCATACACTTTGTACCTTATGAAAACAAGGAGTATAGTTCTCTAAGTATTCCTATATAATCCTAAAGATTTGATTTATTAGTTGTTATGCTTAAGTGGTCCTAGGGTTTAGGGTTCCGGCCGGTTAGGATTTCGAAAAATAAAAATTTTAAAACCCGATCTTTCACTACACCTAGCCTAAGGAATCCAACAGTAATATCAAAGCCACCTTAAGGCATGCAATCAGTTATTTCTTTAGTGATTGATTACCTTCTATGCTATGAATTGATGCATGATTAGTTCAAATACATATATGCAATATATTATATCCTAGTAACTGCTTCAAATTGGGTTAGTCACCATGGCCGTCCAGTCATAGAAGCCAAGTAGGATTTAAAGGCCCTCTCTTTCCTTTCAATGGGGTCTCCTATGGCATGTAGGGGTGCCACTGTGGCCATATCCCATGAACAAGTGAGGTGAACGGATTACTATTATAATTATGCTATGTTATGCATATTTGGGATAATATGCTTGTATGATGGATTGAATGTCATGTTTAATTAGGATGTGTTTGAGACCATCAAAGCCCTCATAAAAATTATATTTAGTTGTAGTGTAAGTTAATCATGATGCAAATTCGATTAGGATATGATCAGCCAATTGGTGTCTAGGCAAAGTGGTTCTGGGAAGGTAAAGGGAATGAGATTTTTAATTGGTTCTATTGTCTGACCTAATCAATTTAATTGATATCTAAGAAAAGCAATGGGGGGACCCCCTCATCTCTTCCACTTATCTGGCCAATTCGGTCACATCTAAACCTTCAATTGGAAATGCTAATTGATTAAGCATACTACAAATTATCTTCCTTCATGCTATGACAAATTTGTATCAAACCTATAGTAGGTTTGCTGAGCAAACTCAAGGCTTACTATTAGAATTTGATATAAAGTTTGACATGGTGTATTTTGTTCTTTATAGTATGATTCATAATGTTACTTTGTTGAGCAAACTCAAGGGTGACATTATTCAATCATAACTATATAAAATGAAGGATTTGATTAAACTAAAGCATTATGTTATGTTATGCAAATACAAGGCTATAAGTGTCTTAGAGGAAAGTATGTTGCCCAGATAGCCAACCCAAGAAGGGGGGTGAATTAGGTTTTTTAAAACTTTTTCATAAGTATGTGCTCTTTTAGAAACTCAGTGTAGGGGCTTCCTCTTTCTTTTAGGACCCTTCTTCATTGCTTGCTTCTTCTTATTATCAACTAGAAGAAGCTCAGCCTTACCATCCTTAAAGTGGCTCTCTGCTGTTTTGAGCATATTTAATAACTCTGGCAATGAAGTATTCAGTTTGTTCATGTGGTAATTCATGACAAACTGTGAGGAGTCTGGGAGTGATTATAGGATTAAATCCTGATTGAGCTCCCCATCCATCACAAATCCTAACTGACCTAACAGGGTGATTAGGTCAATCATTTTGAGAACATGTGTCTGAATGGAAGAGCCGTCACTTATTCATGCCCGGAACAATTGCTTTGATATCTTGTATCATGCAGTCCGACTATGCTCCCCATAAAGCTCTTTGAGATTGAGCAATATAGACTGAGGTTCCATTTTCTCATGTTGCCTCTGGAGTTCATTACTCATTGAGGCCAACATTATGCACTTGACAGTCATGCTGTCATTCTGCCATATTTTATATGTGGCTCTTTCCTCCTCGGTAGCATCCTCTCCTACCGGATCAGGGTCAAGAGTATCAAGGATATAGGCAATCCTTTCCTGAGATAAAACTATCCTCAGGTTCCTCAACCGGTCCACATAATTGGGACCGGTCAGCTTGTTGGCATCCAATATGCCATGTAGTGACAGAGTAGAAGCCATGAAAATATAATCTACATAAAATAAAGAACAACTATAAGTAGACCACTCAAGATGGCATCCATAACTAGATAAGGACTTCACATCTAATTATGTCTCTCACTATTTCATTCGAATACCATAACCCTCAAATATGGTAAGCGGGAAACCACACTAGGGTTCCCTTAGTGGGGTTGAGATCCCAATCCTTCATGAATGCCTTGTGTTAATCACAACAAACACTCATGAGTTCAAGGATAGGAAAATCCCTTCCAATTGCATCCTATTGCAATTCTCAACATTAGACTTGCCTCTAATACATTTATAGCCTTGTGTATGCACAACAAACTATAATGTATTAGTTTAGTCATACCCTTCATTTAATATAGTCATGATTGAATAATGTCACCCTTGAGTATACTTAACAAAGCAACATAATCAATCATACTATATAGCATAGAAACTACTAAGATAAATATCATATCAAATCCTAAAATAGGTCTTGTGTTAATCACAACAAACCTATAATAGTAAGTTTGACATGGATTTGGCTTAGCATGAAGGAAGGCAATTTTGTAGTGTACTTAACCAATTTGCATTTCTAACTTAAGGTCTAGATATAGCCAAATTGGCCAGGTAAGTGGAAGAGATGAGGGGGTCCCCCTGTTGCTTTCCTAAGACACCAATAGAATTGGCCAGGTCAGACAACATAACCAATTAAAAACCTCATTCCCTTTACCTTCCCAGAACCACTTGCCTAGACACCAATTGGCTTAATCAAAGATCCTTAAATAGATTTGCTTCATGATTAATTTACACTATGACTAAATATACTTTTATGAGGGCATTTATGGTCTCTTAACACATTCTAATAGATAATGCTTATAAAACATTTATCCCATACATTCTAAACATATACAAAATATATGCCAAGTGAGTCATCATTCTAGGACAACCTTATTCTAGGACAACCTTACAACATAACAGACGTCCACCGTTATGTTAGGACAACCTTATTTCAGAATGTGACTTAAAAACTAGACATATCTCTATGTAGATTAAGGTTTAAGTGAAAGACCCTAATCAGCGACAAGCAACATAAGATATGATACTAGTATCATGCATAATATTTGCATATCATAATATCATGCTAAACATTTTATATAGTATTCAACCAAGCATAAAATGACCATTAATGGAATGCATCAAGGTTGCTCTGATACCACTGATGGGTTTCGATGACACAGCGGATGGTAGAATTTCAAATATTTTTATTTGAAAAACATAAGAAATCGAAACCCTAATTGGGTAGACTTGTCTTAAAGAAAGAACAATGTCTTAACAGGGGAAGGAAGAGACAGAGGATAAGTGCAAGAATGTAAGAAAGAAAGGATAGAATAATAATGCTCTTGGTAAAACACCGATGGGTTTATATAGGAAAGCAAGAGGCATGGGATAAGGCTCTTCATCAACCCTTGATATGCTTTTCATCAGATCAAATATGACCCTTCAATGAGAAGGAGTCTTTTGGATCTAAAAAATACTTCCTTTCATGTGCCAAAAAACTTATCTGCATCCCTTGGATTTAACCGGCGATTTTTCTTCACGCCATGTGGCATGTAACCAGCTTATGAGAAGGCAATTGGCATGGAATGAAGAGACATATCCCTTCAAATAATAAAACTACCCATTTAAATTTAAATTGGTGCGGCAATCATGAAGAGTCGCAACTCTTCATGTTGCACGCGCCAATTGTTTCTTTCCTTTCCCTTTAGTATGGTAAAAGGCTGAAGGAATGGGTGTTAGGATAAGGGGAGAGACTCCTTGCTTATCTGGAAACCACCTCCCCAAAGCAGAAGGACTCCTTTCCTTCTCTCACGCCATAATTTCTAGCGCAAACTTAAAAAGGGCGCCAAAAGTCCAATCTAGTTTGGACTCTTCATAAATCCAAGATAAAGGCTGATAAAATCCAAATAAAATTAGATTATTTGACCCCACTTAAGACACAACCCAATCCAGATTTCTCATAAATTGGTTTGCCCAATTAGCAAGCAAATAGACCCAATCTAATTGGGTTAGGAATTAGGCTAGCATACATATGCTAGTATGCAATCTAGCTAGCCAATTAGGATTGATTAACCCTAATATAATATCCAATAAATTTCTAGGTTAATTCTCATATGTGTGTGACCCTTTGGGTTCCATATCTAGCCAGCAGTAGATCTGGGTCCAAGCCGATTCGATCTAATTGGACCCGTTTGACCTAATTAGGTCAAATTGAACTGACCCAAGTTGCCAATTTGAACCAACTTTCAAATGGACTCATGAATCTAATCAAATTGATTCATGATAACCTACACGACATGATTGATGTCTAGCAACATGTCATGCATACCCGGAAGATGAGGAATTTGATAAAAATTACCAAAATATCCTTTAGTGGAAAGTTAGCATGCAATTCAATCTTTCGATCTCCTTATATCCCGAATAAGTGATGGGTATGGATTAATGTCAAACTCTAGCACTTAGTCATTTCGAATCTCAATTCGATAATGATAACTCTATTGATGACCAATTAGAAAACCTTTTCTAATCTCATCCTGCTTTGATCAAAGACTCCCTGAGTCATCAATTGAAAAGATTTCTTGGGATAATATTTCCTCTTACTAGGAATGATCGATTCCTTGTTGATCCACTCTGATCCTTCATACACCTTCCACCATATTCGAGAACATCCCGTGCATAACTCAATATCATGAATGGGTATGGATCAAAACATGGCTTAGTGTGCATAAGGATCTAAGGTGATCTCAGGTCTAAAGATCACTTGCACAACTCCCACTATGAGAACTTCCTTTTGACAATCAGTAAGACATCCATAAGAAGTTCTCAATATGGATCAGTTCAGTGAACTCATGTCTACAATGAGCACCCATATCCTTATATTAGTGTCTCTACACTAGTGGCTATGAAATCAACCACCCTCTCTTAAGAGCATACATAGGATATGCTGGTCTTTCTGAAAGTATCGATCCCCTAATCGATAATCCAACGACTAGGAACATTCTAGATTAGGGTTTATAGGAATTTAGGTCTCACTGTTATGATCTTCATCATAACCCTAATTCCATTTCCCTAACCTATGGGGTTCACCATAATCTATTAATTGACACAGCAGTATGATGAAAACTAAATGCCTTTTATTAATACATAAAAAATGTCATACATGAGTTTGAAAGTTTACAGAAATGCCCTTACAATGATTGGCTTTTAGGGCATTATTCTTTCAATTGAGGCATCTCAGCCTCGGCGGTCCTTCTTTTTCTGCTGCTCTTAGGTCCTATTTCACATGCTTTAGTTTCTTTCTTGCATAGTTTTCCCTACTTAGATACTTGGTCCACTCTTCGGGATTTAGATTCATAACTTGAATTAAAAACATACAAAAATATACTTGCATGCATATATAGGTTCCGCATCAATTTGGTATCAGAGCCTATTTGGGCTCGGTTCTCTTTGGATACTCGGATCGGGCACTTCACCATGGCCGTCCGGTCATAGGAGATTATTAGGGCTTCAAAACCCTATTCCCCAATCGACGGGATCTCCTATGGCGGTAGGGGTGCCTCTGTGAATTAGCTCATGAAGAAGAACACAAGGAGTTCTTAGGTTTTTTTTTAATTTTTGGCCTTCTAAAATATGCATTGTTCTTTTAATTGTTTCTCCCTGCTCAAAACTCCAAAAATCTAAAAATTATTTTTTTAGATTCATCTTAATTCAAAGTAGTTTACAAATTTTTTTCAGATTTTATTTCAATTTGTGCAGTTTTTGTAGGTCAAAATACAGCCTACAAATTCTCGGCTCTATTTTTTCAGCAAGGCAATTTTGGAAGGTTTAGGGTTTTGTTTAGTATCTCTTTTGCATATCTTTTATTTTAGTATATTTCTTGCATGTTAGGCCATAATTTGCAAGTTTTCTTCTATCTAAGAAAATACCAAAATATATAAAAAAATCACATATAATCAAAAAACTCCAAAAATAACTAAACCCTAATTTGCATTTTCATCTGCCTGCCATCATTGCATAAAATACTTTTAAGGGCACTTTCTTTATGCCAGATAAGGGGAGGAGTTGATAACCTCTCCTTAGCCCAAAACCACACCCCTTGCATTCGGTCTCAAGCCTAACCTAAAATTAACTAGACTTAATTTGCCATAGTGGTCTAGGGACACCAACTAGTCATGTCAGGGCTAAGTGTCAATCCCTGTGTCAAGCTAACCTATATGTGCCTTGTGCTTAGTGTCTAGAATGGTAGTTCAGGGATATAGTCCCGAAGGGCTTGTGTGTTGGTCCGCCTACCTGGCCAATCTTTGATTGGTGTCTAGGATTGGCAATCAAGGACCTAACACTCCCCTTACACCTGCTTGGCTGAGTACAGGGTTACTATAGACTAGTTTGCCACCCTGATTGAGCATCTAGTTTTGGACTCTAGGTCTAGGTAGCTGTAGTTGGTTTGATCGAGTCTTGCATGAGCACTAGATCAAGAGCATCCTTTCATCCACCATCTCCACCTTTGGCTGAACCCATGGATAACCTTGAAGCCAAGATTAATGCACTCACTGAGCAGCTAGCCCAATCCATGGCCCAGATGACTACCCAGTTAACTACCCAGATGACTAGCTGACCCAGTCCGATACCCGAACCAATAATAGACTTGACCATTTCGCCAATAAGTTTGACTAGACGGAGAATAGGATAGGGATCCTAGAGAAAACCCATAGGACCCAGACTAGATCTAATACCGATAGCCTCAACCCAACTCAACCTAGTGAAACCGGGGAGTCCAATCCTAGGAGAGCTACTAGGTATGTTGTGTTGGTAGCACCTAAATTTTGTGATCCTGAGTGTGAGGATTATCTTGCTTGGGAAAGAGATATGGACCTGTATTTTGAACAAAATATGGGCTTCGATTCTGAAAGATGTAAGTTCAAGATTGCTAAAGCTAAGTTAGTTCATCTGGCTAGGTTAGACTGGGATAATGTTGAGAGAATACTTAGGCTAGAAGGCCACGAACCCATAACTACCTAGAGTGATATGAAACTTGAACTGAGGAGAAAGTACCTACCCAAGTCCTATCAGTCCAAGAAACCCACAACTTATAGATCTTATGACTCCAAATCCTATGAACTTAGAACCTATGTACCCAAAACCTATGAACCTAGATCCTATGACTCTAGAACTTATTTATCCACATCCTATAAGCTTAGTATATCCACAACTTATAGATCTTATGACTCCAAGTCCTATGACCCCAAATCCTATAATCCCATGACCCATAGATCTGCGCCCTTGTCCTATGAGCCCAAGGAGCCCATAACTCCTAGGTATCAGCCTAGTACTAGTCAGGTTTCCCCTAGTCAACTTGAACCCCATAGGATTAGTATCCCTAAATATGAGCCCAGTAGTAAGCCACTACCCCTTAGTCAACCTGAACCTACTAGGATTAGTGCCCATACTCAGAAACCAGGACCTAGCCAATTTTTCCTTAGCCGACCTTCCCCTACCATCCCTTTGATTGACAAGGCTTACATGAACGTAGAAGTGTATGAAGCTGATGTGAACTTAGCGGATGAGTATGAGGGAGAAGAGGAGATATTTATAGATGACCTAGAATTAACTGACCCAATAGATACCCAGGTAGAAGCCAACCTAAAGGTAGTTGACCTTAACCACATCTGGCCTAAAGCTGTAGTGGAAGAACAATTAAAGGAAGTGAACCTAGATATTACTGATAGAACCTTGTCTGAGGAAACCATAGAGGGGAGCCAAATTATAGGGTCTAGTCCTAAAATACAATAACCAGAAGAATTTATTAAGGACCTGATCTCTTTAAATCAGTACCCTCAGGATGAGCCTCCTCCTATAGTTTCCATTAAGGACCTCTTCCATGAGATTAGTAATCTATCCTTCCATTATGCAAACCCTGTAGATAGGCCTCAACCTTGTAAGGTTAGCCTCATTAGTCTAGGATTAGTTCCTAACACCCCTTCTTTTATCCTATTGTATCCAACTAATCCTGAACCTTTTTCCCTACCCTACCAGACTAATTCTGAACCCGCCTCATATTTTCTACC
Organism: Areca catechu; assembly: GCA_021397845.1. NCBI lineage: Eukaryota > Viridiplantae > Streptophyta > Magnoliopsida > Arecales > Arecaceae > Areca > Areca catechu. Next base: position 99,164,147 of record CM038045.1, read on the forward strand.
CTTTCCAGACATCTCCAGCATTTCTAGGATCATTAGATTGCATTTAGTTGAGATTAGCATACTACATGCATTTATTATGTATGTTAGGTTTGCATTATACTTCTGGCATACCCTTTGGAATTTGCTAGGAGCCCATTATAAGTTTTCATGTGCATGTCAAGCTAGGATCAAACCTAGAGAACCTATAATCTCTTAGATTTAGGTCTAAAGAGTTCAATAAAATTTCTTTCCATAGGAATGCTGAGTCGAGTCTGTTAGGTGTTAGTATGAATCCTTTGCATATGTTAGGAGTCTGCATGTGCCCAGCATGTTCACCACCTATATTAATTCTGAAAGAAACTGGCTAATTCCCAAAGAAGGGCCAAGAAATTTGATATAGTGGATTCTATCTTGGTTAGGCTTAGGCCTAAAAGAAACTTCATGCTCGCAGAGCTGGACCTTTTAAAGTGATAGAGAGGGTTGGACCAAATGCCTGTGTTAGATTTGCCTCTGCATTTGGGCATTAGTTTTACCTTTAATATCGCAGACCTGGTTGAGTATAGGGAACTGGCAGCGATACTTAGTGAGGCCTTCGGACCTACTCCTTCCATTGTGAGTGACCCTAACCTAGAGTGTCCACCAATAAATTGGCCTGAGAGAGGAGAACAGATCGAGTGTATCCTGGATGATCAAGCCATCATGACCCAAGGTCGCGGTTATCAATGCTACCTGATCCGATGGCAAGGCCAGCCAGAGTCAGACGATTTATGGATTTATCGAGAGGACTTGCAATGCCTTAACCCAGACCTCCTCGAGAGATATGTGAGCCAGCCTGATCTTCACTCGATAGGGTCGAGTTCCTCCCATCCCAGGAGAATTGGTGGGGATACCAGAGGCACCAGAATAAGATAGAGGCTTCTCAACCCTCTGTAAATCACTTAGCTTCATTCAAGTCCATTGTAATAAAGCTTAGTTCATCTAAGTTGTATTTACTTGAGTCCTATATTAGTCAGCTCATGTTGAGCTAGTTCAGTCCAGTGCTAGTCAGCTTATGTTGTGCTAATTTTATTTTTTTGAGTCCTGTCCAAGTACACTGAAGACTCAAGACCACATCATACAAGTGAAGACCAAGTCCAACCAGTTTGAAGATATGGAAGTGAAGCCCAAGTCCAACCTAGCCTGAAGATTTGAAGACCTTAGGAGGAGAAATCAGAAACCTTGAAGACCTGGACCGCAGCTGGAAGCCAATTGGGCCAGTCTAGGCCCAGGAGAGGAGATAGGGTGCCATAGGTTTATGGTGACCCTCCCCTTGGTCGGCCACTTAAAGTCACCTCTCTTGGCCGACCAAGGCAAGGAGAGGAAGAGAGATTGTAGGGAATTTCTCTACCTTGGGTTTCCTTTTTTTTAGCTAGGGTTTGGGTGGGAATAGAATTCCTAAGTAAATACCATTGTACGCTTACTTGGAGCCCAAGACTATGAGTCTATCTAAAGGACTCTAGTCTCTTGTATGAGAATTAATTTTTGATATATAAAATACAAGTGAGTTTTCTACAACTGCTGTGTGCTACCCTGCTATGTGCTTAAGGGGTTTTGTGAGCTTTCTTCTTCCTGATGTTTTGCAATTGCATCTTGTCACCAGCCTGCCCTCCAAAGCCCTGGCCGCCCACTCCAAAACACCTCTTCCCTTTGCTATTTTCCTCCTATTCCTTCTTCCCCTTTGAGTTTTCTAATCCCTGACAAGTCATTTGCAGGTCCCTCGACTCCGACGAATCCAACAACTCCAGCCGGGCCGCAATCGGATCACCGAGCAGAAAGTCGGGTATCCGTGGGTCTCTAGCTTGATTTTCCAGGCCACATCCATCGAGGAACGAGTGATCTCTTCGCTGCAATCTTCACTAGGGGCATCAGACGTTGCCAGGTACACCCCTTTGCCACCAGTAGCTTTATTGTAGAAGAACTAGCCCAACCGAGGCTTCTCAGCCTCGGCGGTCCTTCTCTTTCTATTGTTCTTAGATCCTATTTTGCATGCTTTAGTTTCTTTCTTGCATAGTTTTCCCTGCTTAGATACTTGGTCTGCTCTCTGGGATTTAGATTCACGACTTGAATTAAAAACATACAAAAATTTACTTGTATGCATATATAGGTTTTGCATCAAACCCGGCTCCTACATTCACTATCCAAGGTACCACTTAGGATTTCCACAATATTCACCCTCAAAATACAGCCAATTTGTTTTACACCGGGCTCACAAACAAAAACCCAAACTTGGTTTTACACCGGGATCACCAAGAACCCAATATAATGTTTGTTTTTATGGGCTCACAAACAACCTAAACTTGGTTTCTAAAAGCTCACCAAAAACCTTAAATAATCTCCAAGATACACCCCTGCTGTACTTGGAACAACTCAAATAAAGAGTTAAAAATAGAGCAACACTAATGACAAACCAAACTTTATTGGATAGTTGCAGTTGATATCCTTTGAGAAGCCTCCTTGATTGCTTATTTAATGATTTTCAAGGCTTCCAAACTTCTTCAAAAGATGACTAAAGTAGCTGATGGGAAGTTGGTGTGGACTTGAGTTCTTCCTTGAATACTCTTGAACTTTTCTCCCTTTTTCTCATAAAGCTCTCTTCTCAAAAAGTTCTTTCAAAAATTTGTTTAAAACATGTTTAAATTTTTTATTTATAGTCTCTAGAACTGATCCCAGGTAGAAGTAATCATTGTAGTGCCTTGGGAGTCAAAATATAATCGATGGAGCACTTTTTAGATTCAAAAAACCGATTCTAGAACTAGCCATTACTCACCAGAAATTGGAATTTGAGTCAGCTCGGTTGGATCGAGTTGGCTTGGATTCTCAGTCATGCAGAAGGTACACTCTGGTCGGGTCAGCTCTTCTCAGTTCAGTCGACTCGCTTGACTAGTTTTTTAGAACTAAGATTTTGTAAACTCTGGAAGAGTCGGCTTGGTTGCATATGAGTCGACTCGATTGTCTGACTTCAGAAAATTGAACATTTGATACTCTGGATGAGTCGGCTCTGGTTCCTTCGAGTTGGCTCGGATGTCTGCATGCTAGAAACATTTGTGCCATGCCAGAACAATGAGTTGGCTCTCTTGTTTGAGTCGGCTCGAGTGACTTAAGTCCAAAAGTGTCCAAACTTCTTCAAAATGCTTCCAAGCACTATCAAACTTCTTACAGTCCTAATCTAAGTAGCTTAAACTTAAGATTTTCATAGAATTGTCCCTTTTACAAGAATGTACACTTAAGTTATTTAGGGCTTTCCAATATTTGAACATTTTTTCATGATTACATTGATATACTATAAAGATTACTGAAATGTAGGTAGAATGATTGTTCTTTTGAAACATCCTACAAAAACTTCTCAAACATTTAAATGTGTTAGTAACAAATACATAGGCCAATATTTTGTTATCATCAAAATCATTCCAGGGGACAACAATCTCTCCTTTTTGATGATGATAAAATACTGGGCATGGAAAAACTTTACAAATAAGTATTATATAAACATGTATCGAGAATGTATCAGTATGTATCAATAAGTATTAGGGCTTTATGTATCAGAGTCAATATTTGTTAAAGAAATTGCTTTTGCTTTAGAATGTATTGGAGCTAGTTGAGTATCAGAATTGAATGTATTGGAGCCAATTGAGTATCAAAGTACATCAGTGCGAAATAAGTATCTAAAATCAATTAATTTCCATTAATTTAGCATCAATAAAGTATCAAAGCTAATTGAGTATCCAAATGTATCAGGCTAAAGTACTAGAGCTAATTTAGTTTCATTGATTTCCATGAATTAGAGCTCATTGATTTCAAGAAAATATCAGAGCTAACTAACTTCTCCCCCTGTTTTGCATATTCTCATGAATTGAATTTTGAATTTTCCATGCACAACATGAACATTACTCCCCCTTTTTGTCATCAACAAAAAAGGTTCTTTAAGCATTCAATAATTTTTAAAATAGAGTAAGAATATTAACATGATTTGAGATAATTTCACCTTCTCTTTATAATTTGGATATTCTTATTAATATTTTCCTTTATTTTGTAATGATAATTGTTTGAAATTTATTGTTGAGTCCAAACTTTAAGCATCATAGAAGAGCTAAAAAAGTAGAAAGACAATGACATTAAAACAAAGTACACTCATACATATATATATATAAGCAAGTTCAATGCAACCATTCAATATAACCAACAAAAACAAGAGACAAAATATACAACCATCAAAATCAAATCATCTTCTTCCTCACTAGAGGAAGAACCTATTTCTAAGATAGTTGAAGAGAGCTTAGTTTTTAAGGGTTTATGCCTAAGATCTCTAAGTCTAGTTCTAGTGGGAGCTTTAGGTACAGTGAATTTGGCTTTTGGTCTAGCTTTAGGTTTAGAAGGAGTAGGCTTAGTCTTGATGTCTCTAGAAAGCATAGGGTCATGAACAACAGGAGGTGGTGGTGGCTGTCCTGATGGTCTGGCATGAGGTGGTGGCTGCCTCGGTATAGATGTGTGCTATGAAGATGGTTGCTAAGAAGTAAATGCACCAGATGTAGACTGAACTCCAGTCATAAAGAGTAAGATAGTTCGAAGCTCAGACTCTACTCTTTGAACTCCCTACTGTAGCTCATGAAGTATACTAGCCTGATCTCTGGCAAATGAGTCTGCTGCTCCTCGAAGTTTCCCAAAGTCAGAGCATAAGTCTCTAAGGTTTGTACAGTAGTCATCCTGGATCCATTGCCTCATCTCTACAGACTCAACTCTACATGTCAACTCCCTCAACTCTGTCTGGAACTCCTCAAGGCCTCTCTCTAGTGTTTGGTGAAGATTGCTAAACATCGATTTGAAGGATCCCGTTAGAGTCTCAGCAAATTGAGTGAGCTACTCAGAAAGACCAGTTTGAGTGTCAGCTGAGGTTGATGGTACTAAATGAGCTGCTGGTGTTGGTGGAGTCCTGGGGCACCGGTCTGTCTAGTCATCCCAGCCTGTCCCTGGGTCTCCTCATATGTAGAATCCTCATCATTGTCACCAGAGTCACTATCATTATCTCCATCAGACTCCTCTCTGATAGTTCCAGTAGCTATAGTCTTGTGCTCTGCCTCCTGCTCAGCTGACGACTGATGCAACACTCTCTGTCCTAATATTTTCTTAACCCAAATTCCTTTAACTTGATGATATCCCATCCTATATAGGAATTTCATCGAGTATTTATTAGTGTGGTGAAGGAGTCGTCCATCCTCTCCGATCAAGTTGATACCAAACTCCTAAAATAACAAAGTAAACATCATCCCATAAGGCAGATAGGACTCGCTCTCTTGGCTGTGTCTCGTATCTGTGTCAGCAAAATGAATAGAAGATAGAGGGCCTCCTTTTTAACCATGTATCTCATAAACATCATGTCATGTTCGCTGACCCAATCAAAGTGACCGGTACGGAGCAAAAAGATCTGGCTGATGTTGTTGTGCAAAAGCCTCATTTCAAAGGATAATATATTTTCCTGAACATTAATAATTCCCCCAACATCTCTTCTTTCCAGTATAAGTCTCAGGGTTTTCTGCTTGTCCTTTAAATTTAGAAAATAATTCCCTTCTTTGGGCATTCTCAGAACCCTGCTAATCCTTTCTTCATCAACAATCATTCTAACTCCCTTCACAGATGATTCCACACTGTTTTCTCCAAGAGATAAATTTTCAAAGAAATTTCTAACAAGGCTAGGGTATGTAAGAATATCTAAAGAACAAAAATATACCCAGTCCTAATTTTCTAACCATTCTCCAATTCTAAAACCTTGGTTTTCTAGAAATGAGAAATCAATTTTCCTACCACAAGTCACTGGTCGGTTTCCCATAGGGATGACTTGCCTTGCAGGTGCCGAAGACAAATTCCTTGATTCATCTTGCTCTTCAACCCTAGTCAGCTCATCCTCACACCTTTTAGATCTTCTTTCTTGTTGGATGGAGCTCAGATCCACATGCCTCGGTCTCTTGGCAACTGCCTTCTTTGGAACCATTAGGATAAAATCTAAGGAAGGAAATTGAGAAATCAGGTGGTCCTATGAAGGGATGGGAGGTGGTCCTTTGGGTTCTTTCCAAAATAGTGAAAAGGGTAGAGTGAGAATTTTAAGGCAAACGGCTTTATAACACAATCCGATATTCGAGTCGACTCGACTCCTGCTCGAGTCGGCTCGAGTCAAAACTCTGAAAATGGCTCTAAAAGCTTTAAAAAAAGTTTTAATCCCTAGATATACTCTAGATAAGGTGGTCAGTAGGCTTAGATTGGTGATGAAGGTCTTCTAGATAATTTTTCCTTAATTTTGAAGAAATTAGGTCATAAATTCTAAAAAGGGTCACATAAACCTAATTCTCCTCTTATCATTTGAAATCTATCTTCATTAGTGGCTTAGTAAAGATGTCAGCTAATTGATTTTCAGTTAGAACAAATTCAAGTTTAATATTACCATTTTGTACATGATCGCTAATAAAGTGATGTCTAATTTCTATGTGTTAGTCCTAGAATGCTGAATTGGATTCTTTGTCAAATTAATAGCACTTGTGTTATCACATTTGATAGAAATTTTAGTCTGAATAACACTATAGTCTTCTAGTTATTACTTATCCAAAGTACTTATACACAAAACTCCCTGTAGCCACAAACTCTGCCTCAGCAGTAGACAGTGCTATAGAGTTTTGTTTCTTACTGTGCCATGAGATTAAGTTCAACCCTAGAAATTGATAAGTACCACTAGTTCTTTTTCTATCAATTTTACATCCACCATAATCAGCATCAGAAAATCTAATTAAATTCAATAAAAATTGCTCAGAATATAATAGACCTAGATTACTTGTTCTTTTTAGATATTTTATAATTCTTTTAATAGGAAGTATATGTATTTCTTTTGGATTTGATTGAAATCTAGTATATATACAAATGCTAAACAAGATATCGGGTCTACTAGCAGTTAATACAATAATGATACAATCATACCTCGATAGAGTTTTTGATCAATGTTGCTTCCATCTTCATCCATGTCAAGTCTGCAGGTGGGGCTCATGGGTGTGCCAATTTCTTTGACTGACTTCATACCAAACTTCTTGATGATTTCCTTGATGTACTTAGCTTGGTTGATAAATATTCCTTCTGTTGTTTACTTAATTTGGAGTCTAAGAAAGTAGGCCAGTTTACCTATCAAGCTCATTTCAAATTCATCCAGCATTTACCTATCAGCAAATTCTCTTCATCCAATTTTTTAAGCTCAGTTGCACCAAAAGTTATATCATCTACATAAATTTGTACAACTAACATATCATTTTCTTTTCTTTTAATGAACAGAGTGGTGTCTATATTACCTTTGATAAAATCATTTTCAAGCAAGAATTTACTCAATCTATCATATCATGCTCTAGGTGCTTATTTTAAACCATATAATGCTTTATTAAGTTTGAAAACATAATTATAAAAAGCATGGTTTTCAAATTCTGGTGGTTGTTCTACAAAAATTTCTTCTGAAATGAAATCATTTAAAAATGCTATTTTTACATCCATTTGAAATAATTTGAAATTCATATAACAAGCAATTGCAAGTAATAATCTGATAGCTCTAATCTTGCTACCGGTGTATAGGTTTCACAAAATATATTTCTTCTTCTTGATTATATCCTTTGGCCAACAATTTAGCATTATTTCTAATTATATTTCCTTTTTCATCTAACTTATTTCTATAAACCCATTTAGTGCCTATAATAGGATGATCATAAGGTCTATTCACTAAGTCCAAATGTTATTTCTTTGAAAATGAATTAGTTCTTCATGCATGGCCATCATCCAATTGGGGTCATTTTCAGCTTCTTCTATGCTATTTGGTTCTATTTATGAAACAAATACTAGATAATCATGTGCATCTCTAAGTGATGACCTAGTTCTAACTCCTTGTGAGGGATCACCAATAATTAAATCTTTAGGGTGTGATGTTACAAACCTCCATTTCTTTGGTAAATCACCATGATCTTTACTTACCATTTCTTCATCTTGTCCTATTGGTTTGTCCTTTATGCTCATGTCCTCTATAGCTTTATCAATTGTACCTACATTATTATCAATGCACTTCTCTTTTCTAGAAGGTGAGGGGTTAGATTTATCAAAAATAACATGAATAGATTTTTCAACGGTCAATGTTCTTTTATTAAATACTCTATAAGCTTTGCTAGAAGTAGAATAACCGAGAAATATTGCCTCATCATATTTAGCATCAAATTTTCCAAGGTTATCCTTTTCATTATTAAGTACAAAGCATTTGCAACCAAATACATGAAAATAATGAATACTTGGTTTTTTATCATTCCAAAGTTCATAGGGGATTTTCTTTAAAATAGGTCTAATCAAAACATGGTTCAAAATATAATAGATAGTGTTCATAGCTTCTGCCCAAAAGTACCTTAAAAGATTGCCTTCACATAACATAGTTCGGGCCATCTCTTCCAATGTCCTATTTTTTCTCTCTACAACACCATTTTGCTATGGTGTTCTAGGAGCGGAGAAGTTGTGATCAATGCCATGCTCAGTACAATATTCTTCAAAATATTGGTTTTCAAATTATGTGCCGTGATCACTTCTAATAGAAATAATTAAAAGATTTTTCTGTTTTAAAACTTTCTTCTAAAATTTTTGAAATACTTTGAAAGCTTCATCTTTATGTATAACAAACAAGATCCATGAAAATTTTGAAAAATCATCTACTATCACAAGTCCATATGGTGTGAGCACCAGATCCGACAGAGGCTCCTCAACCCTCTATGGATGTCCAATTAGGGTTCCATTTTTTTTCAGGTCTTGAAATGAGGCTTCAAGCCTAAAACTTGTAATTTCTTTAGTTTTGAATTGAGTCTCTTATGTCTGTGTCTAGTCCTGTACTTTGACCAATTGGGTTGAATTATGTCCTGTACTGAGTCTAGTCCTAAAGTGAGTCAATTGTGTCCTGTACTGAGTCCAGTCATAGTCAGTTTGAAGTATGGGTCCAAGCAATAATTGGTCTTAAAATTTAGTCTCTTTGGAGCCAAGTCAGGAAGGAATCCAACTCAGCTCAGGGCCCACCTTTTCATCCTATGTGGCACCATGACAACTTGGCATGTGGGCATCACACATTTCTTCTTGGATGCCCAAAGGGGGGGACACAATACATGATACACTCCCTCTTTCCCTCCCCCACATCAAGCTAGTTTCTACATATGGGTGGCCGGCCAAGGGAAAGTCAAATGGGAGTTAAGGTTTGGAATTCAAATCCCTTGCTTCAAGCCCTCCAATCAAGCTTTCTTCCCAAACTACATGAACAACTGTGGAAGGAAGGCAAAAATCCATGGGCGCCTCCACCTCCCACTCCCCACATCTTGCCTTGTTCCCAAGATGGATGCATAACCAAGGAAAGAAGGAGAACACTTGCCTTGCTACAAGCCCTACTTCAAGTCTTCTTCCAAAATAAGAACTCTACCTATCAAGTCAAGGGTGCCAAGATCCGTCTTCCAAGCCTCAAGTCAAGCCCAATCAAATCCAAAGTCAAGGTCGGTCAAAGGGAGAGAAATCTGAAATTTTTTGGGCGCCTCTTCAAAGAGGACTTGTATTTTCATTTGAATTTCAAATGGGATCCTAAGGTGCCTATAAAAAGGACCTTACCCCTCCTTTGTAATTTTTAATCTTGGATGAATGAAAAACCAAGTTTCTTGAGATCCAATTTCTCTTTAGTTGCCTTCGTTCACTAGGAACGTCGATCTCCGTGAGGGAGCACCTTCGCCTTCGGGCGTCGAGAGGTGTGAGGCCTCAAGTTACCGTCACTTTCGCAACTCCATCCTCCAACTTCGAGTCAAGAAGAACTCCGCCATTACCACAACAACTCTCTTTCCTTCTTCTATTGCTTTCTTCTGATTGAAACCTAACCCTTTTTTGAATGCTCGCAGGTCCTCCAGGTGACACGAGTATGGAGTCGGTTGCCCTTGCCATCGAGATCTTCGGACAGCCAGCCAGCTTATCCGTAGGGTTGACAGCTCGATCATCCAGGCCGCATCCGCCAGAGTGAGTGACCTCGGCATCGGGCGCTTCAAATCTTTGAGGTTTGCTCCCTGACTCCTAAGTAGGTATTGATTTGAGAGCTAAGTCCTATGGGGTTTCTCAATCCCGGGGTCCTTTCTTTATCATTGCTTAGGGACTACTTGCTTGCTTGATAGTTCTTATTATTACTGAATCCCTAGAATTACTCTCTCTTGTCTTCGGGAATCCTCAACCTAATTTAAAATCCTAAAAATCACCTACATCATCCTAGCATCTAGTTAGCCCCCTATCATTTCTGGTATCAGAGCAGGTTAGGACTTAGCACTTCTTAAAGTACTTGGATAAGGTGCTTCACCAGGACGTCCGGTCTTAGGAGAAAAGTAGGGTTTCAAGACCCTCTCCTCCCATTCCACGGGGTCTCCTAAGGTGTGTAGGGGTTCCATTATGATAGGCCTTTGAAGAGGAACACAAGAAGAAAAAGATTTCAAAACCCTAAACAAAAAAACTTTTTGCATCTTTAGATCTCATCTACTTTTAATTTCTGCAATTTTTCCTTGCCATACATAGTCTGTTGTTTTAGGTGTTACTATTTGTAGGGACCTCCAAATCTCATGATTTTTTTTTTGTTAGATTACATATAATTCAAAGTATTTTTGATAATTTTCTTAGATTCTATTGCATCTTGTAAAATTTCTACAAGCCAGAATACTACCTAAGAAGAAGTTCTATTCTGAGAATTTTAGCAATTGCATTTTCTTATGTTTACATTTCTTAGATAGTTTAATTTGCATTTAGCTTCATCTCTTATCATTTCCTTCATCTCATTTCTACTTTCATCCTTCAAAAAACCCAAAAATATAATTAGAGACATTTCATTAGAGCATTTGCTTGCAATCATTTTCATAAATCATTTTAAGGGCATCAATTTAACATAGGGTTAGGATTACCTGTCCCTAGCCCAAAAATCACTAACCTGCATCACGAACCCAAGCTCTAATTAAAATCGAGTAGACACTAATTTTGCTCTAGAGAGCTTTGGGACACCAACTGGTCGAGTCAAGACTAAGTGTCTATTCTTGGCATCAGCCCATTCTGTGTGTGCTACTACTCTTGGTGTCTAGGCTTGGTGATTCAGGGCTTGTGAGTTTGGTCCACCTACCTGGCCAATCCCAGATTGGTGTCTAAGGTTGGCGTTCAGGGACCTCCATTCCCCTACACCTACCTGGCCAAGCACAGAGTTACTACAGACTAGTTTGCCACCCTGACTTAGGCAACTGGTTGAGATTCTAGGTCTAGTAGATCATAGACGATTTTTTGTGCTTAACTCATATCGACTAGATCAGGAGTCCCTTATCATCCCTATCATTCCCAATCAAGTGAACCCATGGAGAATGAACGAGAAGATCAATTAAAGCTCATCCTTGAACAGATAGCTAGGATGGACAATAAGCTTGATAAGTTTGAAGATTGGTTTGAAGCCCATAAGGCCCATGCTAAATTCAACTCCTCTAGGCCCAATTCCCTTGATCCAAGAGCCTATGATCATGATCTTGCCCCTGAGTCTAGCCCTAGGAGCCCATACCCATACTTGGTTGACTCTAAGGAGGGATCCATTAGGAGCACCGAACCTTATGCACCCACCTTTGATGGAAGACAAGAGGCATATATCGATTGGGAAGAACGAATGGATCAGTATTTTGAGCGCACTAACATATCGCAATTAGGACAGGTTAGGTTGGCCAAAACCAAGTTCACCCAACATGCTAGGTTGCATTAGTATGTTATTGAGCATGAATGTTATCACAAAGAAGAGGAAATAAGTACTTGGAGAGACATGAGAAGTAAGTTGAGAGATAAGTACCTAGGTAGATCTTATGAGAAAAGACTTTTAGACTGATGGTACCGACTGAGACAGGATGATAAGCCAGTGTCTGAGTATATCAATAAATTCCAGGAGTTTGTCAGGAAATGTAACACCACCGAATCCAAGTCTGAGATCATAGCTAGGTTTCGAGATGGTCTACATAGGGATATCCAGCAGGAACTTCTCCATTGGAAGATTTATAGCCTAGAAAAAGCCTATGACACTGCTAGGGAATTTGAGTCATATCAGAGAAAATTCATGAACTACCAAGTTAAGACCAGCAAGGTTAGTACCTTTGGACCCAAACCCAACCCTAGTCAACTTTCCTTAGACCAACCAACTTCTACGGTCCGATTAGTTCATATGAATGATAGGAACAAGAACCCTGAAGTATAAATTGAGTGCACTGATATTCAAGACTTAGGGTATCCCCAGATTGAAGAGCTAGGGAAGGAAGAGGATAAGTCTGAGCCCATTAAAAGTGTAAGTGAAGAAACCACTGAGCCTATTAAGGAATCCCAAGAAAATATCCATGAATCAAGCTTAGTGGCGAAGTATGATAAAGATGGGCCCGAGATAGAGGTATTAGAGGAATCTAAGGATAATGATCCTGAACCCACTACAAAACTTGAAGAAGAACTGACCAAGCCAGGATCAAACAGAGTAGGTGAAAGTGAAGGTTCTCAAGTATTGCCCATAGAGAAGGTCCCAGAAAAAGAAGTAGGCATTAGTTTAGAGGACTTTCAAGATAAACTTTTCAAAGACCTTCCTGATGACCTTCCACCTTCTAGGAGCACCCAGCCTATCCTAGAACTTGCACCTATCGATCCTCCTAGTACTAATCATGAGGTTAGGATGAGCATACCTATAGACCAACATCCACACATTAAGGTCAGTCGCTTAAACTTTGAACCAGTCCCTGAGTCTCCTTTCTATTCCCTACCTTTCCCTGAGCCTTCTCATATCTCTAGAGTCGTGAGGTTGCTCTTTATTGAGATCACTAGATTACATGAACCCTTAAAGCCCATTCCTTTTGCCACCTACTTCTGGTATACTTTATGTCATTTGGTAGGGATTCATGGTAATTTTTCTTGAGCATACCAGACAAGGGTCAAACCTAGAGAGTCAAAAGTCTGTTAGGTTTAGACCCTAGGAGTCTAATAAAATTTTTCTCAATAGGAATGCATAGTTGAGTCTGCATTTTGCATCATGTTAGGATTATGCATTAAATACAATTTTTAAAATAATTTGGCTGATTCCCTGAAACGAGCTAAAGAATTTGATCAAAGGGATTCTGTAATGATTAGGCTTAGGCCTGAATGGTTTCCACCAGGAACCGTTAAGAAATTTCATGCTCATGGAGCTGGCCCCTTTAGGATGATAAGGAGAGTTGGCCCTAATGCCTATATGCTTGAAATACCCTGGAGTATGGCATTAGCTCGACTTTCAATATCCTAGACTTAGTCGAGTATAGGGAACCAGCAAACATACCTAGTAAGCCATTTGGGCCTGACCTTTCTTTTGAGAGTGAATCCAAACCTGAGTATCCACCTCCAATTATACCTGAGAGAGGAGAGCGGATCAAGCATGTCCTGGATGACCAAGCTATCACTATCCGGGGCAAAGGTTATCAACGTTTCTTAGTTCGATGGCAAGGCCGACCTGAGTTCGATGACTCATGGATTACTCGGGAGGACTTGCAGCACCTCGATCCTGACCTTCTGGAGGAGTACCTAAGCCAATTCAACTCTTACTCGATAGGATCGAGTTCCTCCCATCCCTGGAGAACTGGTGTGGGCACCAGAATCTGACAGAGGCTCCTCAACCCTCTGTGGATGTCCAATTAGGGTTCCATTTCTTTTCAGGTCTTGAAATAAGGCTTCAAGCCTAAAACCTGTAATTTTTTTAGTTTTGAATTGAGTCTCTTATGTCCGTGTCTAGTCCTGTACTTGACCAATTGGGTTGAATTGTGTCATGTACTGAGTCTAGTCCTGTAGTGAGTCAATTGTGTCCTGTACTGAGTCCAGTCAGAGTCAGTTTGAAGTATGGGTCCAAGCAATAATTGGTCTTAAAATTTAGTCTCTTTGGAGCCAAGTCAGGAAAGAATCCAACTCAGCTCAGGGCCCACCTTTCATCCTATGTGGCGCCATGACAACTTGGCATGTGGGCGTCACACATTTCTTCTTGGATGCCTAAAGGGGGGGACACAATACATGATACACTCCCTCTTTCCCTCCCCCACATCAAGCTAGTTTCTACATATGGGTGGCCAGCCAAGGGAAAGTCAAATGGGAGTTAAGGTTTGGAATTCAAATCCCTTGCTTCAAGCCCTCCAATCAAGCTTTCTTCCCAAACTACATGAACAACTGTGGAAGGAAGGCAAGAATCCATGAGCGCCTCCACCTCCCACTCCCCACATCTTGCCTTGTTCCAAAGATGGATGTACAACCAAGGAAAGAAGGAGAACACTTGCCTTGCTACAAGCCCTACTTCAAGTCTTCTTCCAAAATAAGAACTCCACCTACCAAGTCAAGGGCGCCAAGATCCCTCTTCCAAGCCTCAAGTCAAGCCCAATCAAATCCAAAGTCAAGGTCGGCCAAAGGGAGAGAAATCTGAAATTTTTTGGGCGCCTCTTCAAAGAGGACTTGTATTTTTATTTGAATTTCAAATGGGGTCCTAAGGTGCCTATAAAAAGGACCTTACCCCTCCTTTGTAATTTTTAATCTTGGATGAATGAAAAACCAAGTTTCTTGAGATCCAATTTCTCTTTAGTTGCATTCGTTCACCAGGAACGTCGATCTCCGTGAGGGAGCGCCTTCGCCTTCGGGCATCGAGAGGTGTGAGGTCTCAAGTTACCATCACTTCCGCAACTCCATCCTCCAACTTCAAGTCAAAAAGAACTCCGCCATCACCACAACAACTCTCTTCTCTTCTTCTATTGATTTCTTCTGATTGAAACCTAATCCTTCTTTGAATGCTTGCAGGTCCTCCAGGTGACACGAGTACGGAGTCGGTTGCCCTTACCATCGAGATCTTCGGATAGCCAGCCGGCGCATCCTTAGGATTGATGGCTCTATCATCTAGGCCTCATCTGTCAGAGTGAGTGACCTCGGCATCGGGCGCTTCAGATCTTTGAGGTTTTTCCCCTGACTCCTAAGTAGGTATTGATCTGAGAGCTAAGTCCTACGGGATTTCTCAATCCCGGGGTCCTCTCTTTATCATTGCTTAGGGACTACTTGCTTGCTTGATAGTTCTTATTATTACTGAATCCCTAGAATTACTCTCTCTTGTCTTCGGGAATCCTCAACCTAATTTAAAACCCTAAAAATTACCTGCATTATCCTAGCATTTAGTTAGTCCCCCATCACCATATTTCATACCTCCTAGGCTTGCGGTCCTAGTTGTTCCAAATAGGTCCATGTATAGTAGTTCTAAAGGTCTAGAAGTTGAAACTATATTTTTTGATTTAAAACTCTCCCTTGTTTGTTTACCAAATTGGCATGCATCACAAATATATTCAAAATCAATTTTAAATTTAGGTAAACGTCTAACTAAATCTTTAAAAATTAATTTAGCTAAAGTATGCATGCTAGCATGACCTAATCTTCTATGCCATAGTAGGCTAGATTCCTTGGTTTTAGCATTCATTGCCATAAGATTTGTACTACTAGATATGGCTAGATCATTTAAATCTATCACATAAATGTTTCCAAATCTATGACCAACAAACTTAGTGCTAGAATCAAGAGAACTAGTTACTATACACATTTAAGATTCAAAGACAACCTTGAAGCCTCTATCATATAATTGACTTATACTTAATAAATTGTGCTTCAACTTGTCTACTAGCAATACATTTTCAATGAATGTAGAAGGGGTAATTCTGATCTTAATTCATCTTATGCCAATGATCTTTCCTTTACCATTGTCACCAAAAGTGACAATTCCTCCATCTTTTATTTTTAGGATGATGAATTGTTCTTTGTCACCTATCATATGTCTTGAATAGCTGCTATCTAGATACCATCTTTTCTTTGAATTCTTGGCTACAAGACATTCCTGCAAGATAATTAAGTAATTCTTTTAGGTACCTAAGCTTTCTTGGATTCTTGCAGGTTAGCAGGAGTGGTTCCTTTGGGAATCCAAATCTTTCTTACTATACTTTTAAGATTTTTTCTTAAATTACACTCAAAAGCTTTGTGACCAATCCCATTACAAGAATAACATATTATATTTGATTTTTGAAAAGATTTAGATATAGAAAATATTGTTGCAAAAGATTTCGGAGCTGAAAGCTTTGGTACATAAGTTTTTGAAGCTATGAACTTAGTAGCTGAAACTTTATTAGTATGCAATGAGTTATAACCAATTTATGCTCTATTATTTGAATCCCTTTAGTTTTTCAAATCAGCTCAAGCTTATTTGAACTTAAAGTTAATTTTTCAACTAAGGGCTTGAGTTTTTCAACTTCTTTTTGCAAACGTGTATTTTCTTCATGTAAAGCCTTATTCTTGTCAAGATAGTCATTCTTTTCAGTTTGCAAAACATTATATTTTTCTGAAGTGCTATTCAATTTTTTTTTGCAAAAAATTGTTCTTTTCAATTATCTCATTCTTTTCATTTGTCAAGATATCATAATTATTTTTTAAAGTCTTAATTTTCAGTCCAGTCTTTTTATATTAAGATAAAAGTTTATAAAATGTAGTATTTAATTCTTCATATGTAAACTCATCATTAGGTTCAGGAGACATTACCACATCTTCGAGTCCCATGAGATATATATTTGCAGTTTTGGATGTCTCTTCCTCTTCATTTGATGTAGACTCGTCGCTGTCGCTCCACATTATAACCATCACTTTCTTCTTCTTCTTTCTGAATCCTCTCTTTAATGTAGAGAATCTAATCAGAAGTACCCTAGTTTCTTACACTCGTAGAGAAAGAGAAGTGCCCTAAAAGCCAATCAATGTAAGGGCATTTTTGTAATATTCCAACTCTTGTATGACATTATATTAATAAAGGCAATTATTTTTCATCATATATTGCTATGTCTTATTTATGGATTATGATGAACCCCATAGATTAGGACAATGGAATTAGGGTTATGATAAAGATCATAACAGTGAGACATAAGTTCCTATAAACCCTAATCAAAATGTTCCTAGTCAATGGACTATCAATTCGGGGATCGATGAATCTGGTAAGACTAGCTTATCCTATGTATGCTCAGTTAATAAGGATGGTTGGTCTCACAACCATTTATGTAGAGACATTAATACAAGGATAAGGGTGCTCATCAGGGTATGAGTACACTAAACTGATCTGCACCGGGACCATCTTATGGTAGTCTTACTGCTCGTCAAAAGATAGGTTCCAGAGTAGGAGTTGTGCATGTGATCTTTAGACCTGAGGTCACCATGGTTCCTTGTGCACACTAAGCCATGTTTTGGTTCATACTCATTCATGACATTGAGTCATGTACGGGGTATTCTGGGTATGGTAGAAGGTGTACGAAGGATGTGAGTGGACCAACAAGGAATCATTATTCCTAGTAAGAGGAATTGTTGTCCCATGTAATCTCTTCGATGAGTGACTCAAGGAGCCTTTGATCAAAGTAGGATGAGATTAGAAGTGGTTTCTAATCAGTCATCAGCTGAGTCCTCATAATCAAGCTAAGATTTGATATGACTAAGTGTTAAGGTTTGACATATATCCATACCTATCACTTAATCAGGATAATGGGAGATCGAAAGATTGAATTGCACGATAACTTTCTATTGAAGGGTATTTTGGTACTTTTCACTAAATTTTACATTTTCTGGGTAGGCATGACATGTTGCTAGATGTCAATCTTGTCTTGTAGGTTTTCATGAATAAATTGGATTGGTTTCATGAGTCAATTCGATGGATGATTCGAATTGGACAATTAGGTGAGCCAATTTGACCTAAATAGGTCAATCGGGTTTGATTGGTTTGAATTGGCTTAAACCTAAACCTACTGCTGGCTAAATATGGAACCCAAAGGGTCACACACATTAAGGAGTTGGCTAAAAAAGTCATACATGATTTAATTGGGGTCATGGCATCCTAATTGGTTAGCCAGATTACACACTAGCATGTGTAGGCTAACCCAATTCCTAACCCAATTGATTTGGGTCTAATTGCTTGTTAATTGGACTAACCTTATTGAGGGAAACCTACATTAGGTTGAGTCCTAATTGGGGCATCCTAAACCAGACTTTATCTTGTTTTATTTGAACATTAAACCTGGTTTATTGAAGAGTCCTGGGCGCTCAAGACTCTTGGCACCTCTTGGCGCATGCAGGAGAAGAGAGTGCACGAAGAAGGACTAAGAGTCCTTCTGCAGATGAAACTCTGGGAGTTTCTCATTTGGGATGCCTCTTCAGATTTTCTCCATGCCTTTTGGTTTTTTGAATGATCGATCAAAGAGGGATAAAGGGATAGAGTGAAAGGGGAAAGATGTTAGCACGTGCAGATGAAGAGTCGCGTCTCTTCATCTACGCACGGTTCTGAGGCAGAGTCCTGCTCTCAAAATTCTTCTTCTTTTATGGTTTTAAGATATGTAAAGATGCCTCCTTTCCTTCCCTTGAGTTTGGTACATGCAATGTGGCATGAGGAGAGTTCATCTGGAAACCAAGAGAACTCAGATAAGACTCCTGAATCCTGAAGAGTCTTATTAGATAAAAGAGACAAATCTGATAAGAAACATTGGGATGCTTTTCACGCCCCTTAAATCATTATTTAAAGGGTGTATGGTGAATGAGAAAGGTAATGTTCGGTCTTCTAAAATAGGATCCCAATTTCTATCAAGTCTTCTGTCTGAGTGTCTCTCTCTGTTTCTCCCTCCCTCCTCCTTTCTTTAAGACAAGACTTGTCTTGTTAAGACAAGGTCTTTCTTACTAGGACAAGGCTTTGTTTTAGGACATAAGCCTAAGGGTCTTAGAGGAGGGTTGTCCTAAAACCAAGAGTGGTTTAGGAGAGTGTTCATAGTGCCCTACAGTAGGACAGGGTGTCCTACAGTGGTCAAAAATCCAAAGGCTGCCGAAAGAGTCTTACTCTAGCAAGCAACTTCAAGAAGGAATTCTTTCTTGGTTCAATTCTCATGTGGACCATCGTTGGAGGGCTTGCACTTGTGAGCCTTGTGGAAATAATTAATATACAGCATTTCAGGTATGTTTCTTGTACTTCATTTATGATTCATTATTTGGTAATGTCTAAGGGGATCCGGGAATTAGGGTTTCTTTTAGCTGGTTAGGGTTTTCATGCTTAAATTTTTGTTTTAAAATTCACTTCCGCAAGTAGCATGATGACATAGGCTCCCTAGAAATCCCATAAGTGGTATCAAAGCAGCCCTTAGTTCATTCAATTATGTGTCATTTTGAAGTTCAGGAACATCCACATTCGAGTCGACCCGAGCCTATTTGAGTCGACTCGACCAGAGACCGAGTCGACCTGAACCCTATCGAGTTGCCCTTCCAGTATTGTGATTATATGCATATTAGAATTAATATGTTTGGTTTCTATTTTATCATGAAAATAGCATGATATTATTATGATATGATATTATGCATATTGTTGATCAAATGCATCGTTGTTATAACAAGTTTTATCCTAGTAACTACTTTGGATTGGGTTAGTCACCATGGCCATCCGATCATAGGAACCAAGTAGGGTTTTAAGGCCCTTTCCTCCCATTCAATGGGTCTCCTATGGCATTTAGGGGTGCCGCTATGGCCATATCCCATGAACAAGTGAGGTGAATGGGATATTGAAATATCATGCTATGATATGATTGCTTTGTAATCATGCAATGTTATGCATATGCTGGATTGATATGCTTTATGTTTATACTTGTTGTTATGAACATTGTTGATATGATTATTTAGGATGTGTTTGAGACCATCAAAGCCCTCATTAAAAAAAAATCATATTTAGTCATGGTATAAACTTAATCATGATGCAAAACCAATTAGGGTTTGATCAGCCAGTTGGTGTCTAGGCAAGTGGTTCTGGGAAGGTAAAGGGATTGAGGTTTTTAATTGGTTCCGTTGTCTGACCTGGCCAATTCAATTGGTGTCTAAGAAAAGCAACGGGAGGACCCCCTCACCCCTCTACTGGGTTTCAAGGAAATCATTATGCAACTTAGTAAGATTGAATTATAAAATTCCATGCATAAAGATGACACTTTATCAGTTAGAAACCCTAACTCCCAAGATCCCTTATTCGATTACAACTAATATGTCATCAAAGAAGGTTAAGGAAACATACCTGGAGTACTATATTCCACTTCTTCCACTAGACTCACAAGTGTAAGTCCTCCAACGGTGATCGACACAAGATTTGAAACAAGGAAGAACTCCTTCTTGAAGTTGCTTGCCCGGGTAGGACTCTTTCGACAGCCTTTTGGACTTTGGCCTTTGTAGGACTCACTATCCAACTATAGGACTCTTTGGACACTCTTCTAAACCACTCTTGATTTTAGGACAACCCTCCTTTAAGATCCCTTAGGCTTATGTCCTAAAACAAAGCCTTATCCTAATAGAAAAGACCTTGTCTTAACAAGACAAGTCTTGTCTTAAAGAAAGGAAGAGGGAGAGAGAAAAACTCAGATGGATAATATGGTAGAATCTAGACTCCTATTTCAGATGACCGAATGAATATAATCTCATTCCACCACACACCTTTTAAATAGTTTTTTAAGGGGCGTGAAACACATTCCAAAATCTTTTATCAGATATGTTTCTTCATATCTGATAAGACTCTTTAGGATTCATGAGCCTTATTTGACATCTCTTCATGTCCAAATGAAACCTTCTCATACCACATGGCATGTACCAGTCTCTGGAAGAGCCAAGAGGCATCTTCTCATTTTCCAAAAGTCAGAGAAAATCGAAGAGATCTGAAAGTAGAAGGACTCTGCTTCAAACCGTGCGCCCTCTCATGAAAAGTCACAACCTTTCATGTGCGCCATTCATCCTTTCCTTCTTCATGCCAATTCAAAAATCATTGACCAGTCAAATCCTTCATGAAAGGGCATGGAGATAAAGATAAAGATTAGAAGAAGTCCAATCAACAGAAGAAACTCATCTGCAGAAGGACTCTTGGTCCTTTCTGCGCGCCAAATGAAGAGTTGCTTCTCTTCACAATTTGGTCAACCTTTCTCCATGCCATATGCTACCTTTGACAAAGTCAAAGTATATGCAATATGAGAGTCAAATGAAAGGTCATTAAATAAGCTTTCCGACCATGTAAAATTTTTTTCGATCAGAGAATTATAGACCCTTCTAGGCCCTTTTGAATGCCAACATGTCATTTAGGCACCAAGAGTCCTATGCCTCAGGGACTCTTCATAATTTTGAGATAAAACCTCCAAGAAATATCAGATAAAATCTGATAAATTCATCCTACTTAGAACATAACCCAATTTAGGTCTCCCACAAATTGGTTAGTCCATTTAGCAAGCAAGTGACCCAATCCAATTGGGTTTAGGAATTAGGTTAGCCTACCATGCTAGTGTGTCACCTAGATAACCAATTAGGATCTTATGACCCTAATTAAATCATGAATGACTTCCTTGTCCAATTCACTAGTGTGTGTGACCCATTGGGTTTCACATTTAGCCAGTAGTATTTGAGCCGATTCGATCCAATCGAACTCGATTGACCTAATTAGGTCAAACTAGCTCATCTAATTGTCCAATTCGAACCATCCATCGAATTGACTCATAAAACCAATCCAATTGGTTCATGAATACCTACAAGATAAGATTGACATCTAGCAACGTGTCATGCCTACCCGAAAGATGAGGAATTTGATAGAAATTACCAAAATACCCTTCAGTAATAAGTTACCGTGCAATTCAATCTTTCGTGTTGGGAATTGTGTCCCAAAGCCAATCGCCTGGGTTATAGGCGGTTGTGCTGAGTTTTGTATTCATTTTATGAATTAATAAAATATTATTTTTTGGCAGCTCATCACATATTGTATTTCCCTAAAATGAACTCTTTCCATATGATGAAGTCCTTAGGACTACACTATCTTCGATACAGAGAGGATGTATCGACTGGTCCTTAAACCCTGTTCACAACCAAAGGATATATTGTACTGGACGGCAATATATCAAGTATAGTTTGTTGCAGTTCACATCGTTTGGTTGTCCTCTTGACCAAATGAGTGTGGTGACACTGATGTGATCTGCAAGTGGGATATGTGATATCTCATTGAACATGACTCCGTGAAGCCCCTTTATGCCAAAGGGATACTCATGATAGGATATGGGTATATGTGTCCCTCTGACCTGAGGTCATCACGGTAGCTTGCAAGCAACTCCCTGTGCTTTGGTGCCGAACTATCCAGATTTTTAATCCAGTGATGGAAGGTTTCTGGGTACAGGCAAGTACTTGTGGAGCAGTGATGGGCCAAGATGGAATTGACCTGTCCGAACAGTTTGGATTGAATGTCTCGCAGTATCTCAATTTAGCAAATCCTCGGTCGGGGTAGCCCTAGTGAAGAGTCACTGGGCTTGCGAGGTTGAGACACGTAGTCGACTGACTCAGTCTGGGTTGGCAGCCCAAATATCAGTCGTCCTGAGCATTGAGGTCAAAGGGATGAATTATACGGTAACCATATGCCAGAGGTTCGATAGTTTACTCCTGCATCTTCGACCTATCCGGACGCTGGGATCCATTGCTAGATGGTTTCCTGTGCTGGTACTGAAATTGTTCCAGTGCTACCGTTTAGGTTCGAACCTATGAGGTCACATGCCACAGAGGATTACTCTCTGATCCGAATACCGATTATGATTGGGAATCATCTCGATTTTATGGTCACGATATTTTTTGAGCACTCTTTTCCCCATCTTGCCCTTGTCTGCATCAACCAAAAATTGTTCCGGGCTGACCAGGACTGCGCCAGGATTTTTCTGAATCAGTTTTGAACTGATTCGGAGCTCGTTTCGGCCTCCAATTGGTTGTGAACCAATTGAACCCAATTTAATTGGGCTTGGACCGGTTCAATTAGATTGAACCAAGAGGTTTTTAATGGGATTGAACCTAATTTTCTTTGGGCTATTTTCTTTTGAACCGGTGATTGTTTTTCTCTCTCATGTGACCGTTTACACTGTGTTTTCACTGAATTTTCTGGCATCCGATTGAAGGCCAATCGACCGAATGTTTTGCTGGGACTCTTCTCCTCCCTCCCTCTTGGTTTATTGCTGGTTTAATCACCGTTTAGTGGCTTGGTTAATGGATTTAACCATAGCCTCTTCGATTCCCAGTGTTTTCCTCCTCCCTGCGGCTTTTTATAAACCACTTCCTGCGCCCCTGTTTCAGAAGAAAAAAATTTCACCGTGTGAGAGGTTGAAATAAGACGTGAGAGGTCTTCTTCCTGGGAGTGGGTGTTCTTCTTTAGAGAGCTTTCCTGTTTACCTTTGAATCAGTTTTTGGGCTGAAGTTTTTATGAGAAATTGGGAGAGATAGTGTTCTTAATCCCCTGTTGCTATTGGTGCTCAAATTGGTGGAAGATAAATCTGTTTTGGAGAAAACTGCAGCAGAACTTGGCGTTCTGCTTTTCTTCTTCCTCCCCCCATCGTTTCATGGTCTTCCGGCGACTAGCATCATGCGAGAGACGGATCAGTGCAAGCCCCTGGCGAGTCCCCCCTCTAGAGAGTGTTCGTTTGAGCACTTAGGAGCCGGATCAACCTCCTTGCTGCTGTCATTTTCTGCTCTTTTTTTTTTTCAGGTTGCAGAAATTCTTGTTGCAGAATTTTGAAGAGAGGAAGAATCAATCCAAACGATTTTGGATGATCGATCCTTTTGCACTCCCTTGAAGGAAGAATTAGCAGGAAGTTCCCTTGCTTTTGGTGCTGGAAGTGAGACCAAAAAGTGGGCCAATTTTCGTTTTGGTTTGCTGCAGATTTTGAGGAAAAGAGAGACCATTTCAACATGCTGGAAGAAGAAGAAGACAGGAATAAATTTATTCCTGTTATCCCAGCTATTCCAGCTTTATACCAAGGTTATTACAGGCAGGAATAAGGTATAGTTTCTAATTTTATTTTTCATGCATGCCTAGATCTGGGTTTATATAATTGTTTATAAATATTACATGCCCTTGTACATGCCTAGTTTTGCCTATACATGCATCCGGAATATGTTAGATCCTGTGCGGAGCAGGTAGTTTCCGCTGTGATTTTAAAATTTTTTTTAAAATTTATACCTGCTCCCTGCTATTGCATGCTTAGCATAGGCACCTGCAACTGCGTTATTTATCTTTCATTTCGATCTCCCATTATCTCGATTAAGTGATAGGTATGGATAGATGTCAAACCCTAACACTTAATCATATTGAATCTCAACTCGATAGTGAGGACTCAGCTGATGACTGATTAGATTCCACTAATCTCATCCTGCTTTGATTAAAGGCTCCTTAAGTCACTCATCGAAGAAATTGCATAGGATAACAATTCCTCTTACTAGGAATGATCGATTCCTTGTTGGTCCACTCATATCCTCCACGCACCTTCCACCATACCTAGAACACCCCGTACATGTCGCAATGGCATGAATGAGTATGAACCAAAATATGGCTTAGTGTGCACAAGGAACCATGGTGACCTCAGGTCTAAAGATCACATGCACAACTCCTACTGAGGGATCTATCTTTTGACAAGTAGTAAGACTTCCATAAGATAGTCCCGGTATGGATCAGTTCAGTGTACTCATACCCTGATGAGCACCCTTATCCTTGTACTAGTATCTCTACACAAGTGGTTGTGAGACCAATCACTCTCATTATCTGAGCATACATAGGATAAGCTAGTCTTACTAGATTCATTGATCCCCGAATCAATGGTCCAATGACTAGGAACATTTTAGATTAGGGTTTATAGGAAATTAGGTCTCACTGTTATGAACTTCATCATAATCCTAATTCCATTTCTCTAATCTATGGGATTCATCATAATCATAAATAAGACACAACAGTATATGATGAAAACAGATGCCTTTATTAATATATAATGTCATACAAGAGTTGGAAGAATACAAAATAGGCCCTTACAATGATTGGCTCTTAGGGCACTTTTCTATCAAACTCACACTTGCACTAAAGCCAATCGCCCTTGTACTTTATACCCATACCATCCAAGTGGCGATCTAGCTATTGCTTAGGTAATGCTTTAGTGAATGGGTCTGCTATATTATTCTTTGTATCTACTCGATTGATAACATCTTGTCTTTCTATTATCTTTCGAACGAGGTGGAACTATCTTAGAATATGCTTGGACTTGTGATGAGACCTTGGTTCCTTGGCTTGTGCAACAGCTCCAGTGTTATCATAGTACAATGGCACTGGCTGTTGTATATCAGGAACCATGCCCAATTCCATGATGAATTTCATCATCCAGACAGCTTCCTTTACGGCTTCACTTGCAGTTATGTACTCTGTCTCAGTGACTGAGTCTGCTACTGTTGGCTGTTTTGTACTTTTCCAACTCACTGCACCACCATTCAGGGTGAAGACATAGCCCGACATGGATTTGCTATCATCTGGATCTGATTGAAAACTAGAATCTTATAGCCTTCTAATTTCAACTCAGATCCTCCATATACTAGAAAAAATATCTTTAGTCCTTCTAAGGTACTTAAGAATATTTTTTACAGCTTTCCAATGATCTTCTCTTGGATTTGCCTGAAATTTGCTCACTATGCCTAAGGCATAAGCAACATCAGGTCTGGTACATAACATAGCATACATAATTGATCATACAGCCAAAGCATAAGGAATCTTAGTCATCCTCTCTCTTTCTTTCGATGTCTTAGGAGACATATTTTTAGAGAGATGTATGCCTTGACTCATTGGCAAGTAACCTTTCTTACTTTATCCATGTTGAATCTCTTTAATACTAAGCCAATGTACCTGGATCGGGATAAGCCTAGCATCCTCTTAGATCTATCTCTATAGATCCTTATACCCAATATTTAAGATGCTTCTCCAAAATCCTTCATGGAAAACTTTGATGATAGCCAAGTCTTAACCGATTGCAACATTGGGATATCATTCCCAATGATCAGATGTCATCCACATACAAACCAAGAAAATAAGTGCACTCCCACTTGTCTTCTTATACACACATGGTTCATCCATATTTTTGACAAAACCAAATCCTTTAATTGTTTCATCAAAATGGATGTTCCAACTCCTCGATGCTTGCTTAAGTTCATAAATAGACTTTTTTAGTTTGCATACCTGATTTGGTCTCCCACTTGAGACAAAACCCTCTGGCTGTGACATATAGACTTCTTCCTCAAGGTTTCCATTGAGGAAAGCAATCTTTACATCCATCTGTCAGATCTCATAGTCATGGTATGCTGCTATGGCAAGCATTATCCGAATGGACTTGAGCATGGCTCTTGGAGAAAAAGTTTCATCATAGTCAATACCATGTTTTTGTCTGAAACCTTTTGCTACCAGTCTGGCCTTGTAGGTCTCAATTTGACCATCTGCTCCAATCTTTTTCTTGAAGACCCATTTACACCCTATTGAGTTAATTCCTTCAGGTAAATCTACCAAAATCCAAACCTGATTGGAATACATGGAGTCTATTTCAGATTTCATGGCACTTAGCCATTTTTCGGAGTCTCTACTCTCGACAGCTTCCGAATAGGTCACAGGATCATCATTCTGTATGATACTGGCTTCATTGTCATCTCCAATGGAAAAGCCATATCTAAGAGGTGCTCCCTGCACCCTCTCTGACCTTCGGAGAGGAGGTGTGCATTATGGCTGTTCTTGATCCTCAAGAACTTCTGGTTGAGGAATATCTCTTGAAGGCTCATCAGTTTGTTGGTTCAGTTCTTCACATAACTCAAGTGAAGAATTACTACTTCTTTCTTGGATAAATTCTTGCTCCAAGAATATAGCATGCCTACTGATAATTATCTTTTGCTCAGTAGTATTATAAAGAAGTACCCAACACCATCTTTTGGATATCCAACAAACCTACATTTGTCAGCCCTAGCATTTAACTTATGTCCAAAATTATTCTTGACATAAGCGTGGCAACCCCAAATCTTTAAGTATTTAAGATTTGGTCTCTTATCATTCCATAACTCATATGGAGTGCTACTTACTGACTTAGACGGAACCCTGTTAATATATGCAGCAGTTTCCAGGGCATGTCCCCAAAAGGAAATGGGAAGATCTGTGAAGCTCATCATGGACCTCACCATATCTAATAAGGTGCGATTTCTCCTTTCTGCCACTCCATTTAACTGGGGTGTATAAGGAGAAGTCCATACAGAAATAATGCCTTTGTCTTTGAGATGGTTCAAAAACTCACTAGACAAGTATTCACCTCCTCGATCAGAATGAAGAGTTTTAATACTAAGTCCAGTTTGTTTTTCAACCATACTTTAATATTCTTTAAACCTATCAAAAGCTTTAAACTTGTGTTTCATAAGATACACATAACTGAACCTTGATAAATCATCAATAAAAGTGATGAAATAAAAATATCCTCTTCTGGCCTGAGTTGACATAGGTCGACACACATCAGCATGTATAAGACCTAACAATTCAGTTGCTTTTTCTCCATGTCCAGTGAATGAAGACTTAGTCATTTTTCCTTTAAGACAAGATTCACAAGTTCCTAATGTTTGAAAATCATTAGAGTCAAAGTAATTATCTTTGACTAACTTGTTTATTCTTGACTCACTGATATGACCTAATTGATAGTGCCAAAGATATGTGACATTGTCATTATCTCTTTTTCTCTTCTTATCATCAACAAGAAAAATATTATCATTGAGTTGCAAAGTTAGAAGACCATTTATAAAAGATCCATATCCAAATATTTTATTATTATAAAGAATAGAGCAGCCATTGCTCTATACACTTATTTCATATCCCTGTTGTAATAACAAGGGAACAGAAAAATATTTCTAATAATATCTGGTACATAGAAGCATTCTTCTAGCTTTATTACATCACCCGAAGGTAATAAAAGAAGATAGGTGCCCACAGCTTTAGCATATATGGCTTCACCATTGGCCCCATACAGCCTAAAGTCACCCCTCTTCAATTTTCTAATTCTATGGAGTCCCTACAATGAATTGCATATATGAGATCCACATGCGATATCTAATATCCATGAATTAGAAATAGAAGCACTTAGTGATAAATTAGTTTGTATCATGTACAAACCTTTAGATGCTCTACTTGCATCTTGCTTCACACTTGCAAGGTAAACCTTGCAATTCTTCTTCCAATGCCCAGTCTTGCCGCAATGGAAACAGGCTCCATCATCCTTCTTAGCTTTCTTATTTTTCTTCTGGATGCTCTTCTTAAAGTTAAACTTTCTTTTCATACCCTTTTTCCTTGCCTATTTCTTTCTTCCATTAACAAGAAGGACATGAGCCTTATCTCCTTTAGAGTGGCTCTCAGCTGTCTTAAGCATGTTAAGCAGCTTTGGCAAAGTGGTATTCAATTTGTTCATATGGTAGTTAAGAACAAACTGAGAGAAGGAATCTGGGAGTGACTGCAGGATCAAGTCCTGATTAAGTTCACTATCCATCACAAACCCTAATTGACCCAATCGAGTGATTAAGTCAATCATTTTCAGCACATGGGTTTGCACAGGTGAACCTTCACTCATCCGTGCTCGGAACAACTACTTCGATATCTTGTATCGGGCAGCCCTACTTTGCTCTCCATAAAGCTCTTTTAAATTGAGCAATATGGACTGAGGTTCCAGACCTTCATGTTGCCTCTAGAGCTCGTTGCTCATGGAAGCCAACATGATGCACCTGACAGTCATACTGTCATTTAGCCACATTTGATGTGTGGCCCTTTCCTCCTCTAAAGCATCCTCTCCAATCACCTCAGGATCCGGAGAATCAAGTATATAGGAAAGCTTCTCCTGAGTTAATATGATTCTCAGGTTCCTCAACCAATCCACATAATTTGGATCGGTTAACTTATTGGCATCCAAGATGCCCCTCAGTGATAAGTTTGAAGCCATAAATATAAATATCCTACATTTGATTAAAGAACAATATCAGTAGACCACTCAAAAATGACATTCATAACTAGATAAGGACTTACTATCTAATTATGTCTCCCACTATTTTCTTCAAATACCATAACCCTCATTTTATGGTAAACGAGAAACCTTCTCGGTTTCCTTAGTGGGATTGAGATCCTAATTTCTCATTAGTACCTTGTGTTACACAACAAATACTAATAAGTTCAAAGGTAGGACTTACTTTCCAATTGCAAGCTGTGCAATTCTCAACAATTATCTTTGGCTCTAAGACACTTATAGTCTTGTGTTACACAACAAACTATAATGTTTTAGTTTAGTCAAACCCTTCATTTTTATATAGCTATAATTAAAAATTGTTGTCCTTGTGTTACACAACAAAACAACAATTTCAACCATGCCATAAAGCACTAAGTTCACCAATACAAATTTCACATCAAACCCTAGAGTAGATCTTGTGTTACACAACAAACCTACTATAGTTTTGATATTAATTTGGTTTAGCATGAAGGAAGGCAAATTATAGTATACATAATCAATTAGCATTCTCAAGTTAAGGTTTAGATATAACCAAATTGGCCAGGTAAGTGGAAGGGGTGAGGGGGTCCCCCCGTTGCTTTCTGTAGACACCAATTAAATTGTCCAGGTTAGACAATGGAACCAATTAATAAACCTCAATCCCTTTACCTTTCCAGAACCACTTGCCTAGACACCAATTGGCTGATCAAACCCTAATTGGTTCTGCATCATGATTAATTTGATACTAAGACTAAATATCATTTTTAATGAGGGCTTTGATGGTCTCAAACACATTCTAATACTATTAAACATATCATAATGTACTTATAACAGAAGACCATACATATATGACATGATGCAAAATATATGCCAGGTGTGTCATCATTCTAGGACAACCTTACAACATAACAGACATCTACCATTATGTTAGGACAACCTTATTTCAGAATGTGACTAAAAGAAAATATCTTGACATATTTTAAAGATTAGGGTTTAAGTGTTAAAAACCCTAACTAGTGACATATCCATCTAGCATATGCATAACATAGCAATCATATCATAGCATGATATTTCAAATACCTTGCTGACTAATCCAATCCTAAATAGCTATTAGGATAAAACATGTTATAACAATGAATTTGATCTACAATATGCATAAAATATAACATGCTATTTTTCATAATAAAGTAGAGACCAAACATATGATCCCTAATATGCATTGAATCATAATCCTGGGAGGATCATCTTTATTACAAATGATAAATAGTTGAAATAAACTAAGGGTAGCTCTGATACCACTGCTGGGTTTCAAGGAAATCATTATGTAACTTAGTAAGATTGAATTATAAAATTCCATGCATAAAGATAACACTTTATCAGTTAGAAACCCTAATTCCCAAGATCCCTTATTCGATTACAACTAATAAGTCATAAAAGAAGGTTAATAAAACATACCTGAAGTGCTATATTCCACTTCTTCCACTAGACTCACAAGTGTAACTCCTCCAACGGTGATCCACACAAGATTTGAAACATAGAAGAACTCCTTCTTGAAGTTGCTTGCCTGGGTAGGACTCTTTCGGCAGCCTTTTGTACTTTAGCCTTTGTAGGACTCACTATCCTACTATAGGACTCTTTGGACACTCTTCTAAACCACTCTTGGTTTTAGGACAACCCTCCTTTAGGACCCCTTAGGCTTATGTCCTAAAACAAAGCCTTGTCCTAATAGAAAAGACCTTGTCTTAACAAGACAAGTCTTGTCTTAAAGAAAGGAAGAGGGAGAGAGAAAACTCAGATGGATAATACGGCAGAATCTAGACTCCTATTTTAAATGACCGAATGAATATAATCTCATTCCACTGTACACCCTTTAAATAGTTTCTTAAGGGGCATGAAACACATCCCAAAATCTCTTATCAGATATGTTTCTTCATATCTAATAAGACTCTTTAGGATTCAGGAGTCTTATCTGACATCTCTTCATATCCAAATGAAACCTTCTCATGCCACATGGCATGTACTAGTCTCTGGAAGAGCCAAGAGGCATGTTCTCATTTCCCAAAGTCAGAGAAAACCAAAGAGATCTGAAAGCGTAAGGACTCTGCTTCAAACCATGCGCCCTCTCATGAAAAGTCGCAACCTTTCATGTGCGCCATTCAACCTTTCCTTCTTCATGCCAATTCAAAAATCATTGACCAGTCAAATCCTTCATGAAAGGGTGTGGAGATAAAGATAAAGATTAGAAGAAGTCCAATCAATAGAAGAAACTCATCTGCAGAAGGACTCTTGGTCCTTTCTGTGTGCCAAATGAAGAGTCGCTTCTCTTCATAATTCGGTCAACCTTTTTCCATGCCATATGCTACCTTGACAAAGTCAAAGTATATGCAATATGGGTGTCAAATGAAAGGAATTAAATAAGCTTTCCGACCATATAAAAATTTTTCTGATCAGAGAACTATAGACCCTTCTAGGCTTTGAATGCCAACATGTCATTTAGGCACCAAGAGTCCTATGCCTTAGGGACTCTTCATATTTCCGAGATAAAACCTCCAAAGAAATATCAGATAAAATATGAAATTCATCCTACTTAGAACATAACCCAATTTAGGTCTCCCATAATTGGTTAGTCCATTTAGCAAGCAACTGGACCCAATCCAATTGGGTTTAGGAATTAGGTTAGCCTATACATGCTAGTGTGTCACCTAGCTAACCAATTAGGATCCTATGATCCTAATTAAATCATGAATGACTTCCTTGTCTAATTCTCTGGTGTGTGTGACCCATTGGGTTCATCTAGTCAGTAGTAGGTTTAGGTTTGAGCCGATTCGATTCAATCAAACCCGATTGACCTAATTAGGTCAAACTAGCTCATCTAATTATCCAATTCGAACCATCCATCGAATTGACTCATGAAACCAATCCAATTGGTTCATGAATACCTACAAGATAAGATTGATGTCTAGCAACATGTCATGCCTACCCGGAAGATGAAGAAATTGGTAGAAATTACCAAAATACCCTTGAGTAGTAAGTTACCGTGCAATTCAATCTTTCGATATCCTATTATCCCGATTAAGTGATAGGTATGGATAGATGTCAAACCCTAATACTTAATCATATTGAATCTCAACTCGATAGTGAGGACTCAGCTGATGACTGATTAGATTCCACTAATCTCATCCTTCTCTGATCAAAGGCTCCTTAAGTCACTCATCGAAGAGATTGCATAGGATAACAATTCATCTTACTAGGAATGATCGATTCCTTGTTGGTCCACTCATATCCTCCATATACCTTCCACCATACCCAGAACACCCTGTACATGTCATAATGGCATGAATAAGTATGAACCAAAATATGGCTTAGTGTGCACAAGGAACCATGGTGACCTCAGGTCTAAAGATCACATGCACAACTCCTACTCAGGGATCTATCTTTTGACAAGTAGTAAGACTTCCATAAGATAGTCCCACTACGGATCAGTTCAGTGTACTCATACCCTGATGAGCACCCTTATCCTTGTATTAGTGTCTCTATATAAGTAGTTGTGAGACCAACCACTCTCATTATCTGAGCATACATAGGATAAGCTAGTCTTACCGAATTCATTGATCCCCGAATCAATGGTCCAATGACTAGGAACAGTTTAGATTAGGGTTTATAGGAAATTAGGTCTCACTGTTATAAACTTCATCATAATCCTAATTCCATTGCTCTAATCTATGGGATTCATCATAATCATAAATAAGGCACAACAGTATATGATGAAAACATATGCCTTTATTAATATATAATGTCATACAAGAGTTGGAAGAATACAAAATAGGCCCTTACAATGATTGGCTCTTAGGGCACTTTTTTATCACCCTCCCACTCACCTAGCCAATTTGGTTATATCTAAACCTTAATTTGGGAATGCTAAATGATTAAGAATACTATAATTTGCCTTCTTCATGCTAAGCAAAATTTATGTCAACACTATAGTAGGTTTGTTGTATACACATAAGGCATACTTTAGGGTTTGATATGAAATTTGTCTTGGTGCACTAGGTGTTTTATAACATGATTGGAATTGTTGCTTTGTTGTGTATACACAAGGGCAACATTATTCAATCATGGCTATATAGAAATGAAGGGTCTGACTAAACTAAGACATTATGGTTTGTTGTGTACACACAAGGCTATAAGTGTCTTAGAGACAAGTTTAATAGTTGAGACTTGCATAGATTGCAATTGGAAAGGAAATCCTACCTTTGAACTCATGAGTGTTTGTTATGTACACACAAGGCATTCATGAGGAATTAGGATCTCAACCCCACTAAAGAAACAAGTAAGGTTTCTCACTTACCATAGATTGAGGGTTATGGTATTCGAAGAAAATAGTGGGAGACATAATTAGATATAAAAGTTCTTATCTAGTTATGAATGTCATCTTGGATGGTCTGCTGATATTATTTTTTAATTAAATGTAGGATATTTACATTATGGCTTCAAATTTATCACTGCGGGAAATTTTAGATGCCAACAAATTAACCGATTCCAATTTTGTGGACTGGCTGAGGAACCTGAGGATTATACTGACTCAGGAGAAGCTTTCCTATATTCTTGATTCTCTGGATCCTGAGCCGATCAGAGAGGATGCTTCAGAGGGGAAATTGCCACACACAGAATGTGGCAAAATGATAGTACAACTGTTAGGTGCATCATGTTAGCCTCGATAAGCAACGAGCTTTAGAGGCAACATGAAGGTATGGAACCTCAGTCCATATTGCTCAACCTAAAGTAGCTACATGGAGAGTAAAGTAGGGCTGCTCAATACGAGATATCGAAGTAATTGTTCCATGCACGGATGAGTGAGGGTTCATCTGTACAAATCCACGTATTGAAAATGATTGACTTAATCACCCGATTAGGTTAATTAGGGTTTGTCATGGATAGTGAACTCAATCAAGACTTGATCTTGCAGTCACTCCCAGATTCCTTCTCTCAATTTGTTCTTAATTCCATATGAACAAATTGAATACTTCATTGTCAGAGCTGCTTAATATGCTTAAGATAACAGAGAGCCATTCTAAAGGAGATAAGTCTTATCTTCTTCTAGTTGATGGAAGAAAGAAACAGGCAAAGAAGAAGGGCTTGAAAAGAAAATTCAACCTTAAGAAGAGCTTCCAGAATAAGAAGAAAGCTAAGAAGGCTGATGGAGCCTATTTCCAATGCGACAAGTAAGGGCACTGGAAGAAAAATTGCAAGATATATCTTGTAAGTGTGAAGCAAGATGCAAGTGAAGCATCTAAAGGTTTGTACATGATACAAACAAATTTATCATTGAGTTCTTCAAATTCTAATTCATGGGTATTGGATACCGCATGTGGATCTCATATCTACAATTCATTGCAAGGACTCCACCAAATTAGAAATTTGAAGAAAGGTGACTTCAAGCTATATAGGGAAAGTGATGAGGCCATTTATGCTGAAGCTATGGGCACCTGTATCTTATTATTACCTTTGGATAATATGTTAAAACTAGAAGAATGTTACTACATACCCAATATTGTAAGAAACATTATTTCTATTTCCTTGTTATTACAACAAGGATATGAAATAAATGTAAAGAGCAGTGGCTGCTTTATTCTTCATAATAAAAAATATTTGGGCATGGTTGTTTTATTAATTGTCTTCTAACTTTGAAACTCAATGATGAAATACTTCTTATTAATGATAAGAAGAGAGAGAGATAATGTCGATGTCACATATCTCTGGCATTGCCGGTTAGGTCATATCAATGAGTCAAGGATAAACAAGTTAGTCAGAGATAATTACTTTGACCCTTATGATTTTCAGTCATTAGGAACTTGTGAGTATTGTCTCAAAGAAAAATGACCAAGTCTCCATTCACTGGACATGGAGACAGGGTAACTGAGTTACTAGGTCTTGTGCATAATGATGTATATGGACCTATGACAACTCAAGCCAGAGGAGAATATTCTTACTTCATCACTTTTATTGATGATTTATCAAGTTTTGGTCATGTGTATCTTATGAAACACAAGTTTGAAGCTTTTGATAAGTTTAAAGAATATTAAAGTATGGTTGAAAAATAAACTAGACATAGTATTAAAGCTCTTCGTTTTGATCGAGGAGGTGAATACTTGTCTAGTGAGTTTCTAAACCATCTTAAAAACAAAGGCATAATCTCTAAATTGACTCCTCCTTATACACCCCAATTAAATGGAGTGGTAGAAAGGAGAAATCGCACCTTGTTAGACATGGTGAGGTCCATAATGAGCTTCACAGATCTTTCCATTACCTTCTGGGGACATGCCCTGGAAACTGCTACACATATTTTGAATAGGATTCCATCTAAGTCAGTAAGTAGCACTCCATATGAGTTATTGAATGGCAAAAGACCAAGTCTTAAGTACTTAAAGATTTGGGGTTGCTATGCTTATGTCAAAAATAACTTTGGATATAAGTTAAGTGCTAGGGCTGATTAGTGTAGGTTTGTTGGTTATCCTAAAGAAGGTATTGGATACCTCTTTTATAATGCTACTGAGCAAAAGATGTTTGTCAGTAGGCATTACATTCTTAGAGCAAGAATTTATCCAAGAAAGAAGTAGTGATTCTTCACTTAAGTTATGTGAAGAACAGAACCAACATCCTATTGAGCCTTCAAATGAAATTCCTCAACCAGAAGTTCTTGTAGATCAGGAACAACCACTATATACACCTCCTCTCTAAAGGTCAGACAGGGTGCGGGGAGTACCTCTAAGATATGGCTTTGTTATCGGGGATGACAATGAAGCCAGTATCATTTAGGATGATGATCTTGTGACCTATTCGAAAGCTGTCGAGAGAAAAGACTCTGACAAATGGCTAAGTGCCATGAAATCTGAAATGGATTCCATGTATTCCAATTAGGTTTGGACCTTGGTAGATCCACCTGATGGAATTAACCCAATAGGGTGTAAATGGATCTTCAAGAAGAAGATAGGAGTAGATGGTCAAGTAGAAACCTACAAGGCCAGGCTGGTAGCAAAAGGTTTTAGATAAAAACATGGCATTGACTATGATAAAACCTTTTCTCCAGTAGTCATGCTCAAATCCATTCGGATTTTGCTTGCCATAGTAGCATACCATGATTACGAAATCTGGCAGATAGATATCAAGACTGCTTTTCTTAATGGAAACCTTGAGGAAGATGTCTATGTGACACAACTAGAGGGTTTTGTCTCAAGTGGGAGACCAAACCAGGTATGCAAGTTAAAGAAGTCTATTTATGGACTAAAGCAAGTGTCAAGGAGTTGGAACATCCATTTTGATGAAACAATCAAGAATTTTGGTTTTGTCAAAAATGAGGATGAACCATGTGTGTATAAGAAGACAAGTGGGAGTGCACTTGTTTTCTTGGTCTTGTATGTTGATGACATACTAATCATTCGGAATGATATCCCAATGTTACAATCAATTAAAACTAGGCTATTATCAAAGTTTTCCATGAAGGATTTGGGAGAAGCATCCTATATACTAGGTGATGCAGAACGAAAGCTCTGATACCAAAATTGATGCAGAACAAAAGAGATGATGCGATGCGGAAGTAAATTAAGACTAATTCCTTTTTATATATATATATATATTTTTGGAAGTCGGCTTTGACTCAAATGAAAGTTAAACTAAATTAAAAGAAACTATATAATAATTGAAAGCTCAATTCAAAGAAACTAGATTATCAGAGTAGTTCAGAAGTAAAGGATCGCTGGGGGTTGAGAAACTCCCAGACCTAGGGTTTCGCTCTGAACTTTCAACAGGACAGAACTAAAGAGAAGGGAAGGGTTATGTACCAGGCAGTGATCTTCACAGAGTTTGGTGGAAGGACTCTCTCGAGCAAATTGTTGGATCCTCGGATTCGGATATCTTCGTAATGGATCCTCCAATACTTGTCCTTTGGCAGAGTTGGCTTCTCCTGAACTCAGGATCTGGGAAAGAAGAAGAACAAGTTAAGGAACCAGATACTCAAAGAAAGGATTTACCAGATAAGAAGAACTTGAAAAATTGATGTTGCTGAAACCCTGATTCTCCTGGATGCTGATCTGACTTCCTCTGGGATTTGCTCTGTATTCGAAGTAGCCGATCTGGACCTGGATGCTAGTGGTTGGCCTCTACTTGGAAGAGAGGGGCCGTGAGATGATGAGGTAGATTAGGGTTTGGATGATTGGTGGAATGAAGAAGATGATGGCGGCTAGGGTTTGGAATTGAAGTGGCTAACCTAGGGTTTTGGGGTTGGAGATCTCACACCTCCTCAAGGTTCCTAGGGAACCCAAATTTACTCCCTCACGAAGCTCAACACCTGAATACAAGTGCGGAAGAGAGAAACACAAAGTTGCTCACACAGAAATTGATTTCATTCATCATTAAATTCAAGAGTTACATAGAGTTGAATATATAGACATAACAAAGAAATAAAATTTTATACATTTTCCATGTGGGACTAATAGGACTAACCCATACTTTAGGCATCAAATTCTCTTCCCAAGACTCCTTCCATGAGTGGGCAGCCCAAAAACTCCAAGAAAACTTGAAAATCAGCTTCAAATGGCAGGTTATGGGGGTGTCTCCTAGTATCTCTCCATGAATCAAGGATTTTCCCTTCATGGTTTGGCTCATTTGGACACCTCCTAGTCTTGCTCCACAAGTTTAGGCTTCTTCCTTTCATGGCTTTGGCACTTTCGGAAACTTTTGGGAACCTCCTTGAATTCCTCCCCAAGACATGCTCTCTTCCCTTTTATAACTTGGATTTTTATGGAACATTGTAGGGCTCCTCCTTGATCCTCTTTTCAAGAAAAATTCTTGCCATCCTGGCTTGGGTTTATCTGGAAAGAAATTGGCTCCTCCTTGGATTGAGGTATCTTGATGGATTTCTCTCCCAAGTGGTGCAATAAAAAAAAGGAACTTACTTCTTGTGGTGTAGGGACCAAAGACACTGGATGGAGATGTGGCGCCTCCTGGACTCTGGCGTGTGGCTGGGAGTGTGGCGCCCACTTTCTTGGACCTGGGAGAAAAAATGTGGCACCCTGGACCTTGACTTGACTGAAAAAAAAGTGGCACCAACCTGGAGAAGACCTAGACCACTATTAGGACTTGTACTGAGTCAAAATGACTCAACAAAATTTAAATTGCAGGGAAATACAGACTCAAGACTAAAATAGAGTTGACCAAGTCAACCCTTATTACAAAACCAGAAAACCCTAATTCTTCGGGCAAGGTCAATCAGAGTTCCAGATGGAGCCCTGAAGTTTTCTTCTGAGTTTGGTGCCTGCACCAATTCTCCCGGGGTGGGAGGAACTCGACCCTATCGAGTATGGATCAAGCTGGCTCTGGTATCTCTCCAAGAGGTCTGGGTCCAATTCTTGTAATTCTTCTTGGGAGATCCAAGAGTCATCAGAATCTGGCCTTCCTTGCCAGCGGACCAGGTATCTTTGGTATCCTCGATTATGAGTAGAGATAACCTGATCATCTAGGATCTTTTCAATCTGCTCTTTCCTCACAGGCCAGTTTGTTGGTGGACACATAGGGTCAGGATCACTCTCAATAACAGGATTAGGTTTCAAAGGCTTACTAGGAATCACAGCTGGCTTCCTATACTCTACTAAGTCTGTAATGTTGAAAGTAGAGCTATTGCCTAGTTCTAGAGGCAACTCGAGCACATAGGCATTGGATCCTACTCTCTTCACTACTCTAAATGGTCCAGCTCATTTAGCATGTAACTTTCTAACGATTCCAGGAAAAAACCGCTCAGGCCTTAACCTAATCATTACATAGTCTCTCTCAACAAAAGTTTTGACTCGTCTTTGAGAATCAGCCAACTTCTTATAAGTTTCATTACTTAAAGTTATTTTGGCATGAATTTCATTATGCAAGTCCTTTACATGCTATGCAAATGCATCAAGAGACTTGTGTGTGTGGGCTAATAGTGAAATCAGATCAAGTGGTGTGTGAGGCTTGTATCCATGAACAATTTCAAAGGGACTCTAGCTTATAGACCTATTGATCGAAACATTGAATGCAATTTCAGCCCTGGACAAAATACAAATCCCAATTCCTGGTGCTCTCAATCAAACCAAAATCTGAGCCAAAGCCTAGTAAAGGGTCAAGAAAAACTAAACTAGACTGACGATGCATTCCTAAAGAATGGACTTTATTCCAAAGGAACCCTAGGTCTAAACTTAACAAACTAAGGCTCTCTAGGTTTGACCTTGGGTCGGATGATGGCATGCAGAGCATGAAAACTTATCATGGGTGCCTAGTAGGTGCCATAAGGTCTTCTAGAAGTAGGTGGCAAACCTAATAGGTTCTAAGGAGTCTTGCAACCTAGAAATCTCAGTAAAGTGTAATCCCATAGCTCTAGAAACATGAGAAGATTCAGGGAAGGGTAGGAAATAAGAATCAGAGTTTTGAGGTGGCTTATAGGAAACAAGAAACATACCTTGGTTATTCAGGATGACCTTAAAATGAGGACATTGTTCTATAGGTGCACTCATCCAAACCTCATGATTTGCTCTAGGAGGGTCTACAAGTGCAAGTTCTAGGGTAGGCTGGGTGCTCCTAGAAGGTGGAAGGTTATCAGGAAGGTCTTTGGAATGTTTATCTAGAAAGTCTTCTAAGCTACTGTCTTTTTCTTGTTCTTGGACCTTCTTAATGGGCAATTCTTGTGAACCCCTTCCTTCTTCACACTTCTCTACCAGATTTGACTCAGGGGTGTCTTCTTTGGATTCCTCAATGAGTTCAGGGGTATTCTCACTTAAACTCTCATTGGGTGCAATTTCCTCTTCCTGAACTTCCTCAAAAGGGTCTTCTCTTAGGGTTAGCTCCTGAATTCCTTGAGTGGCAGGGGTCCCCTCAATAACCCCATCAGGTAGGAGTTGGTTAATTGAATTATCGGGAGGGATATCCTCAAATTCTTCTTCTTCATATTCATCTATCAAACTTATGTCAGGCTCATATATTTCTTCCTCAATCTCACTGAAAGGTTCTAATCTATTCTCCTTTGATTCCTTTTTAAGTATGGCTCTGGTCGGGTCAACTAATTTTGGGATGGCCATGCCTAACTCCTTCTCAGTGTTATCCTTCTGGTCAAGAGGTGACACAAGTGGGAATTGACAAACAAAAGTCTGGTTCACTACGGATGTCGGATCAATCGGAACTTGACTCAAGTTGGTAGAGGTTGGCTTTAAGTCCAAAGTACTTGATTGGTTATATCTTAAAGACCACTCATAGTCTTGGGCTTCTTGGTAGGCTTGGTCTAACTTATTGGTCTTTTCAAGGCATAGCTTCCTATAAATGTCTGGGTGTAACCCAACCCTAAACCTCGATGTGATCTGAGCTTCGGTCTCAATGGTATTGCATTTCATGTCATACCACTGGAAGTCCTTGATATATTTAGACACAGGCCTATTACCTTGTCGCAATTTGTACCATTGGTCTAAAAGTCTTTTCTCATAGGATCTACCTAGGTACCTATCTCTCAACTTACTTCTCATATCTCTCCAAGTATATATTTTCTCTTTTCTTTGATAACACACACGCTCAATAGCATACCAATGCGACCTAGCATGTTTGGTGAACTTGGTTTTGGCCAACCTAACTTGTCCTAATTCCGATATGTTAGTGCACTCAAAATATCGATCCATTTGTTCTTTCCATTTAATATATGTCTCTTGTCTTCCATCAAAAGTGGGTGCATAAGGTTCGGTGTTCCTAATGGGTCCCTTCTCTGAGTCAACCAAGTATGGGTATAGGCTCCTAGGGCTAGACTCAGGGGCAAGATCATGGTCATAGGCTCTTAGATCAAACCTCCAATGATTAGGTTCAGGATCCCTTTATAAAGGTCTCCTAGGCTCTGGGTATGGGTGAGGTTGGGGTCTACCAAATTCTGAGTCAGGGGTCCAATTTCGGTGCCTAGGCTCCTCAAGTACCTAGGCTCGGTCTCTAAACTGGGCAATAGTATCAGTAATATCCTGACTCAATTTGGTCATACTTTCGGTAAGAGTTCTAATCATGGCCTCTAAATCAGGTTGGGTTTGACCAGGTTGGTAGGGTACTCCGTTCCGGGTGGACATGATGATGCAAGCAAGCACACCAAATGAGACTCGACTGAAATGACTACGGGCTAACTAGACCTAGAGCCCAAACTAGATGCCCAATCAGAGTGGCAAGCTAGCCTGTAGTAACTCGGGACTCAGCCAG
The DNA here is from genome assembly GCA_021397845.1 of Areca catechu. NCBI lineage: Eukaryota > Viridiplantae > Streptophyta > Magnoliopsida > Arecales > Arecaceae > Areca > Areca catechu. The sequence goes on from CM038045.1 coordinate 99,205,351, forward strand.
GCAGGTGTAAGGGGAGTGTTAGGTCCCTAATTGCCAATCCTAGACACCAATCAGTGATTGGCCAGGTAGGCAGACCAGCACACAAGCCCTTCGGGACGTAGTCCCTGAATCACCGTTCTAGACACTGAGTACAAAGCACACACAGAGTAACCAGACAAACTGACTAAACCCTAGGCTGGACCTGACCAGTTGGTGTTCCTAGCCCACTAGGGCAAATTAAGTCTAATAAATTTTAAAATTAGGCTTAGGATTGAATGAATCGGTGGTGGTTTTGGGCTAAAGAGAGGTTATCAACTCCTCCCCTTATCTTAGATGCTCAATTGCCCTTAAGATGAATTAGGAGATGATCACTCAAAAAAAAATTGAATTGCAGAAACACAGAAACATAATTGCTGTAATTTAACTCTCAAAAATTTCACAAAAACCAATAAATTACAGTAAAATTATGTAAAATAGTTTCAATTATACTGGTTCCAGAAAAATAAAAATCACATAATTTGGAGTTACCTGCAATAAGAAACACTTCCTGAAACAGGGCAGTTACAGACTGAAAATAGAATGCTTCCCCCGTTTACAATTCCTGCTACGAAGTTGTAACCCAGCGGATCCCCTACACGCCCTAGGAACACCCCATGGAATGGGAAGAGGAGGCTTGCACCTCGCTTCGTTCCTAGGATCGGACGTCTTGGGGAGTCTACTTCGAGCAGACAAAGTAAAAAATAGAGACACTCAAAACATGCAAGCAAGTCAGAAACCCTAGACAGGGCTCTGATACCAAAAATTGATGCAGAACGAAAGCTCTGATACCAAAATTGATGCAGAACAAAAGAGATGATGCGATGCAAAAGTAAATTAAGACTAATTCCTTTTTTTTTTTATATATATTTTCGGAAGTCGGCTTTGACTCAAATGAAAGTTAAACTAAATTGAAAGAAACTATATAATAATTAAAAGCACAATTCAAAGAAACTAGATTATCAGAGTAGTTCAGAAGTAAAGGATCACTGGGGGTTGAGAAACTCCCAGACCTAGGGTTTCGCTCTGAACTTTCAACAGGACAGAACTAAAGAGAAGGGAAGGGTTATGTACCAGGCAGTGATCTTCACAGAGTTTGGTGGAAGGACTCTCTCGAGCAAATTGTTGGATCCTCGGATTTGGATATCTTCGCAATGGATCCTCCAATACTGGTCCTTTGGTAGAGTTGGCTTCTCTTGAACTCAGGATCTGGGAAAGAAGAAGAACAAGTTAAGGAACCAGATACTCAAAGAAAGGATTTACCAGATAAGAAGAACTTGAAAAATTGATGTTGCCGAAATCCTGATTCTCCTGGATGCTGATCTGACTTCCTCTGGGATTTGCTCTGTATTCGAAGTAGCTGATCTGGACCTGGATGCTGGTGGTCGGCCTCTACTTGGAAGAGAGGGGCCGTGAGATGATGAGGTAGATTAGGGTTTGGATGATTGGTGGAATGAAGAAGATGATGGCGGCTAGGGTTTGGAATTGAAGTGGCTAACCTAGGGTTTTGGTAGGGTTTTGGGGTTGGAGATCTCACACCTCCTCAAGGTTCCTAGGTAACCCAGATTTACTCCCTCACGGAGCTCAACACCTGAATACAAGTGCGGAAGAGAGAAACACAAAGTTGCTCACACAGAAATTGATTTCATTCATCATTAAATTCAAGAGTTACATAGAGTTGAATATATAGACATAACAAAGAAATAAAATTTTATACATTTTCCATGTGGGACTAATAGGACTAGCCCACACTTTAGGCATCAAATTCTCTTCCCAAGACTCCTTCCATGAGTGGGCAGCCCAAAAACTCCAAGAAAACTTGAAAATCAGCTCCAAATGGCAGGTTATGGGGGTGTCTCCTAGTATCTCTCCATGAATCAAGGATTTTCCCTTCATGGTTTGGCTCATTTGGACACCTCCTAGTCTTGCTCCACAAGTTTAGGCTTCTTCCTTTCATGGTTTTGGCACTTTTGGAAACTTTTGGGAACCTCCTTGAATTCCTCCCCAAGACATGCTCTCTTCCCTTTTATAACTTGGATTTTTATGGAACATTGTGGGGCACCTCCTTGATCCTCTCTTCAAGAAAAACTCTTGCCATCCTGGCTTGGGTTTATCTGGAAAGAAATTGGCTCCTCCTTGGATTGAGGTATCTTGATGTATTTCTCTCCCAAGTGGTGCAAGAAAAAAAAAGGAACTTACTTCTTGTGGTGTAGGGACCAAAGACATTGAATGGAGATGTGGCGCCTCTTGGACTCTGGCGTGTGGCTGGGAGTGTGGCGCCCACTTGCTTGGGCCTGGGAGAAAAAATGTGGCACCCTGGACCTTGACTTGACTGAAAAAAAAGTGGCACCAACCTGGAGAAGACCTAGACCACTACTAGGACTTGTACTGAGTCAACATGACTCAACAAAATTTAAATTGCAGGGAAATACAGACTCAAGACTAAAATAGAGTTGACCAAGTCAACCTTATTACAAAACCAGAAAACCCTAATTCTTCGGGCAAGGTCAATCAGAGATCCAGATGGAGCCCTGAAGTCTTCTTCTGAGTCTGGTGCCCGCACCACTAGGTATAAGGATCTATAGAGATAGATCTAAAAGGATGCTAGACTTAGTGTTGAAGAGATTCAACATGGATGGATGTAAGAAATGTTACTTACCTATAAGTCAAGGTATACATCTTTCTAAGAAAATGTCTCCTAAGACATCTGAAGAAAGAGAGAGGATGGCTATGATTCCTTATGCTTCGGCTGTAGGATCAATTATGTATGCTATGTTATGTACCAGACCTGATGTTGCTTATGCCTTGGGCATAGTGAGCAAGTTTCAGGCAGATCCAGGTGATGATCATTTGAAAGCTGTAAAAAATATTCTTAAGTACCGGAGAAGGACTAAAGATATTTTTCTAATATATTAAGGATCAGAGTTGAAACTAGAAGGATATACGGATTCTAGTTTCCAATCAGATCCAGATGATAGCAAATCAACATTGGGGTATATCTTCACCCTGAATGGTAGTTCAGTGAGTTGGAAGAGTATAAAGCAGCCAATAGTAGCTGACTCAGTCACTGAGGTAGAATACATAGTTGCAAGTGAAGCCACGAAGGAAGCTATCTAGATGAAGAAATTTATCATGGAATTGGGCGTGGTTCCTGAAATACAACAGCCAGTGCCATTATACTGTGATAACACTGGAGCTGTTGCACAAGCAAAGGAACCAAGATCTCACCATAAGTCCAAGCACATTCTAAGATGGTTCCACTTTGTTCGAGAGATAATAGAAAGATAAGATGTTGTCATCGATCGAGTTGATACATAGAACAATATAGCAGACCCATTTACTAAAGCATTATCCAAGAAGTAGTTAGATCGCTACTTAGATAGTATGGGTATAAAGTATAAGGATGATTGGCTTTAGTGCAAGTGAGAGATTGAAAGAAAAGTATCCTAAAAGCCAATCAATGTAAGGGCATTTTTGTAATCTTCCAACTCTTGTATGACATTATATTAATAAAGGCATTTATTTTTTTCATATATTGCTATGTCTTATTTATGGATTATGATGAATCCCATAGATTAGAGCAATGGAATTAGGGTTATGATAAAGATCATAATAGTGAGATCTAAGTTTCTATAAACCCTAATGAAAATACTCCTAGTCAATGGACCATCGATTCGGGGATCGATGAATCCGATAAGACTAGCTTATCCTATGTATGCTCAGTTAATGAGGATGGTTGGTCTCACAATCATTTGTATAGAGACACTAATATAAGGATAAGGGTACTCATCAGGGTATGAGTATACTGAACTGATCTACACCGGGACTATCTTATGGAAGTTTTACTGCTTGTCAAAAGATAGGTCCCAGAGTAGGAGTTGTGCATGTGATCTTTAGACTTGAGGTCACCATGGTTCCTTGTGCACACTAAGCCATGTTTTAGTTCATACTCATGAATGACATTGAGTCATGTATGGGGTGCTCTGGGTATGGTGGAAGGTGTACGAAGGATGTGAGTGGACCAACAAGGAATCGATCGTTCCTGGTAAGAGGAATTGTTATCCCATGTAATCTCTTCGATGAGTGACTCAATGAGCCTTTGATCAAAGCAGGATGAGATTAGAAGAGGTTTGTAATCAATCATTAGCTAAGTCCTCATGATCGAGCTAAGATTTGATATGACTAAGTGTTAGGGTTTGACATATATCCATACCTATCACTTAATCGGGATAATGGGAGATCGAAAGATTGAATTGCACGATAACTTTCTACTGAAGGGTATTTTGATACTTTCCACCATATTCCATATTTTCTGGGTAGGTATGACATGTTACTAGATGTCAATCTTGTCTTGTAGGTTTTCATGAACCAATTGGATTGGTTTTATGAGTTAATTCGATGGATGATTCAAATTGGATAATTAGGTGAGCCAATTTGACCTAATTAGGTCAATTGGTTTCGATTGGTTCGAATCAGCTTAAACCTAAACCTACTGCTGGCTAAATATGGAACCCAAAGGGTCACACACATTAAGGAGTTGGCCAAGAAAGTCATACATGATTTAATTAGGGCCATGGCATCCTAATTGGTTAGCCAGATTACACACTAGCATGTGTAGGCTAACCCAATTCCTAACCCAATTGATTTGGGTCTAGTTGCTTGTTAATTGGACTAACCTTATTGAGGGAAACCTACATTAGGTTGAGTCCTAAGTGGGGTAGCCTAAACCAGACTTTATCTGGTTTTATTTGAACATTAAATCCAGTTAATTGAAGAGTCTTGGGCGCTCAGGACTCTTGGCGCCTCTTGGCGCATGTTGGAGAGGAGAGCGCGCGAAGAAGGACTGAGAGTCCTTCTGTAGATGAAACTTTGGGAGTTTCTCATCTAGGATGCCTCTTCAAATTATCTCCATGCCTTTTGGTTTTTTGAATGACCGGTCAAATAGGGATAAAGGGATAGCATGAAAAGGGAAAGAAGTTAGCGCGCGCAGATGAAGAGTTGCGTCTCTTCATCTGCGCATGGTTTTGAGGCAGAGTCCTTCTGCTCTCAGGATTCTTCTTCTTTTATGGTTTTAAGATATGTAAATACACCTCCTTTCCTTCCCTTTAGTTTGGTACATGCCATGTGGCATGAGGATAGTTCATCTGAAAACTAAGAGAACTCAGATAATACTCCTGAATCCTGAAGAGTCTTATCAGATATGAAGAGACATATATGATAAGAAACATTGAGATGCTTTTCATGCCCCTTAAATCATTAATTAAAGGGTGTATGGTGAAATGAGAAAGGTAATGTTCGGTCTTTTGAAATAGGAGTCCAATTTCCACCGAGTCTTCTGTCTGAGTGTCTCTCTCTGTCTCTCCCTCCCTCCTCCTTTCTTTAAGACAAGACTTGTCTTGTTAAGACAAGGTATTTTCTACTAGGACAAGGCTTTGTTTTAGGACATAAGCCTAAGGGGTCCTAGAGGAGGGTTGTCTTAAAACTAAGAGTGGTTTAGGAGAGTGTTCATAGTGCTCTACAATGGGACAGGGTGTCTTATAGTGGTCAAAAATCCAAAGGCTGCCGAAAGAGTCCTACTCTAGCAAGCAACTTCAAGAAGGAATTCTTCCTTGGTTCAATTCTTGTGTGGATCACTGTTGGAGGGCTTGCCCTTGTGAGCCTTGTGGAAATAATTGGTATACAGCATTTCAGGTATATTTCTTATACTTCATTTATAATTCATTATTTGGTAATGTCTAAGGGGATTCGGGAATTAGGGTTTCTTTTAGCTAGTTAGGGTTTTTATGCTTGAATTTTTGTTTTAAAATTTACTTCCGCAAGTAGCATGATGACCTAGGTTCCCTAGATATCCCATCATGTAGTAGATAGGTTGTTGCTCTTTATCTCTTTCCTTTTCATTTTCTTTCTCTTTGCTGTATTCCCCCATTTTATAGTTTTTCCTCCAATGTCTTGCCTTTTTCCTGCCCATAAATTTCTTGAATTTTTTCATGACCAGAGAAATATCATCATCTTCAAATTCATCTTCATCTAAGGAAGGGCTTTCTTCTTCTTGCTTCTTGAGTTGAGCTACGACTTTGAAGGCTATTGCCTTTTTCTTCTTAATATCATCCTTACTATGGTGTTGCATTGTAAGCTCGTGAGTGATCAAGGAACCTAGAAGCTCATCCAATGGTAAAGTGTTGAGGTCCTTGGCCTCTTGAATCACAGTGGCCTTCAGATCCCATCTTTTCGGTAAAGATCTTAAAATTCTCTGCACAAGGTTTGCATTTGAATATGTCCTGCTAAGACTCTTTAAACCATTAATAATATCTATAAATCTTGAGAACATGGTAGATATAGTTTCATCGGGCTCCATCTTAAATAATTCATAATTATGTACAAGAATATTAATCTTAGAAGTTTTCACTTGAGAGGTTCCTTCATGGGTTACTTCAAGTTATCCCAGATTTCTTTTGCAAACATGCAAGTAGAAATCCGGTTAAACTCACTAGCATCCAAAGCACAATATAAAAGATTCATGGCTTTGGCATTTAATTCACCTATCTTCATGTCATGTTCATCCCATTCATCTTTAGATTTTGGGATGTCTATGCAATCAACCTTCTTTATGGGTGTGTGAGGTCCTTTTAGAATAGTTTTTCATAATTGAAAATCTACTGCTTGAATGTAAATTTTCATTTGTACTTTCCAGTAGGTATAATTTGTGCCTGTGAAAAGTGGAGGTCTGTTTGTAGATTGGCCTTCGACCAAAGAGATACTCATAGGGTTTTCCATAGATATTTTCTCTAAAAAAATAAATTACAGAGACACTGCTCTGATTCCAGTTGTTGCCCAGATGGCCAACCCAAGAGGGGGGTGAATTGGATTTTTTAAAACTTTTTCATAAGTATGTACTCTTTTAGAAACTTAGTGTAGTGAGTGAGGTGATTTAAATATAAAATATGAAAGCAAGTAAGAAACACAATCAACACAAGCACAAACACCAACAATTTATAGTGGTTCGGAGCAACCCGACTCCTACGTCCACTACCCAAGGTACCACTTGAAATTTTCACTATAGTCACCCTTGGAATACAATTGGTTTGTTTTACACCAAGCTCACAAACCAAAACCCAAACTTGGTTTTACACAGGGATCACTAAGAACCCAATACAATGCTTATTTTCATGGGCTCACAAACAACCCAAACTTGGTTTTCAAAGGCTCACCAAAAATCTTAAACAATCTCCAAGATACAGCCCCGCTATACCAGGAGAAACTCAAATAAAGAGTTAAAAACAGAGCAACACTAATGACAAACCAAACTTTATCGGATGGTTACAGTTGATGCCCTTTGAGAAGCCTTCTTGATTGCTTATTTAATGCTCTTCAAGGCTTCCAAACTTCTTCAATAGATGACTCAAGTAGCTGATGGGAAGTAGGTGTGGACTTGAGTTCTTCCTTGAATGCTCTTGAACTTTTCTCCCTTTTTCTCTTAAAGCTCTCTTCTCAAAAAGTTCTTCTTTCAAAAATTTGTTTAAAACATGTTTAAATCCTTTATTTATAGTCTTTAGAATTGATCCCAGGTAGAAGTAGCCATATAGTGCCTTGGAAGTTGAAATATAGCCGTTGGAGCACTTTTTAGATTCAAAAAATCGATTTTGAAACTAGTCGTTACTCACCAGAAACTAGAATTCGAGTAGGCTCGGTTGGATCGAGTCAGCTCGGATTCTTAGTCATGCTGAAGGTACACTCTGGTCGAGTCAACTCTTCTCAATTGAGTCGGCTCGCCTGACTAGTTTTTCAGAACTCAGATTTTGCAAACTCTAGAAGAGTCGGCTCGATTGCACATAAGTCGACTTGGTTGTCTACTTAAAAAATTGAGCATTTGATATTCTGGACGAGTTGGCTCTGGTTCCTCGAGTTGGCTCGATGTCTATGTGCCAGAAACCTTTATGCCATACCAGAATAATGATTTGGCTCTCTTGCTTGAGTCGACTAGAGTGATTTAAGTCCAAAAGTGTCCAAACTTCAAAAAGCTTCCAAACACTATCAAACTTCTTTCGGTCCTAATCTAAGTAACTTAAACTTAAAATTTACATAGAATTATCCCTTTTACAAGAATGTACACTTAAGTTATTTAGGGCATTCCAATATTTGAATATTTTTTCATGATTACATTGATATACTATAAAGATTACTGAAATATAGGTAGAATGATTGTTCTTTTGAAACATCCTGATATAGCAGGAAGCTGACACGTAATCCCTGTCAAATGCCATGTCAGAAAGGCTACCACGATGGACACTCCATCTTAGACTCCTTTGTCGGGCTGAGCTCCCCTAGAATGACGAGGTGGCCCATCAAAGCCGAGTTTCGTCCTCTGGCAGGTCGGCACCCGCGAGCCCGTGGCACCTAGGCTGGAGCCGAGCGACCTCCTTCACCAGATCGAGCTCCTCCGAGGCTAAGTCCCCTAGACTAGAGTCAAGCTGATGTAGAGTAAAGCTCTGATACCAAGAATGGTGCAGAGGAAGGGGGGGGCTAGGGATGCTGGGATGGATGCTTATGATGCAAAGGAACTCTTTTTTTAGGGTTGATGAGTTTTTAGTTGTTTTTCTTAGGGTTTTGATTCCCGATCACAAGCAAAGGCAAGAAATAAGAAAGATGAGTAACGGAAGCTTACACTAGCAGTTCAAAGCCCTACACAGTGAGAACGAGAATAGGATCCCGGGATTAAGAAACTCCGGTAGGACTAGCTCGAAATACAATACCTATTTAGGAGATAGAGAGAGCAAACCTCACACATCTGAAGCGCCCGATGCAGAGATCGCTCAACTCGGTGGATGCGGCCTGGATGCCCGAGCAGTCGAACCCGTGGAAGCACTAGCTTTCGGTCGGAAGGTCACGATGGCAAAGCCGACTGTCTCCGGTACCCGAGATGCTAGGGAGGACCTGTAGGCAAACGAAATAAGGATTAGCAAACTGGAGAGATACACAGAAAGGGACTGAGATGGGGTTGAGAAGGGGCTTCAAGCCCGGTGTCCGGCTGGATTCTGAAGTCGAAGACGAAGATATTTTGGGGCCTCGCACCCCGTGACATCCCGAAGGACGAAGGAATGTGGCCTCACACCATGTGACATCCAGGAGGATGAAGGATTCGCGATGCCCTGGGGCGACGGATAGGTGGCCTCACACCACTCGACATCCCTGTGGACGAAGGCAACTTCACTCAACCTAGTCTAAGAGACAAGGGTTGGAAGATAGAAGACTCAAACTCTTGTTTTCATTAACCATTCATTAGCTTTACAAGGGAGGGATTGGGTCCTTTAAATAGGCACCCAAGGTCCATTTGAATTTCAAATGAAACAAAATTACAAGCTTTCTTGGGGGCGCCAAAAACACTTGACCTTTTCCTCTCTTTGGCCGACCAAAGGGACTTGGATTGGGCATGGCATGTGGGAGGGCTTGGAGAGGGGGATTGGCCTCTTGACTTCCTTCATTAGCATGCTCATTTTGGGAAGAAAACGTGGAACATGGCTTGCTTGAAGGGATGTGTTTCCTTGGATTCTTCAATGCCCCACTTTGGAGTGATTCAAGGCCGACCAAATGGAGGGAAATTGGGCGTTGCAAGGTTGAAGGCTTGGAGAGGGGAGTGTGTCCTTTGACCTTCCATTCTTGCAAGATCACTTTGGGAAGAAGGCTTGGAAAAGGGCTTGCTTTGGGGCTTGGTCTCTTCAAGGATCTTCAACGCTCCACATTTGATGGATCATGGTGTGATGTGGGGTAGGGAAGAAGGGGATGGTGTCTCCTCCTTCCAATGTCGCCCAAGAGAAAAAGGCAAGGGGAGGTCGTGTGGAAAGCATGAGGGTGCCACCTTGTTTCCCTCCTTGGATGCCCAAGTGGCAACTGATATGGCGCCACATAGGTGGCTAAGGTGGCACCTGTGTTGGCATCTTTCCAAGTGCAAGAGGTGGGTTGGCCCACAAGGACTTGACTGGGTCTTGAGAGCCAGGTTGACTTCAATTGGGCTTGGGCCCAATCCAAACTCAGACTCGAACCAAAAAAATAAATGCAGGACTCAAGACCTAAACTTGATCCAAATTGGTCAAGGTGCAAGACTAGATAAACTTGGACTAGGTACATGACTAAAATTTTAAAATTACCTTGGCTCATAGCCTTATTACAGGACTCACAGAAGTGGAACCCTAATCTAAGATCCACAAAGGGTTGAGGAGCCTCTATCGGATCCTGGTGCCCACACCAGTTCTCCCGGGGTGGGAGGAACTCGACCCTGTGAGTAAGGGTTAGTTTGGCTTTGGTACCTCTCCAGGATGTCGGGGTCGATGTGCTGCAAGTCCTCCCGTGTGATCCATGAGTCATCGGATTTGGGTCAGCCTTGCCATCGGACCAAGTAACGTTGATAGCCTTTGCCCCGGGTAGTGATGGCTTGGTCATCCAGGACACGCTCGATCCGCTCTCCTCGCTCAGGTATATTTGGAGGTGGACACTCAGGTTCAGGTTCACTCTCAAATGGGAGGTCAGGCCCAAACGGCTCACTAGGTATGTTTGCGGGTTCTCTATACTCGACTAAGTCAGAGATACTGAATGTCGAGCTAATTCCATAATCCGAAGGTAATTCTAGCACATAGGCATTAAGGCCCATTCTCCTAATCACTTTAAAGGGACCCACCCCACGAGCATGAAGCTTCTTAACGGTTCCTGGTGGAAACCGCTCAGGCCGGAGCCTAATCATTACAAAATCCCTTATTTCAAACTTTTAGCTCGCTTTCGGGAATCAGCCAAATTATCTTAAAAATTGTATTTAATGCATAATCCTAACATGATGCAAAATGCTGACTCTACTATGCAATCTTATTGAGAAAAATTTTTTTTATTGTACTCCTAGGGTCTAAACCTAACAGACTTTTGACTCTCTAGGTTTGACCTTAGTCTGATATGCATAAGAAAAATTATTAAGGATCCCTAGCAAATGCCATAAAGTATACCAGAAGTAGAGGGCAAAAGGGATGGGCTCTAAGGAGTCACGCATTCTGGTAATCTTAATAAAATGTAACCTCATGGCTCTAGAAATGTGAGAAGGTTCAGGGAAGTGTAGGAAATAGGAATTGGAGTCTTGGGGTGGCTTATGGAAAACATAAAATAGACCTTGGTTATTCAGGATGACCTTAAAATTTGGGCATCGGTCTATAGGTGTCATATGGTCCACTTATTCCGGTAGATCTTGGGGCTCGCTAGGGTCAATCCCACAGTGAGGAAGGTCTGTTAAAGAGGATCCTGGGACCAAGTCTATAGTATGATGGATGTCTCTCAGGGGTGGAAGTTGATCAGGTAACTCATCGGGAACTTCATCCTCAATTTCTTTCCGAGCTTTAACCATCTCTTGAGGATGTTCTCTATGGATCGGTTTATTAAGGGTTGGTTCCTGAACTCCTGTGGAAAAGACTGGTGAATCCTCATGTTTATTTACTAGATGTGATCCTGGCTCGGTCATTTTCTCTTCAAATTTTGTAGTGGGTTCAAGATCATTTTCCTTGGATTCCTCAATGATTTCACCCTCAGGCCCATCTTCTACTAAACTTGACTCATAGATGCTTTCTTTGAATTCTTTAATGGGCTCAGGAGTTTCTTTCCCTAGATTTTCAATCGGTTCAACCTTAAAGTCTTCAATGGGCTCAAGGGTTTTTGTATTCAAATTCTCAGAATGTTCATCCTTCTCTCCCTGAAACTCTTTAAAGGGTGTTTTCCCAGTTATCTCTTCTTCTAACCCATTGTCTTTGATCAGGTTAACTTCTGGCTTCTTTTCCTTTAGACTACTTGATCCTCTTTTAACCTGATCCTTAGGTTGAACTGGATTGATTGTAAACTTCTTCCCATGGTGGTTAATGGTACAGGTATTGGTTCGACCATGAAGGGTGGCATCATGATCGTATAGCCAAGGTTGTCCTAAGATAATACTACAGACGCCCATGGGAAGGACATCACACCAAATCATCTCTTCATAAGATTGCAACTTGATTAAGACTTGGCACCTAGAATTTATGGGTATGGAGGTTGAATCAATCAACGAGACGTTGTAAGGGTGGGGTGAGGAACTGGGGTCAATCCTAGGGATTTGGCAGTACTTGAAGAAATGGCATTGACACAGCTCCCACTATCAACTATGAACTTGCATACCTTATTCCCTAGTCTGGCAAAGGTTTGTAAGATGCTAGTCCTACGCCAATCTTCTTGCACTATGTCCTGGGTAAGGATGCACCTAATTACTCCTAAAAGGTCTTCAGACTCTAGGGAAGGATCACGCTGAGGGTATTCCCTATGGTGAGGAGGTGACTCAGCCTTAAGCTCGATGGATGGTCTAATATTCTTTTCTAAGGCTCTAATTCTACCTTCAAACTTATCGAGCCTATTAGTCAACTGGTTGCTTAATTGAGTCATGGATTGAGTTAGGGCTCCAATGTCAGCTCGAAGTTGGTCCATGGCTTCGATAGGGGGTGGAGAAGGTGGGTGAAAAGAGGTTCCTTATCTAGTGCACATGTAACACACACAGAACGGTGCTACGGTTTGCTAGACCTAGGAGATCTCACCAAATGTAAAGTCAAGAAGATGAACCTGGAAGTAGTAACTTGGCACCTGGCCAGGTAAGTGTAAGGTTAGTGGAGGTTCCTCTTTGCTTGCCTAGACACCAATTAGAAATTGGCCAGGTAAGCGAACCAACCCACTTCCCTTCGGGTTCTAGTCCCTGAACCACTTGCCTAGACACCAGCTACTTAAGCACACACCAACAAGCAATCTAGCTTGGCTCGGCACTTGGGTCGACCCGACTTCGTGGGTATCCCTAGCTCACTAGAGCAGATTAAATGTCTAATCGATTTTAGTTAATGTCTAGGGTTCGATATGTCAGGTGGTGGTTTTTAGGCTAGAGACAGGTAATGAAATCCTGACCCTATGTTAATTTGACGCCCTTAAGATAAGTTATGCAAAATGAAGCACAAAAATGACTAATGAAATGACTTACAAATTTCTTGTTTTTTTTTTTTTTTTTTTTGTCTTTTAGATGTGTGAATGCTAAACAAAATGCAGGAATTAAAATGTGCCCCTAAGTGCAAGAAATAAACTAGATGGATGAATGAGATGCTTGCTAAAATTTCAGACCTGAGATTTTCTCAGGTAGTATTTTGACTTGTAGAAATTCTACAAACTGAAATAAAATATGAGAAAATAGAAAAAATACTTTGAATTCAATGCGATCTAAAACAATAAAATCACAAAATATGGAGATCTCTACAGAGAGAAACAATCCAATGATCAGACCATATATGGGCTGACCAGAATGCAGAAAATGAAAGAAAGCAAAATGCACTGGTCCTAGCCTTGCTCTGATACCAGAAATGATGTGGAGTAAAGCTTTGATACCAAAAATGATGTGGGGTAAAGCTCTGATACCAAGAATGGTGCGGAGGAAGGGGGGGGGCTAGTGATGCTGGGATGGATGCTTACAATGCAAAGGAACTCTTTTTTTAGGGTTGATGAGTTTTTAGTTGTTTTTCTTAGGGTTTTGATTCCCGATCACAAGCAAAGGCAAGAAATAAGAAAGATGAGTAACGAAAGCTTACACTAGCAGTTCAAAGCCCTACACAGTGAGAACGAGAACAGGATCCCGGGATTAAGAAACCCTGGTAGGACTAGCTCGAAATACAATACCTACTAGAGAGAGCAAACCTCACACATCTGAAGCACCCGATGCAGAGATCGCTCAACTCGATGGAGCCTGGATGCCCGAGCAGTCGAACCCGTGGAAGCACTGGCTTTCGGTCAGAAGGTCACAATGGCAAAGCCGACTATCTCCGGTACCCGAGATGCCAGGTAGGACCTGTAGGCACACGAAATAAGGATTAGCGAACTGGAGAGATGCATAGAAAGGGACTGAGATGGGGTTGAGAAGGGGCTTCGAGCCCAGTGTCCGGCTATATTCCAAAGTCGAAGACAGAGATAACTTGGGGCCTCGCACACCGTGACGTCCCGGAGGATGAAGGATTGTGGCCTCATACCACGCGACATCCAGGAGGACGAAGGATTCACGATGCCCTAGGGCGACGGACAGGTGGCCTCACACCACTCAACGTCCCTGGGGATGAAGGCAACTTCACTCAACCTAGTCTAAGAGACAAGGGTTGGAAGATAGAAGACTCAAACTCTTGTTTTCATTAACCATTCATTAGCTTTACAAGGGAGGGATTGGGTCCTTTAAATAGGCACCCAAGGTCCATTTGAATTTCAAATGAAACAAAATTACAAGCTTTCTTGGGGGCGCCAAAAACACTTGACCTTTTCCTCTCTTTGGCTGACCAAAGGGACTTGGATTGGGCATGGCATGTGGGAGGGCTTGGAGAGGGGGATTGGCCTCTTGACTTCCTTCATTAGCATGCTCATTTTGGGAAGAAAACGTGGAACATGGCTTGCTTGAAGGGATGTGTTTCCTTGGATTCTTCAATGCCCCACTTTGGAGTGATTCAAGGCCGACCAAATGGAGGGAGCTTTGGGCATTGCAAGGTTGAAGGCTTGGAGAGGGGAGTGTGTCCTTTGACCTTCCATTCTTGCAAGATCACTTTAGGAAGAAGGCTTGGAAAAGGGCTTGCTTTGGGGCTTGGTCTCTTCAAGGATCTTCAGCGCCCCACATTTGATGGATCATGGCATGATGTGGGGGAGGGAAGAGGGGGATGGTGTCTCCTCCTTCCAATGTCGCCCAAGAGAAAAAGGCAAGGGGAGGTCGTGTGGAAAGCATGAGGGCACCACCTTGTTTCCCTCCTTGGATGCCCAAGTGGCAACTGATGTGGCGCCACATAGGTGGTTGAGGTGGCACCTGTGTTGGCACTTTCCAAGTGCAAGAGGTGGGTTGGCCCACAAGGACTTGACTGGGTCTTGAGAGCCAGGTTGACTTCAATTGGGCTTGGGCCCAATCCAAACTCAAATTCGAACCAAAAAAATAAGTACAGGACTCAAGACCTAAACTTGACCCAAATTGGTCAAGGTACAAGACTAGACAAACTTGGACTAGGTACATTACTAAAATTTTAAAATTATCTTGGCTCATAGCCTTATTATAGGACTCACAGAAGTGGAACCCTAATCTGAGATCCACAGAGGGTTGAGGAGCCTCTGTTGGATCCTGGTGCCCACACTACAAGCTCAGCCTCCTCCGCCAGGTCGAGCCCCTCCAAGGTTGAGCCCTCTGGGCTGGAGTCACGTGCTGACCTCCTCCGCCAGATCGAGCCCCTCTGAGGTCGAGCCCCCTGGACCGTGTCAAGCTCGGCCCTCCTCTACCAAGTTGAGCCTCTTCAAGGTCGAGCCCTCTGAGCAGGAGTCGAGCCTTCCTCCACCGAGTCGAGCTCTTCCGAGGTCGAGCCCCCTGGACTGGAGCGAGCCCAGCCCTCCTCCACTAGGTCGAGCCCCTCGGAGGTTAAGCCCCCCGGGCCGGAGCCGAGTCCCATCTCTCCAGTTTGGCAACCACCTCGGACAATGCCACCGGCCACCAAAGGGGCAGAGCCACCTTCCCAGAGCACCAGCGAGCCTCCCGAGGACCACGAGGAAGCACCCATCAAATTATAATAACTATTCGTAGCCACCACTTACACCGAAAGAGGAAGAGGCTCTCTGACCGAGATGCCATGCTCTCCACCAGCCACCTGGACCACCCGGAAGAGGAAGTTAACTAGGGGATTCAAATCCCGGGGGCGACGACCCGCTAATCGAAGTCCTACCAGGTTTTTCGAAGTGGAGCAACCGGAAGGAATGTCAGAGTGCATGGTAGCTTCTTTTATCATGAATCAGGAAATGCATCTTGTCCATGGCATGGAACACCGCTGCACGCGCCTGCCAGCATAGGGAAGATCCCGAGGTTGGCATCCAACAACCACCTGGGCTTAAAAGAACCTTCGATACCCTCAGCAAGGAGGTAATGCAAGTTAAACCACAAGCAATCATCCAAGCAAGTGAGAGGAAGGAGGCCACACAGGAGGACCGATCCACCTTGGCCACCACCTTTTCTAGCACACTTGCACCCCCACTATCACTCTATTCACTCCTCCTAGCATGGAGTCCATCTAAAGGGGCTCGACTAGGAGGATCTATTCCCCTGGATCATCACTGACTTGACCGTCGGAGTGCCCCCGCTAGAATTCCTGGCCTGGGTCACTAACCCTTGTTTTGTAGGTCTCAACAAGCAAGCCATCCCCGAGGAGACGAGAGGCGATCCGATGTCAACAGCAGCTATGGGCCACGATAATCTTGGTGGAAACAGATTGGCATGCCAGGTAGGGGACTGATGCAGGTCCTTTGTTGCAAAAGCCAGTCCATCTGCAAGTGGGTCCATCAAGAGGATGGTGACGACGCGAGCGAGGGAAGCTTCCACCAACCATGCGGGAGACTCTCCTCCTCGAGGAAACCCGCATGTTCTGGAAGTGGAACCGCCCGCTCTAGCTCAACCACCTCCGATGGAATCTCAGTTGGCTGCACTAACCCTGTAGATGCAAATCCTTACTATGGCAGTGCACCAGCTCCAGCACCAACAACGGTCCTTGGCTACCCATCAGCAGCCAGGAACCCCCGTGGCCCATGCTGTAGCACCCCGCGATAGCCTGTGTTCCTTCCAAGGAAGGTCTTTGCAGCCGCGGGCCATCATTGACCCCCGGGGTAGTCACCAGACTTCGGTGAAGAGATAACGAGCTGAATCTGTCGACAGGGAGAGCCGCTCCCCGACCCTCGAACGGGTAGTGACCAAA
Organism: Areca catechu; assembly: GCA_021397845.1. NCBI lineage: Eukaryota > Viridiplantae > Streptophyta > Magnoliopsida > Arecales > Arecaceae > Areca > Areca catechu. Next base: position 99,222,144 of record CM038045.1, read on the forward strand.
CCCCGTCGAGGTTGAAGAGGTAAGTGCCCCCTTCATGGACACCGTGCACCCATGTCACCTTCTGCATCTCTTTCAATAGAAGGTTCTATTGATGAGGCCATCAGGCGCATAGCTGAGAGGTGCTTGGAGGTGCAGGAGTGCAAGCTGGTGGAGCTATACTGTCAATTTACAAATATTTAAGGCTCTACTGACGAGCCAACGGGCTACGATGCCCATCCCCCCTTCTCTTAAGAGATCCAAGAAGAGCTGGTTCCCAGCCGGTTCTGTATGCCATAGGTGGATCCATACGACGGGACCACCGACCCCCTGGACCACCTGGAAAGCTACAAGGCCCTCATGATGGTCCAGGGAGCCACCGATGCTCTTTTTTTCATTGCCTTCCCGGTAACTCTCTAGAAGGCAGCTCGGGTTTGGTTTACCCGCATTGAGCCCGAAAGCATAAACTCTTTCGCTCAGCTAGAGTGAAAGTTCATGACCCACTTCGATACCTATCGAAAGGTTCCACGAGAGGTAGACACCCTCTTCTCCATCTGGTAACAGGACCGCAAGTGCCTACGAGACTATGTGGCCCGCTTCAAGGTTGCCTCCTTGGAGATTTACAATCTTGATGAGCCAGTCACCATGCTGGCACTGAAGCGAGGGCCAGGACCTCCCACCTGACCTACTAGCTCGACAAGAAGCCTTCCAAGACCTACTCCGAGCTCCTCCCCGAGTCTAGAAGTACATCCACGCTGAGAAGGCAGATCGTACAAGACAAGAGCTCGACGAGAAGCCGCAGAAGAAGCCAACTCCCATCGAGGCCCCCGGGACCCGGAAGCCGGGACCCCCAGCTTTGAACTTTCGGCAGGGGCCAAGACAAGGAGCGCGCCCATTCCAGAGGAGAGATACACCCCACTCCTCACCCTGAGAATGAAGATCCTCATGGAGATCGAAGGTGAGCCTTACCTGAAGTGCCCACCTCCGATGAGGTCATCCACTGGCCGTGACAAGATAAAGTACTGCCACTATCACTGCGACCATGGCCACGACACCAAGGAATGCTGTAATCTCAAAAAGGAGATCGAAGAACTCATCAAGAGAGGCTACCTCGGGAGGTTCGTGGGGGGCAGACCTCCGACAAAACCTCAGGTGCTCGTCGCTCTCCCGCCAGTTCCTGCAGTCGACAACCTCCCTACCGAGAAGCCGGTGGGGATGATATGCAGGGGAGCCGAACATGCATCCAAGAAGGCCTGGGGGGCAGGGTATTCTAAAAATGTACTTTCCTTTATGAGGGAAGGGGGAGATGGAAGGGAAAATGTAAATAATGATGCCGTGGTCGTCAAGATGACGATCATGAAGCATCCTGTAAAATGCATCATGGTTGATAGTGGAAGCTCCATAGATGTGCTTTTTTATGATGCCTTCTCCAGAATGAACTTGTCCTCCGCTCAGCTCAAACCTGTGCACACGCCCCTTGTCGACTTCACGGGGGATTCTGTGAGGGTTGAGGGAGAGATCACTCTCCCAGTCACTGCCGGGACTCCACCTCGACAAAGCACTATTATGATGACCTTCACGATGGTTAGGCTTCCTTCGGCCTACAATGTGATACTTGGCTGACCTGGGCTTAATCTGCTCGATGTCGTTGTTTCCACAAAGTGGCTGCTCGTACAGTTCCCAACTCCTTATGGAGTCGGCAAGATGAGAGGTGCACCTCAGCCGATTCAGCATTATTTCTAGACTCTCCCCAGGACCAAAGTCCCCGAGGACGATCCCAGGGTAGACGATCTCGACCAAAGGGCACAATACCCCAGTGGTGGCCCGGTCGAACATCTACTGTCTTATCCGCTCGGAGCCGACCAGGAGAAGACGGTGCAGATTAGGGCCCAGCTATAAGATGATGAAAGGGCCCATCTATTGGAGTTCTTACGGGCGAATGTAGATGTGTTCGCTTGGAAAGTGATCAATATGCCAGGTATCGCCTCTGACATCATCATCCACAAGCTAAGCATTAACCCAAAGTATAGGCCAGTTCGACAAAAGAAGAGAAGTTTCATCCTGGAGAGGCAGGCGGAAATCAATGAGGAAATCGACAAACTCCTCGCTATCGGCTTCATCCAGGTGGTACAATACCCAAGCTGGCTGCCAAATGTGGTGATGGTGAAGAAGAGTAATGGCAAATGGAGGATCTGTGTGGACTACACCGACCTCAATAAGGCATGTCCAAAGGATAGCTTCCCTCTACCGAAGATTGACCAACTGGTGGATGCCACCTCAGGTCATCGACTCCTCTCCTTCATAGATTCATTCATCGGATATAATCAGATCCGGATGCACCCAAAGGACAAGGAGCACACCGGCTTTATTACCAACCAGGGGACGTACTGCTACAAGATGATGCCCTTCGATCTGAAGAACACTGGAGCCACGTACCAACGTCTGGTCAATAGGGTCTTCAAAGACCAGATTGGCCAGAACATGCAGGTATATGTGGATGACATGCTTGTCATGAGCAAGCTAAGCTCAGATCACATTGTCGACCTTGCCGAAGCCTTCAATAACCTCCAAAAGCACCAGATGAAGCTGAACCCAGCAAAGTGCACCTTCGGAGTGGCAGCAAGAAAGTTCCTCGGCTTCATGGTCACTCAGAGGGGTATTGAAACGAACCCAGAGAAGGTCCAGGCGATTGTCAAATGGAGCACCTGACATCCAAGAAGCAGGTCTAGCACCTGACAGGGCGTATTGCAGCTTTGAGCCAGTTCATCTCAAGGTTGGTCGACTGTTGCCTTCCCTTCTTCAAGGTGCTGCGCAAGATGCATGACTTCACATGGACAGAGGAGTGCAGGATAGCCTTTGAAGAACCGAAGGAGTTCCTGGCTTTTCCTTTGCTGCTCTCAAGATCGAAGGAAGGAGAGGAGCTTCTGCTTTACCTGGCAGTCACACCTGGAGCCGTTAGCTCGATCCTCGTCCATGCAGGTGAGGATGGATCTTAAAAGCCGGTATACTATACCAGCAAAATCCTCCGCGATGCGGAGATCAGGTATACTCACTCCGAGAAACTCATTTTTGCTCTAATAATGTCTGCTAAGTATCTCAAGCCTTACTTCCAAGTGCATCCCATCGTGGTCATGATGGATTAGCCACTGAGGACCATACTCAGCCACCCAAAATATTTGGGTGGTTGGCAAGTGGTCCCTAATGAGTGAGTTCGATATCGTATATCGATCGAGGTCATCGTAGAAGGCCCAGGTCCTAGTCGACTTCCTGGTCGAGTGCACTGGACTCGCCGAGGAGCCAGAGCAGACATCCCCGGAGCATCAAGTTAAGCCCGGAGTAGAGGAGGAGTCCTGGATCCTCCACATAGATGGCGCATCCAACTCAGACAATAGTAGGGCAGGTCTCATCCTCGCCAACAGTGGCGAGATTGTGGCGGAATGTGCTCTTCGCTTCAAATTCGTCGCAACAAATAACCATGCATGTCCAAATTTAAACATTGTTTAAATACTAACCTCAGATTGCTATTACCAGTCTGATGCAGAAATGAACTCCAAATTGAGTAGCCTCTTGAACACACCAGGCGCCCACTTGTGCGACCTCCGATGGTGATCCACACGGGCAGATGATCAAGACACTGACTCCTTAATTGGGTTCCTTCCAATCAAGTTCTACCCCAAGAACTTGATATATGGGCTATTGGCTAGGACTCCTCTAGCCAAACTGGGACTAAACCTTCTCTCTTACCCTTCTCCTTGTCTTCTAGCAACTTTGGCCCCTTAAGACACTCTTGTCTTAAGAATAAGCCCTTGTCCTAAAATGAGACAAGGCTTGTCTTGGAGGGAGAAGAAAATTAAGACAAGATTGTCTTAATGTAAGAAAGAAAGGAGAGGCGCCTTCTTCCTTTACCGTCGGAGAGTTTCTCTCTGACTCTCCTTCTGTTCTGAGATTCGACAGAGCCAAGGCTCTGTAAAGGAATCAAAGAGGAAAGAGAGGAGGGGGAAACAATCTTCTGGAGAGGGAGAGGGAAAATAGAAGCAAGGCTTCGCTGTAGAAAATCTGGAATAGTTTTTTTTTTATTTTTATGGTGAAGTCTTCTCCTTAAATAGGCGACAGAGAGGTGCCTACCCATCTGTAATCACCCTCTCATACCCCTCTCTCCCTTCTCACGTCCTTTCCCTTCATCTCACGGCCCTTGAATTAATCTCACGGCCTTTGGGATGGGAAGACGCAAGAAAGAGTCGCGAAAAAACATAGAAGGGCGCGCGCAGAAGAGAAGAGTCGCGCCCCTTCGGTATTTCTTTCACGGTAATCCCGTTTTTGAAGAGTCCACGCCTAGGTGGACTCTCTTCCACGCCCCTTCAGCCAAAACGCCGATCCCCTTTTCTTTTCTCACGCAAAAATGCCCCTTGGAGAGAGTCCACGCGCGCATGGACTCTTCTCCTTGCGCGCGTGCGTGGGAAGAGAGGGGAAGGGGTTTAGGCGATGTGGGAAAGGAGTTTAGCCTCTTAGGTTAGCCCAATTTCTAGCCTACTATTAGCCCAATGTCTTGAATCTTCAATTAGATTCAAACCGGAATGAATTTGGATCTAAAAAAGACCAAATCGGAACCCTAACTCGAATCCGATTCAAGTAGAAGCCATGGTTTGCAACACATGCTAGTGTGTTCATCTGCAAACGAGGTTTAATTCCAAATTAAATCCTTGATTATCTGTCCTAAGTGTGTGACCCATTGGGTTCCATACCTAGCCAGCAGTGGGTCCGAGTGCAAGTTGACCTAATTTGATCAGAACTCATTCTAATCGATTTAGGTCAAATCGAGCCAACTCGAGTTAGTCAATTAGGACTCCTCCTAATTAGTGATCCAATTAAACCATTTAATTTGATCAACCCACAAGACAAGATTGACGTCTAGCAACGTGTCATGTCTACCCGGAAGATATGGAAATTCTGGTGAAATTCCAAAACTACCCTTCAGTGGAAAGTTCCCGTACAATTCGATCCTTCAATCATCTTGCATCCCGAATATAACTATGGATATGGAAACATGTCAAAACCAGCTTATACTCATTCCCAGCTCAGTCATACACTAATGATTCAATTAATTCGATATTAGAAATCATTTCTAATATCTATACTTTGATCAAAGATTTCCTGAATCATCATCTGACCTAATTTGGCTGGATGCAATCTCCTCCTACTAGGAGTGATCAATTCCTTGTTGACCTACTCATTACCTTCATATACAATTCACCATACCCAGCATCAACCTCGTGCATGACCCAGTGTCATGATTGAGATTGAACCAAAGCATGGGTTCATGTACATAAGGTATTATGGCAGTCTCAGGTCATAGGACTACTTGTACAACTCCCACTATGAGAAACATCTATTGACATGCAGCTAAGGCTCCATTAGATGTTCTCAAACTGGATCTATTCAGTGAACTCATTCGCTAATGAGCACCCACATCCTTGTATTAGTGTCCCACACAAGTGACTGTGAGAGCAGTCACCCTTTTCAGCATACATAGGATGTGCCAGTCTAACCGGAAACCCTGATCCCCAACTCAGGGTTCCTATGACTAGGAATATTCTAGATTAGGATTTTAAGGCCTTAGATCTCACTGGTATGATCTCATCATAGCCCTAGGACCATAGCCCTAATCTATGGGGTTCATCATATAATGACACAGCGAATGATGAAAAAATATTGCCTTTATAAACTTGTCAATTTACAATGGTCTGGGAGATACAAATATTGGCTTATAGGGCATAATCCTTTCAGCAAGCAAACACACAAAATGAGACTCAACTGAACGACTACGGGCTAACTAGACCTAGAGCCCAAACTAGATGCCCAATCAGAGTGGCAAGCTAGCCTGTAGTAACTCAGGACTCAGCCAGGCAGGTGTAAGAGGAGTGTTAGGTCCCTGAATGCCAATCCTAGACACCAATCAGAGATTGGCCAGGTAGGCGGACCAGCACACAAGCCCTTCGGAATGGAATCCCTGAACCACCATTCTAGACACTGAGTACAAAGCACACACAGAGTAACCAGACAAACTGACTCAACACTAGCCTTGACCCGACTTGTTGATGTCCCTAGCCCACTAGGGCAAATTAGGTCTAATCAATTTTTAGATTAAAGGCTTAGGTTCGAATGAGTGGGTGATGGTTTTGGGCTAAGGAGAGGTTATCAACTCCTTCCCTTATCTTAGATGCTCAAATGCCCTTAAGATGAATTAAGAGATGAACACTCAAAAATAATTGGATTACAAAACACAAAAATAGAGTTGCAGTAATTTAATTCTCAGAAATCCCACGGAAACCAATAAATCACAGGAAAATTATGCAAAATAGTTTCAATTATACTGGTTTCAAAAAACAAAAATCACCAAATTTGGAGCTACCTGCAGTGATAAATAATTCCTACAATAGGGTAATTACGGGTTGAAAACAGAGCACTTCCCCGTTTACAATTCCTGCTACGAAGTTATAACCCAACGGATCCCCTACACGCCCTAGGAACACCCCGTGGAATGGGAAGAGGAGGTTTGCACCTCACTTCGTTCCTAGGACCGGACGTCCTGGGGAGTCTACTTCGAGCAGACAAAGTAAAAAGAGAGAGACTCAAACAAGCAATCAAAACAGAAACCCTAGACAGGGCTCTGATACCAAAAATGATGCAGAACAAAGAACAAAAAGCGTATGCGGAAGTAAAATTAATATTAATTTTTTTTTATTAAATTTTTTTTTTATATTTCAGAAATTGGCTTTGACTCAAAGTAAAGTTAAACTAAGTTGAAGGAAACTAGGTAAGGATTGAAAGCACAATTTAGAAAAACTAGGTTATCAGAGTAGTTCAGAAGTAACGGATCACTGGGGGTTGAGAAACTCCTAGACCTAGGGTTTCGCTCTGAACTTTCAACAGGACAGAAATAGAGAGGAGAGATGGGTTACCAACCAGACAGTGATCTTCACAGAATTTGGGTGGAAGAACTCTCTCGGGCAGATTGTTGGATCCTCGGATTCGGCTATTTTCGCAATGGATCCTCCAATACTGGTCTCGTGGTTGGGTCGGCTTCTCTTGGACTCAAGATCTGGGAAGAAGAAAAACAAGTGATGGATTCAGAGACTCAGGAAAGGATTTACCAGTTCGAAGAACTTGAAGGCTGATGTCGCTGAGATCCGGATTCTCTTGAAGGCTGATTCGACTCCCTCTAGAAAGAGCTTTGGATCTGAAGTATCCGGACTGTAGCTGGATGCTGGTGGTCGGCCTGGACTTGGAGAAAGAGGCCGTGGGAGGTGGACTAGGCTAGGGTTTGGGGGATTGAAGTGGATGGTGGACGGCTAGGGTTTTGGAGTAGAAGTGGCTAACCTAGGGTTTGGGTTTTGGAGATCTCACACCTCCTCAAGGTTCCTGGGGAACCCGGATTTACTCCCTCACGGAGCTCAACACCTGGATGCAAGTGCGGAAGAGAGAAAACACAAAGTTTGCTCACAAAAAAAATTTGGTTTCATTCATTTGATTCCTTTAAACTTACAAGAGGGGTTTAATTTATAGGGCATTACAAGGGAGTAGGGTTTTACATCTTCCCATGTGGGACTAAAGGAGGGGATCTACAAATCAGGATAATCCATACACATATGGTCGGCCAAGGTACCAAAAAATTTGATTTGGGTTATAAAAGGCAGGTAGATGGTGCCTCCTTGCTTGGGTCTTCAAGAGAGGATTTCTTTCCTTCCATGGATCAACTCTTTTGGACTCCTCCTTTTCTTCCTCCCTAAGTCAAGGCCCTTCCCATCTTTGTTTTGGACATTTTTGGCAGGTAGTGGGGGTGTCTCCTAGTATCTCTCCATGAATCAAGGATTTTCCCTTCATGGTTTGGCTCTTTTGGACACCTCCTAGTCTTGCTCCACAAGTTTAGGCTTCTTCCTTTCATGGCTTTGGCACTTTAGGAAACTTTTGGGTGCCTCCTTGATTTTCTCCCCAAGACATGCTCTCTTCCCTTTTATAACTTGGGTTTTTATGGAACATTGTGGGGCACCTCCTTGATCCTCTCTTCAAGAAAAATTCTTGCTATCCTGGCTTGGGTTTATCTGGAAAGAAGTTGGCTCCTCCTTGGATTGAGGTATCTTGATGGATTTCTCCCCCAAGTGGCGCATGAAAGAAGGGACCTGCTTTCTTGTGGTGTGGGGACCAAGGCACACTGGATGGAGATGTGGCGCCTCCTGGACTCTGGCATGTGGTTGGGAGTGTGGCGCCCACTTGCTTGGTCCTGGGAGAAAATGTGGCACCTTGGAGAAGACCTAGACCACTACTAGGACTTGTATTGAGTCAACATGACTCAACAAAATTTAAATTGTAGGGAAATACAGACTCAAACTAAAATTGAGTTGACCAAGTCAACCCTTATTACAAAACCAGAAAATCCTAATTCTTCGGGCAATGTCAATCAGAGATCCAGATGGAGCCCTGAAGTCTTCTTCTGAGTCTGGTGCCCGCACCAGGATTAAACTCACTTTGAACATAGAGTAAATCTCCCCCTTTCTTAAGAAATTTGTAAATGACCTTCAATTCAGGTTTTTGTTTTTAAAACAAATGTCTATTTCTTGCATATCACAAGTACACATACCACATTTTCAAAAATTTTTCTCAATTACTCAAATTACTCCCCATTTATACTTAAATCTCACTAAATTACTCCCCCTTTTTGTTATCATTAAAAAGGTAGAAAATTGAATAGTCAGGATAATGAAGCATAAAAGCAATTCAAGATATAAAATTCATTTTCATCAAACACATAGATGTGAGGAATTAAAGAGATTTTTATATATGCTTAAAATTTGTACAACTGAGACATAACAAAGGAAAAAGTACATGCAAGCATGAAAGTAAACTATCTAGAAATATATTAAAATCCTAATCCTCATCCATCGAATTATCAGAAGATGAACCGATCTCAATTGATCCTGTATTACTGAAGCATCGAGCTCTCGGTCATCGTGATTCGAAGATCTCGAAGTCTGGTCCTGGTCGGTTGTGGAGGGGTACGATGACCATGTCCTCGGCGACGAGCATGTTGGGATCCGGTGCAACGCAGCGGAAGGGTAATTTCAAAAATTGAAATTAAATATGCACCAAAATCCTAAACCAGGAACTCTTCAATAAGATTAGAATATATGAAGACAAACATTTCAATGCAAATTGAATTAGAATACCAACCTGTAATCGCTAATTCTAATTTATGAAGACTTAAAAAACGGGCTATTTGAATTCACCAGGCGTCCAAGTGTCCACCCTCCGATGGTGATCCACACAGAGCACTGACCAAGAACACTATCTTCTTGTCCAATAGTTCCTCGTATTGAGTTCTTCTTCTAGAACTCAATCCTTCGGATTATGGCTGGAATTCTTCCACACAAGAGGTTGCCTCCCTTTTTTTTTTTTTCTTTTATCTCTTCTCCTCCTTCCACTAAGACCTTGACCCTCTAAGACACTCTTGCCTTAAAGATAAGACTTTGTCCTAAGGGGATTTAGGCTTGTCTTAAATTGGAGGAGAAATTAAGACAAGAATGTCTTAATGTAAGAAAGAAAGGAAAGATCAAAATCAGAACTCTTTCTTTCCTTTACCGTCGGAGACTTTTGCTCTTGTTCTTGTTCAGTAGCAGAGTTTCGACAGAGCTGTACTCTGTAAAGGAAACAATGCAAAAACAAGAAAAGGGAGAAAGAGTCTTTAGGAGAGAAAGAAGAATAAAAACATAATTTTTTATTTAGAATTCCCGAAGTTCTGATTTCCATTCCTTTATATAGTTTTCAGAGAGGCGCCCTCACAACTCTCCGTAAACATTTTTCTCATGCCCTTTTCCTTCTTCTCACGCCCTTCTCTTCTTTCTCACGGCCTTCTGGATTAATTATCACAGCCTTCCAGATCAATTCTCATAACTTTTCTCAAAGGAAGAAGTCGCGACGATTGGGAGAAAGAAGTCACGAAACTTGAATCTCCGAAGAGATACGATTTCGCGCACCCGGGAAGAAACAACGCTTTCTTTCTTTCTTAAAACCCCACCACCCATTAGATTACCATCCAAGGGATGACAAGTGAGGCGCTAAAAATGAGAAAGAATGCTGCCCCATCTTAATTCATCGGAGAATCAAGTCGGCGCGCCAAGAGTCCATGCACCCATGGACTCCTCCATATGGCGCACCAAGAGTCCATAAGCGCATGGACTCTTGGTGTTTTTGGCATGCAAGGGCTAAGGGGCGGGTGGTATGCTAGCCTAAGTAATTGGTTAGCCAATTGGGTTAGCCATAATCCCTAAAACCTCAATTAGGGTCTAATTAGATCCAATCAGAACCCAAATTGAATCAATTCGGAACCCTAATTCGAATCCAATTCGAATAGAAGTTAGGATTTGCAACACTTGCTAGAGTGTCTTCATGCAAATGACTCTTGATCAATTCTCTTAAGTGTGTGACCCATTGGGTTCCATATCTAGCCAGTAGTGAGTTCGAATATAAGTTGACCTAATTTGATTAGAACTCTTTCTAATCGATTTAGGTCAAATCGGGCTTACCCGATTTTGATCAATTAGGACTCTTCCTAATAAATGATCATTAAATTTGATCAACCCACAAGACAAGATTGACGTCTAGCAACGTGTCATGTCTACCCAGAAGATATGGAAATTCTGGTGAAATACCAAAACTACCCTTCAGTAGAAAGTTACCGTACAATTAAATCCTTCGATCAGCATGCACCCAAAATATAATTATGGATATGGATATATGTCAAATCAAATATTATATTTGTTTCTAGCTCAATCTTATATTGATGATTCAATTATCTTGATATTAGAAACCATCTCTAATATCTTTACTTTGATCAAAGATTCCCTGAATCATCATCCGATTGATAACTAGCTGGATGCAATCTCCTCTTACTAAGAGTGATCGATTCCTTGTTGACCTACTCATTACCTTCATATACAATTCACCATTCCCAGTATCAATCCTGTGCATGACTCAATGTCATGAATAGGATTGAACCAAAGGATGGGTTCATGTACATAAGGTACTTATGGCAGTCTCAGGTCAAAGGATTACTTGTACCACTCCCACTATGAGAACCTTCTATTGACATGTAGCTAAGACTCCATTAGATGTTCTCAAGTTGGATCATATCAGTGAACTCATTCTCTAATGAGCACCCACATCCTAGTATTAGTGTCATACACAAGTAACTATGAGAGCAGTCACCCTCTCCAGTATACATGGGATGTGCTAGTCTTACCGGAAAAACCCTGATCCCCTACTCAGGGTTCCTTTGACTAGGAATATTTTAGATTAAGGTTTTAAGACTTTAGGTCTCACTGGTATGATCTCATCAAAACCCTAAAATCATAGTCCTAATCTATGGGGTTCATCATATAATAATAAACACAGCGTATGATGAAAAATAATGCCTTTATTAGAATATTGTCAATTGCAATGTTTTGGGAGATACAACATAGATTGGCTTGTAGGGCATATCCCTTTCAATCTCCCACTTGCACTAAAGCTAATCGCTTTTAAATCTTAATCCCATACTCTCGAGGTGGCGATCAAACTCTCACTGTGGTAGAGCCTTATTGAACGGGTCTGCTACGTTGTTCTTTGTATCAACTCTATTTATGTAGACATCTTGTCTTTCTACTATTTCTCGGACGAGATGGAAGCATCTTAGAATGTGCTTGGACTTATGATGAGCTCTTGGTTCCTTAGCTTGAGCAACAGCTCCAGTGTTGTCACAGTAAAGTGGCACTGGTTTTTCAATCTCAGGAACAACACCCAACTCTGTGATGAACTTCTTCATCCAGACTGCTTCCTTGGCGGCTTCACTGACAGCTATGTATTCTGCCTCTGTGGTTGAGTCAGCTACAGTCTATTGCTTGGTACTCTTCCAACTCACTGCTCCACCATTTAGGGTAAAAACATATCCCGAAATGGATTTGCTATCATCAGGGTCCGATTGAAAACTAGAATCAGAATAAGCTTCTAGTTTAAGATCAGAACCACCATAAACCAGAAAAATATCCTTAGTCCTTCTCAGGTACTTAAGAATATTTTTAACTGTTTTCCAATGATCCTCTCCTGGATCAGCCTGAAACCTACTGACAATGCCTAAAGCATATGCCACATCAGGCCTGGTACATAACATGGCATACATTATGGACCCTATTGCCGAAGCATAAGGTATAGAATTCATTCAATTTCTTTCTTCAGGTGTCTTAGGAGACATCCTTTTGGAAAGATGTATGCCTTGACTCATAGGAAGATAACCTCTTTTACTTTCATCCATGCTGAATCTTTTCAGCACTAGGTTAATGTACCTAGACTGGGATAAACCTAGCATCCTCTTAGACCTATCTCTATAGATCTTAATACCTAGTATATAGGATGCTTCTCCCAAATCTTTCATGGAAAACTGGTTTGATAGCCAAACCTTGACTGATTGTAACATTGGGATATCATTCCCAATGAGGAGTATGTCATCTACATACAGAACCAAGAAGACTATGGCACTCCCACTAGTCTTCTTATAAACACAGGGTTCATCCACATTTTTGATAAAACCAAACCTTTTAATAGTTTCATCAAAATGGATGTTCCAACTCCTTGAAGCTTGCTTTAATTCATAAATGGATTTCTTTAGCTTACATACTTGATTAGGTTTATTCTTTGAAATAAAACCTTCTGGCTGTGACATGTAGACTTCTTCCTCAAGGAAACCATTGAGGAATGCAGTCTTCACATCCATCTGCCAGATCTCATAATAGTATGTATCTCATACATACCTTTTGGCACATCTGATGCACCAAGCTTCACAGTTGCAAGGTAAGCCTTGCAATTCCTTTTCCAATGTCCCGCTTTGCTGCAAAAGAAACAGGTTGATTGTTTGGAGGCCTTCTTTCCTTTCTTATTCTTATTGATGCCACTCTTAGGGTTTAGCCTCCTATTAAAACCCTTTTTGCCTGATTTCTTCTTATTGGTCTTATTAATAAGAAGAAGTGGAGCCTTTTCTTTCTTTATGTGGCTCTCCGCTATTTTTAACATATTTAACAGCTCAGGCAAGGAAGTGTTCAGTTTGTTCATGTGATAATTCAAGACAAACTGAGAAAATGACTCCAGGAGTGATTGCAAGATTAAATCCTGATTCAACTCCCCATCCATGATAAAACCTAATTGACCCAATCTGGTGATCAAGTCAATTACCTTTAGAACATGATCCTGAACGGATGTTCCCTCTGTCATCCTAGCACGGAATAACTGCTTAGATATTTCATATCTAGCAGTTCTACTATGTTCTCCATAAAGCTCTTTTAAATTGAGCATTATGGATTGAGTATCCATGCTTTCATGCTGTCTCTGTAACTCATTGGTCATAGAGGCTAGTATGATACACTTGACAGTGAGGGAGTCATTCTGCCACATTTTGTATGTGGCCATATCTTCCTCTGTGGCATCATCCCCTAGTGGATTAAGACTAGGGGTATCTAGAATATAAGAAAGTTTTTCTGAACTCAGCACAATCTTTAAATTTCTCAACCAGTCCACATAGTTCGGACTAGTCAGTTTGTTGGTATCTAAGATACTTTGCAGTGACAATGAAGATGCCATTTATCTATATTTAACAAAGAATAATACATAAGTAAACAACCATGAAATGACTTATATAATTAAATTAGGTCTTCAATTTAATTATGTCTCCCACTATTTTATCAAAAATCATAGCCCTCACTATGATAATCGAGAAGAACCCTGATCGATTTTTCTTAGTGACATTGAGATCCTAATAACTTATAAAAGATCTTGCAGAAAATACAACAAATCTTTTATAAGCTCAAAGGTAGGAAACTCTTCCAATTATATCTCATATAATTCTCAAGAAGTAACTTGGCCTCTAGAACATTATTAGTCTTACAGAAAACACAACAAACTATAATGTTCTAGTTAAGTCAAGACCCTTTCATTTCAATACAGTCAATACTCAAATATAATGCCCTTGTAGATAACACAACAAAGCATTATACTGAATATACTGTAAGCATATCTATGCACTAGACTAGTATTATGTCAATCACCATATTAGGTCTTGCAGATAACACAACAAACCTAATGTGGTTCATAACATAATAATGATCCAGCATGAAGGAAGGCCAATATATATAGTATTTTCAACACAAAGCATTTTAGTCAAGATTTAAATTTAATCAAATCGGCCAGGCAAGTGGAAGAGATGTGGGAGTCCCCCCGTTGCTTTCCTAGACACCAATAAAAATTGGCCAGGTCAGTCAACAGAACCAATTAAAAACCATAATTCTCTTTACCTTCCCAGAACCACCTTTCTAGACACCGAATGATCAATTGTTCATCTTGACTAGTGATGCTTATCAGTTAAATATACTAAAACTTAATATAATCTTTAAGAGGAGGGATTTATAAACTGCCAGCACATCCTTATAAAATTTATCACAATCTATATATCATTCAAATATGTGCTAAGTGTGTCATCATACTAGGACAACCATTTACCATATAATGGATCCACCATTATGCCAAGGCAACCTTATTTCAGTATGATGACTTAAAAAACTAAACATATCTCTATAATAATTAGGGTTTGAGTGAAAGACCCTAACTAGTGGCATACATCAAAACATATATGCAATCAAAGATATGCTAAGTGTAGTAACATATTAGGATTTAAAAACCCTAAGATGTGACATACAAACTATCATAAATTATAGTCCTAATTAAGGTGGCTCTGATACCACTGTTGGGATCCGGTGCAACGCAGCGGAAGGGTAATTTCAAAAACTAAAATTAAATATGCACCAAAATCCTAAACCAGGAACTCCTTAATAAGACTAGAATATATGAAGACAAACATTTTTTTGCAAATTGAATTAGAATACCAACCTGTAATCGCTAATTCCAATTTATGAAGACTTAAAACTTGAAGATCAACGGGCTATTTGAATTCACCAAGCATCCAAGTGTCCGCCCTCCGATGGTGATCCACACAGAGCAATGACCAAGAACACTATCTTCTTGTCCAATAGTTCCTCGTATTGAGTTCTTCTTCTAGAACTCAATCCTTCGGATTATGGCTGGAATTCTTCCACACAAGAGGTTGCCTCCCTTTTTTTTTTTTTTTTTGTTTTATCTCTTCTCCTCCTTCCACTAAGACCTTGACCCTCTAAGACACTCTTGCCTTAAAGATAAGACTTTATCCTAAGGGGATTTATGCTTGTCTTAAATTGGAGGAGAAATTAAGACAAGAATGTCTTAATGTAAGAAAGAATGGAAAGAACAAAAACAGAACTCTTTCTTTCCTTTACCGTCGGAGACTTTTGCTCTTGTTCTTGTTCAGTAGCAAAGTTTCGATAGAGGTGTACTCTGTAAAGGAAACAATGCAAAAACAAGAAAAGGGAGAAAGAGTCTTTAAGAGAGGAAGAAGAATAAAAATACAATTTTTTATTTAGAATTCCCGAAGTTCTGATTTCCATTCCTTTATATAGTTTTCAGAGAGGCACCCTCACAACTCTCCGTAAACATTTTTCTCATGCCCTTTTCCTTCTTCTCACGCCCTTTCCTTCTTCTCACGCCCTTCTCTTCTTTCTCACGGCCTTCTGGATTAATTCTCACGGCCTTCGAGATCAATTCTCATAGCTTTTCTCAAAGGAAGAAGTCGCGACGATTGGGAGAAAGAAGTCGCGAAACTTGAATCTCCGAAGAGATACGATTTCGCGCACCGGGAAGAAACAACACTTTCTTTCTTTCTTAAAACCCCACCACCCATTAGATTACCATCCAAGGGATGACAAGTGAGGTGCTAAAAATGAGAAAGAATGCTGCCCCATCTTAATTCATCGAAGAATTAAGTGGGCGCGCCAAGAGTCCATGCGCCCATGGACTCCTCCATATGGCACGCCAAGAGTCCATAAGCGCATGGACTCTTGGTGTTTTTGGCATGCAAGGGATAAGGGGTGGGTGGTATGCTAGCCTAAGTAATAGGTTAGCCAATTGGGTTAGCCATAATCCCTAAAACCTCAATTAGGGTCTAATTAGATCCAATCAGAACCCAAATTGAATCAATTCGGAACCCTAATTCGAATCCAATTCGAATAGAAGTTAGGATTTGCAACACTTGCTAGAGTGTCTTCATGCAAATGACTCTTGATCAATTCTCTTAAGTGTGTGACCCATTGGGTTCCATATCTAGCCAGTAGTGGGTTCGAATACAAGTTGACCTAATTTGATTAGAACTCTTTCTAATCGATTTAGGTCAAATCGGGCTTACCCGATTTTGATCAATTAGGACTCTTCCTAATAAATGATCATTAAATTTGATCAACCCACAAGACAAGATTGACGTCTAGCAATGTGTCATGTCTACCTGGAAGATATAGAAATTCTGGTGAAATACCAAAACTACCATTCAGTAGAAAGTTACCGTACAATTAAATCCTTCGATCAGCATGCACCCAAAATATAATTATGGATATGGATATATGTCAAATCCAATATTATATTTGTTTCTAGCTCAATCTTATATTGATGATTCAATTATCTTGATATTAGAAACCATCTCTAATATCTTTACTTTGATCAAAGATTCCCTGAATCATCATCCGATTGATAACTAGCTGGATGCAATCTCCTCTTACAAAGAGTGATCGATTCCTTGTTGACCTACTCATTACCTTCATATACAATTCACCATTCCCAGTATCAATCCTATGCATGACTCAATGTCATGAATAGGATTGAACCAAAGGATGGGTTCATGTACATAAGGTACTTATGGCAGTCTCAAGTCAAAGGATTACTTGTACCACTCCCACTATGAGAACCTTCTATAGACATGTAGCTAAGACTCCATTAGATGTTCTCAAGTTGGATCATATCGGTGAACTCATTCTTTAAGATCACCCACATCCTAGTATTAGTGTCATACACAAGTGACTGTGAGAGCAATCACCCTCTCCAGTATACATGGGATGTGCTAGTCTTACCGAAAAAATCCTGATCCCCTACTCAGGGTTCCTTTAGCTAGGAATATTTTAGATTAAGGTTTTAAGACTTTAGGTCTCACTGGTATGATCTCATCATAACCCTAAAATCATAGCCCTAATCTATGGGGTTCATCATATAATAATAAACACAGCGTATGATGAAAAATAATACCTTTATTAGAATATTGTCAATTATAATGGTTTGGGAGATACAACATAGATTGGCTTGTAGGGCATATCCCTTTCAGAGCATAAGTCCGACCTCTGGCTGGAGCAGTAGAGGTAGAAGCTATGTCCTCTACAGGAATGGAAGTAATCGGGTCAACTAACTCAGCCACCGCTGGGAGAGGTGTGCGATCAAAAGAATGTCCAGAGTCAAGATACTGAAAGCCGGGTGTATAAAACCCAATTTCTCGAATAACTAATGATGTATGAAGGGTAGGAGTGTCAGATATCTGAGTATCAAAAGTAGGGGTAACAGCTGATGATACAAGTGTATCAAGAATAACAGTATCAGCTATAGAAGTATCAGTGTATCTACAATGGGTGTATCAATAGTGTGAGTCTTAATGACAGGTGTATGAATATCAGGAGAATCACTATCAGGTAAGTCAATGATTGGTGTATCGATAATAGGAGTGAGAATAGGAATAGGAACTTGAGCACAAGTGTGATCAATCGATCTAGAAGGAGAAGATAGATCAGGAATCTGGGCAGGTGAAAAAGATGGGTCAGCAACAAGGTTCGGAGGCAAATCAGCCATCACCTCCTCAACTGGCTCTGACATAAGATCAGCAATGTCAAACCAGTCTGAGTCAGTCTCCTCATCTCCATCATCATCTCCAATAACTATATCTCCAACTCTATCTCCAATAGTAGTATCAACACCAGTATCAATGTCAATAATATCATCAGTTGGTGTAGGAGCCGGTACATGAGTAGGTGCAGGAGTAGTATCTGCAGCCAGAGCACTCATCGAAGATCTGGATAGTGCTGAAAGAATAGCCGAGATGCCTTCACTAAGATCACTATGGCTCTCTCTAGTCTCAGCTAAAAAAATGTCAAAACGTTGCCTCATGATGAACACGTCGATCTCGATGCATCTGACTCTATCCTCTAAGCTATCTGAAGTGCCAAGAGTCTTCATCTGTGCTGTCTGAGGCTGGGCAGAAGTAGAAGGATCAGACTGAGGAGTAACCGCTGGCTACGCTACTGTCTCAGGCTGTGTCTTGCTCGGTCCTGCCTCACCTGAAAGAATCTGCTCCTCCTCTACTGTGTCCTCATCATCAGCTCTATCCTCAGCCTGACCAGATATCCTCCGTGTCCATTGGCCTCGGACCAAATGATAACCCATCCGATGTAATGACCTGACATCATACACATTGGTATGAATCAATGTACGATAAGGCTCATCCTGAAAGCTGACTCCATACTCCCTGAACAATACAGTCAATCCCATGCCATAAGGTAAGCAGAGCCGATGGCTAGACGATGCCTCTGTCATCTGATGTACCATCAGAACAGGAAGGCATATCAGCGTACGCTGAACCAGTGAGACCATCATGAGCAACTCCCGCTCGGTGATATAGTCAAAGCATCCGATCTTCGATAGAAGAATCTGGGCAATGATATGGTATAGCAGTCTCATCTCTGTGGATAGCCTCGATGCTGGAACAGTGGCTCCCTCTGGTAAGATGTTTGACTCAAAAATACATTGGAGACCACTGACTCGGTCCATCAGGCTATCAACAACTGATCCAGTCATAGGTATTCCCACACTCGGCTCAAAATCTCTGATGAAATGGGGATATCCTGTCCTCTGACCTGTGCAATCCAACCATCTACTCCGCAGGCAAGTGAACCATAAAACTCTCTCATCAGCCTGGGATAATATCTCTCACTGAGTGAACAAAAAGTGGTCAACCTAGCATGTCGAAAATCCACTCTCCTATCCGAAAATATTGCTGGTCTATAAAGGAAAAGTCCACTCGGCATCCTCCAACCATTGTCTTGGAGCTCATCCGGCTAGAAGGAACAAACAAAGATCGTGCGGGCAGATCCGGAGCTCTAGACTCATGTCGGGCCTTCGTCCTTCGCTCTTCTTCTTGTTGTGACTGACGAGATCGATGAACAACTTGCTTGCAAGGACCCATTATCAAGATTTGAAGTTTGGGCAAGGTTTTTGGTTGAAAAAGAGGGTTTCTTGGGTTTAGGAAGCTAAACCTAGGAAGAAATCCAACAAAAATGGCTACCAAACATTTGAATCCAAGAAAACAACGGGTGAAAACAGTAAAATGGAAGGATGAACATCATGGGTACCTCAAATCCAAGTGTCGGCTCGGAAGAAAAAAGAATTTGGGAAAAAAATGGTTTGGAAACCCCTTAAATCTCAGTTTGCTGTCGGTCATGTATCGGCTCATGCATGTGTCGACACATTTTGGTGTCGACACATAAATGTGTCGACTCAACAACTTAAAAACTAAAAAAATTTGGAATTTCTCAGAAAGATCAAAATCAATTGAAGTGAGATAGATCTAGAGTCAATCAACATGATTTATCATGAATGAGGTCAAATTGATACAGTTTGAGTCAAATTATTGGAAAAATTTAATCAAATGGATTGATAATCCCGAGCTCTCTTCTAATCATACAGAATCAATCTTCCAGAAGATGTTTAGTCAAATAATCAACTAATTGAAATTTAGTACTAATAAATTCAAGCAAAACATCATTGTTTTATACATGATCCCTATAAAATGATGTCTAATTTCAATGTGCTTACTCCTAAAATGTTGAATAGGATTTTTAGTCAAGCAAATAGCACTGGTATTATCACATTTAGTAGGAGTACTAGTTAACTTGAACCCAAAGTCTTTGAGTTGTTGTTTAATCCACAAGATTTGAGCACAGCAACTTCCTGCTGCAATATACTCAGCCTCAGCTGTGGATAGTGCAACTGAAGTTTGTTTCTTGCTAAACCATGAGATTAAGTTCACCCCAAGAGATTGGCAAGTTTCACTAGTATTCTTTCTATCTAGTTTACAACTAGCAAAATCCGTATCAGAATATCCAATCAATTCAGCAGATAAATTTCTAGCATACCATAAACCAATACTAATAGAGTGCCAGACAGATATCCAATAATGCACTTAACAGCCATAAGATGTGATTCTTTAGTTTCAGACTGATATCTAGCACACATACAAACACTAAATATTATATATGGTCTACTAGCAGTCAAATACAGTAAAGAGCCTATCATACCTCTGTACAACTTTTGATCTACTGATTTACTATGCTCATCTTTATCAAGTCTACAAGAGGGGCTCATAGGTGTACCTATTGGTTTAGTAGTCTCCATTCCAAACTTCTTAATGATTTCTCTTATGTACTTAGCTTGGTTAATGAAGATACCATCTGTAGTTTGCTTGATTTGGAGACTGAGAAAGAAGTTTAGTTCTCCCATCATGCTCATCTCGAACTCACCCTGTATTAGCTTAGTAAACTCTTGACAAAGAATTTCATTAGTAGCATCGAAAATGATGTCATTAACATATATTTGTACTATTAACAAATCATCATCTTTTCTTTTCAAAAATAGAGTCTTATCAATATTTCCTCTAGAAAATACATTTTCAATAAGAAATTTGCTTAGTCTTTCATACCATGCTCTAGGTGCTTGCTTTAATCCATAAAGTTCTTTGTGTAATTTGAAAACATGATCAGGATGTGCATGATTTTCAAATCTAGGTGGTTCTTCAACAAAAACCTTTTCATTTATAAAACCATTCAAGAAAGCACTCTTAACATCCATTTGAAATAATTTGAAGTTCATAAAACAAGCAAATGCTAATAATAGTCTAATTGCTTCAAGTCTAGCAACAGGAGCAAAAGTTTCATCAAAGTCAATCCCTTTCTCCTGATTGTAGCCTTTAGCAAATAGCCTTGCTTTATTTCTAATAACAATACCATTTTCATCTAATTTATTCCTATATACCCATTTAGTGCCAATAATTGAAACATTAGATGGTCTTTCTATAAGTATCCAAACATTATTTCTATCAAATTGTATTAGTTCTTCTTACATAGCATTGATCCAGTTAGAGTCTTTTTCAGCTTCTTCAAAACATTTGGGTTCTATTTGAGATACAAATGCTATATAATCACATTCATTTCTAATAGAAGCTTGAGTTCTTACCCCTTTGGATGGATCTTCTAAGATTAATTCTTTAGGGTGTCCATGAGCATACCTCCACTCCTTAGGTAGATCTTGATACTTTGGAGTATCATTTTCTTTCTCATCCTTGTCTTGTTCTTCTTCATTTGGTTGAGCTTGATCATTTAGTGTCAGCTTCTGAAGTTTGTCAGCACCTGCACATTCATCAAATGTATCCTTTTTTTCTTGAGGATTTGTTAGTAGATTCTTCAAATACAACATGTATTGACTCTTCTACAACCAAAGTTCGTTTATTAAATACTTTGTATGCCCTGCTTGATGTAGAGTATCCTAAGAAGATACCTTCATCAGACTTGGCATCGAACTTTTCAAGATGATCTTTTCGTTGTTCAAAACAAAACATTTACAACTAAAAACTCGAAAATATTTCAAAGTTGGTTTTCTTTGGTTCCAAAGCTCATATGGAGTTTTCTTTAAAATATGGCGAATTAAAACTCGATTTAAAACATAACAGGTTGTATTTATAGCTTTAGCCCAAAAATACCTTGGCAAATTGTTTTCATAAAGCATTGTGCGTGCCATTTCTTCCAAAGTATGTTTTTTCCTTTCTACCATCCCATTCTACTGAGCTGTCATAGGTGCAGAAAAATTATGTTCTATACCTTTTTCATTGCAAAAGTTTTCAAAATCTTGATTTTCAAATTCAGTTCTATGATCACTACGGATACAAACAACTGAAACACCTTTTTTATTTAAAACTTTTCTATAGAACTTTACAAATACAAAAAATGATTCATCTTTTTGTGCTAGAAAGAAAACCCAAGTAAATCTTGAAAAATCATCCACAATGACTAATCCATATCTCTTGCCTCCTAGACTTGATATTCTAGTTGGTCCAAAGAGATCCATATGAAGTAGTTCAGGCAGTCTACTAGTAGTTACAAATCCTTTTGGCTTAAAAGAAGTTTTGACTTGTTTACCAAATTGACATGCTTGGCAAATTCTATCTTTTTCAAAATAAATTTCAGGTAAATCTCTAACTAAATTCTTTTTATTAAGTTTTGAAATGAGATACATACTAACATGCCCTAATCTTCTATGCCATAACCAACTAGTCTCTTTCTTAGTAGAATTCATTGCAACAAGGCATTCTCTATTAGGTAAAGATAGATCATCAAGGTCCACCAAATAAATGTTTCCATGCCTTTTTTCAATGAATTGTACTCCATTAATATCCGGACTAGTAATCATGCAGTATGATGATTTGAAAATTACTTGAAAACCTTTATCACAAAACTGACTAATGCTCAAAAGATTATACTTTAAACCATCTACTAAAAGTACATTACTAATACTATTAGAAGGAGTTATGTGAGCCTTACTAATACCA
Source organism: Areca catechu (assembly GCA_021397845.1). Taxonomy (NCBI): domain Eukaryota; kingdom Viridiplantae; phylum Streptophyta; class Magnoliopsida; order Arecales; family Arecaceae; genus Areca; species Areca catechu. Next base: position 99,244,747 of record CM038045.1, read on the forward strand.
ATGTTTTTTCCTTTACCATTATCATCGAAGGTCGCACTCCCTTCATTCAAAGCTTCAAGAGAACTAAATTGCTTCACATCTCCAGTCATGTGCCTTGAGCAACCACTATCAAGATACCAGACTCGTTTATTTTCCTTGGTTGCAAGACACACTTGCAATAAGATCAAGCTTTGTTTTTAGGTACCCAAGCTAACTTGGGTCCTTTAGGGTTAGCATTCAAAATGGTTCCTTTTGGAACCCATACTCTACCAAAAGACATGATTTTTCTAAAACTATATTGATATGATTTATGACCTAATTTTTTGCAAGTGAAACAAGTAATGCTGGATGATGCAGGTACAAAAAAGTTTTTGAAATACTTTTGTTGCTTTTGTGGTTTATATCCTAAACCTGCTTTATTAAAAACTGCTTTTTGATTGTTTAAAAGTAAGTTTAACTTTTCTGAGCTATAAGTAAATTTGTCAACAAAAGGTTTTAACTTTTCAAGTTCATTTTTGTGTTAAGCATATTCAAGTTCTAAATCCTTATTTTTCTTTAAAAGATCATTGTTAGACATAACATTTTTAGGTCTTTTTAAAACTTCATTTTTCATACATAAAGCACCATTTTTCTTTTTGGAAACATCTAATTTAGATTTCAAAGAACTAACATCATTTAGTTAGAGTTGTTTTCTAAAGAAAAATTATTTGCATGCTTTTTCAATTTCTTATTTTCAGATAAAACTAATTTATAATCATGCATTAATTCTTCAAAAGCATTCCTAAGTTCATCGAAAGTAAAATCAACTTCAGAGTCAGAACATACCTCATCATTATCCTAATGCGCCATGAAGCAGAGATTTGCAACTTCATTCTACTCTTCCTCTGAACTGGAGTCTTCGCTGTCACTCCAAGTGGCTATCATTGCTTTCTTCCTTAATTTCTTTTTTGATTTCTTGAGGAGAGGACAGTCAAACTTGTAATGTCCCAGCTTCTTGCACTCGAAGCATATAAGTACTTCCTTCTCCTTTTCCTTTTTTTTCTCTTTTTCTTTTTTCTTTCCCTTTTCCTTGGACTGATATTTCTTTTTATAGGGAAACTTCCTTCTCTTCATAAATCTTCTAAACTGATGTGCAAGGAGGGCTTCTTCACCTTCTTCTTCTTCTTCATCTTTGGACTCATCAATTGAAGATTCTTCTTGAATATTTGACTTGAAAGCAATCCCCTTCTTTTTCTTGTCAAGGTCCATGGATTTCTGTTTCAGATTGAGCTCATAAGTCATGAGCGATCCCACTAGTTGCTCAAGTGGTAGCTTGTCTACATCCTTTGCTTCTTGAATTGCGGTCACCTTTGGATCCCATGACGTTGGAAGTGACCTAAGAATTTTATTCACAAGATCAGCATTAGACATGACTTTACCAAGACTTCTCATACTGTTAACTATATTTGTGAATCATGTATACATATCAGTGATAGATTCATTTGGTTCCATCCGAAACATCTCATATGTATGCACTAACATATTAACCTTAGTGTTCTTCACTTGATTGGTACCCTCATGGGTAACTTCATATTTCTTTGACAGACATGCATGTAGATATCATATTAAATTCACTAGGATCTAATGCACAATAAAGAAGATTCATTGCCTTAGCATTGATCTCGGATTGTTTAATGTCATTTTCATCCCAATCCTCTTCAAGTTTTGGGATGGAAACACCATTAACCACCATCGAAAGAATATGAGGACCCTTATCAATAACTTTCCATAAATTGTAATCAATAGAATGCATATAAATTCTCATCCTAGCTTTTCAATAAGTATAATTTATACCATTGAAAAACGGAGGTCTGTTTGAGGCTTGTCCCTCAACTACACTAGTACCAATTAGCGCTGCCATAGATCTTTACTTAAGGTGGTAAAGCCTATGTACTGAGAACAGGGCTCTGATACCACTTGTTGCCCAGAAAGCAATCCAAGAGGAGGGGTGAATTGGATCTCTAAAAATTTAAGCTAATCACAAATTACAATCTCAATGAAAGCAATCCAATCCAACAAATATATAAATCAAGGTATTATGAATCAAAAGCAATGCTCTAAGATATAAGTGCAGCAAAAATTAATTGCAATAAATAAAGAGCAAAGAGAGAGAGATCAAGCAATCACAAACACCAAAAGCTATAGTGGTTCGATGCCAACAATGCACCAACATCCACTCCCCAAGATCCTCTTGGGAATTCACTATAATCACACGATTACAGTCGATTAGTTTTTCGGGCTCACAATCAAAACCCGACTTGTTTTACAAGGCTCACAAGTCACAACCTCTCTTGGTTTTATGGGCTTACCAAGAACCAATTGGTTTTCACAAGGCTAACCAACAACCTCCCTTGATTTTTCGGGCTAACCAAGAATCTTAGTGGTTTTGCGGGCTAACCGCCGACCTAATTTACTTTTAAGGCTTACCAATAATCTCACTTGGTTTTACAATAGGCTAACCAAGAACCCTTACAAGAAATGAGGTTTAGAAATAAAGAACCAATGTAAGCTTTCAATAACAAAGCGAATATGTCGATGTAGTTCGATGTAGAGTTGTTTTGTCCTTGATGAAGCCTTTTGGATGCCCAAGATTGAATGATCTTAATGCTCTTGATGACTTTTGAATGCTTGAAGGCTTCCTTTAGCTTGAGAGCGATTGAAACTTGAATGAATAGGAGTTAAGGCTCTTCTCTCTTTTTTTCTCTCTAGACTCTTCAATGGTATTCAATTCTCTCCTTTTTGATTTGATTTGGAGTACATAAATACCCTCCCAAGGCCTCAAAACTGAAATCTAGCTGTTACACTTGAAAAACTAGCCATTGGGGGCATTTTAGGCAAGTTCTGTGCTTGAAAAAACTAGCCGTTACTGTTGTCAGAACTCCATGTGTCGACACTTCTTCAGTTGAGTCGACACATAAGGTCGACACATATTCTTCTTGAGTTGACACATAGTTCAAAAGGCTCCATTCAGATTCTCTGAAAATCTCAGATATGTCGACACCTTCTCAGTTGAGTTGACACCTTGAGTCGATACCTTGCTTCCATGTGTCGACACTTCAACTGTTCCTTCAGCTTATGCAAGTTTTGTAGCTTGAAAGTCTCAGGCGATGTGTTGATCCATGTGTCGATACCATGAGTTGACACATTAGGTCCATGTGTTGACACTTGATCTATGCCATTTGAAACTTTGCTGCGTACCGGCCTGAGTCGACACTTCAACTTCATGTGTCAACACTTCATGTCATGTGTCAATACTTTGAATCGACACATCACTGAAAAATATACAGAAACTACTGATTTTGAGCTGAACAGGTTTTCACTTAACTTAGTTATCCATTCAACCATCTCTTAAGTGTCCAAGTCTTCTTTTGATTAATCTTTTCATTACAAACTTGGCTCCTTCAAAATAATTGGGATTCTTCAAATTTTGTGAACACCCTTTCAATAAAAAAATACACTCAAAGCAAATTATTAGTCCTCAACTTATACTTAACTGTTTTGCTTATCATCAAAATCAATTAGTGGAGTCAACAAGTGTTATTCTGACAGGCTTCAAAATGATTTGAGTCTTCTTCTTTTTTTACAAGACTAGATTGAACTCAATAGACAGGATTCACATTTACATAATTTAACTTCAAAATTTACATGACTCAAAACTTGACTTTACTTAACTGACTTGACATAATCCAAAAACTGATCTCAAATACTAATAGTATGGATCAAAACCCAAATACATGACTTAAATATTGAAAGGCCCAAAATAGGACTCAGGGGCCATACAAAGACTCATATGGACTAACCCACAAAACTCAAATGAACTCATTCAAATTAACTAAACCCTAATTACAAGTTGGGCTCAAATCCTAAACTCTAATTTGATAACTATAGAGGATTGAGATGCCTTTGCCAAAGTTTGGGACCTCTAATGTCCCCATCATATTGCCCTAACCTATGGGGTTTATCATAATCTTTAAGTAAGACACAGCAATATGATGAAATAAAAATGCCTTTAATAATATAATAATATCATACAAGATTTGAAGATTACAAAAATGCCCTTACAGAGATTGGCTTTTAGGGCACTTTTCTTTCAATCTTCTACTTGCATTAAAGCTAATCGCCCTTGTATTTTATACCCATACAATCTAAGTGGTGATCAAACTGCTACTTGGGTATTGCTTTAGTGAATGGATCTGCTATATTTTCTTTGTATCAACCTGTTCGATGATAACATCTTGTCATTGAATGAGGTGGAAGCATCTTAGGATGTGCTTAGACTTATTATGAGACCTTGGTTCCTTAACTTTCACAACAACTCTACTGGTTGTTTTATAAGGTGAAGACATACACTAATATGGATTTGCTATCATCTGGATCTGTTTGAAAACTAGAATCCGTATATCCTTCTAGTTTCAACTCTGATCCTCCATATATAAGAAAAATATCTTTAATCCATCTTAGGTACTTAAGAATATTTTCACAGCTTTCCAATGATCCTCCCCTTGATCAGCTTGGAACCTGCTTACTATGCCTAAGGCATAAGTAACATCAGGCTTGGTACATAACATGGCATACATAATTGATCTTATAGTCGAAGCATAAGGAATCATTGTTATCCTCTCTCTTTCTTCTGATGTCTTAGGAGACATCTTCTTAGAGAGATGTATGCCTTGACTCATAGGTAAGTAACCCCTCTTACTTCCATCCATATTGAATCTCTTCAACACTAAGTCAATGTACCTAGATTGGGATAAGCCTAGCATCCTCTTAGATCATCTCTATAGATCTTTATACCTAGTATATAGGATGCGTCTCCCAAATCCTTCATGAAAAACTTTGATGATAGCCAAGTCTTAACCGATTGTAATATTGGGATTGAAGGTGAAAAAAACACCAACACCATGCATACAATATGCAAAAGCAAGGCAGAAATAGATGCATTTTAAAATGATTTTAAAATATGCATAACGGAAGGCTTGGTAGATCGATCTAAATGATCTACCAATCTGTCCACAACAAAATCTAGTATAATAAAACAGCATGTAATATAAACATCAAAACAAGAGAAAAGAAAGGATATTAAAGTACCTTACTGATATACCTTTAATGGATAAAGTGGCGGTGCTCCAAGGATAATGCTCTTGAGCCACACACATGTCTGGCCACTACAGGTAATCCACACGTGGGCTCGACTCTGATCAACTCCCTCGGAGTGCTAGCTCCTTGGGATCCTTTGGGTTGATCTTCTTCTTCCTGGAAGACGAGGAGAGGTGGAACCCTTCCTAACTAGCTCTCTTCCTAAGGCCTAGCTTGAGTTATAGGAGTCCACACACCCAATGCCCAAGTCCTCTCAACCCTTTTCTTCCCTCTTAGAATCTCAGCAGCTATGAGATTCAGAGACAAAAACAAAAGCTTCTTTAACCCAGCAGCCCTAAAATAACACTTATTTATAGAGGCAGCCAAGAGAGGGAGAAAGAGAAAGGAGGAGTGTTTGGGGGAGAAGGTCAAGGAGCATACCATATTGACTAAAAATACATTAGGAAGGAATGACAATCATTCTATGAAAGTTTGGAGCCAAAATAGCTTGAATTCAAAATTCAAACCAGGTCAAAACCTTCCAAAAATGTCCTAGAAATGTCGTTCAGGAATTTCTAGTCGAGCAGAGATGAGTCGACTCGAGCAGGTTTGAGTCGGCTCATCCAGGACAGAGAATAGTCAGATTATACATTCGAGTCGGCTCGAGCAGGGGTCGAGTCGACTCAACCAGAACATAGAATGAGTCAACTTGAGCAAGGGTCGAGTCAGCTCATCCAGAAAAGTCTTCCATAAATTCTTCTTGTCATAGCCAAGTGTTGACCCCTCAAGTGTCGACACATGGTCAATCATATTGATCGCCAGTGATAGAAAACTATTCTTAATCATCAACCAGCCTTAAGATCATGTAGAAACCCCCATGGTGTGTGACCCTATAGGTTTGAACACTAAGCCGGTAGCACCGGAATACTTCCAGTACCAATCAAAGTCCTCATCTAGCAATGATACCATATGTCCGGATAGGTAAAAGATGCAGAGCACCTCTCTAGAACCTCTAGCATATGGTTACCACATAATCATCCCTTTGACCTCATAATGCTCAGGATGACCTAGGGTTCGACTGCCAACCCTAATTTGGTTTATCCAGATTGTGTCTCAACTTTACAAGTTCTGTGACTCATCACAAGAACTACCCTGGCCAAGGATTCGCTAAATTGAGACACAATGAGCCATTCACTCCAAACTATTTGGAGGGATCAATTCCATCTTGATCCACCACCACTCCACATATACTTGACTGCACCCAGAAACCTTCCGTCACTAGATTAGAAATCCAGATAGTCCAGTACCAAAGTATAGTGAGTTGCTTGCAAGCTACCATGGTGATCTCAAGTCTGAGGGACACATATATCCATATCCCTTCACGAGCAACCCTTTGGCAGAAGGGAGCTTTGCAAATGGTCATGTTCAGTGAGATGTCACACATTTTACTTGCATGTCACACTAGTGTCTCCACACTCCTTGGTTAAGAGGATAACTGACAAATGTGACATACAACAACCTACAATCGATACATTGTTGTCCTATAACAATGTATCATTTGGTTGTGAACCAGTTTAAGAACTACTTGATATATCCTCTCTATATCAAATAATGTAGTTTCTAGGACTCTATCACACAACAATTTATTTCAGAAAAATGCAAATATGATGAATAGCCAAAAAAAATATTTTTATTTATTAAAAATTATATACACTTACAAGATAGCACAACTGTCTACAACCTAGATGATTGGCTTTGGGACACAATTTCTAACAGGGATATCATTCCCAATGATTTGTATGTCATCAACATACAAGACCAAGAAAATAAGTGCACTCCCACTTGTCTTCTTGTACACACATGGTTCGTCCACATTCTTGATAAAACCAAACTCCTTAATTATTTCATCAAAGCGGATGCTCCAACTCCTCAATGCTTGCTTTAGTCCATAAATGGACTTCTTTAGCTCGCATACTTGGTTTGGTCTCCCACTTAAAACAAAACCCTCTAGCTGTGTCTATAGACTTCTTCCTCTAGTTTTCCATTAAGGAAAGCAATCTTTATGTCCATCTACCAGATTTCATAATCATGGTATGCTACTATAGCATGCGATTTCCGAATGAACTTGAGCATGGCTATTGGTGAAAAGGTTTCATCATAGTTAATTCTATGTTTTTGTCTAAAACCTTTTGCCACCAGCCTGGCCTTGTAGGTCTCTACTTGACCATCTACTCCTATCATCTTCTTGAAGACCTATTTACATCCTATTGGGTTAATTCTTTCAGGTGGATCTACCAAGATCCAAACTTGATTGGAATACATGGAGTCCATTTCAGACTTCATGGCATCTAGCTATTTGTCAGAGTCTTTACTCTCGATAGCTTCCGAATAGGTCACCGGATCATCATCTTGAATGATACTGGCCTTATTGTCATTCTCGATGACAAAACCATATCTAAGAGGTTCTCCCCGCACCCTCTTTGACCTTCGGAGAGGAGATGTGTGTTGTGGCTATTCTTGATCAACAAGAACCTCTGGTTGAGGAATTGCATTCGAAGATTCTTCAGGAATTGGTTGTTGGTTTTGAACTTCACTTAGTTCAAGTGTTGTATCACTACTTCTTTCTTGGATAAATTCTTCTTCCAAGAATGTAGCATGTCTACTGACAAATACTTTTTGTTCAGTAGTATGATAAAAGAGGTATCCAACACCCTCTTTAGGATAACCAACAAACCTGCATTTGTCAACCCTAGTACTTAACTTATGTCCAAAATTATTCTTGACATAAGCATAGCAACCCCAAATCTTTAAGTATTTAAGATTTGGTCTTTTGCCATTCCATAACTCATATAGAGTGCTAGTTACTGACTTTGATGGTACCCTGTTCAAAATATAAGTAGCATTTTCCAGGACATATCCCTAGAAGGAAATAGGAAGATCTGTGAAGCTCATCATGGACCTCACCATTTCTAACAAGGAGCGATTTCTCCTTTCTGTCACACCATTTAATTGGGATGTATAAGGAGGAGTCCATTCATAGATTATGCCTTTGTTCTTAAGATGGTTTAAAAACTCACTAGACAAGTATTCACCTCCTCGATTAGAATGAAGAGTTTTAATACTATGTCTAGTTTGTTTTTCAACCATGCTTTGATACTCTTTAAATTTATCAAAGGCTTCGAACTTGTATTTCATTTTATACATAAGACCAAACCTAGATAAGTCATTGATAAACGTGATGAAATAAGAGTATCCACCTCTGGCATGAGTTGTTATAGGTCCATATACATCTGTATGCACAAGACCTAATAACTAGTTGCCCTATCTCCATGCCTAGTGAATGGAAACTTGGTCATTTTTCTTTTGAGGCAAGACTCACAAGTTCCCAATGATTAAAAATCATAAGGGTCAAAGTAATTATCTTTGACTAACTTGTTTATCCTTGACTCACTTATATGACCTAACCGAAAATGCCAGAGAAATATGACATTGACATTATCTCTCTTTCTCTTCTTGTTATCAACAAGTAATATTTCATCATTGAGTTCTAAAGTTAGAAGACCATTAATAAAATAACCATGTCCAAATATTTTATTATTATGAAGAATAGAGCTACCACTGCTCTTTATACTTATTTCATATCCTTGTTGTAATAACAAGGGTATTGAAATAATGTTTCTTACAATATTTGGTACATAGTAACATTCTTCCAACTTTAAAATATTACCCGAAGGTAATAATAAAAGATAGGTGCCCACGACTTCAAAATACATGGCTTCACCACTTGTGCCATATAGCCTGAAGTCACCTTTCTTCAAGCTTTTAATTCTATGGAGTCCCTGCAATGACTTGCAGATATGAGACCCACATGCGGTATCCAATACCCATGAATTAGAAATGAAAGCACTCAATGATAAATTAGTTTGTATCATGTACAAACCTTTAGATGCTCCACCAGCATCCTACTTCACACTTGCAAGATATGTCTTGCAATTTTTCTTCCAATGCCCTTGCTTGCCGTAGTGGAAATAGGCTCCATCATTGATGGCCTTCTTGGCTTTCTTCTTCTTCCAGATGCTCTTTTTAGGGTTAAACTTCCTTTTCATACCCTTTTTCGTTGCCTGTTTCTTCTTCCCATCAATGAGAAGAAGATGAGACTTATCTCTTTTAGAATAGCTCTGTGCTATCTTCAGCATGTTCAGCAGTTCAGGCAAAGAAATATTCAGTTTGTTCATATGATAATTTAGAATAAACTGAGAGAAGAAATCTGGGAGTGATTACATGATCAAGTCTAGGTTGAGTTCACCATCCATTACAAACCCTAATTGACCTAATCGATTGATTAAGTCAATCATTTTTGAAATGTTGGTTTATACAGATGAACCCTCACTCATTCATGCATGGAACAACTGCTTCGATATCTCGTACTGAGTTGCCCTACTTTGCTCTCCATAGAGCTCCTTTAAATTGAGCAATATGGACTGAGGTTCCATCCCTTCATGTTGCCTATGAAGCTCATTGCTCATCAAGGCTAACATGATTGGTGTGGGCACCAGGATCCGACAGAGGCTCCTCAATCCTCTGTGGATCTCAGATTAGGGTTCCACTTCTGTGAGTCATGTAATAAGGCTATAAGCCAAAGTAATTTTATAATTTTGAGTCATGCACCTAGTCTAAGTTTGTTTTAGTCTTGTACTTTGACCAATTTGGGTCAAGTTTAGGTCATGGGTCCTGTATTTATTTTTGGTTCGAGTCTGAGTTTGGATTGGGCCCAAGCCCAATTGAAGTCAACCTGGCTTTCAAGACCAAGTCAAGTTTCTTGTGGGCCAACCAACCTCTTACACTTGGGCAGATGCCAACCTAGGCACCACCTTAGCCACCTATGTGGCGCCACATCAGTTGACACTTGGGCATCCAAGGAAGGAAGCAAGGAGGCACCCCTCATGCTTTCCACACAACCCCCCATACCATTTTCATTTGGGCGACCATGGAAGGAGAAGACATCATCCCCCTCTTCCCTCCCCCACATCATGCCATGATCCATCATCAATGGGGTGTTGAAGATTCATGAAGAGACCAAGCCACAAAGCAAGCCATCTCCTAAGTCTTCTTCCCAAAGTATTCATCATACAAGAGAGGAAAGTCAAGGGACACATTCCACATTCCAAGCCTTCAACTTTGCAACGCCTAAAGCTTCCTCCACCTTGGCCAGCCATGAGTCACTCCAAATGGGCGTTGAAGAACCAAAGGAGGCACATCCCTTCAAGCAAGCTTTGCTCCCCGTTTCCTCCCCAAAGTGAACATGCAAAGAAGGAAGTCAAGAGGCCAATTCCCCTCTCCAAGCCCTCCCACATGCCACGCCAATCCCCTCCTTCATTTGGTCGGCCATGAAGAGCTTTCCCCATCCATGTGGGCACCATCTTTTTGGGTTGTAATTGGTTTCAAAGGTTTGAATTGTTTTGAAATCAAATGGGCCTTGGGTGCCTATTTAAAGGACGCAACCCCTCCATTGTAAAGGGTATTGAATGATTATATGAAAGAGCTTGAGTTTTGTTTTTCCTCCAACCATTATCTCCTAGATTAGGTTTGAGTGAAGCTTCCTTCATCCCCAGGGACGTCAAGTGGTGTGAGGCCACCTTTCCGTCGCCCCAGGGTGTCGCAAGTCCTTCATCCTCCGGGACGTCGAGTGGTGTGAGGCCACATTCCTTCGTCCTCCGGGACATCACGGGGTGCGAAGCCCCAAGTTATCCCCTTCTTCGACTTCGAAATCCAGCCGGACATCGGGCTTGAAGCCCCTTCTCAACCCTCCCTTAGTTCCATTTCGATACTTCTCTCCATTTCACTAATCCCTCCTTTGCTTGCCTACAGGTCCCCCTTGGTATCATGGGCACCGGAGATGGTCTGCTTTGCCATCGCGACCACCCGATCGAAAGCCGGCGCATCTGCGGGTTCGACTGCTCGGGCATCCAAGCCGCATCTGCCGAGTCGAGCGATCTCTGCATCGGGTGCTTCAGACATGTGAGGTTTGCCCCTATCTCCTAAGTAGGTCATATCGAGCTTAGTCCTATCGGGATTTCTTAATCCCGGGATCCTGTTCTCTTTTTCACTATTTAGGGACTTGATTTGCTAGTGTAGGCTTCTATTATTCAGTTTCTCCTATTTCTAGTCTTTGTTTGTGATCGGAAATCAAAAACTTATAAAAACATTTAAAACTCATCAACTATAAAAAACCCCTTTGCAACATAAGCATCCATACTAGCATCTTTAGTCCTTTCCTACATCAATGATGCACCTGACAGTTATGCTATCATTTTGCCACATTTTATGTGTGGCCCTTTCCTCCTCGGAAGCATTCTCTCCGATCGGCTCTGGATCCGGAGAATCAAGAATATAAGAAAGCTTCTCCTGAGTCAATACTATCCTTAAGTTCCTCAACCAGTCCATATAATTGGGACCGATCAACTTGTTGGCATCTAAGATGCCCCGTAGTGACAAATTTTAAACCATATTAAATCCTACAATTATTTAAGAATAATAAAAGCAGACCACTCAAGATGACATTCATAATTGGATAAGGACTTTATATCTAATTATGTCTCCCACTATTATATTCGAATACCATAACCCTCACCTATGGTAAGCGAGAAACCTTACCAAGTCTCTTTAGTGGGGTTGAGATCCCAATTCCTCATGAGTACCTTGTGTTACACAACAAACACTCATGAGTTCAAAGGTAGGACTTTCTTTCCAATTGCAACCCATGCAATTCTCAACAAATGAATTACCTCTAAGACACTTATAGTCTTATGTTACATAACAAACTATCATATCTTAGTCTAGTCAGACCCTTTATTTCTATATAGCCATGATTGAATAATGTTGCCCTTGTGTTACACAACAAAGCAACAATTCAAATCATGCTATAAAGCACTAAGTGCACCAAGACAAATTTTATATCAAACCCTAGAGCAGGCCTTGTGTTACACAATAAACCTACTATAGTTTTGATATTAATTTGGCTTAGCATGAAGGAAGGCAAATTATAGTGTGCTTAATCAATTAGCATTTCCAATTTAAGGTCTAGATATGACCAAATTAGCCAGGGAAGTGGAAGGGGTGAGGGGATCCCCCCGTTGCTTTCCTTAGACACCAATTGAATTGGCCAAGTCAAACAACAGAACCAATTAAAAACCTCATTCCCTTAACCTTCCTAGAACCACTTGCTTAGACACCAATTGGCTGATCAAACCCTAATCAATTTTGCATCATGATTAACTTTACACTACGACTAAATATGATTTTAATGAGGGCTTTGATGTGGTCTCAAAATACATCCTAACTGTTGTCACCAAGATCATCATGGCCTATAGCTGCTATCGATGTCGGATCACCCCTTGTCTCCTCAGGAATGGCCTGCTCGTTGGGACCTACAAAATAAGGGTTAGAGACCCGGGCCAGGGATTCCGGTGGGGGCACTCCAACGTCAAGTCAGTGATGATCCAAGGGAATAGATCCTCTTGGTCAGCCCCTAAGATGGACTCCATGCTAGGAGGAGTGAATGATGTGTGGGTGAAGGTGCAAGTAAGCTGGAAAAAGTGGTGGCCGAAGTGAACTAGAGATGGATGGCTGTGTTCGGGCGGTCCTTTTCGTGGATCTCCGAGAGCCTTGAATTCTCAGTCTCCTGGATGGTTTCCTTGTGTGGCCTCCTTCCCCTACTTGCTTTAGTGTTTGTGGTTTAGCTTGCCTACCTCCCTGCTAGGGATGTCGAAGGTTCTTTTAAGTCCAGGTGGTTGTTGAATGCCTACCTCGGGATTTTCTCCCATGCTGGCAGGTGCGTGAGGTGGTGTTCCATGTCGTGGATGGGATGTCTTTCCTGGTTTGTGATAAGGGAAGCTGCATTGCATTCTGACATTCCTTCTAGTCGCTCCATTCTGGAAAAGTTGGCAGTGTCTCGATTGGGGGGCCACCACCCCCGGGATTCGAATCTCCTGGTTGACTTCCTCTTTCGGGTGGTGCAGGTGGTTGGTGGAGAGTGTGGCACCTTGGTCAGGGACCTTCTTCCTCTCTTGGAGTAAGTGGCAGCCGTATGTAGTTATTATAATTTGATGGGTGCTTCCTCGTAGTCCTCGGGTGGCTCACGGTGCCTCAGGAGGGTGGCTCCACCTCCTTGGTGGCTGGCGGCATCGTCCGAGATGGTTGCCGAACTGGAGAGTTGGGACTTGACTCCATCCCGGGGTGCTCGACCTCTGAGGGGCTCGACCTGGCGGAGGAGGGCTATGCTCGACTCCGATCTAGGGGGCTCGACCTCGGAAGGGCTCGACCCGACGGAGGAAGGCTCGAGTCCTACTTAGAGGGCTCGGCCTCGAAGGGGCTCGACCTGGTAGAGGAGGGCTGAGCTTGACTCCGGTCCAAGGGGCTCAGCCTCGGAGGGGCTCGATCTAGTGGAGGAGGACTGAGCTTGACTCTGGCCTAGGAATCCTGGGCTTGCGGGTGCTAACCTGGTGGAGGATAGAACTCTTTTTTGACGGGCCACCTCGTCATCCTGGGGGAGCTCGACCCGGCAAAGGGGTGGCTCAGCCTCGAAGGGGCCCGATCTGGTGAAGGAGGTCGCTTGGCTCTCGCCTAGGCATCTCGGGCTTATGGGTGCCGACCTGGCAGAGGACGGAACTCTCCTTTTGACAGGCCACCTCATCATCCTGGGGTAGCTCGGCCCGGAAAAGGAGTCCAAAATGGAGTGTCCACCGTGGTAGTTTGTCTTTTACTGACATGACATCTGACAGGGATTACACGTCAGCTTCCTGCCACATAATTTGCCCCCTACTTTCGAGTCTCATTGGTGCGGGGTGCTCGGGGCGAAGGGAGTAAATGTATTGCTAATGTGGAAAGGGAAGAATTCAGTGCAATGATGGCCATGATCGACAGCATCTCGGGAAGCAGTTTCTTCAGCCTACCCGGGGGAGCCACGTGGACACGTCCGAGGAGTAGTTATTATGGGCGCAGAATTCAGAGTGGCCGCATTCGAAGGTAGATGCCAGCCCTACTGATTGAGATGCATGGCACGGATCTGATGGTGGGGATTTGTAATAGTACGGTCGGGTGCCGGCCACCTCGAAAGGAAAAGCAACCTTTCCCGAAACACACCTTCTTTCAAATCCTGTGTGCTCTCCATCGTATCAAGGCTCTCCTTTCATTCCCCCGATCATTGTTGTCTCCCAAAGTTCACAGCAGGTTAGTCTCCTTTCTCCCTATCCTGATTGAGTAGGATCTTTCATCTAGGGCTAGGTTCATCTCTAGACCCTCGTCCGCTTTCTCCTTCTTCCTGCTTCTTTCCTTCATCTTCTCCCCCATGTCTCGCTTCAGACAAAACTTCCATCCCACAACTAACCAGGGTGAGGCCGGGCCCTCTAGGCCGAGACCACCGTCTTCTTCTTCTTCCGATGAGGAGGGGGAAAGGGCGCACTTCGAGTTTAGTAGGAGGCATCCCCCTGGTGGCATAGTCATTAGGGAACATAGACCTGTCCCCGCTCCTCCTCCAGCTGAACCTATTTCTGACCCTTCTCGGTCCACAGGTCTTGGTGGGATTGCTTCAACAATCTTAGCTAAGGAACTGGGGATCATTCAGGATGTCTACGGCATCCCTCACTCTGTCTGGCTCTTAATCCCTCGAACAGGGGATCGGTTACTTCCAGTAGCCCAGGCCAGATCACCATCTATGAGGAGACCTTCTTGTGTGGGCACCAGAATCTGACAGAGGCTCCTCAACCCTCTATGGATGTCCAATTAGGGTTTCAATTTTTGGGTCTTGTAATAAAGCTTCAAGCCTCAACCTTGTAATTTTCCTTTTGCTTTGAATTGAGTTTGTACTTTGACCAATTGGGTCAAATTGTGTCCTATACTTAGTCTAGTCACAAATTGAGTCCAGTCTGAGTCTGTTGGAAGTATGGGTCCATGAAAGAAGTGGTCTTAAAATTTAGTCTCCTTGGAGCCAAGTCAGGAAGGAATCCAAGATAGCTTAGGGCCCACCTTTTCATCCTATGTGGTGCCATGACAACTTGCTATGTGGGCAGCACACTCTTCATTTTTGGACGCCCAAAGAGGAGGAACACATCACTTGGCACTAGCCCTTTTTCCCTCACCCTATCAAGCTCCTTTCCAAGAAAGGGTGGTCGGCCAAAGAGAAGGTCAATGGGAGTTGAAGTTGGGAATTCAAATCCCTTGCTTCAAGCCCTCCAATCAAGTCTTCTTCCCAAATTGTTTGAACCTCTTTTGAAGGAAGAGACAAGATCCATGGGCGCCTCCACCTCACACTCCCCATGTCATGCCTTGTACCAAAAAAAAGATGCACAACCAAGGAAGGAAGAAGAACACATGCCTTGCTCCAAGCCTCTCTTCATGTTTTCTTCCAAAACAAAGAAGCTTCTTTCCAAGTTCAAGGTGCCAAGATCCCTCCTCCAAGCCTTGCATCATGCCACGCCCAATCAAGCTAGCTCTTGGTCGGCCAAGGAGAGAAGAAAAGTCAAAAGTTTGGGTGCCCATTTAAGAAAACTTGTATTCTTTCATTTGAAATTCAAAAAGGTCCTAAGGTGCCTTTTTAAAGGACATAACCCCTCCTTTGTAAGGTTAATTTTTGATGAATGAAAAAAAATACATTTCTTGAGTCCAATCTCTTTCTAGTTGCATTCATTCACTAGGAACGTCGATCTCCGTGAGGGAACGCCTTTGTCTTCGGGTGTCTAGAGGTGTGAGGCCTCTAACTACCGTCACTTTCGCAACTCCATCATTCGACTCTGAATCAAGAAGAACTCCACCATCACTTCAACAACTCTTTCTTCCATTCTTCCATTGCTTTCCTTCTGATTGAAACTTAACCTTTATCTTCTTTGAAGGTTGCAGGTCTTCCAGGTGACACAAGTACAGAGACGGTTGCCTTTGCCATTGAGATCTTCGGACGGCCAGCCGGCACCTCTGCAGAGTTGATGGCTTGATCATCTAGGCCGCATCCGCCAAAGTGAGAGATCTCTGCATCGGGCGCTTCAGATCTTTGAGGTTTGCCCCCTGACTTCTAAGTAGGTCTTGATCGGAGAGCTAAGTCCTACGAGGTTTCTCAATCCCGGGGTCCTTTTTTTATCATTGTTTAGGGACTACTTACTTGCTTGATAGTTCTTATTATTATAGAACCCTAGATCAACTCTTACTTTTTTCGGGAATCCAAAGAAAACCATTAAAATCTAAAAATCACAAAACCCTAAAAATCACTTACATAATCATTTCATCTTCGTATCTAGTTAGTCCCCCATCATTTCTGGTATCAGATCCAGGTTAGGACTTAGCGCTTCTTAAAGTACTTGGATAAGGTGCTTCACCAGGATGTCCGATCTTAGGAGAAAAGTAGGGTTTCAAGACCCTCTCCTCCCATTCCATGGGGTCTCCTAAGGCATGTAGGGGTTCCACTATGACAGGCCTTGGAAGAGGAACACGAGAAGAATAGGTTTGAAAGAACAAAAAGATTTTTGCATCTTATATTTCATCTTTTAATTTCTACAATTTTCCTTTCCGTACATAGTCTGTTATTTTAGGTGGTACTACCTGTAGAAATCTCTAAATATCATAATTTTTGTTTTGATAGAACACATATAATTCAAAGTATTTTGGTAATTTTCTTAGATCTTATTTCAGTTTGTAGAATTTCTACAAGCTGAAATATTACCTGAAAGCAAGTTCTGTTCTGATAATTTCAGCAATTTGCATTTTCTAATGTTTTCATTTGTCATATAGTTTAATCTTGCATTTAGAGTTATATCATTTCATTTCCATCATATTAACTCTACTATCATACATCAAAAAAAACTCAAAAATATAATTTAGAGACATCTTATTAGATCATTTGCTTCCATTCATTTTCATAAATTACTTTAAGGGCGGCAAATTGACATAGGGTCAGGATTTCATTACCTGTCCCTAGCCCAAAAATCACTAACCTGCATATCGAATCCAAGCTCTAACTAAAATCCATTAAACACTTAATTTGCTCTAGAGAGCTTAGGGACACCAATTGGTCGAGTTAAGACTAAGTGTCTATTCTTGGCGTCAGCCCATTCTATGTGTGCTGTTGCTCTTGGTGTCTAGGCTTGGTGACTCAAGGCTTATGAGTTTGGTCCGCCTACCTGACCAATCCCAGATTGGTGTCTAAGGTTGGCGTTCAGGGACCTCCACTCCTCTACACCTACCTGGCCAAGGACAGAGTTACTACAGACTGGTTTGCCACCCTGACTTAGGCAACTGGTTAAGATTCTAGGTCTAGTAGATCTTAGACATTTTTGTGTGCTTAACCCATGTCCACTAGATCAGGAGTACCCTATCATCCCCACCATTCCCAATCCGGTGAACCTATGGAGAATGAGAGAGAAGTTCAACTTAATGACCTTCTTGAGCAATTGACTAGGATGAATAGTAAACTAGATAAGCTTGAAGAGAGAGTTGGAACCTTAGAGAGGAATAGTCCTAGGCCATCTATCGAGCTTGAGTCTGGATCACCTTCCCCCCTAGGGATTATCCTCACCATGAACCACCCATAGAGGCTGAACCTAGGAGACTACCCCATGTTAACCCAACCCAAGAGTTTGAGCCTACGAGACCCAATCCCGAGATCATAGACCAAGAAGAAAGGGCCCTTAGGAACATCAAGCTAGAAGCCCCCACCTTCGATGGCAGTCTAGTTCCTAAGGTGTATGTAGATTAGGAGGAGGATATGGAGTAGTATTTTGAGTGGTATACCATGACTGAAAGGATGAAGTTTAAGTTTGCTAAGACTAGGTTGGTTCGCCAAGCTAGGTTATTCTGGAATAGTGTTGAAAGGCTGGTAGCACAGAGAGATGAAGAACCTATAGCAACTTGGAGAGGTATGAAATCCAAACTTAGGAAGAAGTACCAACCACTTTCCTACACCTAGAGTTTATTGGACCAATGGCAGAATCTGAGTCAAGGGAACAAGAGTGTGGCTGACTACATTGTGAAGTTTGATGAATATGTCATGCGATGTCATGTCAATGAATCTGCTTCTGTGACCCTGTCTAGGTTTAGGGCCGGCCTACACCCAGACATCCAGAGAGAGCTTTACTTTAGAGAGGTCACTGATTTAGAGTATGCTTACCAAGTTACAAGGAATTGTGAGTGTTTCCAGAGGGCTCCTACCTATCATAAACCTGAACCCTTTAGAATCCCTAGTCGACTACCATACCTAACCTAGGGTATAGTCAGGCTTACCCGGTTGTCCCAATCCTTATTGACCTGACCCGAGTCAACCCAACCCCAGCCAACCCAGCCCGAGCCAACCAGATCTGAACCGACCCCATTTTAGCAGAGAGGAAAAGGGTAAAGCTGTTGGAGCCCATAAGAGTCCCACTCCCCAAAACACTTGCTTTAGGTGTCATAAACCTGGACATCAAGCTAGCCAGTGCACCTCCACAGCCCTAGTTATAGAAGAGCCAACTGAGAATGAGATAGAACCCATTGCTGATCTAGAAGGAGAAGTCTATGAGCCAGAAGATCAGTTACTGGAAGAATATGAGAGAGAGGAAGAGCAATTTGAATATGAAGACCTTCTAGGGGTAGTTAGGTGCATCCTTACCCAAAACATAGTACAGGAAGATTGGCGTAGGACAAACATCCTACAAATCTTTGTCAAACTAGGGGATAAGGTTTGCAAAATCATAGTTGATAGTGGGAGATGTGTCAATGCTATCTCTTCTAGTACTGTCAAAGCCCTAGGATTGACCTCAGTCCCTCACCCCAACCCGTACAAGGTTTCTTGGATTGATTCAACCTCTATACCCATAAAATCTAGGTGCCAAGTCTTAATCAAATTGCAGTCTTACGAAGAGAAGATTTGGTGTGATGTCCTTCCCATGGGTGTCAGCAGTATTATCTTAGGACAACCATGGCTTTATGATCATGATGCTACTCTTTACGGTCGAACCAATAGTTGTACCTTCAATCACTAGGGGAAGAAATTTACTATTAACCCAGTTCAGCCTAAGGACCAGGCTAAGAGAGGATCAAGTAATCTTAAGGAAAAGAAGCCTGGAGTCAACCTAATCAAATCTAAGGAATTGGAGAAAGAGATTATTGAGGGAGCCCCTGTTTGGATTTTGACCACCAAAGATAGTCATGAACCAACCCAAATAGAGCACCCCCAAGAAGTAGTTAAGGCTCTGGAAGAGTTTAAGGATGTCTTCCTGAAAGAATTACCTGATCATCTACCACCTCTTAGGGACATCCAACATGCCATAGATTTGGTCCCAGGAGCCACCTTACCCAACCTTCCCCATTATAGATTGAATCCCACCGAACACCAGGAATTGCAAAAATAAGTGGGAGAGTTGCGTAGAAAGGGTTTTCTTAGGGAGAGTTTAAGTCCCTGTGCCATCCCTGCTTTGCTAACCCCTAAGAAAGATAGAACCTGGAGAATGTGTGTAGATAGTAGTGCCATAAACAAGATCACAATCAAATATAGGTTTTCCATCCCCCGTTTAGATGATATCCTTGACATGATGGCCGGAGCTACTATCATTTCCAAGATAGATCTTAAGAGTGGCTACCACCAGACTAGGATCAGACTCGGGGATGAATGGAAGATGGCTTTTAAAACTAAGGATGGCCTTTTTGAATGGGTAGTGATGCCTTTTGAACTTTCTAATGCTCCTAGCACCTTTATGAGGGTCATGAACCAAGTCCTGAAAGAATTTACGGAAAAATTTTTGGTGGTTTATTTCGATGACATTCTGATTTACAGCAGGACTAAAGAAGACCATCTTAACCATCTTAGGTTAGTCGCCAGACCCTTAGGAAGAATAGCCTTTATGCCAACCCAAAGAAATGTGAGTTCATGACAACAAGGGTTACTTCTTAGGTTTTGTAGTCACCCCAGAAGGAGTCTCCACTGATCCCAAGAAAGTTAAAGCCATAGTTGAGTGGCCAGTCCCAACTAGTGTCCATGATGTGTGTAGTTTCCATGGCCTAGCCTGGTGCGGGCACCATACTCAGAAGAAGACTTCAGGGCTCCATCTGGATCTCTGATTGACCTTTCCCGAAGAATTAGGGTTTTCTAGTTTTGTAATAAGGGTTGACCTGATCAACTCAATTTTGAGTCTGTAATTTTGTCATTTCAATTTTTGTTGGGTCATGTTAACTCAGTCCAAGTCCAAGGCCCAGGTAGGTGTCATTCCCTTTGCCATAGGGCACCACATTTTCCAGCTACAAGTGGGTGCCACACTCCCTGCCACATCTCCATCCAGTGTACCTTGGTCCCCACGCCTCAAGTAAGCAGGTTCTTTTTTCTTGCACCACTTGGGGGAGAAATCCATCAAGATACCTCAATTCAAGGAGGAGCCAACTTCTTTCCAGATAAACCCAAGCCAGGATGGAAAGAATTTTTCTTGAAGAGAGGATCAAGGAGGTGCCCCACTATGTTCCATAAAAATCCAAGTTATAAAAGGGAAGAGAGCATGTCTTGGGGAGAAAATCAAGGAGGCACCCAAAAGTTTTCAAAAGTGCCAAAGCCATGAAAGGAAGAAGCCTAAACTTGTGGAGCAAGACTAGGAGGTGTCCAAATGAGCCAAACCATGAAGGAAAAATCCTTGATTCATGGAGAGATACTAGGAGACACCCCCATAACCTGCCATTTGGAGCTGATTTTCAAGTTTTCTTGGAGTTTTTGGGCTACCCACTCATGGAAGGAGTCTTGGGAAGAAAATTTGATGCCTAAAGTGTGGGTTAGTCCTATTAGTCCCACCTGGGAAATGTATAAAATTTTATTTCTTTGTT
Source organism: Areca catechu (assembly GCA_021397845.1). Lineage (NCBI taxonomy): Eukaryota > Viridiplantae > Streptophyta > Magnoliopsida > Arecales > Arecaceae > Areca > Areca catechu. The sequence goes on from CM038045.1 coordinate 99,265,663, forward strand.
ATGTCTATATATTCAACTCTATGTAACTCTTGAATTTAATGATGAATGAAATCAATTTCTTTGTGAGCAACTTTGTGTTTCTCTCTTCCGCACTTGTATTCAGGTGTTGAGCTCCGTGAGGGAGTAAATCCGGATTCCCTAGGAACCTTGAGGAGGTGTGAGATCTCCAACCCCAAAACCCTAGCTTAGTCCACCCATCTCTACTCCACCACCACCAAACCCTAATTTTCCATCTTCATCCCATGGCCCCTCTCTTCCACATCGAAGCCGGTCACCAGCATCCAGGTTCAGATCAACTGTTTCAACTATAGAGCCAGTTCAAAGGAGAGTTAGATCAGTATCAAGATCTCCGGAACTTCTACATCTAACAATCTTCATTAAGTCCTCAAGTCAGAGTCTTTCTTTGAGTTTCTGGTTCTTCTTTTGTTCTTCTTCTTCCAGATCCTGAGTTCGAGAAGGAGGCCAACCTTGCCATAGGACTACAATCCGAGGATCCATTGCGAAGATACCCCGTCTCCAAGGATCCTACAATCTACTCGAGAGTGTTTTCCAATTGAAGCAACGAGAGATATCACTGCTAGGTAACAAGAACCTTCCCTCCTCACTTTGTCTGTTTCGTTGAAACTCAGAGCAAACCCTAGATCTGGGGGTTTCTCAATCCCTAGCGATCCTACTTCTGAGTTACTCTGATAATCCACTCCTTTTAATTGTGCTCTCTGTCATTTCTTAGTTTCTTTCAACATTAGTTTATCTTTCCTTTGAGTCAAAGCCGACTTCTGAAAATATATTAAAAAAAAAAATACATTAATTTTAATTTGCTTCCGCATTCCACATATCCATTCTGCATCATTTTCGGTATCAGATCTTTCGTTTTGCATCATAGCCACTTTTTATAGGAGATTTATTCGGGGATTTAGTTCAATCATGGCACCCATCACCGACTGCATCAGGAAGGAAGGATTCCAATGGACCAAAGCTGCAGATAAAGCCTTCCAAGAAATCAAAGATAAAATAATACAAGCACCTGTCCTAAGATTATCCAATTTTACTAAGGTTTTTGAGGTTGCTTATGACGCTTCGGGAGTTGGCATTGGAGGAGTACTTAGTCAAGAAAATCACCTCGTGGCCTTCTTTAGCAAGAAACTCAATGAGGCCAAAGTTAAGTACTTGACTTATGATAAAGAGTTCTATGTAGTCATTCAGGCTCTTAAGTATTGGAGGCATTATCTTTTACCCCAAGAATTTGTCCTTTTCTCTGACCATGAAACCCTTCGGTACCTAAACTCCCAGAAAAGACTAAACCCAAGGCACACTAAGTGGGTAGAATACATCCAGGCCTATACCTTTGTGCTTAAACATCGTGCTGGTACCGAGAATAAGATAGCTGATGCCCTTAGCTATCATGCCCTGTTACTAAATACCGTTAGGACTGAGGTTATAGGATTTGATCAATTGAAAGAGCAATATGAGACCTGTCCTGACTTTGGAGAGATTTTCCAATCTAAGAAACACCAACCATCTAGCGCCTTTAGTGAGTACACCCTCCAGGATGGTTATCTTTTCAAAGCAAATAGATTGTGCATTCCCAAGACCTCTCTTCGAGAATTCTTAGTTTGGGAGACCCATGCAGGAGGCCTAGCTGGTCACTTTGGTAGGGAAAAGACCATCTTAGCAATAGAAGACCAATTCTTTTGCCCTAGCCTGAAGAAGGATGTAGCCAACATTGTTTCCCGGTGCTGAACTTGTGCTGTCGGTAAACAACAAAAACAGAATACTGGCCTGTACACCCCTCTGCTTGTGCCTAGTCGCCCTTGGGAAGACCTTAGCATGGACTTTATAGTAGGATTGCCCAAGACCACAAGGAAGCACGATTCAGTTTGTGTAGTGGTAGATAGGTTCTCCAAAATGGTCCATTTCATACCCTACTCCCAGACCCTAGATGCTTCCAAAGTGGCCAAGCTCTTTCTTGATCATGTGGTTAAGTTACATAGCCTTCCAAAAACCATAGTGTCCGATAGGGATGTCCAATTCACTAGCTACTTCTGGAAAACCCTCTGGCACTTACTAGGCACCAAGCTTAAGTTCTCAATTGCCTACCACCTATAGACCGATGGCCAAACTGAGGTAGTCAACCGTAGCCTAGGGAACCTCATGAGATGTTTGATAGGTGAACATATCGAAAACTGGGATCTTCTGTTACCTCGAGCTGAGTTTGCCTACAATAGTTCTGTGAATAGGACCACCGAGAAAAGTCCTTTCAAGATTGTGAGTGGTTACAAGCCTAATCGACCCCTTGATTTGATTCCCCTACCTATCCATGCTCATGTCTCTAAGTCCACCGAATACTTTGCACAGCATATTAGGGACATACATAAGGAAATTAGCAATAAAATTAATCCAAGTAATAATGCATATAAATAAATGGTTGATTCCCGAAAATGAGCCAAAGAGTTTGAAATTAGGGATTCTGTAATGATTAGGCTTAGGCTTGAATGGTTTCCACTAGGAACAGTTAAGAAACTTCATGCTCGTGGAGCTGGCCCCTTTAGAGTGATAAAGAGAGTCAGCCCTAATGCCTACATTCTTGAGCTACCCCCGAATTATGGCATTAGCTCGACTTTCAATATCTCAGACTTAGTCGAGTACAGGGAACCAACAAACATTCCTAGCGAGCCATTTGGGCCTGACCTTCCTTTTGAGAGTGAATCTGAACCTGAGTATCCACCTCCAAATATACCTGAGAGAGGAGAGCGGATCGAGTGTGTCCTGGATGACCAAGCTTGGTGTGGGCACCAGGATCCGACAGAGGCTCCTCAACCCTCTGTGGATCTCAGATTAGGGTTCCCCTTCTATGAGTCCTGTAATAAGGCCTTGAGCCAAAGCAATTTCATAATTTCTTGTCAAAGTTTGTTTAATCCTGTACCTTGACCAATTTGGGTCAAGTTAGGTCATGAGTCCTGTATTTGTTCGAGTCTGAGTTTGGACTGAGCCTAAGCCCAATTGAAGTCACCCTGGTTTTCTTAACCAAATCAAGTTCTGGTGGGCCAACCCACTCCTTCCACTTGGAATAATGCCAACTCAGGTGCCACCTCAGCTACCTATGTGGCGCCATATCAGCTGCCACTTGGGCATCCAAGGAGGGAAACAAAGTGGCACCCTCATGCTTTCCACACACCTTGGGCGACATTGGAAGGAAGAAACACCATCCCCCTCTTCCCTCCCCCACATCACGCCTTGTTCCATCAAAAGAAGGGCGTTGAAGATCCTTGAAGAAACCAAGCCACAAAGCAAGCCCCCTTCCAAGCTTTCTTCCCAAAGTGTTCATGCAAGGATGGAAGGTCAAAGGACACACTCTCCTCTTCAAGCCCTCAACCATGCAACGCCCAAGGAGCTCTCCACTTGGTCGGCCTTGAGTCAATCCAAGAGATGGCATTGAAGAGTCCAAGGGAACACATCCCTTCAAGCAAGCCATGCCCCACTCTTTCTTCCCAAAATGAGCATGCTAAGGAAGGAAGTCAAGAGACCAATCCCCCTCTCCAAGCCTTCCCACATGCCATGCCCAACCCAAGTCTTTTGGTCGGCCAAAGAGAGGAGAAGATGGAGAATTTTGGGCGCTACCATGAAAGTTTGTAATTTGAATTTCAAATGGGCCTTGGGTGCCTATTTAAAGGACCCAATCCCTCCCTTGTAGAACTATTGAATGATTGAATGATTAATGAAAAAGAGATTGAGTTTTCTACCCTCCAACCCTTGTCTCCTAGACTAGGTTTGAGTGAAATTGCCTTCGTCCCCAGGGACGTCGAGTGGTGTGAGGCCACCTGTCTGTCGCCCCAGGGCATCGCGAATCCTTCATCCTCCTAGACGTCGAGTGGTGTGAGGCCACATTCCTTCATCCTCCATGACATCGTGGGGTGCGAGGCCCCAAGTTATCTCCAACTTCGACTTCAGAATCCAGCCGGACGCCAGGCTCGAAGCCCTTTCTCAACTCCCTCTCAGTTCCTTTCCGTGTATCTCTACATCTCGCTGATCCTTCTTTTGTTTGCCTACAGGTCCTCTCTGGCATCTTGGGCATCGAAGACAGTCAGCTTTGCCATCGCGACCTCCCGACCCAAAGCCAGTGCTTCCACAGGTTTGACTGCTCGGGCATCTAGGCCGCATCCACCGAGTTGAGCGATCTCTGCACCGGGCACTTCAGAAGTGTGAGGTTTGCTTTCTCTTTATCTCCTAAGTAAATATTGTATATCGAGCTAGTCCTACCGGGGTTTCTTAATCCCGGGGTCCTATTCTCGTTTTCACTTTTAGGGCTTTGAACTGCTAGCATAAGCTTACATTACTCTTCTTCCGTATTTCTTGCCTTTGCTTGAGTTCGGGAATCGAAACCCTAAAAAATATCTAAAACTCATCAAACATAAAAAAAGAAATTTCTTGCATCATAAGCATCCATCCCAGCATCCCTAGCCCTAACCCCCTTGTTCCGCATCAATCTTGGTTTCAGAGCAAGGCTAGGACTAGTGCATTTTATTTTGTTTCATTTTTTGCATTCTGGTTAGTCCGTATATAGTCTGATCATTGGATTGTTTCTCTCTGTAGAGACATTCAAATTTTGTGATTTCTATTTTGTTATATCGTATTAATTTCAAAGTATTTTTGTCTATTTTCTCAGATTTTATTTCAGTTTGTAGAGTTTCTACAAGCCAAAATACTGCCTGAAAAAATCTCAGGTCTGAAATTTCTGCAAGCATCTCATCTTTTGATTCATTCATCCATCTAGCTTGTTTCTTGCATGTTTTAATTCCTGCATTTTGTTTAGCATTCACCCATCTAAAAGACACAAAAGAACATAAAAAAAAAAAAATTTAAGTCATTTCATTAGTCATTATTGTGCTTCATTTTACATAACTTATCTTAAGGGCGTCAAATTAACATAGGGTCAGGATTTCATTACCTGTCCCTAGCCCAAAAACCACCACCCGGCATATCGAACCCTAGCCATTAACTAAAATCAATTTGACATTTAATCTGCTCTAGTGAGCTAGGGACACCCACGAAGTCGGGTCGACCCAAGTGCCGAGCCAAGCTAGATTGCTTGTTGGTGTGTGCTTGAGTAGCTGGTGTCTAGGCAAGTGGTTCAGGGACTAGAGCCCGAAGGGAAGTGGGTTGGTTCGCTTACCTGGCCAATTTCCAATTGGTGTCTAGGCAAGCAAAAAGGAACCTCCACTAACCTTACACTTACCTGGCCAGGTGCCAAGTTACTGCTTTCAGGTTCATCTTCTTGACTTTACATTTGGAGAGATCTCCTAGGTCTAGCAAACCGTAGCATCGTTTGTTACATGTGCACTAGATCAGGAACCTCTGTTCACCCACCTTCTCCACCCTCTACCGACACCATGGACCAACTGCGAGCTGACATTGGAGCCTTAACCCAAACCATGGCCGAATCCATGACCCAGTTGAACAATAGACTGGATCAGATAGAGGCTAGACTGAGACCCCTAGAGGAAGCTGCTAGGCCCCGACCTGAACCTAGTCCTGAGTCCCCTCATCCCAGGAGGAACCTGCGACAAGACCCTTACTTTGAGGATGATTTTGGGAGAGACCCTGACCCCTTTGTTGATACCCGTCCTAGGAGACCCAATCTGGAGGACCGTGAAGAAAGAGCCCTTAGAAGCATCAAGCTTGAGGCACCCACTTTCGATGGTAGCTTAGATCCCAGGGTGTATGAAGATTGGGAGTCTGCTATGGAGCAGTATTTTGACTGGTACTCTATGTCTGAGAGAACTAAGTTTAAGTTTGCCAAGCTTAGGTTGGTTCACCAAGCTAGGTTGTTTTGGAACAGTGTTGAAAATTACATAGAGCAGAAAGGTCAATTACCCATAACCACCTGGGGGGAGATGAGAGAAAAGCTTAGAAGGAAATACTTACCTGCGTCTTACACCTAGAAACTGTTGGACCAATGGCAAACCTTGAGTCAAGGGAGTAAGAGTGTGGCCGATTACATCACCAAGTTTGATGAGTATGTTATGCGATGTAAGGTTGTTGAATCACCTGAGGTAACCCTGTCTAGATTTAGGGCTGGCCTACACCCAGACATTCAGAGAGAGCTGTATTTTAGATCAACCAGAACCTTGGAAGAAGCTTACCAAGTTGCTAGGCTCTGTGAGCATTTCCAGAGAGCTCCCACCTATAGAAGACCTGAGCCCTTTAGAAACCCGAGCCATATCCCTGGATCCACCCAATGTTATAATCAAGCTTACCCGAGTTGACCAAACCCGAACCGAACTGACCCAAGTCGACCAAACCCAGCCCGACCCAGTCCTAGTCGTCCCAGCCTGAACCAACCCCAATATAGCAGAGAGGAAAAGGGTAAAGCTGTTGAAGTCCAGAGGAGACCTGATCCCCAAGGTAAATGCTTTAGGTGTCATAAACCTGGACATTTTGCTAGCCAGTGCACCGCCCTTGCCCTACTCATAGAAGAACCAACTGAGACTGAACCCGAACCAACCGTAGAACCTGAAGAGGACATCTATGATCCCAAAAATCAGTTATTGGAAGGGTATGAGGGAGAGGAAGAAGTGTATGAATCTGAAAACCTTGTAGGGGTAGTCCGATGCATCCTAGTCCAAAACATAGTACAGGAAGACTGGTGTAGGACCAACATCCTACAGACCCTGATCAAGCTAGGAGATAAGGTTTGTAAGGTCATCATTGATAGTGGAAGCTGTGTTAATGCCCTTTCCCTGAGTACAGTTAAATCTTTAGGACTAGCCACAGTTCCCCACCCCAACCCTTATAAAGTCTCCTGGATAGATTCAACTTCAATCCCTGTAAAGTCTAGGTGCCAAATCAAGATAAAAATGAGTTCCTATGAAGGATCGATTTGGTGTGACGTCTTACCCATGGGTGTGGGTAGTATCATTCTAGGACGACCCTGGCTTTTCGACCATGATGCCACCCTTTATGGTCGATCCAATACCTGTGTCTTTCTCCACCAAGGGAAAAATATCACAATCAACCCAGTCCAACCTAAGGACCCCGTCAAGAAAGGATCTAGCAGCCTTAAGGAAAAGAAAGCAGAGTCAACCTGATCACACCTAAGGAGCTAGAGAAAGAAATTTTAGAGGGAGCCCCTATTTGGATTCTAGCCACCAAGGAGAGTCATGAGCCAACCAATGTAGAACACCCCAAGAGGTAGTAAAGACTCTGAAAGAATTTAAGGATGTTTTCCCGGAATAATTACCTGATCAACTGCCACCCCTTAGGGACATCCAGCATGCTATAGATTTGGTCCGAGGATCCACTTTGCCCAACCTTCCCCACTGGTGGGGACACCTGAGGAACCAGAATAAGACAGAGGCTTTTTCAACCCTCTGTAAATTGATCAATAATTTATGAGTCCATCTGTAATAAGGGCTTAGCTCATCTGAGTCCATTTTAGTTGTTATTTGAGTTTTTTGAGTTGTTATTTCAGTTCTGTACTAGTCAGCTCATGTTGAGCTAGTTCAGTCCAATGCCGGTCAGCTCATGTTGAGCTAATTTTATTTTTTTTGAGTCCTATCCAAGCATACTGAAGACTCAAGACCACATCATACAAGTAAAGACCAAGTCCAACCAGATTGAAGACATGGAAGTTTAGCCCAAGTCCAACCCAGCTTGAAGATTTGAAGACCCCAGGAGGAAAATCAGAAACCCTGATTCCTTGCAGATGCCCTCCAGATGCCCAGATTTCCTTCCAGATGCCAAAATATATTCATAGACCAAGGCATCCATGATTTTAGAGGTCCATCTACCTCCTATCCCAAAGAAATCAAGCCCAGGCACCAAGCCCAGCCCCAAAGAAGCAAGATACCAGGGAATATTCATGCTACCTGGCTACCAGGCCACCCCAGCTTCGAGAGGCCCAAACCCATGCACCCAGGCCCCTTTGGGCCGGCCCCTTGCTGCTCTTAGAATCCAAACATGTCCCCCTAGGTGTCCTTGGAGTGTTGGCCAAGTCAAGAGAAATTTTAGGGATTTTTTCTACCTAATGTTTCCTTATTTTCTAGCTAGGGTTTGAGAGGGAAAAGGATTCTCATGTAAAGACTAATGTGCCCTTACTTGGAGCCCAAGGTTAAGGGTCTATTTAAAGGACCCTAGCCTCTTGTATGAAGGAATTTTTGATATGAATTAAAACCTTGAGTTCTTCTATTGAGTTGTGTGATACCCTGCTGTGTGCATAAAGGGGTTTGTGAGAGTTCTTCTTCCCGGTGTTTGCAATCATCTTCCTGCTACCAACAAACCCTCCAGATCCCTGGACGCCCACTCCAAAAGAAGCCTTCCCTTGCTATTTTTCCTTTGTTTTCTTGTTCCTTTGTGAATTTTCTAACCCCTGACAGGTCATTTGCAGGTCCCTGAGTTCCTATGAATCCAACGACTCCAGCCAAGCCTTAATCGGATCACCGAGCAGAAAGCCGGGTATCCGCGGGTCTTTGGCTCGGTTTTCCAGGCCGCATCCATCGAGAAACGAGAGACCCTTTGCTGCGATCATCACAGACGTTGTCAGGTACACCCCCTCTACCTCCAGTAGTTTTATTGTAGGAGAACTTGCCCTAACCGAGGCTTCTCAGCCCCGGCGATCCTTCTTTTCTACTTTTCTAGGTCCTAATCTGCATGCTAATCTTTTAAAATTCATATAAAATTCTCTATAACTTATTTTAATATGAAATTTGGGAATTAATCACTCAACCCCACATGTAAAACATACAAGAAAAATTGCATTCATATTAGTTCCCCGTCATTTGGTATCAGAGCTTAGATTAGGGCTTGTTTTCTGCAGTTTTTCAGTCCGTATATACTCTATTATTTGAATTATTTGTCCTTGATAAAAACTTTAAAAATTCTAAAATTTATTTTTTTGGATTCATCATAATTCACAGTAATTTTAAGAATTTTTTCAAATTTTATTATGGACTGTGAATTTTCTGCAAGCCGAAATACAACCTGTAAATCTTCGGCTCTATTTTTTCAGCAAGACAAGTTTGGAAGTTTTAGGGTTTTGTTTAGCATCTTTTGCATATCTTTTAATTTTAGTATATTTCCAGCATATTAGGCCATGATTTGAAAGTTTTCTTCTATTTAAGAAAATACCAAAAAAAAAATTACATATTCTCCAAAAATACCAAAAACATCTAAACCCTAATTTGCATCCTCATCTGCCTGCCATCATTGCATAATTTACTTTTAAGGGCACTCTTGCTATATCAGATAAGGGGAGGAGTTGATAACCTCTCCTTAGCCCAAAACCACATCCCTTGCATTCAGTCCCAAGCCTTAACCTAAAAATTAACTAGACTTAATTTTCCCTAGTGGGCTAGGGACACCAACTGGTCGGGTCCGGGCTAGTGTTAGATCACCGTGTCAAGTTAACCTATGTGTGCCTTGTGCTCAGTGTCTAGAACAGTGGTTCAGGGATTCAATCCCGAAGGGCTTGTGTGCTGGTCCGCCTACCTGGCCAATCTCTGATTGGTGCCTAGGATTGGCAATCAGGGACCTAACACTCCCCTTACACTTGCCTGGCTGAGTACAGGGTTACTATAGGCTAGTTTGCCATCCTGATTGAGCATCTAGTTTGGACTCTAGGTCTAGTCAGCTATAGTCGGTCTGATCGAGTCTTGCATGAGCACTAGATCAGGAGTTTCATATCACCCACCTCCTTCACAAATGTCTGAACCCATGGAAAATTTACAAGCCCAAATAAAAGCCCTAGCTGATCAAATGGCCCAGATGACTACCCAGTTAACTCAGTCTGCTACCCAAACCAACAATAGAATTGACCATCTTGCCAATAGGTTTGACCAGTTAGGAGGCCGTGTAGGGACCATAGCAAGAACCCATTGGTCACGATCTGAGCCAGATCATGAGTCCCCTCAACCTAGGAGAACCCCAAACCCTGATCTATACCATGAGGTCGAACCTAGGAGAGCCCCTTATCCTGACCCGTACTACAATCCTCAACCTAGGAGGACCCCAAACCCTGATCCATACCGAGAGGTTGAACCTAGGAGAGCCCCTCAGCCTAACCCATACTATAATCCTGAACCTAAGAGGACCCTAAACCCTGAACCATATCATGAGGTTGAACCTAGGAGAGCCACTCAGCCTGACCCATACTATGATACTGAACCTAGACCCTATGACTCTAGATCCTATTTACCCACATCCTATAAGCCTGGTATACCCACAACCTATAGATCTTATGACTTCAAATCCTCTAACTCTAGAATCTACGAACCCATATCCCATGAGTCCAGTAGACCCAAGACCCATAGAGCTGAACCCAAATCCTATGACCCCAGATCATATAATCCCGTGAACCATAGATCTGCACCCTTATCCTATGAGTCTAGGGAGCCCATAATCCCTAGATATCAATCTAGTACTAGTCAGGTTTCCCTTAGTCAACTTGAACCCCATAGGATTAGCATCCCTAAATATGAGCCCAGTAGTAAGCCACTACCCCTTAGACAACTTGAACCTACTAGGATTAGAGTCCATAATCAGAAACCAGGACCTAGCCAATTTTTCCCTAGCCGACCTTCTCCAACCATTCCTGAGATTGACAAGGCTTACATTAACGTGGAAGTGTATGAAGCTGATGCAAACTTAGTGGATGAGTACGAGGGAGAAGAGGAGACACCTTTAGATGACCTAGAATTAGCTGACCCAATAGATACCCAGGTAGAAGCCAACATAGAGGTAGTTGACCTTGACCACATCCAACCTAAAGCTATAGTGGAAGAACAAATAGAGGAAGAGAACCTAGGTACTGCTGCTAGAGCCTTACCTGAGGAAACCATAGAGGAGAGCCAAATTATAGAGTCTAGTCCTAAAATACAAGAACCTGAAGAATTTATTAAGGACTTGATCTCTTTGAATCAGTAACCTCAGGATGAGCCTCCTCCTATAGTTCCCATTAAGGACCTCTTCCCTGAGATTAGTAACATATCCTTCCATTATGCAAACCCCATAGCTATACCGCAACCTCGTAAGGTTAGCCTCATTAGTCTAGGATTAGTCCCTGACATGCCTTCTTATATCAAACTTTATCCAACTAACTTTGAACCTTTTTCCCTACCCTACCAAACTAATTCTGAACCCACTTCCTATTTTCTACCCTTGCCTAACACCTCCAGCATTTCTAGGATTATTAGATTGCATTTAACTGAGATTAGCATACTGCATGCATTCATCACACATGTTAGGTTTGCATCTTACTTCTGGCATACTCTTTGGAATTTGCTAGGAGTTCACTGTAAATTTTCATGTGCATGTCAAGCTAGGATCAAACCTAGAGAACCTATAATCTATTAGGTTTAGATCCAAAGAGTTCAATAAAATTTCCTTCGATAGGAATGCATAGTCGAGTCTTTAGGTGTCAGTATGAGTCCTTTGCATCATCTTGTTAGGAGTCTGCATGTGCCCAGCATGTTCACCACCTGCACTAATTTTGAAACAACTGGTTAATTCCCTAAGATGGATTAAAGAATTTGATGTAGTGGATTTTATCTTGGTTAGGCTTAGGCCTAAAAGAAGCTTCATGCTCGCAGAGCCGGACCTTTTAAAGTGATAGAGAAGGTTGGATCAAATGCCTAGGTGTTAGAATTGCCTTCGGATTTGGGTATTAGTTCTACCTTCAATATTACAGACCTGGTTGAGTATAGGGAACCGGCAGCGATACCTAGTGAGGCCTTTGGACCTATTCCTTTTCATTGTGAGTGACCCTAACCTAGAGTGTCCACAAACAAATTTGGCCTGAGAGAGGAGAACGGATCGAGCGTATCCTGGACGATCAAGCCATCATGACCCAGGGCCATGACTATCAACGCTTCCTGGTACGATGGCAAGGCCGGCCAGAGTCGGACGATTCATGGATTTCTCGAGAGGACTTGCAACACCTCAACCCAGACCTTCTCGACAGATATGTGAGCCAGTCTGACCTTCACTCGACAGGGTCGAGTTCCTCCCACCCTGGGAGAATTGGTGGGGACACCTGAGGAACCAGAATAAGACAGAGGCTTTTTCAACCCTCTGTAAATTGATCAATAATTTATGAGTCCATCTGTAATAAGGGCTTAGCTCATCTTAGTCCATTTTAGTTGTTATTTGAGTTTTTTTGAGTTGTTATTTCAGTTCTGTACTAGTCAGCTCATGTTAAGCTAGTTCAGTACAATGCCGGTCAGCTCATGTTGAGCTAATTTTATTTTTTTTGAGTCCTATCCAAGCATACCGAAGACTCAAGACCACATCATACAAGTAAAGACCAAGTCCAACCAGATTGAAGACATGGAAGTTTAGCCCAAGTCCAACCCAGCTTGAAGATTTGAAGACCCCAGGAGGAAAATCAGAAACCCTGATTCCTTGCAGATGCCCTCCAGATGCCTAGATTTCCTTCCAGATGCCAAATATATTCATAGACCAAGGAATCCATGATTTTAGAGGCCCATCTACCTCCTAGCCCAAAGAAATCAAGCCCAGGCGCCAAGCCCAGCCCCAAAGATGCAAGATACCAGGAATATTCATGCTACCTGGCTACCAGGCCACCCCAGCTTCCAGAGGCCCAAACCTATGCACCCGGGCCCCTTTGGGCCGGCCCCTTGCTGCTCTTAGAAGCCCAACACGTCCCCCTAGGTGTCCTTGGAGTGTTGGCCAAGTCAAGAGAAATTTTAGGGATTTTTTCCACCTAATGTTTCCTTATTTTCTAGCTAGGGTTTGAGAGGGAAAAGGATTCTCATATAAAGACTAATGTGCCCTTACTTGGAGCCCAAGGTTAAGGGTCTATTTAAAGGACCCTAGCCTCTTGTATGAAGGAATTTTTGATATGAATTAAAACCTTGAGTTCTTCTATTGAGTTGTGTGATACCCTGCTGTGTGCATAAAGGGGTTTGTGAGAGTTCTTCTTCCCGGTGTTTGCAATCATCTTCCTGCTGCCAACAAACCCTCCAGATCCCTGGATGCCCACTCCAAAAGAATCCTTCCCTTGCTATTTTTCCTTTGTTTTCTTGTTCCTTTGTGAATTTTCTAACCCCTGACAGGTCGTTTTTAGGTCCCTGAGTTCCTACGAATCCAACGACTCCAGCCAAGCCTCAATCGGATCACCGAGCAGAAAGCCGGGTATCCGCGGGTCTTTGGCTCGGTTTTCCACGCCGCATCCATCGATGAATGAGAGACCCTTTGCTGCGATCTTCACAGACATTGTCAGGTACACCCTCTCTACCTCCAGTAGTTTTATTGTAGGAGAACTTGCCCTAACCGAGGCTTCTCAGCCCCGGCGATCATTCTTTTCTACTTTTCTAGGTCCTAATCTGCATGCTGATCTTCTAAAATTCATATAAAATTCCCTACAATTTATTTTAATCTTAAATTCAGGAATTAATCACTCAACCCCACATATAAAACATACAAAAAAATTGCATGCATATTAGTTCCCCATCATTTGGTATCAGAGCTTAGATTAGGGCTTGTTTTCTGCAAATTTTCTATATGTATATACTTTGTTATTTGAATTATTTCTCCTTGGAAAAAACTCCAGAAATTCTAAAATTTATTTTTCTGGATTCATCATAATTCACAGTAATTTTAAGAATTTTTTCAAATTTTATTATGGACTGTGAATTTTCTGCAAGCCAAAATACAACCTATAAATTTTTGGCTTTATTTTTTCAGCAAGACAAGTTTGTAAGTTTTAGGGTTTTGTTTAGTATCTTTTGCATATCTTTTAATTTTAGTATATTTCCAGCATATTAGGCCATGATTTGAAAGTTTTCTTCTATTTAAGAAAATACCAAAAAAGAAAATTACATATTCTCCAAAAATATCAAAAACATCTAAACCCTAATTTGCATCATCATCTGCCTGCCATCATTGCATAATTTACTTTTAAGGGCACTCTTGCTATATCAGATAAGGGGAGGAGTTGATAACCTCTCCTTAGCCCAAAACCACATCCCTTGCATTTGGTCCCAAGCCTTAACCTAAAAATTAACTAGACTTAATTTTCCCTAGTGGGCTAGGGACACCAACTGGTCGGGTCCGGGCTAGTGTTAGATCACCGTGTCAAGTTAACCTATGTGTGCCTTGTGCTCAGTGTCTAGAACAGTGGTTCAGGGATTCAATCCCGAAGGGCTTGTGTGCTGGTCCGCCTACCTGGCCAATCTCTGATTGGTGTCTAGGATTGGCAATCAGGGACCTAACACTCCCCTTACACTTGCCTGGCTGAGTACAGGGTTACTATAGGCTAGTTTGCCACCCTGATTGAGCATCTAGTTTGGACTCTAGGTCTAGTCAGCTATAGTCGGTCTGATCGAGTCTTGCATGAGCACTAGATCAGGAGTTTCATATCACCCACCTCCTTCACAAATGTCTGAACCCATGGAAAATTTACAAGCCCAAATAAAAGCCCTAGCTGATCAAATGGCCCAGATGACTACCCAGTTAACTCAGTCTGCTACCCAAACCAACAATAGAATTGACCATCTTGCCAATAGGTTTGACCAGTTAGGAGGCCGTGTAGGGACCATAGCAAGAATCCATGGGTCACGATCTGAGCCAGATCCTGAGTCCCCTCAACCTTGGAGAACCCCAAACCCTGATCTATACCATGAGGTCGAACCTAGGAGAGCCCCTTATCCTGACCCGTAATACAATCCTCAACCTAGGAGGACCCCAAACCCTGATCCATACCGAGAGGTTGAACCTAGGAGAGCCCCTCAGCCTGACCCATACTATAATCCTGAACCTAGGAGGACCCTAAACCCTGAACCATATCATGAGGTTGAACCTAGGAGAGCCACTCAGCCTGACCCATACTATGATACTGAACCTAGACCCTATGACTCTAGATCCTATTTACCCACATCCTATAAGCCTAGTATACCCACAACCTATAGATCTTATGACTTCAAATCCTCTAACTCTAGAATCTACGAACCCATATCCCATGAGTCCAGTAGACCCAAGACCCATAGAGCTGAACCCAAATTCTATGACCCCAGATCATATAATCCCGTGACCCATAGATCTGCACCCTTATCCTATGAGTCTAGGGAGCCCATAATCCCTAGATATCAATCTAGTACTAGTCAGGTTTCCCTTAGTCAACTTGAACCCCATAGGATTAGCACCCCTAAATATGAGCCCAGTAGTAAGCCACTACCCCTTAGACAACTTGAACCTACTAGGATTAGTGTCCATAATCAGAAACCAGGACCTAGCCAATTTTTCCCTAGCCGACCTTCTCCAATAATTCCTGAGATTGACAAGGCTTACATTAACGCAGAAGTGTATGAAGCTGATGCAAACTTAGTGGATGATTATGAGGGAGAAGAGGAGACACCTTTAGATGACCTAGAATTAGCTGACCCAATAGATACCCAGGTAGAAGCCAACATAGAGGTAGTTGACCTTGACCACATCCAACCTAAATCTATAGTGGAAGAACAAATAGAGGAAGAGAACCTAGGTACTGCTGCTAGAGCCTTACCTGAGGAAACAATAGAGGAGAGCCAAATTATAGAGTCTAGTCCTAAAATACAAGAACCTGAAGAATTTATTAAGGACTTGATCTCTTTGAATCAGTAACCTCAGGATGAGCCTCCTCCTATAGTTCCCATTAAGGACCTCTTCCCAGAGATTAGTAACCTATCCTTCCATTATGCAAACCCCATAGCTATACCGCAACCTCGTAAGGTTAGCCTCATTAGTCTAGGATTAGTCCCTGACATGCCTTCTTATATCGAACTTTATCCAACTAACTTTGAACCTTTTTCCCTACCCTACCAAACTAATTCTGAACCCACTTCCTATTTTCTGCCCTTGCCTAACACCTCCAGCATTTCTAGGATTATTAGATTGCATTTAACTGAGATTAGCATACTGCATGCATTCATCACACATGTTAGGTTTGCATCTTACTTCTGGCATACTCTTTGGAATTTGCTAGGAGTTCACTGTAAATTTTCATGTGCATGTCAAGCTAGGATCAAACCTAGAAAACCTATAATCTATTAGGTTTAGATCCAAAGAGTTCAATAAAATTTCATTCGATAGGAATGCATAGTCGAGTCTTTAGGTGTCAGTATGAGTCCTTTGCATCATCTTGTTAGGAGTCTGCATGTGCCCAGCATGTTCACCACCTGCACTAATTTTAAAACAACTGGCTAATTCCCTAAGATGGATTAAAGAATTTGATGTAGTGGATTCTATCTTGGTTAGGCTTAGGCCTAAAAGAAGCTTCATGCTCGCAGAGCCGGACCTTTTAAAGTGATAGAGAAGGTTGGGTCAAATGCCTAGGTGTTAGAATTGCCTTCGGATTTGGGCATTAGTTCTACCTTCAATATTACAGACCTGGTTGAGTATAGGGAACCGGCAGCGATACCTAGTGAGGCCTTTGGACCTATTCCTTTTCATTGTGAGTGACCCTAACCTAGAGTGTCCACAAACAAATTTGGCCTGAGAGAGGAGAACGGATCGAGCGTATCCTGGACGATCAAGCCAGTATGACCCAGGGCCATGACTATCAACGCTTCCTGGTACGATGGCAAGGCCGGCCAGAGTCGGACGATTCATGGATTTCTCGAGAGGACTTGCAACACCTCAACCCAGACCTTCTCGAGAGATATGTGAGCCAGTCTGACCTTCACTCGACAGGGTCGAGTTCCTCCCACCCTGGGAGAATTGGTGGGGACACCTGAGGAACCAGAATAAGACAGAGGCTTTTTCAACCCTCTGTAAATTGATCAATAATTTATGAGTCCATCTGTAATAAGGGCTTAGCTCATCTTAGTCCATTTTAGTTGTTATTTGAGTTTTTTTGAGTTGTTATTTCAGTTCTGTACTAGTCAGCTCATGTTAAGCTAGTTCAGTACAATGCCGGTCAGCTCATGTTGAGCTAATTTTATTTTTTTTGAGTCCTCTCCAAGCATACCGAAGACTCAAGACCACATCATACAAGTAAAGACCAAGTCCAACCAGATTGAAGACATGGAAGTTTAGCCCAAGTCTAACCCAGCTTGAAGATTTGAAGACCCCAGGAGAAAAATCAGAAACCATGATTCCTTGCAGATGCCCTCCAGATGCCCAGATTTTCTTCCAGATGCCAAAATATATTCATAGACCAAGGCATCCATGATTTTAGAGGTCCATCTACCTCCTAGCCCAAAGAATTCAAGCCCAGGGACCAAGCCCAGCCCCAAAGAAGCAAGATACCAGGGAATATTCCTGCTACCTGGCTACCAGGCCACCCCAGCTTCCAGAGGCCCAAACCCATGCACCCGGGCCCCTTTGGACTGGCCCCTTGCTGCTCTTAGAAGCCCAACACGTCCCCCTAGGTGTCCTTGGAGTGTTGGCCAAGTCAAGAGAAATTTTATGGATTTTTTCTACCTAATGTTTTCTTATTTTCTAGCTAGGGTTTGAGAGGGAAAAGGATTCTCATGTAAAGACTAATGTGCCCTTACTTGGAGCCCAAGGTTAAGGGTCTATTTAAAGGACCCTAGCCTCTTGTATGAAGGAATTTTTGATATGAATTAAAACCTTGAGTTCTTCTATTGAGTTGTGTGATACCCTGCTGTGTGCATAAAGGGGTTTGTGAGAGTTCTTCTTCCCGGTGTTTGCAATCATTTTCCTGCTGCCAACAAACCCTCCAGATTCCTGGACGCCCACTCCAAAAGAAGCCTTTTCTTGCTATTTTTCTTTTGTTTTCTTGTTTCTTTGTGAATTTTCTAACCCCTGACAGGTCGTTTGCAGGTCCCTGAGTTCCTACGAATCCAACGACTCCAGCCAAGCCTCAATCGGATCACCGAGCAGAAAGCCGGGTATCCGCGGGTCTTTGCCTCGGTTTTCTAGGCCGCATCCGTCGAGGAACGAGAGACCCTTTGCTGCGATCTTCACAGACATTGTCAGGTACACCCCCTCTACCTCCAGTAGTTTTATTGTAGGAGAACTTGCCCTAACCGAGGCTTCTTAGCCCCGGCGATCCTTCTTTTCTACTTTTCTAGGTCCTAATCTGCATGCTGATCTTCTAAAATTCATATAAAATTCCCTACAACTTATTTTAATCTAAAATTCGGGAATTAATCACTCAACCCCACATATAAAACATACAAAAAAAATTGCATGCATATTAGTTCCCCATCACCCACTATCGGATGAACCCCACTGAACATCAGGAGCTTCAGAAACAAGTGGGAGAGCTGCTTAGGAAGGGTTTTCTTAGGGAGAGTTTAAGTCCCTGTGCTGTCCCTGCCCTACTTACCCCTAAGAAAGACGGAACCTGGAGGATGTGTGTTGATAGCAGGCTATCAACAAAATTACAATCAAATATAGGTTTCCTATTCCCCACCTGGATGATATGCTCGATATGATGGCCGGTGCCACTATCTTTTCCAAGATAGACCTCAAGAGTGGTTACCACCACCAGATTAGAATTCGACCGGGGGATGAATGGAAAATAGCATTTAAGACTAAGGATGGTCTGTTCGAGTGGGTAGTGATGCCTTTCGGGTTGTCTAATGTGCCTAGTACCTTTATGAGAGTCATGACCCAAGTCTTGCACAAGTTCACTGGAAAATTCCTTGTAGTGTATTTTGATGACATCTTGATCTATAGCAAGACCAAAGAGGACCATCTTCACCACTTAAGGTTAGTGTGCCAAACCCTTAGGGAGAATAGCCTTTATGCCAACCTTAAGAAGTGTGAATTTATGACAACTAGGGTTATCTTCTTAGGCTTTGTAGTTACCCCTAAAGGAGTTTCAGCCAACCCCAAAAAGGTTAGATCTATAGTTGAGTGGCCTGTCCATGCTAGCATCCACGATATACGTAGTTTCCATGGCCTAGCCACATTTTATAGACGATTCATTCGGGGATTCAGTTCAATTGTAGCACCGATAACTGACTGCATCAGGAAGGGAGGTTTTCAATGGACTAAAGCTGCAGACAAAGCCTTCCTTGAAATTAAGGATAGAATGGTACAAGCACCTGTCCTGAGATTGCTAGATTTTTCTATGATTTTTGAGGTTGCTTGTGATGCTTCGGGAGTTGGGATTGGTGGAGTACTTAGTCAGGAGAATCACCCCATGGCCTTCTTTAGCGAAAAACTTAATGAGGCCAAAATTAAGTACTCGACTTATGATAAGGAGTTTTATGCAGTCGTCCAAACCCTTAGGTATTGGAGGCACTACCTTTTACCCCATGAGTTTGTCCTGTTTTTAGACCATGAAGCCCTTCGATACCTGAACTCCCAGAAGAGATTGAACCCTAGGCACGCTAAGTGGGTTGAGTATATCCAAGCCTATACCTTTGTGCTTAAACATCGTGCTGGTATTGAAAATAAGGTAGCTGATGCCCTTAGCCGTCGTGCCCTTTTGTTAAACATGGTTAGGACTGAGGTTGTAGGATTTGACGACTTAAGGAGCAATATGAATCTTGTCCTGACTTTAGTGAGATCTTCCAGTCTAAGCTTCAAGAACCATTTAGTGCCCATAGTGACTATACCTTACAGGATGGTTACCTTTTCAAGGGTAATAAGCTGTGCATTCCCAAGACTTCTGTCCAAGATTTTTTAGTGTGGGAAACCCATGCGGGAGGCCTAGCTGGTCACTTTGGTAGGGAGAAGACCATTCTAGCTATTGAAGACCAGTTCTTTTGGCCTAGCCTTAAGAAAGATGTTGCCAATATTGTCTCTAGGTGCTGAACCTGTGCTATGGCCAAGCAGCAAAAACAGAATACTGGCCTTTACACCTCCTTGCCAGTACCTAGCCACCCTTGGCAAGACCTCAGCATAGATTTTGTGGTAGGATTACCCAAGACCGCCAGGAAGCATGATTCTGTCTTTGTAGTAGTGGATAGGTTTTCCAAAATGGCTCATTTTATACCCTGCTCCCTGACCCTAGATACTTCCAAAGTCGCAAAGCTTTTTCTGGAACATGTGGTTAAGTTACATGGCCTACCCAAGACTATAGTGTCCGATAAGGATGTCCACTTTACTAGCTATTTCTGGAAAACCCTTTGGCACCTCCTAGGCACCAAGCTCCAATTCTCCACTGCCTACCACCCGCAAATCGACAGACAAATTGAGGTGGTCAACCGCAGCCTAGGAAACCTTCTTAGATGCTTGATAGGTGAACATACGGGAAACTAGGATCTTCTTTTACCTCGAGCCGAGTTCGCCTATAACAGCTCTGTAAATAGGACCACCGGGAAGAGTCCTTTTGAAGTTGTCTGTGGATACAAGCCTAACTGACCTATTGACCTAATTCCCCTACCCATCCATGCACGTGTCTCCGAGTCAGCTAATTCACTTGCACAGCATATTAGGGACATGCATAAAGAAATTAGCCAGAAAATTAATATAAGTAATAACACATATAAAAGGCTGGCTGTTTCCCAAAAGCAAGCAAAAGAGTTTGAAATAGGAGATTTTGTAATGATTAGGCTTCGGCCTGAACGGTTTCCACCGGGAACAGTTAAGAAGCTTCATGCTCGTGGGGCGGGTCCCTTTAAAGTGATTAGGAGAATGGGCCATAACGCCTATGTGCTAGAACTACCTCTAGATTATAGAATTAGCTCGATATTCAATATCTCTGACTTAGTCGAGTATAGGGAACCTACAAACATACCTAGTGAGCCGTTTGAGCCTGACCTCCCTTTTGAGAGTGAACCTGAACCTGAGTGTCCACCTCCAAATATACCTGAGCGAGGAGAGCGGATCGAGTGTGTCCTGGATGACCAAGCCATCACTACCCGGGGCAAGGGCTACCAGCATTACCTAGTCCAATGGCAAGGCCAACCCGAACTCGATGACTCGTGGATCACATGGGAGGACTTGCAGTGCATCGACCCCGACATCATGGAGAGGTATCAAAGCCAAGCTAACCCTTACTCGACAAGGTCGAGTTTCTCCCACCCCGGGAGAACTGGTGTGGGCACCAGGATCTGACAGAGGCTCCTCAACCCTCTATGGATCTCAGATTAGGGTTCCCCTTCTATGAGTCCTGTAATAAGGCCTTGAGCCAAAGCAATTTCATAATTTCTTGTCAAAGTTTGTTTAGTCCTGTACCTTGACCAATTTGGGTCAAGTTAGGTCATGAGTCCTGTATTTGTTCGAGTCTGAGTTTGGACTGAGCCTAAGCCCAATTGAAGTCACCCTGGTTTTCTTAACCAAATCAAGTTCTGGTGGGCCAACCCACCCCTTCCACTTGGAATAATGTCAACTCAGGTGCCACCTCAGCTACCTACGTGGCGCCATATCAGCTGCCACTTGGGCATCCAAGGAGGGAAACAAAGTGGCACCCTCATGCTTTCCACACACCTTGGGCGACATTGGAAGGAAGAAACACCATCCCCCTCTTCCCTCCCCCACATCACGCCTTGTTCCATCAAAAGAAGGGCGTTGAAGATCCTTGAAGAAACCAAGCCACAAAGCAAGCCCCCTTCCAAGCTTTCTTCCCAAAGTGTTCATGCAAGGATGGAAGGTCAAAGGACACACTCTCCTCTTCAAGCCCTCAACCATGCAACGCCCAAGGAGCTCTCCACTTGGTCGGCCTTGAGTCAATCCAAGAGATGGCATTGAAGAGTCCAAGGGAACACATCCCTTCAAGCAAGCCATGCCCCACTCTTTCTTCCCAAAATGAGCATGCTAAGGAAGGAAGTCAAGAGACCAATCCCCCTCTCCAAGCCTTCCCACATGCCACGCCCAACCCAAGTCTTTTGGTCGGCCAAAGAGAGGAGAAGATGGAGAATTTTGGGCGCCACCATGAAAGTTTGTAATTTGAATTTCAAATGGGCCTTGGGTGCCTATTTAAAGGACCCAATCCCTCCCTTGTAGAACTATTGAATGATTGAATGATTAATGAAAAAGAGATTGAGTTTTCTACCCTCCAACCCTTGTCTCCTAGACTAGGTTTGAGTGAAATTGCCTTCGTCCCTAGGGACATCGAGTGGTGTGAGGCCACCTGTCCGTCGCCCCAGGGCATCGCGAGTCCTTCATCCTCCTGGACATCGAGTGGTGTGAGGCCACATTCCTTCATCCTCCGTGACGTCGTGGGATGCGAGGCCCCAAGTTATCTCCAACTTTGACTTCGGAATCCAGCCGGACGCCGGGCTCGAAGCCCTTTCTTAACTCCCTCTCAGTTCCTTTTCGTGCATCTCTACATCTCGCTGATCCTTCTTTTATTTGCCTACAGGTCCTCCCTGGCATCTCGGGCATCAGAGACAGTCAGCTTTGCCATCGCGACCTCCCGACCCTAAGCTAGTGCTTCCACGGGTTCGATTGCTCGGGCATCTACGCCGCATCCGCCGAGTTGAGCGATCTCTACACTGGGCACTTCAGAAGTGTGAGGTTTGCTTTCTCTTTATCTCCTAATTAGATATTGTATGTCGAGCTAGTCCTACCAAGGTTTCTTAATCCCGGGGTCCTGTTCTCGTTTTCACTTTTAGGTCTTTGAACTGCTAGCATAAGCTTACATTACTCTTCTTCCGTATTTCTTGCCTTTGCTTGAGTTCGGGAATCGAAACCCTAAAAAATATCTAAAACTCATCAAACATAAAAAGAGAAACTCCTTGCATCATAAGCATCCATCCCAGCATCCCTAGCCCTAACCCCCTTGTTCCACATCAAAGCTATCACTACCCGGGGAAAAGGTTATCAACGTTTTTTAGTCCGATGGCAAGGCTGACCTGAGTCCGATGACTCGTGGATTACCCGGGAGGACTTGCAGCACCTCGATTCCGACCTTCTGGAAGAGTACCTAAGCCAACTTAGCTCTTACTCGACAGGGTCGAGTTCCTCCCACCCTAAGAGAACTGGTGTGGGCACCAGAATCCGACAGAGGCTCCTCAACCCTTTGTGGATGTCCAATTAGGGTTTCAATTTTTAGGTCTTGTAATAAGGTTCAAGCCTCAACCTTGTAATTTTCCATTTGCTGTGAATTGAGTTTGTACTTTGACCAATTGGATCAAATTGTGTCCTATACCGAGTCTAGTCACAAATTGAGTCCAGTCTTAGTCTGTTGGAAGTATGGATCCATGCAAGAAGTGGTCTTAAAATTTAGTCTCCTTGGAGCCAAGTCAGGAAGGAATCCAAGTCAGCTCAGGGCCCACCTTTTCATCCTATGTGGTGCCATGACAACTTGCCATGTGGGCAGCACACTCTTCATCCTTGGATGCCCAAAGAGGAGGAACACATCACTTGGCACTAGCCCTTTTTCCCTCCCCCTATCAAGCTCTTTTCCAAGCAAGGGTGGTCGGCCAAAGAGAAGGTCAATGGGAGTTGAAGTTGGAAATTCAAATCCCTTACTTTAAGCCCTCCAATCAAGTCTTCTTCCAAATTGTTTGAACCTCTTTGGAAGGAAGAGACAAGATCCATGGGCGCCTCCACCTCACACTCCCCATGTCATGCCTTGTACCAAAAAAAGGATGCACAACCAAGGAAGGAAGAAGAACACATGCCTTGCTTCAAGCCTCTCTTCATGTTTTCTTCCAAAACAAAGAAGCTTCTTTCCAAGTTCAAGGCACCAAGATCCCTCCTCCAAGCCTTGCATCATGCCACGCCCAACCAAGCTAGCTCTTGGTCGGCCAAGGAGAGAAGAAAAGTCAAAAGTTTGGGCGCCCATTCAAGAAAACTTGTATTCTTTCATTTGAAATTCAAAAGGGTCCTAAGGTGCATATTTAAAGGACCTAACCCCTCCTTTGTAAGGTTAATTTTTGATGAATGAAAAAAAATACATTTCTTGAGTCCAATCTCTTTCTAGTTGCCTTTGTTCACTAGGAACGTCGATCTCCGTGAGGGAGCGCCTTCGCCTTCGGGCGTCTAGAGGTGTGAGGCCTCAAACTACCGTCACTTCTGCAACTCCATCATCCGACTCCGAATCAAGAAGAACTCCACCATCACTTCAACAACTCTTTCTTCCATTCTTCCATTGCTTTCCTTCTGATTGAAACTTAACCTTTATCTTCTTTGAATGCTCGTAGGTCCTCCAGGTGACACGAGTACGGAGATGGTTGCCTTTGCCATCGAGATCTTCGGACAGCCAGCTGGCACCTCCACAGGGTTGACGGCTCGATCATCCAGGCCGCATCTGCCAAAGTGAGCGATCTCTGCATCGGGTGCTTCAGATCTTTGAGGTTTGCCCCCTGACTCCTAAGTAGGTCTTGATCGGAGAGCTAAGTCCTACAGGGTTTCTCAATCCTGGGGTCCTCTCTTTATCATTATTTAGGGACTACTTACTTGCTTGATAGTTCTTATTATTATAGAACACTGTATCAACTCTTACTTTTTTCGGGAATCCAAACAAAACCATTAAAATCTAAAAATCACAAAATCTTAAAAATCACTTGCATCATCATTTCATCTTCGCATCTAGTTAGTCCCCTATCACCTTCTTAGGAGGACTCTGCTTTCCTTTCCATCCTTTCTTCTTATCGATGTTGAGCAACTATCATCTGGTCCCTGCTCAACTCATTCCGAATGCCATAAGGATCGTCTTCTGCTTTATTATGCTCTGTCACTTCCACGGGATCGTCGCTCGTTTCTCCTTGTTCATAGCCTTCTTCACTCTGAAGCGCCACCCTACCGAGGATGGGTGGTGGTCTCTTTCTTCTCACCCGAGGGGCATCAAATTTGAGTTTCCCTCTTCCATCAAAGGGTGGAAGAGCAAATTTTTCTTCGCCACCGTCGAGGGGGTTGACTGGGTGTGGAGTGACCCAGATCGGTCCCCTAATCGAAACTCTACAATCGAAGCAGCCAACAAAGATGTTTACGAGCTACTCCATACTGCCCAGATTCTTTCTCTCGAGTTTCTATTGTCAGAGCTGAACCTCATCGAGGCCAGGGTCGGCCCAATGGGAGAGTTGGGTGAGTTCGGCTTGAGTCCTTCTTTTTGCTCCTCTTACTATGTTTCTCCAAACTTGGAACTGACATTGCATCCTCCATATGCAGGTATGAAGTTTTCAGTGGATGACTTGCTTTCGATCACCAGGAAGAGGCCTCCATCGAGATTGACTGAAGAGCCCTCCTCGAAGAGGACTCATGATGAGAGCGCATCGGCGGCCACTCCCATCGAGCAGATCGAGCCGAGCAGGAGGGAGTCTGAGGCTGCCTCCGACAAGGAAGGGGAGTGGTGGTTGCAGTGTCCGAGCCAGGTTAGAGGGTAGCCGAGCCTGTGCCAGAGTGACCAAGGCGACGAGAGTTGGCCCCCACTCTGGAGCCTGAGGTGGTTGTCCGGTCAGGGCCACGACCATAGTCATCGCCATCATGTCACCTCCTCCTCCGGAGCTCATTGTCATCATGGAGGAGGTGCGAGGAGGAGCGAAGTCGATGCTGGGGGTGCCACTTGAGGGGGCACCAAGCTCTCAACAGGCCCCCGAGGCCTCTTCTGGCGACGGAGTAGGCGATTCCACCTCGGGGGCAAGTAAGAGGGAGAGGGACTACCATCGGGTCCCGTTCAGACTGGCGCCTGACGTCTCGCTACTTCGGGACCGGAAGCTGGCCGAGTGCATGATGGATTTTTCAATCCAATCATGCGATCGGCGGGTGATGGCCGGGAAGGTGCTAGGGGATGCAATTAGTAGCATCTTCTCCCAACTCTTTTCGATAAGTGACTTCACCCCCCCCCCCCCCCCCTTTTTTATTGATGTCTTGTTTAGTGTAGATCGGCGTTGACACCCTCTTGATCAGAGATTACTGCCAGAACTGGTTGAAGGATGACCAGCAACGAGCGACGGAGGTCGAGGCCTTGAGGACCGAGCTGAAGGAGAAGTCCGACACCTCCTGAGAGCTCGGCCTAAAAAATGAGGAGCTCCGAAAAGAACTTGCCAGTGCTGAGAGTCACTCAAAAGAGCTCCAAGAGAACCTCGACCAAGAGTGGGCCCGGTCGAGGAAGAAGGCTGAGGAGCTCACAGCCATTGAAAAGAGGCTGACAGAGTTCAATGCCGAGGTGGCCAGGCTAAAAAGGGCATGCTCAGTCCCTCTAAGATGAACTGGACGCGGTGAAGAAGTATCTGGTCACCGCCGAGGAGAGGGCCACAGCTACTGAGAATGAAGCAACAGCGGTGGCCAAGTCGGTAGAGGCAGCAAAGGAGCAAGCCATCGAGGCGAAGAAGTGGGCTGAAGAGGCCATGGCAAGGTATAAGGCCTCGGAGGAGTTCGCCGTCGAGTTCCATGAAACGGTGTCAGACTCCTTTTTCAAGGGCTTCATGTACCTACATTCAAGGGTCATGGAGTATGTATCCGATAAGGGCCAACCTCTTCTCATATACCCCACTACTTCTGACATGGAGCTAGCCCTAGGCTCGAGTGATGCTGAGGAATCGGCATCCACCCCCGAACCCTCTTTGCTAGCGATGGTTGCTGAAGCCGAAGATGCACAGCCGGGGTCCCTGGAGGTGATGCCTCGTGGCCACGGAGTCCTGGCGGGGAGCTAACTAAGTAGGATATAGTCATTTTTTATTTTCTTTGCCTTTGGCCTGGGTTGCCCGGCATGTCGGGGGCCTGGGGTCACTTGTAACGAACATTAGATCTTTAATAAAGTGAAAATTTTCAGCTATCTTGGCTTGCAACTATTTTACTTCTCTCCTCTCTTTTTCTTTATCTTTTCTTCTTCTTTTTCCCCCAATTTTTTTTTGCACATGTAATGAGATCAGAGAGGGGGCTTCCACTTTATTTCTGAGTATCCCAAGCTTCAGTGCCATAGAGCTGGGCCCCGGGCTCAATGGCCTGAGAGTTGGTCTCGAAGACTTGGTGGTCGGAGAGCTGGGCTCCGGGCTTTGATGCCTTGGAGCTGGGCTCGAAGACTTGGTGGCCGGAGAGCTGGGCTCTGGGCTTTGATGTCTTGGAGCTGGGCTCGAAGACTTCATGGCCGGAGAGCTGGGCTCCGGGTTTTAATGTCTTGGAGCAGGGCTCGAAGACTTGGTGGCCGTGTAGGGTTCCGGTGCAACGCAGCGGAAGGGTAATTTCAAAAATTGAAATTAATATGAACCAAAAACCCTAAAATAGGAACTCCTTAATAAGACTAGAATGTATGAAGACAAACATTTCTATGCAAATTGAATTAGAATACCAACCTGTAATCGCTAATTCCAATTTATGAAGACTTAAAACTTGAAGATCAACAGGCTATTTGAATTCACCAGGCATCCAAGTGTCCGTCCTCCGATGGTGATCCACACAGAGCAATGATCAAGAATACTATCTTCTTGTCCAATGGTTCCTCCTATTGAGTTCTTCTTCCTAGAACTCAATTCTTCGGATTATGGCTAGAATTCTTCCACACAAGAGGTTGCCTTCCTTTCTTTTATCTCTTCTCCTCCTTCCACTAAGACCTTGACCCTCTAAGACACTCTTGTCTTGAAGATAAGACTTTGTCCTAAGGGGATTTAGGCTTGTCTTAAATTGGAGGAGAAATTAAGACAAAATGTCTTAATGTAAGAAGGAAAGAACAAAATCAGAATTCCTTCTTTCCTTTACCGTCGGAGACTTTCGCTCTTGTTCTTGTTCAGTAGCAGAGTTTCGACAGAGGTGTACTCTGTAAAGGAAACAGTGCAAGAACAAGAAAAGAGAGAAAGAGTCTTTAGGAGAGGAAGAAGGAAAAAAACATTACCGAGTTTTGATTTTCCTGACCCCTTAAATAGATCTCAGAGAGGCGCCCACACATCTCTTCATGAAAAACTTCTCATGCCTTTTCTCATTTTCTCACGCCCCATCCTTCCTACTCACGGCCTTTCGGATAAATCCCACGGCTTTTCTTAAATGTAAAATCCCGATGATTTTAAAAGAAAGGAGTCGCGACTTTTAATCTCCGAAGAGATGTTATTTTGCGCAACCGGGAAGCAACGAATGCTTTCTGCCTTTCTCAAAAAAACATCAACCCTTGGATTCCAATCCAAGGGGGGACAATTGAGGTGCTAAAAGAGAGAAGGAATGCCGCCCCATCTTAATTCATCGGAGAATTAAGTGGGCGCGCCAAGAGTCCATGCGCCCATGGACTCCTCCATATGGCGCGCCAAGAGTCCATAAGCGCATGGACTCTTGGTGTTTTTAGTGTGCAAGGGCTAAGGGGGGGGTGGTATGCTAGCCTAAGTAATTGGTTAGCCAATTGGGTTAGCCATAATCCCTAAAACCTCAATTAGGGTCTAATTAGATCCAATCAGAACCCAAATTGAATCAATTCGGAATCCTAATTCGAATCCAATTCGAATAGAAGTTAGGATTTGCAACACTTGCTAGAGTGTCTTCATGCAAATGACTCTTGATCAATTCTCTTAAGTGTGTGACCTATTGGGTTCCATATCTAGCCAGCAGTGGGTTCGAATACAAGTTGACCTAATTTGATTAGAACTCTTCCTAATCGATTTAGGTCAAATCGGGCTTACCCGATTTTGATCAATTAGGACTTTTCCTAATAAATGATCATTAAATTTGATCAACCCACAAGACAAGATTGACGTCTAGCAACATGTCATGTCTACCCGGAAGATATGGAAATTCTGGTGAAATACCAAAACTACCCTTCAGTAGAAAGTTATCGTACAATTAAATCCTTCGATCAGCCTGCACCCAAAATATAATTATGGATATGGATATATGTCAAATCTAATATTATATTTGTTTCTAGCTCAATCTTATATTGATGATTCAATTATCTTGATATTAGAAACCATCTCTAATATCTTTACTTTGATCAAAGATTCCCTGAATCATCATCCGATTGATAACTAGCTGGATGCAATCTCCTCTTACTAAGAGTGATCGATTCCTTGTTGACCTACTCATTACCTTCATATACAATTCACCATTCCCAGTATCAATCCTGTGCATGACTCAGTGTCATGATTAGGATTGAACCAAAGCATGGGTTCATGTACATATGATACTTATGGCAGTCTCAGGTCAAAGGATTACTTGTACCACTCCCACTATGAGAACCTTCTATTGACATGTAGCTAAGACTCCATTAGATGTTCTCAAGTTGGATCATATCAGTGAACTCATTCTCTAATGAGCACCCACATCCTAGAATTAGTGTCATACACAAGTGACTGTGAGAGCAGTCACCCTCTCTAGTATACATGGGATGTGCTAGTCTTACCTGGAAAAAATCCTGATCCCCTACTCAGGGTTCCTTTGACTAGGAATATTTTAGATTAAGGTTTTAAGACTTTAGGTCTCATTGGTATGATCTCATCATAACCCTAAAATCATAGCCCTAATCTATGGGGTTCATAATAAACACAGCGTATGATGAAAAATAATGCCTTTATTAGAATATTGTCAATTATAATGGTTTGGGAGATACAACATAGATTGGCTTGTAGGGCATATCCCTTTCAATCTCCCACTTGCACTAAAGCCAATCGCCTTTAAATCTTAATCCCATACTCTCGAGGTGGCGATCAAACTCTCGCTGTGGTAGAGCCTTAGTGAACAGGTCTGCTACGTTGTTCTTTGTATCAACTCTATTTATGTAGACATCTTGTCTTTCTTCTATTTCTCGGACGAGATGGAAGCATCTCAGAATGTGCTTGGACTTATGAAGAGCTCTTGGTTCCTTAGCTTGAGCAATAGCTCCAGTGTTGTCACAGTAAAGTGGCACTGGGTTTTCAATCTCAAGAACAACACCCAACTCTGTGATGAACTTCTTCATCCAGATTGCTTCCTTGGTGGCTTCACTGATAGCTATGTATTCTGCCTCTGTGGTTGAGTCAGATACAGTCTGCTACTTGGTACTCTTCCAACTTATTGCTCCACCATTTAGGGTAAAAACATATCCCGAAATGGATTTGCTATCATCAGAGTCTAATTGAAAACTAGAATCAGAATAAGCTTCTAGTTTAAGATCAGAACCACTATAAACCAGGAAAATATCCTTAGTCCTTCTCAGGTACTTAAGAATATTTTTAACTGCTTTCCAATGATCCTCTCCTGGATCAGCCTGAAACCTACTGACAATGCCTAAAGCATATGCCACATCATGCCTGGTACATAACATGGCATACATTACGGACCCTATTGCCGAAGCATAAGGTATAGAATTCATTCTATTTCTTTCTTCAGGTGTCTTAGGAGACATCCTTTGAGAAAGATGTATGCCTTGACTCATAGGAAGATAACCTCTTTTACTTCCATCCATGCTGAATCTTTTCAGCACTAAGTTAATGTATCTAGACTGGGATAAACCTAGCATCCTCTTAGACCTATCTCTATAGATCTTAATACCTAGTATATAGTATGCTTCTCCCAAATCTTTCATGGAAAACTGGTTTGATAGCCAAACCTTGACTGATTGTAATATTGGGATATCATTCCCAATGAGGAGTATGTCATCTACATACATAACCAAGAAGACTATGGCACTCCCACTAGTCTTCTTATAAACACAGGGTTCATCCACATTTTTTATAAAACCAAACCTTTTAATAGTTTCATCAAAGCGGATGTTCCAACTCCTTGAAGCTTGCTTTAATCCATAAATGGATTTCTTTAGCTTGCATACTTGATTAGGTTTATTCTTTGAAATAAAACCTTTTGGCTGTGACATGTAGACTTCTTCCTCAAGGAAACCATCGAGGAATGCAGTCTTCACATCCATCTGCCAGATCTCATAATCGTGGTATGCTGCTATGGCAAGTAAAATCCGAATTGATTTGAGCATGGCAACAGGTGAGAATGTTTCATCATAATCAATTCCCTGTTTTTGACTAAAACCTTTTGCCACTAATCTTGTTTTATAGGTTTCAACTTGGCCATTAGCCCCAATCTTTTTCTTATAGACCCATTTGCACCCAATAAGATTAACACCCTCTGGTGCATCGACCAAAGACCATACTTGGTTGACATACATAGAGTCTATCTCGGATTCCATGGCTTCTTGCCATCTATCTGAATCAGTACTCAAGATAGCTTCCGTATAGGTCAGAGGTTCATCATTTTGAATGACTTGGGCTTCATTATTTTCAATAATAAACCCATACCTCTCAGGTGCCCGTGACACTCTATCAGACCTATGGAGAGGAGTTTTGTGTTCTGGTTCTGATCTAACTATACGTTCTATTGATTGAGAATTGTCTATCTGTGTTTCTTATACTTCTCCAAGTTCAATAGTTCTACCATTGCCCTTTTCTAAAATAAACTCTTTTTCTAGAAAAGTGGCATGTCTGCTGACAAAAATCTTTTGTTCAGTTGGATGGTAAAACAGATATCCTCTACCCTCTCTAGGATATCCTACAAATAGACATTTATCCGCTCTAGGTTCCAACTTATGTCCAAAATTTCTTTTAACATAAGCTGGACATCCATCCCCATACCTTAAAATATTTAAGATACGGTTTCTTTCCACTCCAAATTTCATATGGAGTACTAACAACGGATTTAGAAGGTACTTTGTTCAGAATGTAAACAGCAGTTTCTAGGGCATGACCCCAGAAGGAAATGGGTAAATTTGTGAAGCACATCATGGATCGTACCATATCTAATAAGGTACGATTCCTTCTTTCAGCTATACCATTTAGCTGTGGTGTATAAGGAGGGGTCCATTCAGAAAGAATTCCATTAACTTTAAGATAGTCTAAAAACTCCGTGGATAAGTATTCTCCTCCTTGATCAGACCGAAGAACTTTAATACTTTTCTCGGTTTGTTTTTCGACCATACTTTGATACTCCTTAAATTTATCAAAGGCTTCAGATTTATGTTTTATAAGATACACATATCCGAACCTAGATAAATCATCTGTAAAAGTGATAAAATATGAGTATCCACCTCTGGCCTGAGTTGTCATTGGACCACATACATCAGTATGTATAAGTCCTAATAACTCATTTGACCTTTCTCCATGTCCAGTAAATGGAGTCTTGGTCATCTTACCCATGAGACATGATTCGCAAGTTCCTAATGATTCATACTCATAAGGATCAAGGAATTTTTCCTTGTATAACTTGCTTATCCTAGACTCATTAACATGACCAAGTCGATGATGCCAAAGTAAAGTATCATTAAAGTCTTCTCTTTTTCTTTTATTATTGACATGAAAAACACTATCATTGGAAGAAAGAGTTAAGAGCCCATTGCTAAATATGCCAGAACAAACAATTTTATTAGACAACATTATCGAGCAACCAGTGCTTGTTACATGCATTACATATCCTTGTTTTAATAACAAGGGAACAGATACAATGTTCCTAATAATCTTAGGCATATAATAACAATTTTCTAACTCCAAGATCTTCCCTGAAGGCAATTTCAGAATATAGGTCCCTACAGCTTCTACTTGGATGATATCACCACTAGCACCATAGAGATTGAAGTCACCTTCCTTCAATACTTTAATCTTGTGGAGGTCCTGCAAAGATTTGCATATATGGTAACCACAAGTGGTATCCAATATCCAAGTATTTGATATAGATGAATTTAATGTCAATATAGCATGTATCTCAAACATACCTTTTGGCGCATCTAATGCACCATGCTTCACAGTTGCAAGGTAAGCCTTGCAATTCCTTTTCCAATGTCCCGCTTTGCCGCAAAAGAAACAGGTCGACTGTTTGGAGGCCTTCTTTCCTTTCTTATTCTTATTGATGCCACTCTTAGGGTTTAGCCTCCTATTAAAACCCTTTTTTCCTGATTTCTTCTTACTGGTTTTATTAATAAGAAGTGGAGCCTTTTCTTTCTTTATGTGGCTCTCCGCTGTTTTTAACATATTTAACAGCTCAGGTAAGGAAGTGTTCAGTTTGTTCATGTGATAATTCAAGACAAACTGAGAAAATGACTCCGGGAGTGATTGCAAGATTAAATCCTGATTCAACTCCCCATCCATGATAAAACCTAATTGACCCAATCTGGTGATCAAGTCAATTACCTTCAGAACATGATCCTGAACGGATGTACCCTCTGTCATCCTAGCATGGAATAACTGCTTAGATATTTCATATCTAGCAGTTCTGCTATGTTCTCCATAAAGCTCTTTCAAATTGAGCATTATGGATTGAGTATCCATGCTTTCATGCTGTCTCTATAACTCATTGGTTATAGAGGCAAGTATGATACACTTGACAGTAAGGGAGTCATTCTGTCACATTTTATATGTGGCCATATCTTCCTATGTGGCATCATCCCCTAGTGGATTAAGACTAGGGGTATCTAGAATATAAGAAAGTTTTTCTGAACTCAGCACAATCTTTAAATTTCTTAACCAGTCCACATAGTTTGGACCAGTCGGTTTGTTGGTATCTAAGATACTTCGCAGTGATAATGAAGATGCCATTTATCTATATTTAACAAAGAACAATACATAAGCAAACAACAATGAAATGACTTACATAATTAAATTAGGTCTTCAATTTAATTATGTCTCCCACTATTTTATCAAAAATCATAGCCCTCACTATGATAATCGAGAAGAACCCTGATCGATTTTTCTTAGTGAGATTGAGATCCTAATAACTTATAAAAGATCTTGCAGAAAATACAACAAATCTTTTATAAGCTCAAAGGTAGGAAACTCTTCCAATTATATCTCATATAATTCTCAAGAAGTAACTTGGCCTCTAGAATATTATTAGTCTTGCAGAAAACACAACAAACCATAATGTTCTAGTTAAGTCAAGACCCTTTTATTTCTATACAGTCAATACTCAAATATAATGCCCTTGCAGATAACACAACAAAACATTATACTGAATATACTGTAAGCATATCTATGCACTAGACTAGTATTATGTCAATCACCATATTAGGTATTGCAGATAACACAACAAACCTAATATGGTTCATAACACAATAATGATCCAACATGAAGGAAGGCCAATATATAGTATTTTTAACACTAAGCATTTTAGTCAAGATTTAAATTTAATCAAATCGGCCAGGCAAGTGGAAGAGATGTGGGAGTCCCCCCGTTGCTTTCCTAGACATCAATAAAAATTGGCCAGGTCAGTCAACGGAACCAATTAAAAACCACAATTCTCTTTACCTTCCCAGAACCACCTTTCTAGACACTGAATGATCAATTGTTCATCATGACTAGTGATGCTTATTAGTTAAATATACTAAGACTTAATATAATTTTTAAGAGGAGGGATTTATAAATTGCCAGCACATCCTTATAGAATGTATCACAATCAACATATCACTCTTATAAACAAATATGTGCTAAGTGTGTCATCATACTAGGACAACCATTTACCACATAATGGATCCACCATTATGCCAGGACAACCTTATTTCAGTATGATGACTTAAAAACTAAACATATCTCTATAATAATTAGGGTTTGAGTGAAAGACCCTAACTAGTGGCATACATCAGAACATATATGCAATCAAAGATATGCTAAGTGTAGTAACATATTAGGATTTAAAAAAAAACCCTAAGATGTGACATACAAGCTATCATAAATTATAGTCCTAATTATGGTGGCTCTGATACCACTGTAAGGTTCCGGTGCAACGCAGCGGAAGGGTAATTTCAAAAATTGAAATTAATATGCACCAAAAACCCTAAAACAGGAACTCCTTAATAAGACTAGAATGTATGAAGACAAACATTTCTATGCAAATTGAATTAGAATACCAACCTGTAATCGCTAATTCCAATTTATGAAGACTTAAAACTTGAAGATCAACGGGCTATTTGAATTCACCAGGCGTCCAAGTGTCCACCCTCCAATGGTGATCCACACAGAGCAATGATCAAGAACACTATTTTCTTGTCCAATGGTTCCTCCTATTGAGTTCTTCTTCCTAGAACTCAATTCTTCGGATTATGGCTGGAATTCTTCCACACAAGAGGTTGCCTTCCTTTCTTTTATCTCTTCTCCTCCTTCCACTAAGACCTTGACCCTCTAAAACACTCTTGTCTTGAAGATAAGACTTTGTCCTAAGGGGATTTAGGCTTGTCTTAAATTGGAGGAGAAATTAAGACAAGAATGTCTTAATGTAAGAAGGAAAGAACAAAATCAGAACTCCTTCTTTCCTTTACCGTCGGAGACTTTCGCTCTTGTTCTTGTTCAGTAGCAAAGTTTCGACAGAGGTGTACTATGTAAAGGAAATAGTGCAAGAACAAGAAAAGAGAGAAAGAGTCTTTAGGAGAGGAAGAAGGAAAAAAACATTACCGAGTTTTGATTTTCCTGACCCCTTAAATAGATCTCAGAGAGGCGCCCACACATCTCTTCGTGAAAAACTTCTCACGCCCTTTCTCATTTTTTCATGCCCCATCCTTCCTTCTCACGGCCTTCCGGATAAATCCCACGGCTTTTCTTAAATGAAAAATCACGATGTTTTTAAAAGAAAGGAGTCGCAACTTTTAATCTCCGAAGAGATGTTATTTCGCACAACTGGAAAGCAATGAATGCTTTCTGCCTTTCTCAAAAAAACATCAACCCTTGGATTCCAATCCAAGGGGGGACAATTGAGGTGCTAAAAGAGAGAAGGAATGCCGCCCCATCTTAATTCATCGAAGAATTAAGTGGGCGCGCCAAGAGTCCATAAGCGCATGGACTCTTGGTGTTTTTGGCGTGCAAGGGCTAAGGGGCGGGTGGTATGCTAGCCTAAGTAATTGGTTAGCCAATTGGGTTAGCCATAATCCCTAAAATCTCAATTAGGGTCTAATTAGATCCAATCAGAACCCAAATTGAATCAATTCGGAACCCTAATTCGAATCCAATTCGAATAGAAGTTAGGATTTGCAACACTTGCTAGAGTGTCTTCATGCAAATGACTCTAGATCAATTCTCTTAAGTGTGTGACCCATTGGGTTCCATATCTAGCCAGCAGTGGGTTCGAATACAAGTTGACCTAATTTGATTAGAACTCTTTCTAATCGATTTAGGTCAAATCGGGCTTACCCGATTTTGATCAATTAGGACTCTTCCTAGTAAATGATCATTAAATTTGATCAACCCACAAGACAAGATTGACATCTACCAACGTGTCATGTCTACCCGGAAGATATGGAAATTCTGGTAAAATACCAAAACTACCCTTCAGTAGAAAGTTACCGTACAATTAAATCCTTCGATCAGCCTGTACCCAAAATATAATTATGGATATGGATATATGTCAAATCCAATATTATATTTGTTTCTAGCTCAATCTTATATTGATGATTCAATTATCTTGATATTAGAAACCATCTCTAATATCTTTACTTTGATCAAAGATTCCCTGAATCATCATCCGATTGATAACTAGCTGGATGCAATCTCCTCTTACTAAGAGTGGTCGATTCCTTGTTGACCTACTCATTACCTTCATATACAATTCACCATTCCCAGTATCAATCCTGTGCATGACTCAGTGTCATGATTAGGATTGAACCAAAGCATGGGATCATGTACATAAGGTACTTATGGCAGTCTCAGGTCAAAGGATTACTTGTACCACTCCCACTATGAGAACCTTCTATTGACATGTAGCTAAGACTCCATTAGATGTTCTCAAGTTGGATCATATCAGTGAACTCATTCTCTAATGAGCACCCACATCCTAGTATTAGTGTCATACACAAGTGACTGTGAGAGCAGTCACCCTCTCCAGTATACATGGGATGTGCTAGTCTTACCGAAAAAATCCTGATCCCCTACTCAGGGTTCCTTTGACTAGGAATATTTTAAATTAAGATTTTAAGACTTTAGGTCTCACTAGTATGATCTCATCATAACCCTAAAATCATAGCCCTAATCTATGGGGTTCATAATAAACACAGCGTATGATGAAAAATAATGCCTTTATTAGAATATTGTCAATTATAATGGTTTGGGAGATACAACATAGATTGGCTTGTAGGGCATATCCCTTTCAGGCCAAAGAGCTATGCTCCGGGCTTTGATGTCTTGAAGCTGGGCTCGAAGATTTGGTGGCCGGAGAGCTGGGCTCTGGGCTTTGATGTCTTGGAGCTAGGTTAGAAGACTTGGTGGCTGGAGAGCTAGGCTCCGGGCTTTGATGCCTTGGAGCTAGGCTAAAAGAATGGTGGCCGGAGAGCTGGGCTTCGAGCTTTGATGTCTTGGAGCTGGGCTCGAAGACTTGGTGGTCGGAGAGCTGGGCTCCGAGCTTTGATGTCTTGGAGCTAGGCTCGAAGACTTGGTGGCCAGAGAGCTGGGCTCCGGGCTTTGATATCTTGGAGCTGGCTCTAAAACTTGGTGGTCGGAGAGCTGGGCTCTGGGCTTTGATGCCTTGGAGCTGGGCTTGAAGACTTGGTGGCCGAAGAGTTGGGCTCCGGGTTTTGAATTTGGATAGCCAGGCTCCCAGCTTGAGCATGCCGGGCCTTGGGCAAGGCAGCATCATTCCTGCATGACTGAGAGCAGTTTGTGCAAAACGAAAATTTATTATTATTGTTGGGGGAAAGCCTTACACTACTGATAATATCTCCTTAGGTTGGAAGTGTTCCATGTTCGCAGGAACCTGACATTGTCCAGATTCTCGAGATAGTAGGCTCCTTGTGGAAGAGCTTCGATCACCTTGTAGTGGCCTTCCCAGTTCAACGAGAGCTTCTCGCACTCCCAGGATTGGGATGCTTCAGCTCGGCGTAGCACCAGGTCGCCAGGTCGGAAGACCTTGGGCCTTACCCGCGCTTTGTAGTACCAAGCCATTGGTTGCCGGTATGCTACCATCCAAAGCCAAGCTTTGTCTCTGGTTTCCTCGAGGAGGTCCAAATTAAGTAGAAGATGCACCGGGTTCTGCATCTCATCATATTGCTGCACCCATAGTGTGGGCACGCCGAGCTTAACTCGGATGACGTCCTCAGCACTGAAGATAAAGTTGAAAGGCATTTCATTTGTCATCGTCCTGGTCATTGTATGGTAGGCCCAGAGAACGCTTGGGAGTTCTTCTACCTAGCTGCCCTTGGCTTGGTCCAGCCTAGTCCTAAGTCCCTAGAGAATACTCCAGTTGGTCACCTCGGCTTCCCCGTTGTCTGGGGGTGAGCTACCAAGGTGAACTAGTGCTGAATGCCATGCTCAGTGCAGAACCTTTCAAACTCCCGGCTATCGAATTGCCGCCCGTTGTCGGTGATGATGCAGTGGGGGAGTCCAAAGTGACATATTATTGATTTCCATAAGAACTGGCAGACCTTGGCTTTTGTGATCCATGCCAGTGGCTCCTCTTCCACCCATTTTGTGAAGTAGTCGATAGCCACCAGCAGAAATTTTTGCTGTCTCGGTGCAGGGGGCAGTGAGTTGGGAGATCGGCACCACCGGTTGACGTTGTAAATGAGCATGGCGCTAACATTTATCGCACTTCTTTACAAAGTCGGAGGCGTCCTCCCTCATGGTCTCCTAAAAGTATCCCTGGTAGAGAGCTTTGTAAGCCAGTGTCCTTCCTCCTGCGTGGTTCCCGTAAAGGCCTTCATGTATCTATTGGAATACAAAGGTTGCCTCTGTGGGCCTGAGTGTTGGGAATTATATCCCAAAGCCAATCGTCTAGGCTATAGACGGTTGTGCTATTTTATATTTATATATGAATTTTTAATAATAAATAAAAGTTATTTATTTTTAGTAGTCCATCATTTTACATTTTTCTATAATGAACTCTTGTATGATGGAGTTCTTAGATCTACTTTGTTTTGATATAGAGAGGATATATCAAGTAGTTCTTAAACTTGTTTACAACCAAAAGATACATTGTTATAGGACGACAATGTATCAAGTATAGGTTGTTGTACGTCACATTTGTTGGTTGTCCTCTTAACCAAGGAGTGTGGAGACATTTGTGTGATATACAAGTGAAGTGTATGACATTTCATTGAACATGATCATCTACGGAGCTCCCTTCTACCAAAGGGCTGCTCGCAAATGGATATGGGTATATGTGTCCCTCAGACCTGAGGTCACCATGGCAGCTTGCAAGTAACTCACTATACTTTGGTGCTGGACTATCTAGATTTCTAATCCAGTGATGGAAGGTTTCTGGGTATGGTCAAGTACTTGTGGAGTGATGGTGGATCAAGATGGAATTGACCACTCTAAATGATTGGAGTGAATGGCACACTATGTCTCAATTCAGCAAAACCTTGGCCAAGGTAGTTCTTGTGAGGAGTTACAGAACTTGTAAGGTTGAGACATGATCTGGATAAACCAAATTAGGGTTGGCAGTCGAATCCTAGGTCATCCTGAGCATTGTAAGATCAAAGGGATGAATTATGCGGTAACCATATGCTAGAGGTTCTTGTGAGGTGCTCTGCATCTTCGACCTATCCGGATATTGGGTATCATTGCTAAATGAGAACTTTGACTGGTATTGGAAATGTTCCAGTGCTACCGGTTTAGTGTTCGAACCTATGGGGTCACACACCATAGAGGATTTCTATCTAATATTTTGGGCTAATCAATGATTGAGAATTGTTTGCCATCACCTAAAGTCAATATGGTTGACTTTGCTCCAAGTGTCGACACTTGGATTTTTGCAGGTGTTGACACTTGGTGAAGTGTCGACACTTGGCAATTTTTGAGTGTCGACACTTCCTATGACAAGAAAAAATCTGGGAGGATTTCGTGAGAGTTTTTTGGGCAGGTTTTGACCTGGTTTGAATTTCGAATTCAAACCAGTTTTGGCTCCAAGGCTTTTTCGTATGAATATCATACTTACCTTAATGGGTTGGACCCATTTAGAATGGCCTTGATCCTCTCCTCCATTCTCTCCCTCCATCTCTCCTCCTTCCTTCTTCTCCCTTTCATGGCAGCCCCTATAAATATAGGTCTTTGTAGTGGCTGCTGAGGTTACATGAATAGCAAGAGAGAAAAGAAAAGAGAGGAGAAAGAAGGGCTTTGTGAGAGGTTTAGGGATTGGGTGTGAGCCACCTAGCAATCAAGCTAGGTCTTGGGAAAGAGGTTTTGGGAAGGGGTTCCTGCTCTCTTTCTTGTCTTCCTAGAAGAAGAAGTTCAGTCCATGGATCCCGAAGAGCTAGCACTCCAAGGGAGTTGATTAGAGTCGAGCCTAGGTGTGGACATCCTGTAGAGGCCAGACGCGTGTGTGGCTTGTGCACCCTCCTTCTCACAGCACTTTCTTGGCTTCTCTCTTGTGGAAAAGGCATGGTACTTTTATGTTTTCTCTTGCTTTGATGTTTATATGCATGCTAGGTTATTATACTAGATCCTGTTGTGGGCAGATCGGTGGATGGTTTAGATCTATCTACCGAGCCTTCCGCTATGCATGTCTTAAAAATATTTTAAAATGCATATTCTCTACCCTGTTTCTTGTATAATGTATGCTAGGTGTAGGTGTTTTTCACCTTCAATGGTATAAGAGCAATAGGTTCATTTTTGTAGTATAATATTGCTAGCATGCTTATGTCATCTCCTTTCTTTTTAAAGTACTTGGATTGAGTGCTTCACCAGGCCGTCTAGTCATAGGAGAGAAGTAGGGCTGCAAGACCCTCTCTTTCCATTCAATGGGGTCTCCTATGGCATGTAGGGGTGCCACTGAGATTGGCTCTTGAAAAGGAAAATAAGAAGAAAGAAAATTTGTAGGTTAAAAATATTTAAATCTAATGACATGATCATAAAACGACTTTAGATAAGATCTAAAAGTTATTTTTGATCGATTTTTCTTGAATGTTTGGAGAAACATTAGATTTGAAATCACTATTTTTTCGTTGTCTCAGGTTGTGAGTCGACACTTGGCCTTTGAAGTGTCCACTCATGGAAAAATTTCCTGAGATCTGGTTTCTATTTTTCTTCTGAGACAGGCTGAAGTGTCGACACTTGACCCTGAAGTGTCGACACTTGACCCTGAAGTGTCGACACTTGACCCTTGAAGTGTCGACACTTGAGGCGTGCCAGAAAATATGTTGTTCTATTTTCTATTTCCTGTCTCAGGCCTTGAGTCGACACTTGCTCTTGAAGTGTCGACACTTGGCTGCAAAAAATGTTAAAAATAGTGAATTCAAATTATATTTTGTTGTAAAATTGTTTTACACTGATAAATTAAAATTGATTTAATTTATTTAAGGCCATTGAACTTAATTTTGAATTAAGATTGACTAAGAACTCTAGGAATGTGATTCAAAGATCTTAAGTCATTTCAATAAGTCTTAAGGGTCATGGGTTAGCTTCTATTAGGTCCTTAATTGGGTTAGACCTAAGTTTAGATGAATTAGACTAATTAGAGAACTAATCTAATCAAAAATTGAGTTAGGATTTCTTCTCTAGATCTATCTAATAGTTAGATTGATTAGTCCATAATCTAAATGGATCTAATTTATGGCTCAGTGGAAAGCCCGAGTCTTTAGGCTAGTCTAATCGAGTTTGATGAACCGATTGGTATCGAGGTAAGTTTGGCATTGTGATCATGGTTCTTTGCGGCTACCTCTTACCTAGCCAACTCTTTTGGTGTCTAAGGCAAGACGGTTAATGGCGAAACCCAACCCATGATCTCACTTACCTGACCAATATGGTCAATCAAGATTGATTAGATAGCTCATTGACTCGTGTTAACCCTTGTCACCCATGGTTAATCAGTCTTGACTGATTTTAGGTGCCCATGGATCATTGTTATGCGTAACCCTCCTAAATTGCTGATGTGGTCAGTGAGAGGTTGATCCATGTCTTCTCTTCCCTTCATCTATCACATTAAAGTTAAAAACCCTCTAAATTATTAGGTCCATAAAAGGACAAAGTAATAGAGATAGCCTAGTCCTAGCCTTCCATTAAGTGGGATGGTAATGGGTCCAATCATTGGTGTTCATCGGCAGATCCAAAGATCGGGTGTTCATCAGGCTATTGGAATTGCTGTTCCTAATATGATGGCTAAGTGAGACTCTCTTAACTATGGTTAGGTGGGCCGGTCAAAGTCAGGTTTGACCATTCATTAGTTAGAAGCATTGAATTTTGTCATGTTAATGGTTGGACCTAATCAGGATCTTCAATAGGAGGCCCAAAGGTTGATGCAGTGCTTCTTGGGGCAAAAACCAATTACTAGAGGTTACTTGAAGAAGTAATTGGTTAAAGAACCTACCTTTAGACATGCAAGGATGGTCCTGCCAAAGTCGGGCTCATGTGTTGTCTATTGGACTCTGGTACCCACTAGGGAATTAAAGTAATTCCTCGGATTGGAAATAGAGGCTACCAATCTAAGCAAAATAGTGGGAGGGACCTTTAGACTTAAGTCCATGTCTTTAGGTTAATTATTCATATATACTAATTAGTTTTGGTTTTCCTTTTAGATGTCTTCTAACCTGTCACTCCGGTCTCTTCTCGATAATGAGAAGCTCAATGGACCCAACTTCGATAGCTAGTATCGAAGGCTCAGGATTATCCTGGAGCATGAACGGATCCTATATGTGATATCGAATCTAGCACCTGAGATCTCTGCTGCCAATGCTCGAGGTTCGATCAGAGACACTTATCAGAAGTGGCTCTCTGACAGGACCACTGTCTGATGCATTATGTTGGCTGGGATGAACGACAAGTTCAGTCAAAAATTCGAGGAAGCCCAGCCGGAAGAAATCCTTCAAAGGTTTAAGGAGTCTTTTGGGACACCAGACGATGTTGAGAGGTACAGGATCTCCTATGCTATCTACAACTCACGGATGCGTGATGGGGCCTCAGTCACTGATCATGTACTATACATGATCGAGATGATTAAGTGCTTGGACAAGCTTGGATGTCCCTTATATGAACAGCTTGGAACAGATGCGATACTGAATTCTCTCCCCTCCTCCTATCTAGACTTTCTCGATCATTATAGAATGAATAAGCCTGTAGTCAACTACCATGGTCTATTGGGGTTGCTGCAGACTTATGAAAAAGATCACCAGTTGAATAAAGGGGTGGTGAATCTAGTGGGAGGTTCTTCGGGAGGGCATTGTCCCTTTAAGAAAGGAAAGAAGAAGAAAAATAATAAAGGGAAAAAGGTGCTTAATGCTTTTGGGCCTAGTCAGACCAAGAAAGTGAAGGCTGATCAAAGCCAGGCAGAGTACTTCTTGTGCAAGATGCAGGGTCATTAGAAGAGGAACTGTCCTCTTTACATTGCGTCCCTTGACCCGAACAGATCCAAGAAGAGAAAGCTGCAGGATGTTCCTGGATAAGGTATTTATATGATAACACCTTATTGTTTCTCTATTTGTGATACTACTAACTGGGTATTGGATACAGGAAGTCCAATTCATATTTGCAACTCTTTGCAGGGACTTCAAGTTAGTAGAAGATTCGGAGACAGCGAGAGGTTCTTGAACATGGAAAATGGAAGCTGAGTTCCAGCTCTGGCATTGGGAGTCCTTAAACTTGTTTTCGAGTCCTGTACTATCATTCTAAATGAATGTAATTTTTGTCCTTTTATTTTAAATATCATTTCTGTAGGCCAGTTGGCCATGTATGGTTATGAACTATTAATAAAGAATGACATTTACAAAATCATTTTGAATGATTATGTTATTTTGAATGGACAAATGCATGATGGCATTTATGTACTGTTGCGACCTGTTGTGTAATGTACATGTCTAGCAAACGCCCTAGGATAGATAATATCAGCGATGCGTTCCTATGGCATTGTAGGCTAGGTCATATAAATAGGAACAGGATAAACAGGTTGAAAATCGAGGGTCTCCTCGATTTTAGTGAAGATAGTTCACTTCCAACATATGAGTCCTATCTTCTTGGAAAAATGACTAAGTCACCTTTTACTGGAAAAGGTGATCGAGCCAATGAAATTCTAAGTCTGATACATACTGATGTATGCGGACCTATGAATGTTAGTGCCAGGAGAGGGTACGGTTATTTCATTACTTTTACAGATGATCTTTCGATGTATGGTTATGTCTTCTTAATGAGACATAAATCTGAATCGTTTGAAATGTTCAAACGATATCGTAATGAAGTGGAAAACAAACCAGAAAGTGTATAAAAGTCTTTCGATCTGATTGAGACAGTGAATACCTTTCAGGTGAGTTTTTGACATATCTTGAAGAGAATGGGATTCTCTCTCGGTGGATGCCTCTAGGGACACCCTAGTTAAATGGAGTGTTTGAGAGGAGGAATCGAACCCTGTTAGACATGGTTCAATCCATGATGGGCTTTGCTTCTCTGTCGATATCCTTTTGGGGATATGCTTTAGAATCTGCCTGCTACCTTCTTAATAGGGCTCCAAGTAAGTCCGTTAGTAAAACACCATATAAGATATGGACTGGACGTAAGCCGACACTGTTACACCTTCGGGTTTAGGGGTGCCCGGCTTATGTAAAACATTTGAAAATGTACAAACTTGGACCTAGGTCTGACCGGTGCCTATTTGTTGGGTATCCAAAAGAGTCTAAGGGATATTACTTCTATTTAGCTGAGGAACAAAAGTTGTCCGTCAGTCTTAGGGCTATCTTTTTGGAAAAGGAGTTCCTTGGTGAAGGAACTGTAGCTGCTAAGATTGAACTTAGTGAAGTTCAATAAGTAGAAGAACTGACACACTTAAGGGACAACATAGAACCAGCTATGATTAGATCACACCCAGAGCCCACTCAGGAACC
Organism: Areca catechu; assembly: GCA_021397845.1. Lineage (NCBI taxonomy): Eukaryota > Viridiplantae > Streptophyta > Magnoliopsida > Arecales > Arecaceae > Areca > Areca catechu. The sequence continues at coordinate 99,310,127 of CM038045.1, forward strand.
ATTAAGGAGATCCGGTAGAGTACCATGTCGACCAGACAAATACTACGATTTTTTGATCTGGGACGGTGATCCCATTGAACTCGATGAGAACAATGAGGATCCGATCACCTATATGGATGCAATGCAGAGATCCGACTCTGAGAAATAGCTAGGAGCCATGAAATTCGAAATGGAGTCCATAGAGATCAACAATGTTTGGACATTGGTTGATGCACCTGAAGGGATAAAATCCATTGGGTGCAAATGGATTTTCAAAAGGAAAAGGGGCGCAGATGGGCAGGTAGAGACCTATAAAGCCCATCTGGTTGCCAAGGGGTATCGTCAATGTTATGGTATTGACTATGACGAGACGTTCTCCCCTGTGGCAATTCTCAAATCCATTTGGATTATGCTTGCTTTAGCAGCACACTTTGACTATGAGATCTAGCAAATGGATGTCCGAACAGCTTTCTGAATAGTGAGCTGGAAGAGGAGGTGTATATGATACAACCTGAAGGGTTCATATCCACAGACGAGTCAAAGGTGTGCAAGCTTCAAAAGTCCATTTATGGATTGAAGCAAGCATCAAGGAGTTGGAATATGTGATTTGATAAGTGTATCAAGTTGTATGGCTTCGTTAAGAATGGAGAAGAACCTTGCATTTTTACAAATGGGCTACCGGTTCTGTGATTGTATTTCTTGTGTTGTATGTGGATGACATTCTCTTAATCAGGAATGACATCGCAGCACTGTAAGGAATAAAGGTCTGGTTATCATCTCAGTTCTCTATGAAGGACTTGGGTGAAGCCTCTTACATACTAGGTATGAAGATTTATAGAGATAGATTTAAGAGGCTTCTAGGACTATCCCAGTCTACGAACATCGACACCGTGCTGAAACAGTTCAGCATGGAGAATTCCAAGAAGGGCTCTCTCCCGATAGGCACTAGAATTGATCTCTCCAAAAGGAATTGTGCGACAACTCCTGAGGAGAGAGAGCGTATGAGTAGAATTCTATATACTTCGGTAGTGAGTTCTATCATGTACGCCATGACATGTGCTAGACCAGATGTGGCATACTCACTAGGTGTAGAGCAGATACTAGTCTGACCTAGGTGAAGCTCATTAGAAAGTGGTTAAAACCATCTTTAAGTATTTACGAAATACTAAGGACCAATAGCTAATTTATGGAGAATCTGACTTGAAACTTATGGGGTATACTGACTCCAGTTTCCAGTCAGATAAAGATGATAGCAAGAGTGTGTCAGGTTTTGTCTTTACCCTGAACGGAGGAGCTATCTGCTGGAAAAGTTCTAAGTAGCCTACTGTGGCGGACTCAGTTTGCGAGGTAGAGTACATTGCAGTATTAGATACAGCAAAGGAAGCTGTGTGGTTATGGAAGTTCCTTGGCAAGCTGGGAGTGGCACCTTCCCTAGATGGTCCTGTTCTGGTGTACTGTGACAACACTGGAGCCATTGCTCAAGCCAAAGAGCCAAAATATCATCATCGCACAAAGCATATTTTGCGGTGCTATCACCTTGTATGAGAGATCGTGGAACGAGGTGACATTGACCTTCTGAAGATCGATGGAAAGGAAAACCTGGCTGACCCCTTCACTAAAGCCGCCGGAGTTCAAGAGTTTGATTGTTGTAAAAGGAAAATGGGAATGAGATTCTATACTGATTGGCTTTAGTCCAAGTGGGAGTTGTTGGAAATTATGTCCCAAAGCCAATCGTCTAGGTTGTAGACGGTTGTGCTATTTTGTATTTGTATATGAATTTTTAATAATAAATAAAAATTATTTATTTTTGGTAGTCCATCATTTATCTTGTATGATGGAGTCCTTAGAACTACTTTGTTTTGATAAGAGAGGATATATCAAGTAGTTCTTAAACTTGTTCATAACCAAATAATACATTGTTATAGGACGACAACGTATCAAGTGTAGGTTGTTGTATGTCACATTTGTTGGTTGTCCTCTTAACCAAGGAGTGTGGAGACACTGGTGTGACATACAAGTGAAGTGTATAACATTTCACTGAACGTGACCATCTACGGAGCTCCCTTCTGCCAAAGGATTGCTCGCAAAGGGATATGGGTATATGTGTGCCTCAGACTTGAGGTCACTATGGTAGATTGCAAGCAACTCACTATACTTTGGTGCTGGACTACCTGGATTTCTAATCCAGTGACGGAAGGTTTCTGGGTATGGACAAGTACTTATAAAGCGATGGTGGATCAAGATGGAATTGACATCTCCAAATAGTTTGGAGTGAATGGCTCACTATGTCTCAATTCAGCAAAACCTTGGCCAAGGTAGTTCTTGTGAGGAGTCACAGAACTTGTAAGGTTAAGACATGATCTGGATAGACCAAATTAGGGTTGGCAGTCGAACCCTAGGTTATCCTGAGCATTGTAAGGTCAAAGGGATGAATTATGCGGTAACCATATACTAGAGGTTCTTGTGAGGTGCTGTGCATCTTTGACCTATCCGGACATCGGGTATTATTGCTAGATAAGGGCTTTGACTAGTACTGGAAATTTTTTAGTGCTACTGGTTTAGTGTTCGAACCTATGGGGTCACACACCATAGGGGATTTCTATCTGATCTTTTGGGCTAATCAACGATTGAGAATCGTTTGCCATCACCTAAAGTCAATATGGTTGACTTTGCTCCAAGTGTCGACACTTGGATTTTTGCAGGTTCGACACTTGGTGAAGTGTCGACACTTGATAATTTTTGAGTGTCGACACTTCCTGTGACGAGTAGAAATCTGGGAGGATTTCGTGAGAGGATTTTGGACAGGTTTTGACCTGGTTTGAATTTCAAATTCAAACCAGTTTTTGCTCCAAGGCTTTATGGTATGAATGTCATACTTACCTTAATGGGTTGGACCCATATGGAATGGCCTTGATCCTCTCCTCCATTTTCTCCCTCCATCTCTCCTCCTTCCTTCTTCTCCCTTTTATGGCAGCCCCTATAAATATAGGTCTTTGTAGTGGCTACTGAGGTTACATGAACAGCAAGAGAGAAGAAAAGAGAGGAAGAAGAAGGGCTTTATGAGAGGTTTAGGGATTGGGTGTGAGCCACCTAGCAATCAAGCTAGGTCTTGGGAAGGAGGTTTTGGGAAGGGATTCCTGCTCTCTTTCTTGTCTTCCTGGAAGAAGAAGTTCAGCCCACGGATCCCGAAGAGCTAGCACTCCGAGGGAGTTGATCAGAGTCGAGCCCAGGTGTGGACATCCTATAGAGGCCAGACGCGTGTGTGGCTTGTGCGCCCTCCTCCTTCTCACAGCACTTCCTTGGCTTCTCTCTTATGGAAAAGGTATGGTACTTTTATATTTTTTTTTGCTTTGATATTTATATGCATGCTAGGTTATTATACTAGATCTTGTTGTGGGCAATCGGTGGATGGTTTAGATCTATGTACCGAGCCTTCCGCTTTACATGTCTTAAAAATATTTTAAAATGCATATTCTCTGCCCTGTTTCTTGTATAATGTATGCTAGGTGTAGGTGTTTTTCACCTTTAGTGAGGCACTTTAGGAGCGGGTAGGAGTAGGACTGGCGATAGAGCCGTCCTTCCATCAGGACAAACCGGGAGGCTTTCCTCTTGATGAGGCCGGCTTCTGTGCGGTCCTTTGGTAAGATGCCATCAGTGATGTTTTTGATGTACCTGTCCATCTAGCTCGACTCCGGGATGACTTGCTGCTCCTCCAGAGCTTCGTAGCTTGGATTTTCGACGTACTCGATATATCACACCCCAGCAACGAGTCTGGCAGGGTTGCGAATCTCGACAGTGCATCCGTGCGAGCGTTCTCTCCGCGGGGGATATGAAAGATGTTGATGTGACAGAAACCTGCCGTGTATGAGCGGACTCGCTCTAGGTACTTCATCATCTAGGGATCTTTGGCTTCATATTCTCCGAAGACTTGTCCGAACACAAGTTGGGAGTCGATAAAGACCTTCAAGTTTTGCACACCTAGCTCGTGGGAGATCTTTAGGACCGTGAGGAGTGCCTCGTACTCCACCTGGTTGTTCATCACAGTGAACTTGAAATGGAGGGCACATTTCACCATGATCCCATCACTATTGGCGAGAATGGGGCCAGCTCCACTCCCGCCGGAGTTAAATGTGCCATCCACGTGGAGGATCCAGGGCTCCTCCTTTGTTTCGGGCTCAACATGATGCTCCAAGGATGTCTGCTCTGGCTCCTTGGCAAGTCCCATGCTTTCAACCAGGATTTGGACCTTCTGTGATGACCTCGGCCGATACACGATATCGAACTCTCTCAGCATCAGGGACCACTTGGCTAACCACCCGGATGTTTCGGGATAGCTGAGTGTGGTCCTTAGTGGCTGATCCATCATGACCATAATGGGATGTGCTTGGAAGTAAGGCTTGAGGCGTTTAGCAGTATTATTAGAGCAAAAATGAGTTTCTCGGAGTAGGTATACCTGATCTCCGCATCGCGAAGGATTTTGCTGGTGTAGTATACTGGCTTCTGAGATCCGTTGTCATCTATGTGGATGAGGACCGAGCTGACGGCTTCGGGTGTGGCCGCCAGGTAAAGCAGAAGCTCCTCTCCTTCCTCCAGTCTGGAGAGCAGTGGAGGAGAAGCCAAGAACCCCTTCAGCTCTTCAAAGGCTATCCTGCACTCCTCCGTCCGGTGAAGTCATGCATCTTGCATAGCACCTTGAAGAAGAGAAGGCAGCGGTCGGCCAACCTTGAGATGAATCGACTTAGAGTTGTAATACGCCCTGTCAGGTGCTGGACCTGCTTCTTGGACGTTGGGTGCTCCTTGTTGATGATCGCCTAGACCTTCTCCGGGTTTGCTTCAATGCCCCTCTGAGTGACCATGAAGCTGAGGAACTTTCCTGCTGCCACTCCGAAGGTGCACTTTGCTGGGTTCAGCTTCATCTAGTGCTTTCAGAGGTTGTTGAAGGCTTTGGCGAGGTCGACGATGTGGTCCGAGCTCGGCTTGCTCATGACGAGCATGTCATCCACGTACACCTGCATGTTTTGGCCAATCTGTTCTTTGAAGACCCTATTAACTAGACATTGGTACATGGCCCCCGTGTTCTCCAGATTGAAGGGCATCATCTTGTAGCAGTATGTCCCTTGGTCAGTATTAAAGGTAGTGTGCTTCTTGTCCTCTGGGTGCATCCGGATCTGATTGTATCTAGAGAATGCATCCATGAAGGAGAGCAGCCGGTGACCTGAGGTGGCATCCACCAGTTGGTCAATCTTCGATAGAGGGAAGCTATCCTTCAGGCACACCTTGTTGAGGTCGGTGTAGTCCACACAAATCCTCCATTTACCATTACTCTTCTTCACTATCACCACATTTGCCAGCCAGCTTGGGTATTGTACCTCCTAGACGAACCCAGCAGCGAGGAGTTTGTCGACTTCCTCATTGATTGCCGCCTGCCTCTCCGGGATGAAACTTCTCTTCTTCTACCGAATTGGCCTGTACTTTAGGTCAATGCTCAACTTGTGGGTAATGATGTTAGAGGGGATACCTGGCATATCGACTGCCTTCCAGGTGAACACATCTGTATTCACCCGTAAGAACTCCAACAAGTGGGCCCTTTCCTCATCTTGTAGCTGAGCCCTAATATGAACCATCTTCTCGTGGTCAGCTCTGAATGGATAAGATAGTAGGTGCTCGACTGGGCCACCCTTGGGGTCTTGCACCCTTTGGTCGAGATTGTTTGCCCTGGGATCGTCCTCGGGGACTTTGGTCCCAGAAAGAGTCTGGAAACAGTGCTGAATCAGTTGAGGTGCACCTCTCATCTCACCGAGTCCATAGGGAGTTGGGAACTACACCAGCAGCCGCTTTGTGGAAATGACGGCATCAAGCAGATTAAGCTCGGGTCGGCCAAGGATCACATTATAGGCCGAAGGAAGCCTAACCACTATGAAGGTCATCACAATAATGCTCTACCGAGGTGGGGTCCCGATAGTGACTGGGAGAGTGATCTCTCCTTCAACCCTCACAGAATCCCTCATGAAACCGACAAGGGGTGTGTGTGCACAGGTTTGAGCTGAGCGGAGGACAAGTTCATTCTAGAAAAGGCATCGTAAAAAAGCACATCTGTGGGGCTTCCACTATCAACCATGATGTGTTTTACAAGATGCTTCGCGATCATCATTTCGATAACCACGGCATCATATTTACATTTTTCCCCCCATCTCCCCCTTCCCTTATAAAAGGGAGTATATTTTTAGAATACCCCACCCCCTGGGCCTTCTTAGATGCATGCTCAGCTCCCTAGCATATCATCCCAACCGGCTTCTCAGTAGGACGGTTATCGACTACAGGAACTGGCGGTAGAGCGACAAGTGCCTGAGGTTCTGCCTGAGGTCTGCCCCCCACGAACCTCTTGAGGTAGCCCCTCTTGATGAGTTCTTCAATCTCCTTCTTGAGATTGCAGCATTCCTCGGTGTCGTGGCTGTGGTAGCGGCAGTACTTTGTCTTGTTGTGGCCAGTGGACGGCCTCATCGGAGGTGGGTGCTTTAAGTAGAGCTCACCTTCGATCTTCTTGAGAATCTTCATCCTCGGGGCGAGGAGAGGGGTGTATCTCTCCTTCGAAATTGGTGTGCTCCTCGGTCTCGGCCCCTGCCGGAAGTTCGGAGTTGGGGGTCCCTGCTTCCGGGTCCTGAGGGCCTCGACGGGAGTTGGCTTCTTCCTGTCGAGCTCCCATCTTGTACGATCCTCCTCCTCGGCATGGATGTACTTCTAGGCTCGGAGGAGGAGCTCGGAGTAGGTTTTGGGAGGTTTCTTATCGAGCAAGTAAGTCAGGCGGGAGGTCCTGAGCCCTCGCTTTAGCACCAGCATGGTGACTAGTTCATCAAGATTGTAAATCTCCAAGGCGACAACCTTGAAGCGGGCCACGTAGTCCTGTAAGGGCTCGCGATCCTGTTGCCAGATGGAGAAGAGGTTGTCTGCCTTATGCGGTACCTTTCAACAGGCATCGAAGTGGGCCACGAACTTCCACTCTAGTTGAGTGAAGGAGTTGATGCTTTTGGGCTCGAGGTGGGTGAACCAAACCCGAGCCGCCTTCCAAAGGGTTGCTGGGAAGGCAATGTAAAAAAGGGCGTCGGTGGCCCCCTGGACCCTCATAAGGGCCTTGTAGCTTTCCAGGTGGTCCAGGGGGTCGGTGGTCCTGTCGTAGAGATCCACCTGCGGCATGCGGAACCGACTGGGGATCGGTTCCTCTTGGATCTCTCGGGAGAAGGGGGATGGACATTATAGCACGCTGGCTCGTCAATAGAGCCTTGCATGTTCGCAAACCAGTGGGACAGCTCTGCCAGCTTGTGGTCATGCTCTTCCAGGTGCTTCTTAGCTATGTGCCTGATGGCCTCATCAGTGGAGCCTTCTGCGGAGGTCGAAAGAGATGAAGAATGTGACATTAAATGGTGTCCCTGAAGGGGGGTCTTGCCTTTTTGACCTCGGTGGGATTTGGCCGCTACCCGCTTGAGGGTTGGGGATCGGCTCTCCCTATCAGGAGATCCGACCTGTTGTCTCTTCGCCAGAGTCTAGTGGCTACCCCGGTGGTTAGTGATGGCCCACGGTTGCGAGGGCCTTCCTTGGAAGGAATGCAGGCTATCGCGGGGTGCTGTAGTATGGGCCACGGGGGTCCCTGGTAGTTGATGGATAGCCAAGGATCGCTGCTAGTGCTGGAGCCAGTGCACTACCATAGCAAGGATTTGCATCTGCTGGGCGAGTGCAGCCAGCTGAGATTCCGCCGGAAGTGGTTGAGCTAGAGTGGGCGGTTCCACTTCTAGATTATGCGGGTTCCCTCGAGAAGGAGAGTCTCCCGCATGGCTGGTGGAAGCTTCTCTCACATGCATCGTCACCATCCTCTTGATGGACTTACTTGCAGAGGGACCGACTTTTGGAACAAAGGACCTACGTCAGTCCCCCCCTACCTGGTGCGCCAATCTGTTGCCGCCAAGATCATCGTGGCCCATAGCTGCTATCGATATCGGATCGCCCCTCGTCTCCTCGGGAATGGCCTACTTGTTGGGACCTATAAAATAAGGGTTAGAGACCCAGGCTGAGGATTCTAGCGGGGGCACTCCGATGGTCAATTCAGTGACGATCCAGGAAAACAGATCCTCCTAGTCGAGCCCCTGAGATGGACTCCATACTAGGAGGAGTGAATGATGTGTGGGTGAAGGTGCAAGTAAGCTAAAAAAAGTGGTGGCCAAAGAGAACTGGAGATGGATTGCTGTGTTCGGGTGATCCTTTCCGTGGATCTCCGAGAGCCTTAAATTCTCAGTCTCCTGGATGGTTCCCTTGTGTGGCCTCCTTCCCCTACTTGCTTGAGTGTTTGTAGTTTAGCTTGCCTACCTCCCTGCTGGGGATGTCGAAGGTTCTTTTAAGTCCAGGTGGTTGTTGAATGCCTACCTTAGGATTTCTTCCCGTGCTGGCAGGTGCGTGCGGCGGTGTTCCGTGCCGTGGATGGGATATCTTTCCTGGTTTGTGATAAGGGAAGCTACCATGCATTCTGACATTCCTTTCGGTCGCTCCATTCCAGGAAACTTGGCAGTGTCTCGATTGGGGGGCTGCCACCCCCGGGATTCGAATCTCCTGGTTGACTTCCTCTTTCGGGTGGTGCAGGTGGTCGGTGGAGAGCGTGGCACCTTGGTCAGGGACCTTCCTCTCCTGGTGTAAGTGGCAGCCATAGGTAGTTATTATGATTTGATGGGTGCTTCCTCGTAGTCCTCGAGCAGCTCGCCGGTGCCTCGGGAGGGTGGCTTCACCTCCTTGGTGGCCGGCGGCATCATCCGAGGTGGTTGCCGAACTGGAGAGCTGGGACTTGACTCTGGCCTGGGGGGCTCAACCTCCGAGGGGCTCGACCTGGCGAAGGAGTGCTAGGCTCGACTCCGATCTAGGAGGCTCGACCTCGAAAGGGCTCGACCCGGTGGAGGAAGGCTTGACTCCTACTTAAAGGGCTCGGTCTCGGAGGGGCTCGACCTAGCAGAGGAGGGCTGAGCTCGACTGCGGTGTAGAGGGCTCAGCCTCAAAGGGGCTTGATCTGGTAGAGGTGGGCTGAGCTCGACTCCGGCCTAGGCATCCCGGGCTTGCGGGTGCCGACCTGGCGGAGGATAGAACTCTTCTTTGACGGGCCACCTCATCATCCTCGGGGAGCTAGAACCAGCAAAGGGATGGCTCAGCCTTGGAGGGGCCCGATCTAGTGAAGGAGGTCACTCAGCTCCGGCCTAGGCATCCCGGGCTTGTGGGTGCTGACATGGCGAAAGACAGAACTCTCCTTTTGATGGGCCACCTCGTCATCCTGTGGGAGCTCAGCTTGGCAAAGGAGTCCGAAATAGAATGTCCACCATGGCAGTTTTTCATTTTCTGATATGACATCAGATAGAGATTACATGTCTTCTTCCTACCACATCACTAACTAATCATGACAACATGATAATAAAACTAGCAACAAAGCATATTAACCCTAATATGCATAACATAACATGATTATTTCAAACATCTGTTCACATCACTTGTTCATGGGATATGGCCACAGCGGCACCCCTACACACCATAGAAGACCTCATTGAATAAGAAGAGATGGCCTTTAAACCCTACTTTGCTTCTATGATTGGACGGCCATGGTGACTAACCCAATCCAAAGCTGTTACTAAGACAACATATCATATATATGTCTTTAAACTAAATCATGCATCAAAAATATGATATCATAGCATATGATCATATTTTCCTATCATCATGTAGCATGCCATTAATTTAAATGACCATTGATTGAATGAAATAAGGGGGCTCTGATACCACTATTGGATTTCTAGGGTTTCAATGGCATAGCAGAATAATGGATTTCAAAAACTTTCATTCTTGAAAACCCTAACAACTAGAAACCCTAAGCCCGAGATCCCTTATTTACTACAATCAACAAGTCACTAAATTAGGATTATGAAGAATACCTGGAATACTAATTCTTTTTCTTTCTACTAGGCTCACAAATGCAAGCCCTCTAGACGTGATCCACATAGGAATCAAACTAGGAAGCTCTCTTTAGTAGGTTGCTTGATCAACTGGGACTCTTTTGATGGACTTTCTTCCTTTAACAGCCTTTCTTTCCTTGCTCAGATCCTTGCCCTCTAATAGAGCACTCTGAGCCCTTTCTAAAATACTCTTCACTTTCACTTTCACTTCCTAATTCACTTCCTAAAACCCTTATCTTAAAATGGAGTATTTGTCTTAAGACAAGACAAGGGAGGAAGAGACAAAAGAGAGTGTATTAGAGTGTGAGTGTAGGAATGTAGGAAAGAAATGAGTTTTTGTGATACCCTTTGGTCAAATCACCGAAGCCTATTTATAGGAGAATGGGAGCTGCCAAATATGCCTTCTCATTGGCTCATGATAAGATTTTCAATTTATCAAATAAGACTTTTCATATAGAAAGAGTCTTATTAATGAAGCATCATGACCTTTTGTGCGCCAACTACCTCATTCAAGTCCCTTCAAGTTTTCATCCAACTTCTCCATTTCCCACTTGGCATTTTCTAGTTACAATGAAGCCAAGGGACATGGATTTTGAGTAAGAAGAGTTGGAAATTCAAAACTCCTTAAAGCAGAAGAATTTTTCTTCTCAGAATTGCGCCAAACATGAAGAGTCGTAACTCTTCATGTGCCAACACCTTCCAACGAACTTCTTTTCTCATTTTGACCGGTCATAATCCATTCAAATAGTGTGGAGATGAGGCTAAGGGGTGCCTTGCTTCATCTAAAAACAAAGTCCCAAAGCAGAAGGACTTTAGGTCCTTTCTATGCCCATTTATTTCTTGCGCATAAAATAAGTTGGTGCCAATTATGAAGAGTCGCTACTCTTCACTTGTCAGTCAATATTTTCCATGCCATATACCACCTTTGACCTAGTCAAACTATATGAAATATGGGTGTCATTTGAAAGGGCATTAAATCTACTTTCTGACCATATAATTTGTTTTTAGGTTGGAGGTCTATTGGTCCTTCTACGTCCTCCTGAATGCTGAGGTATCATTTAGGCACCAAGAGTCCCATGCCATGGAGACTCTTGATATATGGCATATAAAATGTCCAAAAAATATCAGATAAAATTTGATAAATTCATCCCACTTAGGACACAACCCAATTTAGGTCTCCCATAAATTGGTTAGTCCATTTAGCAACCTTTCAGATATAATTCAATTGGGTTAGCAGATTAGGTCAGCCTACACATGCTAGTGTGCAATCTAGCTAACCAATTAGGATCCCATGACCCTAATTAAATGTCAATTAACTTCATAGGTCAATTCCATAATGTGTGTGACCCTTTGGGTTCCACATCTAGCTGGTAGTAGATCTAGGTCCGAGCTGATTTGATCCAATCAAACCCGATTGACCTAATTAGGTCAAATTGAGCTGACCTAAGTTGCTAATTTGAACCAGCTTTCGAATTGACTCATGAATCCAATTGAATTGATTCATGAAAACCTATAAGACATGATTGACTTCTAGCAACGTGTCACGACTACTCAGAAGATAAGGAATTTGGTAAAAAGTACCAAAATACCCTTCAATGGAAAGTTACCATGCAATTCAATCTTTTGATCTTCCATTATCCCGATTAAGTGATGGGCATGGATAAATGTCAAACCCTAACACTTAATCATTTCAAATCTCTATTCGATAATGAAGATTCTACTGATGACTAATTAAAAATCACTTCTAATGTCATCCTACTTTGATCAAAGACTCCCTGAGTCATCAATCAAAAAGATTACTTGGGATAACAATTCCTCTTATGAGGAATGTGAAAGATTGTGCCCTGAAAGCCAATTGAAATATTATAATTTTGATCCCAAAATCAATGAATTGATATTTTATAAAGGCATTATTTTCATCATTTGCTGTGTCTTTTTGATTTTATGATGAACCCCATAGATTAGGGCTATGGTTCTAGGGTTATGATGAGATCATACCAGTGAGACCTAAAGCCTTAGAACCCTAATCTAAAATATTCCTGGTCGATGGGACATTGAGTTGGGGATCAATGTTTCCGGTAAGACCAGCACATCCTATATATATTTTGTAATGAGGGTGACTGATCTCACAGTCACTTGTGTTTGATACTAATACTAGGATATGAGTGTTCATTAGAGAATGAGTTCACTGAATTGATCCAGATTGAGAATATCTAATGGAACGTTATCTGTTTGTTAATAGATAATTCTCATAGTGGGAGTAGTGCATGTGGTCCTTTGACCTGAGACTACCATAGTACCTTATATATATGAATCCATACTTTGGTTCGCAATCAATCATGACACTGAGTTATGCACGAGGTGATACTGGTTATGGTGGATTGTATATGGAGGTTGTGAGTAGGTCAACAAGGAATTGATCAACCCTAGTAAGAGGGAATAGCATCCAGCTAATTTCAAATGATGGATTCAGGAAACCTTTGATCAAAGTATGAACATTAGAGTTATTTTCTAATGGTTCATTAATGAATCATCATTATAAAGATTGAGCTAGGGATGAATATGAAATTGGATTTGACAAGTATCCATATTCATAATCATATTCGGGATGCAAGTTGATCAAAGGACTGAATTGCCCGGTAACTCACCACTGAAGGGTATTTTGGTAATTCCACCAAAAGTCCACATCTTCCGGGTAGACATGATACGTTGCTAGACGTCAATCTTGTCTTGTAGGTATATGATTGAGTCATGGTAATTCAAATCAGTTAATTTGAATTAGATTCTAATTGACCGAATCGAGCTAGTTTGAGTTGACTTAAATTGGCTTAGTTGAGATCTAACCGAATTAAGTCAAATAGAACTCGGACCTACTGCTGGCTAGGTGTGGAACCCAATGGGTCACACACAAAAGAAAATTGATGAAGGATTTAATTTGGAATTAAATCATGTTTGCAGGATAAACACACTAGCATGTGTTGCAGACCAAATTTCTATTCGAATCTGATTCGAATTTGGTTCCGAATTGGGCTTAATTGGGTTCTAATTGAACCAGATTAAGGTCCAATTTAATTTTTAGGACATTGGGCTAACCCATGGCTGAACCCAAGTGAATTTAGTTCACTGAGACCCTCTCTCCAAGCCGCCCCCTCCCTTTTCTCACCCGCGCGTGCCAAGAAAGAGAGTCCACGCGCGTGGACTTCTCTTAAAACGCGTGAGAAGGAAAATGTCAGAGAAATATCTGAAAAAGGGGCATTTCAGATCCTTGTTTGGCGCCCTTGGATTTGGATCTGATGGCCAGAAAAAATTAAGGAAAAGATCCATCGCTTTTCGGTCGCAAATCCATCTCCAAAAGTCGCGATTCTTCCTGAAGTTTTTCCGAGAGTCCTCCTCGTCGGAAAAATGAAAATTAAATCAGAGAATCATGATTTTTGGTTAAGGGGACGCGTGAGGAATGAGGGATCGTGATCCCTGGGGTTTCAGAGGGTTGCGTTGTTTTGAGATGACATCCCTCTGAGATCTATAAATAGGGTTGGGTTCTCGGGGATTTTCACGTAACATAATTCAGAGATCCAATTCCCTTTCTTCCTCTCTAGAATACTCCTTCCCCTTGTTCTTGTTGGGTATTGTTTCCCTTACAGAGGTATCCTCTATCGAAACTCTGACCCTAAACAAAAATAAGAAGAAGGTCTTGAACGGTAAACGAAAGAAAAAGGAAAGGATCTGTTCTTCTTCTTTTCCTTCTTGAATTAAGACTTTGCCTGTCTTAATTTTTCTTCCAATTCAATTCAAGAAAAGGGATTCAAGAAAGGGAATTCTTGAAGAAAATTCAAGAAGAGGAAAGAAGGAAGAAAAGAAATTTTCAAGAAAGAAAATTTCAGCCTAAAAGTCCAAGAATTGAATTCTTGAAAAAGAATTCAAGAAGAGGAGCCAAGAACTAGAAATTGTTGTCTTCATCTTTTTCGGTGTGGATCACCATTGGAGGGTGAACATTTGGGCACCTGGTGCAGATTCAGAGTTTGGATTTTGCGATATAGGTTAGTATCTTAATTTGAGATTAAATCTTATATATACATTTTATATGTTTTAATTCTTTTAAGGAGATCTTGGGTTAAAGGTTTGGTGAAGATTTCAAAAGATAAAAAATAAAATTTTGAAATCTATGTTTCCGCCTTGCCATCAAACCCTACAGAATGATCGATTCCTTATTGGTCCACTCACATCCTTCATACACCTTCCACAATATCCGAGAATACCCCGTACATGACTCAGTGCCATGAATGAGTATGAACCAAAACATGGCTTAGTGTGCATAAGGAACCATAGTGACCTCAGGTCTAAAGATCACTTGCACAACTCCCACTATGAGAACTATTTTTTGGCAAGTAGTAAGACTTCTATAAGATAGTCTCGGTGTGAATCAGTTCAGTGAACTCATTTCCTAATAAGCACCCTGTTTCCGCTCTCGCCGCCGCGCCCGTGCCTCGGATCAGCCGATCCTTCCTGACCGCCCGGTGAGGGAGCCTCCCTTCCTGCGGAAAACCTGCAACAAAGGGGTTAGAGGACCCTGGCCGGGGATCCCGGCGAGGGAGCTCCGACGGTCAAGTCAGTAGACGACGAGAAGGAACAGGCTCTCCAGCCAGACCCTCTAAAGGGTTCCAGACTTAGAGAGTTGACTGGTGAAGGAAACGCTCTGGGGACCAGAATCTCGGCTGGGCCTCCTTGCCGAGCTCGCGCCCAGTCTTCCCCTCTCGGGATTTCTGGTTTCTCTCTCGGAGCAAGGCCTTGTGCCGATGCTTCCTCCTTGTCCCCACGCTAATTGGCTTACCTTGTCATCCCCAGATTCTTCCTTCTTTATCCCCTTCCGTCGCGCATTTGTCTTTTTCCGTCTCGGAAACTCCCCCCCCCGTCCACTTCTCTTTTTCCCTTTTCGGTGAAGGGTGCCAGGCGGCTTTCCGACCTCGTCCGCCGGGCCTAGCATGGGAAAGGCAAGGACAGAAGAGAAAGAGGGGAGGGCGGCGCTGGCAGGGCGGCCGGTCAGGCCTTGGGCCCGGTGAGAGCGCCCTCTTCCCCAAGCGTGGGCGCCATCTATCTATGGGGCCTGTGTCGTCAGGGTTGCGTCTCTCGGCTGCGGGACCTGTCGGGCCGATGCTAGTGACGTTCCGCGTGCCGCCGCCCTCCGTACAGGACACCGTCTGGGATTCGTACGGCCCGAGGGATGGCCTCGGGGCCCGTCTCTCTCCCCAGGGCCCTCTCCGTACGAGCGGTCTGACCTCGGCTGAGTTGGGCCCGTCTCTGGGGGCCACCTGGCGAAGGGCGAAGGATCAGCCGACCTCGGCTTAGGTGGACCCTCCTGGGTGGACACCTGGCGAGGTGGCAGGAGGTCGCCTGGCTTCGGCCGAGGTGGGCCCGTCTCCGGGTGGCCACCTGGCGAAGGGCGAAGGATCAGCCGACCTCGGCTTAGGTGGACCCCTCCTGGGTGGACACCTGGCGAGGTGGCAGGAGGTCGCCTGGCTTCGGCCGAGGTGGGCCCGTCTCCGGGCGGCCACCTGGCGAAGGGCAGAGAGTCAGCCGACCTCGGCTTCGGTGGACCCCTCCTGGGTGAACGCCTGGAGAGGCGGCAGGGAATCGCCCGACCTTGGCCGACCTCACTTAAGCAGACCCCTCCGGGCCCGGGCGCCAATGAGGTGGTAGAGGAACTCCGAGCCGAGCTCGACCTCGGCGAGGGCGGTTTGCCTTAGGCAGTCGTCGTGCAGTGTAGTCTTGCCGATCCTGGCTTTGAGGATGTGGCGCTGACTAGGCCGGGGAAACATACACGTGGCTCGCCCGTATTCCACGATACCTGAGCCTGGCCACGTCACTGTCACGGCCGTAACAGTTGCCCCCCAGCCCGCCGTTCCGTCGGGGCATCGTAGAACGGAACATCGGGATTAAATGCGGACATGACGTGGAGAGGCGAAGATCTTGCATCATAATTGCCACGATCCTCGTCGTCGTGGCTCGATGCGGCTGAAGACCTATGGGGAGCCGCCACGCGTCGCCCACTTGCCCATAATCAATGTGTCGCTTCGAGGCAGAGGCCGTTACTCTGCTAACGAGGCGTCGGTGTCGGGCGTGCGCCCACGTGGCGACCATCCAGTGGCCTGAGGCAGAATGACGGGTACGGCCACTATCGGTTGAGTTTGAAATGGAGGGGACTTTCCAGAACGAGGCCTTTTCCCTTGCTTCGTGGGCGGTTTGCTGCAGGCTAACAACTCCTGTTGCTCGCGCTTGTCTGTGCATTTTCGGTGAGTGCCTCCTTCTTCTCTAGCCCCCCCTCCTTCCTTCTCATTTCCTTTCTGATCTTCCTGTCCTTTTTTTCTATGGCGCGCCGTCGCCATGCCTCTTCCAACCCGGACGAGGCCGGTCCATCCCGGCCGAGGACTCCATCTTCTTCCTCCTCAGATGAGGAGGTGATTCCGGAGGAGGTCCGCCGGCGTTTGCAACCCGGGGGTATCACCATCGGCATCCCCAGGGGGGTCCGGTCCCCTCCGGTTGCTCCTGCCGTGCCCCTCCGCTCCCTTCCTGCTCTGCCTTCTCTTCCTGCTCTGCCTTCTCTTCCTGCTCCGCCTTCTCTGCCTTCTCTTCCTGCCGGTCCCTCCGGTCATGCCTCCACCATGACCGAAGGCGATCTTTCTCTGCTCCGGGATGCCTATGGCATCCCGGGGTCTATTCGTCTGTTTGCTCCGCGGTCCGGGAGCGCGTCACCATGAGTGGCCCCGGCCGCATAGCTTTCTACGAAGACTTCCTCCTTGGGGGTCTTCGGTTTCCTCTGCATCCTTTCTTTCTTTCCTTCCTCAGCCACTTTTGGCTCGTCCCGGCCCAGCTGGCTCCTAATGCCATCCGGGTCATCTTCTCCTTCATCGTTTTCTGCCACTTCCACGGGTTCGTTGCCCATTTTTCTCTCTTCAGGGCCTTGTTCACCCTGAAGAAGTGCTCCACCGATGACGGCTGGTGGTACATTTCACCCCGGCCTAGGTGTCTCCGGTTCGACCTCTCTTCCTCGGTCAAGGGATGGAAGAGCCGGTTTTTCTTCGCCTCGATCGATGATGTCGACTGGGCCTGGAGTGAACCGGACCGGTCCCCGAACCGGAATTCCCGAGTCGAGTCGGCGGACCAGGAGTCCTATACCCAGCTCCTGAGTGACGAGGTCCCGGCGCTCGAGGTTCTGCTTTCTGAGCAGAATCTTTTCGAGGCCGGTATCAGTCCCATCCGCGAGGCCGGTGAGATTTGGCCCCTCATTGACCTCTGCCCCCCCCCCCCCCCTCTCTTCATAACTGAGCCGGCTGACTTTCTGTCTCTTTTGTCTTGCAGGGATGAAGTTTTCATTGGAGAACCTCTTGGAGGGGGCGGCCCAGCGGGACGTCGTGGAGATAGACGAGCCCGCAGCGAAGAGGGCTTGCACGGAGGCGAGCCGGGAGGTCGTGGCGGCGACCGTGCCCGGCCCGGTTGCCGTCATTTCCCCGCCCAGGCCACCTCAGGGCGGGGTCACTGATACTTCGGCCGCGCGACCTGGCGGCGCCGCAGAGAGAGCTCCAGCGTCTGCCGCTCCGCCCATCGCCGGGCCCGTCATTGCTGCCAGCTCGACAGCACCGCCTGTGGCGATCGCCGGCCCGTCGGTTGCGGCTTCGGCTGAGGGGGCAGCTGCAGCAGGGGCCGGCCCGAAGGCTCCAGCGCCGGTGATCACCAACCGGGACTCGGTCATCCTCGATAGGGGGCTGGCAGAGAAGATGATGGAGTACGCTTCCACCGCCCGGGACCGCCGAGCTCGGGGTGGCCGGGATTATGCGGACGCGCTGCTCGGCATCCTTCCGCAGCTCTTCACGGTAAGCCCGAGCTTCTTCCTTTTCCTTTTTCCTATCTCGAGACTTACCTGCCTTTGCTCTGACCTGTGTCGCTTTTGCCATTGCAGATCGGGAACGACGTCCTCCTACTGAGGAATTTCCTCGTAGGGAACGCCAAGAGGGACTCCGAGCGGGAGCAGAAGCTCGGCAAGCTTGCGACTGACGTCAAGGATTTAATGGAGAAGGGCGCCGAGCTGCGAGCCGACAAGCAAGCCCTCCAGTCCGACCTGGCACGTTTCGAGGAGCGGAACAAGGAGTTGGAGGCCTCCTTGTCGGAGGAGCGGACCTCCAACCAGCGCCGAACTGAGGAGGAGGCGGCGGAGAAGGCCCGCCTGCAGGCCCATTCCCAATGGCTGGAGCGCCAGCTGGAGGAGGCCCGGCGAGATGCGGCCGCGGCGAAGGACCGGAGCGCCTACGTCAACGGGCTCCTGGAGGCGGCCAAGCGGGAAGCGCAAGAGGCCATCCCCAAATTCCGGGCTTCCGATGAGTATACGTCGGAGGTCCGGGAGGCTGCCGTGGACTCCTTCCTGAAGGGGTTCCGGATGTGCCGGGAGAAGGTGGGGGCCTTCTTCCCCCAGCTGGACCTGAGCGGAGTCGTAGTCGGTGGCAGGAGGCCAGGAGGTGAGAGCAGGGCTTCCAGCACGGCCGAAGCGACACCTGTGGCGCCGTCGACCAGCGATGCCGCGGCCCCGGAACAGCCCCAGGAGCCGGCCGCTGTAGAAGTCGAGGACGCAGCACCCGCGCCTCCGGCAGATGGCTCCGACCCCACATCCCAGTGATCCTGACACTGTCTTCTTTGCTTTATTTCTGTTGTTTTCATTTTTTTTTTTTTGGGGAGTCCCGGCCTGTCGGGGCTCCCAGCTTGTACAGACTACTTACGTCAATGAAGATCTAAGCTTTATCGAAACCTCGTTCGTTGTTTCGTCTCACTTTTCTCTTCCTTTCTTTCTGAGATGTCGGTCTGGAACACTTGAAATAACTGCAGGCCTGGACCTCCCATTGCTCAAATCGAAGGATGGGGCCTGCTGAGTCGCGCCGCAGCAGGGCAAGCCTTAGGCGGGCCCGACTTCGGGTCGCCTTCATGCTCGCGCAGACAAGATGGTTTCTGCACGTCCTCCAGGCCGAAGCCCGGGACCTCCGGACTGAGCTTGGTGCCGCAGGCTTTCTCAGGCCTTGCGCGGCTCTCTGAGCTGTGCTCCGGGCTTGCACGGGCGAACTGGGTTCGGTGCCACCTTCCAGGCCGAAGCCCAGGATCTTCCAGACTGAGCTCGATGCCGCAGGCTTTCTCAAGCCTTGCACGGCTTGCTGAGCTGTGCTCCGGGCTTGCACGGGCAAACTGGGTTCGGCGCCACCTTCCAGGCCGAAGCCCAGGATCTTCCAGACTGAGCTCGATGCCGCAGGCTTTCTCAAGCCTTGCGCGGCTTGCTGAGCTGTGCTCCGGGCTTGCGTGGGCGAACTGGGTTCGGCGCCACCTTCCAGGCCGAAGCCAGGATCTTCCAGACTGAGCTCGATGCCGCAGGCTTTCTCAAGCCTTGCGCGGCTTGCTGAGCTGTGCTCCGGGCTTGCATGGGCGAACTGGGTTCGGCGCCACCTTCCAGGTCGAAGCCCAGGATCTTCCGGACTGAGCTCGATGCCGCAGGCTTTCTCAAGCCTTGCGCGGCTTGCTGAGCTATGCTCCGGGCTTGCGTGGGCGAACTGGGTTCGGCGCCACCTTCCAGGCCGAAGCCTAGGATCTTCCGGACTGAGCTCGATGCCGCAGGCTTTCTCAAGCCTTGCGCGGCTTGCTGAGCTGTGCTCCGGGCTTGCGTGGGCGAACTGGGTTCGACGCCACCTTCCAGGCCGAAGCCCAGGATCTTCCGGACTGAGCTCGATGCCGCAGGCTTTCTCAAGCCTTGCGCGGCTTGCTGAGCTGTGCTCCGGGCTTGCGTGGGCGAACTGGGTTCGGTGCCACCTTCCAGGCCGAAGCCCAGGATCTTCCGGACTGAGCTCAATGCCGCAGGCTTTCTTGTTGAAGTTAGAAGGGAGTGTTTGAAGTGGGGAAGCTTTGTTACAGAAACTGGGAGCCTTACATCACTGGTAGTACATTCTCAGGTTCGAGGAGTTCCACGTCTGGGGGAACCTGGCACCTCCCATCTCTTCCAAGTAATATGCTCCATGAGGGAGGGCTTCTGCCACCCGATATGGGCCTTCCCAGTTGGGCGATAACTTGCCGCATTCCCGTGGTTGGGATGCTTCGGCGCGCCGGAGGACCAAGTATCCAGGACGAAAAACCTTAGGCCGCACCCGGGAGTTGTAATATCTGGCTACACGTTGCCGGTACGCCACCATTCGGATTCGGGCCCTGTCCCTTGTTTCCTCGAGAAGGTCTAGGTTGAGCATCATCCTGGCCGGGTTTTCTGTCTCGTCGTATTGCTCCACGCGCAGCGTGGGTAGGCTGAGCTCGATCAGGATGACTGCCTCGGCTCTGAAGACGAGGTTGAATGGAGTTTCGTCGGTAGCCGTCCTTGGGGTGGTGTGGTATGCCCAAAGGACGCTGGGAAGTTCATCGGCCCACCTGCCCTTGGCCTGGTCCAGCCGCGTGCGGAGGCCCTGAAGAATGGTCCTGTTCGTGACTTCGGCCTCCCCGTTGGTCTGAGGGTGCGCCACCGAGGTAAAGCGATGCCTGATGCCGAGGTCGCTGCAGAATTCTTTGAATTCCCGGCAGTCGAACTGGCGTCCGTTGTCGGTGACCATAGTGTGGGGGAGGCCGAAGCGGCAGACGATGGACTTCCAGAAGAACTTGGCGACGTTTGCTTCGGTGATCCTCGCCAAGGGTTCGGCCTCGACCCACTTCGTGAAGTAGTCGATAGCCACTATCAAGAACTTCCGCTGGCCCGACGCCGGCGGGAACGGGCCCAGGAGGTCCATCCCCTACTGGGCGAACGGCCAGGGGGCTGAGAGCTGAGAGATTGGGTTGGAGGGTTGCCGCTGCACCGTGGCGTGACGCTGGCACCGGTCGCATTTCTTCATGAAGTCGGCGGCGTCTTCCTTCATTGTTTCCCAGAAGTAGCCCTGACGGAGGGCCTTGTACGCCAATGCCCTGCCCCCCACGTGGTTCCCGCAGATGCCTTCGTGATTCTCCTGGAGCACAAGCTTGGCTTCTGTGGGTCCTACGCACTTGAGGAGGGGGTAGGAGTAGGATCTTTGATACAACTGCCCGTCCATCAGGACAAACCGCACGGCCTTCTTCCTGATGAGGCGAGCCGCCTGTCGGTCCTCCGGCGGGGTGCCGCTGGCGATGTACGCAGCATACTTGTCCATCCAGCTGGGCTCCTGGCTGACCTGATGGACCTCCACCGGTGCTTCGAGGCTTGGGACCTCAAGGCGCTCCACATGAGCGCGTCCCAGCATCGTGTCCGGCAGGGTTGCCAGCCGGAGAGGGCGTCCGCACGGGCGTTCTCCCCGCGGGGGATGTGGAAGATGTTGAAGCGGCGGAATTTGGACGCGCCCGCCTTGACGAGCTCCAAGTACTTCGCCATTTGGGGGTCGTGCGCGACGTACTCTCCGGACACCTGCCCCGCTACGAGCTGGGAGTCGGTGAAAGCTCTGAGGTTGGTCACGCCCAGCTCGCGGGAGACTCTCAGTCCGGCAAGAAGTGCCTCGTACTCCACCTGGTTATTTGTCGCGGGAAATTGGAAACGGAGTGCACACTCGGCGACGACTCCGTCGCCGTTGGTAAGGATGAGCCCGGCTCCGCTCCCGTCGGAGTTCGAGGCTCCATCCACATGGAGGATCCAGGCGTCCTCTCCGGGCTCATCGATGCCAACCTCCATCGGCCGGGCCGATGGGCATTCCTCGGGCTCCCTGCCCAAGCCTGCACATTCGACCAAGAAATCGGCCAGCACCTGTGCCTTCATGGCCGACCTTGGCCTGTACGCAATGTCGAACTCGCTGAGTTTCAGTGCCCACTTGGCCAGTCGTCCCGAAGTATCGGGTCGGCTGAGCACCGCTTTCAGCGGTTGGTCCGTCAAGACGGCGATGGGGTGCGCTTGGAAATAGGGCCTGAGACGCTGGGCAGACACTATTAGCGCAAAAACAAGTTTCTCGGGCCGGGAATACCTGAGCTCCGCATCTCGGAGGAGTTTGCTGGTATAGTACACCGGCCGCTGGAGCCCCTGGTCATCGGTTCGGACCAAGACAGAGCTGACGCCTCCGGGGTAACTGCCAAGTAGAGGGTAAGCTCCTCCCCCTCCTCGGGTCTGGATAGTAAAGGTGGCTATGCGAGCGTCTTCTTCAGCTCCTCGAAGGCCTGCTGACACTCCTCGGTCCATGCAAAGCCATTCATCTTCCTCAGCACCTTGAAGAAGGGATGGCAGCGGTCCGCCGACCTGGAAATAAAGCGGCTGAGGGCCGTGACTCGGCCGGTCAGTCGTTGCACCTGCTTCTTGGAGGCGGGCCGCTCCATGTCCAGGATGGCCTGGACCTTCTCCGGGTTGGCCTCGATCCCTCTATGAGTCACCATAAACCCTAGGAACTTACCGGCGGAGATGCCGAAAGCGCACTTCGCCGGGTTCAGCTTCATCTGATGGCGCCGGAGGTTGCCGAACGTCTCCGTCAAGTCAGCCACGTGGTCCGAATCAAGTTTGCTCATCACCAGCATGTCGTCCACGTATACCTGCATGTTGCGGCCTATCTGGTCTTTGAAGATTTTACTGACCAGACGTTGATACGTCGCGCCTGTGTTCTTGAGGCCGAAAGGCATCATCCTGTAGCAAAAGTCCCGCGGTCAGTTATGAAGGCAGCGTGCTCTTCATCCTCCGGGTTCATCCAGATCTGGTTGTATCCGGAGAAGGCATCCATGAACGACAAGAGGCGATGCCCTGAAGTGGTGTCGACCAGTTGGTCGATCTTTGGAAGAGGGAAACTGTCCTTCGGGCAAGCTCGGTTGAGGTCGGTGTAGTCCACACAGATCCTCCACTTACCGCTACTCTTCTTTACCATGACCACGTTTGCCAGCCAGCTAGGGTATTGGACCTCTCGGACGAAATCGGCGGCGAGGAGCTTCTCTACTTCCTCGTTGATCGCCTTCTGCCTCTCCATGGCGAAGCTTCTCTTCTTCTGGCGGATCGGGCGGCAACTTGGGTCCACGTTCAGCCTGTGCATAATAACCTCGGGCGGGATGCCCGGCATGTCGGCTGCTGACCAGGCGAACACGTCAGCGTTGGCGCGGAGGAACCCCAGCAAGCGGGTTCGCTCTTCCTCGGGGAGCTGGGCCCCGACTTGCACCGTCTTCAGGGGGTCCGAACCGAGGGGAAAAGTCAGTAGGCGCTCTACGGGCCCTCCCCTGGGTTCCTTCTCTCTCAGATCGAGGTCGTCGATATCACGGGCGAGCACCGCGCCCCTGGTGCCTGGGACCGTCTGGAGGCAGAGCGGGACTGGCTGGATCGTCCCCTTCATCTCTCCGAGCCCGGAAGGCGTGGGGAACTGCACCAACAGCCTCCTCGTGGAGATGATGGCGTCCAGTTGGTTGAGCCCGGGACGCCCGAGAATGGCGTTGTAAGGCGAAGGGAGCCTGACGACGGTGAATGTTATTAGAACGATCGCTTGCCGGGGCGGGGATCCGGCAGTGACCGGGAGAGTGATTTCTCCCTCGACCCCCACTGAGTCCCCTGTAAAACCTACCAGGGGGATGTGCACTGGCTTCAGCTGTTCGGGGGACAAATTCATCCGAGAGAACGCATCGTAAAAAAGTACGTCAGCCGAGCTTCCACTATCCACCATGATTCGATGTACAGGATGCTTCGCGATGGTCATCTCGACCACCACGGCATCGTTGTTTACATTATCACTAATTTCCCTCCTTTGGGAGGGATTACATTCTCCGGGACTTCCCGGGCTCTCTTCATTGCTCGGCCGGGCCCGCGCGAGATCATGCCCACGGGCTTCTCCGTTGGGCGGTTGTCGATCGCAGGGACAGGCGGTAGGGCCGCGAGCGGTCGCCCTTCAGAGGGGGCCTCGCTCTTGACAAACTTCCTGAGGTAACCCCTGCTGATCAGCTCCTCAATCTCCCGCTTCAGATGGCGACACTCCTCCGTGTCATGCCCGTGTTCGCGATGGAACTGGTAGTACTTTGATCTGTCTCAGACGGCTCTCGGGTTCTGAGGAGGAGGTCGGCGGAGGTAGCGCTCGCCCTCGATTTCCATGAGGATCTTCGTTCGAGGTGCGAGGAGAGGGGTGTACCTCCGCTCGGGAGTGGCTTCGCCCCTCGGCTTTGGATTTGGGCGGAGGTCGGTAGATGGCCCGGGCCTCCGAGCTCCCGGGGTGTCCCTCGGGAGCGGCTTCTTTGGAGTCTTCCCGTCCAGCTCTCGACGGGTGCGGTCAGCCTCCTCCGCTCGGATGTACTTGTGGGCACGGAGGAGGAGCTCGGAATACATCCTGGGCGGCTTCTTGTCTAGGGAATAGGTTAGGCGGGACGTCTTGAGTCCGCGCTTCAAGGCCAGCATGGTGACGGGCTCGTCCAAGCTGTAGATCTCCAGTGCTGCGGTCTTGAACCGGGTGATGTAGTCCCGGAGCAGCTCCTGGTCCTGCTGGCGGATGGAAAAGAGGCTGTCCACCTCTCTTGGCACCTTTCGACAAGCGTCGAAATGCACCACAAACTTTCCTTCCAACTGATGGAAGGAGCAAATGGATCCAGGCTCGAGGCGGGTGAACCAGACTCGAGCGGCCTTCCGAAGGGTTGCTGGGAAGGCGATGCACAAAAGGGCGTCGGTGGCCCCCTGGACCCTCATGAGAGCCTTATAGCTCTCCAAATGATCCAGGGGGTCGGTGGTTCCGTCGTAGGGATCCACCTGCGGCATGCGGAATCGTTTCAGGATCGGTTCTGCCTGGATTTCTTCAGAGAAAGGGGGGTGGGAGTCGTAGCCCGCCGGGTCTGCCGACGAGTTCTGCAGGTCGGCGAACCGGCGGGCGAACTCCGCCAGCTTGCGCTCATGCTCCTCCAGGCGCCTCTCGGCTTGGCGCCTGATGGCTTCATCGGTGGAGTCTTCCACCGAGGCTGCGGGTGAAGGGGGCACCGATTGGTCTCGGCGCAAGGTCTGGCCTCGGCGTCGCTTGCTGCGATGCACCGTTTCGGCCCCGTCGGCCGGGGATCGGCTCTCGTGATCCTCCGAACCGGAATAGTTTCTCTTTGCAGGAGCTTGGTGGCTCCCCCGGGGGTTGGAGATGGCCCTCGGGTGGGATGGCCTGCCCTGGATTGAGTGCAGGCTCCCACGCTGCCCCGCGGCTCGGTCCGGGGGTCCCTGGCTGCGGCTGAGTGGCTTGGGACCGTTGCTGATGCTGAAGCTGTCGGACCGCTGAGGTCAAGGTCTGCAGCTGCTGGACGATGGCCGCAAGGGATCCGTCCACCGGGGCAGGCTGCTGTGGAAGAGGAGGGGGAGCCGGAAGCTCCCTTTCGGGGCTGTGGCCCCCTGGAGGGGAGTGGACATCCCCCACACGACTGGTGGACGCCTCACGACCACGAGTGACCACCATTGCTGGAGAGTGTGACACCTGCAGAAAACTGGTTCCCGCTAGGGGTTAGTGTCCTGCCCCCCTACCTGGCACGCCAATCTGTTGCCGCTCTCGCCGCCACGCCCGTGCCTCGGATCAACCGATCCTTCCTGACCGCCCGGTGAGGGAGCCTCCCTTCCTGCGGAAAACCTGCAACAAAGGGGTTAGAGGACCCTGGCCGGGGATCCCGGTGAGGGAGCTCCGACGGTCAAGTCAGTAGACAACGAGAAGGAACAGGCTCTCCAGCCAGACCCTCTAAAGGGTTCCAGACTTAGAGAGTTGACTAGTGAAGGAAACGCTCTGGGGACCAGAATCTCGGCTGGGCCTCCTTGCCGAGCTCGCGCCCAGTCTTCCCCTCTCGGGATTTCTGGTTTCTCTCTCGGAGCAAGGCCTTGTGCCGATGCTTCCTCCTTGTCCCCACGCTAGTTGGCTTACCTTGTCGTCCCCAGATTCTTCCTTCTTTATCCCCTTCCATCGCGCATTTGTCTTTTTCCGTCTCAGAAACTCCCCCCCCCCCCGTCCACTTCTCTTTTTCCCTTTCGGTGAAGGGTGCCAGGCGGCTTTCCGACCTCGTCCGCCGGGCCTAGCATGGGAAAGGCAAGGACAGAAGAGAAAGAGGGGAGGGCGGCGCTGACAGGGTGGCCGGTCAGGCCTTGGGCCCGGTGAGAGCGCCCTCTTCCCCAAGCGTGGGCGCCATCTATCTATGGGGCCTGTGTCGTCAGGGTTGCGTCTCTCGGCTGCGGGACCTGTCGGGCCGATGCTAGTGACGTTCCGCGTGCCGCCGCCCTCCGTACAGGATGCCGTCTGGGATTCGTACGGCCCGAGGGATGGCCTCGGGGCCCGTCTCTCTCCCCAGGGCCCTCGCCGTACGAGCGGTCTGACCTCGGCTGAGTTGGGCCCATCTCTGGGGGCCACCTGGTGAAGGGCGAAGGATCAGCCGACCTCGGCTTAGGTGGACCCCTCCTGGGTGGACACCTGGCGAGGTGGCAGGAGGTCACCTGGCGAGGTGGCAGGAGGTCGCCTGGCTTCGGCCGAGGTGGGCCCGTCTCCGGGTGGCCACCTGGCGAAGGGCGAAGGATCAGCCGACCTCGGCTTAGGTGGACCCCTCCTGGGTGGACACCTGGCGAGGTGGCAGGAGGTCGCCTGGCTTCGGCCGAGGTGGGCCCGTCTCCGAGTGGCCACCTGGCGAAGGGCGAAGGATCAGCCGACCTCGGCTTAGGTGGACCCCTCCTGGGTGGACACCTGGCGAGGTGGCAGGAGGTCGCCTGGCTTCGGCCGAGGTGGGCCCGTCTCCGGGCGGCCACCTGGCGAAGGGCGGAGAGTCAGCCGACCTCGGCTTCGGTGGACCCCTCCTGGGTGAACGCCTGGCGAGGCGGCAGGGAATCGCCCGACCTTGGCCGACCTCACTTAAGCGGACCCCTCCGGGCCCGGGCGCCAATGAGGTGGTAGAGGAACTCCGAGCCGAGCTCGACCTCGGCGAGGGCGGTTTGCCTTAGGCAGTCGTCGTGCAATGTAGTCTTGCCGATCCTGGCTTTGAGGATGTGGCGCTGACTAGGCTGGGGAAACATACACGTGGCTCGCCCGTATTCCACGATACCTGAGCCTGGCCACGTCACTGTCACGGCCGTAACACACCCTTATCCTTGTATTAGTGTCTTTACACAAGTGGCTATGAGACCAACCACCCTCTCCATCAAGCATATATAGGATAAGCTAGTCTTTCCAGAAGTATCGATCCTCGAATCGATGATCCAATGACTAGGAACATTTTAGATTAGGATTTATAGGAACTTAGGTCTCATCGTTATGATCTCCATCATAACCCTAATTCCATTATCCTAATCTATGGGGTTCATCATAATCTTTAAGTAAGACATAGCAGTATGATGAAACAAAAATGCCTTTAATAATATAATAATATCATACACAAGTTTGAAGATTACAAAAATGTCCTTACAGAGATTGGTTTTTAGGGCACTTTTCTTTCAACAAATCCTTTGAATGTAATTTAAAAAATAACAATAAAAGTAAAATGAAAAAGATTTGGATTCCCAAAGGAACCACTCCTACTAACCTGCAAGGACCCAAGAAAGCTTACCTAAAAGAATTACTTGATTGTTTTGCAGGAATGTCTTGCAGCCCAGAATTTCAAGAAAAGATGGTATCTAGACAACGGCTGTTCAAGACATATGACGGGTGACAAAGAACAATTCATCACCCTAGAAATGAAGGATGGAGGATTGGTCACTTTTGGTGACAATGGTAAGGGAAAGATTATTGGCATTGGTAATATCAGAATTATCCCTTCTACATTCATTGAAAATGTATTTCTAGTTGACAAATTGAAGCACAATTTATTAAGTATAAGTCAATTATGTGATAGAGGCTTCAAGGTTGTCTTTGAATCTTTAATGTGCATAGTAACAACTCACTTGATTCTAGCATTAAACTCATTGGTCATAGACTTGGAAACATATATGTGGCAGATTTAAATGATCTAGCCTTGTTTAGTAGTACAAGTTTTGTAGTAATAAATGCTAAAACCAAGGAGTCTAGCTTACTTTGGCATAGAAGATTAGGTCATTATAGCATGCATACAATAACAAAATTAATTTTCAAAGATCCAGTTAGAGGTTTACCAAAATTTAAAGTTGATTTTGAACATGTTTTTGATGCATGCCAATTTGGTAAACAAACTAGGAGTTTTAAATAAAAAAATATGGTTTCTACTTCTAGACCTTTAGAGCTACTACACATGGACCTATTTGGACCAACTAGGACCACAAGCCTAGGTGGTATGAAATATGGACTTATAATAGTGGATAAATCTTTGAGATTTACTTAGGTTTTATTTATTGCACACAAAGATGAAGCTTTTAAAGTTTTTCAAAAATGTCATAAGAAAGTTTCAAACTAGAAAAATCTTTCGATTATCTCTATTAGAAGGGATCACGGCACAGAATCTGAAAATCAATATTTTGATGAATATTGCACTGAGCATGGCATTGATCATAACTTCTCCGCTCCTAGAACACCACAGCAAAATAGTGTTGTAGAGAGGAAGAATAGGACATTGGAAGAGATGGCCAGACCATGTTATGTGAAAGCAATCTTCCAAGGTACTTTTGGATAGAAGCTATGAACACCACCTGTTATATTATGAACCATGTTTTGATAAGACCTATTTTAAAGAAAACCCCCTATGAACTTTGAAATGATAGAAAACCTAGGATTCATTATTTTCATGTTGTGAGTTGTAAATTCCTTGTAATGAACAATGGAAAAGATAATCTAAAAAAATTTGATGCTAAATCTGATGAAGCAGTTTTTCTTGGTTATTCAACTTTTAGCAAATCTTATAGAGTATTTAATAAAAGAACATTAACTGTTGAAGAATCTATTCATATTATATTTGATGAGGTATGTAACATCACACCCTAAAGATTTAATTATTGGTGATCCTTTAAAAGGTGCTAGAACTAGGTCATCACGTAGAGATGCGCATGATTATCTAGCATTTGTTTCACAAGTAGAACCAAATAGCATAGAAGAAGTAGAAAATGACCCTAATTGGAAATTGGCCATGCATAAAGAACTTAATCAATTTGAAAGAAATAATATATGGACTCTAGTAAATAGACCCTTAGATCATCCTATTATTGGCACTAAATGGGTCTATAGAAATAAACTAGATGAAAAAGAGCAAGTAATTAGAAATAAAGCTAGATTAGTGGCCAAAGGAAATAATCAAGAAGGAATAGATTTTGATGAAATCTATGCACCGGTAGCAAGATTAGAAGCTATCAAATTATTACTTGCATTTGCTTTCTACATGGATTTCAAATTATTTTAAATAGATGTAAAAAGTATATTTTTAAATGATTTTTTTTTAGAAGAAGTTTTTGTAGAACAACCACTAGTATTTGAAAATCATGCTCTTCCAAATCATATTTTCAAACTTAATAAAGCATTATATGGTTTAAAACAAGCACCTAGAGCATGATATGATAGACTGAGTAAATTCTTGCTTGAAAATGATTTTGTTAGAGGAAATGTAGACACTACTTTATTCATTAAAAGAAAAGTAAATGACATGTTAGTTGTACAAATTTATGTAGACGATATTATTTTTGGTGCAACTAATAAAAGTTTATGTAGAGAATTTGCTGAGCTTTATGAAGGGTGAATTTGAAATGAGCTTGATGGGTGGACTAACCTAGTTTCTTGGACTCCAAATTAAGCAAACAAAGAAAGGTATATTTATAAACCAAGTGAAGTACATCAAGGAGATCATTAAGAAGTTTGATATGGAGTCAGTCAAAGAAATGAGCGCACCCTGAGTCCCTCCTATAGACTTAACAAAGATGAAGATGGAAACAATGTTAATCAAAGACTTTATCGAGTTATGATTGAATTACTATTGTATTTAATAGCTAGTAGGCCTGATATCTTGTTTAGTGTATGTATATGTGCTAGATTTCAATCAAATCCAAAAGAATCACATATACTTGCTCTTAAAAGAATTATAAAATATCTAAAAGGACCAAGTAATCTAGGTCTATGGTATTCCAAGCAATCTTCATTACATTTAATTGGATTTTCTGATGCTGATTATGGTGGATGTAAAATTGATAGAAAAAGCACTAGCAGTACTTGTCAATTTCTAGGGTTGAACTTAATTTTATGACATAGTAAGAAACAAAACTCTGTAGCACTGTATACTGCTAAGATAGAGTATGTGGCTACAGGGAGTTATGCACAAGTGTTATGGATTAAGCAACAACTAGAAGACTATGGTGTTATTCAAACAAAAATTCCTATCAAATGTGATAACACAAGTGCTATTAATTTGACAAAGAATCCAATTCAGTATTCTAGGATAAAACACATAGAAATTAGACATCATATTATTAGGGATCATGTACAAAATGAAAATATTGAACTTGAATTTGTTCCAACTGAAAATCAATTAGCTGACATCTTTACTAAGCTACTTTATGAAGATAGATTCCAAATGATTAGAGGAGAATTAGGTTTGTGTGACCCATTTTAGTATTTTTTATCTAATTTCTTTAAAATTAAGGAAAAATTATCTAGAGGACCTCCATTACCAATCTAAGGTCACCAACCACCCTATCTACTGTAATTCTAGAGAATAGATACCTTTTTATTGGTTTTTTTAGCCATTTTAAGTATTTTGGCTCGAGCTGACTCGAGCAGAGATCGAGTCGACTCGAATGTCGAATCCTATTATATAAAACTGTAAGCCCTAAAAATAGATTCACTTTCCTTTTTAACCATTTGAAAGAAACTCTAGGGGGACCACTTCCCTTCCAATTCTAGATCCACTGAAACCTTTTGCTCCATCCTTAGATTCCCTCCTAATGGCTCCAAAGAAAGCCGTTGCCAAGAGACCAAGGCATGCGGAACTGAGCTCCATCCAATAGGAAATGTGATCCAAAAGGTTTGAAGATGAGCCGACTCGGGCTGAATAACAAAATGAACCAAGGAATTTGTCTCCCGCACCAGCAAGACAAGTCATCCCCATGGGAAACTGACCGGTTACATCTGGTAGGCATATCAATTTCAGATTTCTTGAAAACCAGGGTTTTATAATTGGTAACTGGATTAAGCAGCAAGGATGGGATTTCTTTTGTTCACTTGATATTCTTACGTATCCCTCTCTTGTAAGGGCATTCTTTGAAACTCTATCACTTGGGGAGAATGAGATTTTATCAACTGTAAAAGGAACCCAAATGTGCATAAATGAAGATACATTGAGTAAGGTTTTAAGAATGCCCAAGTGTTGCCCAGGAGGCTTACCCAAGAGGTGGGGTGAATTAGGTATTTAAAAAATTATTATAAGTACATGCTCCTTTTTAAGTTCTTAGTGTGGTATGTGCTATGAATTAAGTTAACTACTGTGGAAGCAAGTAAGAACAGGAAACACAATCACAAACACAGCAAATTTTATAGTGGTTCGGAGCAACCTCACTCCTACGTCCACTATCCAAGATACCACTTGAGATTTTCACTATATTCATCATTGGAATACAGTCGAATTATTTTCACGGGCTCACAATCTAAAATTCAAACTTGGTTTTTTCCTGGGCTAACAAAAAATCCAATACAAAGTTAGTTTTGAACGGGATCACTAACAAAACACTACACTTGGTTTTTAAGGCTCACCAATAACCTATCAAACTCCAAGTTATAGCCCCTTGCTATACTTGGAACAACTCAAAAGATGAATTAAAAGAATAAAGCAACAATATGATAAACTGAAGTTGTCGGATGGTTGTAGTTGCAACACTTGAGAAGCCTTTTTGATTGCACTTTGAATGCTCTTCAAGGCTTCTTATCTTCTTCAATGAATGCCTCAAGATTCTGATAAGAGTTGGTGAAGTCATGAGTGCTTGTTTTGAATGCTCTCTAGTGAGCTCTTTTTAGTGTTCAGTGAAACCTCTTTAATTTCTCATTCCTTTCTCATTAACTTCTCCAAAAGTGGTTGATATCACTTATAAATACTCCCTCCAACTGATTTCAAGTGGTTTTAGCCATTGTAGACCATTAGGATTCAAAATATGACCGTTGGAGACCATTTTGGATTCAAAATAAGAGTTATAGAACTAGCCGTTACTAACATGAAACTGTCACTCGAGTCGGCTCGGATAACTTGAGTCAGCTTGGATCCTTAGGTAGGTCAAAACTTTACTCTAGTTGAGTCGGCTCTTCTGCTTCGAATTGGCTCGGATTCTCAATTAGGTCAAAATGACACTCTAGTCGAGTTGGCTCTTCTACTTCAAGTCGGTTTGCTTGGCTGGTTCTTTAGAATTGAGTTTTTCAGCACTCTGGAAGAGTCGACTCTTCAATACTCGAGTCGGCTCGGTTGTCAGTTTAAAAAAATTTTCACTCTAGTCAAGTCGGCTCGGATTCCCTCGAGTCGGCTCGAATTCTCAGAACTTCAGAATTGAACTATGCCCGAGTCGGCTCTTCTGACTCGAGTCGGCTCGAATGTCTGCATGCTAGAAAAGTCTTGCCATGCTAAACTTCAAGTCGGCTCATCAGTCTCGAGTCAGCTCTTGAGACTTAGTTGCTCAAATGTTCAATTTTTTTTAGACTTCTTCCAATGACTTCAAAAAGCTCAAAGACTTTCCAACTTCTTCAAACACTGATCTTGAGAAAGTTAAACTAGAAAATTA
Source organism: Areca catechu (assembly GCA_021397845.1). Taxonomy (NCBI): domain Eukaryota; kingdom Viridiplantae; phylum Streptophyta; class Magnoliopsida; order Arecales; family Arecaceae; genus Areca; species Areca catechu. The sequence continues at coordinate 99,342,692 of CM038045.1, forward strand.
CATAGAAGTTGCCCTTTTCTATGCATACATGATTGATTCTTCTATGGGCTCTTCTTTACATTATATTTCAACAAAAATTAACTTGACATTCTACAATGTTGTAAGGAAGAAGGTTGTTCAATTAAAATATCCTACAAAAACTTTGAGAACACTTGAAAGATAGTCAGTAATTAAATGCATGCTCTAATATTTAGTTATCATCAAAATCATTCTAGGGGTCAACACCAGGGAAGGAAGAAATTATTTGAATTTAAAGGATAAACATAGAACATTAGACTTATACTGGAGAGGAGAAGTATAGAAGGGATATCCAATATGCAAGCTAGTATATTATCCCTAGAAATAAGACTTCTTCACAACATCATCAGTCGGATCTTTTTGCCCCATACTGGTTGCTACGATTGGATGAGCTAACGTGATATGGTATTCATGAGATGCATGATTGAAGGGGAGGCCCTCAATCTTCCATTCATCATGTTGATGAAGATACAGGATGTAGCCAGGAGAGCGAAGGCCTATATGCCATACGGGATGATGTTTACTCTGCTATTCCAGGAGTTTAGTATAGACCTGACCGGAGAGGATGGATGACCCCTTCACCATACTAACAGATACTCAGTGAAATCCCTACATAGGATGGGTTATCACCAAGTAAAGGGTGTTTGGATCAAGAAGACTCTAGTTAGAGAGTGGTACATCACTCTGATTCTGATGATGAGGCTGAGGCTACTGAGATTGCTGATACTACTGCTTGAGAGATTGATAGAGATGCTGAGCATGAGTCTGATGGAGATAGTGATAGTGACTCTGGTGATAGCGATGAGGATTCCACTGATGAGGAGATCTAGGGATAGGCTGGGATGACTGGATAGACTGGCAGCCCTAGGACACCTCCTATACCATCATCTGCATCTGCATTTTCAGGACCATCGACTTTAGCACCACTGACTACCACTCAGGCAGATATTATTGAGCAACTCACTCAGTTTGGAGAGACTCTGACTTGATCATTTAGATCAATGTTTGGCGATATACACCAAACACTCGAGACTAGACTTCAGGAGTTTCGTACAGAGTTGAGAGAGCTGACTTATAGAGTTGAGTCTGTTGAGATGAGATAGAGACTCCAAGACGAGCATAGCACTGACCTCAGAGATTGTGCTATGATTTTGGGAGACTTTGAGGAGCAGCTGACTCATTTGCCAGAGAGTAGGCCATTGCACTTCATGAGCTACTGTAGGGAGTTCAGAAGATTGGCATTGAGCTTCAGACTATTTGGGTCTTTGTGTTTGGAATGTGATCTGCAGCTGGAGGATCTGGAGCTTCTGCTTCTGGGCAGCCACCTACACAACCATCATCTACACCGAGGCAGCCTCCACCGCATGCCAGACCTACACAGCCACCTCCACCACCTACAAGTCAGCCTGGCATATCCTCTGTAGACATTAAGACTGAGCCTACCCCTTCTAAACCTAAAGCTAGACCAAAAGCCAAATCCACTAGACCTAAAGCTCCTACAAGAACTAGGCTTAGAGGTCTTAGGCACAAACCCTTGAAAACTAAGGTCTCTTCTACTGTCATAGAAATAGGTTCTTCCTTAGTGAGGAAGAAGATGATTAGATGTTGTTTGATCTTGTAGGTTGTATCTTTTGTATGTTGTTTTTAATGGTTGTATCTTTTTGTATCAAAAACCTGCTTACATATATATGTGTGTGTATGCACTTTGCTTCAATGTCATTGTCATTCAATTTTTTTTTACTTTTCTATGATGTATATAGCTTGGACTCAACAGGAAATATCAACTAATTATAATTGAAAAAGAAAAGAAAATATTAATAAGAATATCAAAATTATAAAGAGAAGGTGAAATTATCTCAAATCATGTTAATATTCTTATTCTATTTCAAAAATCATTGAATGCTTAAAGAACCTTTTTGTTAATGACAAAAAGGAGGAGTAATGTTTATGTTGTGCATGGAAAATTCAAAACTTCATGAAAATATACAAGTCAAGGGGAGAAATTATTTATGCATGGAAGATAATTAATAAATTTTAGCTTTAAGCTCTGATACATTTTAATACTAATGATATCTCTGATACATTTTAATGCTAGATTCATGAAAATTAATTTGCTCTGATATATTTTAATGCTCAATTAGTTCTGACACTTTCTTGATGCTAAATTAATAGAAATTAATTGCTTTTGATACTTATTTTGCTCTGATATACTTTGATACTTAATTGCCTCCAATTCATTTTAAAGCAAAGAAAGTTTTTGATGATAAATATTTGCTCTGATATATTTTGACAAATATTGACTATGATACAAAAAGTCCTGATATTTATTGATACATTATGATACACTCTTGATACATAATGATACTTATCAATTTAAATTATATATACAAGTCACTTTAATACTTTAAGTGTTCATATATACTTAACTATAAAGTTTTTCCATGTCCAGTATTTTGTCATCATCAAAAAAGGGAAAGATTGTTGACCCCTGGAATGATTTTGATAATAACAAAATATTGGAGCATGCATTTGTTACTAACACTTTTGAATATTAGAAAAGTTTTTGTAGGATGCGTCAAAAGAACAATCATTCTACCTACATTTCAGTAATCTGTGTAGTAAATCAATATAATCATGAAAAGTGGTCAAATATTGAAAAGCCCTAAATAATTTAAGTGTACATTCTTGTAAAAAGGGTAATTATATGTAATCTTTATGTTTAAATTACTTAGATTAGGATTGGAAGAAGTTTGGAAGTCCTTGGAAGCTTTTGGAAGAAGTTTGGATACTTTTGGACTTAAGTCACTCGAGCTGACTCAAGCAAGAGAGCTGACTCAAGCAAGAGAGCTGACTCATTGTTCTGGCATGGCACAAAGGTTTCTGGCATGCAGACATCCGAGCCGACTCAAAAGAATCTGAGCAAACTCATCTAGAGTATCAAATGTTCAATTTTCTGAAGTCAGACAATCGAGCTGACTCATGTGCAATCGAGTCGACTCTTCCAGAGTGTGGAAAAATCAGTTATGAAAAAACTAGTCAGGTGAGCCAACTGACTAATAAGAGCCGACTCAACCAAAGTGCACTTTCAGCATGACTGAGAATCCGAGTCGACTCGATCCAATTGAGCCAACTCAAATCCCTATTTCAGGTGCATAACGGTTAGTTCCAGAATTGATTTTTTGAATCTAAAAAGTACTCCAACGGTCATATTTTGATTTCCAAGGCTCTACAACGGTCATATCTACCTGGAATCAGTTCAAGAGACTATAAATAAGGGATTTAAACAAGTTTAGAAAAAAATTTTGAAAAAGGGATGAACTTTTGAGAGAAGAATATTAAACATCTAAGAGAGAATTCAAGAAAGCACTCAAGTCTTCACCTACTTCTCATCAGCTACTTGAGTCATTCATTGAAGAAGCTTGGAAGCCTTGAAGAGCATTAAAGGAGCAATCAAGAAGGCTTCTTAAAGAACATCAATACCCTCTTCTTGATTAAATCCTTGGCTACCAATCTAGCCTTGTTTCTAGTTACAATGTCATTTTCATCTCGTTTATTTCTGTATATCCATTTTGTACCAATAATTGAAACATTAGGTGGTCTTTCTGTTAGGGTCCAAACTTTGTTTCTTTCAAACTGGTTTAATTCTTCTTGCATAGCCATTAACCAATTAGGGTCTTTTTCGGCTTCTTCAATACATTTGGGTTCTATTTGAGAAACGAAAGCATTGTAATCACATTCATTTCTAATAGAAGATCTAGTTCTTATCCCTCTAGATGGATCACTTAAGATTAATTCTTTAAGATGTCCATGAGCATACCTTCATTCCATGGATAGATCTTGATGCTTTGATGAAGTTTTAGTAGCTTCTTCTTCTTCATCATTCTTGCTTTGACCTTCTTCAGCTTCTTTTAAGGGGGAATCATCCGAAATAGGCTTCTTCAGTCCTTCATCACCTGCACATGCATAAGAAGTATCTTCTTTTCTCAAGGATTTGTTAGTAGATTTTTAAATACTACATGCACTGATTCTTCAACCACTAGTATTCTTTTATTAAAAATTTTGTATGCCCTACTAGATGTAGAATATCCTAAAAAGATACCTTCATCAGACTTGGTATCAAATTTACCAACTTATCTTTACCATTATTCAAAATAAAGCATCGACAACCGAAAACTCAAAAATATTTCAAGGTAGGTTTTCTTTTTTTCCAAAGCTCATATGGGGTTTTCTTTAAAATAGGTCGAATCAAAACACGATTGAAAATATAACAAACAGTATTTATGGCTTTAGCCCAAAAATATCTCAACAAATTATTTTTGCAAAGCATTGTGCATGCCATTTCTTTTAAAGTATGAATTTTCCTTTCTACTATCCTATTCTGTTGAGGTATCCTAGGTGCAGAAAAATTGTGCTCAATTCCTTTTTCATTAAAGAAAATTTCAAAATCTTGGTTTTCAAATTCAAAACCATGGTCACTTCGAATACAAACAACTAAAGTACCTTTCTCATTTGAAACTTTTCGATAAAACTTCATAAATGCTAAAAATGATTCATCTTTATGAGCTAGAAATAAAATCCATATAAATTTAAAAAATCATCCACTATAACTAATCCATATCTTTTGCCTCCTAGGCTTGTTGTCCTAGTTAGTCCAAAGAGATCTATATGGAGTAGCTCTAATGGTCTAGAAGTTGAAATAAAACCTTTTGATTTGAAAGATATTTTTACTTGTTTGCCAAATGACATGCTCCACAGATTTTATCTTTTTCAAAACTAAGATTTGGTAAATCTCTTACTAAATTCTTTTTGCATAGTTTTGAAAGTAAATGCATGCTTGCATGACCTAATCTACGATGTCAAAGCCAGCTAGTTTCATCAATTATGGAATTCATTGCAACTAGGCATTCACCATCATTTAAATATAAATTATCAAAATTAACAAGATAGATGTTGCCATGCCATTTCCAATAAATTTCACTCCATTATTGTCAAGACTATCAATCATGTAGAGAGATGATTCAAAAATAACTTTAAAATCTTTATCGCAAAACTGGCTAATACTAAGCAAGTTATGTTTCAAACCTTCAACTAGTAAAATATTATCAATAAATGTAGAAGGGGAGATGTAGACTTTATCGATACTAATGATTTTTTCTTTATTATTATCATTGAAAGTCACACTCCCTCTATTTAGTACCTTAAGAGAGATGAATTGCTTTACATCTCCTGTCATGTGCCTTAAGCAACCACTATCAAGATACCATAATTTTTTTTTTTTCTTGGTTACAAGACACCTGCAAAAATAAGTCATGTTTTGGTTTTAGGTACCCAAGCCATATTTAGTCCTTTAGGGTTAATGGCAAGAGTGGTTCCTTTTGAAACCCAAATCTTTCTAGAATTATTGATTTTTTTAAAATCACATTGATATGCTTTATAACCTAACTTTTTACATGAATAACATATGATGCTTGATGATGCAGGGATAAAGAAATTCTTAAGATATTTTTGCTATTTTTGAGGTCTAAAACCTAAACTAGCTTTATTGAAAATAGCTCTTTGATTGTTCAATAAAAGATTTAATTTTTTCGAACTATATGTAAATTTTTCAACAAAAGATTTTACTATTTCAAGCTCATCTTTGTATTGCTTATTTTCATTCTCAAGATCCTTATTTTTCTTCAAAAGTTTATTATTTGAAATAGTAATCTTAGGCCTTTTCAAAAAATTAAGTTTCATTGATAAAGCATTAATTTATTTTTGTAAAACATCAATCTTTGTTTTCAAATCCTTGTTTTCATTTGAAAGGTCAGTATTTTCATGAGAAAATAAGTTAGCATGCTTTTTCAACTTTTTATTTCCAATTATTATTGATTTGTAATCATGCATGAGCTCATCAAATGCATTTCTAAGTTCATCCAATATAAAATCAACTTCAAATTTAGAGTGTACCTCTTCTTCTTGTGCCATGAAGCAAAGATTGGCGACTTTAGTTTGTTCTTCTTCTGAGCTGGAGTCCTCACTATCACTTCAAGTTTCCATCATTGCTTTCTTTCTGAGCTTTTTCCTTAACTTCTTTAGGAGAGGGCAATCATACTTATAATGTCAGGAGAGGGCAATCATACTTATAATATCTTGGCTTCTTGCACTCGAAGCATATTGGTAGTTCCTTCTCCTTGTCCTTTTCTTTCTCTTTTTCTTTTCCCTTTTCCTTGCTTGTTTGAGGCTTTTTCTTGTAAGGAAATTTCTTTTTCTTCATAAATCTTCTGAATTTTTTTGCAATCATAGCCTCTTCATCATCATTTTCTTTTTCTTCCGATTCTTCAATAGAAGACTCATCTGGTGTAGTAGACTTAAAAGCTATGGTCTTCTTCTTTTCCACATCCATTGCTTTTTGCTTCAAGTTCAACTCATAAGTCATAAGTGAACCAATTAATTGTTCGAAAGGAAGTTTCTCAACATATTTGGCTTCTTGAATAGCAATCACTTTAGGATCCCAAGATGTTGGCAAAAACCTGAGGATTTTATTCACAAGATCAGCATTAGATAAAACTTGTTCAAAGCTTCTCATACCATTTACAATGTTAGTGAATTTAGTATACATATCAGTAATAGATTCATTTGGCTCCATTCTAAACATTTCATATGTATGAGTAAGAATATTAACTTTAGTATTTTTTACTTGATCGGTACCCTCATGAGTGACCTCAAGTATGTCCCATATTTCTTTGGCTGAGGTGCATGTGGAAATCCTATTGAACTCACTAGGATCCAATGCATAATAAAGGAGATTCATTGCCTTAGCATTGATCTTAGATTGTTCAATGTCATTTTCATCCCAATCCTCTTCGAGTTTTGGAATGGAGACACCATTAACAACAATCGAAGGAATATGAGGACCTTTATCAACAACTCTCCATAAATTGTAATCTATAGAGTGCATATATACTCTCATGCATGTTTTTCAATACATGTAATTTATACCATTAAAATAAGGAGGTCTATTTGAGGCTTGTCCCTCAATTATGCTAGAACCAAGTGGGGCTGCCATAGATCTTTACTCAATGTGGTTAGACCTATATACTGAGAACAAGGCTCTGATACCACTTGTTGCCTAACTAGCAGCCCAAGAGGGGGGTGAATTGGACTTTTTTTAAAAAAAACTTTTCAAGATATATGCCGATGAAACACAATTCAAGTGCTAGTGTATTGTAAGTATTTGTGTGCAATGCAATTATATGCAGTGGAAAGAAATAAGTAATTACAAAGTAAATTAAGCAAATAGAGACAAAGTAAGCAATCACAAACATAATAATTTATAGTGGTTCGGTGTATACCAAGTACCTACATCAATTTTCCAAGATCCACTTGGGAATTCCACTATAATCTTCCTTGATTACAGCCGATTAGTTTTTTGGCTCATTAATCAAAATCCAACTTGTTTTCACCAGGAATACAAGTCAAAATCCCTTGATTTTACAAGGCTAACCAAAAACCTCCAATAGTTTTCTGGGCTTACCAACAACCTAACTTGGTTTTTACAAGGCTAACCAAAAACTTCTTTGGTTTTTCAAGGCTAATCAATAACCTCTTACAAGAGAATCAAACAAATGTAAAAAAATACAAGTAAGCTTTCAAATAAAGGCATATATCTCTTTGAAGCTCTTTGTAGATGCTTGTCTTGGAGTGGTTGAAGCCTCAATCAATGCTTGAATGGATGGACTTGAGTGCTCTTGAATGCTTTGGTGCTTGGAGGCTCAACTTCACTTGAAGGTAGATGAACTCTTAATGAATAATCAATGCAAACTCATCCTCTACTTCCTTCTTGAGTTTAAATCACTTTAAATACCTTTCCAAGCTTCAAATAGCCAATTCTGACCATTAGAGAGGTGAAAATAGCCATTGGGGGCAAAAAGGAGAAGTTTTGTATTTGAAAAAACTAGTCATTACTGTTTTGCAGAACTTCAAGTGTCGACACTTCAAGTTATGAGTCGATACTTAGGTTGATACTTTGCTTCTATGAGTCGACACATAGTTCAAAAATTGTCCCTTGAAGCTCTCTAGAAATCTCAGGTGAGTTGACACTTCTTCTAGTGAGTCAACATTTGAATCGACACTTGACTTCTGTGAGTTAACACTTGAGGAAAATCTTTGAATTTAGCATGTTCTGTAAAACTTTTATCTCAGGCTTGAGTCGACACATGAGTCAACATTTAGTTTTTGTGAGTAGATACTTCAGGCATGCCGGCTAAAACTTCATTCTACGTATCAGTTGAAACTCCTGTGAGTCGATACTTTGATTTTCATGAGTTGACACTTGACTGAAACTGACTTAAAACCCAACTGAAATACTGCTGAATTTTTTTCAAACTTCAAACTTGAGTTCCTCCAAGTCAATCTCATGTTCTTAAGTCCATTTATCTTGAAATTCTTCATCAAAAAGAGGACTTCTTTAACCATTCAACAAGCAATCAGATAACTAATTTGATGAGTACCTATTTCTGATAAGACATACTTTAACAACTAGTCAGTACTCAAATATACTTAAGTATTTTGTTAATCATCAAAATCAATACAAGAGTCAACAAAATGCATGCTTGCATGACCTAATTTATGATGCCATAACCAAGTAATTTCATTAATTATGGCATTCATTGCAACTAGGCATTCACCATCATGTAAAGGTAAATTATCAAGATCAATAAGATAGATGTTGCCATTCCTACTACCAATAAATTTCACTCCATTATCATCAGGACTAGAAACCATGCAAAGTTGATGGGGGACAAGATCAGGGTAGGATCATCGACAAGCTAAGAAGTCGCCAAAGATTAGGGTATCTTTTTTTTTTTTGATTTTATTATTTTTTTTGATGGTGGTGGCGAAGGAAAAATAGAGATGGAGGGTAGAAAAATTGGACACTCTAGGACCTGGGACTTACATTCAAGGAGAGACATCTTATCTCTAGGGCATCTCACCCACCCCACTACATGTAGCCTAGGGCATCCCACCCATCTCACTACATGCGGAGCCTAGGGCATCCCACCCAAATCGCTACCTGGGGTCATAAAAGAAAATCCCTAAGACCATAGAGGGGACTCGACGGGAAAAATGGGATAACTAGGATCTCACACCCCTAGATGCTCGAAAGCAAAGGACTAGGATCTCTCACCTCTCAATGCTCGAAAGCGAAGGACTAGGATCTCTCACCCCTCGATGCCCAAAGACGAAGGACAGACGGGCCTCTCACCCTCCCCATACAGGGCGAATGAAAAGAAAAACTCTTTTCTAAAAACTCACTTGATTAACCAAATTGATTTTTTACAAAGGATTGAGGGTGGTATTTATAGACCTGTCCAACCCTTATTTGAATTTGAATACAAGATAAAAAGATAGTGATGATTTAAATTCAAATACAAGATAGGATAAGATAAGGCTATCCGTATCTCAATCCTAACCAACCAAATCCTAATTCAAATTTCAAACAAAAGATAAATCCCAAACTAATTTATTCTGAATATGCTCCGAGATTCATGCAGCTCCAAGATTCATGCTTGCTCCAGGATCCGTGATGACGATGTCTCCATCATTTCTCTGAGGTGGGGAGAACTCGACTCCATCGAGTCAGGCTGGCTCCAGGATGCACATGACCTGTAAAATTTTTTTTAATCTTTGCTCTGAGATCTATGCACTTTGAAGAGTGTACAATGTTGAAGATCGTGCGCTTTGAAACTCATGTAGCCCAACAGGGATAGGCAAGTGCGGTGCTTCTTCTTCTCCCTTCTCCATGGACTGAAACCAAGGAACAAGGGAGGCTCGCAGAGGGCAGTCCAGCGGGCGTTCGCCGGCGATGGTGCTGGGGAGGAAGACGGCGGCCAATGATGTCACTGGGGATGAAGACGGTGGCATGGCTAGGAGAAATGCTTCACGGACAGAGGCAGATCCCACAAAGGAAATTGTGGCATGGCTGGGATCGGAGGTGATCTCTCCGGTGAGGTCGGCGGATCGGAAGATGGTCGGATGGTGCTTGCGGTGGAGCTTGACACCGCGACAAGTGGCAACGACGATGCTGATGGCCTGGTGACGGTGTTGATGCACTCAAATATGTTATTGGTGCGACTGCGATCAAAATTGCGGTCGATGGTGGTGATGCCAAGGACATAGATGGTGTTAAGAAGAATGAAGGCCCCAGTTCCATAAGTGCTCTTGGCCTCCCCCTTGCGACATAATTGGCCTAGCATTGCAGCATGCTGGTCACTGAGACAGCCAGCGATCAGCAAGCTAGAAAGTGGCTAGCCATCGATGATCACACCTATAATCTCCGAGTTGTTGATGATCTTGGGCAATATCTCGATAGGAATCCGCAGTGTCTCCAATGTTGGCCCATCCGAGTCCAGGGTCTTGAGGTCCATGAGCATGGTCCGGGCAGTGTTCGAGCAGTCCATGAGCATGCTCCAAGATTCGTGTAGCTTTAGGATTCATGCTTGCTCCGGGATCCATGTTGATGAGATTCTAGCGGGCCGATGTCCCCATCATTCTTCTGAGGTGTGGAGAACTCGACTCTGTCGAGTTTGGATTTGCAGGGACTCTAGTGAACCGCATCCAATCAAAAGAGGCTCCATCAAAAGGGATGATTCAAAAATTACTTTAAAATCTTTGTCACAAAACTGACTAATACTAAGTAAATTATGCTTTAGTCTCTCAACTAATAATATATTATCAATAAAGGTAGAAGGAGAGATGTAAACTTTACCGATATCAATGATTTTTTTTTTACCGTTGTCTCCAAAAGTTACACTCCCTCCATTCAAAGTTTCAAAAGAAGTGAATTGCTTCACACTCCCATCCTGTGTCTTAAGCAACCACTGTAAGATACCAAAATCTTTTTTTCTCTTTGATTGCAAGACACACCTGCAAAATGGATCAAATTTTTGTTTTAAGTACCCAAGCTATCTTGGATCCTTTAGGATTAGTAGGAATGATTCCTTTTGGAACCCAAACTTTTCTAGAATTATTTAATTTTCTCATATTGCATTGATAAGCTTTATTGATGCGGGACAGGGATTGGACTGGATCGCTGGTGAGCATGAAAGTCACCAGGGATTAGGATTTGCAAAGGAGGAAAGAAGAGGGTGCAGGGTTAAGATAAAATACTAGGGTTCACATAGATTCCCCAAGAAGAACAAGCACATAGCAAAGGGGCTCACATAGATGCCCTAGAAGAACAAGCACATAGCAAGGGGCTCAAATAGATGCCCTGGGCTCACATAGATGCCCAAAATCAGGGATCACACAGAAACCCTGGAAAGATGGAGAAGGGATCATACAGATACCCTAGGAGCACACAGATCCTTCACACAGAACAATAAAAATTTTATTCATCCAACAAGCACATAGCAAAGGGGCTCACACAGATGCCCTAGAAGAATAAGCACATAGCAAAGGGGCTCACATAGATGCCCTGGGCTCACACAGATGCCCAAAATCAGGGATCACACAGAAACCCTGGGAAGATGGAGAAGGGATCATACAGATACCCTAGGAGTACACAGATCCTTCACACAGAACAATAGAAATTTTATTCATCCATCCTCCTGTTACAAAAGGCTGAGGGTGGTATTTATAGATTTTCCAACCCTCATTTGAATTTGAATACAAGATAAAAAGATAAGAACGAATCAAATTCAAATATAAGATAGGATAAGATAAGCCTATCCATATATCAATCCTAACCAACCAAATCCTAAATCAAATTCAAATATAAGATAGGATAAAATAAGCCTATCCATATATCAATCCTAATTCAAATTTTAAACAAAAGATAAATCCTAAATAAATTTATTCCAAAAATGCTTCAAGATCTGTGCCACTCTAAGAATTATGCTTGCTCCAAGATCCGTGCTTGAGATGTCCCCATCATTCTCCTATGGTGGGGAAAAAAACTCGACTCTGTCGAGTTTGGGTCAGGCTCCAGCTTCAGCTTGATTTCAGCTCCGGGAACTCCAAACTTTTAGCTTGACATAACCATGATTTTTTTTTTTTTTAATCAACTTTGCTTTGAAAATGGTGTGGCTTTGAGATCGGTGTGCTTTGAAATCTGTGCTTTGAAAATGGGCCGCAGGCAGTTCTTGGAGAGCTTGGCATAGACGAAGCAGAAAACAGGGGTGAGGGCTGGAAGGGAGGAATGGTGGTGGGTGACCGGCTGGGGGGAGGGTGGTCCGACATCGATGTTGGGGAAGGATCCGTGGATGAGATTTGAAACAGGGAAGAAAGAGAATAGTGGGCCGGTGATGAAACAGAAAAATCCTAATCCTTTAGCTCTGATAACATTTGATGCGGGACAGGGATTGGACTGGATCGCTGGTGAGCATGAAAGTCACCAGGGATTAGGATTTGCAAAGGAGGAAAGAAGAGGGTGCAGGGTTAAGATAAAATACTAGGGTTCACATAGATTCCCCAAGAAGAACAAGCACATAGCAAAGGGGCTCACATAGATGCCCTAGAAGAACAAGCACATAGCAAAGGGGCTCACATAGATGCCCTGGGCTCACACAGATGCCCAAAATCAGGGATCACACAGAAATCCTGGGAAGATGGAGAAGGGATCATACAGATACCCTAGGATCACACAGATCCTTCACACAGAACAATAGAAATTTTATTCATCCAACAAGCACATAGCAAAGGGGCTCACACAGATGCCCTAGAAGAACAAGCACATAGCAAAGGGGCTCACATAGATGCCCTGGGCTCACACAGATGCCCAAAATCAGGGATCACACAGAAACCCTGGGAAGATGGAGAAGGGATCATACAGATACCCTAGGAGCACACAGATCCTTCACACAGAATAATAAAAATTTTATTCATCCATCCTCCTGTTACAAAAGGCTGATGGTGGTATTTATAGATTTTCCAACCCTCATTTGAATTTGAATACAAGATAAAAAGATAAGAACGAATCAAATTCAAATATAAGATAGGATAAGATAAGCCTATCCATATATCAATCCTAACCAACCAAATCCTAAATCAAATTCAAATATAAGATAGGATAAAATAAGCCTATCCATATATCAATCCTAATTCAAATTTTAAACAAAAGATAAATCCTAAATAAATTTATTCCAAAAATGCTTCAAGATCTGTGCCACTCTAAGAATTATGCTTGCTCCAAGATCCGTGCTTGACATGTCCCCATCATTCTCCTATGGTGGGGAAAAAAACTCGACTCTGTCGAGTTTGGGTCAGGCTCCAGCTTCAGCTTGACTTCAGCTCCGGGAACTCCAAACTTTTAGCTTGACATAACCATGATTTTTTTTTTTTAATCAACTTTGCTTTGAAAATGGTGTGGCTTTGAGATCGGTGTGCTTTGAAATCTGTGCTTTGAAAATGGGCCGCAGGCAGTTCTTGGAGAGCTTGGCATAGACGAAGCAGAAAACAGGGGTGAGGGCTGGAAGGGAGGAATGGTGGTGGGTGACCGGCTGGGGGGAGGGTGGTCCGACGTCGATGTTAGGGAAGGATCCGTGGATGAGATTTGAAATAGGGAAGAAAGAGAATAGTGGGCCGGTTATGAAACAAAAAAATCCTAATCCTTTAGCTCTGATACCATTTGATGCGGGACAGGGATTGGACTGGATCGCTGGTGAGCATGAAAGTCACCAGGGATTAGGATTTGCAAAGGAGGAAAGAAGAGGGTACAGGGTTAAGATAAAATACTAGGGTTCACATAGATTCCCCAAGAAGAACAAGCACATAGCAAAGGGGCTCACATAGATGCCCTAGAAGAACAAGCACATAGCAAAGGGGCTCACATAGATGCCCTGGGCTCACACAGATGCCCAAAATCAGGGATCACACAGAAACCCTGGGAAGATGGAGAAGGGATCATACAGATACCCTAGGAGCACACAGATCCTTCACACAGAACAATAGAAATTTTATTCATCCAACAAGCACATAGCAAAGGGGCTCACACAGATGCCCTAGAAGAACAAGCACATAGCAAAGGGGCTCACATAGATGCCCTGGGCTCACACAGATGCCCAAAATCAGGGATCACACAGAAACCCTGGGAAGATGGAGAAGGGATCATACAGATACCCTAGGAGCACACAGATCCTTCACACAGAACAATAGAAATTTTATTCATCCATCCTCCTGTTACAAAAGGCTGAGGGTGGTATTTATAGATTTTCCAACCCTCATTTGAATTTGAATACAAGATAAAAAGATAAGAACGAATCAAATTCAAATATAAGATAGGATAAGATAAGCCTATCCATATATCAATCCTAACCAACCAAATCCTAAATCAAATTCAAATATAAGATAGGATAAAATAAGCCTATCCATATATCAATCCTAATTCAAATTTTAAACAAAAGATAAATCCTAAATAAATTTATTCCAAAAATGCTTCAAGATTTGTGCCACTCTAAGAATTATGCTTGCTCCAAGATCCGTGCTTGAGATATCCCCATCATTTATGTCCAAATTTTCTACAACTAAAGCAAGTAACATTAGATGATACTGGAACAAAGAAATTCTTGAAAAATTTTTGTTTCTTTTGTTGCTTGTAATCGAGTCCAGCTTTTTCAAAAATAGCTCTCTGATTATTCAACACTAAATTCAACTTTTTAGAACTAAATGTAAACTTTTCAATAAAAGATTTTACTTCATCAAGCTCATATTTAAACTTTTTGTTTTCTGCCTCAAGGTCTTTGTTTTTTTTTTAAAAGCTCATTATTTGGAACAAAAGCCCTGGATCTTTTTAAAACTTCTATTTCTTTTGATAAAGTACTCTTTTATTTTTTCAAAACATCAATCTTGGTTTTTAGATAATTGTTTTCATTAATAAGATTAGTGTTTTCAACAGATGAGTAATCAACATACTTTTTTAACTTCTTGTGCTCAATTTTTAATAATTTGTACTCATGTACAAGTTTATCAAATGTATCTCTAAGTTCTTCAAATGTAAATTCAAGTTCAAGTTTAGATTATACCTTATCTTCATGTGCTATGAGGCAAAGATTGGTGACTTCGTATTGTTCTTCTTTTGAACTAAAGTCATCACTGTCGCTCCATGTAGCCATCATTGCCTTCTTTTTGAATTTTTTTTTAAACTTCTTTAGGAGAGGACAATCAATCTTGTAGTGTCCGGGCTTCTTGCACTCGAAGCAAATTGGTTGGTCCTTCTCCTTTTCTTTTTCTTTGTCTTTTTTTTTTCTTTGCTAGGTTGTGGCTTCTTTTTGTAAAGAAACTTCTTCTTTCTCATGTATCTTCTGAATTTTCTTGCAACTAGTGCCTCTTCATCTTCATTTTCACCTTCTTCTTATTCTTCACTTGAAGACTCATTTGGTGTAGTGGATTTGAAGGCGATGGTTTTCTTTTTTCTATCTTCATCCATTACTTTTTTTAAGTTCAACTCATAAGTCATGAGTGAACCAACAAGTTGTTCCAAGGAAAGTGTCTCAACATCTTTTGCTTCTTGGGTTACCATAACCTTCAAATCCCATGAGGTTGGCAAAGATCTAAGAATTTTATTTACAAGATCAGCGTTAGATATAACCTTGCCAAGACTCCTCATACCATTGATAATATTAGAAAATCTAGTATATATATCAATGATAGATTCATTAGGCTCCATTCTAAATATTTCATATATATGAATGCATTCATTTTAGTGTTCTTCACTTGATGGGTACCCTCATGAGTAACCTCAAGTGTTTTCCAAATTTTCTTTGCCGATGCACATGTGGATATCTTATTGATTTCACTAGGATTCAATGCATAATAAAGTAAATTCATCACTTTGGCATTAAGCTCTGATTTCTTAATATTATTTTCATCCCAATCCTCTTCTAGTTTTGGAATGGAAATGTCATTATCCATCATTAAAGGAACATGGGGACCTTTTACAACAACTTTCCAAAGATTGTAATCTATTGAATGCATATAAATTCTCAAGCGGGTTTTCCAATATGTGTAATTAGTGCCATTAAAAAAGGGTGGTCTATTTGAGGCTTGACCCTCAACAACACTAGAATGTAT
The DNA here is from genome assembly GCA_021397845.1 of Areca catechu. Lineage (NCBI taxonomy): Eukaryota > Viridiplantae > Streptophyta > Magnoliopsida > Arecales > Arecaceae > Areca > Areca catechu. Next base: position 99,358,760 of record CM038045.1, read on the forward strand.
AGGGGCTGTCATATATCTTTAACTCAAGATAGTTAGACCTATAAGCTGAAAACCTGGCTTTGATACTACTTATTGCCCAACGTAGCAATCCAAGAGGGGGGAGGTGAATTGGGTTTTTAAAACTTATTGCAAGTATGTGCCAATTCAAAAACAATGAAGGTACTAGTGATATTTCAAGTGTATGTGTACTTGATAATAAAATGTAGTGAAAATAATAAAGTAAATACACGAAGAGTAAAACCAATCACAAACACACAATATTTTATAATGGTTTAGTGCACTCCAAAGCACCTACGTCCACTCCCCAAGGTCTACTTGGATATTTTACTATAATCTTTCCTTGATTACAGTTGATTAGTTTACCCGGGCTCACTAATCAAAACCCTTCTTGATTTTTACAAGGCTAACCAAAAACCTAGTTAGTTTTCACAAGGCTCACCAACAACCTAATTTTTACAAGGCTCACCAACAACTTAGTTGATTTTTCACAAGGCTCACCAACAACCTAGTTGGTTTTCAAATATGGTTCACCGATAATCCAATCACTAGTTTCAATCCATTTGAAACTATGAACAATAATAAATTCAAGTATAAAGTAAAGATACGATAAGCTTTCAAAATAAAAGTAAATATCTCTTTGAAACTCTTTGAATGCTTGAAGAAGAGCTTGTCTCCAAGTTGTTGAAGCCTTAATTAATACTTAAGAGTTGGACTTGAATACTTCTTGAATGCTTTTGAATACTTGAAGGCTCAACTTAACTTGAAAGTAATGAATACTCAATGAATGATCATTAGTTCTCTTATTAGTTTGTAGTCAATTCATTCTCCAAGTATTTGGTCCATTTTAAATACCTTTCCAAGTCTTAAATGATCGTTTATGACCGTTGGAGAGGAAGAAATAGCTGTTAAAAGCAAAAAGGACCAATTATATGCTTCAAAAAACTAGCTGTTACTATTCATCCAGATCTGCAGGTGTCGACATTTCAGGTCATGAGTCGACACATGAGTCGGTACTAGATCAAAAATATCTTCTGAAGCTCTCTGGAATGCAATGGTCATCGACACTTCTTCTGGTGAGTCGACACTTCATCTTCATGAGTCGACACTTGAGCAAAAACTTGAATTCAGCATGTTCTGTATCATTTTTGGTCTTGGGCCTTGAGTCGATACTTGAGTCGACACTTGGTCTTCATGAGTCAAAACTTCATGCATGCCGGTTGAAACTTCTTCTGCGTATCAGCTCAAGCTTTTGTGAGTCGACACCTTAAGTTGACACTTTACTTCCATGAGTTGATATTTGGCTGAAACTCTCCTAAAACTCTGCTGAAACTTTTCCAAATTCAAAATTTAGTCCTTCAAGGTCATTCTTACATGCTCAAGTCTATATATCTTGAAATTCCATCAATATAAGTGACTTCTTCAAGTGTTTGACAAACAATTTGATCTTTCAACATATTTTAACTTTGATGAGTATCCTGTTCTGATAAACATATTTTGAACACACAGTTAGTACTCAAATATACTTAAGTATTTTGTAATTCATACAAATCAAGATAGGAGTCAACACCTTCGACACTAATTAGTTCATTAGATTTGATTAGACTAGCCTAAGACTCGAGTCTGACCACTGAGCCATAATCAGGTATATTTGTTATAACATGGACTTGATCAAGCTATCATTATAGGTTTGATCTAAAGAAAAACATGATCTAATCTTAATCAACTTTTAGTTAGATTAAATTCAAATCTCTATTAGGTCCATATTATTCTAAATCTAATCCTAGGTCTAACCCAGTTATTTGATCTAATTCAAGCTAACCAAAAGCCCATGATTTATGAAATATGATTAGATCTTTAATTCACAATTATAAATCTAATCTTAGACCTCTTAATTCTAGTAATTAATCAAGATTAAGTTTGTTAAATTTTAGATCTAAATAATTTATATGCATCATATATACATTAAATACTTTTTAGATCTCAACTATACGATATAGTCATATGCTAAAATTAATTTTATGTTTCATATTCTAAACATAAAACAAATCCTAATACATTAATTTTAGATTTAAAAAATAAATTATTAAAGATTAAATTATTAAAAATATATATCTAATTATTAAAATAATTTTAATAATTTTTTTTACCACATTTATTCATGGAATATAATCATAAGCGGCACCCCTACATGTCATAGGAGACTCATTGAATGGAAAAATAGGGCCTTTAAGCCTTATTTTTCTTCTACGACTGAATAGCCACGGTGATCAACCCAATCCAAAGTAGTTACTCAGATTAAGATTACATCAAACATATAAACTTTTACATCTACATGTCATGTTATGAAAGAATTGCTTTGATCCAATGTTGGAAAAAAATGCCTAGGGTTTCATGCATAAATTTTTTAATAATTCATAATAAAAGAACATCTATTTTAAAACTATTTTAAATAAAAAATATATATTTAGAATAATTCTAATAAATCCTAAGCAGGATCATAATATGATATGCAATAAAAAATAAAATTAGCATGCATCGATCTATCCGATGCATGTAGTATATCTAATCTATAAATAATATGAAATCAAATTTCATACCTTATCATGAGTCGATGATCACTACTGATAATGGCATGTGGTAAGGACTCTCTCATCACTTCATAGCCATACAAGGTGTCCGGTCTCTACGAATTGTCCACATAAAGCTCTGACGCGATCAACCTCCTAGACTACTAGATCCATGTGAAAGCTACTGAAAGGCTAAAAATAAATTATTTCTTGGACTTTGTTAAGCCTCTCAAAAAATTTAAGAAGAGGATGAAGAAGTCTAGATCTAAGAGGAAGAAAACCAAAATTAAGAAACCTCTTTTTACTATTTTTTTCTTCTTTTTCTTCTTCCTTCAACTGTAGCACCTAAGAAGGTCTCTCACGCCCATCCAGAATTCACACCCCCTTTTCCTCATATTTTCATCTTAATTTAACTTTAGATTTTTCATGGTAATTGCTCTCTTAATGATGTATGTATGATGAAAACCTGAAGTAAAATTTTGTTGAATAGAGAAGGGATTAGATTATGATAAAGTAATGCTATTTGAATAGGACTAGTTGTTCTATTCTGAATAAAACTCCAATTAAATTCAAATCAATCCAAATTTAATTCAAACCAATCATAATCTAAATGAAAATGAGGGAGGATGAAAAAAACTTATTTTTTTCATGGATATTTCTCAAAACAAAATTGGAAACAAAAATAGATAATTTTTTTAGAGTTTAAGACCAAGTAGAGTTAGGATAAGGCAACAAGTTTGATTCCCAATCAAACTCCTCTCATTTAAATTTAAAACTCATCCTAAATTAATCCAAATTAAATAAGAAAGGAGGGAGTGCATGAAAACATATTTGGCATAAATCTTTCATGAATTTATTCAAATAATTGGCATGAAGAAATCCAATAAAAAATCTAGTTGGGCTAGATAAGGGTTTGACCAGGTTTTGACCAAAATTAGTTATGAGCTAAAACTAATTTGGTTATAACTAATTTAACCAACTTGGATTCATTCCAATTAGATCCCAATTAAGTTTAATTAAATTTCAATTAAATCTAAAACTAACTTGGCCTAAGCTCGAATCCAACCATAATTAGAAATCTTTAGTATTAGGTCATCAAATAACCTAATCGGGTAATTCTAATTGAACCAAATTCAATTATACATGACCTAAATCTCTTCGCTCAATCAAATTAAGTTAATTAACAATCCAATTATTAATTAATCCTCATATAATTAATTAATATTTAATTAATTATTAATTTATAATTTCTATATAGGTTTAATTATAAATCATATTTATAATTTTATCATTGAACAATTCTTAATTATTAGTCAGCCATGATGATCGGTCAAAAACTTCTATTGTGTGTGATCCCATAAGTTTAAACACTAAGCCGGTAGTCTAGGAATTAATTTCTGAACAAATCGATGCAACCATTTAGCAATGGTGGTGCCTGATATCAAGATAGGTCGAATATTCGCGAAGCAACATTCAAGCACCTAGGCATATGATATCCGTATAATTCATCCCTTTGACCTTAATACTTAGAATGATTTCAGAGTCAACTATCTGATGGGAATTCTTCCAAGGTGCCGAGAATCATGCAGCATGTAAAAGTGAATTTCAAAATAAAAATTCAAAGCATGAAACCCTAATTGGCTAGAAAACCCTAATTCCCAGGAACCCCTTATGCAATACCAATTAATGAAACATAAATGGAGTCAGAAAAACATACCTAGATTGCAAAATCCAATTGTTGCCCAGATATGGTGCCCAAGAGGGGGGGGGTGAATTGGGTCTTTTAAAAATTAAAGCAATATATGTGCTATCAATTTCAAATGTGAAGAGTGATAGTGCTCAAGTAATTGTGCAACGGAAGCAATGAAAGATAATGACAATTAAAGAGCAATAGAAGATAGAGAGTATAGCAATGCAAACACACAAAACGTATAGTGGTTCGGTGCACCTAGCACCTACATCTACTCCCCAAGCTACACTTGGGAATTTCCACTATAATCTTCTCTAGATTACAGCCGACTTGTTTTACAAGGCTCACAAGTCAAATCCTAAGTTGGTTTTGTTACCTAGGCTCACCAACAAACCTTACACACTTATTTTGGCTTCGGGCTTACAAGCAACCCTAGTTGGTTTTATCAATTGGCTCACCAACAAACCTCACACTAGTTTCAAATTCCCTTGAAACTAGGCTAACACAAATAGAGTATGAATACAATGAATAAAAATAAGACAAACTCCTTTTTGAGCAAAAATAATTCGATGTTGCTCTTGTTGGAGACTCTTCAAGTCTTCCTCTTGGAATCTTGGACCTCACTAAATGCCAAAGACTTGAAAGCTGGATTCTTCAAAAATGGAAAGCTTTTGGCTAAGGAATCTCTTGGATTTTCTTTCTTTTTGGCTTAGGATTGATTGAAAGCTTTGTACTTTTTCTCTCTTCTTTTTCACTTTGTCTCCTTGACTTTTTTGAAGTTAAGTGGAGGTTAAATACTTCATTCAAGCTGAAACAACTCCACAAGACCATTAGAATCAAAAATATGGCCATTTATGGCCATTAGAAATCAAATCAAAAGTTCAAAAAAACTAGCCGTTATGCCATGAGTCGACCTCATGAGTCGACCTCTCTGTCGACCTCATGAGTCGAGATGTCGACCTCATGAGTCGACCTCCAGTTTACCTTAGGCAAAAATCCAGAAAACCATAGTTCTGCCCAGTTTGAATTCTCAGGCGATGAGTCGACCTCTAGTATCGACCTCTGGACAGGTGTCGACCTCTGGTGGTCGACCTCTGGAGTGTGCCACTGAAATTTTGCCATGTCGGCATTGCTGAACTTTTCTTTTCTTCATGAGTCGACCTCTGGTGGTCGACCTTTGGCAAGGTGTCGACCTATGGTGGTCGACCTCTGATCTGAAATTTTTTGAAACTCTAAAGAGGTGCGTGCCATGCTTGAATTTCTCTAAGCCTTTGTTTCTTTTGTCAATTACTTGTTAATAAGAAGGTCCAATATGAGAAATTTGATCTTGTTTAAGGTAGAAGAGCTTTTTCCCAAATCAAGCAAGCTTGGTTTCATCATTGTACTCTTGATACTCTTTTTGAATAATCTATGGCCTGAAACTTTATCTTGAAATGAAACATTAGTCCAAACATATACTCAACCTTTTGTTAATCATCAAAACTAAGGAGCCAAAGCCAACACCAATCCTTTCCATGAGGCTCATAAGTGCAAGCCCTCAAACGGTGATCCACACAGGAATCAAACCTAGGAACCTCTCCCTTGTAGGTTGCTTGATCAATTGGGACTCTTCCGATGGACTTTCTTCCTTCGGCAGCCTCTCCTTCCTTGCTTAGACCTTCGCCCTCTAGTAGAGCACTCTAAGCCCTTTGCAAAATCTCTCTTCTCTCTTTCTATCACTTCCTAATTCTCTTCCTAAATCCTTATCTTAAAATGGCAGACTTGTCTTAAAGGAAGACCTATGTCCTAAAAAGGGAAGGAAGAGACAAGGTGGATAGATGTAAGAGTGTAAGAAAGAAACCAAAATATGATCTCATCAGAACAAATACCGATGGCTATTTATAGGAGAGGGGGAGGTGCTAGATAAGCCTTCTCATCAGCCTTTGATTTGTCCAAACACAGATCAAATAAGACCCTTTACTAAGAATGAGTCTTATCTTGAAACACCATGTCCCTTTATACGCCAACCGCCTAATTCAAGTCCCTTCAATTTTTTATCTGACTTCTCCTTTTGCCACTTGGCATTACCAGTTAAAATAAAGCCAAGGGACATGACTTATGAATGAGAAGCATCGATGATTCAAAAGGACTTAAAGAAGAAGGACTCTGCTTACTTGAATTAGCGCAAAAGTGAAAAGATGCGACTATTCACTTTGTGACAACTTCTCCACACCATATGACACCTTTAACCTAATTAAAGTATATGTAATATGGGTGTTATATGAAAGGGAATTAAGTCTGCTTTTCAACCATATAATTTATTTGCAGATTGGAGGTCAATTGGTCCTTGTGCACCCTTTTGAATGCAGAGGTGTCACTTAGGTGCCAAGAGTCCCATGCCTTTTGGACTCTTCATTTATGGTGCATAAAATATCCAAAGAATATCAGACAAAATATGATAAATTCGTCCAACTTAGAACTCAACCCAATCTAGGTCTTCCATAAATTGGTTAGTCCATTTAGCAACCTTTTAGACCCAATTCAATTGGGTTAGGAGATTAGGTCAGCCTACACATGCAAGTGTGCTATATCTAGCTAACCAATTAGGATCCCTTGACCCTAATAAAATGTCAATTGAGTTCCTAGGCTTGCTCCCTAATGTGTGTGACCCTTTGGGTTCCATATCTAGCCAGCAGTAGGTTTAGGTTTGAGCCAATTTGATCTGATCGAACCTGATTGACTTAATTAAGTCAAATTGGCTCACCTAATTGTCCAATTTGAATCACACATCGAATTAACTCATGAAACCAAATTAATTGGTTCATGAAAACCTACAAGATAAGATTGATATCTAGCAATGTGTCATGCCTACCTGGAAGATGAGAAATTTGGTAGAAATTATCAAAGTACCCTTCGGTAGTAAGTTACCATGCAATTCAATCATTCAATCTCCCATTATCCTGATTAAGTGATAGGTATGGATATATGTCAAACCCTAATGATTAATCGTATCAAATCTCATCTCGATCATGAGGACTCAGCTGATGACTGATTAGAAACCAATTCTATTCTCATCCCGCTTTGATCAAAGGCTCCTTGAGTCACTCATCGAAGATATTGCATAGGATAACAATTCCTCTTACTAGGAAAGATCAATTCCTTGTTGGTCCACTCACATCCTTCGTACACCTTCCACCATACCCAGAACATCCCGTACATGTCACAATGACATGAATGAGTATGAACCAAAGTATGGCTTAGTGTGCACAAGGAACCATGGTGACCTCAAGTCTAAAGATCACATGCACAACTTCTACTCTGGGATTTATCTTTTGACAAGTAGTAAGACTTCCATAAGATAGTTCCTGTGCGGATCAGTCTAATGTACTCATACCCTAATGAGCACCCTTATCCTTGTATTAGTGTCTCTACACAAGTGGTTGTGAGATCAACCACCCTCATCAACTGAGCATACATAGGATAAGCTAGTCTTTCTGGATTCATCGATCCCCGAATCGATGTCCAATGACTAGGAACATTCTAGATTATGATTTATAGGAATTAGGTCTCACTGTTATTTTATCATAACCCTAATTCCATTGCCCTACTTTATGGGGTTCATCATAATCAATAAAAACATGACACAGTAGTATATGATGAATCAAATATCTTTATTAATATAAAAAATATATCATACATAAACTGGAAGTTTACAAAAAGGCCCTCATAAAGACTGGCTCTTAGGACACATTTCTATCACTATCAAATCTAAATAATGCATTAAGAATATGTCTCAAGCTGCTAAATCCTATGACTCTTCATAAGGATTGCCATGTCTGGCTAAATTGAAACATAGTAGAGCATTGTCTCCAACATCTCGGAGTGGTCAATTCTATCTTGACTCACCATTGACTTAACAAATACTTAATTGCACCCAGTAACTTTCCATCACTAGATTAGAAATGTAGGTAGTCCAGCACCTAAGTATAATGAGTTGCTTGCAAATCACTGAAGTGATCTTAGGTCGGAGGGATACTCATACCCATATGCTTTTGTGAGATGATGCGGGACAACTCTAAGACTACTAAACATGCATAAAAAATAGTAAAATAATTTTTTTTGTGATTTTTATAATTTTATTTGCAGGCTAGATTCTCGAAATGAAGTAAGAACTAGCGAAAATACTAGTAGTGCAAAGAATCATTGGATCGCAGGTGAACTCATGCAAACTAATGAAATAGCCAGGACCCGAGAGTTGAGAAACTCTTGGTTTAGGATAGTTTATCTTCATGAAAATCAGATAATAAGAGAAGGAAAGGTTTCTTATCGGCCAGAGATTAAAATTCAATAGCATAAGGGATCACTCGCACTCTAATCGGAGCTTGGAAGAAGAAGCCTTGTTTTCCTTGAATCTGGTGGCGGATCTGGGTGGTCCAGGCAGCAAAGAAGGCCTCCTCAGGGGAGGGGAAGCACCTCAGGGATCTTGCAAGCATCAGAGTTATTCAAAACAGCAATTAAAAACTAAGAAAAGGAATTAGGGTTTGAAGGAAATCAGAATTAGGGCTTTTGGCATTTGAAATGGCATCCGAAGAAAATCAGGGCACAATCAGGGCACTTGGGTGTCGATTGAGCTCTACTAAGCTGGTATAACTGCTTCTGGCTTCAGAATGAGATCTAGTGGAACTCCAAAATAGCGTAGCCTCCTCTCTTGTACAAGAAGTGAACTCACACTAGACTCATACTGGTATACAGGACTTAATGTACTAGACTAGATTGAGGGTTAAGACAAATCAACTAACCTCAACTTATTACAGGACTCAATTCTTGTTGATTACAAAATTTGATACATGGCTAGGTAAACCAAATAGGTTTTAGTAATCTGTGTCTGATCCTGGTGCCTCCACCATGAGATACTCTTGATAGCAAAGTACTCAATATAGTTGGTCACGTTCAGTATAATGTACACTTACACTCACCTTTATGCCATACCAGTATCTCTATACTCCTTGGTTATGAGGACAATCAACCCATATGGCATATAACAATCTATGGTCGATAAATATTGTCATCCTAGGTAACAATGTATCATTTGATCGTAAACATATTTAAGAACTATTTGATAAATCCTCCTTCATCAAATTAACGTAGTTCTAAGGACTTCATCTCAAAAAAGTCCAAAAAAGATTCAAAAAGAGATGAATAGCCAAAAAAAACTTTTATTTCAATAATGATTCATGTATAAATTATAAAGAGCTCAACTATCTACAATCCAGATGATTAGCTATATGATACATTTCCTAACAATAGGAGCTCAGAAGAAGACTTCTCTATGGATAGAGCACACTCGAGCAATGGATCATTAAGCCTCTTTCCCTCAATTTCTAGGTAGTAAGGCCATTATGCATTTTATCATATTCAAGCTTGTTCCCCATTGTCATCTCCTAAAAAATATAATGAGATGGCCAAAAGCTGACATAATAGTTCAAATATCTAGTAATAGAGCAGATAGAAATAAGTTCATGGAAAAGGTGATACATGCAAGATGGATGATAACTGCTGAGTAGGTGTACAATTGATGGTTCCCTTACCAGATACCGTTGAAAAGGATCTATCAGCTATATGGATTCTATCTCGACCAGAGCCAGGACAATATAAACTAAATGATGTAGAAGATTTAGTCATATGACTTGAAACTCTAGAGTCAATCATCCAGGAGGAAGAAGGCCTATCTAGATGACTAAATACATGGCCTATACTACTTGTCATACGTGATTGGGCAAAGTTGGAAGTGTGTAATGGCTAGCTATCTTGAGCAAAGAGAGGTAATGAACTAGAAGTAGATTCATATTTGTCTATCAACTACTTTATGGTCTGATAGTCTTTAGTGAACATAATAGCAAAGGACTCATCCACTTCCTTAAATAGACATATGTACTGCTGACCATAGCCTCGACCATGACCCCGACCTCTTCGCCCAGACTGAGTAGGTTGACCATGAAATTTCTAGTAGGTAGCTTTGATATGGCCAGGCTTGAGATAATAATGGCATACAGTAGGTGCTTGCTCGCTAGACCGAGATAGGGGTTGAGCCATGAGAGCAGATCAAATTGGCTCACTAGAAGTAGCAACTACTCTTGTTCTCATCTCCTCTCTTAGAACTATAGAGAATGCCAGACTTAGGCTTGGCATGTCATCCTGAGCTAGAAGCTGTATCCTAATTGGCTCAAACTCAAGGTTCAAGCTATACAAAAAAATCCTACTCACTCCTACTCTAGGTACCTCTGAAAATGCTGCACATCTATGAAACTTTTTAGAGTAAAGGTACAATAGTGATCAATTTCAGTCCGTAACCATTTCAGTTCGGCAACATACTCAGTAACAAAAAGTACTTCCAAACAAAGCTGCCTCAACTAGCACCGTATCACATATACCTATGTCAAATTAGCCTTTTGAGAATACATCTAGGCCACTGCCTTCCATATCTCGTGTGCAATCTCAAACAACCACATGCTCCTTAAGACACTCGGGACCATGGTGTTAAGTAGGAAAGCCATGACCACTGAATTCTCTATGTCCTACCGAGCCATCCTTGGGATTCCATCAGCAAGTCTCTCTATGGTACCGATGAGATATCCCTCTAGTTGAGTTGCTACTTGGATAGCCAATATCTAGGCAGTGAGCAACCTACTAATTAGGTTCTTCAAGTCTTGAGTGGTAACTGGGTTTGACATACTTCACCCAGTACTTAGTCTTCCATAAGAGCTTACTAAAACTAAGAACACCCTCCACCAAACTCCTTAATAAACAGTCATTCCTATGTAGAAATGATAAGAGACAAAGCACTCCTACTCATGTTCTCTTTTCTTTTTTTTAAATGGAACTATAAAAGGCTCAATTTATCTAAAGAAAATAGAGCAGAGGATGGGGGCCTGCAGGCTTCCTTCTTCATCCATGGATTGTCTTTGGTGGCTGGAGGCCGTGAAGATGTCAGGGGGGGTCGGAGATGATCAAGCAGCACCAATCCATACGGGGGATCCAGTGATGACTGAGAGAGGTGCACAGATGAGATCCAATGGGGATCCACAGAGGGGGTTGCTTGGTGGGGATCCATAGGCAGGGAGAGTGCAGAGGCTTGTTCAGCGATGATCGGGGGATGCTGATCCACAAGGAGATCTAGCGATGACTGCGAGAGGTGCACGAACGAGATCCGGCAGGGATCCACGGGGGGGTGCTCAGTGGGGATGATAATGTTGAGTAGAAGATGAGAGGGGAGATGAAGGAGGTGATGAGAGGGAGATGCTTGCAGGATTTGAGAGTGGAGATAGGAGAATGGGAGGAGAATGGGATCTAAGAGTGGAGATGGGAGAATGGGATTTGGAAGATGGGAGACGATGGAATATGGGGAGGTGATGGCCTGTAGGAGATGCTTTCAAAATCTTAGAGTGGAGATGGGAGCGATGGGATTTGGGAGAATAGGATCTGAGAGGAGATGATGGGAAGATGGGTTGGCTATGAAGAGGATGCGGAAGGTGATGGAAGGTTAGGGTTCGATGGAAAACGCTAATATTATATTGTTAATAGAGATGAAAAAAAAAATTTGTTCTCATTTATATTGAATCATCATACATATAGGAGAGATACAAGCCTTAAGAAGGTAAGAGAAGAAAGATAGAAAGGAGAAAATTAGGGAGAGAAAAATAGTAGATGATTAAGGGTGTTAAGAATTTCCAATATATTTCATATTACTGATCAATGCTTAACTGATTCCTTCTTGCCCATAGAAATTGTAGCATATACTTTGTTTGATCATTTGACGAAATTGTTTTAACAATTATTTGATGATGGCAGCACGTGAAATCAATCATTTAATCAAGGTCCAAAATCAATTGTTGATTTTTTTTACTTTTTCTTATTATCTGTACTTTTCCTGCTTGACCTTTGACCACTCAGCTATTGAGTATAGGCTGTTCTAGTTCAGTCAGCTTAAATCCCTGGTCAAATGACTCTTTAATTGACCTGTTCTTTCGTTACCACTTGGACACCATCCTGTTCTACTATTTAAAAATTTAAATGGGTATACGTGTATTTAGATAAGAAAAGTTTACCGGTCATCATAATGCAACAATTCCTTGCTTTGGATGATCGATTTCAAAGCTCACATGCAACAACTAGACAGGTCAATCGGCCACTTAAAAGCTCGACATGAGATTATTTTGTTCCCTTGGCCACTACGAAAGGAATAACTCACACCTAATTCCTCATTGTGCCCCTAAACCTAGTCTTTCTCAATAAATAACACTATACTAGTCCTTTATTGTCTTCATGGCCTCAACGAGAACGAGGCCTCCATGATTGATCATTAATTCCCCAATAATTTCTTTGTGCTTAAAAGTTTATAAGCCTAATCGATTCATACCCTATAAAGATTAACTTCCACCTTCACAAGCAATCACAATGTAGCAATCTTCTTCTTCTTCTTCTTCTTCTTCTTTTTTATGAATGCAACACGATTAGTAACAACTTGACAGCTCTTCATATTCATATGGATAAAAAGCTATGCCACACAAGTAACAAAAGAAAAGAAACTTCTAGTTAATTTTTAAGTCAACTATGGACCTTCTCAGCATGACCTAATGATTGCTAGAATCATAATGATCGGACATTGGACAATAGCTTCATGGTTTGTGATAGAATACAGGATTTGAGAGAACAGTGGAAAGAGAGATGAGACTCTCAAAGGCATGGAAGGGATCAGAGAATGGAACTTTTCCTCCTTTGATCGTGTGGGGCATTGATGAGTATTCTTGACAACTTGTCATCTTCCCTGACTTTTATGACAGCTTGGATCCAAGCGTAAGTCCGAGTTTTTCTTTTTCAAAGTGAGTTCTATGCACTGATCCCAGAGGAGAAACCGAAAGGTAATGGACATGCTACCAAAGAAGAAAGAAAGCAGAAGAATGAATAAATAAATAAAATAAAGAGATAAATGGGTTGGAACGATGCACATCTGAGAAGCAAGTGCCCTGCTGCCCAAAGGAACTACTTGTAAACCAAGTCTCTGAAGAATATGTCATATAGCAAGCAAGAATATAAAGCAAAAAGCTGTCATCTATATGTGTTGGTTGATTGGAGCCCACATGTAATGAACCTTTAAATATTTTACAGTTTCATACAATGATTGATATTAGTTGATTCCAATTGTAATAGGAACAAAACCATAATTGATGGAGATCACTAAATATTATGATCACTCCTTTGGTGAACCATTTGTTGGTCAGCAGTGATAATACTAATATTATCACTGCCAACAGCCCTACAATTAATTAAGAATTAATTGACATTTCCTAGTCTTATCAAGTAGGAATTCTAGATTACGTGAATGGAACAGCATGATATGAAATTCTCAGTCTATAAGCCCCATTGACCATTAACTTTCGTAACCAATGGCTTGGAGTTTTGTTAGTGGCATTTATATTGCTTGACCCGTCGGATCAAGATATTCTGGTCATAAAATCATTTCCAATAGGAAGATCCTAGTTGACAAGATTCAAGATTATGCTAATTAAAATAAAAAGGGCAGTTAAAGGTTTTAGGAGATTTGTGGAAATCTTAAGACCACAACATAAACTATTTCACTAAATAATGAACAATCAAAGTGTTAAGAAATGCATCTAAAGTAGTTACTATAAAAAATGAGAAAATTCTGTGTTCATCCTTGGGAAAAAATTTAAGCGGCAAATCTGGTTCTTTTACAACTAGTTTGATTCTTTCTCATCTTCCCACTACCTTTTATTGATGATCATGATAGACCAACACATAAAATGTGAAAGTTTAGAGAAAATGTAATGAAAAGAAAAAGAAAGGCACGTGCCTAAGCATACTGAGCATAAACTACCAAAAGTTGTTGCTACTGCACATGAGCCAAATTCCTAGATGCCAAGGAACTTGCCTACAAATGTGCCCAAGACCGCCAGGTCCTTCGATTAGCATGTTGTTGCAACACTGACAAAAACCAAGATTTCATTGTCTTTTATGGCATACCCCTTGCAGTTCGTCTTCTTCATTTTGGCCTCGTTTGTTCTGTTTGCCAAATCAAATCAGTCTGCAGAGGTACAAAGAGCATTATATGTTAATTAAACATTACATTTATAATTATTTTTGTTAATTAGTTAATGTAATGTTTTCTGCATGATCTTGGAAGTTGCCACTTGTCTTGCTGATTTAGTTAGTTGGAGAAACAGAGGTGCTGTGATATGATTGACACCTTGTTGGAGCTAAAAATTTGTTGCAATTGTGCTTAAAATTTGGTTACTAGCTCCGAAGCAAGACCCTTTTTGGATGGCTAGTCATCAAATATTGATGGCAGGTTCATTCATGTAATTGTCTAAAATCTTTCAAATATCCCTGATAAGGACTATACATAAGTATTTTCCCCTCTTAAGCAGAGGTAATGGATAATCTAGGGTGTTTTGTTAAGTTTAAAATGCTTTTATCCAGTGGTAAAAAAAAATGATTGACATTTGGACTGTTTCACATTGGTAGCATTTTCAGAGGAATGAATTCCAAGTTGTTATTTGCTTTTGTCAATTCGTTAATTGGTCTTTAAAAGGTTCTAAATATACAATAACTTCTTTTTCCAAATTCATCTGTCAGTCTTATGTGGTGTTCATGGGGAGCATCAAGGAAGAAACAAATCCAGAAGCCATACAAGCAGCTCACTTGCAAATGCTATCATCCATCATTCCAAGGCAGCAAAACCTTGAACATTAATATCTATTTCTGTTTGCAATGTTCCATAATCATGTTGGACAAGATAGCACTATGAATATTTGACTTAGCTTTTCTCCATTATATTGTTATAAACAGTGAGGAGAAAGAAAGAGTATCTCTAATACAAAGTTATCATCATGCACTCAAGGGATTCACAGCCATGCTAACTGAAAAAGAAGCTGCTCTATTATCTGGTTGGTGTTCCCTTCTTTCAGCTGAAATAAATGTTTTGAACTCCTAATTTCCATGCATGCTTTAGATGCACACACTTACGTCTCAAACGGTGGTCTAGAACTTCTATATCTTGGGGCATAGTGACAGCTGCAACAGTTCAACTTCATACCTCTCCAGTTTCTCTGCATGACCTTTTAATGCTTGAAAGCAGGCCATGATGGAGTGGTATCGGTGTTCCGGGATCAAATTCTTCAACTCCATACTACACGTTCTTGGGATTTCTTAGAGGAGTCAGGTCTACGATCCGTGCGACTACAGCGGCGATCTTCAAGTGATATTATAATTGGCGTTGTCGATACAGGTAGATCTTTTATTTATCTTTATCTTTCATTTTCTTTTCTTTCTTTCTTTCTTTGCTTTTTGCAAAACAAAAAGTTAGGGTTCAAAATTTAGACCTCTGCCCTGTGGAGAGGGATGCTACCGGCTGAGCTAAGGATGGTTGGTCCTTAGCTTCCCTTAGTAAATCTGAGAGATAAAATATGGTATTATTGTTATTCCTATTCAACGACATTATTATCATCATCAGTGTTATCATATCCGTCATCATCACCATCACCTTTATTTTGTAAGGATCACATGGTTTTATTTTTTGGCTAATTCATAGAAAGGGTTCTTGCTTGTAGAAATTGCATTAATAATAGTCCATTGCTATTAGCTTATGCAAGAAATGAAACAATGTAGACAGTTCGAGATACTAGATGAGCTCCTATTCCTAAGATGTAGTTTTGAACATAGATTTATAAGTTTAAATTAATAAACTAGATAGTCAGACAACTCCACATCCTGTAGCATTTAATCAGATTTTTTTTGAATACCTTACTTTATAATTGTCGTTTCAGGGATTTGGCCAGAATCACCTAGTTTCAGTGATGCAGGAATGGGGAAAATCCCTTCCAGGTGGAAGGGGATCTGTATGGAAGGATCTGATTTCAAAAAATCAAACTGTAACAGGTAAACTCATGAACTGCTCATTAAGATTCTATGATATACATTTAGTGAAAGACAATAAGCTATAATCAGTGTCAACTGAATTAGGATAACTTAAAAGCATTATTATATGTCTATAATAATTATTGTTTCCTTTGGATTTCCATCCAAAGCTAAAAATATTAAAAAGTTTAAAACAACAAAATCAAAATGTTGAAAAAAATAGGAACACAGGTATCTTTGATCTCTATACATTCATTTCCTATCTGCTTAGTCATATTTTTGCCCAAGTGGAACTTTTGAATGTGGACAATCTGCAAACAGTAAAGAACTTGAAAAGAGAACATACCTTAGTGGGCTTAGATTCTATTATATATCTGTTTAAGGTGTAATATACTATACGGAGCCCTTCGTTAACAAATTTTCTGGGATTTAGTGTTAACACCGTATCACGGTCAAAGATCAGGAGTTAAAATCCCTGTTCAGTCCAGTTTTGCCCCTTTCATGGCAGCCTAAACTTGTGGTGGTCTAGTGGGAGGTTAACAAGATCAGGGTTAAGAAAGGGGCATCTATTAATAGCTTTCGTATTATCCTCATATCCCAACTTCTACTCAACTTCATCACCATGGCAGGAAGCTAATAGGTGCAAGATTCTACAACAACCCACCCGATTCAACACAATCACCGTCCAACAGCTCCACCATCCATGGTTTAACTTCCTTTGGATCTCCAAGGGATTCTGTAGGCCATGGGACACATACATCATCCACTGCTGTAGGCTCAACAGTAACAAACGCAAGCTACTATGACCTTGCACAAGGAGTAGCCAAGGGTGGTTCTCCCTCTAGTAGGCTGGCAATTTACAAGGCATGCTCCTTGGGAGGATGTGCTAGTTCTGCTGTGCTAAAAGCCATCGACGATGCCATTTACGATGGAGTCGATATAATCTCAATATCCATAGGAATGAGCTCTGCATTCCAGTCGGACTTCCTGAATGATCCGATAGCCATTGGTGCCTTCCATGCTAATAAGAGGGGAATTTTGGTTGTTTGCTCGGGTGGGAATGACGGACCAGATCCTTTTACTGTGGTCAATTCAGCGCCTTGGATCCTCACTGTCGCAGCTTCTACCATCGACAGAAGTTTCCAGTCCAGCATTGTTCTTGGCAGTGGAAATGTTCTGAAGGTAAATTTGTTTTGTAGAATTTCTACATTTCATTTCCACCAGTCCCTTGAGCAATCATATGTTGTTCATGAAACTATAAAAAATATATGAAAGAATCCTATCCGACCTGATCGTGCAACCAGTTTTGAATCACTAGCTGTTGAATTTGTCACTCAATGCTTATCTTTTATTGCAGTCATTTTTCCTAACACGCACATATATATATATATATATATATATATATATATATATATATATATGCTTGTGATTTTGTTAAATATATCTAATTAGTATGCGGTGATGAAAGAAATAGTGCATAATTTCTATAATATGTTACTAATTATACATCAATCTTCTCAGGGATCTTCCATAAACTTTTCCAACCTCAGTCGGTCAGAATCATTTCCACTCGTCTTCGGCGGAGATGTAGCGGCACAGTCCACTCCAGTATCAGAAGCAAGGTAATCTAAAAACTATGATGATGTCTTTTTTATCGCAATTTATATTCTAATCCTGAACCGTGGAAAATTTTTGTTGTCATGGATACAGTACATCAGCTATTTTTAGGATTACTGCTGTAATCTCTTCCAGCACATCATGCATTAAAACTTTTAATGAGATATATCTAGTGAGTTCATTCTTATCCTCTGCTCTGAGTAACAGCAATTGCTATCCTGGATCGTTGGACACTGAAAAGGCTGCTGGAAAGATAATCATATGCGTCGACAGTGACCCGACTGTGACAAGGCGAGTAAAGAAGTTGGTGGCTGAAGGGGCTCAAGCTGAGGGTCTGATCCTAATTGATGAAGCTGAGAAAGGGGTGCCATTTGATTC
Source organism: Areca catechu (assembly GCA_021397845.1). Classification (NCBI taxonomy): domain Eukaryota; kingdom Viridiplantae; phylum Streptophyta; class Magnoliopsida; order Arecales; family Arecaceae; genus Areca; species Areca catechu. Next base: position 99,376,925 of record CM038045.1, read on the forward strand.
TGGTAGCTACCCTTTCTCAGAAGTTGGGAATGATGCCGGAGTTCAGATACTTAAGTACATAAACTCTACCAAGTAAGCTAAAGGAATGATCAAATAGTTGTTTAACAAATTTGTAAACAAATAGTGCATGGATCAATAAGACCTGATCCCGATGATAAAGTGAACAGTGTTTAACGTAACTTGGTGAAAGCAGGAAGCCAACGGCTGTCATTCTCCCAACAGAGGATGTTGAGGACTTTAAACCAGCGCCGGTTGTCGCATACTTTTCAGCCAGAGGTCCAGGAGGGCTCACAGAAGCCATTCTTAAGGTCCACACCCTCATCCACCCATCAATCCAAAAGAAATGAAAGCCTGTATGCGTAGTCTAAAATATCCGGAATTCTGTGTGACAGCCTGATCTAATGGCTCCTGGAGTTGGCATCGTTGCAGCGTCAATTCCAACGGTTGACATTGGAGACATTCCTGCAGGAAAGAAGCCATCAAACTTTGCCATCAAGTCAGGAACCTCGATGGCTTGCCCTCATGTTGCAGGTGCTGCTGCTTTCATAAAATCAGCCCATCCAAGATGGTCTCCTTCCATGATAAGATCAGCACTTATGACAACAGGTAAGACTCGTACTACAGGAACTTCTAATTTTGCAATGAATCAATGAATTGAAAGTTCACTTGACCATTTTGATGGCTGAAATGACTGATCGTGGTAGTTTAGCGTTCGCTTCCATCATCTATCCCATTCAAAAGAAATCAAATGCAAGCTGGAACAATAATTTTTGTAAAAATTCATATTTATTCAATTCTCTCATGTTTTTTTAATAATGTTTTGCTTGGGCAAATGGCTTTCATAACTATTTCCAAATAAACAAATTATTAGCAGCCATTTTAAGAATCTCTGAATGTCATGAACTATTCATAAATAGCTGTTATCTTATACAAGAAATACTCCAAATATACTTAATTAAGCAACTAAATTTATTTTTCCTGCTATTAATGTTAATGCATACATGTAGACTTTAACAATGTCCTAGTATTGCCATATTCTTTCTGAACTCTTGGCACAACCACGCTACTTGATTTTTTTAATCTTCCCCTATTTAAAAATTTTTGCGCAAAGGACATTTGCTCTCCCTCGTGCAGCTTCCACAACCAGCAATCTTGGAAAGCCCTTGACAGTCCACTCAGGAGCCGACGCAAGTTATCTTGACATGGGGGCAGGAGAAATAAGCCCACTAAGAGCCTTGAGCCCAGGCCTAGTCTTCGAGACCACACCAGAAGACTACTTATATTTCCTCTGTTACTATGGTTACAAAAATCAAGCCATAAGGTCCCTCTCCGGCACCAATTTTAGTTGTCCGGGTAACCCTTCACCAGACCTCATCTCCAACCTCAACTACCCTTCCATCTCCATTGCCAGACTCGACAGAAAACAAGCAGGGAGGACGGTCAGTAGGACGGTAACCAATGTTGGGCCAGCAAATTCCACATACTTTGCCACTGTCGATGCACCAAGTGGACTCATGGTCAAGGTCTCACCTGAGAAGTTGGTTTTCACAAGGAGATGGATGAAGGCATCGTATGAGGTCACTTTTCATGTTAAGGGTCCAACCGAGGGAGGTAGATATGGATCTGTGACATGGTCTGATGGAGCACATTCAGTTCGAACAGTTTTTGCTGCCAATGTTGTGTGATTTTTGTTTTCCTTTTTTTTTTTTCAGACATTAAATCAAAGGTGTTCATGCCTTTCCTCTATCTTTTTTATTAAAAAAATAAATTTCCTTTGTTACTTTCTTTTTCATTTGTTGTTTGTTTAAATAAAAAGGACTTGCTGTTTTTCATGCAAAACTTATACATCCCATGAATCAGTATATTTGCTCAATCTACTCCCTGGATCATCAGCTTCGAAGAAACAGCCATCATATTTGAAAGATTAACCCTAGTTTTTATTAGAAAATCCTGTACCCAATCATCCATAAAATTATGTCCAGGCTAGTTTTTCTTTCTCCAATTATTGTCCTTACATGGGATGTGTGCTCTCTTGACAATCTGGAGGCTTAAATCAGCTAAATTGTATTTTGTAAATATCTAGAACTTTGTCAGCACTGGCATTTCGGTGAATTGGAGATATCTCTCCTCCGACTGAAGTGATTCACGTTGTCATAGAAAACTAGCTGGGGGACGGATGCAAAGGAAGTATTTTGTATAGAGTATATCTGCTGGTGAAGCTTTTTTTTTTTTTTTGGAACAGATACGTGCTAGATAACTTTTCCGAGTACGGTTGGCAATGAACCTGAAAACTTTCTCATTCAGACACTTCTGAGTCAAATGGCATATTTGTATTCTTTCTTCAAGAAGTGCTTAAGAGCAGTCTTTCGGAATGTATCTTGAATTTCTGCAGATGGGATGAAGTGGCTGGATTGTTGGTTCATCTCCCAGAATTCCTACAAAACAAACCTTCAGACCGGATTTTTTCCGGTAGAGGACACTTTGATACCTAAGTCAGTAAGGATCCAGGCCATAAAATGAAGAGTTCAAAGAGAAAGAATAGGAATGAAAGGGATGAGAGCTTAGATGGCATCATGAGAGCTAATTATGGACTAGCTCTGACTTGCCTAGCATCACTTAGGATCACTTACCTCAGGAGTCTCCTCTTATCGCTATTTATAAGAGTAGTTGTAACTGATTTCAGTCAAGGGAGTTAATTAATCTAATTTCCTAATAACTGAAAGTGGTTGCTATCGGAGGTTGATTACTTCAGTCTTGCTGGAGTGGGAGTTATTGATCACGTGGTTTGTTAGACAACCAAAACCCACTTCTGGTGAACTTTAAGCTGAAGTTAACCATTGATTCATTTCAGAGCCATTATTTCAGAAAAGACCGAAGTCAAGCTGGCCATTTGCTTCGGACCTATCCTCTTCGGAGTAGGTTGAAGACGCCATAGCCACCTGCTTCAGACTTATTTTCTTCAGAGTAGACTGGAATATTTGCTTCGAACTTGTCCTCTTCGGAGCGAGCTTGGAGATAAATTAACCATCTTCTTCAGACCAGTCCTTTTCAGACTGATAGGAAGAAGGACTAGCTAATTGTTCCGGAATAGCGTGGATCAGGGATACACTTCGGAATTGGTCTCTTCGACACAGGCCGAAGACTGACCCTGGACTAGAATTAATATTGTGGTATCAAATCGTCGTTTTATCAGGCTTCGTAGTCATCCTCAAGCATATCGGCTTGGTCGGCCAGTTCAGATAGAATCAATCGAACCTTAGGGCTAGTAATTACCTCTTATTGAACCGGTTTATTACAACAGTTGCCCCCCACTCCCAGTTTCAAAATAGTTATTTATTTTGAAAAGTAGGGTATAATGGGTTGTCGTTTACCGACGGAAAAACATATAACTAATGATGGCAGATCTTTGATTCAATTGATCGCGATAACTGATTTCTGATTTGATCCTCATGCTATGGACAGGTGTCGCTTTCATATAGGCTCGTGAAAAAATGTTACAGGCTGGAGGGTCATGTTGTCTCTTTTCATTACAGCAATCTAGGTGACTCTTCAACTTCAGTTCGGATGAAAGAATTAAGGACGGTTCAGATGCATGCGACTGAGCTCGTGGCCGACTTAGAGAAAAGGCGGAGAAAGCTAATCTCGGCCAAACTGTTAATAAAAGATAGTCTTCGGAATGCCGAAGAGGTGATGTCATATAGAGCCGAGCTGGAGAAAAAAAATCATCACTTTAAGGCCGGAGATAATATCGGCTGAACAGAAAGTAGAACTGGCCGAGAAGAATGCTCTCCAGGCTGTCGAGGCGTATAAAAGATCCAAGGCCTTCGATGATGAAACATATGAAGCTGGAGTGGAGAGCTACCGTATCGGCTATACGGACTGCTTGGGAAAAGTCATGGAGATTTATCCAGACTTAGATGTTTCCCTTATTGCCATACTTGGCAATGGGAAAAAAGAAGTGAGAAATCCAAGCGAAGAGACATTGGCTCCTCCAATAGATGAAGGGGCTATAAAGGAGTCTTCTATTCCCGCTTCGCTTCTAGGTTGATCGAGAAGAAATAGTCTTGATGTAACTTCTCTTTATATCAATGTAAATCAGTTTCCTTTTAGTAGTGTATATCACCTTTCTTGATGAATGAAAATTCCCTTTGTTCGAAGTTGAAAACTTTCTTTTGTTGGATAAGTGCGCTCCAAAATAATGCTAAGTATAAGCTATTCGACACCATGTTTTTATAAAGAATCCTAGGATTCCATGTTAACTTTGATCAAATTTCTCTTCGTCATAGGTAGAAGAGTCTGAACCCATTAATTCCATGGATAGAATAGGCTTGTCTACTTGCACTGATCGAACTTGCCGTTAAGGTAGGTCGAATAAGCCGTTCTTGTGCATTTTATTGATTGTAATAAAGTAGGCCGGTTTGGTCGCCTTTATGCAATGCCCTGATAAAAATAAGGTAGACTTGTTAAGCCCGTCTCGGCATGTCATTGGGTTTTCCATAGGGTAGGCCGCTTAGGCCATCCCTGTATTTTCGAATGATAGTAAGGTAGGCTGGTTAGGCCTGTCTTGGCATGTCGTCAAATTTATAGTAGGGTAGGCTGCTTAGGCCTTCCCTGTGCCTTTGATTGATAGTAAGGTAGGTTGGTTTGGCCCGCCTTGCCACATCGTCGAATTTACCATAGGGTAGGCCACTTAGGCCATCTCTATGCCTTTGATTGATAGTAAGGTAGGCTGGTCAAGCCTGCCTATTTGCCACTTGCTCTTCAGCAGCCACATATTTTTAGGCTCTTGATAAGAGTTCGGCGTACCTTGTTAAAAACCTCTTATCCAAGGATAATGTGAACCTGGATGATCGGAGACATTTTTTCAAAGCAAAAATGGTCACGTACTCATTGAGATCGGGGATTCCAAGGATGGCGGAGTTGAACCTAGCAATATAATCTTTGAGATTCTCTCTTTCATTCTACTGAAGGAGGAACAAACTGTCCATGTTGCAGGGCATTTTGTGGCAAGTCTTGAAATGTGAGATAAACAAAGTTTTCAATTCACAGAAATAATGGATGGTACCTGGGTGTATGATCGAATACTATATTCATGCTGCCTTTTTCAAAGTGGCAAGAAAGGCAAGGCAATGCAATGCATCAGAGGCTCCTTGTATCATCATGTGGCCTTTAAAGCTGCTCAGATGATCGAGAGGATTAGTGGTTCCATTATAAGATTCTAGTTGAGGGATCTTAAAATGTCGAGAGATGACTTCCTCCATAATTCTAGGAGAGAAAGGAGATCGCGAATCATAAGCCATGATTTTATTATCCCTTCGCTGATCTTTGAGCCTTGCAATTTGTGATTCCAGCATCTTAAACTTCTCTTCATAATCCTGATGGGTTCCTTTTCGCCTACCACCTCCAGGCATGGAGTCTTCAGAAGAAATCGAAGGAGATCACCTAGTTCTCTTTCTATTGAGTTGGCTATCGGCTTGCCTGTGATGCTAGGAGCTGCAATGTTTGTGAGAGAACCGATCTCGAGAAGAGTTCCAGATGGACTCGTGATGGTGATCTCCTTTTCCTTTGGATCGGTGACTGTGTCTAGAGGAGGTTGACAGGTACATCCCTTGGAGAGTAGTTTCTTGGAAGTTTTGAACCATGGTTGTCAATGCATCGACCCGGTTCATGAGAGTCTCCAATGTTGTTGTCCTATAGCAAGTGTAGGAGGGGGCAAGTCATTCTCCAGTGGGGGATCGTTCCTCTAAGAGGTAGGACATCCCCTACTTGTTGAAGTGTTGTGGGCTTTTCCTTTCACCATTTTTATTTCTCAAGACTCTCCTTTTTCAAGAGGGAAATGATCAAGGACCTCCTACCAGGAGCACCAATCTGTTGACGCTGAATTCCTATAGATCGGATGGAGTGGCTGGATTACTGGTTTGCCTCTCGAAATTCCTATAAAACAAACCCCCTGATCGGATTTTTTATGATGGGAGACACTCTAATGCCTAAGGTAGTAAGGATCCAGGCCACAGAATGGAGAGTTCAAAGAGAAAGAAATGGAATGAAAGGGGTGAGAGTTGGTGAAGGTGAAACTATTCACGCAAGCAAGGCAGAAAGAATGCATTTTAAAACTATTTTAAAAGCATGCATAGTAGAAGGCTTGGTAGATAGATCTAAATGATCTACTGATCTGCCTGCAACAGGATCTAGCATAATGTAGTAGCATACAACATAATATCAAAGCAAAAAAAAACACATATATAAAGTACCATACCTTTATACGGAGAAAAGCTGTGGAAGGAGGAGGGTGCTCGAGCCACACATGTGTCTGGCCTCTATAGGTGATCCACACCAGGACTCGACTCTGATCAACTCCCTCAGAGTGCTAGCTCTTCAGGATCCTTCGAGCTAATTTTCTTCTTTCAGAAAGATAAGGAGGAGAGGTGGAACCCTTTCCCAAGAGACTCTCTTCCCAAGACCTAGCTTGAATGCTAGGTTTCTTACACTTAATTCCTAGACCTCATAAACCCTTCTCTTTCTTTTCTCTTGCTGTTGTTTCTCTTGTAACCATCAATGGCCACTACAATGACCTTCACTTATAGGGGCAGCCATGAAAGGGAGAAAGATGAAGGAGGAGAGATGGGGGGAGTGAAAGGGGGAGAGGATCAAGGCCATACCAAATGGGTCCAAACACTTTAGGAAGGAATGACAATCACTCCATAAAAGTATGGAGCCAAAAATGGTTTGAATTCAAAATTCAAACCAGGTCAAGACTTGTCCAAAAAACTTTCCAAAAATTCTTTCCAGAATTCTAATCGTCATAGAAAGTGTCGACTCATGAAAATTATCAAGTGTCGACACTTTCCCAAGTGTCGACTCAAGCAAAATACCAAGTATCGACACTTGGAACAAAGTCAATCATATTGACCTTCAATGATGGCAAACGATTCTCAATCATCGATCAGCCTCAAGATCAGATAGAAATCCCCTATTGATATGGAATAGAGCTCTGATACCAGAAATGATGCGGAATAAAGGGGCCTAGGGAATGCTGGGATGGATGCTTATGATGCAAGGAGTTTTTTTATAGTTGAAGAGTTTTATATGTTTATTTTAGGGTTTCAATTCCCGATCACAAGCAAAGGCAAGAAATAAGAAAGATGAGTAACGGAAGCTTACACTAGCAGTTCAAAGCCCTAAACAGTGAGAACAAAACAGGACCCCGGGATTAAGAAACCCCGGTAGGATTAGCTCGACATACAATACCTACTTAAGAGATAGAGAGAGCAAACCTCACACGTTTGAAGCGCCCGATGCAGAGATCGCTCAACTCGGCGGATGCGGCCTGGATGCCCGAGTAGTCGAACCCGTGGAAGCACTAGCTTTCGGTCGGAAGGTCGCGATGGAAAAGCCGACTGTCTCCGGTGCCCGAGATGCCAGGGAGGACCTGTAGGCAAACAAGATAAGGATCAGCAAAATGGGGAGATGCACAGAAAGGAACTGAGATGGGGTTGAGAAGGGGCTCCGAGCCCGGTGTCCGACTAGATTCCAAAGTCGAAGATGGAGATAACTTGGGGCCTCGCACCCCGCGATGTCTCGGAGGATGAAGGATTGTGGCCTCACACCACGTGACGTCCAGGAGGACGAAGGATTCGCGATGCCCTGGGGCGACGGACAGGTGGCTTCACACCACTCGACGTCCTTGGGGACGAAGGCAATTTCACTCAACCTAGTCTAAGAGACAAGGGTTGGAAGATAGAAGACTCAAACTCTTTTTTTCATTAATCATTCAATAGTTTTACAAGGGAGGGATTGGGTCCTTTAAATAGGCACCCAAGGCCCATTTGAATTTCAAATGAAACCAAATTACAAGCTTTCTTGGGGCGCCAAAAAACTTTGACCTTCTCCTCTCTTTGGCCGACCAAAGGGACTTGGATTGGGCGTGGCATGTGGGAGGGCTTGGAGAGGGGGATTGGCCTCTTGACTTCCTTCATTAGCATGCTCATTTTGGGAAGAAAACGTGGAACATGGCTTGCTTGAAGGGATGTGTTCCCTTGGATTCTTCAACGCCCTTCTTTGGAGTGATTCAAGGTCGACCAAGTGGAGAGAGCTTTGGGCGTTGGATGGTTGAGGGCTTGGAGAGGGGAGTGTGTCCTTTGACCTTCCATCCTTGCATGAATACTTTGGGAAGAAGGCTTGGAAGGGGGCTTGCTTTGTGGCTTGGTCTCTTCAAGGATCTTCAACGCCCCACATTTGATGGATCATGGCGTGATGTGGGGGAGGGAAGAGGGGGATGGTGTCTCTTCCTTCCAATGTCACCCAAGAGAAAAAGGCAGGGGGTTGGCATGTGGAAAGCATGAGGGCACCACCTTGTTTTCCTCCTTGGATACCCAAGTGGCAACTGATGTGGCGCCACATAGGTAGCTGATGTGGCGCCACGTAGGTAGCTGAGGTGGCACATGAGTTGGCATCATTCCAAGTGGAAGGGGTGGTTGGCTCACAAGGACTTGATTTGGTCTTGAAATCCAGGGTGACTTCAATTGGGCTTGGGCCCAGTCCAAACTCAGACTCGAACAAATACAGGACTCATGACCTAACTTGACCCAAATTGGTCAAGGTACAGGACTAAACAAACTTAGACAAGAAATTATGAAATTGCTTTGGCTCATAGCCTTATTATAGGACTCATTGAAGTGGAACCCTAATCTGAGATCCACAGAGGGTTGAGGAGCCTCTATCGGATCCTGGTGCCCACACCACCTATAGTTTGTGATCCCATAGGTTCGAACACTAAGCCGGTAGCACTGGAACATTTCTAGTACCCGTCAAAGTTCTCATCTAGCAATGATACCCGACGTCCGGATAGGTTGAAGATGCAGAGCACCTCATAAGAACCTCTGGCATATGGTTACTGCATAATTCATCCCTTTGATCTTAAAATACTCAGGATGACCTAGGGTTCGATTTCCAACTCTAATTTTATCCATCCAGATCATGTCTTAACTTTATAAGTTCTGTGATTCTTCACAAGAACTATCCTGGCCAAGGATTTGCTAAATTGAGACATAGTGAGTCATTCACTCCAAACTATTTGGAGGGATCAATTCCATCTTGATCCACCACTACTCCATAAGTACTATACTACATCCAGAAACTATTCGTCACTGGATTAGAAATCTAGGTAGTCCGGTACCAAAGTATAGTGAGTTGCTTGCAAGTTACCATGGTGATCTCAGGTTTGAGGGACACATATACCTATATCCCTTCGCGAGCAACCCTTTGGTAGAAGGGAGCTCCGCAGATGGTCACGTTCAGTGAGATATCATATATTTCGCTTGCATGTCACACCAGTGCTCCACACTCCTTGGTTAAAAGGACAACCAACAAATGCGACATACAACAACCTACACTTGATACATTGTCATCCTATAATAATGTATCCTTTGGTTGTGAACCACTTTAAGAACTACATGATATATCCTCTCTATATCAAAATAATGTAGTTCTAAGGACTCCATCATACAAGAGTTCATTTCAGGAAAATATGAATATGATGAACAGCCAAAAAGAAAAACCTTTTATTCATTAAAAATTCATATACAAATACAATATATCATAACCGTCTATAGCCTGGACGATTGGCTTTGCGACACAATTTTCAACGACTCCCACTTGGACTAAAGCCAATCAGTACAAAATCTCATTCTCATTTTCTGTTTACAACAGTCAAATTCTTGAACTCCGATGGCTTTAGTGAAGGGGTCAGCTAGGTTCTTCTTTCCATTGATCTTCTGAAGGTTAATGTCACCTCATTCCATGATCTCTCGTACAAGATGATAGCACTGCAGAATATGCTTTGTGTGGTGATGAGACTTCGGCTCTTTGGCTTGAGCAATGGCTCCAGTGTTGTCATAGTACACCGAAATAGGACCATCCAGGGAAGGTGCCACTCCCAGCTCGCCAAGGAACTTTCGCAACCACACAGCTTCCTTTACTGTATCAGATGCTGCAATATACTCTGCTTCGCATACCGAGTCCATCACAATAGGCTGCTTGGAACTTTTCTAGCAGATCGCTCCTCCATTCAGGGTAAATATAAATCCTAACATACTCTTGCTATCATCCTTATCTGACTGGAAACTGGAGTCAGTATACCCCACAAGTTTCAAGTCAGATTCTCCATAAATTAGCAGTTGGTCCTTAGTATTTCGTAAATACTTAAGGATGGTCTTTACCACTTTCCAATGACCTTCACCTGAGTCAGACTGGTATCTGCTCACTATGCCTAATGAGTATGCCACGTCTAGTCTAGTACATGTTATGGCATACATGATAGAACCCACTGCCAAAGCATACGGGGTTCTACTCATATGCTCTCTCTTTTCAGGAGTTGTCGTACAATTCCTTTTGGAGAGATCAATTCTAGTGCTTATCGGGAGATAGCACTTCTTGAAATTTTTTATGCTGAACCGTTTCAGCATGGTGTCGATGTACGTAGATTGGGACAATCCCAGAAGCCTCTTAGATCTATCTCTATAGATCTTCATACCCAGTATGTAAGAGGCTTCACTCAAGTCCTTCATAGAGAACTGAGATGATAACCAGACCTTTATTCCTTGCAGTGCTGGGATGTCATTCTTGATTAAGAAAATATCATCCACATACAACACAAGGAATACAATTACAAAACCATTAGCCCACTTGTAAATGCAAGGTTCTTCTCCGTTCCTAACGAAGCCATACGACTTGATACACTTATCAAATCGCATGTTCCAACTCCTTGATGCTTGCTTCAGTCCATAAATGGACTTTTGAAGCTTGCACACCTTTGACTCGTTTATGGATATGAACCCTTCAAGTTGTATCATATACACCTCCTCTTCCAGCTCACCATTCAGGCTGTTCGTACATCCATTTTCCAGATTTCATAGTCAAAGTGCACTGCTAAAGCAAGCATGATCCGAATGGATTTAAGCATTGCCATAGAAGAGAATGTCTCGTCATAGTCAATACCATAACGTTGACGATATCCTTTGGCAACCAGACGGGCTTTATAGGTCTCTACCTGTCCATCTGCACCCCTTTTTCTTTTGAAAATCTATTTGCACCCAATGGGTTTTATCCCTTCAGGTGGATCAACCAATGTCCATACATTGTTGATCTCCATGGACTCCATTTCAGATTTCATGGCTCCTAGCCATTTCTTAGAGTCGGACCTCTGCATCGCATCCATATAGGTGATCGAATCGTCATTGTTCTCATCGAGTTTAATAGGATCATCATCCCGGACCAAGAAATCATAGTATCTGTTCGGTCAACTCGGTACCCTACCGAATCTCCTTAATGGTTCCTGAGTGGGCTTTGGGTGTGATCTAATCACAACTAGTTTTATATTGTCTTTTAAGTATGTCGGTTCTTCTACTTGTTGAACTTCACTAAGTTCAATCTCAGCGACTACAGTCCCTTCACCAAGGAACTCCTTTTCCAAAAAGATAGCCCAAAGATTGATGAACAACTTTTGTTCCTCAGCTAAGTAGAAGTAATATCCTTTAGATTCTTTTGGATACCTAACAAATAGGCACCGGTCAGACCTAGGTCCAAGTTTGTCCGTTTCCAAACGTTTTACATAAGCCAGGCACCCCCACACCCGAAGGTGTGATAGTGTCGGCTTATGTCCAGTCCATATCTCATATGGTGCTTTACTAACGGACTTACTTGGAACCCTATTTAGAAGGTAATAGGCTAATTTTAGAACATATCCCCAAAAGGATACCGGCAGAGTAGCAAAGCCCATCATGGACCGAACCATGTCTAACAGGGTTCGATTCCTTCTCTCAGACACTCCATTTAATTGAGGTGTCCCTGGAGGCGTCCATTAAGAAAGAATCCTATTTTCCTCGAGATATATCAAAAACTTACCCGAAAGATATTCACCGCCTCGATCGGATTGAAGAATTTTGACACACTTTCCAGTTTATTTTTGTACTTCACTACGATACCGTTTGAACATTTCAAACGATTTAGATTTATGTCTCATTAAGAAAACATAGCCATACCTCAAAAAATCATCTATAAATATAATGAAATAACCGTACCCACTCCTAATACTAATATTCATGGGTTTGCATACATCAGTATGTACCAGACTTAGAATCTCATTAGCTCGTTCACCTTTTTCAGTAAAGGTGACTTTGTCATTTTTCCAAGAAGACATGACTCATAGGTTGGAAGTGAACTATCTTCACTAAAATCGAAGAGACCCTCACTTTTCAACCTGTTTATCCTGTTATTGTTAATATGACTTAGCCTACAATGCCACAGGTATGCTTCGCTGACATTATCTATCCTAGGGCATTTGCTAGAGTGTGTATTACACTAACAGGTCACGACAGTACATAAATGCCATCACGCATTTGTCCATTCAAAACTATAGAACCATTCCAAATGATTTTGCAAACGTCATTCTTTATTGATAGTTCTATCCATAGATGGCCAATTGGCCTACAGAAATGACATTCAAAATAAAAGATGGATAAAAATGACATTCGTTCAAAACGACAGTACAGGACTCGAAAACAAGTTTGAGGACTCCCAACGCCAGGACTGAAACTCGGCTTCCATTTTCCACGTTCAAGAAACTCTCGCTGTCCTCGAATCTTCTACTAACTTGAAGTCTCTGCAAAGAATTGCAAATGTGAATTAGACTTCCTATATCCAATACCTAGTTAGTAGTATCGCAGATAGAGAAACTACAAGGTGTTATCATATAAATACCTTGTCCAGGACCGTCCTGCTACTTTCTCTTCTTGGACCTATTTGGGTCAAGGGATGCAATGTAAAGAGGATAGTTTCTCTTCCAATGTCCTTGCTTCTTGCAGAAGAAGCACTTCGCATGGCTTTGATCAGCCTTCACCCTCTTGGCCTGACTGGGTCCAGAAGCATTCAACACCTTTTTTCCTTTATTTTTCTTTTTTCCTTTCTTAAAGGGATGACGCCCTCCCAACGATCCTCCCACTAGATTCACCACCCCTTTGTTCAGTTGGTGGTCTTTCTCAAAAGTCTGCAGCAATCCCAATAGACCATGGTAGTTAACTGCAGGCTTATTCATTCTATAATGATTGAGAAAATCTAGATAGGAAGAGGGGAGGGAATTCAAAATCCCATCTTTCCCAAGCTATTCATGCAAGGGACAACCAAGCTTGTCCAGACACTCAATCATCTTGATCATGTACAATACATGATCAGTGACGAGGCCCCATTACACATCCGCGCATTGTAAATGGCATAGGAGACCCTGTACCGCTCTACATCATCTAGTGTCCGAAAAGACTCCTTCAACCTTTGAAGGATTTTTTCTGGCTGGGCTTCCTCGAACTTGCGACTGAACTCGTCGTTCATCGCTGCTAACATTATGCGATGGACAATGGTCCTATCAGAGAGCCACTTCTGATAAGTGTCTCTGACCGAACCCCGAGCATTGGCAGCAGGGATTTCAAGTGCCGGATCCGATTCACATACAAGATCCGTTCATGCTCCAGGACCTATCAAAGTTAGGTCCATTGAGCTTCTGATGGGGACATCGCCAGCACGGATCCCAGAGCAAGCATGAATCTTGAAGCTGCATGAATCTCAAAGTATATCCAGAATAAATTAGTTTGGGATTTATCTTTTGTTTGAAATTTAAATTAGGATTTGGTTGGTTAGGATTGAGATATGGATAGGCTTATCTTATCCTATCTTGTATTTGAATTTGAATCATCCCTATCTTGTATTCAAATTCAAATGAGGGTTGCACAGGTCTATAAATACCACCATTAGTCCTTTGTAAAAAAAAAAATAGTTCAGTGAATAAAAATAAGTTTTTAGAAGAGTGATTCTTCTTGCCTTCGCCTTCGGGCATCGAGGGACGTGAGGCCCTATTTATCCCCTTCCCTTTGATTCCATTTTCTTTTTCCCTCATGTCCTTTAAGATTCATCCTAACGCCTCCAAGTATCGATGTGCGTGGAATACCCTAAAGGTGAGAGGTCTCTTCGTTAGTGTGAACCCCAAAGTCCATGAGATCCAGATCCCTGTCTTTCATCCCCATTTATTTCCTTCACCACTCCCTTACAAAAAAATATAAAAAATATGATACCTTAATTTTGGTGACTTCTAGGCTCGCCAACGATCCTATGCCCTTGTCCCACATCAATTTTTAGTATCAAAGACCAAAAAAATTAGGGTACCCCAGTTCCCCTTCTTTCCCACCAGCCCTGGTGAGTACCTCCACTTCCCTATCACTGATCCCCTCATCTCTAATCCCGTTTCTACCAAGCCACTATGACTCCCGAATTAACCACCATGCTGATCACATCACCCCAGATTCTTCTTTCACCATCAACCAAAGTCTGACCCTCCCTGCCAAATGTCAGTCCACCGAGAACCAGGACTCGGTCCTCCGCTTCCTTAACGAGATCGACCTCACCCGGCCCATATCAAATTGGAACCAGCTCTCCTCGGTGATTTGCAAGGGCTAGGACTGGAAATGGGCCGGCCCAAAGCCCATTGTCTGGAACTGGGCTGGGCCAACTCAATAAACTTCGGGCCAGCCTGAAATTGGTTCAGGCTTCAGACCAAATTTTAAGCATATCAGGCTAGTCTTCGGGCTGTAAAATAGAGTCCATTTAATTTTTAGGCCAAAGGGATGCTGGATTCGGTCCAAAAATTTTTAAAATATAGTCTTTGGGCCGTCCCAATGGGCTTTGGGCTGAACCATTTATAGCCCTAGCAACGGCGAGGACCTTGGCCCCTTCGTCCGCAAGGCGATCACTGGCTGGAGTCCTTCCTCCACTCCCTCCACCACTTCGCCCGCTCCAAAGAATCCGAGATCGGGGAGGTCTGTAAGGCCCATTACCAAGACTTCATCCGCACCACCAACAGCCTCTACCTTGCTCTCCACTCCATCGATGCTATTAAGCATGACTTCCTCGACGCCACCCCCGCCCCACCCTCTGCCGCATGCTCCTCCACCTCATCTCTGTCGTTTGCTCCCACGCCGAGCGCAAGATCGCCAAAGAGTTCTTTGATTGGATGGTCCAGATCCGTGTTGCCAGCCACCACCTCGACCAGGTCACCATCGGCCGTGCCTTCGCCGCCCACCAATGCTAGGAGGAGCTCCGCATCAGGCAATGCCAGGCCGAGAAGCAGTCCCTCCTCTTCTCCCTCAAGCTCTCGTTCACCGCCCTCCACTGGCTCTATGTCTCCTTCATCCACCCTGCCAAGAACCTCCACGCCCGCTACGACTCCTGGGTCGTTGTCACTAGCTCCACCGATGGCATCGGCAAGGCCTTTGCCGTCCAACTAGCCCGCCACGACCTCCACCTCATCCTCATCGGCCACAATCCGACAAGCTCTGTGACATCTCCGATGCCATCCATGGTGGCTACCGGATCGAAACAGTGGTGATTGACTTCTTCATGCCATCAGCAGACACTTATGCTCATGCCACCGCCTCCGCCCTAGTGTCATCGCTGGTGAAGCCCACCGGGAGTTTTTCTCCCCCTCTGTTCCGTCCAACCTCCTCTTTTCATTGGTCTAACACAGCCCAGATCCATGCAGCCCTGGATCAACTATGACCAAGCCTACACCTGGCCGTTGATCGTTCGTTACGCCATCTCCACTCAGCACCACCATCGACGAAGCCTACCGGAAGCCCCTTCCCCTTATTCCACCATTCAGCATCCTGTGGAGAAGAAAGAGAAGCCCGCATGATCGTGAAAGCAATGCTAGTTCTCCCGTTACTGACTTCAGGTTCTACACACTTCCCAAAGTTGCACGTATCTCAAAGCATAGGGATCTAAAACTACATGACTTTCATAGATGCCTCATGGCTAGCTGGATCTGAGCCCAACTCGATGGAGTCGAGTTCTCCCCACCTCAGGAGAATGATTGGGACATCGCTAGCATGGATCTTGGAGCAAGCACGAATCCTGAAGCTGCATGAATCTCGGAGTATATCTAGAATAAATTAATTTGGGATTTATCTTTTGTTTGAAATTTGAATTAGGATTTGGTTGGTTAGGATTGAGATATGGATAGACTTATATTATCCTATCTTGTATTTGAATTTGAATCATCCCTATCTTGTATTCAAATTCAAATGAGGGTTGCATAGGTCTATAAATACCATCCTCAGTCCTTTTTAAAAAAAATAGTTCAGTGAATAAAAATGAGTTTTTAGAAGAGTGATTCTTCTTGCCTTCACCTTCGGGCATCGAGGGGCGTGAGGCCCTAGTTATCCCCTTCCCTTTGATTCCATTTTCTTTATCCCCTCATGTCCTTTGAGATTCATCACCTCCAAGTATCGAGGTGGGTGTAATGCCCTAGAGGTGAGAGGTCTCTTTGTTAGTGTGAGCCCCAAAGTCCATGAGATCCAGATCCCTGTCTTTCATCCCCACTTATTTCCTTCACCACTCCCTTACAAAAAAATACAAAAAAATATGATATCCTAATTTTGGTGACTTCTAGGCTTGACAACGATCCTATGCCCCTGTCCCATATCAGCTTCTCATTATCGAGAAGAGACCGGAGCGACAGGTTGGAAGACATATGAAAGGAAAACTAAAGCTCATTAGTGTATATGAATTATTAACCTAAAGACATGGACTTTAGTCTAAAGGTCCTTCCCACTATTTTGCTCAGATTGGTAGCCTCTACCTCTAATCCAAGGAATTACTTTAATTTCCTAGTGGGTACCAGAGTCCAATAGATAATACATGAGCCCGACTTTGGCTAGCCCACCCATGCATGTCTAAAGGTAGGTTCTTCAACTAATTACTTCTCCAAGTAACCTCTAGTATTTGGGTTTTGCCCTAAGGTGCACTTCAATCAAGCTTTGGGCCTCCTATTGAAGGTCCTGGTTAGGTCCAACCATTAACATGACAAAATTCAGTGCTTCTAACTAATAAATAGTGAAGCCCAACTTTAGCCGGCCCACCTAACCACCGTTAAGAGAGTCGCAGTGAGCCATCATATTAGGAATAGCAATTCCAATAGCCCGATGAACACCCGATCTTTGGATCTGCTGATGAACATCCAACTACTGGACCCATTACCATCCCATTTAATGGGAGGCTAGGACTAGGTTATCCCTATAACTTTGTCCTTTTAAGGACTTAATAATTTAGAGGGTTTAATTTTAATGTGATAGATGAAGAGATGGAAAGACATGGATCAACCTCCCACTGACCATATCAGCAAAAAGGAGGGTTACGCATAACTAATGATCCATGGACACCTAAAATCAGTCAAGACTGATTAACCTTGGATGACAAGGGTTAACACGAGTCAATGAGCTATCCAATCAATTCTGGTTGACCACATTGGCCAGGTAAGTGAGACCATGGGTTGGGTTCCGCCATTAACCATCTTGCCTTAGACACCAATAGAGTTGGCCAGGTAAGAGGTAGCCCCAAAGAACCATGATCATAATGCCAAACTTACCTCAACACCAATCGATCATCAGACTCAATTAGACTAGCCTAAAGACTCGGGCTTTCCACTGAGCCACAAATTAGGTCCATTTGGATTATGGACTAATCAATCAAACTATTAGAGAGATATATAGAGAAGAAATCCTAACTCAATATTTGATTAGATTTGTTCTTAATTAGTCCAATGCATATAAACTTAGGTCTAACCCAATCAAGGACCTAATAGAAGCTAACCCATGACCCTTAAGGCTTACTGAAATGACTTAAAAAATCTTTGAATCACATTCTTAGAGTTCTTAGTCAATCTTAATTCTTAATTAAGTTCAATAGCCTTAAATTAAATTAAAATAATTTTAATTTACAAGTGTAAAATAATTTTACAATAAAATAAAACTTGAATTCACTATTTTTCAACATTATGCTGCCAAGTTTTGACTCACTAGGGGCAAGTGTCGACACCAGGCCTAAGACAGGAGGAAAATAGAATGCCAGAACTCTGGCACCGCTCATGAGTTGACACTTTCAAGGCCAAGTGTCGACACACGAGCCCAAGTGTCGACACTTCCTGGTCAAGTGTCGACACTTCAACCTATCACAGGAAAAAATAGAACACTAGTTTTAAGCAATTTGCTCATGAGTCGACACTTCAAAGGCCAAGTGTCGACTCACAGCCTAAGACAAAGAAAAAAAAATAGTGATTTCAAATCTAAAGTTTCTCCAAACTTTCAACAAATCCGATCAAAACATAACTCTTAGTTCTTATCTAAAGTTGTCTTATGATCATGTCATTAGATTAAAACAATTTTAATCTACATTTTCTTTCTGCTTGTTTTTCTTTTCAAGAGTCAATCGCAAGCGGCACCCCTATACGCCATAAAATATTCCATTGAATGGGAAGAGAGGGTCTTGCAGCCCTACTTCTCTCCTATGACCAGACAACCATGGTGAAGTACTCAATCCAAGTACTTAAAAAAAAGTGATGTTAAAGCATGATAGCAACATTATACTACAAAAGGAACCCATTGCTCTGATACCATTGAAGGTGAAACTATTCATGCAAGTAGGGCAGAAAGAATGCATTTTAAAACTATTTTAAAAACATGCACAGTGGAAGGCTTGGTAGATAGATCTAAACGATCAACTGATCTGCCCACAACAGGATCTAGCATAATGTAGTAGCATGCAACATAACATCAAAGCAAGAAAGAAACACATATATAAAAGTACCATACCTTTATATTGGAGAAAAGCTGTGGAAGGAGGGTGCTTGAGCCACACACATGTCTGGCCTCTACAGATGATCCATACCAGGGCTCGACTCTGATCAACTCCCTCAGAGTGCTAGTTCTTCGGGATCCTTTGGGCTGATCTTCTTCTTCTAGGAAGACAAGGAGGAGAGGTGGAACCCTTTCCCAAGAGACTCTCTTCCCTAGACCTAGCTTGAATGCTAGGTTTCTCACACCCTATCCCTAGACCTCACAAACCCTTCTCTTTCTTTTCTCTTGCTGTTGTCTCTCTTGTAACCATGAGCAGCCACTACAATGACCTTCATTTATAGGGGCAACCATGAGAGGGAGAAAGAGAAAGGAGGAGAGATGGGGGGAGAGAAAGGGGAAGAGGATCAAGGCCATACCAAATAGGTCCAAACACTTTAGGAAGGAATGACAATCATTCCATGAAAGTGTGGAGCCAAAAATGGTTTGAATTTAAAATTCAAACCAGGTCAAGACTTGCCCAAAAAACTTTCCAAAAATTCTTAGAATTCTGATCGTCATAGGAAGTGTCGACTCACAAAAATCACCAATTGTCTACACTTCCCCAATTGTCGACTCAAGCAAAATACTAAGTGTTGATACTTGGAATAAAGTCAATCATATTGACCTCCGGTGATGGTAAACGATTCTCAATCATCGATCAGCCTTAAGATCAGATAGAAATTCTCTATGGTGTGTGATCCCATAGGTTCGAATACTAAGCTGGTAGCACTGAAACATTTTTAGTACCAGTCAAAGTCCTCATCTAGCAATGATACCCAACGTCCGGATAGGTCAAAGATACAGAGCACCTCATAAGAACTTCTGGTATATGGTTACCGCATAATTCATCCCTTTGACCTCAAAATGCTCAGGATGACCTAGGATTCGACTGCCAACCCTAATTTGGTCCATCCAGATCATGTCTTAACTTTATAAGTTTTGTGACTCTTCACAAGAATTATCCTGGCCAAGGATTTGCTAAATTGAGACATAGTGAGTCATTCACTCCAAACTATTTGGAGGGGTCAATTTCATCTTGATCCACCACTGCTCCACAAGTACTTGACCGCATCCAGAAAACTTTCATCACTAGATTAGAAATCCAGATAGTCCGGCACCAAAGTACAGTGAGTTGCTTGCAAGCTACCATGGTGATCTCAGGTCTGAGGGACATATATACCCATATCCCTTCATGAGCAACCCTTTGGCAGAAGGGAGCTCTACAGATGGTCACGTTCAGTGAGATGTCATACATTTTACTTGCATATCACACAAGTGTCTCCACACTCCTTGGTTAAGAGGACAACCAACAAATGTGACATACAACAACCTATACTTGATACATTATCATCCTATAACAATGTATCCTTTGGTTGTGAACCACTTTAAGAACTACATGATATATCCTCTCTATATCAAAATAATGTATTATAAGGACTCTATCACACAAGAGTTCATTTCAGGGAAATGTGAATATGATGAATAGGCAAAAAGAAAAACCTTTTATTCATTAAAAATTCATATACAAATACAAGATAGCACAACCATCTACAACCTAGAAGATTAGCTTTGGGACACAATTCCTAACACTTGGGTGGCATCACGAGAGCTAATTATGGACTAGCTCTAACTTACCTAGGATCACTTAGGATCACTTGCCTCGAGAGTCCCCTCTTATCACTATTTATAGGAGTAGTTGTAACTGATTTCAGTTAAGGGAGTTAGTTAATCTAACTTCCTCATCATTGAAAGTGGTTGCTGTTAGAGGTTGGTTACTTAAGTCTTGCTAGAGTGGAAGTTATTGATCACGTGGTTGGTTACGATAACCAAACCCACTTCCGGTGAACTTTAAGTTGAAGTTAACCATTGATTCATTTCAGAGCCATTATTTCAGAAAGGATCGAAGTCAAGCTAGCCATTTGCTTCAAACCTATTCTCTTCGAAGTAGGCTGAAGATGCCATAGCCACCTGCTTCGGATTTATTTTCTTCAAAGTAGGCTGGAGTATTTACTTCGAACTTGTCCTCTTCAGAGCGAGCTTGGAGATAAATTAACCGTCTTCTTTAGACCAGTCCTCTTCAGACTGATATGAAGATGGACTAGCTAATTATTTCGGAATAGCATGGATCAGGGATACACTTCGAAACTGGTCTCTTCGACACAGGCCACAGACTGACCCTGGACTGAAATTAATATAGTGGTGTCAAATCGTTGCTTTATCAGGCTTCGGAGTCATCCTCGAGCATATTGGCTTGGTCAACCAATTTAGATAGAATCATTCAAACCTTAGGGCTAGTAATTACCTCTTTTTGAACCAATTTATCACAACATATCCTATCTCTCTAGGAGATTTTACTTGTAAATCGGCTGCTTATTGCCTATGTTTTTGATGACATCTAACTTGCTATGGCTGATACTTTAAACATGCTATGTAGGTTGAGGAACGTAAGTTTAATAAGAGATTGCAATCCTAGATGATCCTTAAATAAAAGGCATTTGGCAATAGGAAACTATCTATCATTTCTTTATAATGTCTAAAGATTAGTAGATGTTGCTGTAGATTTCAGCTCAAAGTCAAAGAAGGGGCCAACTAATGGGAGTTGTTGCTGGAGTGATTTGCAAAAAAGTTCCTGACTGGGTTTACTCCGACGAAGACACTCCGATGCTCAAGTCAGATATCTCAAACAAAAGGAAAGTAGTTAGCAAGGAAAGTTCACTTACTAGGATCTTTGGGGCTCTGACTAATTATAGTAGATAATTGAGGAACCATGCGATTCCAAGAGTATCAAACTATTAATCATGACATTACCAATTAGAGATTTTAGCCCTCATCTACTCCATACATGGGGATAAAGCTGTTGCTGTTGATCTTATCAGCATGTAGTGGCAGTTTCTGCATATTGGGTGACTAGCCATTTGAATTATGGAGATGGATCATGTGACTGAGAAGTAGCATGTCAAAGAAGGGAAGCTGACAATGACCAAGTATAGAAATGCTTCAACTTGAAATAAGGGTTGATGAATAGGTTTGCAAATGGGTCAGCAGTCGTTTAGACGATGCCTGATAAGACTATTAAATATTCTAATTAAAGCATTAAAATAAATATTAATTGATCTATATTTCTTAGAAATTGATATTTATATTAATGTTTTGTAGAAAGAAGTCTATGAATGGAAAGAGCTCGATTTTTAAAATCTAACAGTACAAAAGATACTCAAATTGAAGTTCAAATGGATTCAAAATTAAGAAAAAATAATTTCATTAAACTTTAGCATGAATTTTGATGCAACTGATCCATGGTGGGGTCACTCATTCTACAAAAACAGGGAACGGTCCATGGCAGCCATTAACCCCGATCCATGGGGCCATTTCATGAACCATCTCCCTCCGGTGCTGATTTTCTGATGATCCGAGCATCCATCACCGTCCGTCTACTATCCGAGAGCTCGCTCATTGCTTGAAGACCCGTCGAGCACTTGTCCATGATCAGAAAAATCATAAGAGCTCCCTCTTGATCCATTTTTCTTCTCCTGAGATCCGAGCATCCGTTGCATATCATCCTCCTCGCCGCCAACATGGCATCGCCATCCCTGGCTGGAAAAGCTACCTGCCACATGAAGCCGCAAAGCTCCTCACCGTCAACCCATCACCAACCACCATCCTCCATTTTTTTTCCTCCATTCGATAGCCCAGCACCATCATGAGCTGCCAACCACTGCTGTTCACCAGCTACCACAGTTCATCTGGGATTGGGAGAAGCTAATGATGGAATTCGAATTGGAGAAAGATATCTCAGGCATCCAGAAACTATTCTAAGGTTTGGTCCACCGGCGAGAAGGAAGGAAATAGCCAATCACCCATCAAGCTATATATCGGATGGCTGAGACTGTTTTTTGCAATATACAATCGATTCTGATTCAGATTGACTCCAAATTTGATCGGGAGAAAGCTCTTAGTGAGCTCTATAAAAGGAGGACCACAAGCAATAGTTTAGGAATCAGTTTTCACAACAAAATTTTATTAATTTATTTTCTTGCTCTCTTGTTTAGATCAATATATTAGGCTTGGAAAAGGGGGGAATCATGGAGAAGATACTGGCAGCAGTGATGCACGGCGAGACTCCTTCAACCTAGGATAAAGATGAAGCTTGTAATCCAGTTTTATTTCTCTTTTTGTACTTGATTTTTATGCTATAAAAAATCATGATTTTCCTTTATGAATCTTTTGATTTATTTTTCTGATTAAAGTTTTGATCTAACATACATGGCCTACACCCTCTATTGACATGCTATGATCTCATATATGGTACATACCTAAAAGAGAAAGATCGTATTATGGTGGACTAAATTCTTAATCTTATAATTAAATTTGACAATTTATACTCTAAATGGATGCATCGTGTTCTCTAGATATGGCTCGTAACTAATAAAAGAAAAATTATACTAACACTTAATTTGCAAGTATTATTATTATTGCAACATAAATAAAATAAAATAAAATCAATTTGTATGGTGGATTTAGATTTCTGGATTACTTCTCTCATTTCCTTGAATTAATCAATTTAGAATTGCTTTATTTTAAAACCAATATTCTAAACATATACAACCATCTTCTTTATTGTTCTTCATGAAATAATTACCTCTAATCCTCGTGGATACGATCCCTACTCATCCTAGCTATAGAAGTGAGTTAGGTTTTTATTTTTTATTTCTTGCAACAGCGATCAAATTTTGATACTGTTATAAAAAATTCAAGCATAATTATTTTGAGAGTAAAAAAAATAAAAAATTATATATTTATTTTTAATTTAGTTACTTTTTTTTAGTTTTATTACCTTTCTGGTGTGGGCACCAGGATCAGACAGAGATTACTGGGCCTGTTATAGACTTCTGATTAGGGTTTTAAGTCCTATGTCCATTTGAGTCCCTTAGTCCTGAGTCACTTGAGTCCTGTACTAAAGTGATCCAATTGAGTCCCGTATTGAAGAGTGAGTTCTGTAATAAATGATGGGTTTCTTAATGGTCATCAAGCATATATGATGCATTAAATCTCAAAAATTTGCACAAAGAAAAACCCTTATTGGCTAGAAACCATAATCCCAAGATCCCCTCATTCATATACAACTAATATAACACTAATATGGTTTATGATAAATACCTGGAATGCTGTTTTCCACTTCCTTTCACAAGGCTCACAATTGTAAGCCCTCCAATAGTGATCCACATAGGAATTGACCCAAGGAAGAACTCCTACTTCAGTTGCTTGCTTGATTAGGACTCCTCTTGACAGCCTTCTAGACTTTGACCTTTATAGGATACCCTACCCTCTTGTAGGGTACTCTGAATGCTTTCCAAAACCACTCTTGGATTTGGGATTTCCTTCTTATAGGATACTCTAGGCTTATGTCTTAAATCCTAAGACTTGTCTTAGTAAGAACAACCTTGTCTTAAAGAGACAAGGTTTGTCTTAAGGAGGAGGGAGGAAGGTATAACACTCAAACTAAAAACTATGGTGGAACTCTTATGAAACCCATAACACCGCCCCTATTTATAATATTAGGAGGGGTGTGTGATATGTCCAGTCATCAACTTATCAGATATGGTTTTTCAAGACCCAAGATAAGTTATCTGGCTTGAAAAGTCATATCTAATAAGTTGATTCATGCACCAAGTCACATATTCGCATCCCTTCTTATTCCCAGATGATTTCTGACTTGCCACATTGCAAGTATCAGTCCCTGAAAAGCCAAGAGGTGCCTCTTCAATCTCCAAGCATCGAAGAATTTGAAGAGTCCTGATAGTAGAAGGACACTTCTTCAAATTATGCGCTAAATGAAGAGACGCATCTCTTCATGCGCGCATTCCCTTTTAAACCTTTTTCATGCCAATTTAAAAGGTGTTGACTGGTCAAAAATAATCCTAAGGGGCATAGGGATATGTTCCAAGAGAGTCTCAGATGAATCAGCCAAAGTGATTCATCTGCAGAAGGACTTTTGGTCCTTTTCTGCGATCCATTCCTTGGCGCACGCACATATGCGCCCAAGGAGTCCATGCCAACTTGGACTCTTGTCCAAGTGGTGTTTCATGTCCAATTAAATCAGGATAAAACCTGATAAAGGTTGTCTTAACCCATACATAAGCCAATTTAAGTCTCTCTTAAATTGGTTAATCAAAATAGCAAGCAACTAGACCCAAATCAACTTGCATTAGGAATTAGGTTAGCCTACACATGCTAGTGTGCAATCTAGCTAACCAATTAGGATCCCATGATCCTAATTAAATTATGTATGACTTCCTTGGTCAACTCCCTAATGTGTGTGACCCTTTGGGTTCCACATCTAGCTAGCAGTAGGTTTAGATTTAGCCGATTCGAACCAATCAAACCTGATTGATCTAATTAGGTCAAATTGAGCTGACCTAAATTTTCAATTTGATCTGTCCATCAAATTGACTCATAAAACCAATCCAATTGGTCCATGAATACCTACAAGACATGATTGATGTCTAACAACATGTCATGCCTACCGAAAGATGAGAAATTTGATAGAAAGTACCAAAATATCCTTCAATAGAATGTTACTGTGAATTCAATCTTTCGATCTCCCATTATCCCGATTAAGTGATGGGTATGGATAAATGTCAAATTTTAGCACTTAGTCATTTCGAATCTCTATTCGATAATGAAGACTCAGCTGATGACTGATTAGAAATGATTTCTAATCTCATCCTGCTTTGATCAAAGACTCCTTGAATCATCAATCAAAGGGATCACTTGGGATAATAATTCCTCTTACCAGGAATGATCGATTCCTTGTTGGTCCACTCATATCCTTCGTACACCTTCCACCATATCCGAGAACACCCCGTACATGACTTAATGTCATGAATGAGTATGAACCAGAACATGGCTTAGTGTGCACAAGGAACCATGGTGACCTCAGGTCTAAACATCACATGCACAACTCCTACTTCAAGATCTATCTTTTGACAAGTAGTAAGACTTCCATTAGATAGTCTCGGTGTGGATTAGTTCAGTAAACTCATACTCTAATGAGCACCCTTATCCTTGTATTAGTATCTCTACACAAGTGGCTGTGAGACTAACCACCCTCATATCAGAGCATACATAGGATAATCTAGTCTTTCTGGACTTATCGATCCCTGAACTGATGGTCCATCGACTAGGAACATTTTAGGTTAGGGTTTAAAGGAACTTAGGTCTCACTGTCATGATATTCATCATAACCCTAATTCCATTTGCCATAACCTATGGGGTTCATCATAATCTTTAAACAAGACACAGCAATATGATGAAACAATATGCCTTTATTAATATATTAAATATCATACAAGAGTTGAAAGATTACAAAAATGCCCTTATATAAGATTGGCTTTTTGGGCACTTTCCTTTCAATCTCCCACTTGTACTAAAGCCAATCGCCCTTGTACTTTATACCTATATAATCTAAGTGGCGATCAAATTGCTGCTGAGGTAATGCTTTAGTGAATGGGTCTGCTATATTGTTCTTAGTATCAACTCGTTCAATAATAACATCTTATCTTTCTATGATTTCTTGAATGAGGTGGAAATATTTTAGGATGTGCTTGGACTTATGATGAGACCTTGGTTCCTTTGCTTGTGCAACAGCTCCAGTGTTATCTTAGTATAGCGGCATTGGCTGTTGTATTTTAGGAACCATGTCCAATTCTATGATGAATTTTCTCAACCAAACATCTTCCTTCGTGGCTTCACTCACAGCTATGTATTCTTCCTTAGTGACTGAGTCGGCTACGGTTGGCTGCTTTGTACTCTTCCAACTTACTACACCACCATATAGGGTGAAGACATATCTAGATATGGATTTGCTATTATCTGGATCTGATTGAAAACTAGAATCCGTATGTCCTTCTAGTTTCAACTATGATCCTCCATAAATAAGAAAAATATCTTTAGTCCTTCTAAGATATTTAAGAATATTTTTCACAGCTTTCCAATGATCCTCACTTGGATCTTCTTGGAATCTACTTACTATGCCTAAGGTATAAGCAATATTAGGCCTGGTATATAACATAGCATACATAATTGATCCTATAGCTGAAGCATAAGGAATCATAGCCATTCTTTCTCTTTCTTCTGATGTCTTAGGAGACATTTTCTTAGAGAGATGTATGCCTTGACTCATAGGTAAGTAATCCCTTTTACTTCCATCCATGTTGAATCTGTTCAATACTAAGTCAATGTACCAGGACTGAGATAAGCCTAGCATCCTCTTAGATCTATCTCTATAGATCCTTATACCTAGTATATAGGATGCTTCTCCTAAATCCTTCATGGAAAACTTTGATGATAGCCAAGTTTTAACCGATTGTAACATTGGGATATCATTCCCAATGATCAGTATGTCATCAACATACAAAAACAAGAAAACAAGTGCACTCCCACTTGTCTTC
Organism: Areca catechu; assembly: GCA_021397845.1. Lineage (NCBI taxonomy): Eukaryota > Viridiplantae > Streptophyta > Magnoliopsida > Arecales > Arecaceae > Areca > Areca catechu. The sequence goes on from CM038045.1 coordinate 99,404,085, forward strand.
TTATACACACATGGTTCATCCACATTTTTGACAAAACCAAATTCTTTGATTATTTTATCAAAGCAAATGTTCCAACTCTTTGATGCTTATTTTAGTCCATAAATGGACTTCTTTAGCTTGCATACTTGATTTGGTCTCCCACTTGAGACAAATCCCTCTGGTTATGTGATATAGACTTCATCCTCAAGATTTCCATTAAGGAAAGCAGTCTTGACATCCATCTGCCAGATTTCATAATCATGGTATGCAGCTATTGCAAGCAATATCTGAATGGATTTGAGCATGGCTACTGGTGAAAAGGTTTCATCATAATCAATGTCATGTTTTTGTTTAAAACCTTTTGCTACCAGCCTGGCCTTGTAGGTTTCTACTTGACCATCTACTCCTATCTTCTTCTTGAAGACCCATTTACACCCTATTGGGTTAATTCCTGCAGGTGGATCTACCAAGGTCCATACCTGATTGAAATACATGGAGTCCATCTCAGACTTCATGGCACTTAGCCATTTATCAGAGTCTTTTCTCTCGATAGCTTCCGAATAGGTCACATGATCATCATCTTGAATGATACTAGCTATATTGTCATCCCTGATAACAAAACCATATCTAAGAGGTGCTTCCCACACCCTCTCTAACCTTCGAAGAAGAGGTGTGTATTGTGGCTGTTCTTGATCTACAAGAACTTCTGGTTAAGAAATTTCAAATGAAGACTCATCAGGTTGTTGGTTCTGTTTTTCACTTAATTCAAGTGTAGAATTCTAGATAAATTCTTGTCCAAGAATGTAGCATGTCTACTAACAAAAACCTTATGTTCAGTAGTATTATAAAAGAGGTATCCAACACCCTCTTTAGGATAACCAACTGTTGCCCATATATGGTGCCCAAGAGGGGGGGTGAATTGGGTATTTAAAAAATTAAAGCAATATATGTGCTATCAAGTTTTAAGGTGAAGAGTGATAGTGCTCAAATAATTGTGCAACGGAAGCAATGAAATAAATCAACAATTAAAGAGCAAAAGAAGAGCAATGCAAACACACAAGAAGTATAGTGGTTCGGTGCACCTAGCACCTACATCCACTCCCCAAGCTCCACTTGGGAATTTCCATTATAATCTTTAGATTACAGCTGACTTGTTTTACCAGGCTCACAAGTCAAAACCTTACACACTTGTTTTGGCTTCGGGCTAACAAGCAACCCTAGTTGGTTTTATCAATTGGCTCACCAACAAACCTCACTCACTTGTTTTGGCTTCGGGCTTACAAGCAACCCTAGTTGGTTTTATCAATTGGCTCACCAACAAACCTCACTCTAGTTTCAAATTCCCTTGAAACTAGCTAAAGACAAAAGAGTATGAATACAATGAATTTAAAACTAAACAAACTCCTTTTGAGCAATAAGAAATTCGTTGAAGCTCTTGATGGAGATTCTTCAAGCCTTTTGTCTTGGAATCTTGGACCTCACTAAATGCCAAACACTTGAAAGTTGGATTCCTCAAAGATGGAAAGCTTTTGGCTAAGGAATCTCTTGGTTTTCTCACTCTTTTGGCTTGGAAGTGATTGAAGGCTTTGTACTTTGAATCTACACTTTTTCACTTTGTCTCCTTGTCTTTTTTGAAGTTTGGTGGAGGTTAAATACCTCATTCATGCTGAAACAACTCCACAAGACCGTTAGATTCAAAAATATGGCCGTTTATGGCCGTTAGAAATCAAATCAGAAGTTCAGAAAAACTAGCTGTTATGCCTTGAGTCGACCTCATGAGTCGACCTCTGGATCAAGTGTCGACCTCATGAGTCGACCTCCAGTAAATTTTAGGCAAAAATTCAGAATACCATAGTTCTGCCAGGTTTGAATTCTCAGGCTATGAGTCGACCTCTGGTGTCGACCTCTGGACAGGTGTTGACCTCTGGTGGTCGACCTCTGGTGCGTGCCACTGAGATTTTGCCGTGCCGGCCATGCTGAACTTTTCTTCTCTTCATGAGTCGACCTCTGGTGGTCGACCTTTGACAAGGTGTCGACCTCTGGGGGTCGACCTCTGATCTGAATTTTTCTGAAACTCTTTGAGATGTGCGTGCCATGCTTGAGTTTCTTTAAGCCTTTGTTTCTTTTGTCAAATATTTCTTAACAAGAAGGTCCATTATGAGAATTTTGATCTTGTCCAAGGTAGAAGAGCTCTTTTCCAAATCATGCAAACTTAGTTTCATCATTGTACTTTTGATACTCTTTTTGAATAACCTAAATCCTGAAACTTTATCTAGAGATGAAACATTAGTCCAAACATATACTCAACCTTTTGTTAATCATCAAAACTAAGGAGCCAAAGCCAACAATCTTCCCCTTTTTGATGATGACAAAACCTTGAGTATATATGCAATTAAGTCCAAAAGCAAGATATAGCAATAATAAATATTTTCAAGGAATCCTTACATGCATGAGTGTATCATAAAAATTTTACTTTTCATCTTCTTTTTGTGAAAATATTTTCAAGAGTCAAAAAGATTTTACTTTTTATTTACTTCTTTCTTTTTGTGAAAACATTCTCATGAGTCAAAAAGATAAGAATCATATAAACTTTACTACTCATAAGACGGAGATCTCATAAATACATATATACTTTGCTAAATTTGATCTCATAAATACATATATACTTTACTAAATTTGATCTCATAAATACATATATACTTTACTAAATTTGATCTCATAAATACATATATACTTTACTACTCCCCCTTTTTGTCAAGAATCAAAAAGTTCATTTTTGTAGTGAAAGATATATTAATGAAACTTATGTTCATTTACAATGAAGTATTTAGGTGCATAAAATACATGCTCCCCCTCAATTTGTGCATTCAATATAACAAATTATTCTAACTTGAGGGTTTAAAAGGATAAATGCTAAGAGCTGGTATCAGACAGTAAAATGTCACAATATAGATAAAAAGTCACAATATAGATAAAAAGTCACAATATAGATAAAAACAAATGTATTCAGTTACAAAATTGCTTACATAGTAAGCATAAAAACACTGATATAACAGACCATACAAAGCAAACTGAGTACAACAAGTAAATCTATGAGGCTACTCCTCATCAGAAGGTATATCAAAAGATACAGGAGCCATGATCCTAGATGAGGATTTTGGAGTCCTATGTGAGAAACTCCGAGTCCTCAGAGAGGGACCAGACCTAGGGGTAGTCCTACGAGATCTATATGTCCTAGGAAAGGGCTCCACAGGTGTCCCAACTGAAGCAGTAGCAAAAGGAGTAGACGGATCAGTATGCTGAGTAGACTGAGCTGGGGTCTGCCTGCTGACTATCTCATAAGCTGTGGGATCATCAATGTCTGTCTCTGTATGCTCATCTATGTCATCCGGAATCCCAGTGATAGTCTCAAAAAGTAACTCTGTAAGCTCAGTATCAACTGGCACATCTAGAGGAGCTGTACTCGAAAGATCTGTAGCTGGAGGATCAGTAGCAGGGGGTATCTCTGGAATCGGATCTGCAGGTGGAACCTCAGAACTCCCTGCTCCAGGCTGATCTCCATCACTGTCACTGTATCCACTGGAGTCATCATCATCATCATCATCATCATCATGTGGAGGAGATACTGTCGGATCTGCAGTCCCTGATGGCAGTGCTAATCTCAGTAGGCTGAGGATCTGTCTGAATCCTGTATCCATACTAGCTGAGAGAGCACCTATGCGCATGTCTGTGTGTATCCACAGATCATGTAGCTCCTGCCGTACACCAGTGATCTCTGTCCGGACCTCTGAAATCTGATCAGTCACTCTCTGCTCGAAGTCCGATATCCTCACTGTAGTCCTCCGTGGTGTAGCAGTAATAGTAGGTGCTGGAGCTGATGAAGGTGGTGGCGTGAATGGCTCAGGCTCCGCAGTCTCTGTCTCCGGTGCTGGGCGAGGAGATGTACCATGATCAGTAGGCTCAGAAGGCCCTGCCTCAGTAGCTCGGATCTCATCCTCCTCATCTGGCTCCTGGCCAGACTCTCGTCGTACCCAACGGTCACTGATCAGTCGAAATCCCATCCTATGCAGGGATTTCTCTCCATAAGTATCAGTGTGCTGTAGCTGACTGAAGGGTATACCGTTGAACGAGACACCATGCTCTCTGAATATCTGAGTCAGTCCCATGCCATAATGCTGAACAAGTCTCCTGTGAGAAGCTGCCTCACCCATCTGCTAAAGCATGATCCTGGGGAGGTTGATGGGAGTCTGCTGTCTCAGGGACACCATCAATACCAGCTCACGCTCAGTGATAAAATCGAATCTCCCGCTCTTTGGAATCAAGATACGGGCGATGATGTGGTGCAGCACTCTCATCTCCAGTGAAAGCTGGTTAGAGGCTACTGTGGAAATGCCGCTAACATCCTCACGCTCTAGGATACACCTGAAGGTGTGCTCTCTGTCGCTGATCGTAGTGGCATCAGTGCCATGAAGTGGAATCCTCCAGATGCGACTGATGACCTCCGGTGTCACAGGAATCTCGATCCCTCGTACTGTAGCAGACCATCCAATGCCATCAGTGGCCATGGATCCATAAAACTCCCTGATGAGGTCTGGATAGAATCTCTCAGACATCATACAAAAATGAACCAGACCTGCATCTCTCAGTACGTCTCCAATGAAGAAGTGATGCTGATCCCAGAATGGTATATCCACGTGCCTCCCACTAGCAATGCTCTTCCGGACCAAGCTGGCTGGCACTGGTGCAGGTGGCTCTGGGGTCGGCTCACGCTCATGTCTGACCTTTCGTCACCGCTCAGTACTACCCTGGCCTTGTTCCAATCTCCTTTTCCTTACTGCTAAGTGCTTTCTCGGACCCATATGGAAGGAAGAGGGGTAACTTAGGGAGAAGAGCAAAGAGGCAAGGCTAAGAGGAAAAGAGAGGGAAAGAGAGGATCACAGATTGGGAAAAAGAGGAGAAGGTGAAATGTAGAGATAGGGTTTGTGAGAATGGAGAAAATCGAGAGTAAATGAAGAAAAAGTAAGAAACGGAGGGAAGAAATAAGTGTTTTCAATTGAAAAACAACCGGGATTTGAGGGTAGATAGATGCGAAGGCTTTCGGTTGTCCAAAATCAAGAATACGGTCAAAAAGAGGGTTGATTTCAAGAAAAGCAAGAGGAAAGGAGAGGATTTCCCAAAATGATGAAGGAGAAGGGTGGAAATCCACTATTTAGGGGTTTAGGGAAGTTGGAGGGGGACCACACGAAGGAGGAAATGAAAAAAGTGGAGAAAAATAGGCTTGCGGACGGGTTTTAAAAAAGCAGATTTCCGTTCAAGTGTCGACCTCTGAAAATTTTCAGGGGTCGACCTCAAGTGTCGACCTCCAAAACTTAGGTGTCGACCTCAAGTGTCGACCTCCGAAAATTAAAGTGTCGACCTCCAACAATAAATTACCCAAAATAAAATTCTGTAAAATAAAAAAAAATTGATAAAATTTAGAAAAATAACCTTTAAACATATTTGAGAATTTATAAATCATTTTTGAGGAATTTTGATGAAAATTGAAGAGTTTCAAGCAAAAGGATCAATGACTCCCAGTTCTCTTCTGATCATACAAAATCTATCTTCATTCAATGTTTTTGTGAATATATCAGCCAATTGATAGTCAGTACAAATAAATTCTAACAACACATTAGAGTTTTGAACATGATCTCTTATGAAGTGATGTCTTATTTCAATATGTTTGCTTCTTGAATGTTGTACAGGATTTTTTGTTAAATTGATTGCACTAGTATTATCACATCTTATGGGTGTCTTAATTAGTTTGATGCCAAAGTCCTCGAGTTGTTGTTTGATCCATAGAATATGAGCACAACAGCTTCCAACTGCTATATATTCGGCTTCCGCCGTAGATAGAGCAACCGAATTCTGTTTCTTACTGCTCCATGAAATCAAATTAACTCCTAGGAATTGACAAGTTCCACTAGTACTTTTTCGATCAAGTTTACACCCAGTAAAATCAGCATCAGAATATGCAATTAATTCATATGATGACTCTCTAGAGTACCAAAGACCAATTTCGATAGACCCAGATAAGTATCTAAGTATACGTTTTACAGCTAAGAGATGTGATTCTTTAGGAGCAGACTGAAAACGTGCACACATACAAACACTAAACATTATATCTGGTCTACTGGCAGTTAGATATAGCAATGAACCAATCATGCCTCTATATAATTTTTGGTCTACTGATTTACCACATTCATCTTTGTCTAATTTACATGAAGAGCTCATAGGGGTACCTATTGGTTTGGTAGTCTCCATCCCAAACTTTTTCAAAATTTCCCTTGTGTACTTGGCTTGGTTGATGGAGATCCCCTCTTTGGTTTGCTTAATTTGGAGTCCGAGGAAGAAGTTGAGTTCTCCCATCATGCTCATCTCGAACTCACTCTGCATTAACTTTGCAAATTCTTGACAAAGACATTCGTTAGTAGCACCAAAAATAATATCATCTACATAAATTTGTACTACTAAGAGATCATCATTTTTCTTTTTCAAAAACAATGTATTATCTACATTACCTTTAGAGAAATCATTTTTCATCAAAAATGAACTTAATCTATCATACCAAGCTCTAGGAGCTTGCTTTAAACCATACAATGCTTTATGCAATTTAAAGACATGATTAGGAAATTCATGATTTTCAAAACCAGGAGGTTGTTCAACATAAACCTCCTCTTCAATAAATCCATTTAAAAATGCACTCTTAACATCCATTTGAAATAACTTGAAATCCATAAAACAAGCAAAAGCAAGTAAAAGTCTAATTGCTTCTAGCCTAGCAACAGGAGCAAAGGTTTCATCAAAGTCGATCCCTTCTTCCTGGTTGTAGCCTTTAGCAACAAGTCTAGCTTTGTTCCTAATTACAATACCATGTTCATCAAGTTTATTTCTAAAAACCCATTTTGTTCCAATTACAGAAACATTAAGGGGTCTTTCAGTTAAAGTCCAAACATTATTTCTTTTAAATTGATTTAGTTCATCTTGCATAGCATTAATCCAGTTACAATCTTTTTCAGCTTCTTCTATTGACTTAGGCTCTATCTGAGATACAAAAGCTAAATAATCATAAACATTTCTAATAGAAGAGCGTGTACTTACCCCTTTAATGGATCACCAATTATTAGCTCTTTAGGGTGTCCGTGTGCATACCTCCATTCTTTAGGTAATGGTTTTGGTGAAGTTGCATTGATTTCTTGAATTTGATCTTGACTTTCTTGATCATCATCTCCTTTGGGCTCATCTTCATTGATTGTCAATTGTTCAAGCTTCTTTGTACCTGTTTCAACATCAATAGAATCTTCTTTTCTAGAAGATTTTTCGTTAGATTCATCAAACACTACATGAATTGATTCTTCAACCAGAAGAGTTCTTCTGTTGAAGACCCTGTATGCCTTGCTAGAAGTAGAGTATCCTAAGAAGATACCCTCATCTGACTTGGCATCAAATTTACTGATATTATCTTTGCCATTGTTTAATATGAAACAACGGCAACCAAATACACGAAAATACTTGAGATTAGGTTTTCGATTTTTCCAAAGCTCATATGGTGTTTTCTTCAAAATAGGTCGAATTAAAACACGATTTAAAATGTAACAGGAAGTATTAATGGCTTCTGCCCAAAAATATCTAGGTAAATCATTTTCGCAAAGCATTGTGCGTGCCATTTCTTCATGAGTCCTGTTTTTTCTTTCTACCACCCTATTTTGTTGAGGTGTCCTAGGTGCAGAAAAATTATGACTAATACCATTTTCATTACAAAAAGCTTCAAAATCATGATTGTCAAATTCAGTTCCATGATCACTACGCAAAGAAATAATAGTGAGATCTTTTTCGTTTGAAACCCTTTTATGAAATTTAACAAAAGCTGAAAATGTTTCATCTTTATGAGCTAAAAACATCACCCAAGTAAATCGTGAGTAATCATCTACAATTACTAGCCCATATTTTTACCTCCCAAACTAGTTGTTCTGGTTGGTCCAAAGAGGTCCATATGCAATAATTCAAGGGGTCTAGTAGTAAATACTGCTCCTTTAGGTTTGAAAGTAGATTTAGTTTGTTTTCCAAATTGACATGCAGCACAAATCTTATCTTTTTCAAATGTGAGTTTTGGCAATTCTTTTACAAGATTCTTTTTGCTTAATTTTGAAATCAACTGCATACTAGCATGCCCTAGCCTACGATGCCAAAGCCAACTAGTTTCACTTGCCTTGGCTTCCTTAGCCACTAGGCATTGACCACTTTCCATGGCTAGATCATCAAGATCGACCATGTAAATGTTTCCATGCCTAAGACCAGTAAACTTGATGCCATCGACATCTAGACTAGATACCATGCACAAAGATGATTCAAAAATTACTTTAAAACCCTTATCACAAAACTGACTAATGCTAAAAAGATTATGCTTCAAGCCATCAACAAATAATACATTATCTACATAAGCATTAGGGGTGATATGGATTTTACCAATTCCGACGATTTTGCCTTTTCCATTATCACCAAAGGTAACGTTTCCACCATCAATAGCAGCTAGTGATGAGAATTGCTTCACATCCCCAGTCATGTACCTTGAGCAACCACTATCCAGATACCACATTCTTCTTTTATTTTTGGTTGCAAGGCACACCTCATTATCCTCATTGGCCATGAAACATAAGTTGGCGACTACCTGCTGCTCTTCTTCACTGCTAGAGTCCTCACTCTCACTCCAGGTAGCCATCATGGCTTTCTTTCTCAACATCCTTCGACTCTTTTTAAGCAAAGGGCAATCCGTTTTGTAATGTCCAGGCTTCTTGCACTCGAAGCAGATGGGTGGATCCCTTTCTTTCTCTTTCTCTTTTTCCTTATTGTGGTCACCTTTTTGTGGCCTTTTCTTGTAGAAGCCCTTCTTCTTTCTCATGAATCTTTTGAATTTTCTTGTAATGAGGGCTGTCTCATCATCATCAGCTTCTTCTTCTGATTCATCACTTGACTCTTCTTTAGTAGTGACTTGAAGGCTATGGCTTTCTTTTTCTTGTCATTGTCTACTATCTTCTGCTTTAGTGAAAGCTCGTAGGTCATCAGTGATCCAAGAAGCTGCTCGAGAGGTAGAGTATTGACATCCTTGGCTTCTTCTATGGCTGTTACTTTTGCATCCCATGAAGCCGGAAGAGACCTGAGAAGTTTGTTAACCAGTTCACCATTAGATATAATTTTTCCCAAACTCCTCATACCATTTACTATATTGGTAAATCTAGTGTACATTTCACTTATACTTTCAGTTGGTTCCATCCTGAACATCTCATACGTATGAATGAGCATGTTCACCTTTGTGGTCTTCACTTGGTGTGTACCCTCATGGGTAACCTCAAGTGTATCCCAAATTTCTTTGGCGGAAATACAATTTGATATTCTGTTGAATTCACTAGGGTCAAGTGTACAAATAGCAAATTCATCGCCTTAGCATTTAACTCAGCTTGTTTGATGTCATTTTCATCCCATTCTTCTTCAGATTTTGGGGTGATAATGCCATTAACCAAGTGAGTGGGCTGATGAGGCCCTTTAGTGATTACTCTCCATATATGATAATCTACAGCTTGTAAATAAATACGCATACGAGTTTTCCAGTATGTGTAGTTTGTGCCATTAAAGAAAGGAGGACGATTTGATGCTTGTCCTTCAACAATACCCATTCCAATTGGGGCGGCCATGATCTTTAACTCAAGATCGTTGGACCTACAAGAGAGTACCGGTGCTCTGATACCACTTGTTGCCCAGATATGGTGCCCAAGAGGGGGGGTGAATTGGGTATTTAAAAAATTAAAGCAATATATGTGCTATCAAGTTTTAAGATGAAGAGTGATAGTGCTCAAATAATTGTGCAACGGAAGCAATGAAATAAATCAACAATTAAAGAGCAAAAGAAGAGCAATGCAAACACACAAGAAGTATAGTGGTTCGGTGCACCTAGCACCTACATCCACTCCCCAAGCTCCACTTAGAAATTTCCACTATAATCTTTAGATTACAGCTGACTTGTTTTACCAGGCTCACAAGTCAAAACCTTACACACTTGTTTTGGCTTCGGGCTAACAAGTAACCCTAGTTGGTTTTATCAATTGGCTCACCAACAAACCTCACTCACTTGTTTTGGCTTCGGGCTTACAAGCAACCCTAGTTGGTTTTATCAATTGGCTCACCAACAAACCTCACTCTAGTTTCAAATTCCCTTGAAACTAGCTAAAGACAAAAGAGTATGAATACAATGAATTTAAAACTAAACAAACTCCTTTTGAGCAATAAGAAATTCATTGAAGCTCTTGATGGAGACTCTTCAAGCCTTTTGTCTTGGAATCTTGGACCTCACTAAATGCCAAACACTTGAAAGTTGGATTCCTCAAAGATGGAAAGCTTTTGGCTAAGGAATCTCTTGGTTTTCTCATTCTTTTGGCTTGGAAGTGATTGAAGGCTTTGTACTTTGAATCTACACTTTTTCACTTTGTCTCCTTGTCTTTTTGAAGTTTGGTGGAGGTTAAATACCTCATTCATGCTGAAACAACTCCACAAGACCGTTAGATTCAAAAATATGGCCGTTTATGGCCGTTAGAAATCAAATCAGAAGTTCAGAAAAACTAGCCATTATGCCATGAGTCGACCTCATGAGTTGATCTCTGGATCAAGTGTCGACCTCATGAGTCGACCTCCAGTAAATTTTAGGCAAAAATTTAGAATACCATAGTTCTGCCAGATTTGAATTCTCAGGCTATGAGTCGACCTCTGGTGTCGACCTCTGGACAGGTGTTGACCTCTGGTGGTCGACCTCTGGTGCGTGCCACTGAGATTTTGCCATGCCGGCCATGCTGAACTTTTCTTCTCTTCATGAGTCGACCTCTGGTGGTCGACCTTTGACAAGGTATCGACCTCTGGGGGTCGACCTCTGATCTGAATTTTTCTGAAACTCTTTGAGATGTGCGTGCCATGCTTGAGTTTCTTTAAGCCTTTGTTTCTTTTGTCAAATATTTCTTAACAAGAAGGTCCATTATGAGAATTTTGATCTTGTCCAAGGTAGAAGAGCTCTTTTCCAAATCATGCAAACTTAGTTTCATCATTGTACTTTTGATACTCTTTTTGAATAACCTAAGTCCTGAAACTTTATCTAGAGATGAAACATTAGTCCAAACATATACTCAACCTTTTGTTAATCATCAAAACTAAGGAGCCAAAGCCAACACCAACAAACCTACATTTGTCATCCCTAGCACTTAACTTATGTCCAAAATTATTCTTGACATAAGCATAGCAACCCCAAATCTTTAAGTATTTAAGATTTGGTCTTTTGCCATTCCATAACTCATATGGAGTGCTAATCACTGACTTATATGGTACCCTGTTCAAAATATAGGTAGCTGTCTCCAGGGCATGTCCCCAGAAAGAAATGGAAAGAACTATGAAGCTCATCATGGACCTCACCATGTGTAACAAAGTGCGATTTCTCCTTTTTGCCACACCATTCAATTGGGGTGTATAAGGAGGGTCCATTCATAGATTATGCCTTTGTCCTTAAGATGGTTTAGAAACTCACTTGACAAGTATTCACCTCCTCGATTAGAATGAAGAGTTTTAATACTATGTTTAGTTTGTTTTTCAACCATGCTTTGATATTTTTTAAACTTATCAAAGGCTTCAAACTTGTGTTTTATTAGATACACATGACCAAACCTAGACAAGTCATCAATAAAAGTGATGAAGTAAGAATATCTACCTCTAGCTTGAGTTGTCATAGGTCTACACACATCAGTATGCACAAGACCTAATAATTCAGTTGCCCTGTCCCCATGTCCAGTGAATGGAGACTTGGTCATTTTTTCTTTGAGGCAAGACTCACAAGTTCCTAATGATTAAAAATCATAAGGGTCAAAGTAATTATCTTTGACTAACTTGTTTATTCTTGACTCATTAATATGACCTAACTGGCAATGCCAAAGAAATGTGACATTGACATTATCTCTCTTTCTCTTCTTGTTATCGACAAGTAATATTTCATCATTGAGTTCTAATGTCAGAAGACCATTTATAAAATAACCATGTCTGAATATTTTATTGCAATGAAGAATAGAGCAGCCAGTGCTCTTTACATTTATCTCAAAATCTTGTTGTAACAACAAGGGTATTGATCCAATGTTTCTTACAATATCCGGTACATAGTATGATGAGGGAGAGATGGGGTAGGATCGTTGGCGAGCCTAGAAGTCGCCTAAATTAGGGTACTATTTTTTTTTTGGTATTTTTTTTCTCTAGGGGTGGCAAAGGAACAGTGGGGATGTAAGATAGGAATCTGGATCTCATGGACTTGGGGACTCACCCTAACGAAGAGACCTCTCACCTCTAGGGCATCACACCCTCCTCGATACTTGGAGGCGCTAGGATGGATCTCAAAGGCCACGAGGGGATAGAGAAGATGGAATGGGTAGGGGGATAACTGGGCATCACGCCCACGCCCGAAGGCGAAGGACAGAAGAATCACTCTTCTAAAAACTCAAGTTTTTTTATGAACTAAACTGATTTTTTACAAAGGACTGAGGGTGGTATTTATAGACCTGTCCAACCCTCATTTGAATTTGAATACAGGATAAAAAGATAGGGATGACTCAAATTCAAATACAAGATAGGATAAGATAAGCCTATTCATATCTCAATCCTATCCAACCAAATCCTAATTCAAATTTCAAACAAAAGATAAATCCTAAATAAATTTATTCTAGAAATGCTCCAAGATCCATGCCACTCCGGGATCCATGCTGCTCCGAGATTCGAGCGGGCCGATGTCCCCATCATTCCCCTGAGGTGGGGAAAACTCGACTCCGTCGAGTCAGGCGTCGAGTCTTCTGTTTTCCGCTTCATATTATTTCCTTTAGACTCCAAACTGATAACCTTGAGATTTTTTTTTTTTTTATATCAGCCCTGCTCTGAGATCTATACTCCACCATCCTGGGATTGCTTTGAGATGCGTGCAGAGGAGAATGCCAGGTTTTCGTTCACGTTCATGCACTAGCTTCTCATTTTCCTTCATGGACCGAACCGGAGGCGAATTTTCGCCGGCGGGGCCTCAAGCGACGGTGCTGCAGAGGAGGACGGCAACTCGGCGTTGGGGCTTCTCCTTCTTCTTCATGAATTGAAACCAGGGAATAGGGAAGGTCTTCGGAAGGTTTGTCTGCGTTGGTGCTGGGAGGAGACGGCGGCGGGGTCGGGATGGTAGCCGGCGGAGTCGGCGGCCGCTGGCGTTCGGCGACGGAAGTGAGGTGTCCGGCATTGCGGTAGCAGGGGCCGATCTGTGCAACTCTGCTGGAGTAGACAGACTGAAAGGAAATGAGGCAAAGGGGTAGCAGGGGCGTCGGCGTGAAGCTGTTCTCCCTTGAGTGGCGGTAAATGGCGGAGACGGCGATGAAGATCGGGCGGAGGAAGAGAGCAGTCTTCATGGGCAGAGGCAGAGTCCGACGGCTAGTATTCGGCACACTCAGAAGAAGCAGGCGGATCTCGGTGGAAAGCAGGCGGTTCTCGGCTGGGAGTAATGACCGGATGGAAGCAAGGCAACGGGCTGCATTCGATCTTGGATCTCTCCGAACGAGATGAGATCCGGCGATTGGGGTGCACGGTGGGCAGAGATGGCGGCACGAACGCCGGAGGTCACCATGGCAAGGGGAGGCGGTCACCGTGGAAGAGGGGCTTGCTGCCGCTGGAATGGCCTCTTCATCTCCACGGATGGAAACAGGGGAGATGTCTTGGACAGAGAGAGAGGGCGACTGCCGGGGGCTCGGAGGGGATTGATTCGCCGGAGGAAGGGAGGTCCGGTAGGAGGCAGTGGCGGTAGATGGAATCTGCAAGCCGATATGGAAGTGGATGAGCTCGGTGAACCCGCAATCCTTGAAACTCTCAAACCACGGCCCGCCCATGGTGTAATGGATCGCCTTCGGGAACATGGTGGGGTCATCAGGATCGACCTTGTTGTGACCGACGAGGTAGTTCCAGATGAAGGGGATCTTGCCGATCTCAGCATCATTGAGCCACATGAAGCGGTGGAGAAAGGCCCCGATCTGGGTGCTAACAGCCTCTGGGGTGAGCACCGCTCGGTTCTTGTGGTAGCTGCAGTGGTAAAGCACAATGGACGAGCAGTTCTCATGGTTACATCATCTGGATGGTGCTGGCCATCTTGGTGGCCTCCTTGGGGCATACTCGTGATGGACGCACATGATCGCGTATTTGTCATCGATCAGGGTGATCAATCCTTGATGTCGGTGAGGTAGAGGAAGTCACAGTCGACGAACTGGTCCAACCCGGGCCAGAGGTCGGAGGCGGAGAGGTGGCGGTTGGAGCCGCTGCCTTTCCGGGGAGGGATGAAGTTGGAGATGATGGCACCTCCACACATGGCCGGACTGCTACGAGCTTTCTACAAGACAAGAGTCTTCTTTTTCAAGTTTAGTTAAGAAGTGAAACAGAGGAAAGGATGGGAGAGGAGAGGTAAGGTACAATTAGCGGGGAGAAGGCCAGGGAATGGATTTCTTTTTTTTTTTTGTTTGTTTTTGGAATGTTGGGGTTATGGAGATGATGGAAGGGCGGTGATGGATGCCATATCCTCCCTCTGTAGCTCCTCCACGAACAGCACCGAGTCCAGCCTTGGGTTTGGGTGGAGAATGATCGGTGGTTGCAGGGGGTGGGACGGGTGTCGGCGGGCTCAACTGGCATCGGTGGACGGCGGATCTGCTCCACAGGGGGCTCCGGCGGCGTCGATGAGGCAGCACGGACAATTCGCCAGAGGGGGGAGGGAAACTCTGGTGTGGCAGCGGGGCAGTAGGGAGGCGATGGTGACGTGACGGTGGTGGCCAAACAGGATGGCAGTGGAACGGGAAAGAGAACGGTGGGAATGGTGGAGGTTAAACTAGGGTGATAAAAATCGTATCCTAATTTTTTTAGCTCTGATACCAAAAATGATGTGGGAGAGATGGGGTAGGATCGTTGGCGAGCCTAGAAGTCGCCTAAATTAGGGTACTATTTTTTTTTTTGGTATTTTTTTTTCTCTAGGGGTGGCAAAAAAACAGTGGGGATGTAAGATAGGAATCTGGATCTCATGGACTTGGGGACTCACCCTAACGAAGAGACCTCTCACCTCTAGGGCATCACACCCTCCTCGATACTTGAAGGCGCTAGGATGGATCTTAAAGGCCACGAGGGGATAGAGAAGATGGAATGGGTAGGGGGATAACTGGGCATCACGCCCACGCCCGAAGGCGAAGGACAGAAGAATCACTCTTCTAAAAACTCAAATTTTTTTATGAACTAAACTGATTTTTTTACAAAGGACTGAGGGTGGTATTTATAGACCTGTCCAACCCTCATTTGAATTTGAATACAGGATAAAAAGATAGGGATGACTCAAATTCAAATACAAGATAGGATAAGATAAGCCTATTCATATCTCAATCCTAACCAACCAAATCCTAATTCAAATTTCAAACAAAAGATAAATCCTAAATAAATTTATTCTAGAAATGCTCCAAGATCCATGCCACTCTGGGATCCGTGCTGCTCCGAGATTCGAGCGGGCCGATGTCCCCATCATAGTAGCATTCTTCTAACTTTAAAACATTACCTGTAGGTAATAATAGAAGATAGGTGCCTACAGCTTTAGCATACATGGCATCTCCACTAGCGCTATATAGCTTGAAATCACCTTTCTTCAATTCTCTAATTCTGTGGAGTCCCTATAAAGATTTACAGATATGAGACCCATATGCAGTATCCAATACACATGAATTAGAAATGAAAGTACTCAATGATAAATTAGTTTGCATCATATACAAACCTTTAGATGCTCCACTTGCATCTGGCTTCGCATTTGCAAGATATGTCTTGCAATTCTTTTTCCAATGCCCTTGCTTGCCGTAGTGGAAACAGGCTCCATCATAAACTGCCTTCTTAACTTTCTTCTTCTTGTGGATGCTCTTTTTAGGGTTGAACTTTCTTTTTAAACACTTTCTATTTGCCTGTTTCTTCTTCCCGTTAATGAGAAGAAGATGAGCCTTATCATCTTTTAAGTGACTCTCTGTTGTCTTGAACATATTCAACAGTTCAGGCAAAGATATGTTCAGTTTATTCATGTGATAATTAAGAACAAACTAAGAGTAGGAATCTGGAAGTGACTGCAAGATTAAATCCTGATTGAGTTCACCATCCATCACAAATCCTAATTGACCTAAACGGGTGATTAAGTCAATCATTTTTAATACATGGGTTTGTACAGATGAACCCCCACTCATCCGTGCATGGAACAACTGCTTCGATATCTCGTATCTAGCAACCCTACTTTGCTCTCCATGTAGCTTTTTTAAGTTAAGCAATATGGACTGAGGTTCCATACCTTCATGTTGCCTTTGGAGCTCATTGCTTATCGAGGCTAACATGATGCACCTGACAGTTTTACAATTATTTTACCATATTTTGTGTGTGGCAATTTCCTCCTTTGATGCATCTTCTTCGATCGGCTTAGGGTCCGAAGAATCCAGAATATAAGAAAGTTTTTCCTGAGTAAGAACTATTCTCAGGTTCTTTAACCAGTCCACATAATTGGGACCGGTTAACTTGTTGGCATCTAAAATATCCCACAGTGACAAATTTGAAGCCATTACAAAAAAAAATCCTACATTTAATTAAGAACAATATCAACAGACCACTCAAGATAACATTCATGACTAGATAAGGACTTTATATTTAATTATGTCTCCCACTATTTTATTCAAATACCATAACCCTCAATTTATGGTAAGCGAGAAACCTTACTGGTTTCTTTAGTGGGGTTGAGATCCCAATTCCTCATGAGTGCCTTGTGTTACATAACAAACATTCATGAGTTCAAAGGTAGGACTTCTTTTCCATTTGCAACCTATACAATTCTCAACAAATAAACTGTCTCTAAGACACTTATAGTCTTGTGTTACACAACAAACTATAATGTCTTAGTTTAGTCAGACCCTTCATTTCTATATAGCCATGACAGAATAATGTTGTCATTGTGTTACACAACAAAGCAACAATTTCCAACCATGCCATAAAGCACTAAGTGCACCAAGACAAATTTTATATCAAACCCTAGAGTAGGCCTTGTGTTACACAACAAACCTACTATAGTTTTGATATTAATTTGGCTTAGCATGAAGGAAGGCCAATTATAGTATACTCAATCAATTAGCATTCCTAAGTTAAGGTTTAGATATGAACAAATTGGCTAGGTAAGTGGAAGGGATGAGGGGGTCCCCCTATTGCTTTCCTTAGACACCAATTGATTTGGCCAGGTCAGACAATGGAACCAATTAAAAAATCTCATTCCCTTTACCTTCCCAGAACCACTTGCCTAGACACCAACTGGCTGATCAAACCCTAATCAATTTTGCATTATGATTGAGTTTATACTATGACTAAATATGTTTTATATGAGGGCTTTGATGGTCTCATACACATCCTAAATAATCATGTCATTATTATTCATAACAACAAGTATAAACAAAAGCATATCAATCCAGCATATGCAAAAGTATGATTATCCATCAATCATATTTATCTTAATATGCAAATCATAGCATGATTTTACAATTTCTTCGTTCACCTCACTTATTCATGGGATATGGCTACAGCGGCACCCCTACATGCCATAGGAGATCCCATTGAATGGGAAGAGATGGCCTTTAAACCCTACTTAATCCCTATGACCAGACGACCATGGTGACTAACCCAATCCAAAGCAGTTACTTGGATAAGACATGTCATTAAGATGCATTTGATTAGCCATATGCATAATATCATATTGAAACAATAACATGCTCTTTTTATGATAATATATACTATCATACATAGATTAGGATCAGCCCCTAATCCAATGGCAAACATCATACTATGATTATCTTTCATAACCATACAGCATTCCACTGAACCCTAAGTAATGGCATGCATCAAAAACTATGATCAAACTAGCTATCTAATAAGCATTTGATCATACAAATGACAATAAATTGAATGAATTAAGGGTTACTCTGATACCACTGATGGGTTTCTTAAGGGTCATCAAGCATGTATGATGCATTGAATTTCAAAAATTTGCACAAAGAAAAACCCTTATTGGCTAGAAACCCTAATCCCAAGATCCCCTCATTCATATACAACTAATATAACACTAATATGGTTCATGATAAATACTTGGAATGCTGTTTTCCACTTCTTTCTATAAGGATCACAAGTGTAAGCCCTCCAACGGTGATCCACACAGGAATTGACCCAAGGAAGAACTCCTACTTCAGTTGCTTGCTTGACTAGGACTCCTCTTGACAGCCTTCTGGACTTTGACCTTTGTAGGACACCCTACCCTCTTGTAGGGTACTCTGAATGCTTTCCAAAACCACTCTTAGATTTGGGATTGCCCTCATATAGGATACTCTAGGCTTATGTCTTAAATCCTAAGACTTGTCCTAGTAAGAACAACCTTGTCTTAAAGAGACAAGGTTTGTCTTAAGGAGGAGGGAGGAAGGTATAACACTTAGAATAAAAACTATGGTGGAACTCTTCTGAAACCCATAACACCGCTCCTATTTATAATGTTAGGAGGGGAATGTGATATGTCTAGCCATCAACTTATTAGATATGATTTTTCAAGACCCAAGAGAAGTTATCTAGCTTGAAAGGTCATATCCAATAAGTTGATTCATGCACCAAGTCACATATTCGCATCCCTTCTTATTCCCGGATGATTTTTGACTTGCCACATGGCAAGTACTGGTCTCTGGGTAGCCAAGAGGCTCCTCTTCAATCTCCAAGCATCGAAGAATTTGAAGATTCCTGATAGCATAAGGACACTTCGTCAAACCGCGCGCCAAATGAAGAGACGCGTCTCTTCATGCACGCATTCCCTTTCAAACCTTTTTCATGCCAATTTAAAAGGTGTTGATAGGTCAGAAATAATCTTAAGGGGAGTGGGGATATGTGCCAAGAGAGTCCCAGATGAATCAGCCAAAGTGATTCATTTGCAGAAGGACTCTTGGTCCTTTTCTGTGATCCATTCCTTGGCGCGCGCACATATGCGCCCAAGGAGTCCATGCCAACTTGGACTCTAGTCCAAGTGGCGTTCCATGTCCAATTAAATCAGGATAAAACATGATAAAGGTTGTCTTAACCTAGACATAACCCAATTTAAGTCTCTCTTAAATTGGTTAATCAAAATAGTAAGCAACTGGACCCAAATTGACTTGGATTAGGAATTAGGTTAGCCTATATATGCTAATGTGCAATCTAGATAACCAATTAGGATCCCATGACCCTAATTAAATTATGTATGACTTCCTTGGTCAACTCCCTAACGTGTGTGACCCTTTGGGTTCCACATCTAGCCAGCAGTAGGTTTAGATTTAGCCAATTCGAACCAATCAAACCCGATTGACCTAATTAGGTTAAATTGAGTTGACCTAAATTTCTAATTCGATCTGTCCATCGAATTGACTCATGAAACCAATCCAATTGATCCATGAATACCTACAAGATATGATTGACATCTAGCAATGTGTCATGTCTACCCGGAAGATGAGGAATTTGGTTAAAAGTACCAAAATACCCTTCAAAATAAAGTTACCGGGCAATTCAATCTTTCGATCTTCCATTATCTCGATTAAGTGACGGGTATGGATAAATGTCAAACCCTAGCATTTAGTCATTTTGAATCTCTATTTGATAATGAAGACTCAGTTAATGACTGATTAGAAACCACTTCTAATCTCATCCTACTTTGATCAAAGACTCCTTGAATCATCAATCAAAGAGATCACTTGGGATAACAATTCCTCTTACCAGGAATGATCGATTCCTTGTTGGTCCACTCATATCCTTCGTACACCTTCCACCATATCCAAGAACACCCCGTACATGACTTAATGTCATGAATAAGTATAAACCAAAATATGACTTAGTGTGCATAAGGAACCATGGAGACCTTATGTCTAAAGATCACATGCACAACTCCTACTTCGAGATCTATCTTTTGTCAAGTAGTAAGACTTCCATGAGATAGTCTCGATGCAGATCAGTTCAGTGAGCTCATACTCCAATGAGCACCCTTATCCTTGTATTAGTGTCTCTACACAAGTGGCTGTGAGACCAACCACCCTCATATTAGAGCATACATAGGATAAGCTAGTCTTTCCGGACTTATCGATCCCCGAACCGATGGTCCATCGACTAGGAACATTTTAGGTTAGGGTTTAAAGGAACTTAGGTCTCACTGTCATGATATCCATCATAACCCTAATTCCATTTGCCATAACCTATGGGGTTCATCATAATCTTTAAACAAGACACAGCAATATGATGAAACAATATGCCTTTATTAATATATTAAATATCATATAGGAGTTGGAAGATTACAAAAATGCCCTTGCATAAGATTGGCTTTTAGGGCACTTTCCTTTCAATAAAGTGAGACAACTGAGTCCAGTTGAGTCCACTTAGTCAAGTCCAGTTGTCTTTAATCCAGTCAACTCAATCGAGTCCATGTAATTTTCATTCAAGAGGAGAGTCATAGACTAGGAGATTCACCAGGCCCCACTCCAGCCCCCAGCCCATGCGCCTGGGCCCTTTCTTGCAGCCCCAGTTGGCGCCCTCCCCAGCCCAGCACCCCAGTCCAAGGTCCAAGAAAGATGGCACCCCAGACCAGCCCATGCCCACCTGGAGTTCATGCATCCAAGCCCATAAGGAGGCCGCCCAAGACTACATGGAGTTGCTGTCCAAGCCTAAGAAGATGAGGCACCCTAGTCCAAGAGAGTTTTCTTGATCCTCAAGTTTTGTAATCCCAGTATGTCAGGGAGTCTAGGGACCTGGGTGAATTTATAAATATCCACCCCCTCCCCCTTGTAATGAACAACTTTTGATGAATAAAATTTGAGTGTTTCTCTATTTGCTGTGCCTTGTGCATTGTCGCTCTGTGAGGCCCAACAAGCCCTAGCTTTCTTCTAACCTAGCCACGCCCTTTCTTTCTTCCTCCAAGCAAACCCTAGCCGACCTCTAGTACTTCTCCAACCCAGGCCACCACCTCCCCACCTTCTCTAAACCCTAGGATGCCCCCCATCTCCATCCATCTTAGGCTGCCCCTCACATATATTTATATAGGACGCTCACCATCAATCGAGCCCTAGGCCACCCATAGTCCTCCAAGCCAAGGCCACCGCCCTTCATCTCCAAATCAGGCCATCCCCTGCTTCTCCTCTAGGCCACCATCCTCCAGCACCCAGGCACCCTCTTTAATAGCCAGGCCACCAACCACAAGTCCAGGCGCCCTCCAAGTGTCAAGCCGCCAGCCCCTGCAACACCCTCTTCCATCCTTCCTCCAATCCAATTAGCTATTTTGTGTTTTTTTCATCTTCTTCATCTCTAACCTTGACGTTTGCAGGATCCCTTTGGTGAAACAATCCTTAGAAGAGGTTTTTCCTTGCCTCGAGACCAGCTAATAAAAAGTCGACGGATCTACGGGAACAAGGCTTCATCATCCAGGTGCTGATCCAGAGTGCTGAAAGACCCCATCTATGATAAGGAAGACATCGTTGCCAGGTATTTGAACCATACCCTCTCTTTAAATCTATTTTATTGAAGTTGACAAGCCCTAATTAGTGGTTTCTTAACCCTAGGGTCTTGTTCTTTATCTCTTTGATAAGTTTCTAATCTACAGGTAGTAGTTTTAGTCTTTACATCATCTCCTAGTTTGTTCTTCATCTCTTTTACGGGAACAAAGTTCATATAAAATCTGAAATTTAATTGCTCTCTTTAATCTACATATTCTTTATGTTCATCCCTTGCATACTCATCCCCCATCACTTTCCTATTGTAATTGTCTTAATTATTAGATTTCCTTCTATTCTTGTTGGCATATAAAACAATTTACTTTCCTTCTTTTCACAAGTCAACTCTTGACCTAATTAACTTTTCTTTTTAATCAAACTACCTTAAATAACCTAAAAGAAAATAAAAAACATCTTTCCATAATACTTAATTAATTTAAGAAAATAAATAATAAATCTTAAAAACTTCCTAATATTTTCTGGATACCTTATTTGATTTGCATTTCATTCTCATAAGACACCTTAAGGGCATAAATCCCTAAAATAACATAAGGTGAAAATTTTATTACCCTTCCTTGGCCTACAAACCACCATCCTTCATATTGCATAACCTAAACCTTTAATTTAAAATCAATTAGATGTTAGTCCTAGGGCATTAGAGCTCACTAGGACAAGGCTTCCAAAAAGTTGGATCGAGTCAAGATTAACTGGTCGGCTGGTGTCTAGGAAAGGGGTTCAAGGATGATGCAGTCCTGAAGGAAGGTGGTTTCTAATTGGTTTCATTGACTAACCTAGCAATTTATTCGGTATCTAAGAAAAGTAATGGAAGAACTCCCACCGATCTTACCCTTACTTGGCTAGTCGGTTAGTTAGTTTTTGACTTGGAAGGCTTCAAGACAATCATGGTAGTTAGGAGCTATTTAGATATAGATTAACTCTAGGACAGAGAGTCTATTATTTAACAACATATTTGCTAATAAAACTTTAACCTAATTAAAACACTCTTCTCTATTATTTCTAGATTTATGATTCCTTAGATTCTCATCTTTAGACCTCTTCTCCCTCTTTCTTGTTTTCTTTTCTCCCCTCTTCCTCTTAAAAGAAAAATCAAAATTGTCACTTGGAAAAGAAAATCTGGTCGACTAGTAAGAATAGATCTAAATCCTACCCTTGACCAAGAAGACTTAATCATGGAAGAATTAGGATATCCCCTAAGCTTGAGAGACTACTGCTACTCGATTGGATCTGCCCAACCATCTTGCATTCAACTACCCCAAACTAATGCTACCAATTTTGAGATCAAGCCTCAAATTATCAATATGCTCCCTAAATTCATGGGATTTGAGGATGCCTACATTTTCATTAGGGAATTTGTAGAAGTGTATGATACTATGAGAATACATGAACTCTCGGAAGATGCTATTAAACTTAGGCTAATTAATTTTGCCCTCAAACAAAATACCAAGAAATGGATGTATAGTTTACCTACCTAATCAATAGTAACATGGGAGAGCTTTATGAATACATTCTTAAGGAAGTATTTTCCATACCATAAAATAGCCAAGTAAGAAATGAGATTATCCAATTTTATTAACTAAGGGAATAGCCCTTTTGGAAATGCCAAGATTGATTTAAGAATTTTTTGAGCCAGTGTCCACACCATAGGATAGAGACTTGGAGGTTATGTCAAACATTTTATGAAAGTTTAAACATAAATCCCATAACCATGCTCGAGTCGATGTGTCAGGACAATTTTATGCACAAGCCACCTAATGAAGTCGGGCAATTTCTAGAGGATTTAGTAAAAAAGAGCCTATAGTAGGAGGGAACTAGGGAATCTAAAAACACACAATCAAGAGGTGGTATGAACTAAATCTCTGTATCCATAGCTGAAGAGGCTAAGATGGCATCCTTGATTCATAGCATAAAGCAAGTCTTGGAACTCAAGGAATAGGCCCCTATAAATCAAGTGAACCATGTATCTGCACCTGTATGCAATAAATAAAATGATCCAGGACATGTAGTAGAAGAGAGTCCCCACTTTATAACCCAAACTAAAAATGGTTGTTAAATGCAACTTATCAAAGAATGATCAATAATCTCTATGCACCAACCTACAACCTAGGGTGGAGGAACCATCCAAACTTTTTCTGGCACAAGTCCTAATGCGTGTGGTCTAACTTTAACCAGCCTAACCCAAGGTCCAATCCTACCAAAAATAGCCCACCAGTCAATGATAATGAAAAGAGGTTTAGTTCTCCAAACAAAGCCCTGAAAACTTTAGCTAAATCCCAAGCTGATACCTATGCCATAATTAATAGCACCAATTCTATCCTGAATAACTTCACACAGAGAATGGGTCAACAGTTATTCTCTAATACCTAGGTTATAGCTTATTTGAAGATGCAAGTAGGTTAGTTAGCTATAACTATCAATGAAAGGGAATGAGGTAAACTACCAAGTCAGCCCGAGGCTAACCCTAAAAATCTAAATACTCAAGGATAGAAACAAGGAACCCAGATTAACCAATTAAATGGCATTCATACATTAATATCTAGGAGACAAATAAATAATCAGCTGGGTGCATCTAAAGAAGAAGAATTAGAAGTCCCACTCTCTAGACAAATAATTGAGTAGGGTTAGCTCAAAACACCTAAGGCATCAGAACCTGATGTAATACCCAACCCACTAGCTGATCCTTTGCTAGAATTTACTGAGCCAAAGATCAAGGTTGTAGCACCATTCCTAAAGAGACTTAAGTCCAATCAAAATTCAGCCTAATTAGATAAGATTTGGAAGGTCTTTAAGTAATTTAAAGTGAAAATCTCTTTACTGGACGTGATCCAACAGGTCCTGATTTATACTAAGTTTCTTAAGGACCTGTGTACCAAGAAGAAGACCACTAATATATCTAAGAGAGCCTTCCTGGTAGCCAGTGCAAGCTCTTACTTGCCACACCACATGCTAGTGAAATACAAAGATCCAAGGTCACCCACTATTTCATGCATTGTAGGGAACACCCTCATCAATAGGGCTCTATCAAACTTAAGGGCAAGTGTCAATATATTACCATATTTAGTATACAAGCAATTAGGGTTGGGAGAACTAAAGCCCATGGGAATAACCCAATAACTGGCAAATCGATCGTTAAAAGTATCCATGGAAATAGTAGAGGATGTGTTGATTAAAGTTAGTGACTTTATTTACTCGATAAATTTTATGATTCTAGAAACTGAACTGGTAACAAACCCAAAGAGTCATATCCCAATTATATTAGGTAGATCATTTTTGGCCACAGCTAATACCCAAATTAATTGCCAAAATGGGATAATAAAACTTTCTTTTGGGAATATGTCAATCGATCTGAATATTTTTAATCTCACAAATACATATCAAATGAGCAACTTGAATTGTGTTCAGGATACTGTCTATGATCCAATTGACCTTAGCAATGAAGAGCTTGACCTAGAACTCTGGATGAACCAAGATGGAGAGGAAATTAACAAGCTTTCTGCAATTAACTAAAAATCAAGATGGAAACCTCTAATTGAACCACTCGAGACAATGCCTAAACTATTATCCAAACCATCAGTGGAGGAAGCACCCAAATTGGAATTGAAACCACTTTCCAAGCACCTCAAATATGCATATCTAGGTCATTAAGAAACCCTACCAGTGATCATTTTAGCAAACCTAGACTCCACATAAGAGGAAAAATTATTAAATATCCCTAGAAAAAATAGAGAAGCTTTAGGATGGACCATGGTTGATATAAAGGGGACTAACCCCTTGACTTTCAACATAAGATTCACTTAGGGGAGGAAGCCAAGCCTATAAGAGACACCTAAAGGAGACTCAACCCATCCATGAAAGAAGCAGTAAAGAAAGAAATTATAAAATTCCTTGACAACAATATAATTTATCCTATTTTAGATAGCTCTTGGATAAGTCCTATACAAGTGGTACCCAAGAAGTCGAGAGTTACTGAAATCCAAAATGACAACAATGAATTGGTCCCAACCAGAATTCAAACTAGATGAAGGGTTTGTATCGACTATATAAAATTAAATGTAGCCACTAGGAAGGACCACTTTTCTCTTCCCTTTATAGACCAAATGCTAGAATGATTAGCTGGGCATGACTTTTACTACTTTCTAGATGGATACTCTGGTTACAATCAAATTGTTATAGCCCTAGAAAATCAAGAGAAGATGACATTCACCTATCTATATGGAACCTTCACTTATAGATGTATGCCCTTTTGTTTATGCAATGCACCATTCACTTTTCAAAGGTGCATGATTAATATTTTCTTAGATATGGTCAAATGGTTCCTTGAGAGTTTTATGGAAACTTTTTTATCTTTGGGTCTACCTTTTCTAAATACCTATATCATCTTAGACTAGTCTTGAAAAGATGTGATGAAAAGTATCTGGTACTAAATTAGAAAAAGTGTCAATTTATAGTGAAGGAAGCATAGTCCTTGGCCATGTGATTTTAAAAAGAGGTATAATAGTAGATAAATCCAAGGTAGAACTGCTTATAAATCTTCACCTAAATCAGTCAAAAAAATTAGATCATTGCTTGGACATCCTAGATTTTATAGGAGATTTGTTAAGAATTTTAACAAAGTGGCTCAACCATTAACTAATCTATCAGCCAAAGAAGTCAAATTTGACTTTACATCTGAATGTATCGAGTCGTTTGAATATTTGAAGAAAGATTTAACTTTAGCCCCAATTATTTACCCACCTATATGGACTCAACCTTTTGAGCTCATGTGTGATGCATCTGATTATGCCATAGGAGCGGTCCTAAGTCAAAGAATTGATAAGCTACCTCGAGTAATCTACTATGTTAGTAAGACCTTAAATGATTCACAGCTCAATTACTCAACTACTAAAAAGGAATTTTTAGTTGTGATATTTGCATTAAAAGAATTTAGGTCTTCTTTAGTAGGGTCTCATGTAATCATCTACAATGATCACTCCACCATTAGGCATCTTCTTTCAAAAAAGGATGCCAAGGCACGCTTACAAGAATTTGACCTAAAGATCATAGATAAAAAAGGTACTGAAAATGTAGTGGTTGATAATCTATCAAGGTTAGCAATTACACTTACTGAAGAATTACCTTTTAATGAGTCCTTTCCTGATGAACAACTTATGTTTATTACCATAGAACCATGGTACACTGACATAGTTAATTACTTAGCCACTGATGAAATTTTGATGCACTAGAATACTCAGAACAAAAATCAATTTTTCTTTTAAGTAAAATACTTTATTTGGGATTATCTATATTTATTTAAATAATATCCTAACTTAATTATTAGAAGATGCATCCCGGATCAAGAAGTTAGGAGCATGTTGTCCTTTTACCATGACCAAGCTTTTGGTGGTCATTTTGGAGCTAAAAAGATAATGGCAAAGGTACTCCAATATGCATTCTATCGACCTAACCTATTTAAAAATGCTTATGAATATTGTAAAAGTTATGTTAGATGCCAAAAAATAGATTGGTTCATAAAGACAGATATGATTCTTATGAATCCAACTTTGTTGCCTAGTTGGCCAACCCAAGAGGGGGTGAATTGGGTAAGTAAAAAAAAATTTAACAAATATGTGCCTTTTGAAAATTTTGTGTGGTGAGTGAAGTGATAGAGTATTGCAAGTGGAAGTAAATAAGTATGCAAAAGCAAAAGCAAGCATAAACACCAAAAAACTTAGATTGGTTCGGAGCAACCCAGCTCCTACGTCCATTACCCAAGGTGCACACTTTGGATTTCCACTATATTCATCCCGAATATAGTCGGATTATTTTCTTACAGGCCCACAATCCAAAACCCAATACAAAGTTAATTTTTCCTGGGTTCACTAAAAACCCAACTTGGTTTTCAAGGCTAACCAATAACCTAAAACTAACTCATAAGCTACAGCCACATGCTGTACTTGTAACAACTCAAAAATATAGTTAACAAAAGAAGCAACACAAAAAATAAATCCAATGTGTTGAATGGTTGTAGTTGAAGCTCTTAATGAGGCCTTCTTGAATGCTTCTTCAATGCTCTTCAAGGCTCTCTTAACTCTTCTAAAATAAACTCAAGAAGTTGGTGGGAAGTTGTTGGAGAACTTGAGTTTTTACTTAAAAGCTCTTGGAATATTCAATACTCTATTTAAAGTTCCATCAAAATTCTTAAAGTTCTTTTCTCTTCACTTAAATCCACTATTTATAGCTTTTTGAAGTGTTTCCAAGTGAATATGGCCGTTAGAATTCCTTGGAATTCAAAAACTAGCTATTGGGAGGCTATAGAATTAAGAAATTCCAAATTTGAAACTAGCCATTACTGTTCAAATTCTGGGATTTGAGTTGGCTTGCAGACTTCGAGTCAGCTCAGATTGATAGTGAAGTAAAACTAAAGTCTATAAGAGTCGACTCATTTCAGATTAGAGTCAGCTCAATTGACTGGAGTCTCAGAAGCAAATATCTTCCACTCTATGAGAGTCAGCTCGGATCTTCATTGAGTTGGCTCGAATGTTGTATATCAAAAAATTTATATACTGTGCCAAACAATATATCAGCTCTATTTAATTAAGTCGGCTTAAGTGAAACTTCTTTGGAGTCTACCAAAAAGCTTCAAACTTCTACCAAACTTCTTCCAAACAACTTCTAAACAACTTCTAAGATCTTTAAACTTAAAATTACATTGATTTGGCCCTTTTTACATGAATATACAAACGAATTTATCTAGGGCTCTTAAATGATTGAAATATACATGAAAATTTTTCTTTGAGTACATGAATTCATTTCAATGATTTTAGAATTGTAGGATGGATGATTGTCCATACGAAACATCCTACAAAAACTTCTTAAACATTTGAAAAGTATTAGTATCAAATGCATCCTCCAATATTTTTTAATGATGACAAAACATTGGGCATGGAAATAAATGCACCTTTACATTTTTAACTATATCAAAGTAAATGACAACTATATCAAAGTAAATTAGTTTAGAATATGCTATCAGTGTATCAAGCAATTCAAATTATGATCTATTGTAGGAGTTCATTTTATAATTTGACTAAAGTATCAAAGCTGTTGTCAATTCATTTTACAAATTGATTGAAGTATCAAAGCTTTGCAAAAGAGTTCAGTTTACAATTTAACTGAAGTATCAGAGCTTTATAAGTTAAGTATCAGAGCTGTTCAAATTAAATATCAGAGCTATTGAGCATTCATTTTATAACTTGACTGAAGTATCAGAGTTTTGCAAAAGAGTTCATTTTATAATTTAACTAAAGTATCAGAGCTTTAGAGTGAAATGTCAAGGTCCATTATAATTTTATAAAATATACTCTCCCTTACTTAAGCATTTTGCACATACATTGCAAATATAAGTTCTCATGTAATTTTTCATTGTAATTTCACATTTTCCTTATGTTTTTCATGCATTACATAATATTATCATCATTTTCCATGCTTCACATATTTCTCACCCTTTTTGTCATCAATAAAAAGTATAAATGCTTTGTTATATTATCATTTTCCATTACATATTTCTCCCCCTTACTATTGAATTAAATTTTATCACACATTTAGAGAGTAAAAGAGAGTAAATAACATAAAAAGTGAAATTTCATAAACATTAAAATTTCAGTTCAATACAAAACATACATGAAACACAACATACATAAGACATCTGTGAGGCTAGTCCTCATCAGATAGAAGATCTAAACAACTGAAGCCATAACCCTATGTGCTGAAGGCCTAGGAGTCTGATGAGTCATGTTCTTAGTCCTAAGAGAAGGACCGGCTCTTGGTGCTCTAGATCTATGATATTGTCTAGGTGTGTCTCGAGTAGATGCTAGAGGAGGAGTAGGATCTGGCTCAGGTGCCGAGGGAGGTGGCTCTAAAAGCACTGGAGTCCTCTGATCAGTAAAGGCATCTGATAGCCTAAGAATGCTGGTCTCAGAGAGGATCTGAGTAGCTGGTGTATCTGGGATGCTCTGCTCTGGCTACCCTGCCTCTACTGCAGGTGTGTCCATACCATGCTCATCAGCCTATTGATCAAAGTCCTGACCATCATCTTGTGTTGGAGGAGATGATCTGGAAGGTCCAACCAAGGTGGTCTGATGTATAGCTGCTAGAATCTGACCGAATCCATCTCTTATCTCGGTTTGTAATAGATCTATCCATGAATATACCACTACCTGAATAGTTTGAAGGTTTGATCTAAGGGCAGAAATGTCATCTCGAAGTACCTGTATCTACTCAAAACCTTACTTCCCACTAGTACTGGGCTCAGAAGGAACTGATGGAGGAGGTGTGGTAGGTGCTGGCTCTGAATGTCCAGCCTCATCATCTAGCTCGTCCTCATCATCAGTCTGCTCAGCAACATCTGCACCAATTGGAATATCATTTCCTCATCATCACCATTAGAGTGAGCTGCTCTCTATCCAGATATCTTCTTCATCCATGCTCCATCAACTTTGTGGTACCCCATCCTATGTAGTGACTTATCTGAATATCTATCTATGTGTAATAGGGGTCTGCTATCCTCACTTGACAAGTTAATGCCACAATCCTGGAAAAAGAGTGAAGGCCATCCTGTAGGGTAGACATAACCTGGCCTTCCAAGCTGCATCCCTGATCTAAGCCATCATAATGAATGGTAAATTGAGGGCCTCCCCCTCAATCAAGTTCCTCATGAATATCAGGTCACGCTCGCTTACCTAGTCAAATCTTCCGGTCCTGGGTCAAAACACTCTATGATAATATTGTGAAGTAATCTCATTTCAAGTGATAGCTAGTTTGCTTGAACATTTGAAATTCCCTCCACATTACTTCTTTCAAGAATTGTCCTCAAAGTTCTCTATCTAATTTTCAGGTTCAAGTAACACTTCCCAGCTTTTGGCATTTGAAGAACCCTACTTAACCCAGTTTCATCAATAGACATGGTAATTCCCTTTACTGTGGAGAGGATCTGGTATGCCCCAAGGGATAAATGCTTAAAAAAGTTTTGACTAAGGTGGGATATGTAGGGACATCCAATGAACAGAAAAACACCCAACCTTGAGCTTCAATCCACTCACCAATATGAAAACTTTGTTGTTCAAGAAAAGTAAAATCCAATCATCTACCTGAAGTAACTGGTCGATTATCCATTTGGATGATTTGCCACTATGGAGGAGGAAGAACTTGGGGATCTTCTTAAGTCGGCTCATCCTACCTTCTTTTGGATCTCCTCTCGGCTTGAACAGTGCTAGGTGCCGCTCATTTAGATCTCTTTGCCATAGCTCTCTTGGATGCCATGGGATCAAGAATCAAAGGGAATTTGGAAGGTTTGCATGGTCCCTAGGGTTAGAGTGGAAAGTGGTCCCTAATGCTCCGATTCAATAATAAATAGAAGGGTGAATAATTTAGGGCTTGCAATCCTTATGTAGGCCCACCATCCGAGTTGACTCGTCTAAACTGCTCTTCTTGCTCAAGTCGGCTTGAGCAAAACTAGGAAAAAAGGTTCAAAAAATCAAGGGAAAGGTTCCTACTCCTAGAAAAATACTAAGAGAGGTGTGTATTAACCTTAAATAGGTGATGGAGGTCCTCTAGATAAATTTTCCTTAAATTTTGAAGAAATTTGGTCAAAAATTCTAAAAGGGGTCACAAAGACCTAATTCTCCTCTAATCATTTAAAATCTATCCTCACTAAGTGGTTTGGTAAAGATGTCAGCCAATTATTTTTTAGTATAAATAAATTCAAGTTCAATATCACCATTTTGAATATGATCTCTAATGAAATGATGTCTAATTTTAATATACTTATTTCTTGAATGCTGAATAGGATTCATTGTTAGTTAATAGCACTTGTGTTATCATATTTGATTGGAATTTTAGATTTAATAATACCATAATCTTCTAGTTGTTGCTTAATCAATAAACTTGAGCACAATAACTCCCGCAGCCACATACTCTGCCTCAGTAATAGATAGTGTCATGGAGTTTTGTTTCTTGTTGTTCCATGATATTAAGTTTAACCCTAGAAATTGATATGTGCCACTTGTGCTCTTTCTATCAATTATACAACCACCATAATCAGCATTTGAATAACCAATTAAATTTAAAGATGAAGGTTTAGAGTATCATAATCCTAAGTTTGATGTACCTTTAAGATATCTTATGATTCTTTTAATAGCAAGTATATGTGATTTTTTAGGATTAGCTTGAAATCTTGCACATATACAAATACTAAATAGTATATCAGGTCTACTTGCAATGAAATAAAGTAGAAATCCGATCATATCTCAATACAGTTTTTGATCTACTTTGTTACCTTCCTCATCATTGTTAAGTTTGCAGGTTGGGCTCATGGATGTGCCAATTTCCTTTGTAGATTCTATCCCAAACTTCTTCAAGAGTTCTTTAATGTACTTTGTTTGGTTGATGAATATCCCTTCCTTTGTTTGTTTGATTTGCAGTCTAAGAAAGAAAGTGAGTTCACCCATCATGCTCATTTCAAATTCTCCCTATATTAGTTGTTGGGTTTCTAGGGTTTCGTTGGTATAGCAAAATAATGGATTTCAAAAAATTTCTTTCTTGAAACTCCAAATAACTTGAAACCCTAAGCCCAAGATCCCTTATTCATTATAATTAACAAGTCATGCAATTAGGGTTTAGAAAAATACCTGGAATGCTAACTCCTTCTTTCCACTAGGCACACAAGTGCATGCCCTCTAGAGGTGATCCACACAGGAATGGAACATAAGAAGCACTCCTTAGTAGGTTGCTTAAATCACTGGGACTCTTCTGATAGCCTTTCTTCCTTTGGCAGCCTCTCCTTTCTTGCTCAGACCCTTGCCCTCCAGTAGAGCACTCTGAGCCCTTTCCAAACCTCCCTTCACTCTTTCTATCACTTTCTAATTCTCTTCCTAGACCCTTGTCTTAAAATGGGGACCTTGTCTTAAGACAAGATTTATCCTCTTACAAGGGAAGGAAGAGAGTGGGTGGATAGAGTGACAATGTAAGAGTGTAGGAAAGAAGAAAATTCTGATACCCATCGGAACAAATACCGATGAATATTTATAGGAGAGGGGAAGGCACCAGATATGGTCACTCATCAGCCTTTGATCTGTCAACCAACAGATCAAATAAGATCCTTCAATGAGAAGGAGTCTTATCTTTGAAAAATCATGACTCTTCTGCACCAACTGCCTTATTCAAGTCCCTTCACTCCTTTGGCCAACTTCTCCACTTGCCACTTGGATATTACCGGTTGTAAGAAGGCCAAGGGACATGGCTTTTCATAGGAAAATACTAGTGATTTGTAATTGCTTAAAGTAGAAGGATTTTGCTTAGGTTTTCGCACCAAATGAAGAGTCGCAACTCTTCATTTGCGCCAACCACCATCTCACCGAACATCCCATTTGTTGACTGGTCAAAACCCATATGAGAGGGCATGGAGATGAGGATAAAGTTCCTTGGACTTTACTTGGCTATAGCAACTGATAGGCAGAAGGACTCTTGTCCTTCCTATGTGCCAAAGTTTTGTGCACCAATAGTGAAGAGTCGCGACTCTTCACTTTGCACACCACCTTTCTCCACGCTATTCATATATTTGACCTAGTAAAAAACCATGCAAAATGGGTGTCAAATGAAAGTGGATTTAATGTACTTTATCATTGTATCAATGATTATCAGGTAGAATGACTCTTGGTTCTTCTGTGTCCTTTTATTTATCGAGCACCCATTTTGGTGCCAAGAGTTCCATGCCATTTGGACTCTTGATATATGGCGCATAAAATGTCTAAAAAATATCAGATAAAATCTGATAATTTTGTCCCACTTAGGACTCAACCCAATTTAGGTCTCCCATAAATTGGTTAGTCTATTTAGCAACCTATTAGACCCAATTCAATTGGGTTAGGAGTTAGGTTAGCATACACATGATAGTATGTAATATAGCTAACCAATTAGGATCCCATGATCCTAATAAAATGCCAATTAACTTCCTAGGTCAATTTCCTACTATGTGTGACCCTTTGGATTCCACATCTAGCCAGTAGTAGGTCTAGTTCCATGCCAATTCGATCCAATCAAATCCAATTTGACTTAATTAAGTCAAATTGAGCTGACATAAGTTGCCAATTCGAACTAGCTTTTGAATTGACTCATGAATTCAATACAATTGATTCATGAAAACCTACAAGATATGATTGATATCTAGCAATGTGTCGTGCCTACTCGAAAGATGAAGAATTTGGTGAAAAGTACTAAAATACCGTTCAGTAAAAAGTTATCATACAATTCAATCGTTCGATCTCCCTGTATCCCGATTAAGTGGTGGGCATGGATAAATGTCAAACCCTAGCACTTAATCATTTTGAATCTCAATTTGATAATGAAGAATCGATCGATGAAAGATTAGAAACCCTATCTAATCTCATTCTGCTTTGATCAAAGACTTTCTGAGTCATCATTCGAAGATATCACACGGGATAACTTCTCCTCTTACTAAGAGTGATCATTCCTTGTTGACCTACTCATTACCTTCATACACAATCCGCCATATCCAGAAATACTCCATACATGACTTAATTGCCATGAGTGAGTATGCACCAAAATATGGGTTCATGTGCATAAGATACTATGGTAATCTCAGGTCTAAGGATCACATGCACAACTCCCACTAAGAGAACATTCTTTCGACAAGTAAGACTTCCATTTGATATTCTCTTGTCGGATCAGTTCAGTGGACTCATAACCTAATGAGCACCCACATCCTTGTATTAGTGTCTCTACACAAGTGGTTGTAAGACCAACCACCCTCTCCATCGAGCATACATAGGATGTGCTAGTCTTTCCGGATTCATCGATCCCTGAATCGATATCCAATGACTAGGAACATTTTAGATTAGGGTTTATAGGAACTTAGGTCTCACCGTTATGATCTCCATTATAATCCTAATTCTATTATCCTAACCTATGGTGTTCATCATAATCTTGATAAGATGCAGTAGTATGATGAATCAAAAGATGCCTTTTGTTAATAAATAATATCATACATGAGTTAGAAGATCATAGAAATGTCCTTATAATGATTGGCTTTTAGGATACCATTATTTCAATCTCTCACTTGCGCTAAAGCCAATCGCCAATTTTATATAATCTAAGTGGTGATCAAATTACTGCTTTGGTAGTGCTTTAGTGAATGGGTCTGCTAAGTTGTTCTTTGTATCTACTCGTTCAATGATAATATTTTATCTTCGAATGAGGTGGAAGCATCTTAGGATGTTCTTGGGCTTATTATGAGACCTTCATTCCTTAACTTGTACAACAACTCCACCAGTTATTCTACAGTAGGAACCATGCCCAATTCCGTGATGAATTTCTTCATTTGCACAGCTTCCCTTATGGCTTCACTTGTAGCTATATACTCTGCTTACTCACTGCACCACCATATAGGTGAAGACATACCCTGATATGGATTTGCTATCATCCAGATCTGATTGAAAAATAGAATTGGTATATTCTTTTAGTTTCAACTCTGATCCACCATATATTAGAAAAATATCTTTAGTCCTTCTCAGGTTCTTAAGAATATTTTTCTTAGCTTTCCAATGATCCTTCCTTGGATCAGCCTGGAACTTGCTTACTATGCCCAAGGCATAAGCAACATCAAGCCTGGTACATAACATGGCATACATAATTGATCCAACAGCCGAAGCATAAGGGATCAAACTCATTCTCTCTCTCTCCTCCGGTGTCTTAGGAGACATCTTTTTGGAAAAATGTATGCCTTGACTCATGGGCAAGTAACTTTTCTTACTTCCCTCTATATTGAATCTCTTCAACACTAAGTCAACATACCTAGATTGGGATAAGCCTAGCATCCTCTAGATCTATGTCATAGATCTTTATACCCAGTATATAGGATCCCTCTTCCAAATCCTTCATGGAAAACTGCTTTGATAGCCAAGACTTGGTCGATTGCAACATTGAGATATCATTCCCAATGATGAGTATGTCATCGACATACAAAACCAAGAAAATAAGGGCACTTCCACTTGTCTTCTTGTTCACACATGGTTCATCCACATTCTTGATAAAACCAAACTCCTTGATTGTTTCATCAAAGCGAATGTTCCAAGTCCTCAATGCTTGCTTTAGTCTATAAATGGACTTCCTTAGCTTGCATACTTAGTTTGGTCTCCCACTTGAGACAAAACCCTCTAGCTATGTCATATAGATTTTTTCCTCAAGATTTTCATTAAAGAAAGCGATCTTTACATCCATTGTCAGATTTCATAATCATGGTATGTTGCTATAGCAAGCAATATCTGAATGGACTTGAGCATGGCTATTGGTGAAAAGGTTTCATCATAGTCAATGCCATGTTTTTGTCTAAAACCTTTTTCCACCATCCTGGCCTTGTAGGTCTCTACTTGACATCTGCTCCTATCTTCTTCTTGAAGATCCATTTACATCCTATTGGGTTAATTCCTTCAGGTCGATCTACCAAGGTCCAAACCTGATTGGAATACATGTAGTCCATTTCAGACTTCATAGCATTTAGCCATTTGTCATATTCTTTACTCTTGATAGCTTTCATATAGGTCACAGGATCATCATCCTATATGATACTTGTTGACCCTATAAG
Organism: Areca catechu; assembly: GCA_021397845.1. Lineage (NCBI taxonomy): Eukaryota > Viridiplantae > Streptophyta > Magnoliopsida > Arecales > Arecaceae > Areca > Areca catechu. The sequence goes on from CM038045.1 coordinate 99,440,370, forward strand.
TGATTTCATGTTAACAAAATATTAGAGCATGTATTTATTTCTTTAACAACTCTTCAAGTGCTTTACAAGTTTTTGTAGGATGACTACATTGCTTAATTTCAACTCCTATATTTTTATTTCTTGATCCGAGTTGTGTTGTAATTGAATATTGTAAAGAAGTACCCAAAGAAAAAGGAAAGTAAAAACTAATCAAATGGGTTACTTCTAGATGTGTTTTAAGCTTTTAATTTCTTAGAAATATGTTGAGTTTGAAGACATCTTGAAGCTTGAAGATATGCTGGATGAATTATGGAGATAGACTAAAGAAATCATTGAAACATTCATCCGAGCCGACTCGAAGAGAAAAGAGCACACATGAGGATTCTGGCACACAGATATCCAAGCCGACTATAAGGGACATGAGCCGACTCGTCCAGAGTACTACTTCTTGAATCAGACAAGCGAGCCAACCCAAGGGTAGTCCAAGCCGACTTTATCATATTGTCAAACATCAAAGCCGACTCTTCAGTAAATCGAGCCGACTCCTCCAGGGTCAAGAAAAAGATTTCTGAGAACCATAGCCAATCGAGTCAACTAGAATGGAAGTTAGCCGACTCGTCTAGACTGAAATTTTGAAGGCCTGAGGATCCGAGTCGACTAGAATGAAGGCAAGCCGACTATTACAGAGTGAGGAATCAAGATACTATGCAAGCGAGCCGACTAGATTGAAGAGAGTTGACTCAACCAGAACTACTCTGAGGATCCGAGCCAACTCGAGTAATCCGAGCCGACTCGAATGGCAGTTATAGGCATATAACGGCTAGTTCCAGAACTTGGATTTTGAATCCAAAAAGTGCTCTAATGGTCAAATGTCACATCCCAATGATCTATAACGACTAAAACTACCTGAGAAAGGTATAAGATTATATATTTAAGGGATTTAAACTTCTTTAAAGAGAGTTTTTGAAAAAGGGATAAAGAGTTAATGCATTATTGAATATCCAACCAAGTAAACAAGCAAGAGAGCATAGAGAGCATTCAAGATAGCCTTCAAGTCTTCACCAACTCTCATTTGAAGTTTGAAGCATTTAGTAAAGAAGCTATAGAAACCATTAAAGTGCATTCAAGTGGGCTTCTCTCGAGCTGCATCGACAACAATTCGACAAAAAATTATTTGTCATTCTGTTGCTTTTCTTTTTAATTCATTTTGAATTATTGGGTTATTGGTGAGCCCGGTTAAAAAACCAAATAGGTTCTTGGTCAGTCTTTGTTAAAACCAAGTGTTGCGTTCTTGGTGATCCTCGTAAAACCAAGTTAGGTTTCTTTGGTAAGCTTGGTTTAAAAATCAAAGTATAGAGGTTTGGATTGTGAGCCTGTGAAAATAATCCGACTATATTCTAGTGGGGGATATAGTGAAAATTCCAAGATTATCTTGGATAGTGGACGTAGGAGCTGGGTTGCTCTGAAAATTCCAAGACTATAATTGTTATGTGTTTGTAATGTGCTTTTCTGATATGCTTCTGCATTTGAATTCTTTATCATAGCACTTAACACCTTAAAAGGGATTTCAAAGACCATATTATTACTTGAATTTTTTAATTTCCAATTCACCCCCCTCTTGGAAAAGCCACCTGGGCAACACTGATATCAGAGCAGTGTCTTTGAATACATTTAGAGTAAAGATTGATGGCTCATCCTATGAGTACATCCTTGGCTGAAGGCCAATCTACTAATCGACCTCCACTCTTCACTGGCACAAATTATTTTTACTGGAAAGCTAGAATGAAAATCTATATACAAGCTATCGATTTTTAATTATGGAAGGTCATTCTAAAAGGGCCACATATTTCCATGATTAAAATTAATGGCATGGATGTCCCAAAGCCCGAGGATGACTGGGATGAACATGAGATGAAGATGGGGGAATTAAATGCCAAAGCAATTAACTTATTATACTGTGCCTTGGATGCCAACGAGTTTAATCGAATTTTCACTTGCTCTCCAGCAAAGAAAATTTGGGATAAACTCAAAGTGACCCATGAAGGAACTTCCCAAATGAAGACTTCAAAATTAAATCTTCTTATACATAGTCATGAATTATTTAAAAATGAAATCTACTGAAACTATCTCTGCCATGTTTACTCGATTTATAGATATTATTAATGGTTTCAAAAGTCTTGACAAGGTTTACTCATATGTTGACTTAGTACAGAAGATCTTAAGATCACTTCTAGACAAATGGGACCCCAAAGTGACTACCATCCAAGAAGCAAAAGATCTAAACACCTTATCTCTGGATGAATTAATGGGTTCACTCATCACATACGAATTGGCCATGCAGCATAGAACTGATGATGATCAAAAGAAGAAGAAGACAATTGCCTTCAAAGCTGCATTGGAATCAAAGAAAGATGAGAAATTGGAAGATGACTGCACCTCCTCCGAAGACGATCTAGAAGATGAAGACATCGTAATGGTCATGAAGAGATTTAGAAGGTTTATGGGAAAGAAGAAAGGAAGATATAATAGAAAATTTCATAAATACGGAGAGCACTCCAAGGACAAGGACAAGGATAAAGAAAAAGAGAAAGATCAAGTGCCCACATGCTATAAATGTAAGAAATCGGGGCACATTCATCTAGATTGTCCACTATTAAAGAAGTTTTTCAAAAAAAAGAAAAAGAAGGTGATGGTTGCCACATAGAGCGATAGCGAGGAGTCTACCTCAACTGAAGAAGAAGAGACCACAAAAATAGCTAATTTATGTCTAATGGGTCTTGAGACGAGGTAACATCCCTCAATACTCAAATAGAATTTATATTTGATGAATTAAATTTTACTTTTCATGATTTATTATCTGAATTTAAAAAGGCTGGAGTAAATATTAGATCCTTAAAGAATACTAATGATTCTTTACTTAAGGAAAAAGAAGAAATTTCAGAAAAGAATAACTTATTGCAAAAGGAATTACATGTCTTTTCTGAAAAGTATAAAGCTTTGAAAACTGAGAATAATGCATGTCTAGATAAAAACAAAGCTTTGACGAATGAAAACATAAATTTGAAAATGGAGGTTGAAAACCTCGAGCCACTTGTTGAAAAACTTACATTATCTTCTAATAAGCTTGAGTTGATCTTAAAAGGACAAAGAATTTCTGGAAATAATGCTATAATCAATTTTAACTCTTCAAATTCAAATGGAGTTTCAGCTACTGCTTTTGTGATACCAAAAGGTTTTGCATCAAATGCTTCTACTTCTACTTCTACTTTTAAAGCTACAGTGTATGTTCCTAAGAGCTCAAATAGAAAACCATTTATATCTGCATCTCATGCATCAACATCTAGAACTTCAAAATTTGCATCCTTTCAGAATTCTAGAGTTGAATATTTTGCATGCAAAGGGTTAGGACATAAAGCTTTTGAATGCAATATTTTTAGAAATGTCAAAAGTAAAGCAAGGAAGATTTGGGTTTCCAAAGGAACCACCTTCGCTAACCTGCAAGGATCCTAGTTAGCTTAGGTAGCTAAAAGAACTTCTTGATTATCTTGCAGGAATGTCTTGCAGCCCAAAATTTGAAGAAAAGATGGTATCTCGATTGTGGCTGTTCAAGATATATGACGGGTGAAAGGATCAATTCATCACCTTAGAGATGAAAGAAGGAGGTATGGTTACTTTTGGAGATAATGGCAAGGGAAAAATAATCGGAATCGATAAGATCAAGATAATCCCTTGTACTTTTATTGAAAATGTACTGCTAGTAGATAAATTGAAGCATAATTTACTAAGCATTACTCAATTATGTGATAAAGGCTTCAAGGTTATCTTTGAATCATCTATGTGTATTGTAACAAACTCTTTTGATTCAGTAGTAAGTTCATTGGACATAGACTTGAAAATATTTATGTGGTAGACCTTAATGATCATGCCATGTCAAATAGTTCTAGTCTAGTTGCAATGAATGCTAAGACCAAGGAGTCTTGTTTACTTTGGCATAGACGATTAGGTCATGCTAGCATGCATACAATTGCCAAGTTAATTTCCAAAAACCTAGTTAGAGGCATGCCTAAGTTTAAAGTAGACTTTGATCATATTTATAATGCATGCCAAATGGATAACCAAACTATGAAGAGTTTTAATTCCAAAAATATGATTTTAACTTCTCTTGTGCTACTTCACATGGACTTATTTGGACCAACTAGGACAATAAGCCTGGGAGGTATGAAATATGCCCTTGTGATTATAGATGATTTCTCTATATTTACATGGGTTTTGTTTATGGCTCACAAAGATAAAACCTTTAAAGTATTTCAAGAATTTCATAAAAAGGTTTCAAATTAGAAAAATCTTTTAATAATTTCAATTAAGAGTGATCAAGGCACCAAATTTGAAAATCAGTTTTTCGATGATATTGCATAGAAAATGGCATTGATCACAACTTCTCTGCTCCTAGAACACCACAACAAAATGTTATATAGAGGAAAAATAGGACTTCGGAAGAGATGGCCCGAACAATATTATGTGAAGGCAATCTTCCAAGGTACTTTTAGGTAGAAGCGATGAACACTGCTTGTTATATTTTGAACCATGTTTTGATCCGTCCTATTTTAAAGAAAATCTCCTATGAGCTTTGGAATGAAAAGAAACCCAACATTAATTATTTTCATGTATTTTGTTGTAAATTCTTTTTGCTTAACAATGGTAAAGATAATCTAGAAAAATTTGATGCTAAATCTGATGAAATAATTTTTCTTGGTTATTCATTACATAGCAAAGCATATAGAGTATTTAATAAAAGAACTCCTACTATAGAATAATCCATGTATGTTATTTTTGATGAAACTAACCCCTCACCTTCTAGAAAAGAAGAGTGCATCGACAATGATGCAGGTACAATTCAAAAAAAAAATGGAAGATATGAACATACAAGAAAGACCAATTGAAGAAAGAGAATAAATGGGAAGTAAGGATCATACTGATCTACTAAGGGAATGGAGGTATGTAACTTCTCATCTAAGAGAATTAATTATTGGTGATCTTTCACAAGGTATTAGGACTAGGTCATTACATAGAGATGCACATAATTACCTAGCCTTTGTATCACAAATAGAACCTCATACCTTAGAAGAAGCTGAAAATGATCCAAACTGGATGATGGCCATGCATGAAGAACTAAACCAATTTGAAAGAAATAAGGTATGGACATTAGTTGATAGACTTTCAGATCATCCAATCATAGGAACCAAATGGATCTATAGGAACAAATTAGATGAGCAAGGATATGTAGTAAGAAACAAAGCTAGATTAGTGGCTAAGAGATATAACCAAGAAGAGGGCATAGATTTTGATGAAACATATGCACCTATAGCAAGACTAGAAGCCATTAGATTACTTCTTGCATTTACTTGTTACATGAATTTTAAACATTTTCAAATGGATGTGAAAAGTATATTTTTAAATGATTTTATTTCTGAACAAGTTTTTGTAGAACAACCACCAGGATTTGAAGATCATGTTTTTCCAAACCATGTGTTTAAATTGAATAAAGCATTATATGGTTTGAAACAAGCATCTAGAGCCTGGTATGATAGACTTAGCACCTTCTTAATTGAAAATGATTTTACAAGAAAAAATATTGATAAAACTCTTTTCATTAAGAAAAAAATAATGATATATTAGTTGTACAGATTTATGTTGATGATATTATATTTGGTGCAACTAATGAAACTCTTTGTAGAGAATTTGCTAAGTTAGTGCAGGGAGAATTTGAAATGAGCCTAATGGATGAACTTAACTACTTCCTTGGACTTCAAGTAAAACAAAGGAAGGAATCTTCATCAACCAAGCCAAGTACACAAAGGAAATAATTAAAAAGTTTGGTATGAAGTTGAGCAAACAAATGAACACACCCATGAGCCCATCTTGTAGATTAGATAAAGATGAAAATGGATCCAACATTGACCAAAAGCTTTATAGAGGTGTTACGGCCGTATCGATGACGTGGCATGTCTCAGATTTCGATTGGGCGTGATTCGAGCCACGTGGAGTTTTCTCAGCAAAGTCATATGTGGATCCGCCTCGGCCGAGGTCGAGGTCGGTCCAGGTCTTCTGCTGCTCCGCCAGGTGTCCATCCAAGAGGGGTCCACCTCGGTCGAAGCCGGCGGCCCCCCCTGCTCCCTCGCCAGGTGGCACCCTAAGACGGTCCCACCTCGACCGAAGTCGAGCTGGGCTCCTTCGCTCCTTCGCCAGGTGGCGCCCGAAGACGGGACCACCTCGGCCGAAGTCGAGCGACCTTTTGTTGCTCCGCCAGGTGTCCACCCAGGAGGGGTCCACCTCGACCGAAGCCAGCGGCCCCCCTGCTCCCTCGCCAGGTGGCACCCTGAGACGGTCCCACCTCGGCCGAGGTCGAGGCGGGCTCCTTCGCTCCTTCGCCAGGTGGCGCCCGGAGATGGGACCACCTCGACCGAAGTCGAGCGGCCTTCTCCCGCTCCGCCAGGTGTCCACCCAGGAGGGTCCACCTCGGCCGAAGTCAGCGGCCCCCCCTGCTCCCTCACCAGGTGGCACCCTGAGACGGTCCCATCTCGGTCGAAGTCGAGCTGGGCTCCTTCGCTCCTTCGCCAGGTGGCGCTCGGAGATGGGACCACCTCGGCCGAAGTCAAGCGACCTTCTGCCGCTCCGCAAGGTGTCCACCCAGGAGGGGTCCACCTCGATCGAAGCTGGCAGCCCCCCTGCTCCCTCGCCAGGTGGCACCCTAAGACGGTCCCACCTCGGCCGAGGTCGAGCTGGGCTCCTTCGCTCCTTCGCCAGGTGGCGCCCGGAGACGGGACCACCTTGGCCGAAGTCGAGCGACCTTCTGTCGCTCTGCCAGGTGTCCACCCAGGAGGGGTCCACCTCGGCCGAAGCCAGCGGCCCCCCCCGCTCCCCCGCCAAGTGGCACCCTGAGATGGTCCCACCTTGGCCGAGGTCAAGGCAGGCTCCTTCGCTCCTTCGCCAGGTGGCGCCCAGAGACGGGACCACCTCGACCGAAGTCGAGCGACCTTCTGCCGCTCCGCCAGGTGTCCACCCAGGAGGGGTCCACCTCGGTCGAAGCCGGCGGCCCCCCCCGCTCCCTCGCCAGGTGGCACCCTGAGTCGGTCCCACCTTGGCCGAGGTCGAGCCAGGCTCCTTCGCTCCTTCGCCAGGTGGCGCCCGATGATGGGACCACCTCGACCGAAGTCGGGCGACCTTCTACCGCTCCGCTAGGTATCCACCCAGGAGGGGTCCACCTTGGCCGACGCGAGCCAACTTGTGCAGAGAAGATCCCGAGGAGCGGGAGCAAGAGCTCCGAGGTTGCCCCTCGAGCCGTGCGCACCGCACTCCGAGAAAGGCGCCCCGTACGGTTGGCGGCGACATGCAAAACATCACTTACATCGGCCCGACAGGTTCCACAGTCGAGAGGCGAGGCCCTGGCAAAACAGGACCCGTTAACGGACAACGTCGGCGCCTGGGAAGGAGAGCGCTCACGCTCGGCCCGAGGTCTGGTCGGTGGTCTGACCAGCGCCCCCCTCCCCTACTCTTTCCTCGCTAGGCTCGGCAAGCAAGGCCGGGGAGCCGCCTGGCTCTTCAATCCAGAAGGGGAAAGAGAAAGAGACGGAGGGAAGAAGGTGAAAGTGACAAAGCAGCCTCCCAGGGGCGAAAAATGAGAAGCCAGTAGGAGGAGATAAAAGGAAGAAGAGAATAGACGACAAGGTAAGAAAGCAAGAAACAAATGCTGGGAGAGGAGATTCCGCCCCAAGAGTAGGATCCAAGGTCCTGAGAGGGGGCCCTTTGGCATGAGCTCGGCGGAGGAACCCGGCCGGGTTTCTATTTTTTCTGGAACCTTTCTTGTTAACACGATCTCTAAGTCTGGGACTCCTTCGGGGGCCCATCTCAGAGACTCTGTTCCCTCTCGCCGTCTACTAACTTGACCGTCGGAGCTCCCTCGCCGGGATTCCCGACCAGGGTTTCTGACCTTGCTTTGCAGGTTTGATCAAGCCAGGAGACCCCAGGGGCAAGACGGTCTAGTCGGATCGGCGGCTCCGAAGCCACAGGCGCTGCGGCGGGATCGGCAACAAGAGGTATGATCGGATCCTTATTATATTTAAATGCAAGTAGACCTGATATCTTGTATAGCATATGTGTATATGTATGTGCTAGATTCTAATCTAATCCTAAAGAATCACATATGCTTGTTGTTAAAAGAATTATCAAATATTTGAAAGGTACAAGTAATCTAGGTCTATGGTTTTCAAAACATTCTTCATTGAATTTAATTGGATTTTTGGATGCTAATTATACTGGTTGTAGAATTGATAGAAAAGTACTAGCAGCAATACCAATTTCTAGGGTTGAATTTAATCTCATGGCATTGTAAGAAACAAAACTCAGTAGCACTATCTATTGTTGAGGCAGAGTATGTTGCTGCAGGGAGTTGTTGTACACAAGTGTTATGGATTAAACAATAACTAGAAGACTTTGGTGTTTCACAATCTTAAACTCCAATCAAATGTGATAATACAAGTACAATAAATTTGACAAAAAATCCAATTCAACATTCTAGAACTAAGCATATAGAGATTAAACATCATTTTATTAGAGATCATGTTTTGAATGGTGACCTTGAATTAGAATTTATCCCAACTAAAAATCAATTAGCTGACATTTTTACTAAGCCACTCAATCAGGATAGATTTGAAATGATTAGAGAAGAATTAGGTATTTGTGATCCTTTCTAGATTTTCCAAACCTAATTCCTTCAAAATTAAGAAAAAAATATCTAGAAAATCTCCTACATCAAATTCAAGATCTTTGAACAACTTTCCTTGAGATTTTATGGAATTAATTTTAATTTCTGAATCATTTTAACTTTTATGGAAAGTTTCTATTCGAGTCGACTCGGGAAATTTTGCTCTGGTCGAGCCAGCTCGAATCTCTGATATTTCAGCTCTTACTCTGGATGAGCTGACTAGGTCAATTTAGGGTTTGCTTAGCCGACTCGAATCTCTGTTTCTTTTGAGTTTGCTCTGGTCGAGCTGACTCAGATGATTTTAGGGCAAACCTAGCCAACTCGGATGTCAGGTAAATGGTTTTTTAATAGAGCCGAGTAACTTTTTCCAATTTCTTATGCTCTCCATTTTTACTCCAAACCCTAACATTCCACTCGAAACAATCTCCAATCTTTCAAAATCCTTTTTCCAAAGCTTCAATTCATTCATTCTGGCCAAAACTATTGCAATGACTCCTAAGACAGCTGTGGGAAAGAGATAAAAAAGGATGGCACCCTCTGCAAAAACTGAAAAAAGGTCAAAACATTGGTAGGAAGAGCCAACTCGAATAGTGGAAGAACAAGAGGAAGAAAGAGAACCAATAGCCACTGGTCCATCTCCAAGATAGGTAGTTTCTATGTTAAATTGACTAGTTACTAGTGGTAGACGCATCATTTTCAATTTTCTGGAAGAAATTGGATCAAAAATCAGAGATTTAATTGAAGCACAAGGTTGGACATACTTCTATTCTTTAAATATTTCTAGTTATCCAACACTTGCAAGAGCCTTTTATGAAAACCTCAAACTAGAACCCCATATATTGAATCAACTGTCAAGGGTAAAAGGGTTATAGTCACAGAAGAAAGGCTCAACTCTATCTTGGAAATGCCTGTAGAAGGAGTTAAATATTTGGTTTTAAAGGATAGAGAAAAGACCTTACAGGCAATTTTGGGCAGAACAAATGTTGATGGAGTAGGGACTATAATGGCTAACACTCTTTTCCTTGAAATGAGACTACTATATAATTTTATTAGTAGGATATTTCTTCCAAGAATAGGAAGATTTGATTGGGTTAGTGAGCGTGAGCTGAGCTTCATGGAGCATATTATTCAAGGAGAGTCACTAAACCTACCATACATAATGATAATGCAGATGAAAGAAGCAGTTAGAAAGGTAAAGGCTTGTCTACCGTATGGTATGATCTTAACTCTATTATTTCAAGCCTCCAGAGTTAGCTTGGAAGGGGAAGTTGGTAAGCCTCTCTATCATACCATACGGTATGGAGGAAGAAGGGCACTGATGAAAGAGCAATTGTAGCCTCCTCCAGCAGCAGCAGCAGTTCTGAAGATGATAGTGAAGACCTTCCGAGGGAGATCTCCACTGCAAGACCATCAGCTCTAGAGGACACTGTTCCCACTTCAGAGCATATATTTGATATACCTATTACTGAGTTTGGCATCTCTATTGAGCCTACTTCTGAGCCAACTGCACCTGAGTTTACTGCTATGGAGACTGAGCACATTGATCTACCAGCATCTCCATCTTTACCATATTCTACTTATGTTCCTCTGGCACCATCAGTTTAGGATCCATCTACTCACTTTACTAGTACTTCAGTGATCCAAGATTTTATGGCTCAGCAGATGAGATCTTTGACTAACACACTAACTTGCACTCTATATAGTATATTTGGAAAGTTTCGCCAGTTAGTGGATGCCAGGCTAGACCAGTTTGGTGGTGAGATCAGAGATCTGTGCAGTAGGATTGACACACTTGAGACCTCTAGATCTGTATCACAGCCAGATCTTCAGCCCATTATTGATATGGTATCATCTGGTTCTGAATCAATTAAAAACATTGTCAATCATAATTTAGAAGCATTCAAAACAAAATTGAATGAAATAAAGTTCACAATTGGTTCATTAGAAGAAGGAAGGAGGATGGAGGAAGACTATACTAAGGGTATTGGAATCTTAAGAGCAGAGTTTGGAAGACTAAGAGGATTAGCTGAGGAATTTGCCAATGCATAGGCCACTGAACTAGTTCAACTACACAAAGACATAAAGAAACTAGATGAAGAGATTGACTCAGTGCAGTTCAAGCTTGAGCAGCTGTCCACCATAATCATCGCAGCATTTGCTACTCCATAGCCTAGACCTGCTCCCATTCCTACTCCTAGGCCATAGTCCACTCCCTTTGCTGGTCAGTCTACACATCCCAAACAGCCAGCTCCTCACCTTAGGCCTCAAGGTTCACATCCCACTCTTTCACCTTCTGATATACTAGATGCAGATCCTATTTGATAGGGGACGGATAGAGAGGATCATTGGTGAGCCTAGAAGTCACCTAGATTAGGGTACCACTATTTTTTTTTGTATTTTTTTAGGGGTGGCGAAGGAATAGTGGGGATGGAAGACGGATTTGAATCTCATGGACTTTGGGACTCACACTAACGAAGAGACCTCTCACCTCTAGGGCATTCCACCCTCCTCGATACTTGGAGGCGTTAGAGTGAATCTCAAAGGTCATGAGAGGATAAAGAAAATGGAATGGGAAGGGGGATAACTAGACATTACCTCACATCATGTCCTAGAATTGGGTCTCACACCTTCTCTTCACGGAGTGGAAGAAAAGAATCTCTCTTTCCTAAAAACTCATATTTATTGATTGAACTTTTTTTTTTACAAAGGACTGAGGGTGGTATTTTATAGACCTGTCCAACCCTCATTTGAATTTGAATACAGGATAAAAAGATAGGGATGACTCAAATTCAAATACAAAATAGGATAATATAAGCCTATCCATATCTCAATCCTAACCAACCAAATCCTAATTCAAAATTCAAACAAAAGATAAAGATAAATCCAAAGAAAATTTATTCTGGATATCCTCGGATATTCGTGCCACTCCAGGATCCGTGTTGCTTCGAGATTCGAGCAGGCTGATGTCCCCATCATTCCCTTGAGGTGGGGAGAACTCGACTCTATTGAGTCAGGGTCAGACTCCAACTGTAGTTTGATTTCAGGCTCCCGGGACTCCAACTTGACTTGTCAATAGCCATAGATTTTTTTTGGCTCTTTTTTTTTCACATATATATATTTTTTTATTTCCCTCCTGCTCTTGAAGTTGTCAAACGGGTGGGCATCTTGCTTTAAGAAGCATGTAAAGAGTCTTGCTTTGAAATCTGTGCACTTTCACGTTCGTGCACATCTTCTCCTTCTTCACGGACCGAACCAGGAACATGGGGGATTTTTTGCTGGTGGGCTCTCCAGCGACAGTGTTGGGGAGGAGGATGGCAACACGAGGAAGAAGATGAGCCCACGTTTGGATCAGCATCCTTTGCCGATGCCATCCTTCTTCCACGGATGGAGGCTGGGCGAAACAGAGGAGGCTTGCGGGTGGGATTCCGATGGGCTTCATCGGCAACAGTGCTGGGGAGGAAATGGTGATCGACAATGATGCTAGGGAAGAGAACAACAACTTGGGAAGAGGGGAGGCATGGGTAGTTTGCTGGCCACAGACGTTGCAGGTGAAGAGCATCCGACGGGAGGGGCTTAGACCAAATGGCAGATATGGTGTGGGGACCGTCGGAGGGGTCGGAGGGGAGGTGACCAGTGTAGAGGAGGGGGTCGGGGTGGATGCTGGGGGGTGATGACATGAGCCGGGGATGGGGAGGTCGAGGGTGGGGAGATGGGTGCGGGGGTAGGGGGCTTCTTCTTCCTTGACCGGTGACTAGGATTGGGGATGAGCATGGACTTGTGATTGCCCACATACCAGTTCTGGGTGATGTTCTCGGTGCTGACGATGATGGCGTACGAGTTGCGATGGGCCTGGAGGATGTTGCAGGCGAGGTCGATGGAGATGATGCCGGTGCTGCAGCCCATGCCGCCGAGGTTGAAGCTATTGACATTGCTGCAGAGCTTATAGTGGTTGACGATCATGGCGAAGAGGGAGGGGATAGGGTCGAAGAGGCTAAAATTGACGATGAGGATACTTATGTCCCTAGGCTTGATGCCGGTGTTGCGGAAGAGGGCATTGAGGGTGCCGAACATGACCTGCTGGGCCTCCTCGCGAGCGTAGGCCATGGTGGGGTGGGGTGGCAAGAAGCGGTGCGCCTCGGGGAGACAAGTCTCCTCGCTGAGGTCGGAGCATTCGAGGACCTTGCTCTGGAACCAAGGGAGGCTTCGATGGCTGCATGGACAAAGGGTTGGGCGGATTTGGGCTTCCTGGGATAGAGTGAACCTCTCAACAAAAATCGATGCCAGGGGTTCATCGGCTGATGGAAGATCTAGTGGAGGTGCTTATCCGAGGAACTTCGACCGTAGAGGAAGACGGTGACTATGGGCAGTGCAGCAAGAATAGAGAACATGGAGAACTGCAGAACTGATGGAGTGGGGAGGGGGGAATCTGGGATTGGTAAAGAAATGTACCCTAATCTAACCTATGGCTCTGATACCAATTTGATGTGGGACAAGAGGAAAGGATCGTTGGCGAACCTAGAAGTCACCAAAATTAGGGTATCATATTTTTTTGGATTTTTTTCTTCTAGGGATGGTGAAGGAATAATGGGGATGGAAGACTTAGGGTTTGGAACTCATGGACTTTGGGACTCACACTAACGAACAGACCTCTCACCTCTATGGCATTCCACCCTCCTCGATACTTGGAGGCGTTAGAGTAAATCTCAAAGGTCATGAGGGGATAAAGAAAATGGAATGGGAAGGGGGATAACTAGACATGACCTCACATCATGTCTTAGGATTGGGTCTCACACCCTCTCCTCATGGACTGGAAGAAAAGAATCTCTCTTTCCTAAAAACTCATATTTATTGACTGAACTTTTTTTTTTACAAAGGACTGAGTGTGGTATTTTATAGACCTGTCCAACCTTCATTTGAATTTGAATACAGGATAAAAAGATAGGGATGACTCAAATTCAAATAAAGATAGGATAAAATAAGCCTATCCATATCTCAATCCTAACCAACCAAATCCTAATTCAGAATTCAAACAAAAGATAAAGATAAATCCTAAGCAAATTTATTTTGGATATCCTCGGATATTCGTGCCACTCCAGGATCCATGCTACTCCGAGATTCGAGCGGGCCGATGTCCTCATCACTATTGCTGCCATATCTCCTGCTATTCAGATACCTGGCTCATTCACTAGCACTAGATTAGACTTAGACAGTGATTGATTGTACTTCCTTTAATGTTTTGTAACTTGTATTGAACATTTTAAATGAAATGAAAGTTATTTTGGTATCTGCTAGCACTATCTTGAAATGATTTGAGCTTATGCAATGTTTACAATGCTAATCTAATGAATTTTAATTAGAATATCAAAATGAGATTGAGAAAGTAAGTAAAATTATCTCAAACAAATATTAAAAACTTTCTCATTCTATCCTAAAAATTAAGCTTTAATTCAATACCTTTTTGATTATTGAGAAAAAGGGGGAGAACTTTAAGCTAACATGAAAAATTTGAACTGACAGGAGAACATTGAGCTTACTTGAAAAATATCTACAACTGATATCAAGCATTGGAGAATATACAAAAAGGGGAGAATGTTCACAAATGCATAAAAAGAATGGAAAAGGGAAAGAGTATAAATGATTGTGTTTAAATGAGCCTAAATGCTTCACAATCTAAGAACCTATAGAAAGGGGGAGAAATTTATTAAAAACAAATGGCTTTAGCTCAAAATCTACATTTTGCTCTGATTGCTCTAAATTTTAGCTCTAGAATTAGCTCTAATTCTTTCAATTTTGAGCTCTGATACTTCATGTTTGTGCTATTTCTGATACTTTGAAGCACACAAATTTTAATAATCTGATATACACAAAAGCACTAATATTGATACCGTATAATTTCTTCACAAGAGCTCTGATACTTACTTGCAAATATAATTAGCTCTGATACATGTCCATACTTACTCTCAAATACAATCATACATGTAATTGAAAAGAATTTTTCATGTCTAGTGTTTTGTCATCATCAAAAAGGGGGAGATTGTTGACCCCATAAGTGATTTTGATGATAACAAAATATTAGAGCATGCATTTGTTTCTCTAACAACTCTTCAAGTGCTTTACAAGTTTTTGTAGGATGACTACATTGCTCAATTTCAACTCCTACATTTTTATTTCTTGTTTTGAGTTGTGTTGTAATTGAAGATTGTAAAGAAGTATCCAAAGAAAAAAAAAAGTAAAAACCAATCAAATGGGTTACTTTAAGATGTGTTTCAAGCTTTTAATTTCTTAGAAATATGTTGAGTTTGAAGACATCTTGAAGCTTGAAGATATGCTAGATGAATTTTGGAGATAAACTAAAAAAATCACTGAAACAATCATCCGAGCCGACTCGACTCTAGCATATGGAACACATAAGGATTCTGTCATGCGGATATCTGAGCTGACTCTAAGGGACCCGAGCCGACTCGTCCAGAGTACTACTTAATGAATCAGACAGGCGAGCCGACCCAAGGGGAGTCCGAGCCGACTCTATCATATTGTCAGACATCTAGGCCGACTCTTCATTAGATCGAGCCGACTCCTCTAGAGTCTAGAAAAAGAGTTCTGAAAACCATAGCCAATCAATTCAACTAGAATGGAAGTTAGTCGACTCGTCTAGACTAAAATTTTAAAGGCCTGAAGATCCGAGTCGACTAGAATGAAGGTGAGCCAACTCTTAAAGAGTGAGGAATCAGGATACTATGCAAGCGAGCTGACTAGATTGAAGAGAGTCAACTCAACCAGAACTTCTCTTACGATCTGAGCCAACTTGAGTAATCTGAGCCGACTCGATGGTAGTTATAGGCATATAACGGCTAGTTCCAGAACTTGGATTTTGAATCCAAAAAGTACTCCAATGGTCAAATGTCACATCCCAATGGTCTATAATGACTAAAACTGCCTGAGAAAGGTACAAGATTATATATTTAAGGGATTTGAACTTTCTTAAAGGGAGTTTTTGAAAAAGGGATAAAGAGTTAATACAGTATTGAATATCCAACCAAGTAAACAAGCAAGAGAGCACAGAGAGCATTTAAGATAGCCTTTAAGTCTTCACCAACTCTCATCTGAAGCTTGAAGCATTTAGTAAAGAAGCTATAGAAGCCATTAAAGTGCATTGAAGTGCATTCAAGTAGGCTTCTCTCAAGTTGCATCGGTAACTATTCAACAAAAAACTTGTTTGTCATTCTATTGCTTTTCTTTTCAATTCATTTTGAATTATTGGGTTATTGGTGAGCCTGATTGTAAAACCAAATAGGTTCTTGGTCAGCCTTTGTTAAAACCAAGTGTTGGGTTCTTGGTGATCCTGGTAAAACCAAGTTGGGTTTCTTTGGTGAGCCCGGTTTAAAAACCAAAGTGTAGAGGTTTGGATTGTAAGCCTGTGAAAAGAATCCGACTATATTCCAGTGGGGGATATAGTGAAAATCCCAAGTGATAATCTTGGGTAGTGGACGTAGGAGCTGGGTTGCTCTGAACCACTATAATTATTATATGTTTATGTTATACTTTTCTGATCTGATTTTGCTTCTGTATTTGAATTCTTTATCACAGCACTTAACACCTTAAAAGGGATTTCAAAGACCACATTATTGCTTAAATTTTTTAATTTCCAAATCACCCCCCTCTTGGAATAGCCACCTGGGCAACAATACTGGCTTCATTATCATTCCCAATGACAAAGCCATATCTGAGAGGTGCACTTTGCACTCTCTTGATCCTATGGAGAGGAGGTGTGTATTGTGGTTGTTCCTAAATCTTAGGAACATCTGGTTGAGGAATTACTTTAGGTGAGGTTAAACTTTTTCAAGTTCAAATATCCTCTCATTGCCCTTTCCTTGGATAAACTCCTTTTCCAAGAATGTGGCATGCCTACTGATGAAGACCTTTTGCTCAGTAAGATGGTAGAAAAGGTAACCCATACCTTCTTTAGGATATCCTATAAACCTGCACTTGTTAGCCTTAGCACTTAGCTTATGTTCAAAAATATTCCTGACATAAGCAGGGCAACCCTAAATATTAAAATATTTAAGACTTGGCCTTTTCCCATTCCTTAATTCATATGGAGTGCTCTTAACAGCCTTTGATGGCACTCTGTTTAGTATGTGGATAGCAGTCTCTAGGGCATAACCTCAGAAGGATATTAGAAGATCTGTGAAGTATATCATGGACCGTACCATGTCTAACAAGGTTCGGTTCCTCCTTTCTGCTACTCCATTTAACTGTGGCATATATGGAGGGGTCCATTCAGAGAGAATTTCTGTCTTTAAGATGATTAAGAAATTCACTAGACAAGTATTCTCCTCCTCTATCAGATTGAAGGATTTTAATACTATGCCCAGTTTGTTTCTCAACATACTTTGATACTCTTTGAATTTTTCAAAGTCTTCGGACTTGTGTTTCATAAGATACACATATCCGAACCTTGATAAATCATCAGTAAAACTGATGAAATAATAGTATCCTCCTCTGCCCTGGGTTGTCATAGGACCACACACATTTGTGTATACTAGGCCTAACAACTTAGTTGACCTATCTCCATGTCCACTGAATGGATATTTTGTCATTTTACCCAAGAGACAGGACTCACAAGTTCCTAATGATTCATGATCAAAAAGTTCAAAGAAATTTTCTTAGTACAACTTGTTTATCCTAGACTCACTAATATGACCCAAACGACAATGCCAAAGATATGTGACATTTATATCATCTCTCTTTCTCTTCTTGTTTTCAACAAGCATAACTTCATCATTAAGTGATAGAATCAAAAGACCATTAACAAATGTACCATAACCAAAGAACTTCTTTAAAAACAAGATCGAGCACCTATGGCTCAAAATATTTATTTCATAACCTTGTTTCAACAACAAAGGTACAGAATTAATATTCTTTATAATGTTGGGTACATAGTAACAATCTTTTAATTCAAGAATATTGCTTGATGGCAATAACATCAGATAGGTGCCAACAGCTTCAGCATGAATTGGATCACCACTCATGCCAAATAGCTTGAAGTCACCCTTCTTCAAACTTTTGGATCTCTGTAACCCCTACAATGACTTGTAGATATGAGACCGACATGCAATATCCAATATCCATGTATCAGAAGTTGAAGAACTTAATGATATGTTTGTTTGTATCATGTACAAACTTTTTGATGCATCACTAGCATCCTGCTTCTGACTTGCAAGATATAACTTGCAATTCTTCTTCCAGTGCCCTTGCTTTCCACAGTAGTAGCAGGTTCCACCAGCAAAGGGCTTCTTTGCCTTTATCCTTTTCTGGAAGCTACTCTTAGGGTTCCTTTTCTTCTTTAAATCCTTCTTAGTAGCATCCTCTCTTACCAGATCTAGGTTAGGAGTATCAAGGATATAGGCACTTTTTTTTCTGAGCTAATATAATTCTCAGGTTCCTCAACTAATCAACATAATTTAGATCGGTCAACTTATTGGTGTCCAAGATGCCCCGCAGTGAAAGAGTAGAAGCCATAATATAATAATCTACAGTAAGTAAAGAACAACTACAAGCATACCACTCATGATGATATTCATAATCTGACAAGGACTTTTGCATCTAATTGTGTCTCCCACTATTTTTTATCGAATACCATAACCCTTAACTATGGTAAGTGGAAAACCCTCCCAGGGCTTCCTTAGTGGGGTTGAGATCCCAATTCCTTATAAATACCTTGTGTGTACACAACAAATACTTATAAGTTCAAGGGTAGGAAATGACCCTTTCCAATTGCATCCCTTGCAATTCTCAACTTAACTTTTGCCTCTAAGACACTTATAGCCTTGTGTGTGCACAACAAACTATAATATCTTAGTTTAGTCAGACCCTTCATTTTCATATAACCATGATTGAATAATGTTGCCCTTGTATATACATAACAAAGCAACATTATCAGTCATGTTATAAAGCACTAGGTGCACCAAGATAAATTTTATACCAAATGCTAGAGCAGGCCTTGTGTGTACACAACAAACCTACTATAGTGTTGACATAAATTTGGCTTAGCATGAAGGAAGGCAAGGTAAGTGTAGTGTGCTTAATCACTTAGCCAGGTAAGTCAACGAAACCAATTAAAAATCTCATTTCCTTTACCTTTCTAAACCACTTGCCTAGGCACCAATTGGCTGATCATACCCTTAATTGGATTTGCATCATGATTAACTTACACTACAACTAAATATGATTTTTATGAGGGCTTTGATAGTCTCTAACACATCCTAATATAGACTTAATCATGTCAACCTAACATTCATGACATCATAAAACCTAACATTCTTGACATCATAATGTATTCATAACCATACACATATGACATGAAATTCATTCCATCATTCGAGCATATTAACCCTAATATGCATACCATAAGCATGATTGAAATATGAATCCATTCACCTCACTTGTTCATGGGATATGGCCATAACGGCACCCCTACATGCCATAGGAAACCCCATTGAATGGAAAAAGAGGGCCATGAAATCCTAATTAACTCCTATGATCGGATGGCCATGATGACTAACCCAATCCGAAGCAATTACTAGGATATAACACATTTCAAATATATGATTGAACTAATCATGCATAGAATCATATAATTATTCAATAGCATGCACCATACTTGATAATATGCACTATCATATAATCTTTCAATAGTATGCATCATATTCTGATTTATATATATGATCATATTATCCTTCAATATATAATTGAAGCCTATTTAGTGGCATGCATCAGAATATGATTCCTATATATGATCATATTCACTATTACATAAGTGAAGGAAAAACATGGCCGATAGAAAGAAAGTATTTTAAAACAATTTTAAAATGAACATAGCGGAAGGCTTGGTAGATTGATCAAAACAATCTACCAATCTGCCAACAACAGGATCTAGTAAGATAATGCAGCATGCAATATATACCAAGAGCAAGAAAAATAATCAAAGATATAAAAGTACCTTACCGTCATACCTTTGAAAATACAGTGGAAAAGGGTAAAGCACTCGAGCCACACACATGTCTGGCCTCTATAGGTAATCCACACCGGGGCTCAACTCTGATCAACTCCTTAGAGTGCTAGCTCCTTAGGATCCTTCGGGTCAATCTTCTTCTTCTTGGAAGAAAGGAGGAGAGGTGGAACCCTTTCCAACTTTCTCTCTTCCCAAGACCTAGCTTGAATGCTAGGTATTCTCATACCCAATCCCAAGTCCTCACAAAACCCCTTTTCTCTTCTAGTTCTTTAACCAACCAGTAGCCCTTAAAACAACCTTTATTTATAAAGGTAGCCAAGAGAGGGAGAAAGAGGAAGGAGGAGTGATTGGGGGAGAAGGTCAAGGAGCATACCAATTTGGCTCTAACCACATTAGGAAGGAATGACAATCATTCCATGAAAGTTTGGAGCCAAAATAGCTAGAATTCAAAATTCAAACCAGGTCAAAACCTTCTCAAAAAACTTTCCAGAAATACCATTCAGGGTTTTCTGGTTAAGCAAAGATGAGTTGACTCGAGCAAGGGTCAAGTCGGCTCATCCAGAATACAAAACAGTCGGACCGTTCTTTCGTAGGAATGAGTCGGCTCGAGCAAGGATCGAGTCGGCTCACCCAGAACACAGAACGAGTCAGCTCAAGCAAGGGTCAAGTCGACTCATCCATAAAAGACTTCCGAAAATACTTCTCATCATAGCCAAGTGTCAACCCCTCAAGTGTCGACACATGGTCAATCATATTGACCGTTAGTGATAGCAAACGATTCTTAATCGTCGATCAGCCTTAAGATCAGATAGAGACCCCTATGATGTATGACCTCATAGGTTCGAACACTAAGCTGGTAGCACTGGAACATTTTCAGTACCAGTCAAAGTCCTCATCCAGCAATGATACCCGATGGTCGGATAGGTTGAATATTGTAGAGCAACTTACAAGAACCTCTGGCATATGGTTATTGCATAATTCATCTCTTTGACCTCATAATGCTCAGGATGACCTAGGATTTGACTGCCAACCCTAATTTGGTTCATCTAGATCATGTCTCAACTTTACAAGTTCTGTGACTCTTTACAAGAACTACCCTGATCAAGGTTTTGCTAAATTAAGACAATGAGTCATTCACTCTAAACTATTTGGAGGGGTCAATTCTATCTTGATCCACCATCGCTCCACAAGTACTTGACTACACCCAGAAACCTTTCATCACTGGATTAGAAATACAGGTAGTCCGTCACCAAAGTATAGTGGGTTGCTTGCAAGCTATCATGGTGATCTTAGGTCTGAGGGACACATATACCCATATCCTTTCATGAGCAACCTTTTGGCAAAAGGGATCTCCGTAGATGGTCATGTTCAGTGAGCTGTCACACATTTTACTTGTATGTCACATCAGTATCACCACACTTCTTGGTCAAGAGGATGACCAACCAATGTGAGATACAACAACCTATACTTGATACATCGTCGTCCTATAACAATATATCCTTTGGTTGTGAACCAGTTTAAGAACTACTTGATATATCCTCTCTATATCAAATATAATGTAATTCTAAGGATCCATCACACAAGAGTTCTTTTCAGGAAAATACACATGTGATGAATAGCCAAAAGAATAACTTTTATTCATTAAAAATTTATATATAATAACAAAATTAGCATAACTGTCTATAGCCTAGACGATTGGCTTTGGGACATAATTTTCAACAACTTTCACTCAGACTAAAGCCATTCAGTACAGAATCTTATTCCCATTTTCCATTTACAACTGTCAAACTCTTGAATTCTGATGGTTTTAGTGAAGGGGTCAGCCAGGTTCTCCTGTCCATTGATTTTTTGAAGGTCAACATCACCTCGTTCCATGATCTCTCATACAAGATGATAGCGCCGTATAATATGCTTTGTACGGTGATGAGACTTTGGCTCTTTGGCTTGAGCAATGGCTCCAATGATGTCACAATACACCGAAATAGGACCATCCAGGGAAGGTGCCACTCCCAGCTCGCCAAGAAACTTCTATAACCACACAGCTTCCTTCACTGCATCTGATGCTGTAATGTATTCTGCTTCGCATACTGAGTCTGCCATAGTAGGCTGCTTGGGACTTTTTCAGCAGATCACTCCACCATTTAGGATAAAGATAAATCTTGACACACTCTTGCTATCATCCTTATCTGATGAAAACTGGAGTCAGTATACCCCACAAGTTTCAAGTCAGGTTCTCCATAAATCAGCCATTGGTCCTTAGTATTTTGCAAATACTTAAGGATGGTCTTTACCACTTTCCAATGAGCTTCACTTGGATCAGACTAGTATCTGCTCACTATGCTTAGAGAGTATGCCATGTCTGGTCTAGTACATGTCATGGCATACATGATGAAACCCACTGCCGAAACATACAAATTCTACTCATACGCTCTCTCTCCTTAGAGAAGTTGTCGCACAATCCTTTTTGGAGAGAGCAATTCCAGTGCCTATCGGGAGATAGCCTTTCTTGGAATTTTTCATGCTGAACTGCTTCAACACAGTGTTGATGTACATAGACTTGGATAGTCCTAGAAGCCTCTTAGACTTATCTCTATAGATCTTCATACCTAGTATGCAAGAGGCTTCACCCAAGTCCTTCATAGAGAATTGAGATAACAACCAGACCTTTATTCCTTGTAGTGCTGAGATGTCATTCCTGATTAAGAGAATGCCATCCATATACAACATAAGAAATATAATTATAGAACCATTAGCCCATTTGTAAATGCAAGGCTCTTCTTCGTTCCTAACGAAGCATACGAATTAATACACTTATCAAATCGCATGTTCCAACTCCGTGATGCTTGCCTCAGTCCATAGATGGACTTCTGAAGCTTGCACACCTTTGACTCATCTGTGGATGTGAACCCTTTAGGTTGTATCATATACACCTCCTCAGAGCTCACCATTCATGAAAGCTATTCGGACATCCATTTGCCAGATTTCATAGTCAAAGTATGCCACTAAAGAAAGCATGATCTGAATGGATTTGAACACTATCATAGGAGAGAACGTCTTGTCATAGCCAATACCATAATGTTGACGATATCTGTTGGCAACCAGACATGCTTTATAGATCTCTACCTGCCCGTCTGCACCCCTCTTTCTTTTGAAAATCCTTTTACACCCAATAGGTTTTATCCCTTCAGGTGGATCAACCAATGTCCATACATTGTTGATTTTCATGGACTCCATTTTGGATTTCATGGCTCCCAACCATTTCTCAGAGTCGGATTTCTGCATCACATCCATATAGGTGATTGGATCCTCATTGCTCTTATCGAGTTCAATGGGATCACCATCCCATACCAGAAAATCATAGTATCTGTCCGGTCGACTCGGTACCCTACCGGATCTCCTTAATGGTTCTAGTGTGGGCTTAGGGTATGATCTAATAACAACCGGTTCTATATGGTCCCTTAAGTGTATTGGTTCTTTTACTTGTTGATGAACTTCACTAAGTTCAATCTTAGCGGCTATAGTTCCTTCACTAAGGAACTCCTTTTCTAAAAAGATAGCCTTAAGACTGATGAACAACTTTTGTTCCTTAGCCAAGTAGAAGTAATACCCCTTAGACTCTTTTGGATACGCAACAAATAGGCACCAGTTAGACCTAGGTCTAAGTTTGTCTATTTCTAAATGTTTTACATAAGCCGGGCAACCCTAGACCCGAAGCTGTGAGAGTGTCAGCTTACGTCCAGTCCATATCTCATGTGGGGTTTTGCTAATGGACTTACTTGGAGCCCTATTCAAAAGGCAATAGGCTGATTCCAAAGCATATCCCCAAAAGGATAGCGGCAGAGAAGCAAAGCCCATCATGGACCGAACCATGTCTAACAGGGTTTGATTTCTTCTTTCAAACACTCCATTTAACTGAGGTATCCCTAGAGGTGTCCACTGAGAGAGAATTCCATTCTCCTCGAGATATGTTAGAAACTCACCGGAAAGGTATTCACCGCCTTAATCTGATCGAAGAGTTTTGATACACCTTCTAGTTTATTTTTCTACTTCATTACGATATTGTTTGAACATTTCAAACGATTCAAATTTATGTCTCTTCAAGAAGACATAACCATACATCAAAAGGTTGTCTGTAAATGTAATGAAATAATTGTACCCACCTCTAGCACTAACATTCATGGGTCCGCATACATCAGTATGTACCAGACTTTGAATCTCTTTGGCTTGTTCACCTTTTCTAGTAAAAGGTGACTGTGTCATCTTTCCAAGAAGATAGGACTCATAGGTTGGCAGTGAACCATTTTCACTAAAATTGAGGAGACCCTTGCTTTTCAATATGTTTATCCTATTCTTGTTAATATGACCTAGCCTACAATGCCATAGGTATGCATCACTGACATCATCTATCCTAAGGCATTTGCTAGACGTGTACATTACACTAACAGGTTGTGATAGTACATAAATGCCATTGTTCATATGTCCATTCATCACTATAGAACCATTCCAAATGATTTCGCAAATATCATTCTTTATTGATAGTTCATAACCATACATGGCCAATTGAACTACAAAAATAACATTTAAGATAAAAGACGGACAATAATGACACTCATTCAAAATGATGGTACAAGACTCGAAAACAAGTTTGAGGACTTCTAGTGCCAGGACTGGAACTTGGCTTCCATTTTTTACGTTCAAGAATCTCTCTCTGTCCTCGAATCTTCTACTAACTTGAAGTCCCTGCAAAGAATTACAAATATGAATCGGACTTCAAATACTTAATACCTAGTTAGTAGTATCGCAGATAGAGAAACTACAAGGAGTTATCATATAATACCTTGTCTAGTACCGTCCTGTTGATTCCTCTTCTTAGACCTATTTGGGTCAAGGGATGCAATATAAAAAGGACAGTTCCTCTTCCAATGACCCTACTTCTTGCAGAAGAAGCACTCTACATGGCTCTTATCAGCCTTTACTCTTTTGGCCTAACTGGGCCCAGAAGCATTCAGCACTTTTTTCCCTTTATTTTTCTTTTTTCCTTTCTTAAAGGGATGACGCTTTGCCAAAGATCCTCCCACTAGATTTACCACCTCTTTGTTCAGTTGGTGGTCTTTCTCATAAGTTTGCAATAATCCCAATAGACCATGGTAGTTAACTACAGGCTTATTCATTCTATAATGATCAAGAAAATCTAGATGGAATAGGGCAAGAAATTCATAATCGCATCTTTTCCAAGCTATTCATGCAAGGGACATCCGAGCTTGCCCAGGTGATCAATCATCTCGATCATGTATAGTACATTATCAGTGACTGAGGCCCCATTACGCATCCATACATTGTAGATAGCATAGGAGACCCTGTTGTTGGGATTTGCATGGTGCTCCCAAGCTTTGGAGAGACTTGGGAGACCATGATAGGGATACTGGAGGTGATCCCTTGGTGCTTGAAGGCATGCCAAGCATTTCTTGGAGGTGTTCCAAGGGAGCTCAAGATCTGGATTTGGAGATCTTGAGGTTGGAGTCAGCTCGGGCTATGGAGGAGTCGACTCCTATAGGTCGATAGCAGGATTGAGTTCTGGTAGAGTCGGCTCGAGGTCTATTCGATTCGACTCATGGTTTGGTCAAGTCAGCTCGAGATCTGTTCAAGTCAACTCATGGTCTGTTTGAGTCGGCTCGAGGTCTGTTCGAGTCGACTCTTTTGACGGGTTCGGATTTGTTGTGTTGGCTTGAGGGAAGAGAGAGTTTTATTGGGCTATATATATATCTTATATGAGTAGAGTCCAGGTAGCTGGGGTGGTACAAGAGGTCCAAGATTTGTCCCAGAATAGAAATCCTCTTCTCCCCAAGAAACAAGAAAGCCCTCCTCTCTTTGGTTCTCTATTCTTGTTCTAGCCCTATAGGGGCACGCCTCTGCCGACAGGAGTGGATGGCATGCCCCAATCCTTCCTGGTGATGGTTACTTTCATATCCATGGCAACATCAAGTTGATCCTGGGCATTCCATGGAGTCGAGTGAGGTTTCTTGTTCCTCGATACCTGTACTTCTCAACATCATCTGGTGTTCCAATAGACTCCTTCAACTTTAGAAGGATTTCCTCTGGCTGGGCTTCCTCGAACTTGCAACTGAACTCATTATTCATCGCTGTCAACACTATGCATCGAACAGTGGTCCTGTCAGAGAGCCACTTCTGATAAGTATCTCTGACTGAATCCCGAGCATTAGGAGCAAAAATTTCAGGTGTTGGATCTGATATCACATACAAGATCCGTTCATGCTCCAGGACAATCCTGAGCCTTCGATACTAGCTATCAAAGTTGGGTCCATTGAGCTTCTCGTTATCGAGAAGAGTCCGGAGTGACAGGTTGGAAGACATCTGAAAGGAAAACCAAAACTTTATTAGTGTATATGAATTATTAACCTAAAGACATGGACTTTAGTCTAAAGGCCCCTCCCACTAATTGTTCAGACTGGTAGCCTCTACCTCCTATCGATGAATTACTTTAATTCATTAGTGGATACTAGAGTCCAATAGATGACACATGAGCCCGACTTTGGCTGGCCCACCCATGCGTATCTAAAGGTAGGTTCTTCAACCGATTTCTTCTCTAAGTAACCTCTAGTATTTAGGTTTTTGCCCCAAGGTGCACTTCAATCAGCCTTTAGGCCTCTTATTGAAGATCCCTGTTAGGTCCAACCATTAACATGACAAGATTCAATGCTTCTAACTAACGAATAGTCAAGCCCGACTTTTGCTTGCCCACCTAACTACCGTTAAAAGAGTCGCACCGAGCCATCATATTAGGAACAGCAATTTCAATATCATGATGAACACCTGATCTTTGGATCTGTCAATGAACACCAACTATTGGACCCATTACCATCTCACTTAATGGGAGGCTAGGACTTGGTTATTCCCATAACTTCATCCTTTTAAGGACCTAATAATTTAGAGGGTTTACTTTTAATGTGACAAAAGAAGAGATAAGAAGATATGGATCAACATCCCACTGACCACATAGCAATCAAGGTGGGTTACACATAACAAATGATCCATGGGCACCTAAAATCAGTCAAGACTGATTAACCTTAGGTGACATGGGTTAACACGAGTCAATGAGCTATCCAATCAATTCTGATCGACCATATTGGCTAGGTAAGTAAGATCATGGGTTGGGTTCCGCCATTAACTATCTTGCCTTAGATACCAACCGAGTTGGCTAGGTAAGAGGTAGCCCTAAAGAACCATGATCAAACTGCCAAACTTACCTAGACACCAATTGGTTCATCAAAGTCAATTAGACTAGCCTAAAGACTCAGGCTGACCACTGAGCCACAAATTAGGTCCATTTAGATCTATGGACTAATCAATCTAACTATTAGAGGAATCTATAGTGAAGAAATCCTAACTTAACATTTGATTAGATTAGTTCTCTATTTAGTCCAATGCATCTAAACTTAGGTTTAACCCAATTAAGGAACCAAAAGAAGCTAACTCATGATCCTTAAGGCTTATTGAAATGACTTAAAATCTTTGAATCATATTCCTAGAGTTTTTGTCATTCAATATAACTTAAGTTTCAACTAAGTCCAATAGCTTTAATTAATCGAAACAATTTCAATTAAGAATATAAAACAATTTTACAAGCAAATTTGAATTCACTATTTCAAGGCTTTCTGGTCGAGTCGACTCATGTAGAATGTGAGTCGGCTAGTCTAGAACCAAAAACTGACAGATTCATCTATTAGTAGAGACGAGTCAGCTCGAGCAGGGATCGAGTTGGCTCATCCATAACTAGAACAAATAGACTGTTCTGCCTGCATAAACGAGTCGGCTCGAGCAAGAGTCGAGTTGGCTCGTGTACATGGATGGAAAACAGTGACTTCAATTTCAAGCATCTTACTTGAACTATTCAAAGTTAGAGATTAAACACGATAAAAAATAAAACTTTTAGATCTCATCTAAATTTCTTTTATGATCATAACATTAGATTAAAACCTTTTTTAATCTACATTTTCTCTTCTTTTTTTTTCATGAGTCAATCACAAGCGACACCCTTACATGCCATAGGAGATCCCATTGAATGGGAAGAGAAGGTCTTGTAGCCCTACTTTTCTCCTATGACCGGACGGTCTTAGTGAAGCACTCAACCAAGTACTTAAGAGAAAATAATGATGTTAAAGATGCTAGCATTATAATACTATGAAGAAAACCTGGCTCCGATACCATTTGAAGGAAAAACATAGCCGTCAGAAAGAAAGTATTTTAAAATAATTTTAAAATGAACACAGCGGAAGGCTTGGTAGATCGATCAAAATGAACTACCAATCTGCCGGCAATAGGATCAAGTAAGATAATGCAGAATGCAATATACATCAAGAGCAAGAAAAATAATCAAAGATATAAAAGTACCTTACTGTTATACCTTTGAAAATGCTGTGAAAAAGGGTAAAACGCTCGAGCCACACACGTGTTTGGCCTTTATAGGTAATTCACACCGGGGCTTGACTCTGATCAACTCCCTTGGAGTGCTAGCTCCTTAGGATCCTTCGGGCTGATCTTCTTCTTCTCGAAAGATAAGGAGAGGTGGAACCCTTCCCAACTTTCTCTCTTCCCAAGACCTAGCTTGAATGCTAGGTATTCTCACACCCAATCCTAAGTCCTCATAAAATCCCTTTTCTCTTCTAGTTCTTCAACCAACCAGAAGCCCCTAAAACAACCTTTATTTATAGAGGCAGCCAAGAGAGGGAGAAAGAGGAAGGAGGAGTGATTGGGGGAGAAGGTCAAGGAACATACCAATTTGGCTCTAACCATATTAGGAAGGAATGACAATCATTCCATGAAAGTTTGGAGCCAAAATAGCTAGAATTCGAAATTCAAACTAGGTTAAAACTTTCTCAAAAAACTTTCCAGAAATATCGTTCAGGGTTTTCTGGTCGAGCAGAGACGAGTCGACTCGAGCAGGGGTCGAGTTGGCTCGTCTAGAACACAGAATAGTCGGACTGTTCTTTTCATAAGAATGAGTCAGCTCGAGCAGGGGTTGAGTCAGCTCGAGCAGGTGTTGAGTCGGCTCATCCAAAAAAGACTTTTGAAAAAACTTCTCATCACAGCCAAGTGTGACACATGGTCAATCATATTGACCGCCAGTGATAGCAAACAATTCTTAATCGTCGATCAGCCTTAAAATCAAATAGAGACACCTATGGTGTGTGACCCCATAGGTTCGAACACTAAGCTGGTAGCACTAGAACATTTCTAGTACCAATCAAAGTCCTCATCTAGTAATGATACCCAATGGCCGGATAGGTCAAAAATTGCAGAACAACTTACAAGAACCTCTGGCATATAGTCACCATATAATTCATCCCTTTGACTTCATAATGCTCAAGATGACCTAGGATTTGATTACCAACCCTAATTTGGTTCATCCAAATTGTGTCTCAACTTTACAAGTTCTGTAACTCCTCACAAGAACTTCCCTAGCCAAGATTTTGCTAAATTAAGACACAGCGAGTCATTCACTCCAAACTATTTAGAGAGGTCAATTCCATCTTGATCCACCACCGCTCCACAGTACTTGACTGCACCCAGAAACCTTTCATCACTGGATTAGAAATCCAGGTAGTCTAGTACACAAGTACAGTGAGTTGCTTGCAAGCTACCATGGTGATCTCGGTCTGAGGGACACATATACCCATATCTCTTCACGAGCAACCCTTTCGTAGATGGGAGCTCCACAGATGGTCACGTTTAGTGTGATGTCACATATTTCACTTGTATGTCACATCAGTGTCACCACACTCCTTGGTCAAGAGGACAACCAACCAATTGGAGGTACAATAACCTATACTTGATACATTATCATCCTATAACAATATATCCTTTTGTTGTGAACCAGTTTAAGAACTAATTGATATATCCTCTCTATATCAAATATAATATAGTTTTAAGGACTCCATCACATAAAAGTTCTTTTCAGAAAAATGCACATGTGATGAACAGCCAAAAAAATAACTTTTATTCATTAAAAATTTGTATACAATTATAAAATTAGCATAACCGTCTACAGCCTAGAAGATTGGCTTTGTGACACAATTCCTAACAGTAACCATAATCAATTGACCATTAATTGAATGAAATAAGAGGGCTCTGGTATTGCTGTTAGTTTTCTAGGGTTTCGTTGGCACAACGAAACAATGGATTTCAAAAAATTTCTTTCTTGAAACTCCAAACAACTTGAAACCCCTAAGCCCAAGATCCTTTATTCATTACAATTAACAAGTCATGCAATTAGGGTTTGGAAAAATACCTAGAATACTAATTCCTTCTTCTTTCCACTAGGCACACAAGTGCATGCCCTCCAGAGATGATCCACTTAGGAATGGAACCTAGGAAGCACTCCTTAGTAGGTTGCTTAAATTACTGGGACTCTTCTGATAGCCTTTCTTCTTTGGCAGCCTCTCCTTTCTTGCTCAGACCCTTGCCCTCTAGTAAGGAATTCTGAGCCCTTTCTGAAACCTCCCTTCACTCTTTCTATCACTTCCTAATTCTTTTCCTAAACTCTTATCTTAAAATGGGGACCTTGTCTTAAGACAAGATTTATCCTCTTACAAGGGAAGGAAGAGAGTGGGTGGATAGAGTGATAATGTAAGAGTGTAGGAAAGAAGAAAATTCGATACCCATCGGAACAAATACCGATGGATATTTATAGGAGAGGGGAAGGCACCAGATATGGTCACTCATCAGCCTTTGATCTGTCAACCAACAGATCAAATAAGACCCTTCAATGAGAAGGAGTCTTATCTTTGAAAAATCATGACTCTTCTGCACCAACTGCCTTATTCAAGTCCCTTCACTCCTTTGGCCGACTTCTCCACTTGCCACTTGGATATTATCGGTTGTAAGAAGGCCAAGGGACATGGATTTTCATAGGAAAATACTAGTGATTTGTAATTGCTTAAAGCAGAAGGATTCTGCTTAGGTTTTTGCACCAAATGAAGAGTCGCAACTCTTCATTTGCGCCAACCACCATCTCACCGAACATCCCATTTGTTGACTGGTCAAAACCCATATGAGAGGGCATGGAGATGAGGATAAAGTTCCTTGGACTTTACTTGGCTATAGCAACTGATAGGCAGAAGGACTCTTGTCCTTCCTATGTGCCAAAGTTTTGTGCACCAATAGTGAAGAGTCGCGACTCTTCACTTTGCGCGCCACCTTTCTCCACGCTATTCATATATTTGACCTAGTCAAAAACCATGCAAAATGGGTGTCAAATGAAAGTGGATTTAATGTACTTTATCATTGTATCAGTGATTATCAGGTAGAATGACTCTTGGTTCTTCTTTGTCCTTTTATTTATCGAGCACCCATTTTGGTGCCAAGAGTTCCATGCCATTTGGACTCTTGATATATGGCGCATAAAATGTCTAAAAAATATCAGATAAAATCTGATAATTTTGTCCCACTTAGGACTCAACCCAATTTAGGTCTCCCATAAATTGGTTAGTCTATTTAGCAACTTATTAGACCCAATTCAATTGGGTTAGGAGTTAGGTTAGCATACACATGCTAGTATGTAATATAGCTAACCAATTAGGATCCCATGATCCTAATAAAATGCCAATTAACTTCCTAGGTCAATTTCTACTGTGTGTGACCCTTTGGATTCCACATCTAGCCAGTAGTAGGTCTAGGTCCATGCCAATTCGATCCAATCAAATCCAATTTGACCTAATTAAGTCAAATTGAGCTGACCTAAGTTGCCAATTCGAATTAGCTTTCGAGTTGACTCATGAATTCAATCCAATTGATTCATGAAAATCCACAAGACATGATTGATATCTAGCAACATGTCATGCCTACCCAAAAGATGAAGAATTTGGTGGAAAGTACCAAAATACCCTTCAGTGAAAAGTTACCGTGCAATTCAATCCTTTGATCTCCTTGTATCCCGATTAAGTGATGGGCATGGATAAATGTCAAACCCTAGTACTTAATCATTTTGAATCTTAATTCGATTATGAAAACTCGATCGATGAAAGATTAGAAATCCTATCTAGTCTCATTCTGCTTTGATCAAAGACTTCCTGAGTCATCATTTGAAGAGATCACACGGGATAACTTTTCCTCTTACTAGGAGTGATCGATTCCTTGTTGACCTACTCATTACCTTCATACACAATCCTCCATATCCAGAAACATCCCGTACATGACATAATTGCCATGAATAAGTATGCACCAAAATATGGATTCATGTGCACAAGATACTATGGTAGTCTCAGGTCTAAGAATCACTTGCACAACTCCTACTAAGAGAATATTCTTTTGACAAGTAAGTAGGACTTCCATTTGATGTTCTCTTATCAGATCAGTTCAGTAGACTCATAACCTAATGAGCACCCACATCCTTGATTAATATCTCTACACAAGTGATTGTGAGACCAACCACCCTCTCCATCGAGCATACATAGGATGTGCTAGTCTTTTCAGATTCATCATTCCCCGAATCGATTATCCAATGACTAGAAATATTTTAGATTAGGGTTTAGGTCTCACCGTTATGATCTTCATCATAACCCTAATTCCATTATCATAACCTATGGGATTCATCAAAATCTTGATAAGATACAGCAGTATGATGAATCAAAAGATGCCTTTTATTGATAAATAATATCATACATGAGTTGGAAGATCATAGAAATGTCCTTACAATGATTGACTTTTAGGGCACCATTCTTTCATTAGCTTGGCAAATTCTTGACATAAAATTTTATTAGTTGCACCAAAAATTGTATCTTCAACATATATTTGTACAACTAACAATTCATCATCTTTTCTTTTGATAAATAAAGTTATTTCTACTTTACTCCTTTTGAAATCATTTTCTAAAAGAAATTAACTTAGCCTCTCATACCATGCTCTTGGTGCCTGTTTTAAATCATATAATGTTTTGTTTCGTTTGAAAACATGGTTTGGAAAAGAGTGATTTTCAAAGCCCGGAGGTTGTTCTACAAAACTTCTTTTTCAATGTAGCCATTTAAAAAGCACTTTTTACATCCATTTGAAAAAGTTTAAGTTCCATGTGACATGCAAATGCAAGTAAGAGTCTTATGGCTTGTAATCTTGCTATATTTACATAATTTCATCAAAATCTATTTCTTTCTCTTGATTATATCCTTTAGTAACTAATCTGACTTTGTTTCTGACTACATTATCTTTGTCATCTAATTTATTTCTAAAACCCATTTATAATCTATAACAGGATGTTCCTTGGGTCTAGCTACTAAGGTCCATACATTATTTCTTTCAAATTGATTAAGTTCGTCCTACATAGCCATCATCCAATACAGATCATTTTCGGCTTCCTCTATGCAGTTAGGCTCAACTTGAGAAACAAATGCTAAAAGTCAAAGGTGTCTCTAAAGGATGACCTAGTTCTTACTCCTTATGTGGGATAACCAATAATTAATTCTTTAGGATAAGAATGTGCGTACCTCCAGTCCTTTGGTAGCTCATCATGTTCTGTACTTACTTTTTCCTTTTCTTTCTCAACTTGTTTTTCTTTCAAGCTCAAGTCCTTTACTCCATCATGCAGGGAACCTACACATTATCAATACACTCTTCTTTTCTTGAAGGTGTGAGGTTAGACTCATCAAAAATAACATAAATTGATTCTTTAACAGTTAAAGTTCTTTTGTTGAAAACTCTATATGCTTTACTAATAGTTGAATATCCAAGAAATATGTCTTGATCAAATTTTGTATCAAATTTATCTAAGTTATCTTTTTCATTATTCAAGATATAACATTTACATCCAAAAACATGAAAGTAATGAAAATTTGGTTTTCTATCATTCCAAAGCTCATAGGAGGTTTTTTTCAAAATTGGTCTTATTAAAACATGGTTTAATATGTAATATGCAGTGTTCACAGCTTCTGCCCAAAAATATCTTGGAAGATTGCCTTCACACAATATGGTTTGGGCCATCTCTTCCAATGTTCTAATTTTTCTTTCCACAACACCATTTTGTTATGGTATTCTAGGGGCTGAAAAGTTATGATCAATGCCATGTTCTATGCAAAATTTTTCAAAATATTGATTTTCAAATTTAGTATTGTGATCACTTCTAATTGAAATAATTGAAAGATTTTTTTTATTTGAAATTTTTTTAGGAAATTTTTGAAAAACTTTGAATGCTTCATCTTTGTGTGCAAGAAACATAACCCAAGTGAATCATGAGTAATCATCTACTATCACAAGTCCATATTTCATACCTCCTAGGCTTGTGATCCTAGTTGGTCCAAATAAGTCCATGTGTTGTAGTTCTAAGGATCTTGATGTTGAAACAATGTTTTTAGATTTAAAACTCTCCTTAGTTTGATTACCATATTGACATGCATCACAAACATGATCAAAATCAACATTAAACTTTGATAAACCTCTAACTAAGTCTTTGGAAATTAAATTTTTTTAAGTATGCATGCTAGCATGACCTAATCTTCTATGTCAAAGTAAACTAGATTCCTTGATTTAGCATTCAAAACCATTAGACTTGTGCTACTTGACATTGCTAGATCATTCAAATTTACTATATAGATATTTCCAAGTCTATGACCAACAAACCTAATACTAGAATCAAGCGAGCTAGTTACATCACATTGAAGATTCAAATACAACTTTGAAGCCTTTATCACATAATTGACTAATACCCAATAGATTATGCTTCAATTTGTCTACTAGCAATACATTTTCAATATAAGTAGAAGGGATAATTTTGATCTTACAATTCCAATAATTTTTTCCTTGCCATTGTCACCAAATGTAACCATTATACCATCTTTTATTTCAAGGGTGATGAATTGATCTTTGTCACCCGTCATGTGCCTTGAACAGCCACTATCTAAATACCATCTCTTCTTTGAATTTTGGGCTACAAGACATTCCTGCAAAAGCTTACATTCCTAAGTTTTCAAATCAAAAAGCTTTGAAGTCAAATGTTTCTGCATCTGTATCTATTCATAGAACTTCTAAGTTTACATCCTTTCAGAATTCTAGAATTGTTTGTTATGATTGCAAAGGGATAGGACATAAGGCCTTCCAATGCAATAT
The DNA here is from genome assembly GCA_021397845.1 of Areca catechu. NCBI lineage: Eukaryota > Viridiplantae > Streptophyta > Magnoliopsida > Arecales > Arecaceae > Areca > Areca catechu. The sequence goes on from CM038045.1 coordinate 99,475,232, forward strand.
TTTTAGAAATGCTAAAAGTAAAGTAGGAAAAATTTGGGTTTCCAAAGGAACCACCTCTGCTAACCTGCAAGGACCCAAGGTAGCTTGGGTACCTAAAAGAACTTGTTGATTATTTTACAAGAACGTCTTGCAGCCCAAAAATTAAAGAAAAAATGATATCTCGATAGTGGTTGTTCAAGGATATGACGAGTGGTAAGGATCAATTTATCCCCCGAGAGATGAAAGAAGGAGGTTTGGTAACCTTTGAAGATAATGGCAAGGAGAAAATAATCAGTATTGGTAAGATCAAATTGACTCCCTATACTTTTATTGAAAATGTATTGCTAGTAGACAAATTGAAGCATAAATTGTTAAGTATTAGTCAATTATATGATAAAGGCTTCAAGGTTATCTTTGAATCATCTATGTGTATTGTAACAAACTCTCTTGATTATAGCAACAAATTCATTAGACATAGACTTGAAAATATTTATGTAGTAGATCTTAATGATCTAGCTATATCTAGTAGTTCTAGTCTAGTAACAATGAATGCTAAAACCAAGGAGTCTTGTTTCCTTTGGCATAGACGATTAGGTCATACTAGCATGCACATTATTGCCAAGTTAATTACCAAGAATATTGTCAGAGGTTTGCCTACATTCAAAATAGATTTTGAACATGTTTGTGATGCTTGCAAATTAGGTAAACAAACTAAGGAGAGTTTCATATTCAAAAATATGATTTCAACTTCTAGACCCCTTGAGCTACTTTACATGGACTTATTTGGACCAATTAGGACTACAAGCCTAGGTGGTATGAAATATACTCTTGGATAGTAGATGATTTTTGTAGATTTACTTGGGTTTTGTTTATTGCTCAGAAAGATGAAGCTTTTAAAATTTTTCAAAAATTTCACAAAAAAAGTTACAAATCAGAAAAATCTTTCAATAGTTTCTATTATGAGTGATCATGGCATGAAATTTGAAAATCAATTTTTTGATGATTATTTCATAGAATATGGCATTGATCATAACTTCTCCGCTCCTAAAATACCATAACAAATGATGTTGTAGAGAGAAAGAATAGGACTTTGAAAGAGATGGACCGAACAATATTATGTGAAGGCAATCTTCCAAGGTACTTTCGGACATAAGTGATGAACATTGCTTATTATATTTTAAATCATGTTTTAATTCATCCAATATTAAAGAAAACCCCTTATGAGCTTTGAAATGAAAAGAAGCCTAATATTAATTACTTTCATGTTTTTGGTTGTAAATGCTTTGTGCTGAATAATGGTAAGGATAATCTAGAAAAATTTGATACTAAATTTGATGAAGCAATTTTTCTTGGTTATTCAATACATAGCAAAGCATATAGAGTATTTAATAAATGAACATTGACTGTAGAAGAATCAGTACATGTTATTTTTGATGAAACTAACCCCTCACATTCTAAGAAAGAAGAGTTCATAGATAATGATGAAGGTACAATTCAAAAAGAAATGGAAGATATGAGCATTCAAGAGAGACCAACTCAAGAAAGAAAAGAAATGGTAAGGATCATGTTGATCTACCAATGGAGGTATGTTACTTCTCATCCAAGAGATTTAATTATTAGTGATCCTTCTCAAAATGTTAGGACTAGGTCATTACATAGAGTGCACATGATTACCCAGCCTTTGTATCCCAAATAGAGCCACATAGCTTAGAAGAGGCTGAATCTGACCCAAACTGGATGATGGCCATGCATGATGAACTAAACCAGTTTGAAAGAAATAATGTGTAGACTTTAGTTGAGAGACCTTCAGACCATCCTATCATAGGAACCAAATGGGTCTATAGGAACAAACTAGATGAACAAGGCAATGTAGTTAGAAACAAAGCTAGATTAGTAGCCAAAGGATACAACCAAGAGGAAGGTATAGATTTTGATGAAACCTATGCACCCGTAGCAAGACTAGAGGCCATTAGATTACTTCTTGTATTTGCTTGCTACATGAATTTCAAAATTTTTTAAATGGATGTGAAAAGTATATTTTTGAATGGTTTTATTTTTGAACAAGTATTTGTAGAACAGCTACCAGGTTTTGAAAATCATGCTTTTTTAAATTATGTATTTAAACTCAATAAAGCATTGTATGGTTTGAAATAAGCACCTAAAGCCTGGTATGATAAATTAAACAAATTCCTGATTGAAAATGATTTTGCAAGAGAAAATGTAGACAAAACTCTTTTTATCAAAAAGAAAGATAATGATATATTAGTTATACAAATCTATGTTGATGATGTCATATTTGGTACAACTAACGAAGAACTTTGTGGAGAATTTGCTAAGTTGATGCAAGAAGAATTTGAGATGAGTCTAACGGGTGAATTAAACTACTTCCTTGGACTTCAAGTAAAATAATCAAAGGAAGGGATCTTTATAAATTATGCCAAATACATCAAAGAAATCATCAAGAAGTTTGGTATGGAGACAAGCAAAGAAATAAGCACACCAATGAGCTCTTCCTGCAGATTGGATAAAGATGAAGATGGCACCAACATTGATCAAAAGCTGTATTGAGGTAGATTGGATCTCTGTTGTACTTGACTGCTAGTAGACCTGATATCTTATTTAGTATATGCGTTTGTACTAGATTTCAATCTAATCCAAAAGAATCACATGTGCTTGCTGTGAAAAGAATTATAAGATATCTAAGAGGAACAAGTAACTTAGGTCTATGGTACTCAAAGCTTTCTTCATTAAATTTGATTGAATTTTTTGATGCTGATTATGGTGGATGCAAAATAGATAGAAAAACACTAGTGGCACATACCAATTTATAGGATTGAATTTAATCTTATGGAATTGTAAGAAACAAAACTCGGTAGCACTATCTACTACTGAGGCAGAGTATGTTGCTGCTGGGAGTTGTTGTGCACAAGTGTTATGGGTTAAACAACAACTAGAAGACTTTGGTGTCACATAATCTAAAATTTCCATCAAATACGATAACACAAGTGCTATAAATTTGTCCAAAAATCCGATTCAGCATTCTAGAACAAAGCACATTGAAATTAGACATCATTTTATTAGAGATCATGTTTTGAATGGTGACATTGTACTTGAATTTGTTCCTACTAAAAATCAACTTGCTGACATTTTCACTAAACCTCTCAATCAAGATAGATTTGAAATGATTAGAGAAGAATTAGGACTTTGTGACCCTCTTTAGAAAACCTAACCTAATCTCTTCAAAATTTAAGGAAACATTATCTAGAAAGCCTCCTACATCAAACCAAGACCTTTGACCATCTCTCCTTGTAAATTTCTGCCATTAATTCTCAATTTTGAATATTTTTGACTCTTCTAGAGAGTTTTGGTTCGAGTCGACTTGAGCAACTATGCTCAAATCGAGCCGACTCGAATTCTTGATTAAGTCTTTTATATCTCTGCTCGAGCCGACTCGAGCAAATTAGGGCTTGTTGAGCTGACTCGGATGTTGGGTAAGCTATTTTTAATAGGGATGTAGGACTTAATCTAGGATCTTATGCCTTAAGAGTTCACTTCCTACTACCTTAGAACCCTTGCTTCCGACCTAAAAATCCCTTCCAACCATCCAAAACCTACCTTTTTGAGCTTCGGTTCTCGCATTCTTCCTTTTTGAGCTAATCGATTCTCGCATTCTTCCTGAGATTTTGCAACGACTCCTAAGAGGGTAGTTGGGAAAAGATCGCAACGAGCTGAATCCACTATGGAAAGGGAAAGAAGGATGAAGCATCAGCAAGAAGAGCTGACTCGATTAGTTGAAATGGAAGAACAAGAAATGGAACCTATTGCAGCTCCTTCTCCGAGACAACCCGTTCCAATGTCCAATCGACTCATGACTAGAGAAAGAAGAATCATCTTCTCATTCGTGAAAGAGCTAGGGCTATAGATTGGAGATCTAATTGAAGATCAGGGTTGGAGCTTCTTTTGTTCACTAAATGTGCCAACCTATCCAAATTTGGTAAGTTTTTATAAAAATTTAAGATTGGAAGAGCAGCATGTTGAATCTATGTTAAAGGAAAGAAAATCATAGTGACAGAAGAAAGACTGTGTAGCTTACTTGAGATGCCTAACGAGGGTTTGAGACACTTAATTCTGAAAGATAAGAGAAAACCCTCAGACAATTTTGAACGGGCATATGTGAGGGTATTGGCAATGAATGGCTAATACTTGTCTCTAGAAATGAGACTATTGCATAATTTTATTGGCAAGACCTTTATCCCAAGAATTGGAAGGTTTGATTGGGTAAGTGAGAGTGATCTTAGCTTTATAGGGCATGTAATTGAGGGGGAGGCCCTCAACTTATCTCACATTATGCTGCTACAGATAAAAGAAGCATTCAGGAAGTGAATGCCTATTTGCCTTATGGAATGGTTCTTACCTTATTTTTTTAGGCCTCCAGAGTGAACCTTGATGGTGAAGATGGTAGGCCCCTTCACCACACTGATACCTACTCCTTCAAATCTTTACAATGAATGGGATATCAACTAACTGAAGGAGTTTGGAGGAAAAGGGATCAGATCTGAGGGCTATTAGATCATCCAGCAGTGATGAGGATGATGATGAGATGAGCAGTACCTAGGGAGATTATCACTGATACTACTACTGGCCCTCCACACATGAAGAGACTGCTACCACTGCAACTACCCTGTTGCTGCTGTTACTGAGCCTATTACTCATGATACTATGGAGACAGAGCATAGAGAGTATGGGAGTCCCATGATCTCTCCATCACCAGCTTCTCTACCAGCACCTTCATCTCCATTGATTCCACCACCTGCACCTTCTGTGACTTCTACTCAGGGACCATCTGTTGATACATCAGGAGTTTCAATGTCTCAGGACTTCATTGCAAATTAGATGAGACTACTACTGAGTCCTTGACTAGTCTTTTGGTTCGATGTTTGGCAACCTTCGCCAAACAATCGAAACAAACTTGATGACAGGGGTTGGCATTCTTAGAGGTGAATTTGATAGACTGAGAGGATCTGTAGATGCATTTGCTAATACCCAAGCAAGTGAGCTGGTTGCAATCAACACAGGGATGAAGAAGATGGAAGAAGAGCTCAATTTGTCTGGGTGACCCTTTATCAGCTATCCACTACTATTATAGCAGCCTACGCTTCTACTCCCAGAAATAGGCACCTCCTCTAGTCAGACTGCACCTTACCCCAGGTAGCTTGCACACACCTTAGACAGACTCCACCTTAGTCCACTCAGTCACTTTTGTTGATCCTATCTCTTCTATGCCACCACCTAGACCATCCACTAGCACTAGTGCAAACATTAAACCAGTAGAACATATTATAGAACTGCCTAGTGATAGTGAATAGACCAATGTTTGTATTCTTGCTTTCAACTTCTTATAATGTGTATTGAAAATTATTGAACAAAATGAAAGTGTTTGTTTCTCTCCTATTGTGTTGCAATGGTATCCTTGCTTTAGTAGATTATCAAATCTTTTTAAAAGTGAAATTATCTCAAACAATGTTTTTCAATCTTCTCGTTCTATTTCAAAAACCATGCTTTCTGTACTAACAAAGGGGGGAGAATGAATAATTGACCACCTTTTTGATTAATGAAAAAGGGGAAGAACAATGATATAAATATTGTCAATGCATGGAAAATATACAAGAGTACAAGGGAGAGAATTTGAAAAATGACATCACTTTTGCAATGAAACTTGCTTATATTTGCTCTGATAAATGTTAAACTTACTTCTAAAAGCTCTGAACATATTGATCATATTCAAATGCTCTGATACATTATCTATATGCAAGCTCTGATACATTGATTTCAAATACATTTTAATGTACAACTCATACATGTCTATACTTATTTTTAAATATACTTTTACACATATAACTGTAAAGGTTTCTATGCCCAGTTTTTGTCATCATCAAAAGGGAAGATTGTTGACCCCTTGAGTGTTTTTGATGATAACAAAATATTGGAGCATGCATTATCACACTAACAACTATTTAAGTGAATTACAACTTTTTGTAGGATGATCTATATGCCCAATTGCAACTCTATAATCTTATTATGTGTTATGAGGTGTGTTAAAAATGTGTCATGTAAAGAAGAGCCCGAAAGATAAATTAAAGAAAAATTCTTGAAAATGGGTTACTTCGAAGTGTTTTCAAGCTTAAATCTCTTAGATTCAATGTTAGCTGAGTTGTGAAGTTTCTTGAATGTTAAAAATATTGGGATGTAATCTGGAGAAGAAATGGAAGATTTTCTAAAAAATTCATCCAAGCTGACTTGAGTAAAGGGAGCCGACTCTAGTTCATGGCACACATGAAGGATTCTGGCATATAGAGATCCGAGCTGACTTATAGGAACTCGAGCTGACTCGTCCAGAGTACCATTTCCTAATTTAGACAGGCGAGCCAACCCGAATGAAGTCCGAGCTGACTCAAACATTCAGTCAGACATCCGAGTTGACCCTTCGAGATCCAAGCTGACTCTTCCAGAGTCCATGAAGAATCAGTTCTGAGAGAACAGCCAGGCAAGCTGACTCTAATGAGAAGAGCCAACTCTTCCAGAGTACAGTTTTGAAGACCTGTGAATCCGAGCTGACTCGAACAAAGGCGAGCTGACTCACCTAGAGTAAGGAATCAAGGACACTATGAAATCGAGGCAACCCGAATGAAGCGAGGTGACTCGACCAGAACCTCTCTGAGGATCCAAGCCGACTTGAGGGATCCGAGCTGACTTGAAGGTCGATTCTAGGAAGGTAACGGCTAGTTCCAAATTCCATTTTTGAGTTTGAAAAGTGCTCCAACGGTCAAATGTCATATCCCAACGGTCTACAATAACTATTTTCACTAAAGAAGAGTTCAGACTCTTAAATGAAGGATTGGGATAGCTTTTCAAATGCTAATGCTTAGTTGAATATTTATTGAGCCGTGAGCAAGAGAGCACTAAAGAGAGCATTCAAGTCAGTCTTAAAAAACTTCACTAACTCCAATTTGAAACTTGAAGCTTACATTAAAGAAGTTGAAGAAGCCATGAAGAGCATTAAAGTGCAATTAAGAAGGCTTCTCTCGAGCTGCATCGGCAACCATCAGACAACATTAGTTTATCATTTTGTTGCTTCTTTTCTTTAACTCTCTTTGTGAGTTGTTGGTTATTGGTGAGCCCGGTTTAAAACCATGTAGGTCTGGTTAGCATGTTCAAAACCAAGTTGGGTTCTTAGTGATCCTGTTCAAAACTAAGTTGGGTTCTGGTGATCCTATGCAAAACCAAGTGTTGGATTTTTGGTGAGCCCGATTGAAAAACCAAGTTAGGTTTGGATTGTGAGCCTGAAAAACAATCCGACTGTATTACGGTGGCAATATAGTGAAAATTCTAAATGGCATCTTGGGTAGTGGACATAGGAGCTAGGTTGATCCGAACCACTGTAACTTGCTGTGTTTGTATTGTGCCTTTCCCTGCTTGCATCTGCTTCCACTTTTATTTATTTGAATCACAGCACTATAACACTAAAGTAGTTTTAAAAGAGCATATTTTTGTTAATTTCTTTTAAAAAAATTTCAATTCACTCCCCTCTTGGAAAGGCACCTGGGCAACAATAAGTAAATTGATAAAGGGTTATTAGATGTTACCTCATCTTCTAGACCCATAAGATATATATTTGTAGATTTTGATGTCTCTTCCTCTTCATTTGAAGTAGATTCATCGCTGTCACTCCATGTAGCCATCATGGCTTTCTTTTTCTTCTTCTTATATCCCTTTTTCAATGTATGACATTCAGAACGGTAGTGCCCCGATTTCTTACATTCATAACAAATTAGTTGTTGCTCCTTTTTTGTTGTCTTTATCTTTCTCTTTTTCTTACTTTGTTCACCTTTGTCAAGGTTCTTTCTCCAATATCTTGACTTTCTTTTGCCCATAAATCTTTAAAATCTCCTCATAATTAAAGCTATGTCATCACCTCCTAATTCTTCATCAAAGAAGGGGCTTTCTTCTTCTTTCTCTTCTTCTTGCTTCTTAATCTCAGCAGCAGCCTTGAATGCTATAGACTTTTTTTTACTGTCATCTTCACTGCGGTGCTGCATTGTTAATTCATGTGTAATCAAAGAACCAGAAAGTTCATCAAGTGGAAGTGTGTTCAAGTCCTTGGCTTCTTGTATTGCAGTGACCTGGGTTCCCATTTATCTGGTAAAGATCTAAGAATCTTTGGATAAGATCAGCATTGGAATATATCCTACCAAGACTTTTTAAACCATTAATAATATCGATAAATCTAGCAAACATTTTAGATATTATTTCATTTGGTTTCATTTTAAATAGTTCATAATTGTGCACAAGTATATTAATTTGAGAGGTCTTTACTTGTGTAGTGCCTTCATGTGTAACTTGTAGTTTATCCCAAATTTTCTTTGCCAAAGTGCAAGTGGAAATCCAGTTAAACTCATTTGCATCCAAAGTATAATAAAGAAGGTTGATGGCTTTGGCATTAAGTTCATCCATTTTTATGTCATATTCATCCCATTCCTCTTCCGGTTTAGGGATGTCTATGCCATCAACTTTCTTCATGGATATGTAAGGACCTTTCAAGATTATCTTCCATAATTGAAAATCAATAGCTTAAATATAAATTTTTATTCTAGCTTTCCAATAAGTGTAATTGGTGCTAGTGAACAGTGGAGGTCTATTGCTTGATTGACCTTCGACCAAAGATATGCTCATTTGGGTTGCCATAAAACTTTTCTATTAACATTAGATTAATGGCACTGAGACATGGCTCTGATACCACTTATTGCCGAGTTGGCCAATCCAAGAGGGGGGGTGAATTGGGTAAGTAAAAAAAAAAATTAGCATGTGCCTTTTGAAAACTTTGTTTGGTGAGTGAAGTGATAGAGTATTGCAAGCAAGGTAAATAAGTATGCAAAAGCAAGAGCAAGTACAAACACCATAAAATTTAGAGTGATTCGGAGCAACCCAGCTCCTACATCCACTACCCAAGGTGCATACTTACGATTTCACTATATTCACTCCGAATACAGCTGTATTGTTTTCATACGGGCTCATAATCCAAAATCCAGTACAAAGTTTTTTTGGGCTCACTAACAACCCAATTTGGGTTTTAAGGCTAACCAATAATCCAAAACCAACACACAAGCTACAGCCACTGCTGTACTTGTAACAACTCAAAAATAGAGGTAACAAAAAGAAGCAACATAAAAAACAAACCAAATGTGTTGGATGGTTGCAGTTGAAGCTCTTAATGAGACCTTCTTGAATGCTTCTTGAATGCTCTTCAAGGCTCTCTTAATCTTCAAAAATAAACTCAAGAAATGAGGGAAGTTGTTGGAGAACTTAAGTTTTCACTTAAAAGCTCTTGGAATATTCAATACTCTCTTTAAAGTTCCATCAAAATTCTTAAAGTTCTTTTCTCTTCACTTAAATCCACTATTTATAGCTTCTTGAAGTGTTCCCAAGTGAATATGGCCATTAGAATTTCTTGGAAGTCAACAACTAGCTATTAGGAGGCTTTAGAATTATGAAATTCAAATTCTGGAACTAGCCATTACTGTTCAAATTCTGGAATGTGAGTCGGCTCGGATTGATAATGAAGTAAAACTGTAGTCTGTGAGAGTCGGCTCATTTCATATTAGAGTTGGCTCAATTGACTAGAGTCTCAGAAGCAAATATCTTCCACTCTATGAGAGTCGGCTTGGATCTTCATTGAGTTAGCTTGAATGTTGTGTATCAAAAAATTCTGTGCCATGCCAAATAATATATTAGCTCTATTTAATTGAGTCGGCTCGAGTGAAACTTTTTAAGAGTCTTCAAAAAGCTTCAAACTTCTTTTAAATAACTTCTAAGATCTTTAAACTTAAAATTACATTGATTTGGCCCTTTTTACATGAATATGCAAACAAATTTACCTAGGGCTCTAAATGATTGAAATATCAATGTAACTTTTTCTTTGGGTACATGAATTCATTCCAATGATTTTAGAATTGTAGGGTGGATGATTGTCCATATGAAACATCCTACAAAACTTCTTAAACTTTTGAAAAGTATAGTCTCAAATGCATGCTCTAATATTTTGTAATCATCAAAATTATTTTAGGGGTCAATTATCTTGATTGTAGAAATTTTTGATGTATGGGAAATTGACTTCATCGGACCATTTCTAAAATCTTTTGGAAATGAGTATATTTTAGTAACCATGGATTATGCCTCCAAGTGGTAGAGGCAATACCTTGTAAAACCAATGATAGCAAAATTGCTATAAAAATTCTTAAAGAACATATCCTCTCCCGCTTTGGTATTCCAAGGGCAATCATTAGTGACCATGGAATAGACTTCTGTAACTAATCCTTTGCATCACTGATGAAAATCCCTATTACCTACAAACAAGGGGCAAGTAGAAGTTTCTAATTAAGAAATCAAAAGATCTTAGAGAAGACCATGAGCTCCAATAGAAAAGATTGGTCATTGAAGCTAGTGGATGCACCACGGGCATATTGCATTGCCTTCAAGACCAACTTAGGAATGTCTCCATATAGGCTTGTATTTAGTAAGGCTTGTCACTTGTCAGTAAAACTAAAACATAGGGTGATGTGGGCTATAAAACAACTAATCATGGATTTGGATGCAACCAAAGGCTAGAGGAAACTACAAGTGGATGAACTTAAGGAAATTAGGAATGAAGCATATGAGAATGCTAAAATTATAAGGAAAGAACTGAAGCCTTCCATGATGAAGCTATTTTTACAAAATTTTTTACTCATGGATAAAAAGCCTTTTATATAATTCAAGGCTTCACCTATTCTTAGAAAAATTGAGATCTAGATGGACTGGACCATACATAGTAAAAGAAGTCTTCATGTATGGAGCCGTAGAAATTGAAAATCCATGTAATGGAACCATCTTCAAAGTTAATGGATAATGCCTAAAACAATTCTTGGAATTAGCCATGAAGAAGTTAGGGAGGCTATGACTTTACATGAACTAAAGTAAGCTATGACATCTGGTTGAAGATGTTAAACTTAGTATTTTTTAAGAGGTAAACCAAATTCTTATTATTTTTTTTGACTTTTGTTTCTAGAAATAATGGACTGCTCTGCATAGTCTGATGCGGACAAAACTAGGACTGATGAAAAAAAAACTATTTTTTTGATTTTTTTAGAATTTAATTCAGTGGCTAAAGACCCGAAAATAGTAAAGAATCAGTAGGAAGACTAGTAATGCAAGAAACTATCATACCTGCAAAATAACTCATGTAGAATAATGAAGCCAGGACCCGAGAATTGAATATCTCCTGGCCTAGGATACTGTACCTATCACCAGATCAGAAACTCAAGAGGGGGATGGCTTTTTACCAGGTAGCGATTGTAGTTCCTTTGAAGAAGAGATCCCTCAACACTCTAGATGGTGCTTGGAAGAACAAACCTTTGGTTCCTGAATCTGAAGGAGATCTGGACCCAGTCTGAAGGCAAAGAAAGCCTCCTCTAAGGAGGGGAAACACTTCAAGGATCCTGCAAACTTCAAGGTTAGGCATGAAATAGGTAAGTAATGAAAGAAACAAAATATGAAAGAAAGACCAAGGGGAATCAGGGTTAGGGCTGGCGGCAGGGAAGAAGAAGGAGCACTTGATATGGGGTGTCTTTAAGGCTTCTCTTCTTAGACATGGCTGCTGCTTGGAGGATTGATTTGCTACTAGGGCATGGAGAATTCCAAGGAAGGGTGGATGGCAACATAAGAACACAAACCAAAGAAACCAAAATGAACATAAGACACCATTCTTAAAACAGTTCAGCAGAATAATATTTCATAAGAGTTGATTGATTACAAGAGGAGGAGGGGTGAGATATTTATAAAGTTCCCATACCCTCTCCTTTTTAGGACTTAGCCCTCTCCTAGTTAGGATAGGTTTAAACAATTTAAGTAGGAGAAAAAACTACACAAGTAACCTAAAACTAGGAGTACATAGTTTGCATGAAAATAAACTTTTGAAATTACCTTCTGCTGCGTTGCACCGGAACCCTACAAGGAGGACTTCATCCTGGACTAGATACTCCTTAAAATCCTACAAGAACAACCATTAGTATTATGGAGGAGATGGAAGATAGTATGGAATAAAATTAATGGAAGGAAGGGAAGTAGAGGATTGTTGGTGATCTTGGTGGAGTGTGGCCAGCTGCTCTTGAAGATGAGGTAGGCATCAATGGAAGAAGAACTTTGCTGGAATTTGAGAACTAAGGCACTTGGTTGAGCCTCTCTCTCAATCCCTCACGAAGGATTTGCAAACACAAATGGAGATAAGAAAATTCTCGATTTCATTCATTCAAAAGCATCCTTTTACAAAGAGATTAGGGGCCTATTTATAACCTTCTAAGCCCCATTTGAAATTCAAATTTTACATGAAAAGAGGAAAAAATGTAGTTACATATTTGAATTTCAAAATTCATGAAAAGGGGGCACCAAATCTGAAAATTTGCATGCATGGGTGCCAAGTGTCTAAATATAAAAATCTTCATATATGGGTGCCAAGTGTTCAAATCTGAAAATCTGCATGCATGGGTGCCAAGTGTCCAAATCTGAAAATCTTCATGTATGGGTGCCAAGTGTCCAAATCTGAAAATCTTCATGCATGGGTGCCATGGGTGCCAAGTGTCCAAATCTGAAAATCTTCATGCATGGGTGTCAAGTATCCATTCTCTTGGATAAGGTGTTGGTGAGGTGGCTTCAATCAAGGCTTCATTCCATCCAATGGCTCTTATTTTATGCACCCTTGATTTGAAGATTTACTTGATGTAGCTTTGGTTCATCCCTTGGTCCAATTATATGCTCCCTTGGTTGGACTTGACTCAAGCTCAAAAGAAAAATTACAACTCAATTTGGACTTGAGTACATTTGACTCTTACAACTCAATTGACCCAAGGCTTCAAGACCTAATACTTAGCAAGACTCAAACATAAAATTCATGATACAAGAAGACTTAACAAGACTCAAGACTCAGACTAGGAACAAGTTAACAAGATTGGAACTCAATTTACAATCCATAAGGAATGGGTGTTGACTAGGTTTGATTGAAGTCTTCTTTAATCTTGGTGCCCGCACCAATTCCCCCGAGGTGGGAAGAACTCGACTCTATCGAGTAGGGATCTATTTTACTTTGGTAGTACTCTAATAAGTCTAGGTTGATTCTTTGTAGATCCTCTCGAGTAATTCATGAGTATTTGGACTCAGGTCGACCTTGCCAATGAACTAAATAGCATTGGTAACCTTTATTCCGGGTGGTGATGGCTTGGTCTTCCAGAATACGCTTAATCTTATCTCACCATTCTGGTAGAATTGTTGTGGACACTTAGGGATCAATTCACTCTCAATAGTTGGCTCAGGCTCAAATGGCTTCTAGGTATCATTATTGGCTCCTTATACTCTACAAGGTCTGAAACATTGAAAGTCGAGCTGATACCTAAATCAGATGGTAAGTCTAGCACATACGCATTAGATCCTATTTTGTTTATAACTTTAAATGGACCTGCATGCGAGCATGCAATTTTTTAAGGTTCCTGGTGGGAACCATTCTGGTCTAAGCCTATCATAACATAATCTCCTTAGTGAATTCTTTGACTCTCCTATGTGAATTCGCCATATGCTTATAAGTTTCATTGCTCAAGGATTCGAGCATGCAATTTTTTTAGGTTCCTGTGGGAACCATTCTGGTCTAAGCCTTATCATAACATAATCTCCTTTAGTGAATTCTTTGACTCTCCTATGTGAATTCGCCATATGCTTATAAGTTTCATTGCTCAATTGGATCTTTTTGGTAATTTCTTTATGTACATCCCTAATATACTGTGCATATGATTCAGCTAATCATAAATTCGAGCTTGTATAGGTAAAGGAATAAGATCTAAGGGCTTCCTAGGTTGTAATCATGGACCACTTCAAAAGGACTCTTCCCAGTAGACCTATTGACTGAGCTGTTGTAAGCAAATTTAGCACGAGGAAGTAAGAGATCCCAATTCCCGTATTGTCACCAACTAAACATCTTAGCAGGTTTTCTAGACTCCGATTGACTACTTCAGTTTGGCCATCAGTCTAAGGATGATAGGCAGTTGAAAATTTCAGATTGGTTCCTAGCATTCCAGAGGGTCTTCCAAAAGTAGCTAGTGAACCTAACATCTCTATCTGATACAATGTTTTGGGTAAACCATGTAGTCTAACCACCTCGTCGAGAAAATTTGGCTATTCTAGAATCATCTAGGGTTTGAGAACATAGGATGAAGTGAGCCATCTTAGAAAATCGATCAACTACAACGTAGATGGAATCATGTCTTCTTAAGGTCTTTGGGAGTCATAGTACAAAGTCCATACTAAGATCCTGCTATGGATAATTAGGGACTGGTAAGGGAGTGTATAGACCGGTGTTTTGCCTTTGCTATTTGGCAACAGCACATGTTCAACATTAAGCTACAACTTGGCTACATTCCTTTGAGGCAGGCCAAAAGAATTGGTCTTCTACTGCTAAGATGGTTGTTTCTACCAAAATGACTTGCTAGGCCTCTAGCATGAACTTCCTAAATCAAAAACTAAATAAATAGAAGTTCGGGGAACACACAGTTGATTTCCTTTGAAAAGAATCCATCTAGGAGAGTATAGCCACTATGTACACTAGATGGTCCTTGTTGGAGAGATTGATAGATATCACCAAAGTCTAGACACTTAGGATACTCTTCTTTCAGTCTATCAAACCCTACAACCTTGGTACTAACTGAGGACAACAGCATGGATTGTCGGCTTAATACATGAGCAACCTTATTTTCAGAACCAGTACGGTGTTTCAAAACAAAAGGTATATACCTGAATGAATTCTATCCATTTCCTGTGCCTAGGTTCAATTTCTTTTAGGAATTAAGGAATCGTAAGGCTTCATGATCGGAATAAAGAACAAATCCCTATGGTAGTAAATAGTGTCTCCAATACCTCAAAGCTTGAACTACCGCATTCAATTCCCTATCATACGCCGAATATCTCATCCTTGCCTCATTCAATTTCTCACTAAAGAATGCCACTGGATGACTCTTTTGACTCAAAACTCCTCCAATTCCTACTCCAGAGGCATCACAAGCAACCTCAAATACCTTTGAAAAATCGGGCAACCTCAAAATAGGTGCTTGTGTCATTTTTCCTTTATTTCTAGGAAGGCTCTACGGCGGTTTTGTCCATTCAAAGGTTCCCCTCCTAATGCAGTCGTAATGGGTGCAACTATTATGCTAAATCCTAAATAAATCTCCTATAGAAGGTGGCTAAACCATGAAAACTACAGACATCGTGGATGCTTTTAGGTATGTGCCACTCGACTATGGACTTGACCTTTTCGGGGTGCAGACACCCCTTCAGTGGTGACAACAAATCCTAGAAAGATAACTCTATGAGTCATAAAGTCACATTTCTTGAGGTTGGCATAGAGACTATCTTGTCTAAGGGCTTGGCAAACCTGTTTCAGATGGTTCAAATGGTCTTCCTTAGTTTTACTGTAGATGAGAATGTCATCAAAGTAGACCACTATGAACTTCCCAATGAATGTCCTTAAAACCTGGGTCATGATCCTCATGAAGGTACTAGGTGCATTGGACAGGCTGAAAGGCATCACTACCCACTCATACAAGCCATCTTTGGTTTTGAAGGTAGTTTTCCATTCATCCCCGGGCCTGATTCTTACTTGATGATAGCCACTCTTAAGTTAAATTTTGGAGAATATTTTGGCTCTGGCCATCATATCCAACATGTCATCTAAACAGGGAATAGGAAAATGGTACTTAATGGTGATTTTATTTATGGCCCTACTATCTACACACATTCTCCATGTGCCATCTTTCTTAGGGGTCAGAAGGTTTGGTATTGCACACGGGCTCAAGCTCTCTCTAATGAATCCCTTTTGGAGAAGTTCTCCAACTTGACGTTGTAACTCAGAGTGTTCTGTAGGATTCATTCTATAATGGGGGAGGTTTGGTAATGTCAATCTTGGGATCAAATTTATTGCATGTTGAATGTCTCTCAAGGGTGGAAGGTGATTAGGAAGGTCCTCCGGAAATATGTCTTGAAACTCCTCTAGAAACCTTAACACTTCCTGGGGTTTTTTCTTATGAGGCTGTGATGGGAACACGGCCTGCACAAATCCCAGAGCAGCATGGGTTCTGGAGCAGCAAATAAATTGGAAGAATATTATTTAGGATTTATCTTTTGTTTGAAATTTAAAGTAGGATTTGGTTGGTTAGGATGAGATATGGATATTATATTATCTTATCTTGTATTTGAATTTGAGTCATCCCTATCTTTTTATCCTGTATTCAAATTCAAACGAGGGTTGGACAGGTCTATAAATACTACCCTCAGTTCTTTGTAAAAAATAATTTTTGGAGAAAAAATTTGAGTTTTTGGAAGTGTGATTCTTCTTGCCTTCACCTTCGGGCATGGGCATGAGGTCCTAGTTATCCCTCTTCCCAATCCATTTTCTTTAACCCTCATGACCTTTGAGATTCAACCTAGTGTCTTCAAGTATCGATGAGGGTATAATGCCTGAGAGGTGAGAGGTTTCTTCGCTAGGATGAGTCCCCAAAGTCCATGAGATTCAAATCCCAGTCTTCCATCCCCATTATTGCCTTCACCACCCCATACAAAAAAAATTCAAAAAAACTTACAAAAAAAAATCCAAAAAAAAAATGGTACCCTAATCTATGTGACTTCTAGGCTCACCAATGGTCCTACATCTATTCCCCATCAATTTGGTATCAAAGCCCAGATAATTAGGGTACATCGTATCATCCTATATTTCCGTTTTACCAGTCATCCATCCACTTCCCAGATTCAAAAAACAAAAAATCAGATCTCCGGTTTATCAAGTCACCATCAATTTTCATATTCCCTCTTCCAATCCCGTCGTTGAGCATCTGCCAGCGCCCCGCCTTCCTGCCGTGGCTCCTCCCAAAACTTCACCGGACTCCTCTCTACTGCCATCACCTTGCACCACCGACGCCGATCAGACTCCCCATGCACAGAGACGCCTCCCATCCGGAAGATCACCATCGAGACCATCCACCGTCACCGGCGACACGATCCAACCGGATCGCCTCGACAAGTGCCATCTTTGCCCAGGACTGAACGCACCACCGCCTCCATTCTCGCGAAAATCCCCATCGGCCTCTGCTACAACGATGCCTGCAACCACCGAGCCTTCTCCCCGGATCTGCCCTGACAAGCCAATCGCCCCACCGCCCATCGTCGCTGCTGTTCCTCAATGCTGCGGCCGAGTCCACTGAGTCCCTCATCAAATCCATTCCTTCCCAAAAAAACCCTTCCTGGCATTCATTCTCCAGAGCCCGATCAGCATCTTCCTCTGATTTCTACTTGTACCAAATTATTTCGTGCTGCAGGGTTGTGACGATGAAGCTCGATACCAGCAATTTCGAATCATTTTTTTCTCTAAGCAGGCTAATCGACGACGTCTGCTCTGATCTTTCCACGCACCAATTTTTCGATCTTCCCAACTGTTCCAATTTTGATGGGTTTCAGAAGAACGCGATTCAGATGGTGAATCCGGTGAAAGGTACAACTACTCTTGCTTTCATCTTCAGGAAGGAGTCATCGTCGGACTCGATTCTCGAGCTAGCATGGGTGGATATATCTCTTCTCAAACTATCAATAAAAAATCATTGAGATAAATCCATACATGCTTGGAACGATGGCTGAAGGTACTGCAGACTGCCGGTTTTGGCATAAGAATTTGGGCATCAAGTGCCGCCTACATGAATTGGCAAACAAGTGAAGGATATCGCTAGCAAATGCTTCAAAGTTGTTGGCCAATATTCTATACTCATATCGTGGAATGGGCCTTTCAATCGGGACCATGATTGCTGGATGGGATGAGATGGGACCTGGTTTGTATTATGTTGACAGTGAAGGAGGAAGACTTAAAGGTACACATTTTTCTGTTGGATCTGGATCACCATATGCATATGGTGTGCTCGATAATAGGTATCGGTATGACTTGTCAATTGAGGAAGCCGTAGAACTGGGCTGCCAAGCCATCTATCATGCAACCTTTCATGATGGAGATAGTGGTGGCATAGTCAGTGTGTATATGTTGGTCGTGATGGCTGGAAAAAGCTCTCAGGAGATGATGTTGGGGAGTTTCATTACACATACCACCCAGTTGCCCCAAGTCCAGTTGAACATGAGATGGCTGACGTCCCACAGGTTGAGAGAAGTTCTCATTGCAGTAAATTTATAATCACGTGGCGAAAGAAGAGAGAATTTGCATGGACCTCAATGCAGTCTCCAAGGATCATATCATGGATTTTTGTGCATGAACTTCACAACAGATCAAGTGAGCATGGTTATTGGGTTCATTGATGAATAAGCTGGAGCTCGAGGATATCTGGAATTATCCAAGTTCTTCAGAGTAGCATCGAGCCACACTCAACGGAGTCAAGTTTTTCCCATCTCAGGAGAATGATGGGGACATCGGCCTGCACAAATCGGAGCAGCATGGATTCTGGAGCAGCAAATAAATTGGAAGAATATTTATTTAGGATTTATCTTTTGTTTGAAATTTGAATTAGGATTTGGTTGGTTAGGATTGAGAAATTGATAAGCTTATCTTATCCTAACTTGTATTTGAATTGAGTCATCCCTATCTTTTTATCCTGTATTCAAATTTAAACGAGGGTTGGACAAGTCTATAAATACCACCCTCAGTTCTTTGTAAAAAATAGTTTTTTGAGAAAAAAATTTGAGTTTTAGAAAAGTGATTCTTCTTGCCTTCGCCTTCCGGCATGGGCATGAGGCCCAGTTATTCCCTTCCCAACCTATTTTCTTTAACCCCTCATGACTTTTGAGATTCATCCTAGCACCTCCAAGTATCGAGGAGGGTGTAATTCCTAGAAGTGAGAGGTATCTTCGTTAGGGTGAGTCCCAAAGTCCATGAGATTCAAATCCCTGTCTTCCATCCCCACTATTCCTTTGCCACCCCTAAAAAAAAAACAAAAAAAATGGTACCCTAATCTAGGTGACTTTTAGGCTCACAACGATCCATTCATCTGTCCCTCATCATTGTAATTTGTATATGAATTAATAAAACTTTATTTTTGCAGCTCATCACATTATTCATTTTTCTGTAATGAACTCTATTTATGTGATGAAGTCCTTAGGACTGCACTGACTTCGATGTAGAGATGATATATCGAGTGGTCCTTTAAAAGGTTCACAACCAAAGGATACATTGTACAGGATGACAATGTATCAAGTATAGGTTATTGTGGTTCACATCGTTTGGTTGTCCTCTTGACCAAAAGAGTGTGGTGACACTGATGTGATCTACAAGTGGGATGTGTGACATCTCATTGAACGTGACTCCGTGGAGCTCTTTTCTGCCAAAGGATTGCTCGCGATTGGATATGGGTATATGTGTCTCTCCGACCTGAGGTCACCATAGTAGCTTTCAAGCAACTCCCTGTGGTTTGGTTCCGGACTACCCGGATTTCTAATCTGGTGACGGAAGGTTTTTGGGTACAAGCAAGTATTTGTGGAGTAGTGGTGGACCAAGATGGAATTGACCTGTCCAAGTTGTTTGGATTAAATGTCTCGTAGTATCTCAATTTAGCAAATTCTTGATCGGAGTAGTCCTAGTGAGGAGTCACTGAACTTGCGAGGTTGAGACATATTGTGGATTGACTCAGTTAGGGTTGGCAGTCTAACCTTAGATCATTTTAAGCATTGGAGGTTAAAGGGATGAATTATATGATAACCATATGCTAGAGGTTCAATAGATTGCTCTCGCATCTTCGGCCTATCCGGATGCCGGGACCCATTGCTAGATGGTATCTTGTGCTGGTACTGGAAGTGTTCTAGTACTGTCGTTTAGGTTCGAACCTATGAGGTCACACGCTATAAAGAATTTCTTCCTGATCCGGGAGCCGATTAATGATTGGGAATCGTTTCGGTATTAAGGTCAAACGGTCTAATTGAGCACACATTGAATTTTTTCTGGTCCACTTGGTCTGATTTGGATCGACCAGGATTGGTTTGGGTCAATCGAGAACTGTTCCTGGTAGACATGACCGGACCCAGTTTTCTTACATGATCAGATTTGGCCGGATCGGGAATTTTATTGAACCAGTTTTTGTTTTGATGAACCGTTTTTTATCATGGTATGATTTCACGATTTTCTCTCCCAGCATTCATGGCATTTTTTTGGTTCGCTGTTTTATCCCTTCTTTGCCGTCTTACCGTTTTGCCCTATGTCACCGTGTGATTGAGATAAGAACGCATGGAGTTCGAATTGCAGATTGGGATTTTGATTTTTGATGAATTGCACTACTACGATCGAAATGGGGTCTCTTGTGTTTTCTCTCTCACGTCCGCTGCCGTCTTACCGTTTTGCCCTATTCACCGTGTGATTGAGATAAGAACGCATGGAGTTCGAATTGCAGATTGGGATTTTGATTTTTGATGATTGCACTACGATCGAAATGGGGTCTCTTTGGTTTTCTCCCGCACGTCTCTTCCCCCTCTCGCTCGCGTTTTCACGGTCCCTTTTTTCACCGAGTTTTCTCCCAGCTGTTTGAGACCGATCCTAGCTAATCCAAAGTGTTTGGATATATCAGGAGTGCTCTCACGATTTCCTCTGCAGCCTTTTAAGTTCTATCGTTCTTCTCTCATGGTGATTTGCTGCCTCCACGGTTTGACTCTACCTCTGATTTTGTAGGTTGATGGCCGTGTGTTTGAGAGGTTTTATGAGAGGAAGAAACAGGGTACGTGTGAGGAGGAGAGATGGGAGAACTGAGCCTTGTGAAGATTGGAACAGCCTTCTCGGTTTCTTCCCTGCTTCTTTTTATTTCTTACTTGTTGTGGCCGTGCGCTATGGATTAGAGGAAACAGGGCTTGCATGAGAGAGATGCAGGCCGTGAGAGTAAGAAGAGGGGAAGAACAGGGGTTTTGAGAGGAGCCATCTCTTATCATTTTGGTTGATGGCGCTGGGCATGCGTGAGAGATTTTTGGATGGATTTCAGAGCCTGAAATTTGTTTTGTGTTCCATGAAACTTCCCTGTGTTTTGAGGTTTCTAGTGTGTGCTATTGGTGGTATTGGGGCGGTCTCGGAGAAGACCGTCCGTGAGGACCTTTGGCTTTTCCTGCTCCACCTATCCGAGACCTGTCATTGATTCCTGAAGGACTGCATCCTTCCGGAGTTGGATCACTAGAGACCGCGCGTGGATACTCTAAAGGGTGAACATTTGGACACCTCGAGAGATTGGATCGATTCTCTCCTTGCTATTGCATATATGTTTTGCTGTTGAAGGAGTTCAACTGGCTGCTTTGATTTGCTGCTGATTTGTTATGAATGCCGAGGGAGTCGGCTTCTTCCTGCTCGATCAGGTATATTATTTATTTTTATTATCATGCATGCTTAGATCTAGATTTTATCATGTTTTTATATTTATTGCGCTTGCCTATACATGCCTATGTATTTGTTATATGCATCATGTTATGTAGATCCTGTGCATGAGTAGATTTTCCGTATGCATGCTTAAAAGTTAATTATGCAATACCTACTCCCTAGTGTAGCATGCCTAGGGTAGGCATCCGGTGTACTATTTTTTCTTTCATGAGGGCCATCCTTAGCCACCCCGATACTTTAGGGGCCTTGGCCAAGTGGGCACTAAAACTCAACGAGTTCGACATCACCTATCGTCCATGGCCGGTGCAAAAGGCTTACGTCCTGGCTGATTTCTCGGTGGAATGCACCTAGGTGGAGGAGGACCAAGAGGAGACAGACAAGCAGACTGAGCCCAGGCTGGACTCGACCCTAGCGGAGGTGACGTGGATACTCCACGTCGACAGTGCATCTAACGCTTGAGGGAGCGAGGCTGGCCTCATCCTTGCCAATCCTGACGGGGTCGGTGCCGAGTACGCCCTGCTCTTCCTCTTCAAGGCGACCAACAACCTGGCCGAGTATGAGGTGCTCCTTATGGGGCTAAAGGTATCCCATGAGCTGGGCATCAAAAGGCTAAAGGTCTTCACCGACTCTCAGCTAGTAGTGGGTCAAGTCTTTGGTGACTATGAAGCACGGGATCCCATGATAGCAAAGTACCTAGACAGAGTGCGCTCGTATACAGTGACCCTCCAATACTTTGACATCTCCCATATCCCGTGGGTAGAGAATGCCCAGGCCGACATCCTCTAGACTGGGGCCACCGGCCAGTGTCCTCGCTGGGGCATACCTTCATCGAATATCTCGAGACCCCTAGTTACGAGCTTATAGCCAAAGTCCAGCAAGTCCACCATCGAATCCAGCTGGAGAACCCTACATTAAGTATATCACCATGGCGCCCTGCTGGATGATCGAAAGGAAGCCGGCTGGCTCAAGAAGAAGGTCGTGCATTAAGTGATGATGGCAGCTGTACCGGAGGTCATACTCATACCCTTTGCCGAAGTGCTTGAAGCCCTCAGAGGCCGCTTACATGCTTCAAGAAATACACGAAGGCATCTATGGCAATCATGTGGGGGGTAGAACTTTGGACTATGAAGTTAGGAAACGATGCAGAAGATGCCACCGACTTCGTGAGGAAGTGTGACCGGTGCCAACATCATAACCACATCTAGTAGCAACCAGCATCTCCACTTTCCCAACTATCGGCTCCATGGTCGTTCACCTAGTGTGGGGATGATATCTTAGTCCCTTCCTTGCTGCATCTGGGCAACGAAAATTATTAATTATGGCCATCGACTACTTCACCATGTGGGTCGAGGCCGAGCCATTAGCCTGGATAACAGAGGCGAAGGTCCAGTTGTTCTTCTAAAAGTCCATAATTTTCTAGTTTAGCCTTTGGCACTCGATTATCACCGACAACGGGAGGCAATTCAATAACTGGGCTTTTAAAAAATTTTGCACCGACCTCGGCATCCATCCTCGCTTCACTTCGACGGCTCATCCTCAGACCAACGGTGAGGCTGAGGTGACCGACCGGACCATCTTGCAAAGGTTTCGCATGAGGTTGGACAAAGCCAAGGGTCGATGGGCTAAGGATCTACCCCGCATGCTATGGGCCTACCATACCATGCCCCGCACAGCCACTAGAGAGACACCCTTCAACATTGTCTTCAGTATTGAGGCAATGATTCCAGTAGAACTTGTCCTACCCATGCTATGGGTAGAGCAATATGATGAAGCAGAAAATCTGGCTCGTCTCCTCCTCAATCTGAACTTGTTGATGAGAATAGAGCAAGGCGACTTCGGATGGTGCCTACTGGTAGCAAATCACATGCTATTACAACTCCCGCATGCGGACCAAAATTATTCCATCCGGGTGACCTCATCCTCAGGAGGGCAGAGGTATCCCAACTGGGAGAATGCGAGAAACTCTCCCTGAATTGGGAAGGGCCGTAGAAAGTGGTGGAGGCCTTACCAGGTGGGGCCTACTACTTCGCTGGGCTCGACGGTATCCGATTCACATGAACCGAATACCATACCGCAAATTAAGAATGTATTACCAAAATGTAAGGCCCTTTCATATAAATTAAATTCCTTTTGATGCAACCTTGATTTTTCACCTATGCAAGAACTCGTCCGTCCAACTCCAAGTCCGCAGATAAGCCTAGAAACTTACGAAGCCTGGAACTCTAAGTCCGGAAACTTACGAATCCCGGCACTCTAAGCCCGGAAACTTATGAAGCTCGACACTCTAAGCCCGAAAAAAACAGCCTGGCACTTTAAGCTCGAAAACTTACAAAGCCTAGCACTCTAAGCTCGGAAACATACAAAGCCCGACACTGTAAGTCCAAAACTTAAGAAGCCTGGCATTGTAAGCCTGAAAACTTACGAAGCCTGGACACTAAGCCCGAAACTTACGAATCCTGGCATTCTAAGCCCAAAACTATGAAGCCCGGCACTTTAAGTCCAGAAACTTATGAAGCCCAGCACTCAAGGCCAACAGTCCCACCTCAGGTCAGCATACACCAGCAGTCCCATCTCCAAGTTCAAGAGACACAGTAATCCCACTTCCGAAGTTAGGAGACACCAGCAATCCACCTCCGAGGTCAGGAGTGGTGGGACATGCAAGATGAGAATGCAACTTATGCAACCCTAAAGGATATTAGCAAAGATTAACTTAGCAATTTCTTATTTGCATATGATTAGTTCAGCTATAGTATCAAAGGAGGTCTAATGAAGAGAACTCGAACGTATCAAACGTAAACCTAATTATAAGACTATCAAATAACAAAGAAATAGGAATAAGATTCGAACCACACAAATTAAGCTAGGCAAATTTAATATTTCAGACCTAATCGATACTAGAACAACCTAGCATTAATCTTTCAAGTAGATCAAGATCACTCATGAAGCAGACCCTCCCAAATGACAAGACCATACCACAAATTGAGGGCCCTTCTTGTTTTCTGGATTATGACAGTAATTCCTTCCTCTTGAATTCGGAATCCGGAGAACCTACAACAAAGAAACCTCGAGATTAGGAACTTGGTAACATATTTTAGTCATGAAATGGAGAAACTAAAGAAGAGTCGAGGAAGCATTGTTGAAGAATAATCTTGGTGCCATGGTAGATCACTTGAAATGGATTAGCGCGGCCTCCTTGTGATGGTCTTCTTGATCAACCTTGAATGAGAAGAGCTAGCTTGAGATGGAGAAAAAAAAGAGAGAGTGTCTTAGGTGTTGGAGATGAGGAGGAGAAAGTAGGGTTGGCGTGGGATAGGGAGAGGAATTTGAAACTACCACTTAGGCACATAGAAGACATTTTATTTTTTTGTTTTCCATCCTCCCTTTACAAGAAGACTAAGAGTCTTTTATATACTATTAAGCCATTTGAATTCAAACTACACAATATCATGAGAAAAATTTGTGGAGAAAAATATGGGCTCCCATGAGTAGTGGAGGAAGTTGTGGAGGAGGTTGTAGCCAATTCAAATTTAAATTCCCCTTTTCTTCTCTTGGGCGGCAACCTTGGATGTGAGGTGGCATGTGTGATGTGGCAGCAACCTTGGATGGTGAGGTGGTATGTGTGATGTGGCAGCAACCTTGGATGATGAGGTGGCATGTCATGTGGCATGTGGTCCCCACTTGAGGTGGCTTTGGTCTTGCTTTGGAGTATAAGTCTTGAGTCTTCTTTAGTCTTCAAATATGGTTTGGTTTGATTCTTCATGGAGTTTGGTTATTCTTCATGGACTTGATTGGACCCACTCTCAAATACTTGACTAGTCTAAAATTTGGACCCATAATTATTTGGACTCAAAATTAAAGAAAAAAAAATTCAAATCCAACAAGACTTAAGTCTCTCAGGACACTTGGTGGTGGACACTCATTTGGTGTTTCACTCTCAAAAGAAACATTAGGACAAAAAAAGCTCACTAGGTATCAATGCAGGTTCTTTGTATTCTTTTAAGTCTGAAACGTTAAATGTTGAAGTAATGCCATAACTTGGTGGAAATTCTAATACATAAGCATTTGGTCCAATTTTCTTTATTATTTTGAAAGGTCCGGCTCCCCGGGCATGGAGGTTCTTCATAGTTCCGGCGGAAACCTTTCAGGTTTAAGTTTGATCATGACGGAGTCCCCTTCATTAAATTCTTTTAATCATTTATGTGAATTAGTCATTTGCTGATAGAGTTCATTGCTCGCTTGAATCTTTTGGCTAATCTCCTTATGCAATTCCCTAATATGCTGTGCATATGACTCGGCAGACTCGGACACCCGTGCATGTGTGGGTAAAGGAGCTAGGTCTAAAGGCTTCCTAGGTCTGTATCCATGGACCACTTTGAATGGACTTTTTCCAATAGACCTATTAACTGAGCTGTTATAGGCAAACTCAGCACGAGGAAGTAATAGGTCCCAGTTTCCTAGGTTGTCACCAACTAAGCATCTCAACAGATTTCTTAAGCTTCAGTTTACTACCTCAGTCTGGCCATTGGTTTGAGGATGATAGGCAGTAGAGAATTTCAGCTTGGTACCGAGCATGTGCCAGATGGTTTTCCAGAAATAGCTAGTAAATTTGACATCACTATCGGACACAATGGTTTTGGGTAAACCATGAAGCCTAACGACCTGATCGAGAAAAAGCTTGGCCACCTTCGAAGCATCTAAAGTTTGAGAACAAGGAATGAAGTGAGCCATCTTGGAGAAACGATCGACAACCACAAAGATAGAATCATACTTCCTAGACGTCTTAGGGAGGCCTACTACAAAATCCATGCTGATATCCTGCCATGGACAATCAGGGATAGGTAAGGGTGTGTACAGACCGGTGTTCTGTCTTTGCTTTTGCAACAGCACAGATACGGCACTGAGCTACAATCTGGGCCACATTTCTTTTGAGACCAGGCCAAAGAATTGGTCTTCTATTGCTAAGATGGTCTTATTCCTACCAAAATGTCCTGCTAAGCCCCCAGCATGAACTTTCCAAATCAGAAATTCCCTAACAGAGGTCTTGGGAATACACAACTGATTTCCTCTGAAAAGGTATTCATCTAAAATGGTATAATCACTATGCTCACTAGATGGTCCTTGTTGAAGGGATCGATAGATGTCACCAAAATCAGGGCATGTAGGATATTCCTCTTTTAATCTTTCGAACCCTACTACCTCAGTGCTCACAGAATTCAACAACATTGAACGACGACTCAATGCATCAGCAACCCTATTTTCAGTTCCGGCACGATGTTTCAGTACGAACGTATAAGCTTATATGAACTCTATCCATTTCCCGTGCCTAGGGTTCAATTTCTTCTGAGAACTAAGGAACCTAAGAGCTTCATGGTCTGAAAATAGGACAAACTCTTGTGGTAGAAGATAATGCCTCCAATAACGTAATGCCTGAACTACCGCATACAGCTCCCTATCATAGGTGGAATACCTTAGTCTCGCTTCATTTAACTTCTCACTGAAATATGCTACTGGATGATTCTCTTGACTCAAGACACCTCCAATTCCTACCCCAGAAGCATCACAAGCAACCTCGAACACTTTGGTAAAATCGGGTAACCTCAAGACGGGTGCGTGTGTCATTTTTTCCTTAATTGTTAGGAAGGCTTTGTCTGCTGCTTTAGTCCATTCAAAAGTTTCCTTCCTAATACAATCAGTGATTGGAGCCACTGTCGTACTGAACCCTCTAATGAATCTCCTATAGAAGGTGGCTAAACCGTGGAAACTACGGACATCATGGATACTCTTGGGTACAGGCCACTCTACTATTGACTTAATTTTTGCAGGGTCAGCGGACACTCCTTCAGATGTTACTACGAATCCTAGAAAGATAACTCTATGTGTTAAGAAATCACACTTCTTGATATTGGCATAGAGGCTATCCTTTCTAAGGACTTGGCAAACTTGCCTTAGGTGGGTTAAATGGTCTGCCTTAGTCTTGCTATAGATAAGAATGTCATCAAAGTAGACCACCACAAATTTCTCGATGAAAGTTTTCAACACCTGATTCATAATTCTCATAAAGGTGCTGGGTGCATTGGACAGACCGAACGGCATGACTAACCACTCATATAATCCATCTTTAGTCTTAAAAGCGGTCTTCCATTTATCTCCAGGCCTAACCCTAACCTGGTGATAGCCACTCTTTAAGTCTATCTTGGAGAAAATTGTTGATCCGGCTATCATATCTAACATATCGTCCAGTCTTGGGATTGGAAACCTATATTTGACAGTAATCTTGTTGATGGCACGGCTGTCTACACACATCCTCCAGGTACCATCTTTTTTAGGGGTTAACAAGGCAGGGACTGCACAAGGGCTTAAACTCTCTCTAACAAACCCCTTTCTAAGAAGTTCACTAACTTGCCTTTGTAACTCTTGATGTTCAGTTGGATTCATCCTATAATGAGGCAAATTAGGTAAAGTCGCGCCAGGAACTAAATCTATGGCATGCTGTATGTCCCTTAAAGGTGGAAGATTGTCGGGAAGATCCTCGGGAAACACGTCTTCAAAGTCTTTCAATAATTTGACCACCTCTTGAGGGTGTTCTACAGGGGTGTGGTCCATAGTTTCCTTAGCAGCTACCATCCAAATAGGTGCTCCCTCATTAATGTCTTTTTCTAATTCTCTTGCATCTATCAAATTTAATCCAGTCCTTTTTTCTTTCAGGCTGCTAACTCCTCTTTTGGTGTTGTCCTTAGGCTGGGTTGAATGAATGACAATTTTTTGCCATTGAAATTGAAAGCACAGGAATTTGATCGACCAAAAATTGTCACATCATGGTCAAACAGCCATGGCCTACATAGGATGATGCTACTTACTCCCATAGGGAGTATATCACACCAGATTCGTTCCTGATAGGACTGAAGTTGGATTCGGACCTGACATCTCTGCTTGATTGGGATAGAAGTGGAATCGATCCAGGATACCTTATATGGATTGGGATGTGGTTCAGTGGGTAATCCTAGACTCTTGGCTGCACTAGTGGAAATGGCATTGACACAGCTTCCACTATCGATCACGATCTTACAGACCTTTTCTCCTATTTTGACAAATGTGTGTAGGATGCTAGTCCTACGCCAGTCTTCCTGCTCCTTGGTCTGTGTCATGATACATCTCACAACTCCTAACACATCTGATGAGTCTACATTTTCTTCATCTCCTTCATACTCATCAGCCAAGCAATCTCCTGCTTCATAAACCTCCTCTTCATCATTCTCCAGGGGTTCTGATTCACCTTCTTCTGCCTCCCCTATATGTAAAGCTCTAGAGGGACATTGGCTCATGAAATGACCTGGTTTACGACACTTATAGCAAACTCGCTCCCTCTCACCTCGAACTTCAGGGCTCTTTCCTTTGTCTTCTCTAGGAATTGGGGGAATGGCAGGGTTGGTCCTAGGGATTGGATTCGAGCTGGATCTTGGTCTATTGGTTGTACCAGGGACTGAACTAGGTCGACTAACAGGAGGATTAAACCTAATGGGCTCAGGTCGCCTAAATGTAGCTCTCCTTTGAAACCTCTCATAGTCCATGGCAACTTGGTATGCCTGATCTAAATCATGGACTTCTCTCAAAAACAGTTCCCCTTTTATATCTTCATTCAATCCTGATCTAAACCTCGACAATGTGGTTGCCTCAGACTCGACTATGTTGCATCGCATTACAAACTCATCAAATTTAGCAACGTACTCAGAAATGGTCTTATTTCCTTGTGTCAATCGTTGCCACTGATCTAACAACCTTTGCTGATAAGACATAGGCAAATATTTCTCTCTAAGCTTTCTCTTCATGTCTCTCCAGGTCACTATAGGTAAGTCTCCCCTCTGCCTAGCTATGCGTTCAACATTTCCCCAATACAACCTAGCCTGACGGACTAGTCTGATTTTGGCAAACTTGAATCTTCTCTCTTTAGACATATCATACCAGTCAAAATATTGGTCCATGTCAGCCTCCCAGTCTATGTACACCTTAGGATCTAGGCTTCCCTCAAAGGTTGGTGCATCTAGACGTATATTCCTTAAGGCCCGATCATCCTGATCAAAAGTATCATGGCGAGGTCTTCTAGGATTTGGCTTCGGAGTGTGATCAGTATAATCCTGATGTGGCCTTCTATGAATTGGATCAGGTGTATGTTCCTGTTGTTGGGCTCTAGGGCGAACTGAAGGTAATGGGTGAAGGTGGTTCAGTTGGGGTCAACCTAGATTCCTCTAGGGTTCCTATCCTTTCCTCGAACTGGTCAAACCTAGCATCCAAACGGTTCATCTTCTCGATCATAGATCTCATAAGGCTTTCCATACTAGTATCCATGGATGAACTAGGTTGGGCTTGTGAAGGGTGGTAAGGTGTGCCTGACCTAGTTGTCATGCAAACAATTAGACTCAGACCCGAACTATGAGTTTTCTAAATCGGTTAGTCCAAATAAACTGAGTTGACTAGATACAATCAAATCAACAGCTACTCTCTTCCACTGGCCAGTCAGGAGGTGGGTCTGTGGGAGGTTCCCCCAGCTTTCACTAGGTCCTAATTAAAAACCACAAGAACTGCTTAGGCTTGAGCCACTTAACCTCTATCCTTGACACCAGCTTTCAATAATAGATGAAGAAATGGGTTGCACAAGTTTTCCTAATTGAATTGAACTGGACCTAGAGTTCCAAGCTAGTTGCCTAATCAAGGTGGCAAGCTAGATTGTAGTAACTCTATACTTGGCCAGGTTTTAGAACAAGGGGAGTGTGAGATCCTGTCTCTGGCCTACCTAGGCCCAGTGGAATTGGCCCGATAGACGGATCAGCACCCAAGCCCTTAGTCCCAATTCTAGACACCAAGTAATAGGGCACACACAAGACTAGTTGACACAATGAGTTGACAATAACCCGGGCTCGACCAAATTGATGTCCCTAACCCACTAGGGCAATTAATGTCTAATCAATTTTAGTTAGGGATTGGATCGATATGCAATTTGGTGATTTTTTGGGCTAGGGACAGGTGATGAAATCCTGATCCTATGTCAATTTCATGCCCTTAATTTGATTTGTCATGAGATGCATGCAAATTTCAAATTTCAGGTGCAGAAGTAGTGTGTTGCAGTTTAAAAGTGGTATTGATAAGTGCAGAAAAAATATCAGAAAAATCTAAAAAAATCACAGAAAACTCTTAACTTCTAGATGACATACCAGATGAAACAAAAATTCAAAATAAAATCTATACTATTCTAGGCAGATTCTGAAATGAAGATAATGAAAAGGAACAGAACAGAACCCTAATAACACTGATGGACTGCAGGAATTTTAATTTTTTTTGTAAATTTTTTATCAGATTGAAATTTTAAATGGTGATAAGAAACTTAAAATGGAACAGGAAAAAAAATATTCCAATGAGGAATGTGATACTTGCCTTTGGAGTTGCAGGCGGATTACAGTCAGCCTACAGAAAATATAGCAAGCAGAAAAACAGAACGTGCCCAATGCAAAATTCACAAATGAAATCTAAGAAGTCCTTTGGCTTTCTTTTTCACGGGTCAATCACAATGGCACCCCGACATGTCTTAGGAGATCCCCGTGGAATGGGAAGAGAGGGTGTTTAAACCCTACTTTCTCCTAAGACCGGATGGCCTGGTAACGCTCCCGATCCAAGTACTTCAAGGACTTAATGCTATGCAATCAGGAACTTATTCTACCATGCTCTGATACCAAGAATGGTGGGGACATGCAAGATGAGAATGCAACTTATGCAACCCTAAAGGAGATTAGCAAAGATTAACTTAGCAATTTCTTATTTGCATATGATTAGTTCAGCATATAGTATCAAAGGAGGTCTAATGAAGAGAACTCGAACGATCAAACGTAAACCTAATTAATAAGACTATCAAATAACAAAGAAATAGGAATAAGATTCGAACCACACAAATTAAGCTAGGCAAATTTAATATTTCAGACCTAATCGATACTAGAACATACCTAGCATTAATCTTTCAAGTAGATCAAGATCACTCATGAAGAGACCTCCCAAATGACAAGACCATACTACAAATTGAGGGCCCTTCTTGTTTTCTGGATTATGGCAAGTAATTCCTTCCTCTTGAATTCGGAATCCCGGAGAACCCTACAACAAAGAAATCTCGAGATTAGGAACTTGGTAACATACGTTAGTCATGAAATGGAGAAACTAAAGAAGAGTCGAGGAAGCATTGTTGAAGAATAATCTTGGCGCCATGGTAGATCACTTGAAATGGATTAGGCCGGCCTCCTTGTGATGGTCTTCTTGATCAACCTTGAATATTGAAGAGCTAGCTTGAGATTGGAGAAGAAGGAGAGTGTCTTAGGCGTTGGAGATGGAGGAGGAGAAAGTAGGGTTGGCATGGGATAGGGAGAGGAATTTAGAACTACCACTTAGGCACATAGAACTCACATAGAAGAAAATTTTTATTTTTTTGTTTTCCATCCTCCCTTTACAAGAAGACTAAGAGTCTTTTATATACTATTAAGCCATTTTGAATTCAAACTACACCAAATATCATGGAGAAAAATTTGTGGAGAAAAATATGGGGCGTCCCATGAGTAGTGGAGGAAGTTGTAGCTAATTCAAATTCAAATTTCCCTTTTCTTCTCTTGGGCGGCAACCTTGGATGGTGAGGTGGCATGTGTGATATGGCAGCAACCTTGGATGGTGAGGTGGTATGTGTGATGTGGCAGCAACCTTGGATGATGAGGTGGCATGTGTCATGTGGCATGTGGTCCCCACTTGAGGTGGCTTTGGTCTTGCTTTGGAGTATAAGTCTTGAGTCTTCTTTAGTCTTCAAATGTGGTTTGGTTTGATTCTTCATGGAGGTTTGGTTTGATTCTTCATGGATTGGACTTGACTCATTTGGACCCAACTCTCAAATACAAGATTAATCAGGCTGGACTAGTCCCAACATAAAATTGAAATGGACTCGAATTACATAATTATTTGGACTCAAAATTAAAAAAAAAAAAAATTACAGGACTTTCTTTTACTCATCCAACCATAAGGACTCGGATTTGACTTGAATTGGTTGGAGTCTCTTCCTGATTCTGGTGCCCACACCAAGGAGACACCAGCAATCCCACCTCCGAGGTCAGGAGACACCAGCAGTCCCACCTCCGAGGTTAGGAGATAGTAGTGGTCTAGCCTTCGAGGTTTGGAGATACACTACCACCTTGCTCACATTCCAAAGATGTCGATGGGAACTCCAACTAATCCCTCCTTCTGCTGCCCAACTCATAGCTCGGCAAAGCAAGAAGATCCAGAGGTCTTGCATTCTGGCTCGAATGGCCTCAAAGATCAAGGGAAAGGGGGCGAGGTGCTCCCAAGGACCTTCATGCCCATCATAAGGCCTTAAAGTAGGCCTAGAGTAGTCAAGACCTAAAGAAGGCACCTGCACCACAATTGAAGGAAAGGTAGTATGGAACTACACCAAGCTTGCGGGATGACCAGCCTACTTCATCACTGTCAAGATAAGCCCCTTGTATGCTCCCAAGAATTCCTTGAAAGTACTTCAAAAATAAGAAGAAGAAAAGAAGAAAAAAAAAGAAGAAGAGAAGAAAAAAGAGAAGAGGGAGAAGGGCTGAGTGAGGGATAGCAGCCACAGAAAAGAGATGTTTTATAACAAAATTCTCTCTACATTTTTTATGGAGCAACCTCGACAAACCAAGAGTCCTCTCAGGATTCCAAGTACAAAAAGAAAGAAGAAAAGCCTATGCGTTGGTCATCGGCTCCTTCCTAGGTTAGCGAGTGACCTCAGTAGCCCATGGAGCATCCAAGGCGGCTTCGGATTCTACCTCGACTTTAGCCTCCTACAGCTTCGGCCCCACATCAATGACAAGCTCGCCCTGCTGCCCAGGGAACTACAGAGAAGACTGGGCATTGTCCAGCTCCTTAAGCCCAAAGAAATGAAAGGCCTTGTTCTTGAAATCATTGAACCCCTAGTGGAAGGAGTCCAGAATGGCTTCGACGACCTTATCCTTAAAGGCCTGGATGCCATGAACTTGGGGATGGCCTCGGCAGCTTCTTTCTTGGATGTCTCCATCAGCACGATGACCACTATAGCTTTTTCTACCGTTGTCGCCGCCCTGGCTGTCTACACCTCCAGCTGAGCCTGGAGGGTCTGTGCTCTCCCCTTCAGGTGGGCCACCTCCACCATAGAGGTGGCCACCTCTTCAGCTCAACGAGAGCCGACCCCCTCTCCTCAGCCAAGGCGGCCTCAAGCTTGGCCACCGTTTTCTCAAGCTCAGCTACCTTGGCCTAGGCACCGGTTAGCTAAGCCTCCAGCTTTGGGCCCATCCTGAAAAGCCCCGAGCCTCATCCCTCTCCCGGTGGAGGTGGGACCTGAGCTTTTGCATCACCCAGTAAGCATCCCGTAAGAGCTGCATGTCGACCGCCACCTACACCAAGAACGACGATTGACGCCCCTTGTGAAAAGGGTCGAAAAGGATGTATAGATAATGAAATGGCTTATCGACATCAACCGGGCAAAGACCTCAGTGGTGAGCTCTACCACTGGCCTCCCTATCCGATTCTAGTGGTCCCATAGCTAGATCAGGGTGTTGAGGATATCTTCCACCACCCTCCCATCCTGGGATATCATGGAACCCACGAGAAGGATGATGGTGAACATCTTGGCTTCCTAGCACGGTGCCTCGGGAAGTCCGGTCGGGTCTGGCATATCCTCAAGTGAAGGAACCGCATTTACGGGACTATCACCGGTGGCTCTAGCCCTAGGTCATGGAGGTGGTACCTCGATGGTAGCAGATCTCGCCTCTATCGCTGCTTCCGGCTATGGCAGATTGTTGGTGCATGGAGGGGCCACTGGAGACAGAGGCAGAGCCCCCTCCGTGGGCCTAGTTTTACTCCTGGGCTACCTGGAAGGGGCCTAGACCCTTGGTCGAGACAGTGCACGAGGGACAGCTGGCCCTCTCATGTTAGGGCCATTGCAGGGCCCCCATCTCGATTCCTCCCAAGCCTTTTTCTCGGGCTCCCCCTCAGGCTCTTTAGCAGTGGCCCTCTTTCAAGACATCCCGCAGAACTCCTCAAAGTTAAATCTCATCCCTATGACATGAGGTAGACTGGTTAGCCCTATTCTTGGACCAGGCCCATAGTTAAGAGAAAAAGAAGCCCGATGATAAGTTTTACCCTGGGGCTGAGCCTGGATGACCCCAGCTTCGGTGAGATTCTGCTTGCATAGCAAATCCTGAGGAGACAGGACCTGGGAGGAGACAAGCCGGTCAAATATTTCCCTATCAGCCAGCTCGACTGTAGATTATCAGTTGGGGAAATTATCCGAGTCACTCTAGACCTAGTCCACTCCCTCAATCGAGGTAAAAATGAACCTATGCTTCCATCCCTTAATGGAGGTGGGTAGATCAAGTTTGAAACATTCCTTGCAGGGGGACACGGACCGCCACCCATCATCGAAGGGGTGGCACTTCAGGGTGAACAAGGCCCTGAAGAGGGAGAAGTGAGTGACGATCCCGTTGTGACTATAGAGGATAATAAAGCAGAAAATGGTCCGAACAGTGTTGGGGTAAGCTAAGCCAGAACCAGATAGTAGTTCCTGAGGAAGGCAAAGAAAAAGATATGGAAGGGAAGACGAAGAACCACATAGAAGAAGTCTTCGTATAGGGCTATCAGGCCCAGGCCACTGGAGGTGACCCTATCCCCCAGTCCAGGAATAAAGAGTCGGAAGGAGTCAAGGATCCCAAATGATCTTTGAATGCAGAGGAGATCCTCGTTGGTCATCACTGAAGTAATGCCGGCGGGACCATCAGACTCCCTAACAGACGGGGTAGGCTGAGAGGGAGCCACAGGGGGTCTAATCACAATCCCCGTCTAATGGGGACCCCTGTGAATCATAGCTGAGACTTCCTCCTCCTCATTATCTGAAGGAGGAGGCCCCGGTTGGGAAGGCCCCATGCCATCGGAGAAACCCCAGCAACGACGCCTCTCACCGGAAGGACTCATCAGAAGTAATAGAAAAGTGAAGGAAGGAACCTGGAAGCCCTAGCAAGGGAACTCTCCCAGTACGAGCCGAAGGTAGGAAGGAAAGGAACGAAAGGAGGAAAAGAAGGAAGCCTAACATGCTGGAACTTCATGACCTTGCCCAAGAAAAGGAGAGAAGGTTGCTCTAAAGAAGAAGCCCTGCCTTTTATTGCCTGGAGAACCCTCGAGAAATAGAAGGACAGGTCTTTTTTTAATGGCCCAGAGCCCTGTCGCCTTGTACTTGTCGAAGATGTGCACCAAATCTCGCTCCAAACCAGCCAGAGCATGCCACGTGTTGAAAGTGTTGAGTCTCTAATGGTGCATCCAAGGCTCGAGGAGGCCAAGGTTTAGGTTTTGGTCTGTTAGTCATGTCTTACATGATGTATCTAGGGCTAAGAGTGAGTCCGGTACAAGTCCTAGGTGTTAGGCTAAAGAATCCGGTACAAGTCCTAGGTGTTAGGCTAAAGAATTGTCAGTCTGAATATTCGAGTCAGCTCGATTGGTACTTGAGTTGACTCGATGGTTGGTACAGCAGAGGACTGGAGTGCAGTGGTCTGGTCGAGTCGACTCTCTCAGGGAAGAGTCGGCTCGAGTCTGTAGATAGCAGCATATGTGTTCTGGGTGAGTCATCTCTTTCAGAGGAGAGTCGGCTCATGTCTGCATATAGTAGAACATTGTTCTGGATGAGCCAACTCGAAGGAGACGAGCTGACTCGGATGTCAGGATTTTGAATTTCGACGGTTGTTGACTTGAGGAGTTTTTGGGGGGATAGGTCATTTGTGACCTAGGTATATATTGGTTTTTATGTCTTGTAAAAGATGAGAGACTGCAAAAATATATAGAGATCCCTTTTGCTTCGTGATCATCATCTCTTCTCTTCTTTTTCTTCTCCTTTCATTAAATCAAAGTCCGTTGACCTTCGGTGACCTGTATCCTACCACATCCAGATAAGGAGCGCTGGCAGAGGGTCATCCATGCCTAGAATGCTTTCGCTGATCATCGTTCTGCTCCTTCATTTGGTATCAGAGCAAGGTTGTATGGAGGAAAGGTCTCTACATCCTAAGTTTCTGCAATACCAGGTTTTCTTCAGTTTTTATCCTATTTTCTTCAACAGTAAACTCTTGAGTTTGGTGGAGGGTATTCCTTTGTGGAAGGGGTGAAAGGAAAAGATTGGAAGGAAGGTTTTCCTATTTTGTTTTACAAAAAATTATTGAAGGGTGTTTTACTTGATTGTGGAAATTGCATCAAGTTGTTTCAAGGTAGACTTTGAGAAGTATGACGGCAAGGAAAACTTTACCCTATGGCAACAAAGAGTTTAAGATTTGCTGGTTCAACAAAGAATCTATAAGGTCTTGGTTAAAGAGAGACTGGAGAAGATCAATGTTGAAGATTGGGAAGAAATAGAAGAGATTGCTTTTAATACCATCAGAATGTACCTAGCAGATCAGGTTTTGCCTGAGGTGTGTTCAGAGACCACAGTAAAGGGTCTTTGGTTGAGGCTAGAAAACACATATATGGGGAAGAACATGACAAACAAGCTGTGGTTGAAGAAGCAGCTATATAGTTTGAGAATGCCTGAAGAAGGAGACCTCGTTGCTCAAATTTAGAGGTTTAACCAAGTTTGTGCAGAGGTTATAAGTTTGGATATGAAGATTGATAAGGAGGATCGGGCATTGTTATTGTTATGTTCACTTCTAGGGTCATATGATGGTCTAATAACAACCTTGGTATATGGGAAGGAAACCTTGATTTTTGAAGAGGTTGTTGGAGTGCTCAAGTTAAATAAGTAAAGGGAGAAAATCTATAAAGGAAATCCTAACTCAGAGGTACTTGCTATAAATGAAAGGCAGGGTAGACTTAAGGAAAGAGTTAGGGGGAAGTCAAAGGACAGATCTCAATCTCGAAGCAGTCAAAAGGATTGGAATTGTTTCAAGTGTCATCAGCTAGGTCATCTGAGGAGAAATTATTCTTTTTGGAAGTCAGAAAAAGGGAAGGCCAGTATAAGTGGTGCTAATGCATCTGAAGGCAGTGGTGAAGATGTACTGGTAGTTTCAGATAGTACCATTGATTGGGATAACACTTGGACTCTGGATTCAGCATGTTCTTATCACTATACCTCACATCAGGAGTGGTTTAATATCTATGACAGGTCAGATGGAGGTAGTGTGAGCCTTAGTGATGATTACCCTTGTTCAGTAGCTGGAGTAGGCATTGTTAGGGTGAGGATGTATGATGGAGTGATAAGGACTCTATCAAATGTCAAACATGTACCAGAATTGAAGAAGAATTTAGTTTTTTTAGGCTACTTGGAGAAGCAGGGTTATGCTTTTAGTTACCAATCTAGTAGTGGTTGTTTGAGAATTACCAAGGGAGCTTTGGTAGTGATGAGAGAAAGAAGACTGAGTAATAATCCTTACAAGATGGAAGGCTCAGTTATGAATGATAGTACAAGGTGCTTGCGGCAGCATAGGAGGAATAGTTGGCATACAATATGTACAAGGTGCTTGAAAAGATAAAGCCTTTTGTTAAAAAAATTACTTATAGTTTAGAAAAATTGAATCTACTTTTGAATAGTCAAAGAGCCATTTTTAATATAGTAGGTTTAGGCTATAGACCACAAAGCAACAAAAGTATTTCAAAAATTTTTTGTACCAGCATCATCCAGCATAACTTTTTTTTCATGTAAAAAGTTAGATCACAAATCTTTTCAATGCAATTTAAGGAAAATTAATTCTTTTGGTAAAGTGTGGGTTCCAAAAGGAACAATTTTAAGTGCTAACCCTAAAGGATTTTTAGTTCTAGAATGTTGAACAGGATTTTTAGTCAAGCAGATAGCACTGGTATTATAACATTTAATATGTGTACTGGCCAACTTGATTCCAAAATCTACAAGTTATTGCTTAATCTACAAGATTTGAGCACAACAACTTCATGCTGCAATATACTCAGCCTTAGTTATGGATAGTGCAACTGAAGTTTGTTTCTTGCAAAAGAACAAGATTAAGTTAATTCAAGAAATTGGCAAGTACCACTAGTACTTTTTCTATCTAATTTACAACCAACAAAATTAGCATCAAAATATCTAATTAATTCAGCAGATGAATCTCTAAAATACCATAAACCAATATCAACAATACCAGATAGATATCTAATAATGTGCTTAATAGCCATCAGATGTGATTCTTTAGGTTCAGACTGATATCTAGCACACATACATACACTGAACATTATATCTGGTCTACTAGCAGTTAAGTACAGTAAAGAGCCAATAATACCTCTATATAATTTTTGATCTACTGATTTACCATGTTCATCTTTATCAAGTCTACAAGAGGGGCTCATAGGCGTACCTATTGCTTTAGTAGTCTCCATCCCAAACTTCTTTATAATTTCTCTTGTATACTTAGCTTGGTTGATGAAGATTCCATATGTAATTTGCTTGATCTGGAGTCCAAGAAAGAAATTGAGTTCTCCCATCATGCTCATCTCGAACTCACCTGTATTAGCTTAGCAAACTCTTGACAAAGAATTTCATTAGTAGCATCGAAAATGATATCATCAATATATATTTGTACTACTAATAAATCATTATCTTTCCTTTTCAAAAATAGTGTTTTATCAACATGGCCTCTAGAAAATTCATTTTCAATTAAAAATTTGTTAATTCTCTCATACCAGGCTCAAGGTGCTTGCTTTAATCTATAAAGTACTTTGTGCAATTTAAAAATATGATCAGGATGTGCATGATTTTCAAATCTAGATGGTTGTTCAACAAAAACTTTTTCAGTTATAAAACCATTTAGAAAAGCACTCTTAACATCCATTTGAAATAGTTTAAAGTTCATAAAACAAGCAAATACTAATAATAGCCTAATTGCTTCAAGTCTAGCAATAGGAGTAAAAGTTTCATCAAAATCAATCCCTTCCTCTTGGTTGTAGCCTTTAGCAACTAGCTTAGCTTTATTTCTAACAATAATTCTATTTTCATCTAATTTATTCCTAAATACCCATTTAGTTCCAATAATAGAAACATTAGATGGTCTTTCTATTAATGTCCACATATTATTTCTATCAAACTGAATTAGTTCATCTTGCATGGTATTTATCCTGTTAGGATCTTTTTCAGCTTCTTCAAAACATTTAGGCTCTACTTGTAATACAAAGCTATATAATCACATTCATTTCTAATTGAGGCTCGAGTTCTTATCCCTTTAGATGGATCACCTAGGATTAATTCCTTAAGATGTTCATGAGCATACCTCCACTCGTTAGGTAGATCTTGAAGCTTTGAAGTGTCTTCTCCTTTCTCATTCTTGTCTTGATCTTCTTCACTTGGCTAAGGAGGTTGATCATTCAGTCTCAACTTTTGAAGCTTATCAGCACCTGTATATTCATCAGAAGTATCTTTTTTTCTGGAGGATTTGTTAGTAGATTCTTCAAAAATAACATGTACGGACTCTTCTACAACCAAAGTTCTTTTAATGAAAACTCTGTATGCCCTGCTTGATGTGGAGTATCCTAAAAATATACCTTTATCAGACTTGGCATCAAAATTTCCAAGATTATCTTTTTCATTGTTTAGAATAAAATATTTGCAACCAAAAACTCGAAAATACTTTAAAGTTGGTTTTCTTTGATTCCAAAGTTCATATAGAGTTTTCTTCAAAATAGGATAGATTAAAACTTGATTTATGATATAACATGCATTATTAATAGCTTCAGCCCAAAAATATCTGGGTAAATCAATTTCACAAAGCATAGTATATGCCATTTCTTCCAAAGTATGATTTTTTCTTTCTATTACCCAATTCTGCTGAGAAATCCTAGGTGCATAAAAATTATGTTCTATTTTTTTCATTACAAAAGTTTTGAAATCTTGATTTTCAAATTCAGTTCCATGATCACTGTGAATGCAAACAACTGAAACACCTTTTGCATTTGAGACTTTTCGATAAAACTTTATAAAAGCAGAAAATGATTCATCTTTATGTGCTAGAAAGAAAACCCATGTAAATCTCGAAAAATCATCCACTATGACTAATCAATATCTCTGGCCTCCTAGCCATGATATTCTAGTTGGTCCAAAGAGATCCATATGAAGTAGTTCTAGTGGCCTACTAGTAGTTACAAAACATTTTGGTTTGAAAGAAGTTTTAACTTGTTTACCAAATTGACATGCTTGGCAAATTCTATCTTTTTCAAAACAAAGTTCAGGTAAATCTCTAACTAAATTATTTTTACAAAGTTTTGAAAGCAGATACATACTTGCATGCCCTAATCTTTTATGCCAAAGCCAACTAGTCTCATCCTTAGTAGAATTCATTACAACAAGGCATTCTCCATTAGGCAAAGATAGATCATCCAAATCTACCAAATAAATATTTTCATGCCTTTTTTCAATGAATTGTACTCCATTTATATCTGGATTAGCAATTATGCAATAAAATGATTTAAAAATGACTTGAAAACCTTTATCACAAAATTGACTAATGCTCAAAAGATTATGCTTCAAACCATCAACTAGAAGTACATTGCTAATAAACTAGGAGTTATATGAACCTTACCAATACCAATGAGTTTTCCTTTACCATTATCTCCGAAGGTCACACTCCCTCCATTCAAAGCTTCAAGAGAAGTGAATTACTTCACATCTCCCGTCATGTGCCTTGAGCAACCACTATCAAGATACCAAAGTATTTTGTTCTCCTTGGTTGCAAGACACATCTATAATAAAATCAAGCTTTGTTTTTAGTTACCCAAGCCAACTTGGGTCCTTTAAGGTTAGCACTTAAAATGGTTCCTTTTGGAACCCACACTTTATCAAAAGAATTAATTTTCCTTAAATTGCATTGAAAAGATTTGTGACCTAACTTTTTACATAAAAAATAAGTTATGTTGGATAAGGTAGGTACAAAAAAGTTTTTGAAATACTTTTGTTATTTTTGTGGTCTATAGCCTAAACCTGCTTTATTAAAAATGGCTCTTTGACTATTCAAAAGTAGATTCAATTTTTTTGAACTATAGGTAAATTTTTCAACAAAAGACTTTATCTTTTCAAGTTCATTTTTATGCTTAGCATTTTGCAACTCTAAATCTTTATTTTTCTTTAAAAGATCACCATTTGAGGTAACATTCTTGGATCTTTTCAAAACTTCATTCTCCATTGACAAAGCATTATTTTTCTTTTCCAAAACATCCAATTTAGATTTCAAATCACTAACTTCATTTAGCAAAGAATTGTTTTTAAGAGAAAAACTATTAGCATGCTTTTTCAACATTTTATTTTCAAATAAAATTATTTTATAATCATGCATAAGTTTATCAAAAGCATTTCTAAGCTCATCAAAAGTAGAGTCTATTTCAGTATCGAAATTTTCCTCATCTTGCTCTTGATGTGCCATTAAACAGATATTTGCAACTTTTGTCTGCTCTTATTCAGAATTGGAGTCTTCACTATCACTCCAGGTAGCCATCATTGCTTTCTTTCTTAATTTCTTCCTTGATTTCTTAAGGAGAGGGCAATTAAACTTGTAGTGTCTTGGCTTCTTGCACTTGAAGCATGTAGGTATTTCCTTCTCCTTTTCCTTTTCCTTTTCTTTTTCCTTCTCTTTCTCTTTTCCTTTTTTCTTTGATTGATATTTCTTTTTATAAGGAAACTTCATCCTCTTCATGAACCTTCTGAATTTCCTTGCAAGGAGGGCTTCTTCACCTTCATCTTCTTCTTCTTCTTCAGACTCATCTATTGATGATTCTTCTTATATATTTGATTTGAAAGCAATCCCCTTTTTCTTTTTATCCATGTCCATTGACTTTTGCTTCAAATTTAGCTCATAAGTCATGAGCGATCCAACCAATTACTCTAGAGGTAGTTTGTCAACGTCCTTGGTTTATTGGATTGTGGTTACCTTCGGATCCCATGATGTTGAAAGTGACATGAAGATTTTGTTCACAAGATCAACGTTAGACATTACCTTTCCAAGACTTCTCATTTCATTTACAATATTTATGAATCTTGTGTACATATCAGTGATAGATTCATTAGGTTCCATTCGGAACATCTTATATGTGTGCACTAACATGTTCACTTTAGTGTTTTTCACTTGATCGGTACCCTCATGAGTAACTTCAAGTATGTTCCAATTTCTTTAGCAGAGGTGCATGTAGATATCCTATTAAATTCACTAGGATCTAATGTATAATAGAGGATATTCATTGCCTTGGCATTGATCTCAGATTGCTTAATGTCATTTTCATCAAAATCCTCTTCGAGCTTTGGGATGGAGACACCATTAACCACTACTGAAGGAATATGAGGACCTTTATCTATAACTGTCCACAAATTATAATCAATAGAATACATATAAATTCTCATCTTAGTTTTCCAATATGTATAATTTGATCTATTGAAAAATGGAGGTTATTTGAGGCTTGACCTTCAACTACGCTAGTACCAATTGGGGCTGCCATAGATCTTTACTCAAGGCGGTAAAGCCTATATACTGAGAACAGGGCTCTGATACCACTTGTTGCCCAGTAAGCAACTCAAGAAGGGGGTTGAATTGGGTCTCTAAAAATATTTACTTGATGTAATGCAATGCTATGCAATCCAATTCAAAAATCAATTAAGGTATAATTAAAATAAATGTAATGCTCTTAAATAAAAGTGTAGCAAAAATAAAGAGCAATAAAAGTAAAGCAAGTAGAGAGTTCAATCAACCACAAAGACCAAAAAATATAATGGTTCGGTGCTATCCAATGCACCTACATCCACTCCCCAAGATTCCTTTGGGAATTCACTATAATCACACCAATTACAGTTAATTAGTTTTGCGAGCTCACTAATCAAAAACCCAACTTGTTTTCATAAGGACAACAAGTCAAAATCTTGCTTGGTTTTACGGGCTAACCAAGAATCTAAATGGTTTTACGGGCTAACCACCAACCTTCCTTGGTTTGTCGGGCTAACCAAGAACCTAATTGATTTTCAAAGGCTTACCAATAACCTCCCTTGGTTGTACAATAGGCTAACCAAGAACCCTTACAACAAATCAAGTTTAGAAGTAGAGAAACAATGTAAGCTTTCTAAAATAAAGCGGGTATCTCTTTGATGCTCGATGTAGAGTTGCTTTGAACTTGTTGAAGCCTCTTGAATGATCAAGAACAGATGATCTTCAATGCTCTTGAAGGTTCTTGAATGCATGGAGGCTTGCTTTTGCTTGAGAGTGGTTGAATCTTCAATGAATAGGAGTTAAAGCTCTCTTTTCTTCTTACTTGAATGCTTCTATTTTATTCTCATCAATAGTTATCAATTTGATTTGATTTGGAGTATATAAATACCTTTTCAAGGTCTCAAATTTGATTTCTAGCTATTAGACTTGAAAAACTAGCCATTGGAGGGCAAAAAGGTCAAGTTCTATGTTTAAAAAACTAGCCGTTACTATTCTCAGAACTTCATGTATCGATACTTTAGGTTGTGAGTCAACATTTCAGGTCGATACTTGAACTTCTTGAGTTGACACCCAGTTCAAAAATCTTCAATCTGGTTCTTTGAAAATCTCAGATGTGTCGACACTTCCTCAGGTGAGTCGACACTTTGCTTCCATATGTCAACACTTCAGCATATCTTCATTTTCAGCAAGTTCAGTGGCTTGAAAATCTTAGACGATGAGCTGATCCATGTATCGACACTTTGAGT
This sequence comes from Areca catechu, assembly GCA_021397845.1. Lineage (NCBI taxonomy): Eukaryota > Viridiplantae > Streptophyta > Magnoliopsida > Arecales > Arecaceae > Areca > Areca catechu. Next base: position 99,519,394 of record CM038045.1, read on the forward strand.
CGACACTTCAGGTCCATGTGTTGATACTTCAACCATGCCATTTGAAACATTCTTTGTGTACTGGCTTGAGTCGACACTTCATCTCCATGTGTCGATGCTTGGTGTCATGTGTCGACACTTTGAGTCAACATTTTACTGAAATATTCACAGAAAAGTCTGAACTTGAGCTGAAACGCATTTATACTTAACTTAAATGACCATTCAAGCAATCTTTGATTGTCCAAGTCTTCTTTGAGTAGATCTTTTCATCCAAACTTGGTTTACTTCAATTAAATAACCTTCTTCAAATTTGTGAGCACTTTCTTCAACAAAAACAAACTTCAAAAAAATCATTAGTACTCAACTTATACTTAATCGTCTTGCTTATTATCAAAATCAATAACAGAGTTAACAATCCCACTACTGAGATATATGGAATTCTACTCATACACTCTCTCTTGAGGACTTAGTAGACAATCCTTCTTTGAGAGATTAATTCCCTAGCCTATCAAAAGATATCCTTTCTTGGAATTCACCATGTTGAACCACTTTGGCATGGTCTCAATGTACGTGGACTGGGTTAACCCTAGCAATCTTTTAGATCTATCCCTATAGATCTTCATCCCTATGATATAAGATACTTCTCTCAAGTTTTTCATGAAAAATTATGAAGTTAGTCATACTTTTATTCCTTATAATGCAGGAATATCATTTTTGATTAAGAGAATGTCATCCATATACAAAATAAGAAGTACTACACTGAACTATTAGCCCATTTATATATGCAAGGCTCTTCTCCATTTCTAATGAAGCTATACATTATGATCACTTTATCAAAATTCATGTTCTAACTTCAAGTTGCTTGCTTTAATCCATAAATAGATCTCTAAAACTTGTACATCTTTGATTCATCTGTGGATGTGAACCCTCAAGTTATATCATATACACCTCTTTTTCCAACACTTCATTTAAGAAAGTGGTTTTCACATCCATTTACCATATCTCAAAATCAAAATGTGCCACTAATTCAAGCATAATCTGAATGGACATAAGCATTGTCATAAGTAAAAATGTCTCATCATAGTCAATACCATAACACTGATGATATTCTTTGACAACTAGATGGACTCTATAGGTCTCCACCTTTCTATTTGTATCCCTTTTTCTTTTGAAAACCCTCTTAAACCCTATGGATTTTATTCCTTCAGGTGAACAACGAGTGTCCATACATCATTGACTTTCATGGACTCCATTTTAGATTTCATGGCTTCTAACCATTTCTTAGAGTTGGCACTCTGCATTGCATCCATATAGGTGATTGGATTCTTGTTATTTTTATCAAGTTTAATAGGATCACCATCCCGGACCAAGAAACTATAGTATCTATCTGGCTAATACGGTACTCTACTAGATCTTCTTATCGATGCATCTATAATGAGCTCTGGGTTTTATCCAATCAAATCTAGTTCCGAGGGTTCAATCAATGGTGTTGATTCTTCTACTTGTCAAACATTTTCAAGTTCAACCTTAGTGGTATTAGTTCCTTCTCCAAGAAACTCCTTTCTTAAAAAGACTATCCAATTATTGACGAACACCTTTTGTTCATCCAGTATGGTAGAAGAAATAATCTTTGGTCTCTTTCAGGTATCCTATGAAAATATACTTGCTAGAATTAGGTCCGAGATTTTTTATTTTTAAATGTTTGATATAAGCCAGACATCCACAAACCCTAAGGTGTAAGAGACATGGCTTACTCCCTGACCATAACTCATATGGTGTTTTGTCTACAAACTTGCCAAGAACTTTATTCAGAATATAGCAAGCCAATTCAAGTATATATTCTCAAAAGGAGATCGGCAGACTCTTAAACCCCATCATAGACCAAACCATTTCTAATAGGGTTTGATTCCTCCTTTCAAACACTCAATTATGTTGAGATATCCTAGGAGGTGTCCATTATGAGACAATGCCATTCTCTTCTAAATATGCCAAAAACTCACTTGTAAGGTATTCACCTCCTCAATTAGATCAAAGAGTTTTAATACTCTGCTTAGTATATTTTTTTATTTCATTACAAAATTGTTTAAATATTTTAAATGATTTTAACTTATGCTTGATAAGGTATATGTATCCATACCTCGATAGGTCATCTATGAACATGATGAAATAATGGTATCCACCTATGGCTAAAATGATTATGGGTCCACATACATCACTATGTACTAGACTCAGAACCTCAGTGGCTCTTTCATCTTTTTTAGTAAAAGAAAACTTAGTCATCTCACCAAGAAGGCAGGATTCATAGGTTGGCAATGATTCAAAATCATTAATAAAGAGAAAACCCTCTTTAATTAACATCACTATGTACTAATCAGAACCTCAGTGGCTCTTTTACCTTTTTCAATAAAAAGTGACTTAGTTATCTTACCAAGAAGGCAGGATTCACAGGTTCGCAATGATTAAAAATCATTAAGCTCAAGGAAATCCTCTTTTATTAACATGTTTATCCTATTTTTATTAATATGACCTAGCCTGCAGTGCCAAAGGTAAATATCATATACATTCTCTTATATAGGGCATTCGCTAGACATTTGAACTACACTAATAGTCTGTGATAAAATATAAATATCATTTTTTAATTATCCACACATTATAGTGACATCATTGATAATGATACAACAATAATCTCCTTTTATTGATAAATAAAAATATTCTTAGCAAAAAAGCCAACAGAGATTACATTCATAATAAAACTAGGATAATAGTGAAAATCACTTAAACTAATCATATAATCATTGAAAATAAGCTTGACAATTCTTAAAGCTAGAATTAGAACTAATCTTCTATCTCCAACATTCAAGAATCTCTCACCATCTTCAAATCTTCTACTAACCTAAAGTCCCCACAAATAATTTTAAATATTAATAGGGCTTCCAGTATCCAATAAATAGGTAATAGTATCATAAATGAAAAAATTATAATGCATTATTACACAAGTACCTTGTCTAGCATATGCTTGCTGGTTTTCTTCTTCCTCGACCTATTATGGTTCAGAGAGGCAATATAAAGAAGACAATTCCTCTTCCAATATCCTTACTTCTTGGTTGGACTCTGCCTGACTATGGTTGGACTTCATCTTCTTGGTATGACTTGGCTGAGCACATTGAATTTTTTTTTATTTTTCTTCTTCCCTTTCTCAAAGGGATGATGCCTTGTTGAAGTAGATCCTCCCACTTATATTCACTGACCCCTTGTAGAGTTGATGATTCTTCTCAAAAGTTTACAGTAACCCTAGCAGACTATGGTAGTTAACTACAAACTGAGTCATTCTAAAATGACTAAAAAAGTCGAGATAGGACTTTGATAAGAAATTCTAGATCGCAACCTTGCTAAGCTGCTCATGCAAGAAAAATCCAAGTTTGCTAAGATGCTTGATCAGTTTAATCATATATAATACAAGATCAGTGACTGATGGACCTTTTTTCATCCTAACATTGAAGATGGAACAAGACATTTTGTGCATTTCAACTTCATCAGGAGTGCCAAAGGATTCATTCAACACTTGAAGCATATCCTGTAGCTGAGCATCCTTGAAATTGTGATTAAGTTCTTCATTCATGAATTCCCATATAATGCATCAAACTATAGTTCGGTCACTGAGCCACTTTTGGTAAGTATCTTGGATTGGGCCTTGAGCATTTGGAATGGACTCATTGGGTGCCAAATCTATCAGCATGTGCAAGATTCATTCATACTCTAGGACTATTTTCAATTTTCGATACTAGCTATCAAAATTGGATCCTATTAGCTTTTCATTATCCAATAATGAATAGAGCAACAATATATTAGCCATTTCTAGTTAAAAAGAAAAAAGTACAAGACCTATTAGTACATGAATCATTTAATCCTAAAGACTTGGACTTTAGTCTAAAGGTTCTCCCACTATTTTGTTCAAATTGGTAGCCTCAATCTCCAATTCAAGGAATTACATTAATTCCTTAGTAGGTGCTAGAATCTAATAGACTATACAAGAGCCCAACTTTGGCAAGCCCACCTATGCACATCCAAAGGTAGGTTCCTAACTAATTATTTTCTTAAACAATTTCTAGTATTAATTTTGTCCCAAACTCCTCTTCAACATGTCTTTGGACCTTCATTGAAAGTTTTGGTTAGGTCCAACCATTAACATGACCAGACTCAATGCTTCTAACCCATGAATAGTCAAGCCTAACTTTGGCTGGCTCACCTAACCACCATTAAGAAAGTTGCACTGAACCATCATAATATGAATGATAATTTCAATAACCAGATAAGCATTAAGTCTTTGGTCCTCTAATGATCATATTAACTATTGAACAAATTATCATCCTCTTAATGGAAGGCTATGACTCAGTTATCTATAACTAAGTTATTTAAGGGACCTAATAATTTAGAAATTTTTATTAAAAATTCAAAAGAGAGAAAAAAACAAGGACCAATCCTCCCACTAACTAACTAAGTCTATGACAAGGGTCTAAAACATAATTGATCCAAGAGCACCTAAATCAGTCAAGCTGATCATCCTTACTAGCATGGGATAACTTGAATCAATAAGCCATATAATCAAAAACTAATTGACCATATTGGCTAGATAAGTGAGAACAATAGGAGGGTTCCGCCATTACCCTCTTTTCTTAGGCACCAACCAAGTTAGCCAAGTAAGAGGTAGCCTTAATTAACGACCATGATCAAATATCAAACTTACGTTATACATCAATTGGTTCTTCAGATTTGATTAGACTAGACTAAGGACTCGAGTCTAACCATTGAGCCATAATTAGGTTTATTTGTTATGATATGGACTTAATCAAACTAGTATTATAGATTTGATCTACAGAAAACTTGATCTAATTCTAATTAACTTTTAGTTAGATTAATTCCAATTCTCTATTAGGTCCATATTATTCAAAATTCTAATCCTAGGTCTAACCCAATTATTCGCTAATCAAAACCCATGATTTATAAAATATGATTAGATTTTTAATTCATAATTCTAGATCTAATCTTTGATCTCTTAATTTTAGTAATTAATCAAAATTAATTTTACTAAATTTTAGATCTAAATAATTTACATGCATTACATATACATTAAATACTTTTAGATCTCAATAATATGATATAGTCATATACTAAAATTAATTTTATATTTCATGTTCTAAACATAAAAAATAAATTCTAATATGTTAATTTTATATAAAAATAGTGAATTAATGAAGATTAGATTATTAAAAAATAGATTTAATTATTAAAATAATTTCAATGATTTTTTTTACCTTACTTGTTTATGAGATATAACTATAAGCAGCACCCCTACACGCTATAGGAGATCCCATGGAATGGAAAGAGCGAGCCTTTAAACCCTACTTTTCTTCTATAACTGGATAGTCATGGTGATCAATCCAATCCAAAGTAGTTACTTAGATTAAGATTACATCTAACATGTAAGGTTATACATCTACATATCAAGTTATAAAAGCTAATCGCTCTAATACCACTATTGGAATTGCCTAGGATTTCATGCATAATTTTTTTATATAATTTGTAGGTGAAGTATATCTATTTTAAAACTATTTTAAATAGAAAAATATGCATATAGATCATATCTAATAAATCCTACAAAGATTGTAACAAGATATGTAGAAAATAAAATTAGCATGCATCAATTTAGTCGATGCATTCTATAGATCTAATCTACAAATAATTATGAGATCGAATCTTATACCTGGTCATGGGTTGATGATCACCGCTATCAATGATACATGGTAAGGACTCTGCACATCACTTCATAGCTATACTAGGTGTCTAGCCTTCATGAATCATCCATATAAAGTTGCTATATGATTAACCTTCTTAGACTGCTAGATCCATGCGAAAGCCACTGGATGGCTGAATAAAAAATATTTCTTAGATCTTCTTGAACCCACCAAGAAGATCAAGAATTGGAGGACAAAGAGGATCAAGGGTAGAAGAAAAATAAAATCTAAAAGACTCTTTTTTATTTTCTTTTTCCTTCTCCTTAGAAGACCAAGTGCTTGAACCCAAGAAAAACTCCTTCATGCCTATCTTGATTTTCACACTCCCTCCCCCTTATTTTTTGGAAATTTCACTTTAGAGAAAGGCCTATTAATGTTTCACATATGATTAAAATATGAATTAAAATTTCATTGATTTGAGAAGGATTTAGAATAGGATAAGGTGATGCAGTTTGATAGGACCAGGAGTTCTATTCCTAATAGAACTCCTCCAGTTAAATTCAAATAAATCTAGATTTTATCCAAACATATCCTAATACAAAAGGGAATGATGGAGGATGAAAAAAACTAATTTTTTTTATAAAAAAATTATGAAAAGAAATTCTATGAAGGCATGAAGAATTTTTAAAGAAGAAAATAAGTTAGACTAGGTTAAGTTTGACCCCAATTAGTTAGGAACCAAAACTAATTTTGTTATAATTAATTTAACCAACTTGAACTCAATCCAATTAGATCCTAATTAAGATTAATTAAATTTTAAGTAAATCTAAAATTAACTAAGCCCAAGACTGAATCAAACCAAATTAGAAACCTTTCATGATCAGGTCATCAAATAACCTAATCGGGTGAAACCCAATTGAACTAGATTCAATTAGGGTTGACCTAAATCTCTTCGCTTAATCAAATTAAGCCAATTAGCAATCCAATTACTAGTTAATCCTCTTATAATTAATTAATAATTAATTAATTATTAATTTATAACATTTGTATAGGGTTAATTATTAATTATATTTATAATTTTGTCACTAAATGATTCATAATTATTAATCAGCCATCAAGATCGGTCAAAAACTTCTTATGTGTATGACCCCATAGGTTTGAACACTAAGCCAGTACCTAGAAACTAATTTCTAAACTAATCGATCCGACCATCTAGTAATGGTGCCTAATGTTCGGATAGGTCAAATATTCATGAAGCAATATTCAAAAACCTAGACATATGGTTTTCGTATAATTCAACCCTTTGATCTAATTCTTAGGATAGTTTCAGAGTTAACTACCAATTCCTTAATAATGAATACAAATGTATCTTAACTAATAAACCTATGACTCCTCATAATGATTGCCCTGGCCAAGGTCTAGCTAAATTAAAACACAGTAGAACAGGTTGAGCCAACTCAAAGAGCTTGAGTCGACTCATTAGATTGATGCCTTTTCTTCTTGAGTAAGCTCATGAAAAAATAGGCTTCCTTCATTGACATATTGGGCATAATCTCTTTAGATGTCCTCCTTGATTAATCCTTCTAGGCTTCAATGTTGAGTCAACTCCTATCCAAATGGTCCTTGTCCTCTTGGCTTATTCCATAAGAAACTTGGTTGAAGCTTGAATTCTCTTTCCAATGCTGATATCCCCATCAATTCTCCTAGGGTGGAAAAAAACTTGACCCTATTGAGTAAGGGTCAACTTGACTTTGGTGAGGTTCTAGTAGGTATGATTTGTTCTTTTATAGATCCTCTCTAGTGATCCATGAGTGTTCTAATTCAGGTCGACCTTATGAATGAACCAAATAGTATGGATAGTCTTTATTTTGGGTAGTGATAGTCTTATTATCCAAATTCTCTCAATCCTATCTCACCATTTTTGGTAGTGTGGCTAGTGGATACTCAAGGATTAGTTCACTCTTAAAAATTAGATCAAGTCCAAAAGGCTCACTAGGTATCATTATCGATTTCTTTACTCTACTAGGTCTGAAACTTTGAAAGTGGAACTGATACCAAAGTCAGGTGGTAATTCAAGCACATGTGTACAAGGTCCAAATTTCTTTAGTATTTTGAAAATGACCTATACCACGGGTATGCGACTTTTTTTATATAGTCTTTTTCATAAAAACTCTTTAACTCTCTTATAAAATTTAGCCATATTCTTGTTAGTTCTATTGGTCAAATTTTCTTACTCATCATGCTTTGCATATGACTCTCGCAAACTTAGGCACTTATGCATGGATGATAAGCTCAAATGACACCAAATAACAAAACAAACTCAAATGATACCAAAACAAAACACAAGCCCAAATGAGCTTTATTATCTAATGACTAAACTTTATTGTTGGCTAGAAAATAAAAGTTCCTAATTTCCAATATTCCCCTTAAAAGGCTTCTAAGACTCTTGCACATAGCTTCAAGTAAGTGGCAGTAAATCTTAATTTAGTTCCTAACATATGACATAGAGTCTTAAAAAAATAACTATTGAATATCACCGGGACCAGGTCGATGGTATGGTGGATGTCTCAGAATGGTGAAATGGGATGGGAAAAATGATCAGGGTGTATATATAGAAAGTCCTTTGCAAATTCTATAACTTCTTGGGGTTGTTCTTTTCAGATTGGTTCCTGGGTTTCCTTAGTGGTCATTACCCCAATTGGTGATTCCTCAATGATCTCTTGTTTTGAACCATTAACATTGATTAACATTAATTCTGAGTCCTCTTCTTTTATGAACTTTATTATCTCCTCGGGTTTCTCATCATGATTTTGTCCCTGGACTTCATTTTCTTTAAGTCGATTATTCCAATTTTTAATTTTATTAGGCTAGGTAACTATTCCAAGCAATTGTTCATGTTCATATTCATCCACTAATTTAGACCCAGTTTCATAGACTTCTTCCTTAAGTTCTTCAATGGGTTTAGGATCTTCTCTTTCTAGCTCTCTATTTGGACAAGATTTTGATTTTGCTTTATCTTTAAATTCTTCAATAGGTTCAGAAGATTTTTTCTCTAATTCTTTAGTGGGTTTAATATCTTTTTCATCTTCTACATATTCATCTATTAAACTTGGTTTGGCTTCATATATTTTTACTTTTGGCTATTCAATGGGTTCAAGGATTTCTTCCTTACAAACTACTAGGATAATAGGAGTTGGCTTGATTGAAGGAATCTAACTAAAACTAGGCATATGTCCAGATATATTACCCCTGTTGGAGTTAGGTCAAGTGATCAAGAGTTTTCTCTGATATGTCTCGAATTCCCTAGGCTTATTTTAGGTCACAAATTTTTCATTGAAATAATTTTCACTAGATATCCTTTCATAGGCCAGCTCAAAATCTAGATATAACCATTACCTCATATTCGGCTATGCTACATCTCCTAACAAACTCATTGAATTCGGCAATATATTCATATACGATTTTATCATCTTATCTCAATCTGTATCATTGGTCTAAAAGTCTTTACTCATAATATCTACCTAGGTACTTTTCTCTAAGCTTACTCTTCATATCTCTCCAGTTAATTATTTTATCTCCACTATGAAACATTCGCACTCAACATCTTTCCAATATAGCTTTGCATGTCGGACTAACCTAAGTTTGGCAAATTGGTACTTTCTTTTTTCCGACATTTTATCCCACTCAAAGTATCGGTCCATTCTTTTCTCCCAATCGATGTACACTTCAAGATCTGAATTTTTATCAAAAGTTGGTGCATAGGGTCGACTGTTCCTAATGGATCTTACCTCCAAATTATCAATATCTTGGTAGGGGCATCTAGGGATGTATTCAGGGATGAGATCATGATAATGGGCTCTTGGGCAAAGGGGAGGTGGACTAGGTGATTTAGGTTTAGCAAGGGTCAAGCGATTTTCTTCGAGGTTCCCAATTTGATTATCCACTTGTCATAACTGTTGACTCCATTATTGATTTTAATGATAAACAAAATACTTAAGTATAAGTTGAGTACTAACTATTTCTTTAAAGTATATTTTTATAGAAAAATGTACTCATCAATCCAACAGTTTTGATTGCTTGTCAAAGAAATGAAGAAGTCCCCTCCATGAATGAAAAATCAGTTTTAAATGGACTTAAGCACTTGAAGATTGCTTGAAATAACATAGAGTTCAGCACAAATTGGTTTTAGTAGAGGTTCAGTGGTTTTCTTGAAGAAATCTCAGCAAGTGTTGACTCAAAGTATCGACTCACAACTTAAGTGTTGACTCATGATAGTGGAAGTGTCAACTCAAGTGGCACATAGAAAGAATTTCAGGTGGCATGGCTGAAGTGTTGACTCATGACAGTCAAGTGTTGACTCAAGGTGTCGACTCAAGGATCGACTCATTGCTTGAGAAAGTTTTGATACAGAACTTGCTGAAATTGAAAACTTGCCTGAAGTGTCGACTCATGGATGTTAAGTGTCGACTCACTAGAAGAAGTGTCGACTCATTTGAGAATTTCAGAGAGCTTCAATGAAGAAATTTGAACTAGGTGTCGACTCATGAAATGTAAGTATCGATCCTATGTGTCAACTCATAGCTTGACATATCGATACTTGTAGTTCTAGAAATAATAACGATTAGTTTTTCAAACATAGAACTCGGCCCTCTTGGCTCCCAACGGCTAGTTTTTCATGTCTAATGGTCATAAACCAACTTTGAGACCTTGGAAAGGTATTTAAGTGATTGAAATCAAATCTAAACACAAGAGGATCAACAATAGAAAAGAAAAAGCAAGTGCATTCACTCCCATTCATTAAGAGCAACCACCTTCATGCAAAAAGAAGTCTCCCAGCTTTCAAAGCCTTCAAGAGCATTCAAGTCCAACATTCATAAGCATCAATTGAGGCTTCATCAAGTTGAAGACAAGCGATTCATCAAAGCTTCAAAAAGATATCTGCTTTTATTTAGAAAGCTTTTATTGTTGCTTTACTTCAAACTTTATCCTTGGTGTAAAGGTTATTGGTTAGCCTTGAAAACCAAGGAGATTATTAGTTAGCCTTGAAAACCAAGGAGGTTATTGGTTAGCCTTGAAAATCAAGGAGGTTGTTGGTGAGCCTTGAAAATAATTAGGTTCTTGGTTAGCCCGCAAAACCAAGAGAGGTTTTGACTTGTGAGCCTTGTGAAAACAAGTTGGATTTTGTTTAGTGAGCCCAAAAAACTAATCGACAGTAATCGGTGGAGATTATAGTGAATTCCGAAGTGGTCCTTGGGGAGTGGATGTAGGTGTATTAGAAAGCACCGAACTACTATACTTGAATTGTGTTTGTGATTGTTTGTCTCTCTCTTTTGTTCTCACTTTTATTGCTTTTAAATTTTCGATGCATACTCTTTAAGAGCACATTACACTTGCACTTCATTATACTTAGATTGTTTATTGATTTGGTTGACACACTTGCAATTAATTTTTAGAAATCCAATTTACCCCCCTCTTGGGTTGCTTATTAGGAAACAAGTAGTATCAGAGCCACGTTCTCAGCATATAGGTTTAATCGCCTTGAGTAAAGATCTATGGCAACCTCCCTTGGTACTAGTGTAGTTGAGGGACAAGCCTCAAATAGACCTCCATATTTTAATGGAACAAATTATACTTATTGAAAAACTAGAATGAGAATTTATATACATTCAATAGATTATAATTTATGGAAAGTTGTTGATAAAGGTCCACATATTTCTTCGATTATGGTTAATGGTGTTTCCATGCCAAATCTCAAAGAGGATTGGAATGAAAATGATATTAAACAATCCAAGATTAATGCGAAAGCAATGAATCTCGTTTATTGTGCACTAGATCCTAGTGAGTTTGATAGGATTTCTACATGTACATCTGCTAAGAAAATATGGGACACACTTGAAGTTACCCATGACGGTACTGATCAAATGAAGAATACAAAAGTAAACATGTTAGTGCGCACCTATGAGATGTTCCGAATGGAACCAAATGAATCTATCACTAACATGTACACTAGATTCACAAACATTGTCAATAGCATGAGAAGTTTAGAAAAAATCATGTCTAATGCTGATCTTGTCAACAAAATTCTTAGGTCACTTCCAACTTCATGGGATCCAAAGGTGACTACCATACAAGAAGCCAAAGATGTTAACAAATTATCCTTGGAACAATTAGTGGGATCGCTCATGACTTATGAGCTAAATCTGAAACAGAAATCTATGGACTTGGACAAAAAGAAAAAGGAGATAGCCTTCAAGTCTACAATTCAAGAAGAATCCTCAAATGAAGAATCAAAAGAAAAAGAAGAGGATAAGAGTGAGGAAGCTCTTCCAGCAAGAAAGTTTAGAAGATTTATGAAAAGAAGAAAGTTCCCTTACAAGAAAAGGTTCCAAACAAGTAAAGACAAGAAAAAAGAAAAGGAGAAAGAAAAAGAAAAGGAGAAGGAGATACCAACATGCTTCAATGCAAGAAGCTTGGATATTACAAGTTTGACTGTCCTCTCCTGTAGAAATTAAGAAAGAAGCTTAGGAAGAAAGCTATGATAGCGACTTGGAGTGACAGCGAGAACTTTAGCTCAGATGAAGAACAAACTGAGTTGCCAATCTATGTTTCATGGCACAACAAAAATAAGAAGAGGTAATTTCTGACTCTGAAGCAGATTTTACTTTTGATGAATTGAAAAATGCATTTGATGAATTGATGCATGTTTATAAATTGATTTTATCTGAAAATAAAAAATTTAAAAAGCATGCAAATAGTTTTTCACATAAAAATAATTCTCTTTTAAATAAACTTAGTGAATTAAAAAGTAAACTTAATATTTTAGAAAAGAAAAACAAATCTTTAACAATGAAAAATAAAGTTTTAAAAAGACCTAAAGCTTTATTTCAAATGGTGATCTTTCAAAGAAAAACAAAGATCTAGAGATAAAAAACAAAAATTATAAAGATGAACTTGATAAAATAAAATCATTTATTGAAAAGTTTACTTATAGTTCTGAAAAATTAAATCTTCTTTTAAATAATCAAAAAGCTTTTTTAACAAAGCAGGATTATGATACAAATCTCAAAAATAGCAAAGGTATTTCAAAAATTTCTTTATACCTGCATCATCAAGCATTACATGTTTTTAATGCAAAAAATTAGATCATAAAGCTTTTCAATGCAATTTAAGAAAAATCAATAATTTTGAAAATATTTGGGTTCCAAAAGTAACCAATTTAAGCACTAACCCTAGAGGACCCATGTTGACTTGGGTACCTAAAAATAAAACTTAATTTGTTTTACAAGTGTGTCTTATAACTAAGAAAAACAAAAGGCTATGGTATCTTGATAGTGGTTATTCAAGACACATGATAGGAGATGTGAAGCAATTCACCTCTATTGAGACAATAAATGGAGGAAGTGTGACCTTCGTTGATAATGGCAAAGGAAAAATCATTGGTATTGATAAGGTTCACATCTCCCCTTCAACTTGCATTAATAATGTACTTTTAGTTGAGAGTAACCACCTTCAAGCAAGTGCATTCACTCCCATTCATTGAAAGCAACCATTTTTAAGCAAAAAGAAGTCTCCAAGCTTTCAAAGTCTTCAAGAGCATTCAATTCCAACATTCTTGAGCATTAACTAAGGCTTCATCAAGTTGAAGACAAGAGATTCCTCAAAGCTTCAAAGAGATATCTGCTTTTATTTAGAAAGCTTTTATTGTTGCTTTACTTCAAACTTTATCCTTGTTGTAAAGGTTATTGGTTAGCCTTGAAAACCAAAAAGGTTAATGGTACCTCCTTGAAAACCAAGGAGGTTATTTGTTAGCATTGAAAACCAAGGAGGTTGTTGGTGAGCCTTAAAACTAATTAGATTCTTGGTTAGCCCATAAAACCAAGGGAGGTTTTGACTTGTGAGCCTTGTGAAAACAAGTCGGGTTTTGATTAGTGAGCTCGAAAAACTAATCGGCTATAATCGGTGGAGATTATAGTGAATTCCCAAGTGATCCTTGGAGAGTGGATGTAAGTGCATTGGAAAGCATTGAACCACTATACTTGAATTATGTTTGTGATTATTTGTCTCTCTTTTGCTCTTACTTTTATTGCTTTTAAATTTTCGCTGCATACTCTTTAAGAGCACATTACACTTGCACTTCATTGTACTTAGATTGTTTATTGAATTGGTCATACACTTGTAATTAATTTTTAGAAACCCGATTCAACCCCAAGAGTACTTAGATTGTTTATTGAATTGGTTCATACACTTGTAATTAATTTTTAGAAATCCAATTCACCCCCTCTCTTGGGTTGCTTACTAGGCAACACTAACTCTTTGTTCGTTTGCCCTAATTGTTTAGTTAGGATATCAAACTTTTTAGTCATGGTCCTCATAAAGAATTCAAGATTTGGATCCATGGATAAACTAGATTCAGTGTAGGACTATTAGTATAGAGCCTCTGACATGTAGAACAAACCTAACTTCTAGGGCTCCTAGACATAGAAGTTCAATGTAACATGACTTGACTAGGTACTAGTTAAGAATGCAGTTACCCTTTCCACTGGCTAGGTAAGAGGTGGGGTTACGGGAGGCTCCCCTTACTTTCATGAGATCCTAATTAAAAATTGCAAGTCTGCTTAAAGTATTTTCTGTTGGACCTCTAGCCTTAGATACCAATTTCGAGGAGTAAATACAAACTCAAATAATACTTTGCCTCATCTTGTACTTGAACTTGACTCGTGAATGTCCCTAGTTTTAGGTTCTGACTTGATTTTAATTATGGCTTAGGTCAATGCAAATGTGGGTGATTATTTTGGACCAAGGAAAGGTAATAACCTCCTTCCCTTATGTTATATTGAATGCCCTTAAATGATTTAGAAATGGATGCACAAACAATTCACCAACTAGTTAGCACAACAATTAGATTAGCACAATCAAATGGTTCAAAGTCCAGAGTTCAAAATTTTAGAATTCACAATTTAAATTGGAAATTGTAGATCTGGAAATCTAGATTTTAAAATTCAAAATTTAAATTTTATATTTCAAATTTTAGTTAGAAAATTTGTTCTTGGAAGTAAAAGTTGTTGTAAGAAAAATTTTAGCCACTAACAAACTTCCAACTAACTAGTTTTATATATTAAAATTTTAAAATTTCAAAAATTAGAATTTTAAATTGAATTTATCATATTTAGAAGTTCAAATTTCAAATTTTGAAATTTAATTTTCAAATTTTGGTTAGGAAATTCGTTTATGAAGGCTTGTAACTAAAGTTTGTTGCAAGAAGCTTCTAACTAACAAACCTTTAACCATGAAACACTCAAAAATCGAAATTCAAATCCAAAAAATTTCAAAATTCAAATTTTTTAAGGTGGAGATTTCAGATTTTAAACTTGGAATTTTTAAATTTTGAATTTATGGTTGGAAATTCATTTTGGAGGGATGCATCCCAAAGATGTAAGAAACCTCCAACTAACAACCTTCTAACCAAAAATTTGAAATTCAAGTTTTAAATTCTCAAAAATTTAAATTTTAAGTTGTAATAATTAGATATCAAAGTTTAGACTTCATATTTCAAATTTTGAATTTTAAAATTTCAAATTATGGGTTGGAAATTTGTTCTTGAAGTATAGGAAAATTTCAGCAACTAGCAAAACTCTAATTGACTAGATTCAAAATTTAAAATTTCAAAAATTTAAAATTTAAATTAAAACTTTCAGATCTTAGAGTTAATATTTTAGATCCCAAATTTTAAAATTTAAATATCAAATTTTGGCTTTGAATTTTGGACTTGAAGATAAGCAACATACAAAGGAACAAAATTTCAGCAACTTGACCTAGTAAACCAAAAGCTCCGATACCAAAAATTGATGCAGGACGAGAAGAGATCATGCATTCATGATGGATGGAGATTCAAGTAAGATAATTAATAAGCTAAATTGATCAATAAATCCATACACAAACGAGCTAAATTAATCCAAGGAAAGAATTTTCATGAAAGATACTAGTTGATCTAAGTTACAACACCCGCAATGTAGATTTAGTTCAAACCAAGAATATGATCTTCATGGCAAGGAAACCATCATTACTAGGGTAAGTTAATCTTCAAATGATCAGATCCAAAGAGCTTAGGAATGATTCTCCTATCAACAATGATGGCTAAAATTATTTGGTGGAAGGGTTCACTCAATACTCTAGGAAAGAGGCTTGGATCATAAGATCTACACTCCCTAACCTTGTGGACTCACCTTGTAGGTGGTTCATGGCTTGGAAACCTTCATCTTCAACCCAAGATCCCTGAGAGAACCTGCAAAAAACCCATCATGAGGCATGGAAATAAAATCAAAAGGAGAAAATGAAGAAGGGAAAGAAAGGAAGAGAAGAAGAAAGCTTGGCGTGGAGCTTGATGGACTTGAGCTTGGAACCGAATCAAGGGAATCCCACCCTCTTCAAAACAAAATCAGGGGCATCCCACCCTCTTCTCACATAAGGGCATCCCACCCTTTTCAAAATGAGGCTTCATATCTCAAGCAAAAGAAGGCATCTCACCCTATCCATATAGGAGAACTCAAGAGAACTTTTAGTAAGAAGAAAATCCTTTCATTACTCAACATAAGATGCTTTACAAGAGAGGCTTGGGGCCCTATTTATAGGCCAAGAAAATCATAATTTCGGCCAAACTAATCCCCAACTAATCTCTTGATTAGTTATACTAATTGATAGATTAGGTAGATCCAACTAAAAGTTATTCCAACAATATTTTCTTCTAGAATTTGTTACAACTAATCTCATGTGGTGCCTAAGTGTCATCCATGTGGCTTTCTTGCTGATGTAGTGGTCTTGGTGGCTGATGAAGTGGACCAAGTGGCATCCCACATGTTAAGTTAGTTGGAGATTTGTTGGAAAAAAGTTGTAGGTAGTTTATTCCTTCCATGTGACCCCCAAAATAGTCTTGATGAAGTGGCCTCCATGTGGCGCCCAATGAGGGGTTGTGTTGGCTTCAAGAAGGCTTCCAAATGGCATTCAAAGAGTGCTTCCAAGTGGCTTCAGAGGAGGGCTTACAAGTAGCATAAGAAAAGATTTTGCTTGACTAATGGGTCAGCTCAAGAACTGGTTGAGCCGACTCAAAGAGCTTGAGTTGACTCATGAGGTTGATGCCTTTTCTTCTTGAATCGGCTCATAGAAAAATAGGCTTCATTGACACATTGGACTTAATCCCTTTAGAGTCCTCCTTGATTAATCTTTCTAGGCTTTAATGTTGAGTCAACTCCCATCCAAATGGCCCTTGTCCTCTTGGCTTATTCCATAAGGAACTTGGTTGAAGCTTGAATTCTCTTTCCAATACTGATGTCCCTATAACTAAGTACAATGAGTTGCTCACAAGTCACTATGGTAATCTCAGGTCGATTGGATACTTGTACCCATATCCTTTTGAAAAATATTCTTAATAATAGAGTACTCTACAGAGTTGGTCACGTTCAATACAGTGTACTCCTATACTCACTTGTATATCACACCAATGTCTCCACACTCCTTGGTTATGAAAATAATAAATTCATATGGCATACAATGGCTTATGCTCGATAAACATTGTCATCCTAAGCAACAATGTATCATTTAGTCATGAACATGTTTAAGAACTACTTGATAAATCCTCTTTTATTGAATTGAAGTAGTTCTAAGAACTTAATCTTAAAAGAGTTCAAAGAAAGATGCAAAAAAAGATAAACTATCAAAAATAATTTTTATTTGATTAATGATTCATGTACAAATTATAAAAAGTTTAATCATCTACAACCCAGATGATTGGTTTTAAGACACATTTCCTAACACTCCATACTCCCATTCGCTGTCCTTCCATGCCTAGAACCTTTACCATTACCATCTTCTCTCTCTTCAACTTTGCTACCTCTTATCGCTTCCACCTTCTCCTATTTTTCCATGCCTCCATTTTCTTCTCACCTCTACATCTTATCTTCCTTTAATCTACCATGCCCAAAACCTAACTCCACCATTTCTTCCATCAACAACCCATTTCCAAGAGGGTTTACATTGTCACACCAAGAGGAGCACTGGTCCACCTGTCAGTAGATGGATGAAGACCTCCACCATGCATGACTAGTTATCTTCTTCTCGAAAAGAAGACATTTTGTAGTAGATTGGTTTTAATGTTTTACTTTTGTATTCCTTTTTATATCAATGAATTATTTCTATTTGAATGTGTAGAATTATCTATTTATGTTTTAAAAGTTGGCTTGGTTAATTGCAAATAATCTATACTCCTTACAGATGTGCTGTGATCTAGGATATAGTTTATGCCAATATTGGATAGATTATTCTAAGTAACCAAATCAATTATCTTTTTTTCTTAATTTGTGAGTAAGGTAAATAGGGCATCTTTCTAAGGGACGAGCCATGACCTAAGGATATGGTTCGCACTGAAGAAAGAAATAGGCTATATCATCTTACAACACAAAGTTTCCTAAATTGCACTAAAAAGGGATCTAAAATCTATTTGTAGAGTGGAGTTGGATTCCTGAGGTCTATTCTTATTTAATCACTTTTTACCAGGTAACTTAGTCTTAATTTTAGATTTTTTGTAAAATATTATTTAGTTCTTCCATTAAACATATTTTCCTTTCGAAATAACTATCCAAGGTCCTTATGGACTCAACTCATACTCCTGCTACTTTACATAGTAAGTAATGGAAATAAGGTATTTATTTTTGGTGTGCAATGACATATACCAGATTTTTGGCATCATTGCCAAGAACCTTGGCATGATTATTTCAAAAAAAATAGAAAAAAATATTTTCTTTATTTACTTTTTATTCTTTTAGTCTATTTTTATTGCTTGTTAACTTGCTTAGTTGACTTAGTCAAATTATATTTCTACAAAATTCAAAAAAAATTACATCTCATAAATTAATTAAGAAATTAGAGACTTAACCATAAAATCTAAAAAACAAATTAATTAATTTAGTCTTGATTGTGTGCTAATCTCAAAGCTTGGACATTTGGGTTTGTTGCATTTCATCTCCATAATATATCTTAAGGGCATAACCCATTAATCATATAAGGTGGGGATTTGATCACTCTTCCTTAACCTACAAACCACAACCTTCATTTGGCATACCCAAGCCTTGATTTTAAAATTAATTAGATATCAGCCTTAAGAATTTCAAGCTCAATAGGACAAGTCCTAGAGTTGGACCGGGTTCGGAATGGTTAATTGCTCGGTGTCTAAGGCACTTGGTTTAGAAGTAAGAGCTCGAAGGAAGATGGTTCTTTAATCGATTCTATTTTCTTACCTGGCCAATCTAATTGGTATCTAAGGTAAGCAACAGAGGGACTCCCATTGACCTTATACTTACCTGGTCGAGTCAATTAATCAATCTTGGGATTGAAGTGCTCAAAGGCAGCCTTGAAATAGTTAGGAGCTATCTAGAATTAGGCTAACCCTAGGATAAAATTGATTTGATTGTATCACTTGTTTAAAAAAAATAAAAACAAAAATAAAAAAATAATCTTCTCATTTATCTTTTTTAGTCTAGGACTCCCTTAGGATCTTATCTTTAAAATTTTCTTTCTCCTTTCCCTCTTCTCTTAATTAAAAAAATATATAAAAACTTGAACTATTGTTTTCTTTAGAGTACCTCTGTAGGATGTATGCTTAGTTATTGATCATTACAATCTAAAATTATATCCTTAAATCTGGAAATAGAAAGAACTTTTAGGGCAAATAGACCTAAAATCATAGACCCTAATCACGAGACTGATCCACCATGGTAGCTGAAGGAGTACTTCACTCCTTTAAAATATACCTACTCTCCCTATATATAAGTGTCTCCAATTGAGCCCACACAATATAAGAATAAGTCCAATATTATTCAAATGCTTTCATCATTTTATAGACTTAGTAACGAGGATCCGAACAAACACTTGGATGAATTTCTTGAGATTTGCTCCACAGTAAAAATCTAAAACTTCTTTGATGTTGCCCTTAGGTTGAAACTATTATTGGGTTTCAAGTTGATGCAGTGGAAGACTGGATTTTAAAATTATTATTATTGTAACCCTAATCGGCCAAAACCCTAAACCCTAGGACCACTTGACCAAGATAACTAATAAATCATAATTTAGGGTTATAGAGGAATACCTGGAGTACTATACTCTTTAATTTTCATACAGCACATAAGTGTATGCCCTCTAGAGATGATCTACATAGGAACTAGACCAAGGAAGCACTCCTATTGAGCATGCTTATTTGTCTAGGACTCTTCCTAGCAGCCTTTCTATCTTTAGTGGTCTTTCTCCCTTTGCTGGAACCTCTACCCTTTTGTAGGACACTCAGAGACCTCTTTGAATCCTCTCTCAGAATTTGATTATCCCTCTTATATCTCCTCCTAGGCTCTTGTCTAAAAATGACAAGCCTTGTCTTAAAGAGAACTTTTTGTCCTAAAAGAAGAATGAGATATAGAAATATTTCTTTTGAATTATTTTTTTTGAATGTTTTTGGCATCAAAATATCGATGCCTTTTATAATGAGTGAGGGGGTGCCTGATAAACCTTTTTCTCAGTCCTTGATCTGATTATCTAATGATCAGATAGGATCCTTCAAGCAAAAGGAGTCTTTTGGATGAAAAGATTTTTCCTAATATGCCATATCATGCACCAAGAGACATATAAGTGTCTCTTTAGTTTTACACTTGCCATGCGGAGTAACTGATCAATATTTGGCTAAAGGGCATGGGATTCCAATGGATGTATTGAAGAACCAGAAGCCTTCAAGCATAAGGACTTCTAAATTTTTGAATTTATGCCTAATATGAAAGGTCGCATCCCTTCATTATGCGCGCCATAAGTTCCATGCCAATTCCCATCCTTTTGACCAATCAAGCCTAATCCAAATGGGTGTGTGTTGACTTCGTTATTGATTTTGATGATAAGCAAAATGCTTAAGTATAAGTTGAGTACTAATTATTTCTTTAAAGTATATTTTTATAGAAAAAGTGCTCATCAATTCAACAAAATTTGATTGATTGTCAAACAATGAAAAAGTCCTAACTATGGATGAAAGATCAGTCTAAAGTGGACTTTGGTAGTTGAAGAATGCTTAAAAGGATACAAGAGTTCAACACAATTTGGTTTCAGCAAAAGTTAAGGTATTTTTGAAGAAATCTCAGTCAAGTGTCGACTCATGACAGTGAAGTGTCGACTCAAGCCGACACGCAAAAAGAGTTTCAGATGGCATGGTTAAAGTGTTGACTCATACCAATCAAGTGTCAACTCAAAGTATTGACTTAAGGATCGGCTCATCGCTTGAGACTTTTTTGTTACAGAACTTGCTGAAGTTGAAGACTTGCCTGAAGTGTCGACACATGGATGTCAAGTATCGACTCACCAGAATAAGTGTCGACTCGTTTGAGAATTCCAGAAAGCTTCATTGAAGATATTTGAACTAGGTGTCAACTCATGGAATGTAAGTATCAACCCTAAGTATCGACTTATAGTTTAAAGTGTCGACACTTGGAGTTCTAGGAACAATAATGTCTAGTTTTTCAAACACAGAACTTGCTTCTCTTGGCTCCCAATGGCTAGTTTTTCATGTTTAACAGACATAAACCAACTTTAAGACCTTGGAAAAGTATTTAAATGATTCAAATCAAATCTAAACATAAGGAGAATCAAGAGGTTTAAGAGAGGAACAGCAAGAGAAAGAAAATGCAAGTGCATTCACTCAAATTCATTGAGAGCAACTACCTTCAAGCAAAAAGAAGTCTCCAAGCATTCAAGAACTTTCAAGAGCATTCAAGTTCAACCTTCTTGAGCATTAAAAGAGGCTTCATCAAGTTGAAGATAGCACTACATCAAAGCTTCAAAATGATTTCCGCTTTTATTAAAAAGCTTTCATTGTTTCTTTACTTCAAACTCTTTCTTATTGTAAAGATTTTTGGTTAGCCTATTGGAAAACCAAGGAGATTGTTGGTTAGCCTTGAAAACTAATTAGATTCTTGGATAGCCCGTAAAATCAAGGGAGGTTATTGGTGAGCCTTAAAACCAATTAGGTTCTTGGTTAGCCCGAAAACCAAGTGAGGTTTTGACTTGTGAGCCTTGTGAAAACACATCAGGTTTGATTAGTGAGTCTGGAAAACTAATTGGCTGTAATCGATTGAGATTATAGTAAATTTTCAAGTGGACCTTGGGGAGTGGATGTAAGTACATTGGAAAGCACCGAATCACTATACTTGCTTTGTGTTTGTGATTGCTTTTCTCTTTAATTTACTCTTATTTTTATTGCTTTTATATTTTCGCTGCATACTCACTAAGAGCACGTTACACTTGCATTTAAGTTTTTAGAAATCCAATTCACCCCCCCTCTTTGGTTGCTTACTGGGTAACAAGTGGTATCAGAGCCCTGTTCTCAGTGTATAGGTCTAACCGCCTTGAGTAAAGATCTATGGCAACCCCTACTGGTACTAGTGTAGTTGAGGGACAAGCCTCAAATAGACCTCCATATTTTAATGGAATAAATTATACTTATTAGAAAACTAGAATAAGAATTTACATGCATTCATTTGATTATAATTTGTGGAAAGTTGTTGATAAGGGTCCTCATGTTCCTTCGATTGTTGTCAATGTTGTTTCCATCCCAAAGCTCGAAGAGGATTGGGATTAAAATGATATTAAACAATCCAAGATCAATGCAAAAGCAATGAATCTCTTCTATTGTGCATTAGATCCTAGTGAGTTTAATAGGATTTCTACATGCACATCTAGCAAGGAAATATGGGACATACTTGAAGTTACCCATGAGGATACTGATCAAGTGAAGAACACTAAAGTAAACATGTTAGTGCACACTTATGAAATGATCCGAATGAAACCAAATGAATCTATCACTAACATGTATACTAAATTCATAAACATAGTAATTGGCATGAGAAGTTTAGAAAAAATTATGTCTAATACTGATCTTGTCAACAAAATTCTCATGTCACTTCCAACTTCATGGAATCCAAAGGTGACCGCCATACAAGAAGCAAAGGATGTTGACAAATTATCCTTGGAGCAGCTAGTGGGATCGCTCATGACTTATGAGCTCAATTTAAAGCAAAAATCTATGGAAATGGATAAAAAGAAAAAAGGGATAGCCTTCAAGTCTACTATTCATGAAGAATTCATGAAGAATCGGAAGAAGAAGATGATGATGAGAGTGAGGAAGCACTTTTAGCAAGGAAATTTTAAAAATTTATGAAAAGAAGGAAGTTTCCTTACAAGAAAAGGTTCCAAACAACTAAAAAGAAGGAAAAAGAAAAGGAAAAAAAAAAGGAAAAGGAGGAGATACCTACATACTTCAAATGCAAGATGCCCAGATACTACAAATTTGACTGCCCTCTCCTAAAGAAATCAAGAAAGAAGCTTAGGAAGAAAGCTATGAAGGCAACCTGGAGTGATAGTGAGGACTCCAGCTTAAAGGAAGAACAAGCTAAAATTGCAAATCTATGTCTCATGGCACATCAAGAACAAGAAGAGAATTTCTGATACTGAAGTAGATTTTATCTTTGATGAATTGAAAAATACTTTCGATGAATTAGTGCATGATTACAAACTGATTTTATTTGAAAATAAAAAATTGAAAAAGCATGCAAATAGTTTTTCACATGAAATAATTCTTTGTTAAATGAAGTTAGTGAATTGAAAAATAAACTTGATATTTTAGAAAATAAAAATAGGGCTTTAACAATGAAAAATGATGTTTTGAAAAGATCTAAAACTATCATTTCAAATGGTGATCTTTTAAAGAAAAACAAAGATTTAGAAATAGAAAATAAAAACTATAAAAATGAACTTGATAAAATGAAACCCTTTGTTGAAAAGTTCACTTATAGTTCTGAAAAATTAAATCTTCTTTTAAAAAATCAAAGAGCTATTTTTGACAAAGCAGGATTAGGATACAAACCTCAAAAATAGTAAAAGTATCTAAATTTTTTTTTTGTACCTGCATCATCAAGTATTACTTGTTTTTCATGCAAAAAATAAGGTCACAAAACTTTTCAATGTAACATGAAAAAAATCAATATTTTCGGAAAGGTTTGGGTTCCAAAAGAAACCAATTTATGTACTAACCCTAAAGGACCCAAGTTGACTTGGATACCTAAAAGCAAAACTTGATTTCTTTTACAGGTGTGTCTTGTAACCAAGGAAAACAAAAGACTATGGTATCTTGATAATGGTTGTTCAAGGCACATGACAGATGTAAAGCAATTCACTTCTCTTGAAGCAATAAATGGAGGGAGTGTGACCTTCGGTGATAATGGTAAAGGAAAAATTATTGGTATTAGTAAGGTTCACATCTCACCTTCTACTTGTATTAGTAATGTACTCGTAGTTGAATATTTAAAGCATAATCTTTTAAGTATTAGTCAATTTTGCGATAGAGATTTTCAAGTTATTTTTAAATCATCTTATTGCATGATTGCTAGTCTTGATAAAAGTGGAGTAAATTTCATTGCAAAGAGGCATGGTAATATTTATTTGGTTGATTTAGATAATCTATCCTTGCCTGATAAAGAATGCCTAATTGTAATGAATTCTACTAAAGATGAGACTAGTTGGCTTTGGCATAGAAGACTAGGATATGCTAGTATATACTTACTTTCAAAACTTTGCAAAAAGGATTTAGTAAGAGATTTGCCAAAACTTAGCTTTGAAAAACATAGAGTTTGTCAAGCTTGCCAATTTGAAAAATAAGTTAAAACATCTTTCAAATCTAAAGATTTTGTTACTACTAGTAGGCCATTAGAACTACTCCATATGGATCTCTTTGGACCAACTAGAACATCTAGTCTAGAAGGCAAGAGATATGGATTGGTTATAGTGGATGATTTTTTAAGGTTACATGGGTATTCTTTCTTGCTCATAAAGATGAATCTTTTTTAATATTTATGAAGTTTTACCAAAAGATTTCTAATAAAAAAGGTACTTCAATCATTTGCATACGTAGTGATCATGGTTCTGAATTTAAAAATCAAGATTTCAAAAATTTTTATAATGAAAAAGGTATTGAACACAATTGTTCAACACCTAGAACAACTCAACAGAATGGGATAATAGAAAAGAAAAATAGTACTTTAGAAGAAATGGCACGTACTATGCTTTGCAGAAATGATTTGCCAAGATATTTTTGGGCTGAAGCAATTAACACTGCTTGTTATATTTTGAATCTCATTTTAATTCGCCCTATTTTAAAGAAAACTCCTTATGAACTTTGGAATCAAAGAAAACCAACCTTAAAGTATTTTTGAGTTTTTGGTTGTAAATGTTTCATTTCAAATAATAGTAAAGATAATCTTAGAAAATTTGATGCCAAATCTAATGAAGGTATTTTTCTAGGATATTCTACATCAAGCAAGATATATAGAATTTTCAACAAAAGAACCCTAGTTGTAGAGGAGTCTGTACATGTAATTTTTGAAGAGTCTACTGACAAATTCTCTAGGAAAGAGAATACATCTAATGCATGTGCAGGTGCTAAAAAGCTAAAGAAGCTAACATTGGAAGTTCAACCCTCGCAATAAAGTGAAGAAGATCAAGATAAATGTGAAAGAGAAGAACCATACAATCCACACCAAAGCATCAAGATCTACCTAAAGAGTGAAGGTACGCTCATGGACATCCTAAGAAATTAATCCTAGGTGATCCATCTTAAGGGATAAGAACTCGAACATAAATTATAAATGAATGTGATTATATTGCTTTTGTTTCTCAAATAGAGCCAAAATATTTTGAAGATGTTGAAAAAGACCCTAACTGGATAAATGCTATGCAAGATAAACTAATTTAATTTGATAGGAATAATGTTTGGACATTAATAGAAAGACCATCAAATGTTTCTATTATTGGCACAAAATGGGTGTTTAGGAATAAATTAGATGAAAATAAAATTGTAACTAGAAATAAAGCTAGGCTAGTTACCAAAGGCTACAATCAAGAGGAAGAAATTATTTTGATGAAATCTTTGCTCCTGTTGCTAGACTTGAGGTAATTAGACTACTATTAGCATTTGCTTGTTTTATGAACTTTAAACTTTTTCAAATGGATGTCAAGAGTGCTTTTCTGAATGGTTTTATAACCAAAAAATTTTTGTAGAACAACCACCTGGTTTTGAAAATCATGCACATCCTGATTATGTTTACAAATTGTACAAAGTACTTATGGTTTAAAGCAAGTACCCTGAACATGGTATGAAAGACTCAGCAAGTTTTTAATTGAAATGAATTCTCTAGAGGCCATGTTGATACAACCTTATTTCTAAAGAAGAAAAATGATGATTTATTGGTAGTACAAATCTATGTTGATGATATTATTTTCGGTGCTACTAATGAAATCTTTTATCAAGAGTTTGCTAAGCTTATGCAGGGTGAGTTCGAAATGAACATGACGGGAGAACTCAATTTCTTTCTCGGACTCCAAATCAAGCAAACCAAAGATGGAATCTTCATCAACCAAGCTATGTATACAAGAAAAATCTTAAAGAAGTTTAGAATGAAGACTACTAAGTCAATTGGTACACCTATGAGCCCCTCTTGTAAACTTGATAAAGATGAGCATGGTAAATCTGTTAATCAAAAATTATATAGAGGCATGATTGGCTCTTTATTATATTTGACTGCTAGTAGACTAGATATAATGTTCAGTGTATGCATGTGTGCTAGATATAGTCTGATCGTAAAGAGTCTTATTTGTTGGCTGTTAAGCGCATTATTAGATACTTATCTAGTACAATTGATATTGGTTTGTGGTATTCCAGAGACTCATCTGCTGATTTAATTGGTTTTTCTGATGCTGATTTTGCTGGATGTAAACTTAATAAAAAAAGTACTAATGGAACTTGCCAATTTCTTGGAGTTAACTTAATCTCATGGTTTAGCAAGAACAAACTTCAGTTGCATTATCCATAACTGAGGCTAAGTATATTGCAGCAGGAAATTGTTATGCTCAAATCTTGTGGATTAAGCAACAACTTGAAGATTTTGGAATTACACTAACTAAGACACCCATAAAATGTGATAATACTAGTGCAATATGCTTAACTAAAAATCCTGTACAGCATTCTAGAAGCAAGCATATTGAAATTAGGTATCATTTTATTAGAAATCATGTTGAAAATAATGATATTGTGCTTGAATTTATTTCTACTGAATTGTAATTAGTTGATATGTTGGGTTCGTTAACCAGTGCGGAAGCGTGGATTTCAAAAATTTATGAAACCAGGTCCGAACCCTAATCCCAAATCACCTTATTAGCAATTAAAAACTATGACTACATGCATGTCCAAATTTAAACATTGTTTAAATACTAACCTCAGATTGCTATTACCAGTCTGATGCAGAAATGAACTCCAAATTGAGTAGCCTCTTGAACACACCAGGCGTCCACTTGTCCGCCCTCCGATGGTGATCCACACGGGCAGATGATCAAGACACTGACTCCTTAATTGGGTTCCTTCCAATCAAGTTCTACCCCAAGAACTTGATATATGGGCTATTGGCTAGGACTCCTCTAGCCAAACTGGGACTAAACCTTCTCTCTTACCCTTCTCCTTGTCTTCTAGCAACTTTGGCCCCTTAAGACACTCTTGTCTTAAGAATAAGCCCTTGTCCTAAAATGAGACAAGGCTTGTCTTGGAGGGAGAAGAAAATTAAGACAAGATTGTCTTAATGTAAGAAAGAAAAGAGAGGCGCCTTCTTCCTTTACCGTCGGAGAGTTTCTCTCTGACTCTCCTTCTGTTCTGAGATTCGACAGAGCCAAGGCTCTGTAAAGGAATCAAAGAGGAAAGAGAGGAGGGGGAAACAATCTTCTGGAGAGGGAGAGGGAAAATAGAAGCAAGGCTTCGCTGTAGAAAATCTGGAATAGTTTTTTTTTTTTTTTTTTTATGGTGAAGTCTTCTCCTTAAATAGGCGACAGAGAGGCGCCTACCCATCTGTAATCACCCTCTCACGCCCCTCTCTCCCTTCTCACATCCTTTCCCTTCATCTCACGGCCCTTGAATTAATCTCATGGCCTTTGGGATGGGAAGACGCAAGAAAGAGTCGCGAAAAAACACAGAAGGGCGCGCGCAGAAGAGAAGAGTCGCAACCCTTCGGTGTTTTTTTTTTTTTTTTTTTTTTTTTTTTTTTTCTCACGGTAATCCCATTTTTTGAAGAGTCCACGCCTAGGTGGACTCTCCTCCACGCCCCTTCAGCCAAAACGCCGATCCCTTTTCTTTTCTCACGCAAAAACGCCCCTTGGAGAGAGTCCACGCGCGCGTGGACTCTTCTCCTTGCGCGCGCGTGGGAAGAGAGGGGAAGGGGCTTAGGCGATGTGGAAAGGGGTTTAGCCTCTTAGGTTAGCCCAATTGCTAGCCTACTATTAGCCCAATGTCTTGAATCTTCAATTAGATTCAAACCGGAATGAATTTGGATCTAAAAAAGACCAAATCGGAACCCTAACTCGAATCCGATTCAAGTAGAAGCCATGGTTTGCAACACATGCTAGTGTGTTCATCTGCAAACGAGATTTAATTCCAAATTAAATCCTTGATTATCTGTCCTAAGTGTGTGACCCATTGGGTTCCATACCTAGCCAGCAGTGGGTCCGAGTGCAAGTTGACCTAATTTGATCAGAACTCATTCTAATCGATTTAGGTCAAATCGAGCTAACTCGAGTTAGTCAATTAGGACTCCTCCTAATTAGTGATCCAATTAAACCATTTAATTTGATCAACCCACAAGACAAGATTGACGTCTAGCAACGTGTCATGTCTACCCGGAAGATATGGAAATTCTGGTGAAATTCCAAAACTACCCTTCAGTGGAAAGTTCCCGTACAATTCGATCCTTCAATCATCTTGCATCCCAAATATAACTATGGATATGGAAACATGTCAAAACCAGCTTATACTCATTCCCAGCTCAGTCATACACTAATGATTCAATTAATTCGATATTAGAAATCATTTCTAATATCTGTACTTTGATCAAAGATTTCCTGAATCATCATCTGACCTAATTTGGCTGGATGCAATCTCCTCCTACTAGGAGTGATCAATTCCTTGTTGACCTACTCATTACCTTCATATACAATTCACCATACCCAGCATCAACCTCGTGCATGACCCAGTGTCATGATTGAGATTGAACCAAAGCATGGGTTCATGTACATAAGGTATTATGGCAGTCTCAGGTCATAGGACTACTTGTACAACTCCCACTATGAGAAACATCTATTGACATGCAGCTAAGGCTCCATTAGATGTTCTCAAACTGGATCTATTCAGTGAACTCATTCGCTAATGAGCACCCACATCCTTGTATTAGTGTCCCATACAAGTGACTGTGAGAGCAGTCACCCTTTTCAGCATACATAGGATGTGCCAGTCTAACCGGAAACCCTGATCCCCAACTCAGGGTTCCTATGACTAGGAATATTCTAGATTAGGGTTTTAAGGCCTTAGATCTCACTGGTATGATCTCATCATAGCCCTAGGACCATAGCCCTAATCTATGGGGTTCATCATATAATGACACAGCGAATGATGAAAAAATATTGCCTTTATTAACTTGTCAATTTACAATGGTCTGGGAGATACAAATATTGGCTTATAGGGCATAATCCTTTCAATCTCCCACTTGCACTAAAGCCAATCGCTCTTATTTTTTAACCCCATACAATCGAGGTGGCGATCAAACTCCCGCTGTGGTAGAGCCTTAGTGAACGGGTCTGCCTATGTTGTTCTTTGTATCCACTCTATTGATGCAGACTTCTTGTCTCTCGATTATCTCTCGGATAAGATGGAAGCGTCTCAGAATGTGCTTGGACTTGTGATGGGCTCTCGGTTCCTTAGCTTGAGCAACTGCTCCAGTGTTATCACAATAGAGTGGCACCGGGCTCTCAATCTCAGGAACTACTCCCAACTCTGTGATGAATTTCTTCATCCAGACAGCTTCCTTGGCGGCTTCACTGACAGCTATGTACTCTGCCTCGGTAGTTGAGTCAGCTACAGTCTGCTGTTTAGTGCTCTTCCAACTTACTGCTCCACCATTCAAGGTAAAGACATACCCTGAAATGGATTTACTATCATCTGGGTCTGATTGAAAACTAGAGTCTGAATAGGCTTCTAGTTTAAGATCAGACCCTCCGTATATAAGAAAAATATCCTTAGTCCTTCTCAGGTACTTAAGAATATTTTTCACAGCCTTCCAGTGATCCTCTCCTGGATCAGCCTGAAATCTACTGGCTACACCCAAGGCATATACCACATCAGGCCTGGTACATAACATAGCATACATAATCGACCCTATAGCCGAAGCATAAGGTATAGAACTCATTCTATTTCTTTCTTCAGGTGTCTTAGGAGACATCCTCTTAGAAAAACGTATGCCATGACCAATAGGTAAGTAACCTCTTTTACTTTCCTCCATGCTAAATCTCTTTAGCACCTGGTCAATGTACCTAGACTGGGATAAGCCTAGCATCCTTCTTGATCTTTCTCTATAGATCTTTATACCCAGTATATAGGATGCTTCTCCCAAGTCTTTCATGGAAAACTGTTTCGATAACCACACTTTGACTGATTGTAACATTGGGATATCATTCCCAATAAGAAGTATATCATCAACATATAGAACTAAGAAAACTATGGCACTCCCACTAGTCTTCTTGTACACACAAGGTTCATCCTCATTTTTGAAAAAATCAAATTCTTTGACTGTTTTATCAAATCGGATGTTCCAACTCCTGGATGCTTGCTTTAATCCATAAATGGATTTCTTTAGCCTACATACCTGATTAGGTTTAGTCTCCAAGACAAAACCTTCTGGCTGTGACATATAAACCTCTTCCTCAAGGAAACCATTGAGGAATGCAGTTTTTACATCCATTTGCCAGATCTCATAATCATGATATGCTGCTATAGCAAGCATAATCCGAATAGATTTGAGCATGGCAACAGGGGAAAATGTTTCATCATAATCTATTCCCTGTTTTTGTCTGAAACCCTTAGCCACCAATCTGGCTTTATAAGTTTCAACTTGGCCATCTGCCCCAATCTTCTTTTTATAGACCCATTTACACCCAATAGGGTTAATACCCTCTGGTGCATCAACCAAAGACCATACTTGGTTGACATACATGGAGTCCATCTCGGATCTCATGGCTTCCAGCCATCTGTCTGAGTCTCTACTCATGACTGCTTCGTATAGGTTAGAGGCTCATCATTTTGAATGATTTGGGCTTCATTATTTTCAATTATGAACCCATACCTCTCAGGTGCCTGTCGCACCCTATCAGACCTACGGATAGGAGTGTGTTCAGGTTCTATATTAACTATGTTGTTACTTGACTGAGAAGTGTCTATTTGTTGAATTTCATTAAGTTCGATATTTCTACCAGTGCCCTTTTGTAGGATGAATTCTTTTTCCATAAAAGTGGCATGCCTACTGACCAAAACCTTTTGTTCAGTAGGGTGGTAGAACAGATATCCTATACTATCTCTAGGATATCCCATAAATAGACATTTGTCTGCTCTAGCATCTAGTTTATGTCCAAAATTTCTTTTTACATAGGCTGGACATCCCCATATCTTAATATACTTAAGATTGGGCTTCTTACCTCTCCATAATTCATATGGAGTGCTAGAGACAGTTTTAGATGGTACTCTATTCAAGATATAAGTTGCTGTTTCCAAAGCATATCCCCAGAAAGAAAAAGGTAACTCCGTGAAGCACATCATGGACCGTACCATATCCAATAAAGTACGATTCCTCCTTTCAGCAACACCATTTAATTATGGTGTGTAAGGAGGAGTCCATTCAGAGATGATCCCCTTATCTTTAAGGTGATCAAGAAACTCAGTGGATAAGTACTCACCTCCTCTATCTGATCGGAGGATCTTTATACTTTTTCCTGTCAGTTTCTCTACCATACTTTGATACTCTAAAAATTTTTCAAAAGCCTCGGACTTATGTTTCATTAGATACACAAATCCATACCTTGAAAAATCATCAGTAAATGTGATGAAGTATGAGTATCCACCATAGGCTTGAGTTGTCATAGGCCCACATACATCTGTGTGTATGAGTCCCAATAACTCTTTTGTCCTTTCTCCATGTCCACTAAATGGAGTCTTGGTCATCTTACCCATGAGACATGATTCACAAGTTCCTAATGACTCATAGTCATAAGGATCAAAGAAATTTTCTTTGTATAACTTGTTAATCCTAGTCTCACTAATATGTCCAAGTTGACAATGCCAAAGTAAGGTATTGTTTACATCATCTCTTTTCCGTTTGTTAGAAACATGAAAAATATTGTCATTAGTGGAAAGAGTTAATAGACCATTGCAGAATATGCCATAACATATAATTTCATTAGATAAAGAAATTGAGCAGCCACTGCTCATTACATTCATAGTATATCCTTGTTTAAGTAACAAGGGTACAGATATGATATTTCTAATGATTTTTGGCATATAGTAACAATTCCTTAGCTCCAAGATCTTCCCTGAAGGTAACTTCAAAATATAAGTCCCTACAGCTTCTGCTTGGATGGGGTCCCCTCCAGCACCGTAGAGCTCAAAGTTACCTTCCTTCAATACTTTAAGCCCCTGAAGTCCCTGCAATGATTTGCAGATGTTATGACCACAGGCGGTATCCAACACCCAAGTATTTGAAATGGAAGAATCCAATGACAAAATAGTATGAACTTCTTTCATACCTTTTGGTGCCTCTGATGCACCAGGCTTCACACTTGCAAGGTAAACCTTGCAGTTCCTTTTCCAATGACCCGGCTTGCCACAATGAAAGCAGGTCATCTGTCCGGAGGCCTTCTTTCCTTTCTTCTTCTTAATGCCCCCTTTGGGATTCATCCTCTTACTGGAACCCTTTTTGCCTGTCTTCTTCTTATCCACAAGAAGAACTGGAGCCTTATTTTTCTTTACATGGCTCTCTGCTGTCTTCAACATATTCAACAGCTCAGGCAAGGAAGAATTAAGTTTGTTCATATGGTAATTAAGAACAAACTGTGAAAATGACTCTGGGAGTGATTGCAAGATCAAGTCTTGATTCAACTCCCCATCCATTACAAAACCTAATTGACCTAATTGAGTGATTAGATCAATTATCTTTAATACATGGTCTTGAACTGATGTACCTTCTGTCATCCTTGCACGGAACAACTGCTTAGATATTTCATATCTAGCAGTTCTACTGTGTTCTCCATAAAGCTCTTTTAAATTGAGCAGTATGGAGTTAGTATCCATGCTATCATGCTGCCTCTGCAACTCATTAGTCATAGAGGCAAGCATAACACACTTGACAGTAAGTGAGTCATTTTGCCACATATTATATGTGGTCTTCTCCTCTTGCGAGGCATCTTCCCTTGGTGGTTCCAAAATTGGGGTATCAAGAATATAGGAAATTCTTTCTTGACTGAGTACTATTTTTAAATTTCTCAGCCAATCAACATAATTAGGCCCAGTCAATTTGTTGGCATCTAAAATACTACAGAGTGAGAGTGAAGAGGCCATTTATCTACATTTAAACAAAGAACAATACATAAGCAAACAACCATGAAATGACAATACATAATTAAATTAGGACTTTAATTTAATTATGTCTCCCACTATTTTATCGAGCATCATAACCCTCTATACGATGATCGAGAAAACCCTAATTAGTTTTTCTTAGTGGGGTTGAGATCCCAATCCCTTATAAAGGACCTTGTGTGTACACAACAAATCTTATATAATTTCATAGGTAGGAAAACTCTCTCCAATTGTAACCCGTACAATTCTCAACTTATCCCGGCCTCTAAAATATTAATAGCCTTGTGTATACACAACAAACTATAATATTTCAGTTAAGTAAGACCCTCCATAGCCATATAGTCATGACTTTAATAGTAATACCCTTGTGTGTACACAACAAAATATTACATTAAATCATGCCATAAACAAATAATTGTATTAGGCCAAAAATTGTGTTAGTCACCATATTAGGTCTTGTGTGTACACAACAAACCTAGTATAGATCGTAACACAATAATGACCTATCATGAAGGAAGGCCAATAATAGTATTTTAACACCAAGCATGTTAGTCAAGAATTAAATCAATCAGATCTGTCAGGCTAGTGGAAGAGATGTGGGGGTCCCCCCGTTGCTTTCCTAGACACCAATTTAAAATTGGCCAGGTCAGACAACGGAACCAATTAAAAAATCACGATTCTCTTTACCTTCCCAGAACCACCTTTCTAGACACCGAAATGACTAATTATCCATCATGACTAATAATGCTTATCGGTTAACTATACTACCACTTAATATAATTTTAAGAGGGATTTATGTAATGCCAGCACATTCAATTAAAAGCTATCACATATATTAATACATGCTTTAAACTAAGCAAATATGTGAAATGTGTGCCATCATACTAGGACAACCATTTACCACATAATGGATACACCATTATGCCAGGGCAACCTTATTTCAGTATGATGGCTCCAGGGCTAATCATATCTCTAAGACAATTAGGGTTTCTGTGGAAAACCCTAACTGGTGGCAATCATCAAACTCATGTTCAATCAAAGACATGCATTGTGCATCAATATAAAAACTTTAACATGATACTACATCATTCAATAAAACATGAATTGAACTGCATAAGTTTTAATCCTAATAAGGAGGCTCTGATACCACTGTTGGGTTCGTTAACCAGTGCGGAAGCGTGGATTTCAAAAATTTATGAAACCAGGTCCGAACCCTAATCCCAAATCACCTTATTAGCAATTAAAAACTATGACTACATGCATGTCCAAATTTAAACATTGTTTAAATACTAACCTCAGATTGCTATTACCAGTCTGATGCAGAAATGAACTCCAAATTGAGTAGCCTCTTGAACACACCAGGAGTCCACTTGTCCGCCCTCCGATGGTGATCCACACGGGCAGATGATCAAGACACTGACTCCTTAATTGGGTTCCTTCCAATCAAGTTCTACCCCAAGAACTTGATATATGGGCTATTGGCTAGGACTCCTCTAGCCAAACTGGGACTAAACCTTCTCTCTTACCCTTCTCCTTGTCTTCTAGCAACTTTGGCCCCTTAAGACACTCTTGTCTTAAGAATAAGCCCTTGTCCTAAAATGAGACAAGGCTTGTCTTGGAGGGAGAAGAAAATTAAGACAAGATTGTCTTAATGTAAGAAAGAAAGGAGAGGCGCCTTCTTCCTTTACCGTCGGAGAGTTTCTCTCTGACTCTCCTTCTGTTCTGAGATTCGACAGAGCCAAGGCTCTGTAAAGGAATCAAAGAGGAAAGAGAGGAGGGGGAAACAATATTCTGGAGAGGGAGAGGGAAAATAGAAGCAAGGCTTCGCTGTAGAAAATCTGGAATAGTTTTTTTTTTTTTTTTATGGTGAAGTCTTCTCCTTAAATAGGCAACAGAGAGGCGCCTACCCATCTGTAATCACCCTCTCACGCCCCTCTCTCCCTTCTCACGTCCTTTCCCTTCATCTCACGGCCCTTGAATTAATCTCACGGCCTTTGGGATGGGAAGACGCAAGAAAGAGTCGCGAAAAAACACAGAAGGGCGTGCGCAGAAGAGAAGAGTCGCGCCCCTTCGGTGTTTTTTTTTTTTTTTTTTTTTTTTTTTTTTTTTTTTTTTTTTTTTTTTTTTTTTCTCACGGTAATCCCGTTTTTTGAAGAGTCCACACGCCTAGGTGACTCTCTTCCACCCCCTTCAGCCAAACGCCGATCCCCTTTTCTTTTCTCATGCAAAAACCCCCTTGGAGAGAGTCCACGCGCGCGTGGACTCTTCTCCTTGTGCGCGCGCGTGGGAAGAGAGGGAAGGGCTTAGGCGATGTGGGAAGGGGTTTAGCCTCTTAGTTAGCCCCAATGCTAGCCTACTATTAGCCCAATGTCTTGAATCTTCAATAGATTCAAACCGGAATGATTTGGATCTAAAAAACCAAGACCAAATGGAACCCTAACTCGAATCCGATTCAAGTAGAAGCCATGGTTTGCAACACATGCTAGTGTGTTCATCTGCAAACGAGATTTAATTCCAAATTAATCCTTGATTATCTATCCTAAGGTGTGACCCATTGGGTTCCATACCTAGCAGCAGTGGGTCCGAGTGCAAGTTGACCTAATTTGATCAGAACTCATCTAATCGATTTAGGTCAAATCGGCTAACTTGAGTTAGTCAATTAGGACTCTCCTAATTAGTGATCTAATTAAACCATTTAATTTGATCAACCCACAAGACAAGATTGACGTCTAGCAACGTGTCATTCTACCCGGAAGATATGGAAATTCTGGTGAAATTCCAAAACTACCCTTCAGTGGAAAGTTCCCGTACAATTCGATCCTTCAATCATCTTGCATCCCGAATATAACTATGGATATGGAAACATGTCAAAACCAGCTTATACTCATTCCCAGCTCATCATACACTAATGATTCAATTAATTCGATATTAGAAATCATTTCTAATATCTGTCTTTGATCAAAGATTTCCTGAATCATCATCTGACCTAATTTGGCTGGATGCAATCTCCTCTTACTAGGAGTGATCAATTCCTTGTTGACCTACTCATTACCTTCATATACAATTCACCATACCAGCATCAACCTCGTATGACCCAGTGTCATGATTGAGATTGAACCAAGCATGGGTTCATGTACATAAGGTATTATGCAGTCTCTCATAGGACTACTTGTACAACTCCCACTATGAGAAACTCTATTGACATGCAGCTAAGGCTCCATTAGATGTTCTCAAACTGGATCTATTCAGTGAACTCATTCCTAATGAGCACCCACATCCTTGTATTAGTGTCCCACACAGTGACTGTGAGAGCAGTCACCCTTTTCAGCATACATAGGATGTGCCAGTCTAACCGGAAACCCTGATCCCCAACTCAGGGTCCTGACGAGGAATATTCTAGATTAGGGTTTTAAGGCCTTAGATCTCACTGGTATGATCTCATCATAGCCCTAGGACCATAGCCCTAATCTATGGGGTTCATCATATAATGACACAGCGAATGATGAAAAAATATTGCCTTTATTAACTTGTCAATTTACAATGGTCTGGGAGATACAATATTGGCTTATAGGGCATAATCCTTTCATGATATATTGACTAAGCCTCTCCAAGAGATCGGTTCCATATGATTAGAAGAGTGCTTGGGGTCATCAATCCTTTTGTTTAAAAATTCTACTCTTTGACCCATGAAAGATCAATTTAGATATCAATCATATTTAATTTTCTTGAATTTCACCATAATTCTATTGATTTTGATCAGTGCTTCATTTTCTGTTTTCTTTAGTTTTAAGTCGAAGTGTCGACCCTTGGCCCTATGTCGTGAGTCGACACTTGGATGGCGACAAATCGAGATAAAAAAGTAGGAAACGAGGTATTTTCTTGATCTTTTCCTTCCTCCCAATTGAGCCGACGCCTGCCCTAACATTTTTCTATCCACTTTTTCCCTCCAATTTGCAACTCCAGCCCTCTCAAATTCATGTTTGGGATGGTTTTTTATTTGGTTTTTGGCTTTTTCCCTCTTTCATTTCATTTTTTGACCATTAAAATCCTAGATTTCCTCTCCTCTTGTACTTCAATCCTTGATTTTGTGGAATGGAGCCTAGGAGCAAGTTGTCCGTCATCCTCGGCCATCCAATCAACAAGAAGAAGAAAACTAAGGGCAAACATGAAGCCAGTGCACCGGATGCCCCTACTCGACCTCTCTTTCTTGTGGCTATTCGGATGGGATCGAAGACCATCGTCGGAGGATGTCGTGTGGACTTCGCGTTCATCGACCAGCAGCATTTTTGGATAAGCCAATGGCTCAGGGATGCTGGTTTGGTTCCATTCTGCTCTTTAACAAAGAGATTTTACCCGGGCTTGATATGAGAGTTCTATGGATCTTTAGCCCGAGGTAGTGATGGATGGGTCGCATAGGTCCGTGGCAGAGAAGTCCTAGTGATAGCAGAGATTCTGAGCAGAGTATGGGACATATCCATGAGAAGATCTGTGGTTGATAGCTTAGTAGATAGGTTCTGTGGTCTTCGATGTATCTTCGAGACAGATGACTTACCTGAGGGAGCCACTATGGTAGCTTCGAGACTGTCAGCTAAGATGAGGTTGCTGCATCATATCGTAGCCCGGATCCTTCTATCGAAGACCAACCATTTTGACTTCATCACAGAATAGAGAGTACTAGTGATGCTGTCTCTGGTTTAGTATGCTCATGTTTGCCTACCAGTACTTATGGTACATCAAATGATGGAGGCATCTATGAGTTAGAGACTGTGTTTGCCCTATAGGATGGGCTTGACATTGCTCTTCAGAGCTTACGATATTGTTAGGGGAAATGAGCCCTATCGGATGTTACTGCACACTGATGTCTATGACATCATATCTCTTTACCGGATGGGGTATCAGCTAGTCAGAGGCCAGTGGAGACGATGAGTATTAGGTCAGGTCGCTAACAGAGATGAGGATCTAGTAGAGGAGGAGCACATATTTTGGGTAAGGCAGGACCTTCAAGCACAACACTTGACTGCCTGAGATTCAGCCCGAGCCTTCAGTGCAGCCAGAGCCTACTCCTCAGCCCAAGCCAGCACGATCAAATATTCCAGGAGCTTCTGAGAGTCTTGAGGATAGAGTCACTCACATTGAGACAGAGATTATGATTATTCATCAGCGAGTCGACAGTTTTATTATGGAGACTAGAGAAAGCCATCGAGGTTTGAGAGATGGGATCTCTGCCATTCTATCCACTTTGAGTAGACCCTCTTCTAGGAGTGTTCCCGTTTCTTCAGCTCCAGCTGTTCTGCTCCAGTTCCACCTGCTTCTGGACCAAACATGATGGTGATCATGATGATGATATGACTGACTCTGACGAGTTTGACTTTCTAGATGTGATGACAGAGCCAGTGCTGGAGACAATAGTGGACCCTCCTATGAGTCCCATTCATGATCCATTGAGTTCATCCTTCCAGACTCCTATCCCACCAACACCTCCTTTTAGACCAGCTGATCATTCTATCATTCCTATACTCACACCTATCATTTCTTCAATTGATACACCTATTATTGATACACCTGTTGTTGATTCTCCATCATGGCATACATCTTCCCTTATCCAGGAACTAGGATTTTATACTTCTGGTTCCCATCATCTTGATTCCAGTCCTTTATTTGATCATACACCATATCCTATAGTTTTCGAGATTATCACCCCGATCAGTTCTTCTCCTGCTGCTGACATAGCTTCTACCTCTTCAGTTCCAGCTGGAGGGAGGACTTATGTCAGATGCAGAGGACGAGGTCATCATGTTCCATCCAGACCAACTAGGACTCGTCTTCATGATCTTCAATCTATATGGCCTCGATCTCATGCTTCTATTGATATCATACCGATCGAGATTGGATCCTCAGATGATGAGTGTTACCACCAAGATTGTCGTGACCCATAGCTGCTATCGATGTTGGATCGCCACTCATCTCTTTGGGATCAGCCTGCTCTTCTAGACCTGCAAAACAGGGTTAGAGACTGGGGTCGGGGATTCTGGTGGGGGCACTCCGATGGTCAAGTCAGT
Source organism: Areca catechu (assembly GCA_021397845.1). Taxonomy (NCBI): domain Eukaryota; kingdom Viridiplantae; phylum Streptophyta; class Magnoliopsida; order Arecales; family Arecaceae; genus Areca; species Areca catechu. The sequence goes on from CM038045.1 coordinate 99,558,726, forward strand.
GATGATCCAGGGGAACAAATCCTCCTGGTCGAGCCCCCGAGATGGACTCCATGATAGGAGGAGTGAATAATGTGTGAGTAGGATGCAAGTGAGTTGGGAAAGGTAATGGTCGAGGTGAACTGGAGCTGGACGGCTTTGTCCAGGTGACCCTTCCTGTGGATCTCTGATAGCCTTGAGTTCTCAGCCTCCTTGGTGGTTCTCCTGTGTGGCTTCCTCTCTCTTACTTGCTTGAATATTTTCTTGCTTACTTTCTTGCTTACCTCCCCTGTTGGGGCTGTCGATGGCTCCTTTAAGTCTAGGTGGTTGCTGAATAACTACCTCAGGATCTCCCCTGTGTCAGTAAGTGCGTGCGGTAGTGTTCCATGCCATCGATGGGATATCTTTCCTGGTTCGTGATAAGGGAACCTACCATGCGCTCTGACATTCCTTCCAGTGGCTCCATTATGGAAAACTTGGTAGGGCCTCGATTGGGGGGCAGCCATCCTCGAATGCGAATTCTTGTTGACTTTCTCTTTCGAGTGGTGCAGATAGTTGGTGGGGATTACAGTGCCTCAATCAGGGAGCTTCCTCCTTTTCTGGTGTAAGTGGGAGCTGGGGCGATCATCATGGCTGGTAGGTGCTTCCTTGCAATCCTCGAGCAGCTCGTCGATGTCCAAGGAGGACGATGTCACCCTTTTGGTTTCTGGCACCTTCGTCTAGGGCGGAGGCTGGACTAGAGAGGCAGGGCTCGACTCCGAGTGCTCGACTTGAAGGGGCTCTGCTTGGTGGAGGAGGGCTGAGCTCGACTCCGGACTAAGGGCTCAACTTCAAGGGGGCTCGACCTATCGGAAGAGGGCTGGGCTCGACTCTAGCTTAGAGGGCTCGACCTCGAGGGGCTCAACCTGGCGGAGGAGGGCATGGCTCAACTCCGACCTAGGGGGCTCAACCTCGAAGGGGCTCAATCTAGCAGAGGAGAGCAGGGTGCGATTCTGGCCTAGAGGGCTCGACCTGGCAAAGGGCAGGGCTCGACTTCGGTCTTGTGGGCTCAACCTCGGAGGGGCTCAATCTAGTTGGAGATCACTCGTCTCGGGCACAGCCATCGCGATCTTGCGGACCGAGAGGACGGTACTCAGCGGTTTGATAGGCCACCCCGACATTCTGAAGGGCTCTACCCGGGAAAGGAGTTCTTGGAGGAGTGTCCATCATGGCAGCTTTCTCTGACATGGCATCTGATAGGGATTACACATCAACATTCTACCATATCATTTGCCCCCTACTCCGAGTCCCGTTGGCGTGGGGGCCGCGGGATGAAGGGAGTAAATGCAATGCTGACGTGGAAAAGGTGAGAATCCGGTGCAATGATGGCCATGATCGTCGGTGCTTCGTGAAGTAATTTTTCCAACCTATCCAGGAGAGCCACTGGACATGTCCAAGGAATAGTTATTATGAGCATAGAATTCAGAGGGCCACGGTCGAAACAAAACACCAACCTTGCCAATTGATGACACGTGGTGTAGATCCATCAGTGGGGGAGCTGTAACGTACGGTTGGGCACCGGTCACTTTGAAAGGAAAGGCAATCTTTTCCAAAACATTTCTTCTTTCAAATCCTGCTTGCCCGCCATTATACCAAAGTTCTTCCTTTGCTCCCCTGGCTATCTTTATCTTCCCAGGTTCAGTAGGTTAGTCTCCTTCCTCCTCATCTCGATCGAGTAGAGACTTCCTTCTCGGGCTAGGTTCTTCCTTGGCTGCTCATTCGTCTTCTCCCGTCTCCTTCTCTCTTCCTTTTGCCTTCATCTTCTTCCCAATATCCTACTTTGGCTCGAACTTTCGCCCCACAACCAATTAGGGTGAGGCCGGGCCTTCCAGGCTGAGGCTGCCTTCCTCTTCTGATGAGGATGAGGACGTGGCGTGCTTCGAGCTTAGCAGGAGACCCGTGCCTAGAGGGATAGTGATTAGGGAACCTGCATCTTCTCCTCCACTCGTCCTCTTCTATCTATGCCTACTCCTGAACCTCCTCGATCGATAAGTCCCGGTGGGATTGCTTCGGTGATCACTATCACGAAGCTTGCGACCATCCGGGAGACCTATGGTATCCGGGATCTGTCAAGCTCTTAATCCCTCGACTAGGGGAGTGGGACCTTTAGTGTGCCCGATCGCCAAAAGAGGAAATAAGAGGGAGGGATTCCAAAATTCTGAACAACTACTGCAGTTCTTACAAAAAAGAAGAAATAAAAAAATTTTTTGTTTGCATTATTTATGCCAAGACGGATAGTTGGCCATTTTTTCACAGTTCATCAAGGAAAATGCCACCCCACCGAGGAGGGGTGGTGGTCTCTTTCTTCTGCCCAAAAGGTTTAAAAGCAAACTCCCCTCAAAAAAAAAGAGTAGATACTTTTTTGCCTCAGGAGGCGACTGGGTTGGAGCGACCCAGATCGGTCCCCTAACTGAAATTCTGTGGTTGAGGCAACCGACCAGGATGTTTATGACCAGCTCTACTCTGCTCAAATCCCTTCACTCGAGATCCTGCTGTTAGAGCAGAATCTCTTCGAGGCCGGGGTCCCCCAATACAAGCGTTGGGTGAGTTTGGCTCGGACCTTATTTCCTTCTCCCTCCTTTTTTTTTCAAGTTGATGTCTTTTCCTGGTGCAGGCATGAAATTCTCTCTGGATGGGCTCTTCTCGTTCTCTGAGGAGAGGGGCCAAGCGGAGGTGGTCGGCAAGCCCCCTTCGAAGAGGGCTCGAGTAGATGATGGTGCGAGGGTCGTACCTGTCGTGCCAGCCAAGCCCGTTCTCGAGCCTCTGAGGTAGCACGATTCGCTCCTGGCCTAGAAACTAAAGTGGTTGCCCAGGCCAGATCCGCTGTCACTGCTGCTAGATGGTGCCTCCCTCTCCAGAAGTTATCGAGATCGAGGAGGGCAGAGAGACGGAGAGAATGGAGTTGATGCCGACGGTGCTGCCTGAGGTGGCACCGAGCCTCCAGCCTGCACCCGAAGCCACTTCTGTCGATGGGGTGGGTGACCCTTCACCGGCGGCGAGCAAGAAGGATATGGATTACTGTCGGGTGCCCTTCAGATTGGCACCCAACATCTCCCTAGTTAAGGACCCGACCCTTGCCGAGCGGATGATGGACATTGCCATCTAGTGTGCGATCGGCGAGACAGGTCCGGGAAGCTTCTGGGCGAGGCCATCAGCACCAATTTCTCCCACCCCTTCACCGTAAGCACTTTTCTTCCTTGCCTAGCTCCATTTTTCTTTTCTTATCTTTGCAACTGACACCCTCTTTGATGTAGCTCAGCGTAGAGCTTTTGCTCATCAGGGACTATTGTAGCTTTTGGGCCAGGAGGGATAGGGAGCGAGAGGCGGAGCTCGATTCCTCGAAGGCTGAGGTGAGGAAGCTGAATGATTAGGCCTAGGAGGCCAACATGAGAATCAAAGGGCTTTGTGGCGAGTTCGCTAGCACTGAACAGCTTTCAAAGTGCTGGAGGAGAAGCTCCAAGCCAAGGGGTCCTGGCTAAAGGAACTTGGAGCTGAGTTGGAGGCGGCAAAGGAGCGAGCCACCTCCATTGAGAAGAAGGCCGTAGCTGTGGAGCAGAACACTACCAGGGCAAAGGGGGAGGTCTCCACCATAGTCAGCTCGACAGAGGCTGCGAAGAAAGAGGCAGCCAAGGCGGTCCATTGGGCAGAGGCTGCCTGAAAGGAGGCGGCCCAGGCGATCTGCAGGGCAGAGGCTACTAGGAAGGATGCGACGAGGCTATGGCGAGATCCAAGGCTTCCCCAAAGTTCAAGCTCGACTTCAAGGAGGCGGCGATGGACTCCTTCCTCAAGGGTTTCGTGTACTGTCGAACTCAGCTGTGGGCCCTCATTTCGGACAAACCGATGGCCGGCCTTCACCTCCCAGGCAACATGGGAAAAATGCCTTCGACTCCTGCACTAGCAGAGGCAGAGGAGCATGTCGTCATGGCTGAACTGGCCCCGCCGGTGGTGGCGGCTGAAGAAGAGGCCCCGGCCCCAGAGGCCGGAGAGAGTGGGGCCTCAGCTGGGTACCGTCTGGGGAAGGGACTGGTTGAGTAGAATAAGGGTTCATAGCAGCTGTAACTCCTTTTCTTCTTTGTTTTCGACCCGGGCTGCCTGGCATGTCGGGGCCCAGGGTTGATGATAACTTTGCCAAGTAATGAAATATTTTTCATCCAACTTGACTTGTCTATTTTTTTTTGTATCTCAGTATCACAAGTATCTCCTTCCCACTTCCCGATCATCTGGATGCATGTACCTGTGCGGGCGCATGGCCCTGAAGTACCAAGTGCCCGGGGTGAAAGATTGTGCCCTGAAAGCCAATTGAAATATTGTAATTTTGATCCCAAAATCAATGAATTGACATTTTATAAAGGCATATTTTCATCATTTGCTGTGTCTTTTTGGATTTATGATGAACCCCATAGATTAGGGCTATGGTTCTAGGGTTATGATGAGATCATACCAGTGAGACCTAAAGCCTTAAAACCCTAATCTAAAATATTCCTGGTCGATGGGACATTGAGTTGGGGATCAATGTTTCCGGCAAGACCAGCACATCCTATATATTTTTGTAATAAGGGTGACTGATCTCACAGTCACTTGTGTTTGACACTAATACTAGGATGTGAGTGTTCATTAGAGAATGAGTTCACTGAATTGATCCAGATTGAGAATATCTAATGGAACCTTATCTGTTTGTCAATAGATATTCTCATAGTGGGAGTAGTGCATGTGCTCCTTTGACCTGAGACTACCATAGTACCTTATATACATGAATCCATACTTTGGTTCGCAGTCAATCATGACACTGAGTCATGCACGAGGTGATACTGGTTATGGTGGATTGTATATGGAGGTTGTGAGTAGGTCAACAAGGAATTGATCAGCCCTAGTAAGAGGGAATAGCATCCAGCTAATTTCAAATGATGGATTCAGGAAACCTTTGATCAAAGTATGAACATTAGAGTTATTTTCTAATGGTTCATTAATGAATCATCATTATAAAGATTGAGCTAGGGATGAATATGAAATTGGATTTGACAAGAATCCATATTCATAATCATATTCGGGATGCAAGTTGATCAAAGGACTGAATTGCCCGGTAACTCACCACTGAAGGGTATTTTGGTAATTCCACCAAAATTCCACATCTTTCGGGTAGACATGATACGTTGCTAGACGTCAATCTTGTCTTGTAGGTATATGATTGAGTCATGGTAATTCAAATCAGTCAATTTGAATTAGATTCTAATTGACCGAGTCGAGCTAGTTTGGTTGACCTAAATCGGCTTAGTTGAGATCTAACCGAATTAAGTCAAATAGCACTCGGACCTACTGCTGGCTAGGTGTGGACCCAATGGGTCACACACAAAAGAAATTGATGAAGGATTTAATTTAGAATTAAATCGTGTTTGCAGGATAAACACACTAGCATGTGTTGCAGACCAAATTTCTATTCGAATCAGATTCGAATTTGGTTCCGAATTGGGCTTAATTGGGTTCTAATTGAACCAGATTAAGGTCCAATTTATTTTTTAGGACATTGGGCTAACCCATGGCTGAACCCAAGTGAACTTAGTTCACTGAGACCTTCTCTCCAAGCCGCCCCCTCCCTTCTCTCACCCGCACCGCGCCAAGAAAGAAGTCCCCACGCGCGTGGACTTCTCTTAAAACGCGTGAGAAGAAAAAAAAAAAAATGTCAGAGAAATTTCTGAATAAGGGTGTTTTCAGATCCTTGTCTGGCGCCCTTGGATCTGGATCTGATGGCCAGAAAAATTAAGGAAAAGATCCGTCGCTTTTTGGTCGCAAATCCGTCTCCAAAAGTCGCGATTCTTCCTGAAGTTTTTCCGAGAGTCCTCCTCGTCGGAAAAACGAAAATCAAATCGGAGAATCATGATTTTTGGTTGAGGGGACACGTGAGGAATGAGGGATCGTGATCCCTGGGATTTCAGAGGGTTGCGTTGTTTCGAGATGACACCCCTCTGAGATCTATAAATAGGGTTGGGGTTCTCGGGGGTTTTCACGTAACATAGTTCAGAGATCCAATTCCCTTTCTTCCTCTCCAGAATACTCCTTCTTCTTGTTCTTGTTGGGTATTGTTTCCCTTACAGAGGTATCCTCTGTCGAAACTCTGACCCTAAACAAGAATAAAGAAGGTCTTGAACGGTAAAGGAAAGAACAGGGAAAGGATATATTCTTCTTTTCCTTCTTGAATTAAGACTTTGACTGTCTTAATTTTTCTTCCAATTCAATTCAAGAAAAGGGACTCAAGAAAGGGAATTCTTGAAGAAAATTCAAGAAGAGGAAAGAAGGAAGAAAAAGAAATTTTCAAGAAAGAAAATTTCAGGCTAAAGGTCCAAGAATTGAATTCTTGAAAAAGAATTCAAGAAAGGAACCAAGAAACAGAAATTGTTGTCTTCATTGTTTTTCTGTGTGGATCACCATTGGAGGGTGAACATTTGGGCACCTGGTGGAGATTCAGAGTTTGGATTTTGCGATACAGGTTAGTATCTTATTTGAGTAAATCTTATAATCTTATATTATTTTTTGAGATTTCTTTTAGGAGAGTTTGGGTGAAGATTTGGTCATTCATAAAGATAAAAATTTTTTGAAATCTATGATTCCGCCTTGCCACCGAACCCTACAGTGGTATCAGAGCCTCCTTATTAAGATTAAATATATTCTGAATTTTAGATGCATATTTATATAAGTAACATGAGATGTAATATATGTTTGTTATAATGTCACCAATTAGGGTTTTCACTCAAACCCTAATTGTTGTAGAGATATGCATAGAGTTCTAGTCATCATACTGAAATAAGGTTGCCCTGGCATAATGGTGGATCCATTATGTGGTAAATGGTTGTCCTAGTATGATGACACACTAATCACATATTTGTGTTAATTATGCATATGTGTTTATGTATGCCACTAATTAAGGTTTTCACTTAAACCTTAATTTGCATAGAGATATGTTTAGCCTTCTAGTCATCATACTGAAATAAGGTTGCCCTGGCATAATGGTGGATCCATTATGTGGTAAATGGTTGTCCTAGTATGATGACACACTAATCACATATTTGTGTTAATTATGCATATGTGTTTGATGTATGCCACTAATTAAGGTTTTCACTTAAACCTTAATTTGCATAGAGATGTTTAGCCTTCTAGTCATCATACTGAAATAAGGTTGCCCTGGCATAATGGTGGATCCATTATGTGGTAAATGGTTGTCCTAGTATGATGGCACACTATGGCACATATTTGCTAGAATGTGCTTTGTTTTAATAAAGCCCTCTTTAACAACATATTAAGTTGTAGTGTCATATACCAAAAGCAAAAATAATCAATATGATTAGTTTATCATTCGGTGTCTAGGAAAAGTGGTTCATGATCGGTAAAGAGGACGTGGTTTTTAATTGGTTCCGTTGACTGACCTGGCCATTCTTATTGGTGTCTAAGGAAAGCACGGGGGGACTCCCACCACTCTTCCACTTACCTGGCCGGTATGATTAACTTAATTATCGATTAATATGCTCAGTGTAATATTCACTACATATGGCCTTCCTTCATTCCAAGTCATTATTATGTTATGATCCTTATTAGGTTTGTTGTGCACACACAAGGCCTTTTTTCTTTATGGTGACTAACATAATTTTTTGCTTGGTACATTTGATGCTTATGGAATGATTTATATAATACTTTGTTGTGTACACACAAGGGTATTATGATTAATATCATGACTATATAGCAATGAAGGGTCTAACTTAACTAAAATATTATAGTTTGTTGTGTACACACAAGGCTATTAATATTTTAGAGGCCAAGATAAGTTGAGAATTGTATGAATTACAATTGGAAAGAGTTTTCCTACCTTTGAACTTATATAAGATTTGTTGTGTACACACAAGGTCTTTTATAAGAAATTAGGATCTCAACCCACTAAGAGAACCAATTAGGGTTTTCTCGATCATCACATTGAGGGTTATGATGCTTGATAAAATAGTGGAAGACATAATTAAGTTAAGTCCTAATTTAATTATGTTTTGTCAACATTGATTGTCTGCTTATGTAATGTTGTTTGTTAATGTAGATTAAATGGCCTCTTCACTCTCACTCCGTAGCATTCTTGATGCAAATAAATTGACTGGACCAAACTATGTTGATTGGTTGAGAAACCTGAAGATAGTACTCAGCCAAGAAAGAATTTCTTATATTCTTGATACCCCAACCTTGGAACCATTAGGGGAAGATGCCTCGCAAGAGGATAAGACCACATATAACACGTGGCAAAATGACTCACTTACTGTCAAGTGTATAATGCTTGCCTCTATGACCAATGAGTTACAGAGGCAACATGATAGCATGAACACAAACTCCATATTGCTCAATTAAAAGAACTTTATGGAGAACATAGTCGAACTGCAAGATATGAAATATCTAAGCAGTTATTCCGTGCAAGGATGACAGAAGGTACATCCGTACAAGACCATGTATTAAAGGTTATTGACCTAATCACCCGATTGGTCAATTGGGTTTTGTTATGGATGGGGAGTTGAATCAGGATTTAATCCTGCAGTCACTCCCAGAGTCATTTTCACAGTTTGTTCTTAATTATCATATGAACAAACTTAACACTTCCTTGCCTGAGCTGTTGAATATGTTAAAAACAGCAGAGAGCCATTTAAAGAAAAATAAGGCTCCACTTCTTCTTGTGGATGGTGTAAACAAGAAGAAAATAGGCAAAAAGGTTTCCAAGAGGAGGTTAAACCCAAAAGGGGGCATCAAGAAAAAGAAAGGAAAGAAGGCCTCCGGACAAATGACCTGCTTTCATTGTAGCAAGCCGGGTCACTGGAAAAGAAACTGCAAGGTTTACCTTGCAAGTCTGAAGCCTGGTGCTAGTAATGCACCAAAAGGTATGTATGAGATACATGCAATTTTGTCATTAGACACTTCTAATTCAAACTCTTGGGTATTGGATACTGCTTGTGGTCATCATATCTGCAAATCATTGCAGAGACTACAGAACATTAGAGTTTTGAAGGAAGGCGACTTCGAGCTCTACGGTGCTGGAGGAGATTCCATCCAAGCAGAAGCTGTAGGGACTTATATGTTGAAGCTGCCTTCTGGGAAGATTTTAGAGTTAAAGAATTGTTATTTTATGCCTAGAATCATTAGAAACATCATATCTGTACCCTTGTTACTTAAACAAGGATATATTATGAATGTAATGAGCAGTGGCTGCTCAATCAGTTTTTCTAATGAAATAATATTTAATGGCATATTTTGTATGGTCTCTTAACTTTATCTTCTGATGACAATATACTACATGTTAGTAATAACAAAAAGAGATGAAGTAAACAATACTTTACTTTGGCACTGTCGTCTGGACATATTAGTGAGCAGAGGATTAACAAGTTATACAAGGAAAAATTCCTTAATCCTTATGACTATGAATCATTAGGAACTTGTGAATCATGTCTCATGGGTAAAATGACCAAGACTCCATTTAGTGGACATAATGAAAGGACAACAGAGTTATTAGGACTCATACACACTGATGTATGTGGACCTATGACAACTCAGGCCAAGGGTGGATACTCATATTTCATCACATTCACTGATGATTTTTCAAGGTACGGATTTGTGTATCTAATGAAACATAAGTCCGAAGCTTTTGAAAAATTTTTAGAGTATCAAAGTATGGTAGAGAAACAAACGGGGAAAAGTATTAAGATCCTTCGATCAGATAGAGGAGGTGATACTTATCCACCGAGTTTCTTGATCACCTTAAACAAAGGGAATCATCTCTGAATGGACTCCTCCTTACACACCACAATTAAATGGTGTTGCTGAAAGGAGAAATCGTACTTTATTAGATATGGTACGGTCCATGATGTGCTTCACAGACTTACCTGTTTCTTTTTGGGGATATGCCTTGGAAACAGCGGCTAATATTTTGAATAGAGTACCATCTAAATCTGTATCTGGTATTCCATATGAGTTATGGAGAGGAAAGAAACCCAATCTTAAGCACCTTAAGATATGGGGATGTCCAGCTTATGTCAAAAGAAATTTTGGACAAAAGCTTGATGCTAGAGCAGAAAAATATCTATTTGTTGGATATCCCAAAGATAGTATAGGATATCTATTCTACCACCCTACTGAACAAAAGGTTTTAGTCAGTAGGCATGCCATTTTATGGAAAAAGAATTCATCCTACAAAAGGGCAGTGGGAGAAATATTGAACTTGAAGAAGTTCAACAAGTAGATACATCTCAACAAAATCATAACACAGTTAGTATAGAACCTGAACACACCACTCCTATCCGTAAGTCTGATAGAGTGCGACATGCACCTGAAAGGTATGGGTTCATTATTGAAAATAATGAAGCCCGAATCATTGATAATGATGAGCCTCTAACATATACGGATGCTGTCATAAGTAGTGACTCAGACAAATGGCTGGAAGCCATGAGATCCGAAATGGACTCCATGTATGTCAACCAAGTCTGGACTTTGGTTGATGCACCAGAGAGTTAACCCTATTGGATGCAAATGGGTCTATAAGAAAAAGATTGGGACAGATGGCCAAGTTGAAACTTATAAAGCCAGATTAGTGGCTAAGGGTTTCAGACAAAAACAGGAATAGATTATGATGAAACATTTTCTCCTGTTGCCATGCTCAAATCTATTCGGATCATGCTTGCTATAGCAGCATATCATGATTATGAAATCTGGCAGATGGATGTGAAAACTGCATTCCTCAATGGTTTCCTTGAGGAAGAGGTTTATATGTCACAGCCAGAAGGTTTTGTCTTGGAGACTAAACCTAATCAGGTATGTAGGCTAAAGAAATCTATTTATGGATTAAAGCAAGCATCTAAGAGTTGGAACATCCGATTTGATAAGACAGTCAAAGAATTTGACTTTATCAAAAATGAGGATGAACCTTGTGTGTACAAGAAGACTAGTGGGAGTGCCATAGTTTTCTTGGTTCTGTATGTAGATGACATACTCCTCATTGGGAATGATATCCCAATGTTACAATCAGTCAAGGTATGGTTATCTAAACAGTTTTCCATGAAAGACTTGGGAGAAGCATCTTATATACTAGGCATCAAGATCTATAGAGATAGATCTAGGAGGATGCTAGGTTTATCCCAGTCTAGGTACATTGACCAAGTGCTAAAAATTTTAGCATGGAGGAAAGTAAAAGAGGTTACTTACCTATTGGTCATGGCATACATCTTTCTAAGAAGATGTCTCCTAAGACACCTGAAGAAAGAAATAGAATGAATTCGGTACCTTATGCTTCGGCAGTAGGGTCTATTATGTATGCTATGTTGTGTACTAGGCCTGATGTGGCATATGCCTTAGGTATAGCCAGCAGGTTTTAGGCTGATCCAGGAGAGGATCATTGGAAGGCTGTGAAAAATATTCTTAAGTACTTAAGAAGAACTAAGGATATTTTTCTAATATACGGAGGATCTGATCTTAAACTAGAAGCTTATTCAGATTCTAGTTTTCAATCAGATCCAGATGACAGCAAATCTATATCTGGGTATGTTTTTACCCTTAATGGAGGAGCTGTAAGCTGGAAAAGTTCAAACAGCAAACTGTAGCTGACTCAACAACTGAGGCAGAGTACATTGCTGTTAGTGAAGCTGCCAAGGAAGCTGTCTGGATGAAGAAGTTCATATCAGAGTTGGGCGTAGTTCCTGAGATTGAAGGTCCAGTATCACTTTACTGTGATAATACGGGGGCTGTTGCTCAAGCAAAGGAACCAAGAGCTCATCACAAATCAAAGCACATTCTGAGACGCTTCCATCTCGTTCGAGAGATTGTCGAAAGACAAGAAGTCTGCATTAAAAGGGTAGAAACGAAGAACAACGTAGCAGACCCGTTCACTAAGGCTCTATCACAGCGAGAGTTTGATCGCCACCTTGATTGTATGGGGTTAAGATTTAAAGGCGATTGGCTTTAGTGCAAGTGGGAGATTGAAAGATTGTGCCCTGAAAGCCAATTGAAATATTGTAATTTTGATCCCAAAATCAATGAATTGACATTTTATAAAGGCATTATTTTCATCATTTGCTGTGTCTTTTTGATTTTATGATGAACCCCATAGATTAGGGCTATGGTTCTAGGGTTTATGATGAGATCATACCAGTGAGACCTAAAGCCTTAAAACCCTAATCTAAATATTCCTGGTCGATGGGACATTGAGTTGGGGATCAATGTTTCCGGCAAGACCAGCACATCCTATATATGTTTTAATAAGGGTGACTGATCTCACAGTCACTTGTGTTTGACACTAATACTAGGATGTGAGTGTTCATTAGAGAATGAGTTCACTGAATTGATCCAGATTGAGAATATCTAATGGAACCTTATCTGTTTGTCAATAGATAATTCTCATAGTGGGAGTAGTGCATGTGGTCCTTTGACCTGAGACTACCATAGTACCTTATATACATGAATCCATACTTTGGTTCGCAGTCAATCATGACACTGAGTCATGCATGAGGTGATACTGGTTATGGTGGATTGTATATGGAGGTTGTGAGTAGGTCAACAAGGAATTGATCAGCCCTAGTAAGAGGGAATAGCATCCAGCTAATTTCAAATGATGGATTCAGGAAACCTTTGATCAAAGTATGAACATTAGAGTTATTTTCTAATGGTTCATTAATGAATCATCATTATAAAGATTGAGCTAGGGATGAATATGAAATTGGATTTGACAAGAATCCATATTCATAATCATATTCGGGATGCAAGTTGATCAAAGGACTGAATTGCCCGGTAACTCACCACTGAAGGGTATTTTTGGTAATTCCACCAAAATTCCACATCTTCCGGGTAGACATGATACGTTGCTAGACGTCAATCTTGTCTTGTAGGTATATGATTGAGTCATGGTAATTCAAATCAGTCAATTTGAATTAGATTCTAATTGACCGAGTCGAGCTAATTTGGGTTGACCTAAATCAGCTTAGTTGAGATCTAACCGAATTAAGTCAAATAGCACTCGGACCTACTGCTGGCTAGGTGTGGAACCCAATGGGTCACACACAAAAGAAAATTGATGAAGGATTTAATTTGGAATTAAATCGTGTTTGCAGGATAAACACACTAGCATGTGTTGCAGACCAAATTTCTATTCGAATCAGATTCGAATTTGGTTTCGAATTGGGCTTAATTGGGTTCTAATTGAACCAGATTAAGGTCCAATTTATTTTTTAGGACATTGGGCTAACCCATGGCTGAACCCAAGTGAACTTAGTTCACTGAGACCTTCTCTCCAAGCCGCCCCCCCCCTTCTCTCACCCGCGCGCGCCAAGAAAGAAAGTCCACGCGCGTGGACTTCTCTTAAAAGCGTGAGAAGAAAAAAAAAAAAAATGTTGGAGAAATTTCTGAATAGGGGCTTTCAGATCCTTGTCTGGCGCCCTTGGATCTGGATCTGATGGCCAGAAAAAATTAAGGAAAAGATCCTTCGCTTTTCGGTCGCAAATCCGTCTCCAAAAGTCGCGATTCTTCCTGAAGTTTTTCCGAGAGTCCTCCTCGTCGGAAAAACGAAAATCAAATCGGAGAATCATGATTTTGGTTGAGGGGACGCGTGAGGAATGAGGGATCATGATCCCTAGGGTTTCAGAGGGTTGCGTTGTTTCGAGATGACACCCCTTTGAGATCTATAAATAGGGTTGGGGTTCTCGGGGGTTTTCACGTAACATAGTTTAGAGATCCAATTCCCTTTCTTCCTCTCCAGAATACTCCTTCCTCTTGTTCTTGTTGGGTATTATTTTCCTTACAGAGGTATCCTCTGTCGAAACTCTGACCCTAAACAAGAATAAGAAGAAGGTCTTGAACGGTAAAGGAAGAACAGGGAAAGGATCTATTCTTCTTTTCCTTCTTGAATTAAGACTTTGACTGTCTTAATTTTTCTTCCAATTCAATTCAAGAAAAGGGACTCAAGAAAGGGAATTCTTGAAGAAATTCAAGAAGAGGAAAGAAGGAAGAAAAAGAAATTTTCAAGAAAGAAAATTTTAGGCTAAAGGTCCAAGAATTGAATTCTTGAAAAAGAATTCAAGAAAAGGAACAAGAAACAGAAATTGTTGTCTTCATTGTTTTTCTATGTGGATCACCATTGGAGGGTGAACATTTGGGCACCTGGTGGAGATTCAGTTTTGGATTTTGCGATACAGGTTAGTATCTTAATTTGAGATTAAATCTTATATATACATCTTATATGTTTTAATTCTTTTAAGGAGATTTGGGTTGAAGGTTTGGTGAAGATTTCATAAAGATAAAAATTTTGAAATCTATGATTCCGCCTTGCCACCGAACCCTACACGGGGGACCTTCCTGCGGATCTCTGGATAAGTGAAAAGTTATGGAAGGAGTTCTTGACTTGCTCGATCATGCCCAGCTTGGGGGCGAAGTGACTATGAAGACCCCTTCGCTCTGCTCGATGTCAAGAAGCTTGGATCCTGGTCTCGTAGCGGGGTCCAGTCTCTGGTGCCGGAGGGGCATGAGATCCGGGCTTTGAGTGCCAGGAAGCTAGGCTCCTGGCACCAGAGCAGGGTCCGGTGTTTGGTGCTAGAGAGGCATGAGATTTGGTCTTTGAATGCCTGGAAGCTAGGCTCTTAGTGCCTGAACAGGGTCCAATCTTTGGTGTCAGAGGGGCATGAGATCTGGGCTTTGAATGCCAGGAAGCTTGGCTTCTGGTGCCGAAACAGGATTCGATCTTTGGTGCTGGAGGGGCATGAGATCCGGGTTTTGAATGCCAAGAAGCTAGGCTCCTGGTGCTGGAACAGGGTCCAGTCTTTGGTGCTGGAGGGGTGTGAGATCCGGACTTTGAATGCCAGAAGCTAGGCTCCTGGTGCCAGAACAGGATCCGATCTTTGGTGCCGATGGGGCGTGAGATTCGGGCTTTGAATGCCAGGATGCTAGGCTATTGGTGCTGGAACAGGGTCTGGGCAATGATTCCCTAGCAAGGCAAAAAGGATTTGCATAAGGAGAACCTTTATTATTAGTGAGGAAAGACCTTACGTCACTGATGTCGGAGAGCTGGGCTCTAGGCTTGAGTGCCAGAGAGCTGGGCTTCGGGCTTCAGTGCCGGAGAGCTGGGCTCCGAGCTTGAGTGCCGAAGAGCTGGGCTCCATGCTTGAGTGCCGAAGAGCTGAATTCCGGGCTTGAGTGCTGGAGAGCTAGGCTCTGGGCTTGAGAGCTAGAGAGCTGGACTCCGAGCCTCGATGCCGGAGAGCTGGGCTCCGTGCTTCATTGCTGGAAAGCTGGACCCCGGGCTTCATTGCTGGAGAGCTGGGCTCTGGGCTTCGGTGCCAAAGAACTGGGCTCCATGCTTGAAAGCTGAAGAGCTGGGCTTCCAGGCTTCGGTACTGGAGAGCTGAGTTTCGAGCTTCGGTGCCGGAGAGTTGGACCCCAGGCTTCGTTGCTGGAGAGCTGGGCTCCGGTTTATGTGCCAAAGAGCTGGGCTCCGGGCTTGGACGCCAGAGAGAGCTAGATCCCGGCTTAAGCATGCCAGACCTTGGACCGAGCAGTGATATCCCTGCGAGACAGAGAGCAATTTATGCAAAAAAAAATCTTTATTATTATTAGGAGAAAGCCTTACACTACTAATAGTATATTCTCAGGTTGTAGGCATTCCATGTTCTTGGAATCTGGCACCGTCCAGATCCTCGAGATAGTAGGCTCCATGCGAAAGAGCTTCTACCACCTTGTAGGGGCCCTCCCAGTTCGACGAGAGCTTGTCGCACTCTCGGGTTTGATGCTTTGGCTCAGTGCAGCACCAGGTCGCCAGGTCGGAAGACCTTTGGCCTTACCCGTGCATTGTAGTACTGGGCCACTCGTTGTCGATATGCTACCGTTCGTAGCTGAGCTTTGTCCCTGGTTTCTTCAAGGAGGTCCAAGTTGAGTAAGAGGCGTGCCAGATTCTCTGCTTCGCCATATTGCTATACTCGCAATGTGGGCATGTCGAGCTCAACTGGAGGATAGCCTTGGCACCGAAAACAAGGTTGAAAGGTGTTTCATCCATGGCTATCTTGGGCATTGTGTGGTAGGCCCACAGAACACTTGGGAGTGCTTCCGCCCATCTGCCTTTGGCCCGGTCCAGCCTGGTCCTGAGCCCTTCAAGGATGGTCCGATTGGTCACCTCGGCTTCCCCGTTTATTTGGGGGTGAGCTACTGAGGTGAAGCGGTGTTGGATGCTGTGCTCGGTGTAGAACCCTTCGAACTCCTAGTTGTCGAACTACCACCCATTGTTGGTGATGATGAAGTGGGGGAGTCCGAAGCGACAGATGATTGATTTCCAGAAGAACTAGCAGACCTTGGCTTCCGCGATCCATGATAGTGGCTCCGCTTCCACCCACTTGGTGAAGTAGTCAATAGCCACCAGTAGAAATCTCCGCTACCCCGGTGTAGGGAAAAATGGCCCTAAGATGTCCATTCCCCACTGGGCAAAAGGCCAAGGGGCGGAGAGCTGGGAGAGTGGTGTCACTGGTTGACACTGTATGTGAGCGTGGCGCTGGCACTTGTCACACTTCTTTACGAAGTCGATGGCATCCTCCCTCATGGTCTCCCAGAAGTATCCCTGGCGAAGAGCTTTGTACGCCAGCATCCTTCCTCCCACATGGTTCCCGCAGAGGCCTTCATGTATCTCTTGGAGTACGAAGGCTACCTCTGCGGGCCTTAGGCACTTCAAGAGCAGGTAGGAGTAGGATCGGCGGTAGAGCTACCCTTCCATCATGACAAACTAGGAGGCTTTCTTCTTGATGAGGGCGGATTCTGAGCGGTCCTCTGGTAAGGTGCCATCAATGATGTACCTGATGTACCTATCCATTCAACTCGGCTCCGTGGTGACTTGCTGCACTTCCTCTAGGGCTTCGTAGCTTGGATTCTTGAGGTACTCGATGTGAGCACACCCTATTAACGAGTCCGGCAAGGTCGCAGGTCTTGACAGTGTTCCGCATGAGCATTCTTTCCACGGGGGATGGAAGATGCTGAAGCATCGAAACCTGCTGTGCTTGAGCGGACTCACTCTAGATACTTCATCATTTGGGGATATCTGGCTTCATATTCTCCGGAGACTTGTCCGGCCACCAGTTAAGAGTCGGTAAAGACTTTCAGCTTTGTACGCCCAGCTCGAAGGAGACCCTCAGGCCTGCAAGGAGCACCTCGTACTCCGCCTAGTTGTTTGTCACGGTACATTTGAAGCGAAGAGCACATTCTACCACGATCCCGTCACTGTTGGTAAGGATGAGGCCTGCTCCACTCCCACCGGTGTTGGACACACCATCGACGTGGATGATCCAGGGCCCCTCCTCTGCCTCGGGCTCAACTTGATGCACCGAGGTTGTCTGCTCTGGCTCCTCGGTAAGCCCCGTGCACTTGACTAGGAAGTCAACTAGGACCTGGGCCTTCTGTGACGACCTCAATTGATATGCAATGTTGAACTGGCTCAGCATCAGGGACCACTTAGCCAGCTGCCCAGAGATTTCGGGGTGACTAAGTATGGTCCTCAGTGGCTGATCCATCATGACCGGAATGGGATGTCTTGGAAGTATGGCCTGAGGTGCATAGTAGACATTATTAGAGCAAAAATGAGT
The DNA here is from genome assembly GCA_021397845.1 of Areca catechu. Lineage (NCBI taxonomy): Eukaryota > Viridiplantae > Streptophyta > Magnoliopsida > Arecales > Arecaceae > Areca > Areca catechu. The sequence continues at coordinate 99,576,347 of CM038045.1, forward strand.
TTCTTGGAGCGAGTATACCTAATCTCTGCATTGTTAAAAATTTTGCTGGTGTAGTATACTGGCTTTTGGGACCCATCCTCATTTGCACAGACAAGGACCGAGCTGATGGGCCAAGGTATGACTACCAGGTAGAGTAGGAGCTTCTCTCTTTCCTTCGGTCTTGATAGCAACGGCGAAGATGCTAGGAACTTCTTTAATTCTTCGAAGGCCGTCCTGCACTTTTCTGTCCAGGTGAAGTCGAGCATCTTGCACAACGCCTTGAAGAAGGGATGGCAGCAATTAGTTGATCTCGAGATGAATCGACTTAAAGCTACAATTCGGCCCGTCAGGCGCTGGACCTGCTTCTTGGATGTCAGGTGCTCCATGTCGACGATCGCCTGGACCTTCTCCAGGTTTGCTTCAATGCCCCTTTGGGTGTCCATGAAGCCAAGGAACTTTCCTGCCCCCACTCTGAAAGCACACTTTGCTGGGTTCAGCTTCATCTAGTATTTCTAGAGGTTTTGAAAGGCTTCAACGAGATCGGCAATGTGGTCCGAGCTTGGATTGCTCATGACAAGCATGTCATCCACATACACCTGCATGTTCTAGCCAATTTGATCTTTGAAGACCTTGTTGACCAGATGCTGGTACGTGGCCCCAGCATTCTTCAGGCTAAAGGGCATCATCCTGTAGCAGTATGTCCCTTGGTAGGTGATGAAGGCAGTGTGCTCCTCGTCCTCCAGGTGCATCCGGATCTGATTGTATCTGGAGAATCATCCATGAAGGAGAGTAGCCAATGCCCCGAGGTGGCATCCACCAACTAGTCAATCTTCGATAGAGGGAAGCTATCCTTTGAACATGCCTTGTTGAGGTCGGTGTAGTCCATACAGATCCTCCACTTGCAATTATTTTTCTTTACCATCACTACATTTGCCAGCCAGCTCGGGTATTATACCTCTCGAGCGAAGCTGGCAGTGAGGAGTTTGTCCACTTCCTCATTGATCGCCACTTGCCTCTTCGAGGTGAAGCTTCTCTTCTTCTACCAAACTGGCCGATGCTTTGGGGTCAATACTCAGCTTGTGGGTGATGATGTTAGGGGGAATACCTGGCATGTCTGCCACCATCCAGGTGAACACATCTGCATTCGCCCGAAGGAATTCCAACAGGCAAGCCCTCTCTTCGTCTTGTAGTTGGGCACCAATCTGCACCATCTTCGCCTGGTCGGCTTCGAGCGGATAAGACAGCAGGTGCTCGACCAGGCCACCCCTTGGTCCTGTGCCCTTTGGTCGAGATCGTCCGTGCTAGGGTTGTCCTCAAGGGCTTTGGCCCCAGGGATAGTCTGGAGGCAATGTTGTACCGGCTAAGGTTCCCCCCTCATTTCCCCAACATCATAGGGGGTGAGGAACTATACCAATAGCTGCTTTGTGGAAATGACAGCATTGAGCAGGTTGAGCCCAAGTCAGCCGAGAATCACGTTGTAGGCTGAGGGAAGCCTAACAACCGTGAAGGTCATCATAATAGTGCTCTGTCGAGGTGGGATCCCGGTGGTAATTAGGAGAGTAATTTCTCCCTCAACCCTTACAGAGTCTCCCGTGAAACCAACAAGGGGAGCGTGCACAGGTCTGAGCTGAGTAGAGGACAGGTTCATTTTGGAGAAGGCATCATAAAAAAGGATATCAGTCAAGCTTCCACTATCGACCATAATCCATTTTACAGGATGCTTCACGATCGTCATCTCGATGACCACGGCATCATTATTTACATTCTCTCCCCCATTTCCCCCTTCCCTCATAAAGGAGAGTACATTTTTAGAACACTCTGCCCCCACGGCCTTCTTGGAAGTGAAGGGTTCTGGTGACATAGCAGATGGTAGAATTTCAAAATTTTCATTTGAAAAACATATGAAATCGAAACCCTAATCCAGAATCCCTTAAGCATAACAATTAACTAATCATATAATGAGGCTTAAGAAGAATACCAGATACACTATAACCTTCTTATTTCTACTAGGCACATAAGTGCATGCCCTCCAGAGGTGATCCACATGAGAATTGAACCAAGGAGACACTCCTTTGCTTGCTTAAACCACTAGGACTCTTTGGCAGCCTTCCTAGCCTTCTACAGCCTTTTCTTTCTTCCCCAGACTAATACCCTCCTGACAAGCACTCTGAACCCTCTCCTAAACTCTTCGTACTTTTACTTAACACTTCTTTATTCTCTTCCTAAGACCTTGTCTTAATTTGGCAGACTTGTCTTAAAGAAAGAACAATGTCTAAACAAAGGAAGGAAGACACAAAGAGGATAAGTGCAAGAATGTAAGAAAGAAAGGATAGAATAATAATGCTCTCGGTAAAACACCGATGGGTTTATATAGGAAAGCAAGAGGCATGGGATAAGGCTCTTCATCGGCCCTTGATATGCTTTTCATCAGATCAAATAAGATCCTTCAATGAGAAGGAGTCTTTCGGATCTAAAAAATACATCCTTTCATGCGCCAAAAAACTTAACTGCGTCCCTTGGATTTAACCGGTATTTTTTCTTCACACCATGTGGCATGCAATCGGCTTATGAGAAGGAAATTGGCATGGAATGAAGAGACATATCCCTTCAATTAATAAAACTACCCATTTAAATTTGAATTGGTGCGGCAACCATGAAGAGTCGCAACTCTTCATGTTGCGCGTGCCAATTCCTTCCTTCCTTTCCCTTTTGTACGGTAAAGAGGCTGAAAGAATGGTGTCAGGATAAGGGAAGAGACTCCTTGCTTATCTGGAAACCACCTCCCCAAAGCAGAAGGACTCCTTTCCTTCTTTCATGCCAATAATTTCTAGCGCAAATACCAAAAGGTGCCAAGAGTCCAATCTGATTTGGACTCTTCATAAATCCAAGATAAAGGCTGATAAAATCAAAATAAAATCAAATTATTTGACCCCACTTAGGACACAACCCAATCTAGATTTCTCATAAATTGGTTTGCCCAATTAGCAAGCAAAAAGACCTAATCTATTTGGGTTAGGAATTAGGCTAGCATACATATGCTAGTATGCAATCTAGCTAGCCAATTAGGATTGATTAACCCTAATATAATATCCAATAAATTCCTAGGTTAATTCTCATATGTGTGTGACCCTTTGGGTTCTACACCTAGCTAACAGTAGGTATGGGTCCAAGCCGATTCGATCCAATCGGACCCATTTGACCTAATTAGGTCAAATTGAACTGACCCAAGTTGCCAATTTGAACCAACTTTCAAATTGACTCATAAATCTAATCAAATTGATTCATGATAACCTACATGACATGATTGATGTCTAGCAACGTGTCATGCCTACCCGTAAGATGAGAAATTTGGTTGAAATTATCAAAATACCCTTTAGTGGAAAGTTAGCATGCAATTAAATCTCTCGATCTCCTTTTATCCCGAATAAGTGATGGGTATGGATTAATGTCAAACCCTAGCACTTAGTCATTTTGAATCTCAATTCGATAATGATGACTCTATTGATGACTGATTAGAAAACCTTTTCTAATCTTATCCTGCTTTGATCAAAGACTCCCTGAGTCATCAATTGAAGTGATTTCTTGGGATAATATTTCCTCTTACTAGGAATGATCGATTCCTTGTTGATCCACTCTCATCCTTCATACACCTTCCACCATATTCGAGAACATCCCGTGCATAACTCAATGTCATGAATGGGTATGAATCAAAACATGGCTTAGTGTGCATAAGGATCTAAGGTGATCTTAGGTCTAAAGATCACTTGCACAACTCCCACTATGAAAACTATCTTTTGACAAGCAGTAAGGCATCCATAAGAAGTTCTCAGTGCGGATCAGTTCAGTGAACTCATGTCTAAAATGAGCACCCATATCCTTATATTAGTGTCTTTACACTAGTGGCTGTGAGATCAACCACCCTCTCTTAAGAGCATACATAGGATATGCTGGTCTTTTTGGAAGTATCGATCCCCTAATCGATAATCCAACGACCTGGAACATTCTAGATTAGGGTTTATAGGAATTTAGGTCCATTGTTATGATCTTCATCATAACCCTAATTCTATTTTCCTAACCTATGGGGTTCACCATAATCTATTAATCAGACACAGCAGTATATGAAAACTAAATGCCTTTTATTAATACATAAAAATGTCATACATGATTTTGAAAGTTTACAGAAATGCCCTTACAATGATTGGCTTTTAGGGCATTATTCTTTCAATCTCCCACTTGTACTAAAGCCAATTGCCCTTATATGTAATACCCATACATTCTAAGTGACGATCAAACTACTGCTGGGGTAGTGCTTTAGTGAATGAGTCTGCTATATTGTTCTTTGTATCAACTCGTTTAATGGAAACATCTTGTCTTCCTATGATCTCTCGAACGAGGTGGAAGCATCTCAGAATGTGCTTGGACTTATGATGAGACCTTGGTTCCTTAGCTTGCATAACAGCTCTAGTGTTGTCACAATAAAGTGGCACTGGTTGTTGTATTTCAGGAACAATGCCCAATTCCGTAATGAATTTCTTCATCCAAACAGCTTCCTTTGCGGCTTCACTTGCAGCTATGTATTCTGCCTCAGTAACTGAGTCAACTACAGTTTGCTGCTTTGTACTCTTCCAACTTACTGCTCCATCATATAGGGTGAAGACATACCCTGATATGGATTTGCTATCATCAGGATCTGATTGAAAACTAGAATCCGTATATCCTTCTAGTTTCAATTCTGATCCTCCAAAGATTAGAAAAACATCCTTTGTCCTTCTCAGGTACTTAAGAATATTTTTCATAGCTTTCCAATGATCCTCTCCTAGATCAGCCTGGAATCTGCTTATTATGCCCAAGGCATAAGCAACATCAGGCCTGGTACATAACATAGCATACATTATTGATCCTATAGCCGAAGCATAAGGAATCTTAGCCATTCTCTCTCTTTCTTCTGATGTCTTAGGTGACATTTTCTTGGAGAGATGTATGCCTTGACTCATGGGCAAGTAACCTCTCTTACTCCCATCTATGTTGAATCCTTTCAACACTAAGTCAATGTACCTGGATTGAGATAAACCTAGCATCCTCTTAGATCTATCTCTATAGATCTTAATTCCCAATATACATGATGCTTCTTCCAAATCCTTCATAGAAAACTTTGAAGATAGCCAAGTCTTGACTGATTGTAACATTAGGATATCATTCCCAATGATAAGTATGTCATCGACATACAAAACTAAAAGATAATTGTTTTTTCACTTGTCTTTTTATACACACAAGGTTTATCCACATTTTTAATGAAGCCAAACTCCCTGATTGCTTCATCAAAGCGGATGTTCCAACTCCTCGATGCTTGCTTTAATCCATATATGGATTTTTTTAAGCTTGCATACTTGATTAGGTCTCCCACTTGAGACAAACCCTTATGGTTGTGACATAAAAACTTCTTCCTCAAGGTATCCAATGAGGAAAGTAGTCTTTACGTCTATCTGCCAGATTTCATAATCATAGTATGCTGCTATTGCAAGCATAATCCTGATGGACTTGGGCATTGCTACTGGTGAAAAGGTTTCATCATAATCAATACCATGTTTTTGTTTGAAACCTTTTGCCATTAGCCTGGCTTTGTAGGTATCTACTTGGCCATTTGCTCCAATCTTCTTCTTGAAGATCCATTTACACCCAATTGGGTTAACTCCTTCAGGTGGATCAACCAATGTCCAAACCTGGTTAGAGTACATGGAGTCCATTTCAGATTTCATGGCATTTAGCTATTTGTCGGAGTCTTTACTCTCGACAGCTTCCGAATATGTTACAGGATCATCATCCTGAATGATACTGGCCTCATTGTCATTTCCAATGACAAAGCCATATCGGAGAGGTGTACCCCGCACTCTCACTGACCTTCGGAAAGGAGGTGTGTGTTGTGGATGTTTCTGAATTATAGGAACATCTGGTTGAGGAATTACATCAGGTGTAGGTTGAACTTCTTCAAGTTCAAATATCCTCCCACTGCCATCTTCTTGGATGAATTCCTTTTCCAAGAAGGTTGCATGTCTACTGACAAAAACCTTTTGTTCAGTAGGGTGATAGAAAATGTATCATATTCCTTCTTTAAGATATCCTACAAACCTACATTTGTCAGCCCTAGCACTTAGCTGATGCCCAAAAACATTCTTCACATAAGCTGGGCAGCCCCAAATCTTGAAATACTTAAGACTTGGTTTTCTCCCTTTCCATAATTCATATGGAGTGCTATTAACAGCCTTTGATGGTACTCTGTTCAAAATTTGAGTAGTGATCTCTAGGGCATGACCCCAAAAAGAGACTGGAAGATCAGTGGAGCACATCATGGACCGTACCATATCTAATAAGGTACGATTTCTCCTTTCTGCTACACCATTCAACTATGGTGTATATGGAGGGGTCCATTCTAAGAGAATGCCTTTATCTTTTAGAAAATCAAGAAATTCACTGGACAAGTATTCTCCTCCTCAATCAGACCGAAGGATTTTAATACTATACCCTGTTTGTTTCTCAACCTCTTTTAGATACTCTTTAAATTTATCAAAAGCTTCAGACGTGTGTTTCATTAGATACACATATCCAAACCTTGATAAATCATCAGTAAAACTGATAAAATAAGAGTATTTTCCTCTGGCCTGGGTTGTCATAGGACCACACACATCTGTGTGAACTAGTCCTAACAACTCAGTTACCCTTTCTCCATGTCCACTGAATGGAGACTTAGTCATTTTTCCCATGAGACAAGATTAACAAGTTCCTAAAGACTCAAAATCAAAAGGTTCAAAGAAGTTATCTTTGTATAACTTGCTTATCCTGGACTCACTAATATGACCCAGGCGGTAATGCCAGAGATATGTGACTTTGACATCATCTCTCTTTCTTTTCTTGTTCTCAACAACCAAGACTTCATCATTAAGTGATAGAGTTAAAAGACCATTAGAAAATGTACCATAACCAAAGAATTTCTTTGAAAAGAAAATCGAGCATCCCAGGCTCGTTAACTTTATTTCATAACCTTGTTGTAACAAGGAAGGTACAAAAATAATGTTTTTAATAACATTAGGTACATAATAACATTCTTTTAATTCTAAGATATTGCCCAAAGGCAATAACAATAAGTAGGTGCCAATAGCTTCAACTTGAATGGGTTCTCCACTTGTGCTGAATAGCTCAAAGTCACCTTTCTTCAGTCTTCTAGGCCTCTGCAGCCCCTGCAAAGATTTGCAGATATGAGATCCACATGCGGTATCAAGTACCCATGAATTAGAAGCTGAAGAACTCAATGATAAACTTGTTTGTATCATTAACAAACCTTTAGATGCTCCAACAGCATCTTGCTTCTCCTTTGCAAGGTACAACTTGCAATTTTTCTTCCAGTGCCCTTGCTTCTCACAGTGATAACAGGATCCATCAGTGGAGGGCTTCCTTGCCTGCTTCTTGCTCTTGAAGCTACTCTTAGGGTTCCTCTTTCTTTTAGGACCCTTCTTCATTGCTTGCTTCTTCTTATTATTGACTAGAAGAAGCTCAGCCTTGCCACCCTTAAAGTGGCTCTCTGTTATTTTGAGCATATTTAATAACTCTGGTAATGAAGTATTCAGTTTGTTCATTTGGTAATTCATGACAAATTGTGAGAAGGAGTCTGGGAGTGATTATAGGATTAAATCCTGATTGAGCTCACCATCCATCACAAATCCTAACTGACCTACCGGGTGATTAGGTCAATCATTTTGAGGACATGTGTCTCAACGAAAGAGCCCTCACTCATTTGTGCCCGAAACAACTGCTTTGATATCTCGTATTGTGCAGTCCGACTATGCTTCCCATAAAGCTCTTTGAGATTGAGCAATATAGACTGAGGTTCCATTTTCTCATGTTGCCTCTGGAGTTCATTACTCATTGAGGCCAACATTATGCACTTGATAGTCATGCTATCATTCTGCCACATTTTATATGTGGCTCTTTCCTCCTCGGTAGCATCCTCTCCTACCGGATCAGGTTCAGGAGTATCAAGGATATAGGCGATCCTTTCCTGAGATAAAACTATCCTCAGGTTCCTCAACCAGTCCACATATTTGGGACTGGTCAGCTTGTTGGCATCCAAGATGCCATGCAGTGACAAAGTTGAAGCCATGAAATTATAATCTACATAAAAATAAAGAACAACTATAAGTAGACCACTCAAGATGACATCCATAACTAGATAAGGACTTTACATCTAATTATGTCTCCCACTATTTTATTCGAATACCATAACCCTCAAATATGGTAAGCAGGAAACCACATTAGGGTTCCCTTAGTGGGTTGAGATCCCAATCCTTCATGAATGCCTTGTGTTAATCACAACAAACACCTATAAGTTCAAGGGTAGGAAAATCCCTTCCAATTGCATCCTATTGCAATTCTCAACATTAGACTTGCCTCTAATACATTTATAGCCTTGTGTATGCACAACAAACTATAATGTATTAGTTTAGTCATACCCTTCATTTAATATAGTTATGATTGAATAATGTCACCCTTGAGTATACTCAACAAAGCAACATAATCAATCATACTATATAGCATAGAAAATACTAAGATAAATATCATATGAAATCCTAAAATAGGTCTTGTGTTAATCACAACAAACCTATAATAGTAAATTTGACATGGATTTGGCTTAGCATGAAGGAAGGCAATTTTGCAGTGTACTTAACCAATTTTGCATTTCTAACTTAAGGTCTAGATATAGCCAAATTGGCTAGCTAAGTGGAAGAGATGAGAGAGTCCCCCTGTTGCTTTCCTTAGTCACCAATAGAATTGGCCAGGTCAGACAATAGAACCAATTAAAAATCTCATTCCCTTTACCTTCCCAGAACCACTTGCCTAGACACCAATTTGCTTAATCAATGATCCTTAAATAGATTTGCTTCATGATTATTTACACTACGACTAAATATACTTTTATGAGGGCATTTATGGTCTCTTAACACATTCTAATAGATAATGCTTTTAACATATAAAAAATATGTGCCAAGTGAGTCATCATTCTAGAACAACCTTACAACATAACAGACGTCCACCGTTATGTTAGGACAACCTTATTTCAGAATGTGACTTAAAAATCTAGACATATCTCTATGTAGATTAGGGTTTAAGTGAAAAACCCTAATTAGTCACAAGCAACATAAGATATGATACTAGTATCATGCATAATATTTGCATATCAAAATATCATGCTAAACATTTTATATAGTATTCAACCAAGCATAAAATGACCATTAATGGAATGCATCAAGGTTGCTCTGATACCACTGATGGGTTTTGGTGACATAGCGGATGGTAGAATTTCAAAATTTTTATTTGAAAAACATAAGAAATCGAAACCCTGATCCAGAATCCCTTGAGCATAACAATTAACTAATCATATAATGAGGCTTAAGAAGAATACAAGATATGCTATAACCTTCTTCTTTCCACTAGGCACACAAGTCCATGCCCTTTAGAGGTGATCCACATGAGAATTGAACCAAGGAGACACTCCTTGTTTGCTTGCTTAAACCACTAGGACTCTTTGGCAGCCTTCCTAGCCTTCTGCAGCCTTTTCTTCTTTCCCAGACTAATACCCTCTTGACAAGCACTCTGAACCCTCTCCTAAACTCTTCTTACTTCTACTTAACACTTCTTTATTCTATTCCTAAGTCTTTGTCTTAATTTGGCAGACTTGTCTTAAAGAAAGAACAATGTCTTAACAAAGGAAGGAAGAGACAAAGAGGATAAGTGCAAGAATGTAAGAAAGAAAGGATAGAATAATAATGCTCTCAGTAAAACACCAACGGGTTTATATAGGAAAGCAAGAGACGTGGGATAAGGCTCTTCATCAGCCCTTGATCTGCTTTTCATCAGATCAAATAAGATCCTTCAATGAGAAGGAGTCTTTTGGATCTAAAAAATACATCAGCCCTTGATCTGCTTTTCATGCGCCAAAAAACTTATCTGCGTCCCTTGGATTTAACCGGTGTTTTTTCTTCACACCATGTGGCATGTAACCGGCTTATGAGAAGAAAATTGGCATGGAATGAAGATACATATCCCTTCAATTAATAAAACTACCCATTTAAATTTGAATTGGTGCAGCAACCATGAAGAGTCACGACTCTTCATGTTGTGCACGCCAATTCCTTCCTTCCTTTCCCTTTTGTACGGTAAAGAGGCTGAATGAATGGGTGTCAGGATAAGGGAAGATACTCCTTGCTTAACTGGAAACCACCTTCCCAAAGCAGAAGGACTCCTTTCCTTCTTTCACGCTAATAATTTCTAGCGCAAATACCAAAAGGCTCCAAGAGTCCAATCTGATTTAGACTCTTCATAAATCCAAGATAAAGGCTGATAAAATCCAAATAAAATCATATTATTTGACCCCACTTAGGACACAACCCAATCTAGATTTCTCATAAATTGGTTTTCCCAATTAGCAAGCAAAAAGACCCAATCTAATTGGGTTAGGAATTAGGCTAGCATACATATGCTAGTAAGCAATCTAGCTAGCCAATTAGGATTGATTAACCCTAATATAATATCCAATAAATTTTTAGGTTAATTCTCATATGTGTGTGACCTTTTGGGTTCCACATCTAGCCAGCAGTAGGTCTAGGTCCAAGCTGATTCGATCCAATCGGATCCATTTGACATAATTAGGTCAAATTGAACTGACCCAAGTTGCCAATTTGAACCAACTTTCAAATTGACTCATGAATCTAATCAAATTGATTCATGATAATCTACACGACATGATTGACATCTAGCAACGTGTCATGCCTACCCAGAAGATAAGGAATTTGGTTGAAATTATCAAAATACCCTTCAGTGGAAAGTTAGCATGCAATTCGATCTCTCGATCTCCTTTTATCCCGAATAAGTGATGGGTATGGGTTAATGTCAAACCCTAGCACTTAGTCATTTCGAATCTCAATTCGATAATGATGACTCTATTTATGACCGATTAGAAAACCTTTTCTAATCTCATCCTGCTTTGATCAAAGACTCCCTGAGTCATCAATTGAAGAGATTTCTTGGGATAATATTTTCTCTTACTAGGAATGATCGATTCCTTGTTGATCCACTCTCATCCTTCATACACCTTCCACCATATTCAAGAACATCCGGTGCATAACTCAATGTCATGATGGGTATGAATCAAAATATGGCTTAGTGTGCATAAGGATCTAAGGTGATCTCAGGTCTAAAGATCGCTTGCACAACTCCCACTATGAGAACTATCTTTTGACAAGTAGTAAGGCATCCATAAGAAGTTCTCAGTGCGGATCAGTTTAGTGAGCTCATGTCTACAATGAGCACCCATATCCTTATATTAGTGTCCTACACTAGTGGTTGTGAGATCAACCACCCTCTCTTAAGGACATACAAAGGATATGCTGGTCTTTCCGGAAGTATCAATCTCCTAATTGATAATCCAACGATCAGGAACATTCTAGATTAGGATTTATAGGAATCTAGGTCTCACTATTATGATCTTCATCATACCCTAATTCCATTTCGCTAACCTACGGGGTTCACCATAATCTATTAATCAGACACAGTAGTATGATGAAAACTAAATGCCTTATATTAATACATAAAAATGTCATACATGAGTTTGGAAGTTTACAGAAATGCCCTTACAATGATTGGCTTTTAGGGCATTATTCTTTCAGGAAGTGCGCTCGTGTCCCCAGCATATCATCCCTACCGGCTTCTTGGTAGGGCGATTGTTGATCGCAGGGACAGGCGGGAGAGTGGTGAGTGCCTGAGGTTCGGCCAGAGCCTTGCCCCCCACGTACCTCCTAAGGTAGCCCCTCCTTATGAGTTCTTTGATTTCTCTCTTGAGGTTGTGGCATTCTTCGGTGTCGTGGCCATGGTCATGGTGGAAATGATAGAACTTTGTCTTGTCATGGCCAGTGGATAGCTTCATCGGAGGTGGGCGCTTCAGGTAAGACTCACCTTCGATCTCCATGAGGATCTTTATCCTCGGGGCAAGGAGAGGTGGGAATCTCTCCTCTGAAATGGGGTTGCTCCTCGGTCTCGGCCCCTGGTGGAAGTTCGGGGTTGGGGGTCCTGGCCTTTGCACCCTGGATGCCTTTACAGGAGTTGCCTTCGGCGGCTTCCCATCCAACTCTCTCCTCATACGATCCACCTTGTCAACATGAATGTACTTTTGGGCTCGAATGAGGAGCTCGGAGTAGGTCTTAGGGGGTTTTATATTGAGCGAGTAGGTCAAGCGGGAGATCTTGAGCCCTCACTTCAGTGCCAGCATGGTGACTGGCTCATTAAGATTGTAGATCTCCAATGTGGAAACCTTGAAGTGGGCCACGTAGTCCCGTAGGGGCTCGTGGTCCTGTTGCCAGATGGAGAAGAGGCTGTCTGCTTCTCGTGGTATCTTTTGACAAGCATCGAAGTGGGCCACAAACTTTCGCTCTAGCTGAGCGAAAGAACTGATGCTTTCGGGCTCGAGGTGGGTGAACCAGACCCGAGCCACCTTTCAGAGGGTTGCTGGGAAGGCAACGCTAAAGAGGGCATCGGTGGCCCCGTGGACCCTCATGAGGACCTTATAGCTTTCCAAGTGGTCCAGGAGGTCGATGGTCCCATCGTAGGGATCCACCTATGGCATACAGAACCAGTTGGGAATCGGCTCCTCTTGGATCTCTCAGGAGAAGGGGGGACGGGCATCATAGCCCGCTGACTCATTGGTGGAGCCCTGCATATTTGCAAACCGGCGGGATAGCTCCGCCAGTTTACACTCCTGCTCCTCCAAGCGCTTCTCGGTCATGCACTGGATGGCCTCGTCGGTTGAACCCTCCACTGAGGCCAAAGAAGATGGAGAAGGTGACATGAGGTGGGGTCCATGATGGGGGATCTTGCCTTTTCAACCTTGGTGGGGTTTGGTCATTACCCGCTCGAGCATCGGGGACCGGCTCTCTCGATCGGTAGATCTAACCCGTTGTCTTTTTGCCGACATCTAGTGGCTTCCCCGGTAGTCGACGGTGGCCCGCGGCTGTAAGAGCCCTCCTTGGAAGGAGCACAGGTTGTCGCAAGGTGCTACGGCATGGGTCGTGGGAGTCCCTGGCTACTGGTGGGTGGCCAAGGATCGGTGCTAATGCTGGAGCAGGCGCACTACCGTAGTGAGAAGCTGCACCTGCTGGACGAGTGCGACCAGCTAAGGGCCTGTCGGGGGTGGTTGAGTTGGAGCGGGGAGCTCCCCTTTTGGACTATGCAGGTCCCCATAGGAAGGGGGGTCTCCCGCATGGCTGGTGGAGACTTCTCTCGCTCGCGTCGTCACCATCCTCCCGGTGGACTTGCTTGTAGAGGGGCTAGCTTTTGAAACCAAGGACCATGAGCCCCTACCTGGTGCACTAATCTGTTGCCGCCAAGATCGCCGTGGCCCATAGCTGCTTGCGGCGTCGGATTGCCCCTCGTCTCTTCGGGACTGGCCTGCTCTTCTTGACCTACAAAATAAGGTTAGAGACCCGGGCCGGAAATTTTGGCAGGGGCACTCCGATGGTCAAGTCAATGATGATCCAAGGGAACAGATCCTCCTGGTCGAGCCCCTGAGATGGACTCCATGCTAAGAGGAGTGAATAATGTGTGAGTAGGGTGCAAGTGAGTCGGGAAAGGTAATGGCCGAGGTGAACTAGAGCTAGATGGCTGTGTCTGGGTGACCCTTCCCGTGGATCTCCGGTAGCCTTGAGTTCTCAGCCTCCTTGGTGGTTCTCCTATATGGCCTCCTCTCTCTTACTCACTTGAATGTTTTCTTGCTTACTTTCTTGCTTACCTCCCTTGTTGGGGCTGTCGATGGCTCTTTTAAGCCCAGGTGGTTGCTGAACGCCTACCTCAAGATCTCCCCTATGTCAGCAGGTGCTTGCGGTGGTGTTCCATGCCATCGACGGGACATCTTTCCTAGTTCGTGATAAGGGAACCTACCATGCGCTCTAACATTCCTTCCAGTCACTCCATTCCATAAAACTTGGCAGGGCCTCGATTGGGGGGTAGCTACCCATGGGATTCAAATCTCCTGGTTGACTTCCTCTTTCGGGTGGTGCAGACGGTTGGTGGGGAGCACGGTGCCTCGATTAGGGAGATAAACCTTTCTGGTATAAGTGGGAGCTGGGGGCAATCATCATGGCCTGGTAGGTGCTTCCTTGCAACCTCAGGCGGCTCATCAATGTCTAATGAGGACGATGTCACCCTTTTGGTTTTTGGCTTCTTCGTCCGGGGTGGAGGCTGAACTGGAGAGGCGGGGCTCGACTCCGAGGGGCTCGACCTCGAAGGGGCTTCGCTTGGCGGAGGAGGGCTGAGCTCGACTCCGGACCAAGGGGCTCAACTTCGAGGGTGCTTGACCTAGCAGAGGAGGGCTGGGCTCGACTCTAGCTCAGAGGGCTCGACCTTGGAGGGGCTCGACCTGATGGAGGAGGGCAGGGCTCGACTCCGGCCCAGGGGGCTCGGCCTTAAAGGGGCTCAATCTAGTGGAGGAGAGCAGGGCACGATTCTGACCCAAAGGGCTCGACCTTGGAGGGGCTCGACCTGACGGAGGAGGGCAGGGCTCGACTCCGGTCCTGGGGGCTTGATCTCGAAGGGGCTCAATCTGGTGGAGGAGATCGCTTGTCTCTGGCCTAGGCATCCCGATCTTGCGGGAGCCGACCTGGCGGAGGACGGAACTCAGCTTTGACAGGCCACCTCGACATTCTAAAGGAGCTCGGCTCGGCAAAGGAGTTCGAGGAGGAGTATCCGTCATGGTAGCTTTCTCTGACATGGCATCTGACAGGGATTACATGTCAGCGTTCTGCCACATCAATGAGGATGATGCTTAGGATAGTTTCAATATGTAGATAGTTTACATTTCTGCACTTGTTGTATGTTTCTTTTGATGTTTATTTACTCTTATGTATCAATCTTGTTTCAAATGAATGAAACATTTTTTTCTACTTCATGTTATGACTTTGAATGAATGAAATGCATTACTTAACTTCTATGATTTAATGTTCTCACATTTATGTTCGCATTGATTGCCTTCTTCCTTCCTTTTTTAATGATAACAAAAATGGGAAGAAATGTGTATAATGTAAAAAATGAGATAAGTTTTTAAAAATTTGAAAATTTCTGTTCATTAAGTGAGGGAGAGTAATCCCTCCTTTGAATTAGAAAATTTGTTTTGCTAAAATTCTCATGTCCAATTCTTACTTTTAAATGCTTAAGTTTCAGCTTACTATGATTTAAAGATCTTCAAAAATCAATTTTATAGATCATCTCTTCAGGGAGAGTATCTATACTCTTCACAGTATTCTATTACCAAAATTATTACTCTTGAGCATGTTTTCTTTAGAGTATCATGATACATGAATTTATTTCTTATATATGTTTTAAACTCTGATACCCTTAGCTCAAATCAGTTTCAAAAGAGAATTTTAAAAATCTACAATGAACATCTCTTTTCGTATTTCAAAACCTATTGCAATAAGCTCTATGCACATTGAAAGTTTTTTAAAAAAAGCTTATTATATAATTTATACCTAAAGGTTTTGTCATCATCAAAAAGGAAGAGATTATTGACTCCGTTATTGATTTTGATAATAAGCAAAATGCTTAAGTATAAGTTGAGTACTAATTATTTCTTTGAAGTGTGTTTTTATAGAAAAAGATGCTCATCAATTCAACAAAATTTGATTGATTGTCAAACAATAAAAAAGTACAACTATGGATGAAAGATCAGTTTAAAGTAAACTTTGGTAGTTGAAGAATGCTTAAAAAGATACAAGAATTCAACACAATTTGGTTTCATCAAAAGTTAAGGTGTTTTTGAAGAAATCTCAATCAAGTGTCGACTCATGACAGTGGAAGTGTCGACTCAAGCTGGTATGCAGAAAGAGTTTTTGATGGTATGGCTGAAGTATCGACTCATACCAGTCAAGTATCGACTCAAAGTATCAACTCAAGGATCGGCTCATCGCCTGAGACTTTTTTGTTACAGAACTTGTTAAAGTTGAAGACTTGCTTGAAGTGTCGACACATGGATGTCAAGTGTCGACTCACCAGAGTAAGTGTCGACTCATCTGAGAATTCCAGAAAGCTTTATTGAAGATATTTGAACTAGGTGTCGACTCATGGAATGCAAGTGTCAACCCTAAGTGTTGACTCATAGCTTGAAGTGTCGACATTTGGAGTTCTAGGAAAAATAACGGCTAGTTTTTCAAACACAGAACTTGCTCTTTTGGCTTCCAACGGCTAGTTTTTCATGTCTAACAGCTATAAACCAACTTTGAGGCCTTGGAAAGGTATTTAAATGATTCAAGTCAAATCTAAACATAAGGAGAATCAAGAGGATTAAAAGAGGAACACCAAGAGAAAGAAAAAGCAAGTGCATTCACTCAAATTCATTGAAAGCAACTACCTTCAAGCAAAAAGAAGTCTCCAAGTATTCAAGAACTTTTAAGAGCATTCAAGTTCAACCTTCTTGAGAATTAATAGAGGCTTCATCAAGTTGAAGACAGCACTACATCAAAGCTTCAAAAAGATATCTGCTTTTATTAGAAAGCTTTCATTGTTTCTTTACTTCAAACTCTTTCTTGTTGTAAAGGTTTTTGGTTAGCCTATTGGAAAAACAAGGAGGTTGTTGGTTAGCCTTGAAAACCAGTTAGGTTCTTGGTTAGCCCGCAAAACCAAGTAAGGTTGTTAATGAGCCTTAAAACCAATTGGTTCTTGGTTAGCCCAGAAAATAAAGGAGTCTGACTTGTGAGCCTTGTGAAAATATGTCGGGTTTGATTAGTGAGCCCGGAAAACTAATCGGCTGTAATCGGTTGAGATTATAGTGAATTTCCAAGTGGGCCTTGGGGAGTAGATGTAGGTGCATTGTTAAGCACCGAACCACTATACTTGTTTTGTGTTTGTGATTGCTTGTCTCTTTAATTTGTTCTTATTTTTATTACTTTTATATTTTTGCTGCATACTCACTAAGAGCACTTTACACTTGCATTTAAGTTTGTAGAAACCCAATTTACCCCCCCTCTTGGGTTGCTTACTAGGCAATAGTGTGGAGATAAGGAAGAGTGTTCTAGTATTTATCTGGAAAAAGTGATTAAGTGGAAGAAGGACTCTTGGTTATTCTGTGCCCCTTAATCTTAGCACATGCCAATATGGCACCAAGAGTCCAATCCAACTTGGACTCCTCCATAATCCAAAGATAAAGTCCAATAAAATTTAAGTAAATATAGATAATTGCTGCTCCAATTAGAACTCAACCCAATCTATGTTCCACTTAAATTGGTTAGCCTAAATAGCAAGCTAACTGACCTAATTCAATTGGGTTAGGAGTTGGGAGTTGGGCTAGCATGCATATGCTCGTATGCAAATTAGCTAGCCTATTAGGATCCATTGATCCTAACCCATAATTTAATTGACTTCCTTAACCAATTCTCTAGCATGTGTGTCCCTTTGGGCTCCACATCTAGCTAGTAGTAGGTCTAGGTTCAAGCTATTTTGATCCAATCAAAATCAATTAACCCAATTAGGTCAAATCGAGTTGACTTAAGTTAGCCTATTCAAACCAATTTTCAAATTGACTCATGAATCCATCCAATTTGATTCATAAAAACCTACAAGACATGATTGATGTCTAGTAATGTATCATGCCTACCCGAAAGATGAAGAATTTGGTAAAAATTATCAAAATATCCTTCAATGGAAAGTTATTATGCAATTCAATCCTTCGACCTTCCTTCATCAAGAATAAGTGATGGGTATGGAGAATTGTCAAGCTCTAGCCTTAATCCTTTCAAATCTCAATTCGATAATGAAGACTCGATCGATGAAAGATTAGAAATCTTTTCTAATATGATCCCATTTTGATCAGACTTTCTGAGTCAACAATCAAAAAGATTACATGGGATAAGTTCTCCTCTTACTAGGAGTGATCGATTCCTTGTTGATCCACTCACATCTTTCATACATAATCCACCACATCTGAGAACACCCCATACATGATTCTTTGTCATGAATGAGTATAAACCAAAACATGGCTTTATGTGCATAAGGAACCATGGTGATGTTAAGTCTAAGGATCATTTGCACAACTCCCACTATGAGAACCATCTTTTAACAAGTAGTAAGACTTCTATAAGATGCTCTCGAGGCAGATCAGTTTAGTGAACTCATATCCTAATGAGCACCCATATCTTTGTATTAGTGTCCCTACCCAAGTGGCTATGAGACCAACCACCCTCTCCATTGAGCATGCATAGGATGTGCTAGTCTATCTAGAAATATCGATCCCCGAATCGATGATTCAATGACTAGGAATATTTTAGATTAGAATTTATAAGAACTTCAGTCTGACTATTATGATCTCTATCATAATCCTAATTTCATTGCCCCAACCTATAGGGTTCATCATAATCTTGAGAAGATGCAGTAGTATGATGAATCAATAATTGCCTTTTATTAATAAATAATACATACATAAGTGGAAGATTATAGAAATGCTCGTACAAAGATTACCTTTAAGGGCATAATTTTTCAATCTCCCACTTGCGGTAAAGCTAATCATCCTTGTATCTTACACCCATATAATCTATGTGGTGATTAACCTGCTACTGTGATAATGCTTTAGTGAATGGGTCTGCTATGTTGTTCTTTATATCTACTCGTTCGATGACAACATCTTGTCTTTTTATGATCTTTCGAATGAGGTGGAAGTATCTTATGATGTGCTTGGACTTTTGATGAGACTTTGGTTCCTTAGCTTGTACAACAGCTCTGGTGTTATCATAATAAAGTGGCACCGGTTGTTGCATAGTAGGAATCATATCCAATTTCGTGATAAATTTTTTCATCCATATAGCTTCCTTTGTGGCTTCATTTGCAACTATGTACTCTACTTCAGTGAATAAGTTAGCTACAGTTGCTACTTTGTACTCCTCTAACTCATTGCATGTCTATATAGGGTGAAGACATACCCTAATATGGATTTGCTATCATCTAGATCTGATTAAAAATAGAATCCATATACCCTTCTAGTTTTAACTCTTATTCACAATATATTAGAAAAATATCTTTAGTCCTTCTTAGGTACTTAAGAACATTTTTCACAGCTTTTCAATGATCCCCCCTAGATTAACCAAGAACCTGCTTACTATGCCCAAGGCATAGCAACATCAGGCTGGTACATAATATGGCATATATAATTGATCCTATA
This sequence comes from Areca catechu, assembly GCA_021397845.1. NCBI lineage: Eukaryota > Viridiplantae > Streptophyta > Magnoliopsida > Arecales > Arecaceae > Areca > Areca catechu. The sequence continues at coordinate 99,595,566 of CM038045.1, forward strand.
GCCAAAGCATGAGGAATTATACTCATCCTCTCTCTCTCTCTTCTGGTATCTTAGGAGACATCTTTTTGGAGAGATGTATACCTTGACTCATGGGTAAGTAACCTTTTTTATTTCCTTCCATGTTAAATCTCTTCAATACTAAGTCAATGCCTGGATTGGGATAAGCCAAGCATCCTCTTAGATCTATCTTATAGAACTTTATACCCAGCATATAGGATGCCTTTCCCTAATCTTTCATGAAAAACTGTTTTGATAGCCAAGACTTGACCAATTGTAACATTTGGTATATCATTTCCAATTATGAGTATGCCATCAATATACAAAACCAAGAAAACAAGGGCACTCCCACTTGTCTTCTTATACACACACGATTAATCCACATTCTTGATGAAACCAAACTCATTAATCATCTCATCAAAGCAGATGTTCCAACTCCTCAATGCTTGCTTCAATCCATAAATAGATTTTTTAAGCCTGCATACTTGGTTTGGTCTCTTACTTGAGACAAACCCCTCTGGCTGAGACATATAGACTTTTTTCTCAAGATATCCATTAAGGAAAGAAGTCTTTACATCCATCTACCAGATCTCATAGTCATAGTATGTAGCTATGGCAAGCAATATCCGAATGGACTTGAGCATGGCTATTGGTGAAAAAGTTTCATCATAGTCAATACCATATCTTTATCTGAAACCTTTTACCACTAGCCTGGCCTTGTAGGTCTCTACTTGACCATCTGCTCATATCTTCTTCTTAAAGATTCATTTACACCCAATTGGGTTTACTCCCTTAGGTGGATCAACTAATGTCCAAACCTTATTAGAGTACATGGAGTCCATCTCAAATTTCATGGCTTCCAGCCATTTATCAGAGTCTCTACTCGTGATAGCTTCCGTTTATATCACAGGATCATCATCTTGTATGATACTAGTTTTATTATCATTCCCAATAACAAAACCATATCTAAGAGGTGCACTTAGTACTCTCTCTGACCTATGGAGAGGAGGTGTGTGTTGTGGTTGTTCCTGAACCTTAGGAACATTTGGTTAAGGAAGTGCTTCAGATGTAGGTTAAACTTCTTTAAGTTCAAATATCCTCCCACTACCCCCTTCTATGATAAACTCCTTTTCCAAGAATGTGGCAAGCCTACTGATAAAGACCTTTGCTTAGTAGGGTGGTAGAAAAGGTATCCCATACCTTCTTTAGGATATCTTACAAGCCTACACTTATCAGCCCTAGCACTTAGCTTATGTCCAAAAATATTCCTGACATAAGCAAGGCAACCCCAAATCTTAAAATACTTAAGACTTGGCCTTTTCCCTTTCCATAATTGACATGGAGTGCTTTTAACTACCTTTGATGGCACCCTATTCAATATATAGGTAGCAGCAATAGGGCATAACCCTAAAAGGATACTGAAAGATCCATGAAGCACATCATGGATCGTACATGTCCAACAAGGTACTATTCCTCCATTCTGCTATACCATTTAACTATGGTATGCATAGAGGGGTCCATTTAAAGAGAATGGCTTTATCTTTAAGATGATTGAGAAATTCACTAAACAAGTATTTTTCTCCTCGATCAGATTGAAGGATTTTAATACTATGTGTTAGGATATGTCAGTTCAAACAATAAATCAACCACCAGTTCGACCACCCGTGCACTCCCTCCCGAACCAGACACCTCGAACCAAAGCACCTGGAGGAAGCCGAGTGACTAATGGGCAAGGCGACGATGTGATCTTCAGATTCAGCCAAAGACATGATTTTCGGTCCTAGCCGAAGACATGACCTTCTGTCCCGGTCGAAGACATGATCTTCGGCATCGCTGAAGACACGGTTTTCAGCCTCAGCCGTAGGTACCAGCTCGAAGGTAAATCAGAATGAAGACATCTCAGAGCAAAGACATCTCTCCAATCCAGCAATGACCACTCTTAAAAAAGAGGTCCGAAGGCAGATCTCCAACCAATCTCAAACCCACACAGACATGGGCGTAACGGTTACAATCAGCTGCCTAATTATCACTTCCAATGTATAACTATGTCGAAGTGGCCACATGGCCACTAACTCCAATCATAACACCTCCGGCCTGATCGAAACTGCTCAATAACTGCCCATGGTTATGGGCAGAGGAGAATCAATTAGGCCCCATCATAACCATCGGAAAGAGGACGAAGCCACAGGCCAGGCCAGCCAATATAAATATTGGTAAGAGGGGATACTCGAGGTAGGCACAACAAGACCCTGAAAAAACTAGAGTTCCTTCTCTCACCATCTCCCTCCTTAGAATCCTCCCCATTCTATTGCTGGAACCCGCCTCTGACTTAGGCATTGGAGTGTCCCCCACTGGAGTACATCCGGCCAGGGATCTATTTTACAGGTGAACCAGGGGAGCGAACCTGTAATCTGATAGCATCGTCCGATCGAAAAAGGGATTCTATGCCAACAGATTGGCACGCCAGGAAGCGGGGAGCCATCAGGAAGTATTAAGCATCTACTGTTAGCTCCCCTCCTTAGAAAAAGGTAAGTGTAAGGAGGTTCTAATAGTGAAGAATAAAACTCAGAATGCCTTGACAAGTAGGGGTCGCGCTCCCTCTCAAAGGGGTGACCCCTTGGCAGAGAACGACATGCCACCTTCCATGCTCATCATGGGATAATTGCAATTCAAAGTTCTCCTAAACCAAGTCAATGGTGTCACGGCTATGGTTCAGAATTTTCAAGATAAAGCCTTTCAGGTGGGGCACTGGCCAACCACCTCCAGACATAGCCATCAATCCCAAAGGGAAAGAGACCCTCGAGATGGGTCCACCCATCTTTCCTTCCATGACCGAACCTCTCCTGAGGGCCGAAGCTCCCAAATTTCAAGACCAATTGATTCGCTACGAAGAAGAAAAAAGGTTCAGGCAGTCTCTCTCTACTTCCTCTGAAGACTCAACTCCTGAAAGGGGCCTGTTAGAGGAAGTCCGCCCCGATTACGAGGGAAAGCTTAAGGCCCTCAAATCGGAGGTCACAAAGCTTCAGGAGCAGAGGAACCATGGTGACCTCATGGCTTGCAAGCTATAACCTTCGTTCACCTCTCGTATCATGGCCAAAGTTGTCCCTCAGCACTTTAAGGTTCCTTAGATGGAGCCTTACGATAGCACCACTGACCAGCTTGATCACCTGGGCAGTTTCAAAACTCACATGATGATTCATGGGGTTTTAGATGCGCTGTATTGCTTCGCTTTCCCTGCCACTTTGAAGAAAGCAGCTCGGATGTGGTACTCAAGCATATATCTAGGTACCATCGATTCTTTCTTCGAACTAGAAAAATTATTTATCTTGCATTTCAGGACCTACTGCAAGATGCCCCAAAACACGGACACCCTGTTCCTCCTTCACCAGAACGAAGGAGAAAGTCTGCGAGATTATATCTCCAGATTCAACTTGGCTATGCTCGAGATCCCTGATCTCAACGAGCACGTGGCCATGCCTGCATTAAAGAAGGGGCTCGGAACATCCAGGCTTACCTTTTTCCTGGACAAGAAGTTTTTCACAAGCTATGCTGAACTCTTGTCAAGGGCTCAGAAATACGCCGACACCGAAGAGCAAGCAATGAACCGGTAGCTAGCTAAAGGAAAGCCCCTCCCAAAAAAGAAGAGCAGTAGGGGACTAGGCCCCACAACAACAACAACAACAATAATTCTGATCGGGGACGAGGTCCCAGGCCTAGAACATCGGGCAGGAGATTCGACTCCTATGCCCCCCTCAACCTTCCCAGAGAAAAGATCTTGTTGGAGATAGAAAAAGAAAGCTACCTCCAATGGCCGCATCCTATGAAGGCGTCCTCTTTAGTGAGGAATAGGAACAAATATTGCCAATCCCACCAGGACCATGGCCATGACACCGAAGAGTGTATCCAACTTAGAGATGCCATTGAGGATCTTATCAAGAGAGGTTACGTGGGGTGGTACATTGATCACCAAGGATCTCGGCCAGAAGCCACAGTTCCCCAGAGGGCTCCTGAAGAAGTCGAATTACCAAACCAAAGGCCCACTAATGAGAACGTGGGGATGCTGCATTGGCGATCGACTAGAAAAAGGCAGAAGACGATGCCCCAAAATGGCTCAAAGACAACAATGCCATACTCTTCTTCGATGATGACCTCGTGGGGGTGAAACTCCCATACGATGATCCCATTGTAATATTAGCCGTTGTGGCCAATTATGATGTAAGGCATATCTTAATCGATAATGGAAGCTCTGCTGATGTCTTACTCTACGATGCATTCTCTCGGATATGTCTGCCTAAAAATAAACTACAAAGATCCCCTATGCCACTGACTGGCTTCGGAGTCAACCAAGTCGATGTAGAGGGTAAGATAATACTGCCTGTAACCCTCAGCACTGAACCCCGATAGAAGACACTACCAATCAACTTCACGATGGTCTGAACCTCCTCAGCTTACAACATGATTTTGGGGTGACTTGCCCTGAACAAATTTCGGGCCATAGTATCAACTTATCACCTCCTAGCACGTTTCCCCATCAGGAATGGAGTCGAAGAAGTAAAGGGAGATCAGAAAATGGCACGACGATGGTTGATGATATAGGACAAGCAATCCAGCGATCCCACAACTTTGGGTCAGTTGGATCCTAGAGACCCAACCACGATCTGTGGTGAACCCATGGAAAAGACCGTTCCGATACTACTAACCGAGGAAGATCCCACCAAGGTCATGCAAATCAGAGGCCTGCTCGATGAGGAAACCAAGGCAAAGCTGATCTATTTTCTTAAGAACAATGCTGATGTCTTTGCTTGGTCAACCTCGGATATGCTTGGGATTCTAGCTGAAGTGATTACTCATCGGCTAGAAGTTGCTCCTGAACACAAGCCGATTTGGCAAAAGAAAAAGAACTTTGCCCCTGAAAGACAGAAAGCAATAGACGAAAAAGTGAACAAGTTCATCAAGGTGGGATTCATTCGAGAAGCACACTATCTAGAATGGCTAGCCAACATGGTGATGGTAAAGAAAGCTAATGGTTAGTGGAGGATCTGTATTGACTACACATACCTCAACAAAGCCTGCCCAAAAGATAGCTTTCCCCTACCAAAGATCGACCAACTGGTTAACGCCACCGTAGGCCATCAGCTATTGAGCTTCATGGATGCCTTCTCCGGATATAACCAAATCCGAATGGACCCTTAAGATGAGGAAAAGATGGCCTTCATCACTGGAAAAGGCCTTTATTGTTACAAAATGATGCCGTTCAGGTTGACGAATGTTGGGACGACATTCCAAAGGCTGATTAATAAGGTGTTCAAAAAATAATTAGGAATGAATATGGAGGCCTATGTCGACGACATGATCGTCAAAAGCCTCCTCAAAGAAGACCACATCAAAGACTTGGAAGAATCATTCGATGCTCTATGATGCCACCACATGAAATTAAACCCAACAAAGTGTGCCTTCGGGGTGACTTTGGGAAAGTTCTTGGGGTTCCTTATTACTAAATGAGAAATCGAGATGAACTCTGAAAAGATTTAGGCTCTTCGAGATATGAGACACCCTTCTTGCAAGAAGGAGGTACAGCAGCTGACAGGAAGAATCGCCTCCTTGAGCAGATTCATCTCTTGGTTGGTTGAGAGGTGTCTCTCTTTCTTCAAGGTACTCCGGCAATCCTGGGGTTTCGAATGGACAGAGGACTGCTGCCTTGCCTTTGAAGAATTGAAGAAATGCTTGGGACCCCACCTTTACTCTCCAAACCTCAAGAAGGAGGACTCTCTATCTGTACCTCTCTGCCACGGACAAAGTAGTCAATTCGGTCCTCATTCGGAGAGAGGAAAGCGGCCTCTGTAAGCCAATCTACTACATCAGCAAAGTCTTACACAATACTGAAACAAGATATTCAAGGATGCAGAAGCTGATCTACTTATTGATAATTATGGCCAAGCGACTACGGCCTTATTTCCATGCCCACACCATCATGGTTTTGACTGACCAACCACTCAAGGCCATTCTCCGATGCCCTGACACTTCGGGAAGAATAGCCAAATGGGCCATAAAGTTGAGTGAGTTTGACATCAGCTTCCAGCCTAGATCGGCCATGAAAGCTCAGGTACTGTTTGACTTCTTAGCTAAGTGCACTTGGAAGCCCGAAGATGAAGTACAACCCACCAAAGAGGAAGGAGCCACTCTGAAAGGCACGGAGTCCATCTAGGTACTCCATGTAGATGGAGCCTCCAACTTTGTTGGATATGGAGTGGGCTCATACTGGCTGAATTGGATGGACACGCAGTGGAGTACGCACTCCGGTTCTCCTTCCGTGCTTCTAACAATCAGGCCGAATACGAAGCCCTACTTGTAGGACTCCAAATCAAAAACTTAGGAATCCGAAGAGTCCAGATCTTCTCGGATTTTCAACTGGTGGTAAACCAAGTCAAAGGCGAGTTTGAAGCCAAAGATACTATGATGATCCAGTACCTAGAGAAGGTGTGAGCCTTATCCTCTCAATTGGAGTTTTTTGAAATCATCCATGTCCCCCGATCGGAGAAGCAGATGCACTATCTAGGCTCGCCACCACTACTATAGAGTTCCTCGATTGTACCTTCATCGAACATCTCGAGGCTCCAAGTATAGTCGAAGAAGCTTTAAAGGTACACCAAATTGCGACTGAACCTAGTTGGATGGATCCCATCCTTAAATTCCTAAATGAGGGCACGTTACCAGAAGACAAGACAGAGGCCAAGAAAACTCGCTGGATGGCATCTCAGTATATTATTTTGGACGGGGCCCTCTACAAGAGATCATTTACTCCCCCCAAATGCGGAGACCACCTGGGGGGCAAGTCTCTGGCATATAAAATAATATGCCAGGGATACTATTGGCCCACTATTCAAAAGGATTCAGCGACTTTGTCAGAAGATGTGACCAGTGCTAGAGGTACACCAATATCCAAAGATAGCCAGCCAGCTAGTTGACTCAGCTGAGGCTCCCTGGCCTTTCGCTCAATGGGGCATGGACATCCTTGGCCCATTCCCACCAGTGTCTGGGCAAAGAAAATTCCTCATCGTTGCCATCGACTACTTTACCAAGTGGGTCGAGGCCGAACCACTGGCTCACATCATGAAAGGGAATGTCGAAAGTTTCATCAAAAACTTCATCATTTTTCAGTTCGAAATCCTGCATACTATAATCACCGACAATGGAAGGCAATTTGACAACCCTAAATTTAAAGACTTCTATGCTCGGTACCATGTGCACCACAAGCTGACATCCTTCGGCCACCCGCAATCTAATGGGGAAGCTGAAATAACAAATCAGACCATTCTTCACGGTCTAAAGACCCGACTGAACGATGCCAAGAGACTTTGGGCAAAGGAGCTGACCTTCATTCTTTGGGCATATCGGACGACCCCTAGAACAGCCACGGCGAGTCCCCATTTAATCTGGCATACAGTACCAAAGCAGTTCTCCCCATTAAGGTTACCCTGCAATCTTTGAGGATTGACAAGTACGAGGAAGCTGGGAACTCCAAATGCGGGAGGGTGGACTTGGATCTACTACAAAGTACGAGACTCCAGGCTCAAATAAAAATGGTAGCATATCAACAAAAAGTTGCCAAGTATTATAACTCTAGGATGAAGGAGCGAACCTTCCGCACTGGGAACATGGTGCTGCGAAGAACCAAAGTATCGAGGCCAACTGAGCAAGGCAAACTCTTCTCCAATTAGGAAGGACCATATCGAATCAAAGAAATTGTGCATCCGGGAATATATCGACTCGAAACCTTGGATGGCGTCATGCTACCTCGACCCTGGAATGTACAAAATCTTCGCATTTATTACCAATGAACATTCCCAAAGATTTTCATAAGAATCTGTTCGAGAATGAGTCTAAATAGCCCACCGTGACAGTGGTGCAATAATGGTCTCAATAGTCCACTCGATGGAATCGACCAGAAGCACAAAGGTGAGCATGATCCACTCACCTTATCGGTACACCCGATGAGCACGAAGGAAAGCCCAACCAGGCTACCAAATGATCAAAAGAAGGTGCAGGGATGGTTCACACAACCTTCCCTATGGTGAATCCGAAAAAGCACTGGGATGGGCCTAATCAGCCTACCTTAACTTCAAAAGAAGGCTTAGGGATGGTTTACATAACCTACCCTATGGTAAATCCGAAGACGTGCCGGGGTGGGCCTAATCAGCCTACCTTACTTTAAAAGAAGACATAGGGATGGTTCACACAACCTACCCTACGGTGGATCCGAAGACACACCGGGACGGGCCTAATCAGTCTACCTTAACTCCAAAAGAATGTGTAGGGATGGTTCACATAACATACCCTAAGATAAATCCGAAGACGCACCAGGACGGGCCTAATCAGCCTACCTTAACTTTAAAAGAAGGTGCAGGGATGGTTTACATAACCTACCCTATGGTAAATCTGAAGATGCACCGGGATGGGCCTAATGAGCCTACCATACTTCAACAGGAAGGTACAGAGATGGTCTAAATACCTTACCATACGATAAATCCGAAGACGTACCGAAGTGAGCCCAAGTCACTCACCCTATCAACAATAGGCACCCTATGGGATGGCTTAATCGAGCCCTTCCTAATGGCAAATCCCAAATGGCCCTACAAGCTCATCACTCAGCTGTCACACTGGAAAATCCACACTCTACGATGTTTTAGGATATATCTTTCATAGGAGAAGAAAAAGAGGATACTTTCATTTCATAGAGGGAGCCTTACAAAAAAAAAAGAGGAAAAAAAGAGAACAAACAATGGAAAGGTAGATCCAAAGACTTAAAGACCACCCACTAGCCCCTTTCCATGCCAGCAGGGGGTGTCAAGCCTCTGGGAGGTGCTCGGAGAGGCTTCGGACTTCCCTTTCGGTTCAGACTCCGACTCTTCTTCAAAGTCGAAATCATATTCATGACCAGGGAAGGGGATAGAAGGCCTAATGTTCTCAAAGCCCTTCAGGTCATAGTAATGGAAGGCCTTGTCCCTATATTCCCAGAACCCCTGGTGGTAGGAGTCTAGGACCACCTCGGCAACCTCCTCTTTGAAGGCCGATGATGCCAAGAATTTGGCAACAGCCTCCGCCACCTCTTTCTGGGCCTCTTCCGCCTTCGCGATGGCCTCCGCAACTTGAGCCCTAGCATCCTCTAATTGGGCCTCCAGGATCCATACCCTCCTCTCCAGGCATGCCATGTCCTCAGGCCGGTGGTCATCATCATCGCCTCGGTGAGCCTTCCCGCTAGGCTCACCCTTCACTTTGGAACTGGAGGCCCTCTTCCGGGCCATTTTTCGGAGTTCTGCAATGTTAAACTTCATCTCTGTAATATACTAAAAAGAAGAGGGAAAACAACCTTTGGAATAAGGATGCGCAGAGACATGACCATTTAAATACCAACGCACTCAACACAGACAACAGGAAATGTGCTCGATGTCCTCCAACCAACCACCGATGATAGGATGACATCTGTCCACCACACAACCACCAATACAGAGCAGATAATTATGGTGAATAATCGACACCAGTCCAACTGAGATCAATCCTAGTCTAGAGGACCGATCAAGTCCTTTCTGAATCGGTCGACTGCACTAGCGAAATCAGTGATGGTCCAACGACATTATGATTCTGCTTCAGAGTTCATCCTCAACTCAAGCCGAAGACATCGACTTTGAACTCCTTACCTTAGATGCCTACTATCGGGCAACTAGTCAATCTTCTGCGTACCCACCAAAAGGTGATCGACTCAAAAGAGACTAGTTCAAAGAAAATTAGTCCTTTATTTCAACAAGGAAAAACCCTCATTCAGAAAGGAGGCATTATAATTGGTTGACAAAAACAATAATAGTTTTATCCTCTATCAACCCCTTTAGCAGTCAAAATAGGAGTAGGGATCAAAGCTCCACCAGTAGCCATTCCACCGCCTTCAACAGGATGCGCCGATGCTACTTCAGTCGGAACCTTTACATCCTTAGCTCCGTCCCCCGGAATAGCAGCCAAAGAAAAGTCCAAGCTAGGGTAAAGCTTCCTAACTTTGCCCAGGCAGTCGGCATGACCCAGGTGGTAACTCTCTAGTGCGGCCTCATGCACTTCATCTTTGAAGGCCTGAGAGCATTTGTAAGCCTCAACGACCTCAGAAGATCTCTCCTCGGCTTGCGCCGCCCTCTGGTTGGCTACTGAAAGACCCGTCTTCATTTCATCAATCCTCCTTTCCAATTCGGCCTGTTGGGACTTCAGTCCCTCAACATCCAGAAGATATTCCCTTAATAGCAGCTCGAAAGAGATCACCTTCCCTCTCTTCTTCTATAAACCAGTCACCACATCAGCTGCTTGTGCTTGGAGCATCCTCAATTATCTTCTCAAGACATCGTTGGAGGTGACAGCCTTACCCAACTCCTCTTCTACGGCAGTCTGAAGTCTTTCGGCAACATCTTTCTCAATTATAGTTGAAGCCATCTGACTTCGAAGGTCTTCACCAAAGCTGATGGACTCACGGGCGCTTCTCTCTAGCAAAGAAAGGCCATGAGAAACCTGTCAAAAGAGGAGCACGCACAAGGTTAGTTTGATCGATACGCATAGACAAGTAACATGCATGCTGGAATCTACCTGTTGTATTCCAAGAAGGATGGTAGAAAAAGGATCCCCAAACTCCTGCCTCTCAGTTCTAGTGGTAGGTGTATCACGCCCCACGGGACTCCTCTCTTTCATAGTCGAAGCTGCAGGCTTGACATCTTCGACACATGAGGGAACCTCACCAACATCTCGTGGGCTTAACCCCTTAGATGGCCCAGCCAGTATGGCTCTTACAGGAGAGACCGGCTCCTCCCTTGAGGAAGAACCTATTTCGATTGGGGCGCTGCTCCCAACCTAAATGCATGGCAATGCCAACACATACCTTTGCCTTTGATCTGATCTTTTTACCTAGAAGCCCCTCATCGACCTCCTCCTTGCCTTCCATCTGAGCTGGGCTATGTCTGGCCTCATACCACAATAAGCTCTTCGAGTCACATGAAGATAAGGAGACAGAAATGGTGTTGGGAGTGACTTTGCCAGGAGTAGATAACATTCGATCCAAGAGAGCCCTCTTTCTTATATCAAGACTATCAAAACTCAGGTCAAATACCCTCATTTACAACAAGCCTCTAGGCACGCCACACGTGCTTGCCCTAATTAACAAGGGCCCTGACCTACGTGCTAGAGGAGACCACTGGGGAGAACTATTCCGTGTTGGGAGGGACCACTAAAAGGCTGCAACCATGATGGTCCCTTTTTCAGAGCGCAGCCATTATGACTCCGATCGCCAATCTCTCTCCAGGTGATGGCATGACGGCTGCCAAACCCCTGGTGAACCAAAAGTTTCCCTCGCATAGAGGATTCCCTACAAATTCTAAGGTCTAAGGGATGAACCCACATTCAAAAAGAATCAACTCAACGAGGAATCGTATGACTCAGCTCGTCGCCGAAGTCAATGGCTCTACCAAAGCCAAGTTCGAGGACTCCACACTTAAGGAGTCCCCTAACATCCATTGGTAAAAAGGGAAAACATTCATTAATCCAGGAGAAACCATCAATTACATGCCATCCCTCTTAACAAGAAGGAAAAAAGGAGAACAAAGCTCGAAGCCTATCGAGCCCCTACAGATCAGCCAAGGAAGCCCCCGAGTCAGCAGAACGAAGGATCTCATCAATTTGAGCAAGGGATCTCCTCAATATGGGCCAAAGCCAAGGACCCTTCAGCCTGAACCTCATTTTTAGTTTGAACTGAGATTGCCGGATCGGCCACGACCAACTCCTCGGCTATGATCGGGACTTTTTCATTTCGACTCGGCATCTCTTCAGCCTCAGCAGGGGCCCCGATCTCTTCTTCTTCTTCTTCTTCCTCAATCTCATATGCAAGGACACCGGAAAGGTCGAGATCATGGAAGGCCTCACCAACCTTAGCGAGTCTATCATTGAAGCCATACTGATAACTGAACAAGCTTGCTTCAGTTACTTCCTTCTTAAACTGCGAAGACTTTTTAAAGTCTTTGACGGCTTTAGCTGCTTGCTCTCTCATGGCTTCAGACTCTCTCGTGGTCGCTTCAGCCTTCAAAGTTGCCTCTTCAACCTTCGAAGACACCTCTTAGGCCCTCTTGATTGTCTCCTCAGCCGTCCTTGCCAAGCCTTCGGCCTTCTCCTGGCTTTCCTTGACAGAATGCTCCAAGGAATGGACCTTTTTCTTCTTCTTCCTCAGCTTTGCCTCCTACTCAGATATCTTCAATTGAACGTTCTTCAGTTCGCCCTTCAGATCCTGAACCTCGGCATCTTTATGGGCAAGCCGATCCTCCATAGACAGTTTCAGTTCCTCAGCCACCTCCCTTTCAGCTTTGGCCACCTGAAGCTCCTCCTTCAAACCATGAAGGATGCTGTCGACGCTCCCCGAACCCTCTTCTAGGAAGGTGATGTCGTAGAGCAGCTGTACCAATAAAACAAGGCAAGAAATTGATCATGAACTAAATGGCCCGTCGGACACAAAAGAAATGGTGAAGGCCCTACCTATAACAAAGAAGAAAAAGCGGAATCGGACACCATGGCTAGGCTCCGACCCCGGATGACTGCCAAATCATGGGGTAGCAGAATGTCCTTCAGTACCCGCCTAGCTATAGCAAGAACTATAAGACCCCCCATGATGGAAAGCTCCGAGGAGTCCACAGGACGACCCCCACCCATAGGAGCCCTCAAGATAGACTCCTCTTCGTCTTGCAGTGCCTTGCCCCTGTCCACCGCAGGGGGGCAAGGTGATGGTATGTCGGCCACCAGGGATGGACTCCCTCTAATCCAAATTAGAGAGTCGACCCTTGGTAAAGACTCAACCGGCAGAGGCCCTTTCGAAGCCTCCATCATCGGTACCCCATCCCCTCCAGACGTTCCTTTGGAGGACGAAGCGCTTATACTAGGATCATCCCCCCGGACGACCTTCTGGACTTTTGATCCCAAAGGGGGAGCCTGGGCTGCCTTCCTCTTGGAAGACTGACGAAGCTAGCTTAAGTCAGTCCTCATCTTGCCCCTGCAAACAAAAATACCTTTCAAAATCAATTGGATCATAGAGCTACCAAAAGAGAAAAGCCAGAAACCTCTACCGCTTATACCTAACACAGGGAACTCACTGATCCCTGCAAGGTGGAGATTCTTTTCCTCTATAGTTTACAGATGGAAATGGCCTCCAAACTAGACAATAAGGCATAATCAGATTGGTCGGCCGCCAGAACCTTCTTCCCGGCATTAGCATCCAAGCTTGGCTCCCTCCACTCACTATTAAAATCCCATGGTTGAGTGGAAGAAACAAAAATAAAATTGGGCTTCCACCCATGGATGGCACTAGGCATGTCCCACATAATTTTGTGACCAGGATGAGGGCCGATAACCCACCATCCATGACCATGGAAACCCCTCTTCAGGACAAAGAGAGAAGTGAATAAATTGGTCCTAGGCCTTACGTTAGCTATATGACACCAGACCAAGAACCCACAGATATTTCGAATACTATTTGGAGTCAGTTGTACGGGCACAATCTGATACATGTGAAAGACCTTGATGAGGAAAGGGTGCAGCAAAAAGCAAAGACCATCCTTTAAATGATCTTCATACACAGCAATGCACCCAGCGGGAGGCCTATTTACCCGCTCTTCAGACATCGGAAGTATCAGAAAAAACCCTTCGGGAACATGGTAGCGCTCCCGAAGGTGGGCTATCTTCCTCGATGAAATAGAACTAGAAACTAACTTTGGACTCATCACATCACCAGTACCGGAAGGCCCAACCTCCCCCCCACTGGCAACTCAAACTCCTACGGACTCAGCCATGGTAGGAAAAAGAAACAAGGAAGGAACAGAAGGATCCTACCTACGAAAGAGATTGATTGTAGGAAGCAGGAAAAGCTGGACCAAAGGTAAAAGTGAACAAAAATAGAGAAGCTTCCTCAGCCAGTCCTCCCCTTCCTCTTATAAAGGGACAAGAAGACTCCAGGACACCTTCTCGAAGGAAGAGACCATCTCTCTCTTCGAGTTTGCCATGAACACCGGAGACGGATACGAAACTCCAAACAGCCCCAAGCTGATTTGATGCGGAAAGGACCGAAGGTCATAATCCATATGACACCAATCAATGGTGAAGATGAAGATCACATCTTTTCCAAGGGACAAGAAGAGGGCACGAGCTCCACCCAAATCCTAATAAAAAGATTGGTTAAATCGCCACAAAGCAGAAAAAGGGGGGGCGACCTCTTGATCGACTCGTTCCCTTTCCATACTCCAATTAGGGAATGACAGCTGTCCTCTACCTGATCCTCTAATCAACCGACAGTTATGGTGAGCAACTAAATCAGAGATTTACAATCATTAGTCACACCTCTCCCTAGAGGAAAATGACAATCTGACGATACTCTCACTCTTCGAGGCAAATAGCTGCTTCGAAAACTGAGAGTGGGGGGCAACTGTTAGGATATGTTGGTTCAAGCATAAATCAACCACCGGTTTGACCACTTGTGCACTCCCTCCCGAACCAGACACCTTGAACCAAAGCACCTGGAGGAAGCCGGGTGACTAACGGGCAAGGTGATGATGTGATCTTTGGATTCAGCCGAAGACATGATTTTCGGCCTCTATTGAAGACATGATTTTAGGCCCCGGTTGAAGACATGATCTTCGGCCTAAGCCATAGGTACCGTCCTGAAGGTAAATCAAAATGAAGACATCTCAGAGCAAAGACATCTCTCCAATCCAGTAATGGCCACTCTTGAAAAAGAGGTCCGAAGGCAGATCTCCGACCAATCTCAAATCCACACGGATGTGGGTGCAATGGTTACAATCAGCTACCTAATTATCACTTCCAATGTATAACTACATCGAAGTGGCCACATGGCCACTAACTCCAATCGTAACACCTCTGGCTTACTGAAACTGCTCAATATCGTTCACGGTTACGAGTAGAGGGGAATCAATTAGCCCCCATCATAACTGTCGGAAAGAGGTTGAAGCCGCATGCCGGGCCAGCCGATATAAATATTGGTAAGAGGGAACACTCGAGGTAGGCACAACAAGACCCTAAAAAAATTAAAGTTCCTTCTCTCGCCATCTCCCTCCTCAAAATCCTCCCCATTCTATTGCTGGAACCCACCTTTGACTTAGGCATCGGAGTGTCCCCCACCGAATTACATCCGACCAGGGATTTGTTTTGCAGCTGAACCAAGGGAGCGAACCTGTAATCCGACAGTGCCACCTGGTCGAAAAAGAGATTCTATGCCAACACTATGCCTAGTTTGTTTCTCAACCTCACTTTGATACTCTTTGAGTTTATCAATGGCTTCAAAATTATGTTTCATATGATACACATATCCAGACTTTGATAAATCATCAGCAAAAGTCATGAAATAAGAGTATTCTCCTCTGGCTTGGGTTGTCATGGGACCACACACATCTATGTGTACTAGACCTAACAACTCAGTTGCCCTTCTCCATGTCCAGTGATGGAGACTTGGTCATCTTACCCATGAGACAGGACTTACAAGTTTCTAATGACTCATAATCAAAAGGTTCAAAGAAATTATCTTTGTACAACTTGTTTATCCTAGACTCATTGATATAACCCAAATGGCAATACCAGAGATAAATGATATTCACATCATCTCTCTTTCTTTTCTTGTTCTCAACAAGCATAACCTTATCATTGAGTGATAGAATCAAAAAGTCGTTAAAAAATGTACCACAACCAAAGAATTTCTTTGAAAAGAAAATCGAGCACCCATGGCTCATCAAATTTATTTCATAACCTTGTTTCAACAATAAAGGTACAGAAATAATATTTCTTATAATATTGGATACATAATAACAATCTTTTAATTCAATAATATTACTCGATGGCAATAATAATAGAGAGGTGCCAACAGCATCAGCCTGAATGGGTTCACCACTCGCATCAAATAGCTCGAAGTCACCCTTCTTCAAGCTTCTAGGTCTCTATAACTCCTACAATAACTTACAGGTATGAGACCCACATGTAGTATCTAATACCCACGTATCAAAAATAGTAGAACTTAATGATAGGTTTGTTTGTATCATGTATAAACCTTTAGATGCTCCACCACCATCATACTTCAGACTTGCAAGATATAACTTGCAATTCTTCTTCCAGTGCCCTCGCTTCCCATAGTGATAGTAGGTCCCATCAGCAGAGGGCTTCCTAACCTTCTTCTTCTTCTAGAAGCTACTCTTAGGGTTTTTTTTGTTGGGTTTCGATGGCACAACGGAAGGATGGATTTTAAAATTTTCATTTTGAAATTCTAAACAACTTGAAACCCTAAGCCCAAGATCCCTTTTCATTACAATTAACAAGTTATTCAATTAGGATTTGGAAGAATACCTGGAATACTAATTCCTTCTTCTTTCCACTAAGCACACAAGTGCATGCCCTCCAGAGGTGATCCACACAGGTATTGATCCTAGGAAGCACTCCTTAGCAGGTTGCTTAAACCACTGAGACTCTTCTGATGGCCTTTTCTTTCTTTGGCAACCTCTCTTTTCTTGCTCAAACCCTTGCTCTCTAGTTGTGCACTCTGAGCCCTCTCCAAATCCTTTCTTCACTCTCTTTTTCACTTCCTTATTCACTTCCTAAACCCTTGTCTTAAAATAGTGAACTTGTCTTAAGACAAGACCTAAGTTCTAACAAGGGAAGGAAGAGACAAGGAGAGTATGGCAGAGTGTAAGTGTGAGAAACAAAGGATTAATGATACCCATTGGCCTAAACACTAATGGCTATTTATAGGAGATGGGGAGGTGCCATATATGGCTCTTCATCAACCCTTGATATGTTAATCAATAGATCATATAAGACCCTTCATTAAGAAGGAGTCTTATCTTGAAGAGTCATTGATGCGAGATGATCCTAGAACTACCATAATTGCAAGAAAATATAAACTAATTTTTAATATTTTTTTTAGAATTTTAATTTATAGGCTAATAACCCAAAAGTAAGTAAAGAACTACAGGCAAACCTGTATTGAAAGAAACTATCATACCCGCAAAAGACTTATGCATAATAATAATAGATAGGATCATGGAAATTAAAAAACCCCAGGTTTAGGATAGTGTACCTTCAACAAGTCAGAAGTCAGGAGGGGGAAGGATTATACCAGGTAGAGATTGAAGATCCACTTGATGAAGAGTTCTCTTAGCACTTTGGATGGTGCCTGGAAGATAAGCTTGTAGTTCCTGAATCAGATGGCTATCTGGGTCGGTCTAGGAGGCAAAGAGGGCCTCCACATTGGAGGGGAAACACCATAAAGATCCTGCAAGCATCAGAGGTTAATCAAAGAAACAAGGAAACAAAGGAAAGAAACTAGGTTTTAGAAGAAAGAAGGATCAAGGTTTGGAATTGTTGGTAGCCTGGGGAAGAAGAAGATCCTTGGCTTGATGGGAAGCTAGGGCTTCTTCTCCTTGGGCATGGAAGATGAGGACTTGGGCATGGAGGTAGGGGTTGGCTAGGGCACCCAAGGACAACCACACAAAACACAAGAACACCAATGCTAGAAAACAAATCACTAGAGTTTTATTTCATAAATAAGTTATATGAATACAAGAAGAAGAGGGGTGGGGTATTTATAAGAGTTCCCATGCCCTCCCCTAATTAAAATAGGATCACATAATTTGAGTAGGAAGAGGGTTATAAACATTGAATGCAATAACAATCCCCAAAGAACTTAGGAATAGAAATCCTTAATAGGTTAGGAAGGAATATTCATGTGTTGACCTAGTCTTCTTTTCCTCCCTTGGATAGGTCAAAGGCTTGGGCTCCTCTTGGAATTTGGCTTGGACCTCATGAGCAGCAGCAAAGGTCATCCTCCTTGTGCATGGGCAAAAATTAGATGGGCCCTGGTTGGCTTCCAAGGGCTGGGGCATATGGACCTGGTGCCTGGGCTGGAAAACCTTGGGCACCCATTTTGAATTGGACTTGGAGAAAAACCTGGGATGCCTCCTCTTACTAGGCTCTTAGGCTTGAGATGTTCTTGGGCTGGGGCACCTGGCATGTACCTGGAATCATAGGGTGCCCTTGGTCTTGGAATATACTATGGCATATGGAGGGCATCTTGGTATATGGAAGGTATCTAGAGGGAATCTAGGTATCTAGGGCGGCAATCAAGGCCCATTAAGCTAATGTGAAGGCCTCTGGCTCCTGGATGAGGCCTGGTAGAACTCTAAAATAAGGCATCCTCTTCTCTTGTACAAAATTAGACCGGTACTGGACTAATACAAATGTACAGGACTTAATAGGACTCAACTAAACTGGACTAGGGTTGAGACAAACCAACTTGGGCATCTTGCTTCAACTTATTACAGGACTCAATCTTACTTGATTACAAAATTTGACACATAGGTAAGGGCTCAAAACCTTGATCAATAAACCAGATAGGGCCCAATAATCTGTGTCAGATCCTTGTGCCCCCACCAATTCTCCTGGGGCCCCCACCAATTCTCCTAGGGCGGGAGGAACTCGACCCCATCGAGTATGGGTCAATGTGGCTCTCATATGGCTCAGGAAGGTCTAGGTTGAGGCACTGTAGATCCTCAAGGTGATCCACGAGTCCTCAGATTTTGGCTGACCTTGCCATCGAATCGAATACCGTGGATAGCGATTTATCCATGTACTGATGGCTCGATCATCCAAGATGCGCTTAATCCTTTCCTCACTAATAGGCCAGATTGTAAGTGGACTCTCTAGGATGGGTTCTTTCTCAATGAAAGGAAGAGGTTCAAAGAGCTCGCTAGGTATTGTTGTTAGCTCCTGAAACTCTATAAGGTCTGAAGTATTGAAGGTGGAACTAATACCTAATTTGGATGGCAACTCGAGCACATAGGCATCAGATCCAACTCTATCTATTATTTTGAATGGTCCAGCTTTGTGAGCATGAAATTTCTTTATGATCCCTGGAGTGAACCACTTAGGCCTAAGTCAGATCATCACATAATCACCTGTAGAAAATTCTTTAGTTTGTTTTCAGGAATTAGCGAAGTTTTTATAGGGTGCATTACTTATGTTCATCTTTAGACTAATTTCCTGATGCAAATGCAATGCAGAGGTCAGTGTGTAGATAGACAAAGTAGGTCTGTGGATTTGTTGGACTCAATACCAGATATTATTTCACTACCCACATCTACTTCCTAGGGTTGTTCCTTAGGGACTTGTACCTGGATTTCCTCTATGAATAACTCTTATGAACCCTTAATTTCATCTATAATGTTTGATCCTAGCTCGGTCACTTGTTCTTCAATTACTATAGTGGGTTCAAGATCATTTTCCTTTGGTTTCTCAATGGGTTCCGAAGTTTCTTCCTCTAATTCCTTAGCCTTAATTAGATTAATTCCTGATTTCTTCTCCTTAAGGCTACTAGAATTTCTCCTAATCGATTCTCTGAGCTGAGTTGGGTGAATCACAAATTTCTTTCCATGATGACTAAAAGTACAGGTATTGGTTCGACTGGATAGAGCTGCATCGTGATTTCTAAAGCCATGGTCGACCTAAGATGATGCTAATGGCTCTCATGGGAAGGATATCACACCAAATCTTCTCCTCATATGATTACAGTTTAATCAAGATTTGGCACCTAGACTTGATTGGAATGGATATGGATTCTATCCATGAGACTATATAGGGACTAGGATGGAGAACTAGGGTCAATCCTAAAGATCTAACTATATCAGCAGCAATAGCATTGACACAACTCCCACTATCTATTATAATCTTGCACACCTTATCCCCAATTTTCACAAAGGTTTGTAGGACACTAGTCCTACGCCAATCTTTCTCAGTTTGGGTTTGGGTCATGATGCATCTAACTATCCCTACTAGGTCTGACTGATCAAATTCCTCCTCATCTCCTTCATATGATCAATCAAGTCTATGTTAGCTTCATAAACTTCTTCTTCTTCTTCAACATTAGGTTCAGGATCTTCCTCCTCAAGCTCCTCTATGTGTAACAATCTGGTAGGACACTAGCTAGTATAGTGACCTACATTGTTGCATCTAAAACAGGCATTGGGGCTAGGGCTTAGGGCTTTCTGAAATGCTGGTGCCTTACCCTTATCGATTCTAACTAGTGCATAATTACTTGAACTGGACTGACTCGGACTCGGGTTAGGGTTAGGACAGGTTGGGTTAGGATTGGATCGAATTGGGTTAGGATTGGGTCAGACTAGATTAGGGTTTGACCTAACTGGGTTGGAGTTAAATCTGACTGGGTTGGGATTAGGGTTTGGTCGACCTTGGTATACCTAGTTTGGGTTTGGTTTTCGGAATGAGGTATTGGTCCTAATAGGTTCAAATCGTTGATATGTAGGTCCCCTTTGGAATTGTTCATAATGTCTATCTATCTGGTACGCTTGATCCAATTCAGTGACCTCCCTCATGTATAGCTCTCTTTGAATGTCTACATGTAATCCAATTCTGAACCTAGAAAGGGTTTGAGCTAGAGATTCAGGTTCATTGCACCTAACTATGAAATCATCAAACTGGGCGATGTATTTGATACTGACCTATTCCCTTGATGTAGCTTATTCCATTGGTCTAGGAGTTTCTGGTTGTAGGATTCAGGAAGATACTTCTCCTTAAGTTTCAATTTCATGTCTTGCCAGGTGGTTATGGAAGGAAGTTCTTGTTGTCTCCTAGTACGTTCAAGGTTAGCCCAATGTAGCCTAGCCTGACGAATCAACCTCATCTTTGTAAATTTGTACTTCATCTCCTCACTCATGTCATACCATTTCAAATAATATTCCATGTCTCCTACCCAGTCTACATAGACCTTTGGTTCTAGACTACCATCAAAGGTGGGTGCCTCTATCCTAATGCTTCTCATGGCCCTCTCATCTTTATCATAGACTTCATGGTGGGGCCTTCTATGATTGGGTTCCTAGATATGGTCAAGGTCTCGGACTCTCCTAAGGTTGGGTTCCTAATATGGATCCTGATGTTGAACTCTCATAGGGTTAGTTCCTGATATGGTTCCTGGTAGTGGACTCTCCTAGGGTTGGGTTCCTGATGTGGTTCCTGGTATTAGACTCTCTTAGGATTGGGTTCCATAAATTGTTCCTAGTTATGGGTTCTCCTAGGGTTGGGTTTCATAAATTGATCTTGAATTTGGACTCCCCTAAGGTTATGAAAGGTGGAACAGCGTGAATCAGGATCTGGTTCAGCGTTGGACTCTTGGGTTCGTTCTATGGTACCTAATCGATCCTCTACTTGGTTAAGCCTATTGGTTAAATGGTCAAGCCGAGTGGTTGCTTGGGAATTTGATTAGGTTATTTGGTTTATCTGGGCAAACAACTGGGCAAACTAGTTTTGGGATTGGGTATTGGACTGATTAATCTAGGTGGTTAATTAGGCAATGGATTGGGCATTCAGTCAAATCGTTCAGTCGGTTCATCTAGTCAAATCGTTCAGTCATGGCTTTCATGAAGATCTCAAAGTTGGATTCCATGGTTGAGCTAGGTTGGGGCTTAGACTATTGATATTTGGTTTCTAACCTAGTGGTCATGTAATCAATCACTCAAAGTGGTAGGCGCAGTCAAGCATGCAAGGATCAGTACGTTCTTGTGTTTGCTAGACCTAGAGCCAAAATTGAGTGGGTTGACTCAACTTACACCCAACTCAACAACTAATCCTTCCACTGGCCAGGTAGGGGGTGGGAGTGTGGGAGGCCTCCCTACTTTCATAAGGACCCAATTAGAAAACCACAACACCATTTAGGTCGTTTGACTCTGGAACCCCAACCTTAGACACCAGTTTCTAGTAATAGTTGGAGAATTGAGTGCACTAGTTTAGCCTCACAATTTGGACCCGACCTGTTGGTGTCACCTAGCTCTCTAGAGCAGATTAAGTCTAATTAATTTAATTAAGTCTTGGGTTCTAATGATGGAGGTTGTTTTGGATCCAAGACAGGTAATGACCTCCTGCCCTGATCTGAGATAGAGAAATGCCCTTAAGATTAGTTTAAGAAGACGATGAACATTCAATGGTCTTGATACAATCTAATCAACAATCAGAAAAATAAAAAAAAAATTTGTCTTTTTATGAGATAGCAAGTTAGGTTTAAGTTGATTATGTTAGCAAACAAAATTAGGCTTGGGATTTGAGCGGTTTGGCAGTTGATTAGGTTAGGTTCAGTCAGGTGAGCAGAAATCACAAAATCAGAAAATTAGGGTTCGATTTAATGCAGAATTTGACACCATTTTCGATGCATAAAAAATATGAAAAATTTATAAAATAGAGGATGGATGGTGTTGATGGTCCTACCAAGTTTTATGCAAAACAAAAATCATATGATGATGCAACTTTTAGGGTTTTCGGACTGTGTGCAGAAATCTCAGGAATTTAGTTAGGGTTTCTAAGATGCCAGATTTTAGGATCTTTTAATTTCTATAAAAATAATTAAAAATTATGAAATTATAAGGACAAAACAGAGGATATGTAAAGAAAATTTAAGAGAAAAATAAAATTCCTAGATGGACAAAATTGATCGAAACCTAAACCCTAATGTGGAAGATAGGATGCAGAAAATCAGGGATGAATTTTTTTGGTGTTTTTGATGAAGATGCAACTATCCTAAACTAGCTCTAATACCAAACTGATGCGGGATAATCCTAGGACTACCATGATTGTAGAAAAATAGAAACTAATTTCTTTTGTAATATTTTTTATAATTTTAATTTGTAGGGTAATAACCCGAAAGCAAGTAAAGAATTGCAGGCAAACATGTATTGAAAGAAACTATCATACTTGAAAAAGACTCAAGCAGAATAATAAAAGATAGGATCCCGGGAATTGAGAAACCCTTGTTTTAGGATAGTGTACCTTCAACAAGTCAGAAGTCAAGAGGGGGAAGCATTGTATCAGGTAGAGATTTAAGATCCACTTGATGAAGAGTTCTCTCAGCACTCTGGATGGTGCCTGGAAGACAAGCTTGTAGTTCCCGAATCATATGGCTATCTGGGTTGGTCCAGGAGGAAAAGAGGGCCTCATCTTTGGAGGGGAAACACCATGGAGATCTTGCAAGAATCAGAGATTAATCAAAGAAACAAGGAAACAAAGGAAAGAAACTAGGTTTTAGAAGAAAGAAGGATCAGGGTTTGGAATAGCTGGCGGCCTAGGGAAGAAGAAGATCCTTGGCTTGATGGGCAACTAGGGCTTCTTTTCCTTGGGCATGGAAGATGAGGACTTGGGCATGGAGGCAAGGGTCAGCTAGGGCACCCAAGGACAACCACACAAAACACAAGAACACCAATGCTAGAAAACAAATCACCAGAGTTTTATTTCGTCAATAGGTTATATGAATACAAGAAGAAGAGGGGTGGGGTATTTATAAGAGTTTCCATACCCTCACCTAATTAAAATAGGATCACATAATTTGAGTAGGAAGAGGGTTATAAACTTTGAATGCAATAACAATTCCCAAAGAACCTAGGAATAGAAACCTTAATAGGTTAGGAAGGAATATTCTTGTGTTGACCTAGTCTTCTTTTCCTCCCTTGGACCAGTCAAAGGCTTGGGCCCCTCTTGGAATTTGGCTTGGACCTCATGGGTAGTAGCAAAGGGCATCCACCTTGGGCTTGGGAGAAAATTAGATGGGCCCTGGTTGGCTTCCAAGGGCTGGGGTGCATGGACCTGGTGGCTGGGCTAGAAAACCATGGGCACCCATTTTGAAATGGACTTGGAGAAAAGCCTTGGATGCCTCCTCTTACTGGGCTCTTGGGCTTGAGATGTTCTTGGGTTGGGGTGCCTGGCATATACCTGGAATCATGGGGTGCCCTTGATCTTGGAATATACTATGGCATCTAGAGGGCATCTTGGTATCTGGAAGGCATCTAGAGGGAATCTTGGTATCTAGGGTGGCAATCAAGGCCCATTAAGTGATGTGAAGGCCTCTGGCTCTTGGATGAGGCCTGGTAGAACTCTAAAATAAGTTATCCTCTTCTCTTGTACAAAATTGGACCGGTACTGTGTTAATACAAATGTACAGGACTTAATGGGACTCAACTGAACTGGACTAGGGTTGAGACAAACCAACTTTGGCATCTTGCCTCAACTAATTATAGGACTCAATCTTACTTGATTACAAAATTTGACACATAGGTAAGGGCTCAAAACCTTAATCAGTAAACCAGATAGGGCCCAGTAATCTGTATCGAATCTTGGTGCCCCAACCAATTCTCCCGGGATGGGAGGAACTCGACCTCGTCGAGTATGGGTCAATGTGGCTCTCATATGGCTCAGGAAGGTCTGGGTTGAGGTGCTGTAGATCCTCATGGGTAATCCATGAGTCCTCGGATTCTGGCTGACCTTGCCATCAGATCGAATACCATGGATAGTCATTTGTCCGAGTACTGATGGCTTGATCATCGAGGATGCGCTCAATCCTTTCCTCACTAACAGGCCAGATTGTAAGTGGACTCTCTTGGGTGGGTTCTCTCCCAATAGAAGGGAGAGGTTCAAAGAGCTCGCTAGGTATCGTTGTTGGCTCCCGAAACTCCATAAGGTCTGAAGTATTGAAGGTGGAACTAATACCTAATTTCGGTGGCATCTTGAGCACATAGGCATCGGATCCAACTCTCTCTATTATTTTGAACGGTCCAGCTTCGCGAGCATGAAATTTCTTTACAGTCCCTCGAGTGAATTGCTCAGGCCGAAGCCTAATCATCACATAATCCCTTGTAGAAAATTTCTTAGCTTGCTTTCAGGAATTAGCTAAGTTTTTATAGGGTGCATTACTTATGTTCATCTTTAGACTAATTTCTTGGTGCAAATGCTATGTAGAGGTCAGTGCAAGTGTAGACAAATGAAGTAGGTCTATGGATTTGTTGGACTCAAAATCAGATATTATTTTACTACCCACATCAACTTCCTAGGATTGTTTCTTATGGACTTGTACCTGGATTTCCTCTATGAACAACTCTTGTGAACCCTTAATTTCATCTATAATGTTCGATCCTGGCTCAGTCACTTGTTCTTCAATTACTATAGTGGGTTCAAGATCATTTTCCTTTGGTTCCTCAATGGGTTCAGAAGTTTCTTCCTCTAATTCCTTAGCCTTAATTAGATTAATTCCTGATTTCTTCTCCTTAAGGCTACAAGAATTTCTCCTAATCGATTCTCTGGGCTGAGTCGAGTGAATCATAAATTTCTTCCCATGATGACTAAAAGTACAGGTATTGGTTCAACTAAAAAGGGCTGCATCGTGATTGTAGAGCCATGGTCAACCTAAGA
Source organism: Areca catechu (assembly GCA_021397845.1). NCBI lineage: Eukaryota > Viridiplantae > Streptophyta > Magnoliopsida > Arecales > Arecaceae > Areca > Areca catechu. Next base: position 99,620,859 of record CM038045.1, read on the forward strand.
TGATGCTACTGGCTCTCTTGGGAAGGATATCACACCAAATCTTCTTCTCATATGATTACTGTTTAATCAAGATTTGGCACCTAGACTTGATTGGAATGGATGTGGAGTCTATCCATGAGACTTTATAGGGACTAGGATGGGGAACTGGGGTCAATCCTAAAGATCTAACTGTATCAGCAGCAATAGCATTGACACAACTCCCACTATCTATTATAATCTTGCATACCTTATCCCCAATTTTCATAAAGGTTTGCAGGACACTAGTCCTACGCCAATCTTTCTCAGTTTGGATTTAGGTCAAGATGCATCTAACTATCCCTACTAGGTCAGACTGATCAAATTCCTCCTCATCTCCTTCATATGCCTCAATCAAGTCTGCATTAGCTTCATAAACTTCTTCTTCTTCTTCAACATTGGGTTCAGGATCTTCCTCCTCAAGCTCCCCAATGTGTAACGATCTGGTGGGACACCGGCTAGCATAGTGACCTACCTTGTTGCATCTAAAATAGGCATTGGGGCTAGGGCTTAGGGCTTTCTGAAATGCTGGTGCCTTACCCTTATCGATTCTAACTGGTACAGAATTACTTGAACCGGACTGACTCGGACTCGGGTTAGGGTTGGGATGGGCTGGGTTGGGATTGGATCGATTTGGGTTAGGATTGGGTCATACTAGATTAGGGTTTGACCCAACTGGGTTGGAGTTAAATCTGACTGGGTTGGGATTAGGGTTTGGTCGACCTTGGCATACCTGGTTTGGGTTTGGTTTTGGGAATGAGGTATTGGTCCTAATAGGTTCAGATCGTTGATATGTAGGTCCCCTTTGGAATTGTTCATAATGTCTAGCTATCTGGTATGCTTGATCCAATTTAGTGACCTCCCTCATGTCTAGCTCTCTTTGAATGTCTTCACGTAATCCAATTCTGAACCTTGAAAGGGATTGAGCTAGAGAATTAGGTTCATTGCACCTAACTGTGAAATCATCAAACAGGGCGATGTACTTTGATACTGACATATTCCCTTGATGTAGCTTATTCCATTGGTCTAGGAGTTTCTGGTTGTAGGATTCAGGAAGATACTTCTCCTTAAGTTTCAATTTCATGTCTTGCCAGGTGGTTATGGGAGGAAGTTCTTGTTGTCTCTCAGTACGTTCAAGGTTAGCCCAATGTAGTCTAGCCTGATGAATCAACCTCATCTTTACAAATTTGTACTTCATCTCCTCACTCATGTCATACCATTCCAAATAATATTCCATGTCTCCTACCCAGTCTACATAGACCTTTGGTTCTAGACTACCATCAAAGGTGGGTGCCTCTATCCTAATGCCTCTCATGGCCCTCTCATCTTTATCAAAGACTTCATGGTGGGGCCTTCTATGATTGGGTTCCTAGATATATGGTCAAGGTCTCGGACTCTCCTAAGGTTGGGTTCCTAATATGGATCCTGATGTTGAACTCTCGTAGGGTTAGATTCCTGATATGGTTCCTGGTAGTGGACTCTCCTAGGGTTGGGTTCCTGATGTGGTTCCTAGTATTGGACTCTCCTAGGATTGGGTTCCATAAATTGGTCCTAGTTTTGGGTTCTCCTAGGATTGGGTTTCATAAATTGATCTTGAATTTGGACTCCCCTTGGGTTATAAGAGGTGGAACAGGGTGAATCAGGATCTGGTTCAGCGTTGGACTCTTGGGTTCATTCTATGGTACCTAATCGATCCTCTACTTGGTTAAGCCTATTGGTTAAATGGTCAAGCCTAGTGGTTGCCTGGGTATTTGATTGGGTTATTTGGTTTATCTGGATAGTCAACTGGACAAACTGGTTTTAGGATTGGGTATTGGACTAGTTAATCTAGGTGGTTAATTGGGCAGTGGATTGGTCATTCTGTTGGTTCATCTGGTCAAATCGTTCAGTCATGGCTTTCATGAAGATCTCAAAGTTGGATTCCATGGCTGAGCTAGGTTGGGGCTTAGACTATTGATATTTGGTTTCTAACCTAGTGGTCATGCAATCAATCAATCAACCAGTTTTCGGTAATAGTTGGAGAATTGAGTGCACTAGTTTACCCACACAATTCAGACTCGACTTGTTGGTGTCACCTAGCTCTCTAAAGCATATTAAGTCTAATTAATTTTAATTAAGGCTTGAGTTTTGATGGTGGTGGTTATTTTGGGCCCAGGACAGGTAATGACCTCCTGCCCTGATTAAAGATAGAGAAATGCCCTCAAGATTAGTTTAAGAGGATGTTGAACATTCAATGGTCCTGATGCAATCTAATCAACAATCAGAAAAAAAAAAAAAAAATATCATTTTATGAGATGGCAAGTTAGGTTTAAGTTGATTAAGTTAGAAAACAAAATTGGGCTTGGGATTTGAGGGGTTTGGCAGTTGATTAGGTTAGGTTCAGTCAGGTGTACGGAAATCACAGAATCAGAAAATTAAGATTTGATTTGATGCATAATTTGACACATTTGTTGATGCATAAAAAATATAAAAAATTTATAAAACAGAGGGTGGATGGTGTTGATGATCCCTACCAAATTTTATGCCAAAAAAAAATCATATGATAATGCAACTTTTAGGGTTTTTAGACTGTGCAGAAATCTCAGGAATTTGGTTAGGGTTTCTAAGATGCCAAATTTTAGGATCTTTTAATTTCTGTAAAAATAATTAAAAATTATTAAAATTATCAGGACAAAACATAGGAAACGTAGAGAAAATTTAAGAGAAAAACAAAATGCCTTGATGGACGAAATTGACCAAAACCTAGACCCCTAATGTAGAAGATAGGATGTAGAAAATCAGAGATGAAGTTCTTTTGGTGTTTTTGATGAAGATGCAACTATCCTAAACTAGCTTTGATACCAAACTGATGCGGGATGATCCTAGGACTACCACGATTGTAGAGAAATAGAAACTAATTTTTTTTTGTAATTTTTCTATAATTTTAATTTGTAGGCTAATAACCCAAAAGCAAGTAAAGAATTGCAGGCAAACTTGTATTGAAAGAAACTATCATACTCGCAAAATACTCATGCAAAACAATAAAAGATAGAATACTGGAAATTGAGAAACCCCTAGTTTAGGATAGTATACCATCAACAAGTCAGAAGTTAGGAGGGGGAAGGATTGTACTAGGTAGAGATTGAAGATCCACTTGATGAAGAGTTCTCTCAGCACTCTGGATGGCGCCTGGAAGACAAGGTTGTAGTTCCCAAATTAGATGGCTATCTGGGTGGTGCAAGAGGCAAAGAGGGCCTCCTTTTTGGAGTGGAAACACCACAGAGATCTTGCAAGTGTCAGAGGTTAATCAAAGAAACAAGGAAATAAAGGAAAGAAACTAGGTTTTAGAAGAAAGAAGGATCAGGGTTTGGAATAGCTGGCAGCCTGGGGAAGAAGATCCTTGGCTTGATGGGTAGCTAGGGCTTCTTCTCCTTGGGCATGGAAGATGAGGACTTGGGCATGGAGGTAGGGGTTGGCTAGGGCACATAAGGACAACCACACAAAACACAAGAACACTAATGCTAGAAAATAAATCACCAAGGTTTTATTTCATCAATAGTGTTGCCGCTCTCGCCACCGCGCCCGTGCCACGGATCGGCCGATCCTTCCTGACCGCCTGGCGAGGGAGCCTCCTTTCCCGCGGAAAACCTGCAACAAAGGGGTTAGAGGACCCTGGCCGGGGATCCCGGTGAGGGAGCTCCGACGGTCAAGTCAGTAGACGACGAGAAGGAACAGACCCTCCAGCCGGACCCCCTAAAGGGTTCCAGACTCGGAGAGTTAACTGGTGAAGGAAACGCTCTGGGGACCAGAATCTTGGCTGGGCCTCCTTGCCGAGCTCGCCCCTAGCCTTCCCCTCTCGGGATTTCTGGCTTTTCTCTCGGTGCAAGGCCTTGTGCCCGTGCCTCCTCCTTGTCCCCAGGCTAATTTTTGCTTACCTTGTCGTCCCCAGATTCTTCCTTCTTTATTCCCTTCCGTCGCGCGTTTGTCTTTTTCCGCCTCGGGAACCCCCTCCCCCGTCCTCTTCTCTTTTCCCTTTTTGGTGAAGGGTGCCAGGCGGCTTTCCGACCTCGTCCGCCGGGCCCAGCATGGGAAAGGCAAGGACAGAAGAGAGAGAGGGGAGGGCGGTGCTGGCAGGGTGGCCGGTCAGGCCTCGGGCCCGGTGAGAGCGCCCTCTTCCCCAAGCATGGGCGCCATCTATCTATGGGGCCTGTGTCGTCAGGGTTGCGTCTCTCGGCTGCGGGGCCTGTCGGGTCGATGCTAGCGATGTTCTACGTGCCGCCGCCCTCCGTACAGGATACCGTCTGGGATTCGTACGGCCCGAGGGACGGCCTCGGGGCCCGTCTCTCGCTCCCCAGGGCCCTCGCCGTACGAGCGGTCTGACCTCGGCTGAGTTGGGCCCGTCTCTGGGGGCCACCTGGCGAAGGGCGAAGGATCAGCCGACCTCGGCTTAGGTGGACCCCTCCTGGGTGGACACCTAGCGAGGTGGCAGGAGGTCGCCTGGCTTCGGGCGAGGTGGGCCCGTCTCCGGGTAGCCACCTGGCGAAGGGCGAAGGATCAGCTGACCTCGGCTTAGGTGGACCCCTCCCGGGTGGACACCTGGCGAGGTGGCAGGAGGTCGCCTGGCTTCGACCGAGGTGGGCCCGTCTCCGGGTGGCCACCTGGCGAAGGGCGAAGGATCAGCCGACCTCGGCTTAGGTGGACCCCTCCCGGGTGGACACCTGGCGAGGTGGCAGGAGGTCGCCTGGCTTCGGCCGAGGTGGGCCCGTCTCCGGGTGGCCACCTGGCGAAGGGCAAAGGATCAGCCGACCTCAGCTTAGGTGGACCCCTCCCGGGCGGACACCTGGCGAGGTGGCAGGAGGTCGCCTGGCTTCGGCCGAGGTGGGCCCATCTCCGGGTGGCCACCTGGCGAAGGGCGAAGGATCAGCCGACCTTGGCTTAGGTGGACCCCTCCCGGGTGGACACCTGGCGAGGTGGCAGGAGGTCGCCTGGCTTCGGCCGAGGTGGGCCCGTCTCCGGGTGGCCACCTGGCGAAGGACGAAGGATCAGCCGACCTCGGCTTCGGTGGACCCCTCCTGGGTGGACACCTGGCGAGGCGGCAAGAGGTCGCCCGACCTTGGCCGACCTCACTTAAGTGGACCCCTCCGGTCCCGGGCGCCAATGAGATGGTAGAGGAACTCCGAGCCGAGCTCGACCTCGGCGAGGGCGGTTTGCCTTAGGCAGTCGTCGTGTAGTGTAGTCTTGCCGACCCTAACCTTGAGGACGTGGCGCTGACTAGGCCGGGGAAACTTACACGTGGCTCGCTCGTATTCGATGATACCTGAGCCTGGCCACGTCACTGTCACGGCTGTAACAGTTGCCCCCCAGCCTGCCGTTCTGCTGGGGCATCGTAGAACGAAACGTCGGGATTAAATGCGGACATGACATGGAGAGGCGAAGATCTTGCTTCATAATTGCCACGATCCTCGTCGTCGTGGCTCGATGCAGCTGAAGACCTATGGGGAGCTGCCACGCGTCGCCCACTTGCCCATAATCAATGCATCGCTTCGAGGAAGAGGCCGTTACTCTGCTAACGAGGCGTCTGTGTCGGGCGTGCGCCCACGTGGCGACCATCCAGTGACCTGAGGCGGAATGACGGGTACGGCCACTGTCGGTTTAGTTTGAAATGGAGGGGACTTTCCAGAACGAGGCCTTTTCCCTTGCTTCGTGGGCGGTTTGCTGCAGGCTAACAACTCCTGTTGCTCGCGCTCGTCTGTGCATTTTCGGTGAGTGCCTCCTTCTTCTCTAGCCCCCCCTCCTTCCTTCTCATTTCCTTTTCGATCTTTCTGTCCTTTTCTTTTCCATGGCGCGCCGTCGCCATGTCTCTTCCAACCCGGACGAGGCCAGTCCATCCCGGCCAAGGACTCCATCTTCTTCCTCCTCAGGTGAGGAGGTGATTCCGGAGGAGGTTCGCCGGCGTTTGCAACCCGGGGGGATCACCATCGGCATCCCCAGGGGGATCCGGCCCCCTCCGGTTGCACCTGCCGTGCCCCTCCGTTCCCTTCCTGCTCTGCCATCTCTTCCTGCTCGCCATCTCTTCCTGCTCCGCCTTCTCTGCCTGCCGGTCCCTCCGGTCATGCCTCCACCATGACCGAAGGCGATCTTTCCCTGCTCTGGGATGCCTATGGCATCCCGGGGTCTATCCGTCTGTTTGCTCCACGGTCCGGGGAGCGCGTCACCATGAGTGGCCCCGGCCGCATAGCTTTCTACGAAGACTTTTTCCTTGGGGGTCTTCGGTTTCTCTTGCATCCTTTCTTTCTTTCCTTCCTCAGCCACTTTCGGCTCGTCCCGGCCCAGCTGGCTCCTAATGCCATCCGGGTCATCTTCTCCTTCATCGTTTTCTGCCACTTCCACGGGTTCGTTGCCCGTTTCTCTCTCTTCAGGGCCTTGTTCACCCTGAAGAAGTGCTCCATCGATGATGGCTGGTGGTACATTTCACCCCGGCCTAGGTGTCTCCGGTTCGACCTCCCTTCCTCGGTCAAGGGATGGAAGAGCCGGTTTTTCTTTGCCTCGGTCGACGATGTCGACTGGGCCTGGAGCGAACCGGACCAGTCCCCGAACCAGAATTCCCGAGTCGAGTCGGTGGACCAGGAGTCCTATACCCAGCTCCTGAGTGACGAGGTCCCGGCGCTCGAGGTTCTGCTTTCTGAGCAGAATCTTTTCGAGGCCGGTATCAGTCCCATCCGCGAGACCGGTGAGATTCGGCCCTTCATTGACCTCTGCCCCCCCCCCCCTTTTCTTCATAACTGAGCCGGCTGACCTTCTGTCTCTTTTGTCTTGCAGGGATGAAGTTTTCTTTGGAGAACCTCTTGGAGGGGGCGGCCCAGCGGGACATCGTAGAGATAGACGAGCCCGCAGCGAAGAGGGCTCGCACGGAGACGAGCCGAGAAGTCGTGGCGGCGACCGTGCCCAGCCCGGTTGCCGTCATTTCCCCGCCCAGACCACCTCAGGGCGGGGTCACTGATACTTCGGCCGCGCAAACTGGCGGCGCCGCAGAGAGAGCTCCAGCGTCCGCCGCTCCGCCCATCGCCGTGCCCGTCGTTGCTGTCGGCTCGACAGCACCGCCCGTGGCGATCGCCGGCCCGTCGGCTGCGGCTTCGGCTGAGGGGGCAGCTGCTGCAGGGGCCGGCCCGAAGGCTCCGGCACCGGTGATCACCCACCGGGACTCGGTCATCCTCGACAGGGGGCTGGCCGAGAAGATGATGGAGTACGCTTCCACCGCCCGGGACCGCCGAGCTCGGGGTGGCCGGGATTACGCGGACGCACTGCTCGGCATCCTTCCGCAGCTCTTCACGGTAAGCCCGAGCTTCTCCCTTTTCCTTTTTTCATATCTCAAGACTTACCTGCCTTTGCTCTGACCTGTGTCATTCTTGCCATTGCAGATCGGGAACGACGTCCTCCTACTGAGGAATTTCCTCGTAGGGAATGCCAAGAGGGACTCCGAGCGGGAGCAGAAGCTCGGCAAGCTTGCGACTGACGTCAAGGATCTAATGGAGAAGGGCGCCGAGCTGCGAGCCGACAAGCAAGCCCTCCAGTCCGACCTGGCCCGTTCCAAGGAGCGGAACAAGGAGTTGGAGGCCTCCTTGTCGGAGGAGCGGACCTCCACCCAGCGCCGAACTGAAGAGGAGGCGGCGGAGAAGGCCCGCCTGCAGGCCCACTCCCAATGGCTGGAGCGCCAGCTGGAGGAGGCCCAGCGAGATGCGGCCGCGGCGAAGGACCGGAGCGCCTACGTCAACGGGCTCCTGGAGGCGGCCAAGCGGGAAGCGCAAGAGGCCGTCCCCAAATTCTGGGCTTCCGACGAGTATACGGCGGAGGTCCGGGAGGCTGCCATGGACTCCTTCCTGAAGGGGTTCCGGATGTGCCGGGAGAAGGTGGGGGCCTTCTTCCCCCAGCTGGACCTGAGCGGAGTCGTAATCGGTGGCAGGAGGCCAGGAGGTGAGAGCAGGGCTTCCGGCATAGCCGAAGCGACACCTGCGGCGCCACCGTCCAGCGATGCCACGGCCCCGGAGCAGCCCCAGGAGCCGGCCGCGGTAGAAGTCGAAGTCGCAGCACTCGCGCCTCCGGCAGATGGCTCCGAACCCGCGGCCCAGTGATCCCGGCACTGTCATTTTGCTCTATTTCTGCTGATTTTGTTTTTTGGGGAGTCCCGGCCTGTCGGGGCTCCCAGCTTGTACTGACTGCTTATGCTAATGAAGATCTGATCTTTTACCGAAACCTTGTTCGTTGTCTCATCTTACTTTCCTCTTCTTTTCTTTCTGAGATGTCGATCTGGAACACTTGAAATAACTGCAGGCCCGGTCCTCCCTTTGCTTAAATCGAAGGATGGGGCCCGCTGAGTCACGTCGCAGCAGGGCGAGCCTTAGGCGGGCCCGACTTTGGGTCGCCTTCATGCTTGCGCAGACAACACGGTTTCTGCACCGTCTTCCAGGCCAAAGCCCGGGACCTCCGGACGGAGCTCAATGCCGCAGGCCTTCTCAAGCCTTGCACGGCTCTCTGAGCTGTACTCCGGGCTTGCACGGGCAAACTGGGAACGGTGCCACCTTCCAGGCCGAGGCCCAGGATCTTCCGGACTGAGCTCGATGCCGCAGGCTTTCTCAAGCCTTGCGCGGCTTGCTGAGCTGTGCTCCGGGCTTGTGTGGGCGAACTGGGTTCGGCGCCACCTTCCAGGTCGAAGCCCAGGATCTTCCGGACTGAGCTCGATGCCGCAGGCTTTCTCAAGCCTTGCGCGGCTTGCTGAGCTGTGCTCCGGGCTTGCGTGGGCGAACTGGGTTCGGCGCCACCTTCCAGGCCGAAGCCCAGGATCTTCCGGACTGAGCTCGATGCCGCAGGCTTTCTCAAGCCTTGCGCGGCTTGCTGAGCTGTGCTCCGGGCTTGCGTGGGCGAACTGGGTTCGGCGCCACCTTCCAGGCCGAAGCCCAGGATCTTCCGGACTGAGCTCGATGTCGCAGGCTTCTTGAGCCTTGCGCGGCTTGCTGAGCTGTGCTCCATCTTGCGTGGGCGAACTGGGTTCGGCACCACCTTCCAGGCCGAAGCCCAGGATCTTCCGGACTGAGCTCGATGCCGCAGGCCTTCTTGTTGAAGTTAGAGGGGAGTGTTTGAAGTGGGGAAGCTTTGTTACAGAAACTGGGAGCCTTATATTACTGGTAGTACATTCTCAAGTTCGAGGAGTTCCATGTCCGGGGGAACCTGGCACCTCCCAATTCTTCCAAGTAATATGCCCCATGAGGGAGGGCTTCCGCCACCCGATACGGGCCTTCCCAGTTGGGCGATAGCTTGCCGCATTCCCGGGGTTGGGATGCTTCGGCGCGCCGGAGAACCAAGTCTCCGGGACGAAAAGCCTTAGGCCGCACCCGGGAGTTGTAATATCTGGCTACACATTGCCGGTACGCTGCCATTCGGATTCGGGCCCTGTCCCTTGTTTCCTCGAGAAGGTCTAGGTTGAGCATCATCCTGGCCGGGTTTTCTGTCTCATCGTATTGCTCCACGCGCAGCGTGGGTAGGCTGAGCTCGATCGGGATGACTGCCTCAGCTCCGAAGACGAGGTTGAATGGAGTTTCGTCAGTAGCCGTCCTTGGGGTGGTGTGGTATGCCCAAAGGATGCTGGGAAGTTCATCGGCCCACCTGCCCTTGGCCTGGTCCAGCCACGTGCGGAGGCCCTGAAGAATGGTCCTGTTCGTGACTTCGGCCTCCCCGTTGGTCTGAGGGTGCGCCACCAAGGTAAAGCGATGCCTGATGCCGAGGTCGCTGCAGAATTCTTCGAATTCCCGGCAGTCGAACTGGCGTCCGTTGTCGGTGACCACGGTGTGGGGGATGCCGAAGTGGCAGACGATGGACTTCCAGAAGAACTTGGCGACGTTTGCTTCGGTGATCCTTGCCAAGGGTTCGGCCTCGACCCACTTCGTGAAGTAGTCGATAGCCACTATCAAGAACTTCCGCTGGCCCGACGCCGGTGGGAACGGGCCCAGGAGGTCCATCCCCCACTGGGCGAACGGCCAGGGGGCTGAGAGCTGAGAGATTGGGTTGGAGGGTCGCCGCTGCACCGTGGCGTGACGCTGGCACCGGTCGCATTTCTTCACGAAGTCGGCGGCATCTTCCTTCATTGTTTCCCAGAAGTAGCCCTGACGGAGGGCCTTGTACGCCAATGCCCTGCCCCCCACGTGGTTCCCGCAGATGCCTTCGTGAATCTCCTGGAGCACAAGCTTGGCTTCTGCGGGTCCTACGCACTTGAGGAGGGGGTAGGAGTAGGATCTTCGATACAATTGCCCATCCATCAGGACAAATCGCACGGCTTTTTTCCTGATGAGGCGAGCCACCTGTCGGTCCTCCGGCAGGGTGCCGCTGACGATGTACGCAGCGTACTTGTCCATCCAGCTGGGCTCCTGGCTGACCTGATGGACCTCCACCGGTGCTTCGAGGCTTGGGACCTCAAGGCGCTCCACATGAGCGCGTCCCAGCATCGCGTCCGGCAGGGTCGCCAGCCGGGAGAGGGCGTCCGCACGGGCGTTCTCCCCGCGAGGGATGTGGAAGATGTTGAAGCGGAGGAATTTGGACGCGCCCGCCTTGATGAGCTCCAAATACTTCGCCATTTGGGGGTCGTGCGCGACGTACCCTCCGGACACCTGCCCCGCTACGAGCTGGGAGTCAGTGAAAGCTCTGAGGTTGGTCACGCCCAGCTCGTGGGAGACTCTCAGTCCGGCAAGAAGTGCCTCGTACTCCGCCTGGTTATTCGTTGCGGGGAATTGGAAACGGAGTGCACACTCGGCGACGACCCCGTCGCCGTTGGCAAGGATGAGCCCAGCTCCGCTCCCGCCGGAGTTCGAGGCTCCGTCCACATGGAGGATCCAGGCGTCCTCTCCGGGCTCATCGGCGCCAACCTCCATCGACTGGGCCGGGGGATCTTCCTCGGGCTCCTTGCCCAAGGCTGCACACTCGACCAAAAAATCGGCCAGCACCTGCGCCTTCATGGCCGACCTTGGCCTGTATGCGATGTCGAACTCGCTGAGTTTTAGTGCCCACTTGGCCAACCGTCCCGAAGTATCAAGTCGGCTGAGCACCGCTTTCAGTGGTTGGTCCGTCAAGACGGCAATGGGGTGCGCTTGGAAATAGGGCCTGAGACGCTGGGCAGACACTATTAGCGCAAAAACAAGTTTCTCGGGCCTGGAATACCTGAGCTCCGCGTCTCGGAGGAGTTTGCTGGTATAGTACACCGGTCGCTGGAGCCCCTGGTCGTCGGTTCGGACCAAGATAGAGCTGACGGCCTCCGGGGTAACCGCCAAGTAGAGGGTAAGCTCCTCCCCCTCCTCAGGTCTGGACAGTAAAGGTGGCGATGCGAGCGTCTTCTTCAGCTCCTCGAAGGCCTGCTGACACTCCTCGGTCCAAGCAAAGCCATTCATCTTCCTCAGCATCTTGAAGAAGGGATGGCAACGGTCCGCCGACCTGGAAATAAAATGGCTGAGGGCCATGACTCGGCCGGTCAGTCGTTGCACCTGCTTCTTGGAGGCGGGCTGCTCCATGTCCAAGATGGCCTGGACCTTCTCCGGGTTGGCCTCAATCCCTCTTTGAGTCACCATAAACCCTAGGAACTTACCGGCGGAGATGCCGAAAGCGCACTTCGCCGGGTTCAGTTTTATCTGATGGCGCCGGAGGTTGCCGAACGTCTCCGTCAAGTCAGCCACGTGGTCCGAATCAAGTTTGCTCATCACCAGCATGTCGTCCACGTACACCTGCATGTTGCGGCCTATCTGGTCTTTGAAGATTTTACTGACCAGACGTTGATACGTCACGCCCGCGTTCTTGAGGCCGAAAGGCATCATCCTGTAGCAAAAAGTCCCGCGGTCAGTTATGAAGGCGGTGTGCTCTTCGTCCTCCGGGTTCATCCGGATCTGGTTATATCCGGAGAAGGCATCCATGAACGACAAAAGGCGATGCCCCGAGGTGGTGTCGACCAGCTGGTCAATCTTTGGAAGAGGAAAACTGTCCTTTGGGCAAGCTCGGTTGAGGTCGGTGTAGTCCACACAGATCCTCCACTTACCGCTACTCTTCTTTACCATGACCACGTTCGCCAGCCAGCTAGGGTACTGGACCTCTCGGACGAAACCGGCGGCGATGAGCTTTTCTACTTCCTCGTTTATCGCCTTCTGCCTCTCCATGGCGAAGCTTCTCTTCTTCTGGCGGACCGGGCGGCAACTTGGGTCCACATTCAGCCTGTGCATAATAACCTTGGGCGGGATGCCCGGCATGTCGGCTGTTGACCAGGCGAACACGTCAGCGTTGGCACGGAGGAACCCCAGCAAGCGGGTTCGCTCTTCCTCGGGGAGCTGAGCCCCGACTTGCACCATCTTCAGGGGGTCCGAATCGAGGGGAAAAGTCAGCAGGCGCTCTACGGGTCCTCCCCTGGGTTCCTTCTCTCTCAGATCGAGGTCGTCGATATCATGGGCGAGCTCCGCGCCCCTGGTGCCCGGGACCGTCTGGAGGCAGAGCGGGACTGGCTGGAGCGTCCCCCTCATCTCTCCGAGCCCGGAAGGCATGGGGAACTGCACCAACAGCCTCCTCGTGGAGATGGTGGCGTCCAGTTGGTTGAGCCCGGGACGCCCGAGGATGGCATTGTAAGGCGAAGGGAGCCTGACGACGGTGAATGTTATTAGGACGGTCGCTTACCGGGGCGGGGATCCGGCAGTGACCGGGAGAGTGATCTCCCCCTCGACCCCCACCGAGTCCCCTGTAAAACCTACCAGGGGGGTGTGCACTGGCTTCAGCTGTTCGGGGGACAAATTCATCCGAGAGAATGCATCGTAAAAAAGTACGTCAGCCGAGCTTCCACTATCCACCATGATTCGATGTACAGGATGCTTCGCGATGGTCATCTCGACCACCACGGCATCGTTGTTTACATTATCATTAATTTCCCTCCCTTTGGGAGGGATTACATTCTCCGGGACTTCCCGGGCTCTCTTCGTTAATCGGTCGGGCCTGCGCGAGATCATGCCCACGGGCTTCTCCGTTGGGCGGTTGTCGATCGCAGGGACAGGCGGTAGGGCCGCGAGCGGTCGCCCTTCAGAGGGGGCCTCGCTCTTGACAAACTTCCTAAGGTAACCCCTGCTGATCAGCTCCTCAATCTCCTGCTTCAGATGGCGACACTCCTCCGTGTCATGCCCGTGTTCGCGATGGAACTGGCAGTACTTTGATCTGTCTCGGACGGCTCTCGGGTTCTGAGGAGGAGGTCGGTGGAGGTAGCGCTCGCCCTCGATTTCCATGAGGATCTTCGTTCGAGGTGCGAGGAGAGGGGTGTACCTCCGCTCAGGAGTGGCTTCGCCCCTCGGCTTTGGATTTGGGCGGAGGTCGGTAGATGGCCCGGGCCTCCGAGCTCCCGGGGTGTCCCTCGGGAGCGGCTTCTTTGGAGTCTTCCCGTCCAGCTCTCGACGGGTGCGGTCGGCCTCCTCCGCTCGGATGTACTTGTGGACGCGGAGGAGGAGCTCGGAATACGTCCTGGGTGGCTTCTTGTCCAGGGAATAAGTTAGGCGGGACGTCTTGAGTCCGCGCTTCAAGGCCAGCATGGCGACGGGCTCGTCCAAGCTGTAGATTTCTAGGGCTGCGGTCTTGAACCGGGTGATGTAGTCCCGGAGCAGCTCCTGGTCCTGCTGGCGGATGGAAAAGAGGCTGTCCACCTCTCTAGGCACCTTTCGACAAGCATCGAAGTGCGCCACAAACCTTCCTTCCAACTGATGGAAGGAGCAGATGGATCCGGGCTCGAGGCGGGTGAACCAGACTCGAGCGGCCTTCCGAAGGGTTGCCGGGAAGGCGATGCACAGAAGGGCGTCGGTGGCCCCCTGGACCCTCATGAGAGCCTTATAGCTCTCCAAATGATCCAGGGGATCGGTGGTTCCGTCGTAGGGATCCACCGGCGGCATGCGGAACCATTTCGGGATCGGTTCTGCCTGGATTTCTTCAGAGAAAGGGGGGCGGGAGTCGTAGCCCGTCGGGTCTGCCGACGAGTTCTGTAGGTCGGCGAATCGGCGGGCGAACTCCGCCAGCTTGCGCTCGTGCTCCTCCAGGCACCTCTCGGCCTGGCGCCTGATGGCTTCATCGGTGGAGTCTTCCACGAGGCTGCGGGTGAAGGGGGCGCCGATCGGTCTCGGCGCGAGGTCTGGCCTCGGCGTCGCTTATTGCGATGCACCGTTTCGGCCCCATCGGCCGGGGATCGACTCTCGTGATCCTCCGAACCAGAATAGTTTCTCTTTGCAGGAGCTTGGTGGCTCCCCCGGGGGTTGGAGATGGCCCTCGGGTGGGATGGCCTGCCCTGGATTGAGCACAGGCTCCCACGCTGCCCCGCGGCTCGGGCCGCGGGGGTCCCTGGCTGCGGCTGAGTGGCTAGGGACCGTTGCTGATGCTGAAGCTGTCGGACCGCTGAGGTCAAGGTCTGCAGCTGCTGGACGATGGCCGCAAGGGATCCGTCCACCTGGGCAGGCTGCTGTGGAAGAGGAGGGGGAGCCGGAAGCTCCCTTTCGGGGCTTTGGCCCCCTGGAGGGGAGTGGACATCCCCCACGCGGCTGGTGGACGCCTCACGACCACGAGTGACCACCATTGCTGGAGAGCGTGACACCTACAGAAAGCTGGTTCCCGCTAGGGGTTAGTGTCCTGCCCCCCTACCTGGCGCGCCAATCTGTTGCCGCTCTCACCGCCGCGCCCGTGCCACGGATCGGCCGATCCTTCCTGACCGCCTGGCGAGGGAGCCTCCCTTCCCGCGGAAAACCTGCAACAAAGGGGTTAGAGGACCCTGGCCGGGGATCCCGGCGAGGGAGCTCCGACGGTCAAGTCAGTAGACGATGAGAAGGAACAGACCCTCCAGCCGGACCCCCTAAAGGGTTCCAGACTCGGAGAGTTAACTGGTGAAGGAAACGCTCTGGGGACCAGAATCTCGGCTGGGCCTCCTTGCTCGCCGAGCCTTCCAGCCTTCCCTCTCGAGATTTCTGGCTTTTCTCTCGGTGCAAGGCCTTGTGCCCGTGCCTCCTCCTTGTCCCCAGGCTAATTTTTGCTTACCTTGTCGTCCCCAGATTCTTCCTTCTTTATCCCCTTCCGTCGCGCGTTTGTCTTTTTCCGCCTCGGGAACCCCCCTCCCCCGTCCTCTTCTCTTTTCCCTTTTTGGTGAAGGGTGCCAGGCGGCTTTCCGACCTCGTCCGTCGGGCCCAGCATGGGAAAGGCAAGGACAGAAGAGAGAGAGGGGAGGGCGGTGCTGGCAGGGCGGCCGGTCAGGCCTCAGGCCTGGTGAGAGCGCCCTCTTCCCCAAGCGTGGGCGCCATCTATCTATGGGGCCTGTGTCATCAGGGTTGCGTCTCTCGGCTGCGGGGCCTGTCGGGCCGATGCTAGCGATGTTCTGTGTGCCGCCGCCCTCCGTACAAGATGCCGTCTGGGATTCGTACGGCCCGAGGGACGGCCTCGGGGCCCGTCTCTCGCTCCCCAGGGCCCTCGCCGTACGAGCGGTCTGACCTCGGCTGAGTTGGGCCCGTCTCTGGGGGCCACCTGGCGAAGGGCGAAGGATCAGCCGACCTCGGCTTAGGTGGACCCCTCCTGGGTGGACACCTGGCGAGGTGGCAGGAGGTTGCCTGGCTTCGGGCGAGGTGGGCCCGTCTCCGGGTAGCCACCTGGCGAAGGGCGAAGGATCAGTTGACCTCGGCTTAGGTGGACCCCTCCCGGGTGGACACCTGGCGAGGTGGCAGGAGGTCGCCTGGCTTCGGCCGAGGTGGGCCCGTCTCCGGGTGGCCACCTGGCGAAGGGCGAAGGATCAACCGACCTCGGCTTAGGTGGACCCCTCCCGGGTGGACACCTGGCGAGGTGGCAGGAGGTCGCCTGGCTTCGGCCGAGGTGGGCCCGTCTCCGGGTGGCCACCTGGCGAAGGGCGAAGGATCAGCCGACCTCGGCTTAGGTGGACCCCTCCCGGGCGGACACCTGGCGAGGTGGCAGGAGGTCGCCTGGCTTCGGCCGAGGTGGGCCCATCTCCGGGTGGCCACCTGGCGAAGGGCGAAGGATCAGCCGACCTCGGCTTAGGTGGACCCCTCCCGGGTGGACACCTGGCGAGGTGGCAGGAGGTCGCCTGGCTTCGACCGAGGTGGGCCCGTCTCCGGGTGGCCTCCTGGCGAAGGACGAAGGATCAGCCGACCTCGGCTTCGGTGGACCCCTCCTGGGTGGACACCTGGCGAGGCGGCAAGAGGTCGCCCGACCTTGGCCGACCTCACTTAAGCGGACCCCTCCGGTCCCGGGCGCCAATGAGATGGTAGAGGAACTCCGAGCCGAGCTCGACCTCGGCGAGGGCGGTTTGCCTTAGGCAGTCGTCGTGTAGTGTAGTCTTGCCGACCCTAACCTTGAGGACGTGGCGCTGACTAGGCCGGGAAAACTTACACGTGACTCGCTCGTATTCGACGATACCTGAGCCTGGCCACGTCACTGTCACGGCTGTAACAAATAGGTTATATGAATACAAGAGGAAGAGGGGTGGGGTATTTATATGAGTTCCCATGCCCTCTCCTAATTAGGATAGGATCACATAATTTGAGTAGGAAGAGGGTTATAAAGTTTGAATGCAATTACAATTCCCAAAGAACTTAGGAATAGAAATCCTAAATAGGTTAGGAAGGAATATTCTTGTGTTGTCCTAGTCTTCTTTCCTCCCTTGGACCGGTCAAAGGCTTGTGCTCCTCTTGGAATTTGTCTTGGACCTCATGGGCAGCAGCAAAGGGCATCCTCCTTGGGCTTGGGGAAAAATTAGATGGGCCCTGGTTGGCTTCCAAGGGCTGGGGCGCATGGATCTGGTGCCTGGGCTAGAAAACCCTGGGCACCCATTCTGAAATGGACTTGGAGAAAAGCCTGGGATGCCTCCTCTTACTGGGCTCTTAGGCTTGAGATGTTCTTGGGCTAGGGCACCTGGCATATACCTGTAATCATGGGGCACCCTTGGTCTTGGAATATACTATGGCATCTGGAGGGCATCTTGGTATCTGGAAGGCATCTATGGGGAATCTTGGTATCTGGGGTGGCAATCAAGGCCTGTTATGCTGATGTGAAAGCCTCTGGCTCTTGGATGAGGCCTGGTAGAACTCTAAAATAGGGTATCCTTTTCTCTTGTACAAAATTGGACCGATATTGGACTAATACAAATACTGGACTTAATGGGACTCAACTGAACTGGACTAGAGTCGAGACAAACCAACTTGGACATCTTGCCTCAACTTATTACAGGACTCAATCTTACTTGATTACAAAATTTGACACATAGGCAAGGGCTCAAAATCCTAATTAGTAAACCAGATAGGGCCCAGTAATTTGTGTCAGATCCTGGTGCCCCCACCAGTCATGATCCTTCTTGTGCCAAGTGACAAAATTTTTGTCTCTTCGGTTCCTAGCCGAAATCTCCACTTGCCATGTGGCAATAACCAGTTGCAGGAAAGCCAAGGGCATGAAAAGAGAAGGGAAGTATTGGAGAATTTTAAGATACTTATAGCAGAAGGACTCTACCTTATCAATTTGGTGCCAACAATGAAGGGATGTGTCCCTTCATTGTGCGCATTCCACTTTCATGCCACTTCCCACCAATTTGATCGGTCAAAGCATACCTGATATGGGTGTCATATGTAATAGAATTAAAAGGGCTTTATGATGCACGACGAAAAATCGATGTAACCTGGTTATTTGGAAAACAAGGAAATAACTAAACAAACTAGGACCGTGGGAGGGCTAAGAAGCCTCCTGGGACTAGGGCATACTGACACTAAAATCCTAAGATAGCTGATCTCTTTTGTTTTCAATTTTTCTGGGTGGATGTGGCGAAGGAAGGATGAAGATGGGGGACCGGGAAGTGGAACTCATGGCCCTGAGACTCACTCTAGCGGGGGACGCACACAGAAAGTCAGGGGTCAAAGCCTAAAGCTACTCTCCCGAGGGATCACAGCACCATCTACCCTGAGCATAAAGCTACCCTCCCAAAGGGGTCACAGCACCAACTACCCTGAGCTCCCATCGAACCCATAATGCACACAGCAGGGCTCTCACATAGATGCGCTAGGATGACTCTCGAAGGACACGAGGGGATAAAGAAGACGAGATAGGGGACAACTAGGGTGCTCATCGAACCCATAATGCACACAGCAGGGAATGCCTCACACCCCTCATCGAACCCATAATGAAAATAGCAGGGAACGAAGCAAAACGGGCCTCAACCCAGAACCAGAACCAGAACCAACCTAAAAATCTATATCAAATCTCTCTTTCTCCTTATTACAGGGGGAGAGGGGGCCTTTATATAGAAAAACCAAAATCCTTAGTTTCTTAGCCTCTAAGTAAACTAAAAAAGGAAAATAAATTACATCAAAATTCGTGTTGCATCAAAAGTGGTGCTAATTTGCTCTGAGAAGCATGTTGGATTGATGATCTGCTCCAGAAAGCATGC
Organism: Areca catechu; assembly: GCA_021397845.1. Classification (NCBI taxonomy): domain Eukaryota; kingdom Viridiplantae; phylum Streptophyta; class Magnoliopsida; order Arecales; family Arecaceae; genus Areca; species Areca catechu. Next base: position 99,639,325 of record CM038045.1, read on the forward strand.
TGCTCTGAAATTTTGGCTACTCTGGAAGCCGTGCAAACTCCTCACATGGTCGTGTGAGGGTGGATCGCCCGACGGAGCACATGGCCGGTGACTGGGAAGCAGGCGACGGACGACAAGTGGCGGACAGCTGGCAGCGGGCCGCAGGCGAGGCGGCACAAGGACTGACACGGCACGCCCAGCGTGCCGTTTGGTCTCCCATGGTCGTGGGAGACCTCCTAGGCACCGGCGCGGCCGGTGGACGGTGGGGGAGGCCGTGGACGGTAGGAAGGTGGCCAACGGACAGGCGGGCAGCGGTGGCGGTGTCAGGCGATGGACGGCGGCGTCACACGGCCAAACGCGGGCGGACAGACGCCTCCCACGTCCGTTCGTCCTAGATGGTGCGGGATTAAATCCCGAATTATAGATCAAAATAAGTTGTAGAGAATTATGTATGAATTTTTGAAGTCAAGCATGCAGATTAGGACCTAGAAAGTAATAAAGAAGGATCGCCGGGGCTGAGAAGCCTCGGTTAGGGCAAGTTCTCCTTCAATATAATTACTGGAGATAGAGTGGGTGTACCTGACAATGTCTGAAGCACCCGATGAAGATTGTAGTGAAGGAATCTCTCGTTCCTCAATGGATGCGGCCTGGAAAATCGAGCCAAAGACCCGCGGATACCCGGCTTTCTGCTCGATGGTCCGATTGAGGCTTGGCTGGAGTCGTTGGATTCGTAGGAACTCGGTGACCTGCAAATGACCTATCATGGGTTAGAAAACTCAGGGGAAATCAAGAAAATAAAGGAAAACAGCAAAGGGAAAAGGAATTTTGGAGTGGGCGGCCAAGGCTCTAGAGGATTGACTGGCGGCAGGAAGTAGTTGCAAACACCGGGAAGAAGAACTCACAAACCCCTTTATGCACACATTAGGGAACACAAAGCAATATAATAGAACCCAAGTTTAATTCATATATCAAAATCAATCCTCATACAAGAGACTAGGGTCCTTTAAATAGACCTTTAGTCTTGGGCCCCAAGTAAGGATACAATTGACATTACATAAGAATCATTTTCCCTCTCAAACCCTAGCTAAAAAATAAGGAAATATTATGTAGAAAAAATCCCTAAACTTCTCTTGGCTTGGTCAACACTCCAAGGATGCCTAGGGGGGCGTGTTGGGCTTCTAAGAGCAGCAAGGGGCCAGCCCAAAGGGGCTTGGGTGTATGGGTTTGGGCCTCTGGAAGCTGGGGTGGCCTGGTAGCCAGGTAGCAGGAATATTCTATAGTATCTTGCTTCTTAGGGGCTTGGGCTTGGCACCTGGGCTTGATTTAATTGGGCTAGGATGCAGATGGACCTCTAAAATTATGGATGCCTTGGCCTATGAATATATTTTGCATCTGGAAGGGAATCTGGGCATTTGGAGGGCATCTACAAGGAATCAGGGTTTCTAATTTTCTTCCAGGGGTTTTCAAATCTTCAAGCTGGGTTGGACTTGGGCTAAACTTCTATGTCTTCAATCTGGTTGGACTTGATCTTCACTTGTATGATGTGGTCTTGAGTCTTCAGTATGCTTGGACAGGACTCAAAAAAAAAAAATTAGCTCGACATGAGCTGACTAACAATGGACTGAACTAGCTCAACATGAGCTGACTAGTACATAACTGAAATAACAATTCAAAAGACTCAAATAACAACTAAAATGGACTCAAATGGGCTAAGCCCTTATTACAGATGGACTCATAAATTATTGATCAATCCATAGAGGATTGAAAAGCCTCTGTCTTATTCTGGTACCTCTAGTGTCCCCACCAATTCTCCCGGGATGAGAGGAACTCGACCCTGTCGAGTGAAGATCAAGCTGGCTCACATATCTCTCGAGGAGGTCTGGGTTGAGGCATTGCAAGTCCTCTTGAGAAATCCATGAATCGTTCGACTCTGGCTGGCCTTACCATCAGACCAGGAAGCGTTGATAGCCACGGCCCTGGATCATGATGGCTTGATCATCCAGGATACGCTCGATCCGTTCTCCTCTCTCGGGCCAAATTTGTTAGTGGAAACTTTGGGTTAGGGTCACTCATAACAGGAGGGGATAGGTCCAAAGGCCTCACTAGGTATCGCTACCAGTTCCCTGTACTCAACCAGGTCTATAATATTGAAGGTAAAACTAATGCCCAAATCCAAAGGCAAGTCTAACATCTAGGCATTTGATCCAACCTTCTCTATCACTTTAAAAGGTCTGGCTCTGCAAGCATGAAGCTTCTTTTAGGCCTAAGCCTAACCAAGATAGAATCCACTACATCAAATTCTTTGATCCATCTTCGGGTATTAGCCAGTTGTTTCAAAATTAGTGTAGGTGGTGAACATGCTGGGCACATGCAGACTCCTAACAAGATGGTGCAAAGGACTCAAACCTACACCTAACAGACTTGACTCTGCATTCCTATGGAAGGAAATTTTATTAAACTCTTTAAACCTAAACCTAAGAGATTATAGGTTCTCTAGGTTTGATCCTAGCTTGACATGCACATGAAAATTTACAATGGGCTCCTAACAAATTCCAAAGGGTATGCCAGAAGTATAATGCAAACCTAACATGCGTGATGAATGCATGCAGCATGCTAATCTCAGCTAAATGCAATCTAATGATCCTAGAAATGCTGGAGGTGTTTGGAAAGGGTAGAAAATAGGAAGTGGGTTCAAAATTAGTCTGGTAGGGTAGGGAAAAAGGTTCAAGGTCAGTTAGATAAAGTAGGATAAAAGAAGGGGCATCAGGGACTAATCCTAGACTAATGAGGCTAACCTTATGGGGTTGCGATATATCTATGGGGTTTATATAATGGAAGGATGGGTTATTAATCTTAGGGAAGAGGTACTTAATGGGAACTATAAGAGGAGGCTCATCTTGAGGGTACAGATTCAAAGAGATCAGGTCCTTAATAAATTCTTCTGGTTCCTGTATTTTTTGACTAGACTCTATAATTTGGCTCTCCTCTATGGTTTCCTCAGGTAAAGCTCGAGCAACAGTACCTAGGTTCTCTTCCTCTATTTGTTCTTCCATTATAGCTTTGGGTTGGATGTGGTCAAGGTCAACTAGCTTTGGGTTGGTTTCTACCTGGGTATCTACTAAGTCAGCTAATTCGAGGTCTACTAAAGGTGTCTCCTTTTCTCCCACATACTCATCCACTAAGTTCACAACAGCTTCATATATTTCCGCTTTAATGTAAGCCTTGTCAATTAAAGGGATGGTAGGGGAAGGTCGACTAAGGAAAATTGGCTAGGTCCCAGTTTCTGAGTATGGGCACTAATCCTAGTAGGTTCAGGTTGACTAAGGGGTAGTGGCTTACTACAGGGTTCAGATTTGGGGGTACTAGTCCTATGAGGTTCAAGTTGACTAGGGGAAACATGACTAGTACTAGGCTGATACCTAGGGGTTATGGGCTCCCTGGGCTCAAAGGACAAGGACACAGATCTATGGGTCATGGGATTATAGGATCGGGAGTTAAAGGATTTTGGATCATCTCTATGGGTCTTGGGTCTACTGGGCTCATGGGCTATAGGCTCATAGGTTCTAGAGTCATAGGATTTGGAGTCATAAGATCTATAGGTTGTGGGTATACTAGGTTTATAGGAAGTGGGTGCATAGGACCTATGTTCATAGGTTTTGGGTACATTGTTTCTAGGTTCATATAATTTGGATAAAGGTGGCTCAGGTTTGGATATAGTCTGGGTCATATGGGTTTTCTCTAGGGTTCCTCGTCGGGCATCTAGTTGATCAAGTCTACGATTGATGGATTGGACTAACCTCTCTCCAAGGGCATCAATTTTAGCATCAAGATGATCCATGGATTCAGCCATTTGTGAAGGAGGTGGGTGATATGAAATCCCTGATCTAGTGCTCATGCAAGACTCAATCAGACTGACTACAACTGACTAGACATAGAGTCCAAACTAGATGCTCAATCAGGGTGGCAAACTAGCCTATAATAACCTTGTACCCAGCCAGGCAGGTGTAAGGGGAGTGTTAGGTCCCTGATTGCCAAGCCTAGACACCAATCAAAGATTGGCTAGATAGGCGGACCAGCACACAAGCCCTTCAGGATTGAATCCCTGACCACCATTCTAGACACTGAGCACAAAGCACACATAGGATAGCTTGACACAATGATCTGACACTTAGCCTGGACCTAACTAGTGGGGTCCCTAGCCCACTAGGGCAAATTAAGTCTAATCGATTTTAAGTTAGGCTTGGGACCGAATGCAGGGGATGTGGTTTTGGGATAAGGAGAGGTGATCAAATCCTCCCCCCATCTGACATAGAAAGAGTGCTCTTAAAAGTAGATTATGCAATGATGGCAAGCAGATGATGCAACTTAGGGTTTAGTATTTTGGCTATTTTTATATATGTAATTTTTTTTTTGTCCTTCTGCAGAGATATGATTTGTAGCAAATGACCTAATATACTAGAAACATACTAAAATTAGAAGATATGCAAAGAGATGCTAAACAAAACCCTAAAACTTCCAAACTTGTCTTGCTGAAAAAAAATAGAGCCAAACATTTACAGGCTGTATTTCGGCTTGCAGAAAATCCACAGATTGAAATAAAATATAAAAAAATTCTTGAAATTAATTTGAATTATGATAAATCCATAGAAATAAATTTCATAATTTTTGGAGTTCTGATCAGAGAGAAATAATTAAGAAAATAGAGCATATACGAGCTGAAAAAATTGCAGAAAACAAGCCCTAATCTAAGCTCTGATACCAGATGATGCGGGACTAATATGCATGCAATTATTTTTGTGTGTTTTATATATAGAGATAAGTGATGAAATCCTGAATTATAGATCAAAATAAGTTGTAGAGAATTATGTATGAATTTTTGAAGTCAAGCATGCAGATTAGGACCTAGAAAGTAATAAAGAAGGATCGTCAGGGCTGAGAAGCCTCGGTTAGGGCAAGTTCTCCTACAATATAATTACTGGAGGTAGAGGGGGTGTACCTGACAATGTCTGAAGCACCCGGTGAAGATCACAGTGAAGGGATCTCTCTTTCCTCGATGGATACGGCCTGAAAAACCAAGCCAAAGACCCGTGGATACCCGGCTTTCTGCTCGGTGGTTCGATTGAGGCTTGGCTGGAGTCGTTGGATTCATAGGAACTCGGGGAACTGCAAACGACCTATCAGGGGTTAAAAACTCAGAGGAAATCAAGAAAATAAAGGAAAACAGTAAAGAAAAAAGGAATTTTGGAGTGGGCGGCCAAGGCTCTGGAGGATTGACTGGCGGCAGGAAGTAGTTGCAAACACCGGGAAGAAGAACTCACAAACCCCTTTATGCACACATCAGGGTAACACAAAGAAATATAATCTAACTCAAGTTTAATTCATATATCAAAATCAATCCTCATACAAGAGACTAGGGTCTTTTAAATAGACCTTTAGTCTTGGGCCCCAAGTAAGGGTACAATTGACATTACATAATAATCATTTTCCCTCTCAAACCCTAGCTAAAAAATAAGGAAACATTAGGTAGAAAAAATCCCTAAAAATTCTCTTGGCTTGGTCAACACTCCAAGGATGCCTAGGGGGGCATGTTGGGCTTCTAAGAGCAGCAAGGGGCCGGCCCAAAGGGTCTTGGGCATATGGGTTTGGGCCTCTGGAAGCTGGGGTGGCCTGGTAGCCAGGTAGCAGGAATATTCCCTAGTATCTTGCTTCTTAGGGGCTTGGGCTTGGCGCCTAGGCTTGATTTCATTGGGCTAGGATGCAGATGGACCTCTAAAATCATGGATGCCTTGGTCTATGAATATACTTTGCATCTGGAAGGGAATCTGGGTATCTGGAGGGCATCTACAAGAAATCCGGGTTTCTGATTTTCCTCCTGGGGTCTTCAAATCTTCAAGCTGGGTTGGACTTGGGCTAAACTTCCATGTCTTCAATCTGGTTGGACTTGGTCTTCACTTGTATGTTGTGGTCTTGAATCTTCAGTTTGCTTGGACAGGACTCAAAAAAAATAAAATTAGCTTGACATGAGCTGACTAACATTGGACTGAACTAGCTCAACATGAGCTGACTAGTACAGAACTGAAATAATAACTCCCAAGACTCAAATAACAACTAAAATGGACTCAAATGGGCTATGCCCTTATTACAGGTGGACTCATAAATTATTGATCAATCCATAGAGGGTTGAAAAGCCTCTGTCTTATTCTGGTACCTCTGGTGTCCCCACCACTTTATCACTTAAAAGGTGATTAACAAGCAGAAGGACTCTTGGTCTTTCTGCACCCCTTTAATTGCCGCATATCACATTTGGCGCCAAGAGTCCCTTGCCTTTGGGACTCTTGGTATTAGGCACATAAGAGCCTTAATAATATCAAATAAAATCTAATAAAATCACCCCACTTAGGACTCAACCCAATTTAGGATTTCCTTAAATTGGTTATCCCATTTAGCAACCTTTAGAGCTAATTCAATTGGGTTAGGAGTGAGGTTAGCCTACACATGCTAGTATGTAATCTAGCAAACCAATTAGGATCCTATGATCCTAATTAAATACCAATTGACTTTCTAGGCCAATTACCTAATGTGTGTGACCCTTTGGGTTCCATATCTAGCCAACAATAGGTCTAGGTCCTATCCAATTCGATCCAATCGAATCCGATTTGACCTAATTAGGTCAAATTGAGCTGACCTAAGTTGCCAATTCGAACTAGCTTTCAAATTGACTCATGAATCTAATCAAATTGAATCATAAAAACCTACAAGACATGATTGATTTCTAGCAATGTGTCATGCCTACCCGGAAGATGAGGAATTTGGTGAAAAGTAACAAAATATCCTTCAATGAAAAGTTACCGTGCAATTCAATCTTTCAAACTCCCTTTATCCCAAATAAGTGATGGGTATGGAAAATTATCAAACCCTAGCACTTAGTCATTTCGAATCTCTATTCAATAATGAAGACTCTACTGATGACTAATTAGAAAACACTTCTAATCTCATCTTGCTTTGATCAAAGACTCCTTGAGTCATCAATTGAAAAGATTACATGGGATAACATTTTCTCTTACTAGGAATGATCAATTCCTTGTTGGTCCACTCACATCCTTCATACACATTTCACCATATCCGAGAACACCCCGTACATGACTCAATGTCATGAATGAGTATGAACCAAAATATGGCTTAGTGTGCATAAAGAACCATGGTGACCTCAGGTCTAAAGATCACTTGCATAACTTCCACTATGAGAACTATTTTTTGACAAGTAGTAAGACTTCCATAAGATATTCTCAGTACTGATCAATTCAGTGAACTCATACCCTAATGAGCACCCTTATCCTTGATTAGTGTCTCTACACAAGTGGCTGTGAGACCAACCACCCTTTCCATCGAGCATACATAGGATGAGCTTGTCTTTCCGGAAGCATCGATCCCTAAATCGATGATCCAATGACTAGGAACATTTTAGATTAGAGTTTAAAGAACTTAGGTCTCACCATTTTGATCTTCATCATAAGCCTAATTCCTTTATCCTAATCTACGAGGTTCATCATGATCTTTAAATAAGATACAGCAGTATGATGAAACAAGATGCCTTTTATTAATACAAAAATATCATACAAGAGTTTGGAAGATTACAAAAATATCCTTTCAAAGATTGGCTTTTAGGACACTTTTCTTTCAATTTCTCACTTGCACTAAAGCCAATCACTCTTGTATTTTATACCCATACAATCTAAGTGGCGATCAAACTGCTGTTGGGGTAGTGCTTTAGTGAATGTGTCTTCTATATTGTTCTTTATATCTACTCGTTCGATGATAATATCTTGTTTTTGAATGAAGTGGAAGAATCTTAGGATGTGCTTGGGCTTATTATAAGACCTTGGTTCCTCAGCTTGCACAATAACTCTAGTGTTATCACAATAAAGTGACACCGGTTGTTCTATAGTAGAAACCATGCTTAATTTCTTGATGAATTTCTTCATTCACATAGCTTCTCTTAGGGCTTCATTTATAGCTATGTATTCTGCCTACTCACTACACCACCATATAGGGTGAAAACATATCCTGATATGGATTTGCTATCATCTGGATCTGATTGAAAACTATAATCTGTATATCCTTCAAGTTTTATATCTGATCCACCATATAGAAGAAAAACATCTTTAGTCCTTCTCAGGTACTTAAAAATTTTTTTATAGCTTTCAAATGATCCTCTCTTGGATCTACCTGAAACCTGCTCACAATGCCCAAGGCATAAGCAACATGAGACCTGGTACACAACATGGCATACATAATTGATCCTATAGTCGAAGCATAAGGAATCATAGCCATCCTCTCTCTTTCTTCCAATGTCTTAGGAGACTTTTTCTTGGAGAGATGTATGCCTTCACTCATGGATAAGTAACCCCTCTTATTTCCATCCATGTTGAATCTCTTCAACACTAAGTCAATATACCTGGATTGGGATAAGCCTAGTATCCTCTTAGATCTATCTCTATAGATCTTTATCCCTAATATATAGGATGCCTCCCCAGATCCTTCATGGAAAACTTTGATGATAGCCAAGTTTTGATTGATTGTAACATTGAAATATTATTCCCAATGATAAGTATGTCATTGACATACAAAACCAAAAAGATAATTGCATTCCCAGTTATCTTTTTATATGCACAAGGTTCATCCACATTTCTAATGAAACCAAATTCTTTAATTGCTTCATCAAAATGGATGTTCCAACTCCTCGATGCTTGCTTTAATATATATATGAATTTTTTAAGTTGCATACTTGATTTGGTCTCCCACTTGAGACAAACCCTTCTGGTTGTGATATATAGACTTCTTCCTCAAGATATCCATTGATGAAAGCAGTCTTTACATCCATCTGCTAGATTTCATAATCATAGTATGCTGCTATTGCAAGCAAACTCTTGATGGACTTAAGCATTGCTACTGGTGAAAAGGTTTTATCATAGTCAATACCATGCTTTTGTTTGAAACCTTTTGCCACTAGCCTAGCCTTGTAGGTATCTACTTGGCCATCTACTCCAATCTTCTTCTTGAAGACCCATTTACACCCTATTGGGTTAATTCCTTCAGGTGGATCTACCAAAGTCCAAACCTGATTGGAATACATGGAGTCCATTTTAGATTTCATGGCATTTAGCCATTTATCAGAGTTTCTACTCTCGATAGCTTCCGTATAGGTCATAGGATCATCATCTTAAATGATACTGGCCTCATTATCATTTCCAATGAAAAAGCCATATCTGAGAGGTGCACCCCATACCCTTTCTGACCTTCGGAGAGGAGGTGTGTGTTGTGGCTGTTCCTGATCAACAAGAACATTTGGTTGAGGAATTTTATTCAAAGACTCTTTAGGTATTGATTGTTGGTTTTGAACTTCACTAAGTTCAAGTGTTGTTCCGCTACTTCTTTCTTGGATAAATTCTTGCTCTAAGAATGTAGCATGTCTACTAACAAATACCTTTTATTCCATAGTATGATAAAAGAGGTATCCAACACTCTCTTTAGGATAACAAATGAACCTGCATTTGTCAGCCCTAGCACTTAACTTATGTCCAAAATTATTTTTGACATAAACATAGCAACCCCAAATCTTCAAGTATTTAAGATTTGGCCTTTTGCCATTCCATACCTCATATGGTGTGCTAGTTACTGACTTTGATAGTACCCTGTTCAATATATAAGTAGCAATTTCTAGGACATATCCTCAGAAGGAAATAGAAAGATCTATGAAGCTCATCATGGACCTCACCATGTCTAACAAGGTGTAATTTCTCCTTTCTGCCATACCATTTAATTGGGGTGTATAAGGAGGAGTCCATGCAGAGAGTATGCCTTTGTCTTTAAGATGGTTTAGAAACTCACTAGACAAGTATTCGTCTCCTCGATCAGAATGAAGAATCTTAATACTATGTCCAGTTTGTTTCTCAACCATACTTTGATACTCTTTAAACTTATCAAAGGTTTCGGACTTGTGTTTCATCAGATCCACATGTCCAAACCTAAATAAGTCATCAATAAATATGATGAAGTAAGAGTATCCACCTCTGGCCTGAGTTGTCATAGGTCCACATACATCAGTATGCATAAGACCTAATAATTCAGTCGCCATGTCTTCATGTCCAGTGAATGGAGACTTGGTTAATTTACCTGTGAGGCAAGATTCATAAGTTCCTAATGATTATAAATCATAAAGATCAAAGTAATTATCTTTGACAAACTTGTTTATCCTTGACTCACTTATATGACCTAATCGGCAATGCCAGAAAAATGTGACATTGACATTATCTCTCTTTCTTTTTTTGTTATCAACAAGTAATATTTTATCATTGAGTTCTAAAGTTAAAAGAACATTGATAAAATAACCATGTCCAAATATTTTATTAGAATGAAGAATAGAGTAGCCAATGCTCTTTACACTTATTTCAAATCCTTGTTGCAATAACAAGGGTATCGAAATAATGTTTCTTATAACATTTGGAACATAGTAGTAGTCTTCTAACTTTAATATACTATCCAAAGGTAATAATAGAAGATAGGTGCCCATAACTTTAGCGTACATGGCTTCACCACTTGCACCATATAGCTCAAAGTCACCTTTCTTCAAGCTTTTAATTCTGTGGAGTCCCTATAATGACTTACAGATATGAGACCCACATGCGGTATCCAATATCCATGAATTAGAAATAGAAGCACTCAATGATAATATGGTTTGTATCATGTACAAACCTTTAGATGCTTCTCTGGCATCTTGCTTCACACTTGCAAGATATATCTTATCATTTTTCTTCCAATGCCCTTGCTTGCCACAGTGGAAATAGGCTCCATCATTTATAGCCTTTTTTGCTTTCTTCTTCTTCTGGATGCTCTTTTTAGGGTTGAGTTTCTTTCTCAAACCCTTCTTCATTGCCTTTTTCTTTCCATCAACAAGAAGAAGATGAGCCTTATCTCCCTTAGAATGGCTCTCTACTATCTTAAGCATGTTAAGTAGCTCAGGAAAAGAAGTATTTAGTTTATTCATATGATAATTTAGAGTAAACTGAGAGAAGAAATCTGGAAGTGATTGCAGAATCAAGTATTAGTTGAGTTCACCATCCATTATAAATCCTAATTGACCTAATTGGGTGATTAAGTTAATCATTTTCAGAACATGGGTTTGAACTGATGAACCCTCACTCATACATGCACAGAATAACTGCTTCGATATCTCGTACCGAGCAGCCCTACTTTGCTCTTCATAAAGCTCCTAAAGATTGAGCAATATGGACTGAGGTTCCATCTCTTCATGTTGCCTTGGAAGATCATTGCTCATTGAGGCTAACATGATACACTTGACAGTCATGCTATTATTTAGCCACATTTTATGTGTGGCCCTTTCCTCCTCAGATGCATCCTCTCCGATCGACTCAGGATCTGGAGAATCAAGAATATAAGAAAGTTTCTCTTGAGTTAATACTATCCTCAGGTTCCTCAACCAGTCCATATAATTCAGACCAGTCAACTTATTAGCATCTAAAATGCCCGGCAGTGACAAATTGGAAGCCATAATAAATCCTACATTTAATTAAGAACAATATAAGTAGATCACTCAAGATGACATTCATAACTAGATAAGGACTTCATATCTAATTATATCTTCCACTATTTTATTCGAATACCATAACCCTCACCTATGGTAAGCAAGAAACCTTACCAGGTTTCTTTAGTGGGGTTGATGGTGTGGACACCAGGCCCAAAAAAAATATCGACAGGTTGAACCCATATTTTTGTGGATCACCTGTGAATAAAGCCTTGGACCCAACCTCTTTTACCATGTAAATATTTTATTTTATTTTTAGTTATTTTGGGTTAGTTAGGGTTAGCCCCTTTTACCAACTATAATTAGGATTTTTTATTTTAGCCTTTTAGGCCAAACCACTTTTACCAAGTTGAGTCATGTATATATATAGACAAACCCTATTTACCCAATTGGAATTTAAATGGTCCAGTTTGAATTAGCCCTTTTTACCAACTTTAATTGGGTTTTTATTCGCAAGCGTAATTAAGTATGGTTGGTTATTTAGTTGAGTCATGTGATTTGTTATTTATTGAGTCCATATAATTAGTTGAGTCATTAAGTCCTGTATTACAAGAGGGGACCCAAGACAACATCCCATGTGCACCTAATTGAAGATCCATGTGACCCAATATCCTAGCTCAAGACAAGCCATATGACCCATGTGCTAGCCCAAGTCACTTGGCATATGCAACCTCTTCTTGGTGCCACCTTTTCAAGGATTTGGACATCAACACATGTCATATTTGAATATGTCATTGGGACAACACCATTTGGAACTTCAACCAGGACAAGAACACATGACATGTCTGAAAATTGCATGTCATTGGGGCAACACACTATCCACTCCATGTTACACCTTTGTCGGCCACCTAAACTCATGATTAGCGCCACTTGAAATTTAAGATGAGTAATTAAGAAAGATTCTTCATATTTGGTGCCCCCACTCAAAATATTCCATGCCAAATACAAGGGAGTCGACCAAGCATTCTTTTTCATGCCAACTTCAAAGAGTTCTAGGAATTTTACTCATTTAAGAGAAGAAGGTTCAAAGGTTTTCTACTACAGGGTTTCAATCAAATAGGTTGGAAGCTGCTTAAGTATCCAGACTCAAGAGTCTCACCAAAATTCTTGAGTCTTCTTCAATCCAAACTGAGGAGTCCATTCACCTGCAGACATCTACATCATCCAGACTCTAGAGTCCAGCAAGCAAGGCCAAGTGATGGAGCATCTTGACCCTATATCAAGCCACCTCACCAATCCACCACTTTGATGAAGAAATTCATGAATTTCATCCACTTTAGTGAGAGTTCCAAATCAGCCAACAAGCAAGAGTCTTGGATGCCCAAAAGCAAGATTCTTAGAGTTATAGTCCAAGGGATAAAAAGACTAGTAGTTGTATCCCTTACACCACTAGTTGGGGACCTATAAATACCACTCCAACCCCCTTGTAATTAATTATTATTATTCATCAATAAAGAGACCCTGTCAAAATTTTCTTCCTTTGTTGTGTGCATCACGGGGTGTGAGGCCCTTTCCCTTTATTCTTCGAAACATCGTGGGGTGCGAGGCCCTAGTTATCAGACCTATCCAGCCGATAAGAAACCCTAATCATCACTTCTAACCCTTTCCTTCCATTATTTTTCCTTCCTTTGCTACATTTTAACTTTAGTTTTCTTTGTTGAGTATTTGCAGGTGATCTGGAATAATGATAGGTATTCTTGCCTTGAAACCAGCATCGCACGGAAGATCGAAGCCCGGGATCGAGTTCTTGAAACCTTGCCATGACAAGCTTGAGAGTCTTGCTAGATCTAAAGAAGCGAACTTTATTGGTAAACTTTAAACTTCTTCCCTTCTCTTTAATTTCTGAATAGTTGATAAGTAGACCCTAGTTTTGATGGTTTCTTAGCCACCAGATCTTGCTTTCTTAGTTATTTTTTTAGGTTTACTTGTGAGGATAGTTAATTAAACTAGTTTTCTTTACTGTCTCCTTTGAGTCTCCTTAAAATCTAGAAAAAAAATTAAAAAAATTATTTTCTACTAATCTTTGTTAATTAGGCTTTAATTATTTGTCCTACATTAGTTTTAATATCAGAGCAGGTTAAACTAGGGTTTAATCTCTCTTGTGCTGACTTAGTTTCTCTTTAAGTACTCGGATTAGGTGCTTCATCATGGCCGTCTGGTCATAGAAAAAAGTAGGGCCGTAAAACCCTCACATCCCATTCAAATGGAATTTATTATGGCATGTAGGGGTGCCACTGTGAATTGACCCTTGAAGAAGAAAATAAAGAGATAGGCATCTTTAGGGTTTATTTTTTGTATCATGTCCATCATAGTATATGGTCTGTTATTTTAATTATTTCTATATATAGATACTCAGAATTGCCTGATTCTTATTTTTTGGATCAATCATAATTGATAGTATTTTTTAGAGTTTTCTCATGAATTATTTGATCTATAGATTATATGCTCACCGAAATACTGCCCGAGAATAGATCTGCCCTGAATTTCAACAATTCTAGTTTAGGGTTCTTTTTGCATAAATTTTACATATTTTAATTTTCTGCATCTTAGGTATTTTTCTGCAAACTATATCTTTGCTGAAAACAAAAAAAAAAATACAAAAAAATAATTAATTTTATTTTTCTATTATTTTAATTATTTTAGTTTGATTGCATCTAGGGTTTCATCTTGTGTGTGCATCATCAAGTAACCTAATCTTAAGTGCACTTGAGCATCTCATATCAGGGCAGAAGCTTATCCTGGGCCCACAACAACCTTCTTTGCATCCAAGCCTAATCCTAATTAAAACTCAATTAGACTTAATTGCTCTAGTGAGCTAGGGGCACCAACAGGTCAGGTTCCAAGTATTGTGTGTAAGCTAGTGCGCTCAATCCTGTGATTATCACTTGAATCTGGTGTCTAAGGCTAGCGGTCTAAAGGCAAACATCCTAAGCGGTTTCATGATTTTTAATTAGGACCCTGCGAGAGCAGGGGGAGCCTTCCACGACCCCACCTCTTACCTGGCCAGTGGATAGGATAATTATTGAATTGCCTATAATTTGAGCTGACCCATTCTACTTGAGCTCTAGGTCTAGGAAACCTTAGTCCAAGTCGAGTTCGATGTGATTGCATTGCATGGCTACTAGATTAGGAACTCCATACCAGTAGTCTCAGCCAAACCCAACCCAATTTAATCATGGATCCTAATTTTGAGACCTTTCTTAGGACCTTCATTGAGCAATATACCCAAATAAACAATAGGTTTGATTGACTAGATAACCGGCTAGGTAACCTAGAGAAAAACCGTAAGACCCATCTTGAACCTAAACATGAGACTCCTTTCTCTACACCTCCCAATCCTAGGAGACCCCCACACCATGACCCAACCTGGGAGAGTAACCATAGGAGGCCCAATTATGATTTTATAGACCATAATGAGAGAGCCACTATGAACTTTAGGTTAGAAGCACCTAAATTTGGTGGTGATCTTGATCTTGAAAATTATCATAATTGGGAAGAAGGTATGGATCTATATTTTGAGAGGGAACTAGTGTCTGATGAAAGAAAGTTTAAGATTACTAAACACAAGTTAGTATGCCCGGCTAGAATTTAGTGGGATGATGTTGAAAGAATGATCAGACGAAGGAGAGACATACCCATAACTACCTGGAGTGACATGAAACTTAAACTTAGAAAAAAGTACATACCCAGATCATATGAACCTAGTTCCTATGCACCCAGATCCTTTGAACTAAGCTCCTACGAACCCAGATCCATAAGCCATAGGTCTGAACCTATATCTTATGAACCCAAGGAACCCATAACCCCTAGGTATCAGCCAAATGTTAGTCAAGTTTCTCTTAGTCAACTAGAATCCATTAGGATTAGTGCTCTTTATCAAAACTCAAGATTTAGCCAAATCCACCAGAGTCAACCCAATTCTCACCCAAGCCAACTCAATGCTAATCCGAGCTAACCTACCCCTACTAGTCCAGATCCTAGTCAATTTTCCCTTAGTTGACCCACCTCTACTACCCTATTGGTTCACCAGGATGCTATTGAAGAAGTTTATGAAGCTGATGTGAGCTTAGTAGATGAGTATATAGAAGAGGAAATACATATGGCTGACTTAGAATTAGCTGACCCGATAGGCACCCAGACTGAAGCCAGCCTAGAGTTAGTTGACCATGACCATACCCTGACTGAAAGTATACTGGTAGGATCCTTAAAAAAAGAAACCCATGAGAAACCTAACCCTACTACTGAGACCTTACTTGGGAAAATCCTAGACAAGAGTCAAGCTATAGATCTTAGTCCAGAAGTAATCGGTGAGGACTTAATTTTTCCAAACCATCAATCTCAGGAAGAATTCACTCCATCAGTCCCCATTGAAGACCTTTTTCTTGAAATTCTTGACTCGTCTTTTCTTCAGGCTGACCCTTTATTCCTTGTAGGTGTGAATCTATGTCCAACCCTTAAGGTTAACCACGTTAGTCTAGGACAAATCCCTGAACCCTTTTCTTATTTCTTACCCTACCAAGTCACCCTCGAATCTACTTCTTATTTTCTACCTTTTTTTGAAGTGCATTTTGTAGAGGTTAGCATGTTGCATAAATTCATTGAGCATGTTAGATTTGCATCCTATTTTTGGCAAACCCTGTGGCATTTAGTAGGAGTCCAAGCACCATTCTCATCTGCATGTCACCCATCGACCAAGGGGGAAACATAGTTGTAGTTTAGGGTTTACATGCATGCCAATAAAAAAAAAGATAGAAAGGAAAAAGAAAAGAAGACTCAAAGAATACAATAAAGGAGACTTCGTCATGGTTAGACTATGACCTGAACAGTTCCCACCTAGAACCATAAAAAGTTACATGCCCGTAGTAGTGGACCATACAAAGTGATCAGGAAAATTGGGTCTAATGCCTATGTGCTCGAGTTACCACCTGAACTAGGTATTAGTCCAACTTTCAACATTTCAGACCTTATTGAGTATAGGGAGCCAATGTTGATTCCTAGTGAGCCATTGGGCCTAATCCAGTCCTTGAGAGTGAACCAAACCAAGTGTGTCCACCTACCGTACCACTAGCCTAAAGAGACAAGATTGAGAGATCTTGGATGACAAGATCATTGCTACCCGGAGCAAAGATTACCAACGATATCTGGTTCGATGGCAAGGATGACCTGAAACTGATGATTCTTAGATCACCAGAGAGGACTTGCTGAGAGTTGACCCATATTCGATAGTGTCGAGTTTATCCCATCTTAGGAGAATTGATGTGGACACCAGGGCTAGAAAATATCAACAGGTTGAACCCACATCTTTGTGGATCACCTGTGATAAAGCCCTGGACCCAACCCCTTTTACCATATAAATATTTTATTTAAATTTCTGTTATTTTGGGTTAGTTAGGGTTAGCCCCTTTTACCAACTGTAATTATGATTTTTTATTTTAGACTTTTGGGCCAAACCCCTTTTACCAAGTTAAGTCATGTATATATACAGACAAACCCTATTTACCCAATTGGGATTTAAATGGTCCAGTTTGAATTAGCCCTTTTTACCAACTTTAATTGGATTTTTATTCACAAGCCTAATTAAGTATGGTTGGTTATTTAGTTGACTCATATGATTTGTAATTTATTGAGTCTATGTAATTAGTTGAGTCATTGAGTCCTATGTCAAGTCACTTGGCATATGCAAGCTCTTCTTAGAACCACCTTTTCAAGGATTTGGACATCAACACATGTCATGTTTGGATATGACATTGGGACAACACCATTTGGAAATTCAACCAGGACAAGAACACATGACATGTCTGAAAATTGCATGTCATTGGGACAACACACTATCCACTCCATGTTACACCACCAAAACTCATGATTAGTGCCACTTGAAATTTAAAATGAGTAATTAAGAAAGACTCTTCATATTTGGCACCCTCACTCAAAATATTCCATGCCAAATACAAGGGAGTCGGCCAAGCATTCTTTTTCATGCCAACTTCAAAGAGTTCTAGGAATTTTACTCATCCAAGAGAACAAGGTTCAAAGGTTTTCTACTACAGAGTTTCAATCAAACAGGTTGGAAGCTGCTTAAATATCCATAATGCAAGAGTCTCACCAAAACTCTTGAGTCTTCTTCAATCCAGACTGAGGAGTCCATTTACCTACAGACGTCTACATCATCCAGACTCTAGAGTCCAGTAAGCAAGGCCAAGTGATGGAGTATATTGACCTACATCAAGCCACCTCACCAATCCACCACTTTAAATAAAAAAATTAATGAATTTTGTCCACTTTAATGAGAGTTCCAAACCAGCAAACAAGCAAGAGTCCTGGATGCCCAAAAGCAAGATTCTAGGAGTTGTAGTCCAAGGGAGAAAAAGACTAGTAGTTGTATCCCTTACACCACTAGTTGGGGGTCTATAAATACTCCTCCAACCCCCCTTGTAATTAATCAATTATTATTCACCAATGAAGAGACTCTATCAAAATTTTCTTCCTTTGCTATGTGCATCGTGAAGTGTGAGGCACTTTTCCTTTGTTCTTCGAAACATCACGGGGTGTTAGGCCATAGTTATCCTACCTATCCAGACAACAAGAAACCCTAATCATCACTTCTAACCCTTCCCTTCCATTCTTTTTCTTTCCTTTGCTACTTTTTAACTTTAGTTTTCTTAGTTGAGTGCTTGCAAGTGATCTAGAATCAAAGACAGATATTCTTGCCTCGAAACCAACATCGCGCGGAAGATCGGAGCCCGGGATCGAGTTCTTAAAACATTGTCGCGATAATCTTGAGAGCCCTGCTAGATCTAAAGAAGCGATCTTCGTTGGTAAACTTTAAACCTCTTCCCTCCTCTTTAATTTTTGAAGAGTTGATAAGTAGTCCCTAGTTTCGGTGGTTTCTTAGCCACCAGATCTTGCTTTCCTAGTTATTTTGTTAGGTTTACTTGTACGGGTAGTCAATTAAACTAGTTTTCTTTATTGTCTCCTTCGAGTCTCCTTAAAATTTGGAAAAAAAAATATTTTTTGCTAATCTTTATTAATTTGGCTTTAATTATTTGTCCTGCATCAGTTGAGATCCCAATTCCTCATGAGTGCCTTGTGTTACATAACAAACACTTATGAGTTCAAAGGTAGGAACTCCTTTTCAATTGCAACCCACGCAATTCTCAACAAATGAACCTCTAAGATACTTATAGTCTTGTGTTACACAATAAACTATAATATCTTAGTTTAGTCAGACCCTTCATTTTCATATAGACATGTTCGAATAATATTGCCCTTGTGTTACACAACAAAGCAATACTACTAAACATACTATAAAGCAAAAACTGTACTAGGATAATTCATATTTTACACTAGGGTAGGCCTTGTGTTACACAACAAACCTACTATAGTTGTTAATATGAACTATACCTAGCATGAAGGAATGCAAACTGTAGTATGTTAATTCAATTAGCTTATTCAATTTAAGGTTTCAGATATAGCCAAATAGGCCAGGTAAGTGGAAGAGATGAGGGGGTCCCCCCGTTACTTTCCTTAGACATCAAATTAACTGGCCAGGCAGACAACAGAACCAATTAAAAATCTCATTTCCTTTACCTTCCCAGAACCACTTGCCTAGACATCAATTGATTAATCATATAACCCTATGTGAATTTTGCCTCTTGACTAACTTACACTATGACTAAATATTTTAATTATGAGGGCTTTTAGTGGTCTCAAAACATATCCTAATATAGACTTAGTCATGTCAACCTAACATTCAAGATATAATAAAACCTAACATTCATGACATCATAATGTATTCATAACCATACACATATGACATGATATTCATTCCATCATTCGAGCATATTAACCCTAATATGCATACCATATGCATGATTGTAATATCAATCCGTTCTCTTCACTTGTTCATGGGATATGGCCACAGCGGCACCCCTACACACCATAGGAGACCCCATTGAATGGGAAGAGAGGGCCATGAAATCCTGAGTAACTCTTATGACCAGACGGCCAGGTGACTAACATAATCCGAAGCAGTTACTAGGATTTATCATATTGGAAATATGTATTTTACCTAATCATGCATAGAATCATATAATCATTCAATAGCATGCACCACATGATAATATGCACTATCATATAATCTTTCAATAGTATGCATCATACTATGATTAATATATATGATCATATTATCGTTCAATATATAATTGAACCCTAATTTATGGCATGCATCATATATGATCATATTAACTATATGCATATACAATTGACCATTAATTGAATAAAATAAGGTGGCTCTGATACCACTGTTGGGTTTCGGTGGCACAGCAGAAGGATGGATTTCAAGATTTTCATTTTGAAACTCCAAACAACTTGAAACCCTAAGCCCAAGATCCCTTATTCATTATAATTAACAAGTCATTCAATTAGGATTTGGAAGAATACCTATGTTGCCACCAAGATCGCCGTGGCTAGTAGCTACTGCCGGTGCCGGAGTGTGCTCCTCCTACCGCCTGCTGTTCCCGATTCCCGGGCCTCCGCTCCGTGCGCAGTCGCCTCACCGCCTGGCTGTCCCCCGCTCTTGAACCTGCGAGACAACGGTTAGAGTCCCGGGCCGGGGTTTTCGGTGGGAGCACTCCAACGATCAAGTCAATGATGATCCAAGGGAACAGATCCTCTTGGTCGGGCCCCTCTTGACGGACTCTGTACTAGGAGGAGTAAAAGATGTGCGTGAAGGTGTAAACATTGCAGGGGGAGAGTGATAGCGGGGACAGAGGGATGCTCTGTTCCTCGGCTGGTGAGGTCTTCGTCCGGGCTGAGGCCGAGCTGGGGTGGCAAGGCTCACTCCAGCCTAGGCGCTCCTAGCTCGCGGGGATGCCTAGGTGGAGGAGGGCGAGGTGCGGGCCCGGTCGGAGGGCGCGCGCTTGGAGAGGCTCCACATCGGTGGGTGAGCTCTTGGCTCAACCTCGACTACAAGGCACTAACCTCTAAGGGTCTCGCTCCGGAGGGTGGAAGGCGGACCCGGTCTAGAGGGTGCACGCTCGAAGAGGATCCACATCGGCAAGTAAGCTCTTGGCTCGACCTCAACTGCAGGGCACTAACCTTCGAGGGTCTCGCTCTGGAGGGTGGAAGACGGACTTGGTCTAGAGGGCGCGCGCTCAGAGAGGCTCCACATCGATGAGTGAGCCCTTGGCTCGACCTCAACCGCAGGGCACTAACCTTCGAGGGTCTCGCTATGGAGGGCGGAAGACAGACCTGGTCCATAGGGCGCGCGCTCAGAGAGGTTCCACATCAATGGGTGAGCTCTTGGCTCGACCTCGACCGCAGGGCACTAACCTCCGAGGGTCTTGCTCTGGAGGGTAGAAGATGGACCCAGTCCAGAGGGCGCGCGCTCGGAGAGGCTCCACATCGGTGCATGAGCTCTTGGCTCGACCTCGACTACAGGGCACTAACCTCTGAGGATCTTGCTCTGGAGGGCAGAAGGCGGCTCCGACCTAGGCATCGAGCTCATGAGCTTGACCTGGCAGAGGACTGAGCTCGACTTGCCATCCTGAGGGAGCTCAGCTCAGCTCGATAGTGGGATCCGAGCCGGAGAGTCGACATGGCGCTTCTCTTGACATCGCGCCTGCCGGTTCCTCCACGTCAGTAATCTTGCCACATCATTTGCCCCCCACTCCCGAGACTCGTTGCTGCGTGGTGCTCGGGTTGAAGGGAATAATTGCGGTGCTGACATGGAAAGGCAAAAATCTGGCATGATGATGGTCATGATTGCTGGCGCTTCGGGGACCGACCCTGCAGGCCAATGCAGGGATGCCACGTGGCCATATCTGAGGAGCAGTTAATGCTGGCATAGAATGCAGAGCGGCCGGGATGCCATTCTCACCGATGAGTGGCACGTGGCGCAGATCTGTTGGTGGAGTGGTTGAATCGGTACGAATCCCTTGGGTCACTTCAAAATGAAAGGATGGCCTTGCCCGAACCATCCATTCTTTTTGAATTCTTCATGCCTACTGCCGCCGCGCCCAGGCTTCTTCTTCCTTCCAGTCACCCCGAGTCTTTCTAAGGCAACAAGTCAGCGTCTTCTTCTTCCTTCCCCCACTAAAATAGGGCTCTTTCCCAGGGTCTGTGGTCTCCTTTTCGATCTTCTACTTTGAGTTCTTCCTTTCCTTTGTCCTTGAGGATGTCCCATTTTGGTCCGGGCTTCCACCCCTCTACTGATCAGGGCGAGGCCGGTCCTTCCGAGCGGAGGCCAGCATCCTCCTCTTCTTCCTCCTGTGGGGGGGAAGATGTAGCTCGCTTTGAGCTCAGTAGGAGGCGTCTTCCCGGTCCAGTTCTCATCAGGGAACCGGGATCTGGGCCTTCTTTGCCTCCTCCTTCTTCTGCTTTACTTTGAGTCTATTCAGCCTGCAGGTCCTGGTGGGGTCACCTCAACGATCACTATTGGGGAACTTAGGACCATCCAAGATGTCTATGGCATCCCGTCTTCTGTCCGGCTTACAATCCCTCGTTCGAGGGAATGGGTCACTTTGAGTGGCCTGGGCCATCTTGCCTTCTATGAGGGGACCTTCTCCGGAGGTCTCCACTTTTCCTTCCATCCTTTCTTTCTGTCAGTCTTAGACAATTATCGTCTGGTCCCAGCGCAGCTGGTGCCAAACACTATTAGAGTCATTTTTTCCTTCATCGTGCTTTGCCATCTTCACGGGTTCGTGGCCCGATTCTCTTTGTTCAGGACTTTCTTTGCCATGAAGCGCCACCCAACCGAGGATGGGTGGTGGTCTTTGTCTTCTTGCCCGAAGGGCATTAAGTTTGAGCTCCCCTCTTTCGTCAATGGATGGAAGAGTAAGTTTTTCTTTGTCGAGGTCGAGGGGGTTGACTGGGTCTGGAGCGATCTGGACAAGTCCCCCAACCGAAATTCTATGATCGATGCGGCTAACCAAGATGATTACGAGCAGCTCCGCACCACGCAGATTCCTCCTCTCAAGGTCCTGTTGTCTGAGTAGAACCTCGTCGACTCCGGGGTCGACCCAATAAAGGGTCGGGTGAGTTCGACCTGACCTTTTTCTTTTTCTTCTTTCCCGCACTTCTTATGTTGTTTCCCACAGGTTCTGACCGCTGTATGATTTGCAAGCAGGTATGATCTTCTCCAAGAATAATCTTTTGGCCATTACCAAGAAGAGACCGTTGACCGAGCTGGCCGGGGAGCCCGCTTCCAAGCGGCTCCCGGGGTGAGAGCTGCTCCTGTTCTGCGGCCAAGGCCCCCACGGTGGGTGGTAGTCCGGGCGAGGGCTGCCGCTACTGCTGCTACGCCCTGCCATCCTCCGAGTCCGCCTGCCATCGATGCCAGGGGTGAGGAGACCCGGACCATATCCAAGGCCATGATAGAGGTGCCGCCTGCACCGGTACTGGCCTCCCAACCTGCCCCTTAGGGCCCTTCGGTCAGCGGTGCAAGACGGCCCGCTCACGGAGAGAGCTGGAGGGAGGAGGCGCAGTGCCATCTCCCCTTCAGGATGGGGCCGGAGAACTCGGTCCTCCGGAGCCCTGAGCTTGCCGAAAGCTTGACGAACATCTCCATCCAGGCATGTGACCAGCAAGAGATGGCCGGGATGCAGGTGGCCGATGTCTTCAAAATCTTCTTTTCTTAGTTATGTTCGGTGAGCTCTTTCGCTTCCTTCATTTATTTTTCATTCATTCATCTTTTTCTTTTTCTTTTTTTTTTGCTGACCTCTTCTCTTTTTTCTTTTTTCTTTTTTTTTTTTACGATGCAGATTGGTGCTGAGGCCCTCTACATCAGGGGCCACTTCCAGAGCAGGGAGCGTCTCGAGCGGCAACAGGCCGCTGAGCTCGAATCTTTAAAGGCCGACCTGAAGGAGAAGGTCAGGGCAAACGAGGTCCTTGAGGCGAAGATCAAGGACCTCGAAAGAGGGCTCACCGATGCTGAGGGGTGAACGAAAGGGCTCTTGATGGCTCGCGATCTAGAGCGAAGCCGCTTAAAGAAGGCGATCGATGACCTCTCTATCATCAAGAAGAAATTGAATTGGTACAGTACTGAGGTCGGCCGGCACAAGGAGATCGCCCGAGCTGTCAAGGCGGAACTGGCGGTCGTGAAGGAGAAACTTGCTACTGCTGTGAAGGCAGCAGAGACGGTAACCAACTCGGTGGAGGCAGCCAGGCTGGAGGTCGTCGAGTCGAAGAGGGTGGCCACCGAGGCCACGAAGGGCGCTGAGAACGCCGTCGCCAACTTTAAGGCTTCGGAGGAGTTCGTCGCTGACATCCAGCAGATGGCGTCAGACTCCTTTTATAAGGGTCTCATGTACTTGCGCGGCCGGGTCGAGGTGTTTGTTCCTGACAAGGACCATGGCTGCCTCGAGTACCCTTCGGCCACGGAGGAGGAGGCTGATGAGGAGGTTGTCACGGGAGGTGCAGGCTTAGAGCCTCAGACACCAGCTGAGGGTGGCCCTTCCATGGTTAGTGCGGCTCAGCCGAAGACTTCTGAGGGCGGGAGCTCTCGGCCTCAGGATCTGGCAGTGAAGCCGGCCGGCATGGAGTGACGCTTTTCTTCCTTGCTTCGCTTTGTACTTTTTATTTCTTGTACTTGTTCAGGGTCACCCGGCATGTCAGGGGCCCAGATGACACTTGTAATTTGGGCTTAATCAATGAAACTTGAGTTGCTTTATCATCTACCTTCTTTGCTTGGTTCTTCCCTTCTCTTTCTTTTCTTTTTTGTATGGGAAGCTCAAGGAGAAGGGTTTCACCTTGCTTAAGGTTATGTCATGACACTTGAGGGCCGCTAAGCTCGGAGGTGCTGTTGACTGAGGGCCATGTGGCTCAGAGGTCCTTCAGTCGGAGGTCTGAGCCCCAGTCTCAGGTTGCCGTCCTGAAGCTGGGCTCGGGGATGATGGTTGCTGAGAGCTGCTTGGCTCGAAGTTCTCTTGGCCGGAGATATGAGCTTCGGCCTTGAGAAGGTGTCCTAGAGCTGGGCATAGGGACGATGGTTGCTGAGAGCTGCTTGGCTCGAAGTTCTCTTGGCCAGAGATCTGAACTTCGGTCTTGAGAAGGTGTCCTGGAGCTGGGCTCGAGGATGATGGTTGCTGAGAGCTGCGTGGCTCAAAGTTCTCTTGTCTAGAGATCTGAGATCCGGTCTTGAGAAGGTATCCTGGAGCTGGGCTCGGGGACGATGATTGCTAAGAGCTGCGTGGCTCGAAGTTCTCTTGGTCGGAGGTCTGAGCTCCGGTCTTGAAAAGGTATCCTGGAGCTGGGCTCGGGGACGATGATTGCTGAGAGCTGCATGGCTCGAAGTTCTCTTGGCCAGAGATCTGAGCTTCGATCTTGAGAAGGTGTCCTGGAGCTGGGCTCGGGGACGATGATTACTGGGAGCTGTGTGGCTCGAAGTTCTCTTGGCCGGAGATCTGAGCTTCGATCTTGAGAAGGTATCCTGGAGCTGGGCTCGGGGACGATGATTGCTGGGAGCTGCGTGGCTCGAAGTTCTCTTGGCCAGAGGTTTGAGCTTCGGTCTTGAGAAGGTGTCTTGGAGCTAGGCTCGGGAATGATGGTTGCTGATCGCCGCTTAAAGTGGTAGCTTCGATGATGCTGTATTTTCTTCTTGTTCTCTCTTTCTTTCCTTCCCCACTCTCCTTCTCTCACTCTTTTTTTTTTGTTGTTTCATTTTTTTTTTTTAGAGTGGGGAGATCAGAGGAGAGGATGCTGGTTGTACCTCCACTTTGTTCTCTTTCTTTCCTTCCCCTCTCATCTTCTTTTCAAGTGGGGAGATCAGAGAAGGTGGCTGCTGGGCTCCCCCCTTTGTTCTCTTTCTTTCCTTCCCCTCTCGTCTTCTTTTCGAGTGGGAGAGATCAGAGAAGGGGGTTTCGATCTTGATTGCTTGGGAGCTAGGCTCGAGGCCTTCCTGGACGTGGAGCTAGGCTCGGGCCCAGGGGGTTGCCTGAGATCTTGGCTCAGGTCTTTGGTGCCTTGGAGCTAGGCTCGAGGCGTTGATGGGAGCTACGTGGCCCCATGATCCCTTGGCATCCCGAAGCTGGGCTCGGAGATGTTTGAGATGGAGAGCTACTTGGCTCGGTGATTCTTTGACCGGAGATCTGAGCTCCGGTCTTGGGTTGGTGTCCTGGAGCTAGGCTCGAGGATACTTGAAATTTAAGAGCTACATGACTCGAAGATCCTTCTACATCCTGGAGCTAGGCTCAGGGATGCTTGGAGTTGGAGAGCTACATGACTTGAATATCCCTCTACGTCCTGGAGCTGGGCTCGGGGAAGCTTGGAGTTGGAGAGCTACGTGGCTCGAAGATCTTTTTATGTCCTGGAGCTGGGCTCGGGGATGCTTGGAGTTGGAGAGCTACGTGGCTCGAAGATCCTTATACATCCTGGAGCTAGACTCGGGGATGCTTGGAGTTGGAGAGCTACGTGGCTCGAAGATCCTTCTACATCCTGGAGCTGGGCTCGGGGATGCTTGGAGTTGGAGAGCTACGTGGCTCGAAGATCCTTCTACGTCCTGGAGCTGGGCTCGGGGACACTTGGAGTTGGAGAGCTATGTGGCTCGGATATCCTTCTACATCTTGGAGCTGGGCTCGGGGATGCTTGGAGTTGGTCCTTTCCTGCAAAACATGCGGATACCCGTGCAAAGGGGAAAAATCGTTATCACGATCATTGGTAGGGGAACTTACCTTACTGGGGGTGTCTTTGTAGGTTGCAGGCCCACCTCTCTCGGGGGAGCCTGACACCATCAAACGCTTCGAGGTAATGGACCCCTCAGGGTGGAACTTAGGCCGCTTCGCGGGGGCCTTCCTATGGTGGTTCATGATCGCCATCTCGATGGCTGTGGTATCTTCGCTCGCCTTCTCTTCCCCTCATGGTGGGGGAATCAGCCTCGGGGTATCCTGCCCCCCAAGTCTTCTCAGGCGCGTGCGCTGTTCCTCAGGCAATCGCTCCCATCGGTTTCATGGTGGGGTGAGCATTGGTGATCGAAGCCGATGGGAGAATGGCGAGCGCTTGGGGCCCCTACTTGAGGTCTGCCCCCCGCAAACCTTTGGAGGTGGGTCTCCCCGATGAGCTTCTCAATCTCCTGTGCACGGTCGTGGCATCTTTTAATATCATGGCCATGATTGCGGTGGAGGCGATGATACTCCGCCTCACTGTGTTCAGTGAAGTGCTCCACTGGTGGCTGACATTGTAGTCCGAAGGCTCGATAGCTGAGCCTCGCATGCTGATGGATCGATGGGGAAACCATGCTAGCCTGCGCTCATGCCTCTCCAGGTGCACTTTCGCTACGTGCCTGATGGTTTCGTCAGCAGATTCCCCATCGAAGGGGATGGAGGGAGTGACATACTGGAGAGGCCTAGAGAAGATCGCCAATCTGTTGATCTTTCCAGCTTGTATCGTCACCGCTCTTCTATGGTGTGTTGACTTGGGGAGTGATGAAGGACTTAGTCATGCCTGTCTTCCCCCCTACCTGGCATGCCAATCTATTGTCGCTAAGATCGCCGTGGCCCATAGCTGCTACCGGCGCCGGAGTGCGCTCCTCCTGCTGCCCGCCATTCTCGATTCTCGGGCCTCCGCTCCGTGCGCAGTCGCCTTGCCACCTAGCGGTCCCCCGCTCCTGAGCCTGCGAGACAGCGGTTAGAGACCCGGGACGGGGTTTCCGGTGGGGGCACTTCGATGATCAAGTCAGTGACGATCCAGGGGAACAGATCCTCCTGGTCAGGCCCCTCTTGATGGACTCCATATTAGGAGTAAAAGATGTGCATGAAGGTGTAAACGTTGCAGGAAGAGAGTGATAGCGGGGACAGAGGGATGCTCTTTTCCTCCGCCTCTCCTTGTACCCCTCGTTTTCCTTCATCGGTGGTGGTAGCGATGCTTTGCCCTCTTGGTCGGGCTTGCGCTTGTGCTTGTAGTGGTGATGGTGGTGCCCTCCCCCTCCTCTTGGTGGGGGTTGCCTTGTTTTTTTCTCTTCCTTTTTTTCTTGGAGTTCTTTTTGGGTCCTCGGAGTTGTTGTGTTACCCCGGGTTTGCTGTGAACTTGGTTACCGTTCGGTGCTTGTCTCGAGATCCCCGCCGGGCTGTCAGGCGCATGCGGCGGTGTCCCAGGGAGCCTTTCCTGATTCGTGATAAGGTGCGTTGTTAGGCACTTCGACACTCTTATTGGTTGCCTCGTTCCGGGGAATTTGGCGGTGCCTCGAATGGCGGGCCGCTGCCCGCGGGGTTTGAATCTCCCGGTTGGCCTTTTTTCTTGGGTGATTTGAGTGGTTGGTGAGGAATGTAGCATCTCGATCAATGTGCTGCCTGCCTTTCTGGTGTAACTGGCGGTCTCAAACGGTCAGTACGGCCTGGGATGATGCGGGATGAACAATCGATGTAACCTGGTTATTTGGAAAATAGGGAAACAACTAAACAAACTAGGACCGTGGGAGGGCTAAGAAGCCTCCCGGGACTAGGGCATACTGACTCTAGTATCCTAAGACAGCCGATCTCTTTTGTTTTCAATTTTCTGGGTGGATATGGAGAAGGAAGGATGGAGATGGGGGACCGGGAAGTGGAACTCATGGCCCTGAGACACTCTAGCGGGGGACACGCACAGAAAGTCAGGGGTCAAAGCCTAAAGCTACCCTCCCGAGGGATCACAGCACCAGCTCCCCTGAGCATAAAGCTACCCTCCCGAAGAGGTCACAGCACCAGCTACCCTGAGCTCTCATCGAACCCATAATGCACACAGCAAGGCTCTCACATAGATGCGCTAGGATGACTCTCGAAGGACACGAGGGGATAAAGAAGACGAGATAGGGGATAACTAGGGTGCTCATCGAACCCATAATGCACACAGTAGGGAACGCCTCACACCCCTCATCGAACCCAGAATGCACACAGCAGGGAACGAAGGAAAATGGGCCTCAGCCCAGAACCAGAATCGGAACCAACCCAAAAATCTATATCAAATCTCTCTCTATTACAGGGGGAGAGGGGACCTTTATATAGAAAAACCAAAACCCTCAGTTTCTCAGCCTCTAAGAAAACTAAAAAAGGAAAATAAATTACATCAAAATTCGTGTTGCATCAAAAGTGATGCTGATCTACTCTGAGAAGTGTGTGGGCTTGATGATTTGCTTTGAAAAGCATGCTGTATTGAAATATGGGCTGCTCTGAAAGCCGTGCAACTCCACTCATGACCGTGCGGAGGATGGATCATCCGACGGAGCACACGGCCGGCGATCAGAAAGCAGACGATGGACGGGGCTGGCAGGCGGCGAGCGGCGGACGACCAACGGCGACCGTAGGCGAGGCGGCACATGGTCTGGCACGGCACACGCAGCATGCCGTTTGGTCTCCCACGGCCGTGGGAGACCTCCCGGGCGCCGGGAATGGCCGGTGGACAGCGGGGGAGGCCGGGATGGCGGGACGGTGTCTGGCGGACAGGCGGGCGGCGGTGTCAGGTGGTGGGCGGCGGTGCCACACGGTCGCATGCGGGCAGACGGACACCTCCCGTGTCTGTTCGTCTTCCCACGGCTATGGGCGACGGTGGACCCCACCGGCGGCCGGGCGAGGGCAAGCGGGCGGCGGGAACAGCGGCGAGCAGCGGGCAGGCGGTGGCAGCGGCGAGCAGCGGGCCAGCGACGGTAGCGACGGCCGTGGGCCATGGCGGGCGGACGCCTCCGCGTCCGTTTGGCTTCCCACGAGCATGGGCGGCGGCGGCTTCTCCGGCGAGGGCGGAGGTCGGTGAGCTTCGGCGACGGTCCAGCGGGGGTGGCCGGAGGGCGGGCAGCCCAGATTTGGGGCCACAGGGGCGGTGGGCTAGAGTTCGGAACTTTTAAAAAATTCATGGGAG
Organism: Areca catechu; assembly: GCA_021397845.1. Classification (NCBI taxonomy): domain Eukaryota; kingdom Viridiplantae; phylum Streptophyta; class Magnoliopsida; order Arecales; family Arecaceae; genus Areca; species Areca catechu. The sequence goes on from CM038045.1 coordinate 99,668,723, forward strand.
AAAGGTTGCAGGAGGTGGAATAAAGCTGGGATTACTCGGGGATAAACCGAGAACAAAACCAGAATAGCAGGGATAGGTGGAATAGCAGGATAGAAAAAATAAAAAAATTCTAAGAAAATAAGAAAAAATAGAAAAATACCCGGACCTGCCCTGGATCCCCATCATTCTCCTCTACCGTGAAGAACTCGACTCCGTCGAGTTCGAAAAATAGAGCACACCCTAAATCCACAACTAGCTCTGATACCAAAATTGATGCGGGACGAACAATCGATGTAACCTGGTTATTTGGAAATCAGGGAAACAACTAAACAAACTAGGACTGTGGGAGGGCTAAGAAGCCTCCCGGGACTAGGGCATACTGACTCTAGTATCATAAGACAGCTGATCTCTTTTGTTTTCAATTTTCTGGGTGGATGTGGTGAAGGAAGGATGGAGATGGGGGACCGGGAAGTGGAACTCATGGCCCTGAGACACACTCTAGCGGGGGACGCACACAGAAAGTCAGGGGTCAAAGCCTAAAGCTACCCTCCTGAGGGATCACAGCACCAGCTCCCTTGAGCATAAAGCTACCCTCCCGAAGGGGTCACAGCACCAGCTTCCCTGAGCTCTCATCGAACCCATAATGCACACTGCAGGGCTCTCACGTAGATGCGCTAGGATGACCCTCGAAGGACACGAGAGAATAAAGAAGACGAGATAGGGGATAACTAAGGTGCTCATCGAACCCATAATGCACACAGTAGGGAACGCCTCACACCCCTCATCGAACCCATAATGCACACAGCAGGGAACGAAGGAAAATGGGGCTTAGCCCAGAACCAAAACCGGAACCAACCCAAAAATCTATATCAAATCTCTCTCTATTACAGGGGGAGAGGGGGCCTTTATATAGAAAAACCAAAACCCTCAGTTTCTTAACCTCTAAGAAAACTAAAAAAGGAAAATAAATTACATCAAAATTTGTGTTGCATCAAAAGTGGTGTTGATCTACTCTGAGAAGCGTGTCAGCTTGATGATCTTCTCCGAAAAGCATGCTGCATTGAAATATGGGCTGCTCCGAAATCCATGCAACTTCACTCACGATCGTGCGGAGGATGGATCGTCCAACGAAGCACACGGCCGGTGATCGGAAAGCAGATGGTGGACAGGGCCGGCGGCCGGCGAGCGGCGGACGGCCAGTGGCGGCCGCAGGCGAGGTGGCACATGGTCTGGCATGGCATGCCCAGCGTGTCGTTTGGTCTCCCACGGTCGTGGGAGACCTCCCGGGCACCGAGAATGGCTAGTGGACGGCGGGGGAGGCCGGGGACGGTGTCCGGCGAACAGGCGGGCGGCGTCAGGCGGTGGGTGGCGGTGCCACACGGCCGCACGTGGGCGGACGGATGCCTCCTGCATCCATTCGTCTTCATACGGGCATGGGCGGCGGCGGACCCCACCGGCGGCCGGGAGAGGGCAGGCGGGCGGCGGGAACGGTAGCGGGCCGGCAGCGACGGCGGCAACGACGGCTATGGGCCATGGCGGGCGGATGCCTCCGCGTCCGTTCGGCTTCCCACGGGTGTGGGCGGCGGCGGCTTCTCCGGCGAGGGCGGGGGCCGGCAAGCTTCGGTGGTAGTCCAGCGGGGGCGGCCGGAGGGCGGGCAGCCCGGATCTGGGGCCGTGGGCTAAGGTTCGGAACTTTTAAAAAATTCACGGGAGAAAGGTTGCAGGAGGTGGAATTAAGCTGGGATAACTCGGGGATAAACCAAGAACAAAATCAGAATAGCGGGGATAGGTGGAATAGCGGGATAAGAAAAATAAAAAAATTCTGAGAAAATAAGAAAAAATAGAAAAATACCCGGACCTGCCCTGGATCCCCATCATGGGGGGTGCTCCGGTACGGTCCTCGGGCGGCTCACCAGTGTCCTCGGTTGGTGAGGTCTTCGTCCGGGCTGAGGTCGAGCTGGGACGGCAAGGCTCACTCCAGCCTAGGCGCTCCGAGCTCCCGAGGATGCCTTGGTGGAAGAGGGCAAGGTTCGGGCTCGGTCCGGAGGACGCGCGCTCGGACAGGCTCCACATCGGTGGGTGAGCTCTTGGCTCGACCTCGACCGCAGGGCACTAACATCCGATGGTCTCGCTCCGAAGGGCAGAAGGCAGACCCGGTCCAGAGGGTGCGCTCGGAGAGGCTCCACATCAGCGGGTGAGCTCTTGGCTCAACCTCGACTACAGGGCACTAACCTCTGAGGGTCTCGCTCTGGAGGGCGGAAGATGGACCCGGTCCAGAGGGTGCATGCTCGGAGAGGCTCCACATCGGTGGGTGAACTCTTGGCTCGACCTCGACCGTAGGGCACTAACCTCCGAGGGTCTCGCTCTGGAGGGCAGAAGGCGGCTCCGACCTAGGTGTCGAGCTCATGAGCTCAACCTGGCGAAGGACTGAGCTCGACTTGCCATCCTGAGGGAGCTCAGCTCAGCTTAGTAGTGGGATCCGAGCCGGAGAGTCGACATGGCATCTTCTCTTGATGTCGCGCCTGCCAGTTCCTCCACCTCAGCGATCCTGCCACATCAACCTGGAAGGCTAATTCCTTCTTCTTTCCAATAGGCACATAAGAGCATACCCTCCAGAGGTGATCCACATAGGAATTGATCCTAGGAAGCACACCTTGGTTGGTTGCTTAAACCACTGAGAATCTTTTGATGGCCTTTTCTTCCTTTGGCAGCCTCTCCTTTCTTGCTCAAACCCTTGCTCTCCAGTAGAGCACTCTGAGCCCTCTCCAAATCCTCTCTTCACTCTCTTTTTCACTCCCTTATTCACTTCCTAAACCCTTGTCTTAAAATAGTGATCTTGTCTCAAGACAAGACCTAAGTCTAACAAGGGAAGGAAGAGACAAGGAGAGTATGGCAGAGTGTAAGTGTAAGAAAGAAAGGATTTATGATACCCATCAGCCTAAACATCGATGGCTATTTATAAAAGATGGGGAGGTTCCATATATGGCTCTTCATCAGCCCTTGATCAGTTAATCAACAGATCATATAAGACCCTTCATTAAGAAGGAGTCTTATCTTGAAGAGTCATGATCCTTCTTGTGCTAAGTGACAAAATTTTTGTCTCTATGGTTCCCAGATGAAATCTCCACTTGCCATGTGGCAATAACCGGTTGTAGGAAAGCCAAGGGACACGAAAAAGAAGGGAAGTATCAGAGAATATTAAGATACTTAAAGTAGAAGGACTATGCCTTATCAATTTGGCGCCAATAATGAAGGGACGCGTCCCTTCATTGTGTGCATTCCACTTTCATGCCACTTCCCACCAATTTGACCAGTCAAAGCCTACCTGATATGGGTGTCATATGAAAGAGGATTAAAAGGGCTTTATCACCTTAAAGGTGATTAACAAGAAGAAGGCACATAAATCATAATTTAGGGTTATAAAGGAATACTTGGAGTGCTATTCTCCTTAATTTTCATAAGGCACATAAGTGTATGCCCTCTAGAGATGATCCACTTAGGAAGCAGACCAAGGAAACACTCTTATTGAGCTTGCTTATTTGACTAGGACTCTTCCTAGTAGCCTTTTTACCTTCAAAGGTCTTTCTCTCTTTGCTGAAATCCCTACCCCCCTGTAGGGCACTCAGAGAACTCTCTATATCCTCTCTCAGAATTTAATTATATCTCCTATATCTCTTCCTAGGCTCTTGTCTTAAAATAACAAGCCTTGTCTTAAAGAGAACTTTTTTTCCTAAAAGAAGGATGAGATATAGAAAGATTTCTTTCAGATTATTTTTTTTGAATATTTTTGGCATCAAAATATCGATGCTTTTTATAATGAGTGAGGGGGCACCTGATAAACCATTTTCTCAATCCTTGATCTGATTATCTAATGATCAGATAAGATCCTTCAAGTAGAAGGAGTCCCTTGGGTGAAAAGATTTATCCTAATATGCCAGATCATGCGCCAAGAAATATATAAGTGTTTCTTTAAATTTTTAGCATTGTTTACACTTGCCATGTGACAAGTAACCAGTCAATATTTAGCTAAGGGGCATAGGATTCTAATGGATGTATCAAAGAACCAGAAGCCTTCAAGTAGAAGGACTTGTGGAATTTTGAATTTGCGCCTAATATGAAAGGTCGCGTCCCTTCATTATGCGTGCCACAAGTTCCATGTCAATTTCCATCCTTCTGACTGGTCAAGCCCAATCCAAATGGGTGTGGAGATAAGGGAGAGTGTCCTAGTGTTTATCTAGAAAAAGTGATTAAGTGGCAGAAGGACTCTTGGTCCTTTGCATCCCTTAATCTTGGTGCATGCCAATATGGTGCCAAGAGTCCAATCCAACTTGGACTCTTCCATAATCCAAAGATAAAGTCTAATGAAATCTAGATAAATATAGATAATTACTGCCCCAATTAGAACTCAACCTAGTCTAAGTTTCACATAAATTGGTTAGCCTAAATAGCAAGCTAACTGACCCAATTCAATTGGGTTAGGAGTTGGGCTAGCATGCATATGCTAGTATGCAAATTAACTAGCCTATTAGGATCCAATGACCCTAACCAAAATCTAATTGACTTTCGTGACCAATTTTCTAGCATGTGTGACCCTTTAGGCATTACATCTAGTCAACAACAGATCTAAGTCCAAGTTATTTCGATCCAATCAAAATTGATGACCTAATTATGTCAAATCGAGCTGACCCAAGTTAGCCAAGTCGAACCAATTTCTAAATTGACTCATTAATCCATCCAATTTGATTCATGAAAACCTACAAGACATGATTGATATCTAGTAACATGTCATGCCTACCCAGAAGATGAAAAATTTGATAAAAATTATCAAAATATCCTTTAGTGAAAAGTTACCATACAATTCAATCCTTCGACCTTCCTTTATCCCGAATAAGTGATGGGTATGGAGAATTGTCAAACCCTAGCACTTAATCTTTTCAAATCTTAATTCAATAATGAAGACTTGATTGATAAAAGATTAGAAATCCTTTCTAATCTCATCTTGCTTTGATCAAAGACTTCCTGAGTCAATAATCGAAGAGATTACATGGGATAAGTCATCTTCTTACTAGGAGTGATCGACTCCTTGTTGATCCACTCACATCCTTCATGCATAATCCACCACATCCGAGAACACCCCATACATGACTCTTTGTCATAAATGAATATGAATCAAAACATGACTTTATGTGCATAAAGAACCATGGTGATCTCATGTCTAAGGATCACTTGCACAACTCCCACCACGAGAACCATCTTTTAATAAGTAGTAAGACCTCCATAGATGTTCTCAAGGTAGATCAGTTCAGTGAACTCATATCCTAATGAGCACCCACATCTTTGTATTAGTGTCCCTACACAAGTGGCTGTGAGATCAACCACCCTCTCCATCAAGCATATATAGGATGTGCTAATCTTTCCAGAAACATCGATCCCCAAATCAATGATTCAATGACTAGGAACATTTTCAATTAGGGTTTATAGAAACTTAGGTCTCACTATTATGATCTCCATCATAATCCTAATTCTATTATCCTAACCTATGCAGTTCATCTTAATCTTGATAAGATGTAGCAGTATGATGAATCAACAATTTCCTTTTATTAATAAATAATATCATACATGAGTTGAAAAATTATAGAAATGCCCGTACAAAGATTGGCTTTTAGGACATAATTCTTTCAACTATTCCCTTTTTCACTTAAGGACAAAGCCTAGCATTGGCTAAACTCCTTAGATTTCATAACCATTTCAACCTAGGACCATCTTTAGAGAGAGTTCCTTAAGAAATACTTTCTAATTGGAAAATAAATCAAATAAGAAAAGCCATCACTAGTTTTTTTCCAATTAGATGGAGAACTTTTTTATGAGACATGGGAAAAGTTAAGGGATCTCATTCATAAATGCCAACACCATGTTGTCCCTAAATGGTAACTTATTTGATGTTTCTATGATGGTCTATCAGAGAAACACCAAAAAATAGTAGATGCATCATGTGGTGGAATATTTATACTAAAGAGTGAGGATGAGTTTTGGCAAATCTTTGAGATGCTTAGTGAGAACTCCCTGCATCATATGTCTACCACCTCTAGAGAACAACCCAGGTTCCCACTAAAAAGATGTGGAATCTATTAGATAGGAAATGTTAGGATATCCATGGTAAAGTGGATAAGTTGTCTCAAAAATTAGACCTCTTACTGAATACTAGACACTCCCCTATTCCAACCAATCCCATCAAGATGTTTGTGCATTGTGCATTAGCCCAAACCATTTCATTAGTGAATATCTAGCCACACCTCAATTTCTTGAGTTTGTGCACAAGCAAGCCCAACAAGCTTGAAGACCAAGAAATGATCCATATTCGAACACTCATAACCCCGACTGGAGAAACCACCCATTTTTTCTTGGAAACTATAACTAGTGGTTAGCTCTACTGTATTAAACCTAACTATGAGGATCCAACATATAGGCATGGACCAAACCACCAATTTCAAAATGCTCTTCAATTATCTACCATCGGCCATAGCTCAACTTTTGAGGAGAAAGTTCTAAAAGTGCTAGAATAACTAGAAGTCAACACCCAAATCCTTCACTCCCATACACAATCTATCACTAAGCTAAAGACTCAAATAGGTCAACTAGAGACCACATTCAGTAGGAGGGAAGGAGGGAAATTACTTAGCCAACTTGAGGGTAACCTAGAAACCCAAATAGGTCAACTAGCTACTGCATTCAATAAGAGGGGAGGGAAATTATCTAGCCAACCTAAGAGCAACCCGAGAGGGTAATTCATGGTTGAGAGCTCCAATGCCCCAGAAACCTTTTTTGAACATGCCAAATCAGTCATGACTCTTAGAAATAGGAAGGTCATTACACAAATTAGCAAAACCAATAAGACCGACCCTAAACATCTGACCAAACCCGAATTATTCAAAGACAAAGAAGACCCAAAAGTAGAGGATGAACCAACTACATCAAAACCACCTTACTTGCATAAAGTTTTATTTCCTAATGCTCTATAAGCCCCTATTCCCTATGGATAAGAAGGGAGGAAAACTCAACAAGATGTTGGAATTATTTAAGCAAGTCCAAATTAATCTCCCCTTTCTAGAGGCAATCAAACAAGTCCTAGTTCATGCAAAATTTTTAATGGATTGTGCACCCAGAAATGCAAATCTAGATCACAAATCCCAAGGAAAATTTGTCTCACCAAGCAGGCTAGTTCTATCTTACAGCATGCTACCCCTTCAAAGCTTAAGGATTCAGGAGCTCCCATCATTTCCTGCATTATAAAAAATTTTCATATTGATAAAGCTCTCCTAGATTTAGGGGCGAGTGTGAACCTCTTACCTAGTTTGACATATGTGTTGGGGAACCAAGGAAACAGATACTGTGTGGCAAAGCCCGAGACATGCAATTTAAAAACTTTTTCTAAATTACATGATATAGCGGAAGCAGATAAATAATTTATCTAAGCATGTTAATCTAATTAACACAAGTTTCCTATGCAGATCTTGATGCATATATAGAATAACGTGGTGTGGACACCAGGGCCAGAAAAGATCGACAGGTCGAACCCATACACCTCTGGTTGTTGGTCTATAAATACTCCATATAATTAATGATTATTGATGAAATACAATGACATTCTATCCAATTTTTTCTATTGCTGTGTGCATTATGGGGTGTGAGGCCCTTTTCTTTATTCTTTGGAACATCGCGGGGTGTGAGGCCCTACTTATCCGACACTGAAAAACCCTAGCCAACCTCTTCCTTCCCTCTTCTCTTTCACTTTTCCATACTTTTCCTTCTTTGTTTCTTTCTAACTGATCGATCTTCCTTTGTTGAGTGATTGTAGGTGATCAAGGATTAAAATCAGGTGTTTTTGTCTTGGAACCAATATCACAGAAGATCGGAGCCCGAAGATCGAGATCTTGAAGCTCTGCCGCAAGATCTTGAGAATTCCAACAAATCTACATCAAGAGAGAGTATCTTCATTGGTAAAATTTAAAACCCCTCCCCTACTCCTAATTTTTGAATCTTTGATAGGTAGACCCTAGTTTACGGTGGTTTCTCAGCCACCAAATCCTGATTTTCTAGTTACTTTGTTAGATCTACTCGTGCAGGCAAAAACTAGTTCACTAGTTTACCTTAATTGCTTACTTCGAGTCTCTAAAAACTAAAAATCATAAAAAAATCTTAATCTCTATTTTTCTATGTTGATTAAGTTAATAATCAGTATATTAAGTTTTCATAATTGTCCCGTATCATTTTGGTATCAGAGCGAAGGTTAAACTAGGGTTTAACTTCTAGTTCTGAAATTTCTGCATACTTAGAACTAGGCTGAAATTAAAACTACATAAAACCTATCTAAAAAAATTCAAAAAAATTAATAATAAGTTTCTTGATAATCCTCTGTTAATCCTATACTAATCTTTAAAAAAATCAGAATTTTTTTTATTTTCTATTTTTTTAGGTGGAAGGAAATTATGCCTCCTGAGCGGGTATACGCAAGTATACTGTCACGACCTATGGGAGTAATGAGCTCTGGCCGAACATGATATCCCAAGATTGAAAATCTGAAATTAATTTTATAGATAATTAAAAATTTAATTAATTTTTTTTTATTTTCTATTATTTTTAATTATTTTAATTTTAGTGCATCTAGGGATTCATATTTGTGTGACTGCATCATCCAGTAACCTAATATTAAGGGCACTTGAGCATCTCAGATGAGGGTAGGATCTCATCACCTGTGCTGGGCCCACAACAACCTTCTTTTGCATCTGAGCCCAGCCTAATTAAAATTAATTAGAATTAATTTGTTCTAGTGAGCTAGGGACACCAACAAGGTCGGGTTCCAAGTATTATGTGAAAGCTAGTGCACCCAATCCTTTGATTATCACTTAAATCTGATGTCTAAGGCTAAAGGTCTAGAGGCAAATGCCCTAAATAATTTCATGGTTTTTAATTAGGACACTGCAAGAGAAGGGGAAGCCTCCCATGACCCCACCTCTTACCTGGCCAGCAGACAGGGTAAATACTGAATTGACTGTAATTTGAGCTGAGCCATTCTACTTGAGCTCTAGGTCTAGGAAACCTTAGCTTGAGTTCTGTGTGATTGCATTGCATGGCTACTAGATTAGGAACTCCATACCAGTAGTCTCACCCAAACCCAACCCACTTGACCAAGGAGTACAACCTTGAAACCTTTCTATGGTTCATGACTGAACAATGTACCCAACTGAACAATAGGTTTGACCGACTAGATGATCAGTTAGGAACCCTAGAGAGAACCCCTGTGACCCGTACTATGCCTAAACTTGAGACCCAATACCCTAACCCATTCCTAGAACCCAACCCTAGGATAGCCCCTCACCAGGACCAAATCTGGGAGACTAGCCATAGGAGACCCAATTATGATTTTATAGACCAAGATAAGAGAACCACTAGGAATTTTAGGGTAGAAGCACCTACATTTAGTGGTGATCCTGAGTTTGAGGATTATCTTGATTGGGAACGAGGTATGGATCAATATTTTGAGAAGGAACTAATGTTTGAAGGAAGATAGTTTAAGTTTGCTAAGCTCAAGTTAACTCGCCAGGCTAGAATATATTGGTATAAGGTTGAAAGAACCTTCAGAAATAGAGGAGAAGTCCCCATAACTACCTGGAACGACATGAAACTTAAACTTATGGAAAAGTACCTACCCAAATCATATGAACCTAGTTCCTATATACCCAGATCCTTTGAACCCAGCTCCTACGAACCCAGATCCATGACCCATAGCTCAGTCCATATCCTATGAACCTAAGGAACCCATAACCCCTAGGTATCAATCTAGTGCTAGTCAGGTTTTCCTTAGTTAGCTAGAGCCCATTAGGATTAGTCTCATTATCAAAATTAGGATCTAGTCAAATCCACCCGAGTCAACCCATTCCTCAACAGAGTCGACCCAATTATCACCTGAGCCAACTCAACCCTAATCCGAGCCGACCTACCCCTATTAGTCTAGATCCTAGCCAATTTTTCCTTAACCGACCTACTCCTACTATCCTATTGGTTCACCAGGATGACATTGAAGTAGAAGTGTAAGAATCTGAGGTGAACTTAGTGGATGAGTATGAGGGAGTAGAGGAAATACATATGGCTGACCTAGAATTAGCTGACTTAGTAGGCACCCAGGCTAAAGCCAACCCAGAGTTAGTTGACCCTGACCCTACCCAGACTAAAGCTGTACTAGAAGGACCTTTAGAAGAAGAGAACCATGAGGAGTCTGCCCTACTATTAGAATTATACCTGAGGAGACTTTAGAAGAGAGCCAAATTGTAGAGCCTAGTCCTAAAATTCCAGAACCCAAAGTAATTAGTGAGGACTTGATCTTTTCAATCTAGCACCCTCAGGAAGACTTCACTCCTGTGGTCCTAATTGAAGATCTTTTTCCTAAAATTCTTGACTCATCCTTTCTTCAGGTTGACCCTTTATTTCCTATAGGTATGAATCAATGTCAAACCCTTAAGGTCAACCCTATTAGTCTAGGACTAATCCATGAGCCCTTTTTTTATTTCCCACCCTACTAGACTAACCCTAAATCCACTTTTTATTTTCTACCCTTTCCTGAATCTTCCAGCATTTCTAGGACCATTAATTTTCATTTTGTAGAGGTTAGCATGTTGCATAAGCTCATTGAGCATGTTAGGTTTACAACCTACTTTTGGAGAACCTTATGGCATCAATTAGGAGTTCATGTCAAATTTTCATCTGCATGTTATCCACCGACCAAGGGTCAAGCACAGAATTGAAATTAAGGACTTAAAATAGACAAAATAATAATAATAAATAAATAAATAAATTTTCTTCACTAGTAATGCATAGTGAGTCTATTAGATATTTGCAGAGTCATATGTTGAACATATTAAAGAATTGCATAAGAATCATATAAACATATGGCTAATTCAAGGAAAAGACTCAAAGAATACAATGAAGGGACTTTGTCATGGTTAGGCTATGACCTGAACAGTTCCCACCTAGAACAATGAAAAATTATATGCCCGTAGCAGTGGACCATACAAAGTAGTTAGAAAATGGGACCTAATGCCTACGTGCTCGAGTTACCACATGACTAGGTATTAGTCCTACTTTCAACGTTTCAGACCTTATTGAGTATAGGGAGCCAACGTTGATTCCTAGTGAGCATTTTAGACCTAATCCAGTCCTTGAGAGTGAGCCAACCTAAGTGTGTCCATCTGCCATACCACTAGCCTGGAAAGACAAGATCGAGCGGATCTTGGATGGCAAGATAATCACTACTCGGAGCAAAGGCTATCAGTGATATCTGGTTCATTGGTAAGGATGACCCAAGACTGATGATTCTTGGATCACCAAAGAAGACTTACAGAGAGTTGACCCAGACTTACTAGAGCCCTATCATAGCGGAGTTGACCCATACTCGACAGGGTCGAGTTTCTCCTACCTGGAAAGAATTGGTGCGGACACTAGGACCAGAAAAGATCGACAGGTCGAACCCACATTCCTGTGGATCACCTATGATAAAGCCCTGAACCCAAATCCCTTTTACCAGTAAATATTTTATTTAAATTATGATATTTAGGATTAGTTGGGTTTAGCCCTTTTTATCAACTATAATTAGGATTTTTTATTTTAGCCTTTTAGGCCATACCCCTTTTACCAAGTTGAACCATTTGTTTACATGTCTTGCCTTTTGATCAAATTGGGTTCTAATTGATCAAGTGGGGCTTTAATTATTTGGTTAGTTTAATTAGTTTTGAGTCTTGTAATTATTAGTTGAGTCCTATAATATAAGGGGGACCTAAGTCCAAACCCATGTGACTCCATGTGCTAGCTCAAGACAAGCCATGTGACTCCATGTGCTAGCCCAAGAACTTACTACATGACAACCATTTCTTGGCACGATCTTTTTAAGGTTTTGGACAACATCACATGATATGTCTGGACATCACTTGCCACCTCATCGGAACAACATCACTTGTCACTTCATCGGAACAACATCACTTGTCACTTCATCGGGACAACACCACATGCCACCTCACCTACTTTGGTCACCACATACATTCATGAATTAGCGCCACTTTTTTTTAAGAGGAGTAAAGCAGAAGGAAGCCTACCAAGTTAGCACCCACTCTTCTTAAGTTGTCACCAATTCCAAGAGGGAGGATGCTACCAAGCTTCTCATTACCCATCTCAATGTAATTCTGTCTCAATGGGACACCAATCATGAAGAAGACCAAGGAAACTTCCTACTTCAGAGTTCAAGGTACTCAAGTTCCAAACTCAGAATCCAGAAAAATTCTTGAGTCTTCTTCTATCCAGACCGAAGAGTCCACTATCCTACAGGAGCCCACATCATCCAGACTCCAGAGTCTAGCAATCAAGGTGAATCCATGAAGCAATCTTGGCCCTTCATCATGACACCTCACCTAACCTCATCATTGGCGCCCACTTGAATGGAAATCCCATGATGTTGCCCACCTTGGAGAGAGCCCCAATTCAGCCCAAGAGTAGGAGTCCAAGATGCCCAGAGCAAGGTTTCTAGGAGTTGTTGCCTAAGGGAAACAAACATGTTGGCTTTGACTCCTTAGTTTTGATGATTAACAAAAGGTTGAGTATATGTTTGGACTAATGTTTAATCTCAAGATAAAGTTTCAGGACTTAGGTTATTCAAAAAGAGTATCATAAGGACAATGATGAAACTAAGTTTACCTGATTTGGAAATGAGCTCTTCTACCTTGAACAAGATCAAAATTCTCATAATGGACCTTCTTGTTAAGAAATATTTGACAAAAGAAACAAAGGCTTAAAGAAACTCAAGCATGGCACGCACATCTCAAAGAGTTTCAGAAAAATTCAGATCAGAGGTCGACCCCCAGAGGTCGACACCTTGTCAAAGGTCGACCACCAGAGGTCGACTCATGAAGAAAAGGAAAGTTCAGCATGGCCGGCACGGCAAAGTCTCAGTGGCACGCTTCAGAGGTCGACCACCAGAGGTCAACACCACCTGTCCAGAGGTCGAACTTGATCCATAGATCGACTCATTGAGGTCGACTCATGGCATAACGGCTAGTTTTTCTGAACTTCTGATTGATTTCTATTCCTAAACGGCCATAAACGGCCATATTTTTGAATCTAACGGTCTTGTGGAGTTGTTTCAGCATGAATGAGGTATTTAACCTCCACCAAACTTCAAAAAAACAAGGAGACAAAGTGAAAAGTGTTGATTCAAAGTACAAAGCCTTCAATCACTTCCAAGCAAAAAGAGTGAGAAAACCAAGAGATTCCCTAGCCAAAAGTCTTCCATCTTTGAGGAATCCAACATTCAAGTGTTTGGCATTTAGTGAGGTCCAAGATTCCAAGGAAAAGGCTTGAAGAGTCTCCATCAAGAGCTTCAACGAATTTATTATTGCTCAAAAGGAGTTTGTTTAGTTTTTAATTCATTGTATTCATACTCTTTTGTCTTTGGCTAGTTTCAAGGGAATTTGAAACTAGAGTAAGGTTTGTTGGTGATCCAATTGATAAACCAACTAGGGTTGCTTGTTAGCCCGAAGCCAAAACAAGTGAGTAAGGTTTGTTGGTGATCCAATTGATAAAACCAACTAGGGTTGCTTGTTAGCCCGAAGCCAAAACAAGTGAGTAAGGTTTGTTGTGATCCAATTGATAAAACCAACTAGGGTTGCTTGTTAGCCCGAAGCCAAAACAAGTGTGTAAGGTTTTGACTTGTGAGCCTGGTAAAACAAGTCGGCTGTAATCTAAAGATTATAGTGAATTTCCCAAGTGGAGCTTGGGAGTGGATGTAGGTGCTAGGTGCACCGAACCACTATATTTCTTGTGTGTTTGCATTGCCTTTCTCTTTAACTTCTTTAGCTCTTTAATTGCCATTTTATTTCATTGCTTCCGTTGCACAATTCTTAAAGCACTATCACTCTTCACCTTAAACTTGATAGCACATATATTGCCTTAAATTTTTAAATACCCAATTCACCCCCCCTCTTGGGCACCATATCTGGGCAACAAGTGGTATCAGAGCACCGGTACTCTCTTGTAGGTCCAACGATCTTGAGTGAAAGATCATGGCCGCCCCAATTGGAATGGGTATAGTTGAAGGACAAGCATCAAATCGTCCTCCTTTCTTTAATGGCACAAACTACACTTATTGGAAAACTCGTATGCGTATTTATTTACAAGCTGTAGATTATCATATTTGGAGAATAATCACTAAAGGGCCTCATCAGCCCACTCACTTGGTTAATGGCATTATCACCCCAAAATCTGAAGAAGAATGGGATGACAATGACATCAAACAAGCTGAGTTAAATGCTAAGGCGATGAATTTGTTATTCTGTGCACTTGATCCTAGTGAATTCAACAGAATATCAAATTGTATTTCCACCAAAGAAATTTGGGATACACTTGAGGTTACCCATGAGGGTACACACCAAGTGAAGACCACTAAGGTGAACATGCTCATTCATACGTATGAGATGTTCAGGATGGAACCAACTGAAAGCATAAGTGAAATGTATACTAGATTTACCAATATAGTAAATGGTATGAGGAGTTTGGGAAAAATTATATCTAATGGTGAACTGGTTAACAAACTTCTGAGGTCTCTTCCGGCTTCATGGGATGCGAAAGTTACAGTCATAGAAGAAGCCAAGGATGTCAATACTCTACCTCTCGAGCAGCTTCTTGGATCACTGATGACCTACGAGCTTTCACTAAAGCAGAAACAGTGGACAATGACAAGAAAAAGAAAGCCATAGCCTTCAAGTCCACTACAAAGAAGAGTCAAGTAATGAATCTGAGGAAGAAGATGATGATGATGAGACAGCCCTAATTACAAGAAATTTAAAAGATTCATGAGAAAGAAGAAGGGCTTCTACAAGAAAAGGCCACAAAAAGGTGATCACAACAAGGAGAAGAGAAAGAGAAAGAAAGGGACCCACCCATCTGCTTCGAGTGCAAGAAGTCTGGACATTACAAAACGGATTGCCCTTTGCTTAAAAAGAGTAGAAGGATGTTGAGAAAGAAAGCCATGATGGCTACCTGGAGTGAGAGTGAGGACTCCAGCAGTGAAGAGAGCAAGGTAGATGCAGCCAACTAAGGAATTGATGATCTGAACTGAAAGAATTAAAGGAAGAGTTAGAAAAAGTAAAACCTTTTGTAGAAAAAGTTTACTTTTAGTTCAGAAAAACTAAATATGCTTTTAAATAGTCAACATGCAGTGTTTAATAAAGCTGGACTTGGATTTAAGCCACACAATCAACAAAAACTTTACAAAAACTTTTTCATACCAGCATCTTCTAATATTACCTGCTATGCATGTGGTAAATAGGTCATAAATCATATGTTTGTAATAGAAGGAAATTAAATACCTTTAAAAGGATTTGGGTTCCAAAAGGAACCAATTTGACTAACCCTAAAGGACCCAAGATGACTTGGGTACCTAAAGTTTCAACTTGATCAATTTTTTGCAGGTGTGCCTTGCAACCAAAAATAAAAGAAGAATGTGGTATCTGGATAGTGGTTGCTCAAGGCACATGACTGGGGATGTGAAGCAATTCTCATCACTAGCTGCTATTGATGGTGGAAACGTTACCTTTGGTGATAATGGAAAAGGCAAAATCGTCGGAATTGGTAAAATCCATATCACCCCTAATGCTTATGTAGATAATGTATTATTTGTTGATGGCTTGAAGCATAATCTTTTTAGCATTAGTCAGTTTTGTGATAAAGGTTTTAAAGTAATTTTTGAATCATCTTTGTGCATGGTATCTAGTCTAGATGTCGATGGCATCAAGTTCACTGGTCTTAGGCATGGAAACATTTACATGGTTGATCTTGATGATCTAGCCATGAAAAGTGGTCAATGCCTAGTGGCTAAGGAAGCCAAGGCAAGTGAAACTAGTTGGCTTTGGCATCGTAGGCTAGGGCATGCTAGTATGCAGTTGATTTCAAAATTAAGCAAAAAGAATCTTGTAAAAGAATTGCCAAAACTCACTTTTGAAAAAGATAAAATTTGTGCTGCATGTCAATTTGGAAAACAAACCAAATCTACTTTCAAACCTAAAGGAGTAGTATCTACTACTAGACCCCTTGAATTATTGCATATGGACCTCTTTGGACCAACCAGAACAACTAGTTTGGGAGGTAAAAAATATGGGTTAGTAATTGTAGATGATTACTCACGATTTACTTGGGTAATGTTTTTAGCTCATAAAGATGAAACTTTTTCAGCTTTTGTTAAATTTCATAAAAGGGTTTCAAACGAAAAAGATCTCACTATTGTTTCTTTGCGTAGTGATCATGGAACTGAATTTGAAAATCATGATTTTGAAACTTTTGTAATGAAAATGGTATTAGTCATAATTTCTCTGCACCTAGGACACCTCAACAAAATGGGGTGGTAGAAAGAAAGAACAGGACTCTTGAAGAAATGGCACGCACAATGCTTTGCGAAAATGATTTACCTAGATATTTTTGGGCAGAAGCCATTGATACTTCCTGTTACATTTTAAATCGTGTTTTAATTCGACCTATTTTGAAGAAAACACCATATGAGCTTTGGAAAAATCGAAAACCTAATGTCAAGTATTTTCGTGTATTTGGTTGCCGCTTTTCATATTAAACAATGGCAAAGATAATATCAGTAAATTTGATGCCAAGTCAGATGAGGGTATCCTCTTAGGATACTCTACTTCTAGCAAGGCATACAGGGTCTTCAACAGAAGAACTCTTCTGGTTGAAGAATCAATTCATATAGTGTTTGATGAATCTAACGAAAAATCTTCTAGAAAAGAAGATTCTATTGATGTTGAAACAGGTACAAAGAAGCTTGAACAATTGACAATCAATGAAGATGAGCCCAAAGGAGATGATGATCAAGAAAGTCAAGATCAAATTCAAGAAATCAATGCAACTTCACCAAAACCATTACCTAAAGAATGGAGGTATGCACATGGACACCCTAAAGAGCTAATAATAGGTGATCCATCAAAGGGGGTAAGTACACGCTCTTCTATTAGAAATATTTGTGATTATTTAGCTTTTGTATCTCAGATAGAGCCTAAGTCAATAGAAGAAGCTGAAAAAGATTGTAACTGGATTAATGCTATGCAAGATGAACTAAATCAATTTAAAAGAAATAATGTTTGGACTTTAACTGAAAGACCCCTTAATGTTTCTGTAATTGGCACAAAATGGGTTTTTAGAAATAAACTTGATGAACATGGTATTGTAATTAGAAACAAAGCTAGACTTGTTGCTAAAGGCTACAACCAGGAAGAAGGGATCGACTTCGATGAGACCTTTGCTCCTGTTGCTAGGCTAGAAGCAATTAGACTTTTACTTGCATTTGCTTGTTTTATGGATTTCAAGTTATTTCAAATGGATGTAAAGAGTGCCTTTTTAAATGGATTTATTGAAGAGGAAGTTTATGTTGAACAACCTCCTGGTTTTGAAAATCATGAATTTCCTAATCATGTCTTTAAATTGCATAAAGCATTGTATGGTTTAAAGCAAGCTCCTAGAGCTTGGTATGATAGATTAAGTTCATTTTTGATGAAAAATGATTTTTCTAGAGGTAATGTAGATAATACATTGTTTTTGAAAAAGAAAAATGATGATCTCTTAGTAGTACAAATATATGTAGATGATATTATTTTTGGTGCTACTAACGAATGTCTTTGTCAAGAATTTGCGAAGTTAATGCAGAATGAGTTCGAGATGAGCATGATGGGAGAACTCAACTTCTTCCTCGGACTCCAAATTAAGCAAACAAAAGAGGGATCTCCATCAACCAAGCCAAGTACACAAGGGAGATATTAAAAAAGTTTGGGATGGAGACTACAAAACCAATAGGTACCCCTATGAGCTCTTCATGTAAATTAGACAAAGATGATTGTGGTAAATCGGTAGACCAAAAATTATATAGAGGCATGATTGGTTCATTGCTATATCTAACTGCCAGTAGACCAGATATAATGTTTAGTGTCTGTATGTGTGCACGTTTTCAGTCTGCTCCTAAAGAATCACATCTCTTAGCTGTAAAACGTATACTTAGATACTTATCTGGGTCTATCGAAATTGGTCTTTGGTACTCTAGAGAGTCATCATATGAATTAATTGCATATTCTGATGCTGATTTTGCTGGGTGTAAACTTGATCGAAAAAGTACTAGTGGAACTTGTCAATTCCTAGGAGTTAATTTGATTTCATGGAGCAGTAAGAAACAGAATTCGGTTGCTCTATCTACGGCGGAAGCCGAATATATAGCAGCTGGAAGCTGTTGTGCTCAGATTCTATGGATCAAACAACAACTCGAGGACTTTGGCATCAAACTAATTAAGACACCCATAAGATGTGATAATACTAGTGCAATCAATTTAACGAAAAATCCTGTACAACATTCAAGAAGCAAACATATTGAAATAAGACATCACTTCATAAGAGATCACGTTCAAAACTCTAATGTGTTATTAGAATTTATATGTACTGATTATCAATTGGCTGATATATTCACAAAACCATTGAATGAAGATAGATTTTGTATGATTAGAAGAGAACTGGGAGTCATTGATCCTTTTGCTTGAATCTCTTCAATTTTCATCAAAATTCCTCAAAAATGATTTATAAATTCTCAAATTTGGCTAAAGGCTTTTTCTCTAAATTTTATCATTTTTTTTCTTTTTTACAGAATTTTTTATTAAGTAATTAATTGTTGGAGGTCGACACTTGAGTTTTTCAGAGGTCGACACTTGAGGTCGACACCTAAGTTATGGAGGTCGACACTTGAGGTCGACCCCTGAAAATTCTCAGAGGTCGACACTTGAACGGAAACCTGCTTTTTAAAAACCCGTCCGCAAGCCTTGTTTTTCCAATTTTTTCCTTTCCTCTCCTTCGTGTGGTCCCCCTCCAACATTCCTAAACCCTAAATAGTAGATTTCCACCCTTCTCCCTCAACCTTTTGGGAAATCCTCTCCTCTCCTCTTGCATTTCTTCGATTCAACCCTCTTTTTGACCGTACTTTTGATTTTGGACAACCGAAAGCCTTCGGATCTATCTACCTGCTAATCCCGGTTGTTTTTCAATAGAAAATACTTGTTTCTACCCTCCGTTTCTTACTTTTTCTCCATTTATTCTCTATTTTTTCCACTCTCACAAACCCTATTTCCCCATTTCACATTCTTCTCTTCTTCTCAATCCGCAAACCTCTCTTTCCCTCTCTTTTCCTCTTAGCCTTACCTCTTTGCATTTCTCCCTAAGTTACCCCTCCTCCTTACACATGGGTCCGAGAAAACACCAGGCAGTAAGGAAAAGGAGATTGGAACAGGGGCAGGGTAGTACTGAGCGGCGAAGGAAAGTCAGACATGAGCGTGAGCCGACCCCAGAGCCACCTGCACCAGTGCCAGCCAGCCTAGTCCGGAAGAGCATTGCTAGTGGTAGGCGCGTAGATATTCCATTCTGGGATCAGCATCACTTCTTCATTGGAGATGTACTGAGAGATGCAGGTCTGGTCCATTTTTGTACGATGTCCGAGAGATCCTACCCAGACCTCATCAGGGAGTTCTATGGATCCATGGCCACTGATGGCATTAGATGGTCTGCCACAGTTCGAGGGATCGAGATTCCAGTGACACCTGAGGTCATCAGTCGCATCTGGAGGATTCCACTTCATGGCACTGCTGCCACTACGATCAGCGACAGAGAGCACGCCTTCAGGTGTATCCTAGAGCGTGAGGATGTTAGCGGCATTTCCACAGTGTCCGCTAACCAGCTTTCACTGGAGATGAGAGTGCTGCATCACATCATCGCCCGTATCTTGATTCCGAAGAGCGGGAGATTTGATTTTATCACTGAGCGTGAGCTGGTGTTGATGGTGTCCCTGAGCCAGCGGACTCCCATCAACCTCCCCAGGATCATGCTTCAGCAGATGGGTGAGGCAGCTTCTCACAGGAGACTCGTTCAGCCGTACGGTATGGGACTGACTCAGATATTCAGAGAGCATGGTGTCTCATTCGACGGCATACCCTTCAGTCAGCTACAGCACACAGATACTTATGGAGAGAAATCCCTACATAGGATGGGATTTCGACTGATCAGTGATCGATGGGTACGACGAGAGTCTGGCCAGGAGCCAGATGAGGAGGATGAGATCCGAGCTGCTGAGGCAGGGCCTTCAGGGCCTACTGATCATGGTACACCTCCTCGCCCAGCATCGGAGACAGAGACTGCGGAGCCTGAGCCATTCACGCCACCACCTTCATCAGCTCCGGCACCTACTATCACTGCGACACCACGGAGGACTTCAGTGAGGATATCGAACTTCGAGCAGCGAGTGACTGATCAGATTTCAGAGGTCCGGACAGAGATCACTGGTGTACGGCAGGAGCTTCATGATCTGCGGATACACACAGACACACGCATTAGTGCTCTTTCAGCTGGTATGGATACAGGATTCAGACAGATCCTCAGCTTACTGAGATTAGCACTGCCATCAGGGACTGCAGATCCGACAGTATCTCCTCCACATGATGATGATGATGATGATGGTGATGATGATGCTGATGACTCTAGTGGATACAGTGACAGTGATGGAGATCAGCCTGAGCAGGTAGATCTGATGTTTCACCTGCAGAGCCGATTCCAGAGATTCCCTCTTCTGCTGATCCTCCTTCCACTGATTTTCCGAGTTCAGATCCTCCAGCCACAGCTGTGCCAGTTGATATCGAGCCTACGGAGTCACTATTTGAGACTATCACTGGGATTCCGGATGACATAGATGAGCATACAGAGACAGACATCGATGATCCCACAGCTTATGAGCTAGTCAGCAGGCAGACTCCAGCTCAGTCTACTCAGCATGCAGATCCGTCCACTCCTTCAGCTACTGCCTCTGTCTCGACTTCTGTGGAGCCCTTACCTAGGACTTATAGATCTCGTAGGACTACCCCTAGGTCTGGTCCCTCTCTGAGGACTCGGAGTTCCTCACATAGGACTCCAAAATCCTCATCCAGGATCATGGCTCCTGTATCTTTTGACATACCTTCTGATGAGGAGTAGCCTCATAGTTTTATTGTTGTACTTAGTTTGCTTGTGTATGATCTGCTGTATCAGTATCTTGTGCCTACTTTATAGGCAATTTTGTAACTGTATACACTTGTTTTTATCTATCTTGTGACTTTTTATCAATATTGTGACATTTTGTGACATTTTATCTGATACCAGCTCTCAATATTTAAAAACCCTCAAGTTTAAAATGCCTTATTATATTGAATGCACAAATTGAAGGGGAGCATGTATTCTATGCACCTAAATACTTCATTATAATTGAACATAAGTCTCATTACTATATCTTTCTCTATAACAATAAACTTTTTGATTCTTGACAAAAAGGGGGAGTAGAAAAGTAGAGTAGTATATATGTATTTATGAGACTCCATCTTATGAGTAATAAAATTTATATGATTCTTATCTTTTTTTGACTTATGAGAATGTTTTCACAAAAAGAAAGAAATAAATGAAAAGTAAAATCTTTTGACTCTTGAGAATATTTTCACAAAATTTTTATGATACACTCTTGCATGAAAGGATACTTTGAAAATTTTTATTATTGCTATATTTTGCTCTTGGACTTAATTGCATATATACTCAAGGTTTTGTCATCATCAAAAAGGGGGAGATTGTTGGCTTTGACTCCTTAGTTTTGATGATTAACAAAAGGTTGAGTATATGTTTGGACTAATGTTTAATCTCAAGATAAAGTTTCAGGACTTAGGTTATTCAAAAAGAGTATCATAAGGACAATGATGAAACTAAGTTTACCTGATTTGGAAATGAGCTCTTCTACCTTGAACAAGATCAAAATTCTCATAATGGACCTTCTTGTTAAGAAATATTTGACAAAAGAAACAAAGGCTTAAAGAAACTCAAGCATGGCACGCACATCTCAAAGAGTTTCAGAAAAATTCAGATCAGAGGTCGACCACCAGAGGTCGACACCTTGTCAAAGGTCGACCACCAGAGGTCGACTCATGAAGAAAAGGAAAGTTCAGCATGGCCGGCACGGCAAAGTCTCAGTGGCACGCTTCAGAGGTCGACCACCAGAGGTCAACACCTGTCCAGAGGTCGACACTTGATCCAGAGGTCGACTCATGAGGTCGACTCATGGCATAACGGCTAGTTTTTCTGAACTTCTGATTTGATTTCTAACGGCCATAAACGGCCATATTTTTGAATCTAACGGTCTTGTGGAGTTGTTTCAGCATGAATGAGGTATTTAACCTCCACCAAACTTCAAAAAAAAACAAGGAGACAAAGTGAAAAGTGTTGATTCAAAGTACAAAGCCTTCAATCACTTCCAAGCAAAAAAGAGTGAGAAAACCAAGAGATTCCCTAGCCAAAAAGTCTTCCATCTTTGAGGAATCCAACATTCAAGTGTTTGGCATTTAGTGAGGTCCAAAGATTCCAAGGGAAAAGGCTTGAAGAGTCTCCATCAAGAGCTTCAACGAATTTATTATTGCTCAAAAGGAGTTTGTTTAGTTTTTAATTCATTGTATTCATACTCTTTTGTCTTTGGCTAGTTTCAAGGAAATTTGAAACTAGAGTAAGGTTTGTTGGTGATCCAATTGATAAAACCAACTAGGGTTGCTTGTTAGCCCGAAGCCAAAACAAGTGAGTAAGGTTTGTTGGTGATCCAATTGATAAAACCAACTAGGGTTGCTTGTTAGCCCGAAGCCAAAACAAGTGAGTAAGGTTTGTTGGTGATCCAATTGATAAAACCAACTAGGGTTGCTTGTTAGCCCGAAGCCAAAACAAGTGTGTAAGGTTTTGACTTGTGAGCCTGGTAAAACAAGTCGGCTGTAATCTAAAGATTATAGTGAATTTCCCAAGTGGAGCTTGGGGAGTGGATGTAGGTGCTAGGTGCACCGAACCACTATATTTCTTGTGTGTTTGCATTGCCTTTCTCTTTAACTTCTTTAGCTCTTTAATTGCCATTTTATTTCATTGCTTCCGTTGCACAATTCTTAAAGCACTATCACTCTTCACCTTAAAACTTGATAGCACATATATTGCCTTAAATTTTTAAATACCCAATTCACCCCCCCTCTTGGGCACCATATCTGGGCAACAAAACACTAGTCTTTGTAACCTATACACCTCTGGTTGTTGGTCTATAAATACTCCATCAACCCCCTGTATAATTAATGATTATTGATGAAATACAATGATATTCTGTCCAATTTTTTCCTTTGCTATATGCATCGCAGGATATGAAGCCCTTTTCTTTATTCTTCGAAACATCACGGGATGTGAGGCCCTACTTATCTAGACACCAAAAAACCCTAGCCGACCTCTTCCTTCCCTCTTCTCTTTCACTTTTCCATCCTTTTCCTTCTTTATTTCTTTCTAACTAATCGATCTTCCTTTGTTGAGTGATTGCAGGTGATCAAGGATTAAAGTTAGGTATTCTTGTCTTTGAACCAATATCACAAAAGATCGGAGCCCGAAGATCGAGATCTTATAGCCTTGCCTCAAGATCCTGAGAGTTCCAACAGATCTACATCGAGAGAGAGTATCTTCATTGGTAAAATTTAAAACCCCTCCCCTACTCTTAATTTCTGAATCTTTGATAGGTAGACCCTAGTTTACGGTGATTTCTAAGCCACCAAATCCTGATTTTCTAATTACTTTGTTAGATCTACTCGTGCAGGTAAAAACAAGTTGACTAGTTTACCTTAATTGCTTACTTTGAGTCTCTAAAAACTGAAAATCATAAAAAATCTTAATCTCTATTTTTTTCTATTGATTAGGTTAATAATCAATAGATTAAGTTTTCATAATTATCCCGTATCATAATGTATGTATGAAATCAAGCATCCATTGAATGAAAATCAGAACTATTCTAGATTCACACAATGATGCAACAGATTATAATATGTCAAACATATAATCTAAAGGCGTACCTTAGTGACGATCAACAGAGATTGCTCCAATCAGTGGGAAGAGCTCTAGCTTGTGAGCAACACACGCGTACTCCTCTACAGGTGGTTCACATCGGGTGAGGGATTCTTCTCCTTCCTTTGAGGTGCTGGCCCCTCTAAAAACACTGATGGAAATAGCAGACTTGATCTTCAATCCTTGAAGAATTGAGGACTTCATCTTCAACTCCTTGAAGAACCTGTTATTGAAGCGATGCTAGAATAAAGACCAGGGACCCTCCCAGTTCTCTCTGTCCCAAACCTTCAATAGAAGGTAGCACACAAGAATCCCTCCAAAACTTAAACCCCACTCTAGAGACCAATCTCTCAATCTCTCAAGGATCAAGCAAGATCTCTAACCAGGAATTGGGCATAGTCTCGACCTTGATCCAATCTAGAGTGTGGAATGTCAGGAACGTGAACCATCCACCTTCTTTAGCCCTACCTTTTAACAGCAGCCCCCAAAACCTTTAAGAGGGTATAATGAGAGATTAGTGAGGAGATTTTAATCTAGGGATTCCAAGCAGGTTATGAAAACCTTTGGAATTCAGTAATGCAACCAATGAAAACTTGAAACACTCATCATTAAACCCCATAACCATTACAACATTTAATGAAGCATTCTCGAATTTTAGCAGTTTGTCAGACGAGTCGACTCGACTATTCGAGTTGACTTAAGCTAAGTCAACTCGACTGTTTGTGTCGGCTCGAGAGCAGCATTGACAACTCATATCAAACAAGTCCAGAACAATTTCCAATCATTTGCATGCCAATAGAGCAAGAAGAAACCCCACGATGTGTGATCCCGTAGGTTCAAACACTAAACCAATAGCACAGGAACATTTCCAGTACCAGCCAAAATCATCATCTAGCAATGACACCCGGCATCCGGATAGGTTGAATGTTGCTGTGCAACATGAACATATCGAATATAGAATACCACTGAACTTATTCCTTTGTCCTCCTAATGCCCCGGATGGTTTAGGGTTAAACTGCCCAACCCTAATCAGTCCATCATAATATGTCTCAAACAAAGAATCCTTGTAACTCCTTACAAGGAATGCCCTGGCCAAGGTCTTTCTCAATTGAAGCATATTAAGCATTCAATCCAAACCATTTAGAGAGGTCAATCCTATCTCGATCCTCCTACCACTACACAAGTACTTGACTGTACCCAGCAACCTTCTATTACCGGATTAAAAATCTGGATAGACCGGCATCTAAGTACAGTGAGTTGCTTGAAAGCTACCATAGTGATCTCAAGTCAGAGAAATAATTCATGTCTATATTCTAATGCAAAACTTCTCTTTGGCAGAAAGAGAATCTCGCATGAGAGTTACATTCAGTGAAGTGTCAAACAAACACTAATGTCATACTAGCATCTCCATGCTACTTGGTTAAGAGGATAACCAACAGATATGATATCAACAACCTACTCTCGATACACCATCATCCTGAAATAGCATATCTTTGGTCATGAATCAATTTATAAACTACACGATGCATCCTCTCTACATCGCATACAAGGTAGCTCAAAGGACATCATCACACAAGAGTTCAATTAGGAAGATGTCATGTGATGAAGAACCAGAATAAACCTTTTATTCAATTCAATAAATCATATACATATACATGAGTTGCACAACTATCTACAGCCTAGATGATCGGCTTTGAAACACAATTCCCAATAGTATGAACTCTTTGGATTCAAAGAACTAAAACCTACATCATTCAGATAGATCAATTAAGACAGCACATGGGATGCACCAAGATGTTTTGGTCAAGGTAGATGAGTTTTATTTTCTAGTTGACTTCCTAGTCCTTGACATGGAATCTGGCTACAACACTAGCCAAATACCCATCATCTTAGGTAGTCACATCCTAGCAACTGCTAATGCTTGTATAAATTATAGGACCGAGGTCATGAATATGTCTTTCGGAAATAAGAAGCTAAGTTAATATTTTAATGCATCTCAAGGACCATCTATGTATAACCATAATGAGATTAACATGCTAGAGAAAGTATAGAAGACAAGATCCCTACCTCGCTTGACTCAGACCCTTTACAAGAATGTTTGGCACATTTCAATATGGATGCTTTTGATATTGATGGGTACATTAATGAAGTGAACAACTTGATCGATACACCCTATTCTTTGGCTACCCATCATGGATTGAGAAATATGGGACACTACCTGACCTCTCTAATACTCCCTTAGTTTATTCCCTATATCAGTGTTAAAACTAGAGCCACTTCTTAATGCATAAAACAATAATCTTTTAGGACCTAATGACATCTCCTCAGGGACCACTACAATAATATATTACATTGCATCTGATATGATCCCTGATGAAGAAGTACAGCTTTTAGGTGACCATATAGGGATCATGGAATGGACCATTAGTGAATCAAGAATGGGGACCCCTTTACTCACGTACATCAGGCTTATGAAAAAATTGAAACATATGAAGGAATTTTTAGGAGTTTGAAGCTAATTATATGGAACATTGATGAATGCAAGGTGGTGGAATGGATGACCATGACTCAATCTGGTAAGGAGCTAAATGGTACGTCTTGGTAAAGTGGTCAACTTACATTCTTCTTATCACCCTCCATAGGTGAATGGTCAACATGCACAATCATGTCTTGGCAAGCATAGTCTTACTGTACTGACTAAGCCATTCTATTGGGTGGATTTGATCTATAAACAACCATGATACTCAGCATAGTCTAGTTGAATACTTTAACCTAGCACTCCTAGGATGCAACCTAGTTTATGTATTATTTTTATCATTTAATTTTATTTTAAAAAATCCAAGAAGAAACTATAAGCCAAGTTGGGAGGAGCATCATGTCAAAGTCCAAAAAGAATAAATCACCCACAAAGGAAGAACCTATTATCAACAATAACAAGCTCAACAAATCTGGTGGTATCTTTCCTTGTAATTTATTTTTTTTTGCATTGTTATTCTCTTCTTCATTAGGAACAATGGAAATTAAGTTGGGGGAGAATAATTAAATTAATCAAATCTTCAAGTATGAATATAATCAATTTTGAATACCAAATTTGGTCTCTATTTGAAGTTAATTAGGATTTCTAATGATAAATGATTAATAGCTTAAAAATTTAGAGATATGAGGGATGAATTATTAAAAAAATCTAATAAATGATAGGGTTTAGACAAAAAAAAAATTGGAATAATTCCAGAAACTTCTATCTATTGATTTCGATGAAGAATCTACTTTATAATGGTATAAGTAAAAATATCCAAATATGCATAAAGTCCTCCTAAAGTTTATTTAAAATTAATAAATTAAATTTTTAGCATCTCTCATTGAGTAACCAGGTTCTTTCGTCTAAGTATTATTACTTGTATCAAAAGGTAAGAATGTGAAGAAACATGTTATAGAGTCAGTCTTAACTCATAGCCTTTTTTACTCGAGTTAGTAAGCCTAAAGGATGTTCTACCCAATGTCCAAAAGCCAACTAGTTTGAGAGTCATTAGCCTAAAGCTTGCTGCAAGGGTCAACTAGAAAGCTTAAGGGATTAGGACATAGAACTGATAATACATGCAAAAAAGAAAGAAAATAAAGAGACAAAACTGCAAGAAGACACTTCACCAAATCCACAGTAAGTTAGAGGACTCAAAGAGTGAGGTGAAAAGTTGATGAACAAAAACTCTATAAATTTCTATGGACTTTACTCACCACTAAATGGATAGAATTGATAATCTGATGAAGTACCTCTTTTATGGTCTAACAGGGTAACAACTAATTTTAAAACTGGCAATGTAACTTTCACTTCTTGATAAGTTAGTACAAACTACTAATTTATCTATTTACTCGAGGATAAGTAAAAGCTAGGTTGGGGGTATGATCAAGGCACAAACTGATGGAATTCTCCTAGGGTCATGGGGATCATGCAGCATGCGAAATTGACTTTCAAAATAAAATTTCATAGCATGATACCCTAACATGTATAACATGTATAGAAAACCCTAATTCCCAGGAACTCCTTGGGCAATTATAACTAATGAATCATAAAATAAAGTCAATTAACATACCTGGATCACTAAATCCAATCCTTTCCACGAGGCTCACAAGTGCAAGCCCTCCAACGGTGATCCACATGAGACTTGAACCAAGGAAGAATCCCTACCGGGGTGCTTGCTTCAATAGGACTCTTAGGATAGCCTTTGGACCTTTGACTACTATAGGACACCCTGTCCTATTGTAGGGCTCTCTAGACACTCTCCTAAGGCACTTTGGCTTTAGGACAACCCTCCCCTAGGACCCCTTATGCTTATGTCCTAAGACAAAGCCTTGTCCTAAAAGATAAGACCTTGTCTTAACAAGACAAGTCTTGTCTTAAAAGGAGGGAGGGAGACAACAGAAAGAGGCACTCAGATAACTCTCGGGAAAATGGACTTCTGTTTCTGATGATCGAAAATCTCAAGTCTCATTTCACCGTACCCCCTTTATATAGATTCAGATGGGCGTGAAAAGCATCCCGAGACTCCTTATCAGATATGACTCTTCATGTCTGATAAGGCTCTTCATGCCTCAAAAGTCTTATTGATGTTCTTTCCTTTCCAGAGCAGTTCCCCATATGCCATGTGGCATATACCGGTTATGAAGAATGGAAGTAGGCATCTTTTAAATTTTGAAGAGCATGGAATAGGCAGAGTCCTAAGAGCAGAAGGACTCTGCCTCAGAATAGTGCGCACGTAGATGAAGAGAAGCGACTCTTCATCTGCACGCCAATATTTCTTTCTGCTTTCACGCCGCCCCTTCCACTTCTTTGACCGATCAAACCACTCCAAGAGGTGTGGGGATAAAGTGAAGAGGTTCCACTTTGATGAAGCTCCCAGAGTTTCATCTGTAGAAGGACTCTTAGTCCTTCTGCACGCGCCATACTTCTCCCGGGTGCGCCAAAAGGGCACCACTTTCCTTTCCCACTTCTCTCTCCACCCAAAGCAGCCTATATTGATCAGTGAAATATATGCAATATGGGTGTCATTGGAAAGATCATTAAATAAGCTTTCTGACCATGTAATTTTTTTCAAATCAGAGGTCTATAGCTCATTCTATGCCTTTTTGAAGTTAAGGTATCATTTAGGTACCAAGAGTCCCATGCCATTTGGACTCTTCATACATGGCACCTAAAATGCCCTTAAGCCCAAATTAAAATCATATCAAGCTCTGATTTGGCTAGCCCCACTTAGGACTCAACCTAATTTAGGTCTCCCATAATTAGGTTAGCCCAATTAGCAAGCAACCGAATCCAATCCAATTGGGTTAGGAATTGGTTAGCCTACATATGCTAGTATGTAATCCGGCTAACCATTTAGGATCCTATGACCCTAATTAAATCATGAATGACTTCCTTGGCCAAGTCTCTATTGTGTGTGACCCATTGGGTTCCACATCTAGCCAGCAGTAGGTTTAGGTTTGAGCCGATTAGATCCGATCGAACCCAATTGACCTAGTTAGGTCAAATTGGCTCACCTAATTGTCCAATTCAAATCACACATCGAATTGACTCATGAAACCAAATCAATTGGTTCATGAAAACCTACAAGATGAGATTGATGTCTAGCAACGTGTCATGCCTACCCGGAAGATGAGGAATTTGGTGAAAAATACCAAAATACCCTTCAGTAGTAAGTTACCGTGCAATTCAATTTTCGATCTTCCATTATCCCGATTAAGTGATAGGTATGGACAGATGTCAACCCTAACACTTAATCATATCGAATCTCAGCTTGATCATGAGGACTCAGCTGATGACTGATTAGATTCCACTAATCTCATCCTGCTTTGATCAAAGGCTCCTTGAGTCTCTCATCAAAGAGATTGCATGGGATAACAATTCCTCTTACTAGAAATGATCGATTCCTTGTTGGTCCACTCACATCCTTCGTACACCTTCCACCATACCCAGAACCCCCGTACATGTCGCCATGCCATGAATGAGTATGAACCAAAGTATGGCTTAGTGTGCACAAGGAACCATGGTGACCTTAGGTCTAAAGATCACATGCACAACTTCTACTCTAGGATCTATCTTTTGACAAGTAGTAAGACTTCCATAAGATAGTCCCGATACAGATTAGTTCCAGTGTACTCATACTCTGATGAGCACCCTTATCTTTGTATTAGTGTCTCTACACAAGTGGTTGTGAGATCAACCACCCTCATCAACTGAGCATACATAGGATAAGCAAGTCTTTCCGGATTCATCGATCCCCGAATCGATGGTCCAATGACTAGGAACATTCTAGATTAAGGTTTATAGGAATTATGTCTCACTGTTATTTTATCATAACCCTAATTCCATTGCCCTATTCTATGGGGTTCATCATAATCATCAAAACATGATACAGTAGTATATGATGAATCACATGCCTTTATTAATTGAAATGTCATACATGAGTTGGAAGTTTACAAAAAGCCCCTCATAATGATTGGCTCTTAGGGTACTTTTCTATCAAACTCCCACTTGCACTAAAGCCAATCACCCTTGTATTTTATGCCCATACAATCTAAGTGACGATCTAATTGCTGCTTGGCTAATGCTTTAGTGAATGGGTCTACTATATTGTTCTTTGTGTTAACTTATTCCATGACATCTTGTCCTTGAACAAGGTGGAAGCATCTTAGAATGTGCTTGGGCTTATTATGAGACCTTGGTTCCTTAACTTGCACAACAACTCTAGTATTTCCATAATGAAGTGACACTAGTTGTTCTATAGTAGGAACCATGCCCAATTCCATGATGAATTTCTTTATTCACATAGCTTCCTTTATGGCTTCACTTGTAGCTATGTACTCTACCTCAGTGACTGAGTCAGCTACTATTGGCTGCTTATAGTTTTCCAACTCACTGCACCACCATTCATGGTGAAGACATATCCTGATGTGGATTTGCTATCATTTAGATCTGATTGAAAACTAGAATCTATATAACCTTCTAGTTTCAATTCAGGTCCTCCATATACTAGAAAAATATCTTTAGTCCTTCTCAGGTACTTAAGAATATTTTTCACAGCTCTCCAATGATCCTCTCTTGGATTTGCTTGAAAACTGCTCACTATGCTCAGGGCATAAGCGACATCGGGCCTGGTACATAACATGGCATACATTATCGATCCTATAGCCAAGCATAAGGAATCATAGCCATCCTCTCTCTTTCTTATGATGTCCTAGGAGACATTTTCTTAGAGAGTTGTATGCCTTGATTCATTGGCAAGTAACCTTTCTTACTTCCATCCATGTTGAATCTCTTTAACACCAAGTCAATATACCTGGATTGGGATAAGCCAGCATCCTCTTGGATCTATCTCTATAAATCCTTATACCCAGTATATAGGATGCTTCTCCCAAATCCTTCATGGAAAACATTGATGATAGCCAAGTTTTAACCGACTGCAACATGGGGATATCATTCCCAATGATCAGTATATCGTCCACAACAAAACCAAGAAAACAAGTGCACTCCCACTTGTCTTCTTATACACACATGGTTCATCCACATTTTTGACAAAACCAAATACTTTGATTGTTTCATCAAAATGGATGTTTCAACTCCTCGATGCTTGCTTAAGTCCATAAATGGACTTCTTTAATTTGCATACCTGATTTGGTCTCCTACTTGAGACAAAACCCTCTAGCTATGACATATAGACTTCTTCCTCAAGGTTTCCATTGAAGAAAGCAGTCTTTACATCCATCTGCCAGATCTCATAGTCATGGTATGCTGCTATGGCAAGCAGTATCCGAATGGACTTGAGCATAGCTACTAGAGAAAAGGTTTCATCATAGTCTACACCATGTCTTTGTTTGAAGCCTTTTGCTACCAGTCTAACCTTGTAGGTCCCTCAACTTGACCATCTGCTCCAATCTTCTTCTTGTAGACCCATTTACACCCTATTGGGTTAATTCCTTCAGGTGGATCTACCAAAGTCCAAACCTAATGGAATACATTGATTCCATTTTAGATTTCATGGCACCAAGCCACTTGTCGGAGTCTCTACTCTCGACAGCTTCCAAATAGGTCACAAGATCATCATCGTGTATGATACTGGCTTCATTGTCATCCCCGATGACAAAGCCATATCTGAGAGGTGCTTCCTGCACCCTCTCTGACCTTCGGAGAGGAGGTGTGTATTGTGGTTATTCTTGATCCACAAGAACCTCTAATTGAGGAATTTCACTTGAAAGCTCATTGATTTGGTTGGTTCTGTTCTTCACACAACTCTAGTGAAGAATCACTACATTCTTCTTGGATAAATTCTTGTTCCAAGAATGTAGCATGCCTACTGACAATTATCTTTTGCTCAGCAGCATTATAAAAGAGGTATCCAACACCCTCTTTTGAATAACCAACAAACCTATATTTATCAGCCCTTGCACTTAGCTTATGTCCAAAGGTATTCTTGACATAAGCATGGCTACCCCAAATCTTCAAATACTTAAGATTTGGTCTTTTGCTATTCCATAATTCATATGGAGTGCTATTCACTGATTTAGATGGAACCCTGTTTAATATGTATGTAGCAGTATCTAGGGCATGTCCCCAGAAGGAAATGGGAAGATCTGTGAAGCTCATCATGGACCTCACCATGTCCAACAAGGTATGATTTCTCCTTTCTGCCACTCCATTTAACTGGGGTGTATAAGGAGGGGTCCATTCAAAAATAATTCCTTTGTCCTTTAGATGGTTTAGAAACTCACTAGACAAGTATTCCCCACCTCGATCAGACCGAAAAGCTTTAATACTAAGTCCAGTTTGTTTTTCAACCATACTTTGATATTCTTTAAACTTATCAAAGGCTTCGGACTTGTATTAGATACACATGACCATACCTTGATAAATCATCAATAAAAGTGATGAAATAAGAATATCCTCCTCTGGCCTGAGTCGACATAGGTCCACATACATCGGTATGTACTAGACCTAACAATTCAGTTGCCCTATCTCCATGTCCAGTGAATGAAGACTTGGTCATTTTTCCTTTGAGACAAGATTCAAGTTCCTAATGATTGGAAATCATCAGAGTCAAAGTAATTATCTTTGACTAACTTGTTTATCCTTGACTCACTGATATGACCCAATCGGCAGTGCCAGAGATATGTGACATTGTCATTATCTCTTTTTCTCTTCTTATCATCAATAAGAAAATTTTATCATTGAGTTCCAAAGTTAGAAGACCATTAACAAAACTACCATGCCCAAATATTGTATATTTTGAAGAATAGAGTAGTCAGTGCTCTTTACATTTATTCATATCCCTGTTGTAATAACAAGGGTATAGAAATAATGTTTCTTACAATATTTAGCACATAGTAGCATTCTTCCAACTTTATAATATTACCCGAAGGTAATAACGGAATATAGGTGCCCATAACTTCAGCATATATGGGTTCTCGTCTTGCCCCATATATTTGAAGTCACCTTTCTTTATATTTAATTCTGTGGAGTCCATGCAATGAATTGCATATGTGAGATCCACATGTGGTATCCAATACCCATGAATTAGAAATGGTATTACTCAATGATAAATTGGTTTGTATCATGTACAAACCCCTAGATGCACCACTTGCATCTAGCTTCACATTTGCAAGACAAGTCTTGCAATCCTTCTTCCAATGCCCAAACATGCTGCAATGGAACAGGCTCCATCAGCCTTCTTCCTCAACCAATCCACATAGTTTGGACCGGTTAACTTGTTGGCATCAAAGATGCCTCTCAGTGATAAGTTTGAAGCCATTAAAATAAATGTCCTATATTTAATTAAAGAATAATATTAGCAGACCACTCAATTATGACATTCATAATTAGATAAGAACTTTATATCTAATTATGTCTCCCACTATTTTCTTCAAATACCATAATCCTCAACTATGGTAAGCGAGAAACCTTCCTGGTTTCCTTAATGGGGTTGAGATCCTTATTCCTCATGAGTGCCTTGTGTGTACACAACAAACACACATGAGTTCAAGGTAGGACAACCTTTCCAATTGCAACCCGTGCAATTCTCAACAATTATATTTTCCTCTAAGACACTTATGGCCTTGTGTGTACACAACAAACCATAAAGTCTTAGTTTAGTCGGACCCTTCATTTTCCTATAGCCATGATTAAATTATGTTGCCCTTGTGTGTACACAACAAAGCAACATATCCAACCATGCTATAAAGCACTAAGTGCACCAAGACAAATCTTATATCAAACCCTAGAGTAGGCCTTGTGTGTACACAACAAACCTACTATAGCTTTGACATAAATTTGGCTTAGCATGAAGGAAGGCAACTTTATAGTATACTTAACCAATTAGCATTACCAAATTAAGATTTAGATATGACCAAATTGGCCAGGTAAGTGGGAGGGGTGAGGGGGTCCCCCTGTTGCTTTCCTTAGACACCAATTAGATTGGCCAAGTTAAACAACGGAACCAATTA
This sequence comes from Areca catechu, assembly GCA_021397845.1. Classification (NCBI taxonomy): domain Eukaryota; kingdom Viridiplantae; phylum Streptophyta; class Magnoliopsida; order Arecales; family Arecaceae; genus Areca; species Areca catechu. The sequence continues at coordinate 99,703,178 of CM038045.1, forward strand.
TAAACCTCATTCCCTTTACCTTCCCAGAACCACTTGCCTAAACACCAATTGGCTGATCAAATTCTAACTGGTTTTGCATCTTGACTAAGTTTTATACTATGACTAAATATTGTTTTTGATGAGGGCTTTGATGGTCTCAAAACACATTCTATATCTATCATGATAATAATGTTTATTACTACAAGTATAAACATTGAGCATGATAACCAAGTTTATAACAAACACAATGCATATCACTCTAGCATATGCATAAAATTTCATGTCATCAAGCATATTACCCTAATATGCATAGTATTATATGACAACAAGCATATTACCCAAATATGCAAAACATGGCTTGATATTTCAATATCCCATTCACCTCACTTGTTCATGGGATATGGCCACAGCGGCACCCCTACACGCCATAGGAGATCCATTGAATGGGAGGAGAGGACCTTTAAACCCTACTTGGCTCCTATGACCGGACGGCCATGGTGACTAACCCAATCCAAAGCAGTTACTAGGGTAAAACCAACATGCATAATTTCATACTTGATATAATATCATGTATTTCATAAAAACTAAAATTAAACATATTATCCTAATATGTAAAATTACATATAATTGCATTATCATGTCATTTCATAAAGAAACAAGAAATCATGCATATGAATTTGGCCGGGTCGACTCGACAGGGTTCGGGTAGGCTCGGTAATGAAATTTCATCAAACTTCAAATAGATTCATAATTGGTATGCCACAAGGTGGGCTCTCATACCACTGATGGGAATTCTCCCAGGGTCACGGGGATCATGCAGCATGCGGAACTGACTTTTAAAATAAAATTTCATAGCATGATACCCTAACGTGTATAACATGTATAGAAAACCCTAATTCCCAGGAAACCCTTGAAAAATTACAACTAATGAATCATAAAATAAAGTCAATTAACATACCTGGATCGCTAAATCCAATCCTTTCCACGAGGCTCACAAGTGCAAGCACTCCAACGGTGATTCACACGAGACTTGAACCAAGGAAGAATCCCTATCGGGGTTGCTTGCTTCAATAGGACTCTTAGGACAACCTTTGGACCTTTGACCACTATAGGACACCCTGTCCTACCGTAGGGCTCTCTAGACACTCTCCTAAGGAACTCTTGGCTTTAGGACAACCCTCCCCCAGGACCCCTTATGCTTATGTTGAAAGGGATATGCCCTACAAGCCAATCTATGTTGTATCTCCCAAACCATTGTAATTGACAATATTCTGAATAAAGGCATTATTTTTTTATCATACGCTGTGTTTTATATGATGAACCCCATAGATTAGGGCTATGATTTTAGGGTTATGATGAGATCATACCAGTGAGACCTAAAATCTAAAAACCTTAATCTAAAGTATTCCTAGTCAAAGAAACCCTGAGTAGGGGATCAGGGTTTTCCGGTAAGACTAGCACATCCCATGTATACTGGAAAGGGTGACTGCTCTCACAGCCACTTATGTATGACACTAATACTGGGATGTGGGTGCTCATTGGAGAATGAGTTCACTGATATGATCCAACTTGAGAACATCTAATGGAGTCTTAGCTACATGTCAATAGAAGGTTCTCATAGTGGGAGTGGTACAAGTAATCCTTTGACCTAAGACTGCCATAAGTACCTTATGTACATGAACCCATGCTTTGGTTCAATCCTAATCATGACACTGAGTCATGCACAGGATTGATACTGGGAATGGTGAATTGGATATGAAGGTAATGAGTAGGTCAACAAGGAATCGATCACTCTTGGTAAGAGGAGATTGCATCCAGCTAGTTAACAATCGGATGATGATTCAGGGAATCTTTGATCAAAGTAAAGATATTAGAGATGGTTTCTAATATCAAGATAATTGAATCATCAATATAAGATTGGGCTAGAAATAAATATAATATTGGATTTGACATATATCCATATCCATAGTTATATTTTGGATGTAGGCTGATCGAAAGATTTAATTGTACGGTAACTCTCTACTGAAGGGTAATTTTGGTATTTCACCAGAATTTCCATATCTTTCGGGTAGACATGACACGTTGCTAGACGTCAATCTTGTCTTGTGGGTTGATCAAATTCAAATATCACTTATTAGGAAGAGTCCTAATTGATCAAATCGGGTAAGCCAGGTTTGACCTAAATCGATTAGAAAGAGTTCTAATCAAATTAGGTCAACTTGTATTCGAACCCACTGCTAGCTAGATGTGGAACCCAATGGGTCACACACTTAAGAGGATTGATCAAGAGTTTAATTTGTGATTAAATCATCTTTGCAGGATAACACTCTAGCAGGTGTTGCAAACCCTAGCTTCTATTCGAATCGGATTCGAATTAGGGTTCCGGATTGGTTCAAATTGGGTTCTAATTGGACCTAATTAGACCTTAATTATGAAAATAGCGATTATGGCTAACCCTATTGGCTAGCCATGTAACTAGGCTAGCCTCCCCACCTGCCCCTTTTCATTTTTCATGCCAAAAGCCAAGAGTCCATACGCTTATGGACTCTTGGCGCGCCATTTGGAAGAGTCCATGGCGCTTGGACTCTTGGCGTGCCCCACTTAATTCTCCGATGAATTAAGATGGGGCGGCCTTCTTTTCTTAAATTAGCGCCTCACATACCCCCCCTTGGATAGGAATCCAACGGCTGATGGGTTTTTAAAAAAGAAGAAAGTGTTGTTTCCTCCCGGGCGCGCGAAATAACATATCTTCGGAGATGAAAAGTCGCGACTCCCTTCTTTTTAAAACACCACAGTTTTTCCTTTAAGAAAAGCCGTGGGATTTAATCTGGAAGGCCGTGAGATGGGAGGATGGGGCATGAGAAATTGAGAAGGGCGTGAGAAGGAGTTTACGGAGAGTTTTGAAGGCGCCTCTCTGAAAACTATTTAAGGGGCAGGAAAGATCAGAACTCGTGTTATGTGTTTTTCTTTTATTCCTTCTTCCTCTCCTAAAGACTCTTTTATTCTTTTCTTGCTCTTGCACTGTTTCTTTACAGAGTACACCTCTGTCGAAACTCTGCTACTGAACAAGAATAAGAGTAAAAGTCTCCGACGGTAAAGGAAAGAAAGGAGTTCTGATTTGTTCCTTTCTTTCTTACATTAAGACATCTTTGTCTTAATTTCTCCTCCAACTTAAGACAAGCCTTTATCCTCTTAGGACAAGGTTTTTTCTTCAAGACAAGGGTGTCTAAAGGGCCAAGGTCTTAGTGGAAGGAGGAGAAGAGGTCAAGGAAAGGGAGGCAAGCTCTTGTGTGGAGGAATTCAAGCCATAGTCCAAGCAATTGAGTTCTAGGAAGAAGAACTCAATAGAAAGAACCATTGAAAAGAAGATAGAGTTTTCTTGATCATTGCTCTGTGTGGATCACCATCGGAGGGCGGACACTTGGACGCCTGGTGAAATCAATTAGCCTCTTCAACATCAAATTTTGTTGGAATTAGCGATTACAGGTTGGTACCCTAATCCTAATTTACATAGATATGTTTGTCATATGATCTAGTCTTATTTAAGGAGTTCCTGTTTTAGGGTTTTTGGTGTGAATTTAGTTTCATTTTTGAAATTATACTTCCGCTACGTTGCACTGGAACCCAACTGATGCAGAACAAATAAAGGGACGCGATGCGGAAGTAAACTAATTTTTTTTTGTTGTTTTTATATGTTTGTAGAAGTTGGCTTCAAATCAAAGAAAAGTTAACCTAACATTGAAAGATACTAATATGATGATTGAAAGCACAATTTTAAGGAAACTAAATTATCAGAGTAGTTCAGAAGCAACGGATCGCTGGGGGTTGAGAAACTCCCAGACCTAGGGTTTCGCTCCGAACTTTCAACAGAACAGAAATAAAGAGAAGAGATGGTTTATCTAACCAGACAATGATCTTCACAGATTTTGGTGGAAGAACTCTCCCGAGCAGATTGTTGGATCCTCGGATTCAGATATCTTCGTAATGGATCCTCCAATACTAGTCCTTTGGCGGGTTGGCTTCTCCTGAACTCAAGATCTGGAAGAGAAGAAAAATAATTGATGGAATCAGAGAGTCAAGGGAAAGATTTACCAGGTTGATGAACTTGAAGATTGAAATTGCTGAAAACTGGATTCTCCTGGATGTTGATGTGATTTTCCTTGGAACTTGCTCTGGATCTGAAGTAGCCGGACTGGATCTGGATGAAGGTGGACGGCCTGGACTTGTAGAGAGAGAGAGGCCGTGGGAGATGGATGGGCTAGTGTTTGATGGATTGAAAATAATGAAGGGCGGCTAGGGTTTTGGAATTTCAAGTGGCTAACCTAGGGTTTTGGATAAAGATGGAGATCTCTCACCTCCTCAAGGCTCCAATGGAACCCGGATTACCCCCTCACGGAGCTCAACACTTAGAATAGTGCGGAAGAAGAGAAACCTAGGTCACTCAACACAAGAGAATAGCAAAAATAATGTTTCTTCATTGATTTTCTAAAGTTACAAAGAGAGGTCTATTATATAGACCTAAAATTTTCTCCAAGCTTGTACAAATTCCCATGTGGGACTAAACTCCTCCAACCACTAGATTAGGTAGAAAATCTTCTCTCTTGGCCGACCAAGAGTTCAAAAAAAATTGGGACGGCCATAAAGGAATTTTTTTTTGAATTTTTTTGGTGCCTCCTTTGGAGTTGGATTTGGATTTGGAGTCCTCTTCTTCTTATGGTATTTCTTCTTTTCTTCCACTCCAAGTTAAGCTCTTTGATTTTGATTTGAACTTCAATTAGGAGTAGGTTGGATGTCCTTGTTTGATTTCTTCTCCAAGAGAAGTCTTCTTCCTTCTTTGCTTAGGTAAAATAGGCAGGTATGGGCGCCTCCTTTAAAGTAGCCTCTAATTTGATTTTTTCTTCTTTGGATGTGGGGACCATGACACTGGGATGCCTCTGTGGCGCCTCCTGGACTCTGGCGTGTGCTCGGAGTGTGGCTGGGCGTGTGGCTTGGAGTGTGGCCTCCACTTGCTTGAACCTTGATTTGATTGGAAGACAAATGTGGCACCATTTTGGACCAAATTGAAACCACATTGGGACTTGCACTGAGTCAACATGACTCAACAAAATTTAAATGGTGACTCAATAAAATAAATAAACTGGTTGACCAGGTCAACCTTTATTACAAACCCTAATTTCTCGGGCAATGTCAATCAGAGATCCAAATGGAGCTCTGAAGTCTTCTTCTGAGTCTGGTGCCCGCACCAATTCTCCCAGGGTGGGAGGAACTCGACCCTGTCGAGTAAGGCTCAAGTTGGCTCTGGTATCTCTCCAAGAGGTCTGGGTCCAATTCTTGTAATTCTTCTCGGGAGATCCAAGAGTCATCAGAATCTGGCCTTCCTTGCCAGTGGACCAGGTACCTTTGGTATCCTCGATTACGAGTAGAGATAACCTGATCATCCAGGATCTTTTCAATCTGCTCTTTCCTCACAGGCCAGTTTGTTGGTGGACACACAGGGTCGGGATCACTCTCAATGATAGGGTTAGGCTCAAAAGGCTCACTAGGAATCACAGCTGGCTCCCTGTACTCTACTAAGTCTGTAATGTTGAAAGTAGAGCTAATGCCTAGTTCTGGAGGCAACTCGAGCACATAGGCATTGGATCCTACTCTCTTTACCACTCTAAATGGTCCAGCTCCCCTAGCATGTAACTTTCTAACGGTTCTTGGAGGAAACCGTTCAGGCCTTAACCTAATCATCACATAGTCTCCCTCAACAAAAGATTTGACTCGCCTTTGAGTATCAGCCAACTTCTTATAAGTTTCATTACTTAAATTTATTTTGGCATGAATTTCTTTATGCAAGTCTTTTACATGCTGTGCAAAATTCTCAGCAGATTCGGAGACTCGAGTGTGGACAGGTAAAGGGACTAGGTCAAGAGGTGTGTGAGGTTTGTACCCATGTACAATTTCAAATGGACTCTTACCCGTAGACCTATTGACCGAGTCATTGTACGCAAATTCTGCCCTTGGTAGGTATAAATCCCAATTTCTGGTGTTTTCACCAACAAGACATCTCAGCAGATTTCCTAGGCTATGGTTCACTACTTCAGTTTGGCCATCAGTTTGGGGATGATAGGCAGTTGAAAACTTAAGTTTTGTCCCTAACTTATGCCAAAGGGTCTTCCAAAAGTAACTGGTGAACCGGACATCCCTATCTGAAACGATTGTCTTAGGTAGGCCATGGAGTCTAACTATCTCATTGAAGAAAAGTGTGGCTACCTTAGACGCATCAAAGGTTTGGGAACAAGGCAAGAAGTGGGCCATTTTAGAGAATCGGTCGACTACGACACAGATAGAATCATGTCTCCTCTGGGTCTTAGGTAAACCTAACACAAAATCCATACTCACATCTTGCCAAGGACGATCTGGGACAGGGAGTGGGGTATAAAGGCCAGTGTTTTGTTTTCGCTGTTTGGCAACAGCGCAGGTTCGACATCTAGCTACAATATTAGCTACATCCCTTTTCAAGCTAGGCCAGAAAAAGTGGTCTTCAATAGCTAGAATGGTCTTGTCTTTTCCAAAATGGCCGGCTAAACCTCCAGCATGGATTTCCCAAATCAAAAATTCCCTAAGAGAAGTTCTAGGGATGCAAAGCCTATTTTTGAAGAACAAAAAACCATCTACAAGGGTATAATCCTGGTGATTACTAGATGGTCCTTGAACTAGATCCTGATACACAGTTGTGAAATCCGGACAAGACTCATATTCCTCTTTGATTTGCTCAAACCCTATGACCTCAGTTCTAACAGAAGTTAATAACAGAGATCGGCGACTAAGGGCATCAGCTACCTTATTCTCAACTCCAGCCTTATGTTTCAGGACAAAAGTATAGGACTGGATATATTCTACCCACTTAGCATGCCTAGGGTTAAGCTTCTTTTGGGAGTTCAGAAATCTAAGAGCCTCATGGTCCGAAAATAGTACAAATTCCTGCGGTAGCAAATAATGTCTCCAGTAACGCAAAGCTTGCACCACCGCATAAAATTCCTTATCATAGGTAGAATACCTAAGCTTAGCATCATTAAGTTTTTCACTAAAGAATGCTATGGGATGATTCTCTTGGCTTAGGACTCCACCTATTCCTACACCTGAAGCATCACAGGCAACCTCAAATACTTTAGAAAAATCGGGTAATCTCAGAATGGGTGCCTGGGTCATTTTGTCCTTAAGATCTAGGAAGGCTTTATGGGCTGACTTAGTCCAATGAAATTCTCCCTTCCTAATACAATCAGTGATAGGAGCAGCTAAAGTACTAAACCCCTTGATGAATCGCCTATAGAAGGTAGCCAAGCCGTGGAAACTTCTAACTTCATGCACATTGGTTGGCTCTGGCCAGTCTACTATGGACCTAATCTTCTCAGGATCGGCCGCCACGCCGTCAGGGGTTACTACAAAACCAAGAAAGATAACTCTACTAGTCATGAATTCACACTGCTTAAGATTACCGTAGAGTCTATCATTCCTCAAAACTTGGCAGACTGCTCTAAGGTGGCCTAGGTGATCTGCTGGGGTCTTACTATAGATCAGGATGTCATCAAAATAGACCACCACAAATTTTCCTATGAAAGCTCTAAGTACTTGGGTCATAATTCTCATGAAAGTACTAGGGGCATTGGACAACCCAAAAGGCATAACAACCCATTCATAAAGACCATCCTTAGTTTTGAAAGCAGTTTTCCATTCATCCCCGGGTCTAATCCTAACCTGATGATAGCCGCTTTTGAGATCAATCTTAGAAAAAACCATTGCACCAGCCATCATATCAAGCATGTCATCTAGTCTAGGGATGGAAAACCTATATTTGATTGTAATTTTATTGATGGCACGACTGTCAACACACATCCTCCACGTGCCATCTTTCTTTGGGGTCAGTAAGGCTGGGATTGCACAAGGGCTAAGACTTTCTCTAATAAACCCCTTCCTCAATAATTCTCCAACCTGCTTTTGCAGTTCTTCATGCTCAGATGGATTCATCCTGTAATGGGGCAAGTTGGGCAAAGTCGCTCCTGGGATTAGATCTATGGCATGCTGGATATCCCTAAGAGGTGGAAGGTGGTCTGGCAAATCCTCGGGAAAGACATCCTCAAATTCTTTTAACACAGGTTTAACTTCTTGAGGAGGCTCTGAGGGTTCCGAAGTTCTAAGTTCCTTAGCAGTCAACATCTAGATGGGTGAACCACTATGAATTTCTTGTTCTAGATCCTTAGCACTGATTAGGTTCACTCCAGTTTTCATTTCCTTAACCTTACCGGCTCCTTTAGTTACCTTGTCCTTAGGGGGAACTGAATGGATCGTAATCTTCTTCCCATTGAAACTAAAGACACAGGTATTGGATTTTCCTAAGAGGGTGGCATCATGATCATACAACCAAGGTCTTCCGAGAATTATACTACTCACCCCCATGGGTAAGACATCGCACCAAATCTTTTCATGATAAGATTGCATTTGGATTTGGACTTGACATCTAGACTGGATGGGTATGGAGGTAGAATCTACCCAAGAAACCTTATAGGGGTTGGGATGGGGAACTGGGATTAAGCCTAACATCTTGACAGTGCTAGTAGAGATGGCATTTACACAGCTCCCACTATCTATGATGATCTTACATACCTTATCCCCTAATTTAAGAAAAGTCTGTAGGATGTTAGTCCTACGCCAATCCTCTTGAACTAGATTCTGGGATAGGATGCATCTTACAACTCCTAATTGGTCAGATTCATTGGGTTCCTCCTCTCCTTCATACTCCTCAACCAAATTCATTCCAGCCTCATAAACTTCTTCTTCAAATTCCTCACTGGGCTCGGAATTATTATTCTCTCCCTCTTCTATGTAAAGGGATCTCCGTGGGCACTGGCTAGCAACATGACCTACCTTATGACACTTGAAACAGGCTATGGCAGTACACTGACTGGAAATGTGACCTGGTTTCTGACACTTAAAACAGGTGATATTTGAACTAGGGGTTCTCTGGGTGTCAGGTGCCTTACCTTTGTCCATGGGCCTAGGGGTAGAAGTACCCTGAAAAGGTTTACTAGGGATAACTTGGCTAGGTCCATTCCTTGGGATTGGGGCACTAACCCTAGAAGGTATAGGTCCTCTCTAAAATTTCTCAGTGTTCAGTGCAATCTGGTAGGCTTGGTCTAGATCAGTAACCTCTCTCAGAAATAGTTCTCTCTTGATATCTTCCCTCAGTCCAGCCCTAAATCTAGACAAAGTGACTTCGTGGGCTTCACTCACATCACATCTCATTAGGTATTCATCAAAAGTAGCTATGTAGTCTGAGACAGATCGGTTTCCTTGTTTCAGGTTTTGCCATTGGTCTAACAGGTTTTGCTGGTATGAAATGGGTAGGTATTTATCTCTCAGTTTTTCTTTCATACCCTGCCAAGTGGTTATGGGCTCAACATTCCGTCTCCTAGTGGTTAGCTCAATGTTCCCCCAGTATAACCTAGCTTGACGCACTAATTTCATCTTGGCAAACTTGTATTTCCTCTCCTCAGACATAGCATACCACTCAAAGTATTGGTCCATCTCACCCTCCCAATCAGAATACACCTTAGGGTTCAGACTACCCTCAAAAGTGGGTGCATCTAATTTGATGTTCCTGATGAACCTATCATCTCTATCTTCAGGCTCTGGGTCAGGCCTCCTATGATTAGGTTCAGGATCTCTATATAAAGGCCTTCTAGGCTCCTGATGTGGGTGAGGTTGAGGCACATTAAAATCGGGGTCAGGAGTCCAATTCCGATGTCTAGGTTCTTCAAGTACTTGGACTCGGTCCCTAAGTTGGGTAAGATCCTCATGAATTTGTGTGCTAAACTGGGCCACAGTGTTTGTCATATCCTGATTCATTTTAGCCATACTTTCAGTAAGAGTTCTGATCATGGCCTCTAAATCAGGTTGGGTTTGACCAGGTTGATATGGCACTCCGTTTCTGGTAGACATGATGATTCAAGCAAGCACACAAAATGAGACTAGACTAAATCGACTACTGGATCACTAGACCTAGAGTCCAAACTAGATGCCCAATCAGAGTGGCAAGCTAGCCTGCAGTAACTCAGGACTCAGCCAGGCAGGTGTAAGGGGAGTGTTAGGTCCCAGATTGCCAATCCTAGACACCAATCAGTAATTGGCCAGGTAGGCGGACCAGCACACAAGCCCTTCGGGAATGGATCCCTGAACCACCGTTCTAGACACTGAGTGCTAAGCACACACAGAATAACTCGGCAAACTGACTCAACACTAGCCTAGACCCGACCAATTGGTGTCCCTAGCCCACTAGGGAAAATTAGGTCTAACTGATTTTAAATTAGGTCTAGGTTCGAATGATTGGATGGTGGTTTTGGGCTAAGGAGAGGTAATCAACTCCTCCCCTTATCTTAGATGCTCAATTGCCCTTAAGTAAATTATGAGATGATCACTCCAAAAAGAATTGAATTGCAGAATACAAAAATAGAGTTGTTGTATTTTAATGCTCAGAATTTTTACCGAAACCAATAAATCACAAAAAAATTATGGAAAATAGGTTCAATTATACTGGTTTCAACGAAGCAAAAATCATGCAATTCGGAGTTTTATGCAGGGAGAAATAATTCATACAACAGGGAAATTACGGGCTGCAACTAGATTGTCTTCCCCGTTTATAATCCCTGCTACGAAGTTATAACCCAATGGATCCCCTACACGCCCTAGGAACACCCGTGGAATGGGAGGAGGAGGCTTGCGCCTCGCTTAGTTCCTAGGACCGGACGTCCTGGGGAGTCTACTTCGAGCAGACAAAATAAAAAGAGAAAATAATCAAAACAAGCAAGCAAGCAAATCAGAAACCCTAGACTGGGCTCTGATACCAAAAATGATGCAGAACAAATAAAGGGACGCGATGTGGAAGTAAACTAATTTTTTTTTGTTGTTTTTATATGTTTGTAGAAGTTGGCTTCAAATCAAAGAAAAGTTAACCTAACATTGAAAGATACTAATATGATGATTGAAAGCACAATTTTAAGGAAACTAAATTATCAGAGTAGTTCAGAAGCAACGGATCGCTGGGGGTTGAGAAACTCCCAGACCTAGGGTTTCGCTCCGAACTTTCAACAGAACAGAAATAAAGAGAAGAGATGGTTTATCTAACCAGACAATGATCTTCACAGATTTTGGTGGAAGAACTCTCCCGAGCAGATTGTTGGATCCTCGGATTCAGATATCTTCGTAATGGATCCTCCAATACTGGTCCTTTGGCTGGTTGGCTTCTCCTGAACTCAAGATCTGGAAGAGAAGAAAAACAATTGATGGAATCAGAGAGTCAAGGGAAAGATTTACCAGGTTGATGAACTTGAAGATTGAAATTGCTGAAAACTGGATTCTCCTGGATGTTGATGTGATTTTCCTTGGAACTTGCTCTGGATCTGAAGTAGCCGGACTGGATCTGGATGAAGGTGGACGGCCTGGACTTGTAGAGAGAGAGAGGCCGTGGGAGATGGATGGGGCTAGGGTTTGATGGATTGAAAATAATGAAGGGCGGCTAGGGTTTTGGAATTTCAAGTGGCTAACCTAGGGTTTTGGATAAAGATGGAGATCTCTCACCTCCTCAAGGCTCCAATGGAACCCGGATTACCCCCTCACGGAGCTCAACACTTAGAATAGTGCGGAAGAAGAGAAACCTAGGTCACTCAACACAAGAGAATAGCAAAAATAATGTTTCTTCATTGATTTTCTAAAGTTACAAAGAGAGGTCTATTATATAGACCTAAAATTTTCTCCAAGCTTGTACAAATTCCCATGTGGGACTAAACTCCTCCAACCACTAGATTAGGTAGAAAATCTTCTCTCTTGGCCGACCAAGAGTTCAAAAAAAATTGGGACGGCCATAAAGGAATTTTTTTTTGAATTTTTTGGTGCCTCCTTTGGAGTTGGATTTGGATTTGGAGTCCTCTTCTTCTTATGGTATTTCTTCTTTTCTTCCACTCCAAGTTAAGCTCTTTGATTTTGATTTGAACTTCAATTAGGAGTAGGTTGGATGTCCTTGTTTGATTTCTTCTCCAAGAGAAGTCTTCTTCCTTCTTTGCTTAGGTAAAATAGGCAGGTATGGGCGCCTCCTTTAAAGTAGCCTCTAATTTGATTTTTTCTTCTTTGGATGTGGGGACCATGACACTGGGATGCCTCTGTGGCGCCTCCTGGACTCTGGCGTGTGCTCGGAGTGTGGCTAGGCGTGTGGCTTGGAGTGTGGCCTCCACTTGCTTGAACCTTGATTTGATTGGAAGACAAATGTGGCACCATTTTGGACCAAATTGAAACCACATTGGGACTTGCACTGAGTCAACATGACTCAACAAAATTTAAATGGTGACTCAATAAAATAAATAAACTGGTTGACCAGGTCATCCTTTATTACAAACCCTAATTTCTCGGGCAATGTCAATCAGAGATCCAAATGGAGCTCTGAAGTCTTCTTCTGAGTCTGGTGCCCGCACCACCAATAGTGGTATCAGAGCCACCTTAATTAGGACTATGATCTATGATATTTGTGTGTTACATATTAGGGTTTTCTTAAGTCCTAATATGCTATAACACTTAGCATATTTTTGTTGCAAATATGTTTTGGTGTATGCCACTAGTTAGGGTTTTTCACTCAAACCCTTATTATTATAGAGATATGATTAGTTTTGAAGTCATCATACTGAAATAAGGTTGCCCTGGCATAATGGTGGATCCATTATGTGGTAAATGGTTGTCCTAGTATGATGACACACTTTGCACATATTTGTTTATCAGAGTGATATGATTGTGATGTGTTCTATAAGAATGTGCTGGCAATTTTATAAAACCCTTCTCTTAAAATTATATTAAGTCATAGTATATTTAACTAATAAGAATCACTAGTCATGATGAACAATTGATCATTCGGTGTCTAGAAAAGTGGTTCTGGGAAGGTAAAGAGAATCGTGGTTTTTAATTGGTTCCGTTGACTGACCTGGCCAATTTTTATTGGTGTCTAGGAAAGCAATGGGGGGACTCCCACATCTCTTCCACTTGCCTGGCCGATTTGATTATATTTAAATCTTGACTAAAATGCTTAGTGTTAAAAATACTATATATATTGGCCTTCCTTCATGCTGGATCATTATTGTGTTATGAACCACATTAGGTTTGTTGTGTTATCTGCAAGACCTAATATGGTGATTGACATAATATTAGTCTAGTGCATAGATATGCTTACAGTATATTCAGTATAATGCCTTGTTGTGTTATATGCAAGGGCATTATATTTGAGTACTGACTGTATAGAAATGAAAGGGTCTTGACTTAACTAGAACATTATGGTCTGTTGTGTTTTTCTGCAAGACTAATAATGTTCTAGAAGCCAAGTTATTTTGAGAATTATATGAGATATAATTGGAAGAGTTTCCTACCTTTGAGCTTATAAAAGATTGGTTGTGTTTTCTGCAAGATCTTTTATAAGTTATTAGGATCTCAATCTCACTAAGAAAAATCGATCAGGGTTTTTTCTCGATTATCATAGTGAGGGCTATGATTTTTGATAAAATAGTGGGAGACAATTAAATTGAAGACCTAATTTAATTATGTAAGTCATTTCATGGTTGTTTGCTTATGTATTGTTCTTTATTAAATGTAGATAAATGGCATCTTCATTATCACTGCGAAGTATCTTAGATACCAACAAACTGACTGGTCCAAACTATGTGGACTGGTTGAGAAACTTAAAGATTGTGCTGAGTTCAGAAAAACCTTCTTATATTCTTGATACTCCTAGTCTTAATCCACTAGGGGATGATGCCACACAGGAAGATATGGCCACATACAAAATGTGGCAGAATGACTCCCTCACTGTCAAGTGTATCATACTGGCCTCTATGACCAATGAGTTACAGAGGTAGCATGAAAGCATGGATACTCAATCCATAATGCTCAATTTAAAAGAGCTTTATGGAGAACAAAGCAGAACTGCTAGATACGAAATATCTAAGCAGTTATTCCGTGCAAGGATGACAGAGGGAACATCCGTTCAAGATCATGTTCTGAAGGTAATTGACTTAATCACCAGATTGGGTCAATTAGGGTTTATTATGGATGGGCAGCTGAATCAGAATTTAATCCTGCAATCACTTCCGGAGTCATTTTCTCAGTTTGTCTTGAATTATCACATGAACAAACTGAACACTTTCTTGCCTGAGCTGTTAAATATGTTAAAAACAGCAGAGAGCCACATTAAGAAAGAAAAGGCTCCACTTCTTCTTGTTGATAAGACCAATAAGAAGAAATCAGGCAAAAAGATTTTTAATAGGAGGCTAAACCCTAAGGGTGGCATCAATAAGAATAAGAAAGGAAAGAAGGCCTCAAAACAGTCAACCTGTTTCTTTTGCGGCAAAGTGGGACATTGGAAAAGGAATTACAAGGCTTACCTTGCAACTGTGAAGCCTGGTATGTCAGATGCACCAAAAGGTATGTATGAGATACATACTATATTGACATTAAATTCGTCTATATCAAATACTTGGGTATTGGATACCGCTTGTGGTTACCATATATGCAAATCTTTGCAGGACCTCCACAAGCTTAAAGTATTGAAGGAAGGCGACTTCAATCTCTACGGTGCTAGTGGTGATATCATCCAAGTAGAAGCTGTAGGGACCTATATTCTGAAGTTACCTTCAGGGAAGATCTTGGAGTTAGAAAATTGTTACTATATGCCAAAGATTATTAGGAACATTATATCTATTCCTTTGTTATTAAAACAAGGATATGTAATGGATGTAACGAGCACTGGTTGCTCGATAATGTTATCTAATAAAATTATTTGTTCTGGCATATTTAGCAATGGGCGCTTAACTCTTTCTTCCAATGATAGTGTTTTTCATGTCAATAATAAAAGAAAAAGAAAAGACTTTAATGATACTTTACTTTGGCATCATCGACTTGGTCATGTTAATGAGTCTAGGATAAGCAAGTTATATAAGGAAAAATTCCTTGATCCTTATGACTATGAATCATTAGGAACTTGTGAATCATGTCTCATGGGTAAGATGACCAAGACTCCATTTACCGGACATGGAGAAAGGTCAACTGAGTTATTAGGACTTATACATACTGATGTATGTGGTCTAATGACAACTCAGGCTAGAGGTGGATACTCATATTTTATCACTTTTACAGATGATTTATCTAGGTTCGGATGTGTGTATCTTATGAAACATAAATCTGAAGCCTTTGATAAATTTAAGGAGTATCAAAGTATGGTCGAAAAACAAACCGGGAAAAGTATTAAAGTTCTTCGTTATGATCAAGGAGGAGAATACTTATCCATGAAGTTTTTAGACTATCTTAAAGTTAATGGAATTCTTTCTGAATGGACTCCTCCTTATACACCACAGCTAAATGGTATAGCTGAAAGGAGGAATCGTACCTTATTAGATATGGTACGATCCATGATGTGCTTCACAAATTTACCCATTTCCTTCTGGGGTCATGCCCTAGAAACTACTGTTTACATTCTGAACAAAGTACCTTCTAAATTCATTGTTAGTACTCCATATGAAATTTGGAGTGGAAAGAAACCATATCTTAAATATTTTAAGATATGGGGATGTCCAGCTTATGTTAAAAGAAATTTTGGACATAAGTTGAAACCTAGAGCGGATAAATATCTATTTGTAGGATATCCTAGAGAAGGTAGAGGATATCTATTCTACCATCCTACTGAACAAAAGATTTTTGTCAGCAGGCATGCCACTTTTCTAGAAAAGGAGTTCATTTTAGAAAAGGGAAATGGTAGAACTATTGAACTTGGAGAAGTACAAGAAACACAGATAGACAATTCTTAACCATTAGAACATATAGTTAGGATAGAACCAGAACACAAAACTCCTCCCCATAGGTCTGATAGAGTGCCACGGGCACCTGAGAGGTATGGGTTTATTATTGAAAATAATGAAGCCCAAGTCATTCAAAATGATGAACCTCTGACCTATATGGAAGCTATCTTGAGTACTGATTCAGATAGATGGCAAGAAGCCATGGAATCCGAAATAGACTCTATGTATGTAAACCAAGTATGGTCTTTGGTTGATGCACTAGAGGGTGTTAATCCTATTAGGTGCAAATGGGTCTATAAGAAACAGATTGGGGCTGATGGCCAAGTTGAAACCTATAAAGCCAGATTAGTGGCTAAAGGTTTTAGACAAAAACAGTGAATTGATTATGATGAAACATTCTCACCTGTTGCCATGCTCAAATCAATTCGGATTTTACTTGCTCTAGCAGCATACCACGATTATGAGATCTGGCAGATGGATGTGAAGACTGCATTCCTCAATGGTTTCCTTGAGGAAAAAGTCTACATGTCACAGCCAGAAGGTTTTATTTCAAAGAATAAACCTAATCAAGTATGCAAGCTAAAGAAATCCATTTATGGATTAAAACAAGCTTCCAGGAGTTGGAACATCCACTTTGATGAAACTATTAAAAGGTTTGGTTTTATCAAAAATGTGGATGAACCCTGTGTTTATAAGAAGACTAGTGGGAGTGCCATAGTCTTCTTGGTTATGTATGTAGATGACATGCTCCTCATTGGGAATGATATCCCAATGTTGTAATCAGTCAAGGTTTGGCTATCAAACCAGTTTTCCATAAAAGATTTGGGAGAAGCATCCTATATACTAGGTATTAAGATCTATAGAGATAGATCTAAGAGGATGCTAGGTTTATCCCAATCTAGGTACATTGACTTAGTGCTGAAAAGATTCAGCATGGATGGAAGTAAAAGAGGTTATCTTCCTATGAGTCAAGGCATACATCTTTCTAAAAGGATGTCTCCTAAGACACCTGAAGAAAGAAATAGAATGAATTCTATACCCTATGCTTCGGCAATAGGGTCCATAATGTATGCCATGTTATGTACCAGGCCTGATGTGGCATATGCTTTAGGCATTGTCAATAGGTTTCAAGCTGATCCAGGAGAGGATCATTGGAAAGCAGTTAAAAATATTCTTAAGTACCTAAGAAGGACTAAGGATATTTTTCTGGTTTATGGTGGTTCTGATCTTAAACTAGAAGCTTATTCTGATTCTAGTTTTTAATCAGACCCTGATGAAAGCAAATCCATTTCGGGATATGTTTTTATCCTAAATGGTGGAGCAGTGAGTTGGAAGAGTACCAAGTAGCAGACTGTAGCTGACTCAACCACAGAGGCAGAATACATAGCTGTTAGTGAAGCCGCCAAGGAAGCAGTCTGGATGAACAAGTTCATCACAGAGTTGGGTGTTGTTCCTGAAATTGAAAACCCATTGCCACTTTACTGTGACAACACTGGGACTGTTGCTCAAGCTAAGGAACCAAGAGCTCATCTAAGTCCAAGCACATTCTGAGACGCTTCCATCTCATCCGAGAAATAGTAGAAAGACAAGATGTCTACATAAATAGAGTTGATACAAAGAACAATGTAGCAGACCCGTTCACTAAGGCTCTACCACAGCGAGATTTTGATCGCCACCTCGAGTGTATGGGATTAAGATTTAAAGATGATTGGCTTTAGTGCAAGTGGGAGACTGAAAGGGATATGCCCTACAAGCCAATCTATGTTGTATCTCCCAAACCATTGTAATTGACAATATTCTGAATAAAGGCATTATTTTTTTATCATACACTGTGTTTTATATGATGAACCCCATAGATTAGGGCTATGATTTTAGGGTTATGATGAGATCATACCAGTGAGACCTAAAATCTAAAAACCTTAATCTAAAGTATTCCTAGTCAAAGGAACCCTGAGTAGGGGATCAGGGTTTTCCGGTAAGACTAGCACATCCCATGTATACTGGAAAGGGTGACTGCTCTCACAGTCACTTATGTATGACACTAATACTGGGATGTGGGTGCTTATTGGAGAATGAGTTCACCGATATGATCCAACTTGAGAACATCTAATGGAGTCTTAGCTACATGTCAATAGAAGGTTCTCATAGTGGGAGTGGTACAAGTAATCCTTTGACCTGAGACTGCCATAAGTACCTTATGTACATGAACCCATGCTTTGGTTCAATCCTAATCATGACACTAAGTCATGCACAGGATTGATACTGGGAATGGTGAATTGGATATGAAGGTAATGAGTAGGTCAACAAGGAATCGATCACTCTTGGTAAGAAAAGATTGGATCCAGCTAGTTAACAATCGGATGATGATTCAGGGAATCTTTGATCAAAGTAAAGATATTAGAGATGGTTTCTAATATCAAGATAATTGAATCATCAATATAAGATTGGGCTAGAAATAAATATAATATTGGATTTGACATATATCCATATCCATAGTTATATTTTGGGTGCAGGCTGATCGAAAGATTTAATTGTACGGTAACTCTCTACTGAAGGGTAATTTTGGTATTTCACCAGAATTTCCATATCTTTCGGGTAGACATGACACGTTGCTAGACGTCAATCTTGTCTTGTGGGTTGATCAAATTCAAATATCACTTATTAGGAAGAGTCCTAATTGATCAAATCGGGTAAGCCCGATTTGACCTAAATCGATTAGAAAGAGTTCTAATCAAATTAGGTCAACTTGTATTCGAACCCACTGCTGGCTAGATATGGAACCCAATGGGTCACACACTTAAGAGGATTGATCAAGAGTTTAATTTGTGATTAAATCATCTTTGCAGGATAACACTCTAGCAGGTGTTGCAAACCCTAGCTTCTATTCGAATCGGATTCGAATTAGGGTTCCGGATTGGTTCAAATTGGGTTCTAATTGGACCTAATTAGATCTTAACTATGAAAATAGCGATTATGGCTAACCCTATTGGCTAGCCATGTAACTAGGCTAGCCTCCACACCCGCCCCTTTTCATTTTTCATGCCAAAAGCCAAGAGTCCATACGCTTATGGACTCTTGGCGCGCCATTTGGAAGAGTCCATGGCGCATGGACTCTTGGCGTGCCCCGCTTAATTCTCCAATGAATTAAGATGGGGCGACCTTCTTTTCTTAAAATTAGCGCCTCACATACCCCCCCTTGGATAGGAATCCAATGGCTGATGGGTTTTTAAGAAAGAAGAAAAGCGTTGTTTCCTCCCGGGCGCGCGAAATAACATCTCTTCGGAGATGAAAAGTCGCGACTCCCTTCTTTTTAAAACACCGCAGTTTTTCCTTTAAGAAAAGCCGTGGGATTTAATCTGGAAGGCCGTGAGATGGGAGGATGGGGCATGAGAAATTGAGAAGGGCGTGAGAAGGAGTTTACGGAGAGTTTTGAAGGCGCCTCTCTGAAAACTATTTAAGGGGCAGGAAAGATCAGAACTCGTGTTATGTGTTTTTCTTTTATTCCTTCTTCCTCTCCTAAAGACTCTTTTATTCTTTTCTTGCTCTTGCACTGTTTCTTTACAGAGTACACCTCTATCGAAACTCTGCTACTGAACAAGAATAAGAGTAAAAGTCTCCGACGGTAAAGGAAAGAAAGGAGTTCTGATTTGTTCCTTTCTTTCTTACATTAAGACATCTTTGTCTTAATTTCTCCTCCAACTTAAGACAAGCCTTTGTCCTCTTAGGACAAGGTCTTTTCTTCAAGACAAGGGTGTCTAAAGGGCCAAGGTCTTAGTGGAAGGAGGAGAAGAGGTCAAGGAAAGGGAGGCAAGCTCTTGTGTGGAGGAATTCAAGCCATAGTCCAAGCAATTGAGTTCTAGGAAGAAGAACTCAATAGAAGGAACCATTGAAAAGAAGATAGAGTTTTCTTGATCATTGCTCTGTGTGGATCACCATCGGAGGGCGGACACTTGGATGCCTGGTTAAATCAATTAGCCTCTTCAACATCAAATTTTGTTGGAATTAGCGATTACAGGTTGGTACCCTAATCCTAATTTACATAGATATGTTTGTCATATGATCTAGTCTTATTTAAGGAGTTCCTGTTTTAGGGTTTTTGGTGTGAATTTAGTTTCATTTTTGAAATTACACTTCCTCTGCGTTGCACCGGAACCCAACATATGTCCTAAGACAAAGCCTTGTCCTAAAAGATAAGACCTCATCTTAACAAGACAAGTATTGTCTTAAAAGAAGGAGGGAGGGAGACAACAGAAAGAGGCACTCAGATAACCCTCAGGAAAATGGACTTCTATTTTTGATGGCCGAAAATCTCAAGTCTCATTTCACTGTACCCCCTTTATATAGATTCAGATGGGGTGTGAAAATCATCCCGAGACTCCTTATCAGATATGACTCTTCATGTCTGATAAGGCTCTTCATGCTTCAAGAGTCTTATTTGATGTTCTTTCCCTTTTCAGAGCAATTCCCCATATGCCATGTGGCATATACCGGTTATGAGGAATGGAAGGAGGCATCCTTTCAATTTTGAAGAGCATGGAATAGGCATAGTCCTAAGGACAGAAGGACTCTGCCTCAGAATAGTGCGCGCGCAGATGAAGAGAAGCGACTCTTCATCTGTGCGCCAATATTTCTTTCTGCCTTCACGTCGCCCCTTCCACTTCTTTGACCGGTCAATCCTCTCCAAGAGGTGAGGGGATAAAGTGAAGAGGCACCACTTGGATGAAGCTCCCAGAGTTTCATCTGTAGAAGGACTCTTAGTCCTTCTACGCGTGCCATACTTCTCCCGGGTGTGCCAAAAGGGCGCCACTTTCCTTTCCCACTTCTCTCTCCACCCAAAGCAGCATATATCGATCAGTGAAATATATGCAATATGGGTGTCATTGGAAAGAGCATTAAATAAGCTTTCTAACCATATAATTTTTTTTCAAATCAGAAGTCTATAGCTAATTCTGTGCCTTTTTGAAGTTAAGGTATCATTTAGGTACCAAGGGTCCCATGCCATTTGGACTCTTCATATATGGCACCTAAAATGCCCTTAAGCCCAAATAAAAATCAAATCAAGCTCTGATTTGGCTAGCCCCACTTAGGACTCAACCTAATTTAGGTCTCCCATAATTAGGTTAGCTCAATTAGCAAGCAACCGAATCCAATCCAATTGGGTTAGGAATTAGGTTAGCCTACATATGCTAGTATGTAATCCGGCTAACCAATTAGGATCCTATGACCCTAATTAAATCATGAATGACTTCCTTGGCCAAGACTCTATTGTGTGTGACCCATTGGGTTCCACATCTAGCCAGCAGTAGGTTTAGGTTTGAGCCGATTCGATTCGATCAAACCCGATTGACCTAATTAGGTCAAATTGGCTCATCTAATTGTCCAATTCGAATCACACATCGAATTGACTCATGAAACCAAATCAATTGGTTCATGAAAACCTACAAGACAAAATTGACATCTAGCAACATGTCATTCCTACCCGGAAGATGAGGAATTTGGTAAAAAATACCAAAATACCCTTCAGTAGTAAGTTACCGTGCAATTCAATCTTTCGATCTCCCATTATCCCGATTAAGTGATACGTATGGATAGATGTCAAACCCTAACACTTAATCATATCGAATCTCAGCTCGATCATGAGGACTCAGCTGATGACTGATTAGATTCCACTAATGTCATCCTGCTTTTATCAAAGGCTCCTTGAGTCTCTCATCGAAGAGATTGCATGGGATAACAATTCCTCTTACTAGGAATGATTGATTCCTTGTTGGTCCACTCATATCCTTTGTACACCTTCCACCATACCCAGAACATCCCGTATATGTCGCAATGCCATGAATGAGTATGAACCAAAGTATGGCTTAGTGTGCACAAGAAACCATGGTGACCTCAAGTCTAAAGATCACATGCACACTTCTACTCTGGGATCTATCTTTTGACAAGTAGTAAGACTTCCATAAGATAGTCCCGATGCAGATCAGTTCCAGTGTACTCATACTCTGATGAGCACCCTTATCCTTGTATTAGTATCTCTACACAAGTGGTTGTGAGATCAACCACCCTCATCAACTAAGCATACATAGGATAAGCTAGTCTTTCCGGATTCATCGATCCCCGAATCGATGGTCCAACGACTAGGAACATTCTAGATTAAGATTTATAGGAATTAGGTCTCACTGTTATTTTATCATAACCCTAATTCCATTGCCCTATTCTATGGGGTTCATCATAATCATCAGAAACATGATACAGCAGTATATGATGAATCACATGCCTTTATTAATATGAAATGTCATACATGAGTTGGAAGTTTACAAAAAGCCCATTATAATGATTGGGTCTTAGGGCACTTTTCTATCACAAACATTGCATAAAAAGTATTTAAGTCATTAACATTTAATCTTTTTTAATTAATATTTGATACTTCTTTTGTTATCTTTCAGGTACTTTGATTATGAAGACTCAATTCTCAATAATTGTATGAAGATCTAGTCCAAGGACCAAACCCAATCTGAATCCAAGTCTAGACAAGAAGAGCATGCAATGGTCTTAGTATGGAAAAAATGGGATATTAGAACTTTGAATTAAAAAAAGCATGGAATTTAAAGCATTTCATGGAGTGCGAGTCCAAGAGATTTTAAAGCCAAGAAATTTATTAAAATATTTAGATTGGGCCAAGGGAGAGAAGTTGATAGGATTGAAGCCACCTGATGTATGTGTTTGTAATAACATTACATGGGAAGCCATGTTGCATGAAAGCATGAAGTGGGACCAAGCTTAGATAATAGAGTTCAATAGTGTAGTGGGATCCATTTAAAAAAAATTAGTGATTACCATTGCAAGTGAAGGAATAGATGCATGGGAAGTTCAACAAGTAGAGGTTAGCACATTGATTTTTTTCCTAATAAGTACTAAGTAGTCAATGTTTGGCATGTGAAGGCATGCAGGGAACTAATTATGTTGACCACATAAGTGATTTTGATGATAACCAAACATTAGAGCATGCACATTTATTTCTAACAACTCTTCAAGTGGTTTACAAGTTTTTGTAGGATGATTTAATTGTTCAAACTTCAACTCCTACATCTTTAATTCTTGTTTTGAGTTATGTTGTAATCTTATCTTGTAAAGAAGAATCCGATAATAAAGTTAAGAAAAATCTGTAAAAAGGGTTACTTCTGTGTGTGTGTGCCTTAGAATTACTTTGAGTTGGTGTGCATGAAAAATGTAAAAGTGTTGGTGAGAGTTTTTCTTTAAGTTCAATTATAAAAATCCTGAAGAAGTTACTCGAGCCGACCCAGCATATTGAAGAGCCGACTCCACCTCATGGCACGCAGCAAGGATTCTGGTACGCAGCAATCCGAACCGACTCCAAGGTAACCGAGCCAACTCCAATGAATCCGAGTCGACTAGAATATGTCCGAGCTGACTCTTCCAGAGTCCAATTTTTGAAGATCTCTGAGAATAGCCAGGCGAGCCAACCCGAACCTCAAAGAGTCGACTCTGCCTGACCTAATTTTGAATACCTGAGAAAGCGAGCCGACCCGAACTACATCGAGACGACTCTTCCAGAGTGATGATTTCAGAACCTGAGAAGAAGAACCGACCAAAGATCAAAAGAGCTGACTCCTCAAGTTCAAGATTTTCAAGGATATATGTTCGAGCCGACCCGAGCTATCAAGAGCCGACTCATCCAGAGTGAAGTTTTGCACCCTATGACACCGAGCCGACTGCACTGAAGATATGGTGACTCGACCTATTGACTCAAAGGATCCGAGCTGACTCGAAGGAATCTGAGCCGACAAACTACCATGGAGTGATGGAAGACCTTATATTTGAAGAATTTGAACCTTCTTGAAGCAATAATTAGAGAGTTCTTCAAAGTTTTGAAGCTACATTAAATATCCTACCTACCAACAAGCAAGAGAGCACAAGAGCATTCAAGTTAGTCTTCAAGTATTCACCAACTCTAATCTGAAGCTTTAAGCAATTTTGGAAGAAGCCACTAAAGCCATTAAAGATCATTCAAGTGCATTCAAGTGGACTTCTAACAAGCTGCACCGGCAACTATCCGACAAATTGAGTTTGTCATTTATTGTTGCATTTATTTTAATTCATTTCTTGAATTGTTTGGGTTATTGGTGAGCCCGGTTGAAAAACCAAATAGGTTCTTGGTGAGCCTTTGATAAAAACCAAGTGTTGGGTTCTTGGTGATCCTGGTAAAACCAAGTTAGGTTCTTGGTGATCCTGTAAAAACCAAGTTAGGATTCTTTGGTGATCCTATTCAAAACCAAAGGGTGTTAGGTTTGTTTGGTGATCCTGTTCAAAACTAAAGGATGCTGGGTTTTCTTTGGTGATCTCGTTAAAACCAAAGTATAGAGATTTTGGATTGTGATCCTGTAAAACAATCCTACTATATTCAGGTATGAATATAGTGAAAATCCCAAGTGGTATCTTGGGTAGTGGACGTAGGAGCTGAGTTGCTTTGAACCACTATAAATCTTGTGTGTTTATGTTGTGCTTCTTCATTCTTATTTAGCTTCTACAATTTACTACTCTATCACATCACCTAACACTTATAAGAGATTTTTAATTGTACATTATCTGCTTTAAATTTTTAAATTTTCAATTCACCCCTGTTACCCAAGTGGCTTCCCAAGAGGGGGGTGAATTGGGATTAAAAATCTTTTTACAATTATATGCACTTTAAAATTCTTTTAGTGTTATGGTGCAATATGTAATACGGAAGTAAATAAATAAATGCAATAAGACAATGAAAGCACAAGCACAAACACAAAGAGATTTAGAGTTCAGACCAACCGGGTCCTACGTCCACTATCCAAGCACCACTTGGAATTTCCATTATATCCCCCAATCAGAATATAGTTGGATTGTTTTACCAGGCTCACAATCCAAACCTTCACACTTTGGTTTTATCGAGATTACCAAAGAAACTCAAACTCTCTTTGGTTTTAAACAGGATCACCAAAGAAACCCTAACACTTGGTTTTATACCGGGATCACCAAGAACCCAACTTAGGTTTTTACAAGGCTCACCTAAAAACCTTCAACCCTCTCTTAAGACACAGCTCCTTGCTATTCTTAGAGAGAAAACAAAGATAGAGAGAAATAAACTAGCAACTACAACAAACTGAGTTTGTTTAAGTATTGCCAATGTAGATTAAGATGAAGCCTAGTTTTGAATGCTCTTTAATTGCTCTTCAAGCTATTTTTTTGCTTCTTCAAATGAGTGGATTCAATGATAAAGTAGAGTTGGTGAAGCTTTAAATCCTATCTTGAAAGCTCTTGAAGTAGGTAAGTGAAAGACTTGAAGGCTCTTTGATTTCTCAAGATAAATCAATAATAATGCTCTAATAATTGTTTAATCCCTCAAAAGCAATCCCTTTTATAGTTTTCCATGAGATATGGCCATTGTAGGGCTTAGGGATTCGTGAAAGAGCTGTTGGAGATGAATTTCAATTCAAAAATCATTTCTAAAAACTAGCTGTTGGAGTACAGAAAATAGCTACTCGAGTCGGCTTGAGATCCACGAGTCGGTTCGATGTCTCAGACAGTCCAAAATAAATTTCTATAAGAGTTAGCTCTTCAGGATAGAGTCGGCTCAAGTTCTCAGTCACCAAAAATTCATAACTCTGGACGAGTTAGCTCTTGGGACAGGAGTCGGCTCTTGACACTGAAATTCTGAAATTTCTTCGTGCTCTGCCACAAGGAGTCGGCTCTTGATCCATGAGTCAGCTCTTGCCAAGACTTCAATTGATGCTTCAAACTTCTCCAAAACTCTTCAACACTTGAATCAAACAAGAGCTAATCTACATACTCTCAATTTTACAATTTTCAACCCATTTTACAAGATTACGAGATTGACAAAATTAGGGCTTTTATAAGTTAAAGTTCATAAAAGTCCATACATAATTGAATTATCTCTCAATCAATTTAAAAACCAATTTAAACTAAAGGTAACCAATTTCCTGCAAAAACTTCTCAAGTAATTGAAAGAATTAGTAACACATACATGCTCCAATATTTTGTGATCATCAAAATCATTCCAGGGGTCAACAATCTCTCCCTTTTGATGATGACAAAACACTAGACATGAGGAGAATTTAAAAATATTTTGCAATTACTGTGTATCATATTCATAATTCAAATGATATTAAACATAGTCTGTATCAAACAGATTGAGTATCAAGATATCAATACAATGTATCAACATGTATCATATGTATAATGAAACTGAAAATCATCAACACAGTATCATATGTATCGATACAATGTATCAAGAATATAATATGTGCATCAAATATCGAAAACATAATGTATCATTATATAAAGTATCAAGGGTATCATCTATACATTGCATATCGAAACTTACAAAATTAACTAGTATTTGAAGTAAATTCCATGAGAATTTAACAAAAACTTGACACAAGCTCCCCTTTACTAATGTAATTCATTTCATACCATTTTCATGTTTTTATAAACATTTATAAACATTTATACACATTTTTCATAAATTAACATTCATATCATAAATTTACATTCATATCATAAATTAACATTCATATCATAACATTTTCATGCACGTTCTCCCTTCTCCCCCTTTTTGTCATCAACAAAAGGTATATAGAATATGAGAACATATAATTATAGAAAATCATTCACAATGTGTATGATAAAGAAACATGTTTCATAAAAGATCATATGTATATATATGAAAAGTTAGTACATAAGTGATACAGTATAAATGTACCTCAGCACGACAAAATAGTATCATAACATCAAAATATAACTAACATAAAGTCCTAAAAACATCAAGATGAAAGTCTAAAACATCAAAAGGATGGACTAGGATCATCACCACTAAGGTCTTCCTCACCAGAGGAAGAACCGACCTCTAAGATGCCTGGAGCAGGCTTGAACTTAGGGGACCTAGGCCTAAGGTCCCTGAGTCTAGTCCTAACAGGTGTGGTAGTCCTAGAAGCTTTGGTTTTGGCTTTAGCTTTCACTTTGGACTCTGAAGAAATGATAATAAGAGTGGGTCTGACAGTGGGAGGATCAAAAGACAAGGTCAAAGTGTTGGTGGTAGACAATATCTCTATAGCTGGAGTCTCTCCAATGTCAGATCCTAGAATCTCGATACCAGCCTTAGCCTTAGCAGGAGTGGCCTGTGAAGGAATTTCACTGAAATGTGCCACCTGTCCTTGCTTGCAATCAGTGCCGGTGCCAGTGTCAGGTGCTGCTATGGAAGTAGTCGGTACATATTGACTGGCTGCAGTAAGCTGTCAAAGAATATTCATGATATCCTGGAAGCCCTGGTGTATCTCTGACTGAAGAGCAAAAATCTTGGCATCAGTCTCAACTCTCTCTCTATGAAGGCTCGAGATCTCATCCATTACCTGCTACAATCGGTCATCAGCATCAGGTCCAATAGCTGTAGATCCTCTAACAGGTGAATGAGGAGTGGTAGGAGCTAGCTTTGAGGGTCTAGCCTCATCAGTATGTGCCTCTACCTCCGCACCATGTCCCTCTACTGCCTAAATGTCCTCATCTGAGTCATCCTCTGAGTGAGCTACTGGAAGACCTGAGGTCTTCCGAATCCAGTGACCCTCTATTTTAATGAATCTCATCCGAGTCAAAGATTTCATATTGTATCTGTCAGTGTGTAGGAGTGGTCGGCTGTCCTCACCAGTCAAGTCAACTAGGGCATCCTGAAATAGAAGTGTGAAAACCATGCCATATGGTAGACATGTCCGTGCCCTACGAGAAGCCTCTCTCATCTATGAAAGCATAATAAATAGTAGGTTAAGGGCCTCCCCCTCAATCAGGCATCTCATAAAGACCAGGTCGCACTCACTAACCCAGTCAAACCGCCCCATCCGAGGCAAGAAGATACAACTAATGATGTTGTGCAAAAGTCTCATTTCCAATGATAATTGGTTTGCACTAACATGAATAACTCCCTTTACATTTATCCTTTCCAGCACTAATCTTAAGGTCTTCTGCTTCTCCTTCAAAACTAGGTAACTTTCACCTTCTTTTGGAATGTGAAGAATGCTGGACAACTTTTGTTCACTAATTTCAATGTGTTTTCCCTTCATTGTATCTTCGATTTGGAATGCACCTAAGGACATACTTTCAAAAAATTGCCAAACCAAGTTGGGATAAGTGGGAACATTTAACAAACAGAAATCTCTCCAACCCTGTTTAGCCAACCAATCCCCAATGTGCAAATGCTCTTCTTCCAAGAAATTGAAATCAATACATCTACCAGGAGTAACTTGTCTATTATCCATTAAAATAGCTTGCTTGGTGCCTCTGGCTCTTCATCATGCTCTATTTGCTGTTCTTCTTCCGGATTCGAGGTATCCAAATACCGTTTTGTCCTTCTTTCCTCCGCAACCTTCTGAACCACTCTCCTAGGTTTTTTGGCTATGGCCTTACGAGGAGCCATCTAGCTTGGATTAGATGTTTGGAGGGTTTAGGAAGTGTTCTAGGATCTTTTCCTAGGTTGGAAAGAGGAGTCGGCTAAGGGGAAGTGAGAAAAATGGAAAGACATAGTGAATACAAACTTATGAAACCCTATTTAAAAACCTTCAGCCCGACTCTTGAGTTGGCTTGCCAAACCACCTGATGACTCGAGTCAGCTCGAGCCAAAATTCAGCCTAAAATTCGAAAAAAGTTAAAATCAATTTTTATGGGTTTCTAGTCACTAAAATAAGTTGTCATAAGCTCTAGAGTGAAATTTGAAATATCTAGATAATTTTTCTTATTTTTCAAAAATTAGGTCAAATTGTTCAGACTGGGTCACACAAGCCTAATTCGCCTCTAATCTTCTCAAATCTATCTAGACTAAGGGGTTTAATAAAAATATCAGTAAGTTGATCTTCAATAGGTACAAATTTTAGCTCAACAATATTATCTAAAACATGATCACAAATAAAATGATGTCTAATTTCTATGTGCTTAGTTCGTGAATGCTAATTTGGATTTTTGGATAAATTAATGCACTAGTATTGTCACATTTAATAGGAATTTTAGATTGGACAACACCATAATCTTCTAGTTATTACTTGATCCATAATACTTGAACACAACAGCTCCCAGCAGCACATATTCTACCTGAGCAGTAGTTAGTGTTACAGAGTTCTGCTTGTGACAATGCCATAAAATCAAGTTAACACCTAGAAATTGACAGGTGCCACTTGTGCTTTTTTTATTAATTTTATAGCCTCCATAATCAGCATCAGAATAACTAATTAATTTCAAAGATGTGTGCTTAGAATACCGTAAACCTACATTGCATGTGCCTTTAAGATATTTAATGATTCTTTTAACAGCTATGATGTGTGACTCTTTTAGATTAGATTGAAATTATGCACACATACAAACACAAAATAAAATATCAGGTCTACTAGCTGTCAAATAAAGTAATGAACTGATCATACCTTGGTACAGCTTTTGATCAACAATTGTGACATTCTCTCTTTATCAAGTCTACATGCAGGACTCATGGGTGTTCCAATTTTTTTGCTTGATTTCATGCCAAACTTTTTGATAATCTCCTTGATATATTTGGCTTGGTTGATCAGGATACCTTCTTTAGTTTGTTTGATCTAAAGTCCAAGAAAGTAACTCAGCTCACCCATCAAGCTCATTTCGAATTCTCCCTGCATTAGCTTAGCAAAATCTTGACACAAAGATTCATCAGTAGATCCAAAAATAATATCATCAACATAGATTTGAACAACTAAAATATAGTTATTCTTTCTTTGAATAATTAGTATAGTATCAACACTACCTCTTACAAAATCATTTGAAGTTAAAAACTTACTTAGCCTGTCATACCAGGCTCTAGGTGTCTATTTTAGACCGTATAAAGCTTTATTCAATTTGAAAACATGATTTGAAAAGGTGTGATCAATAAAACCCAGTGGTTGCTCTATAAAAACTTCATCAGATAGAAAAGCATTCAAAAATGCACTCTTTACGTCCATTTGAAATAACTTAAAATTCATAAAGCATGTATAAGCTCATAGTAATCTAATGGCTTCTAATCTAACTATTGGTGCATAAGTTTCATTAAAATATATTCCCTCTTCTTGATTATATCCTTATGCTACCAATCTAGCCTTATTTCTAATTACATTTCCTTCTTCATCTAATTTATTTTTATAAACCCACCTAGTACCAATAACAAGATAGTCATTAGGTCTTTCTACTAGGGTCCAAACATTATTTCTCCTAAATTGGTTTAATTCATCATGCATGGCTAACATCTAATTAGGATCAGTTTCAGCTTCTTCTATAGTGTGTGGTTCTACATGAGAAACAAAAATAATTAAGTCATGTGTATCTCTATGTGCAGCTCTAGTTCTAACACCTTGAGATGGGTCTCATATAATTAATTCTTTGGGGTGTGATTGTACATACCTTCATTCTTTGGGTATATCATCATGATTTTTGCTTACCTCTTCTTCATGTGGTTCACTTGATTGTTTGTCTTTGAGAGTCAAATCTTTCAGTCCATGTTCTAGTGTACCTACATCATCATCAACAAGATTTTCTTTTCTAGAAGATGTAATGTCAAATTCATTAAAAACAATATATATTGATTCTTCTACAGTCAAAGTTCTTTTATTAAAAACTCGATAGGCTTTACTATTTAAAGAATATCGAAGAAAAATAGCCTCATCGAATTCTGCATCAAATTTTCTAAGATTATCCTTTCCATTGTTAAGAACAAAATATTTACATCCGAAAACATGAAAATATTTAATATTAGGTTTTCTATTGTTTCATAGTTCATAGGGGTTTTTCTAGTAACAGGTCTAATCAAAACTCTGTTCAAAATATAGCATGCGGTATTTACAGCATCAGCCCAAAAATATTTTGGAAGATTTCCTTCACAAAGTATTATTCTGGACATCTCTTCCTAAGTATGATTCTTTCTTTTTACAACACCATTTTGCTGTGGTGTTCTAGGAGCTGAGAAGTTATGGTCAATATCGTGCTTTGTGCAAAAGTGATCAAAATATTGATTTTCAAACTTAGTGCCATGATCACTATGAATTGAAATAATAGATAGATTTTTTAAATTTGTAACTCTTTTATAAAACTTTTTGAATACTTTGAAAGTTTCATCTTAATGTGCAATAAACAAAATCCATATGTATCTTGAAAAATCATCTTCAATCACAAGGCCATATTTCATACCACCTAGGCTTGTAGTCCTAGTAGGTCCAAATAAGTCCATGTGAAGTAGCTCTAAGGGTCTAGTAGTAGAAACAATAGTTTTAGATTTAAAACTCCCCCTCACTTGTTTTCCTAATTGACAAGCATCACAAACATAATCAAAATTAACTTTAAATTTTGGCAAACCTTTGACAAAATCCTTTGAAATAAGTTTAGCTATAGTATCCATACTAGCATGTCCAAATCGCCTATGCCATAGTAAACTTGATTCCTTACTCTTGTCATTCATTGCTACAAGACTTGTATTACTTGACATAGCCAGATCATTAAGATCTACTACATAAATGTTACCAAGTCTATGTCCAACGAATTTAGTACTAGAGTCAAGTGGATCAACTACTATACACATTGATGACTTGAAGAAAATATTAAAACCAATGTCACAAAGTTGACTAATACTTAAAAGATTATGCTTTAATTTTTCTACAAGTAACACATTTCCAATAAATGTAGGAGTAGTTTTGATTTTACCGATACCGATTATCCTTCCTTTTCGATTATCACTAAATGTTACCATTCCACCATCTTTTTATTCTAGGGTAAAGAATTGATCAATATCATCCGTCATGTGTCTTGAACAACCTCTATCCAGATACCATCTTTTCTTTATATTTGTGGCTTTAAGACATCCCTGCAAAACAATCATGTAATGAATTTAGGTACTCAAGCTTTCTTGTGTCCTTGCAAGTTAATAGAAATGGTTCCTTTTGGAACCCAAACTTTCTTGATTTTCTTTTTGTCATTGTGTTTCAAATGACACTCAAATGCCTTATGACCAATGTTATTACAAGCATAGCATACAATCCTTGACTTTGAATAAAAAGTACGAGATGATACAAATTTAGGTTTAAGTTGTTTTGAAGTAATGAACTTAGGAGCATATGATGTAAATGCAGAAAATTTGTTTGAAATTGAACCTTTGTAACCAATTTCAAATTTATTATTTGTCTCTCTTTGATCTTTCAAAATTAATTCAAGCTTTTTGGAACTTAGGATTAGTTTTTCAACCAAAGGCTTGAGCTTTTGAACTTCTTTCCTTAAATCATTGTTTTCATTTTGTAAACCTTTGTTTTTCTCAATAAGCTCTTCTTTTTCAAATTAGGTGGTTTTAAGTCTTTCACAAACTAAACTTAATTCCCTTTGCAAAATATTATTTCTTTCACTAAACTCATTTTTATCTTTTTTAATTACATCACAATGATTTTTCAAGGTTTTCATTTCCAAACCAGCTTTTTTGTATTCTACAAGTAATTCACAAAATGCATTATACAATTCATCATATGTAAATTCTAAGTTAGGTTCAGAAATAGTTACCTCGTCCTTCAAACCCATAAGACAGATTTGTGCAGTCTTTGTTGTCTCTTCATCCTCTTTAGTGGATGTAGATTCATCGCTGTCACTCCATGCTGCAAGTATTGCCTTCTTTTTTTTTCTAATGATCATTTTTTTCTTTGCTTCAGGATAGTCAGGATGGATGTGTCCCGGCTTCTTGCATCCATAGCAGATTGGTACTTGATCCTTATCCTTATCCTTCTCCTTTTCTTTATCTTTTTCTCTTTCTCTCCAAAATCTCCTTTTCTAAATTGCTTTCTCCATCTATTTGTTTTTCTTCTGCTCATAAACCTTTTAAATTTTCTCATTACAAGGGCTATCTCATCATTTTCCAAATTATTATCATCTGATGAGTCTGAGTCTTCATTATTGTCCTCTTCCGTAGCTTTAAATACTATAGCTTTCTTTCTTTTGGTATCTTCATCAGTCCTTTATTGCATAGCTAATTTGTGTGTAATTAGTGATCCAAGCAGTTCATCCAGTGGTAGAGTGTTAGGTCCTTTGCCTCTTGAATAGCTGTCACTTTAACTTCCCATTTATCTGGCAAGGATCTCAAAACTTTTTGGACAAGATCAACATTAGTGTCAGCTCTACCAAGACTTTTGAGATCATTTATAATATCAGTAAAGCGAGTATATATAGCAGATATAGTCTCACTAGGATCCATCTTAAATAACTCATAGTTATGTACAAGAAGATTGATTTTTGATGTTTTGACTTGTGATATGCCTTCATGTGTAATTTCTAGCTTGTCCCAAATTTCTTTAACAGAATTATAAGTTGAAATTCTGTTAAACTCATTTGGATCCAAAGCACAACACAATAAATTCATTGCTTTGGCATTCAGCTCTGCTAATTTCATATCATTTTCATCCCAATCTTCTTCTGGTTTGGGAACCTCTATATCATTAACTTTAACAGTGGGTGTGTGAGGTCCTTTCAAGATAATTTTTCATAAATGAAAATCTATGGCTTGAATGTATATTATCATTCTTGCCTTCCAATATGTATAATTGGTTTCGGTGAAAAGTGGAGATCGATTTGTGGATTGACCTTCGGCCAATGAAGTGCTCATGGGATGTGCCATCTATCTTTACTCTAATTAAATTTCAAAGACTCTGCTCTGATACCACTTATTGCCCAGGTGGCTTCCCAAGAGGGGGATGAATTGGGATTAAAAAACTTTTCATAATTATGTGCACTTTGAAATTCTTTTAGTGTTGTGGTGCAATATGCAATGCGAAAGTAAATAAATAAATGCAATAAAATAATGAAAGCACAAGCACAAACATAAAGAGATTTAGAGTGGTTCGGAGCAACCGGCTCCTACGTCCACTACCCAAGCACCACTTGGGATTTCCACTATATCCCCCAACCGGAATACACTCGGGTTATTTTACCAGGCTCATAATCCAAACCTACACACTTCGGTTTTGTCGGGTTACCAAAAAAACCCAAACTCCCTTTGGTTTTAAATGAGATCACCAAAGAAACCCTACCACTTGGTTTTATACCGAGATCACCAAGAACCCAACTTAGATTTTTATAAGGCTCAACTAAAATCCTTCAACCCTCTCTTAAGACACAGCTCCTTGCTGTTCTTAGAGAGAAAACAAAGATAGAGAGAAATAAACAAGCAACTATAACAAACTGAGTTTGTTTAAGTATTGCCAATGTAGATCAAAATAAATCCTAGCTTTGAATGCTCATTAATTGCTCTTCAAGCTGCTTCTTTGCTTCTTTAAATGAGTTGATTTAATGATGAAGTGGAGTTGGTGAAGCTTTGAGTCCTATCTTGAAAGCTCTTGAAGTAGGTAGGTGAAAAACTTGAAGGCTCTTTGATTTCTCAAGATAAATTAATAATAATACTCTAATAATTGTTTAATCTCTCAAAAGAAATCCCTTTTATAGTTTTCCATGAGATATGATCATTGTAGGGCCTAGGGATTCATGAAAGAGCTGTTGGAGATGAATTTCAATTCAAAAATCACTTCCAGCAACTAGTCGTTGGAGTGCAGAAAATGGCTACTCCAGTCGGCTCGAGGTTCACGAGTTGGCTCGAAGTCTCAAACAGTCCAAAATAAATTTTTGTAAGAGTCGGCTCTTCAGGCTAGTGTCGGCTCTTGCCTTCATCAATTTGAAATAACAAATACCTAGAGTCGAATCTTCAAGGTAGAGTCGGCTCGAGTTCTCAGTCACTAAAAATTCATAACTCTAGACGAGTCAGCTCTTAGGGCAGGAGTCGGCTCTTGACACTGAAACTCTAAAATTTATCTGTGCCGTGCCACAAGGAGTCAGCTCTTGATCCATGAATCAGCTCTTGCCAAGACTTCAATTGATGCTTCAAACTTCTCCAAAATTCTTCAACACTCGAATCAAATAAGAGCTAATCTACATACTCTCAATTTTATAATTTTCAGCCCATTTTACAAGATTACAAGATTGACAAAATTAGGACTTGTACAAGTTAAAATTCATAAAAGTCCATACATAATTGAATTACCTCTCAATCAATTTGAAAACCAATTTAAACTAAAGGTAACCAATTTCCTACAAAAACTTCTCAAGTAATTGAAAGAATTAGTAACACATACATGCACCAATGTTTTGTGATCATCAAAATCATTCCATGGGTTAACAACCCCCCCTCTTGGGTAGCCACCTAGGCAACAACTAGTATCAGAGCAGTGTTTTTGATTACATTAGAGTAAAGATTGATGGCTCATCCCATGAGTACATCCCTGGTGGAAGGCCAGTCAACTAATAGACCTCCACTCTTCACAGGCACAAATTATTCTTATTGGAAAGCAAGAATGAAAATCTATATATAAGCTGTTGATTTTCAATTGTGGAAGGTCATTCTTAAGGGGCCACATGTTTCCATGATCAAAATTGATGGCATGGATGTCCCTAAGCCTGAAGAGGATTGGAATGAACACGACATGAAATTAGGGGAATTGAATGCCAAAGCAATGAACTTGCTAAA
This sequence comes from Areca catechu, assembly GCA_021397845.1. Lineage (NCBI taxonomy): Eukaryota > Viridiplantae > Streptophyta > Magnoliopsida > Arecales > Arecaceae > Areca > Areca catechu. The sequence goes on from CM038045.1 coordinate 99,738,614, forward strand.
CTGTGCTTTGGATTCAAACAAGTTTAATCGAATTTTCACTTGCTCTTCAGCAAACAAAATTTGGGATAAACTTGAGGTGACCCATGAAGGAACTTTCCAAGTGAAGACTTCAAAGATTAATCTTTTAGTACATAATTATGAACTATTTTAAATGGAGCATAATGAAAATATATCTGCCATGTATACTAGATTTATAGATATTATTAACGGTTTGAAAAGTCTTGGCAGGTTTACTCAAATGCTGATTTGGTACAGAAAATATTGAGATCACTTCCTAACAAATGGGACCCTAAAGTTACTGCCATCCAGGAAGCTAAAGACTTGAATACTTTATCGATGGATGAATTAATAGGATCTGTCATCACACATGAATTAGCCATGCAGCATAGCACAGATGATGATCAAAAGAAGAAGAAAACTATTACATTCAAGGCTGCACTGGAATCAAAGAATGATGAAGAATCGGAAGATGACTCTACCTCCTCTGAAGATGATCTAGAAGATGAAGATATTGCAATGGTCATGAGGAGATTCAGAAAGTTTATGGAAAAGAAGAAAGGAAGATTCAATAGAAAATTCCATAAACAAGGAGAACATTTCAAAGAAAAGGACAAAGACAAAGACAAAGAAAAGGAACAAGTCCCCACCTACTATGAATGCAAGAAACCAGGGCACATACATCCGGATTGTCCACTGTTGAAGAAATTTTTTAAAAAGAAAAAAAAGAAAGCAATGGTTGCCACATGAAGCGATAGTGAAGAGTCCACCTCAACTGAAAAGGAAAAGACCACAAAAATTGCTAACTTATGTCTAATGGGTCTCGAGGATGAGGTAACTTCCCCCAATACTCAAATTGAATTCATATTTGATGAGTTGAATTCTGCATTTCATGATTTGTTATCTGAATTCAAGAAAGTTGGAGTAAAGATTAGAACTTTAAAGAATATTAATGATTCTTTACTCAAAGAGAAAGAAGAGATTTCAGAAAAGAATATTTTGTTGTAAAAAGAATTTCATGTCTTTTCTAAAAATTGTAATGTATTGAAAAGTGAAAATAATGACTTTCATGATAAAAACAAAATTTTATTGAAAGAAAATCTTGAGTTGAAAAAGGAGGTTGAAAAACTCAAGCCACTTGTTAAAAAACTAACTCTATCTTCTAACAAGCTTGAGTTGATTCTTAAAGATCAAAGAATTTCTAGTAATAAAGCTGGAATTTGTTTTAATGCTTCAAGTTCAAATTACATTCCAGCAACTACTTTTGTAAAACAAAAAGATTTTGTTCCAAAGTTTACTTCTCAAAAAGCTTTGTGACAAAAGGTTCTACTTCTATTTCAAAAGCTATCTTGTATGCTTCAAAAAATTCAAATACTAAACCTACTATTTCTGAATCTCATGCATCTAGAATTTCAAAGCATAAATCTTTTTAGAATTCTAGAATCAGATGTTTTGATTGGAAAGTGATAGGACATAAAGCTTTTAACTGCAATACTGTTAGAAATATCCTTAATAAATCAAGAAAGATTTGGGTTCCCAAAGGAACCACCTCATCTAACCTGAAAGGACCCAAGTTAGCTTAGGTACCAAAAAGAACTCCTTGATTATCTTGCAAGAATGTCTTGCAGCCTAGAAATTAAAGAAGAGATGGTATCTCGACAGTGGCTATTCAAGGCATATGACAGGTGACAAGGATCAATTCATCACCTTGGAAATGAAAAGAGGTATGGTTACTTTTGGAGACAATGGCAAAGAAAAAATAATCAGAATTGGTAAGATCAAATTAATCCCCTGTATGTTCATTGAAAATGTATTGCTAGTAAATAAATTGAAGCATAATTTATCGAATATTAGTCAATTGTGTGATAAAGGCTTCAAGGTTATCTTTGAATCATCTATATGTATAGTAACAAACTCTCTTGACTCTAATAGTAAATTCATTGGACATAGACTTGGAAATATTTATGTGGTAGATCTAAGTGATCATGTCATGTCAAGTAGTTCCAATTTAGTCGCAATAAATGCTAAGACCAAGGAGTCTTGTCTATTATGGCATAAAAGATTAGGTTATGCTAGTATGCATACTATTGCCAAGTTAATTTTCAAAAACCTAGTGAGAGGCATGCCTATGTTTAAAGTTGATTTTGATCATGTTTGTGATGCATGCCAGATAGGTAAACAAAGTAAGAGAATATTTAAATCCAAAAATATGATTTCAACTTCTAGACCTCTAGAACTACTTCACATGGACTTATTTGGACCAACTAGGATCACAAGCCTAAGAGGTATGAAATATGCCCTTGTGATTATAGATGATTTTTTCAGATTTATATGGGTTTTATTTATTGCTCATAAAGATGAAACCTTCAAAGTATTTCAAAAATTTTACAAAAAGGTTTTAAATCAGAAAAATCTTTCAATAATTTTAATTAGGAGTGATCATGGCACTAAATTTGAAAACTAGTTTTTTGATGATTATTGCACTGAAAATGGTATGATCACAACTTCTCCGCTCCTAGAACACCACAACAAAATGGTATTGTAAAGAGGAAAAATAGAACTTTGGAAGAAATGGCCCGAACAATGTTATGTGAAGGTAATCTTCCCAGATACTTTTGGGCATAGGCGGTGAACACTGCTTGTTATATTTTAAACCGCATTTTGATCTGTCCTATTTTGTAAAAAAACCCCTATGAGCTTTGGAATGAAAAGAAACTCAATATCAATTATTTTTATTTGTTTGGATGCAAATGCTTTGTGCTTAATAATGGTAAAAATAATCTAGGAAAATTTGATGCTAAATCTGATGAAGCAGTTTGTTTTAATTATTCATTACATAGCAAAGCATATAAAGTACTTAATAAGAGGACTCTTATTGTTGAAGAGTCAATGCATATTATTTTTTATGAAACTAACCATTCACCTCCTAAGAAAGAAGAGTGCATAGATAATGATGTAGGTACAATTCAAAAAGAGATGGAAGACATGACCATACAAGAAAGACCAATTAAAGAAGGAGAAGAAATAGTAAGTAAGGATTATACTAATCTACCAACTGAATGGAGGTATGCTACTTCCCATTCTAAAGAATTAATTATTGGTGATCCTTCATAAGGTATTAGGACTAGGTCTGCATATAGAATTACACACGACTACCTAGCCTTTGTATCACAAATATAGCCTCACACCTTTGAAGAAACAGAAAATGACCCAAACTGGATGTTAGCCATGCATGAAGAATTAAACCAGTTTGAAAGAAATAAGGTTTGGACATTAGTTGATAGACCTAAAGACCACCCAATCATATGAACCAATTGGGTCTACAGGAACAAACTAGATGAACAAAGAAATATTATTAGAAACAAAGCTAGATTAGTGGCCAAGGGATATAGTCAAGAAGAAGGTATTGATTTTGATGAAACATATGCACCCATAGCAAGACTAGAAGCCATTAGATTACTTCTTGCATTTGCTTGCTACATGAATTTTAAACTTTTTCAAATGGATGTAAAAAGTGTATTTTTAAATGGTTTTATCTCCGAAAAGGTTTTTGTAGAACAACCACCGGGTTTTGAAAATCATGCTTTTCCAAACCATGTGTTTAAACTTAATAAAGCTTTATATGGTTTGAAACAAGCCCCTAGAGCCTAGTATGATAGACTTAGCACTTTCTTGATTAAAAATGAGTTTTCAAGAGGAAATGTTGATAAAACCCTTTTCATCAAAAAGAAAAATAGTGATATATTAGTTGTACAAATTTATGTGTATGATATTATATTTGGTGCAACTAATGAAAGTTTTTATGAAGAATTTGCTAAGCTAATGCAGGGAGAATTTGAAATGAACCTAATGGGTGAACTTAACTACTTCCTCGGAATTCAAATAAAGTAAACTAAGGAAGGAATCTTCATCAACCAAGCCAAATACACCAAGAAAATAATCAAGAAGTTTGGTATGGAGACTAGCAAATAAATGAGCACACCCATGAGCCCATCTTGCAAATTGCACAAAGATGAAAATGGATCCAATGTTGACCAAAAGCTATATAAAGATATAATCAGATCCTTATTATACTTAACTGCAAGTAGACCAGATATCTTGTATAGTGTATATGTATGTGATAAATTTCAATGTAATCCCAAAGAAACACATATGCTTGCTGTTAAAAGAATCTTAAGATATTTGAAAGGTACAAGTAATCTAGGTCTTTGGTTTTTAAAACAATCATCTTTGAACTTGATTGGATTTTCTGATGCTAATTATGCTGGTTGTAGAATTGATAGAAAGAGCACTAGTGGCACATGTCAATTTCTAGGGTTGAGTTTAATCTCATGGCACTGCAAGAAACAAAACTCGGTAGCACTATCTACTGCTGAGACAGAGTATGTTGCTGTAGGGAGTTGTTGTGCACAAGTGTTATGGATTAAACAACAAATTGAAGACTTTGATGTTATACAATGTAAAATTCCTATCAAGTATGATAACACAAGTGCTATAAATTTAACCAAAAATCCTATTCAACATTCTAGGACTAAGAACATAGAGATTAGACACCATTTTATTAGAGATCATGTTTTGAATGGTGACATTGAATTAGAATTTATTCCTACTGAAAAACAATTAGCTGACATTTTTACTAAGCCACTGAACCAGGATAGATTTGAATTGCTTAGAGGAGAATTAGGGCTTTGTGATCCTCTCTAGATTTCCTAACCTAATTTCCTTTAAAATTAAGGATGAGTTATCTAGGAAACCTCCTACATTTATTCATAATTATTGAATAGCTTTCCTTGAAATCTCATTCAATTGAAATCAATTTCTGAATCATTTCATTTTCTATGGAAAGTTTATGTTCGAGTCAACTTAGGCAATTTTGCTCTGGTCGAGCCGGCTCGAATGTCTGATTTTTCTGCCTATGCTCTGGTCGAGCCGACTAGGTCAACCTGAAATCTTGCCTAGCCAACTTGGTGTTCTGATTGCTCTAAGTTTGCTCTGGTCAAGCCGACTCAGATATTCCTAGGGTTTAGTGAGCCGACTCGAATGTTGGGAAATCACTATTTAAGTAGGTCCAAGTAATCTTTTATTGTACTTCACTCTTTCCATTTTAACTTCAAACTCACTCTACTCCACTCGAAACCTCTACAAATATCTTAAAAAAACCATTTCCTGAAACCTTTATTTCCTAAATCCCATTGCAATGGCTCCAAGGAAATCTGAACAAAAATTTCCTCAAGCGACAGAATCAAGCAAATGCAGTGAAGATCAAAAGAAGAAAGGAGAAAAGAGAAAAAGGTCCACTCTAGAAAAAGAAACGTCCTCTCCGATTGGGAAATTCACTTGAATGGCCAACAGGCCTGGTACTTGCGAAAGAAGGATTGATTTCTCGTTCCTAAAAGAAATGCAAATGAAGATAGGAAGCTAGATACACAAGCAAGGCTGGAAGCACTTCTGCTCTTTGGACATTCTAACCTACCCCTCTTTGGTATGAAGTTTCTATGAAAACCTAATTCTTGAAGAGTACCATTTAGAGTCAACTGTCAAAGGAATCAAAATAATTGTGGATGAAGAAAAGTTGGATAACTTGCTTCAAATGCCAATGGATGACACTATGGAGCTTACCCTAACTGACAGAGAACACACTTTGAAGCTCATTTTGGAAAAAGATGATATAAGCTCCATGCAACATGTACAAGCCAACTTGCTATCAAAAGAAATGAGGCTTCTTCATAACATGGTCAGCAGGATTTTCCTTCCTAGAACTGGTCGCTTTGACTAGGTAAGCAAAAAGGACATGACTTTTATGGAACATCTGATTGAAGAAGAACCTCTCAACATGCCCTTCATTATGATGAATCAAATGAGAGAAGTAGCTAGGAAAGTTAAAGCATGCTTGCCCTACGGTATGGTTTTCACTCTGCTATTTGAAGAAGCTGAGGTTGATCTAACCAATGAGATAGGCAAGCCTCTACATCACTCAGACACCTATTCCTTTAATTCACTTAAAAGAATGGGTTACAAATTGCAAGAAGGAGTATGGATAAAGAAGTTATCTAGTCAGATTATTGCTACTTCCTCAGATGATGATGAACTTGCTGATGTTAAAGCCAACAAGTTCGGAAAAAAGGATAAAAAAGCTATGATAACTCCATCTGAACTTAAGGAGTTGATATTTCAAAGGATGGAAAATATTTATGACACACTGACAGGTCATGTGAACTCTATACTGGATGATTTAAGAAGTTCAGTTAATGCCAGCTTGCAGAAAATGAGATCAGAACAAATGCTTCACAAAGAGAAAACAGAAAAGGAAATGGAGAAATTCAAAGAAGAAATCAGAAGTATCTTACTGCAATCTTCAAAAGGAATATTCACTGCTGAGGATACTCCTGTATAGATCAACTACAAGTCACTTGAGACTTATGTTCCTTCATCTGATCCACCTAAACCTAAATTTGTTGAGACCAAGAAGAAAATCAAAACCAAGAAGACTAAGACTTTTAAAGCCCTTGTTAGAACTAGATTCAAGGATTTAAGGTTTAAACCCTTGAAAACTAAGACCTTTGATAAGGTGATAGAGGTAGGCTCCTCTTCTTCTAGTGAAGAAGAAGAGTAAGTTGTCTAGTTAGTCTTTGGTTGCTTTTGTACTTCTCAATGTGAATGCTCTACTTTTATCTTTTACTACATGAATGTACTCTCTTTTCATACTTTGTACTTTGTATAGCAAATTTCTTAATGAAATGAAAGATCTTTTGGCAATTTCTATTGTTATTATGAGCTATCTAATACAATATTTTGATACAACTATGATGAATTTTTAATTAGAATCTCCAATTTAAGAAAGTGAAATTATCTCAAATAAATATTAAATACTTTCTCAATCTATTTCAAAATCTGAGCTTTATTGAACATACCTTTTTGATTGTTTGACAAAAAGGGAGAGAAATGAGAAAAATGGGAGAATAGTATTTATAATTGAGTTGTCATGAAAATTATGATATCTATGTTGAGCTTCCTATCAATTATTCTTAAAGTGCATAAAAAGAATGAAAAAGGGGGAGCACAAAAGTGATAGTATTCAAAAGGACTTAATTGCTTAATTATTTTAAAAACCTAGAGAAAGGGAGAGATTTTCTTTAAAAATGGCTTATTTATCTTGCTCTGATTCTTAATTCTATCAAAATTTTAAACTCTGATACTCCATGTTTTAATTCTGATTTTATGAAGCATGCAAAGTCTAATACTTTGAAATATACAAAAGCACTAACATCAATGATATGCAATTTTATCATTAGAGCTCTGATACTTAATTACAAATATAGTTAGCTCAAATACATGTGAATACTCACTGTCAAAATTTTTATACAAGTGTAAAGAATTTTTCATGTCCAGTGTTTTGTCATCATCAAAAAGGGAGAGATTGTTGATCCCATAAGTGATTTTGATGATAACCAAACATTGGAGCATGCACATTTATTTCTAACAACTCTTCAAGTGGTTTGTAAGTTTTTGTAGAATGATTAATTGTTCAAACTTCAACTCCTACATCTTTAATCTTGTTTTGAGTTATGTTATAATCTTATCTTGTAAAGAAGAACCCGATAAAAAAGTTAAGAAAAATTTGTAAAAAGGGTTACTTATGTGTGTGTGCGCCTTAGAATTACTTTGAGTTGGTGTGCATGAAAAATGTAAAAGTGTTGGTGAGAGTTTTTCTTTAAGTTCAATTATAAAAATCTTGAAGAATTTACTCGAGCTGACCCAGCATGTTGAAGAACCGACTCCACCTCATGGCACGCAGCAAGGATTCTGGTACATAGCAATCCAAGCCAACTTAAAGGTAACCGAGCTGACTCCAGTGAATCCGAGTCAACTGGAATATGTCCGAGCCAACTCATCCAGAGTCCAATTTTTGAAGATCTTTGAGAACAGCCAGGTGAGCCGACCCGAACCTCAAACAGCCGACTCTGCCAGACCTAATTTTGAAGAATTGAGAAAGCAAGCCGACCCGAACTACATCGACCCGACTCTTCTAGAGTGATGATTTTAGAACCTGAGAAGAAGAGACGACCAAAGATCAAAAGAGCCGACTCCTTAAGTTCAAGATTTTCAAGGATATAAGTTTGAGTCGACCCGAGCTATCAAGAGCCGACTTGTCCAGAGTAAAGTTTTGCAACCTGTGACACCAAGCCGACTGCACTGAAGATATGGCAACTCGACTTATCGACTCGAAAGATCCAAGCCTACTCGAAGGAATCCGAGCCGACTCGAATATCACTTTCAGGTACATAATGGCTAGTTCCAGAATTTCTTTTTGAATGCCAAAAAGTGCTCCAACGGTCATATGTCACATCCCAATAGTCTACAATATCTCAAACTACCTTGGAGTGATGGAAGACCTTATATTTGAAGAATTTGAACCTTCTTGAAGCAATAATTAGAGAGTTCTTAAATGTTTTGAAGCACAAGAGCATTCAAGTCAGTCTTCAAGTCTTCACCAATTCTAATCGGAAGCTTGAAGCAATTTGGGAAGAAGCCACTAACATTAAAGATCATTCAAGTGCATTCAAGTGGACTTCTAATAAGCTGCACTGGCAACTATCCGATAAATTGAGTTTGTCATTTATTGTTGCATTTATTTTAATTCATTTCTTGAATTGTTTGGATTATTGGTGAGCCCGGTTGAAAAACCAAATAGGTTCTTGGTGAGCCTTTGATAAAAATCAAGTGTTAGGTTCTTGGTGATCTTGTGAAAACCAAGTTAGGTTTCTTTGGTGATCCTGTTCAAAATCAAAGGGTGTTATGTTTCTTTGGTGATCCTGTTTAAAATCAAAGGGTGTTGGATTTTCTTTGGTGATCCCATTAAAATCAAAGTGTAGAGATTTTGGATTGTGATCCTATAAAACAATTCTACTGTATTCAAGTGTGAATATAGTAGAAATCCCAAGTGGTATCTTGGGTAGTGGACGTAAGAGTTGAGTTGCTCCGAAGCACTATAAATCTTGTATGTTTGTGTTGTGCTTCTTTATTCTTATTTAGCTTCTGCAATTTACTACTCTGTCACAGCACCTAACACTTGTAAGGGATTTTTAATTGCACATTCTACTTTAATTTTAAATTTTCAATCACCTCCCTTTTGGGTAACCACCTGGGCAACACATTCCAAATGGGGCCAAGAATGGAGCACGTGAAGCACTAAAAAAAAGGTTTTAACTCAATAAAATGAAAGTAAACACATGAAGAACTCCATGTGGGGAAACAAATAGTATAGTCTACCAAGGAGCTAAGGTGGTCCATTTTCCATTCGACACGATCATGAGGCATAACCATGGACTACCAAAAAATACAATGGTTCAGTTGCATGGGAGGGCGCAATCACTCTATTAACATGAGATGTTGTAGGATAAAGATGGAGTTCGATCCAATAACTATTACATGAGGGATCTAATGATGACTTCACTTTTGCATTGAATGGTGGGTCTAACTTAACTATGGAGTATGGGCAATAACTTCAGGTGAGCCCACATGACTTAGAGACTGAATCACTACAATATGCTTAAGAAACATTGAACAAGTGTTGTCCACTTATTAGTTTATGTGTTACCAATAAATGTTAGGTGAGGTACATGAAATTAGTGGAATCGTAGTATCCACTAGAGACTCTAGTCACTTAGGGACTTCCGCATCTCCATTGAGGAGTGTGAGAGATCCATGAAAATAGTGGGAGTCTAATTTGTTGTTTAGATTCATAGAATAAATTTAAAATTAAATACAATTATCTAACTTGAATCTTTACTCTCTGTAGATCGAAAGTCAACTTCCAACCCTCTTAGATCAATTGATTAACCATAACCTATTATAATGATTGACTCAATTTAATTAATTAGACAGGCTAAGTATAGTAATAGACTAGGACCAACCTATGTTACCAAGCCATTTGGGCTAACCTAATTGCAATCAATCCATGATCATTGCTTAACAATGATTAAGGATTAGAAGCTTGAGAAGCTGGCCATATTGATGCATTAGAATTGCAAATGGATTTGATCCAACCATCTTTGTCTAATTCATATGGATAATTTATTATAAACTACCATTTAAATAATATTAAGATAATAGGTCAATAAATTGGTAACTATTAAAGGGACCTTGAAACGTTTCAAGGGGCATGCTTTTTGATAGGAGTAACCTTTTCTTCCAAAAGATAGTCTAATTGAAAGAAGAGACTTGTGAAGAAGCAAGATATTGGGATCTTCCAAAGAGACAGCCATTGACAATAAAAAGATATTTCCAATTCAAGCTCAATGACCATAGGAATTATGCCTCTACCTGGAATCCTTGAAGAATAAATTTGATATGAAATTACTAATCCATTTATTTTAGAAATGGATTGGGTTCAATGATTTTTAAATATTAATCTCTACATGTATATGATACATTTGCTAAGCTATTAATGAGTCCATGGGATCTGAGAGATACTATGAGATGATATATAGAGCCGAGTACACACATATTGATGTAGCACATTCGATGTACAAACCAGGAAAAGCTTCTTAAGGTTCTTTGATTAGATCAAGAAAGTAAATATCTTAGAGAAGATTTTCATAATCATCTTAAGTTATTCGGCATAGTTTCATAACTTTCTCTTTTTATATCTGAGCTCAATGAGGTGTGCTGAGTAGAGAAACTAAACCCTATTTGATATGGTACATCCATTATATGAATCACTAATTATCTTTAAGGATTGGATTATATAACTCAGTTGATCTATTTAATTGGGTTCACTCTAAATTCTTTTTATCACACTTATATGAGATATAGGTGAATGAGTTAGATATTAGGTTATTGATGGCATGTATCCTAAAAAGCTATTATGATACTTATTTTCAATGGATCACATGTAGTTGTGACTCAATATCTATATTAATGTTTAAAATAGTTTAACCTAAATATAGTAGTGGAAGGATGGTTAACCTCAAAGAGATAGTCTCAAAAGAACAAAGAGCCATAGAATTAATAGAACCCATTCAAGCAGAGCAGTACATTAGTTCCTTTTCACCTTATAAGTCTAGTAGAATCTCCAGGCTCCAAAAGGTACAAAGGTATGCTTACAGAGGATTCAAAAAAAGTTTTCCTAGTGGGAGAAAGGGAACATAGAGCTCTAGAAACTTACAACAAGGTGATGTCAGACATCAATTTCAAGAAATGGTTGAATCTCATGAAGTTAGACTCAATGTGTTTCAACCTAGTATGTGTTGGGTTTTGGTGGCACAGCAAAAGAATGGATTTCGAAAAAAAATCATTTTGAAACTCCAACAACTAGAACCCTAAGTCCAAGATCACTTATTCATTACAATTAACGAGTCATTCAAACAAGGTTGGGAAAAATACCTGGAATGCTAATTCCTCCTTCTTTCCACTAGGCACACAAGTGCATGCCCTCCAAAGGTGATCCACATAGGAATTGAACCTAGAAACCACTCCTTAGTAGGTTGCTTAATCCACTGGAACTTTTGATGGCCTTTTTTTTTGGCAGCCTCTCCTTCCTTACTCAGACCCTTGCTCTCTAGTAGAACACTCTGAGCCCTCTCCTAAATCTTTCTTTATCCTCTTTATCACTTCCTAGTTCTCTTCCTAAACCCTTGTCTTAGAATGGTGGACTTGTCTTAAGGAAAGACCTATGTCCTAACAAGGGAAGGAAGAGACAAGGACAATAAGTTGGCAAAGTGTAGAAAGAAAGATAAATGTTCTCTCTTGGCATAAACCTGAGGGCTTTAAATAGGAGATGGGGGGACGCCAAATATGGCTTTTCTTCAGCCTTTGATATGTGAAATAATAGATCATATAAGACCCTTCATGAAGGAGTCTTATATTGAAAAGTCGACTCTTCATGCACCAAAAGGCTTATACAAGTCCTCTGGATAATTTTGGCCTTTTGTCCTCATGCCACGTGGCATGCAACCGGTAGATAGGACTATAGGTGGCATGAGAAACATAGTGGCTTATCCAAGAGATCAAGTCCCTTTATGAAGGACTCTTGGTTTGAATTATTGTGTTAACCATGAAGGGACGCAACCCTTCACTTGTGCACGCCAGTTTTTCCTCACCGCCCAATCCTTCTTTCCACTAGTAATAAGCCAATGCAATCAAACATGGGATAAGGCTAGGGATGGCTTGTTTCACATGGAAACAATTCCCATAAGAGCGCTATCATATCTCATGCATAATCCAATTGGCACCAAGAGTCCCTTCAAATTAGGACTCTTCAAATAAATAAGATAAAGGCTTAATAAATCTGGATAAAACAAGATAATTGCTGCACCACTTTGGACTCAACCCAATCTAGGATTCTCTTAAATTGGTTAGCCCATTAAGCACCTTATAGACCTAATTCAATTGGGTTAGGAGCTAGGTTAGCCTACACATGCTAATATGTAATCTAGCTAACCAATTAGGATCCCATGACCCTAATAAAATACCAATTGACTTTTTAGGCCAATTCCCTAATGTGTATGACCCTTTAGATTCCATATCTAGAAAGCAGTAGGTCCAGGTCCAAGCTGTTTCAATCCAATGAAACTAATTAACCTAATTAGGTCAAATAAGGCTGACCCAAGTTGCTAATTCGAACAAATGTCCAAATTGACACATGAATTCATCCAATTTGATTCATGAAAATCTAAAAGATATGATTGACATCTAGCAATGTATCATGCTTACTCAGAAGATGAAAAATTTAGTAGAAAGTACCAAAATACCCTTCAATGGAAATTTACCATGCAACTCAATCTTTCGATCTCCCTTTATCCTGAATAAGTTATGGGTATGGATAATTGTCAAACCCTAGCAGTTAGTCATTTCGAATCTCAATTCGATAATGAAGACTCTGCTGATGACTGATTAGTAAACACTTTTATTGCCCATAAATGGAGCCCAAGAGGGGGGTGAATTGGGTCTTTTAAAAATTTAAACAACTATGTGCTGGTCTTGATGTGTTTGTGAAGCAAAGTGATTAACCTTAAAATGAATATACAGCGGATAATGGCAAATTAAAGGCAAGTAATAAAGAGCAAGTAGTACAGAGAGCAATCACACACAAATACAGAGTTTTATAATGATTCGGTGTAATCCAAGAACCTACATCCACTTCGCAAGCCTCCCTTGAGAATTTTTTACTATAATCTCTTCAAGATTACAGCCGACTGTTTTCCAAGGCTCACAAGTCAAAACCCAAGTTGGTTTTGTCACCTAGGCTCACCAACAACCCTTACAACTTATTTTGTCTTCGGGCTCACAAGTTAAATCCTAGTTGGTTTTATACTTTTGGCTCACCAACAACCTTAACAACCTACTTTCAAAGACCTTGAAAGCTAGGTCAGCAAAGAATAAGTTAAAGATACAAGAATAAAAGCACAATCAAACTCTCTTATAGAGTGGAATATGGAAGATTTGAGGCTCTTGAAGATTGCTTGTCTTGTCTTCTCTTTGGAATCTCTTCAAAGATACTTTTGGAAAGCTGAAATGAAAGGCTTATAAGCTTTTTCAGTGCAATCTCTTTTTTTTGGCTTTGAAAGTGAAGTTCTTGAAAATATTTGTCTCTAGTATGTTAAATGCTTCATAAATAGGTTTGGTGAAGCTTAAATACTTCAAAAACTTCTAAAAAATGGTTTAAGACCATTGGAGGAGCAAAAGTAGCCGTTGGGAGCTTGTAGGAAACAATTTTGGCTCTCAGAAAATATAGCCATTATGGCTGTCGAAACCTGTGAGTCGATACTTGACTTTTGTGAGTCGACACTTGAGTCTTCATGAGTTGACACTTGATTTCTATGAGTCGACACTTGAATTTTCTAAGTCGACACTTGAATTTTCTGAGTCGACACTTGAGTCAAAAACCTCCAAATGGCCTAGTTCTGTTTTTTCAAAAAATCTCAGGCCTTGAGTCGATACTTAAAATCCTTGAGTCGATACTTGAATCTCCTGAGTCGATACCTGAGTCTCCTGAGCTGACACATGATAGAAAACCTCCCAAAAAGACATGTTCTATATCTTCAAAAGTCTCAAGCCTTGAGTCGATACTTGAAATCTTGAGTCGATACTTGTATTCCGTGAGTCGACACTTGATTTCTATGAGTCGATACTTAGCGTGCCGGAGAAAATTTCCACAAGCCAGTTTCTGAAGTGTCGATACTTAGTGTACTATGAGTTGACACTTGACTCTGGAACTTGTTAAAAAACATGTGCCAACCTTCCAAATTCAAAATGATCTTCAATAAAACTTCAAAATACTTTTTGTAAAGCACAATTGGTCTATTTTGATGCCTTTTTTAAATGAGAAAACTTCTTAAATCATGAAAATTACTTAGCTTCCAATGAGTGCCATGATATTTTTATTTTGAAAATTTGAGGTGCCTGTATCCTGAAACTCATAACTCCAATTGAAACATTAGTATAAAATATATACTCGATGTTTGTTAGTCATCAAAATCAAGGGCTAAAGCCAACAAATTCTAATCTCATCCTACTTTGATCAAAGACTCCTTGAGTCATCAATCAAAAAGATTACTTGGGATAACATTTCCTCTTACTAGGAATGATCGATTCCTTGCTGATCCACTCACATCCTTTATACACCTTCCACCATATCCGAGAAACACCCGTACATGACTCAATGTATTAAATGAGTATGAACCAAAACATGGCTTAGTGTGTATAAGGAACCATGGTGATCTCAGGTCTAAAAATCACTTACACAACTAACATTATGTGAACTATCTCTTGACAAGTAGTAAGACTTCTATAAGATATTCTCAGTGTGGATCAATTCAGTAAACTCATACCCTAATGAGCACCCTTATCCTTATATTAGTATCTCTACACAAGTGGCTGTGAGACCAACCACCCTCTCTATTGAGCATACATAGGATAAGCTAGTCTTTTCAGAAACATCGATCTCCGAATTGATGATCCAATGACTAGGAATATTTTAGATTAGGGTTTATAGGAACATAGGTCTCACCATTATGATCGCCATCATAATCCTAATTCCTTTGCCCTAACCTATGTGGTTCATCATAATTTTTAAATAAGACACAATAGTGTAATGAAACAAAATACATTTTATTAATACAATAATGTCATACAAGAATTAGAAGATTAAAATATCCTTACAAAGATTGGCTTTTATGGCGCTTTTCTTTCAGTCTCCCACTTGCACTAAAGCCAATCGTCCTTGTATTTTATATCCATACAATCTAAGTGGCAATCAAATTGCTGCTGAGGTAGTGCTTTAGTAAATGGGTCTGCTATATTATTCTTTGTATCAACTCGTTCGATGACAATATCTTATCTTCCTATGATTTCCCAAACGAGGTGGTAATGTCTTAGGATGTGCTTGGACTTATGATGAGACATTGGTTCCTTAGCTTGTGCAACAGCTCCAGTATTATCATAATATAGTGTCACTGGTTGTTGTATTTTAGGAACCATGCCCAATTCCATGATGAATTTTTTCATCAAGATAGCTTCCTTCATGTACAAAAATATCCTTACAAAGATTGGCTTTTATGGCGCTTTTCTTTCAGTCTCCCACTGCACTAAAGCCAATCGTCCTTGTATTTTATATCCATACAATCTAAGTGGCAATCAAATTGCTGCTGAGGTAGTGCTTTAGTAAGGGTCTGCTATATTATTCTTTGTATCAACTCGTTCGATGACAATATCTTATCTTTCCTATGATTTCCCAAACGAGGTGGTAATGTCTTAGGATGTGCTTGGACTTATGATGAGACATTGGTTCCTTAGCTTGTGCAACAGCTCCAGTATTATCATCATATAGTGTCACTGGTGGTTTGTATTTTAGGAACCATGCCCAATTCCATGATGAATTTTTTCATCAAGATAGCTTCCTTCATGGCTTCACTTGTAGCTATGTATTCTGCCTTAGTGACTGAGTCAGCTACAGTCGGCTACTTTGTACTCTTCTAATTCACTTGCACCACCATATAGGTGAAGACATACCCATATGAATTGCTATCATCTAGATCTGATTGAAAACTAGAATCTATATATCTTTCTAGTTTCAATTTTGATCCACCATATAGGAGAAATATCCTTAGTCCTTCTTAGGTACTTAATATTTTTCATAGCTTTCTAATGATCCTCTCTTGGATCTGCCTGGAACCTGCTTACTATACCCAAGGCATAAGCAACATCCGGCCTTATACATATCATGGCATAGATAATCGATCCTATAGCAGAAACATAAGGAATCATAGCCATTCTCTTTCTTTCTTTCGATGTCTTAGGAGACATTTTCTTGGAGAGATGTATGCCTTGACTCATAAATAATTAACCCCTCTTACTTCCATCCATGTTGAATCTCTTCAACACTGAGTCAATGTACCTAGATTGGGATAAGCCTAGCATCCTCTTAGATCTAACTCTATAGATCTTTATCCCTAATATATAGGATTCCTCTCCCAGATCCTTCATGGAAAACTTTGATGATAGCCAAGTTTTGATCAATTGTAACATTGGGAAATCATTTCCAATGATAAGTATGTCGTCGACATATAGAACCAAAAGATAATTGCACTCCCATTTATTTTTTTTATACACATAAGTTCATCCACATTTTTAATGAAACCAAACTCTCTGATTACTTCATCAAAATGGATGTTCCAACTCCTCGATGCTTGCCTTAACCCATATATAGATTTTTTAAGTTTGCATACTTGGTTGGTCTCCCACTTGAGACAACCCTTCTGGTTTGACATATAGACTTCTTCCTCAAGATGTTCATTGAGGAAAGTAGTCTTTACGTCCATCTGCTAAATTTCATAATCATAGTATGCTGCTATTGCAAACAAAATTTTAATGGACTTAAGCATTGCTACTAATGAAAAGTTTCATCATAGTTATACCATGTTTTTATTTGAATCCTTTTGCCACTAGCCTGGCCTTGTAGGTATCTACTTGGCCATCTACTTTAATCTTCTTCTTGAAGACCCATTTACACCTTATTAGGTTAACTCCTTTCAGTGGATCTACCAAGGTCCAAACTTGATTGGAATACATGGAGTCCATTTCAGATTTCATAGCATTTAGCCATTTATTAGAATCTCTACTCTCGATAGCTTCCATATAAGTCACAGGATCATCATCCTGAATGATACTGGCCTCATTGTCATTCCTAATGACAAAGCCATATCCGAGAGGTGCACCCCACACCCTCTCTAACCTTCGAGAGGAGGTGTGTGTTGTGGCTGTTCTCGATCAACAAGAACCTTTGGCTGAGGAATTTCATTTGAGGACTCTTCAAGAATTAGTTGTTGGTTTTGAACTTCACTAAGTTCAAGTTTTTTTCCACTACCTTTTTTCTTGGATAAATTCTTGCTTTAAGAATGTAGCATGTCTACTGACAAATACCTTTTGTTCAGTAGTATGATAAAAAAGGTATCCAATACCCTCTTTGGAATAACCAACGAACCTGCATTTATCAGTCCTAGCACTTAACTTATTTCCAAAATTATTCTTGACATAAGCGTAGCAACCCCAATATTCAGTATTTAAAATTTTCTTTTGCCATTCCAAACCTCATATGGAGTACTAGTCACTGACTTTGATGGTACCCTATTCAAAATAAAGTAGCAGTTTCTAAGGCATATCCCTAGAGGAAATATGAAGATCTGTAAAGCTCATCATAGACCTCACCATGTCAACAAGGTACGATTTCTTCTTTCTGCCATACCATTTAATTGGAGTGTATAATGGGAGTCTATTCAAAGATTATGCCTTTGTCCTTAAGATGGTTTAGAAACTCACTAGATAAGTATTCATCTTCTCGATCAGAATGAAGAATTTTAATAATATGTCCAGTTTGTTTCTCAACCATACTTTGATACTCTTTAAATTTATCAAAGGCTTCAAACTTGTGTTTCATCATCGATACACATGTCCAACCTAGATAAGTCATCAATAATGTGATGAAATATAGCATCCATCTCTGGCCTGAGTTGTCATAGGTTCACATATATCAGTATGTACAAAACATAATAATTCTGTTACCCTATCTCCATGTCCAGTGAATGGAGACTTGGTCATTTTACCTATGAGGCAAGACTCACAAGTTCTTAATGATTGAAATCATAAGGATCAAAGTAATTATCTTTGACTAACTTGTTTATCCTGGACTCACTTATATGACCTAATGGGCAATGCTATAGAAATGTGACATTGATATTATCTCTCTTTCTTTTCTTGTTATCAACAAGTAATATTTTATCATTGATTCAAAATTTAAAAGACCATTAATAAAATAACCATGTTAAATATTTTTAAATAAAGAATAGGGCAGCTACTACTCTTTACACTCATTTCAAATCCTTGTTGTAATAACAGGGTACAGAAATAATGTTTCTTACAATATTTAGAACATAGTAACAATCTTCTAACTTTAATACATTACCCGAAGCTAATAATAAGATAGGTGCCTACAGCTTCAGCATACATGGCTTCACCACTTGCGCCATATAGCTCGAAGTCACCATTCTTCAAACTTCTAATTCTGTGGAGTCCCTACAATGACTTACAGATATGAGATCCACTTGCAGTATCCATACCCATGAATTAGAGATAGAAGCACTCAATGATAATTTTGTTTGTATCATGTATAAACCTTTAGATGCTTCTCCCACATCTTGCTTCACACTTGCATGATATGTCTTGTAATTTTTCTTCCAATGCCCCTGCTTGCTGCAGTGGAAACAAGCTCCATATTAACAACCTTCTTTGCTTTCTTCTTCTTTTGGATGCTCCTTTTATGGTTGAATTTCCTTTACAAACCCTTCTTCGTTGCATGTTTCTTTTTCCCATCAACAAGAAGAGAGCCTTATCTCTCTTAGAATGGCTCTCTGCTATCTTAAGCATGTTAAGCAGCTCAGGCAAAGAAATATTCATATGATAATTTCAAACAAACTAAGAGAAAAATCCGTAGTGACTGCAGGATCAAGTCCTGGTTGAGTTCACCATCCATTACAAATCCTAATTGACCTAATCGGGTGATTAAGTTCATCATTTTCAAAACATGGGCTTGAACTGATGAACCCTCACTCATGCATGAATGGAACAACTACTTCAATATCTCGTACCGAGCAACCCTACTTTGCTCTCCATAAAGTATATTAAGATTGAGTAATATGGACTGAAATTCCATCTCTTCATGTTGCCTCTGAAGCTTATTGCTCATTAAGGCCAACATGATGCACCTGATAGTCATGCTATCATTTAGCCACATTTTTTGTGTTGCCCTTTCCTCCTTAGAAGCATCCTCTCCGAACTACTCTGGATCCAAAGAATCAAGAATATGAGAAAGCTTCTCTTGAGTTAATACTATCCTCATGTTCCTCAACCAGTCTACATAATTGGGACCGGTCAACTTATTGGAATCCAAAATGCCCTGCAGTGATAACTTGAAGCCATAATAAACCTACATTTAATATAGAAAGTATAAGCAACCACTCAAGATGACATTCATACTAGATAAGGACTTTATATCTAATTATGTCTCCCCTATTTTATTCAAATACCATAACCCTCACCTATGTAAGAGAGAAACCTTACCAGGTTTCTTTAGTGGGTTAATCCCAATTTCATAAGTGCCTTGTATTACACAACAAACACTCATGAGTTCAAAGGTAGGAATTTCTTTCCAATTGCAACCCACGTAATTCTCAATAAATGAACTGCTTCTAAGATACTTATAGTCTTGTGTTACACAACAAACTATAATGTCTTAATTTAGTCAGACCCTTCATTTTTATATAGACATGTTCAAATAATATTGCCCTTGTGTTACCACACAAAGCAAAACTACCAAACATACTATAAAGCATAAACTGCACTAAGATAATTTATTTAACACTAGGGTAGGCCTTGTGTTCCACAACAAACCTACTATAGTTGTTAATATGAAATATACCTAGCATGAAGAAAGGCAAACTATAGTGTGT
This sequence comes from Areca catechu, assembly GCA_021397845.1. NCBI lineage: Eukaryota > Viridiplantae > Streptophyta > Magnoliopsida > Arecales > Arecaceae > Areca > Areca catechu. The sequence goes on from CM038045.1 coordinate 99,758,614, forward strand.
TAATTCAATTGGCATATTCAATTTAAGATCCAAATATAGCCAAATTGGCTAGGTAAGTGGAAGAGATGTGGGGGTCCCCCCGTTGCTTTCCTTAGACACCAAATTATTGGCCGGGTCAGACAACAGAATCAACTAAAAACCTCATGCCCTTTACCTTCCCAGAACTACTTGCCTAGACACCAATTGACTAATCATATAACCCTAAATGAATTTGCCTCTTGACTACTTACACTATGACTAAATATTTTAATATGAGGCTTTTAATGGTCTCAAATACATCCTAAGTAAACATGATATTCATGATATTATTTAAGCATATAAATCTAATATACATACATAGCATGATTATGACAATAATCCATTCACCTCACTTGTTCATGATATAGCCACAGCGGCACCCCTACATGCCGTAGGAGATCCCATTGAATAGGAAGCGAGGGCCTTTAAACCCTACTTGACCCCTATGACCGGATGGCCATGGTGACTAACCCAATCCGAAGCAATTACTAGGATCTAACATATCATAATGTATTCATAACACAACCATGCACATATGACATGATACCGAATATATGCTATGTGTGTCACCATTCTAGGACACCTTATAACAACAGACATCCACCATTATGTTAGGACAACCTTATTTCAGAATGTGACAAAATAGTCTAAACATATCTCTATGTGGATTAGGGTTTAAGTATAAAAATCCTTAACCTATGGCGAGCATCATACTATGATTGCCATACATGATAATATTCACTATCATTCAATAGCATGCACCATACATGATAATATCACTATCACATAAGTATTCAATAATTCAATTGACCATTAATTGAATGAAATAAGGGGGCTCTGGTACCACTATTGGGTTTCGGTGGCACAGCAAAAGAATAGATTTCAAAAAACAAAATCATTTTGAAACTCCAACAACTAGAAACCCTAAGCCCAAGATCACTTATTCATTACAATTAACAAATCATTCAAATAAGGTTTGGAAAAATACCTAGAATGCTAATTCCTCCTTCTTTCGACTAGGCACACAAGTGCATGCCCTCCAGAGGTAATCCATATAGGAATTGAACCTAGGAACCACTCCTTAGTAGGTTGCTTAATCCACTGGGACTCTTTTGATGGCCTTTCTTCCTTTGGCACCCTCTCCTTCCTTGCTCAGACCCTTGCTCTCTAGTAGAACACTCTAAGCCCTCTCCTAAACCTTTCTTTACTTTCTTTATCACTTCCTAATTTTTTTCTTAAACCCTTGTCTTGGAATGGCAGACTTGTCTTAAGGAAAGACCTATGTCCCAACAAGGGAAGGAAGAAACAAGGAGGATAAGTTGGCAGAGTGTAAGAAAGAAAGATGAATGTTCTCTCTTCGGCATAAACACTGAGGAATTCAAATAGGAGATGGGGGTTGCCAAATATGGCTTTTCATCAGCCTTTGATTTGTGAAATAATAGATCATATAAGACCCTTCATGAAGAAGGAGTCTTATATTGAAAAGTCGACTCTTCATGCGCCAAAAGGCTTACACGAGTCCTCTGGATAATTTTGGCCTTTTATTCTCATGCCATGTGGCATGTAACTAGTAGATAAAACTATAGGTGGCATGGGAAACCAAGTGGCTTATCCTAGAGATCAAGTTCCTTCATGAAGAAGGACTCTTGGTTTGAATTATTGCAGCAACCATGAAGGGATGCAACCCTTCACTTGTGCGCACCCCATTTTTTCCTCACCGCCCATCCTTCTTTCCACCAGTAATAAGCCAATGCAATCAGACATGGGATAAGGCTAGGGATGCCTTGTTTCATGTGGAAACCAATTCCCATAAGCAAAAGGACTATAGGTCTTTCTGTGCCAACATATCTCATGCATAATCCAATTGGCACCAAGAGTCCCTTCAACTTAGGACTCTTCAAATAAATAAGATAAAGGCTTAATAAATCTAGATAACTAGATAATTGCTGCCCCCTTTGTGATGGGTTTCTATAGGGTCTTATAGCATAATAGAATATTGGATTTCAAAATTTTATACTTGAAAACCCTAATCGGCTAGAAATCTTAAGCCCATGATCCCCTTATTTACTACAATTAATAAGTCACTAAATTAGGGTTATGAAGAACACTTGGAATGTTGATTCCCACTTCTTTCCACTAGGATCACAAGTGCAAGCCCTCCAATGGTGATCCACATAAGAATTCTCCCAAGGAAGAACTCCTATGATAGTTGCTTTCTTGACTGGGACACTTTCTGACAGCCTTTTGGACTTTCTCCTTTTGCTAGATGCCCTACCCTCTTGTAGGGCACTCTAAGCACTCTCTATATCCTCTCTTGGAAGTAGGATATCCCTCCAATGTCTCACACTAGGCTCTTGTCTTAAAAACAAGGCTTGTCTTAGAAGAAAAAAACCTTATCTTAAAAAGACAAGCTTTATCTTAGAGGGGAGGGAAAGAAAAACTTAGACAGTATTTCTTTCAATGGAAAAGTCATTATGAAACATCAGAATACTGTGCCTATTTATAGAATAAGAAAGGGTGTGTGATATGCCGACTCATTAACTTATGAGATAAGATTTTTCAAGAATGAAGAGAAGTCATTTGGTTGAATTATCTTATCTTGATAAGTCCCTTCAAGAGCCTAAGCGCATATCTATGTCCCTTCTGCTATCCAGACAAATTCGCCACTTGCCACATGGCAAGCACCGATCATTAGGAGGCCAAAAGGTGTCTCTTCAATTTGCAAAAGTCAAAAGAAGTGAAGAGTCCTGAAGCAGGACTCTGCTTCCAGATAGCGTGCCAAATGAAGGGTCACTCTCTTCATGCGCGCGGTTTCCTTCCACTCATTTTTCATGCCAAATCGCTTGTTTGACCGGTCAAATAATTCCCAAGAGGCATGGATTAGAGCCAAAAAGGGGCCCACTTGAAATAGCATCAGTGATTCATCTATTGAAGGACTATTGGTCCTTTCTGTGCTCCCTCTCCTTGGCACGTGCAAATATGCGCCCAAGAGTCCATGCCAACTTGGACTCTAGTCCAAGTCTTTACATGTTGATGCGGGATGACTCTAAGACTGCTAAACATGCATGAAAAATAGTAGAATATTTTTTTGTGATTTTTATAATTTTATTTGCAAGCTAGATTCCCAAAATAAAGTAAAACTTAGTAGAAGGACTAGTAGTGCAAAGAATCATCAGGTCGCAGGCATACTCATGCAAACCAATGAAATATCCAGGACCCGAGGGTTGAGAAACTCCCAGTTTAGGATAGCTTTTCTTCATTAATCAGAAAATAGAGTTGGGAAGGTTTCTTACCAATTAGAGATTAAAATTCAGTAGCAGAAGAGATCACTCACAACTTTGATCGGAGCCTGGAAGAAGAAGCCTTATTTCCCTTGAATCTGATGGCATATCTGGGCGGTTCGGGCAGCAAAGAAGGCCTCCTCAAGGGAGGGGAAGCACCTCGGGGATCCTACAAGTATCAGGGTTAATCAAAATAGCAATTAAAAAAATAAGAGGACTATGGGTTTAAAGGAATCAGGATTAGGTTAGAAGATGGCTATTTGAAGCTTGTTGAAGATCTCCTCGGTTGGCAGCCTAGGGCACTCCTTCTTGACATGAAGGCTTGGATGGTAGTTAGTTAGGGTGTGGAAGGAAGCTAGGGCAGCAAGGAATTCGTCCAAGCACAAGAACACAAACCAAGAACCAAAACAAAACACCTACACAAGGCAATAACTCAAATTTTAGCAAATTGTATTCATAAGAAAGAGATGCTTACAAGATGAGGAGGGTGGGGTATTTATAGAGTTCCCATGCCCTCACTAACCATGGTTACACTTGCGTTACAAGTCTTCTTCCCAATTGGAATACAAGTCCTTTCCTAGCTAGGTTAGAAAACCAATCCCCGTTAGTTTAGGAATTGACCTAGTCTTCTCCTTTTTCCTTCATGCTTTGACTATTCCCTCAAGGACACCTCTTGGACTTGGTCAACACTTCAAGGATGCCTAGGGGGCGTTGTGGGCCTCTAGGATCAGCAAGGGACTGGCCCAAGGGCTTGGGTGCAATGGGTTTGGGCCTCTAGAAGCTGGGTGGCCTGGTACCTGATAGCAGGAATATTCCCTAAAATCTTGCTTCTTAGGGCTTGGACTTGGCACCTGGGCTTGATTTCTTTGGGCTTAGATGCAGGTGGACCTCTGGAATCATGGTGCCCTATTCTGAGAATATGCTCTGGCATCTGGAAGGGAATCTAGGCATCTAGAGGGCATTTGGAAGGAATCAGGGTTTCCGGAAGCATCTTGGATCCTGGGTTGTCACACAAAATCCATGGGCTGATGTAGTGGCCTCTGACTCCTAGATGTGGCCTGGTGGAACTCCAAAATAGGGTAACCTCCTCTCTTGTACAAAATTGGGCTCATATCGACTAATCTGATATACAGGACTCAAAATAATGACTAGGTTGAGGGTGAGACAATCAACTAACTCAACTTATTACAGGACTCAATTCTAGTTGATTACAAAATTTGACACATGGCTAGGTAAACCAAATAGGGCCCAATAATCTGTATCTGATCCTGGTGCCCCCACCACATGTCCAGATTAATCAAGAAAAATTTGTTGTCTTGATTAAGACACAACCCAATTTAAGTCTCTCTTAATTGGTAATTTAATTAGCAAGCAACTGGACCCAAATCAACTAGGTTAGGAATGGGTTAGTCTACACATGCTAGTGTGTAATCTAGCTAACCAATTAGGATTCCATGACACTAATTAAATTATCATTGACTTCCTTGGTCAACTCCCTAATGTGTGTGACCTTTGGGTTCTACATCTAGCTAGTAGTAGGTCTAGGTTCAAGCTGATTCGATCCAATAAACCCGATTGACCTAATTAGGTCAAATTCAGCTAACCTAGGTTGCCAATTTGAACTATCTATCGAATTGACTCATGAAACCAATCCAATTGGTTCATGAAAACCTACAAGACATGATTGATATCTAGCAATGTATCATGCCTACCCAGAAGATGAGGAATTTGATGGAAAGTACAAAATACCCTTCAGTAGAAAGTTACCATGCAATTCAATCTTTGATCTCCCATTATCCCGATTAAGTGATAGGCATAGATACATATCAAACCCTAGCACTTAGTCATTTTGAATCTCAATTAGATAATGAGGACTCTAGTGATGACTGATTAGAAACCACTTCTAATCTCATCATGCTTTGATCAAAGACTTCCTAAGTCATCAATCAAAAGAGATTACTTGGGATAACTATTCCTCTTACAGGATGATCGATTCCTTATTAGTCCACTCATATCCTTCACACATCTTCCACCTATCCGAAAATCCCATACATAACTTAATGTCATGAATGAGTATGAACCAAAACATAGCTTAGTGTGCATAAGGAACCATGGTGACCTCAGGTCTAAAGATCACTTGCACAACTCCTACTATGAGAACTATCTTTTGACAAGTAGTAAGACTTCCATAAGATAGTCTCGGTGCAGATCAGTTCGTGAACTCATACCCTAATGAGCACCCTTATCCTTATATTAGTGTCTCTGCATAAGTGCTATGAGACCAACCATCCTCTCAACCGAGCATACATAGGATAAGTTAGTCTTTCCGAACTTATCAATCCCCGAACCGATAGTCCATCGACTAAGAACATTTAGATTAGGGTTTATAGAAACTTAGATCTCACTATTATGATTTCCATATCCAAGCTATTTCGATCCAATCAAAATCGATTGAACCTAATTAGGTCAAATAAGGTGACCCAAGTTGCCAATTCGAACCAATTCCAAATTGACTCATGAATTCATCCATTTGATTTCATGAAAACCAACAAAATATGATTGACATCTAGCAACGTGTCATGCCTACCTGGAAGATGAAAAATTTGATAAAAAGTATCAAAATATCCTTCGATGGAAATTTACCATGCAACTCAATCTTTCAATCTCCCTTTATCTCGAATAAGTGATGGGTATAGATAATTATCAATTCCTAGCACTTAGTCATTTCGAGTCTCAATTCGATAATGAAGACTCTACTGATGACTGATTAGTAAACACTGCTAATCTCATCCTACTTTAATCAAAGATTCCTTGAGTCATCAATCGAAGAGATTACATGGGATAACATTTTCTCTTACTAGGATGATCAATTCCTGTTAATCCACTCACATCCTTCATACACCTTCCACCATATCTGAGAACACCCCGTACATGACTTAATGTCATGAATGAGTATGAACAAAAAGGCTTAGTGTGCATAAGGAACCATGGTGATCTCAGGTCTAAAGATCACTTACACAACTCTTACTATGAGAACTATCTCTTGACAAGTAATAAGACTTCTATAAGATATTCTCAGTGCGGATCAGTTCAGTGAACTCATACCTTAATGAGTACCCTTATCCTTATATTAGTATCTCTATACAAGTGGCTGTGAGACCAACCACCCTCTCCATCGAGCATACATAGGATAAGCTAGTCTTTTCAAAAACATCAATCTTCGAATTGATGATCCAATGGCTAGGAACATTTTAGATTAGGGTTTATAGGAACTTAGGTCTCACTATTATGATCTCCATCATAACCCTAATTCCTCTGCCCTAACCTATAGGGTTCATCATAATCTTTAAATAAGATACAATAGTATGATGAAATAAAATGCCTTTTATTAATACAATAATGTCATACAAGAGTTGGAAGATTACAAAAATACCTTTACAAAGATTGACTTTTAGAATACTTTTCTTTCAGTATGGACCTTAATGGATCCACCAAAAGGTATAGTACCTAATAGATACATTGAATCTATAAAGAAAAATAGATGGAAACCTATAAGGCAAGGCTTGGTTGAAAGGTTATAGTCAATATTGACTATAAAAATCTTTTTACCTATGACCATGCTAAAATCCATACTAATTGCTATTGTAGTTAACCATGAAGATTAGTTGATGGATAGTATAAGTTCATAAGGTCTAAGCTACAAGGGTCTACATAAATAAACTAAAGCAATAGCTCAGAATTGGAATTCTTGTTTTTATGACATGATTAAAAAATTTAATTCTGTCAAGTATGAGAAAAGGAACCATGTATTTATAAAAGGTCAGTAGGAGTATATAATTCTATATATTATATGCAGATATATTCTCCTATTGAAAATATGATTCCTGTGTTGATCTAGGTTAGGTTATGATTATCTAGGTAATTCTTCAATGAAGACCTATTGGAAGGTATCCTGCATTTAGAATGTAGGTCTATGAGATAGACCAAGATGCTAAACCTATCACAGAAGTTGTACATTAAGAAAATGCTGAAGAAGTTTAGCCTAAAAATCTAATAGGGGATTTGATTTCTTAAGCATGGAATTAGTTTCTGAAATGTACCCCGATACATTTAAAAAGATTTTAATATGGGCTAGATCCTTTTGAACTTTGGCCATAAAGAGTCTCACATAAATCATGATATGTACATAATATAATATTTGCTATGAATGTCATGAGCAAATATCAATTAAATCTAGGCTATAAGTACCGGATAATTATGATAATATTATTTAAGACCTGAGAAGTATTAAAGATATGTTTTAGGTGTTTAAGTGTAGGAGAATTGAGGGAATAAGGATACGTATGATGTGTTCTTAAATAATGATGGTTTGGAATCGATCATTATAGGTTTGACCAGGGAGGTTGACGAAATCATCATCTCTAAAGGTACAAGAATGTATTTTGATTCATAGATTGTTATAGAATTGAATGTCATGTCATCAAATACCATAACACTACTATAGCAACAATGGTCTTATATCTCTAGCTAAGGAATCAAAGTCTCACCAAAAGTCTGAACACAAAGTATGATTCAATTCATGACTACCTTATTAAGGTGAAGAGAGTAAACTCCACATGAGTATGGTGGATCCACTAGCTTAGTAAGCTTTGGCCAACTAAAACTAAAATACATGAGATAGGGCTGAAGTGTATGGCTGATTAGCTTTAGTATAAGTGAGAGATTGTTAGATGTATGCCCTAGAACTCAATCTAGTTAACACATATTTTAATTCAATATTTTAATTTGGATTTTAATTTGGATAATATTACCATACATGTTCAATATATATCCATGTATCATCCAACGAATTAATGGATAGTGACATGTATTCTCAAGAGTTGAGAATTTGAGACATGTGTCATCATAGTTAATTTTTAAATACTCACGATCATAGGATATCATGAGGATGATGATTGATCTTGTTTGATTAGTACACAGATCACTTTTCTTTTAAGATAGATGAGTCTTGAGTTTACAGTATAGGGATACTGGAGCAAAGTATAGGTGGTTATTATAGAATGATGGTATTGAGCATGATTAACATGAGAAGTCATACGAATGTCTACTCACTCATTAGTGACTTTCTTGATGCTGTAGTAATGTGAGTGGTTCTTTGAACTATGGTGCCTTTGTTGGGTTCCTGGCAGGCACAGCAGAAGGCTGGGTTTCAAAATTTTTATTATTGAAACCCTAATCAACCGAAACCCTAAATCCTAGGGCCACTTGACCATAACAACTAATAAATCATAACTTTAGGATTATGAAGGAATACCTGGAGTGCTATACTTCTTAATTTCTATAAGGCATATAAGTGTATGCCCTCTAGAGGTAATCCACACAAGAATCGAACCAAGGAAGCACTCCCACCAAGCTTGCTTATTTGACTAGGACTCTTCCTAACAACCTTTCTTCCTTTTCCTTTGCTGGAACCCCTACCCTCCTGTAAGGCACTCAGAGATCTCTCTGAATCCTCTCTCAAAATCTGATTATCCCTTTTATATCTCTTCCTAGGCTCTTATCTTAAAATGACAAGTCTTTTCTTAAATGGACAAGCGTTGTCTTAAAAGAAAAAGAAAATAGAAAGTACCTCTATTCAGATTATTTTTTGGATCAATCTAGCATCAAATTATTGATACCTAATTATAGAGAGAGAGGGTGCCTGATAAGTGCTTTTCTCAGCCCTTGATAAGACCCTTCAAGTAGAAGGAGTCTCTTAGGTGAGAAGACTTATCATGAAATGTCATTTCATGCACCGAGATATATAAAGTGTCTCTTTATTTTTCCAGTCATTTTCACCACTTGCCATGTAGAAAGTTATCAATTAGATAAAGGCTAAGAGGTGTGGGATCCAAAGAGGTATATCAAAGAAAATAAAATCCTTCAAACAGAAGGACTCCTGCATTTTAAATCTATGCCAAAATGAAGGAATGCATCCCTTCATTGTGCGCACCATAATTCCTTGCAAATTCCTTCTTCTTTTGACCGGTCAACACCCATCCAATTGGGCATGGAGATAAGGGAGAGGGTCCTTGAGTTTATCTGGTATTTATAATTAAGTGGCAGAAGGACTCTTGGTTCTTCTATGCACCTTTTTTTTGGCGCACACTAATATGGGGCCAAGAGTCCTTTCCTACTTAGGCTCTATCATAAATCAAAGATAAAGCTCCAAATATATCTAGATAAATAATGATTAAGGCTGCCCCAATTAGGACTCAATCTAATTTAAGTTCTACTTAAATTGGTTAGCCCAAGTAGAAAGCTAATTGACCCAATCCAATTCGGTTAGGAGTTGGGCTAGCCAACATATGCTAGTATGTTAATTAGCTAGCCAATTAGGATCCCATGACCCTAATTAAAATCCAATTGACTTCCTTAGCCAATTTTCTAATGTGTGTGACCCTTTGGGTTTCATATCTAGCCAGTAGTAGATCTAGGTCCAAGCTATTTCAATCCAATCAAAATTGATTGACCGAATTAAGTCAAATCAAGCTTACCCAAGTTGCCAATTAGAACCAATTTTCAAATTAACTCATGAATCCATCCAATTTGATTCATGAAAACTCTCAAGACATGATTGACGTCTAGCATCCTATCATGCCTACCCAAAAGATGAGGAATTGAGTAGAAATCATCAAAATACTCTTCAATGGAAAGTTATCATGCAATTCAATCATTCGATCTTCCATTATCCCGATTAAGTGATGGACATGGATAAATGTCAAACCCTAGCACTTAATCCTTTCAAATCTCAATTTGATAATGAAGACTCGATCGATGAAAGATTATAAATTTTATCTAATCTCATTCTGCTTTGATCAAAGACTTCCTAAGTCAACAATCAAAGAAATTCCTTACTAGGAGTGATCAATTCCTTGTTGACCTACTCATTACCTTCATACACAATCCACCATATCTAGAAGCACCCCGTACATGACTTAATTGCCATGAATGAGTATGCACTAAAACATGGATTCATGTGCATAAGATACTATGGAAGTCTCAGGTCTAAGGATCATATGCATAACTCCCACTAAGAGAACATTCTTTTTGACAAGTAAGACTTCCATTAGATGTTCTCTTATCGAATCAATTTAGTGAACTCATAACCTAATAAGCACCACATCCTTGTATTAGTGTCACTGCACAAGTGGTCGTGAGACCAACCACCCTCTCCATCGAGCATACATAGGATGTACTAGTCCATCCGGATTTATCGATCCCCGAATCGATGATCCTACGACTAGGAATATTCTAGATTAGGGTTTATAGGTTTTAGGTCTCACTGTTATCCCTATAATCCTAAAACCATTGCCCTAATCTATGAGGTTCATCATAATTGGTGGGGACACCAGGATTAGACATAGATCCCTAGATCCCATATGGTTTAATTAATCATGTGTCAAAGTTTTAAAAATTTTGTAATCAATTAAGATTGAAACCTGTAATAAGTTGAGGTTAGTTGATTTGTTTCAACTCTCAACCTAGTCAGTATTTTGAGTCATGTACATCAATTATGAGTCCAGTATGAGCCCAATTTTTGTACAAGAGAAGAGGTCACCCTATTTTGGAGTTCCACCAGGCCACATCCAGGAGTCAGAGGCCATTACATCAGCCCAGTGGATTTTGTGTGACAACCCAAGATCCAAGATGCTTCCAGAAATCCTGATTCCTTCCATATGCCCTCCAAATACCCAGATTCTAGTCTAGATGCCAGAGCATATTCCCAAACTAGGGCATCCATGATTCCAGAGGTTCATCTACATCCCAGCCCAAGGAAATCAAGTCCAAGCACCAAGCCTAGGTCCATTAAGAAGAAAGATTCCAAGAATATTTCCTTATCAAGCCATCCCAGCTTCCAGGGCGCAAAACCCATGCGCCCAACCCAAGGCCCAAGCGCCTAAGCTCCCCTTGGCCGGCCCACTTGCTGCCGTTCAAGCCCACATGCCAATCAAAGCAAGAGTAGGCATCCTTGACCAAGTCAAAGCATGAAGAAGAGAGGAGAAGGGAAGAAAAGTCAAAGTTCCTAACCTTTTTAGGTTTTCTTTTCCTGACCTCTTAAGGACTTGTAACCCAAGTGTGTAACCCTAGTTAAAGGGCATGGGAGCTCTATATAAACCCCACCCCTTCCCCTCTTGTAACTCAACTTTTATTCATGATATCAAAATCCTGGTAAAATTTATTTGAGCTTGCGAGCTTGTGTTTGTGTTATTTTGTTTTTTGGTTTGTTTGGTTCCTTTTTCTTGTGTTGCCCGACCATCCCTTGCAATCCTCCATGCCCACAGTAGCAAACCAAGCTTCCAAGCATCAGCCATGTTCTTAAAGAGCAGCCTTGGAGACACCTCAGATCAACAGCTTCATCTGCTTCCTTGCCACCCAGCTTCTAAATCCTAACCTAATTCCTTTTAAACTGTAGTTCTTTCCTTTATTTAATTGATGTTTTGATTGACCCTTAATGTTTTACAGGATCCTCGAGGTGTTTCACCTCCCCAGAGGAGGCTTTCCTTACCTCTAGGACTGCCCAAATCAGGCATCAATTCAAGGGAAACCGAGCTTCATCTTCCAGACTCCAATCAGAGTGCTATGTGATCTCTTCATCGGAAGTTCTTCAAATCACTGAATGGTAACATCCTTCCCTTCTTTTAATTTCTAATTTGATGAAGATAAGCTATCCTAATCTGGGAGTTTCTCAATTCTCGGGTCCTGGAATTTATTATTTTGCATGAGTTTGCCTGCGAAACGATGATTCTTTGCATTGCTAGTCTTTTTGCTAGTTCTTACTTAACTTTGGGAATCTAGCCTGCAAATTGAATTATAAAAAAATTAGTTTACTACTTTCTCTGCTTGTTTAGCAATCTTAGAGTCGTCCCGCATCAGTTTAGTATCAGAGAAGGATTATGATAGTTTTCATTTGCATTAGATTCATAAAACCCTAATTTCTAAATTTTTTGCATCCTGTCCACTACATTAGGTGTCTGTTCTTCATCTGATTTTGACCACCTAGGAATTTTATTTCTCCATAATATTTGCATTCATTATTTTTTGTCGTGTCCTCTGATTTATCATAATTTTTAATTAATTTTATAGAAAATTCAAATCATTAAAATTTGGCATATTAGAAATCCTAATAAAATCCTGAGATTTCTGCAGTAGTTTGAATACCCTAGGATTTGCATCATCAATTGATTTTTGTTTTACACCAAATTTGGTAGGTATCATCATCACCTCCATCCTCTATCCTAGAATTTTTATGATTTTTTTTGCATTTATATATATGTAAAAACCTATATCATTTGAAACCCTAATTTTCAGAATTCTGCTAATTCTGCACACTTGACTCAACCAAACCTAACCAACTTCCACACACCCCAATCCCAAGCCCAATTTGATTGCTAACCTAATCAACCTAAACCTAATTTGTCATTACATAAAATATTTTTATTTTTTTGATTGTTTTAGATTGCATCAGGACTATTGAATGCCATCATCTCTCTAATCTAATCTTAAGGGCAATCAATATAACATTAGGGCAGGAGGTCATAACCTATCCTGGGCCCAAAACAACCACCCAGCATTTCCACCCAAGCCTTAATTAAAATTGATTAGACTTAATTTGCCCTAGTAGGCTAGGTGATACCCAACAGGTCGGGTCCGAATTGTGTGGGCCAACTAGTGCATTTAATCCTGTGACTATTACTGAAATCTGGTGTCTAAGGCTGAGAGTCCAGAGTCAAACGACCTAAGTGGTGTTATGGTTTTTAATTGGATCCCTACGAAAGCAGGGGGGCCTCCCACACTCCCACCCTCTACCTGGCCAGAAAAAGGATTAGCTACTGGGTTAAGTGTAAGTTGAGCTGACCCACCCAGTTTTGGCTCTAGGTTTAGGAAACCCTAGATTAAGCTTACCTATTTTGCATGCTTGGCTGCACCATTCCATTCTGATTGCTTGATTGAGTCTATGACCACTAGATTAGGAACCCAATACCATAAGACTAAACCCCAAACTAACTCAGGCATGGATCCCAATTTGAAGCCATCATGAACCAGCTTGCCCAGTTAACTATCAAAATGAACCATAGGTTTGACCAATCCGACACCCGAACCCAAGATCAATCAGCCCAAATGACCCAAACTAATGCTAAGCTTGACCAAACCAATAACCAGATAACCCAATTGACCCAATCCCTAAACCATAGATTCAACCAAGTAGACTAACGATTTGACCAAGCAACCACTAGGATCGCCCAATTAGCCACTAGTTTTGACCAAGTAGGAGATTGGTTAGGAACCCTAGACAAGACCCATAGGACAGAACCCATAACCTATGAATCCATAATCCTTAGTCAGCCTGAGCCTAATAGGATTAGTACCCTTAGATATGAACCCAGTGTTAGTCGGGAGCACCTTAGCCAACCCACCCTTGTCACCCCAGTCATTAGTCAGTTTTTTCTTAGTCTACCCCCTCTTACCACCTCATTGGTTCACCCAAATGACCTTGAAGAGGAGATATATGAGGCTGACCCAAGCTTAGTAGAACAGTATGAGGAGGAAGAAGAGGAGTTCCCCATAGAAGACTTAGAGCTAGTTGAATCAATAGATACCCAGGTAGAAGCCACCCTAGAATCAGTTGACCCTGACCATACCCACATAGTAGTCGACCCAGAGTTAGATAGCCTGGATCACACCCAGGCAATAATGGAAGGGTAGTTAGAGGAAGGGAACCCAGATCCTATTACTAGAGCAACACTTGAGAAAACTTTAGAAGAGGACCCAATTATAGAGCCTAGTCCTAAATTTCTTGAACCGGATGACTTTATTAAGGATATGGCTTATCAGTACCCTCAGGAAGAATCTCATCTTGTAGTTCCTATTAATGATCTCTTCCCTGAGATTAGTGATCCATTCTTCCATACTATAAACCCTGTAGGTACCCCTCAACCTCATAAGATCAACCTCCTTAGTATAGAACTTATCCCTGAAACACCTTCTTGTCTCCTAGTCTATCCAATTAACCCCGAACCCTTTTCTTACTTTCCATCCAATCAGACTAACCCTGAACCCAACTCTTATTTTCTACCATTTCTGAAAACTTCTTCTATTTTCTTTACTATTAGGTTGCATTTTATAGGAATTTGCATGATCCATTCATTCTTTAAGCATGCCATATTTGCATCTTACTTTAGGAGAACCCTGTGGCACCTAGTATGAGTACATAGTAAGTTCTCATGTGCATGCCATGCTAGGGTCAAATCTAAATAGTCTATAATCTATTAGGTTTTATCTCTTAGAGTCCAATAAAATTATTTTTGATAGGAAGTCTAGTCGAGTCTATTAGGTGTTAGTTAAGTCTAGTAAATCCATAGCGCCAAATTATCTGTCCACACATGCACTGACCTCTACACAGCATTTGCATTCGAAAATTAGTCAAGAGCTAAACATAATTAATGAACTAAATAATAACTTGGCCAATTCCCAAAAAAAAAAGATAAAGATTTTTATGCAAAGGAATATGTGACTATCAAAGAATTTTCTACTCCTGAAGCTAGCCCATCCAAAATAATAAATAGTAGTGGACCCAATGCCTATATGCCTGAGATATCAATTGATTTAGGTATTAGCTCCATCTTCATCATCACAGACTTTGTAAAGTCTAGGGAGCCAGCAGTGATACCCAACGAGCCCCTTGAGCCACTTACGTTCTTTGAGAGAGAACCCACCCCAGAGCGACCACATATAATTTGGCCTTATGGTGAGGAAACAATTGAGAGAGCTTAAGATGATCAAGCTATTGGTACCCAAGATAGAGACTATCAGCTATATTTGGTCCGGTGGTAAGGTTAGACAAAATCTGAGGACTTGTGGAATACAGATACGGATTTGCAGCACCTCAACCCAGACCCTCCTTGAGCCATATTGACCCATACTCGACGGGGTCAAGTTCCTCCCGCCCCAAGAGAATTGGTGGGGACATCAAGATCAGACATAGATCCCTGAATCCCATATAGTTTAATTAGTCATGTGTCAAAGTTTTGAAAATTTTATAATCAATTAAGATTAAGTCATGTAATAAGTTGAGGTTAGTTGATTTGTCTCAACCCTCAACTTAGTCAGTATTTTGAGTCCTGTACATCAATTATGAGTTTAGTATGAGCCCAATTTTTATACAAGAGAGGTCACCCTATTTTGGAGCTCCACCAGGCCACATCCAGGAGTTAGAGGCCACTACATCAGCCAAGTAGATTTTGTGTGACAACCCAGGATTCAAGATGCTTCCAGAAACCCTGATTCCTTCTAGATGCCCTCCAGATGCCCAGATTCCAGTCCAGATGTCAGAGCATATTTCCAAACTAAGGAATCCATGATTTCAAAGGTCCATCTACATCCCAGCCCAAGAAAATCAAGTCAAAGCACCCAGCCCATGTCCATTAAGAAGCAAGATTCCAAGAATATTCTCCTATCAAGCCATCCCAGCTTCTAGGGCCCAAAACCCATGTGCCCAACCCAAGGCCCAAGCGCCCAAGCCCCCCTTGGCTGGCCCACTTGCTGCCCTTGAAGCCCACACACCAATCAAAGCAAGAGTAGGCATCCTTGACCAAGTCAAAGCATGAAGAAGAGAGGAAAAGGAGAAGAAAAGTCAAAGTTCCTAACCTTTTTAGGTTTTCTTTTCCTAACCTCTTAAGGACTTGTAACCCAAGTGTGTAACCCTGGTTAAAGGGCATTGGAGCTCTATATAAATCCCACCCCTCCCCCTCTTGTAACTCAATTTTTATTCATGATATCAAAATCCTGGTGAAATTTATTTGAGCTTGCGAGCTTGTGTTTGTTTTTCTTTGTTTTTTGGTTTGTTCGGTTCCTTTTTCTTGTGTTGGCTGACCATTCCTTGCAATCCTCCATGCCCACAGCAGCAAACCAAGCTTCCAAGCATCAGCCACATTCTTAAGGAGTAGCCTTGAAGACACCCCAGATCAATAGCTTCATCTGCTTTTTTGCCGCCTAGCTTCTAAACCCTAACCTGATTCCTTCTAAACCCTAGTTCTTTCCTTTATTTAATTGCTATTTTGATTGACCCTTAACATTTTGCAGGATTACCTAGGTGTTTTACCTCCCTAGAAGAGGCTTTCCTTGCCTCCAGGACTGTCCAAATCAGTCATCAATTCAAAGGAAACCGAGCTTCATCATCTAGACTCCAATCAGAGTGCTGTGTGATCTGTTCATCGGAAGTTCTTCAAATCACTGATTGGTAACATTTTTTCCTTCTTTTAATTTCTAATTTGATGAAGATAAGCTATCCTAATCCAAGAGTTTCTCAATTCTCTGGTCCTAGAATTTATTATTTTACATGAGTTTGCCTGCGATACGATGATTCTTTGCATTGCTAGTCTTTCTACTAGTTCTTACTTAACTTTGGAAATCTAGCCTGCAAATTGAATTATATAAAATATAAAAAAATTAGTTTACTATTTTTTCTACATGTTTAGCAATCTTAGAGTCATCCCGCATCAATAATCTTATAACTAAATTACAAGACACAGCATATGATGAATCAAGAAATTATTTTTATTAATATCAATCTGGAGTTGGGAGAATACAAAAATGCCACTAATACAATAATTGTGATTGGTTTCAGAGCACAATTCTTTTAACCTTAGCCACTCATAGTGGGATTGCTATAGTTTGATAATACAAAAAAATGGTCCTAGACATTTGGGCCCTTGCAGTGTTTTGGTTGTAGTAAGTTCACTATAAAAGTTAGGAGTACACTTATAGGGGATCTATCAATCTTAGTAGTGAAGGTATAGTCCTATATGATTTAAGAAATGAAGTCTTTAAGACCATGGCCATGGCAAGGTGAAGGGTGAAAAAGAGTTTTCATGAGTTTCATATTAGATTTAAGCTAATTAAATTTGGCATATGATAGATGTTTAGAATTTGGCAAGTTTCCATGACCTACATTTTATTGAAACTCTAGATAGAAGAACTAATTATATAATAACTACACCTAAAGGTTCTTTTTTCTATTTTACTAGGTTGCCATTACATGCTACTAGGCATCATTGATGAATTATAAAAATCCACTAAGATCATTTCAAATCAACGATCCTTGATGGGATGAGCTGGAATTATTCTGATCTATTGAAAGAGTTTAATGATACTATGATAGAGATTATAGTATGTCTACAGAATGGAACTTGAGGAGTCATATCAATAGGAGTTTGATGCAATCATACAATTGGATCAAAATATGTAAGAGGTATATATTTAGAAATCCTAAATTTATAAGGGTTACAATTTTGGGACCTACAAATTTTGGCACTTGCTAATTTTTGTACTTGTTAATTTTAGCAAGGACTTTATTATAAGGGTTATAATTTAATTAGATGATTTGATCATTTAATTATGATTAGGCTTGATATAAATTGGATTCAATTTGGTTGAGTTTGGATGATGCTATAGTCTATATAACTAGATTTTGGACTAACCTAATTGTAATTGTCACAAGCCTCAGTTTGACCTAATTGGTTGTTTAATCCTAGGTGAATTAAATTTGATTTAATTTAGTTAGATTTGATCTATTCTATTTAGGTTTAGTGGTTCTAATTAGATTAGGATCTAATTCATAATTAGTTATAGATTTAAACCTACACCTAAATTGATTAGGAATTAAGTTAGTTAGTTTTCTAGTTTATAAAAATTAGTTAGTTTGTTGGCTTAATTAATCCTTAATTAGTTATGGATTTAAACCTAAACCTATTAAGATTAGTTATGTTAGTTGGAATCCTAAAAGGGTTAGGATAAGGAGTTAGCTAGTTGAACTAATTCCTAACTAACTAATTTCTCTTTCCTCCCCACCTATTTTTTTCTTGATTAGCATGTAAGAAAGAAGGGGCCATGTCCCTTCTTCATGTGAAATCCCAAGATTTAGCACGGAGAAACAAGATGTGGGGGTGCTCCAAAGAGTTGGAGTGCAATGGGTTTTCTTTCCTACCTTCCTATCCCTATCTAGATTAGGTGTTTGAATTTGATTTAAAACTCTTCTCCTAATTTTAGATAGGAAAGAACTCTAGGGAGAAATCTATTAGGATGTGATGTGAAGAAATAAGAAGAATGAGATGGGGTGCATATTAAGAAAATAAGGTGGCATGGAGTTTTTCTGTGTGGTTGACCATGTGAAAAATCAAGAACTTCATCCACCCATCCTTCTTCTAGATTCTCTATCACACAAAATGTGAGAGAAATAATTATTCATCACCCTCCTTCCTCCTCCTGTTCTTGATCTTGCATGAAAGGTTCTTATAAGAAAAAGGAAATTTATTTTCCTTTTAAGTTCTTGAGAAGATATATCTTCTTTCTTGGATCTCTAGCATAGAGAAAAGAAAATAAGATAGAAAGGGAATTCGATCCAACTATCAAAGTGAGGCCCATAAGGTGCTAGCACTCTGATCCCTCAAGACTTCAATCAAACCATCTCCATATGGATACTAGCAAAACCGGGGCACATGCATAGCTCTAGCAAAACTTGGGGACTTTTCCAGCAAAGATGGAGTAAGGCAATAGGTAAGTAGATTTGATCTACTTAATAGTTTTGTTTTTATTTGTAAATCTATATTACATGTTCATGATTGGTTCCTGCTATGCATGTTTAAAGTAAGTTTTTATTTTTGCTATGTATTAATTTTAATTAGTTAAAAATTTTTGAAAAACCTACATATAACCCAGGGATTGTCGAATGATTTCTTTTAGTTTCAACAACCCTTATTCTAAAAAGTCATGGTTGAGCAATCAAATGCCTGAGCTTGGTCGCAATACCCCTTAGTCCCAGTTAAGTAGTAAGTCTTCTAGGTATCAAAATCTTAGACAAGGTTGTCTCAAGCACCCTAGCTAAGCAATTAGACTCCCGGATTAGGTTGCAATATGCCTAAGTCCCGGTTAAGCGACAAGTCTCCTAGGTTCCATAGTATTGGATGAGGTTATCCTGAGCACCCTGGTAGTGTGGACACTAGGGCCAGAAAATATCGACAAGTTGAACCCATATCTCTGTGGACCATCTGTGAATAAAGCCCTGGACCAAAACCCTTTTACCATGTAAATATTTTATTTTAATTTCTATTATTTTGGGTTAGTTAGGGTTAGCCACTTTTACCAACTGTAATTAGAGTTTTGTTATTTAGCCTTTTGGGCTAAATCCTTTTTACCACATTTATCAAAACCCCATTTATCGATTATGTCAAACCCTATTGGGCCAAACCCTTATTACCAATCTATTCTTTTTGTTACATGAGGTTAAGCCTTTTGATGAATAAATCAATCGGGCTTTAGTTATTTGGTTTTGAGTCATGTAAAAATTAGTTATTGAGTCCTGTGTTACAAGGGGGACCCAATTGAAGACCCATGTGATGCCATGTGCATCCAATTGAAGATCTATGTGCTAGCCTAAGACAAGCCATCTGCTAGGCCAAGTCAATTTGTTTTTGGTGCCACCTTTCCAAGAATATTGGACAACACCTACCACATCATCAGGGGACATCAACACATGTCTTGTTTGGACATGTCATTTGAGATAATAACACTTGCCACGTCACTCTATTTCGGACATCCCACATGCCATGTTTTTTCTGGACACTTGAGAAGAAATTGGCGCCCACATGAGAAGACTTCATGCCAACTTTTTTAAGATGAGTAATTAAGAAGGTTTCTACCAATTTAGCACCATCCATTTCATGTATTCCACACCAAAAAAATAAGGTGTCGGCCAAGAAATTCTTTCCCTCCTTCATGCCAACTTCTAAAGAGTTTCAACCAAAAGTGTGCAAGGTGTTGGAGGTCCAAGGGTTTCTACCTCAAGTATTTCATTCAAATAGGTTGCTAGCTGCTTAAGTTCCTAGAACTCAAGAGTTTCATCAAAACTCTTGAGTCTTTTCCTATCCAGACTGTAGAATCCACTCACCTGCAAAAGCCCACATCATCCAGACTCCAGAGTCCAACAATCAAGGCCAAGTGATGAAGCATCTTGACCCTACATCAAGCCACCTCACCATATCTCCATTTTGGCACCCATTTTGGATGAGAAGCTCATGGTTGGTGCCCACTTTTGAAAGAAGTCTACATCAGCACAACAAGCATGAGTCCAGGCCACTTAGACCAAAATTCCAGGAGTTGTAGTCCAATAAAGAAAAAGACTACTATTTGAATCCCTTACACCACTAGTTGTGGGTCTATAAATACCCCTCAACCCCTTATAATTTTATTCATTCATTCATTGTTACCCATGTAGCTTCCCAAGAGGGGGGTGAATTGGGATTATAAAATCTTTAAAAAGTATATACAATTTGAAATCCTTTTAGTGTTGTGGTGAACTATGCAATACAGAAGCAAGTAAATAAATGTAATGAAGTTAAACAAGCACAATCACAAACACAAGGATTTAGAGTGGTTAGGAGTAACCCACTCCTATGCCCACAACCCAAGCACCACTTGGGATTTTCACTATATCCCCCACCGGAATACAGTCAGATTGTTTTAACAGGCTCACAATCCAAACCTATACACTTTGGTTTTACCAGGATCACCAAAGAAAACCCACACTTGGTTTTAACACAGGCTAACCAAGAACCTAAATCCCTTTTGCTTTTAGAACTGGGCTCACCAAAAAAATCCGAACTTAGGTTTTGAAAGGCTCACCTAAAAACCTTTAAAACACTCTCAAGACAATCCCTTGCTGTTCTTAGAGAGAAGACAAGATATAACAAATGTAAATTTGCAACTTTACAACAAACCAAACTTGTTTGAATGTTGTCGATGAAGATCAATTCGAAGCCTAGCTTTGAAAACTCTTATAATACTCTTCAAGCTACTTCTTTACTTCTTCAAAAGGTTGGATTCAAGAATGAAAATTAGTTGGTGAAGCTTTGAATCCTTTATTAAATGCTCTTGAAGTGGGTTGGTGAAAGACTTGAAAACTCTTCAACTTTCAAAGGATAATCAATGAATAATATCTTAAAAAAATATTTTAGTCATCATAAATACTTCCTTATATAGTCTTCAATCAAAAGTAGTCATTGTAGGGCCTAGGGAACTGAAATAAAGCTATTAGAGTGCTTTTGGAATTCAAAAAAAAGATTCTGCAACTAGCCATTAGATTGCAAAAACCCATGACTCGAGTCAGCTCGAAGTCTCAGACAACCAAAAAATTATGTGCAAGTCGGCTCTTCTAGGTTGAGTTGGCTTGAGTTCTAAATCAATAGAAAATCAAATTCTGCATGAGTCGGCTCTTCAAGGCTGAATCCGCTCGAAGTCTCAGTCACCAACAAAACAAACTCTGAACGAGTCGACTCTTTTAGGCTTGAGTCGGCTCGAGGTCTCAGACACCAGAAACACAAGTTCTTCATTGAGTCAGCTCTTGAGGCTTGAGTCGGCTCGAGGTTTTGAAACTCTGAAAATTTTTATGCCGTGCCAGAACAAGAGTCGGCTCTTGATCCATGAGTCGACTCTTACAAAAATTCTTTATATGCATTCAAACTTCTCCAAACATCTTTAATTCAAGGTTCCAATAAGAGCAAGTCTTCAAAAAGCTTCAAAGAGCTTACCAAACAAATTCTAATCTACTTACTCTCATTTTTACAATTTTAGAGCCCCTTTTTACAAGATTACATAAATGAAGGATTAGGGCTTTACAACTTGAAGTATACAAGAGTTCATACAATGTTGGAATACCTTTCAACTAGATAGAAAACCAACTAATGTAAAGACAAACACTTTCCTGCAAAATGTCTTGAATAATTGAAAGAATTAGTAAAGAATACATGCTCCAATATTTTGTAATCATCAAAATCATTCTAGGGGTCAATAATCTCTCCCTTTTTGATGATGACAAAACATTGGGCATGAAGAGTTTTTAAAGCACTTTTCATTTATGTATCATATTCACATGTATTAACAAGTATATCAACTCAAATAAAGTGTCAAGTTGTTGTTGTTGAAGTAAAGAATATCCAAACAATGTATCATGTGTATCATTCATGCACTAAGTATCAAATCATCACAATACTAACTTTGCATTCAAAATAAGTTTTAACAAGAGCTTAACAAAAGCTCCCCCTTTCTTATATAACAATACTCTCTTCACATTTTCATGCTCAACTTATTTTTCATGCTCATCTCCCCTTTTTCATATTTCATGCATCATCTCCCCCTTTTTGTCATCAACATAAAAGTATATAATTTAGGGAGAACATTCATTCATAAATCATTCACAATCATTTAGACATGTATCAAGTGAAATATAAAAAAAGAGATACATATATATAAAGTGTCAGTACAAAGGTGATACATTACAAGAGTGCCTAAGCACACCAAAATTAGTATCACAAGCAACAACAGGAAATACTAAACAATAAATCCTAAAAATCAAAAGGATGGACTAGGCTCATCATCACTAGGTTCATCTTCAGTAGAAGAACCAACCTCTAAAATACCAGGAGCAGGTTTAAATTTAGGGAACCTAGGTCTAAGGTCCCTAAGTCTAGTCCTAACAGGTGTTGAAGTCTTAGAAGTTCTAGGTTTAGGTTTAGTTGGAGGCTCAGAAGAAATCATGATAGGTGTAGGCCGTCCAGAAGGAGGATCAACAGATAAAGCAAGGGTGCTGGTAGTCGATAGAATCTGCATCATAGGAGTGTCTGATATACTAGTACCAAGATCAACAGGAATAGCAGTTGTAGTAGGAATATCAGTAGAATGCTCTGCCTCTCCCTGTCCATAGTCAGTATCATGAACATCAGGTCCTGATGAAGATGGAGGAGGTGCTGAATGACTGGCTAACCTGATATGCTGAAGAATAGATAGAATCTCCTGGAAACCATCTCTCATCTCAGTCTGAAGTGCCAATATCCTAGCATCTATCTCTGTCCTGCCTCTCTATAGAGTAAAGATCTCATCTAGAATTAGCTGCAATCGGCTATCATCATCTGAACCATCAGCAGTAGATCTTCTAACAGGTACCTAAGGTGAGGAAGGTGCTGGCTCAGAAGGTCCAGCCTCATCAGTGTGTGGCTCAGCCTCAATATCCTATCCCTGACCTGTCTGGTCATCATCGCCTGACTCCTCATCTGAATGTGTCGCTGGTAGTCCTGAAGTCTTCCTGATCCAGTGTCAATCAACCTTCAGGAATCCCATCCTGATCAGTGACTTAACATTATAAATGTCTGTATGAAGTAACAATCTGCTATCCTCACCAGACAAATCTACCTGAGCATCCTAAAAGAGTAGTGTGAATACCATGCCATATAGAAGACATGCTCGTGCCCTACGAGCAGCTTCCCTCATTTGGGATATCATGATAGAAGGTAAGTTGAGGGCCTCCCTCTCAACCAAACATCTCATAAATACCATATCCCTCTCACTCACCCAGTCAAACCTTCCAGTCCTGAGTGGAAAAATACGACTGATGAAATTATGAATCAACCTCATTTCTAAAGAAAGTTGATTAGCCCTGACATGTATAACACCAGTAACATCAATCCTCTCAAGAATTATCCTCAAAGTCTTCTATTTTTCCTTCAATACCAAAAAGTTCTCTCCTTCCTTAAGTATTTGAAAAATATTACTTAATTTCTGCTCAGTTATCTCAATGTGCTTCCCTTTCACAATTGATTCTACATGAAATGCACCAAGGGATATATTTTCAAAGAACTATCTTACTAAAATTGGAAAAGTAGGTAAGTTCAACATACAAAAAGCTTTCCATCCTTGTGTATTGAGCCAATCACCAACTCTCAAATTTTCTAGCTCAAGAAAAGTAAAATCAACACAACGTCCAGAAGTAACTTGCCTATTACCCATAAGAACAACCTATCTTGGAGCTTTCGGAACCTCTTCATGTTCTTCTTGTGGCTCTACTGTGGGATTTGAAGTGTCAAGCCTTCTCTTGGTTCTTCTCTCCTTTGCTACGGTCCGCATAACCCTCCTTGGTTTTTTTCCTATGGCTTTCTTAGGTGCCATTTTGGTTGGATTAGGGTTAAGGAGAGGTTTGGAGGAGTTCTAAGGCTTTCCTAGATATGGAATAAGGAACGGTTGGAATAAAATAGGAAAGGTGGAAAGAAAATGGATTTTGAAACCTAATGAAGCCCTATTTAAAAAGCATCGGCCCGACTCTCGAGTTGGCTCGATAGAGCAATAGGGTGCTCGAATCGGCTCGAGGACAAATTAAGGTTAAAGCTCAGAAAACTAAAAAATAAAATTCTATAGGTTCCTTAGCACTAGAGAAAGTGGTCATAAACTCTAAAGAGAATTTTAAGATATATAGATATTTTTTCTTATTTTAAAAGATTAGGTCAAAAACTTTTAATATATGTTACATAGACCTAACTCACCTCTAACTTTTCGAATCTATCTTGGCTAAGAGGTTTGGTAAAAATATCAGCAAGTTGATCTTCTGTAGGCACAAATTCTAATTCTACAACATTATTCAAAATATGGTCTCTAATAAAATGATGTCTAATTTCTATATGCTTAGTTCTAGAATGCTGAATTGGATTTCTTAATAAATTAATAGCACTAGTGTTATCACATTTAATATAAATTTTATACTGGATAACACCATAATCTTCTAGCTATTGCTTAATCCATAACACTTGTGCATAACAGCTTCCAGCAGCCACATACTCTGCCTCAGTGGTAGACAGTGCTACAAAGTTCTGTTTATGACAGTAACATGAAATCAAGTTGACACCTAGAAATTGACAAGTGCCACTTGTACTTTTCTATCAATCTTACAGCCACCATAATCAGCATCAGAATAACTAATTAACTTTAGAGATGAATGCTTAGAATACCATAAGCCTAAATTATATATACCTTTAAGATATTTAATGATTCTTTTAACAACAATAATGTGTGACTCTTTTAGATTTGATTGAAAATGTACATACATACAAATACTAAAAAGAATATCACGTCTACTGGCAGTTAAATAAAGTAGAGATCTAATCATAGCTCTATACAGTTTTTGATCAATAGTTGTGCCATTTTCATCTTTATCAAGTCTACATGCAGGATTCATGGGTGTTCCAATTTCTTTATTTGATTCCATGCCAAACTTTTTGATAATCTCTTTAATATATTTGGCCTGGTTGATCAGAATTCCTTCTTTTGATTATTTGATTTGAAGCTGGTGCGGACACCAGGCTCAAGAATAGGCTTCAACCAATGCCAAGTTCTTTATGGATAGAAGATTAAGAATTTAAGTCCTGTAATAAGTCTATGAGTCCTGTACTTGTTTTCATGTGAATAATTGAGTCTTATTTCAATTTGGGTTCATTCTCAAGTCCAATTAGAGTTAAATTGGCTTTGTATTAAGAAAGTATAAGTAGTTGGGTTCAAGAGCTACTTGATTTGGGTTTCAATTGAGCAAGATTGAGAGCAACTAGCTTCACCAACAAACCATAACTACTTGGAGCACCACATCATCAATGCACCATGCCATCTTGGAGGACAAGTCATGCCAACTTGGAGGACAAATCATGCCACATCACCAAGACACTTCAACCATGAATTTCGCCCAAGACAAATACAAATTTGAATTAAGCTTCCACTCTTTATGGGATGCCCACCTTGTAATTAGGAGTTTTGAATTTTGAAAGGGCCATTCCTCTCTTCATGGGATGCCCCTTGATTTTCTCCATGAAAGGAGATGTAATTTGAATTTGAAAGGGAGCTTAAGGTCTATAAAAGGCTCCTAATCCCTCTTGTAATAGATGATGAAAAAAAAAATTTCTTTCTTGAAAATTTCCTTTGCTTTGATAGCTAAAGTCCCTTGAAAGAAGGTAGGTGTGAGGCCTAGGTTACCTTGTTCCAATCAAGCATTTAATCCCTCTTTCCATCCCCCATTCGACCAACCTTAAAGACCCTTCTTCAAGCCACACCAAGCTCGTCATCCTCCTCTTCCAAAGAGTTTCATCCACAATGATGTTCTCCACGCCATCAAGTGAAGAAGGTTCATGCCAAGGGCGCCAAAGGAGATCCACTTCAAATCAATCCTAAGCCTCTTTCTTCCATTTCAAAACTTTCCTCCTCCATTCCTCCAACCTTCTATTTAAATCTTCTAATCTCTCCATCTATTTGTGCAAGATCCCCTGGTCTCTAGGTTTCCAAGGTGAAGGTCTACTGTGCTAAAGAATCAGATATAAGGTGCCCTAAAACCTAGAGTAATTTCCTTGCCATCCTAATACTTTTTCTTGAGTGTCCCCTTTGCCACATTTCAAAGTATTAATGGCTGGGTAACCATCTTTAAAAATCTTTCTTTTCAGATCTGAAATATTAGAGTAAGCTAGCCCTAACCTATGTGGTTTCTTAATCACAAAGATCCATTCTTAATTACTTTGAAATGGCTCTTTTCTAGTCATGTGTTTCACTTACGTTCCTTTCATGTAATTCTGCTTCTTTTACGTAGAATAGTTGCATACATATTTGCTTCCTTATCATTTAGTCTCTTTAATTTCTTTAGAAATGCATCATTTGATATTTGTTCCCCATCAGAAGCCCGAGGAAGTAGCTTAGCTCACCCATTAAACTCATTTTGAATTCACCCTGCATTAACATAGCAAAATCTTGGCACAAAGATTTATCAATAGATCCAAATATTATATCATCAACATAAATTTGAACAACTAAAATATCATTGTTTTTCTTTTGAACAAACAGAGTAGTATCAACACTACCTCTTATAAAATCATTTCCAATTAAAAACTTGCTTAATCTATCATACTAGGCTCTAGGTCCCTGCTTAAGACCATATAAAGCTTTATTCAATTTGAAAACATGATTTGGAAATGTGTGATCAATAAAACCAGATGGTTGTTCAATAAAAACTTCTTCAGATAGAAAACTATTCAAAAAAGCACTTTTAACATCCATCTGAAATAATTTAAAGTTCATAAAACATGCATATGCCAAGAGTAATCTAATAGCATCTAGCCTAGCTACTGGTGCATAGGTCTCATCAAAATCTATTCCCTCTTCTTGATTGTAACCTTGAGCTACCAGTCTAGCCTTATTCCTAATTACATTTCCTTGCTCATCTAGTTTGTTTTTTATAAGCCCATCTAGTGCTTATAATAGGATAGTCATTTAGTCTTTCTATAAGTATCCAAATATTATTTCTCCTAAATTGGTTTAATTCATCATGAATGGCTAATATCCAATTTGGATCAATTTTAGCTTCTTTTATAGTGTGTGGTTCTGCATAAGATACAAAAGCAATCAAATCATGTACATCCCTATGTGAAGCTCTAGTTCTAATACCTTGAGATGGATCTCCTATGATAAATTCTTTTGGATATGATTGTACATACCTCCATTCTTTTGGTATATCAGTATGATCCTTACTTACCACTTCATTTCCATCTTGTGTTACCTTGTCTTGTATGCTTAGATCTTCCATCTCTTTTGAAGTGTACCTGCATCATTGTCTACACACTCATCTTTTCTAGATGGTGATGGATTAGCTTCATCAAAAATAACATGAATTGACTCTTCTACAGTAAGAGTTCTTTTATTAAATACTCTATATGCTTTGTTGTGCAGTGAATAACCAAGAAATATGGATTCATCAGATTTTGCATCAAATTTTTCTAGGTTATCTTTACCATTATTCAAGACAAAGCATTTGCAACCAAAAACATGAAAGTAATTGATATTGGGCTTTTTATTGTTCCACAGTTTATAGAAGGTTTTTCTTATAATAGGTCTAATCAAAACTCTATTTAAGATGTAGCAAACAATATTCACAGCTTCTGTCCAAAAATATTTTGGAAGATTTCCTTCATAAAGCATTGTTCTGGATATTTCTTCCAAAGTTCTATTCTTTCTCTCTACAACACTATTTTGCTATGGTATTCTAGGAGCTGAGAAGTTGTGATCAATGACGTGCTTTGTGCAAAAGTGATCAAAATGTTGATTTTCAAATTCTATACCATGATCACTACAAATAGAAATAACAAAAAGATTTTTCAAATGTGTAACTCTTTTGTAAAACTTTTTGAATACCTTAAAAGTTTCATCTTTATGTGAAATGAATAAAATCCAAGTGTATCTTGAAAAATCATCTACAATCATAAGGCCATACTTCATACCACCTAGGCTTGTTGTCCTAGTAGGTCCGAATAGATCTATGTGAAGTAGCTCTAAGGGTCTAGTAGTGGAAACAATATTTTTGGATTTAAAACTCTCCCTCACTTGCTTTCCTAATTGACATGTATCACAGATATAATCAAAATTTACTTTAAACTTTGGTAAGCCTTTAACCAAGTCTTTTGAAATAAGTTTTGCAATGGTATCCATACTAGCATGTCTAAGTCATCTATGCCATAGTAAACTTGATTCCTTACTCTTATCATTCACTGCCACAAGACTTGTATTGCTTGACATAGCTAGATCATTAAGATCTACTATATAAATATTATCAAGTCTATGTCCAATGAACTTTGTACTAGAGTCAAGAGGATCAACTACTATGCACATTGAAGACTTGAAGAAAACATTAAAACCAATATCACAAAGTTGGCTAATGCTCAAAAGATTATACTTTAATTTCTCTGCAAGTAGTACATTCTCAATGAAAGTAGAAGAAGTAATTTTTATTTTACCAATATTGATTATCCTTCCTTTGTGATTATCACCAAAGGTTACCATGCCACCATCTTTTTATTTTAGGATGAAGAATTGATCATTATTACCCGTAATGTGTCTTGAACAGCCGCTATCAAGGTACCATCTTTTCTTTACATTTGTGGCTGCAAGACATCCCTGCAAAATAATCAAGTAATGGATTTAGGTACCCAAGCTTTCTTGGATCCTTGCAAGTTAGTAGTATTGGTTCCTTTTGGAACCCAAATTTTTTTAATTTTTTTATTGCCATTATATTTTAAATGACATTTAGATGCTTTATGACCAACATTATTACAAGCATAGCAGATAATTTTTGACTTTGAATAAGAAGTGTATGATGATGCAAACTTAGGTTTATATTGATTAGATGTAATGAACTTAGGAACATAAGATGTGGATGCAGAAAACTTATTTGAATTTGAACATTTATAATCGATTCCAAACTTGTTATTTGAATCTCTTTGATCTTTCAAAATCAGTTTAAGTTTGTTAGAGCTTAAAGTCAATTTTTCAACCAATGGTTTAAGCTTTTGAACTTCCTTTTGCAAATTAGTATTTTTATTTTGTAAAGTTTTATTCTTTTCAAAAAGTTCTTCCTTTTTAAATTAAGTTGTTTTAAGTCTTTTACAAATCAAACTTAATTCTCTTTGTAAAATCTTATTTCTTTTACCAGTTTTATTTTTATCTTTTCCGAAAGTTTCACAAGTATTTTTTAAAACTTTCATCTTTAAACCAGCCTTTTTGTATTCAGTTAATAGTTCATAAAAGGCATTATGCAGCTCATCATAAGTAAAATCTAAATTAGGTTCAAAAGTTGTTACCTCATCTTCTAAACCCATAAGGCAGATTTGAGCCATCTTTGTTGTATCTTCATCTTCTTCGGTTGATGTAGATTCATCACTATCACTCCATGCTGCAAGTATTGCTTTCTTTTTCTTTTGCTTGAACAACTTCTTCTTGAATTCTGGACAATCAGGATGTATGTGTCCTGGCTTCTTACATCCATAGCAAATTGGAGTTTGATCTTTGTCCTTATCTTTTTCTTTGTCTTTTTCTTTTTCCTTTCCAAATTCTCCTCTTCTAAATTGCTTTCCCCATCTATTTGTTCTTCTTCTACCCATAAATCTCTTAAATTTTCTTATAACTAGGGCAAATTCACCAACTTCTAAATCATCATCAGATGTTTCTGAATCTTCATATTTTTCTTCTTCGGTAGCTTTAAAAGCAATGGCCTTCTTCATCTTTGGGTCTTCTTCTATTCTTTGCTGCATAGCTAGCTCATGAGTAATCAATGATCCCAGTGGCTCATCCAATGGTAGGGTGTTAAAGTCTTTTGCCTCTTGAATTGCTGTAACTTTTGCTTCCCATTTATTTGGCAAAGATCTCAAAACCTTTTGAACTAGATCAACTTTAGTATAAGTCCTACCAAGACTTTTAAGATCATTTATGATATCAGTAAAATAAGTATACATAGCAGATATAGTTTCACTTCGATCCATTTTGAATAATTCATAATTATGCATAAGAAGATTAATTTTTGAAGTTTTAACTTGTGATGTGCCCTCGTGTGTGATCTCAAGCTCATCCCAAATTTCTTTAGCAGAATTGCAAGTGAAAATTATGTTAAACTCATTTGGGTCCAAAGCATAATAAAGTAAGTTCATAGCTTTGACATTCAGCTCAGCCAATTTCATATCATTTTTGTCCCATTCCTCTTCCAGTTTGGGAACCTTAATATCATTAATTCTAATAGTGGGTGTGTGAGGTCCTTTTAGAATTATTTTTCACAAATGAAAGTCTACGGCTTAAATGTATATTTTCATTCTTACCTTCCAATATGTGTAATTGGTTCCAGTGAAAAGTGGAGGTCAATTTGTGGACTAGCCTTCGACCAAAGAAGTGCTCATGGGATGTGCCATCAATCTTTACTCTAATGAATTTTTAGAGACTCCGCTCTGATACCACTTGTTACCCAGGTGGCTTCCCAAGAGAGGGGTAAATTGGGATTTTAAAAACTTTAGCAAGTATATGCAATTTGAAATCCTTCTAGTGTTGTGGTGAACTATGCAATGTGGAAGCAAGTAAATAAATGCAATGAAGTTAAACAAGCACAATCACAAACACAAGAAATTTAGAGTGGTTCAAAGCAACTCGCTCCTACGTCCACTACCCAAGCACCACCTGGGATTTCCACTATATCCCCCACCGGAATATAGTCGGATTGTTTTAACAGGCTCATAATCCAAACCTATACACTTTGGTTTTACCGGGATCACCAAAGAAAACCCATACTTGGTTTTAACACAAGCTAACCAAGAACCTAAATCCCTTTGATTTTTAGAACCGGGCTCACCAAAGAAAATCCAAACTTAGGTTTTGAAAGGCTCACCTAAAAACCTTTAAAGCACACTCAAGACACAGCCCCTTGTTATTCTTAGAGAGAGGACAAATATAACAAATGTAAATTTGCAACTTTACAACAAACTAAACTTGTTTGAGTGTTGCCGATGAAGATCAATTTGAAGCCTAGCTTTGAATGCTCTTCAAGCTACTTCTTTACTTCTTCAAAAGGTTGGATTCAAGAATGAAAATCAGTTGGTGAAGCTTTGAGTCCTTTCTTGAATGCTCTTGAAGTGGGTTAGTGAAAGACTTGAAAACTCTTCAACTTCCAAAAGATAATCAATGAATAATATCTCAAAGAAATTGTTTTAGCCATCATAAATACTTCCTTATATAGTCTTCAATCAAAACTAGCCATTGTAGGGCCTAGGGAACTGAAATAGAGCTGTTGGAGGGTTTTTGGAATTCAAAAAAGAGATTCTACAACTAGCCGTTAAACTGCAAAAACCTGTCACTCGAGTCATCTCGAGATCCATGAGTCGGCTCGAAGTCTCAGACAACCCAAAAAAAAGTTCTGTGCGAGTTGGCTCTTCTAGGTTGAGTCTGCTCGAATTCTCAATCAATAGAAATCAAATTATTCATGAGTCGGCTCTTCAAGGCTGAGTCGGCTCGAAGTCTCAATCACCAACAAAACAAACTCTGGACGAGTCGGCTCTTCTGGGCTTGAGTCGGCTCGAGGTCTCAGACACCAGAAACACAAGTTCTTCATTGAGTCGGCTCTTGAGGATTGAGTCGGCTCGAGATTCTGAAACTCTGAAAATTTTTGTGCCATGCCAGAACAAGAGTCGGCTCTTGATCCATGAGTCGTCTCTTACAAAAATTCTTCTTATGCATTCAAACTTCTCCAAACATCTTCAATTCAAGGTTCCAACAAGAACAAGTCTTCAAAAACCTTCAAAGAGCTTACTAAACAAATTCTAATCTACTTACTCTCATTTTTACAATTTTAGAGCCCCTTTTTACAAGATTACATAAATGAAGGATTAGGGCTTTAAACTTAAAGTATACAAGAGTTCATACAATGTTGGAATACCTTTCAACTAGATAGAAAACCAACTAATGTAAAGACAAACACTTTCCTGCAAAACATCTTGAATAATTGAAAGAATTAGTAAAGCATACATGCTCCAATGTTTTGTAATCATCAAAATCATTCTAGGGGTCAACATTTATCAATAAAGAAAGCTATTTTGTCAAAGTCTTTCCTTTACTGTATGCATCGCAGGATGTGAGGCCCTTCCTTTGTTCTACGGAACATCGAGGGTTGTGAGGCCCAACCTATCCAGTCGACAAGAAAATCCAACCATCGCTTCTAACCCTTCCCTTTCCTTCTTTTCCTTTCTTTGCTGATTCCTAACTTAAATTTCCTTTGTTGAGTGTTTGCAGGTGATCAGGAATCGAAGTCAGGTAATCTTGCCTTGGAACCGGCATCACATAGAAGATCGGAGCTCGGGATCGAGTTCTTGAAATCCTGTCACGATAATCTTGAGAGTCCTGTTAGATCTGAAGAATCGATCTTTGTTGGTAACTTTAAACCTCTTCCTTCCTCTTTAGTTTTTGATTAGTTGAAAGTTAATCCTAGTTTCGATGGTTTCTTAGCCACCAAATCCTATTTTCTTAGTTATTTTGTTAGGTTTACTTGTGCGGGTAGTTAACTAAACTAGTTTCCTTCGCATTTTCCTTCAAGTCTTCTTTTAAAATCTAAAAAAAATATAAAAATTATTCTTTACTTTTTTCAAATAATTAGATCTTACTCATAGTAATTTAGTTTAATTTATTTGTTCTGCATCAATTTTGGTATCAAAGCAGGTTAAACTAAGGTTTAATCTCTCTTGTGCTATTTAGTTTTTTTTAAGTACTAGGATAGGGTACTTCACCATGGCCGTCCGGTCATAGAAAAAAGTAGGGCTACAAGACCCTCACCTCCCATTCAAATGAGATTTCCTATGGCATGTAGGGTGCCACTGTAAATTGACCCTTGAAGAAAAAAACAAAGAGATAGGCATCTTTAGGATTTATTTTCTACATCACGTCTATCACAGTATATAGTCTATTATTTTAATTATTTCTATATATAAATAACTTAGAATCACCTGATTCATGTTTTGCTGGATCTTTTGTAATTGATAGTATTTTTAAAAAAATCTTCATGAATTATTTCGGTCTATAAATTTTTTGCTTACTGGAATACTACCTGAGAATAGTTCGATCCTGAATTTCAACAATTCTAGTTTAGGATTCTTTTTGCATAAATTTTACATATTTTAAATTCCTGTATCTTAGGGTTTTTTCTGCAAAATATATCTCTACTTAAAAACAAAAAAACAAAATAAAAAAATAATTAATTTTATTTTTTGTTATTTTAATTATTTTAGTTTGATTGCATCTAGGGTTTCATCTTGTGTGTGCATCACCAAGTAACCTAATCTTAAGGGCACTTGAGCATCTCAGAGCAGGGCAAGAGCTCATCACCTGTCCTGAGCCCACAATAACCTTTTTTGCATCCGAGCCTAACCCTAA
Organism: Areca catechu; assembly: GCA_021397845.1. Classification (NCBI taxonomy): domain Eukaryota; kingdom Viridiplantae; phylum Streptophyta; class Magnoliopsida; order Arecales; family Arecaceae; genus Areca; species Areca catechu. The sequence continues at coordinate 99,792,531 of CM038045.1, forward strand.
TTAAAACTTAATCAGACTTAATTGCTCTAGTGAGCTAGGGACACCAACAGGTCAAGTTCCAAGTATTGTATGTAAGATAGTGCACCCAATCCTATGATTATCACTTGAATCTGGTGTCTAAGGCTAGAGATCCAGAGGCAAACACCCTAAGTGATTTCATGGTTTTAAATTAGGACCCTGCGAGAGCAGGGAGAGCCTCCCACAACCCCAGCTCTTACCTAGCCAATGGATAGGATAATTATTGAATTGGCTGTAATTTGAGCTGACCCATTCTACTTGAGCTCTAGGTCTAGGAAACCCTAGTCCGAGTCAAGTTCTGTGTGATTGCATTGCATGGCAACTAGGTCAGCCACACCATATCATCCTGCCCAAAATCAATCCATTCCACGCATGGACCCTATGGAAATTTTATGAGGACTATAACTAATCAACTTAGATAGCTCACTACCAGGTTTGATCATGTAGAAGAGAGACTAGGTAACCTTGAAGAATTCCATGCGACTAGATCAGATCCTGAAACACCTGGACCCACTTCCCTAGGTCAAAGCTCTGAGACACCTAGACCCATTCCCCCAATTCCACAATCCCAACTCACTCCCCCAGATCTAAGAGGTAATATAGAGAACCTGCTAGAGCCCAACATAGGAAATTACTCTGACCCAATTCCTAGGCACCACACCCCTGATGTGAATGACCAGGAAGAAAGGATTCTTAAGAGCATTCGATTAGATGCACCCACATTTGAGGGTAGTTTAGATCCTAAGGTCTATACCGATTGGGAGAGCGATATGGACCAGTACTTTGAATGGTACGAAATGTCGGAGGAGAGAAAGTTCAAATTTGCTAAGCATAGGCTAGTCCGACAAGCTAGGTTGTACTGAAAAAATGTGGAGCGACTGAACCGACAGAGAGGTGACTTACTTGTAGACACATGGCGAGCAATGAAGATGAAGCTTAGGGAGAAATACCTACCATTCTCATATGAACAAAAATTATTATATCAATGGCAAAAATTGACTCAAGGAAATAAATCTGTGGCTGACTATATTACCAAATTTGATGAGTTCATTATGAGGTGTAGTGTAGTCGAATCAGAAGCTGTCACCTTGTCAAGGTTTCGAGCTGGTTTACATGAAGATATTCAAAGGGAGCTATTTTTGAGAGAGGTTAGTGATTTAGATCAGGCTTACTAAATTGCTAAGGATTGTGAATGATTTTAATGGAGACCTGTTACCAATCGACCTGAGCCGAATAGGTTCAATACCTCTAGGAGTAGACCTAACCCTAGCTGATTTCTACCTAGCTGATCCAATCCTACCTCCCAACTAGCTTGTAAGGATGATAAAGGAAAGGCACCTATAGTCCAAATCGATAAGAACCAGGACACAATATATTTTAGGTGTCAAAAAATAGGTCATTTTGCTGCTGATTGTCCAATAAGGACTTTATATATAGGTGAATGTGAAGAAGAGAATTTGAAAAGTATTGAGGAATTTGAAGAGGAAATTTATGAAGCTGAAGAAGAATTAGCAAAAGAGTATGAAGGTGATGAAGAGCTAATAGAATCAGTTGACCTACTAGGTATAGTTAGGTGTATTCTAGCTCAAACCAAGAAGAATGAGGACTGGCATAGGACAAACATTTTACAAACCTTTATTAAGCTAGGAGATAAAGTGTACAAGATTATTATAGATAGTGGAAGCTGTGTGAATGCCATATCTACCAATGCTGTTAAGAGAAAGTATGGTATGATGTGATTCCAATGGGGGTTAGTAGTATCATACTAGGTAGACCGTGTTATATGATCATGATGCAACCCTCTTTGGTCGATCTAACTCATGTGCATTCAAACACCATGAAAAGAGAATTGTGATTAACTCAATCCCACCCAAAGACAATACCAAGCGAGGGTCTAGTCATTTGAAAGAGAAAGAACCTAGATTAAACCTAATTACTGCTAAGGAATTAGAACATGAAATCACTGAAGGTTCAACAGTTTGGATGTTGACTGCTAAAGAAGTTCATGATGAATCACAAGAAGAACACCCTAAGGAGATCTTAGAGTTTCTTGAGGAATTTAAGATGTGTTCCCAAAAGACCTCCCTGATTATTAACCTCCATTAAGTGACATTCAACATGCTATAGACTTGGTTCCAGGAGCTACCTTTCCGAATTTACCCCATTATAGGATTAATCCTACTGAACATAAGGAATTACAAAGGCAAGTTGAGGAACTTCTTAAGAAAGGGTTTATAAGGAAAAGTTTAAGCCCATGTGCCATTCCAGCTCTCTTGACTCCCAAGAAGGATGGCACCTAGAGAATGTGTGTCGACAGTAGAGCCATCAATAAGATTATAGTGAAGTATAGATTTTTCATACCCCGACTTGATGATATGCTAAACATGATGGCCGGTGCTGCCATATTTTCAAAGATAGACCTTAAGAGTGGCTATCATCAGGTTAGAATTAGGCCCGGGGATGAATGGAAGACTACATTTAAGACTGAGGATGGCTTGTACGAATCGTTGGTGATGCCTTTTGGCTTATCGAACGTACCAAGTACTTTTATGAGGATAATGACTCAAGTGTTAAAATTATTTACTGAAAAATTTGTAGTGGTATACTTTGATGACATCCTTATATATAGTAAGAATAAGAAGGATCACCTAGACCATCTTCAGCAGGTTTGTCAGGCTCTTAGAGGAGATAATATTTATGCAAATTTGAAGAAATGTAGTTTTATGACTTCGAAGATTATTTTTCTAGGTTTTGTAGTAACTGCTGAAGAAGTATCGACAGACCCCAAGAAAATCAAATCCATAGTTGAGTGGCCTATACCTAAGAATGTTCATAATGTTCGAAGTTTTCATGGATTAGCTACTTTTTATAGGAGATTTATTTGAGGGTTTAGTATGATTACTGCACCCATTACTGACTTTATGAAGAAAGGAGCTTTTGAATGGTCAAAAGATGCTAATAGAGCCTTTAATGACATTAAGAATAAGATGACTCAAGCCCCGATTCTGAGGCTACCTGATTTTTGAAAGTCTTTAAGGTTACTTGTGATGCCTCAGGGGTAGGAATTGGAGGAGTCTTGAGTTAAGAGAATCACCCAGTTTAATTCTTGCGAGAAATTGAATGATACTAAATTGAAATATTCTACTTATGATAAGAAATTGTATGTGATGGTTCAAGCACTTAGGTATTGGTGACATTATTTTCTACCATAAGAGTTCATGCTATATTCTGATCATGAAGCTCTTAGGTTCCTTAACTTGCAAAAGAAGTTGAACGCTAGACATGGAAAATGGGTTGAATACATTCAGGCCTATACTTTTATTTTAAGACATCAATCGGGTACTGATAATAAAGTTGCTAATGCATTGAGTAGAAGATTTATGCTCTTGAATTATGTTAGTACTAGAGTAGTCGGATTTGAAAAATTGAAGGATGAGTATGAGAACTATGATGATTTTGGTGAAATCTATAAGGTAGTTAAGCAAGGACCGACTAGCTTATATAGTGAGTACACAATTCAAGATGGTTACTTATTTAGGGAGAGTAAGCTATGTATTCCAAACACTTCACTTAGAAACTTCTTGATTTGGGAAACACATGCTGGAGGCTTAGTTAGACATTTCGGTAGAAAAAAGACAATCTTAGCACTAGAAGACCAATTTTATTGGCCAAATCTTAAGAGGAATGTTGCTCAAATTATAGCTAGATGTTGAACTTGTGCTATTGCAAAATAGCAAAAGCAAAACATTGGCTTATATACCCCACTTCCTATACCGGATTGTCCATGGTAAGATCTTAGCATGGACTTTGTTCTTGGATTACTTAAAACCATTAGGAGAAACGATTCAATCTTTGTAGTGGTTGATAGGTTTTCGAATATGGCACATTTTCTATCTTGTTCCCAAACCTATGATGCATCTAAGGTAGCCAAGCTATTTCTGAATGAAGTAGTTAGACTACATGGTTTACCTAGGACAATAGTTTCTGACAGAGATGTCCAATTCAGCGGTTATTTTTGGAAAACACTCTAGCACTTATTAGGGACGAAACTTAAATTTTCTATAGCTTATCATCCTCAAACTGATGGCCAGACTAAGGTTGTGAATCATAGTCTAGGAAACTTGTTGAGAAGTTTAGTTGGAGAGCATACTGCCAATTGGGACCTATTGCTGTCTAGAACTGAATTCGCATATAATAGTTTAGTGAATAGGTCTACAGGAAAAGTCCTTTTGAAATTGTTCATGGGTACAAACCTAGAAAACCTCTTGATCTCATTCCTTTACCCATGCATGAATGCATTTTAGAGTATGCTGAGTCATATGCTGAATATGTTAGAGAGTTGCATGAAGATTTAAGTAAAAAAATTAATGAAAATAACAAATCTTATAAACATATGGCTGATACTAAAAGAAGACTCAAGGAATACAATGAAGGAGACTTTGTTGTGGTTAAACTACGACCTGAACGGTTCCCGCCTGGAACCATGAAAAAGTTACATGCTCGTAGTAGTGGACTATACAAAGTAATTAAAAAAATTGGGTCTAATGCCTATGTGCTCGAGATACCACCTGAACTAGGCATTAGCTCTACTTTCAACATTTCATACCTTATTGAGTATAGGGAGCCAACGTTGATTTCTAGTGAGCCATTTGGACATAATCCTATCCTTGAGAGTGAACCAACCCAAGTGTGTCCACCTGCCATACCACCAGCCCGGAGAGACAAGATTGAGCAGATCTTGGATGACAAGATCATTGCTATTGAGCAAAGATTACCAGGGATATCTGGTTCGATGGCAAGGATGACCTGAAACTGATGATTCTTGGATCACCATAGAGGACTTGCTGAGAGTTGACCCAGACTTGCTAGAGCGCTATCATAGAGACATTGACCCATACTCCACAGGATCAAGTTCCTCCCACCCGGAAAGAATTGGTGTGGACACCAGTACCAGAAAATATCGACAGGTTGAACCACATCCCTGTAGATCACCTGTGAATAAAGCCCTAGACCCAAACCCTTTTACCATGTAAATATTTTATTTTAATTTCTATTATTTTGGGTTAGTTAGGGTTAGCCACTTTTACCAACTGTAATTAGGATTTTATTATTTAGCCTTTTGGGCTAAACCCTTTTTACCACATTGATCAAAACTCCATTTATCGATTGTGTCAAACCCTATTGGACCAAACCCTGTTTACCAATCTATTTTTTTTTTTACATGAGGTTAAGCCTTTTGATCAATTGATCAATCAGGCTTTAGTTATTTGGTTTTGAGTCCTGCAAAAATCAGTTATTAAGTCCTGTATTACAAGGGGGACCCAATTGAAGACCCATGTGACTTCATGTGCATCTAATTGAAGACCCATGTGCTAACCCAAGACAAGCCATGTGCTAGCCCAAAACAAGCCATGTGCTAGGCCAACCCAATTTGTTTTTGGCACCACCTTTCCAAGAATATTGGACAACACCTGCCACATCATCAAGGGACATCAACACGTCTTGTTTGGATATGTCATTTTGAGACAAGAACACATTCCATGTCACTCTATTTTGGACATCCCATATTCCATGTTTTTTTTTGGACACTTGAGAAGTAATTGGCGCCCACATAAGAAGACTTCATGCCAACTTTTTTAAGATGAGTAATTAAGAAGGTTTCTACCAATTTAGCACCATCCATTTCATGTATTCCATGCCAAAAGAATAAGGTGTCGACCAAGCAATTCTTCCCCTCCTTCATGCCAACTTCTAAAGAGTTTCAACCAAAAGTGTGCAAGGTGTTGGAGGTCCAAGACCTCAAGTATTTCATTCAAACAGGTTGCCAGCTACTTAAGTTCCTAGAACTTAAGAGTTTCATCAAAATTCTTGAGTCTTTTCCTATCTAGACCAAATAATCCACTCACCTGCAAAATCTCACATCATCCAGACTCCAGAGTCTAGCAATCAAGGCCAAGTGATAAAGCATCTTGACCCTACATCAAGCCACCTCACCCTATCTCCATTTTGGTACCCATTTTGGATGAGAAGCTCATGGTTGGCACCCACTTTTGAAAGAAGTTCATATCAGCCCAACCAGCATGAGTCCAGGCCAGTTAGACCAAAATTCCAGGAGTTGTAGTCAAAGGGAGAAAAAGACTACTGTTTGAATCCCTTACACCACTAGTTGTGGGTCTATAAATACCCCTCAACCCCTTATAATTTTATTCATTCATTCATCAATAAAGAAAGCTATTCTATCAAGATTTTTCCTTTATTGTGTGCATCACAGGGTGTGAGGCCCTTCCTTTGTTCTACGGAACATCGAGGAGTGTGAGGCCCTACTTATCCAGCCGACAAGAAAATCCAACCATCTCTTCTAAGCCTTCCCTTTCCTTCTTTTTCTTTCTTTACTGATTCCTAACTTGAAATTCCTTTGTTGAGTGTTTGCAGGTGATCAGAAATCGAAGTTAGGTAATCTTGCCTCAGAACCGGCATCGCATAGAAGATCAAAGCCCAGGATCGAGTTCTTGAAACCTTGCCACGATAATCTTGAGAGTCCTGTTAGATCTGAAGAATCGATCTTCATTGGTAACTTTAAACCTCTTCCTTCCTTTTTAGTTTCTGATTAGTTGAAAGTGAATCCTAGTTTCGATGGTTTCTTAGCCACTAGATCCTACTTTCCTAGTTATTTTGTTAGGTTTACTTGTACGAGTAATTAACTAAACTAGTTTCCTTCGCTGTCTCCTTCAAGTCTTTTTTTAAAATCTAAAAAAATATAAAAAATATTCTTTACTTTTCTCAGATAATTAGATCTTACTCATAGTAATTTAGTTTAATTTATTTATCCTGCATCACCTAGCCAAGTAGTCAAACTCCCGAGGTGGGTCATAATATCCCTAAGTCCTGGTTAAATGGTAAGTCTCCCAGGTTTTAAAGTCTTGGATGAGGTTATCCCAAGCAGCCTAATTGAATAGTTAGACTCCTAGGCTAGGTCATGATACCCTTAAGTCCCAAAGTCTTAAGCAAGGTTGTCCCAAGCACCTTGGTCGAGCTATCAAACTCTGGGGATGGGTTATGACACTTGTAAGCCTTAGTTAAGTAGTAAGTCTTCCAAGTTTGAAAGCCCTGGATGAGGTCATCCTAGGCAATACTGGTGAACCCTTCATGCAGCATATAAAACAAGCATGTAGATACAGACAAGTATCAAAAGAATGAAGGTTTCATTTCATTAATGAATATCAAGTATATGTGTTTGCAGCTCTATAGCCATATTACATTACACATAAGTTGCCTGGAGAGGCAGATAAAGGATAGAGACAAGTTACATGGATGTGACATGAGTCCTTGAAGCTTTGAAACACCTTCGATGCCTCACCTGCAAGAGGACAATCAGTGATGCAGGATAGGCTAGCGATTCTAGACTTAATGACCCTCTAAAGAGTTCACTAAACAAAATTAAATAAGAAATTAAAGTAAATAATAATAGATAATCAAAGAAAGTAAGAATTAAGCTAATTGGTCTAGTCAGGATTAAGGTTCGATCTAGAAAGTGACCCAATCGGCTCGCATAATCAAGTGGTTCAAAAATTGGACCGTTGGTCATTAAGGAATGATTACTAAGCTAGGATTATTTAATTTAATTAAACCAGGTCTAAAAGAAATATAGATAGGAAACTAATGTGAAAGAAAACTCAGCATTGATTTAAAATTTTGATCTAATCCATGAAGAGTTCTCACCGAGCACAGGATGTTATGATTCCCTGGACGAGGGAGATCATTTTGGAGGTGGTTGAGATGGATAACTATTAGCTTGTGAATGAATCAAGCAGGAGTCTTTAGACCTTGATCAACCAAAATCATGAAAGGATCAAATAAGGTGGAGGAATAAACAACCCAATTAAAAAATTCAATTAACCCAAGTCAACCCAAGATGCCAAAAATAGTGAAGTCGGTGAAAGGCCTAAGCTTTGCTCCTAGAATCATGTGACTTCTAGGTGATTTCATGATCATGCCAAGCTAAGGGGGTGGGGAAAGAAACAAAGCTCAGCTAGGTGCTTTGGAGGGGGGATGGCATCGATGGAATAGCCAATAGCAAGGACACCAATAAATGGTGAAGGAGATGGCAGGATGTTTTAGCCCATCTATGTCTTGCTCAGTCCATGGGTGATGCAGCATTGATGGTGGCACATCATTGGCTATGGGCGATGGTGGGAGATGGTGGACGTCGATGGCTATCGAAGCATAGGGAGAAGATCACGGATGAGGGCATCAAGCGATCTAAGATGGTAGCTCTATTCGATAGGTGGGGGGAATTTCATGAATTGGGGATGGAGAAGCCACGGGCGATGGGGTCCAATGGTGTCGGAGGAGAGGTAGACGGGCTTGCCAATGCTAGGGAGTTGATGGGGCTTCTAGATAGGAGGATGGGGAAGGCCACGCGATGGCACAGGCAGCATGGGTGTTATAAGGTGAAGGGTTCCAATTTGTGCCTTTCCATGGAGCTTGGATGGAGATGGAAAGATGGTGGTAGTGGAGCAGAGGCTAGTTAGGTGTCTAGTGTGGTGGTGGGGGTGGTGTGGTGCGGTGGGAGGTAGCTTATGGTGGTAGATGATGTCTATGGGAGTCGGAGTCACTTGGGGTTGGGTGGAGATAGGGCCTCAAGCCCTTTAGAATAGTAAAGGGAAAGAGATTAAGAAAAAGAAGAGAAACAAGGAGAAAAGTAGGGAAAGAAGGAGAAGAGGAAGAAGAAGCAGAGAAGTAGAAGAAGAAGAAGAAAAGAAGCTGAGGAAGAAGAAAAGAAGCTGAGGAAGAAGTAATAGAGGAGGAAGAAGAAGAGAGGAAGAAAAGTAGGCAAGAGGAGAAGAAGAAGTAGAGAAGGAAAGAAGAAGTCAAGAAGGGAAGAAAACAAGAGTTCTTAGTTCTATTAGCTCTATCTTTTTCAATGACAACAATCCCTTAAATAGACTCTGGACCCCAACTATTAGGAAATAAATCCTAAAATCAATCATCTGGATTGTAGATAGTTGTGCTTATTGTAAATTTATACATGAATCATTAATTAAATAAAAGTTATTTTTAGTAGTTCATCAATTTCTTATACATCTTCCTTTGAGCTTTTTTGTAATAAAGTCCTTAAAACCATTTATATTTGATAAAGGAAAATTTATCGTATAGTTCTTAAACCTATTCACAACCAAATGATACATTATTACCTGGGATGACAATGTTTATCAAATATAAGTCATTGTATGCCATATGGGTTGGTTGTCCTCATAACCAAAGATGTGGAGACACTACTATAGCATGTAGGTGAGTATGGGAGTACACTGCAAGGAATGTAACCAACTCTAAAGAGTACTCTACTATTAAGAGTTTTTCTTAAAAGGATATGGGTATAAATATCCCTCCAACTTGAGATCACCATGATGACTTGCAAACAATCCACTATACTTAGGTATCGAACTATCTGAATTTTTAATCCAGTGATGGAAGGTTACTAGGTGCAGTCAAGTACTTGTTAAGTTTGTGTGAGTCAAGATAGAATTGACCACTCTAAGTTATTGGAGAAAATGCTTGTTGTGTTTCAATTTAGCAGGACCTTGTCCAGGGCAATCCTTGTAATGAGTCACAGGATTTATTAGGCTAAGGCATATTTAGATGCACAATTTGAGAGTTGGTAGTTGACTCTCAAGTCATCCAAAGTATTAAGCCAAAGGGATGAATTTACGGTTACCATATGCCTGAGTTCTTAAATGTTACTTTATAATCATTCGACCTATCCAGACGTCGGGCACCATTACTAGATGGTCACATCAATTAGTTCAAAAATTGGTTCCTGGGCTACCAGCTTAGTGTTTGAACCTATGGGATCACACATATATGCAGTTTATGACCAATCATGATGGCTGACTAACAATTAAGAATCATTTAGTGGCAAGATTATAAATATGATTAATAATTAACTCTATACAAATACTATAAATTAATATTTAATTAATTATTAATTAATTATAAAATAATTAATTAATAATTAAACTATTAATTGGTTCAATTTGATTGAGCAAAGTGATTTAGATTAAGTCTAATTAAATTTGGTTCAATTAGTTTTACCTGATTAGGTTATATGATGACCTAATCGCTAAGAAATTTTTAATTTTGATTTGATACTAACTTAGATTTAAATAATTTTTTATTTGATTAGAATTAAATTAAGTCAATTCAGACCTAATTGGATTAATTTTATTTAATTAGTTGGGTGTAATTAAATTTAGTTTAATCCTAACTAATTTTGACCAAGTCAAAATCAAGAAATCCATACACCTAGCACCCCTAGAGTTTTTTTCATGCCAATCTAAATTTGTGTGATGATTTCCATGGACAAAAATATGTTTCACACCCTCCCCTAATCCCTCTTTGACTAAGATTAATTAGGATAATTTATAGGTTATTTTTAAATTTAAAAAAATAAAATTAGAATGGGATTTGAACTCATGACCTATCCGAACATCGGGCACCATTACTAGGTGGTCATATCGATTAGTTTAGGAATTGGTTCTTGAGCTACTAGCTTAGTGTTGAAACCTATAGAATCACACACATAAGCAATTTCTGACCGATCATATGGTTGATTAATGATTAAGAAACATTTAGTAGTAAAATTATAAATATGATTAACAATTAACTCTATACAAATGCTATAAATTAATATTTAATTAATTATTAATTAATTATATAAGGATTAATTAGTATTTAGATTATTAATTATCTCAATTTATTAAGTAAAGAGGTTTAGGTCAAGTTTAATTAAATTTGGTTTAATTAGATTTTACTCAATTAGGTTAAACAATGACCTAATCGCTAAGGAATTTTTAATTTTGGTTTGATCCTGACTTAGGTTTAATTAGTTTCTAATTTGATTAGGATTTAATTAAATTTATTCAAACCTAATTGGATTAGGTTCAATTAATTAGTTGGGTGTAACTAAATTTAGTTTAATCCTAACTAATTTTGACCAAGTAAAATCAAGAAATCCCTACACCTAGCACCCCTAGAGTTTTCTTCATGCCAATCTGAATGTGTAATGATTTCCACACACAAAAATATGTTTCACACCCTCCCTTAATCCCTTTTTGATTAAGATTAGTTAGTATAATTTCTAGATTAGTTTGAATTTAGAAAAACAAGGTTTGAATGGGATTTGAACTCATGTCCTTGTCCTTTCTAGTCTCCTCTTAACCCTAATCTCCTAACAAACTCCACACCAATTTTAATTGAGATTCTTCATGTTGTGTGACAACTTAAGGAGGACCGATTACCATGGAAATCAAATAATAATTACCATGAAAAAATAAGACAGAGAGGGCATGAAAAAAAAGTGGCATGAAGGGTTTCTTGGGTTCTAGCACTAGGTCTTGTAAAGAGAGGGAAAAGAAAATAAAAAGAGAGTCTTTTAGATTTTATTTTTTCTCCACCCTTGATCCTCTTAGTCCTTCTCCACTTTATCTTATTTAAGGATTCAAGAAGATCTAATAAATATTTTTGTTTTAGTCATCCATTGGCCTTCACATGGATCTAACAGTATGAGGAGGTAAATTGCATTGGAACTTCATATGGATGATTCATAGAGACCGGATACCTTGTGCAGTTACAATGCAACATAGAGAGCCCTTACCACATGCCATCGATAGCAATGATCATCAACCAATGATCAAGTATGAAATTAGATTTCATATTGTATGTAGATTTGATCTACATCGTGTACTGGATTGATCGATGCATGCTGATTTTATTTTCTATAGTACATATCATGTTATGATTCTTGTAAGGTTTATTAGATTTGATATATATGCAAAATTTTTTATTTAAAATAGTTTTAAATTAGATTTACTTTTTTATAAATTATAAAAAAAATTATGCATGAAACCTAATTTTTTTTTCCAATAATGGTATCAAAGTTATCGATTTTTATAACATGATATGTGTATATAGAATCTTACATGTTAAATGTAATCTTGATCCAAGTAATTGCTTCAGATTGGGTTGATCACCATAGCTATCCAGTCAAAGGAGAAAAGTGGGGTTTAAAGGCCCTCTCTTTTTATTCCGTGGGATCTCCTATAGTGTGTAGGGCTGCTTGTGGTTATATCCCATAAATAAGTTAAAAAGATTTTTATTGAAATTATTTTGATTATTTGATCTATTTTTTAATTATTTAATCTTGATTAATTTACTACTTTTGATTTGAAATGAAATTGTTATGGTTTGTTTTTATATTTAGAACATGAAACATAAATTTCAGTATATATCTGTATGTACAGTTTAGATCTAAAAGTATTTAATATATTGAGTTGCATGTAAATTATTTAGACCTAAATTTAGCAAAATTAATCTTGATTAATTGTTAGAATTAAGAGGTCTAAGATTAGATTTAGAATTGTGAATTAAAGATCTAATCATATTTCATAAATCATGAACTTTGGATTAGCTTGAATCGGGTCAATTAATTGGGTTAGACCTAGAGTTAGAATTTTAAATAATATGGACCTAATAAAGAATTGGATTTAACCTAACTAAAAGTTAATTAGGATTAGATCAAGATTTTCCTAGATCAAATCTATAGTGATAGTTTGATTAAGTCCATATTATATCAAATGAATCAGATTATAGCTCAGGGGTCGAATCCAAGTCATTAGGCTAATCTAATTGGATCTGATGAACCAATTGATGTCTAAGGTAAATTTAGCATTTGATCATGGTTATCAATTAGGGCTATCTCTTACTTGGCTAACTTGGTTAGTGCCTAAGAGAAGAGGTTAATGGTAGAACCTTCTCATTGATCTCACTTACCTGGCCAATGTGGTCAATCAGAATTTGATCAAATAGCTTATCGATTCAAGTTAACCCATGCCAGTAAGGATGATCAGCTTGACTGATCTAGTTGCTCTTAGACCAATTATGTCTTTGACCCTCATGTTGCCCAGGTGGCTTTCCCAAGAGGGGGTGAATTAGAAATTTAAAAAATTTAATCAGTTATGTGCTCTTTTAAATTTACTTTAGTGGTAGGTGCTGTGTTTCAAATAATTAAGAGCGGAAGTAGACACAAATAGAGAAAGCACAATGCAAATATAGCAAATTTTTAGTGGTTCGAAGCACCCTCGCTCCTACGTCCACTATCCAAGATACCACTTGGGATTTTCACTATATTTACTACCGGAATATAGTCAGATTGTTTTATCAGGCTCACAATCTAAAATCCAACTTGGTTTTTCATCCAGGCTCACCAAAAACCCAATACTTGGTTTTGAACATGATCATCAAGAACCTAACCTTGGTTTTGACTGGGCTCACCAAAAGTCCTTACAATGTTAGTTTTAAAACGGGATCACTAACAACCCAACTTGGTTTTTAAACTGGGCTCACTAATAACCCACAAACTCATAAAGAGTTAAAAAAGTAAGCAACTAATGACAAACCCAAGTTGTTTGATGGTTGCAATTGCAGCTTAAGAGAAGCCTTTTTAAATGCACTTTAATGCACTTCAATGGCTTCCTCTTCTTTCTCAATAAGTGCTTCAAGCTTCTGGTAGGAGTTGGTGAAGACTTGAAGGCTGACTTGAATATTCTTTTAGTGCTCTCTTGCTTACAAGCTCTTTTAATGTTCAATTAAGCATTAGCTTCTTCAAAGGTGGTCCAAGTCCCATATTTATAAAGTCTTGTACTCTTCTTTGGTGGATATAGTCATTGTAGACCATTGGGACTTGATATTTAACCGTTGGAGTACTTTCTCAATTCAAAAATGAAGTTCTGGTACTAGCAGTTACCTGCCTGGAATTGACATTCAAGTCGACTCAGATGCCTTGAGTTGGCTCGGATTCTCAGAGAGTTGATTCTTCACTCTGCTTGAGTCGACTCACCACAATCGAGTCGGCTCGGATCCTCAATGTCGATAATTCTTTACTCTAGTTGAGTTGGCTCGCCTCAATCGAGTTGGCTCGAATTCACTGGTCTTCAAAGTTATACTATGGAGGAGTCGGCTTGGGTTTCTTCGAGTCGACTCTCCTAGCTATTCTATCAGAATTGATTTTTCTGGACTCTGGAAGAGTCGGCTCGGATGCCTGAAGAGTCGACTCGAATGCCTGACTGAATAGTTGAGTCAGCTTGGACTGCCTTCGGGTCGGCTTGCCTATCTGATTCAAGAAATGATGCTCTGGATGAGTCAGCTCGGGTTCCTTCGAGTTGGCTCGGATCTCTGGGTACCAGAATCCTTCAATCGTGCCATGGATTAGAGTCAGCTCTCTTCATGCGAGTTGGCTCGAGTGAATTTCCAACAAAAACTTTAACTCTTCTCCAGAATTCATCCAGCAACTCTTCAACACTTAAAATTCTTCCCAACTCAACTAACAACAAATTCTAAAGGAATTTAAACTTGAAAAATACAAAGAAGTAACTCTTTTTCATGAGTATTACATCAATCTTTCTTTTGGTTCTTTTTTATATGAAACATTTGCAACGCAACACAACAAATAACAAGGTTGTAGGAGTTGCAATTGGGCATTAAGATCATCCTACAAAAACTTGTAATTCACTTGAAGAGTTGTTAGTAAGACAAATACATGCTCCAATGTTTTGTTATCATCAAAATCACTCAAGGGGTCAACAATCTCTCCCTTTTTGATGATGACAAAACACCGGGCATGGAATAACTTTATAATTACATGTATAAGTATATTTGGAAGTAAATATTAACATGTATGAGCTGTATATTAAGAATGTATTTGAAATCCATGTATCAGAGCTTGCATATAGACAATGTATCAGAGCTTTTGAAATAAGATCAATATGTATCATAATAAACACTTATCAAAAGCCACTTTTGCCAGAAATTTATCAGAGTTTTAGGTTGGAAAAAGGTATCATATCTTGAGATATCAACAAATGCTTATAGTAAGATATGTTCAGAGCAAATTTGCAAATATTTGAGAGCAATTGTAAATAAATTTAAGCCATTCAACAAATTTTTTCTCCACCGTGTTGTATGTTCTGAAAATTTTGAAACAACAAGATTTTCATTAAAAAACATTCTTTTTCATTTGTTTCTTCTACCAATTTTCCATGCATTCAATATCAATATCATTCTTCCCCTTTTTGTCAATAATCAAAAAGGTATTCAATTAAAATCATTCTCCCCTTTTGTTAAGTATACAAATCTTGATTTTTGAAATAGAATGAGAAGATTGTCAAGATTGTTTGAGATAATTTCGCTTTCTCAAAGATGTTTTGATATTCTAATTTAAAAATCATTGTCACATTCCACAAATAACATTACAAACACAATAAGAAGTAATAAAGGAGATATTTTCATTTCTTTCAAAATGTTCAATACAGCTTACAAAAGGTTGAAAGCAAAAATACAAACATTAGTCTAATCACTATCACTAGGCTCTTCTAGAATAGGTTATGTTTTAATGGGTTCAGATCTACCTTGCCAATATCTACGCTGATAAGAAGGTCCTCTAGTGCTAGTGGATGTTGCAGGTGGTGGTCTAGATGAGATAGATTCTGTGTCAAATAAACCAGGAGGAACAAAAGGTGGTGGCAGGGTAGACTGAGGTGGAGGCTATCTAAAGTGTGGTGCAGGCTTCTAGGATGAGGTGTAGCTAACTAGGATGAGGTGTAGGCTGACTAGCTAGACATCTAGCTGCTCCAAGAGCCTGAATGTCTGAAGATAGCTAGCTAGAAATACCCACACTGTGCTTAGCTCGGTCTGAATCTTTTTATTTCCTTCTTGAAGAGCAATGAGCTCACTAGCCTGAGCTTTAGTAAAAGCCTCTGCAGATCCTCTCATTCTTCCAAACTCTACTCTGAGAATTCCCACTCTTTTTGTGTAATCATCTTCCATCTTCTTGCTTTGCTCAATGGATCCCATCCTATAGCTCATCTCATGTAATTCTGATCTGAACTCATCAATGATATGAGATACAGTCTGTCGGATCTCATCTGATGCTGTCCTGAGAAAGTCTGATAGTGCCTGTAAATTAATCTATGGCTGTGGTTTGCCAGTCTTAACACTGTCTACTCTGGAGTGTAGCTATCTAATCTCACCACATATCTCCTCAAGTTTGGTGTCGACTATTTGGCGAAGCTCACCAAACATCAAACCAATGGAGCTGGTCAGAGTCTGAGATGGCTGTCTCATCTACTGGGCAAAGAATGCATGAGACACTGAAGGTGCAGGAGTATCAGCAAATGGTCTCGGAGCAGGTGTATCAGTCACTACAAGTGCTGGCACTGGAGGTATAGGTATTGAAGCAGGTGGAGATGCTGGTGCTGGTGGAGATCCTGGAAAAGTCCTAGGACTCCTCTCTCTATGCTCCAACTCCTCAACATCAGTAACAATAAGCTCAGCAGCAGTCTCAATCTCCTCAAGTAGCTGCTCCTCATCATCATCTAAAGATCCTCCAGCCCTCTAATCTGATCCCTTCTTCAACCAAGCCCCTTCAACCTGATGATAACCCATACGTTGAAGTGATTTAGCTGAATAGGTATCAGTGTGGTGTAACAACCTACTATCCTCCCCATCAAGCACAACACCAAAATGTCTGAAAATAAGTGTGAAGGCCATACCATAGGATAAACATGCCTTGGCCTTCCTAACTACATCTCTCATATGGGTTAGCATAATGCATGGGAGATTGAGGGCCTCCCCCTCAATCAAATAACTCATGAAAACCAAATCTCTCTCGCTGACCCAGTCAAATCTACTAGTATAAGGCAAAAATATTCTGCTGACAATGTTATAAAGTAGCCTCATCTCTAGGGAAAGGACATTAGCTTTTACATTGGAAATTTCATCTACACTATTGGTTTCCAAAATCAGTCTCAAAGTCCTTTGTCTTTCCCTTATAACTAGATGACAGCTCCCATTACTTGGCATTTGGAGAACTTGGTGTTGGAATTCTCCCAGGAACAAAAAAACTGCAATCGAATAGGCATCAACAGCCTGTCGCAGCGGAAGCAAATATAAAAATAATTTATATCTAATCATGCATTTCATAAATAAATATAATTTATTTATCATAAATTCCTAACATTCTACAACATATGAAAAAAACATCAGATCTAAAATAAAAATTATTTTAAGCATAAAATACTTACCTGGATCGCTATCCGGGACTGCTCTAAAAAACATGTAGATCTGCTACTGAAAAGCCGGGATTATGTCGGAGCCACGCAAATACCCGGCCTCTGCTGGTATCCACACGAAGCACTCATAATTGAGTTATAGAGGGCACCGAACTGCTAGATCCTTGCAGCCCTCTCCTCTTTCAGCAAATCACCTGCTTTAAAAAATGTGCCGATCCGAATTTGAACCGGCTTTCAACTTTTGTCTTGCAAATCAGTCTATGCAAGATCTTTGGACCCTTTTCTCTTCTTTCTCTAGTTGAGCATCTCTCTAGACCTCACAAAAAAAAGAAAAAAACAAATAAAAGGGAGAGAAAGGAACTTGGCGCCAGGAGAGAGAACCTCAGGTGAAGATGCCCCAAAAGAAAGCTCATGACCAAGAGGGATTTTTCACGGTGAAAAGAAATATTCTTCACACCAAAAGTAATCTCCTATGGTCGGCCACTTTTCCTCCTATTTAAATTTAAGTTCTCCTAATGTTGGGAATTATGTCCCAAAGCCAATCGCCTGAGTTGTAGGCGGTTGTGCTGAGTATTGTATTCATTTTATGAATTAATAGAATATTTTATTTTTTGGTAGCTCATCACATATTGTATTTCCCTAAATGAACTCTTTCCATGTGATGAAGTTCTTAGGACTATACTGACTTCGATATAGAGAGGATGTATCGATTGGTCCTTAAATCCTGTTCAAAATCAAAGGATATATTGTACTGGACGGTAATATATCAAGTATAGGTTGTTGCAGTTCACATCGTTTGGTTGTCCTCTTGACCAAATGAGTGTGGTGACACTGATGTGATCTGCAAGTGGGATATGTGATATCTCATTGAACGTGACTTCATGCAGCCCCTTTTCTGCCAAAGGGAAACTCACAATTGGATATGGGTATATGTGTCCCTCTGACCTGAGGTCATCACGGTAGCTTGCAAGCAACTCCCTGTGCTTTGGTGCCGGACTACCCGGATTTTTAATCCGGTGATGGAAGGTTTCTGGGTACAGGCAAGTACTTGTGGAGCAGTGATGGACCAAGATGGAATTGACCTGTCCAAACAGTTTGGATTGAATGTCTCGCAGTATCTCAATTAAGCAAATCCTCGGTCGGGGTAGCCCTAGTGAAGAGTCACTGGGCTTACGAGGTTGAGACACGTAGTCGACTGACTCAGTCTGGGTTGGCAGCCCAATATCGGTCATCCTGAGCACTAGAGGTCAAAGGGATGAATTATACGATAACCATATGCCAGAGGTTCGATAGTTTGCTCCTGCATCTTCGACCTATCCGGACGTCGGGACCCATTGCTAGATGGTTTCCTGTGCTGGTACTGGAATTGTTCCAGTGCTACCGTTTAGGTTCAAACCTATGAGGTCACACACCACAGAGGATAACTCTCTGATCCGAATACCGATTACGATTGGGAATCGTCTCGATTTTATGGTCATGGTATTTTTTGAGCACTCTTTTCCCGTCTTGCCCTTGTCTGCGTCAACCGAAAATTATTCCGGGTTGACCATCTCTGTGCCAGGATTTTTCTGAATCAGTTTTGAATTGATTCAGAACTCGTTTCGGCCTTCAATTGGTTGTGAACCAATTGAACCCAATTTAATTGGGCTTGGACCGGTTCTATTAGATTGAACCAAGGGGTTTTTTTTAATGGGATTGAACCAAATTTATTTTGGACCGGTTTTCTTTTGAACCATTTTTTTTTCTCCCTTGTGACAGTTTACACGGTGCTTTCGCTAGAATTTTCCAGCGTCCGGTTGAAGGCCAATCGACCGTGCATTTTGCTGGGACTCTTTTCCTCCCTCCCTCTTGTTTTAATACTGGTTTAATCACCTCTTAGTGGCTTGGTTAATGGATTTAACCACAGCCTCTTCGATTCCCAGCATTTTCCTCCTCCCTGCGGCCTATTAAACCACTTCCTGCGCTCCTTTTTCTACAGAGAAAAATCACCGTGTGAGAGGCTAAAAAACCGTGAGAGGTCTTCTTCCTTGGAGAAATTCCATTACCATTCCACCGGTGATTTAGACGCCAGGGTTTTGGTGAGTGATTGGGAGAGAAAATAGCCTTTAATCCCTGATATTATTGGTGCTCAAATTGCTGGAAGAAGGAAGCTCTGTTTTGCTAAAAACAATTTCAGATCTTAGAGTTCTGTTACTTCCTTCCTCCCTCCCACCGTTCAAAGTCTTCCGGCGACTAGCATCGCCCGAGAGATGGATCAGAGCAAGCCCCTGGCATGTCCCCCCTCTAGAGAGTGTTCGATTGAGCATTTGGGAGCTGGATCAACCTCCTTGCTGCTGTCATTTTCTGCTCTGTTTTTGAGTTGCAGGTTTTCAGATTGCAGAAATTACTGTTGCAGAATTTTTCCAAATGACGTTGGATGATCGATCCATTTGCAGTCCCTTGAAGGAAGAACAAGCAGGAAGTTCCCTTGCTTTTCGTGCTGGAAGTGAGACCAGAAAGTTGGCAAATTTTTGTTTTGTTTTGCAGCAATTTTTTAGGAAAAGAGAGCCCATTTCAACGTGCTGGAAGAAGAAGACAACAGGAATAAAGTTATTCCTGTTATCCCAGCTATTCCAGCTTTATACCAAGGTTATTCCAGGCAGGAATAAGGTATAGTTTCTAGTTTTATTTTTCATGCATGCCTAGTTCTAGGTTTATATAATTGTTTATAAATATTACATGCCCTTGTACATGCCTATTTTTGTCTATACATGCATCCGGAATATGTTAGATCCTGTGCGGAGCAGGTAGTTTCCGCTATGATTTTAAAATTTTTTTAATTCATACCTACTCCCTGCTATTGCATGCTTAGCATAGGCACTTGCAACCGCGTTATTTATTTTCAGTGGTATCAGAGCCAGGTTCTGTTGTAGCATTTCTTGAATGCATGTATAGTTGATTGAAATGTTTAATCTTTAGTATTGTAAATCATAAAGTATGATTTTAGAGTACTTTTAGGAACCTAGTTGAGACCTTCACCATGACCATGTGTCTTTGACACGATGCGGATCGTTTATGTTGGCCTCTTCAGAAGGATCCTTTAAGGAAATATTGGAATTAAAATTGTTTTAATTCAAATACATGTTTGGCATGTATGTTATTTCTTTTGGGCAATGTAATGTTTATAAAAGGATAATCTAGATATGATGCATCTGTGGATATGTAAAAGGAGTTTTACATATTTTTAATTAAAATTATTTTAATTAAAATTGATTGGCTTATATTCAAACAATTTTAAATTGTATGATTAATTAAATGATAATTTTTTTTTTAGGGTTTATGAAATCTAATGTCATTTGAATAAGCCAATTGGGTTAATTGGGTTAGCTGACTAGTTGGGTCCATAACTGGGTTAGACCTAAGTTTAGTTGAACCGGATTAAAAGAAGATTAAACAAAAGTTGTTTAAGTGGCCCTTCTTTAGAGCTATCTAATAGTTAGATAAGTTGATCCGTTCATCTAAAATGGATCCAATTAGTGGCTCTGAGGATGTCCGAGTCTTTAAGCTAGTCTAATCGAGTCTGGTAAACCGATTGGTGTCGAGGTAGGTTTGGCATTGTGATCATGGTTGTATGAGGCTACCTCTTTCCTGGCCAACTTGGTTGGTGTCTAGGAAAGATGGTTAATGACGGATACTCACCCATGATCTCACCTACCTGGCTAGTCGAGTCGACCAGAACTGATTGGAAAAGCTCAATGACTCGAGTTAACCCATGTCACCCAGGTTGATCGGTCTGACTGATCTTTAGGTGCCCATGGATCGTTTGTTGATTTATTTCAACCCTCCTAAAATCTAATTGATTCTGTGGGAGGTTGATCCATGTCCTTGTCTTTTCTTCTGTCACAACTAAAATTCCTCTAAAATTATTAGGTCCTTAAAAAGACCAAGTCAAAGAGTTGACAGTGTCTTAGCCTCCTATTAAGTTGGATAGAAATGTGTCCACTAGCTTGGTGTGCATCGGCAGTTCCATAGAACGGGTGTACATCCAGCGACTAGAATTTCTATCTGATCGATGATGGTTCAGTGCAACCTCCTTAACGGGACCAGGTGGGCCGGCCTTAGTCAGGCTTGGTCTTTAGTTAACTGGAAGCATTGGATTTGTCATTTTAATGGTTGGACCTAACCAGAGACCCACATTAGGAGGCCCTTAGGTCGATTGGGGTGTTCTCTGGGGCAAAATAAAATACTGAAAATTATTTAGGGAAACAATTGGTTTACGAACCTACTATTAGGCTCGTATGGGTGAGCTGGCCATAGTCGGGCTCATGCGAGGCCTATTGGATTTCAGTACCCACTTGAAAAGGTGTTGTTTTCACGGATTGGAGTTAGAGGCTACCAATCTGAAAAATTAGTGGGAGAAACCTTTAGACTAAAGTCCAAGTCTTTTGGTTAAATTATTAATTCAATACACTAATTTGGTCTTGTTTTCTTTTCAGATGTCTTCAAATTTATCACTCCGGTCACTTCTCGATAACGAGAAGTTAAAGGGTCATAACTTTGATAGTTGGTATCGAAGATTAAGAATTATTCTGGAGCATGAACAGATCCTATATGTGATAACGAATCCGACACCTGAAATCCCTCTCGCTAATGCACGGAATGCGGTCAGAGACGCTTATCTGAAGTGGGTCTCTGATCGGACTACTGTCCGGTGCATTATGTTAGCGGCGATGAACGACGAGTTCAGTCGCAAATTCGAGGAAGCCCAACCTGATGAAATCCTTTAAAAGTTGAAGGAATCCTTCGGCACCCCGGATGATGTAGAACGGTACAAAGTGTCTTGTGCCATCTACAACTCCAAGATGCCGAATGGTGGTTCAGTCACTGATCATGTATTGTACATGATCGAGTTGATTGAAAAACTGGGCAAACTCGGATTTCCCTTGCACGAGCAGCTCGGTAAGGATGCGATTCTGAATTCTCTTCCCTCCTCCTATCTTGATTTTCTCGATCATTACAGAATGAATAAGCCTGTAGTAAACTACCATGGTCTTTTGGGGTTGCTGCAGACTTTCGAGAAAGACCACCAACTGAATAAGGGGTGGTGAATTTAGTGGGAGGAAGTAGAGGTCGTCGTCCCTTTAAGAAAGGGAAGAAGAAAATGAATAAGAAGGGAAAGAAGGTGCAGAATGCTCCTGGCCCTAGTCAGACCAGGAAGTATAATGCTGATCAGTCTTCTGCAGAGTGCTTCTACTACAAGAAGAAGGGACATTGGAAGAGGAATTGTCCTCTTTATATTGCGTCCCTTGATCCTAACAGGCTGAGGAAGCAGAAGTCTGCTGAACAAGGTATTTATATGATAAAACCTTATAATTACTCAATTGTTGATACTGCCAACTGGGTATTAGATACTGGTAGTTCAATTCATGTTTGTAATTCATTACAAGGACTTCAAGTTAGCAGAAGATTTAAAGATGGAGAACAGTTTCTGAGCATCGGGAATGGAAATCGTGTTCCAGTACTGGCGGTCGGAGTCCTGCGTCTTGTCTTTGAGTCTTGTACTGTCGAACTAGTCGACTGTCACTATTGTCCTAGTTTCATTATGAGCATAATCTCTGTAGGCCTTTTGGCCAATTGTGGTTTTGAACTATCAATAAAAGGAGATTTTTGCAATGTTATTTTGAATAACTCTGTGATAATGAAAGCTAGATTAAATAATGGCATTTATGTACTATCAAGGCCTGTTAATGTAATGTACACTTCTAGCAAACGTCCAAGATTAGATAATGTCAACGATTTGTATCTTTGGCACTGTAGGCTAGGTCATATTAACCAAAATAGGATAAACAAGATGCGAGGAGATGGACTTCTCGAGGTCAGTGATTCTGAATCACTGCCCACTTGTGAATCCTGTTTACTTGGTAAAATGACCAAGTCACCTTTTTCTGGAAAAGGTGAACGAGCTACAGAACTTCTAAGTCTAATACATACTGATGTATGTGGACCGATGATAGTTAGTGCCAGAGGAGGATACAAATATTTCATTACATTTACAGACGACTTTTCGAGGTTCGGTTATGTCTTTTTAATGAGACATAAATCTGAGTCGTTTGAAATGTTCAAACGATACCGTAATGAAGTAGAAAAAGCAAACTGGAAAAAGTATTAAAACCCTTCGATTTGATCGAGGTGGTGAATACTTATCTGGTGCATTTTTGACATATCTTGAGGAGAATGGAATTCTCTCTCAATGGACTCCTCCAGGAACACCGCAGTTGAATGGTGTGTCCGAAAGGAGGAATCGAATCTTGTTGGACATGGTTCGATCTTTGATGGGCTTTGCAACTCTACCGCTATCCTTTTGGGGATATGCGCTTCAGACAGCCTGTTACTTGTTAAATAATGTTCCAAGTAAGTCTATTGTCTCCACTCCGTATGAGATGTGGAATGGACGTAAACCCTCAATCTCACACCTTCGGGTCAGGGGTTGTCCGGCTTACGTAAAACATTTAGACTCAGACAAACTTGGTCCTAGGTCTGATCGGTGTTTATACATTGGTTATCCTAAGGAAACCAAAGGATATTTCTTCTACTTGGAGAATGAACAAAAGGTGTTCGTTGCTCTTAGAGCTATCTTTTTGGAAAAGGAGTTCCTTGGAGAAGGAATTGTAGCCTCTAAGATTGAACTTGATGAAGTTCAGCCAATTGAAGAACCTGCACACTCTAAGGACATCGTAGAACCGGCTGTGATTGAATCGCACCCTGAACCCATTAGGAGATCTGGTAGAATACCGTGTCAGCCGGACAGATACTACGGTTTCTTTGTCCGGGATGGCGATCCCATTGAGCTCGATGAGAACAATGAGGATCCGATCACCTATATGGATGCACTTCAGAGATCTGACTCTGAGGCATGGCTTGGAGCCATGCGATCCGAAATGGAGTCCATGGAAATCAACAATGTTTGGACATTGGTTGATCCGCCGGAATGAATAAAACCCATCAAGTGTAAATGGATCTTCAAGAGGAAAAGGGGCGCAGATGAGAAGGTAGAGACCTATAAAGCCCGTCTGGTTGCCAAGGGGTATCGTCAGCGATATGGTATCGATTATGACGAGACTTTCTCCCCTGTGGCAATGCTCAAGTCCATTCGGATCATGCTTGCTTTGGCAGCATATTTTGATTACGAGATCTGGCAGATGGATGTCCGAACCGCTTTCCTAAATGGGGAGCTGGAAGAGGAGGTGTATATGATACAGCCTGAAGGGTTCACATCCACAGATGAATCAAAAGTATGCAAGTTGCAGAGGTCCATCTATGGACTCAAGCAAGCATCTCGAAGTTGGAACTTACGGTTTGATAGGTGTATCAAATAGTACGGCTTCGTTAGGAACGAAGAAGAACCGTGCATCTATAAATGGGTTAATGGTTCTGTGATTGTATTCCTAGTACTGTATGTAGATGACATTCTCTTAATCGGGAATGATGTCGCAGCATTACAAGGAATAAAGGTCTGGTTATCATCTTAATTCTCCATTAAGGACTTGGGTGAAGCTTCTTACATACTAGGTATGAAGATCTATAGAGATAGATCTAAGAAGCTTTTGGGACTATCCCAGTCTACGTACATTGACACCGTGCTGAAATGGTTCAGCATGGAAAATTCCAAGAAAGGCTATCTACCGATAGGTTCTGGAATTACTCTTTCCAAGAAGGATTGTGCGACAACTCCTGAGGAAAGAGAGCGCATGAGTAGAGTACCTTATGCTTCTGCAGTAGGCTCTATCATGTATGCTATGACTTGTACTAGACCAGACGTGGCATACTCACTAGGAGTAGTGAGCAGATACCAGTCTGACCAAGGTGAGGCGCATTGGAAGGTGGTTAAGTCCATCCTTAAGTATTTAAGAAATACAAAGATTAATGTCTAATTTATGGAGAACCTGACTTGAAACTTGTGGGGTACTCTGACTCCAGTTTCCAGTCAGATAGAGATGATAGCAAGAGTATGTCAGGGTTTGTATTTACCCTGAATGGTGGAGCGATCTGCTGCAAAAGTTCTAAGTAGGCAACTGTTGCAGACTCGGTATGCGAAGCAGAATATATTACAGCATCAAATGCAGCAAAGGAAGCTGTGTGGTTGCGAAAGTTCCTTGGAGAGCTAGGGGTGGAACCTTCCCTAGATGGTCCTGTTCTGGTGTACTGTGACAGCACTGGAGCCATTGCTCAAGCTAAGGAGCCTAAAGCTCATCACCGCACCAAGCACATATTGCGGCGCTACCACCTCGTACGAGAAATCATGGAACGAGATGACATCAATCTTCTGAAGATCGATGGAAAAGAAAATCTGGTCGACCCCTTCACTAAAGCCCTCGGAATAAAAGAGTTCGACTATTGTAAATGGGAAATGGGTATAAGATACTCTTCTGATTGGCTTTAGTACAAGTGGGAGTTGTTGGGAATTATGTCCCAAAGCCAATCGCCTAAGTTGTAGGCGGTTGTACTGAGTATTGTATTCATTTTATGAATTAATAGAATATTATATTTTTTGGCAGCTCATCACATATTGTATTTCCCTAAATGAACTCTTTCCATGTGATGAAGTCCTTAGGACTACACTGACTTCGATACAGAGAGGATGTACCGACTGGTCCTTAAACCCTGTTCACAACCAAACGATATATTGTACTGGACGGCAATATATCAAGTATAGGTTGTTGCAGTTCACATCGTTTGGTTATCCTCTTGACCAAATGAGTGTGGTGACATTGATGTGATCTGCAAGTGGGATATGTGATATCTCATTGAACATGACTCCGTGCAGCCCCTTTTCTATCAAAGGAAAACTCACGATTGGATATGGGTATATGTGTCCCTCTGACCTGAGGTCATCATGGTAGCTTGCAAGCAACTCCCTATGCTTTGGTGCCGGACTACCCGAATTTTTAATCCGGTGATGGAAGGTTTCTAGGTACAGGCAAGTACTTGTGGAGCAGTGATGGACCAAGATGGAATTAACCTGTCCAAACAGTTTGGATTGAATGTCTCGCAGTATCTCAATTTAGCAAATCCTCAGCCGGGGTAGCCCTAGTGAAGAGTCACTGGGCTTGCGAGGTCGAGACACGTAGTCGACTGACTCAGTCTGGGTTGGCAGCCCAATATCAGTCATCCTGAGCATTAGAGGTCAAAGGGATGAATTATATGGTAACCATATGCCAGAGGTTCGATAGGCTACTCCTGCATCTTCGACCTATCCGGATGCCGGGACCCATTGTTAGATGGTTTCCTGTGCTGGTACTGGAATTTTTTCAGTGCTACTGTTTAGGTTCGAACCTCTGAGGTCAAACGCCACAGAGGATAACTCTCTGATCTAGATACCGATTACGATTGGGAATCATCTCGATTTTATGGTCACGGTATTTTTTTGAGCACTCTTTTCCCGTCTTGCCCTTGTCTGCGTCAATTGGAAATTGTTCCGGGTTGACCAGCTCTGCACCAAGATTTTTCTGAGTCAGTTTTGAACTGATTCAGAACTCGTTTCGGCCTTCAATTGGTCACAACCAATTGAACCCAATTTAATTGGGCTTGGACCGGTTCAATTAGATTGAACCAAGGGGTTTTTTTTGGGATTGAACCAAGTTTATTTTGGATCTGTTTTCTTTTGAACCATTTTTTTATTCCCTTGTGACCATTTACACGGTGCTTTCACTTGAATTTTCCAGCGTCCGGTTGAAGGCCAATCGACCGTGCATTTTGCTGGGACTCTTCTCCTCCCTCCCTCTTATTTTAATACTGGTTTAATCACCTCTTAGTGGCTTGGTTAATGGATTTAACCACAGCCTCTTCGATTCCCAGCATTTTCCTCCTCCCTGTGGCCTATTAAACCACTTCCAGCGCTCCTTTTTCTGCAGAGAAAAATCACCGTGTGAGAGGCTAAAAAATCGTGAGAGGTCTTCTTCCTTGGAGAAATTCCATTACCATTCCACCGGTGATTTAGATGCCAGGGTTTTGGTGAGTGATTGGGAGAGAAAACAGCTTTTAATCCCTGATATTATTGGTGCTCAAATTTCTAGAAGAAGGAAGCTCTGTTTAGCTGAAAACAATTTCAGATCTTAGTGTTCTATTACTTCCTTCCTCCCTCCCACCGTTCCAAGTCTTCCGGAGACTAGCATCGCCCGAGAGACAGATCAGAGCAAGCCCCTGGCATGTCCCCCCTCTAGAGAGTGTTCGATTGAGCATTTGGGAGCTGGATCAACCTCCTTCCTGCTATCATTTTCTGCTCTGTTTTTGAGTTGCAGGTTTTCAGATTGCAGAAATTACTGTTGCAGAATTTTTCCAAACGACGTTGGATGATCGATCCATTTGCAGTCCCTTGAAGGAAGAACAAGCAGGAAGTTGCCTTGCTTTTCATGCTGGAAGTGAGACCAGAAAGTTGGCAAATTTTTGTTTTGTTTTGCAGCAGTTTTTGAGGAAAAGAGAGCCTATTTCAACGTGCTGGAAGAAGAAGACAACAGGAATAAAGTTATTCCTGTTATCCCAGCTATTCCAGCTTTATACCAAGGTTATTCCAGGCAGGAATAAGGTATAGTTTCTAGTTTTATTTTTCATGCATGCCTAGTTCTAGGTTTATATAATTGTTTATAAATATTACATGCCCTTGTACATGCCTATTTTTGCCTATACATGCATCTAGAATATGTTAGATCCTGTGCGGAGCAGGTAGTTTCTGCTATGATTTTAAAATTTTTTTAATTCATACCTGCTCCCTGCTATTGCATGCTTAGCGTAGGCACTTGCAACCTCGTTATTTATCTTTCACCTAACCCATAAAAATGAAAGACCGGTGTTTTAATTTCAACAGGTTGAAATTTAAGAGGAGTGAATGAGAAGGACTCCTCCTCAAATTCCTCCGCGCCAATTATGAATTAGCACCCACTTATTTCATGCCCCTCTTTTCTTTTGTCGCACAAATAAAATTGGGGCCCACTTAGGAATGTGGTGGGAATGGGAGACAAGGAGAAAGAGTCCCAATCTAACTGGACTCTAAGTGTTGGTCCAAATGAAGTGATTTTATAGTCAAACTGAAGTCGATTTTAAATCCAATTGAACCATTTCGAAGCGAACATTGACCTGAATCAATTAGAATTAATTAATTGAGTCTAACTCAATTAACTTAAATCTAATTTAATTTAATTAACAATCAATCCATAATTAATTAATTATAATATTTACAACTAGGTCAAATCTTAATTGTAACACTTATAATTAGGTCAAATTGATTTGCTGATTGGTTACTTGAGCTCCTAATATGTGTGACCCCTCAGGTCCTATCCTGTCTAATAATGAGATATGCTATAATCTTCATTATACATCATCGAAACTCCTTTCGATGGATTGAAATAATTTCAGCTCAACCCTAATTAGGATCATCGATCCGAAAATGATCTAAAGGGCTCTCATAATCCACTAGTGACACCTAGCAGTATGTAGTGGCAACCCAGCAGAATAAGATTGGAACCCCTAGGTGTAATTATCATGTGATTCAATTTCTCTATCAAAATCCTGACATGATGTTGGTTATGGATACTCGTCAAACTCATCAGTCAAATGCTTAACCTAATTGACTCAAGTCTAATTGTGATACTAATGAAAACACCTTTTCATTATCACCCTACCATGGCCATTGATTGCTGGACTTAGTCTCGTTAAGCTTGCATTGGATTATTCCTTACTACTAAGGCTAATAGATCCTTATAAGTGAATACCCTACTCTTACAATAAACTTACTGCAGCCAACGAACACCGCAAGGTCCCGTATGGATAGGAACCATGTGATTGTGCTGTCAAACTACAGCAACCTTATTATGAGTAGCTAAGATACTCTAGGTCAAGGAACTATTCACACGACGACAACATCAAGAGGTTATCGAAGAGTGAGTAGTCATCCGTATAACTTCTTGTACATGGTCATGCTTAGTACCGTTGATCTCTATTAACTACCTGCACTCTCACTCTAGTGTCACCATACTATAGGTCAGAGACTCATCTACCCTAAAAGAAAAGTGATCTGTGCACCGATTTTAATGGATCAATCATCGTCCTCATGATATTCCAACAATCGGGAGCTTTTAGGAGTTAATCTATAAAAACACATACCTCATATTCTCAACTCTTGAGAATATGTGTCATTGTCCATTAACTCCATGGATGATTTATAGATATAACAATATGAATGAAACTAATACCCTTTTATTAATAAGAAAAATTATGTACAAAGTTCATGCCCTAAAATTAAAATGTGTCAAGCCAACATGGCTTTCAGGGCATACATCTAACAATCTCCCACTTGCACTAAAGCCAATTGGCTATATATCTAAGTCCCATTTTCTCAAAGTGGACTTTAGCCTTCTGATGGCTCAGAGTCTTAGTTAGTGGGTCTGCCACGTTGTCCGTGGAGTCTACTCTTCGCACCTCAACATATTTTTTCTCGTGGTAGTCTCATATGATATGAAACCATCGCTCAATATGCTTAGACTTCTGGTGAGACCTGGACTCCTTAGCAAGAGCTATTGCACCATTATTGTCATAATATATGGGGATGGCATCAGATAGCATCACTCCAAGCTCCGCAATGAACTTTTTGTACCAGAAGGCTTCTTTTGCAGCTTCAGAGGCAGCGATGTACTCTGCTTTCATTGTTGAATCTACTATGATGGGCTGCTTGGAACTTTTCTAACTAGTTGCCCCACCATTGCACAAAAACACAACCCTGATGTAGACCTTCTATCATCAGGATCAGACATAAATTCTAAGTCTGTATATCCCTTATCCCTAATTCTGAACTCCCTCCAAAGACTAAGAATAAATCTTTAGTCCTTCTCAAGTACTTAAGAATGTTCTTCATAGCTATCCAGTGTTCTTCACTTGGATTCGACTGATATCTGCTCATGACACTCACTGCAAGAGCTATATCAGGTTGAGTACATAACATGCCATACATAAGGCTTCCAATTGCCGATACATATGGAATCTTGCTCATGCATTGAATCTCTTCAGGTGTGTTAGGACACATTTTCTTGGAGAGATTAATGCCATACCGAAGAGGTAACAATCCTCTTTTAGAATTCTCCATGCTGAACCTTTTCAGCACTTCCTCTATGTACAATTTTTGTGAAAGGCCAAGCATCCGATTAGATCTATCTCTATAGACCTTAATCCCTAAAAATAAGATGCTTCACCTAAGTCTTTCATAGAGAATTTCTTAGATAACCAACTTTTGATCGAAGTCAACATGGGAATATCATTCTCAATAAGGAGGATGTCATCCACGTACAATACGAGGAATGTCACTACCCTCCCACTGGCCTTCCTGTAAATACATGGCTCATCCACATTCTTGATAAAATCAAATGATTTGATTGCATCATCAAAACGAGTATTCAAACTTCGAGAAGCTTGCTTCAATCCATAGATTAAACTATGTAGCTTGCAGACCTTATGATCTTCATCATTGGAAGTAAAACCCAAAGGCTGCTCCATATAGATATCTTCCTTAAGATATCCATTCAGGAATGCAGTTTTCACATCCATCTGCCATATCTCATAATCATGATATGCTGTAATTGCAAGCAATGTGCGGATGGATTTCAGCATAACTACTAGTGAAAAGGTATCATGATGTCAATGCCTTCACGTTGACTATACCCTTTCGTTACTAACCTTGCTTTAAAAGTCTCTACCTTACCATCTGCACCTATTTTTCTTTTGTAGATCCATTTACAACCAATAGGTACAATACCCTCTGGTGGATCTACTAAGGACCAAACTTGGTTAGAATGCATTGAATCAATTTCTGAATTCATAGCATTCAACCATTTCTTGGAGTCAATGTCTGACATCGCCTCATCATAAGTCTTATGATCAATCAATTGATCCTTGTCCCCAACAGGAAACATTTCTTTTATATCCTCTATAAGCATACCCAAGTACCTTTCAGGAGGTTTGGAGACTCTAATAGACCTACGAGGTAGAAGAGCATTTATGTGTATTGGTTTATTAGGTTCGATCTGATCTCCAGCTAGCTGCTCTTCAAAGACTTTCTCATCAAGCATAATTAACCTCCCACTACCACCTTCTTGAATAAACTATTTTTCAAGAAATGTGGCATGTCTGCTCACAATCACATTATGATCTTCTGGAAGGTAAAATTAATATCCTAAAATTTCTTTAGGATATCCTATAAACCGAGCTTTCATAGATCTAGATTCCAACTTGTCCGCCATTAGTCTCTTGACATAGGTAGGACATCCCCAAATCTTGAAATGGGCAAGACTTGGTTTCTTACCATGCCAAATCTCAAATAGTGTGGTAGGAACAAATTTAGATGGAACCCTATTTAGAATATAAATTGAAGTTTATAGGGCATGTCCCCAAAGAAACAAAGGCAAGTCAATGAAGCTCATCATGGATTGGACCATATCTAATAATGTCATGTTTCTCCTCTCAGACACCCCATTGAGCTGAGGCGTACCAGGTGGAGTCCACTGTGAGACTATGCCATTGTCCTTAAGATAACCTAAAAATTCCCTACTAAGGTATTCTCCTCCTCGATCTGATCGAAGAACCTTAAGGGTTTTACCTGTTTGTTTTTCTACCTCATTTCTGAATTTCTTGAACTTTTCAAAAGCTTCATATTTGTGTCTCATAAGAAACACATAACCATACCGTGAACAATCATCAGTAAAGGTTATGAAGTAGTAAAAACAATCCATGGACTGTACATCAAATGGACCACACACATCAGTGTATACCAGGACAAGTAATTTTATGGCCCTTTCCCCATATCCTACAAAGGGTAACTTGGTCATTTTGCCTTGAAGACATGACTCATAAGGTGGGTATGATTCAAAATTAACTGAATCTAGAATCCCATCCCTTTCCAATTTGTTTATTCTGTCCTCACCTATATGACAGAGCTTTAGGTGCTACATGCATTTTTCATTTAGGTCATATCTAGGACGTTTATGTCCTATGGCATTCACTTCAATTTTCTCGTTAATATTCAAAGATGCATCAGCATGCAAATGATAGAGACTGCCAATTAAAATAGCTTTTGTAAATAATTTATTTCTTAAATAAATACTACAAAAGTCTTTATTGAATATAAATTCAAATCCTTCCTGTGCTAGCACAGAGACAGAAATCAAATTTCTACTAGCTCCAGGCTTAAAATAACAGTCACTAAGTTCTAATCTAAACCCTAAAGGTAATACTAAAGAATATGATCCAATGGCTTGAGCAACAACTTTTGCTCCATTTTCGACACGTAGGACCATCTCACCTTCTCTCGGCATTCTACTTCTTTTCAGGTCCTGCATTGAAATACATATATGAGCACTAGAGCCAGAGTCTAAAATCCAACTGGAAGTATATGAAACCATTAGGTTAGATTCAATAATGAGTATAGGCTTACCTTCAGAAGGTGCAACCTCCTTCTATTTCTTTAGGCTCTCCAGGTAGAGAGGATAATTCCTTTTCCAGTGGCCATCTGTATTACAGTGAAAACATTTCCCTTTGCTAATCTTGGCTTTCTTGGGAGTGTCCTTCTATTTGCTTTCCTTCTTCTGCTTCTTTGCAGGTTTCTTCTTCTTCCAAGTAGACTTTCTTTTGGAGGAAGACCGCTCCATAAAATAAACAGAGCCCCTTGAACTCTTCAGGGTCCCCTCATTGCTTACCAACATGTTCAATAATTCAAGCAAAGTGTAGTTCAACTTGTTCATATTATAGTTCATAACAAATTGAGAATATAAACTAGTCAAGGACTGGAGGATCAAATCTACTTGAAGCTCCTTATAAATAGGAATGCCCAGCTTCTCAAGCTGTTCAATATCCTTGATCATTGTCAAATAATGATCGTGCATTAACTGCCCTTCACGCATATTGTTGTTGAAAAGCCTTTTCAACACTTTGAAGCGTGCAATCCAACTTTGTTCACCATTTAACTCTTGTAGGTGAATCAAAATCGATTTAGCAGTTGGCATATCCTCATGTTGGCTCTGCAATTCATTTGACATTGAGGCCAACATATAACACTTAACCTTATTATCATCTTCCATCCACTTCTCATATGCAGTCGTTTGACGAGCATTTGGATGGTCAGGTAAGACAGGGGGTTCTTGGTCAAGCACATAGCCCAACTTCTCATAACTCAAAATAATTTTAAAGTTTCTCAACCAATCTTTAAAATTGAGGCCTACTTTATGTTTGTCTTTAGAATATAGACTAAGGGATTTAAAGCAGACATGGTTAACTGCAAGAGTAGAAGATTTAAATTAGATGCTTTTACTTAATTATAAGAATTATTCTAAGGTCTTTAAGAAATAATTTTAGAACTCCCACTATTTTCTCAGATCTCTCACACTCCCTGTGGAGATGCAAAAACCCTATGACTCTAGGTTTCTAGTGGGTGCTACGGTCCCATTGAAATGCAGCACCTCACCATATCTGGTTATTGGTAACACGCTACACCAATAAGTGGCCAACTCTTGTCCAATGTATCTAATACAAGTTATAGCTCTTGGTCTCTAAATCATGGAACCTCAACATGTCCGTTTATTGGTCCAATCATTAGTTAAGTCAGACCCACCATTCCTGCTAGACAAAGTCATCATTGAGTCCCTCGACATGCCCGTTTATTGGGCCCAACCCCATCAGTGCCTAGCAACATCTCATGCCTAATAGTGTGGTTGTGTCTTCTCGATGTAACTAGACCACTGTAACCAGCCGAGAATAATCAATACTAGTAGGACACCCACACACCTACAATGGTGGAAGACCTATGACTTAATATTTATTGGGAGCTTAAGTTTAGGTCTCTTCTAAATTGATCAGCCAAATCATAACAAACCAATTACATTAAGTCAGTACAGTCACATGTCTAACTAATTACATTTAGTTAGCACAATCTCATGTCTGACTAAAATTAGTTAGCATGGGTGAACTCAAATCAAAAGTGACCCTTTTGAAAACTTAGTCAACCAAATTGGCCAGATCAGTTTGATCCATGGGAGGGTTCTACCAATTTATCCTCTTTCCGCCAAACTAGTTGGTTGAGAAAGAGTTAGTTCCAATTAAAACCATGATCGAAACCTTCCTTAGACACCAATTGACTGATAAGATTCAATTAGGTCATCAATGATCTAGGCTCATCACTGAGCCAAATTAGGTCTTAACTTATCGATTCAAATGAATCGATCTGACCAGACTACATCTAAAACCAATTTTGAGCACACTTGACCTAACCCTAATCATCATCCGATTAGGTTAAGTCACTTGCTCAAAATCATATTTGGGTTACTTGTTAATCTAATCAAGCCCTAATTCCCGTAGCCCAATCACTAGACCTATTTTGTTCAACCCAAACCCTCATGCACCTAATTTGATTTTCTTGATCAAATCAATTTTAAAATTAGGTTTAAGTGCATGACATTAATGGCTTATGATCATGAATCACATTTAAGATCTAAACCCTAATTTTGTGCATCTCATACAATAACATATATAATCATAAATCGATCAAAACCATTTTGAAAACTCCTTTTCAAAACCAGGTATACATCAAAGTAGGACAACCTTTGCACTTTAGGGGATAAACCCTATAGCAGGACAACCTTATATCACTTTGTACATCCCTTGATCAATTTAATTTTTGATTATTAAATTTAGTTTTAGATCTGAAAATTATGATTTTATTTCAAAAATAATTTTTCAAAACATAAAATTCTATGCTTGAACAATCTCATGTTCAACATAGATCTGAAAAATCATAATTTTTCTAATTGATCTAAATATTTTTCAGATATGATTCTTATGCATGCATGTTAAAAGGAGAACCATGGCTCTAATACCACTGTTGGAATTCTTCCAGGAACAAAAAAATTGCAATCGAACAAGCATCAACAGCCTGTCGCAGTAGAAGCAGATATAAAAATAATTTATATCTAATCATGCAATTCATAAATAAATCTAATTTATTTATCATAAATTTCTAACATGCTGCAACATATGAAAAAAATATCAGATCTAAAATAAAAATTATTTTAAGCATAAAATACTTACCTGGATCACTATTTGGGATTGCTCTGAAAAACGTGCAGATCCGCTACTCAGAAGCTGGGATTCTGTCGGAGCCGTGCAAATGCCCGGCCTCTGCTGGTATCCACATGAAGCTTTCACAACTAAGTTGTAGAGGGCACCAGACTGCTAGAACCTTGCAGCCCTCTCCTCTTTCAGCAAATTATCTGCTTTAAAAATTATGCCGATCCGAATCTGGATCGACTTTCGACTTCTATCTTGCAAATCAGTCTATGCAAGATCTTTGGACCCTTTTCTCTTCTTTCTCTAGTTGAGCATCTCTCTAGACCTCACAGAAAGAAGAAGGAAACAAATAAAAGGGAGAGAAAGGACTTGGCACCAGGAGAGAGAACCTCAGGTGAAGATGTCCCAAAAGAAAGCTCATGGCCAAGAGGGATTTTTCACGGTGAAAAGAAATATTCTTCATGCCAAAAGTAATCTTTTATGGTTGGCCACTTTTTCTCCTATTTAAATTTAAGTTCTCCCAACCCATAAAAACAAAAGACCAATGTTTTAACTTCAACCGGTTGAAATTTAAGAGGAGTGAATGAGGACTCCTCCTTCTCATATTCCTCCATGCCAATTATGAATTAGCACCCACCAATTTCACGCTCCTCTTTTCTTTTGTCACACAAAATAAATTGGGGCCCACTTAGGCATGTGGAGGGAAGGGGAGACAAGGAGAGAGTCCCAGTCTAACTAGACTCTAGGTCTTGGTCCAAATGAAGTGATTTTACAATCAAACTGAAATCAATTTTAAATTCGATCAAACCATTTTGAAGCGAACATTGACCTGAATCAATTAGAATTAATTAATTGAGTCTAACTTAATTAAATTAAATCTAATTTAATTTAATTAATAATTAATCCATAATTAATTAATTGTAACATTTACAATTAAGTCAAATCTTAATTGTAAAACTTATAATTAGGTCAAATTGATTTGCTGATTGGTTATTTGAGCTCCTAATGTGTGTGACCCCTCAGGTCCTATCCTGTCTAGTAATGAGACATGCTATAATCTCCATTATACATCATCAAAACTCCTTTCAATGGATTGAAACAATTTCAGCTTAACCCTAATTAGGATCATCGATCCGAAAATGATCCTAACGGGCTCTCATAATTCACTAGTGACACCTAGCAGTATGTAGTGGCAACCCAGCAGAATAAGATTGGAATCCCTAGGTATAGTTACCATGTGATTCGGTTCCTCAATCAAAATCCTGACATGATGTTGGTTATGGATACTCGTCAAACCCATCAGTCATATGCTTAACCTAATTGACTCAAGTCAATTGTGATACTAATGAAAACACCTTTTTATTATCACCCTACTATGGCCATAGATTTTTGGACCTAGTCTCATTAAGCTTGCATAGGATTATTCCTTACTACTAAGACTGATAGATCCCTATAAGTGAACACCCTACTCCTACAATAAACTTACTGCAGCCAACGAACACTGCAAGGTCCCGTATGGATAGGAACCATGTGATTATGCTGTCAAACTATAGCAACCTTATTGTGAGTAGCTGAGACACTCTAGGTCAAGGAACTATTCACATGACAACAGTATCAAGAAGTTATCGACGAGTGAGTAGTCATCTGTATAACTTCTTGTACATGGTCATGCTCAGTACTGTTGATCTCTATCAACTACCTGCACTCTCACTCCAGTGTCATCACACTGTAAGTCAGAGACTCATCTACCCTAAAAGGGAAGAGATATGTGTACCGATTTTAATGGATCAATCCCCATCCTTGTGATATTCCAACAATCAAGAGTTTTTAGGAGTTAATATATAAAGACACATGCCTCAAATTCTCAACTCTTGAGAATATGTGTCATTATCCATTAACTCCATGGATGATTTATAGACACAACAATATGAATGAAACTAATGCCCTTTTATTAACAAGAAAAATTAAGTACAAAGTTCATGCTCTAAAATTAAAATGTGTCAAGCCAACATGGCTTTCAGGGCATACATCTAACACTTGGCTCAGACATTCCTCATTCATAGTCACTCTAACCCCTTTCATAGTCGAACTAACTCCATTTTCCTCTAAGGTTAGGTTTTCATGGAAGGATCTGACTAGGCTAGGGTATGTTGGCAAATCCAAAGTGTAGAAAAATTCTCAGCCCTAAGATTTAATCCAATTACCAATCTGAAAACCTTGGTTTTTTAAAAAAGTGAAATTGATCCAGTAGTCATGGGTCGGTTCCCCATCGGAATGATCAGTCGAGGCTGCACAAGGGATGGAGTTCGATCTTCCTGATTGACTTCTTGTACTTCCACTTCATCAGTCTGAGTCGGCTCTTCTTGCCATCTCTTTGTTCTTCTTTCTCTTTCAACAGTAGACTCAGCTCGATGAGATCACTTGCCAACAGCTTTCTTCGGAGCCACTAGGACCAATTTGGTTTGGATGGAATGGATTTTGGAAGAATGTAGGGTAGGAGTTTATGATTCTTGGCTTGGAGAGAGTGAGTAAGATCTCTGCTAGGGTTTAAGTGAACTTAAGGCTCTAAGAGGGGTTCTGCGATTTTTATATAAAAATTCTTAACCCGCAATTTAAGTAGGCTCGACTTGAGCACTGTAGCTCGAGTCGACTCGAACCAAAACTTCATAAAAGGTTCAAAATAGTTTTAAAATGGTTTCAAATGAAAGGTATACACTAAGAGAACTGGTCATTATTCTTAATTTGATGTTGGAGGATTTCTAGATAATGTTTTCTTAGTTTTGAAGAATTAGGTCAAGTTTTCTAAAATGGGTCACATAGACCTAATTCACCTCCAATCAATTGAAATCTATCTAAATTAAGAGGTTTAGTGAAAATATCAGCAAGTTGATTTTCAGTAGGAACAAATTCAAGCACAATATCACCATTCAAAACATGATCCCTAATAAAATGATATCTAATTCTATATGCTTTGTTCTAAAATGCTTAATTAGATTTTTAGACAAATTAATAGCACTTGTGTTATCATATTTGATAGGAATTTTGGATTGTGTAACACCAAAGTCTTCTAGTTATTGTTTAATCCAAAGTACTTGTGCACAACAACTCCCAGCAGCTACATACTCTTCCTCAGCAGTAGATAGTGCTACAGAATTTTGTTTCTTACAGTACCATGAGATTAAATTCAACCCTAGAAATTAGCATGTACCACTAGTCCTCTTTCTATCTATTTTGCATCCACCATAATCAGCATCCAAAAAACCAATTAAATTCAATGAAGATTGATTTAAATATCATAGACCTAAATTACTTATTCCTCTTAAATATTTTATGATTCTTTTTACAGCAAGCATATGTGATTCCTTTGGATTAGATTGAAATCTAGCACAAATACATATACTAAATAAGATATCAAGTCTACTAATAGTTAAGTACAATAGTGATCCGATCATACCTCGATAGAGCTTTCGATCAATGTTGTTACCATCTTCATCTTTATCTAATCTACATGTAGGACTCATGGGTATGCTTGCTTCTTTGCTTGTCTCCATACAAAACTTCTTCATAATTTCTTTGATGTATTTGACTTGGTTTATGAAGATCCCTTCCTTTGTTTATTTCACTTGAAGTCCAAGGAAGTAATTTAGTTCATCCATAAGGCTCATTTCAAACTCACCCTGCACCAACTCAGCAAATTCTCTACAAAGACTTTCATTAGTTGCACCAAATATAATATCAAAATAAATTTGTACAACTAACATGTCATTATTTTTCTTTTTGATAAACAAAGTTTTATCAACATTTCCTCTTACAAAATCATTTTTAAGTAAGAATTTGCTTAATCTATCATACCAGGCTCTAAGTGATTGTTTAAGTCCATATAATGCTTTATTGAGTTTAAAAACATGATTTGGAAAAGCATGACTTTCAAAACCTGGTGGTTGTTCTATAAAAACTTATTCTGATATAAAATTATTTAAAAATACACTTTTTATATCCATTTGGAAAAGTTTGAAATTCATGTAGTAAGCAAATGCAAGTAGTAATCTTATGGCTTCTAGTCTTTCTACAGATGAATAGTTTCATCAAAGTCTATTCCTTCCTCTTGGTTATACCCTTTGGCTACTAATCTAGCTTTGTTTCTAACTACATTACCTTGTTCATCGAGTTTATTTCTATAGACCCATTTGGTTCCTACAATGGGATGGTCAGATGGTCTATCAACTAAAGTCAACACATTATTTCTTTTAAACTGGTTTAGTTCTTCATGCATAGCCATCATCTAGTTTGGGTCATTTTCAGCTTCTTCTAAACTATGTGGCTCTATTTGTGATACAAAAGCTAGGTAATCATGTGCATCTCTATGTGATGACCTAGTCCTAACACCTTGAGAGGGATCACCTATGATTAAATCTCTTGGATGAGAAGTTACATACCTCCATTCCCTTAGTAGATCAGCATGATCCTTACTTACCATTTCTTCTCCTTCTTGAGTTGGTCTTTCTTGAATGCTCTATCTTCTATTTTCTTTTGAAGTATACTTGCATCATTATCTATACACTCTTCTTTCTTGGAAGGTGAGGGGTTAGTTTCATCAAATATAACATGTACTGATTCTTTCACAATCAATGTTCTTTTATTAAATTCTCTATATACTTTGCTATATATTGAATAACCAAGGAAAATTGTTTCATCAGATTTAGCATCAAATTTTTCTAGATTATCCTTTCTATTATTCAGCACAAAGCATTTACAAACAAAAATATGAAAATAATTGATATTTGGTTTCTTTTCATTCTAAAGCTTATAAGGGATTTTTTAAAAAATTGGACGTATCAAAACACGATTCAAAATATAACAAGCAGTATTCACCGCTTCTGTCCAAAAGTACCTTGGAAGATTGCCTTCACATAACATTGTTTGGGCTATCTTTTTCAAAGTTCTATTTTTTCTCTCTACAACACCATTTTGTTGTGGTATTTTAGGAGTGGAGAAGTTATGATCAATACCATTTTCTATGCAATAATCATCAAAAAATTGATTTTCAAAGTCCATGCTGTAATCACTTCTAATAGAAATAATTGAAAGGTTTTTCTGGTTTGAAACTTTTTTATGAAATTTTTGAAAGACTTTAGAAGTTTCATCTTTATGTGTAATAAACAAGATCTAAGTAAATCTTGAAAAATCATCTACTATTACAAGAGCATATTTCATACCACCTAGGCTTGTGATCCTAGTTGGTCCGAATAAGTCCATGTGAAGTAGTTCAAGGGGTTTAGAAGTTGAAATCATATTTTTGGATTTAAGATTTTTCTTAGTTTGTTTACCCATTTTGCAAGCATCATAAACATGTTCAAAATCTATGTTAAACTTAGATAAACCTCTAACAAGATTCTTGGAAATCAATTTGGCAATAGTATGCATGCTAGCATGACCTAATCGTCTATGCCAAAGTAACTAAGACTCCTTGGTCCTAGCATTCATTGCTACTAGACTGGACTACTAGACATGGCTAGATCATTCAGATCTATCACATAAATATTTTCAAGTCTATGTCCAATGAATTTGTTACTAGAATCAAGTGAGTTTGTTACTATACATATAGATGATTCAAAGACAACCTTGAAGCTTTTATCACATAATTGACTAATACTTAACAAATTATACTTCAATTTGTCTACTAGCAATATATTTTCAATAAAAGTAGAGGGGGTTAATTTGATCTTACCAATACCGATTATTTTTTCCTTGCCATTATCTCCAAAGGTTACCAAACCTCCTTTCATCTCTAGGGTGATGAATTAATCCTTGTCACCCGTCATATGTCTTGAATAGCCACTATCGAGATACCATCTTTTCTTCATTTTTTGGGCTGCAAGACATTCCTGCAAAATAATTAATAAGTTCTTTTAGGTACCCAAGCTACCTTGGATCCTTGCAGGTTAGCAGAGATGGTTCCTTTGGGAACCCAAATCTTTCTAATTTTATTCTTTCCATTTACATTTTTCTTTAATGGATTGCATTGGAAAAATTTATGTCCAACCCCATGACATGCATAACAAACAATTCTAGTATTTTAAAAAGATATAAACTTTGAAGTTCTAAATGTAGAAGCATGTGACACAAAAGCATTTTGAGAAACAGATTTTGGTACAAATGCTTTTGAAGATACAAATCCAGTAGCTGAAATTCCATTTAAATTTGAAGAATTATAATCGATTCTAGTCTTGTTACCTGAAATTCTTTGCTCTTTCAAAATTAACTCAAGCTTATTTGAACTTAAGGTAAGCTTTTCAACCAAAGGCTTGAGATTTTCCATCTCCTTTTTCAAATCAGAATTTTTTCAATCAAAGCTTTATTTTTCTCAAGATATGGATTTTTCTCAATTTCTAAAGCTTTGTTATTTTTAGAAAAGACAGTTAATTTCTTTTGCAATAATTTGTTCTTTTCTAAAATCTCTTCCTTTTCTTTTACTAAAGAATCATTAATATTCTTTAAAGCTCTAATTTTTGTACCAGCCTTTTTAAATTCACAAAGCAAATCATGGAATGCAGAATTCAGTTCATCGATAGTAAATTCAGGTT
The DNA here is from genome assembly GCA_021397845.1 of Areca catechu. Lineage (NCBI taxonomy): Eukaryota > Viridiplantae > Streptophyta > Magnoliopsida > Arecales > Arecaceae > Areca > Areca catechu. The sequence goes on from CM038045.1 coordinate 99,834,331, forward strand.
GAGGTTCAGGGAATATTAGCTCATCTTCGAGATCCATAAGATATAGATTGGTAGTTTTTGTGGTCTCTTCCTCTTTTGTTGAAGTCGACTCCTCACTGTTTCTCCAAGTTGCAACCATCACTTTCTTTTTCTTCTTCTTCAATGTTTTCTTGAGTAAAGGATAATCGGGATGGATATGCCCTGGTTTCTTATACTCATAGCATGTGGGCATTTGTTCCTTCTCTTTTTCTTGTTTCTTGTCCTTATTTTGTTCACCTCTCTTGTGAAACTTTCTGAAGTATCTTCCTTTTTTCTTTCTCATAAATCTTCTAAATCTTCTCATGACCATAGTGATATCTTCATCCTCTAAGTCATCTTCGGAGGAGGAGCATTCATCATCCGATTTCTTATCTTGTTTCTTTGATTATGATGCAACTTTGAAGGCAATGGTTTTCTTCTTTTTCTGATCATCTTCAGTCCTATGCTGCATGGCCAATTCATAAGTGATGAGAGAACCCAGCAGTTCATCCAGAGTCAGTGTATTTAGATCTTTTGCATCCTAGATAACAGTTACTTTAGGGTCCCATTTGTCTTGAAGTGATCTTAGAATCTTCTATACTAAGTCAACATTAAAATAAACCCTGCCAAGACTTTTCAAACCGTAAATAATATCTGTAAATATTGAAAACATGGCAAAGATAGTTTCAGTTTGCTCCATCTTAAATAATTCATAGCTATGTACTAGAAGATTGATTTTGAAGGTCTTCACTTAGGAAGTTCCTTCATGGGTCACTTTGAGTTTATCCCAGATTTATTTTGTGGATGAGCAAATAGAAATTTGGTTGAACTCATTTGCATCCAAAGCACAATATAATAAGTTCATGGCTTTGGCATTCAGTTATCCCATTTTCATGTCATGATCATCCCAATCCTCTTTAAGTTTTAGGACATCCACGCCATCAATTTTAATCATAGATATTTTTGGACCCTTAAGAATGACCTTCCATAACTGAAAATCAATAGCTTGAATATATATCTTCATTCTAGCTTTCCAATAAGAATAATTCATGCTAGTGAATAGCGAAGGTCTATTAGTGCATTGGCCTTTGACCAAGGAAGTACTCATGGGATAAGCCATTAATCTTTACTCTAATTAAGTTTAGAGACTCTGCTTTGATACCAGTTGTCGCCCAGGTGGCTTTCCCAAGAGGGGGGTAAAATAGGAATTTAAAAAAATTAATCAGTTATATGCTCTTTTAAATTTACTTTAGTGATAGGTGCTGTGTTTCAAATAATTAAGAGCGGAAGTAAATACAAACAAAGAAAGCACAATGCAAACATAGTAAATTTATAGTGGTTCGGAGCACCCTTGCTCCTACTTCCACTATCCAAGATACCACTTGGGGTTTCGACTATATTCACTACCGAAATATAGTCGAATTATTTTACTAGGCTCACAATCCAAAACCCAACTTGGTTTTTCAACCGGGCTCACCAAAAATCTAACACTTGGTTTTGAACAGGATCACCAAGAACCTAACCTTGGTTTTGACCAGGCTTACCAAAAACCCTTACAATATTAGTTTTAAAATGGGATCACTAACAACCCAACATGGTTTTTAAACCGGACTCACCAATAACCCACAAACTCACAAAGAGTTAAAAGAAAGTAAGCAACTAATGACAAACCCAAGTTGTCTGATGGTTGCAGTTGCAGCTCAAGAAAAGCCTTCTTAAATGCACTTTAATGCACTTCAATGGCTTCCTCTTCTTCCTCAATAAGTGCTTCAAGCTTCTGGTAGGAGTTGGTGAAAACTTGAAGGCTGACTTGAATGTTCTTTTAGTGCTCTCTTGCTCACAAGCTCTTTTAATGTTCAATTAAGCATTAGCTTCTTCAAAGGTTGTACAAATCCCATATTTATAGTCTTGTACTCTTCTTGGGTGGATATAGTCATTATAAACCATTAGAACTTGACATTTGACCATTGGAGCACTTTTTCAATTCAAAAATGAAGTTTTGGAACTAGCCGTTACCTGCCTGGAATCGACGTTCGAGTCAGCTCGTCACAATCGAGTCAGCTCAGATCCTTAGTGTCGATAATTCCTTACTCTGGTTGAGTCGGCTTGCCTAAGTCGAGTCAGCTCGGATTCACGGGTCTTCAAAGTTATACTCTGGAGGAGTCGGCTCGAGTTTTTTTGAATCGGCTCTCCTGGCTATTCTGTCAGAACTGATTTTTCTGGACTCTAAAGGAATCGGCTTGGATGCCTAAAGGGCCGACTCGGATGCCTGACAGAATAGTTGAGTCAGCTTGGACTACCTTCAGGTTGGCTCGCCTATCTGATTCAAGAAATGATGCTCTGGATGAGTCAGCTCGGATCTCTGCATGCTAGAATCCTTCAACCATGCCACGAATCAGAGTTGGCTCTCTTCATGTGAGTTGGCTCTCTTCATGCGAGTTGGCTCGAGTGAGTTTACAACAAAAACTTTAACTCTTCTCCAAAATTCATCTAGAAACTCTTCAACACTTAAAATCTTCCCAACTCAACTAATAATAAATTCTAAAGGAATTTAAGCTTGAAAAACATAAAGAAGTAACCCTTTTTTTATGAGTATTACATCAATCTTTTTTTGGGTTCTCTTTACATGAAATATTTACAACGCAACACATAACAAATAACAAGGTTGTAGGAGTTTCAATTGGGCATTAAGATCATCCTACAAAAACTTGTAATTCACTTGAAGAGTTGTTAGTAAGACAAATACATGCTCCAATGTTTTGTTATCATCAAAATCACTCAAGGGGTCAATACCTCATCATAGACTTAGGGAAGTTAGTGGGAGGATTGGTCCATGTTCTCTTCTCTTTTCCAAACTTTTGATAAAAATCTCTAAATTATTAGATCCCTAAAATGACTAAGTTATGGAGATAACCAAGTTATAGCCTCCCATTATGAGGATGGTAATGGGTTCAATAGTTAACATGATCATTGAAGGTCCAAAGACCAAGAGTGCTCATTTGGCTATTAGAATTATCATTCACATTATGATGATTCAGGTATGGCTCTCTTAACAATGATCAGGTGGGCTGAGCCATACTCGAACTTGGTTATTCATTGGTTAAAAATACTAAATTCTATCATGTTGATGGTTAGACCTAACCAAGACATTCAGTGGAGGAGCCACATGCCTGCTAGAGAGGTGTCAGGACAAAGTTGAATTTTAGAAGTTGTTTAGAGAAATAATTGGTGGAGAACCTATCTTTAGATCCACATGGATGGGCTGAGCCAGACTCAGGCTCTGGTGTAGTCTATAGGATTCTAGCACTAGCCAGGTGGTTCGAACACCAGGGCTAGAAAGAAACGACAAGTTAATCCCAGTTCCCTATGGATCACCTGTGACTAAGCCCTAAATCCCAATTTCTATTGAGTCCTGTACAAGCCTGGACCTATGAATAAGCCCCAAAACCCAATTTCAATTAAGTCCTGTATATACAAGCCTAGTCAATTTAATTTTTTGTTTTGACTTGTTATGCCTTAGTAATTTGATCAAATTGGGTTCAATTTGATCAAGTTGGGCAAATTAGTTTCAATTGAGTCTTGTAATTAGTTAGGGGATCAAGTCCAATTCAAGAATGCAAGCCAAGAAGGGACCCATTTCATACGCCATCACATCTTGGACACCCCATATTGCCACATCATCATCTTGGACACCCCATGCCATGTCCATGCCATGTCACCATGTCTGCCACGTAACCTTGCTATGTCATCATGACACCACACGCCATGTCACAATCCATGGTCGGCCACAAGGATTCAACATGGCACCAATTCAAGAAGCCAAGTTTAAGGGGTTTCATGCTACAAGAATCCAAGAAATCAAGAATTCAAGGAGTTCAACAAATTCAAGAGTTCCTAATTATCCAAATTCAAGATTTCATCATGGATGGCTGCCCATCATCAATTCAAACCAAGGAAGAAAGGAGTCTTTGTCACCCATCTTATTCCAAATGTTGTCGCCCAAATGAAAGGAGTTCAAGAACATCTAAATGCTAGAAGCCATGACTCCAAGAGGGAGTTCAAAAGGTGGTTGACACCCAAGGGAAGCCAGTTCCAAGAGACTCTTTCCCTTCCAACAAGAATTCAAGAAATTGTAACCCTTAATCATCTTCCTTGTAGTTCATGAGGGTCTATAAATACCACCCTCCAGGCTCCCTTGTAATTCAATTTGATTTTGCTGAAATAAAGTTGAGATTTTTCTCTTCAATCCTTTACTGTGAGAGCATCGAACTTCGAGAGGGAGCAGACATGAGGTCCTTAGGTGTGAGGCCTAGTTATCAATCCACCATCCATCCAAGAAACCCTACACCACCTTATTTTCTTCTCTTCCTTCTTTCTTTCAATTCTTTCCACCTTCTGCACCTTCTAACATCTTCTTCTTGATTGATTCTAGGTGATCAAGATCTGAAGTGAAGGTTTTCTTTACCTTGGAACTGACTGCGTTAAAGATTGAAACCCGAAGATCGATAATCTTGAAGTTATGCCATGAATCCTAGAGTGCTGAAATCGATCTACATCAAGAGTGCTTCAAATCCTCGTTGGTAAGCAAAACCCCTCCTCAACTCTTTAGTTTTGATTCTTGAAAGCAATAATCCTAGTTTAGGTGATTTCTTAATCATCGGGTCATGTTTTCTTGATCAGTTTCATGATTCTACATTGCAGGTATCGAACTAGTTACCTAGTTGATTTCATTTAGGTTCTTTAAGTTCTTTATTCTGAGATTTGCTAAATTAATTGATCATTGATCTTATCTAAAAAAACTTTAGGATTATTAGAATTAGTTTTGCATATCTCATCCCGCATCACTGAGAAATTAATGCAATTTCTCGGATTGGAGGTAGACGCTACCAATTCGAACAAAATAGTGGGAGAACATTTAGAATAAAGTCCAAGTCTTTAGGATTAAATAATTCATATACTAATAAGTCTTATTTTCTTTTCTTTTTAGTTAAAAATGATCAATATATTGATGCTCTATCTATTGTTGGACACTGAAAAGCCAACAGGACCTAATTTCAATAATTGGTATCAAAAATTGAAAATCATCTTAGAGCATAAATGGATCTTGTATATGCTGATAGATATAACACCTAAGGAGCCCACTCCTAACATTCAAGATCTGGTTAAAGACACTTAGTAGTTGTTCAATAATCAAACCATAGTTCAATGCATTATGTGAGCATCTATAATTATCGAACTCAATCACAAATTCAAGGATGCTCAACCACAAGATATGCTTCAAGTATTGAAAGAATCTTTTGGCACTCCCGATGATATTAAAAGGTACAAAATTTTTTATACTATCTTCAATGCTAGGATAAAGAGGGGCATTTTTTACTAATCATATATTATACATGATCGAACTGATCGAGCATCTTAGCAAACTTGAGTTTTTCTTGCATGAGCAACTTAAGAGGGATGCAATCCTAAATTCCTTGTCAAAGTCATACCTTAACTTTCTTAGTCATTACAAAATGACTAAGCATATAATAAACCATCACTATCCACTGGGGTTGCTATAGCTTCTAAGAAGGATCATTAGCTCCACAAGGGGCCAGTAAGTATAGTAGAAGAATCTACTTTGACAAGGCATCATCGCTTCAAAAAAGAGAAGAAGAAAAATAAGAGAAGGTAGCCAAATCAGACCAAGAAGATGATGTTCGACTAGAGTCAAGCAAAATACTTCTTCTATAAGAAGCAGGGATACTAGAAGAGAAATTATCCTCTTTACATTGCCTTGCTAGACCCGAACAGGCCAAGGAAGGCGAAGAACCAGCAAGCGGTTGCTAGATAAGGTACTTATATGATAACACCTTGTAATTTTTTTATTTATAATACTACTACTTGAGTATTAGATACTAGAAGCCCTATTAATATTTATAATTTATTGCAGGGACTTAGGGTTAGTAGAAGATTTGAAGATGGAGAGAGATTCCTAAATGTTGAAGATGAAAAAGCAATTCCAATTCTAGCTTTAGAAATATCAAGCTTGTATTCAATAAAAATATCATTATTTTAGATGATTTTTATTATTATCCTAGGTTTATAATGAATATTACTTTTGTAGGCCTTTTGGCCAAGAATAATTTTTATTTATCAATAAAAGATTATTATTGTGATATCATTTTAAATGGTGTTAGTATGGTACGTGGATATTGAAAATGATATTTTTATTTTATCACAGCTTATTAGTATAGTGTACATATCTAGCAAATGTACTAGATTAGATAATGTGTATGATATCTACCTTTGGCATTGTAGGCTAGCTTATATTAACAAGAATAGGATAAACAGTTGAGACTAGAAGGTTTCCTTGAGGTCAGTGATTGTGAATCATTGCCAACCTATGAATCTTGCCTTCTTGGAAAGATGACCAGGTCATCTTTTATTAGAAAAGGTGAAAGAGCCACTAAGGTTTTGAGTCTAGTACATACTGATGTATGCAGACTAATAAACATCAGTGCCAATGATGGGTATATCTATTTCATTACATTTATAGATGACTCTTCAAGGTTTGGTTATGTCTATCTTATGAGATATAAATTTGAATAGTTTGAAATGTTTAGATGATATCATAATGAGGTAGAGTATAAACTAAAAAGTATATTAAAACTCTTTGATTGGATCAAAGAGGGGAATGCCTTACTAGTGAGTTTCTAACTTATATAGAGGAGAATGGGATTCACTTTTACTAGATACCTACAGAGATATCTCAATTAAATGGAGTGTTTAAAAGAAGGAATTGAACTTTGTTAAATATAGTTCGATCCATGATAGGCTTTGCTAGTCTATTGATCTTCTTTTGGGAATATGCTCTTAAGTTAGCCTATTACTTATTAAATAAGGTTCTGAGTAAGTCTGTTGGTAAAATGTCATATGAGATATGGATAAAATGTAAGCCGGTGCTCTAACATCAAAAGTCTGGGGGTGCCTAGCTATATCAAACATTTAAAAATGGATAAGCTTGGACCTAGGTCTGACAAATATATTTTCATTGGGTACCAGAAAGAGACTTGGGATATTACTTCTACCATATTGATGAATAAAAATTCTTCATCAGTAATAGAGTAGTCTTTTTAGAAAAGAGTTCCTTAGAAAATAAACTAATACCACTAAGGTTGAATTTGAAGAAGTTTGGTAGGTAGAAGAACTAACACCATTGACTGAACCCACAAAACTAGATTTGATTGGATCAAACCTGGAGCCCATTATAGATGCACCATTAAGGAGATCTGGTAAAGTACCACATCAGTCACATAGATACTATGGTTTCTTGGTCCAAAATGGTGATCCTATTGAACTTAATAAGAACAATGAGGATCTAATCTCCTATATGGATGCAATGTAGAGTGCCGACTCTAAGAAATGGCTAAAAGCCATGAAATTCGAAATGGAGTTCATGAAAGTCAATGATATATGGATACTCATCAATCCACTTGAAGAGGTAAAACCTATAAGGTACAAGTGGATTTTCAAAAAAAAGGGGCACAAATGAGAAGGTGGAAACCTATAAAGCCCATCTAGTTACCAAGGGATATCGTCAACATTATAGAATTGACTATGATGAGATGTTTTCACCATAGCAATGCTCAAGTCTATTTAGATCATGCTCATGATAGCGGCACATCTTAATTTTGAGATTTGGTAAATGGATGTGAAAACTGCTTTTCTAAATAAAGAGCTAGAAGAAGAGGTGTATATAATACAACTTAAAAGATTCACATCCATAGATGAATCAAAGGTGTGCAGACTTTAGAGATTCATTTATGGATTGAAGTAGGTATCTCAGAGTTGGAACATGCATTTTAATAAAGTGATCAAAATGTATGACTTCATTAAAAAAATGAAGAAGAGCCCTACATATACAAATAGGCTAATAGTTTAATAGTAATATTTCCTATTTTGTTTGCGGATGACATTCTCTTAATCGTGATGATATTCCTACGTTGCAAGGATAAAAGTATGGCTATCTTCTCAATTCTCTATGAAGGACTTGAAAGAAGCATCCTATATCCTAGGGATGAAGATCTATAGGAATAGATCTAAAAAGTTACTAGGGTTAACCTAGTCCATGTACAATGAAACTGTGCTAAAGTGATTCAGCATGGTGAATTCCAAGAAAGGCTATATTTTGATAGGTCATAGAATTAATCTCTCAAAGAAGGATTGTCCAATAAGTCCTCTAGAGAAAGTGTATGAGTAGGATTCCTTATGCCTTACTAGTAGGATCTATTATTTATACTATGATATGTATGAGACCAGATGTGGTATACTCACTAGTAGTGAGTAGATACCAATCTAATCCAGGTGAGAATCATTAAAAGATTATAAAAAAAGCCTTAAATATTTAAGAAATATTATGGACTAGTGGCTTATTTATGGAGATTCTGACTTAAAACTAGCCAGTTATACTGACTTAATTTTTAATCAGATAGGGATGATAGTAAGAGTATGTCAGGTTTGCCTTTAACCTGAATAGAGGAGCTATCTGCTAGAAAAATTTTAAGCAGCATATAGTTACCAATTCTATATGCAAGGTGGAGTATATTGTGGCATCCGATATTACAAAAGAAGTTATTTGGCTATGAAAGTTCATCATCAAGCTAGGAGTGGCACCCTCTATTGATAGCCTGGTTTTCTTATATTGTGATAGCACTGGGGCTATAGCTTAAGTGAAGGAACCAAAGGCTCATCAGCAAACCAAGCACATTCTGTATCGTTACCACCTTGTATGGAGATAGTGGATCGATGTGACATTGACCTTCAAAAGATTGATAGAAAGGAGAACTTAGCTAACTCATTTTTTTACTAAAACCCTCAGAATCAAAGAGTTCGATGATCACAAGTGAAAAATGGATATTCAATATTGTTCTAATTAGAACTAGTCCAAGTAGAAGTTGTTAGGATATGTATCCTAGAATCAATCATGTGGGTTGTAAATAGTTGTGCTCATTATAAATTTGTACATGAATCATTAATTAAATAGAAGCTATTTTTGGAAGTTGATCATTTTTTTATACATTTTTCTTTGAACTCTTCTGTGATGAAGTCCTTAGAACTACTTTTATTCAATAAAGAAGGATTTTGTTGTGTAGTTCTTAAACATATTCCAAATTCTTATTACCTGGATGATAATATTTATCAAGCACAGGTCATCATATACATATGGGTTGGTTGTCCTCATAACTAAGTATGAAAACATTGGTATGGTATGCAGGCGAGTGTAGGGATACACTGCACTGAACGTGACCAACTCTGAATAGTACTCTGCTATCAAGAGTTTCTCTTAAAAGGATATGGATACAAATATCCCTCCAATCTAAGATTACCATAGTAGCTTGCAAGCACTCACTGTACTTAGGTACTCGACTACCTAAATTTTTAATCTAGTGATGGAAGGTTACTACGTGCAGCAAGTACTTGTTAAGTCGGTGTGTGAGTCAAGATAAAATTGGCTACTCTAAGTTATTAATGAAAATGCTTGGCTATTTTCAATTTATCAAGACCTTGGCCAAGGCAGTCCATGTGAGGAGTCATAGGATTTATTAGATTAAGATACATTTGGATGGACTATTTGAGAGTTGACAGTTGACTCTTAAGTAATCTTAAGTATTAGGTCAAAGGGATGAATTATACGGTAACCATATGCCTGGATTCTTGAATATTACTTTGCAATCATTCAACCTATCTGAACATCGGGTACTATTGCAAGATAGTCATATCAATTAGTTCAGGAATTGATTCTTAAGATACCGACTTAGTGTTCGAACCTATCGGGTCACATATATAAGAAGTTTCTGACCGATCATGATGGATGATTAACGATTAAGAATCATTTAGTGGAAAAATTATAAATATGATTAATAACTAATTTTATACAAATATTATAAATTAATAATTGATTAATTAATTATAAAAGGATTAATTAGTAACTAGATTGATAATTAGTTCAATTTGATTAAGCAAAGAGGTTTAGGTCAAGTCTAATCAAATTTGGTTCAATTATATTTTACCTAATTAGGTTATATGAAGACCTAATTGCTAAGGAATTTTAAATTTTTGTTTGATCCTAACTTGGATTAAATCAATTTTTAATTTGATTAGCATTTAATTAAGTTAATTCAAACATAATTGGATTAGGTTTAGTTAATTATATCAATGCATGCTGATTTTGTTTTATATTCTGCATATCATGTTACGATCCTTGTAGGGTTTACTTGATTTGATCTATATGTATGATTTTATGTTTAAAATAGTTTTAAATCAGATTTGTTTTCATTGTAAATTATAAAAAGAAATCATGCATGAAATCCTAGGTATTTTTTCTAATACAGAAACCTGGCGGCCAACCCTAACAAAATCCTAATAAACCAATGACAAATTCATAACAAACTAAAATACCCCATACAAACCAAGCTCATGATTTAAGATCTATGCATGAACCAGAAACAAAAGGAAATGCACCCCATTCTCGATACACCCATACATACATCCAGGTAAAATATAAAAAAATGAAATACATGGATTTATATCAATATAATGCTGGGTGATGTCCTCATCAATTTTTTCTAGGGTCGGGGAACTTGACTCCATCAAGTCAGGTTCCATGCTGCCCTGGAGGTACTCAAAAGATCTGGGTCAATTCTTTACAACTCCTCTCGAGTAATCCAAGAATCCTCTGACTCTAGCCTGCCTTGCCAGTGAACCAAATAATAATGGTAGTCCTGACCTCGAGTGGACTTGATCTGCTCATCAGGAGATAATCAACACATTATTCTTTTCTCTCAATTAGGCTTGTAGGTACTCAAGAGGAGCGTTTGATGAGGACATCACCCAGCACAGATCTTGATGCATATCCTTAAGTATATATTTATATTTTTTATTTTATTTGGGTGTATGGGGATTGGGCATTTTATTTTTATTTTTATTATTCTTGTAACCAGCTCATGCATGGATCTTGAAGCATGAATACTGGATTAGTCTAGAGTTTGTTTTAGATTAGGCTAATTATTTCGGATTGATTTGAGTCTTAGAGTTCTGATTTATCTAGCCTCCAATTTGTTGGAGAATCCAAGAGTTTTGATCTCAAATTTATGGAGGCCTAGGGTCTATTTAAAGAAGTCCTTATATCAAATTAGTGATCGACAATAATTGAATAAAAAAATAGTCCTCCCGACTCCCTCCTCTCCTCTTATTCTCCTCTCTTCTTCTCCTTCTTCTTCCTCTCTTTCTCTTTTCTCTTCTTCTTCCCGTAATCTTCTTCTTCCTCTTTCTTCTTCTCTCTCTATTTCTACTTCTGCTCTTCCCCTTCTTCTCTTCTTCATCTTCTTCCACCTCTATTTCTTCTTCCACCCTTCTTCCTCCTCTATTTCTTCTTCCACCTTGCTACTTCCTCTTCTTCTCTAAGCTCTAGTAAACTAACTTTGAAGCCTCCCAACACAACCGAACCTAGCCTCCCACCACTGAACCACTTAGCTACGAGACACCATCGCACCCCCCCTTTCCCCTCTGTATGAACACTGCCCCCTCACCCCATCTCATTTGGCCACCTCCCATGCTTCCTCATCTATGATTGACACCTCCATTGCATTTAAGTCATCATCCATGCCTTCTCCACCATCTCCCAAGCATCGGCTCCATCATCCTCTACCCTCCCATTTGGTCCATCTACCACCTCCGGCATTACCACAACTACTCCAACATTGCAATAGCACTCATAATGCCCCACAGCCACCATGACCTCTTTCTTCCTTCCAACCAGAGAAGATCCTTACTAGAGAATGCCACCTTCTCCTTCATCTACCACCATCGACGGAGCCTCTGCTCTACAAATCATGTTAGTCCTCCCATCTGAGCACCCATGCCACCATCGACAGTCAACCAAGCACCACCCACCCACCTTCCGATCCACCGATCCCACTAGAGAAGCCATCATTGCCAACATGCCCTCTTCAAACCCCTCAATCATGCCAAACCCATTCCATCTACTGCCTTCTCCCTCCTTAAATCTAAGGATAACCCACTACAGTCCGATGCCCCATCCACCATCGCCAACCTCTACCCTCGTGTTGCCCTGCCGCCATCGAGTCCACCTTCATGCAGTCGTGCTATGCCTGTGCCACCATGCCACTACCCCCAGCTCCTTTGGTCCAACTGGTGGGGACACCAGGATCAGGCACATATCACTGGATCCCATATGGTTACTAATTAGGGTTTTAGAACCTTAGTCATGTGTCATAATTTTGTAAGCAAGTAAGATTGAGTCTTGTAATAAATTGAGACTAGTTAATTGTATCTCAAAGCTAGTCTAGTATTGAGTCCTGTATTTTAGTATGAGTCCAGTATTAGTCCAGTACATGTACAAGAGAGGAGGATACCCTATTTTGGAGTCCCACCAGGCCTCATCCAAAAGTTAGAGGCTACTACATTAGCTTATTGGATTTTGTGTGACACCCTAGGATCCAAGATGCCTTCCGGATAACCTAGATTCCCACCAGATGCTTTCCAAATGCCTAGATTCCCAAACCAAGGCACCCATGATTCCAGAGGTCCATCTGCATCCCAGCCTAAAAGAAATCAGCCATGGTGCTAGGCCCAAGATCAAAGAACCAAGATTCTAGGTATATTCTAGCCTGGAACCAAGATTCCAGGTATATGCTAGCCCAGGCATCCCAAGCTTCCAGGGGGCCCAAAGCCCATGTGCCCTAGCCTCTTGGCCGCCCACTCTTGCTACCGATGAAGCCCACACACCAAGGAGAGGCATCCTTGATGGTTGACCGGTCCAAGGATGGAGGAAGAATCCAAGTGGAAGTAGGAAAATAACTTTTTCTTTCATTCAACTATGTACTCCTAGTTCTAGGTTAATATTGTAGTCCTTCTCCTACTCAAAGCTTGTAAACCTATCCTAACTAGGAGAGAGCTACAATCCTAATAAGGAGAGGGCATGGGAACTCTATAAATACCCCACCCCTCCTCCTCTTATAATCAATCAACTCTTATGAAATAAACTCTGCTGAATTGTTTTGCAAGTCTGGTGTTCTTGGGTTTTGTTTGTCTTTGGTTTTGGTTCTTGTTCTTTCCTTGGCCGTCCCCTATTCCTTGGAGTTCCCCATGCCTAAGAATCTTCCCAAGCCTTCAAGCAGTAGCCACGGCCTTGAGAATCACTCCAGGAGCATCCTCAGATAACTGGATCCCATCTTCTCCAGGACACCTGCAACAACTGCCCTAATCCCCTCCTTCTTATTTCCATCTTCTTATTTTTTTCTTTGCTTACCTATTCGTGCCTAACCTTGATGTATTGCAGGGTCCTAGAGATGTTTTTCCTCCCCAGAGGAGGCTTTTTTTGCCTTCAGACTGGGTCTAGATCGCCTTCAGATTTGGGAACCAAAGGCTTATTCTTCCAGGCACCATCTAGAGTGTTAAGGGATCTCTTCTTCAAAGGAACTGCAATCACTGCCTGGTAAAAGCCTTCCCCCTCTGAGTTTTGACCTAGTGATAGGTATGCTATCCTAAACCGGGAGTTTCTCAATTCTCGAGTCCTGGCTTTATTATTCTGAGTAAGTTATTTTGCGGGTATGATATTTTCTTGCATTACTAGTCTTCTTGCTGGTTCTTTACTTATTTTCGGGTCTTTAGCCACTAAATTAAATTCTAAAAAAATCTTTAAAAAATTAGTTTTCTATTTGGCATCAATCCTCGGATTGTCCTGCATCAATTTGGTATCAGAGCAGGTTTAGGATAGTTTTCACCTGCATTAGATTCATAAAACCCTAATTCCTAAAATTTCTGCATCATATCACTTACATTAGAGGTCTAGGTTTTGATCAATTTCGACATCTTAAACATTCTATTTTTCCATGAAATTTGCACATCATGTCCTCTATTAATTAATTTTATAGAAACCCTAATTCCCTAAAATTTGGCATTTTAGAAACCCCAACTGAAATCCTGAGATTTCTGCATCAGTCCAAAAACCCTAGGATTTGCATCATCATCTGATTTTTGTTTTGCATCAAAGTTGGTAGAGTTCATCATCACCGTCCATCCTCTATTTTGTAATTTTTTAGATTTTTGTCTGCATCAGTAACTATGTCAAATTCTGCATCTCTCACAACCCTAATTTTCTAATTTCTGTCAATTATGCACTTTGACTGAACCAAACCTAATTAACTACCAAACCCCTCAAATCTCAAGCCTAAACTTTGTTTGAAAACCCCATTAACTTAAATTTAATTTGTCACATCATAAAATAATTAAAAAAATATTTTATTTTTCTGATTATTTTAGATTGCATCAGGACCATCAATTGCCATGATCTCTTTAACCTAATCTTAAGGGTAATTGCTATCTAACATCAGGGCAGGATTTCATCACCTGTCCTGGGCCTAAAACAATCACCAACATTCTGACCCAAGCTTAATTAAAACTAATCAGACATAATTTGCCCTAAAGGGCTAGGTGACACCAACAGGTCGGGTCTGAATTGTGTGGGCCAATTAGTGCATTCAATTCTCCAACTATTACTAGAATTTGGTGTCTAAGGCTAGGGGTCCAGGTCAAACAACCTAAGTGGTGCTGTGGTTATTTAGTTGGGTCCCTGCGAAAGCAGGGGGGCCTGCCACACTCTCACCCCCTACCTGGCCAAAGAAAGGATTAGTTATTGAGTTGGGTGTAAGTTGAGCTGACCAACTCAGTTTTAGCTCTAAGTCTAGCAAACCCTAGATTGTACTAACCCTTTTGCATGCTTGGATGCACCATTCCACTTTGATTGATTGTTTGTTTGCATAACCAGTAGACTAGGAACCCAATACCAGAAGTCTACACCCCAACCCAGCTCAGCCATGGATTTTAATTTTGAGACCCTTATGAAAGCCATGACTGATCAGTTTGCTCAGATGAATACCCAAAACCAAGCCCAGTTTGCCCAAATGAATTTCAAGTTTGACCAATCCAACACCCAGATGACCTAGATAAATAATAGATGAGACCTGATGATCCAATCCAATAACCAAGCAACCCATATGATTGATCCATTAGATGACCAAGAGGAACCCTAAGCAAGACCCATAGAGCTAAACCCCAGGAACCCATAGTCCATAGGAATCAGCCTAGTGCCAATCAGTTTTTTCCTAGTCACCCTGAATCCCATAGGATTAGTACCCCTAGAGATGAACCAAGTATTAGTCAGGAACCCTTTAGTTACCATGTTACCCTAGACATTAGTCAATTTTTCCTTAGCCAACCCCCTCTTACCACCTCATTGGTTCACCAAAATGACATTAAAGAGGAGATATATGAGGCTGACCCAAGCTTAGTGGAGGAGTATGAGGAAGAATAAGAGGAGTTTCCTGTAGAAGACTTAGAATTAGTTGA
The DNA here is from genome assembly GCA_021397845.1 of Areca catechu. NCBI lineage: Eukaryota > Viridiplantae > Streptophyta > Magnoliopsida > Arecales > Arecaceae > Areca > Areca catechu. The sequence continues at coordinate 99,849,739 of CM038045.1, forward strand.
CCCAGTAGGTGCCCAGGTGAAGCCAACCCCAGATCAGTTGACCCAATAGACCCTGACCACATCCAGACTATAGAGGAAGAGCAGTTAAAGGATGAGGAACCCAACCCTACTATCAAAACCTTACCCGAGGAGCCACTAAAAGAAATCCCAACTATAGAGCCCAGTCCTTTGGTTTGTGAGCCATAAGAATTTATTAAGGACTTGATCTCCTTAAATCAGTACCCTCAGGATGAAGTCACCTCTATGACTCGACTTGATCTCTTCCTTAAAATCAACAACCCTTTCTTCCATTATGCAGACCCTCTAGATATGCCTCAATCTCATAAGGTCAACCTCATTAGTATAGGACTCATCCCTGAAACACCTTCTTGTCTCCTAGTCCATCCGATCAATTCCAACCCCTTTTCTTACTTCTACCTTACCAGACTAACCCTAAATCCACCTTGGATTTTTTTCCTTTTCTTGGATTTTCTTATGCTTCTTTAACCGTTCATCTGCATTTTATAGAGGTTAGTATAATGCATACATTCATTAAGTATGTCATATTTGCATCTTACTTTTGGAGGACCCTATGGCACTTAGTAGGAGCCCATTGTAAGTTTTCCTGTGCATATCAAACCAAGGTTAAACCTAAAGAGTCTATAGTCTGTTAGGTTTAAGCACCCAATGAGTCCAATAAGAATGTATAGTCGAGTTTGCATATCATTAGGTATTAGTATGAGTCCCCTGCATCATCTGTTAGGAGTCTACATGTGTCTAGCATATTTGCATCTACATCAGGAACTTAGCCAAAGATTAATCTAAGTAATAAAACATATAAGAACTTAGCTAATTCCTGAAAAAGAGTTAAAGAATTTTCTATAGGAGATTTTATGATCGTAAAGAGATTTCATGCTCGTGAAGCTGGCCCATTCAAAATAATAAAAAGAGTTGGACCCAATGCCTATGTGCTTGAGTTACCACCCGACTTAGGTATTAATCCCACCTTCAACATTTCAGACCTTAAGGAGTATATCCTATTTTGGTATTACCACCTAATGCCTATGTGCTTGAGTTGCCATGGCTCAACCCAGACCCTCCTTGAGCAGTATGAGCACCAAATTGATCCTTACTCGACAGTATCGAGTTCCTCCCACCTCGAGAGAATTGGAGGGGACACCAGGATTAGACACAGATCACTCAATCCCATATGGTTTACTCGATCCCATATGATTTTCTGATTAGGGTTTTAGAACCTTAGTCATGTATCATAATTTTGTAAGCAAGTTCGAGTCCTGTAATAAATTGAGACTAGTTGATTGTGTCTCAATCCTATTCTAGTATTGAGTCCTGTATTTTAGTATGAGTGCAGTATTAGTCCAGTTCATGTACAAGAGAGGAGGATATCCTATTTTGGAGTCCCATCAGGCCTCATCCAAGAGTCAGAGGCCACTACATCAGCTTATTGGATTTTTTGTGATACCCAAGGATCTAAGATGCCTTTCAAGTACCCTAGATTCTCTCCATATGCTTTTTAGATGCCCAGATTCCCTCCAGATGCCAGCGCATATTCCCAGACCAGGGCACCAATAATTCTAGAGGTCCATCTGCACCCCAGCCTAAAAGAAATCTGCCCTAGCTCCAGGCCCAAGCTCATAAGAACAAAGATTCCAGGTATATTCTAGCCCGGAACCAAGATTCCAGGTATATACTAGCCCAGGCATCCCAGGCTTCCAGGGGGCCCAAAGCCCATTCACCCTAGCCTCTTGGCCACCCACTCTTGCTGCCCATGAAGCCCACACACCAAGGAGAGGCATCCTTGATGGTTGACTGGTCCAAGGACGGAGGAAGAATCCAAGTGGAGTAAGAAAACAAATTTCTCTTTCATTCAACTATGTACTCCTAGTTTTAGGTTAATATTGTAGTCCTTCTCCCACTCAAAGCTTGTAAACATATCCTAACTAGGAGAAAGATACAATCCTAATAAGGAGAGGGCATGGGAACTCTATAAATACCCCACCCCTCCTCCTCTTGTAATCAATCAACTCTTATGAAATAAACTCTGTTGAATTGTTTTGCAAGTCTGGTGTTCTTGGGTTTTGTTTGTCTTTGGTCTTCGGTTCTTATTCTTTCCTTGGTCGTCCCCTATTCCTTGGAGTTCCCCATGCCTAAGCATCTTCCCAAGACTTCAAGCAGTAGCCACGGCCTTGAGATGCACTCCAGGAGCCACCCTAAATAACTGGATCCCATCTTCTCCAGGCTACCTGCAACATCTACCCTAATCCCCTCCTTGTTTCCATCTTCTTATTTTTTTCTTTGCTTACCTGTTCGTGCCTAACCTTGATGTATTGCAGGGTTCCCGAGGTGTTTCCCCTCCCCAGAGGAGGCTTTCTTTGCCTTCAGACCAGGTCCAGATCGCCTTCAGATTCAGAAACCAAAGGCTTGTTTTTCCAGGCACCATCTAGAGTGTTGAGGGATCTCTTCTTCAAAGGAACTGCAATCGCTACCTAGTAAAAGCCTTCCCCCTCCTGAGTTCTGACCTGGTGATAGGTACGCTATCTTAAGCTAGGAGTTTCTCAATTCTCGGATCCTGGTTTTATTATTCTGCATGAGTTATTTTGCGGGTATGATAGTTTCTTGCATTACTAGTCTTCCTACTTATTCTTTACTTATTTTCGGGTCTTTAGCCACTAAATTAAAATCTAAAAAAAAATAGTTTTCTATTTGGATTCAATTCTAGGATCGTTCCGCATCACCAACAAAAGGAGAAGATCCTTTTTGCACGATCGTGAAAGCAAGAAGGATTATTGCATGCTTTTCAAAGCAATATTGCCTACTATTGCTAACTACAAGCCAATTTTAATGAAAAAAGAAAGGAGGAAAAAAAGAGAAGAATTTTTGGTTGACCGGTCCCACCGCATTGATCTCCGTGTATCTTGATCACCTAGTTCAGAAAATATGTGCATGATCAAGAAATTTGCATGCTATCAGAGCAAATCCAGAAACCCGTGCCAATTTCTAATTTTGGATTTATTAGTCTATTTATTCTCTAATTTCATTATATTTTTTGTTGAACCAGGTCTGAAGACTTCTTGCCGAATTCATTTATGAACTCATCATCATCCACCTTGACCACTTCTAGGTTGATCTCCCTTTTTTAGGATTTAGTAACATCCTGTGCTTGGTGAGATATTTTTTTATAGCTTAGACTAGAAATTAAAATCATTGCTGACTATTTATTTTATTAATTATCCTATCTTTAATTCAGTCTGATATAATTTAATTGAATTGAACTAATCTAGACTAGCAATCATTTCTTAATGACCAATAATCTAACCTCTTAAAATATTTGACTGTGCATGCCAATCAGGTCACTTCCTAGATTGAACCTTAATTTTAACTAATCTAATAAGCTTAATTCCTATTTGTTTTGACATATGATTTTATTTATTCTAATTATCTATTTAATTTTATTTACTAATCTCAATAGATGGTCATTAGGTCTAAGATAGCTAGCCCGTCTCGCATCAAAATTTGGTATGAGAGCATAGCTTGGTTTAGGTTAGGTATATTTGCAATATAAAACAAGAAAAAAATTCTACATATTTCACCATTTAGCATATCCTATGCACCTTTTAGTATTTTAGAAAATCCTATTCATAGAAAACTCCAAAAATTATAAATTTACTTTGTTAGAAATTAAACTCGTCACTGAACAATTCAATGGTTGTGGTTTTTTGAAATTGCTTTAAAATCCATTCTAGATTTGGAATTAAATTCTCAGCACTATTCTAAAATTTTGTAACCTAAAATTTTTGGCAACCTCTATTTAAACATAAAGTCCCATTTCTAGGAATATTGAAAAATTAAAAAACAAGTGTCTCTAGAAACTAGACTCAAATTTGAAAATTTTTACATGTGAAAATTTGTGAAACTGCTTTAGGATTCATGTCAATTTGATCAGGAACTTCTGATTATGCATGCAAAAATCTGCAATCTGCAGAACTGTACAACACCTATTTTTTTGCCAATTTATTAAAAAAACTATAAAATTTATAAATTAGAAAACTAGATTTGAAAAGGAAGATACTTATGTTTGGCAATTTTAAAATTGAATTTTAGATTAGTACTAGATTTCTTTGGAAAACTGGTCATTGTACCTTGAAAGTTAATAGAGAGTTTGTAGTGACCCTTGCATGACCACCAAGTCAAGAGCCAAATATCATCCCAAATCCTTAAAGCAAGATAATAAAATAGATCCTAACCAAATAGCTACATCCCTTCAAGCTCTTACTGAAAAGATTGATAAATTGACTAGCATTTGTCAAAGAAATCTTATAAGGTTAGATAATTTTGTAGAAAATTGAGCCAATAACAATCAGATTAGGCATACCCCTTTTAGACCTATGACATCGTCAATTAAGAAGGCTAATTTCAAAAAACAATGTTTTTTGTAGAAGGGACTAGATCATACTGCCAGATAGTGCCCAACCATATTATTTATAGGAAAGCCTACAAATGAAGATCTTAAAAATAATCTTGAAGAAAAAGTTTATATAGCAGATTCTGAATTAGCAAACATCTATGATAGCTATGTAATGAGGGCATCATCCAACATTGATCCTAATGCACATCTTTAAGCAAATATTTATATTTTTTATTTTATTTTGTCTAGATATATTGGGATTGGGCATATTATTTTTATTTTATTATTCTTATACCCAACTCATGCATGGATCTCATGTTGCCCAGTAAGCAACCCAAGAGGGGGGATGAATTGGATTTCTAAAAACTATTTGCAAGTATGTGTGCCAATTCAATAATCAATACAAATGCTAGTGAGATGCAAGTGTTGTGTGCTCTTAAAGAGTATGCAGCAGAAATTTAAATTATAATGAAAGATAAGAGCAAATAGAGAGAAACAATCAATAAATCACAAATGCTAGTGAGATGCAAGTATTGTGTGCTCTTAAAGAGTATGCAGTAGAAATTTAAATTGCAATGAAAGATAAGAACAAATAGAGAGAAACAATTAATCACAAACACAAAGCAAGTATAGTGGTTCAGTGCTTTCAAATGCACCTACATCCACTTCCCAAGATCCACTCGGGAATTTACCATAATCACTCACGATTACAGCCGATTAGTTTTCCGGGCTCACTAATCAAAATCCCTTTTGGTTTTCACAAGGCTCACCAAAAAAAATCTTTTGGTTTTCAAAGGCTAACCAAAAACCTCCTTAGTTTTTAACTAGGCTAACCAAAAACCTCCTTGGTTTTCAACTAGGCTAACCAAAAATCTCCTTGGTTTTATTCTTAGGCTCACCAAAAAATCTTGATACAACAAAGTATGAAATGAAGTAAAGAATACAAGAAAAGCTTTCTGATAAAAGCTATTATCTATTTGAAGCTTGATGAAGATGCTTGTCTTCAATTCAATGAAGCCTCAATCAATGCTCAAAAGGTTGGACTTGAATTCTCTTGATTGCTTTGAATGCTTGAAGGCTTCTTTAGCTTGGAAGTAGTTACTCTTAATGAATGTGTGAGTGATGAGCTTTCTTTTCTTCCTTTCTCTCTTCTCCCTTCTTTCTCGTTATTTCTTATTGTGTTCCATTTGAATTTAATCTACTTAAATACCATCCCAAGGCCTAAAAGATGGTTTATGACCATTAGATACGAGAAACTAGCCATTAGGGGTAAAAGGGACGAGTTTTGCATTTGAAAAAACTAGTCGTTACTGTTCCCAGAACTCCAAGTGTCAACACTTTAGTCCTGTGAGTCTATACTTAGGGTTGATACTTAAATCCCATGAGTCAACATCTAGTTCAAAATTAAGCTTTGAGGCTCTCTAGAAATCTTAGGTGAGTCAACACTTGAGGTGAGTCTTGAATTTCAGCATGTTCTGTATGAATTTATCTCGAGCTTTGAGTCGATACTTGAAAGGCATGAGTCGACACTTCAAGTGTGCCATCTAAAACTTCTTTCTACATGCCAGCTTGAGTCGACACTTGCACTATCATAAGTCGATACTTGAACTGTGAGTCGACACTTTGAGTCAACACTTGCTGAAACTTTTTCAAAAATAACTGAAACTCTACTGAATCCTTTTTCAACTGAACTCTTTAATTCCTTTCAAGCAAATCTTAGCTACTTAAGTCCATTAAATATTGATGTTTCATCCATAGAAAGGGCTTTTTCAATTATTTGACAAGCAATTCAATTTGACTAACTTGATGAGTACCTTTTTCTTAATAAAAACATACTTTAGCAAACTGTTAGTACTCAATTATACTTAAGCATTTTGTTAATCATCAAAATTAATAATGAAGTTAACAATCTCTTCCTTTTTGATGATGACAAAATCTTTAAGTATAACACACACAAAAAATTCAAACAAAATGAAGCTTTATGCAATATATAAAAGATAAATACTCAATTGCAACGTATTAGAGCCATAAAAAGATATCAAAGTTAAAATTGCATATACCATGATACTCGACATGTGTTTCAAAGTTAAAATAGATTTCATAGAGATAGTGAGTGAGATTAATATGAAAATCATCTATATTTGAGCTTCAACAAAAAACTTTTAACTAGAGATTGAAGAGTATAAAAGCTCCCCCTCAAAGGGTGATCCAGAAAAAAATTGATTTTCAAAGAATTTTCAAGGAATTGCTGCTTAAAAAGATTTTCTTCTTAATGCTTCCTTTCACTCATTACTCATTTCTTTTTCACTCATGCTCACTCTTTTGCTCTCTTTTTATTCTCGTTTTACTCTCTTAATATTTCTCTTTTATTATTTCTCTCTCCCTTTTTATTTTCCTTTTTCATATAACTCTCTCCCTTTTTGTCATCATTAAAAAAGGATTAAAGAGGATGATTATGACAGAAATTGAGCAATATTTACAAGAGTGAATATCCAAAGACAAAACATTGATATAAAAATTTCATTCATTGAAGTCAAAAGTTTATACATTGATACAAACTTTCATACATAGATACAAGATGGTAAACAAACATAGATGCATACAAGTAATGCTAAAATGTAAGCTAACTAACATAGAGACTACCCTAAGAAGTATGCTCCTCATCAGAGGATCCAATCTCAATCAATCCAGTATCAATAGAAGGAAGGGATCTGGCCACATCGATCGGAGATCAGAGAATCGGGTCTGAGTAGATCTCGATACAACACGATGGCCTCATCCTTTATGTCTGACATATGTCCTATCTCTAGCTGGTGTAGAAGAGGTGGAGGCAATATCAGTAGCAGGAACAACACTGACTGGAGTAACTGTATCAAGAGGAAGGGGTGTATGGTCAAAGATGGGTCCGGAATCAAGATGGTGGAGATCAGGGATATAAAATCCAAGTTCCCTGATATGGGAAGATGTATACAAAGATGAAGAATGTAAGACTACTGTACCAAAAGATGGAATGATAGGAGTAGGTACATGAATGGAAGGAGGATGTGAATTAGATCTGGAAGGAGAGGATAAAATCAAAGTCATAAGATATAAATGGGAAGGATCGGGAATGGGGCTCTTAGGAACATCTGCTATTGTTTGTGGCTCTGGCTCCATCATAAAATATATCACATCAAACTCTACGAAGTCAGACTGATCATCTGCCATGTCAGGTCCTAGAGCAGATGGTGTTGGAGGTGAATCAGATGGAGCTGAAGGTAGAGGAGCTCTGCCCGATGAAGGTCTAGCTAATGCAGATAAAATGGCAGAGATGCCATCACTCAATCCTTGATGGCTCTCCCTCATCTCCATATGTATCTTATCGACTCGCTGATGAATATCATGACCTCAATCTCTATGTGAGTGACCCTGTCCTCTAAACTGTCAGTAGCACTAGGGATATCTGTCTGTGTAAGAGTGGCTAGCTCGGGCTAAGGAGCAGGCTTTAGCTATGCCGTAGGCTCGGGCTATGCCTCAAAAGTCTCTCTATGTAGCTCAAATGGCCCTGCCTCACCTAAAAAGATACGCTCCTCCTCTGCCACCTCATCATCTCTGTCAGTAACCTACCAGATATATGCCATCTTCATTGGCCTCTGACTACATGGTACCCCATCCTGTGAAGAGATCTGATGTCATAGATGTCTATGTGCAGTAGCTGTCTATAAGGCTCGTCGTCTATAACCATTCCATAAGCTCTAAAGAGTAAAGTCAATCCCATCCCATAGGGTAGACAAAGTCTCTAGCTAATCAACGCCTCTGTCAATTGATGTACCATAAGCACTGGGAGGCATACCGGAGTGCACTGTACTAGAGACACCATGACCAAGAGCTCACGCTCTGTGATGAAGTCAAATCATCCAGTCTTCGATAGAAGAATCCAGGCTACAATGTGGTGCGGTAACCTCATCTCAGGGTCAGCCTCGAAGCAACTACAGTGGCTCCCTCAAGAAGATCATCCATCTCAAAAATACATCGGAGTCAACTGATCCTGTCCACTAGAGCATCCATAACTGATCCTCCCATAGGAATGTCCCAGACTTGGCTCAGAATCTCTATAGATACGGGGACATCTCTACCATGAACCTATGCTATCCAGCCATCACTATCTCGGGCAAGTGATCCATAGAACTCTCTAATCAATCTCGGGTAGAATCTCTCTGATAATGAATAAAAAGGTGCTAAACCTGCATCCCTCAGCCACTAGCCAATCCAAAAGTGATGCTGGTCTAGGAAATCAAAGTCCACTCATTAACCACCAATGATGGTCTTCGATCCCATCCTATTTGCTGTAGAAACATGGGGTCTGGCAAGAACATCAGGCTCATTTGCTACTCTATCCTCATGCTTAGCCTTTATTCTTCTCTCTTCCTCCTAAATGGAAGGTCTAGGATGTTGGACAACTTGTTTTATGGGTCCCATTCCAAGGAAACAAGGGAAGAAAGCAAGAAAGGGGAGAAAACTAGGGTTTCTACGGTTAAAAATTAGAAAATGGGATGAAGAATAGTAGAAAACCGAAATGTACCTATCCCAAATGAAGAATTGAGCAATTGGAATTGAGATTTGGAGGGAAGGAGATGACAGAGCACTATTTGGGGATGAGTCAGCTCAAATTAGAATGAAAAAAATTGAAGAAAATACTTTGCTTTCCCTATTTTAACTCAGTATGTCATCGTTCAAGTGTTGACTCATGACACAGGGTCAAGTGCCGACACATCCAAATGTCGACACTTTCAAGTGTTAACACTTCGACTTAAAACCAAAAAAAAATGGAAAAAGGATCATTGATCAAAATAGAACAGGATTTCAATGAATTTAAAGAGATTAAATATGATTTACAAGCAATTTTGTTCAATCAACAGTTAGAGATTATGAAGAGATGGAAATTTCAATCAAAAGGGTTGATGACCCCTAATTCTCTTCTAATCATATAGAACCGATCCTCGTGGAGAGGTTTAGTCAATATGTCAGCTAGTTGTATTTCAGAACAAACAAATTCAAGCATAATATCATTATTTTCAACATGATTTCTAATAAAATGATACCTAATTTCAATGTATTTATTTCTAGAGTGCTGAACATGATTTTTAGTTATATTTATAGCACTAGTGTTATCACATTTTATGGGTGTCTTAGTTAATTTGATTCTAAAATCTTCAAGTTGTTGCTTAATCTACAAGATTTGAGCACAACAACTTCCTGCTGCAATATACTTAGCTTCAGCCATGGATAGTGCAACTGAAGTTTATTTTTTGCTAAACCAAGAGATTAAGTTAACTCCAAGAAATTGGCAAGTTTTACTTGTGCTTTTTGATATAGGATGAACCTAGGACTGATGCAAAATACTAATTTTTTTAGATCTTTTTTAGAAGTTAATTTAGTGATTAAAGACTCGAAAATAAGTAAAGAATCAGCAGGAAGGCTAGTAATGCAAGAAACTATCATACCTGCAATAAGACTCATGCAGAATAATAAAGCCAGGACTCGAGAATTGAGAAACTCCCAGCTTAGGATAGCATACCTATCACCATATCAGAACTCAGGAGAAGGAAGGCTTTTACCATGCAGCGATTGCAGTTCTTTTGAAGAAGAGATCCCTCAACACTCTGGATGGCACCTAGAAGAACAAGCCTTTGCTTCCCGAATTTGAAGGCAATCTAGACCCGGTCTGAAGGCAAGGAAAGCCTCTTCTGGAAAGGGGAAACACCTTGAGGATCCTGCAAGCATCAAGGTTTGGCACAAAATAAAAAAACAAAGAGAAAATAATAAGATGAAACAAGAAGGAAAGGGATTAGGTCAAGAAGGGCTGGCGACTTGGAGAAGGGAGGCTCCTTCTTTCAGGGATGGCTTCAGGGCTCCTTCCCAATGCCAAGGCTGAAGTCAAGAGGCGAGGATGGAGGCTTGGGCATGGAGGAATTGCAAGGATAGTGGTCAGCCAACACAAGAACACAAACCAAAGAAACAAAAAAAAAAACACAAGACACCAGTCTTAAAACAATTCAGCAGAATAATATTTCATCAGAGTTGATTGATTACAAGAGGAGGGGTGGGGTATTTATAGAGTTCCCATGCCCTCTCCTTATTAGGATTGTATCTCTCTCCTAGTTAGGATACGTTTACAAGCTTTGAGTGGGAGAAGGACTATAATATTAACCTAGAACTAGGATTATACAAGTTGAATGAGACAAACTTTTTTTCCTTCTTTCATTTGGACTCTTCCACCATGCTTGGACTTGGTCGACTAAGGAAGGGCGCCTCCTATTGGCATGTTGGGCTTCAAGGGGCAGCAAGGGGTGGCCAAGAAGGGCTATAGTGCATGGGCTTGGGCCTCCTGGAAGCTAGGGCACCTGGGGTCCTGGGGCAAGCATATTCTTGATATCCAAAGAGCATCTTGGTTCTTAAGTGCTTGGGCTTTGCTCTTAGGCTTAAGATTTCAAGGCCTGGGGTGCTGGAATATCCTAGGGATCAAGGGGCACCTGGCATTTGGCATATTATGAAGCATCTAGAAGGAATATGGCATCTAAAATGGCATTCGGAAGGAATCAGGGTATGTAGAAGGCATCTGGAGGGCATCTAGGGTTCTAAGGTATCAAATAAGGCCCAACATGCTGATGTAAATGCCTCTGGCTCCTGGATGAGGCCTGGTAGAATTCTAAAATAGGATAACCTCTTCTCTTGTACAAAAATTGGACTCTTACTGGACTCATTCACAGTACAGGACTCAATGACTGGACTTGGTTGAGACAAATCAACTAGTCTCAACTTATTACAGGACTCAATCTATTTATTATAAAATTATGACACATGACTAAGGTTCTAAAATCCTGATCAGTAAACTATATGGGATCCAGTGCTCTAATACCAAACTTATGCCAGACGATCCTAGGACTACCATGATTGTAGGAAAATAGAAACTAATTATTTTAGAATTTTTTTTAGGAATTTAATTTTTAGGCTAAAGTTCTTGAAATCGAGTAAAGCATAGCAGGAAAACTAGTAACGAAAGAAACTATCATACCCGCAAAAGACTGATGCAAAATAATAAAAGGAAGGATCCCAAAGATTGAGAAACCTCTGGTTATGATAGCGTACCTTCAGCAAATCAGAAGTTAGAAGGGGGAAGGATTTTATCAAGTACTAATTTGAAGATTTGTTTGATGCTGGGGTCGCCAGTATTCGGGATTGGCACCTGGAAGAACAAACCTTTGGTTCCCGAATCTGAAGGCGATCTGGACCTGGTCTGAAGGCAAGGAAAGCCTCCTCTAGGGAGGGAAAACACCTCAGGGATCCTGCAAGCATCAAGGTTAGGCACGAAATAAAGAAACAAAGAAAAAATAATAAGATAAAACAAGAAGGAAAGGGATTAGGGCAAGAAGGGCTTATGGCCTGGAGAAGAGAGGCTCCTGCTTTCAGGGATGGCTTCAGGACTCCTTCCCAATGCCAAGGTTGAAGTCAAGAGGCGAGGTTGGAGGCTTGGGCATGGAGGAATTGCAAGGATAGCAGTCGGCCAACACAAGAACACAAACCAAAGAAACCAAAAAAAAACATAAGACACCAGTCTTAAAACAATTCAGTAGAATAATATTTCATCGGAGTTTATTGATTACAAGAGGAGGAGGGGTGGGGTATTTACAGAGTTCCCATGCCCTCTCCTTATTAGGATTATAGCTCTCTCCTAGTTAGGATAGGTTTATAAGCTTTGAGTGGGAGAAGGACTACAACTTTCGTTTGGACTCTTCCACCATGCTTGGACTTGGTCAACTCATGAAGGATGCCTCCTCTTGGCATGTTGGGCTACAAGGGGCAGCAAGGGGTGGCCAAGAAGGGCTAGGGTGCATGGACTTGGGCCTCTTGGAAGCTAGGGTGTCCAGGGTCCTAGGGCAAGCATATTCCTGGTATCCAAAGAGCATCTTGGTTCCTAAGTGCTTGGGCATTGCTCCTAGGCTTAGGATTTCAAGGCCTGGGGGCTGGAATATCCTGGAAATTAAGGGATGCCTGGCATTTGGCATATTCTGGAGCATCTAAAAGGAATCTAGCATTTGAAATGGCATCTAAAAGGAATCAAGACATCTAGAAGGCATCCGGAGGGCATCTAGGGTTCTAGGGTGTCAAATAAGGCCCAACAAGCTGATGTTAATGCCTCTGGCTCCTGGGTGAGGCCTGGTGGAACTCCAAAATAGGGTAACCTCTTCTCTTGTACAAAAATTGGACTCTTCTGGACTCATTCATATGTACAAGACTCAATGACTGGACTAGGTTGAGACAAATCAACTAGTCTCAACTTATTACAGGGCTCGATCTACTTATTATAAAATTGTGACACATGACTAAGATTCTAAAAACCATGATCAGTAAACCACATGGGATCCAGTGCTTTAATACCAAACTGATGCGAGACGATCCTAGGACTACCATGATTGTAAGAAAATAAAAACTATTTTTTTTAGGAATTTAATTTGTAGGCTAAAGTTTCCGATATCAAGTAAAGCATAGCAAGAAAACTAGTAATGAAAGAAATTATCATACCCGCAAAAAACTCATGCAAAATAATAAAAGGGAGGATCCCAGAGATTGAGAAACCTCTAGTTAGGATAGCGTACCTTCAACAAATCAGAAGCTAGGAGGGGGAAGGATTTTACCAAGCACTGATTTGAAGATTTGTTCGAAGCCAGGGTCACACAATACTCGGAATTGGTGCATGGAAGAACAAGCCTTTGGTTCCTGAATCTGAAAGTGATCTAGACACATTCTGAAGGCGATCTAGACACATTCTGAAGGCAAGGAAAACCTTCTCTAGGGAGGGAAAACACTTTGGGGATCCTGCAAGCATCAAGGTTAGGCACGAAATAAAGAATCAAAGAGAAAATAATAAGATGAAACAAGAAGGAAAGGGATTAGGGCAAGAAGGGCTGGCGACCTAAAGAAGTGATGCTGCTATTTTCAAGGATGGCTTCAAGGCTCCAGAGTAAAGTTTTCTGATTCTGAGAAGAAGAGTCTACCCAAGTAGAAAGCGAGTCGACTCCTCGAGTTCATTGATTTCAACAATGGAAGTTCGAGTCGACCTGAGCTATCAGGAGCCGACTCGTCCAGAGTCAAGTTTTTTCACCCTGAGACAGAGAGCCGGCCCTACTGAAGAAATGGTGACTCAACCTATCGACTCGAAGGATCTGAGCCGACTCAAAGAAATTGAGCCGACTCAAATATCATTTCCAGGTACATAATGGCTAGTTCTAGAATTCTTTTTTGAATGCAAAAAGGTGTTCCAATGGTCAAATATTACATCCCAACGGTCTACAACATCTCAAACTGCCTTGGAGTGATGGAAGACCATATATTTGAGGGATTTGAACTTCCTTAAAAAAAAGAGTTAGTGAGTTCCTCGAAGTCTTATTACTTTATTGAAGATATAACCTACCAACAAGAAAGAGAGCACAAGTGAGCATTCAAAGCAGACTTCACTCTTCACCAACTCACATTTGAAGATTGAAGCATTCATTGAAGAAAGAAAGGAAGCCTCTCAAGTGCATTAAAGAGAAGTTAAAGAAGGCTTCATCAGTGCTAAAGCGGAAACTATCAGACAACAAGAGTTTGTCATTTATTATTGCATTTATTTTCAATTCATTCTTGAATTGTTGGGTTATTGGTGAACCCGTTTGAAAATCAAATTGGTTCTTGGTGAGCCTTTGCTAAAAACCAAGTTGGGTTCTTGGTGATCCTGTGAAAACCAAGTTGAGTTTCTTTAGTGATCCTGCTTAAAACCAAAGGGTATTGGATTTCTTTGGTGATCCCGATAAAACCAAAGTGTAGAGGTTTTGGATTATGAGCCTGTAAAGCAATCCTACTATATTCGGGTGTGAATATAGTGACAATCCCAAGTGGTATCTTGGGTAGTGGACGTAGGAGCTGGGTTGCTCCGAACTACTATAAATTTCTATGTGTTTGTGTTGTGCTTCTTTGATCTTATTTAGCTTCTGCAAGTTATTATTTTGCCACAGCACCTAACACTCAAAAAGGGATTTTTAAGTGCACATTATCTACTTAATTTTTTTTAAAATACCCAATTCACCCCCCTCTTGGATAGCCACCTAGGCAACAATTGGTATCAGAGCAGTTTCTCTGATTACATTAGAGTAAAGATTGATGGCTCATCCCATGAGTACATCCTTGGCCGATGGCCAATCAACCAATGGACCTCCACTCTTCAGTGGCACAAATTATTCTTATTGGAATGCAAGAATGAAAATCTATATACAAGTTGTTGATTTTCAATTGTGGAAGGTCATTCTTAAAGGGCCACATGTTTCCATGATCAAAATTGATGGTGTGGATGTCCCTAAACCTGAAGAGGAATGGGATGAACATGACATGAAGTTAAGGGAATTAAATGCCAAAGCAATGAACTTGCTATACTGTGCTTTGGATTCCAATGAGTTTAATTGAATTTTCACTTGCTGTTTGGAAAAGAAAATTTGGGATAAACTTGAGGTGACCCATGAAGGAACTTTTCAAGTGAAGACTTCCAAAATTAATCTTCTAGTACACAGTTATAAATTGTTTAAAATGGAACCTAATGGAAATATTTCTGTCATGTACACTATATTTATAGATATTATTAACAGATTGAAAAGTCTTAGCAGGGTTTACTCAAATGCTGACTTAGTACAGAAGATATTAAGATCACTTCCATATAAATGGGACCCTAAAGTTACTGCCATCCAGGAAGCTAAAGATCTAAATACTCTGTCTATGGATGAATTAATGGATTCTTTCATTACACACGAATTGGCCATGCAGCACAGAACTGATGATGATTAGAAAAAGAAGAAAGCTATTACATTCAAGGCTGCATTGGAATCAAAGAATGATGAAGAAACGGAAGATGATTCTACCTCCTCTGAAGATGATCTAGAAGATAAAGATATTGCAATGGTCATGAAGAGATTTAAAAAGTTTATGGGAAAGAAGAAAGGAAGATTCAATAGAAAATTCCATAAACGAGGAAAGCATTCTAAGGAAAAGGACAAGGATAAAGACAAAGAAAAGGAACAAGTCCCCACCTACTATGAATGTAAGAAACCGGGGCACATTCATCCAAACTATCCTCTATTGAAGAAATTCTTCAAGAAAAAGAAAAAGAAAGCGATGGTTGCCACATGGAGTGACAATAAAGAATCCACCTTAACTGAAGAGGAAGAGACCACAAAAATAGCTAATTTATGTCTAATGGGTCTTGAGGATGATGTAACTTCCCCCAATGCTCAAATTGAATTTATATTTGACAAGTTAAATTCTGCATTCCATGATCTTTTATCTGAATTTAAAAAGGCTAGAGTAAAGATCAGATCTTTAAAGAACATTAATGATTCTTTACTCAAAGAAAAAGATGAGATTTCAGAAAAGAATATTTTGTTACAAAAAGAACTTCATATCTTTTCTGAAAACTGTAAAGTATTGAAAATTGAGAATAATGATTATCTTGACAAAAACAAAGTTTTGTTGAATGAAAATCATGAGTTGAAAAAGGAGGTTGAAAAACTCAAGCCACTTGTTGAAAAACTCACTTTATCTTCTAACAAACTTGAGTTGATTCTTAAAGAGCAAAGGATTTCTGGTAACAAGGCTGGAATTAGTTTTAATTCTTCAAAATCAAATTATATTTCAGCAACTACCTTTGTGAAACAAAAGGATTTTGTTCCTAAGTTAACATCTCAAAAAGCTTTTGCTACAAAAGGTTTTACTTCTATTTCAAAAGCTACCTTGTATATTCCTAAAATTTCAAATACAAAATCTGCTATTTTTGCATATCATGCATCTAGAATTTCGAAATATAAGTCTTTTCAAAATTCTAGAATCAAATGTTTTGCTTGCAAAGAGCTAGGACATAAAGATTTTGAATGCAACATTATTAGAAATATCCATAATAAATCAAGAAAGATTTCGGTTCCCAAAGGAACCACCTCAGCTAACCTGCAAGGACCCAAGTTAGCTTGGGTACTTAAAAAAACTCCTTGATTGTCTTGCAGGAATGTCTTACAGCCCAGAAATTAAATAAAAGATGGTATCTCGATAGTGGTTGTTCAAGGTATATGACGGGTGACAAGGATCAGTTCATCATCCTAGAAATGAAAGAAGGAGGTATGGTTACTTTTGGAGATATTGGCAAGGGTAAAATAATCGGAATCGGTAAGATCAAGATAACCCCCTATACTTTCATTGAAAATGTATTGCTAGTAGATAAATTGAAGCATAATTTATTAAGTATTAGTCAATTGTGTGACAAAGGCTTCAAGGTTATCTTTGAATCATCTATGTGTATTGTAACAAACTCTCTTGATTCTAGTAGTAAGTTCATTGGACACATACTTGAAAACATTTACGTAGTTGATCTTAATGATCTTGCTATGTCAAGTAGTTCTAGTCTAGTTACAATGAATACTAAGTCCAAGGAGTCTTGTTTACTTTGGCATAAATGATTAGGTCATGCTAGCATGCATACTATTACCAAGTTAATTTTCAAAAACTTAGTTAGAGGCATGCATAAGTTTAAAGTAGACTTTAATCATGTTTGTGATACATGCCAAATGGGTAAACAAACTAGGGGCAGCTTTAAATCCAAAAATATAATTTCAACTACTATACCTCTAGAACTACTTCACATGGACTTATTTAGACCAACTAGGACCACAAGCCTAGGAGGTTTGGAATATGCCCTTGTGATTGTAGATGATTTTTCTAGATTTACATGAGTTTTGCTTATTGCTCACAAAGATGAAACCTTCAAAGTATTTCAAATATTTCATAAAAAGGTTTCAAATCTGAAAAATATTTCAAAAATTTCAATTAGGAGTGATCACAGTACTGATTTTGAAAATCAGTTTTTCTATGATTATTATACTAAAAATGGTATTGATCACAACTTCTCTGCTCCTAGGACACCACAACAAAATGGTGTCGTAGAGAGAAAAAATAGAACTTTGGAAGAAATGTCCTGAACCATGTTATGTGAAGGCAATCTTCCAAGGTACTTTTGGGCAGAAGCGATGAACACTGCTTGTTATATTTTAAACCACGTTTTAATCCATCCAATTTTGAAGAAAATCCCCTATGAGCTTTGGAATGAAAAGAAATCCAATATCAATTATTTTCATGTATTTGGATGCAAATGCTTTGTACTCAATAATGATAAAGATAATCTAGAAAAATCTGATGCTAAATCTGATGAAGCAATTTTCCTTGGTTATTCATTACATAGCAAAGCATATAGAGTATTTAATAAAAGGACTCTTACTGTAGAAGAGTCAATGCATGTTATGTTTAATGAAACTAACCATTCACCTTCTAAGAAAGAAGAGTGCATAAACAATGATGCAGGTACAATTCAAAAAGAGATAGAGGACTTGAGTATACAAGAAAGACCTATTGAAAAAGGAGAAGAAATGGTAAGTAAGGATCACACAGATCTACCAACAAAATGGAGGTACGCAACTTCTCATCCTAAAGAATTAATTATTGGTGATCCTTCATAACGTATTAAAACTAGATCATCACATAGAGCTGCACATGACTACCTAGCCTTTGTATCTCAAATAAAATCTCATACCTTAGAAGAAGTTGAAAATGACCCAAACTGGATGATGGCCATGCATGACGAATTGAACCAGTTTGAAAGAAATAAGGTTTGGACATTAGTTGATAGACCTACAGACCACCCAATCATAGGAACCAAATGGGTCTATAAAAATAAATTAGATGAACAAGAAAATGTCATTAGAAACAAAGCTAGATTAGTGGCTAAAGGATACAGTCAAGAAGAAGGCATTGATTTTGATGAAACATATGTACCGATAGCAAGATTGGAAGCCATTAGATTACTTCTTGCATTTGCTTGCTACATGAGTTTTAAACTTTTTCAAATGGATGTAAAAAGTGTATTTTTAAATGATTTTATTTTTGAACAAGTTTTTATAGAACAACCACCGGGTTTTGAAGATCATGTGTTTCCAAACCATGTGTTTAAATTGAACAAAGCTTTATATGGTTTGAAACAAGCACCTAGAGCCTGGTATGATAAACTTAGTACTTTCTTGATTGAAAATGATTTTTCAAGAGGAAATGTTGATAAAACTCTTTTCATTAAAAAAAATAATAATGATATATTAGTTGTACAAATTTATGTTGATGATATTATATTTGGTACAACTAATAAAAATTTGTGTGAAGAATTTGCTAAGTTAATGCAGGGAGAATTTGAAATAAGCCTAATGGGTGAACTTAACTACTTCCTCGAACTTCAAGTAAAGCAAACTAAGGAAGGAATCTTCATCAACCGAGCCAAGTACACCAAGGATAAAATTAAAAAGTTTGGTATGGAGACGAGCAAACAAATGAGCACACACATGGCCCATCTTGCAGATTGGACAAAGATGAAAATGGATCCAATGTTGACCAAAAGCTATATAGAGGTATGTCAGATCCTTATTATACTTGACTGCAAGTAGACCGGATATCTTGTATAGTGTATGTGTATGTGCTATATTTCAATGTAGTCCTAAAGAAACACATATGCTTGCTATTAAAAGAATAATCAAATATTTGAAAGGTACAAGTAATCTAGATCTTTGGTTCTCAAAACAGTCTTCATTGAATTTAATTGGTTTTCGGATGCTAACTATACTGGATGTAAAATTGATAGAAAGAGCACTAGTGGTACATATCATTTCTAGGGTTGAATTTAATCTCTTGGCACTGCAAGAAATAAAACTCGGTAGCACTTTCTACTACTGAGGTAGAGTATGTTGCTATAGGGAGTTATTGTGCTCAAGTATTATGGATTAAACAACTAGAAGACTTTGGTGTTACATAATTTAAAATTCTATTCAAGTGTGAT